>OY282643.1:1538200-4153200 GCA_958299015.1 Tetanocera ferruginea | reverse complement strand
AATCAGCAGAGAGAAAAAAAAACAACACAAACTGTCAGTTTTTTCGTGGAATGCAAATTGCCGAATGTGCAAGGATGCACAGGATGTGCACAAGCACTCGCAACACACTCACACAAGAATATAGTGAGGCGCGACGACAACGAAAAAAAAATCATACAAAATTGCTATTTGCACTCAATAACTGTCCAGAGGCGAACCAGAACCATTCTGGCCACAAGCACTGACCCAACTATATCGGAGAGCCACAAAAAATTCTGCAGCGCAACAAAATCATGTGCCTTAAAAATACAGCAACACAACAGAAACAAAAATAAGCTCAACGAAACAAAGCACACAGCATGAAGTGATCAAAAAACCACGCCAAAAAGAACGAGCTACAGTATCGAGCCAAAGAAATACAATAAAAAACTTATTGGAAAAAGGATATCAAATAAACTTTAGAGAAAAGTTTTGGCAAAACTTGCAAGAATTACGAGAGAAAACAGGAAGAGGAGGGAAGCAGGACAAAAAATGTTCATAAGGTACTACCAACTGATATGAGCGTTGGTAGTACGCCAGCTCCAGGCTAACAGACCTTCTTGGGAAAACTATGTAGATCTAAGGACACATTTGCAAGTGTTAAAACATGAATTGCACGGCAAAAACTCCGTAGCTTTAATAAATACATATTATAAATATTTTGAATGAAACGTTTTACCACATTAAAGAATTCTTTCAGAAAATATTTCCATTTGCCTTTAGTCTGTTTTGACAAGTTTTTAATCAAAAGCAGACATGTTCACTGTAAATTTTCAATCAAAATCAGACAAGTCCAAGCAAGTTTTCCGTTGTGTAGTTTTCATTAAAATTTTAAAAAATTTTTTATGCCAAAATGTTGGTATGAGTAATAAATTTAACATTTTAGCGGATTTGGGCATGCGTTCCCTAAAAAATAAAAAGTTAAAAGCAAAAACCATTTTTTTTTTACTGAAAAGGACCTTCAGGAGAATTAAAATTGCTTCGTCTGTTTTCTTACGATTTGAAAGAAAAGAATGCAGAAATCATTTTAATGAGTTCCTCTAACCTTTGAGACCCCGAACGGCAGAATCTAAATTTTGATAAATTTCTAACTTTCAAAACCAGACAAATCCAAATTTGAAATTGAAAATACGAATTTTTTATGCACTATAAGACTATTTCTTTTTTTCACATAATATATCCATTTCTGTGAAGCATAGTTTTTTTTGCATAATTGGTTTGTTTGTAAAAAAATGTCTGACAAAATTAAGACTTTTTTTTTTGATTTCCCAACAATTTGATCTGTGGGAGTTATCTGGTTTTGAATGTTAACTCCTCAATTATAAAACCTAACTTTGGTCCTTGTTGTGTTTTGGTAAAACTACTCTCAAACAACCCAGCTACTTAACTCCTTACATACTAAACAGCTGTTCAATATCGAATTCTACCCTTAATCTTCGATGAGAACAAAACAATCTTTATAAATTAGTTAAAGAAACCTCTATAAATAACACTTTCGAGTGTTTAATTCAAACATTTAATAATTCACAGACAAAACTTCAATTTGTATTTAAAGCAATGTAATGCCATGAATAACAAGTTAATCTTCTAAATTCAAGAACTCCAAATATTGAAAAGGGCTCCCCCTTTATCCTCAATCAGTTTTATTTAAGACACTTAATATAAATATTCTATTAATACTTAATAAAATTTGACAAACTGGGAAGCACAATAAATTGTCGACCAAAATGGTTGAGTGAGTAGAATTTTAGCTCGTGCTTATGTGGGATTAATTTGCTGTTTTCGAGCTCATGGCTCGTGACTTGCCTTAAGTGAAGTAACGCCCTGCGCCTAAACTAAAGTGTGCCTCGCCTTGTCTTGTCGTATGTTTTTATGATGTATAATTTTTGACATTAACGCGCCACCCGCATATCATGTGACGTGCCCTCATGTCATTGTGTCATACGATGTAGCAGCAGAAGAGCAGCAGCATCATTCCTGATCTGGGTGGCGATGTCATTCCTAATAATATTTTCAGCCTTATTTTTGAATTTTCAAAATGTTTATTTATCAATTCCTTCGTGTTATTTGAAACATGAAACTTTGTTGTACCCGTTGTCGTTGTTGTTGTTGTGTTGTTGTTGCTCTTCTTTATTGTTTTAATGTCTGGTGTTATTATGTTGTCGCACGAGTTGTTAAACTATCAAATATGAAAATTTTACCCATTATTTTCTAGCCTGATGCTCGAAAATTTCGTGCCATTGGGGTTAAATAAAAACTTAGTCGTAAAGCCTTTGAAGATTAGCGGCATTGAAACATTTAAACATTTTAAAGCCTTTTAAAACTATTTTTAAATGCAACAGTTTTTGAATTTTTTTAATTTTCAAAAAGTTGTTGAAGGCATTCGTCACTTGAAATGACTTAATAGCATGTCTAAATAGAGAATTAAATTTGAATTCAACCAAAGCAGAATTCAGTTTATTGTAGAGTGAAATAATTGCCAATTTTTGGAATTTCGCGTATTGACAAAAAACCTTATTTTCTAGGATTGCCCAAGTTATTTTGTATTGCTTTTCGCCTCATTTCTATAAAGAATAAGTTATAAATAATAAAGTGCACAAGTCAACAAGTTCGTACCTTGTCAGCTAAAAAGCAGCATTGAACGTATCTCTTCATCTAAACATTAGCATAATTTTAGGCATTTCTCATATTGAGTTTTGTTAAACTTAGAAAGCAACAAGAGTTTAATTGAATTTCATTAAGTGTGTATTTTGAGTTCAACTGCAAAACTCAACTCTATACTGTAAACTCAAACTAGACATACATAAGTTGGGGAAAAAGACGTTTCATATTTATGTAAATTCCAAAATAGAACCTTGTATTTCTCACACTTCATTAATGTACAGTAAAGTTGGCCAGCCTCCATGTTAAAAACAAAAAGTTTAAAAAACAACCACTTCCCCCTACAAACCTTACCTCGTGAGGATTCCCAATACAAAAACGACCGCTTTCGGACCACCGTTAAAATACCAAAATTAAATTTTTTCCTTAACCCTCTAACCAGTAAGCGTGCCTCAGGGCAAGCATCACAAATATCACATTTTACATATGAAGATGTAATTTACCGTTATGCAAGTGAATGCAATGCTCTCTATCATACTGTTAGCAACATTTCTCTCTCTAATTAGAATGTTATATTATGAACCGTTTGTCTTTTGTTGTCAGTTTTTTGCGAATAGTTGGTGAAAAAGGTTGTCTTTTTGTTTTAATTAAAATCATATTTTCAGCATCAAATATTTTTATTTTGAAAACGTGCTTTTAGCTGAAGAATTTTTTCACGGAAAGGTTTTTTTTCACGGAAAGGTTAGTTCATAACCTTTCGTTATTAGAAAGTTGCCGGTTAGAGGGTTAAATTATTGTTTTGCTTATCAATCTTTACTAACGATCACCGAACTTAAAAATCAAACTTCAATTTTAACACTTCATTTGCTGAACAAAATGTGAACAAATTTTAAAAAGTTGAATTTTCTTAAAAAAAATATTTAATTCATCATTCAAAATATTCAGACATCAGTAAATCAAATGCTCTAAAGAGCATACTTAGTACTCGTTAATCACTTTTTAATGATGAAGCATTTTTCGATGATTTTTCCGATGTTTCAAATTTAAATCTTTTTTTGTTTTTGGAATATTTTAAAGGCCAATTTTGAAATAGGCGATGGTTTTTTAAACTTAGAGTGGTTTTCGACCCACTCTAGTGTATAGTATATACTTTCGTATGCTCTGTAACAGTATAGCCTGGATATCAAATAAAACTGTCATGTGTCATGTCATTATTTATTTATTTATTTGTTTATATTCTCATGACAGGGTATAAATCCTTATGCTAAAGATTACAAGAATATATATATATGGGCATTTCCACAGAAAGGTCTACCGGGACCGAAAAAAAAATTGTTAAATAAACAAATAATTTTTTTGTTATTATTTAAAAAAAATGCTTGAATTTTAATAATTTACTGCATTTACAACTAATTTCAGTTTTTATTCTGAGAAAATTGGCCTGATATCTGAGAAATATGTTTTTCTTGCTTTTAGCTGCTTTTAATGACTTTTTCTCTTTAGTATTTTTCATTTATTTATCAACGTTATGTTTGCACTCTTCTTATAAAATTCATATATAAACTACAAATAAAAAATAAAAAATAAAAAGATACCAAACAAAGCACGATTTACGGTAAATTTTTTATATTGCTTTAACTACTATTCGAATGTCGCGTTCTTGTACCTAAATCATCATTTGTTATCAGAACTTCGTGATCGTTCTTAGCAAGTGTCTGAAAATTGTAACTTAAATCAAATTTGGTCGCCTTACTATAAAAAAAAAGTTACTGCAGGTAAAAATCATACTAAACATTTAATATTGATCATCAAAATGTGTCGCGTTCGCGATCATGCGCCGTATTTTTAATATAGTTTGTATGGGAAAGTATGGAAAAGTTTCATTCGATTTTTCTGAATTTTTTGCAAAGTGTTAATAGTTCAAATTAAAGCTCATGAGCTAATTCTCAAGTCATTGGATTGATTTTTAGTAGATTTTTAAGAAATTTTTCAATTTGAGAACGTCAATTTGTATGGGTTGTATGGTTTTCATCCTATTGGGATTATTTTCGAACATGATCTTTATTTTTACGATATAAGCTTAAATATCGAATTTTATTACTATAACTTAATAATAACGGCTGTAATCATGTCAACAGATGGGAGGACATACAAAAACAGGGATGCCATGGTTAAAACAACTTAAAAGGTGATACTGCAGTATAGTATATGCACTTTTCTATATCTGCCACGCCTCCTTGTGGGCGTAAAAAAGTCTTCATAAAGTACATAACCACATACGTAGGACGGGTGGTGTTACAAAGATATATAATATTTTTTCTCACTAGCTTCTTATGTATTTTTTTTATTAATATTACTAATTTATTAATATTACTAATATAAAACTCACAAATAATATTTACGATGTTTTTGGTAGGTAATGCAATATTTAGCTGAAATTACTTTAACTAATTCTTATTAAAAACGTGATGAGAAAAAATGTCGCGTGCTAGATGTCGCGTTCGCGATCAGGCTTAACCTCAATAAAAAAACAACTAATGGAGATATGTAAAAATGACAAAAATTTCTTGAAAACCACATTAATCTTATTTAATTTACAAATTACCACTTTAAAATTTTATGTTACGTTTCGCAGATATTTGCATTTTTCTAGATGTAGTCGAAAACTAGTTCCATTTTTTGTCGCGTTCGCGATGCCATGTTTATTGCTAATATTTTGAAAACATAAAATCTGGAGAACCTATCTTTTTTTTCTAAATATAGTGCTACTAAAATGCTATCTTAAACTTGAAAAAAAAGAAATTTTGTTTCGAGTTTTCTTTATTATTTTGCTTTGCTAAAGGCGTACGAATGTCGCGTTCGCGACTATGGCCCATATATAAAAACAAGTAAAGAAAGTCTAAAGTCGGTCTAGGCCGACTATGAAATACCCTAAACCCACTTTTCAAAAAAAAAATTTTTATTGTAAATGGGCGTGTCCGTGGGCGGAAGAAGCCTATATTTTATATGCATTTAAATGTTGATGAAAAATTTATACATACCAAGTTTTATTCCTGTAGCTCATAGTTAATGCCTTTATTGTGCTTTCGCTATGGGAAGTGGGCGTGTTCATGGACGGACTACTTCCAATTTTTGAACACACCTTAGTTTTTGTATAAAATACATGCATACCAAATTTAATTTCTCTATGACAAACATAACCTTATTTATTGAGTTTTAAACTTTTTGAGTTGTATGGGAGGTGGGCGTGTCCGTAGGCAGATGACGTTGATTTTTTCAAAACCATCTTTGTCTTGTCATAAAAAACATACGTGCCAAATTTTAGCTCTGTAAGTTGAACAGAGGCTTATTTATTGCGTTTTCAATTTTTGGGTTGTATGGGAGGTGGGCGTGTCCGTGAGCGGATGACGTCCATTTTTCGAAAAAATTTTTGTGTTTGTATAAAACACATACATATCAAATTTTATTGTTGTAGGCTAATTATGAGCTGAGTTATGCAGTTTTCAATTTTCGCGTTGTATGGGAGGAAGGCGTGTCCGTGAGCGGATGATGTCCACTTTTCAAAATCATCTTTGTTTTGCTACAAAAAACATATATGCCAAGTTTTAGCTCTGTAGGTTAAACAGAGGCTTATTTATTGCGTTTTCAATTTTTGGGTTGTATGGGAGGTGGGCGTATCCGTAAGCGGATGACGTCCATTATTCAAAAACATCTTTTTAATGATATAAAACACATACATACCAAATTTTATTGTTGTAGGCTAATAATGAGCTGAGTTATGCAGGTTTCAATTTTCGCGTTGTATGGGAGGTAGGCGTGTTCGTGGGCGGATTCCAAAAATATTCAATAGTGCAGATCCTTGGATCCATGTGCCTATGTGTACCAAGTTTCATTCAATTCTCTCAACTCCTTCTTCTTATCCTGTGTATACGGACAACACACAGACGGACGGACGGACGGACGGACATGGATAGCTCGACTCACGTGGTGACGCTGATCAAGAATATATATACTTTTCTATACCGGACTCGCTTCGTTCTATGCGTTACAAACGTTTGCAGAAAGTTAATATACCATGACCTTTCAGGTTTAAGGTATAATGAATGTGTATATGTGTGTATGTTACAAGTAGACCCCGAAACCGCTAAACCAATTGTAATGAAATTTAAATGGAAACTCTAACAAAGTCTTGAGAGTGTTCCTGTGAAGTTTGGTACCGATAGCACATGGGGGCGTGGCAACTCCCATACAACTATAATTTTCGATAGCGATTTTATTGATATGAGGTAGAAAATAATTTTTTTAAATAAACTGTTTAAAATGTTATACATTTTATTAAAAAAAAATGGACAAACAAAATTATAAAAAGTTTAATTTTTTTAAAAAAAATCATCGAGCGCCTTGATTTTTTGCTGGCACGAACAGTTTATTAATTTAGAGTCAAAACAAAAAAAAAAACTTACTTTTATTGTGCAGCAAACGTTGAAAGAAAATAAAAAATGAAAATTTGAGCTTTTCTATTTTTACAACAGAAATCATTTTTTTTTGCTGAATTTTGAGAACTCAAATTTTGTGGTCTCTTTTTAAACTTTTATAATTTTCATTTAAGTTAACTGATAAGGCTTAAATATAAAAAAGAAAAAAATTATATATATTCAAACATGGCAGAGATCTTGTCTTCCCAATTCAGAACATTCAAGAACATTTAGGACCGTTTTTTTCTCTCTCTTGGCATTTGGTTGAAGTACACGCTAAATAACTAACGACAATATTAAGAAAATTGCCTTTGGTTAGAGCTTCATGTGATTGTTAACACATTTCAAAGGAAAATTAAACAAATTTTTAGAAATAATTGGAAAAATTGGAAAAATTGGCA
Source organism: Tetanocera ferruginea (assembly GCA_958299015.1). Taxonomy (NCBI): domain Eukaryota; kingdom Metazoa; phylum Arthropoda; class Insecta; order Diptera; family Sciomyzidae; genus Tetanocera; species Tetanocera ferruginea. The sequence goes on along the minus strand of OY282643.1, from coordinate 4,145,705 downwards.
AACCGTTAAATTCAAGTAAGATATTAACAACTTTTTGTAATTTGGATTAGATTGAATTCAGAACACATTTTTTACAAGTTTGACGATTGATGAATGCATAAAACTACATTTTATTTTTGAGAAGATTTTTAATTTTGAGAAAATACAAATTCGACCAACTCCAAATCCAGCTTTCTCCCAACCAAATTCAAATTAAATTTATTGAAACTTTTAAAATGTTTTTTTTTTGTTTTTGGTTTTACAAAGGATTAAGATTTTAAAATTTGTTACTTAAATATCTATATTTAAGTTGGTATATATTCCTCTTCTCCCAAGCAAATTTCATATTGATTAAAACGCGAGTTCTTTTACAAAAATTTTATTTCTCTCTTAGAAGGCTGGGAACCCTCTCCAACAGGTATATCAATTATTACATATAAACACATCTATGTTACAGTACCCTTCAAATAATATACAAAGTTTCATTCAAATGTGTTTTCTATAAATTGACAAAAAGGGGATTCAAGTTTTGTGTTGGCGTATTAATATATAAGATAGTGATGAAATGAAAAATAATGGAAAGTGATTTGATGTATCTTATTTTGAAGCAAAGCTTTTTACGCCTCGTTATGTGATTTGCTTGTTACTTGCATCTATTATTTAAAACAAGACCACACTGAGAAAAAAACACATACCTTGCTCCGGTAAAAAATTTCTCTATTTTTGATAATAGCAATTTTCTCTTTTTCAAATAAAATTTTCTTCAATTAGAATAAATTTTCACATTTTCGTAGAAATATTTCTTTACTTCTAGGAAATGGAAACATTTCAATGTCTCTAATAATGATAAGTATTTTTCTCGCACAAAAAATTTCTCATTTATAGAGAAATATTATAGAAAATGAAAAACTTTTCTTATATTTTGATAGAAAATTCACTATGAGAAGTATTTTCTTCAATAAAAACAAATATTTTCTCAAAAACAAAAGTATTTTTCTCTAAAAATGATATATTTTTCTATTTCATGGTAGCTTTTTATCATTTTTAGAGAATTTTTAGTATCGCAATTAGAGAATAGCATTCTCTGGAGCAAAGTCTATACCATTTGTCTCTAAATATGATGCCTTTTTTATCATATTCCGAGACACTTTTTTCTGAGTGCATGTAATTTAATTTTTTTAAATTTTTTAATACATTAATTCAGAACTAGCCAATTTTTAACCGGGAGCTCCATGAATAATTTATGACTTTCTTTATAAGTTCATGATTTTCTTGAAGTCCTTTCAATGTACTTTAAGCACACGCTTTATACTCTTCTGCTATAACCTACCATATGTTGTCTACCTATGCTCCAGAGTTAATTTTTGCAATCATCAAAAATAAAAAGTGAAATAAAACACATTTGGTAATTCATTAAGTTACGGAAGTTGAACTCGAAACGGCAATTTCCCCTAGAAGCAATTATAGAAAAATTTAAATTCGTTCCACCGGACAGGAATGGTTTACAAGTGGATATGAGTGTATGTGAGTGTGTGTGTGTGTGTGCTTGTGTCTGTGAGTGTGTCAGAGCTTGACAGTACCGGCGATGTTCATAAATTGAAATCACTCCCATGTCCAGAAGTTGTTCACAAAATGACACGGGAAAAAGCAAAGGACCAGTAGTAGCAGCAAAAACAACAACAACAACAACAACGAAGACCAAAAAAGAACTAGCATCGTGTATAGCTAGTGAATGAATGAATGAATGAATGACTGAAGGAAGCAGCACTTGACATAGTTGCCACTTGCAACATTGCCAACATGACGGTGTAAAAAAGAAATATGTCTCCATGGCTGTGTGAATGTATAACTGTAAGTTGGACATAGTACATCGAGCATGTGTTGCTGGCTGCTGGGCAAGGTGGGCGGCCAAATATTCAGCTTGTGTGTAGCGTGTGGTTGTGTCTGTGCAAGCATTAAAATAACGCCTGTGGCCATAAAAAACCCAAGTTGTTTGGTAACTTCAGTGGACAACCCCAGACCAATGCACCGAATGGTTACTCTATCACACACACTCACAACGGTTTTTTTTTTTGTGGTACTCGTGATGCCACTCTGAATGCCATAATATTTATTGCTGCACAAACGGTGAAAAATGTTGCAAGTTTTGGCAAAACTGTTTCACGGTGTGCTGCACGGCATTCACTCTAGAATGAGCCTGGGATTTATTAGCTGGCGGATGTGGATTGGGGACAAGGTTAGACTGTATTTTAAAGTAAAAATTTTTGTATGGAATAGGCGTTGGAATGATTTTGTTTTCTAAATTTTTAAATTTATTTCAAGTTGTTTTCTTTGAAGCAACAAGTCGAAATTAGATGGATTTTTTAAACAAATATATTTCAAGCCATGTACATGACTTTCTTATTTTTTGATATTTTCTCTACATCTAGGCTTATTAAAACAATATCTTTTGGCACAAATAAAGCGTTCAAAAAGCCTTTGTTTCATAAACTTGGCAGAACTGCCAAAATGTTGGAGCCTGATAACTCAAACCTCTCATATAATGGCCACCACCCGCACATGTTACACGCCGATTAATCTTCCACGTGCAAAAAACTTGACACACAAACATCGACATGCGCCAATGTCTACACATGTCCATAGCGACATGAACATGAAAGAGTCAAGCGAAACTTTTGTGTCAGGTACATGAAGAACTTTTGCCAAACATGCTAGCCGATGTATCTAGCCCGCTGTCGCACTCACACACACCCACTGATACAAACATTCAACGACAACCAACGACGACTATTGGCCACTTATTCAACGATTAAAATCCGATATCTGAATTCCGAAATTACTTTGGCCAACTAAGCACGGAAGAAGGAGTAGGAGAGGGAGCAGCAGCAGCAGCAGCAACTTCAACGATAGCAACAAAAACGCAAATGCCAGAAATTTTCCAACAGAAAGTTTTACAAGCAACTTTTTTGCCATTAGTCGTCGCAGTTGTTGTTGTTGTTGCTGTAGGTTTTTGTTGTTAGAATCTCAGAAGGGGTTTTCTGCTCTGCTGCTGCGACTACAAGGGTCAAAAATGTTGCTCAACGACAAATAACTAACAAGCCAATTTCTGGCCAAAAATACGAGGGTGCTAATGTGGCCATATTTCTTTGGCAAATGCACAACATAATTATGGCCATAACAGCGAAAGTCTTTGGTGTTGTTCGAAGGACTAGCTAGACTAGGCAGGGTTGAACGGATTGCTTGTATTAAGTTTATTTATACTTATTTGTAAAGCTTGTCTCATTGCCTACAGCTGAAAAGGTCCTTTATAGTCACGTTATTATTTAACAATTTTTAGCGAAATTGGGCGTGTAATACATTTAATTGAATTTTCATACGTGTTACTAGAACATTCATTAAGCCATTTAGACAGCCAGAGGTGGTCAATGTTTTTAGCCTCTGGTCATTGCCACACCTTTTTTTCTTTGTTTTGGGCTATTTTTCTACTGAATTCAATAAGAAGCAAGTAAACGCTTTATTTTTGGGTCTTTGTATTTAACTCTACCAACTTTTGCGTTTTATACTCTATTTTATGTTGAAATTAAATTTTGAAAACCGTCAGTTTCTTGATTGCTCTATAATTGCTAAAGTTTGTCAGGAAATGAACAAACTAAGTTCATATGTTAGAAAAATCATTTCACAGACATATCTTGAGAGATGCGTACATGTTGATATTAATTGCGTTATGCTGCATGAATAGTTCACAAAAAATGTTGAAATGAATACAAGCGTCATTATTAAGAAGTTAATAATTTTATTTTTTTTATCTTCTACACTGGTGACCAAGCAAGGATTGAAGTTCCAACAATAAGCATTCTTCTTAAAAACAATAGTCATTAAGATTAAGAAGAGCTGTTCCAAATTTGAAATCGTACTTCTAAGTAGTTTTTGACACATTGCATCACCACGATGATCCTTCCAAAAACTCTGATGTGGTCAATTTTCAAACCATTTGTTCATACAGTTTTGATCTTTATGTGACCTCCAAAAATGTTTTTTGTTTGTAGGACCTACATATTTTTATACCCTAAACCTGAAAGGTCAGGGTATATTAACTTTGTGCAAACGTTTGTAACGCATAGAACGAAGCGAGTCCGGTATAGAAAAGTATATATATTCTTGATCAGCGTCACCACGTGAGTCGAGCTATCCATGTCCGTCCGTCCGTCCGTCCGTCCGTCCGTCCGTCCGTCCGTCTGTCCGTCTGTGTGTTGTCCGTATACACAGGATAAGAAGAAGGAGTTGAGATAATTGAATGAAACTTGGTACACATAGTCACATAGACTCAAGGATCTGCACTATTGAATATTTTTGGAATCCGCCCACGGACACGCCTACCTCCAATACAACGCAAAAATTGAAAACTGCATAACTCAGCTCATAATTAACCTACAACAATAAAATTTGGTATGTATGTGTTTTGTATCAACACAAAGATTTATTTGAAAAATGGGTGTCATCCACTCATGGACACGCCCACCTCCCATACAACCCAAAAATTGAAAACTCAATAAACAAGCCTCTGTTTAACCTACAGAGCTAAAATTTGGCACATATATTTTTTATAACAAAACAAAAAAGGTTTTGAAAAATGGACATCATCCGCCCACGGACACGCCTACCTTCCATACAACGCGAAAATTGAAAACTGCATAACTCAGCTCATATTTAGCCTACAACAACAAAATTTGATATGTATGTGTTCTATACAAACACAAAGATGTCTTCGAAAAATGGACGTTATCCGTTCACGGACACGCCCACCTCCCATACAACCCAAAAATTGAAAACGCAATATATAAGCCTCTGTTTAGCCTACAGAGCTAAAATTTGGCACGAATGTTTTTTATGACAAGACAAAGATGGTTTTGAAAAATGAACGTCATCCACCTACGGACACGCCTACCTCCCATACAACCCAAAAAGTTTAAAACTCAATAAATAAGGTTATGTTTGTCATAGAGAAATTAAATTTGGTATGTATGTATTTTATACCAAAACTAAGGTGTGTTCAAAAATTGGGAGTAATCCGTCCATGAACACGCCCACCTCCCATAGCGAAAGCACAATAAAGGCATTAACTGTGAGGAATAAAACTTGGTATGTGTAAATTTTTCATCACCATTTAAATGCAATTAAAATATAGGCTTCATCCGCCCACGGGGACGCCCATTTACAATAAAAATTTTTTTATTTTTGAAAAGTGGGTTTAGGGAATTTCATAGTCGGCCTAGACCGACTTTAGACTTTCTTTACTTGTTTTTTTTGTTAGCAATACTTTAGTTGAAGAAAGAATTGAGTTTTTCCAAAAGCATTGAAAAAAATCTTTATTTATTGAACTTAAAGATCATAAGAATCTAGTTGTAGTAGATCTTGTTAGAGGCCCTCTGTCTTCTTTAGTATTCATCCATATTTTTTGAACCATACTAGTAAGTTACAGTGGTCCTATGTTACCCTCGACACGTAACATATATTATGTATGCTCTTCAGTAGTTTTTCAGGCTGAGAACTTTTAAGAATTTGAGCAATATTTCTAGTTGGACTCCCATACCTTTGATTGATACAGAGCCACTAATTCGCCACGAAAATAGAAAAGTCTTAGACTGCAAATTGCTTGGCATTCACGTTATCGAAATCCTTGCAGACATCCAATCGAGATAAGTAAGACTAACTTTCTCATCTTGTAAGTTTACGAGCAAATTTGTTATTTTGCTCTGTTAAGCAAAAATATATGTTTTGGTTGCATCTTCGAAATACTAATTCTAATTATTCCAAATGCATATTTAGTTTTGCATTTACTAGATCCTTTTTTTTTTGCTATTACTTCTAACATTTTTTAGAGGGATTCAGACTTTAATCAAGGATATCAAGTGATACACTTCCCTTTTCAGACTTGCAAGTCTGTTTTGATACAAAAATTGTAGGATTGATCCCCAAAAAAAATTTTTTTAAAGCGGTCAGATACCTTAAAATGGGTTAAAAATAGCAAAGGAATATTTCGCCCAACGAAGACGGCCGAGTACAGTTAAAAGATCGAAGACAGTGCAGGGTTAATTGAGTGAATTGACTGAAGTAAATTCAGAGTTAGTTCATAGATTAATAATTGGGTTACGACCGTGGTGGCCGTGACATGCAGGTTAAGTGTGTGACTTAGCATGCCCGGAGCTCGAGTTCGATCCCCAGTCGCCGCGAAAAGTTTTTTCAATAAAAAAATTTTTCTGATCGGTCACCACCTCTCTGCAGACAATGGCAAACCTCAGAGAGTAAATAATGCCATGTAAAGCTTCTTGAGAACATGAACTTTAGCAGTTCGGAGTCGACATAAAACATGTGCCCAGTGCTCGGTCAATTGTGTGCGAACATTTAATAACACACACAACACAATTGATCATAAGAAGCTCGGTCAAAATCCTTTCAAGGGCCGATATGGCCAATTTCTTTTTTTTTTTTTTGTTTTATGACCGCAGATGTCAATTCTATTAACTTTATTCAGCTGCATTGAATTAGCATTTAACAAATATTACATTTTTTTTTTCGTTATAAAAAAGACATACATTTTTTCTTTGATGATGACATTCCATTGACAGAATGTCAGCAGAGACCAGAACTTATAAACTTACTTGAATTCATATAAATGTCAATGTATTCAATGCAAACACCATAAAATTTTATTGCATCACTGATCAAATGTTGAGAGAAATTTTCAGAACTTCCTTGTTGCAGTCTTTTGACTCAATTACAATTCCACACAAAATCTCCATCAAATTATGTGGAAATATATAGAAAATACAAATAACAAATGATAACAATAGCTAATATCCTTGCAGCAACAGGACAAGATAGTGCTAAATAAGAGAGTAAGTAAACAACATGCGTTCAAAATTAAGTTCTTTTAAAGGACAATATTTTATTAAGGATAAAAGTCTATAAAATTACCTCAAATGACATGAATTCTACGCAAAACAAACATGCGCAACCTTATATAACAAAGCGAACAGAAAGGACGCAACAACGCAGCATGCAAAGCAAACATAAAGCATAAATTCTAGCTAATTGTAGGGTAAAGACAATGGATGGAAAGGACGAAATTGCTCTAGTTTGTATTGCATCATAAAAACGCAAGCGGCTTAAGCAAACAACAGTAAATATTGCTCTACAGTTATTCGACGATAGCAAAACCCTTAACTAAGGCAACGTAAAGGATCAAAAAGTTACACAAGAATTGGTTGCAGGTTGAGCGCAGAAGCATATTTGTACAATTTTGTATGACTGTGAGGCGATATACAAATAACGGAACCATAATAATAACAACAGCTCAGAGTGGACGAAGTAAAACAAAAGAGATAAGATAGTGAATGCATTTAAATGACCGCCAATAAAATATCCTGCAGTGTGTAAAGATAAGAGAAGACTTAAGCAAAATCAAAGATGGAGACATTGGCAACAAAAATATAGTTTTGTAACGTATGGTAGAGACTCAAGAAGAGTTTTGTACAAATTTTTTGAATGTTGATTTCGTCAGAGTTCGAAATGAATAGATAGATAAGCGGAAGCGTAAGAGAAAATCATGTAAAATACGTAAAGGTTGTTTCAAGTGATGTCCAAATCCAACTACAACTGGCCTACAACTACAACTACAACTACAACTACAGCTAAAACTACAACTACAACTACAACTACAACTACAACTACAACTACAACTACAACTACAACTACAACTACAACTACAACTACAACTACAACTACAACTACAACTACAACTACAACTACAACTACAACTACAACTACAACTACAACTACAACTACAACTACAACTACAACTACAACTACAACTACAACTACAACTACAACTACAACTACAACTACAACTACAACTACAACTACAACTACAACTACAACTACAACTACAACTACAACTACAACTACAACTACAACTACAACTACAACTACAACTACAACTACAACCACAACTACAACTACAACTACAACTACAACTACAACTACAACTACAACTACAACTACAACTACAACTACAACTACAACTACAACTACAACTACAACTACAACTGCAACTAAAACTAAAACTACAACTACAACTACAACTACAACTACAACTACAACTACAACTACAACTACAACTACAACTACAACTACAACTACAACTACAACTACAACTACAACTACAACTACAACTACAACTACAACTACAACTACAACTGCAACTACAACTACAACTACAACTACAACTACAACTACAACTACAACTACAACTACAACTACAACTACAACTACAACTACAACTACAACTACAACTACAACTACAACTACAACTGCAACTACAACTGCAACTAAAACTGCAACTAAAACTACAACTACAACTACAACTACAACTGCAACTAAAACTACAACTACAACTGCAACTAAAACTACAACTACAACTACAACTACAACTACAACTACAACTACAACTACAACTACAACTACAACTACAACTACAACTACAACTACAACTACAACTACAACTACAACTACAACTACAACTACAACTACAACTACAACTACAACTACAACTACAACTACAACTACAACTACAACTACAACTACAACTACAACTACAACTACAACTACAACTACAACTACAACTACAACTACAACTACAACTACAACTACAACTACAACTACAACTACAACTACAACTACAACTACAAATACAACTACAACTACAACTACAACTACAACTACAACTACAACTACAACTACAACTACAACTACAACTACAACTACAACTACAACTACAACTAAAACTAAAACTAAAACTAAAACTACAACTACAACTACAACTACAACTACAACTACAACTACAACTACAACTACAACTACAACTACAACTACAACTACAACTACAACTACAACTACAACTACAACTACAACTACAACTACAACTACAACTACAACTATAACTACAACTACAACTACAACTACAACTACAACTACAACTACAACTACAACTACAACTACAACTACAACTACAACTACAACTACAACTACAACTACAACTACAACTACAACTACAACTACAACTACAACTACAACTGCAACTAAAACTAAAACTTTAACTACAACTACAACTACAACTACAACTACAACTACAACTACAACTACAACTACAACTACAACTACAACTACAACTACAACTACAACTACAACTACAACTACAACTACAACTACAACTACAACTACAACTACAACTACAACTACAACTACAACTACAACTACAACTACAACTACAACTACAACTGCGACTAAAACTACAACTACAACTACAACTGCAACTAAAACTACAACTACAACTACAACTACAACTACAACTACAACTACAACTACAACTACAACTTCAACTACAACTACAACTACAACTACAACTACAACTACAACTATGTAGAACTACAACTACAACTATACCTAATTACAACTAGAACTTGAAGATTTTTCAAAAATTAACTTGAAAGGATTTCATTAAAACATATATCTTGCTTTAGCGATGATATCTCAAATTTCCATAGGTTTTCAAAATTCAACATAAACATTTTTTTTTATAGTAAACATAAAATTATGACTTAGAGTTCCTGATTTTCTTCATCTTTTTTATATATAATTCAAAACTCAACGCATTTAAGATGCACGCGACGCATCTCTTAGCAGCACCTACATTATGAAATTGTAATTTTCCAGCAAATCATAAAATCTACAGAAGCACCAACAAAACAATCAAAATTGGAAAACATGATTTATTGGTGACGCAGTAAGCAACTGTGTGCCAGCAACCGAACGCGCGTTTAGAACTCTATTTCGAAGAACTTTCATTTGAATTCGCGTGTTCGAAAACGTTCAAAAGCAAATAAAGGATACTCTTGCGCATTGATCTAGGATCAGAGCACGGCAGGGGACCGTGTCACATTGGAAAACGGCTGCTGTGCTGCGTTCAATAGTAAAAGTACGCTGCTCAAACTCAGTGCTGCGTTGCGCGCATGACCACCTCAGCAGGTTTTATGGACACTCGCTGTGATTTGACGATAACTTTTCGCCGAATCACTCGGACATCCCTCGGTGTACAGGAGTAACTAATATGGAAACAATGTTGCGAAAATGGTGGAAAAAGTGCTAGCAGCGCACGCGCAAAACCCGAGTACATTAGAGCTGCCGAATTTGACTTGGGTGCCGATGCTGATGCTGCTGCTTGGCTGGAACTCGGACTGGGTTAGCCAGGATACCATTCAGCGCTTCAATATGCAGGATGCTGCAAATCTGCACGAACTCCAACTGTGCGTAGGATGTAAGATTGTAATGCTTGATGATGATGTTGTTGCTTGTTGCTATTGTTGTTGACAGCCTGTCGCTAGTTGCCGACTTTTGGCAGTTAAATCGAGGACACGGCACAGCGGGCTGTCCAAGTGCAAGACTTCTCATTAACATGTAAGCGTGCAGCAGCACAAAATCAATTGGCAACAGAGGGTGTCATCATTCGTGTCCTTCGTAGGCTGCTGCTGCTGCAACCCTGAGCATGTTTAGCGAGCGTTTAGCAAGCAATTAGAAAAGTGTGCAACATGCCGCCAGAGTGTGAGTGAGAGTTTGAGCGAGTGATTTGAGCCGGTGAGAGAAGAAGGCAGGGGCAGCGTATCGAATATCCTGGCACACGCAAGCACGTTCCTGCTGCTCCAGACTGACTAGGGCGTGAATAATTATTTTTGATAAGTCAATTTTGTCAGCTAGATGTGTATGTTTTTTAATGTTGTTGTTGTTGCTAGTGACTCTTTATTAAGACATGCTGGACGTTTAACGGAAAACTTTTTGTTTTGTATAATTCATTTTGCAAATGTTTAGAATTATGTGTTTGGTTTAGGTTTTGGTTTGGATTATTTGATTTTTTTTTATTACATACTTTGAAGGCACTTAAACTGTACGAGCTGATAGTTAAGACAGACTGATAGGAAATAGCTCAGACAGTTATATTCTTGGAGTTTATTTACATAACTAGAATAACTAGAATTTCCTGAATTTCCTTCCTACAGCTGTAATCAACAAAACATGTCACATACTTAATTGTTAAAATTTCTAATGTTGGCTTAATCAAAATTTGGGTCATTCTGACACACACATAATTGGCTAAGATAGTAATGTTAGGTGCATCTACAACATTAATCAAAAATATAATTTTTTCGTCTTTCCTAAACGAATTCCTAAAGGCTCATAATAAATCATATCCTTGACTAGTTTTTTAGTACCAAGCAATTCCATCTCCGCTATTGTAACTCCATTTATTGAGCAACAAACCCGTTTCCCCTCGACAATCGAGCAAATACAAGATCCGCTTACAACGCGTTAACTATTATTGCAACATTTCAAACATTACGAAAATCTACATGCAATTCGAAAAATTATTTTCGCTCATTTTAATATTTCCAACAAACCCTTTGTTAATCTCTTAATTTATCAATTGAGACTCGGTTTCAGTTTCAAATTTATTTTCATGCGACAACAAGGCGGCAAGCATAAAAAGTTATGTTTACATAATTAATTAAACAATCCAACAAAAGGCGAACCACCGAACAGCATTAGATAAAAAGGACACAAACACATACACAGCAGCACCACCGCACAAGATCGGCTAAAGCAAGTTGTCATAGAAGGGTTGCCAAAACCAAGCAAGTAAAAGGGTTTACGTGTGCTCGCTATTAAAAATTTATAATTTATTTAATTTCACGCGCAGAATGAGTGAGCAAAGAATGCACACCAAAAAGAGGAAAAGAAAAACGACTAGGGTAAAGGTAATAGAACTAAATGTAAAATTTGCAATATGCTACTTCAAATGAACACGCATTTAACATGCAGAATAACTGGGTTGTGCATGAGGATGCATTACGTTCAGGTTGTCAGGATATACAGACACAATCACAGCATCTAGTGTTAATAGATCCATAACCGGAAAGCAAAAGCTTTATTAAACTATTAATGCAGCTTCGTTATAGTTTAACACACCCATCGAAATATCCTTGAATCCTTGTTAATGGACATCCTTTATGCACAAAAGAGTTGCATAAAGTAATTCGAAGTGTATCATTCTTTGTCCAGGACATTGTTAGTGACGCGTTCATTCTTATGAGGAAAGGGTTGATGAGGTTGTGGTGACAAATATCAGTTAAGAGAAACTGTGTTGGTGCGCCAAATCAAATTATTTAAGTTATATTCAAAAATTGAATGGTACATGTCATTGTAGCTATGTATTTTAAAGAAATCCCTATAGGATAAATTTATTCCTCCATAAAATGAGATGATCAAATGGAACAACTATGATATAGAGCAAACATTATTTGATATAAATCAGATTAAAAGAATAATTTGGTGTATAAAAATGTGACCGTTTTTGTACACGACTCCTTTTTATTAATTCCTGTAATTTTTTTAAGAAAATCAGTGTTTTTCTGACAATTGTGTCAACAAACATTCATACAATTATTCACCAGCATGCCGCTGTCCAGTCTACTCATGCACTTAATATAATTTGTTGTTTTTGTTATTGTCTTCTTTAAACTAATAGAGATCAAATTTAATAAAATTAAAAATAAAACGTAATTTTTTTAAAAAGTCATCAAAGAGACAACCATTATATAAATCACCAAAAATTTACTAGATCACGATATATCAATTGCACTCAAGTGCACTTTTCTAAAAAATGGTTGTCAGAATTCGATTTTTCGTTGCTAAAAACTCATATATACCAAGACTTGTCAAAATCTAACGGTAATTATGGCAATTGAATAATAATTTAGCTGAAAGAAGCTTTTGAATATCGACTTTAGGTTTTATATAATTGTGGCACTAAGTTTTAGTTAAACCACATCATACGATATATCAATGAAAAGAATATCGTATGCTTTTCTTGTAAGCATACATTCATGTGAATAGCTTGAAAAATACATATTTTATAGGTATTTAAAAGAAACATATTTTCGAAAATGATGAAAAATCGACTTTTAGTGGTCTCAAAAAAGTTTGTAAGGACAACAAATTTCAACATTTCTTTTAGCCAATATTTGTGTACTATCAAAATCTTTACTTTTGTGCTTATCTTGGGTATAAGTCTGAAGAAAAAAAAAGTTATAGACAAAAAACTTGATTTTTTGGCCAAAAACAGAGTTCAGGTGAACTAAAACCGCTCCAACGGGGATTTCCCCGATCCAAAAAAAAAATCATGCAGAAACAGTTTTTAAGAGTCCCTCTAACTTTTGATTCGGTGTCCGGCGATATCTTAATTTCGATCCGGCTTACTGGACATGCAGTGAGAATATGTCTGGAGGTTTTTTCATCCTCGAGGCATAATCTACAGAGTGAATCAGTGGCGAGATTCATTTTTTGAAGATGTTTCTTTAGTCATCGCCTTTAAGTTTTTTTCCTTAACGGGGGACATGACATTGGCTGTTTTTTTTAAATCGACTTTTTTTATAATTTTGTATTTTAGTAAATATTCTTAAAATTCTAAGAAAAATTCCTACGGCTTCAAAAGTTACAGCCGGATTAGTGAGAGGGCATTTTTATTTTTCCTTGTATTTTTCTTTGTTCACAAACTTTGAACACGTTTATCTCGAAACCATGTTTTTCGTAATGGTTGCGGCACTAGCGGGTTCATTTTTTGACCAAATTTTTTTTTTTGTATTTTTTTTAAACTTGATACGCTATCGTATGACACGAGCAATTTTTAAATTTTTTTTTTTTCGATCTTTTATGAATTATTAAAGTCAATATTTTTTTTTGAAAAAACACACTTCCAAATTTGAAACATCACCAAAAATTGAAAAAAAAATTTAAAAAAAAGTTCCTGTCATACGATAACCAATTTTGTTAAGATTTAAAATAGTCATTTATTTTCCTGATCGGGCAATTTTTGCGACTCCCAGCGCTGCAACCATAAGGCCCCGTTTTTATACCCTAAACCTGAAAGGTCAGGGTATATTAACTTTGTGCAAACGTTTGTAACGCATAGAACGAAGCGAGTCCGGTATAGAAAAGTATATATATTCTTGATCAGCGTCACCACGTGAGTCGAGCTATCCATGTCCGTCCGTCCGTCCGTCCGTCCGTCCGTCCGTCCGTCCGTCCGTCCGTCCGTCCGTCCGTCCGTCCGTCCGTCCGTCCGTCCGTCCGTCCGTCTGTCCGTCTGTGTGTTGTCCGTATACACAGGATAAGAAGAAGGAGTTGAGATAATTGAATGAAACTTGGTACACATAGTCACATGGACCCAAGGATCTGCACTATTGAATATTTTTGGAATCCGCCCACAGACACGCCTACCTCCCATACAACGCAAAAATTGAAAACTGCATAACTCAGCTCATACTTAACCTACAACAATAAAATTTGGTATGTATGTGTTTTGTATCAATACAAAGATGTTTTTGAAAAATGGACATCATCCGCCCACGGACACGCCTACCTCCCATACAACCCGAAAATTGAAAACTGCATAACTCAGCTCATATTTACCCTACAACAATAAAATTTGATATGTATGTGTTTTATAAAAACACAAAGATGTCTTCGAAAAATGGACGTCATCCGTTCACGGACACGCCCACCTCCCATACAACGCGAAAAATTGAAAACGCAATAAATAAGCCTCTGTTTAACCTACAGAGCTAAAATTTGACACATATATTTTTTTTTAACTAAACAAAGATGGTTTTGAAAAATGGACATCATCCGCCCACGGACACGCCTACCTCCCATACAACGCGAAAATTGAAAACTGCATAACTCAGCTCTTATTTAGCCTACAACAATAAAATTTGATATGTATGTGTTTTATAAAAACACAAAGATGTCTTCGAAAAATGGACGTCATCCGTTCACGGACACGCCCACCTCCCATACAACCCAAAAATTTAAAACGCAATAAATAAGCCTCTGTTTAACCTACAGAGCTAAAATTTGACACATATATTTTTTTTAACAAAACAAAGATGGTTTTGTAAAATGGACATCATCCGCCCACGGACACGCCTACCTCCCATACAACGCGAAAATTGAAAACTGCATAACTCAGCTCATATTTAGCCTACAACAATAAAATTTGATATGTATGTGTTTTATACAAACACAAAGATGTCTTCGAAAAATGGACGTCATCCGTTCACGGACACGCCCACCTCCCATACAACCCAAAAATTGAAAACACAATAAATAAGCCTCTGTTTAACCTACAGAGCTAAAATTTGGCACATATGTTTTTTATGACAAGACAAAGATGGTTTTGAAAAATGGACGTCATCCGCATACGGAAACGCCTACCTCCCATACAACCCAAAAAGTTTAAAACTCAATAAATAAGGTTATGTTTGTCATAGAGAAATAAAATTTGGTATGTGAGTATTTTATACCAAAACTAAGGTGCGTTCAAAAATTGGGAGTAATCCGTCCATGAACACGCCCACCTCCCATAGCGAAAGCACAATAAAGGCATTAACTGTGAGGAATAAAACTTGGTATGTGTAAATTTTTCATCACCATTTAAATGCAATTAAAATATAGGCTTCATCCGCCCACGGAGACGCCCATTTACAATATAAATTTTTTTAATTTTTAAAAGTGGGTTTAGGGTATTTCATAGTCGGCCTAGACCGACTTTAGACTTTCTTTACTTGTTTTCTCTGCCGCCAGTTTGGAGCTCTACAAAATCATGTTGAAGGGAAAATACATTTTTTTGAATTTTTTTTCTTGTTATTTGTTCAATTCTCTACAATTGGAAAAATGTTTGATTTTGACTGAGTTATGAATTTTTAAAAAAAGGTCGGTTTTCTTTGCCGCGAATGTTATGTCCCTCCTTAAGTTGATATCGAATTTCGATGTTTTAGATGAAGTTTCTGAGAATATTATTTTAGTTCATATCTGTACTAAACAGTTCTTGCAAGAATCTTGAGATTCGCGGAATGAGGTTGTTTTGCCGTGCTGCTTGATGCTTATCAACACCACAGAGCGGTTCCGGTCCTGTAAATGGTGATTCTGCTCCCTGTTTGGTTAGAAAGTCTGCTTTCTAGTTCCCCTCAAAGCCACAGTGGGCAGGAATCCACTGTAGAGTAACTTTGTTGTTCTGTACAGCCAGTTCATTAAGAACTTTGACAGTCTCTTGCACTAGCTTGGATTTAATAATGGGTGATGTCAGAGCTTTAAGCTTCGGTAGCTTTACTGTCGGAGAAGACGCAAATCATTTTCCCCCAACATTATTCAGACAGTTCAGTCTGATACATCTATTAATGGCAAGGGTTTCCTGTACTGTTGAATTGCCTCTCATTGGAGTTTCCTCCAAAGAGTCCAGCTCCCGTGCCTTCCTTCAATTTGGAACCGTCCTTATGCCACACTAGTTTGTTTTCAGATGGGTGTAGTTTCTCGTGTTCCCAGTTAGATCTGGAAGGATAACTACGATGAAGTTTTTGTTGAAGCAGCATTTGGGAAGCATGTCATCTGGGGGCATGAAGAATTCCCTTTCTCGCTTTAGGGTTATAATTGAAGAGAGGTGTCCCTTAAGGGAAAAGTCTGTTCAGGCTGAGCTTCGTCTCCATCTGGATATGAATGTGGATAGGTGTAAGCCCTAAGATGACATTGAGGGCCGCTGTTGGCGTGGACCAAGGTATGATAACACAACCCCAAAATTATTTTCAAGATGTTCATGCCAAGAGAGTTGTATCTGTCGTCGATATTACGTCCAGAAGTTTAGTCACAAGGAAGTCAAAAGTTGCTGACAAAGAGCCTACAAGAATAACATGTGAACCTTCGACAAAAAAATTCTAGAAAAACATAAAAGCTAGTTGAGGTCCCATCAGATATCGCTAAAACCTTAAAAAAGCTAATTATGTCAACTTGGAGGACATCTGAAAGTAGCCCGAACGGGAATCTAGAATATCTATAGATATCAAATCTACGGTTAAAATCCAATTAATAGAAAAATCAAAAAATGTACAATAATAAGAGAAATATACGAGCTACTGGAAGGAAATAGTAAAATATGTGTACTATATAGTATAAATTCTTATATATACAAATCTTGTGTCAGAACTCCTCCGATACGGCTGGACCGATTATAATGAAATTTTTTTGTATATTTGGTATGTATGAGAATACGTTGTAAAGTATTTTTCACACTCCTAGCCGCGATGGGTGTGGCACTTTTTCAAGAACAAATTTTCGGTTTTGCTTTCGTCTATAAATCACACATCAATGAAAGTCGGAAAACTTACTATTGAATAGTGCCCTTTGATTGTCAAATTTGAGCGATCTTTGGAAAGGGTGGCATGGTACCGCCAATAAAAATCAATTTTTGATATCGCATAAATTTGAAACTAAGTGTCGTATAACAATGAAACTCAGTATGAAGTAACTGTTTAGGCAGGTCTTTTCAATTATAAAACGGAGATGGGCATTAGAAAATGGGGCTTGGATCCTTGGATACTATTTGGTGGTGCCCTGCTACTGGAACGGGCATTGTACATTGTGTGTGAATCCACCCATATAAGACACATTTTTTCAAATTGAATCGCTTTGGAAATAATACTTACAAGTTAAAGAAGCTCGATTTGGAGAAAAAAAAACTGACATTGTATTAGTGGGGGAAGCTCCACCCATAAAGGGCACATTTTTTAAGGAAACTCGGCTTGAAGTTACTATTTGATGATATCCTACTGTTGGGAAATACTCGAAAACTAAAACGGGTATTATACAAGGAGTGTGGCTCCGCCCATATAAAACAATTTTATATGTAATAGCTTTGGAAATAATGGTCACAGAATATTGAAACTCAGAGTGGAGTTTCTATTCGTTGATGGTATTCTATTGGCAAACTGGACAGAAATTGGTCAAGAACGGCAGCAACGCGGCGGGTACCAGCTAGTATTACTATAATATAATTCCGTAAAATGTAAGTGCGGAACACTTGATTTTATTGAAAAATTTCAGAGCATATTTTTAGGCATTTTCTGTTTTGTGATTTATTGAAACTTCAAAAACTTTATATTTTTTTTTTTCATTTTAAAAGTTTCAGTTTTACAAAAAAATTTTAAACAAATTTCGTCGTACCTACTATGAGTGAGGTATTTTTGAAGTCTTTGGAACTAAAAATTATTATTTGAATAATTTAAAATCGAATAAGTGGAAACGGGCCCGTCATTTTTGACGGGAAAGAACTAGTCTATATATAAATAGGCGTAGGAAAAACAGTTAAGAACCAGTTTCTCCCGTGTTTCTCAACCAATTTTGATAATTCTTTTTTTAAATGAATCAGAGTGCGGAGTAATAGTACCAATATTAATAGCGCACCAAGTAATTTTAAACGATTTTTTGCCAAATTTTTATAAAAAAAAAAAATGTGAAACGGTCGAATTTCGGCCACTGTCGAACTCTAATTGTTATTAATATATAAATACATATATGTTATTTATTCCGAAAAAAACATAAAAATTACCTTTAAGGACTATGTGTGACATTTGTGTCGATTAACTGAAGATTCTAAAAAACAAAGATGCCGAAATTTAGTGAAGTCGCCGGATTAGAGAGATACGCCCTCATGAGATTGTACAAGTAATAATTTAAGACTTAAAACGTTAATAAAAAAACAGCAAAATAAGAAAAGCCCAATTTATCTAAGCATATACATGCTTACATATATGTCAATAAGAAATAATAAAACCGGTTTTTAACACAAAAATAATGATAAAATTAAATAAAAATAATAAAAGTGCTTTAATATAACTTCAAACATTGCTTTGCAAAAATAAAATTCTTAACAAAAACTGTAGCAACGCCATACATGGAGGGAATAATCCACTAAAATCGTCTAACAAATGAAATCAAAAATTATTCCATTAAAAACAAGTGAATAATCTACGTAATACCAGGACACACGAATGCGCTTTGCTGCAGCTAGCTATGCATGTTCCATTGAGTGAAAAATCCTTTTATTTTAGAATATTCAAATTCAAGTTTTATTAAGTTCAAGTTTTTTCAATTTTATTTATTTTTTGCACAGCGATTTGGCTTTTATTGCGGCGCTGAATGAAAAGAAATACAAACATATAAATAAAATATTTTGACTAAACTTTTTCAGATACATGAGTAGTCATCACCTATCCCTGTGGTACTATTTTTCCAATAATTTTAGACATTTTTTCTTTCAATCAATCAATGGCTGCTAGCTAGGCAGGACTTTGCATTCAAGATTTATAAAATCAACAAAATCTGCTCTTAAGCCAAAATCATGATAAAATCAGAAAAAAAAAATAAATAAAAATAACGATGTCAGTAAAACACATGCAAGTCACGCGGCGCATACAATTTGCCTCCGGCTACGCTTCCGCGTATAAAACTTTAGGCTGTATAGTACACATGGACAGACTTATTACAAACACACTGAATTCCATTTAAAACTCATATAAATAAAAAGCAAAAAACAACTCCGTGAAACATAGAAAAACAAATAAAAATTTAATCCTCACACAATTTAAGCCTTTTTTTTGAGTGAGTGTATGCAGTGTGGTGTGTTTATGTGTGTGTGTGTGTGTGTGTGTATTGATGTGTATGTGTATTTGTGTCGATGACAAAATGCAATTTAGAAAAAATATTTGCAATTCCCTTTGGTAGGATTTTTATTTTGTTTATTTTATTTGATTTGGTTTTCCGCATGTTTTTATTTTGTTGCGATTTTTCTAAACTAAACTAACTCACAGAGGACGAATTTTAGTCCTTAACGTAGCTTTGCATATGAAATGTGTGCTTCATAAATTGCAACAACAACAACAACTATTTCATGTTTTATTACATCAACACTCTGCTGGGCTGAAACAACTTGTGAACACGTTGACAATGAAAACAACATTAGAAGAGCAACAACAACAACAACAACAACAACAACAACTGCACTGGTTACAACAACATACAACATGCTACAAAGGCTTCTTCATTCTCTATTTGAAAATAAGTATAAAAGCGCGCACATCGGCGGTTATTAAATTTTGAACCCTTTCTTCTGTCTTTTTTTTTTTTTGTTTTTTTTTTTTTTTTTTCTTTGAACATGTCGCAGCTACCTTAACCAAGCCAAACAGCTCACACCCCTCTGCAAGGACACAAAGTGAAAAATTAATAATTGTTCCTTTTTGTCTTTACTAAGTGTGCGCGTACAAATTTGTTAGCGTTAAAGTTAAAGGAAAGACAAACGCTGTTGCGAAGGGGTGAGCTGTTTAGCGGACAGGGTGTGGGAATTTATTGCATAATTTACGGTGATGAAAACATTTATCATGTTGCATTTAGATTTGCTTAAAACATTAGTGCCCAGTTTATGTTTTTTAAGAGAAACAAACAATTCGTCCTTGCTTTACAGTTTTTCAATTTTAAACATTTGTTAAAAAAAGTCAAAAATTCTTCTTTTACTTAAATTGCACATTTTTACAAAACCCCGATTCCACCATCCAACAGAATGTCCAATTCATCCTTGAACCTCCTTGAATTATGAATATGAATTATGAATATTATTGCTTATTGAAAATATATATATATATAAAGTTAGGAATAATATTCATAATTCCTGGTATACAGGTATAACTACAGGTATAACTATATGCAGGATATTTCAGAGGATACATAAGGGCGGGCCTACATGATGTTTTGGTCCCTTTGTAAAAAAACTTATATGAAAAAAAATCTTTTATCGAACTTCTTCGGTTAAATTATAAGTTATCATTCGGCTGGATCAATGGCTGAAGAGAAGAAAATTCACAAAACGGTAACCTACTTAGTTCTGCAATTTAAACTAAATTTTCTTCATAATCCTACTTTCATCTATTTAATTAAATCTTAATAAAATTAATATATAAACGTATTTTAAGGCTCCTATATTCTGAGTTCAAGCACCCTATAAATATTAAGCCCGGTTATATGGTTATCTAAGAACACACCCTTCCCGCTGCTGACACTTTGAAAGATAGTGTCCATAAGCGTGCACCTAAATTTAACATTTTTGTGTAGTATGGACCGGAATAACTATCTTGAATTCATAACTCCTGATCCAGGTCTTGTACCTGGGTCCATATTTGATAAAGTTTAAATTGTACTCCTTTATTACTATATTCCCATTTATACTCAAGGTCTTAGAACTCAAAAAACAATTAATTCAGTTAAAATTGGTAGTATGTAAATACTATCGAGTCTGAATTATTAATAAATATCATTCTCAAAAACCTCCAAAACAATTAAAACAAATTTAATAAAAATAGTTTTTAAAATTCACCGGGCATTGAGTGTGACCCTCATGATGTGGAAACCCAAAATATTTATACTGGGTTTGAAGTCATAAGCTTTGAAAATGCCACTTAAATTTAGAACTCGAGCCAACCAACTTTAGCTTTGAATACCTCACTTTGAATCCTTAACCATTACCTAACGTGTGATTCTTAAGAACAGTACTTGTTCCGGCACCCTTTATTAAATTTAAAAACTATTTCTATGCCAAAAATATAACTATCACACACGTGAATCTTGATATAAAAAATTTAATGCTCTTAAAATTCAAGACCTTGACTCGGCTGTGTTTAAAAAAATAAATTGATACGAATTTGTTCAAAACGATGATTTCTTCCTTTTGTAGGTCACAGGCCGCGACAAATATCTGAAAAGTCGGAAGCTTTTTATCAAGGATTAAAAATCTACAACTTATAACATCTCTTTGAGGGTACAAATTTTGGGTGTTTTTTTTTTAAATTCGAATATTCTTTTACTAGAATTATTGGCCTATGAAACTTGTATTTTCCTAAAAAAATACACTTTTAAGAAGCTACAAAAACTCATACATCCAAAATAGTCCATAGTTTATTTCTTAGGGCAATTTTTTGTACTAACGCCAAGCACGTTATATCAGCGAAGTGTGCCCAATAAGGGTTAAACTTGTATATAAGGTTGGACATAACATTCGCGGCAGAAAAAACAGACTTTTTTTAAAAATTCATAATTCAGTCAAAAACAAACATTTTTCCAAATTTTATTATTGTAGAGAATTGAACAATTACAAGAAAAAAAATTAAAATAAAATATATTTTTCACTCCAACATGGTTTTATAGAGCTCCAAACTGACGGCAGAGAAAAAAACGGGGCCTCGTGTTTGCAGCGCTGTGAGTCGCAAAAATTGTCCGATCTGGAAAAAAATTACTTTTTTAAATCTTAACAAAATTGGTTATCGTATGACAGGAACTTTTTTTAAATTTTTGGTGATGTTCAAATTTTTAAAGTGTGTTTTTTCGAAAAAAAATATTGACTTTAAAAATACATAAAAAATCGAAAAAAAAATTTAAAAAAAGCTAGTGTCATGCGATAGCGAATCAAGTTTTAGAAACACAAAAAAAAATTTTCGTCAAAAAATGAACCCGTTAGTGTCACAACCAGTACGAAAAACATGGTTTCGAGATAAACGCGTTCAGATCGGACAATTATTGCGACTCCCAGCGCTGCAACCACAAGGCCCCTTTTTTTCTCTGCCGACAGTTTGGAGCTCTATAACACCATGTTGGAGTGAAAAATATATTTTTTTTAATTTTGTTCTTGTAATTTGTTCAATTCTCTCCAAAAATAAAAAATTTTGGAAAAATGTTTGTTTTTGACTAAGTTATAAATTTTTAAAAACAGGTCTGTTTTCTCTGCCGCGAATGTTATGTCCCACCTTAATCTCTATCATAAATAAATTTTTCAATGTCGTTATAACTTTCAGCTATTGCATTACGCGTATTTCGTAACGAAAAAAAAAATTATACCGTTAGAGTAAATATGCATTTCTTACATGTTAATTTAAGCCATTAACTAATATTTGCATAAAACTTTAAATATTTCTTAAAATTTAAAAAAAACCATATATCTTATAAAGCCAAAACGCAAATACTAACATAAGTTTCCAAACACAAAAAAAATAAAAATACGAGTGCAACACTTTTTTAACCCCAGCTGTGGCAAAAAAAAAATACCAAATAATTTGCATGTCCTGCGTAAAGAAACTAGAGTGAAAAATTAATATATAAATAAATCCTGCTTAATGTCACAATCAATCTCAACTTTGACAAAAACAACAACAATACAATATAAATACAATGCAACTTTCATAAGTATCGCAAAAAGGACGAAAAGGAGTTGTTGTTGTGAAATACGAACCCCTATTAGGACACGTTTAACTGTTCATTTCAAAGTTTCAAGCATTGATGCGTTAAATCAGAGCAAACATATGAGAAACACGAGCTTAAGTCCTTACAACAATAACAACAACAACAGTAGCAGCGATAATAACCACGACAACGGTGGCGGCGACTCGCATTGCACTCAAAAAGGATGCTGCTTGTCAGCTGGGTGTGAATGACTACCGAACTCAGGCCGTCCAAGCTCATTTTATTGGTGACACAATTTCAACAACAACAGCTACAATAGCCAAAAAACAAAAAAATTGTTATAATTTTAATCCTGCAGCAACATAAGTTTTTGATTTGGCAGAACAACACAATTGTAACGTATGCGACAAAGCGAAAAAGATCAGAGCTGACATAGCCGAGGTTTTTGATAAGTTCAACTGAGTTGATCCTGCAGTAAGCATGTGTGTGTGTCTGTAGAAGAAAACAACGTCGTATAACGTGAGCACATTTGTTCTTTAACGATGATATTTAAAATCCTTAATATTTAAATGCGAAAAATAAGTTCCTGTCTAACCTGAGATGGTGTTAAGTGAGCTTGCAGTGTATTGAGCCGGTGCAGCTGATGAAGCAATGTGCCAGCCTGGACAAGGTGAATAGCAAGTCACCCTCGCGAAGTTATGTTCACCCTTTGGAATGTATACGTATTTTACATGGAAATCGGAATAGCAAATAATCAACAACAACCACAACAACAATAAAGAAATGCAAATGTGTAACACACACACACACACACATACATGCGGATATATCAATACAAGCTTGAGGCTCGGCGACATTAATTGCACTCGATGTGCTCTTGTGTGGCTCAGAACTCAGTACGGAGCGTTTTTAAGGATATTTGCCTGATGCCGCGCATGTGGGAAGCTGTCCGGCTGTTTTTTGTTGTAAGCGCACTTATTGCTTTATTATTGTTGTTGTTGTTTTTGTTTTTTGCTGCTATTTTTCTGATAAGAATATACTATTCAAAGCGTACGCGTATCTGTGGCCAAAGAAGCGCACCATTAATCCTTGTTAGTCCTTGTTCTGCTCTCGTCTCTCCGCCTCTTCACCTCACTCGTTTGTTAAAGACCAAAAGTATGCGGCTGCATTTTCTGGGTTCACCCCAAAACGTGGTGGTTTTGTTTTGTGGCGTTGAGTTGCGTTCGATTGGGTTCATCATTCAAGCGTTCTCGGTTGGTGGGTGGGGTGGGGTCTGCATTGTTGTTGACAGCAGTCTCGGTAATAATATGGAATTGCATACAAAAAAAAAACAACTGATTCTGAAAAGAATTTAATTTGAAAACTAAAAATTAAATAATGAATAATGAAGTGTGGACTGGGCTGCTTAGTAAGTTTATTGACACAGTGGGTGCAGTGAGTTGAAATAGTGCTCAAATCAAGTTGATGAACACTTAGAAATTTGAACTCCGAACAGTATTTCAGGGAGTTCAAGACCATTCGGTGTGAATTAAATCCGATTGAGCGGAGTTTAAAAATTTACTCCGAACGGAACTATATTTTGAACTCCAAACTTCAAGTTTTCAAGGAGTTCAAGTTTTTTATCATATCAGTATTCAAAAATTATGTTTAAAGGAAAATTTCTTTGCGTTTTTAACTCAAAATCAAAAAAGGTTCAACTTTTTTGATTTTGGTAATAAATTATACTTGAACAAAATACAATACAATACAAAACAAAATTTTTGAAAATTTGTAAGTGTGTGTGCATTTAATAGTTTTTTGATAATTTTGAACTTTTCCATATCTGCGCACTTTCATCATTTTAAAATATATTTGTTAACAAATAATTATATGTTATGGAAGTCAAATTTAAAAATCCTACAACCGATGATATTATTCGATACTAACTACGATTTTACAGAACCATAAGTTTTTTTTTTTTGTTGACCTTGAAAATGTATAAATGAAAAAGTTTATTCAAAAAAATTATTTTAATTGATTAATTTTTTAATAAGAAAATGTGTAATGAAAGAACCAATGTACATTTCAGTACATTTTTTCCTTTTTTACGTAGAATTATGTACTACAGCGCGGTTTATATAGAGTCGTTTTAAAAAATTGTTCAAGGCCATGAAACGTTTTTGAGTAATACTTTATGATGTACCTACAGCCTTTAATACTCATCGTTCAAAAATAAAATATATGCTTAAATATCAGATATTTCTTGCGCTTAACGAATATATAATTTTGGATTTCGTCACTATTATATTAAAGTCACAATATAGCAAAATCTAAGAAAAATTTAGATTTTCATTTAAAAAATCCGTCATTAGCTGCTTTCGTTGCTTTTGTTTCGTGATTTTTGCTTGGGTTGTTGTTGTTGTGTAGTGTAACTCGCAAACTATGCATCAGTAGAGGTGAAAACGGAACCAATGGAAAGGGCGTTCGCTCAGCCCTCTTTTCAACTGAGTTAATGAATTCAAACTTAACGAAATGATCGAAATAATTTTAAATTTTGCTTGCTTTATTTATCATGCCTACTATTTATTAACTTTTTGTGTGTCTTGATCTCGTAAAGAAGCCCATTACTTGAATGTTTTTAATTTATTTATTAATCTTTGGTAAATAAAAAAAAAAAAGTGCAAAATGATCAAAAAAATCGGAGCAAAGCGACAAAGTAGAAATGGTTACTACTACTTAAGCGGAGTTCTACGTCTACACTTAACGATAATATCGAAACTTTTTTTTTTTCTTATGATTTTTGTGGAGTTCTACTTCCAAAACCGATTTATGCATGCGCCTCATATAAAACAAAATAACAGGACTGAGTTACCAATTTTTTTAATGGTAAACTTTTTAGTAAATATCTTATTTCACACATATTCAATATATTTATGTTTAGTTTATTTCAGACCATTGCTGCCGTGGCCATATGTGTTAAGTGTATGGCGTGTAAGCCAACGAAACTCTGTAGACACGGATTCGAAGCACCATCTGACAAAAAGTTTTTTTCAATAAAAATAAATTTCTCTGATTGGTCAATGGCAAAGCCACGACTGTAAGCAATACCATATAAATCTTCTTCAACATGAACATTTGCCTTATGAGAATCTCCCAGTGGCACGGACGCGACATTCGCTCAATTTTAATTACTTGAAAAACAAGAAAGAAACAAAAAGAACCGATATGTCTTTTACATATTCTAACTCAATGAAAGAGTGCTACATTTTATAAAAATATTGGCAAGATTTAGTACAAATTAGTACTAAATAAATAAATATTTTAAGCAAATTAGTACTAAATAATAATGCTAGTAAATAAACAATCATTCAATGGAAGGGACGTGACAAAAAATAGAAGTTTTTTAAGCTCGTATAGAAATATG
The DNA here is from genome assembly GCA_958299015.1 of Tetanocera ferruginea. Taxonomy (NCBI): domain Eukaryota; kingdom Metazoa; phylum Arthropoda; class Insecta; order Diptera; family Sciomyzidae; genus Tetanocera; species Tetanocera ferruginea. The sequence continues at coordinate 4,119,106 of OY282643.1, read as the reverse complement.
CAAAATTTAGCTAATTTTGAAAACTTTTTTTTATATATAATATACATGTTAATGGAGGTCAAAGGATAACTATTCTTCGTAGACTTATGAAATATTAGAATTATCTCTTACCCTTTTTTTAAATAGATATAGCACGAATACAGACGCGTCATCATGGACGCGACAATTTTTCCAACCGTAGTAAAATACAGTAAAGATGTTCATTATAAATTTCAATAAAAATACATCACAATAAGTTAAATTCAAGTTACATAGCAGTAATACTAATCAAAATAAAAAAAAAATAAAGTTAAAAGCTGTTAGAGTGCTTTATTTTAATGTTTTTCTTCACTTTTGGTGGACCTTTTTTGGGAGATGCCCTTATGGAGTCGGTATAAAACATGTAGGTCCAGTTCTCAGTCTACTGTGTAAAAAACATAAATCACAAGCAATACAATTTATCAGAAGAAGCTCGGTAAAAGTCCTTTTGAAAGCTATAATGGCCAATTTGTTTTTGTTTTATTTTTTGCTTATTTTTAATTAATTTCTCAGTTCCTGTTTTAACGCTCTAATTTAGTCTGTCTGGTCCACTGTTTCACACACATCATAGCCTGAACACGTGTGCCTATTTAACTGAAGGCAGTTTCCAAGCAAGAAATCCACCACCCACAAAACGTGTTTTCTCAACGATTACCACGACGTGCCCACTTCATGTTTGATGTGGATTTTAATTGAACTCAAGTTTTGGTTGCCGGAAAGCACAACACTTTGTCCAGCAAGACTGCAAGACTCAAACAAAAAAAAAACACATAAAAGAATTCAGAACTTTTGTGGATGGCACTCGTGGTACACCACCTTCAACTACTTTGCCAACAAGCTCGATTATTTATTAACAGCAAAGAAAGTAGAAATGAATGAATGAGCGGAAAAAAACGCAACTCAATGAATTGTGAATAAAAACACGTTGAACTCATTTTCAATTTCAATTCAATGTCACTCATTCAGTCATTTATGCATTCAATACAATTCTACGTCATGCATTCATGCAATAATGTTGTTGATGTTGTTGTTGTTGTTGTTGTTGATATTGTTGATCCCAGCAATAATTCAGGGCGCATATGTCATTCAGTGACGCGTAAAGAAGAAGGGTTTCATTGCTTTGGTTTTATTTTTTTTTTTTTTTTCAATTTCAATTTTTAGTCCTGTGGGCTCGTTTGTTCATCCACGTCAAACAAAATCAAAACGTTTGAACAAGATGTGCACAAGAAGTAGCAGCAGAATAACGCACCATTGTGTCACGACTAACTGTGATGACGTTTTGGATTTGTAGTCCTTTTCTTGTTATTATTGTTAATTTAAATTTGATTAATGATGCTCTAAATATACAAATAATCACAGCGTGGCACACAAAAGAGCGACACCTGCTAGAATTTTACACCGTGTTTAAAGGATGATTGCAGAGAATGAAAAAATAAGCAGGAATGGATTCCGATATTAGTTGCAGAAATGAGCAGCAGCTGCTCAGTGGCTTGGAAATGGACAAGAAAATAAAAAACGACAGTTGGCAACTAAAGGGTTAATTCTAAGGTAAAATATCTAGTGATGTGGAAATGTTTTAGTTGCACTTTTGAGATAAATTGATGTAGAACACGCCCAAAAAAGGCGGTATCAAATTTCTACCAAATTCATCCCATTCAACTGTAGAAAACTATATTTTGTCTTATTTCACTTCAGCGAAAGAAAAAACCGTAGCAAAATTAAACATGTTGGCTTTTGTGACAGCTATACATGGTAAAAAATTTAAACTTCGATAATTTATACAATAATAAAATGTCATAGTTATACTTACTTACTTACTTAGATGGCGCTTACAACCGTTGGTCGGTTTTGGCCTGGTCTAAGAATTTTCGCCAGCCTCTTTTGTCGTGCGCTTGCTGGCGCCAGTTGGAAACTCCAAGCGTTGTCAGGTTATCCAATGCCTGGTCTTTCCAACGGAGATGCGGTCTTCCTCGTCTGCGTTGGCCACCGCTGGGTACCGAATCCAATATCTTTTTCGCTGGAGCTTCGTCGTTCATTCTCTCGACATGACCTAGCCAGCGAAGCCGCTCAATTTTAATACGCTTGACTATATCGATGTCGGCATATAGCTCATACAGCTCATGGTTCCATCGTATTCGGTACTCGCCATTGACGCAGATTGGACCATAGATCTTGCGAAGGATTTTTCTCTCGAACGCTCCCAAAGTCCTTTCATCAGAGCTGCTCAACGTCCAGGTTTGTGATGCGTATAGTAGGACGGGCATGATTATTGACTTATAGAGCGTCAGTTTTGTTCGTCGAGAGAGAGCTCTGCTTCTCAATTGCCTACTGAGCCCAAAGTAACACCTGTTGGCAAGAGTTATCCTTCGTTTAATCTCAATACTGATATCGTTGGAGGAGTTTATACTGGATCCCAGGTAAACAAAGTCCTTCACTACCTCAAAGGAGGTGTTGTCAACAGTGACGTGGTTTCCAAGACGCTGGGACTGTTTGTTTGTTGACACAAGATACTTCGTTTTATCTGCGTTCACTGCAAGACCCATTCGACTCGACTCTTTTTCTAGCCTGGAGAATGCTGCACTGACTTCGCGCGTATTTTGACCAATGATGTCAATATCATCAGCATACGCCAGCAGCATAACACTCTTATAGAAAATTGTGCCGCTGCGTCTCAGGTCAGCAGCTCGGATGATCTTCTCCATGATTATATTAAAAAAGTCGCACGATAAGGAATCACCTTGTCTGAAACCTCGCTTGGTATCGAAAGGAAGGGAGAGGTCCTTCCCGATTTTCACTGCACTGCTGGTGTTGTTCAGTGTCATCCTGCAAAGACGTATTAGCTTCGCAGGAATACCAAATTCAGACATGATGGCATATAGGTGACTCCTTATTGGACTGTCGAAGGCGGCTTTGAAATCGACAAAAAGATGGTGTGTATCGATTTGTTTTTCGAGGGTCTTTTCCAAGATTTGTCGGAGCGTGAAGATCTGGTCGATGGTGGACTTTCCAGGTCTGAAGCCACACTGATAAGGTCCAATCAGTTGGTTAACGATGGGCTTCAGTCTTTCACACAATACGCTCGACAGGACCTTATATGCGATATTAAGAAGGCTGATCCCACGGTAGTTGGAGCAAATGGTGGGATCGCCTTTTTTGTGGATTGGGCAGAGCACACTGAGGTTCCAATCATCTGGAATGCATTCTTCCGACCATATTCTGCATAGAAGTCTGTGAATGCATTTAAACAGAGCTTCGCCACCGGTCTTAAACAGCTCAGCCGGTAGACCATCGGCTCCTGCGGCTTTGTTGTTTTTAAGCCGAGCTATAGCTGTTAAGACCTCATTATAGTCGGGCAGCGGAACTTCAACGCTGTCATCCATAATTGGGGTTTCCGGGATATCATCTCCACTGGCGGGATTGTTGACAGCGTCGCCATTTAAAAGTCTAGAGAAGTGCTCCCTCCATAACATCAGTGTACTCTGGATATCTGTCACTAGATTCCCATTTTCGTCCTTGCAGGAAGAGGCTCCGGTCTTAAAACCATCGGCCAGGCGTCTTATTTTTTCGAAAAATTTTCGAGTCTCATTCCTGTCGCCATGCATCTCAATTTTCTCGCACTCACGCATTTCCGCCTCTCGTTTTTTTCGCCTGAAAATGCGTCTCTCTTCCCTCCTCTTCTCTCGGTATCGCTCCTTAACAGCACGCGTCACAACCGACTGCAGGGTGGCTTTGTAGGCGGCGTCTTTCTCTGCAGTGGCGTCGCGACACTCCTGGTCGTGCCACTGGTTTCGGCGAGGGCGGTGGTAGCCTATCACCTCTTCGGCAGCCGTACGCATAGAGTGGGATATGTGCGTCCACTGTCCGCATATATCGTCGATCGGAGGAGTGCTTTCTTGAAGCAGGAGTGAGAGTCGAGTAGCGAAGGCTTCGGCCGTCCGTTTTGACTGCAGCTTGTCGACGTCTAGCTTTCTTTGTGTAGGATTGCGAGCATTCTTAGCTGCGCACAGACGTGTGCGGATCTTGGCTGCGACAAGATAATGATCCGAGTCTATGTTCGCACCACGGATCGTGCGTACGTCTAGTACACTGGAAGAGTGCCTTCCGTCAATCAAAACGTGATCAATTTGGTTGCATGTTTTTTGATCAGGGGACAACCAGGTGGCCTTATGAATATTGAGATGCTTGAATCTAGTGCTACTAACGACCATGTTTCGTGCTGCGGCGAAGTCAATCAACCTCATTCCGTTATCGGATGTGTTGTCGTGGAGGCTGAACTTTCCGACTGTAGGACCAAATATGTTTTCCTTACCCACCTTGGCGTTGAAGTCACCAAGCACGATTTTTATGTCATGACGGGGGCAGCGCTCGTATGCGTCTTCAAGGCGCTCGTAAAAACTTTCTTTGGTCTCGTCATCTTTTTCTTCTGTCGGAGCGTGCGCACATATTAGGCTTATGTTAAAAAATTTTGCCTTGAAGCGGATTATGGCAAGTCGTTCGTTCACAGGAGTGAATCGCAGGACATGATGCCGTATTCTCTTGCCAACTACAAATCCGCATCCAAACTCGTGCTTCTCCGCATGGCCGCTATAGTAGATATCACAGGATGCTTGCCGTAAGCAACCCTGTCCCTTCCATCGCATTTCTTGGATTGCAGTGATATCAGCATTATATCTTTCCAAGATATCAATCAGTTGGATAGAGGCACCATCCCAATTTAGGGTTCGGACATTCCAGGTGCATATCCGTAAATCATTATCAGTTTTTCGTTTGCGGTAGTCGTCATCAGATTTGGGGATCATTCTTTTATTCATTCTTAAACTTTTCATTGAAATATTTTTATTACATGGTGGGCTTCAACCCAACGCACAACCTTTGCTTGATGACCAAAGGAAGCCCGCCGCTCAGATTCGCCGCCAAAGTATATCGGTATGATAGTTTTTTGACGTTTCCAGGAGACACCACGCGGAGGTTTGAGTCGACTTGAGACGATTTCGACATGGATAATGCTGGCCTCGCCAAGTTGAGGCAGTCAGACACGTTGCCATGTGAAGATCGCCCCCTTATCTCCCTGTCATAGTTATACAAACCAAAAATTCAATATTACACAAATTTTTTGTACAGAGGATACAGCGCTTTATGTTTTCAAATCTGTTCAGAAACTTCCGTAGTTTTGTTACTGATCAACCAAAGTAAAGTAAAATACACGACTAATGTGGTCTAATGGTGAACATACCTATCTTGAAATCACGAGTTGGTTGATAAAATTCTGGATTAGATAAGTTTTTTTAGTTAGTATTATTTGTAAGAACAACCAAAACAATTATGCAAGTTACTTGAATAAATCTGTTAATATATCGATACTTTATCTCTTAGATAAAATGCGAAATCACTTTGTTGGGTTACCAAAGCACTAAGCACCAAACTGTCGAAGCCCTTGTATAAACAAACAAAGTTTTTTGTTAGTTTTACTATAGTTATTTTTTCGGTCTTACGAAGTATTCCAACATGTTGCGTTGAAAAATACTGTTTGTAGCTAGTAGAAAAAGAAGGAATTAAATACCTGGATGGCTCGACCACAGTTCTTCTTTTTCTTAGCAAAATCGTTCTCTACACTTCGTGGTTCCTTGTCATGCTACATTTGTAAGTTCTACATTTAATACTTGATACTTGTTCTCTGGACTTAAAAATCAATAAATTAAAATATTTCAACACCCAACTAATAAGATGTCCTTTTGAAATATTGATCCTCTATGTTATATGTAAATCTCACATGATCCTATTACAAATAATTTGCCGAAATTTGCACAGTAGCTGAACCAAAAAAAAAATACAAAAAAATGCCACAAGCTGAGGTGGAAAAGAAGCCAAAAGAACATTCATATTCTTAATATTTTCATACATGAGCAACGCATGCGTAACTGCAAGGATTAACAATATTTACCTGGATGATAAGACAATGATTCGCACCTATTTTTTTTGCCTTGTTGGTGACGACGTTCTTGTCGCCTCAATATTAACATGTCAGGCAGTCAGTCAGTTAGTCAGTCAGTCATTTAGTGAATTTGTCAGTCATGTGAAAAAATTGCCAACAATCATATTTGTTTTGTTGACTTTTTAATGCCATTTGAAGTTGAAATGCCAGAATATTAAAAATGTCAGCAAGAAACATAATAAATTTTTCAATTTCCGCTTGCAAGTATCATCATTTTCAGAGAGTACAAAAGATGAAAAAAAAAAAATTAAGTACTTCTTAACGCCAACAAAATACCAGACACGCTGCAGCGCTTTGACTGGTAATTGGCACAGGATTCACAGGATAATTCAATTTATGCACAGAGCGCACTCGTCATTCTTTGATACTTGCACACATAAACAAAAGTGCGGGAAAATTCCATATTTAGTTTTATTTTTTTGTTTCTGTAACTTTATCCATTGTCAGCAGCATAAGAAAAGCCATTTTTGGTTTAACACAAAAAAATACAAGATTTTGCGGATATCTAAAGCAGGGCAGCGCAGCAACAGCATCTCGAACTAACAACAGTTGAGGGAAGTTTTTGCGACAATTTCCTGCAATTTAATCCTTACAAAATGGTGTGAAAAAATTGCGTTTTCTTACGTGCTGTTCTTATAAAAGAAAGCAGCTTTAAAGAAAAATCATACCAAATATTGCTTTGAGTACGGAAGCCGGAAGGAAGCAACAGGACGACTTTGGTGGCGGTAAGTAAAAATCTGGCAAATTTTATTTTTTTTTTCTTTCCTTTTTTACTACCAAACCTAATAAGAAATAATATAAAAGAAATGAAAAAAAACAAAATACAAATATAAAAAGGAAAGTGAAGGATATTGCTGGAAATTGCAACAACAAATTTCAGCAATCATTTGGTGTCAAGGGAATTAAATGTGGCACAGTATCGCTTTGATTTAATATTTATGCGTTTGAAAAAGTTTTCATATCATTTTGAAAAAGTCGGTTCAGTTTGTCAGAGAGTTCATTTTAAGCTTAATAGATGGGGCAAACAACAAACAATCCTTGCAAGAAAAGGATAAGTTTTATTTTATGCTAATAAAATTGCGTTATAATCTGTGCAAGCAACAAAATGTGAATTTTCCAGAGTTAGCTTTTCAATGTTTTCTGAGAATTTTCAATGAGCTTTTGCTTAATACACTCTTAAGCAAAAATTTTAATAAAAAAATTATTCCAAATAGTTTTAAAAAAACACTGGAAACACACTAAGAACACAGAAATCGGGAGTTTGATGATGGAGCAAAACAAACATCCGATTCAAATCCACAGCATCAAAATACATTAGAATGGATTTCAAGCCCCGGGTTCAGAAAATAACCTTATAGACTACGAGCCAGCGACCGCCAGACTTACGTCATTTTATCAAAGCTAAGATTTTGTGTCTGGCAAGGAGTACAAAAAAAGTGATGAAGCCTGAAGCACTGTCCTTTCAGTTTAGATAATATTGTATCAATATTGGTATCATTTGAATGGTAATTTCATCATGGTTATTTTGTGTTCAAGAAATTTTCTGTTAACCAATTACTTTTGGAATTATAACGGTTTATATTATTTTATATAATTTTTTATTTAAACAATCAAAGTTTGTTTTAAAAAACAGGTTATTACGGTAAAACTAAAATATTATATTTAGAATACGAAATTAATGCCCTTTAATTTGATATACAACATGATGCATTTAATACTAAAATTACACTGCCCAACACAAAAAAAATTACATGGTTCCAACAACGAATTTTGTTAGAGAGGATAAAAAAACAAAAAAAATGTATATATGTATCCGTGTTTTGAAAGTTTACGTCGAAATTTTATTTTAGGCGGGTTTTAATTTTCCCCCTTTTTACAAATTCTTATGGTGAATCGTAAAAGGAAACCATGTGACTCTTACACTTTAGCTATGGGATGTGTTTGAAAAATGTATGTAAAAAAACTACGAGGAACATTTTTGTAGAGCATTTTTCTAGAACATTTTAACCCTCTAACTCTTCAGTGTATGGGTCTTTTTTGACCCATTGTAAAATAGAGACAAAAAAAGCCCATAACACAAGGCTTTAGAGGGTTAAAATGTCCCACAAAAATAATTGCCATAAAATATTTGCCATAAAGTCCCTGAATACACAAAAGCCCATAACTCAACATAAGCCCCAGACCTCAACAAGTGAGGTAAAAATGGTTGGATTAAATTTGTAAAACCAAAAAAAATTATTCGAGGTCTAGCTTTCAAGGAACATTGTTAAGTGAAAGAATATAAATTGGGCGTTAATTTTTCCTATAGTAGGGTTATTAAGACTTTCTCAAATAGCTATTCGTGAGCCTATCAAACCCTTGACTTAATTCCTATGAACAATAAAAATTAAAAATAAAAAATTATAGTAAAATAACCCAATTTATTTATATGACAAAAAAATTTGTAAAAAAAACATAACTTGGGTGCTTTCGTTCCATTGAACACAACTTTTTCATTTCTCAATAGATTTTCTTCAACAATAGCTTATTTTTTTTTGGAAAAATAAAGGCTCTTGGTAAAAAATATCAAAAGAACAAAATATTTTGATTTCTTAACGAAATTTGCAACTATTTTGTCTTTTTTTGGAAATTTTTCTGAAAAATAAAAAAAATCCCCGATATTTGAATTAATTCCGCCAAAACTAACAGCTCGACCAAAAAATAATGTTTGCATTGTTTGTAAGAAATTTTATAAGCTTTTATTTGATATATCATTTGTTTGATTACTGTTGTTAGTTCTGGAGATATATGCAATTAAGTGGAACCAACTTTTTTTTTTCATTGAAAACCCTACAGTTGGCAATATCTCGAAAACGGAGTGACAGAAAAAAAAAAAAATTTTTTTCGGAATTAGCGACCGATTTTACATGAGAAAAGGATAGTGGCATTCAAAGTACAAACAACTTTTCGTTATTTGTAAACCAGTGTAGTTATCTAAGCAAATAGATCAATACATCTTTCAATAGATAGACCTTCTTTCATAGACCTTCAAGAAATAGAAATTTTCATAAAACGGATTATTTGGAAGAAGGGGGATAAATCAATATTAATGAAAGTTAATGAATAGTTAAGGGGAATAAATCAAAAGTAAGAATAAGGCAAAATTAAAATAATTCATAAAAATGTATGGTTTTTGTAAGAAAACAGTAAATTTTGTAATGAAACTGTATATTTTGAGGCCGTTCCCGCCACAAGAGTACACATTTGAGTTTTTCATTCGTATCGTTGGTTTATGATTTCATAATCAGAGAAGAATTTTTTATATGAATAAATTTTGAATATGTTCACAAGGGGTGGGATAATATACAAATTTTCGATAAAGGAGAAAACATCCATAACTACCCAAATGTTAATCCTAGAGGTATAAATATCCAACCGCCCCCATAAAAGTTTCTTCTTCAAAATCTACTTTCTACCCTCTATATCCAACCCTAAGGGGGCTCCCATACCAAATTTATATTTTTAGGAAATTGGACCCCACTGCTCCCAATGTTCGCCTAGAAGCGAAAACTGTGAGATGATCCCACTTTGTTTATTTTTTCCAACATTTTGATTGTTGGGGAAAAAAATTTAATGGGTGTCGGTTGAACATTTTATGCCACTAGGGCAATACTCGGATAGTTATAGATGTTTTCGTTGAATGTTTTCCCTTTTACCTAACCTTTAACACCGATGAGGCACAACACGACTAAATTTAGGGTTTCTGGGTATCAAAATCCAGTTACTAAAGATCTCCATACATCACTATCCCACACCTAATGTTCATTGACGTCAAATCTCGACACAGCATACGTCAACAGAGATGAAAATTTTCGGTTGCAATTTATATATAACAAAAGTTGGGAACTAAAAATGCAAAAAAAAACAAAAGTTGGGGACTAAAAATACAAAAAAAAAATGCAATTTTGAGGACACCAAAATTAATTCAGACACCAATCGAAAGAATTTTTAATAAACTGAATCATTTTGGTACTGAAATTTGGGTTCAAATTTTCGATACAGTCTAGCCTATAAAATAAAATGTTCGGCTATTTTCTATAAAAAGTCTTAAAAATGTTTATAGATTTTATAGATTTTTTTTTGATACTGATGGATTTTGAATAGACACTTAATGTACGATGATTCTTCTTTCTGCTAAGAGTGTTGCTTAGTGAATAGATCTTCTTGTCAAATTAAATAAAATTAAAATCATAAAAATAACTAAAGAAGCTATTTCTATTTTTATCACATAAAATTTTTAACAAATACCAAAACCAAATCATCGATGTACTAAACGAATTGAAAGCCTTTAATGCAATCCTTTTTACGATTTTAGCTTAAATTCCAAACATAGTAAAATTATTTTTGCTCGCCACTCGCTGTTCCAACTCGACTTCGAACTAAGCCTTTTGCAAAATGTATGCTTTATTTATTACTGCACAACATGCAACCGTGGCAACACTTGGCAACACTGCAATATTTTACACCATAAATTTCAAAGCTAGCCCAATTAAATTACGATTTTCTACGCCCATCTATTATAGCGGAAATTCAAGCTGAAAAGCGCAACATGACATTCAGCCCCGGGGCTTCATTATTGCCGATTTACAAAGCAAAAGAATTTCAAAGAACGACCTTAACAAACGAATAACAAAAAATACAAACACACACACACACACACACACACACACACACAGTAAGAATTCTAATCAAAATAATAAAAAGGATTTCTTTGTATCCACAGAAACACACACACTTTTAAGTCACACTCTCACTACAACACGTAGTCTCAACATCCATTGAGTCAACCCAATATGCAACCGAGACCAAATAGGGTTGAGCTACCGCAGGATATCCCCCAAAAATAAACCACCAAAAAACGGTAAAGTATAGTAGCCAACCCCCGCAGCAGCCATGAGATCGACGCAACTTGGTAACACAGGCACAGAATGGATACGTTGCGATACAAAGTGATTCGTGACGGTAGCATCGCCACCACCCAACCAACCAACACCCACCAGCTGTGACCTCTGTGTGTTAATAATGTGTGCACACACACACAAACACACAATCAAATACGGACATGGCGATTAACACAAGTGCGACATTTTCTACCGAACTGCGCGACAATGAAACAAATTGTGACAATTGCTTTTTTATACACCTTCCTGTTGTTGTTGTTGTAAAACTTACATTGACTGTCGCCCTAAGAAAATCATAGATCCTGACTGAATTGCCAAGCATTTTCACGGTTCACACTTAATGTGCGCGGTTGTCAAGCAAAAAGGAAAGACGATTCAAAAAAAAAAATACCAGAAAAGTTGCCTTAATTGAAAATTATCGAAACATGCTTGTTACGCAATTACATAATACAGGGTGAAGCAAATGCTAGTGATGAGTGAAACCCAATTCACTCAGCTACAGCTGATGTTTCAGGTGTTGAAAATTGATTGATGACGAATGGTGAGTGAAATATAATAATAAATAGGTGGCAGAAATATATTTTCAATATTAACCGCTATAATAATACCAAAGATAACAACAGTTCCTTAAAACTCAATATTTTCTACCAACCAACTTTATGATTTTCCTACCATTCTTCTCTACAAATCCTTCGAATTTCTCAACACGTTTAAGAATAATTTAATTAAATTCCACAACTTTGCTTGTGTTAACGTATATTTTTCTTCATTTTCTGCTTTTGTTTCTCTTGCAAAGAAACCGCGACTCTCATAAAAGGGTACAAGCGAGGCCAACCTCCAACCTTCACAGCAAAATAGAAAAATTGGCCAAGTGGAAAGGCATGAACATAAAAAATGTTAAATTAAAAAAAAATACGCAACTTTACGCTGATTAGCGCAGCTTTGTAAGCTATGTAGCGAACAACAAAAACCAAAAAAAGTCGCGGAAAAAAATTAATTTAAAACGCAAAAATGGCCACTTCCGGCAATGCAGAAATTTTATTAAAAACACAACATAAACTAAGCACAGAAAAAAAAACAAAAATTCAAATGAAATTGTTCGTTTACATCACTCCCCTCTCCCCCCTACCCATACCACTTCATCCCACAACTACATTTAAACATACAAGACAGGTCCTTTGAAGGCGAAGAAGCTCGCGACTTCATTGATGCCCTTCAATCAGCGAACAATTCAAAACGACGAAGAGTAGCGGGTCGAGAGACTTCAGAGTAACCGAAGGACGTGGCAAATGAATGACGTGACGTGACTGACGTTTATTTGAAGCTAATCAATGTTCGAATTGCAGGCACAAAATAATAAAATTGCAAGGCAGTAAGTAAAAACGAAGCAAAAACAACCACCCTATAGGGTATTCAAAACTCTGTATGGGATTCATTGGGACCCTTGTGTTGGCATTAGCAGTGGAACAAAGCACGTGGTAGCCAACAGTGCTTGTGCGGACTAATAAGACGCTTTCGATTTTTAATCTAAACTTAAGGTTTTTTTATTTAATTTTTCACTCGGTCGTCTCTGAACGGTTGTGGGTTGCTTTTTTTGCATTGTTTGCAGTTTACAATGCATAGGAAACCCACAGCACAGGAAACCGGAAACCAACAGTACGTTTCTGCATGGTTTGGAATGCAAAAAAGCAACGCAAAAAACCATGAAAAAACAAAACATTGCGTATCGAGTGTTGTTCGAGAGTATTTATTTTGGTTTTCAGGCTGTAGGAAGTCTGCTTCTTAAAATCGGTTGATGCGGCAAGAATAAGTGTTCTGGTGTGTACTAGGTATTGAAGTGAAGTAAATTAAGGGGGGATATAAAAAATTGTATAACGTTTTATTAAGTTTATAATCAATTTTTAATGCATCACATCTTTTATTAATATTGTTATTCGAAACTAAATTTACAAAATTTCAAAATAAACAAAATTATGTATGCATGTAGAGTTGGTCGAAATGTGTTATAAAAGCCAAGATTACTTCTAGAAAACCAAAGCATACAATAAAAACTCTTAGAGATCATACACAGAACATTCAAGAATTGATCTAAGCAAGTTAAGGAAATGTGAAATTTTCGATTCCACCTAAACTTTTCACTTGCACAGTTACTAAAACAATGTTGCATTAGGATATTCAAAACAAAAAAAAAAAAAACATTTCATTGTGTGTTATGAAATGTTTGCACACAATTTACCGAAAACTGGACCTACATGTTTTATGCCGACTCCAAACGGCTAAAGTTCATGTTCTCAAGAAGCTTTTTACATGGCATTTTTTACTCTCTGAGGTTTGCCATTGTCTGCAGAGAGGTGGTGACCGATCAGAAAAATTTTTTTATTGAAAAAACTTTTCGCCGCGACTGGGGATCGAACTCGGGCTCCGAGCGTGCTAAGCCACACACTTAACATGCTCGCCACGGTCACCACACAGGATATTCACCTCATTAAAAATTATAAATTCAACTAAAATTTTATTTATGAACATACATATATTGTTATGAACAAATAATTTTTTTTTTATATTGAGTTTTTAAAACATTTCACTCGGGCTCAAAACCGGTTGAAACTAAAATGTTTTTTTTATAATATTGTTTTAAACATGTTAAAAAATATCAATGTTAATGATATTAAAACGAATGTTTTAGTTCATAGCAGGAATAAAATGAAAATTAAATGACATAAACTTATATAAAAAAATTTGTTTTTGTCCAAATTTTTTGACGGTTTTTGAGATAGAGATATGTTTTGCTACAGTTTAATTATAGTAACCAACATCACAGTGACATGACTGTCATGCGGAGGACGTAGGTTCGTATCCCGATGGTATCAGTATAAAAATTTTAATTTAATTATTATTGGAATTCCGATCAAAATTAATTCCTGGACCAAAAATAAACTTCCGAAATAATTAACGCTTACATCTCAAAAAAAATGTTTTCTTCCATAGAATATTTTATTTCTATTTGAAAAAATTAAAACAATATATAAAAAAATTGTTGTCGAGGATCGAACCTATAGAAGTTGACTGTTAAATGTAAACGCCAGCAAGCTCTGTTAAACTGGAGCTCCCAAAATATTAATGAAATTTCATGTTAACGTTTTAGTTCGTAGCAATTTATATCATTTTAGAATTTAAGTCAAAATATCAAAATAACCCAATAAACCAAACGAATTTGCCTCGAATTCGAGGTAAATCTGAGATCTCGGAAATTTATTTCGAAAACGAAGTTCGAAAATGTTTTGCTAATGAACCCAAGGGCGGGAGAAATGGATATTTCATTCTCAAAGCGAGATTTTTTATCATAATCGAATCACTGCCGAATCGAGTATTTCAACATTAGCAAATCGTTTTCGAATAATTCTGGGAATTTTTTTTTAAATTAAATTTTTTTAATATATTCTTGCCTTACGCAAATCGATTATTATGATAAAAGATTATAAGATTATTATTGTTATAAAAAAAAAAAAAATGTGTACATGTTCAGGATTCGTACCCACGTCCCCCGGGTGCCAGTCTGCTACGTTATCCACTAGCCTATCGCAGTTGTTGTTTTGAAGCGGCGTTATTTGATTGATTATGAAAACAAACGTTTGAGGAAGTGGGTTCGACTCCCAGCTCAGACAAAAAAACTTATCAGTTTTTTTTTTTGCTTTTGGTGTTTTTTTTCTCTATTTTTTAAAAAATCTGAAGGGATCACGAATTTAAAAACAAAAAAAATCAATGTTGCGATAATTAATTGCAGATATATAAGAATTTATTTTATGAAAATTCGAATCGAATACGAGATATCTAATCCGAGTTCTCGGTTTCATTACTAATTCGAAACTAAGCCGAGTCCGCTATGTGGTTTATTGGGAAATAGTTGATTTTCTGAAAATATGTAGGTGACGTATACAAAGATAAAATATTCACTCGAAATGACCGCCTTTAACCTTCACACACTCCTTATCATAAGGGCCAACTATCAATAGCCCCACACACACCGCTTATTAGCAAATTGGCCACAGATCGAATCAAAGCTGCCTTAAGAGGACCAATGTTGGGGTATCTTTTGTGGCAAAACACGTCCTCTTACACTGTCCACAATTTGTAATCTAGCGGGTTCAAATCTGTACTGCTAGAGAGCCATTCTTCATAGGATATCCTGCTGGAAAGTTCACGCTTGCTTTTGGATTAGAAAATGGTTGAGTGGCCTTACAACGGCTCCCAAAAAGGTTACTTTGGCTGATGTTATGCCCAAATTGGTGATGGTAATGTTATATTTCACCAAGATACGTTTGCATTTTTCCATCCTTTTTCTTTTCGGACCATAATTTTCTGTTTTCGGATCGGATTTCGCTGAATTCTTTGATAGTTTCGTTAATTTTACAGCTTTGATGGCCTGCGGCTTTCGAACTGTGAGTGGACGACTCGACCTGTGGACGTCTTTAATATCTACAGTCTCCTCGAATATTTTTAAGCACCGGTAGATGAGCATTCGACTAATTCCGAACGGGCGGAGCGTTTTGAAAATATCACCATTTTTCATTTCACACTTAAATAGCGCTCTAACTGCGATACGATTCATGATATGATCATGAAATCATGGTTGGCATGACGTCTGCGTGGTGAAAGATGAAACAAATTTAATTTTCCGGTAAGAACTAACGCTTTAGAGGTTATATTTCATAAGCAAAGTGGTAATAAGTGTTAAACTATTGAATGTGTTCAACTTTTCTATTGGAATGGGTGCGTTCAATGTGTGTAACAATATATTTTTTTTTTTTTAGCTTTAAACCATTGCCTTGGTTCGGAAATGGGGAGATAGATAAGTGGGAGAAAAAATGAAAATTAAGAGAAACAAGTGTAGAATGTTGTATGTGTGGCAGAGCAATCTCATTCCACAAACATCTCTACCACCAACTACAACTTCCAAAGTCGTATATATTGATGAATTTTTAAATTCTGTTGATTAGAAATGAGGAAAGAATTAAAGAAAGGTGAAAGCGTAGGACCATGGCTAGACCGGGATTCGAACTTGGAACCTCTGGGTTGGCAGTCAAGCACGCTAACCACTCGACTACCGGGGCCCAATGTGATATAATTTTTCCCAAAAATATGGATTATGAAACAGTTCTCAAAATGCATGAAATGAATAATTAACACAAGAATTGCAGAATGAGGTGTCATGCATAACTTTATGTACCAGGTGCGTGAGTTGAAACCAATTGAAATTGAAATTTATGCATGAATCACACGCAAGTTATTTTCTGCGTGTACGGTTGTATTAGACAACAACAACTCAACAAGGCAACACAACAACTCAATCGAAGTGTACTGTATAAGCGAAATGCATTAACGCAATTGCGCCATGGCACTATTCGAAATGTTATGTTTGTAGATCAACAAAACCCCTATCAGCACAGAGAGTTATAAAATTGGATAGTTCGTTGAGTCATAAAGTTGAGTTGAGCCTCGCACATAGAAAATATAAAGTACTAGTATAGAAGCCCGTCATACGACGGATCGTATTCAAAATAATTAAGTAGCAGACGATATGACATTTTACATTCACCTCAAGTGTTATTTTGTTCCATTCGTTGTTCCATTCGTCGTCGATGTGTCCATACTGATTTATATCAAATAAATTTTGCTTGCATACTTTTAGGCTAACAATGTTTTCATATAAAAAGCACTGTAATAGCGCGAAACAGGTTCTAGTCCAGGCTAACATGTTCAGCCTATACATAGCAATAACAACTATTACAGTTTGAGCGATATATAGCACGGAGCAGGACGCTTGTCTTTTATATATTAAGATGATAAAAATGTTTATGGTCATATTTAACACCATTTTTTTCTCGCAGTGTTCGATACACCGTTCAATTTTTAACTCACCGTTTGCTTTTGTTCATTCTATTGCGTTACTTTTCAACTCAATAACGCAACTCAACGCTGCGTTATCCATGTCTAGGTTGAATGCGTCAGCTAAGTAAGTAACTTTCTAGAAGCAAGAAGAGAACGCATTACAAAAGAACTTGGAGAAGGAAGAACGGGGGAAGGAATATGACAACCTTTTTCAAATTAGCCACAATAGAAACAAGAACAGAACCTGTTCAACGCTTAACTCGATAGAAATGGTTCCATTTTCTTGAATGCAAATTGTTGTGGAATAATTTCTTAAAGCAAGTACTTTATGTAATATTTTCTGTTGGAGTCTCACTGCGCATGATTTTCTGGAATCTGTCCTTAACGTCTTTCTCCATTTTCCCTGCTGTTATTTGTTATTTGGGTTTTGGCGGACTCATTGAATAACGTTCCTTTTTTCTCCGATGAACCATTAAAAGGGGCGTTCAGAACTCGGTTTTGGTAGGAATCTGCCAGTCGATTTTAATCGTTTTACTACTCTTTGAATCGAAGAATGTGTTCTACCTACTGTTAACCCAATTTGAGGATATGTTAATCCCCATATCATTGATATCGTTACCATATCATTGATAACCTTATGCTTAGAGCTTCATGCAATAATTCATGAAGTAACAGGCTGCGTGCAGTAACATCAATTAATCCACTGTAATATGTAGGTCCCTTAGAGCAATCCTTGGAACAGCAACCCATCGAATAAGGCAATAGTTTAAAAAACAAAAAAACCAGAAAGAAGAATCCACTCTTTTTTAAAAAAATCAAAATTTAATATATATGTATATTGCCAAACACATCCTTAATAATGCCACAACACTTTGTAATGCTGAAAATAAACAACTCACCAAAATTAATAGAATCCAAAAAACAGGTAGGACAGCAGAAAACAAAAACAAAACAAGGTAGCGCAAAAAAATATTGACCAACATCATTTAAATTGAACCATCAGAAAAGTGATTTAAACATTTTATTGAACTATAATAGAGCAGAAGAACAAAGGCTAAAAACAAAAAATAAAAAGACTAACCAGGATCTGAAGCTAACAAAAAAGTATGGCCAAAGAAATGCATGAATGGCTAAAGCATGGCTTAACGACTGAATGAAGCTACAACGTAGAATGGAATAGTTGATAACAATGTATGTAGACGAAAAAGGACAATTCAATCATACACACACACACACTCACCGATCGGACAACCAAAGGTCACAAAAGCCAGCATTTTGTTGGATGGATTGAATTGTTTGTTTGGAATTCGTCTCCCCGATATTATTGTTGTATGTGTTAGTCCTTTACTTTCAGTTTTTTATTAGAAAAAATGTGAAAAATAAAGGTGTTACGCTCAACATTTATATTGTTAAGCAATTTTATTTTATTATCAAATTTAACGATAGATAAATGTAACAATTTTTTGGTTGTCACTCCAACCAGATAACCAGAAAACAAATAAACCAGCAAAATACCTGACAATAAAAAAACGTGGCTAAAAAGTTTGTTTTTATATAAATAAAGGCTTCAGTTCTTTGGTTAAGGTTTCATTGTGTATCCTTTGAAAGAGGAATCTTTTGGTTTCTGGTCACAGTCTGGGTGTTGTTGTTGTTGTTGTTGTTGTCGTTACGTGTGCTTGTGTGTCAACATCATGGGACACAGCGTTTAAATGTGTGAAATTGTGGCCAATTGTTTTTGGACGTCACTTGGTCTATGGCGAGATTTACAGCTGATTTATCAATTTTATTTTTTTTTTATGCTTTTTACTAAATTTGATTGTTTTTCTTTTTTTTTTTAGATTTTGAAGTATGCAGTTTGAAACATTGTGATGAATACACGTTATACTTGATGTGTTTGCTTCAATTTAAATGAAAAATTGTTTTAATAGATCAGAAACTTCATTTTGGTTGGTATTTTGGTATAATTTTATTGATGAAGTGTGATCGTATATCATGTTGCATACAATGAATTGTCACCATTTATCTGGAATTGCATCAAGAATTAAGACTTAAAGTAAAGAGTCTTTTTGATAGTCTGCTACGTTGGTGTTCTAACCACAAGAAATTGTTTTAACAGAACATTTTTATTTTTGAAATTACGACAGTGTTTCAGTAAAAGAATCATGTAATAATGTTTTACAGTCTGTGAACTATTTTCAACATTTCAACAAAAAAAAAAAAATGCATAAAAGTTATTTGTCAACATGGTTCAAAGAAGTTCTCAACATCAAAAAAGTACACTGACCACAAAAAGTATGAGTTTGCTTAATGCAAAGAATAGTAGAATTGTACCCAAAAATACAGAATAGATACAAAACCAACCAAATCTGCAATTGTTGCATAACAAAAGAAGTGATTGAAAGTAACTTCCCTGAGAAATGAAAACAGCTACTTTGGCAGTGCCAACAACTTCCTTTTTGGTATAGATATTTGTACTTTTATAATTTTACTAAAGAAAATAATGATATTACCCGAAATTGAAACTGGCGTGGGAGAAATACAGCACCTGAGAAAAAAAAAAAGCATCGTGCTGTGACTCTAATGAGCGTCAAACATACCTTGAGCTGAAAACAATCTTTTCAGTGATGTCTCAACCAGCATCGAGATGTTTAACAAACTGGTCTAGTTTGTTTGCCTTTCTACGATTAATGATTATAAATGATGCCACCGTCAATAACCAGCTTAAAAAATAAAAAGTGAAAATATTTCAATATTTCTTAAAACCAAAACAAATAGAAAGAAAAACCTGCTGGAAACCACAACCACAGTCAACAATTAAGCCGCTAATAAAGATGACTTTATTGGCTGCTGGAGGCTGCCACAACTAAGCACGTCAAGTTACGTCTTTTTTTTTGGAATTCTTGGAATCCAGTTTTTTTATTTTTTTTTTTTTTCTTAATTTTTTATTGGCTAAATGAACGATCCTTTATGTACCCAGTTGGTAGATTACAAAACCCAAATCCCTTGCCAGCATAAACAAGCAACGCGTCAATAACTCGTCCAAAGATGCCACAAAATAGCTGGCAGAGTACAAGAAGTGGTCGTTCTCTACTAGTTAAGTCGTAGCCACAATTACAAAACTGAACAATTCCAGCTTTGTATGTTTCTTTCTCTTCTGCTGTGGCCATCATAAATCATGTACATAATTCTATAACTCTAAAACCAACACTTGCTGCCTAACATATTGTTTCGTCCTCACATCCTCCGGACTGCTCCACATGCACACCCATGAAGTAGATGACAAAAAACACAACCTACACCAACAATGCAACAACCAATAAAGTAAACTCTATAAGAGAAAAATTCTATCAAAAGCATACCAAAACCAAACGTATCATCATCATTCACTTGTTTGGCATTGATTGAGCTGAGTTCGAACTTTAAAACCGAGCATTTTTGTTTTTTTTTTTTTTGTTAATTTTCATAACTATAGCCTTACGTTCATTCATAAAAATGCTTGCGTTCTCGTCTTATTGAGGGGGAAATCCTTTTTTGTTTGGTTTTATTTTTTTTATTGTGCCTAACACAATAATTTCGATATTTAGGGTGTTTTTCTAGTGAACGATATAAACATCACAATTTGTGGTAATGATTAATGATGCTCTATTATAAAGTTTTTACACCATTTAACCACCGATTAATGTGAGATTATGGTGCATCATTTTTTTCTGAAGATGCCTACTTTTGAGCAGCTATGTAAAGCGGTTTGTTGTGGTAAACATTTTGAACCGAAGAAAAACTTTGACTTTGAAACTGTTACTTTGGAGACATACATTTGATTTTCAAATTGTTTTAAGTTCCGCTAAGCTAAGGCCTGTATGATACTTCATTGTTTTTTTCCAATTCAATGCATTGAAAATGAATTTAGAAGAGTTGAAATATAGCTCAAGCGTAAATTCAATTGGTGTGAGTGGATATGCATATAGTACGAATTGGAGAAAAAAATGTGGAACGGACTGCATTTTCAATGCATTGTTATTGACGTTTCTCTCAATTCGTTGCTCGTCAAGTTAATGGTCAAAAATTAACTGTCAACTGTCAATGTTTTTCAATGCAATAAGCTATTGACAAGAAAAAAAAACAGCGTCGACTACGAATGATGCTGAACTGTCAAAATTAGCTCTTGGCAGTGAGTATGCGTCTATCCCATTCTCGCATATGTATTATTATTGTTTAATACATTTATTGTCTTGCCCACGCGCCACTTGTTTTCAGTAAGAAAAATTGGACAAAAAAATGAAGTATCATACGGGCTTAAGCGTTGACATAAAATTGAAGAAGTAGGACTTTGAGAAGATATTTGTAAAAGCAACGTCAAAACAAGTCGACCGACCCATCATTCAAGTTGAACCGAAAATCAAGCGAGAAATATTACTTAAACCAACCAACCAACTTGAGTCAAACAATATTCAAAACTAATTGAACCCTTTAAATGAGTAAAATTAAATAAAAAAAAATTCGATCAGTGATGATATCATGACATATAGCAAAAAACCAATGTGCTTTTTAATCCACTCCGGGTATGCAAGTCACACACTTAACCCCCCGACCACACGTGCAAATAAGCAATTTTGATTGATATTTAATGATTGATATTTTCTCAGACTGAAATCAAATGGATCAAACTACAAAGAAATAGTTTAAAAAAAATTTACAAATTCAACACTAAGGTTGACTTTTCAACTCAAGTAGCTAGCAATACAATTAAAAGACCGGCTTTCAAGCGAAAAAGTTGAAAAATTTAAACAAAAGTTGACTCAACAAGTTGAAAAATTTAACAAAAAGGTTTTCTCAACGTCAGTAGTTAAGCAATTCAACGAGAAGGCCAATTCTTCAACTGAAAAAGTTGAAAAACTTAAATAAAAGTTGACTTTTTCAACTCTAAAAGTTTTGAAATTCAACTGAAAGTTTGTTTTTTTCATATAAAAGTTGGTCCCGAATAATTCTGACCACTATCATCCTTAATAAACAAAAATATGAACAGTTGATAATTTCTAAACTTTTCTCTTTATTAAAAAAAAAAATTATAATTGACAATTTTTTGAAATTGTACTCAAATAATTTGAATTCACTGCAGTAGGCAGCGCAAATAAAAAAAAAAAATTAAATGTAGAAAACTACATCATTCATGTAAAACAATATGTTATAAGCATGTTGACTTCTTCAAAAAAATTTTCAACCTATAAAGATGAAAAACTCGACATATATAGTTGAAAAACTAAATTTTAAACATGATAAATTCGTCCCTACGGTGCCAAAATAATTGAAAAAGTTCACTTAAAAAGTTTCAAACTTCATTCGTTGAAAAACGAAAAATTAGTCCCTTTCGTTTAAATAATTACTAAAAAAAAATGTAAACTATAAAAAGACAAAACAAATGAAATGTTTAAAAATTGTACTTTAAAGTTGAAACCAATTTTAAATGTTTCAAACAAAAAAATTTCACAAAGGTTAAAAAATTTAGACTTACATTTAATTTGCTCTTAACTACAAAGATTGATATATATTGTTATTTATGGCACCTTTATCTGCATGCGCAACGTGTCGGCGCCCGGCTCTAGGGCCGGCCCTAAGAAGTATAGAAGTATAGAAGTATAGAAGTATAGAAGTATAGAAGTATAGAAGTATAGAAGTATAGAAGTATAGAAGTATAGAAGTATAGAAGTATAGAAGTATAGAAGTATAGAAGTATAGAAGTATAGAAGTATAGAAGTATAGAAGTATAGAAGTATAGAAGTATAGAAGTATAGAAGTATAGAAGTATAGAAGTATAGAAGTATAGAAGTATAGAAGTATAGAAGTATAGAAGTATAGAAGTATAGAAGTATAGAAGTATAGAAGTATAGAAGTATAGAAGTATAGAAGTATAGAAGTATAGAAGTATAGAAGTATAGAAGTATAGAAGTATAGAAGTATAGAAGTATAGAAGTATAGAAGTATAGAAGTATAGAAGTATAGAAGTATAGAAGTATAGAAGTATAGAAGTATAGAAGTATAGAAGTATAGAAGTATAGAAGTATAGAAGTATAGAAGTATAGAAGTATAGAAGTATAGAAGTATAGAAGTATAGAAGTATAGAAGTATAGAAGTATAGAAGTATAGAAGTATAGAAGTATAGAAGTATAGAAGTATAGAAGTATAGAAGTATAGAAGTATAGAAGTATAGAAGTATAGAAGTATAGAAGTATAGAAGTATAGAAGTATAGAAGTATAGAAGTATAGAAGTATAGAAGTATAGAAGTATAGAAGTATAGAAGTATAGAAGTATAGAAGTATAGAAGTATAGAAGTATAGAAGTATAGAAGTATAGAAGTATAGAAGTATAGAAGTATAGAAGTATAGAAGTATAGAAGTATAGAAGTATAGAAGTATAGAAGTATAGAAGTATAGAAGTATAGAAGTATAGAAGTATAGAAGTATAGAAGTATAGAAGTATAGAAGTATAGAAGTATAGAAGTATAGAAGTATAGAAGTATAGAAGTATAGAAGTATAGAAGTATAGAAGTATAGAAGTATAGAAGTATAGAAGTATAGAAGTATAGAAGTATAGAAGTATAGAAGTATAGAAGTATAGAAGTATAGAAGTATAGAAGTATAGAAGTATAGAAGTATAGAAGTATAGAAGTATAGAAGTATAGAAGTATAGAAGTATAGAAGTATAGAAGTATAGAAGTATAGAAGTATAGAAGTATAGAAGTATAGAAGTATAGAAGTATAGAAGTATAGAAGTATAGAAGTATAGAAGTATAGAAGTATAGAAGTATAGAAGTATAGAAGTATAGAAGTATAGAAGTATAGAAGTATAGAAGTATAGAAGTATAGAAGTATAGAAGTATAGAAGTATAGAAGTATAGAAGTATAGAAGTATAGAAGTATAGAAGTATAGAAGTATAGAAGTATAGAAGTATAGAAGTATAGAAGTATAGAAGTATAGAAGTATAGAAGTATAGAAGTATAGAAGTATAGAAGTATAGAAGTATAGAAGTATAGAAGTATAGAAGTATAGAAGTATAGAAGTATAGAAGTATAGAAGTATAGAAGTATAGAAGTATAGAAGTATAGAAGTATAGAAGTATAGAAGTATAGAAGTATAGAAGTATAGAAGTATAGAAGTATAGAAGTATAGAAGTATAGAAGTATAGAAGTATAGAAGTTTCGAAGCATAGAAGTTTCGAAGCATAAAAGTATAGATGTATAAATGTTTACAAGACTAGGTATAGATATAGATAATTAGAGATCATTAAAGCCAATTGTGGTGTACTTAAGAGTGATAATACGAACATTAATAGTAGTTTCTGTCTTTTAACGTGATATTTGCAGAGTCACAGCCAAGTTCTACAATTGTTTACGTAAAGTATGGCAAAAGACCTTGAATAATTTCGGCTGATGAGTCCTGAAGTAATATTTTAAATAGTAGTATTGTAAGTAGTTAAAACAAGTAAAGCTATTGAGTTCAAAAATATTTATTTAGATCTTTACCGAATGAGCTCTTAATTAGAGTTAATACCCTACAATGGCAGACCGTTAATACACAAGGATCGGAAAACTTTCCTAAACTAGCTTTAGTTCTACCACTTAGTCTAAAGGGGACTTTGCATGAACTTTTATGCAGGCTACGATCTATAGATTTGGGAAGGGTTCAAATGCAGAAATGCATTCATTAAGGGTCACAATTTTCTAACGGGCAAATTGAAACAGTCGCAGTTGATCTTATAGCTTTCCCGGTCGGATTAATAAAGATTCTGGCATCAGAATTTCAAAATAAAAAATGGTGGATCCAAAATAGCAACGTTTTTATATCAATTCGTAATTTATACACTTCTGTGTGTATTCGAGATTTATGTCCTAACAATTTTTTTTTAATTTTTATATCTTTAAGTTTTTTTTTTTTTTTTTTGTTTTTTCTTTTATTGAGTGTTTTGCAATTGATTTGAAATATTTGAAAGCTTATAAATTGCCAGTCTTTTAAGCAATTATACTATTCTTACACTCAAATTATGCATTTCTAAAAAAAAAAATGTTTGTAGCACAGTGTAATCAATCAGTATCTCAACCTTACAAAGATAATTTCATACAAACCTCATTTAAGGTCATTCGTTGTGTTCCATAAAAATGTTTTTGACAAATTCGAAACTAAATCGAAAAAGGACTTCTGCGTATAGCCACAACAGGATGTCGTAAAACTATGCAAAATTGCGTAGATTTACCACAAACGAACATTCAACATCAAATTTCAGCGAAATCTTAAACAGAAGGTACAATAATGTAGCTAAAGTCAGGAATTCCAGAAAGAAAGAAGTCAGTAAAATAAGCCAAAGAGCTGGAACTGTTCAATTTTCGAAGCAAGGATTTTTCATAAGAGTTAATTTGGAAGGATATTTTATAATATTGCAAAAGGCAATTCAGAGAAAAGATCATAAAAGCCGCTGGCAACTAAAAACAAAAAAGAAGAACAGATCCTTTCCACAACTTATTCCATCTACGAACGGTTAGTTAGTGGAAGGTTAAGCACAAGAGTTGCAGGACATTGCATAGAGTTGAATAATCAAAGGTTTTTGTGTGTGCACAGACCATAAAAGAAAGAGCAAGCGACGTAGAAAGAGATAAGTAAGCAAGCGTAACCAGCGCGCGAACAAAGAACTTCAGTGCTAATAAACAAGACAGGATGCGCACTAAACCGTTACAACAATTTACGCAATAAACTGTATTGTTGACAAATATTTCGCATAACTGTTCAAATGCTAGTTAAAGTCAAGGTTAATGGCGAGACGAGTTTTGACCAAATGAAGAAAGATCATAAAGCATTGTAAGGAGCAGCAGTGGCATACAAAGGAGTGAGTCACAGTAAGAGTTAGAGCGAGTGCGTGCGGAAAACGCAGCAATGTCAATAAGCTGTCAATGTTTAAGGATATCCTTTAATTTTACTGCACTCGGTTGCAATGTTGCCACTGACGTTGGTGGTTATATAAGCGCGAAGGACTCTGTTTTTACCTGTAATACAATAAAATTTGGTAGTTTGAAGACGGCCAGGCAAACAACGGGGACTCTGCGCTGGTCACACAACAACGTTCAACGTGTACTTTTATTGCCCCACTAACACAGCGGTTGGCAGAGACGAGCGATCGCTTACAGTTAGTTCTGCAGAAGAAGCTGTAAATTTGTTCAGTGTTTTTTTCTAAAGTTTTCTTGCCGCGAATGCAGAAAACAGATCATTTAGTGGAAAGTTGAAAATATGTACAAAACTCTTTTGTTGCGGCTTGCTTCAGTGGAGGACTGACAGGCAGGCTCTGGTCAAATTTACTCAATCACTAGAGTTAGGCGCGCGAAGAAAGGATTTTTTAAGGCTTCTTTAGAAAAAAAAACGCTACATTTTGCAAGCCTTAAACCTCGTTCAGGAAACTCTTTTTTTATGACTGCGTCAATTTTTGTTGCTGCTGTCAGAAGAGTCACGTTCCGACATAAAATTCGCAGAAGAGTGAAAGTTTGCGAGGTAAAGGATGCTGCGTGCGTTCTTTTTAAAGGCATAGCTGTCGCCCGCTTGATGTTGAAACAGCGTAAAGGATTTATGTTGTGAGTTTTTTTTTTTGTTGAATTTTTAGGAAGACGTAAAAGAGGTAGTGCTGCCATAAAAAAGGATTCTTCGCACACGGCAAAAAGTAGGCAAATTCAGAATTTTATTTATCATTTTGAAGTATTCTTTGTTATTGCATTGCGGGCAGGTTCGTTAACAGCAGTTGTTGCTGTTGATATTGTTGGTGTTGTTGCTGCTGTGATTGCTGTCAATGTTGACAAATATTTAGACGACAGTTCGTTTCATTCACATGAGTGCGTAGATGGATGTATGTGAGAGCGTGTGTGAGTAGCATGCAAATAAATGTCGACATTGCGCTGTTTTAAGTGTGTTGAACACACATTGGCTGAGTGTTCATTGCCCTCAAACTCCCCCCCCAAATATACTCGTCTTTTTGACTGACTGAACGTACCCCTTTTTTATTTTTTCTTGTTTGACGTTTCTTATTTGTTATTTGTCAGAATTTCGCTTGTATTTGTGAGGTGCTAAAGTAAACAAACAAATACCTACACAAGCTCACTTGTGCCATAACAAATACAACAACAACAACAATATCACATGTTGGTTTAATTTTAAGCAAATACACGTAACTGTTAAATTTTCACACTCAGATCTTTACATGCTTCCGCCTACATATAATATGGCGGGCGGCTCTTAATATTGAAGCAAACGAACTGGGTGTTGTTGTTTTTTTTTTAATGCCAAATAAAAGGATTGTGATGAAATGCAAGGATTTGATTATGACAATGTCATTGTTGTAGTTGTTGTTTCATACACAGTTTAATGCTTCTTGTTAACACTGCGAGGCATCTAAATGTTTATTTAGCTGATTTGTGTTTGCGAAGCTATCTATCCACCATGTTTGCTCGGCAAAAGCCATGGAAGCCTAAAACTGTTTAACAGTCCTGTTTTTTATTAAACCTTAAAGTTTACATTTTGTGCCGATAAAGGCTTGATATAATGTACACCGCCAACATATTTTGTGACTATCACCAGTGGTCGTTTTCATTCTAATCTGCTCTAAATATAAATTAACAAATTACTCAAGATGCGTCTGACACAAAAAATTTGCGTGCCTATGTCTAAAATAAAAGTTACGGCCGAAAAAAATAAAAAAAAAAATTTTTTAACAGTTAGCCCTGGTTGAAAAAATTTAATGGGGACCCACAAAAAAAAAATGAAGTTGTGAGGACTGTAACAAGACCTTCATATTTCATAAATTCTTTTTAGAAAACAGGGAGTCCAATTTTGTTTTTCCTTACAATGTTTTTAAATCAAAATCAGTAAAATTAATTAATGCCATATAAAAGAACATTAAATGTAATGAATTTTTAAAGTTGCAACCATTTCACAATGTTTATGATAATTATTTATGATAATCGTTATAATTATTAACGATTAAATTTAATGCTCTTTTGTATGAAATTAAAAAATTTTAGTGAATTTTTATCTAAAACAAAAACTGTAAAGGTTCCCACAAAAAGTATGCAGTTTTTGGAAAAGGGTCTAAAAATATTCTTGCTTACGAGGAATACACTATTACAGTCTTAGTTAATGATATCATTGAATCTAGTAGAGATAGTAAAATTAGAAAATTAGAGATATGAAAGAGATAAAAAAATCATTTAAAGAAGATATTGATGATTTTGCTTCAATTATTTTAATAAATTGTTCACACACATTAGCTGTTTCTCGATGTGAAATATTTAACAATTCTTTATCTGAACGCAACTTTTTTAAATGTTGGAAAATCGCTTCCAGCACCTCTGTATATAAATCGGGTTCTTAAAACAACGTGGCTAATTACCGGCCAATATCTATGCCAGTGCTGATCATTTCATAGAACAATTGTTTGCGCTCAAATCACATGTATTCTTACGCTCTTGCTTTTAGTCGTCACTGAACCAGCGCCGAATGAACATCAAGCGGACGTATGCTTATTTTGTCTGTTTTTTTTCTTTTTTTTTATTATAATGCACTGAAAAAAATTAATAGCAATGTACGACAAGTATTTTATGATTATAAATGCGTATGGTAATCCCCAATGCCTTATTTGTTATAAAACATTTAAAGAAAATAATTTAAATGTTTGTAAACGACATTTTCACTCTTTTCATGACAATTTTAATGAATTAAATGAAAATGAAAAAGAAAAGCAGTTTGCTTCAAACAAACTAATTTTTATTGAAAAATTAAAAGAATGGTTAATCAGTTTGGAAACCAATAAACCAAGATCGACAAATAAAAATGTAAAAAAAGATATATCAAGCTTAATAAGCTTGGACATAGTTAAACACGGCAGGCCGTTTTCAGATGGAAAATTTGTAAAACAAATGTTTAAAAAAGTTTTTGAAAAGCTTAATTGCAATTTAAGTTTAATAAAATCCATTCCTTTGTCCCGTTATACCGTAGTTAGACGTACTATGGAAATGGGAGTTTATGCTGAGTCTGTTATTAGGCAAACTCTTGAAAATTGTGTTTTTTTTTCTTTTTGCTTGGACGAAAGCACAGACATAAACGGTCTGTGCCAACTAATTATTTGCGTTCGTTGCGTTGATGCAAACTCAAATGTTTTTGAAACAATGTTTTCACTTGAAACGTTTGACGCAAACGTGACAGGGAAAGTGCTGTTTGATGTTGTCAGCAATAAATTATTATCTTTAGTAGATCCTAGAAAACTTACTGGTGTCTGTACGGACGGGGCAAATGTCATGACAGGAAAAAACGAAGGATTAGTTGGACAATTGAAAAAACATGGCTTTTCAGTTCAAAACTTTCACTGCATTATCCATCAAGCCGCTCTTGCGTCCAAATTCCTATCTGAGTGCACTGCCATGAAATCTGCGGAGCAAATAATTAACAAGATTCGCGGTGGACATAACCATCTTACCCACAGGAAGTTTAAAAAATTTTTAAAAAGTAAGAATGCTTCCCACAGTGATTTAAAAATGTTTTCCGAAGTCCGGTGGTTAAGCCGTGGTTTATGCCTTAATAGAGTTTTTGACCTAAAAGAAGAAATTACAGAGTTTTTTGAAATTGAAAGCATGGAAGAGTATTATTTTTTAAAAGACGATGAATTTATTTTAGATCTTGCGTTTTTAGCAGACACAACTTCATATCTTAATGAATTTAATTTAGAGCTTCAAGGAAAGGGAAAAAATATATCTGAATTGTACAAAGCTCTTTTCAATTTTAAAACAAAATTATATTTGCTACTGCTCCAAATCCAGTTCGACGATTTTTCAAATTTCCCAAAAACTTTACAAATATGTGGCAATAAAAATAATTTTAGAAAATATGAACATTTAGTTATATTTGAAACCCTTTTTTATAATTTTGAGGATAGGTTTCAAGATCTGCAAAATATAAAACAATTACTAGATCTCTTCGAGAATCCGTTTTCATGTGAAGTTAGCAACTACGAGTATCAAGTACAAGTAGAACTAATAATACTTCGAAGTGAAGTGCAAGCACCAAGCAGAACGGAAATTATAGATTTTTGGAAAAGTTTAAATCACGCCATATATCCTGAACTAAAAACAATTTCACTAAAAATATTATCGTTTTTCCCAACAACCTACCTTTGTGAACAAATTTTTTCAGATTTAAAATTTATTTGTTCTAAACAACGTAACGCATTAAGCTCTGTAAATTTAAAAAATATCTTACTAGTACGCAATTGTCACGAAAGCGTAAATATAGAAAAATTTATTTCTGGGTAATGTATTTAATAATGCATTACCTTGTAATATATAAGGCTCATTCTATATTGAATCGATACCAATTTCGACATGGAAAGGTTTCAATAAAAAAATTTGCTAAATATGCAACAATTTTTTTAACTCTATAAAAATGAATTTAAATTTACAGTTTTTTAAATTAATCAGAAATTCGATCTGCTTGTATCAGAAATCGAAAACTTTTTTTTCATATCATGAAAAAAGCATTTTTTTTCCTTCCACAAATTGAATTTTTTATAATATTTTTTATTTAACAGGACAACATAATAAATCCAACAGATTAAATATATTTTAATAATATGTAAAAACAATGAAATCATTAATATTGATTGAAAAAATCTATTATTTTTTGTTTTTTATAGAATAAAAAAGCCACCCTAATGTATATATGTATTTACTTTTTTCCTTTTAAAAATTGAATTACTGTTCAATTTTTATTTCTTAAAACGGTGTAGTATTTATTTATTTTTTCCGATAGTACTTCACTTTTTACATAAAACATTCACATTATCATATTTTAAATATAATATAAATTCATACAGAAACTAATATTCCTACCAACCCGTTCAACATTTCTTACAGTGCAATTCTCTTTTTCTCACCAACACAACTACATTTCAACTTTTGATCAGCACTGATCTATGCTATCAATTGTGGCTAAGCTCTTTGAGAGTATTATAAAGTAAAATTTAGTTTTTGGATTAAGGAGGGACATGACATTCGCGGCAGAGTAAACAGCCCTGTTTTAAAAATTCATAACTCAGTCAAAAACAAACATTTTTCCAACATTTTTTTTATTATTTTAGAGAATTAAACAAATTACAAGAAAAAACAATTAAAAAATTTCTTATTTTTCACTCCAACATGGTTTTATAGAGCTCCAAACTGGCGGCAGAGAAAAAAAGGGGGCCTCGTGGTTGCAGCGCTGGGAGTCGCAAAAATTGTCCGATCTGGAAAAAAAATTACTTATTTAAATCTTAACAAAATTGGTTATCGTATGACAGAAGCTTTTTTTGCAATTTTTGGTGATGTCCCAAATTTGAAAGTGAGTTTTTTCGAAAAAAATATTGACTTTAAAAATTCATAAAAAATCGAAAAAAAAACATTAACAAAAAAAAGCTCGTTTCATACGATAGCGAATCAAGTTTAAAAAAATACAAAAACAAAAATTCGTCAAAAAATGAACCCGCTAGTGACGCAACTAGTACGAAAAACATAGTTTCGAGATAAACGCGTTCAAAGTTTGTGAACAAAGAAAAATGCAACGAAAAATAATAATGCACTCCCACTAATACGGCTGTGACTTTTGAACCCGTAAAAATTTTGCATGAAATTTTCATTTTTTTTTAATCTTATTCGATTCGAAATTATTCCATTTCAAAAAACGGTCAATGTCATGTCCCCCGTTAAACGGTATATTTGCCCTGAACAACATGGTTTTGTTGTGGGGCGGTCTACACTCACAAACCTTGCAACTTTCTCTGAATACTGTGTATCTTCTTTTGAACTTGGACATTAAGTTGATGTGATTTACACAGACTTCTCTAAAGGATTATCTTTTGTCTGTATAAATAATGTCAAGTCACAAGGTAGCATCCATGGACCTTTGTTCCTTATGCTATTTATTAATGATATTTCCAAATATATTTGGTGCTTTTGCTTTTTATTATATGCGGATGACCAAAAAATATTTTAAAAAATTTCATGTTTTGCAATCTGATACCTCGAGAGTTTTGTCTTGGATGGTCTTCATTTTTCCAAATGTTTTCACCTCATTTTTTCCAAGCGTTTTTTATATTCAATGTGTAATTCTTATTTTCTGTCTGATACGAAAATTCTTACTGTTTCTACATATCGTGTTTTAGGAGCTATTTTTGACACAAAATTCACTTTTATTTATCATATAAACTTGTTAATTCCAAAGGTTTACTCACTTCTTGCTTTTATTCGAAGAAATAGTACCGAGTTTTCGGATCCAAAGACCTTAAATATGTTATTTAATGCTTTTGTGAGATTGAGAGTGGAGTATGCTTTCATCATTTGGAGTCCTTTCTGTTTCTCAAATTATCTTAAACTGGAAAGGGCTTAGACAAATTTGACCAGATACGCCTAGCGCTCGTTTAACTTTCATGTCCCTTTATTGCTCTTAGGACTAAAATCACTTGAGTCAAGACGCAAAATTGCATCACTACTTTTAGTTCATGATATCATCTCTGGTTCTATTGACTGTCATTCACTTCTAGAGCTCATTACTTTCAACTTTCCATCAAGACATTTAAGAAAATCAAAATTATTTTATTTAAAATACTGACGAACTAATAATTCTTGAAACGCCTATAACAAGGGCGTTGATACTTCTTAGTGAATTTATTTTGTCTCATGACTTTGACCTATTTGTTCCCAAACAAATATTTAAAAACTTTGTAAATAGTTTTTTCTTAACTTAGTACCATGTTACTTTAATTTACTTATAATACTTATAATCTATATTTATATATTTTAGTTATTTACTTATGAATTATTTATCTGAATTTAATCTGTAAAGAAATTGTATTCCAAAAACTTCTGAATAAACTAAACTTAAAAATTTGAGCTGGTCTTATTGAGTTAAACAAATTATTAATTTCATCGATGTTAATATTTAAATTCAGTTCAAGAAGTTTCAAAAAGTTGTACATTTATGTCAACTCTTTGAAAAAATATTGAATTGCTTTGTTTCATGAAAAGTTTTCTTTATATATTCATTCATTGTATGTTTTCATCCAATTTTTTATAATGATATGTATAAGCAAAAAAATATATATAGGCTGTGCCTCTGAAATTGAAATTTATTGAGAAAGTAAGATTCCTGTCAATACTATAAAAATTAAAAAAAAAAAACAAATATTTTCAAATTATATCTCGAGTTGTTCATATAACTGTCAATTTGTTTCATTTTAGCACCCATTTAACGCACATTGCCAAAAAAGAAAATACGTTGAAAACTTGACTCTCATCGAACATGCATGACTTTCGTTTCTCATGGGCAAATAAACTGATATGTCACACAGTAAGAATCACAAAATTTGTGAAAACAAAAAAAAAAATTATATAAATCAAAATTGTTTAAATTGGTCTGCGGCCAAAAAAGCATGACGCGTCCGCAAAACCGTTTTCAATCCTTTCGCTATATAGCCAAACATATTTTACGACCACATAAAAGCAACAACAAAAACAAAAACAAAACAAAATCTCAATCGACCATAAAAGAGAAAAACAACAAAACCCAGAAAATAAAAAAAAAAAAACAGAAATTGGAGTCCTGCGCGTTGTGTGAAATGGTGTCATTAGACATGCCAAATTTATGATTGTTGTGATTTTATATGTGCGGACTTTTTCGCTACAAACGGTTTTATGCAATTCCATTTTCATTTTTTTCCGCTATTTTGTTTTTTTTTTTTTTTTTTTTGTTGGGAAATAAATTCTCGGTTATTATTTTTCAGGCTGTCAGTGCAGCATTGCGTATCGCGTAACACATGTGCTGACGGGTTAAGAAAAGGGGGCGCAGCGTAAAAATAAAAATTGTGTGGAAAGAGTCATATGTCGGCAGCAAAATGAATGGGTTAAAATGAGAGGGTGGCGTTGCGAAATTTTTTAATGAAAAGAAAACGACAGTTTTATGGGCCACCATTTATGAGACAAGCATGCACAGCGAATGAGTTTCTCCTCAGTGCGTACTCGCCGTATAAGTCGGAAAATCCTTACAATAGCTCATTACCAAGGAAGTGTATGTAACTTGAAAAGCAAGAAAGGATAAAAAGAAAAATGCATATAATGAGATTTAAGCGTATTTTTTAAAAATAACACCGAAACTCAAAAATTTTCATCATTAAGTTTGACTCTTTAGCATTGACTTTTTCTTCTGTCACTGCTAAAAATGCACTTTAATTGCATTGATTCATCATATAGATGTTTGTGAATGCACATTATGACCAGGTACCAAACCAGTTACCGCACAACAAGCAATAAATTAAATGCGTTTTTTAGCCCTTTTCTGCGAAACATCTTCGTGTCTTCATTTTGCAACCCTCACAATTTTTACCCTTTATTGCGAAATTTATTTTACAAAAATCCTTTTTTTTCACCGAAAATTGGTCATTTTTATTATGTCTTCTTTGCCGTAAATTGCCTTTTTATTGCAATTCTTTGTCTGAAATTGACTTTTGATGCATTCGACAAATTGCAAAAAATATTAATTATACTGTAATAATGAGCCAATGTTAATGTTCAATATCCTTTTGGTGACAAAACATGTGGCAACAATTCCGCGTAATTTTTTTACCACTTTTGTAACCATGCTTTATGATGCTGATATAAAGTGAAGTTCCTTTAAAAGTGTTAGTAGTTGCTGGAAATTCCTTGGTCTATGTCTTTTTCTTTAGAAATTTTGAACGGATCATTTGAGAAATTTTTGATTTGAAATCATCAAGGCAGTTGAAAATCTCCTCAAAAAATGGTGGCAAGAGTTTTTGTAAATTTGTATGAAGCGTATGCAAACCTTGAACATTAGGGGTGGGATAGCGCAGGAATTTCCAATTTTGTTAAACAGGAACCCTAAATTCTGTGATTTTCGAAAAAAAAAGCATTTAAAAAAATTAAATTTGAGAATATCGTGGGGCTTTGTTATGCCACATAGTGTTGTGTGGTGGTTCTCCGTTGAACCCACACAACTCTGTTGTGTAACGTTAAATATTACCTGTTACATCATTAAATGTATACTCACCAAATGTTTTTCTGCGCTGGTGGTACCTGAAAGTTTAAAATGACACTTCACTTCTTGATTGCTTAATTAACTCTCTTCTTTTTATTTATTTTACTCTTATTTATATCACAGATTTGAATCTTAAAATCTACTTGGTCTCAAGATCATTATCTTAACTTCCGTAATGAAACTTGATGACAATTACATAATAGTTACATATATACAATTAACCTAGACATTAACCTAGACATTTTTGCTAAACAACATACAAATATACATACTTCGTATTTTAAATATACAAACAAACATATTACAAATATACATTCTTTGTTTGGTCTACTCGATATTTGACACCGTTGGCACCATAAATTGGCTTATTTCCGCGTGTTATATTTCGACATACATATTTTCAACAACAGCGCGGTTTATTAACCTAGAAACATACATACTACATTGCAATTCAACCCACAAGAGTTCATTTACTTCCGCGATCATTTTCGAGCTATGTTAACAGAAGCGCAGCTCAAGTAGCTGGCCCGTGCTTAATTGCTATTTTAAGCTGACCGTTGCACTTTTTAATTGTTGGGTGCTTGACCGTCAACTTAAACTGGCAAGCATTA
This sequence comes from Tetanocera ferruginea, assembly GCA_958299015.1. Taxonomy (NCBI): domain Eukaryota; kingdom Metazoa; phylum Arthropoda; class Insecta; order Diptera; family Sciomyzidae; genus Tetanocera; species Tetanocera ferruginea. Next base: position 4,083,556 of record OY282643.1, on the reverse strand, counting down.
CAAAAACGCTGATCGCTTCATTATTATTGAGGTAGGTCAGTATTTGTAGTTTATACTATAAAAACAACTCAACTTCGCTTGTGACGAATGAGTCACAACATTCCTCCCCCCTCTGACAAAGAAAAATTATTCTATTCATTTAGCAATAATTTTTCGTCACATGCATTTATCAGAATTTTGCATTATGTATGTATATAAGGTTCATTTTAATCATTAATACATTAATATTTAATAACTTTTTTCGAATAAAAATTTCTTTGAATTTTATATGCAGTGTTTTTTTTTTTCTTTTGAATTTTTTGTCTTATAATAATAATTCTCTTAATTTTGTTTTTAATAAAAATATTTCTTAATAGCAATTTGTATCTTATATTTTCCTTTTATATATTTATTTTTCTTATTTTTTACACACTTTTCTATTTATTTTTTGTGTATTTTCTCTTAAATTTAGGATTTTTGATTATTACGAGACAAAGTTATTGTAGGTTTCCTTCCCCCATCTGAAAGAAAATTTTTACCTTGAAGAGGTTTAATTTTCTTCAATCTTAAAGTACTTATATGTGAGAAGAGACAGGCATCATTTTACAGTTAATTTTTTAAAATTCCTTGCCTGTTTACATTGTTTAGTAATATTGTGTGCTAAATAAGTTTTGTATAAGCTATCTAATATTCTTTACTTTATTTATGTGTATCTGTTCGTGGGTCCTAGTAATTTTGATGATTAGTTTTTTGATTTTCGATAAAGTTGTTCTTCTTCCTGGCATTATTATGAGGACTCTGCTGATGTTCTGTTTTATGATGATCGTTGATAACCGTTAGTGACAAGTATATGTCACCCCTTTTCTTCTCTATTGAAGTATTTAAACTACTTTACTTCTTGTGAAGTCTTGAAGTTGAAGTCTTGAAGTTGGTGAAGTCTTGAAGTTACGAAAAAGATGCCAAATTTCGTTTTTATTTCGTGTTTTGTGTTGTTCATATTTTCGTTAGTTTATATTAAAGTTTGCTTTTAGTTTTGACAAGCTATGTTTGCTAGTATTGTTAATTGGGAAGCGACTCTTTATATTTATCAAACACTTTGGTTTCGTTCTGGTTAAGCGTTTTCTTAGAAAGGTATTAACTAAATGCAGGTATTTCACATTATAGACGTACTTTCGTGGTTTTCTTAAACCAGAATGCATTTTGTAATTACAAATTATGCATATCCGAATTCATTTTTAATCGTTGTACTTGTAAGCCTTTCAATCATAAAGAAATCTTACGACTTAATTGATTTTCTCGTTTAAATGGAAAATTGTTTGATTCGTTGTGTATACTGTCGCTGTAATTTCAAATTTTTTAATAACACTTTGTAACCTTCCACAAACATTTAAAAGCCTGTATATTTTCTTGTTGTATTTTTTCTTTTTTTTTTAAATGCTTTCTTATATGTTTTACTTGAAACATGTTTTGCTTCATTACTTAGCCTTTGATACTTTTAACTCATTAACGTCTGAGGCCTCGAACTTCGTCAGAATAGCTCCTTTCTCTTGTATAGCGTTGTCCACCTGATCGACTCAGTTTTATTGCTGCTACGGCCAACTCGAACCAGAACTAGGACCACGATTATTGATAGGGAAAAGTTTCGTGTAATAAATGTGTAGTTTTGATTTTTATAAAAATCTTATCGTAAATATTAATTTTTATCTTGTAGTATGGTAAATTAAATTTGTGAGTTTTCTCTTGTATAATTTTAATTTAATTTCTTAAATATCTCTTACAACTTTTTAATCTTTTGTATTTTAACCTTCTATTAACATATAATTAATTTGAAATTGTTTATTGATTAAAACCAATTTTCTTTTTATTTAATGTTTGAAAACTTCTTTTCAAAAATTAAAAATTTAATTTGCAAATGCCTTTGTTAAATTAAAAAAATTAATTTATTTTATTTCAACGAATTTAAAAAAAAAATTTTTTTTTTTTCTCAAAAAAAAATTCAATATCTCTGTTTAATGAAACTAATTTAGTTTCGTTTGATTTTATTTTCATATTTTTGGTTTAATTTAATGTTTGATTGAATTTTTAAATGTAATTCTAATTTTAATTTAATTTAATTTTTATTTTTATAACATAATTTAATTACTGTGAAACAACTTCAGTAAATTATTATGTATTTTCTTAGCTTTTCTTTTTATTAAAATCTCAGTGGTAACCGGACTTTTTATTGCTATGACCTCATATGGGCCTATCCATATTGGTGAAAATTTATTTTTTCTAGCCTGATTTTTCATCAGTACTTTGTCACCAATTTTAAATTCTACAGGATTTAAAGAGTTATCATAATGTATTTTTGATAATTCTTTTGCTCGCTCCTGGTTCTGTCTCACTAGTTCGTGAGTTCTTTGGATTTGGTATTTAAGGATTTTTGAAGGATCTTCGGTGTTATACACCGGACTACATTTACGTTTGAGATTAGTTGGCATTTCTGAATTAAACCCATATAAAGTTTTGAACGGAGTTTGTTTGGTGCTCATGTGCGGTGTGTTATTGTGCACATGCATGGCAGATGTTAACCACTGGTCCCAATTTGACCCATCTTCTTTTGCAAAACTTCGTAAGTATTCTGCTAATGGACGATGGCTTCTTTCCAATGAGCCATTAGCCTGTGGGTGGTATGGAGTTATGTGTAATTTCTTAATTCCTAACATTTTACACACATCCGAAAATAATTTCGACACAAAATTTGAACCATTATCGGTAATCAGAACTTTCGGAGTATTGTGACGAGTTATAATTTCGTCGAAGAACGCTTTTGATACTGTACTAGCTTCAGCATCTGGTATTGCGACACATGCCATGTATTTCGAAAAATCATCTTGAAAAGTAAGTATGTATTTATTTCCTGACACAGTCTCTGGCAGGATACCCACTATGTCCATGTAAACTTTATCAAATGGACGCGTTGGTGTATCTGTTAACACCATTGGCATTTTTGTTAATTTAGAACATTTATTAACCTGGCATTTGTGACATTTCTTAACATATTCCTTGATTTGCTTTTGCATCCCTTTCCATTTATATTCTTGCCTTATTCTGAAATAGGTTTTTAAAGCTCCTTGGTGCCCACCTAGTGGTAGATCATGAAAATCTCTCAAAATTCTTTTAATGTCTTTTGGATCGGTTAGAATTACTATTTCTTTATTCTGTTGGTCTAACACCTCATCATATTGTTCACTAGATTTCTCTGCAGTTTCTTCCGTTTCAATTTTCTTTTCTTGTTCATTAGCCTTTGACCTTGTTTGAACTATTACTATATCCTGCTCTTGTTGGGGTATCCTACTAAGCGCATCCGCATTTAAATTTCGTTTACCTGGTTTATATATAATTTCATACTCGTATTCTGAAAGTTTGTGCCGGAATCGTGCTAAACGCGATGTTTGGTCTTTCAGATTTGCTATTCCCCTCAATGGTTGATGATCCGTATATATCTTAAAAGGCCTTCCTAATAGATAAGCCCTAAAATTTTTCGTTGCCCAAACAATTGCTAAAAATTCTTTTTCTATTGTCGAATAGCGTTTTTCTGCGCTATTTAATGCCCTACTCGCGAATGCAATTGGCCTATCCTCGCCAACTTTGCCTTGTGATAAAACCGCACCTAGTGCCTCTCCACTGGCGTCTGTAGTTAATAAGAAAGGTTTTTCAAAATCTGGATAAGCTAAAACTGGAGACGAGGTAACTGCTTCCTTCAACGTCTGGAAAGCTTGCTGACAGTTATCTGTCCATTGAAACTTTACGTCCTTTTTAAGCAAATTATTTATTGGTAACACGATTTGTGACATATTTTTTATAAATTTTCTATAGTAATTTACTAAACCCAAAAATGCCTGAACTTCCTTTCTATTTCTCGGAACTGGTATATTTTTCACACATTCCAGTTTTTGTGGATCTGGCAAAGCTCCCATTTCCGAACATTTATGCCCTAAATATGCTATCTCACGACGTAAAAATTGACATTTCTCTGTGTTTAACTTTAAACAATTCTCCCTCAATTTCTGAAAAACTCTTCCAAGTTTTTCCTCATGTTGCTGTAAATTTTTACCATAGATTACAATATCGTCTAAATATACAAAACAATCTATTCCTTGTAGTCCTGTAAGTATGTGATTCATAAGCCTTTGGAATGTAGCTGGGGCTCCAGTTAGTCCAAACGGCATTCTGTTAAACTCATAATGACCTAACGACGTACTAAAAGCTGTCTTTTCCTTATCCTTGCTATTCACTAAAACTTGATGATAGCCACTAGCTAGATCTAGTGTTGAAAAATATCTACAATGACCTAACTGATCCAGAATTTCGTCAATTCGAGGAATAGGGAAAACTTGTTTGATTGTGGCATCGTTTACCTTTCTAAAATCAATAACTAATCTCCACTTTTTCTGTCCGTCTTCCCCGGCTTTCTTTGGAACAAGCAACATTGGTGAATTCCACGGGGACTTGCTAGGCCTGATTATGTCATCATCTAAAAGTTTTTCTACTTGTCTTTGTATCTCCTCTCTATGCATTTGTGGTAACCTGTACTGTCTTTGATTAATTGGTGCTTGATCTCTTTGCATTTGAATTTCATGTTTTAAAACAGAAGTGCATGACAATTTATCTCCTTCAAGCAAGAAAATATCATGAAAAGACGTTACTAAATTTTCTATTGATGCTCTTTCTTCAGTGTTTAAACTTTTGTCGAATTTAACTGTTTCTATCAATCTATTAACCCTTTCTCTTACGTCTACTTCCCTTGCACTATACGACGAGCTCGCATCCACTATGAACTCTTTAAAATTTGAAAAATTTGGTCTAAAATCTTTAGGTATGACACAGTCATCCTTATTCGCATTTAGCACTGTTGCATATGCCATTTTATTCTTCACATTTGCTAACGTTTCACCTAAATAAACCCCCGGCATAATCTCTTGTTTATGGATTACAACAACTGAAATATTTGTTTTTATCGGAATTTTAACCGTTTGTATTGTTCTTGCTTTAACACTTATCTCCTTATTGTAGCTTAAAGAACTAATCTCGTTTATTTGTTTTAGAGGTAATTCCACCCTAGTCTCTATCTGTTTACCATAGACTGTTAACGTCTTATTAATCGCATCTATAACTGAATTATTCCACAAACTATCCCGACCTAAAATACCATCTGCAGGCAACCCTTGTTCTAGTGCCACTACGTGTAACTTAAAACTTAAGTTCTTTATCTTATCGTGTTGGATCTCTACAGACCCCAATGTATCTACAAAACCCCCAAATGCTCCACTCAAATGTTTAATTTCCCTTGTATCTTTATTCAAATTTTTCTTTAATGCATTCTGTTTAACTAAACTGGCTTCAGCCCCGGTATCCACAAGTAAAATGAGTCGTCCTTCTATAGAATCCTTGCAGGGAATTTCTATGAACACATCATTGACTTTGCGAAAACCAAAACTCCTACCTTGTTCGTTCCTATTTTGAAACGTAAAATTCTTATTGTGTAACGAGTTTGCTAAATCTTTATCTCTTTCCAGAGAACTACTTAATGTAGCTTCTTTTCCTACTGTATCCCTATCTGTTGATACTTCCATCTTTGACTCAGTGGTGAGGATGTTTACTATCTTTTGCGACGTTAAATCTTCCTCCACTATTTTTTCTTGCTCTGTTACCATCAATTCTTCGATGTTTGAATAAAAATTGTTAAATAAAAAATTAGCTTTACCTTCTGACGTACTATCTTCTGTCGAGGTGCTTTCTGTTATTTCATTAGTTACCAAAACTTTAGTCTTATCTACCGATGTACGATTTTCTGGTATTTTGTTCCCCATTTTCCTTGGTGTACAGATGTTTACAATCTTTTTTGACGTGAAATCATCTGTGACTACCCTACTTGGCCCAGTTTTCCTTAATTTTTTGGGTTCCCAGCTCATTGGCCTTGGCTGGGCCCTCAATAGTTTCCCTGTTTCGAATCGTATTCTCTCTTTGCATCACAATCCTGCATTTTGTGTCCTAATCTTGCACACCATTTACATTTAACCTCATATTTGTTTGATTCTTGCATTATGTTACCATTGCTCTTTTGATTTATGTTATAATTATTCTGACTTCTGTCATAACTGTTTTGATTTCCCTTTATTTCATTATTATTCATATTTCTGCTAGCCGAACAGTTTAATTTATATTCGTGACCATAATGTCTACACTTCTGACAATAAACTTGATTTTTTACTTCGTAGCACTCATCTCTTGTGTGCCCTATTCTACTACAAAATGAACATGTTAAGTTAACATTTCTAGACCTTATATTCTCATAATTTCTTGTTATATGAATTCCTGGCAGGTTCTCTGATGATGAGTAAGGCCTATGACCTGCTTCAACCTCATGATCAGCCAACCTACATGCCACATCATTTTTACTGAAATTTATACCAAATTCCCTTTGATTTGGTCTCGTATTTTTCCCTCTCTCGATAAGCCCAAATGCACTTATCGCTTCTTCCACTACACTCTCAAATGTTCCTGTTTTAACGCTTAGCATATATATTCTCAGAGTTGAATCCTGCAGACCTACTCTGAAACTTGTAATCACAGTTTTATTTAATTCACTTAAAAGTGCGGAAACACCGTCTTTGTATTCGTTATTTATTATATCTTCTGCTGTTGTTTTTAGAGCACTTAACCGTCTTGCATATTTTCGTATTTCTTCACCAGGTTGTTGTAATGTCTTCTGTATTTCCTGCCATACTACATCTAATTCTTTTCTTTCCAAATACGTTTTCTTTATAAGTATAAATAATTCATTAAGATTATTTAATTGTCTTGGTCTTACTAATTTGAAAGCATCTCCATAAAGTCTTAGTTTCACACATTGAATAAATTTTTCTAAATTCGATTGTCCTACCACTTGGAAAGCTAATTCTGTCCCAAGTATAAACTTATACACTTCCTCATGTAGCTCACTGGAGTCTGCTCCTGAAAATAGAGGCACAAGCTCCGATACTATTTTCGCTACCTCGCATATGTTCATTCTGAATTTTTTTTTATTATGATTTCATTATCTTTTCGTTGCCTTTAAAATTTTCTGTGTTCAACAACAACTCTCACCCTATACTATAGTTTCTCTGTGAATTTAATTCTGTAATCTAATCTACAAATTTTTATTTTACTGGTTTTAAACCTTTTTAATTATATTCTGGAGGGTCCGGTCAACTACAAGGAATTGGCTACGGAATCGCAGAATCTTTGGGAAGTTATTATTATTTATTTGTTTATTTGAACACGGGTAACCGAGTTCGAATCACTATCCTTTTTTAAAAGAGACAACCCTTTTTTAAAAAGGACTACCGGCTGCGCCATAATGTTGTGTGCAGGCCCGGTGAAATCCTACCGGCTGCGCCATAATGTTGCGTGGCGTTCTCCGTTGAACCCACACAACTCTGTTGTGTAACGTTAAATATTACCTGTTACATCATTAAATGTATACTCACCAAATGTTTTTCTGCGCTGGTGGTACCTGAAAGTTTAAAATGACACTTCACTTCTTGATTGCTTAATTAACTCTCTTCTTTTTATTTATTTTACTCTTATTTATATCACAGATTTGAATCTTAAAATCTACTTGGTCTCAAGATCATTATCTTAACTTCCGTAATGAAACTTGATGACAATTACATAATAGTTACATATATACAATTAACCTAGACATTAACCTAGACATTTTTGCTAAACAACATACAAATATACATACTTCGTATTTTAAATATACAAACAAACATATTACAAATATACATTCTTTGTTTGGTCACCTCGATATTTGACACCGTTGGCACCATAAATTGGCTTATTTCCGCGTGTTATATTTCGACATACATATTTTCAACAACAGCGCGGTTTATTAACCTAGAAACATACATACTACATTGCAATTCAACCCACAAGAGTTCATTTACTTCCGCGATCATTTTCGAGCTAAATGTTAACAGAAGCGCAGCTCAAGTAGCTGGCCCGTGCTTAATTGCTATTTTAAGCTGACCGTTGCACTTTTTAATTGTTGGGTGCTTGACCGTCAACTTAAACTGGCAAGCATTACAAAAACGCTGATCGCTTCATTATTATTGAGGTAGGTCAGTATTTGTAGTTTATACTATAAAAACAACTCAACTTCGCTTGTGACGAATGAGTCACAACAATAGGCGTCAAAGTTAGGGAAAATGATAAAAATTGGATAAAATCACTAATTAGGGGTGGGATAGTGCACAAATTTTTCATTTGAAACCCAGGAATCCTAAATTTTGTTAGGCTGGGCAAAAAAATTTTTGTTAAAAAAAAAACTCGCGTTTAGCAACGTACACGTGGCAGAAGTGAAACTTCTGTAATAGTAAGAAGTAAGAGAGATTTCAGTGTAAAATAGAGAGAGAAAGTATTTGAAAAGAAATTCAATCAATACAAAATGGAATAATAATCTGTTGATTCAATATTTGCATCCAGGGGCCGTATTGGCTATGGTTTTTATCGAAAGTGTCACATATTAACTTTTATCTCTTTGTTTTTTTTTCCGACAAAAATTAAAGTTATTTTGAGCCTTATAGTTTTTTGGGCAAAAACAGTTACTTTTGACTTTTATTTTATCGGTCGAAAATAACAGTTATTTTCTGAAGTTTATTTTTTCGGTCAAAAATATCAGGTATTGTTAAGTAATTTTACCGACTAAAAAAATGTTGATACCATTATTTTCATCTCATCGGTAAGACATTTTACACATGGTGTCAACAGTTCAATCTGTCAAGCGGCCTTTAAAAAAAAACACAAATTGCTTGATAATTTTGACCGAGAAAATTAAAGATAAATAAAAGTCAAAAGAACCTTTATTTTTCCTCGAAAAATACAAGGCAAAAAATAACACTTAAATTTTAACTTTTAAAGAATCAGTCTTAAATTTAAAAGGAACTTAATATTCATGAGGCTGAGGGCATTTCTTACATAATGGTATATTTGAAAAAGTCTTTCAACAATTTTTTTCATTTGAAAATTGTAAAATAACAATTATTTTCGTTCCTTGTTTTAGTTCAGTTGGTGTTTTAGTTGCTTTCGAATGTCTTCTTAACATTGTCACTTTTTGAATGTTAGATTGCATTTGCATAGTACTCGTTGAAAGAGCCTCCGAAAGCAGAGACAAATCTTATTATTGTGTTTTGCTCCCTGATCATAATAATTGCTATGTTGAGTGAGGGCCTCGTAAAGCAGCGAACGTTGATTGTTGAGTGTATCAACTTGGTTAGCTATAAAATTTTGTTGATATGATGGCTGAGTTTCAAAATACATTTTAACAAAGCATCAGTGTGTTTTTTGGGGATTGGTTCTTTGTAGATACACCAAAATACACTGATGTTTTGTAAAAATGCATTTTGGAACTCAGCCGATGTTGCAATCACCATGCAAACCTTCAACATTAGTTGCAGACCCAGCTGCGGCTGCATTCTTAAGAGCTCTAATTCGCTTTCTTTATTCACGAACGCGTTCTGCTCCTGTTTTAGCTATTTTTCTCTTGTTTTCCGTGCATACTTGTAGGATGAAAATTAATGTTACGGTTATGTTAATAATGTAATGTTAATGTTAATGTTAATTATGTTATTTTCAGTATGTTACGCGTGCAGTTTTAATTACATTTTGTTTGATAATTTTCATGTGTCTACATGGCGTAATGGTATAGATTCCGACTCTTAAGCAACGATGTTTGGGGTTCAATTCTCGGCAGCGGCAATAATTTTTTTAAATTTTCATATGAATTGAAAACGTTAGCCTAGCGTCACGAATAAGATACCTTGAAATTTCACACGCCGCCAAAGAAGTTTCACTTCAAAAATTCGGCGTTGCGTGGGCCTAAGTTGTGCCGCATTGGGGTTAAAGTTTGGTGCAAAATAGAAAAATTAGACAAATACCTCCATAACTGCCCAAGTGTTGCCAGGGGTACTATGTTCAACCAACTCCCATTCAAGTTTCTACCTCAAAATTTTTCTGGAATATACCTACCCCTATATCCACCCTCTAACGGGGCTCCCCGCATGAAATTGATCTTTTTAGTTAATTGGTCCCCACCGCTTCCAGGGTGCTCCTAGAGGGGTTAAATGTATGACTGACACCCATAGTTTTTTTTCCAACAATTTATTCCATCATACTTAACCTCTATTTCCAACCTTTAAGAGGGCTCCTATAAAAAATTTTTATTTTTTAAAAAAAAATTTTATAAGAACGGCTTACAGCCTATGGTACATTGTAAAAGTCTGAAATGAGAGACAGAATCATATTGACTTTTATTCTCCAAATTTCTTTCGAGCATACCTACCCGCTATCTCCACCGTTAATAAGAAATAATAAATTATGTTATTATAATTGTAAGAAAATTTTAATGAAATGCATTTATTTTTATGATGGGATGGATAATTCTTTCGATTGTTTTAGTTCTCGGTTAATCTTACGCCTTTTATGGCGTAAGCAAACCGCTTTGGTACGAAAATTTGAATCAAATCCATTTATTTTTGTGATGGAATGGATCATTCTTTCGATTGTTTTAGTTCTCGGTTAATCTTACGCCTCTTTTGACGGTGTCGTTGACTATGTGAAGATTATGCAATATTTCTTGAACTTGTTGGTAATCTTCGCGCACAGTACCGGTTTTTATATCTGTAGAAATGAAATCAGTTGAGAATCCGAACCGTGCGAAAAATTTTTCTGTCTCAGGTTTGACGTAATGGCTCAAATCTTCTTTCACTGCCAGATTAATTTTCTTCTCTGTGAATTGAATCTATTTTTCAACTTTTAAGCCAACCACGTTTACTGGACGTCCATGTACTTGATTTCCGTTTCCACCGCTATCCTCACTATCATCTTCCTCGTCTTCTACCTCGATATCATCTGCGACATCATATTCGTCTATAACTTCTATCATCTCGCTCTATTTTTTGTCATCCCTTCAGTACTGGCAATCACAATTAGTCTAGTTATGTTGCAGGTAATGCAAATACATTTAACTCATTTGTTTTTTCTTCCACATAAACTGTATAACAAAAGGAATGATGAGTGTGCCTCAGGAAACAGCTAGTGAATGGTAATGCAGATAGTAATGGAATCATTACCGGCAATGACATCCCCGTGTTAAATTCATGAGTGAATTGCATTGCAGGTAATCTGGTGGGTAACCAGTGGTGATTACCGATAGCTAGTGAACTCACACATTCGTCACTGGTGAGTCGAACTGGAGGGATACGGTTCGTCCATTTCATCATCAGATAACTCATCCTCGTATTCCTCTCATCTTCTTCGAATCGCATTCGCCATTTTCACTTGATACCGCAGGAGATCTCTGAATAATATCAAGTAAGAACTACAGCTTTACCACTGAGGTACCAGAGATGTCCACTGAATTGTTGTGTTACCAATTGTTGTGACACAATTCTGACAATTGAAGCCTGACCAGCAACCGCTTTTAGAAATTTTAAATTTTGATTTGAATGGTGCTGCTAAGCCAAGCTATCAGGTAAAGTGTCACGATGATTATGCTAACATTGCTACGTCCACATTGCTAAGTCCAGTTAATTTTTGTTCAAGCCGATATATTTTCGGAACTAACACATTTTTTGGCTGTATATGACTTTGGTCATCCATCGAGCATGACTGATTGTTCCTGATGAACTGAAATTTATCCCTCATCAAGCAACAATAGAACGATATCAAGAAATTTCTAGTAGTCGTCTCTGGGATGTTTTTTAGTGAACTGATCCAATCAAAACGATTTGATTTCAATTAAGATTTGAACGTGTATTTCGTTCAAAAGAACTATTTCGTTTAGAGCTGTAATGTACGTATAAAATCTTTGCAATCAAAAATAAAAATCAACCAATCATTGACATTTTTGCGATAATATATAGAAAATCAAATTTTGTTCTTAAAACTTTGAACCAAAGATTTCTGGTGTTACACCTATGCAGTCAAGTTGGCCTTGGTTTGAAAATGGGTGATAGGTTTAAAGGTAAGAAAGAGAAAATCAAATCAAAACAGGTGTTTTGCGTTTACCTCAATGAATTAAAGTGTTTGAACAATTCCACCCACGCACTTCTATCTACCACCAAATATAATTATAAAGTCGTTTACTTTGATTTAGTTTTTTTGAATTTTAAGTTTGAATTTATTAAAAATGAGGAAAGATTAATTACAAAAGGTTAAAGCGTAGAACAATAGCATGGTCGGGATTCGAACCAAGAAATTCTGGGTTGATAGTAAAGCGCGCTACCACTCGACTACTACCCAGGCCACTCAATAACTCAGATAAGAACTTATTTGATAATAAAAGCAAAAAATAAACTGCAACTGCATAAAAACACTCGGACTGACTCTGTTTTGATTTTTAGAATTAATAGAAAATATACAGATTGATGAAGATTGATATTTAACCGAATTAAAAAAAGAAGAGGTTCTCAAGTCAGTTGATTTGTTTTTTTAATGTATACACGTTAGGCTGGGTCGATTTTTAAACCGAAGTTGCCTGGGTGATTTTCGGTTCGGGCATGAAAAGTTATTAAACAAAACACAAAAAAAAAGGGGGTCTAAGATTTATACGTTGTCATACAAAAATGTACCGTAACAAATTGCTAAAGAAAAAATTTCAGTAAATTCAAAGTATATTCTTACCGTTGGTGCGTATGTAATTGTAACCATCTCGGCTGAACCACTGCAGCTATCCACCTGATATTCGCACCATATCTTATATGGTATCATATATATAAGTATATGTATATCTTATAAATCGGTAATGAAACTGCATAAAGATTGTACCTACAGCGCCACCTAGGATGGATTTTCAAAAACAAAAAATTCAAAAAATGAAATTTTTTCTTTAGGAATTTGTTACGGTAAATTTTTTTTATGACAACGTATAAATGTTAGACCGTTTTTTGGTTGAATCGGGTGTGAGGATTTCAAATCTGTTAGTTTTTCCCTAGCTGTGCACGTTATTTAAAAAAAAATTTTGAAAAAATTCCTATAGAAAAAATTAAAAAAAAATTAAGGGTGCGATGGGGTAAAGTGCACCCCCAGTCCCCTTTTTTTTTGTGTCTTGTTTAATAACTTTTCATGCCCGAACCGAAAAACGCCCTAGACCCATCGACCCAGCCTAATACACGTCGATGCCTCCCAAAACACTTGCCTAATTCTCGTAGTTTTTCGTCAACAGATGGAGTTCATGCACAAGCAAATCTAAAAAAGTGTGCAAAATATGACACGGGACGTGGCAACATTAGAAAAACATTATATCTTTGTTAGTATCGCCATTAGACTACTGAAATTTGCTATAGGGGTACGTAGAATTATAAAAAATAACGATCAAGAAATATGACAAGGTCGTGCCACTTTCAGTAAAATACCAGTAAATAATTATTAATATTATTAGTATTATAATTATTAAATAGTAATAAATATCGCTTAATATAGATACTTGGGCAATATAATTTAACACAGGGCATAGTAGAATCATTACAAAAAAGGACAGATAAAAATTTTAAAAAAAAAATAAGTTACTTTACATATTCATGAAAAAATTTACATATTCTCTAAAAAAAAACCTAAAAACTTGAAAAAAAAAATTTGAACATCCCTAGAAATGAAAACACATTTACAGCTACTTTTAAAATTTTTTTAAAAAATTATAAAATAAGTAATATAAAGAAACATTTGCAACAACAACTGTGAGTGCTTATGAAGAGAATCACCACTAGGCTGCACAACTCTTTCGTAGGCTCAACAAGCAAATGAGCAGTCTTCTGAGATCTCTGTAGAACACTAACTAAAAACTAACTAAAAATACATTCTATAGTACAAAACCAAACAAGAATTATAAAAAAATTTTATTCAATCCAAGTACTTCTGTGAAAAGAAAATACATGCTAAATTCAAAATCCTGTAACACCAAAACTCAAGGTATTCCAGTGACAGTTTTTAACTGATTTTATGACAACAAAGGAAAAACTTTTTTGCCCGAAATGTGAAAATTATAAAAAGCAATCGTAAAAAACCTCCGCCACTCGTTTCTGCCACTTAATAGCAAACTAATTTATAATTCAATCAATAAATTTGCCAATTTTCCTACACAAATAGAATTCAATTACTTCTCATGCAAACACAAAAAAAAAAAAAAAAAAAAAAAACCCAAATAAAAAAACTCTCGCTCTACCACAAATAAATACAGGCAAAACTTTGGGCCAACAAAAAAGTGAAAAAAAAAACATAAAAACCGCTTCACATATCAGAGCGCAATAAATTTAATTCGTATAACATTCAAATGAGGCTCTAACCAAAGAAACAGCCGCAATGGGACCCTTAACTTAACCCAACGCCCCACCAAAAGCCCATCAGAATGGTCAACTTTAAATGGGCCAGAAAAATAAAAAAGGAATAGCCTAGCAAAAAGAATAAAAATAAATACAAAAAAAAAAATAAAAATAAAACGTAGAACCGCTAAGCAAAAACGACGCAGCCAAGAAAATGATTTGATTTTTATCGCAATTCATTTGAATTTTATTGTGTCGAATTTTCGACAATCAAAATCTCGACATTTAAATGGTTGGCAATTTCCACTGGACTGCCTTTGGAGAGCATGGGTTGGAGTCTTATTTTTATTGTTGTGCTCATTGTTCTTGTTGTTGTTGTTGTTGTTGACTGTTGTTGTTGGCGTCATTTTCTACACAATAAAATAAACATTCAAAGTGAAATCAACGTAAACGATTCTTACGTCGCTTTGCTTACGTTTCATTGAAGCGCATTTAATTTTATTTTTATTTTTATATCTTTCAAGCTTTGTTGTTTAGTTGAACGACAATGACGACAACGTCGACGACGACAATGCCCAGTGGACAGCTTCTTTTAGTGTTGTTGTTATTTTTCTATAAAGCATTTCAGCATAAAAGGCACAACTATTACCAACAACTTGACCAATGCTGGCTGGCTGACTGACTTGACTACAATGAAATCCTTTTCTTAGCCACCCTCGATGATTGCATGTCTGCGCAATTTTAGGGTTGCCCAAAGTTAGTTTTTTAAACGATTGCCTATTAAGGACATTTGAACCCTTTTAATGTGGCACCAAGTAGACATTGAATTTAATGAACAGACCAACAGACAGACAGCCAGGCAGCTACTACTTGTGCTGCAGACTGTAGAGAAATAGAACATGTTTTAAGTAAGTGTTTAATTTTGGAAATTTTAAACCAGCTTAACTTGTAAGCTTATCTTGGAAACCATAAAGCTTAGGGCAGGGCAAGGTTTTTCACTTAAGACGCGGTGTCATGAGAGTTGTTTAGACCAAAAGCCAATACTTTCAACGAGTAATGATGAAAAAGCACTTTTTAAGTATCAATTTTGAAGCTAAACAGCAACTTTAAGATTGCCTGGGTCAAAATATATTTTCATGTTTGACTTGATTTCAAATTGCATTGAATGTTCGGTAAGTATGCCAGCTTGATTTAATCCTGGAGACATGTTTATGACTTCCGTTTTTAGTTCGACTTCTTGACTACTTCGCACTGAATTAACGGCTCAATCAACACACTAAAATTGCTTTTAAAATTGATAGCTTCATCTGTTACAGATTAACGCTCAAGAACCCATGAACGCATAGGTTTTATTGCCAAAACAGTCAGGCAGGCCAATAAGTTAGAGCAGCTAGAACCAAATATAAGAACAACGCCAAAATGCATCCGCAGTATATAAATCAAAAAGAATTGAGTTAAAAGTTGAGAGCATTTAAAAGATGTTGTTCACAGGCGACAACAAAGAACACAGCAACGCATCAACATAATTCAATTCAACGCTTAACAACGAAGACACTAACTGGCTGCATCCCATGATAATTGTTGTGCCTGGCGTTTATGAATGGCCAACATAACTCATGTTGAGCGAACAACGACGACGACGACTTCCTCTCATTTAGAGAGCCAAAAAAAAATTGCCACTACTTTTGTTTGGCATTGTTGGCAACTCTATTGCAACTGCTGCATGGCACAATACAGCTTGTGTGGTTCAAGCGTCTTCAGAGTTCTAATTGTTGTGTCTTTTTCCCCAATTATAATGGGCGATGATGTCACTTAAGTTTGAGTTTGTTTTGTATGTGTGTTGCACAAACACTCGCACATGTCCTTTTGTGATTTCCTTTTCCTGTTTTATCGTTATGCTTGCGTTGTACTTGACTACTTTGGATGCAACACAATTGAATGGTTGGCCACATTGGCCAAGACTTGGTTCATAAGTTGTTTGTTTGTTTCTTTCTACTGTCTTGCTTCTGTTGATTTTAGATCCTTTTGCTGCTGTTCTTTATTGTACGTTTGTGATATATGTTCAGGATATGTGCCATAAAATCGTTTGTTTATATTTTTCACAATGCTGTAAAAAATATTTATTATAGGTCAACATTTCGGCCACGTTACTCGCTTATGTGGTGGTCGCTATTAAGTTGAAAATTCTTTACGATACTCATAAAAGCCCCAACCATTTCACAAAAATAACCATTAAGTCATAATAAGAAAAAGCAAGTAGCAAAGAAAGAGCAAAGAAATAAAAAACTGGTGAAAAAAAATTGAAAAATCCCTGCTTGTGAGTAGCAGCAACCGTCAGCTTAATAGTTCCATAAAACTTAACAACGTCCGAAACGTTTTATTTTTCATTCACCATTTCAGTCAAATCGAGCAATCAAAGCTTAACGTCTTCAAACTTTTGCAATCTTAACGAGAGTGGCAACGCTCATTGAAGTTGTTGGAATTATATTTGTTTTTATTCTGCTTTTTGTCCATTTGGCAATTTTACCCGTTCACATGTTACGTTGTGTTGATTGAAAGTTCGATAGTTGTTGGGTTGACATATTTTCAGCCCAATCCGCTGTTTTCTGTTGTGGAATGGTCACTAACATTATTCGAAAATGGTTGGTCGTTTCCGAAAGTGTTCTTAAAACTTGTTTTAAAAGTTGAAACGTATTTCCTATTAAGTTGGCCACCACGCGTGTAAGAAGTCAAATTTATACAGGCGAAAGTGAAATTCTTGAAATGGTGTACTAAAAATGTCAATTTCAAATATAGATTTGAGCAGAACAATTTTGTTCTTATGCGATTTGGAAAAATTTATATGTTTATTTTTCGATAATTAATGTCTTTTACAGAACAAATCACGAGCAGGCGAATAAATTCTTTCATAGCTACACTGAGAAAAAGTCCAACAAATTCAAGCTTCAATTAAAACAAAACATGCTTGAAAAAACATTCAGCACGACTTTGAGTTGTTTAAAACAAGTTTGTGCTTAGGTCATGGTAGAAGAACATAGAACATTATTCTATCATGGCTTAGGTAAAGTGCACAAAAATATTCTTATATCGTGCACAAACTTGCTTGAAACAAGAATTTATTTCTTAAAAAGATACACAAGTAATGATTTATTTAAATAATTTTCTGCTTCGGTATAGCTCCACCTTGCAAAAAAAAAATTTAGTAAGAATTGGTAGGCTCAGAAAAGAATATTCTATATAAGACAACTATATTTTTTTTTGAGAAAACAAGCAAACTTATTTCGGAGTTTGTTTCTATTCAAGCAGACAATGAATTATAGAATTGGAGTTGGAATTCCACACTCAGAAAAATGTTTCTCGAAATACGATAAAAAAGGCATCATATTTAGAAAAAATGCTATAGACTTTGCTCCATAGAATGCTTTTCTCTAAATGTGATTCTAAAAATTATCAGAAGTTTCCATGAAAAGGAGAAAAATATAAAAATGTATCAGTTTTAAAACTGTGTCATTTTAATTCGTTAATTTTAATTTATAATTCTAAAAAAAAATATTCTTTAAGAATTATATTTTGAGCTTTATACCAAATAATTCATGAAGTAACAAGCAGTAACAAGCAGACTAGACCATGGTTTCGTTGGACGCTACACCAAATCATCAGTAGTCTCTGGTCTCCACTATCTTTGAGAAGCTAATCAAAGTGCAACTGAAATTTTGAGATTTTGCGACAACTGTATTAGACAACTGTATTAGCAGAAAACACTGTATTAGAAAAACACTGTGTTGATTAAGTGAAAAGTGCATCGGAATTCCATTTTGGTTTTGCGGTAGTTGCGCTTATTATGAGAAAAATACTTATCATCATTGCAGACATTGAAATATTTCCATTTCCCACAAGTGAAGAAATTTTTCTTCGAAAATGTGAAAATTTATTCCAATTGAAGAAAATTTTATTTGAAGAAGAGAAAATTGCTATTATCGAAAATAGAAAAATTTTTTATCGCAGAAAGATAGCTGAGTGTTTACTGAGTGTGATTTTTTCTGAGTGTCTACAGCCGGGATACGAACCAAGGTCAGCCGCATGCCAGTCATTCACACTTCGACTGAGATCTTGGTAACGCTAATTTAACTGTAGCAAAAAATATTTAAGTACTGCTCATCTCAAAAACTGTCAGAAAATTTGAACAAAAACATATAGGTTTTTGTATTTGTTTTTCATTTTAATTTAAGTCCAGCTATGAACCAAGAAATTGTTTTTTATTACTATTAATTTTTATATTTGTTAAACAAAAATTACAAAAACCCCCATTAAATGTTTTAAAAACTCAACACTCAAACAATAAGGCAATAAATTTCTTTGCTTCTATTTCAATATGAAATCGTTATAAAATATAGATTAAAATAATTCATTGTTTGAGTTGAATCTGAATGCAATTGTTTGAAAATATTAAGCAAAGTATTAAAATTTTTCAAACTAAAATAAGCTGGTTCAAAGAAAAATTGCTGAAATAATTTCAAACAACAAATACAGCCAAGTTCTACAGGGTGCTACATTTTCTCTGTGTAGCTACACCAACTCATCAGTAGTCTTGCGGTGGTCTTATAACTTATAACTTTGCAAAGCTAATATGCTGAAGCTACCGTAAAACCAAAACGGAATTGTGTGTCAATTCTAACAAGAAAGATAAATACATACTTTACACCCATTCAAATCAAAATCCAATACGATGTCTTTTTAATTTTAACAATTTAAAGACAATTTCCTTAACTACAACAAATAATAATCCTTGATTGTGGCTTCAAATAGATTAATGCTGAGAATGTGCGAAAAAGCTGAACTCTATTGTTATTGCATGTAATCCTTATCATACGCATTATCACAGGTGTGTACCCGTATCATCTCTATACTACCAAAAACATCATACTACACCAATCATACCAACGCTTACTACACTACGTCATAATACTTGATTTGAAATTTCAGCATAGTAAAAATCTTGTATACAATCGTTCCACCACATCCCTAATGGTACATTGCATAATCCTTCCCATCAAAATGTTAAAAGAATCTTTTGGTACCTCTTTTGGTACCACAGCTAATGAGATATTTTTGCCATTTTAGAATATTTTGCAGCAATTTAAAATGCAGACATGGCGGAGAAAACCTTCTAAGACCCTCTTTGAACCTTGTATTCTTACCATAACTTACCGAGCCCTACTGAAATATGGTACCACCAATGTAGATGCGTCAAATGTAACATCAGTATCACAAAGTTTGACTTTTTAATGGTATACGTTAGACCGGATCGAAATTTAGATTTCGCCGGTCGGGGTCTCAAAAGTTAGAGGAACTCATGAAAATGATTTCTGCATTCTTTTTTTTCAAATCGGAGAAAAACCGCCGAAGCAATTTTGATTCTCCTGAAAGTCCTTTTTTGTAAAAAAACATGTTTTTTTGCTTGTAACTTTTTATTTTTCACAGAACACATACCCACACCTGCTAAATTATTAAATTCCTTACTTATACCAATATTCTGATATTCAAAAAATTTCAAAATTGTGTTTCATTATAACTCTTATTGACCACCAAAAATTGAAGTTTTTGATATTTTTAAAAAGACATTTTTTTATAACCGCTTCAAAAGACACATTTTTTTCTATATTTACGTGAAAGTGTTATGGTTGAAAAGGTATTAAGTTCTTCTTTCTTTCTGTGTATCACTTTAATCAAAGCTGTGTGCGAAAACTGACAGAATGTGAGAACTCGACTTTAGAAATCTGATAAAATGAAATATTTCTTATTCATACAATTTATTTCATTTGTTCACTGCTTTATCGTCCAGTTTTCGATAAATTTTTTTTTTTAATCACATAGCTTTGATTAAAGCAATACACAGAACGAAAGAAGAACTTAATACCTTTCGAACAATAACAATTCCACGTAAATCTAATAAAAAATGTGCCTTTTACAGCGGTTTCAAAAAAATGCCTTTTTAAAAATAGCAAAAAATTCAATTTTTGGTGTTCAATAAGAGTTATAATGAAACAAAATTTTAAAAATTTTTTAATGTCAAAATGTTAGTATGAGTAAGGAATTTAACATTTAAGAAGATGTGGGTATGCGTTCTGTGTAAAATAAAAAGTTCCAAGCAAAAAACATGTTTTTTTTAACAAAAAGGACCTTCAGGAGAATTAAAATTACTTCGGCGGTTTTTCTCCGATTTGAAAAAAAATTATGCAGAAATGATTTTTAATGAGTTCCTCTAACTTTTGAGATCCCGACCGGTTGAAATTTTTTTTATCCATATAAGAATGATCCGGTCTAGTATACGTGCTCAGAACGTTTTATCATGGAAACTAGCTTGTGAACACTATAATTTTTTTTTTCAAAATTTTATTCTTTAAAATTTGTTACCTTTTTTGAACTTCATATTATATGTCGAGTCATAACTCACATACATATAGAATTTAATGTTTTCACAACGGAAAAACATTGTTAAAATTAATGTCCTGTACCGCACACGGTGCTAACTATATGCCATTGTAGTAAAATTAAACAACACAATGGTTTGGTACTTGAAAATATAATAAAAGCCATTCCCCATTATTTCCATATAATAGGAATCGTTTTTATAAACAAAAGTATTTAGTTTTCTACATAAATAGGAGTATGTTTGCTTTTTTGCAATTCAGTAACAACAATACAAATCATTATTAAGCACAATGCAAGACAAACATTTAGCAAATGGATAATCTATGCTTTAGAGAAATTTGGTGAATATGAAACCGAAATTCCAAAATCAGTTAAGACAAAACAAAATCGCAGACTTACGGGCGTTTGCACAAAAGACCGAGCGCCGCCAACAAAGAAATGCAACCTGCTCAAATCTGCCATGTGCAAATGAGAACTCATCCCTGTCTTAAGACTACAACAACAAGAAAACCAACAACCCAGCTCAACTCAAACTATTCAGCGAAAGTAAGCCAAAACCTCGAGCTATTTTCATCTTCAAAAGAACAACACAATTTTAAGGATCAATACAAGCAATACGATCCATGCCGATACAATCTCTTCTAGAGTTTAACTCGTAAGCTCTGTGCATATTTTGCATATGCACTGGTTCGTGCTGATTATCCAGTGAGTGCTGCACAAACATATGCATTGTGCAATAAACAAAGAACATGTGTTTGGCACTTGCTCTAATCTTCTGGCGCTGAACACACAAATACTAGATGCGAACGAGATAAATTAATGTTGAATAGAATAAAAACGTTTAGCTAGAGGATTAAGAAATAGTACAGGGCAGACTCTTTGTCTTTCTGGTTAATTTTGGTTTCAATCTCATTTCGAAAATTTACAAAGAGATTTAAAAGAAATCATTAGCCATGTTTGGTTGAAGTAAAAACCTGTTCTACCTTTGCACTTCACGCCTACCGGAGTATTTAAGTGAGCTCTCAAAGATGAGTTCGGGTAGCCACAAATCTTAATTGAAGTAAGTTTTCTTAATATGTGTACGATAATCAGAAAAAAATGTATTGTTGTTTTATTTGGAAAAAATGTATTAAAACATTTTTATAAAAGTGAAGAGAAGAGATTTTTGAAAATATATTTGATAATGAATAAAATACATCTTTTTATTTGAAGAAAATCAAGTAATTTTAAATAACGTTCATATTAACAAAAGATTAACATTTATTTTCAGTAGATGTAGCAAAGAAGATTATTTTAAATTATGTAACTTATATTTTACTCTTAAAAAAAAAATTTTAAATGTTAGCATTTTAATAATTTATAAGACGAAAAATTTCAAAAAGTGAGTTTTTGTCAAGAATAATTTAAAAATATAAAAACGTTTGAAAATTGTGACGAAACTTTTTTGCACTCAGAAAAATACACATATCTTTCTCCATTAAAAAAATTTCTCTATTTTCTATATAGCAATTTTCTCTTTTTCAAATAAAATTTTCTTCAATTAGAATAAATTTTTACATTTTCGAAGAAATATTTCTACACTTCTAGGAAATGGGAATATTTCAATGTCTCTGTTAATGATAAGTATTTTTCTCGAACAAAAAATTTCTCATTTATAGAGAACAATTTTTTGAAAATGAAAAATTGTTCCTATATTTTGATAAAAACTTCACTTTGAGAAGTATTTTATTCAATAAAAACAAATCATTTCTAAGAAATGAAAAGTCTTTTTCTCTAAAAACGATATATTTTTATATATTTCTCTTTTTCATAGAAGCTCTTTTTCAAGAAGAAAAGCATTCTATACCGTCTTTCTCTAATATAATGCCTTTTTAATCATATTCCGAGAAAATTTTTTCTGAGTGTGTATTTTATTTGAAGATATTATCTTTGAAACCAAAACAATATCTGCACTTTTTATAAACAAAAATTAATGGCATAAACATAGCAAAAGAGTTTAAGTAACACAGAATATTTCAGGACAGGATATCCCTTGAGTTTTGTATGTTCCTCCCATACAAAATCGTGTAAAAAATTAATAGGGTTTCAAGAGAGGTACTATTTTCCTTTTCCTTTTGCTCAAGTTTCGTTCGTTGTTAAGTTCGGCCTACTTTTGAATTAACCTCTTGACAAAATCATGTACAAATTTAGTAGGGGGTACCATTTTTGAAATTTTTCTTGGGTAACTATAAATAAATTTACAAAATTTTATTATCATAAGAGCACTCCTTCTGTTTTTTTTCAGTTTTGTATGAGATAAGTATATAATGACTGCATATAATATAATGTGGTGACCTTGGTATGCAGGCTAAGTGTGTGGCTTAGCATGCTCGAAGCACGGGTTCGATCCCCAGCAGCGGCGAAAAGTTTTTTCAATCAAAAATTTTTCTGGTCTGTCACCACCTCTCTGCAGACAATGGCAAACCTCATAGAGTAAAAAATGCCATGTAAAGCTTCTTGAGAATATGAACTTAAGCCGTTCGGAGTCGGCATAAAATATGTAGGTCCAGTTCTGGCTCAATTGTGTGCGCACTTAATAACACACACAACACAATTGATCATAAGATGTTCGGTCAAAGTCCTTTCAAGGACTGAAGTGGCCAATTGGTTTTTTGGTTTTTTTATGAAATAAGCGTGCATAATATTTTAAAGTTTTTAAGCAATTAGCTCATGTAAATCAACATTTTTAATGATGTTTTTTGGAGGTTTAATGGTTCTTGAATGTTTTCAGTTATGATTTTTCGGTGTCCTCTACGACAAAATACATATAACAATTTAAAGTTTACGAAAAACTTTAAAAATTTTCATGGTCAGAATCATAAAAATTTTTTTGTAAGATAAAACAAACTTTCAAACAAATTTCAAGAAATTGTATCCAAAGTTTTATGATTTCAAGTACCTAATAAGTTTATCAGTAAAAATATCTTCACTCTTTTCTTTCTCCAGAGTTGATCTTAGGTTGAATACTATTAATGAATTCCTCTTATAGCTGTGTAAATGGCGTAAGACCATTTTTTCACCAGAACTTACAAATGCTTATTCCTTGTTCGAACTTAAAATTATATCATTTTCAATATTATCAATTCTCGCATTGCATAAAATCAAAAACACGTTCTTAAAATCATGCATAATTTGGAATAAACAGATTGTTTTCGAACTACAGTTTTTCATAAATAACTGAATTCTCGATAGACTAACACAATTTTAACGTTTCATCAATTGTGCAGCACCTGTTTCAGCTGTTCCTACGTACACATGTTATTGTGTGTCCTTTTTTCGATTTTTGTTTTTTTTTTTTTCTAACTCTCGCTTCATATTACATTCCCGCAGTATAGCAAGCAAGCATTCCATACTATGCACACACACACACACATTCATCGCTATGAATATTTATGGTTCCTCTCGGCAAAATATTGCATACAAAGCGCTTACCGGAAGCTGTGCTGATTAGAAACGGGACTAGAATTGCTCGAGTTTCACTTGTTAAAAAATATGTATAAAAAACATTTTATATCCCAATGAAACAAAAATAGAATCATGCAGAATAGAAAAAAGAAAAACATGCAGTTTTCAACGCTGGTCAGTGAGTGAGTTATTCCATGAAATGAATATAAAATTCCATATTCAGTTGTTTTTGTAATTTGGTCAAATGCTCTTGGGAATTTTTTATGGATTGACAAATTTTGTTGTACAGGAAATCGGGGATTTCGGAATTTGTGCCTTGATTTGTTTTGCATTGTTTTTGTTTTATCGCTCTTATTTATTTTTCAAATGCATTCAATGTATTCTATTTAAGCTTGTTTTAGCTTTAGAATAAAATCAAAGCAATAGTTTTGTAGTGTAGAGAGTAGTTTTTTGTTTAGCTTGTATTCCAATATGACGTTTTAGTGTTCATAAATGTTATATTTGCAGTCTTTTTCCGAAAATTTAAAAGCATTTCATGTTAAGCTCGATGACAGGTTTTCATGTTAAGCCTATTTCTATTTCTAGTTTCTTTACATAGACAAATGAAGCCATATTGATGGACTTATTTTATGACAGCAAGAAATATTATTTCTGTCTTTTAAGATCGTTATCGTTATATTTTCCTGTTTCAGCCAATGTAGCCACCAAAAAACTCAATAAGACACAAGACCTCTTGAACTCAACACCATGCACAACTTTCTCCAAATCTTTCAAAACTTGTCTACAATTCATCTTCCACTATTTAAACCAGCTAAGATCGAATGTAAAAATTTAACAATACAAAATATCGGTCTAACCATAACGCACATAAATATATAAAAAGTTGATAAACGAAAAAATCTCGAGCACTCAAAGCGAAACACTAAAGCCCCATCACATCGCTTGACATGCAACACTGGTTGCTTAACTCTAGGTAGTCCACACAATTGTGTGCTTTAGTCAGTCACAAAATCTTCTCGAAACTTTTGTCAAACAAACAGCAAAACAAAAAACAACAAAAATCCAAACAACAAGATAAAAGATATAAACAAAAGCTCGGGAAACGCATAAAAAATCCACTTGAAGGATAGTACAATGCTGCCTACTCGCAGCACAAACAAAGAAAAATTCCCGCGGGCAAAAATATGCGAGTTGATAGCAAAAAATACGATGACGATCAACGACAAAAAAACCAAAAAAAAAAAAACAGTTGCAATGACAGCGGATGCAACGTTGTACCACGCAGATTCAAAATCATTTGTTATTCGCTTGTGGCGCCCAACGTTTCCGTGATGTGCCTCCGCCTCAGTCAGATGGCTTGTTTCGGCAACAATTCGACTTACGGCAATTTCAAGAAATCAGTGACTGAATGAATGATTCGCAGCTGTGAAGTGCAAATCGTTTCGATGCAATAAAAAATGGTGGCAGTATTAAGGGGCAGAGAAGCAAGTGGGGTTGACCAAGAGGTTAACCCAAGGTTGGTTGGTTGCTTGTGGAACAGAAATAAAACCCAATACAACTGCAAAAAAAACTAAAGGAATATCCAAAGGGTACGACGTTCCAAAAGGATAACGCTGTGCACCACTCATGCGAAATTACAAGAAACGGATGCAGAAAAACATGTAAATCAACACAAGAAAAAAAAAAAACCCCCGAACGGAGGTAGGAGAGTTGAAGTCGATAAAACTTTACCGATCCAACGAGATGCTGTCGCTGTAAAGTAGGGAAAAACAAATCTGTTGGCTTAAATGCAGCGCAATAAAGTTCACTTGCTCAAAGATGGGTGTAGCAAATGCCAACAACAACAAAAACAAACAACAACTGTTTATGTGAACGTAGGTTACCAACATCAACCAACATCAGGATGCAGGATTCAGAATTCAGAATTCAACAGGAATCAACACACACAACGTCATCAGCGCACAAACCAAGTTAGTGCGGATACGATTTCTACCAATAATAAACAGGAAACGATAAGGCTTCTGTGGCAACGACTACAAATGGGTTGAGCTGCACGAGGAGTGTGTTTGTATGCGAGTATATGTTGTGCATCACTGGGGAAAAAACGGCAAAAACGGCAACAAAAAAAAGAAACTGAACTCTTTTGCATTTCCTTTGTACGTTTTTTCTTCATTTGCTCAACTTTTTTTTCAGTTTTTTTCTTTTTTTTCTACCTAGAGCACAGCCTCTATGGCATATGGAGCATGGAGGATATCAGCTTCTGTCTTTCGTATTGCGTTGATATCACATCACAGAGGTTAAAAAATGCGACTTGATGTGTTTCGGGGACTTAGCTTTGAGCTATAATATCGGAGATTTTTCAAAACGTTAACGTCATCAATACAGTGCTTAGGAACGCAGAGAAGTACTTGAAAAAAAAAAAAAAAAAAGTATAGAAATCTGTGTGGCAACATTTTTCATACAGGGTGGATGAAAACGTATTTGTTCGAATACTTGATAATATTAATTCAAAACTTTAAAATTGGCTTTTTATTAGATTTTTATTTTTTTTTTTTAGCTAAAACCAACGCTCAGGGGATGCTGCTATAATGCCCCAGATGGGTAAAGTTAAGTTGGAGGATGCAAAATTAGAGTAGTGACGGTGTATATCTGTTTTATATTTGCACACATCAAAACTGCCGGGGAAAATGTTCGCAGGAAGATTATTCCACAGTTGTATTGTGCGACCGAAGCACGAATTATCTCTATAATGCGAGGTACTATTGGGCATCAAGGCAATATTATAGGGATGGGTTTGATGAGCTACCCGAGTTGATTTCGGGCATACTTAAGCTAGTGGAGTCGGATCGTGTACCTTCCTTGAACACTTCCATGGTAGTAATTGTATAATAGGTGTAAAACTACTTGAATTCGAACCAGAAGCTCCAAATAATATCTTCAAGACCCTGACCAAGTGTGCAAAGATCAGCCAAAGTGATGTTCTTGTTGCTCCTTTTGAGGAAACCTAGACAGTTGGCCGCTTCTTTCGAGACATTGATAATATGATCATTCCAACGAAAATCAGATTGAATCGATATGCCTACACTGAGAGAAAAATGTGTTAAAATTAAATGAAATTGTGTTCATATCTAACGAATTTGTTTTTGAAATAGAGCTTGAAACAAATTCATTAAAATTAAACACAACTGTATTTAAATTTAAATTCAAAACAAAAGTTTTTGTTTTTAAAACAATTTTTTTGTTATGAAAAATAAATTTAAAACAAAAATTTTAAAATTTAAAACAAGTATTTTAAAGCATATTTTCGATTCCATTTTTTTAGCTTTACCGAGTTTTTAACATCAGATGCACAGACAGCTACCCTCGGGACCTCCAAATGTTAACTCCATTCGATGAATTTTACATTTGATATATTTTAATATTTAATTAATTAGTTCTTATTTTATCGTATGTTCGATATTTTTCAAACCAATTAAAAAAATTCAAAAATTTTCATTGTATTCAAATTTTTGTTTGTTTTTTCAAAGGTATAATGAGAGAAAATAAAAAAAAGAAAGTAGTTTATAGGTAGCTGAAAATTAAACACACTTGTTTTAATTTTTGTATTGTAGAAACGCAATGGCGTTAAATTTCTATTTCAAAATTTTTTGTTTAATTTTAAAGTATGTTTTTTTTCTCAGTGTAGAAAGTCAAGAAATTTTTTTTCTTAACTCATTAATGACACATTTATTTACATTTTGTCTCTTTCAATCTCCATAGAGCTCGGGCATTTTTTTATATTATTAAAAAATATTAATTTTATTATAAACAACACTTTAGCGTTAGTTTAACTTGATTTTATTAAAAAAAGCACCGTTTAAAATTTGTCAAGCTCCAGTAGATACGAGTATTGAATCCTACAACACTGCTATTTTTGTACTTTTCCAAAAAATTCCAATGTTGGGTTGATACAGTCTCACACGACTTGAGTGTTACATTAACAACGCTATTAGCATTCATAATACTTCTTGAGATATACTTCCTAAGTTAAATTGGTCGTACTTCGCCAGAAAAATTCTATTTAATAGTTTTTCCAAAAGGGTTTTTCTAAAATACTCAAAACCCATTTGTTGCATATTTTCAGGTTCTTTACTAGTGTCCGACCGATTATTCGGCTTCGGCTTCGGTAATCGGCATAATCGGCCGATATTTGGACCTTCGGCATCGGCTTCGGCCAAGATTGCCGATTATTTTTAAGTTTTTAGAATTTTTTTTAATTATTCAGTGACCTCCGTTCATAATTCCACATTTGGAACATTTTCCATTGTTTGTTTTGTTTTTCTCTCCTTTTCTGTTCTTTCATGAGCTGGTGTTCACTCGTTGAAAATTTTATTCAAATGATAAATCATTTCTTATGAATTGGTTCGTTTTTCATACCAAATTTCTTTACATTCGGTCCAGTCGTTCAGGCGTTATTGAGCCATAATATTTTAAGCGCCCTCTATCGAAAGCTTATAATATCAAAGTGTTCTCTGCCTGGCGACACTTTCGGTACTTTCATGCTGAAGAAACAGAAGATACTCGATAACATCGCGATTAGACGGTAGCTTTGTTAAGTTTGTGTTAATTTTCACGAAGCGCATTTTTTATGAATAGCAGATAGTTTGTTTTAAAAAAAAAAAATAAAAACAAAACAAATTGGCCATTTCAGCCCTTGAAAGGACTTTGACCGAGCTTCTTATGATCAATTGTGTTGTGTGTGTTATTAAATGTTTGCACACAATTGACCGAGAACTGGATCTACATGTTTTATGCCGACTCCGAACGGCTAAAGTTCATGTTCTCAAGAAGCTTTACATGGCATTATTTACTCTCTGAGGTTTGCCATTGTCTGCAGAGAGGTGGTGACCGATCAGAAAAATTTTTTATTGAAAAAACTTTTGGCCGCGGCTGGGGATCGAACCCGGGCTCCGAGCATGCTAAGCCACACACTTAACCTGCATGCCACGGTCACCACTAGTTAGTTTGTTTTAAGTATTGAAAATATTTTGTTCGCTTGTGTGTGAGGTTGTGTGCCTTTCCTTTAATTGCTGCTTTGCTTGTTAGATTATTTTTTTTTTTGTAATAATTTGGCTAAACGGTCGACTGGCTAAACGACTGGAGCGATTTTGATAAAATTCTACGAGATTCTTCTGACCAAGTAATACAAGATAGACTTTTAGAAGTTATAAAAACTTTCGATAGAGGGCGCTTAAAGTAATAAAATATATATGGCTCAATAACGACTGAACGACTGGACCGAATGTAAAGAAATTTGGTATGAAAAACGAACCCAAACGAAGATGAACCCAAGGCCAAAAGCGAAAACGAACTTCACTAAAAATTTTGATTCGCTGTAACTTTTTTTCTTACGAATGAAATTTAATAGTTTCTTCACAAAATTTTAATGATTTTTTATGGACTTTTGTTATATAAAAAAAATTAAGAGGGGTGCTTGTGTACTAATTGAGATCTATCCAAAGATATATTTCTTTTCGCGATCGGGTTAAAACTGGTGAAGTTCTACAAAAAAGACCATTTGGGGCAGATTTCGGGTTCACATAAAAAATTTGTATTGTTCTGAAATCCTCTCCACATAAACTTTCATATAAGGGGCGGTAAATGCAAACTTTTTTTCCCCATATGGGGTGACCCACCTTAATACTCATACCTCATGTAATAAAATGCACGAATTTTAAAATGCTATATCTTTTTAATGAACCATAAAAATCACTTTAATTTTTATATCATCAGAATCCTCTTATTACGTTGTCTATTTAACATTAATTTCAAATTTTTTCACCCGTACCCATTGGAGATATTTGACCCCAAAGTTTGGGCAAATTTGAGATTTCTTATTTTTCAAAGCGATGTAACCCAAAAAGTTTATGATCTAGTCACTTTTAAAAATTTATTTTTTAAGTTCTTACTTAGACGTACCTAATACCAAAAAATAGGTTTGCCACTAACTTCTTTATATTAAAATTTTTTTTTCCAAGTTACCAAAAATTACGATTATTTTCTGAAACTTTAACTTTTTATACCCTAAACCTGAAAGGTCAGGGTATATTAACTTTGTGCAAACGTTTGTAACGCATAGAACGAAGCGAGTCCGGTATAGAAAAGTATATATATTCTTGATCAGTGTCACCACGTGAGTCGAGCTATCCATGTCCGTCCGTCCGTCCGTCCGTCCGTCCGTCTGTCCGTCTGTGTGTTGTCCGTATACACAGGATAAGAAGAAGAAGTCGAGATAATTGGATGAAACTTGGTACACATGGTCACAAGCACCCAAGGATCTGCACTATTGAATATTTTTGGAATCCGCCCACGGACACGCCTACCTCCCATACAACGCAAAAATTGAAAACTGCATAACTCAGCTCATAATTAACCTACAACAATAAAATTTAGTATATATGTGTTTTGTATCAACACAAAGATGTCATCGAAAAATGGGTGTCGTTCGCTCAAGGACACGCCCACCTCCCATACAATCCAAAAATTGAAAACGCAATAAATAAGCTTGTGTTTAACCTAAAGAGCTAAAATTTGGCACATATGTTTTTTATGACAAGACAAAGACGTTTTTGAAAAATGGACATCATCCGCCCACGGACACGCCTACCTCCCATACAACGCGATAATTGAAAACTGCATAACTCAGCTCATAGTTAACCTACAACAACAAAATTTGATATGTATGTGTTTTATACCAACACAAAGATGTCTTCGAAAAATGGGCGTCATCTGCTCACGGACACGCCCACCGCCCATACAACCCAAAAATTGAAAATGCAATAAATAAGCCTGTGTTTAACCTAAGGAGCTAAAATTTGGCACATATGTTTTTTATGACAAGACAAAGATGGTTTTGGAAAACGGACGTCATCTGCCTATGGACAAGCCTACCTCCCATACAACCCAAAAATTGAAAACGCAATAAATAAGCCTGTGTTTAACCTACAGAGCTAAAATTTGGCAAATATGTTTATTATGACAAGACAAAGACGTTTTTGAAAAATGGACGTCATCCGCCTACGGACACGCCTACCTCCCATACAACCCAAAAAGTTTAAAACTCAATAAATAAGGTTTTGTTTGTCATAGAGAAATTAAATTTGGTATGTATGTATTTTATACCAAAACTAAGGTGTGTTCAAAAATTGGGAGTAGTCCGTCCATGAACACGCCCACCTCCCATAGTGAAAGCATAATAAAGGCATTAACTGTGAGCTACAGGAATAAAACTTGGTATGTGTACATTTTTCTTCAACATTTAAATGCATATAAAATATAGGCTTCATGCGCCCACGGACACGCCCATTTACAATAAAAATTTTTTTGTTTTTGAAAAGTGGGTTTAGGGTATTTCATAGTCGGCCTAGACCGACTTTAGACTTTCTTTACTTGTTTTTTTTTAATTAAGTAACATCCCAATTAATTTTTCTGATATGCAAGATAATAGCCTAAGATATAATTAATATTATGTTTATTCATTTATTACTGTATGTTTAATAGAAGCTGAGATATGATCATTACCGCAAACTCTATAAAATACGAAAATCGCTCGTGGTTGCATGAAAAACATGGTCGCCATTTTGTAAATACAACAACAAAAATGTTTTTAAAGCAGTTCTAAGGTGCCGAAACATTACGAAATTAATGGTAAAAAAAAAAACATTTTTTAAAATGGTTGACCGACCGAATTTGCTATTTTGTGATCAATCTTGGCGGAATGACCCAGTTAGTATCAGTTAGTAGCTTTTCTCGACTGGGTCGAAAATTTATAACCCTATTTTTTCTACGTTGTCCTGACGTCAATAAATCAATTACAGAAACATTCGAATTTTGTAGAAAAACTCTTACATTTAATTCGAATTTAATGATTTCATTACGTTTTTTTGTACTAAAATTGTAAATGAATATATAACAAAGACAAAGAATAAGTTTTTAACCGACTTCAAAAAGGAGGAGGTTCTCAAGTTGGTTGGTTTCTCTGTTTTTTTTTTTTTTTTTTTTTTTTTATAATTTTTTTGACTTTAAAACATTTGTTTGTTATTCGGCTTCGGCTTCGGCTTCGGCTTCGGCCGATTATTTACATTTTGCCAAAGAATCGGCTTCGGCTTCGGCAAAAATTCACATTCGATCGGACACTAGATATTACACATCAAATTACTTCAAAAATAACTCCCATCAACCCAACAATCATGAT
Organism: Tetanocera ferruginea; assembly: GCA_958299015.1. Taxonomy (NCBI): domain Eukaryota; kingdom Metazoa; phylum Arthropoda; class Insecta; order Diptera; family Sciomyzidae; genus Tetanocera; species Tetanocera ferruginea. Next base: position 4,051,123 of record OY282643.1, on the reverse strand, counting down.
TTCATTTTTTTGTAAAACTGTGTAATTATTACTTGCATTATAGTAAGACATTGTTTTTTTTTATAACTCGTTTCTACTATATCTACGTTTCTTTGAGTTTCAGTTTTAGTTTTTAGATATATCTACAGGGTTGCCCATATTCGACGGACCCATGTTTTTGTTAAAAAAATCAAAGAAAAAAATAAAAATTTGGCGGTTGGCAATCTTAATCATTTAATTTGTTCCAAGTAGATGTGTTTACATCAATTTTTGAATATGATATCTCTCAAATGGCCGCCTCTGGCGTTGATGACGTATTGTGCCCTTTTTCCAGCATTTTCCATCGTTTTCGCCAACATTTCGGCCGGAATAGCGGCTATTTCTTCACGAATGTTGTCCTTGAGCTCTTCTACGGTCCTTGGCTTGTTAACGTAAACCTTTGACTTCAAATATAAGTTATGGCGTTGCCAGATGGGTCCGTCGAATATGGGCAACCCTGTACTACTAGTATACTTTCTTCATAAGCCTCATTTTCTTTCTTATTGAATTTGAATTTGAATTGTATCTAATGTTCTTCGACAATATTTTCTTCTTCTTTTCGCTTAAGGATAACTCTTTTTGAGTGTTACTTGATTTTCTGCTAAAGTAGCTCTGCTTTATCTTTTGCCTTTGAACTCTTACCACAATCTCTTCCTCTTCAATTCCCTTGACTAACCTAATCACTTATTACCCTGTTTTTTAGAGACACTTCATGAGAAGAAACTTAAACTAAAACTACAAAATATGACGTTGAAAACAACTAAAAATTATGTCCTGCACACAAGTTCTTCAGGGATATCAAGTTTTTATTGAAATGTGACTAAAGCTGTGTACAGGCCAAGCTGCTTTGAACCATGTGCCAGTTATGTGGGCGGTAGCTGTACCTTCTATTTTATGTTCCTGCAATTCCCGCACCAGCATCCAGCTTTTAACCTTGTTACAACCTCATTTTTTGTTTGTCAAGTGCTGTTGTTATCGAAGCTGCTGCTTCGTCGTGGTGGTGGTGGTGATGGCGTTGGTGCTTGTAACCAGCAACCAGCAACCAGCAACCAGCAACCAGAAGCCAGGCAGCACACGGTAACCTGTTAAGTCTTCTCGCCTGCTTTATTGTGAATGCCAATAAAATATAGTAGTTGGTCGTACGTTAGTTCGTTCGTTCGTTCGTTGCGCTCGTAAAGCGGAAACAAGCCAGTTGAAGTATTTTTTCACACATACACACACGCTATGGCCGAATGCAAACAAGCACCTACTGAGCCAACAAGTATGGACTCCATATGGACAACAACAAAAAGAAATCATTGCAATTTGTATTTTTTTTTCGACAAGAAAGTAAAAACAAAAGAAAAAAATAACAACCTTAACATTAAAAACGATTGATGCGTTCCAAGCTATACGTCAATCGATTGGAAACGCTGTGTACTCTGCTGACATTCGTACCAATCTGGTCAAAGCTGACTGACCCGGAGGTGCAAAAAAAGGATTTAACTAGATTAACATGAAAGCAATCTTTATGTGAATGTTTGTAGTTGTGAAGATTTTTTTTTATATTTTTGTTTTGCTCTGAGTTTCTTGTATTTCTTTTAGTTTATTGTTTATCTCTGATATATCGGCATTCTTGAGATTAAATTTAATTCAATTGGAACTCATGTGTGTGAACATGAGTGTGTGTGTGTGTGTGTGTGATGATATCCAGAGCTTGTTTAGTTTTTATATATGTGTTTTTTTTTTTTGTTTTTGTTTTCGTCCGTTTGTTTGTGAATCTCTTTGTGCAGATATTTGCTCTGACAGAATATTTTAATTAATTTTATTGAAGTTCTTTTTAATAAAATGTGATTTGTTTATTCTCCAACAGTGAATACATCGAATACAGTGAATAGTTTGCTATTTCAATTTAATTAACATTCTGCCGTTTGTACGAAGAGGAAAACAAACAAAAGTGAGAAAGTCGTTAAAAGATTTATCATTGCAATGGTTCAAATGATAAAAGCAGAATACTGCTAATACTTTATTTTTTTTTCTCTAAACAGTCCAAATAAACATCAAAACCACAAAAACCGCCTCAAATCTAGGCACAAAATCAAAACTCAACAAATTAAGCTGGAGACACATTCGTTAACTGGGTTTCATTCCAGGAATTCTAATTGAGTTGTTGGCATGTCACCGAAATTGTTACAAAACGTGATGTACATCTAATGCCAAAAGAATTAAATCTAGTCTAAGACCCAAGTCTTCCAGTGTCTGTTTGCCTTGCTTTGACATTTCACCGACACGCCCTATGACGTCCTCACCAGCTACTACACTAAAAGCCAGTCCAAGATAAGTCAGCTTTATAGTCTAGTCTACTTTGCAAAAACAAAACAATACTATATCCTGTTGTTATGCTTCTCTCGTTTTTGTCAAGAGCACTGCAAACTAGCAACAATTGTGTCCTGATGATGACATCATAATCATGCTCAAATCTTGAACTGTGGCACCCAATAAGCAGCACCTAAAACCGATGCCTACTTTTATTCAATTTATTTGTGTCAGCGCACGTTTAGCAGTAAAATAAAACTTTTTCCAAACAAGAGATCGAGTGTACAAATGATATCTGCTCTATTGTGCCGTACCTGCTCCACTGTCTGTGCATATTTACTAAAATGTCCTTTTTAGTTTTCCAATCGATTTTCTTTACCGCATGCTGTGTTGTAGGTGTTTTATTTGCCGCTTTTTAAGCAGCAGCCCAAGTACAAAATAATGAATGTCCTTTTGTTGTTTTCGGTCAGTTCAGCCAAAATATGATATCAACATTTCGGGAACATTCTCATTCTTAGTTTTCATTAATTACCAATCACAAGTGTTTTACTATTGATGACCATTTGGTTCATTATTGTTGGGTGAGTTGGTTTTAAATGACTCAAAGAATGCCGCTTGCACCGCACTAACCACAGTTGGTATTATTCCTGGAATGGAAGATGTGACAATTATTTTTGGTTCTGTGTCTTATTCGAATCGTTTAACGATTCCTTAATTTTGCAATATTATTATTGCAAAACATAATACAGTCAACATTACTGTGACTTCATGTTGGAGAACAAAATTTGTTGTAAGTTACCGATTGAATCAGATATAAAACTGACAAGTTTTTATTCTTAGAAATTGATCTATGATAAAATTTTTTTGTTTCAAGTAATCGCATAGTTGAACGAAGAATGTCAGCCATGTATTTCCTTGTAGTAATTGAAATTTTTTAGAATTATTTTAAAAGTTTCTCTCTCATTTAAGCAATTCCGTCGCTCTAAGCTGAACCTATTTTCTGCTCATAGGCTCCGAAGATTTCAATGTTTGTTTTAAGGGCCGGTTTCAGAGAGCTTGGTTGTCTTGTACTCAAAATGTTCTTCCACCTCCCATACAACCCACAATAACGAAAACTCTATAGAGGTTAATAATTGAGTTACAGATATAACAACTAATGACATTTTTTTCAGATCCTACATTCTATTATAAGCAAGAAAGTCCAGTAAACCACAAATGTACGTTATTACTATGCGCCAAAATCCGAAAAAAAGTATGTACACGGCATTTCACTATTTTTATACCCCCACGCGTACTGCGTAAGGGGTATATTAATTTTGTCACGACGTGTGTAACACCCAAAAGAAGGCGTGGTAGGTATGGAAAAGTATATATATTCTTGATCAGCATCACCACCTGAGTTGATTTAGCCATGTCCGTCTGTCTGTCCGTCTGTCCGTCTGTCCGTCTGTCGACACGATTACAGCCGTAATTTTGAAGATATCGTAATGAAATTCGATATTTAAGCTTTTTTTTAAAAAACTAAGATCAAGTTCGAGAATGGGCTAAATCGGATGAAAACCACGCCTACCTCCCATACAACCCCAAAATTGAAAACTCTGCAAAGAAGCTAATATTAAAGCTAAAATATTGAAATTTGGTATATGTATATTTTATGTCAAAACTAAGATGTCATAGAAAAATGGGCGTTATCCACCCACTAACACGCCCACCTCCCATACAACCCCAAAATTGAAATATCTATAAAGAGGCTAATATTAAAGTTACAAGACGGAAACTCGGTATTTGTGTTTTTAATGTCAAAAATGAGGTGTGTTATAAAAATGGGCGTCATCCACCCACTAACACGCCCACCTCCCATACAACCCCAAAATTGAACAATCTATAAAGAGGCTAATATTAAAGTTACAAGATGGAAACTCGGTATTTGTGTATTTAATGTCAAAACTGAGGTGTGTTATAAAAATGGGAGTCATCCACCAATTAACACGCCCACCTCCCATACAACCCCAAAATTGAAAAATCTATAAATCTATAATTCTATGTCGAAACTGAGGTATGCTAGAAAAATGGGCGTCATGCACAATCTAACACGCCCACCTCCCATACAACCCCAAAATTTAAAAATTTATAAAAAGGCCAAAAAGCTCTCCAATTTAAGATTCTTCCAACCTTAAGAATCGGCCGTGGGGGTATTTTTACTTCGGCCAAGTCGAAGATATAGCTTACTAGTTAGATTTGGTCTAAATATATCTTATAGATTCTTATAGATCTTCCATAAGGATCTATATTTGGACCTTTACTATTTTCAATGTTTATAAACGACATTTTCTATGTATGCAAAAATTCTTCTGTTCATGCCTATGCTGATGATGTACAGCTGTATCTGTCTCGGAAAACTTCGCTTCTTGAAGATCTTTGTTGTAGAATGAATGAAGATCTTAGCAGTATTGAGAAATGGGCCAGTAGTAATGGTCTTCAACTAAATGCCTCAAAGTCTTATGTTCTTCCTATTTGTAAGAATAAAAATTGTATAAATGATGTCCCAGACTTATTTATTGGAACAAATAAGCTTACTGTTGTGTCTAAAGTTGTCAATCTTGGTTTCCATATTAATTCGTCTCTCTCATGTGTAGATCATGTTAACTCTGTAGTCAAAAAAGTTTATTATATCCTTCGTAATTTGAGAATGTCAGCTTATGTTGTTCCTGTAAATGTAAAACGTAAGTTGGTGATTCAACTGATTCTACTAGTTATAACGTACTCGGAAATAGTATACAGTAAACTCGACTCATCTTCATAGTTAAAACTTCAAATTGCCTTTAATTATGCTACACGCTACGTCTATGGTTTGCGAAAATTTGATCATTTGTCTAGTTTCAGAAATGCTATACTCGGATGTGATTTAAGTACTTTTATGAATGCTAGAAACTGTATTTATTTGCATAAACTCATTCTTGAGAAGACACCGCTTTATCTCTATTCAAAACTTCAGTTCTGTCTGTCTAGAAGAAATATTACTTTCATTGTACCTAGGCATAGCTCGCTGAACTCCTCTCGTCTGTTTTTCATTAACGCCATCAGACTATGGAATGCACTGCCCCAAAGTATAAGAGAAATTAACAGGAGAAGAACTTTTAGGCAAACTATTTTATCCTATTTCTCCACTTCCTAAAACTTAAACTTTCTTCTACATCTTTCCTCCTAGCAGTTCCTCCTTTTTTTTCTCGGGCTTTTGTATTGCTCATTTCGTTATATTTTATGTTTTTATTTTCCTAGACTGTTTTAAACCTTATTTTCTATAGTATAATTTTTTGAATTTTTTTTTTTTCTTTCTTTTTCTATATTATTAAGATAGTTGTTAGAATATATAAATGAAATTTGAAATGTAATGGATTTAAGTAGATAAACTTAGTTGATAAGTAAGATCTTATTTAAGTTATTAAATTTAAGTCATAAAATTAAAATTTAGCCATAATACTCCTAAGTAAACGAAGTTGTTATCTATAACATCATGTACTATAAGAGAACCTAGTTCTAAGTGTACTATGCAAGGCTTTTAAATAAATAAAAAAAAATAGATCTTATAGATTTGGTGTCTTTAAACACGAAAATCGTGAAAAAGTTTTTTATTTTTTTTTCTCGCATTTTTCAAATGCTACTCCTTTTTTTATTTTAATAGTCCAGCCTATCAAATTAAGCCCAATAAAATGTTCTACATGTTTGTTCAATAAATTTTTACATTTGGATGAGCAATTTTTGCATTATGAAAGGAAATATTTTTAAAAATTTATTTTTTCATATAAAAATGCAAGTCAAAAGTGTCTTTAAAAATTCATAACAAATCGAAAATTTAAAAAACTGCTAAAATTTTACCTTTAAATAAAGATTTTACCTTTAAAAATAAGCTATAGCCGAAAGAAATTCAAGCATAAATAAGGTCAGGAGAATAATTTGAATGTAGATACTAAGATTCGACATTGTACTGGTTTTTACATATTTTATTTAATTTTACTTAAAGTTTGATTCAAATTCTTACTTTAAGTTTGATTCGTTTGACGAAAACTGTTAAAAAGCAGTACAATGTCGAATCGTTGCAGTACAAAATCAAATTTTTGCAAGATTTTCGGATAGCAAAAATTTATGAAACAATTTAAAAATTTTTGGAACTAAAAGAAAATATATTGAAAAATCTATTTTTTTTTTTTTAAACAAAGATGGTGCCCAGACGTTTTTCGAGTTTGCTTGCAGGATATCTCAAAATCTACTCAACCGATCAAGATGAAATTTGATATATATATTTTTAATAATATTTATAACACTTTTGTGAAAAAGATTTTTTAAAATAAGCTCTAAATTTTTTTATTCCAAAACAAAAAATAGAATATATCAAAAAATATCAAAGAAAATTACTTCCATGATACAAATATACAGGTAGTATTGACGTTTCTATCGGCTGCTTCAGATTGTCAAAAAATATATCAAATAAGAGAGCGCTCATAAATAAACAACAAAACACAAAGGGCATACTCAACATTGCCAAAACTTGAGAAAAGTTTAATTTTGATAGCGTTCAATAAAACTGTTTAGGCAGCAATCGTTAAAATGTACGCTACTGTCTCAACTGTTAAGAAATTAAAACATCAACTTGGAATCTGTGTTAATTAACTACACTCAGGGAAAGAATGTTTTTATATAAAACAAATCATGGGTTGATATAACAGATTTCACTGTTAAATACCATCCAACAAATTAAACTTTCAAAGCAACAGTCGTTTGACTGTTGGTCTATAGAACACGAAACCCATATAAAAACGTACTTATTGAAATTTTATCAATGTTTTGAAAGTTCATGTTTGGCCGAGTGTGATAACGTGTGCGTCTAGTGCTCGACTGTCCTATTTATGAAAAAGACTTATTTTTGAAATAGTTAATTATGAGTAGTTTATTCCAATTTTTTTTCAGTTTCAAAGATCTGTAGAAACTTCAATATCGACGATGAAAATTTGGCTCGATAAATTTTTTTGTCCATACATTTTATCAAGAAAAAATTTCTTCATACCTTGCAGGACAAAATAATGTTTCAAACCCTTGTTCACGTGTTATTTAAATGGCAAAACTAAAAGTTCCGTGGGAGACCTCTTAAAATTAAAATTAAGAGCTCTGCCTCTAACAGAATTTTTGTTTGGACATATTCTTTGATATTTTCGGGGGAGAGCGAAAAAAAAAATATCGTCTTTTTTTGGCACACCTTAATATATATATATATATAGCAAAACATATTTACAAAATATTGCTTAGAGAAGATAGACTTATCAACAAAAGCACAAAAATATTTCAACACTACTTCAACAAAGAAAACTGTTAACTTAAACGCAAATCACTCAATCTAACAGTGTTTTGAAATAACAGCGGCCGACTGTTAATATTACAGTTGATATTTTTCTGGGTGTACATACTAGTAAGCCTGTTGCCCAAATTCAAGCAATTTAAAGAAGCGTTCTCTAAATAACGATATATCAAGTCTCAATAATGATATAAAAGGTCATTAAATGAAAGTTTCAGCTTAAAACGCTGATATATGATGCTAACATTTTAAATGTTGCTGTAAAATAATGAACACTAATATTAATAATGATTGTGAGCTAAAAATTATTACTTTTATAAAATATCGGATCTTTAATTTCCAAATTATAAGACATATAGCCCTGCAGAAAAATGGACCAGATTTAGAATAGTTCTGTACTAGTTCCAAAAAGGGCTAGTACTGGTTCCCTTACCCTTTTGCATTGAACGAGCTGACGCTTTTTACGGGTTGATGTCATAGGAAAAGACAATTGTCCCCATAAACATTTGTTTTTCCCTATATCTGAACTAGTTCCATTGTGACTAGTTCTAAACTGGTCTATTTTGATGCAGTCCAAAAGTGGTCAGTTGTTAGCCCTATTATTCGCCTTATTGGGAACACGGGTACGTACATTATAACTAATTAAATTCTTATATATTTTCTTACCTGTATATTTACCATTTACCATTTCAGCATTTTCATCGAAAATATTTGCGAAAGTGTAAAGAAGTTCCGAATCTAAATGAAAAAAAGACGAGCCACAACACGTTTTGAGCGTATCTGTTTTCTGATTTCTTGTGTGTCTGCTGACAAGAAAAACTAAGAATATAAAAATAAATTGAAACTGTTCTATGCTGGGCGTCTTTTGCACTAGTTCGCAACCAACTCCCATTTCGCTAGAAATAAACTAGTTAGTTTTTCCAATTGTCTCCAAAATAACTGCTGGGAGCCTATTTCAAAAGAGAAGAACATTTTCGCGAATGTTTGAGAATAAGAAAATAATTTTGAGAGCGTTCTTCATTCTGATTGGTCGACATTATAAAAAAAATTGAATATTCTCTGAGCAGAAAAATAAATGAAAAAAAATTAATGTACATTCCTGAATTTTGTTGTTCATCGCAACTGCGCAGCGGACGTACTGAATTTTATTTTTCAAAATCAAAAACAAAAGGGGCGTCAAAAAATAATTTAATAGCCAAAATTTCACTTCACAATTTTTTCTTGAGAAAATAATTTATTTTTTATATTATTTGTATTTGATTTCTCTCTCAAGATACAGGTTGCTGCAGGCCGTCGTTGCAACACCGTACTTGTGCGATCATTTTTTCTCAATGTTTGCGGATTTTAATATATAGAAAAGAAAAATAGTAAGAAACACTCAAAAAAATTACGCTCTAAAAAATTTTCTAGCTTTAAAATTAATTTCTCACTGCGCATCGAAAAATGAAACTAAAAAATGTTCTTCTCTTTTGAAACGGGCTATACAATAAAAACGAAGTAAAAAGAGATTCAAAAGAACAAATAATATTACATAAAATTAAGAAATAAAATAAAGACACTCACAGAATACTTACGACATCGATTTATAACACATTTCAATAAAAAAACGTCCAAAAACCCAAACTGTCAGAACAGATGACTGCGCTGAATGCGGCAAGTAACTGTTTTGCTTTGACTGCCGTTTTTGATAGCAGCCAGTTTCCTTCTCAAGAGAAAATATGATTACTTTAAAAATAACAATTTTTTATCTGAAGCTCGTTTCTGCAACTTTTATGACCGCAGTTCTCACAATATTTTCTCACTTTGACGTCATAATGACGTCATTCTCACTTGCACCGTCTCTGTAATAAAATGAGAAAAGTCGGTGATTCGTCTCGCTTGTTTCAATTCTATTTTCGTAGGAATTCAATAGCCAAAGTGTTTCTGTAAACTAAAATATGGAACTCGAGTCGGCTGAAGTGGTCACTATGTTCTGATTAGGTGAGAACAATTTTTGATTAATAGTGCAACTTCCGATTTCAATGAAGTGGTTACTAATACTTCTACCCCGTACAAGGTATAAACTTAAATTTTTCATTTAGACTATAAATATATAATATACACAATATTATAAGTATTACAATGTATAAATTATTGAATATACAAACTAAAATATTTTATTAATGAGATTTATTCCATGATAAAAATTTGTATCACTGCATTAAGCAACCGCATGAAAAGAATACTCGGATCTCAACGCATGGATAGGGTTTGTTTTATAAATATCAACATCACTTAGTGTCAAAACATGAAAAATTTGTTTTGTTTATTATTTTAATTTTGAAAAAATCAAAACAAAAAAAAGTGTCAATTGCTTCAATTTTATATATTCCCTACACTTGAGTATCTTACTCATCACAGAGCAATATTTTCTCACTTATTAATGCAGAAACACTAGCTTTCGTAAAAGTGAGTATTTTGGAACGAAATAGTATGACGACAGAAAAAGTGACTATTTGTCGCAAAAGTTGCAGAAACGAGCTACTGGTATGTTTCAGATGATCCTGGCTGACACTACATTGCACGCTGTGAAAGAAAGGTCTTTAGCGAGAATCACGATTATCGGCGCCATCTTTGTTTGAAATAAGAAATTGTATTTTTTAATGAACTTTCTTTAAGTCCCGAAATTTTTAAATTGTTACATTATTTTTTTTCTATCCGAAAACCTTGCACAAACTTCACTATTTTTGTTTTTATATCTAATGGACCTGCCAGCCTTAAGTTCATCTTTTATTTGAACGAGGTTAGAAGAATTTGTGCTAACTTACAAGTAAGTTAAATTATAAACATAATAAGTAGGATGCTCCTAAAAGTTGTATATTTTAGAGGAACTTAAAAAGAAACATTTTTTTAAAGCTAGACTTTGTAGTGGATTCTAGCTTAAATCATAAGCATAGCTTTTAATTACTTGAAGACTCTGATAAAACAGTAAAAGTGAAAAAAAATTATCGGTGCTGCGCCAACTACTGCACCAACACATATCTACATAAATAGTTAGAGTGAACAAGCTAATAAAAACCTTAACAACACAAGCATGCCAGCATATAACGTAAAATAACTAGAATACAACTTATGTTGGTACCAAGTCATGCATTATAGAGAAGACCGAGCAGAAACACCGAGTAGTTGACCCAAGCTGGACCCTCATACAAATTGCATGCCTGCAACTAAGTAGCTCAACTCTGGGCTAAAGCTTAGCTGCGCTGCTGCCTCTTCATCTGCTTCTGCTTTCCTGTCTAGATTTGTTATCGGCGGACATTTTATTTCCATTTCATTCGAGCAGCATTCTTTAGAGTGCTTCTTTTTTATTTTATTCTATAAACTAGTGCTACATAATGTAGTGTTTTTTGTTATTTTGTTATTTTTTTCTGCTGGTTATCCTCAGCGCCATTGCATTGTGGCCGTGCTCCTGTGTGCCATGTGCGGCTTTCCTCTACAGCTCCACAGTAGAAGGAGGAGCAGCAGCAACAACAACAAAATAGCTCAGCACAAACAAAGCAAATCCTACGCTAGAGATACTGCTTGTGATGTGAATAATATTTTCTCAGGATAAGCAGCCAGCAGCGAAGGACATATTGTTCATGTTTTCCTCTGTTTATCTGTAGCACGTACGCTGGCTGGTCGGTCGCTTCACCCACATGACAGCAAAATCACACAAATGTACGGATGTTGTAGTGTGCTGTACGTGAACGTGTTGTATGAGCAGTTGGAATGGGGTGGTTGGAGTGGCCAGTTGTTGTAGCTTGACATCCATCCAATGGCTTTTTAGAGATTTCTTTTGTATTCACTTGTGTAGAGAAATTTAAATTTTTAACCATTGTTTTTTTTTTTTTTGTTGTTCTTTTCTATCAAGCTCATCATGGGACACCCACGTGTGACAGACAATGCGAACAAAGAATGGCGCACAAGAGCAACAGCTTGAGGCACACATGTAGATGTGTGTATGTGTGTGTTGGTAAGAGAGTGTGTCAGTGTACATGACACTGACAATTCCAATTTGCATTTGGCTTAAAGTGTTAGCCACCGGGTGACAGACATTAAATAATTAACCAGAACGAAAGCGTGAATAGTTGAATAGATAAATAGTTGAAAGGATTGATGTTTGATTGATGTTTGATTGAATGTAACACATGATGAGATCTAGTGAAACGGGTTATTACATAAAAAAAAGTTAAAAAATATAGTACGGGTTACTGTTATTGAAGATGACTCCAAAAAAATCCCAAATTAGGGTATAATATTGCTGCCATCATTATCGTTCCATAATATTCTATTTATAAATTCTACAGTGCTGTAGGGAAAATAAAAAAGTTCAAACAATATTTTCAATATTTCCTTTTTTATTTTTCCTTATTTTTCCCCTTTTCTTGCACCTGCTGTTTAACTTTTATGTCCACATTTTTTTTTGTAAAAACTATATTCAGTACTTTAAGAACTGATTTCCTTTAACTGACCATCCATTTTTGCGAGTTGATGAGGATGAAATCTAATACTTAGTCTTTTTTATCTGTATATCTGAAACATATTAAACTTGTGTGTCATACAAAATCATGAGTGAATAAACTCATAATTTTCTCATTAAAATCAGTAAATTTTGTAGCTCAGTTGAAATACTCAGCGCAAAATGCGAAATCCTCTTAAAAACATAAATTTTAAGATTTAATTGTTTCTTAAAAGATCAACTAAAATATATGAAATAAACTGTTACTGTAAAAATATTTATTCTCAAACAATTTTTTTTCTGTTCTCATCAACATTTTTTCAAAACGCTATCGAAAGCTTGCTACAAAATTCTCAACCAGCATTTTAACTGCCCTTAAGGACATTTTTCAAAATTTCAAATTCCTCAATCGTATGCATACGATTAGGCAGTAAATGTAAAACACGGATTTTGTTTAGAGCCAAACAAGAAAATTAAAAATTTAAATAAGCTTAACATGGGCTGAGAGGAGGGAAAAGAAATACCAATATAAAAAATAAAACACTGGCACGTCATCAATAAAATTTACGTCCACCCATAGTCTTAGTGGTTGACTGGGTGGCAGCTGATGGTGTTGATGACACGACATGAAAAAAAAAAACAACAACAACAACAACAACATATCGTTAAAACGCATGCAAATCTCAATGAGGCACAGCGTACTAAATTTAATCGCCCAAACAGGCGTGCTTGGAACAGAAGTTAAAAGTGACAACAACAATAACAAGAACAACAACGGTAATAACTACAACTGAAGAACAACTAACTGTAAAGCAGGCTCTTAGCATCAATGTCAAATGTAATGGAATAATTTGTGTAGGCGTCAACGTCTAGCAACATTTTGATGTTGCTTAACTTGAGAATGTCAACAGAAATGGACAGACAGACAGACGGACAGACAGACACACAGATGGACATTTAAACAAACACAGAGTATTTTATGGTGGCAACGCTACTAACGTTAATGTCTGCGATGGGTGACTGGCTGGGTAACTTTGTGGGTGGCTGGGCAACACCGGATGGATGTTCGAGGTTACTGCAAGCAACTATTTGAAATTTCAATCTGCGCGCATCGTTAAATCGGGAATTTTATTAATAAGATTTAAACAAGCGGAAACGCAACGCAACCCACAGCGCAACATGGCGGCGGCCACGCAAAATGCTGAGCACCGTCAAGAACTAATGTTAACGATTACAACTTGAAATTGTTTTCTATGTTGTTGTTTTGTGTTTTTTTTTTGTTTTTTTTTTTTTGCCCCTATAAGCGGGTATAAAAATTTAATTTGAACAAAAAAAAAAACCGTTATAAAGTGCACAGCTATTTATTTAAAATAAAAAATGGCGCATGTAATCAACTTTGGAGACGACATTTTTTTCATTTTATGAATTTCCGCTTTTGACAATTTTTCGTTTATCACTGAAATTTTATTTGCTTCTCTCTCTGTCTTTCTCTCTCTTTCTCTCTGTACATTATTAATAACAGTTTTTTTTTTTTGTTTTAACTTTTTTTCTACAAATTTCTTATTTCTTTTGATGCCGAATGGGCGGCTTCGTTTGGTGGTCGGTTTAATATAATTGCTGGCCCACAACAAGCCCCGGCGAGTTCTCTTCATTTGTTTATTTATTTTATTGCGGCCTCACTTGCGTCATGAGCTCAATGATGCGTGAACAAATTTTTAATAATTGTTTTTTGCTCCGCTGCTCCCTCCACATCTCCAATATCTTCATGTTTATTCGCATTCCATTGATTTTCATGTTTGCCATAAAGTTCGTCATGTTTTCATTATCTTGCTGTTGTTGGTGTTGCTGCAATCACTGTTGTGCGCTGTTTCTTTTATGAAACTGAAATGATAAAAGTTTATTGCTTGCAAATATATAATATAAAGGTCCTTGCTTGGTACTCTCTGTGGGGTGATGAATGCGAGCCAAGTACGCGAATCCTTATTTGGCCGATTGTGCTTGTTTATTATTTATGATGCGTTCATAATAATTATTATTGCCAATTGTTGGCCAAGCTGTTTGCTTGCTTTCTCCGATGCTCTTTAATGATTTACGAAATGCATTACCAAAACTTTAATCTGAGGTTTTAATTTTGGAAAAGCACATCTTGAACTTATTTTCTGTATCCAAGCATTACTTAATAAGCCTTAAAAAATCCACCCATCAAACTAACTTTCATATCCTTAGAGATCACAATGCATTTTGTGAGTGTTTTTTTTAAATCGACCAAGTCCAACGTTCCTCTAAGCTCATTTAACCATGAGAGTCCCAGTTTTCTGTTATTATCGTTTTTGTCTTCGAAAGGTATTTAACAATTCCCATCAAAATTTTGTTCCTAACTGACTCTTGTCTATGTTTAAAAGAGAGAAAAATCTTTATTGATCATGCAAACCGTGTCAAATCTGAAGTCATAGTTCAAAACTTCTGAAATGTCGAATCAAATATGGGGCCTCGGTAGTCGAGTGGTTAGCATGCTTGACTGCCAACCCAGAGGTTCCGGGTTCGAACCCGGTCTAGCCATGGTCCTACGCTTTTACCTTTCTTTAATTCTTTCCTCATTTCTAATCAACTGAAAATTAAAAACTTCATCAATATATACGACTTTAGAAGTTGTAGTTGATGGTAGAGATGTTTGTGGAATGAGATTGCTTGATAACTCGAATTGACTGAGGTAAAGCCATAACACTTGCCTCTGATTCAAATTGGAATGTTGATATAGCACTCCGCCACACTAGAACATTCTACACTTGTTTCTCTTGATTTCCCTTTCTCTCCTTCTTATCTATCTCCCAATTTCCGAACCAAGGCAGACTTGACTGAATAGGTTTGACACCTGGAATCCTTGGTTCAAAGCTAAAACAAACAACTCATCAAAGAATACATCGAGTTGGAACTCGAAAATGAACATTTTAGAAGAATGACAAGCAATTTTTTAAACGTTAATTTTTAAATATCAAACAAACGTTTTAAAAGCTCATGTTGAAATGTTTATTACAGAAATTCAAACGAACGTTTCAGAAGTTCATTTTAAAATGTCCGTTTTTAAAATAAAAATAATCGTTAGAGGAGCACAATCCAGAAAGCTTAAATCTTCAAAAATCATTAATACAGATCTAATAACCACAGGAATAATAAAAACAAATTTTTAGACAGCTGGTTCTGGAACGGGATCGAAATGGTTAAGAAATGAGTTATTCTTTGAAATTAAAAGTTTGAAGAATCAAAGTGTATTAGCTTTTTTTATAATTGGTATTTGGAATTCCAATTCTTTCGAATTAAAATTATACTTGCTTATATATTCTTAAACCCACCCAGAACAATCTTTATTAAAAATTGTCTTTAAAACGAAACATCTTCTGACAATTTTTCAAAAGCAATTATTTTCTAACATTCATTTCACTTTATCGTTCATAACTTTCATAGCGTTAAAAATGCAAGTCAAAAGTTTCGGAAAAGTTGTTTTGTTATCCGAAATTAATCATCTTAAACGTACCCTTGTTCCACTTTGCTAAGAAGAACTGGATTTTCTTTTCGAATTTTTAAAATTTCTTCAGTAAAAACAATATTAAAAGTCCTTATTTAGATCAATTTTGGAACAATTTACAATTATTTATTATCAGGAGCTTCTAACGCATCTTCTTAGCCGAACTTTATATTGATTATCTAAGACACAAACCATAGCGAACTTTGCATTGATTATCTTAGACATAAACCATAGCAGTTTATACCACTTTGTATGGCATTTATAACATTCATGGCATGTATCTATCAGTTGTTCTGATTTAAAATTTTTTTTATCAAAATCTGAAAGATTGCATTTTTAAATATTTCAATTTATTCAGAATTGGAAACATAATTTGCGTGACCTACTGATTATGAGTTTTTTTTATATCTTCATCTCACAGAATAACGTTTAGTTTACGTATTATTTTATTGGTTTCCGGCAAAAGTAAGTTTTTGAGTTTAAACTACTGTTGTAGTTAAATTTTGGTTTCTTCTGAGTACGATTGTGTCCTTGGTTAAGTTAGATTGTCGCAAAATTTTAAGATATTCCTTTTCCAAATGTGTTGATTTTGAGGTATTTTAAGCCTTTTGCCATGTATATTAAAGAAGATAACTCGCGAACCAGTAGCACGATCTTGATAACCACTGAAGATAATTAAAGGTAAAGGAATTATACGTCAATAGTTATTATGAATCTGTCCGATCCGTGGTTCAGTTTTGATTGATTAATACATTTTGAAGAATTTTTTTTCGAAAAATGGAAATTCAATTCATAGTTCGAAATTTGCTTCTTGAAACCCACATCCCTGAGTGCTTTGACACAGGTGCAATTTTCCGCTTTCGTTTTCGATGAACGATAAAAATTTTTGACGTAGAATTACGTCTTACAGCACGGTTTGTATGGGGTCGTTTTAACAGATTTTTTCAAGGTCATTAGGCAACGTTTTTGGCGAATACTTTAGGGTGTACCTACAGCCTTTAATACTCTTCGTTCAAAGATAATATATATACTAAAATATCAGATATATCTTGCGCTGAATGAATATCTAACTTTGGATTTTGTCACTATTATATTAAAGTCACAAAATAGTAAAATATAAGAAGAAAAATTCATGTTTTTATATAAGAAAATCAATCATCAGCTGCTTATGTGCCTGCTGCTTTCTTGTTTTTCTTTCGTTGTTTATGCTTGTACGCTTTGGTTTTGCACGAACTGATTGGTTCGCTTTGGCAGCATTGTAAGCATTAGTTCCAATTGGGTTATGTATGCACTACTGATCTAGTATACTAAGTGCTCTATTTTGAAACCAGAGGTCATGAACCTCTTTTCAACTCAGTCAATGAACTCAATCTGTCAAATTTAACGAAATGGTTCTGTGATCCGGTTAGATTTAACTCTTATGAAAAAAACGAGTTGGATCATATTTCTTTTTATGCTTTTACCCAATAGATGGCGTAAAATTTTAATTTTTGCTTATAATGCAAATTAATTTGGATTCCACATCCCACTAGCACTAGCTAGTGTAGTTTGCAAACTATGCATCGAACAGAAAGTGTAGCTAGCAAACTAAATATCAGACAGAGACGAGAGGAAAGGACATGTGCTCAGCGAGACATATATTAACCATAAGATTTTTTAAAAATCGGGGTCTTCATTTTAATTTGAAATAAGTAGTTAAACTGACTGTAGCTCGCAAACTATATATCTGGCAGAGACGAAAGTGGCACCAATGGAAAGTGCATTTGCTTCGCCTTCTTTTCAACTAAGTTAATGAACTCAACCTGTCAAACTTAACAAAATGATCGAAAAAATTTGAAATTTTGCTTGTTTCTTTTTGCTTGCTCATTTAATCATACTTACTATTTAACTTTTTCTTTGTTTTGTCATCGATAAGTAGTCCAAAATTGAGTGTTATTCATTTATTTGTTAATTTTTGGAAGATCAATAAAAATACGTGCAAAATGAACAAAACTATCGGACCAAAAAGATAAAGTATAAGAGGTTACAACTTAAACGGAATTCTACGTCCACACTTACGATACTATCGAAACTGTTTATTTTTTTTTAATTAAAAATGAGTGATTACCCACAAAAATTTTATAGTTTCAACAATGGAAGAATATATAACGAAGGTCCACACCAAATATTAAGTTAATCGATTCATTAGAAATCACGTCAGACCTATTAGGTAAAGTAGTATCTAGAATAACGCACTTAAAAATTTAAATTTTCAAAAAATTAAAATTATTGTTAATTGTAAAATATCAATAAATATCAGGGACTGCAAATAACTGTTATTTTACAATTTTCGAATGAAAAAGACACACTGAAAAAATTGTCGAAGGACATTTTCAAATATACCATTATGATACACGAATATTTAGAGCCTTTTAAATTTTCGACTGATTCTATAAAAGTTAAAAATTAGCTGTTATTTTTTGCCTTTTATTTTTTCAGACAAAAATAATGGTTACCTTTGACTTTTATTTTATCGGTCAAAAATAAAAGTTATTTTGTGACTTTTATTTTTTCGGTCAAAAATATCAGGCAATCTGTGATTTTTTAAAGGCCGCTTGTCCGGAAAAAAAAACTTTTGATACCACATGTAAAACGTGATCACCGATGAGACCAAAATAATGGTATCGATAGTTTTTTAGTCAGTAAAATGACCTTTGAAAAAACACAAATTGCCTGATATTTTTGACCGAAAAAATAAAAGACAGAAAATAACTGTTATTTTTGGCCGATAAAATAAAAGTAAAAAGTAACTGTTATGTTTGCCCGAGAAAATATAAGGCATAAAATAACTTTTATTTTTGTCGGAAAAAATTAAAGTTAAAAAATAACAGTTAATTTTTGACTTTTTTGAAAAAAACCATAACCGGTACGGTCCCTGATAAATATACTCTAGAAAAATGGCTGCCAAAAATATTTTGAGTTTTTTTTACTAGAATAAATTTTAATTCTTTATGTTAGCCACATTATCAATATTTTCATTGGAATATTCCCGCTTTGAAATCTTTATTTTTAAAGCAGCTGCCTCTTCTAATCAAATCCTTACATAACATCTTTCACTAACTCTCTGTTTCCACTTAAATCTGTTTCCAATTTTTGCTTTCCTTATCCTTATATCCTTCACAATTTCCCGCTCTCTCCACTTTACGAAACAAAATCACAAATGCAATCCATCAAATTTTTAAAAATTCTCACAAATCTTCCGAATTGCAATACTTAACGCTTCAAAATTGCACATTATCTTCAAAACAATTACAATTAACGACAACCAAAGAACCTCTCTTACCAACAATTAATGCTGCATCGTTAATTTCATTATTGATTCCGATACCTCATGGGGCGCTAGGCAAGAAACCAACGCAGTCCTGCTGCGGTTGAACAACTGTGGTCGACCCCACAAACCAATACCGCTACCAATTGATTCATCTCTTGATTTTTTTTTTTCTATTTCAAAAACCAACAACAGACTCGCACTAAATCTGAAGTGTGAAATTTTTATAAAAATCTAGACAAAAAAAAAGGACTAAAAAGAGAAAATAAAATAAAGAATTTCAAATCATCAAGCTTAAAATTGCAATTTGCACGCTCAGCAACACATGCCAAGGAATTTCCCAAAATTCTATACAAAATCATACAAAATTTAAGGACAAAAAAAAATTATTCGAAAATTGTACAAATTTTCGTAATAATGTCATCAAAAATGAGCGTAAATAATTGGTGTTGCTAGTGAGCAGAGAGCTGAGCTAAGTATCCTGCCTTCATAATCGTTTTCGATCACCGTTACGAATTGGTTGTCATCGCTTTGTTGGAAATTATATGTTGCTGTAGTGTGCTCACAGTTGTGTATGAAAGACAAACCGTTTTGGTGTTTTACACGCTGCAGCATATCCTGGAGTGAGAGACTTGCGTTGTAGTCTCAGCTCAACGGGAAATTTAGGACACTTTGAAATAAGGTTCTTGTACATGTTGATGGGAGTCTGAACAAAGTCAAGCATAAACTAAAATAACGGTGTATTTGTCTTGACAATATATAATCTCGATATTTATAGAGAGGCCTTTTGAAGCAATTCAGAGTAGGCTCAATTGTAGCACTTTTTTTCAATTACATGCAATGTTAAAATTATATTTATTTTATTGTATTATTTAGTGT
This sequence comes from Tetanocera ferruginea, assembly GCA_958299015.1. Lineage (NCBI taxonomy): Eukaryota > Metazoa > Arthropoda > Insecta > Diptera > Sciomyzidae > Tetanocera > Tetanocera ferruginea. Next base: position 4,031,274 of record OY282643.1, on the reverse strand, counting down.
TTATTTTGAAATAACAATAAAAAGTGAAAAGTTAAAAAAATATTGGAATATTAGTAAATTCTTCAATATTATTTAAGTCCTCTATTCAACCGAGGTAAGGATACAACTCCACGAGGCCCTGAAATAACTTTATAAAAATTTTTTTTACAATTATACAAACTGAAGATTTTTTGTGAACAGATCCGAAAAAATTGATCTCATATGATGGGAACAGTTTGCAAACTTCAGTTTTGCAAAGCAGCATATAAGTTGGTTTTCGGCCCTGTTATTTTCCGAGGCCATATGTTCTTTTTCTAACTGGATAAGGGCTTTTTTTATAAACCTTTATACAAATTTTACAATTTAATTTCATTATTATACACCGTTGTACAATTTCACATTAATACAAATTGAAAATTTATTTTAGGTCCTTCCAAATTAAAATCACTCACTTCTCCCCTTTTACTGCTAGTAAAACATTCGATTATATTATTAATCATTTAAATTGCACATCAATATTGAAGTGAAAGCAAAACTTTTATTCGCCCCTACCTAAGGCATGCATGATATCATCATCCATGATTATCCCACGAACAGCCACAGATAACTCGGCCCAATTATTTGCAGACTTCATTGAAAACTATAGCAATTCGAGAAACTTTATACAATCTCATAAAAATAAACACTCATTCACTTGAGTGCCTCGGATTAAATGGCACGAAGTGGAATCACTTCAGCGGAAACTCATCCGCTGACATATCCTTGCAATCAGCGTTACACAAAAATAACAACAAAAACAATAACTTAATAAGTGAAACAAGATTGGCACCAAAAAAAAAAAAAAAACAAAAAATAGTAACAGAACAAATGTAACAACAATTAAACATCGCACCAACTAGACTCCAACATTTTAGCGTTGAAAATATTGTTCCAGAGATATGAACGAACGCCAACGCATGCAGAGCAGAGGAGGAGAAATAAGAATAAAAAATTATCATAGGGCGTCAAGCATCACAGTGATATGGGGCAGTACTACTGGCGGAAAAGGGGACAAAACTATGAACTACTAGAAAAATGACAAATAGTTGAATAGTTATAAATATTGTGTGTTAGCGTAGCCAGGACGACGTGGTTGGTTTTAGTTTTGAAAAAGTTGACATCGGAGTGATGCTACTAGAGTACACTTGGCTGTGCTGTTGAGTCGACGTAGAGTGTCGAGAACATGTAATAAATTTTATCGATAAACTTGTACAGGGCAGGACTGTATTTGTGAAAGTTATCGGCATAGCCACATTGTAGATGCGCTACAAAAGTGCTAGACTTAACTTCTTTTCTAAACTTAAAAAAGATGATAGAACAAAAAATTACTTCAGCATCGAAATTTTAGTGTTCATGACCCTGAAATGACACACTATGAATTAAACGAAAAAAATTTAAACTAATGAAATTGCATTTTTTCTATTTGCTCTAAACGCCTAAATAATAACTATAAATAAGTCAAACATACGTATTAAATATCGAATGCCGATGGATTTGCGTCTTTTAAACTATTACCTATAGATCATCTCCGAACATTATGGAGAACTTGTTTCAAGACATTTTGAGAAATACAGTCTACCGTTTCTTAAAAGTTGTTAAAAAGTGGAAAGTAATAATAACTGCCTTTGAAAATAATTTAAAAAATTCCGGATGTCAGAATAAGACTACATCATTTTTCTCATTTTTTTTTTCTTTTCCGACCAAGTGAAAAACAAAATTATTCAATTTTCGAAATTCACATAAAATCATATATAACTATTATGGTACAAACTATAAAAAAGATGATAATGAACGATATCCACTCATCAACTATAGAGCTAAACAAATTTTTATAAGAGGTATGAATTGGTGGGAGTCCCACATCAAGGACGTCTATATCTGGGAATAGTTGCTGGCTAAAACAAAAAAAAAGCCCAGCAATATAGTAATTTGGAATAAAAACATGGCCGTCAGAGTTTGCCCGCACAGTCACGGTTGAGTGGTGGACACATTCGTTAGGGTGACAGCAGCATCAGTGAATAGATAAGGGTAATAATTGTTATATGGGTGGTTGTTTGCTGAGACAAAAACAAAAACTGCACATGGTGTTTGAAAAACATGCAAATTTACAAAAACAAAAGAAGATTTAAAAATAGAAACATTTAATTCTGAGTTGAAAATCTGAACTTTAAACGTACAACAAAGTTTAGTAATTATGATGCAAGAAAGAGAAAATCAAAACCAAAACAGAGATTTCTCCAATATTAAAGTTTGTGGGTTTAAAAAACGAAATATATACAAAGAAGTCTAACCTGATTTGTTCGAGATAGAAAGAAATTTCCAAGAGGATGATGTACTTAAACTTAAATTCCACGAGACGGTAAAACAATCAAATTGCTTAAGAAAAGAGCAATTTTTTAAAAAAAATTATACCGGGAATATAGTATTCTTGTCATACTGAACACATTCAATGCCTATTGTAGTCGACTATCCAATTTCATTTGAATTTTTCTATTTCCGACGACGGAACTTTTGATGTCACGGGCTGCCCGACTATATCACTCTCATCATTGAACCCGCGCTCGCTCTCAAAACAGCGTCGAAACAAATATTTTCTATTTTTGAAAATTTAAATTTCGACGTCGAACGAACTGTTTTATCGATAGTGATATATCACTCTACTATTGAACAAACGTCGTCGAACAAAAAAATAAAAATTTGAGAGCGGATTCATTTCACCTCTCAAGCAAATATTAAGCAAGTAGAACTTTGCCATAAATTTCTCTTCAATTATCATAAGTATTAGGATTAACCTTTCTAGGTGGATCATAGATTTATGTATTAGGCATTTGATGGTTCAAATTAGGCAAAATATTGGATGTTATTACAAAGAGCCAGTTAAAGAACAAATGTTTTTGTGAGAATCTCGTCCAAATTTCGATGAATGTTAATCTTTTAGTTGCCAAGAAATATTAGGATACACCAATTTAATGAACAATTGTTAATTTAAAGAAATTCTGTTATGAAACATGTATCTTAAATATACTTGACTCTTTATGTTGCAACATTAACAGCAAGGTAACTAAGCTTTAGTCAAAATAATAAAAATTAATTATATGGATTACAAAAAGAAAGAAATTCATTTAGACTCTCCACCTAACTCTGTAAAAGGACGTGTTGTGGAGGTACTAAGTTTGACACTCTAAAATTACAACTTTTTTTTTTTGTAAAAAACTGAAACAAGCGAATACGGACTTATTGTTAATGACGTGTCAATGAGAGCAAATCTTTATTATGGTATAGCTGACATATTTTATGGTCATAATTGGCATACTTGATGGCCGTAGCTGGCCTAATACAATCCAATAAATTTGCAAGATACAGCTGGTGACTAACATCTTTAGGTCAATCGATAGATGAGCTAATGCATGCACAATGTGCCCAGCTACCATCCAATACTATCACCAAGCTGAATGCTTGGGAAAGTTGGGAGTAGTATAACTGGCCAGTTTGCGAATATTCAGTTATTAGTGCAGCAAGGAAGAAATCAAAGTACTAAGTGTTATCGCCAAATTTTCAATTAGCGGTTATTGTTACTTAGTTTCGCGAAGAAGTAGCTAGCTGTGGGACCGAAAACCGCAATGATGGCGATGTACTCCTAGGCGCCACAGGCAACAACAATCTTGCAACGCTTGCAGGACCAGATACCAATGCAGGGTGTTCAATGCAGCCTTGCACCTGAAACCTTGCCGCAGAAGGTGCAGTTGAATTTGCTGTGCTGGTTGTTTTGTTAGATTTATTCTTGAGGCAGCAAGTTTTATTTCGAATTTCTCATTTACAATTTGTTTTAAATAAAAATTTATTTTGAAGTATAATTGACAAGCTTCATAAAATTGAGAGTACCGATAAAGCAGTTTGGTCGCGCGTTTTCAATGATAGGGTGAAATTCCATTGTCGGAAGTGAAAAATATCGTCGAAATGAGTTCGACGACGAGCTGCTGGTGAAAGTGAGTTCTCGACGACGATATTTACTCGATGCGGGTTCAAGGATAGGGGTGTATATGTATTTCTCGTTATGCTATGGCCAAACTGTAAAGTACTGTAAATTTTATACTGGCCTGCCATCCAAGTTCTTTTCTTCAAACTTTTCCATTGACTTTACTAAATCTTTTTTCGTAGAAATTTAAAAAAAAAAATTTAGCTATAAGCCAAAACGGTACCATATGTGCGTTTTTAAGATTTTACGGTTATTTTTTCATATTGAATGGCCCCTCTATATAAGCGTCTCTACAATTTCATCACCATTGATATACGTAAAAGTGTAATTTTTTGCATGTCTTGCCCCTTTTTCGAGGGGCATTTCCATTCCATATTTTAAAATTTTTTTTTTTTCGTAAAAAGCGCTACATTTGGTACGGTTTTAGCTTTGTATGATTTACATAAAGAATTTGTTAGATATTGCAATTTTGTCTTTTATAATATAAACATTTTGACTTTGTATAAATTATCGAAATTTTTATTTTTAGACTTTATTTAGACTTTAGAAATTTTATTTTTCATAGAAATTTCATAGGCCAAAATTCGAAAAACTAAAGTATCTACTTAAAACTTGGTCCAGCACTTAAGTTAGAAGTACTAAGGTTGTCCAAAAAAAATGTTGGACCACTTTTTTTATAGGTGAGAGGTATAGTGCTGAATTATCAACTTCATTATTGATTTAGTACTTGGGTTAGAAGTAGTAAGCTTACAATAAAACATTTTACTTGCCCCGCCTACTTTTCATACAGGTGGAACGTAAAGAGTTCAATAAAAAATGTTATTTTTACCTAAGAAAAATTCGATTTTTTTTTTAATATCGCACGAAATCGTAATATAAGATGTTGTGGCGACATCACAGTAGTTATTGCTCCATCGATGTATGATGAGTTATTTTTGAACTCTCTTGAACTTTATTTTTAAACTTTAAGTAATGTTTTGTTTTAACATTAAACAATTTCTCTCAATAAATTCACTAAAAATAAATCCACTTTCTAAGATAGAAACCACTCTTATGTTTATAGTTGACCCCTGCCGTGTAGGCTTAATTCAACTTGCAACATTGCTCGTAGTCAAATTTCTAGAAAATAAACTCCAAGTAAGTTTTTTCAGGACTAATATCATGATAATTATAAAATAATATACAAAAATATATAACTATATAATATATACATATAATATACAGAATACAAATAAAATTATCATGATACTTAATGCCATGTTATTTTATCCATATCCTTCAAAAAATCGACAGTGTTCGTACAAATGGGTCGATTTTTTATTTGAGTTATCTTCAGAAACTATCAGAGTTATCAGAGTTATCTTTGAGTGGTGACCGTGGCATGCAGGTTAAGTATATGGCTTAGCATGCTCGGAGCCCGGGTTCGATCCCCAGCCGCGGCGAAAAGTTTTTGTCAATAAGAACTTTTTCTGATCGGTCACCACCTCTCTGCAGACAATCAATGCAAACCTCAGAGAGTAAACAATGCCATGTAAAGCTTCTTGAGAACATGAACTTTAGCCGTTCGGAGTCGGCATAAAACATGTAGGTCCCGTTCTCGGTCAATTGTGTGCAAACCTTTAATAACACACACAACACAATTGGTCATAAGAAGCTCGGTCAAAGTCCTTTCTAGGGCTGAAATGGCCAATTTGTTTTTTTTTTTTTTATCTTCAGAAATATTTTTTCGGAATATAATTAAAAACACAGACCTGTTTCAAAACATTCACCAGCCAAGATTCTTAGTGAATACTTTTCTTTTCAATTTGTTTCATGTGGAATTCAAAATTGCAAATATCGCTATATAAAATTAATTATTTTCCTTTTAGACATGGCCAGTGCTCTACTTTATGTAAGAAACGGACTTTCAAAACGAATACTTTTACTTTACTAGGCTGGGACAATCCAGAATTTCAAGCATTCATTTTTACTAATCTGTTTCCCATAGTACCAATACGTGAACATTTATTTGAGTACAAATTCAATTCACCTTCATTGGTATGAAGCGCGACCTATCTAAAGTCTTTTGCAAATAGGATATGCCAGCATGGTTGTACAGAGACATAACTGCACGCCGACTCATTGCCTAGCTTGCAACAATAAGCTTACCACAGCCAGCACGAAACTCCCTGAAGTGCCAGCCCATGATAGTCCCCCGGAAAAGGGTTTTCCACTCAGAAAGAGCACTTTTCAGCACTGCCAATGTAATTTCATAGTTTTTTATGCACATATCTGATAAGTATATCAGATATGCTCATGTAACATATCGGATTTTTTTTTCTTTTTTTTTATTCATGACAGTGAGAGTCAGTTACTCTACTGGGTTTCTTGACCATCTTGACCATCCCCGTGCTAATGGTATGTTTTATATCATTTGCTACGAAAACGCAGGTACAATAACCAGATTTAATGTCCCACTTCCATGATTTTGCATCTCTAAGCTAGGGCTCATGACAACCACAAATTCAAAATGACAAACCACTTTCCATATGCCGCCCCTGCTCATTTACACTGGCTTGGGACAGGCTAGTGGCTACCATCATCACCACTAGGTGAATTCCACTTTCTAAGACAACCATTTAATTTAATATAATTTTTTATTTGATAAATATTAAACTTACCATTACTATTTTTTTCCATTTTTGAGTTTTTAAAAATCACTGCTATATTTAAAGGTACAGGCATTTAAACACGAAAGAAAAATCTATTTACAGGAAAATATATTTTTCCGCATATCGAAATTACTTGTTTGCAAGCACCGGTAAAACACTTTATCTGAAAACAGAGTTTACATTTGTATGCTTTGGAGTATTCCCTGTAAGATAAAACCAAATATAAATAGTTGCCAGCAAGTTGAAAAATTTAATTTTGGCCTCCAACAAAAACTTTCATGATTATACATAAGCTCTTTAGCTCCCTACAATTTTTTTTTTTTTTTTTTTTTTTTTTTGTTTTTTTTTTTTATTATTATTATTATTATTATTAAGAACTGAGGTGTACAATAAGACTTAGTCTTTTTTAGTACTACAAGAGACATTATCACTGGTGGATTTGTAAATTACTTAAAATTAAATTTAAAATTAAATTAAATTACACAGTTTAAGATCTACTTAATATAAAACATTTGCAAGCAAAAATATATCCATTAAATTTTTGAAACTTATGAAAATATTAACTTAATATAATAACATTGGCAAATTGATTGAAGTTATGATAACAGAAAATAAGAAAGTAAGAAAGTTTAAGAAATATAGATATATTGTAGAAAAATTAGATAAAATTGAGAAGAGCATAGGACTATTGATTTAAAGTGCTGTAATATTCAAATATGGCATGTTTGAAGTTAGTTCGTAAAGTTATCCGTTTAAGAGAGTTGGGAAAAGCATTCCACAATCTAATGGTGCTGACGAAGAAGAACCTGCTGCTATTAAGATAATTAAACCTAGGAACTATAAAGCTGGTAGACCGTTGAGACTGAAAGAACTGAAGTTTCACAAAAAGATATTCAGGGCTTTGAGTAGGTAAGAGTGAGTGCAAAAATATAACATTGCGAATGTTTTAATAATCAAGTAAGCCACACCCCAGAATTCCTTTACTCCTTAAAGAGATATGATCATAACGATTGATTCCATACACATACCTAGCCGCATTATTGAATGCAACTTTGCAATTTTTTTCACAAAAACCACCTTGTTTAATTTTCTTAAGGTTTTTTTTGTGTTCTTGCAACAATTCATTTTCGTAGTTCTAATTTCAATAGAACTTATCTCATAGAAGTAAATAAAAGCTGCGTTAATTAACAAAATAACTTTTGGCTTAGCTAAATTTTATGCCATTTACGCTAAAGACCTAAATTATATTCCAATTTCCAAAACATCTTCACTAAATCAATGAAACATCCTTTCCGGTCAATGCAAAAGCAAAAGGATATACTCATATTTTTTAGCAACATTGTAATGTATGTACAAAAAATATTTTCTCCCGTCTACACATTAACAACAGGATCATAAATTTTCATTTAATTTTCAAACATGTCAAGCTGATAGTGTTTAACCTGCTCGAACTCTGACAAACCGTGAAAATTAAGATTCAACCATCGAGTAGTCCCTTATGACAAATTTTAGTGCTTCTCCTGAAAACACCCTCGAATAGCGGCTAATTGTTTTGCGTGCGTGTCGACTAGAAGAAGGTGTCACGTTACACATGTGAACACAAACATATTAAGGAAAACCATAAAAGGGACACGACACTTTGCTAGTTCGTTAAATGTTTAACGAAGAAACAATAAGTGAACCTTGTGTAAAGTTTGACACTTGTATGAAAACATTTTGTAACAAGCAATATTAGAGATAAAGTGTTTTAAAAGGCTGGACACTTCCGGATGGCGCCACTCAAGTGTTTAGTTCAAGAATGTCATTAAAAACCAGCAGAATCAATATTTATTGTATAACAAAGCATACTTTTAACATTTACTTTGTCAACTTGCAAGTGTCCTTAGATCATTTTTCAATCTTTCAAACACACTTTTACAAAATTACTTAAGCTTCCGCTTTTAAGAGCTTAAAAATTTCTCTGCAAAATTTGCATATGTTGTTATTTAAGCACTCTAAGTAAGCAGAACAAACTGAAAAAATAAAAACAAAAACGCATAAAAAACCCCCAATAATTGACCAAAAAAAGGACCTCAAAAGAGTATGTGACAATAAGCCGTCAAATCCGCTTTAGGGATTTCTTTTTGGTGCTACGCCAAAATTGAGTAATTCCACAAAATGTACCCAGAAATCACAGCAGCAAAAAAAAAGGATATAAGAATAAAATTCACACAGAAACAGAAACACACAGCTCGCCGCCACCCGCCCAATCTTTTTTTTTTTACTTTTAAAGGCTTTTAAAGGCAGAGGCGAATAAAAACCAACCGTACTAAAAACTAAAGAACCTCTAAGTATCACATTGCATGCATATAAAAAAAGGACATTTTACTCATATTGCAAATCTTATTATGGACAGCTATAAAATCTCGTTTATTTTATTATATTTGCTAAAGCCACCAATACAAAGAGACGCATGTTTGTACAAACGTTATGCAAGCGACTTCATTGGCTTCCAGTTACACATTCTCACACCCACATTACTATGTCGAATCTTTTTTTTTTTTTTATTTGGCATTGATTTCATTTAAAGTTAACAAATGTGGACAGGTCAAGCCGAATTTCGCTTAGACGTGCCTTCCATCTAAACTTGGGGGAGGCTGTTCTCCCAACACATGCCAAGCTAACTCCTGCCATTTTAAGCCTAATTTGAACTCATTCCACACACACACTAGAACAGCGTTATCAACTAACCGGATTTGCCCACAGTAAATAAGGGTTAAATTTGTGTAATTCGAAGGAGCTGATTTTTGTTTTTCTATTGGAGTTTGGCTTTGGCGAAATTTTCCTCACGTTTACGCAAATAAAAATTTTTTTTTTTTTGTTTTCTGCTACCAACAAAATCTACTCAAACTGTCGCTCATCACTTTCTTGACCACATGCTGTAACCCAAATTGACCCCCAACCAGCTACTGCCGACACATTTAACCACCCGGCCAACAACAGCCTGGTCAACTGGATCCATCTAACTGGATTAAGGACAGCAGCAACTGTTTATTCAAGTGTTAATAAAAAGGTCGCTTATATTTTTTTTATGCATATATTTTTGTCGCCTCTTGTTGGGGCCACTAAATTAACCCCTTTGCAGTAGATTTCAAAAGTTAAGCTTACCGTTACACACGCTCACACAAACACACATGTGATACACACACACACACACATACACTTACAAGTGTGAGTTTTTCAATTTAGAAAATTGCTCAGAAGCCAAAAAAATCAACCTCAGTGGCCAACAAGCCAATTTATATGCGTTCATACAAGTATAAGTTAAATATATGTATATGTGTATGTAATAAATAAATAAATATTCTAAAGCTATAACAGAGCTGAGCTAAGCAAGCAGTCGTCCTTTTTCTATAACGCCAGCGTGTTGACAAAGTTGACCGACCATTGACCAGCACGTTTTTTTGACCGGCCAAAGGATGTTGTGGGCAAAGGTGTCAAATGAGTGAAGAGTGTGTGTATGTTGATTTATACAAACATATTCGTACCATAACAACAACAACAACGACAATATTTAATATGCTGAATAAAATATTTTGCAGATTTTGTTGAATAAAATAATTTTAGAAAATTATATAGAAGGCAATCTCTATGAGCTTTGCATAAGAAAAACTTCTCTTTAAATATTTTCACTGACTCTGCTGTGTGTAGGTGAGTGACTTCCGGTCATTTCATTTCCGGTGCCATTGAAATTCATAAAATCGTGCCTGCTTTGCTAGTGATTTGAATGACTTCATGATTTTTTGGGTTTTTTTTTATTTTTGGTTAATTTTTAAATTAAAAGGTTTTAAATAAATTTTTTATTTAATACCAAAGACGAAATTTTTCTTCATTGCAAATGTGTAAAGTTGTCATTTTAAAAGAGTGTGTAAGACGGAAAATTACATAATTGGACGAAGTAGATATTTTGAAAAAATGTGCAACATTGTATCCACAAACATATTTGTTTTTAAAAGTTTGCTCTATTATTTAAATACATTTGAATAGTTTAAAGTGGAAAAATTAAAAAAAAATTGGCATAAGATTCTTGGAGATTTTTGAACCGTAACATTTGTAAAAACCCGATTTTTGTCTAATATACGTGTATCTCTTTTACTATTGGCTCTTTTTACACAAACTAAATGTATATATTAAAAGTATAAAGAAAGGACAATACACCAAGGTTTATTTTCTGAGAAAAAAATATATTTTTCAATTTGAAATTTTTTTTTTATATATAAGAAAGGTATTCATCCTAGAAATGTACGAATATCCGTTGACAGACTATGTAGACAGACGTCTACACGTGGCAGAAGTGAAACTTCTTTAACAGTAAGAAACAAGAGAGATTTTAGTGTGAAATAGAGATAGAAAGTATCTGAAAAGTAATTCAATCAATACGAAATGGAATTATAATTTGTTGATTCAATATTTGCATCCAGGGACCGTACCAGCTATGGTTTTTGTCGAAAGTGTCACATATTAACTTTTATCTCTTAATTTTTATTTTTTCCGACAAAAATAACAGTTTTTTGTGCCTTATAGTTTTTTTTTGCGTAAAAATAACAGTTATTTTCTGCCGTTTAGGTAATTTATATTTGTTCAAGTCATTTCACCGATAAAAAAATTTTGATATTATTATTTTCATTTCATCGGTGAGGCATTTTACACTTAGTGTCAACAGTTCAATCTGTCAAGCGGCTTTTAAGACAACACAAATTGCTTGATATTTTTGACCGAAAAAATTAAAGTCACAAAATAACTGCTATTTTTGACCGATAGAATAAAAGTCAAAAGTAACCTTTAGTTTTCCTCGAAATATACTAGGCAAGAAATTAACTTTTAAAGAATCAGTTTCAAATTTAAAAGCGACTTAATATTCGTGAAGCTGAGGACATATGCAATATAATGGTATATTTGAAAAAGATTTTCAAAAATTTTTTTCATTTGAAAATAGTAAAATAACAGTTATTTTCGGTTCTTGTTTTAGTTCAGTTAGTGTTTTAGTTGCTTTCGAATTTATTCTCAACATTGTCACTTTTTGAATGCTAGATTTCATTTTCATAGTACTCGTTGAAGGAACCTCCGAAAGCAGAGGCAAATCTTGTTGATTTCCTGATCATAATAATTGCTATGTTGGGAGAGGGCCTCATAAAGCAGCAAACGTTGATTGTTGAGAGTGTATCAACTTGGTTGGCTTTAAAATTTTGTTGAGATGATGGCTGAGTTCCAAAATATATTTTTACAAAGCATTACTGTGTTTTTCTGGGGATTGGTTCTTTGTAGATTCACCAAAATACACTGATATTTCGTAAAAATGCATTTTGGAACTCAGCCGATGTTGCAATCACCTTACCTTCGTCATTAGTTGCAGAACCAGCTGCGGCTACATTCTTAAGAGCTCTTATTCGCTCTTTATATTCACGAACGCGTACTGCTCCTGTTTAAGCCATTTTTCTTAGCTTTAAGACGTTTTTTGACATGGCAAAAACTATTCTCGGCAGTCTTAAATATTGCACTTTTAACACTTTTTGTTTTTATTATTATATTAAATTAACCGTTTTTGCATGTTGTCAATCATCTGTCAAGTTTTTGATCACAACCAACGAACCAAATTAATTAATGCTGCGAACAGGCAGTACATTTTTTCTCACTAGATGTGCCTAAATATTTTCGTTTGAAGCTAACAGAAATAAATTTTCCGTGCATACTTTTCGGATGAAAATTAATGTTACGGAGAGAATGTTACGCGTTCAGTTTTAATTACATTTTGTTTGATCATCGCCATGTGCCTACATGGCGTATAGGTATAGATTCCGACTCTAAAGCAACGATGTTCGGGGTTCAATTCTCGGCAGCGGCAATAATTTTTTTAAATTTGCATATGAATTGAAAACGTTAGCCTAGCGTCACGAATAAGAGACCTTGAAATTTCACACGCCGCCAAAGAAGTTTCACTTCAATAATGTAGTTTTTATGAAAATGTTAACAAAAACCATACTGCTTTTATGAAATTGTCAAATTTTGGCCTAAAACTGAATTCTATTGCTATACTTCACGTTTATTTAAAATTGACTCAAATATTAACAAAAACTGAAACTTGCGCGGAATCTATATTTGTCGACTTAGCTGGTCAGACCATTTTTATGTTTAGAATGTTGAGTTTTAATTTATGAAAAACCATTGACCAGTTGACACAAATTACACTCTTGATAATTTTATTCAATTTTACCTTCACATTCGGAATAATGCTGCATTTCAAGCGTTTCTGACTACACGGTTAAAAATCTTGGACTAAATTTGAGGCAATCCTGTACTGTATATATGATGACGCCAAAATTGTATTCAAATTTAAAAATAAGTCAAATACTAAAACGAAGCTTAAGTCTCGGTTTAGTTTTTAAATTTCGTTAAACATTACGGAATACAATTAGCACGCTCATAAATTTTATTCCGTGGGTCAGTTGGTTAAGCGGTTGTCAATCTTATTTGATGAATCGAATGACCCTGGTTCGATTCTCAGCTAGACCATTTTTTTTTTATTATTTTTTTTTTTATTATTTATTATTGATCCTATTTAATTCATTATTTTATGAAAAAATTGCATTGTGTAACATCTTAATATTATGCCACATCCTAGGATCGAACCACGGACTGCGACAACCATCGCATTGGAGTTTTACCTTAAAATACCTTACCTTAAAATTGTATTCCCAATTTATTAAATTTTAGTACAGCCTTGACTAAAACAGTTTCAAATTTTTTTAAATGTATGATTTCTAATAAAAAAGGATTCAAAAATGCATTAGTCTAACAATTGCTTTAAATACTATTCCAAGACTTAGTACATAAAAGCAACAACAACAACACTCATATTTGCATTCCTTACTGCACACAACAAATCATACCATTCTTAAAGGCAGATTCTCATCTAGAGGTCAAAAAAACATTGAAATTCTAAATTTTAGTTTTTAATCAAACAACGCCTTCAAAGCTTATAAAGGCTGTTTTTTATGAGGTTTTTCAACATGGATTACTCTATTGTCTGGCGGTTGTTTTGACAGTTTAAAGTGACGTCTCTACTCAGTATTGTTTGGCAAACCATCATGAATAGGTTAACTCCAGAACAACGCTTCCAAATCGTGAAAATTTATTTTCAAAAACAGTGTTCAATTAAAAATGTTTATAGAGCACTTCGTGAATTTTATGGTGCACATAATCGTCCGTTTGAGACCACCATAAAGAACGTAATTACCAAATTTCGGTCTACATTCACTCTTTTGGATGCCAAGCCACCGAGAAGAATGAGAAAAGTGCGTACAGAAGAAAATATTGCTGTCGTTGAGGCCAGTGTCGAAGAAAACGACAATTTATCGATTCGTCGTCGTGCGCAAGAAGTTGGACTTTGTCCATCGACTTTATGGAAAATTAGTCGAAATTGACGTAAGGATTTGGGTTTGATACAAAATTCAATTGGTGCAACAATTAAAGCCACACGATCATCAAATGCGCCGTGAATTGATCGCTTAATCAATTAGACGAAGATACGCTTTTTTACCGCAAAATTCTCTTCAGTGATGAGCCTCATTTTTGGTTGAGTGTCACAACATGTCAACAAGCAAAATTGCCGTATTTGGAGCAAAGATAATCCACACGCTGTTCAAGAATTACCAATGTATCCCAATAAATGTACTCTTTGGTGCGGTCTATGGGCTGGTGGAATCATCGGTCCTTATTTCTTTAAAAATGAGGAAGGACGACGCGTTACCGTGAATGGAAATCGATACAGAACCATGATCAATGAATTTTTGTTGCCAAATCTTCAAGATATGGATGTGGACGAAATGTGGTTTCAGCAGGATGGTGCTACTTGTCATACTTCGGGCGAAACAACGACTTATTGAAAGAACATTTCAACGACAACATTATTTCGAGAAATGGACCGGTGAAATGGCCTCCGCGTTCGTGTGATTTGACGCCACTTGATTATTTTTTGTGGGGATACGTGAAGTCATTGGTTTATGTGGATAAACCAGCAACAATTGACGCTTTGGAAACCAATATTCAACGTGTCATTGTGGTGGCCATATGCCCGAAATTATATTTAAATGTTAAATGCCAAGAAATTATTTACCAAATAAAAAATTTTTTTTGGCTATTTCATAATTTGGCATGTGTTTTATTTAAATATCAAATCAGCAAGCTCTTAAAAAAAACAACCTTTATATTCATAAATAAATTATTATAATTATGACAATAAGAAAAAATAAGAAATTCAATATAATCTTAATATATAAAAGACAAGCGTCCTGCTCCGTGCCCTATATCGTAAAACATGTTCAGCCTGGACCAGAACCTGTTGTAAAATTATCCATTTGAAATTTTTGTACTTACTAAACCTTTTGCTCTATATCGTAAAACCTGTTCAGCCTGGACCAGAATCTGTTGTTAAATTATGCATTTGAAGTCTTTGTACGTACTATACTTTTTTAAACCTGTTCAGCCTGGACCAGAACCTGTTCTTAAATTTTATATTGGAAATCTTTGCTGACTATCGTCATTTTCCTCAAGTACTTTACATCAAACATCATGTCTTGCTATTACAGTGCTTCTTAATTAACAGAACCAGAACCTATTCGGTCTGCATAAACTGAACAGCAATTATTACATTAAGTGACGTTGGTGTCAATTGGAATTGCTAGAATTATATCACAATGTTCGGTCTTCTGATCCAAGTTTTAGTGATTAGTAACTCAAGTTAGGAAATGGAGATGAAGATATCATAGAAATTCCCGATCATTTTGTTTGTTAAGGTTCGCCTTTTAACCCTTTCAATGGCTTGCCTAGAATAATCGTGGACAATTTTTTTGAGCTTATATTCCCATCATTTAAGCAATAAAAAGATTAAAAAACATTCCTCTGATTTTTACATGAGCTGCTTTGCTTTTGGCAGGCTGTCTAATATAATGGACAAAACCACGATAACGTTGTATTATAATATTTTAGTTCAACTAAAACAACCGGAGACAAATGCATATTATCTGCCTGTGCCCAAAAAATTCCGATGTGAACGAAGTCAACGAGGAAGTTCTTAATATTTTAGTTGGTGACACAGTGAGAGATTTGAGCACGGATTAAATTGAAGACAGTGATGATAACGATAAGCAAAATTACCCTGCCGAGTTTTTGAATGAATTTTATCCTTCAGGAATGCCACTGCATAAGTTAAACCTGGAAATTGGAAGAATTATAATACTTCTTCGAAATTTCAATACCAAAACAGATATCTGTAATGGAAGGTGGTTAGTTTTGAAAAACCTAAAAACTTAATTAATCATCGCACAGGTATTGACAGGTGCACTGGCGAACATTAAATAGTTTTCATACCTACAATTGATTTGGCCCCAACAAACACAGATTTGCCTTTCACTCTCCGGAGGCGACAATTTTCAGTTAAACTGACATTTTCAATGACCATAAATAAATTACAAGGTTAAATATTGCAAAAAGTAGGAGTTTTTCTAAAAGAACTGGTATTTAGTCATGAGCAGTTTTAGCGGGCTGATGATGTAAAACTAAGCATTATAGATGGCAAGGTACAAGGTTAATTGGTTAAAATTCTAAAGCCTGGTTTTCACTATGTCAATTTCAATGGTCAGTTGTTGTCAGTCACATGAAAAATGCCAACACGTTGTCATTGTTTTCCTGTTTGACAATGGTAAAAAATAGGAAAAACTGATCTCTTCACATGTTTATATCAAAAATTGCAAAAAAAAATGTTATTTATGTGATTTTTTAAACTTTTCAATTTCATGTCAAACAAAAATGACTTATTGAAAACCAAGCATAAGAATTTGTTTACTAGAAATGTTGTATGTACGGAAGTTTTATAAAAATAA
Organism: Tetanocera ferruginea; assembly: GCA_958299015.1. Taxonomy (NCBI): domain Eukaryota; kingdom Metazoa; phylum Arthropoda; class Insecta; order Diptera; family Sciomyzidae; genus Tetanocera; species Tetanocera ferruginea. Next base: position 4,014,712 of record OY282643.1, on the reverse strand, counting down.
TTTAATAAAAATGTTTTCAAATAAAAACCAATAATATAGTATATAAATGCAATAAATTTTTTGTCGCATTTTGTACTCTAAATGGTTTCTTCCCGTCGTAGGACGGGCTTTTACACTAGTAATATGAATAAATTATCAAATCTAAACAAGAAATTAATAGCAAAAGTAATTTAAAATTATCAAGGCCCTCACACTTTTTTCGTCGTACTTACAATGATTCTATCTAGCGCTTAACCACATGTAAGAACCAAAGTATTAATGTTAACCGAGATTGTTGTGAGATTGTAATTGTTCAAAATCCCGATTTAGATTATTGTTCAAAATCCCGCTCACTTTTTGTGTATTACTTTGTGATGATTCTACTAATCAATGTACCAATTTATAATCCTAGTTATATTATTAACGAGATAGTGCTTTTCTAATAGTGACACGCTCCTTTTTCGAATCCCATCTACTTTTTTGCCGTGCTTTATATTAATTCTACCTACTTGTTTAACCAATTGTAGTACCCTAGTGTACAAATTAATCGCGAAGCAGTATTTTTATAGTACCTAGTGATACATCCTTTTGTTGAATCCCGCCCACTTTATTGAATGTGATTTTTAATAATTATATCTAGTTCTGTATAAAATTACAGTAGCAATATTAACTGAAATACAACGTATTTAGGATATTGCCACACCCCTTCGGCTCACCGTTCAAAGTCTATATCAGTTAACCTTAAATAACGTTAATCGGCAAGGAGGAGTAATCATTGTACAAAGTACATACTTTAAAAAAACCAAACAACTTGAGTACCTGTTCCATATGAATTCGATTAAAAAGTAGAAAACAAAAAAATGGCGGACATGTGAATTACATAAACATATCAATCATAAACTTATGACTCTTAAAATTCACATTCTCTTCATTGACAACACTCTTTTCTGAGCCATCATTCCGGGAGTTATAATAAGAGAAAAAGAAAAATTTGCCGAACAACTGGCACTCCTAAATTTCTCAATATTATAACTCACCTACAAGATATCTTTATTATGTATATAAAATTTGTTCAGAGCCATAATATTGAACGCACGTAAAATTTTTATAATTATATCTTTTTTGTGACTTATTAATATTATGAACGCTCATTAAGACTTCATAACAAAAACGACTCTTAAAGGATTCATAATAATGCATGCCGATAAAATCTTCTTAATGAAAATTCTATTCTAAATAATGCTTGGAAGTAAATATTTTATTTAATTAACTAATTAAAAAGTCATTCTATGAAAAATAAATTTTATGTGCAAACTTTCAGGCTGAACATTTTTTTCTGACAAGTTAGAAAGCACAGTAGTAGACTTATTATAGTTCTGAGATCTATTAAAATAGAAAATAATTTGTGTGCATACTTTCAGGCTGAACATTTTTTATATTAAAAGCACTGTAAGAGCAAGTATGTAAAGTTAGAGCGATAGTAGGTACGAAGCATTCTTTTTATATATTAAGATTTAAACATTATATTTTTGCTAAAAAGAGAAGAACATAACAATTGCCTTTAAAAAATTAAAACGCTTTAGAAACCTTCTACTTTAACGCAAAAACAACATCAGCAGTTAACGTCCTTTCAGCATGACTGATTCAATGCATCAAATGCTGTATTAAAATAAACATTTAATTTAAAAAAACTCAAATATGTATAAATATCAGTAAATATAGCACAAAATAAACACAACAAAACAAACAAACATGCAACCGGAATCAAGGACTACGATTTGTGTTTGTACAACACTACTGAACAACAACACTGAGTAAATATAAACCAAACGAAGCGTAACAAGGACTTTGCACTCGAGTGTTTAATTCACTCGATAACACTTGAAATTCGCTAATCAACGACAGAGAATCTCTGCTCTGTACTCTGTAGAGAAACTCATGAATGAAAAAAGCGAAAAATCATTAAGCAAAAAAGAGAAGAAAAACAAAGAAAATAATTCTCCATTAACCATTTATGAGCTGTGAGCGGGGTGCAAAGGTTGAATGTTTAACATTTTTATCAGATCTTACACTAAGGCGTGTTGGCAGAGAAATTTCGATCGTGGCAATTGCCTGGCGATCATAGCTTGTAAGGGAGCAGGAGAAGGCGAAGGAGTTCCTTTAACTAAGCCGATCAACGCTCGGGTGTGATAGCGTCAATTTCCGTTTAGCATTTTGGCAAAAAAAAAAAACAACACCAAACTAAGCAGAGCCAAAAAGGAAATGTAAGAGAAATGAACAAAAAAAAAAAGGAAAAACATGCAACTCTCGCAAAGGCCCGGCTCTGCCTACAAACAAGTTCTAGATTTTCTGCGATAAAGTTTGATTTGAATTTCACTCTGGGTGCTGCTGCTGCTGTTATCGCTGTTTTCGGATCTTTATTGTTTGTTGTTTTTGACATGCGATATGTTTACACAGCATTATTATGCGTCAGGATCAACGAAAAGGACCTTTGACAATTTCGCATCAAGAGTAATTATGGCGCATGTAAATCATATCAAGATCGTTTGTGCTCAAAAAAAAAAAAAAAAATACGTACAAAATTAAATAGTTGCTGATTTTTATCGCTTAGGTTTTTTAACAAACTCTTGGCCAGGATTGCAGCGTTTTGTTTGCGTATTTTGCAACAGGATGTGCGTTGTTTTCAATTGCATGAATAGTTTTAATATTCTTACGTTCTTGCGCTTAAGATCCTTTTAAATATGTTGATAAAATTAAGCATGTCCTTTAAGCCGGAACTCATATGATATGTGCTGAAAGCAAATGTGCTTAAGATTATCCTGTTTAAATAAATACCGAAATTAAATCCCATTTCCTAAACTATTAAATTTTATTTCCAAGAGAATTTTTTGGCATGTTGAATCTTTTCAGTACGAGAGCAAGTTCATTTTTTATCATCTTAGAAGTTGTTGCACATAGAAGATTTTTTTTCGTCAATGTTTTTTAATGAATTTGCTTCCAAACCGTTGCCACGCAAAGTTAGCACAAAACACTCAACCAACTTTTGACCCCAAGTATTGAATTTCGTCCTGCTAAATTCGCTTATTTTACACGCATGCAATTTTTCACCATAGCTCAACAGCTACAACAATTTAAATATAAACAATGAAAAATTAACCCTTAGCAGATGGGTGGTTGCTCTACCTGTACAGGGTGAATGTGGCAACCTTTAAATGGCATTGTTTTTTTTTTGCAAAACAACAAAAAAACGCCAAAAGCGGTGAGTATTTTTATTTGTGCAAATTACATTGTCAATTTGTTGTATTTGTTTTTTTTTTTTGTTTTGTAATTGTTGTTGTCGGTGTCATGTAACGTAAGCTCAAACAATACTTTGTCAAATAGTTAATATTTTGGAGCGACTTTCGGTCTTTCTTTTCTCTTTTTTTTATTGCACATAAATGGCAAAGTATCCTTTTGGCTGTCCCCGTAAAATGTGCCCCTTTTTTTTTGGTTTGTTTGATTTTGCTAATTTAAGGACTTCTTTTTGCACACAAATTGTTAAAAAGGGTCACTCTCTAAGCTATGACAGTTATTTTCAGCCATGTAATGTTAATTATAATGAGCTTCATTGTATTGCCTTGTCTGTAATTTCATCCAATTTTTAAGGATTTTGTTAACAATATTGTTATCCTTATTAGTGCTAATTACAAAAATCAATATTGAACTTATTTGACTTGGAGTGCGGTTCGTTGCACAGCGTCAATTTACATTTTTTCTATATTTTGTGTTTTGTTTTTTTTTTTATTTTTATTTATTGGGAAATGTTTTATAGAGTGCTGTTTAGGTTAAAAAGGGGTGGACCTGCAAGTGTGGCTCTGTTTTGACGTTGACTGTGAAGCATTTTTGAAGTGTATTAAAAATGACAACTGTCGCCAACATGTTAATTTGCTCAACAGCAAATTATATATATGCTGGGTTGCCGTGCTTTTATTCACTAATTTAACCTATTCAGACAGAAATAACATTATCAACCTTCGCAACTAAATTAAATTAAGAATTTTTTCATATTTCTTTGAATTTTAATTTCTTTTAAAGACTAACTTTTTAAAATCATTTCATCATAAATTTATCGTGTATTCAAGAATACAAAACTATCTTTCAATAAAAAAAGATAACAATATTTCATTCACAGCCAGGATTTGAACCTGTTTGTTCTGCATTACAAGTCATCCCACTTTCCGTTGTTTATTTCATATGTTGTATAGATGTTATGTTAGATGTCATCAAAATTCTTTGCATTGTGATATTTCGATATCGAAAATTTGATGATCAAAAATATATAATACCGAAAACGCCTAATAATGCGAGAGTAAAGGTTAATTTGTTGGTCTCAAACGAAGAAAACAAATTAAAGACATTATTCTCGATTAGTAAAAGTAATGATATCATAGCAAAGATCGCGCCTTCTCCCAATTTACAAAAATATACAAACAATTTTGACGTCACGAGGCATATGTAATATCAAAAATGCAACGGCGTTGCATGAAATTTTTACTCATAGAGCTTATAAGTGAACGAAAACATCACATACTTCGAAATTAAATAATGGGTACATGTACCCGGTACATGGTTTCAGAAAAACATTCGAATAAAATTAGGGCAACATTAAGACCTGAAAAAAGCATCTTATGCAACGAAATTTAAATTTTGTTAAATTTTCTGAGCTTGTATGCCAAGTCGCCGCAAATCGGAAGCTACGAAAGAGAAAAAAGTTGACGGTACACAGTCAAGTGTACTGGATATAATGACTTGATATAATGAATGTTTTCAGAGATTAGGATATAGTCACAGATAGGAACTAGAAGGATAAGGATATGACAAGGATAACAAGGACTTAGATAAGAATTTGAAGAAGTATTACAACATGGATTAGGACATGAATTAAGGCGGAATTGACGACGGTTCTAGGCCTAAGTCAATTTTGGCAGACCTACTTGGGGCCTCGGTAGTCGAGTTGTTAGCGTGTTTAGCCATGGTCCTACGCTTTTGCCTTTCTTTAATTCTTTCCTCTTTTCTTATCAACTGAATTTAACAATTCATCAATATTTATGACTTTGGTGGTGGTAGTTGGTGGTAGAGATGTTTTTGAAATGAGATTGCTTAATAACTTGAATTGGCTGAGGTAAAGGCATAACATTTGCCTCAGATTCAAATTCGCATGTTGATATATCGCTCCGCCACATACAATATTCTACACTTGGGTCTCCTGATTTCACTTTCTCATCTTCTTATCTATCTCCCCATTTTTCCGAACCAAGGCAGACTTGACTGAATAGGTTTGACACCTGAAATCCTTGATTCAAAGCTAAAAAAAAAAGTACAAAGGTTCGGATACTTTTTTTAATAGAAATACATTTTTCTGTTAGGCTGTCACCACTCTGTAGACAATATCAGAGAGTAAATTAGAACGAGGATTTGAGAAAAAATAAGAACAGAATCAGAACAAGGGTTAGGTTCAAATCCTTGAACATTGATGAGGACAATAACTTCAAGAAGCTACTGAAGAAGTTACAATAACTTCAAGGTTCAAATCCTTCAACATTGCTGAGGACAAAGACTTCTAGAAGAATGGAGATAAGGATTTGGACAAGAACAAAGATACAGATTTGGCAAGTTTGCAGAGAACGATTTAGAAAAGATTTAACAAAGGTTTACGGAAAGGATGATGCTTTTGAACAAAAATTAGGGCAAGGATAAAAATTATGTAAGGGTTAAGGCTTAATTAGGAGAAAGAAGATAAGGCTTAGTAGACACGACTTAATAACTTTTTTTAAAAAATAAAACAAAATGAAGAAATTTTTAATCTCTAGATATAGATATAGCTGTGCATCAATTTAGACTTCACTTCAACTTACATCTTCTGGTTCGCACCATCACCTGAAACTGATGTAGGTTTTTTATGTTCTCATTTATATTTATTCACTATTTCAAAGATATCAAGAACTAAACTAAATAAAACTGCCGACAGCTGTCTTAAATCTAGTTCCTGTAGAGCATAACTTTTAATTTTTCGAGCAAAATCTGAAAAATACCAGAGGTTTTTTAAGCGAGCACCTCGGCATTTATTTCAATTTCAATGAGTTGCTCAAAATTTAATCCTATTTTATGAACAAATAAGCCAAATGCAACTAGCAGTTTATACAAAAAACCCCAAAATGACTTCCTTCTGCTCATTGTCCTTTATCACAGAGCACATCAACAACTCCTACTCATGTCAAAAGTCAAACAAAGTGTTTATTTTTTATTTCTTGTGATATTTCAACTTTGATGTCCAAATATCCAAATATTATGCCAACATTATCCTTTCTGTATAAAAACGAAACAAATATTTCCCTTTTTTCTTACATATGTTATTCATTAGTAGCGAGAATTTTTTTTTTTATAATTTTTTCCTCTGCTTAATAAAAACTAATTGAAAAATAAAACTCTTTTATTTGACGTTTCTATGAAGTAAGAGTCGCATCCTTGTCGTTGTTCGCATTCTTTCAAATGTAACATAACGAACAAAAAAAATATATGTTTTAGGCATTATTAATAAAAAAATGAGTGTGTTTGTGTGTGTGCATACATCCCGCTGTCATAAGGTGACACGTTAATTTTGCAATGTGTCCAGGATACCCGCTGGCGTTGCCACAGTGGCGAAGCGTTCTAGCGAATGATCCTTGTTTTGTTTAGCTACTGCGTGTGCGTCGTCGTTATTCCGTGATTGTCGCTGGAGCGTTGAGGTGAGCGTTCATAGAAGTCGTGCCTTCAAGTCGAAAGCCTTGCATGTCCTTTTGTTGTTTTGATGTCATGTTGCTTATGTTGTGTTGTGTGAATATGCCGAGACGAATTGTTGTTGTTGTTGTTGTTAACACTAACTCATCTCAATGAAATAATTATGAGCTGAATGTTGTTGTTGCAGGTATTGTTGTTGTAGCACACACCTCAGTCCATCGCTCACCAACTCACCTCAATAATGCTTGCTCGCAGCTTCAGCAGCGTGGAAAATGTTGCATTACAAAATAATTGAAAGGATAATAAAGGACAATAACGTCATGTGAGCTCACTAAGTTGCTCACACACTCACTCACTTAGTCAGTCAGTCAGTCATTTATTCAGTCACTCACTCAGTCAATCAGTCTATCACTCACTCACTCACTTAGCCAAGCAGTCAGTCCTTTATACAGTCACTCATTGTCAACTTATGTGTTCATGCGCAACACCTCGCCATGGTATGAGTATTTTATTTGAAAAAGGATTCATTTAAAATTGTTGCCTCTCATCATTGCAAAACTATTTTCAAAATAAAAGGACATTTTTGCCCCGTCAAGTGTACACTTACACAGCTTGTAGTTATTACTAGCATGTATAGAAAATAATAAAAAAAGGATTTCGTTTTGTTGCGTTTTTTTTTTCTCGCTCGGCTCTCATCTACCATTTGTATGGGTTTCTAGGCCATCGCTTCGGGGTTGCACTGGTAGACCTCTGGTTGTGGCCTGAATTCCAAGCCCACAATGAATGGCAAGGCTTTTCTCTTGCTTTGCATGCGACCAGCTGGGACGGCCAGGAAGGGTTTTTTTTTCATCTTCCCCTGTTCGGTGTTGTTTTGCATGCTTTTGATACAATTGCCATTAGTGGAACTTTTTGCTTTTTCAATTGAAAACCTACACGCTGAGTACTCAGCAGTGCTTCTAACGGCTGTGTCGTTGTATCCTTCTGGCTGTCTCTGAGGACAATGCAAATGTACTTTTAATCGAATTCATCGATGCACAATTATGTTTTTTAATATGTAGCATTTTTTTTTTAAATTGTTTCGATTGTTTATTTTTTTGTTTGAGCATATTTTTTATTAAGTTTACGGGCACTTGTAAACCTCTTGGCATAATTTTTGTTTAGCCAACATCTGCAGCAGGACGCAGCTTGAAATCCTTTCGAATCAAATCAGTTGGAAGTTAATTGAGTTAACGAACGCGTTGAAAGAGATTCGAATGATGAGACAGGGTTGAAGAAATTGAATTGATACAGGTTTTTTAGTTCAACCTTTGAACCTTCTAAATATAAAATTCAAATATTGACACTTAAAATTCCTTTTTTAAAGTCAACCGTTAATAGTTTTCTAGCATTAGAAAACTAATATTAGATATTAGTATATTAGAATACTTAATTCTTATTAAGTATTAAGTATTAAGTATTAAGTATTAAGTATTAAGTATTAAGTATTAAGTATTAAGTATTAAGTATTAAGTATTAAGTATTAAGTATTAAGTATTAAGTATTAAGTATTAAGTATTAAGTATTAAGTATTAAGTATTAAGTATTAAGTATTAAGTATTAAGTATTAAGTATTAAGTATTAAGTATTAAGTATTAAGTATTAAGTATTAAGTATTAAGTATTAAGTATTAAGTATTAAGTATTAAGTATTAAGTATTAAGTATTAAGTATTAAGTATTAAGTATTAAGTATTAAGTATTAAGTATTAAGTATTAAGTATTAAGTATTAAGTATTAAGTATTAAGTATTAAGTATTAAGTATTAAGTATTAAGTATTAAGTATTAAGTATTAAGTATTAAGTATTAAGTATTAAGTATTAAGTATTAAGTATTAAGTATTAAGTATTAAGTATTAAGTATTAAGTATTAAGTATTAAGTATTAAGTATTAAGTATTAAGTATTAAGTATTAAGTATTAAGTATTAAGTATTAAGTATTAAGTATTAAGTATTAAGTATTAAGTATTAAGTATTAAGTATTAAGTATTAAGTATTAAGTATTAAGTATTAAGTATTAAGTATTAAGTATTAAGTATTAAGTATTAAGTATTAAGTATTAAGTATTAAGTATTAAGTATTAAGTATTAAGTATTAAGTATTAAGTATTAAGTATTAAGTATTAAGTATTAAGTATTAAGTATTAAGTATTAAGTATTAAGTATTAAGTATTAAGTATTAAGTATTAAGTATTAAGTATTAAGTATTAAGTATTAAGTATTAAGTATTAAGTATTAAGTATTAAGTATTAAGTATTAAGTATTAAGTATTAAGTATTAAGTATTAAGTATTAAGTATTAAGTATTAAGTATTAAGTATTAAGTATTAAGTATTAAGTATTAAGTATTAAGTATTAAGTATTAAGTATTAAGTATTAAGTATTAAGTATTAAGTATTAAGTATTAAGTATTAAGTATTAAGTATTAAGTATTAAGTATTAAGTATTAAGTATTAAGTATTAAGTATTAAGTATTAAGTATTAAGTATTAAGTATTAAGTATTAAGTATTAAGTATTAAGTATTAAGTATTAAGTATTAAGTATTAAGTATTAAGTATTAAGTATTAAGTATTAAGTATTAAGTATTAAGTATTAAGTATTAAGTATTAAGTATTAAGTATTAAGTATTAAGTATTAAGTATTAAGTATTAAGTATTAAGTATTAAGTATTAAGTATTAAGTATTAAGTATTAAGTATTAAGTATTAAGTATTAAGTATTAAGTATTAAGTATTAAGTATTAAGTATTAAGTATTAAGTATTAAGTATTAAGTATTAAGTATTAAGTATTAAGTATTAAGTATTAAGTATTAAGTATTAAGTATTAAGTATTAAGTATTAAGTATTAAGTATTAAGTATTAAGTATTAAGTATTAAGTATTAAGTATTAAGTATTAAGTATTAAGTATTAAGTATTAAGTATTAAGTATTAAGTATTAAGTATTAAGTATTAAGTATTAAGTATTAAGTATTAAGTATTAAGTATTAAGTATTAAGTATTAAGTATTAAGTATTAAGTATTAAGTATTAAGTATTAAGTATTAAGTATTAAGTATTAAGTATTAAGTATTAAGTATTAAGTATTAAGTATTAAGTATTAAGTATTAAGTATTAAGTATTAAGTATTAAGTATTAAGTATTAAGTATTAAGTATTAAGTATTAAGTATTAAGTATTAAGTATTAAGTATTAAGTATTAAGTATTAAGTATTAAGTATTAAGTATTAAGTATTAAGTATTAAGTATTAAGTATTAAGTATTAAGTATTAAGTATTAAGTATTAAGTATTAAGTATTAAGTATTAAGTATTAAGTATTAAGTATTAAGTATTAAGTATTAAGTATTAAGTATTAAGTATTAAGTATTAAGTATTAAGTATTAAGTATTAAGTATTAAGTATTAAGTATTAAGTATTAAGTATTAAGTATTAAGTATTAAGTATTAAGTATTAAGTATTAAGTATTAAGTATTAAGTATTAAGTATTAAGTATTAAGTATTAAGTATTAAGTATTAAGTATTAAGTATTAAGTATTAAGTATTAAGTATTAAGTATTAAGTATTAAGTATTAAGTATTAAGTATTAAGTATTAAGTATTAAGTATTAAGTATTAAGTATTAAGTATTAAGTATTAAGTATTAAGTATTAAGTATTAAGTATTAAGTATTAAGTATTAAGTATTAAGTATTAAGTATTAAGTATTAAGTATTAAGTATTAAGTATTAAGTATTAAGTATTAAGTATTAAGTATTAAGTATTAAGTATTAAGTATTAAGTATTAAGTATTAAGTATTAAGTATTAAGTATTAAGTATTAAGTATTAAGTATTAAGTATTAAGTATTAAGTATTAAGTATTAAGTATTAAGTATTAAGTATTAAGTATTAAGTATTAAGTATTAAGTATTAAGTATTAAGTATTAAGTATTAAGTATTAAGTATTAAGTATTAAGTATTAAGTATTAAGTATTAAGTATTAAGTATTAAGTATTAAGTATTAAGTATTAAGTATTAAGTATTAAGTATTAAGTATTAAGTATTAAGTATTAAGTATTAAGTATTAAGTATTAAGTATTAAGTATTAAGTATTAAGTATTAAGTATTAAGTATTAAGTATTAAGTATTAAGTATTAAGTATTAAGTATTAAGTATTAAGTATTAAGTATTAAGTATTAAGTATTAAGTATTAAGTATTAAGTATTAAGTATTAAGTATTAAGTATTAAGTATTAAGTATTAAGTATTAAGTATTAAGTATTAAGTATTAAGTATTAAGTATTAAGTATTAAGTATTAAGTATTAAGTATTAAGTATTAAGTATTAAGTATTAAGTATTAAGTATTAAGTATTAAGTATTAAGTATTAAGTATTAAGTATTAAGTATTAAGTATTAAGTATTAAGTATTAAGTATTAAGTATTAAGTATTAAGTATTAAGTATTAAGTATTAAGTATTAAGTATTAAGTATTAAGTATTAAGTATTAAGTATTAAGTATTAAGTATTAAGTATTAAGTATTAAGTATTAAGTATTAAGTATTAAGTATTAAGTATTAAGTATTAAGTATTAAGTATTAAGTATTAAGTATTAAGTATTAAGTATTAAGTATTAAGTATTAAGTATTAAGTATTAAGTATTAAGTATTAAGTATTAAGTATTAAGTATTAAGTATTAAGTATTAAGTATTAAGTATTAAGTATTAAGTATTAAGTATTAAGTATTAAGTATTAAGTATTAAGTATTAAGTATTAAGTATTAAGTATTAAGTATTAAGTATTAAGTATTAAGTATTAAGTATTAAGTATTAAGTATTAAGTATTAAGTATTAAGTATTAAGTATTAAGTATTAAGTATTAAGTATTAAGTATTAAGTATTAAGTATTAAGTATTAAGTATTAAGTATTAAGTATTAAGTATTAAGTATTAAGTATTAAGTATTAAGTATTAAGTATTAAGTATTAAGTATTAAGTATTAAGTATTAAGTATTAAGTATTAAGTATTAAGTATTAAGTATTAAGTATTAAGTATTAAGTATTAAGTATTAAGTATTAAGTATTAAGTATTAAGTATTAAGTATTAAGTATTAAGTATTAAGTATTAAGTATTAAGTATTAAGTATTAAGTATTAAGTATTAAGTATTAAGTATTAAGTATTAAGTATTAAGTATTAAGTATTAAGTATTAAGTATTAAGTATTAAGTATTAAGTATTAAGTATTAAGTATTAAGTATTAAGTATTAAGTATTAAGTATTAAGTATTAAGTATTAAGTATTAAGTATTAAGTATTAAGTATTAAGTATTAAGTATTAAGTATTAAGTATTAAGTATTAAGTATTAAGTATTAAGTATTAAGTATTAAGTATTAAGTATTAAGTATTAAGTATTAAGTATTAAGTATTAAGTATTAAGTATTAAGTATTAAGTATTAAGTATTAAGTATTAAGTATTAAGTATTAAGTATTAAGTATTAAGTATTAAGTATTAAGTATTAAGTATTAAGTATTAAGTATTAAGTATTAAGTATTAAGTATTAAGTATTAAGTATTAAGTATTAAGTATTAAGTATTAAGTATTAAGTATTAAGTATTAAGTATTAAGTATTAAGTATTAAGTATTAAGTATTAAGTATTAAGTATTAAGTATTAAGTATTAAGTATTAAGTATTAAGTATTAAGTATTAAGTATTAAGTATTAAGTATTAAGTATTAAGTATTAAGTATTAAGTATTAAGTATTAAGTATTAAGTATTAAGTATTAAGTATTAAGTATTAAGTATTAAGTATTAAGTATTAAGTATTAAGTATTAAGTATTAAGTATTAAGTATTAAGTATTAAGTATTAAGTATTAAGTATTAAGTATTAAGTATTAAGTATTAAGTATTAAGTATTAAGTATTAAGTATTAAGTATTAAGTATTAAGTATTAAGTATTAAGTATTAAGTATTAAGTATTAAGTATTAAGTATTAAGTATTAAGTATTAAGTATTAAGTATTAAGTATTAAGTATTAAGTATTAAGTATTAAGTATTAAGTATTAAGTATTAAGTATTAAGTATTAAGTATTAAGTATTAAGTATTAAGTATTAAGTATTAAGTATTAAGTATTAAGTATTAAGTATTAAGTATTAAGTATTAAGTATTAAGTATTAAGTATTAAGTATTAAGTATTAAGTATTAAGTATTAAGTATTAAGTATTAAGTATTAAGTATTAAGTATTAAGTATTAAGTATTAAGTATTAAGTATTAAGTATTAAGTATTAAGTATTAAGTATTAAGTATTAAGTATTAAGTATTAAGTATTAAGTATTAAGTATTAAGTATTAAGTATTAAGTATTAAGTATTAAGTATTAAGTATTAAGTATTAAGTATTAAGTATTAAGTATTAAGTATTAAGTATTAAGTATTAAGTATTAAGTATTAAGTATTAAGTATTAAGTATTAAGTATTAAGTATTAAGTATTAAGTATTAAGTATTAAGTATTAAGTATTAAGTATTAAGTATTAAGTATTAAGTATTAAGTATTAAGTATTAAGTATTAAGTATTAAGTATTAAGTATTAAGTATTAAGTATTAAGTATTAAGTATTAAGTATTAAGTATTAAGTATTAAATATTAAGTATTAAGTATTAAGTATTAAGTATTAAGTATTAAGTATTAAGTATTAAGTATTAAGTATTAAGTATTAAGTATTAAGTATTAAGTATTAAGTATTAAGTATTAAGTATTAAGTATTAAGTATTAAGTGAAGTGAGGATCAGAACAATTTCGGAAAATCTTGACGCAGCTTTGTGTCAAAATCTGAATACTTTTTGATGAATTCTCCATTTTATTATTTTTCTATTTTCCAGTGTTATTAAATAACACTGTTTCGCGAGATCTTCTAAGAATCTTTCCTGACCAATCGATGAACATATTCATTTAAGTATCAGTCTGCCAAACAGTGGCGCCACAAGCCACTTCAAAACATGACCAAACTAATTAATTTATGTGAGTTTTTTGGAAATTTAAAATAAATAAATGCAAACGAAATAAGGACATTCTAAGCAGGCATAAATAAACTTTAACCACTTATAAAAAAACACTTAGTTCTGGTACCAATTGGGTTAAAAGGTAGTTCACAAAAAATTCACAACTGTTGGCACACAAACAGGACGCAAATTAATTGGAAATTTTTAAAAAAGGAAAAAGCAAAATTAAAATTAAGCTGTCAACTGTCCTTATGTCCTTAGCATTATGCCGATCTATATTAGTCTCAATAATTCAAGTGGTTGTCGCACTTTGACTGTCAAGAGCAACTACTTTAAACTAAAACATGTTCCTACCAGGAATTTCGGTATCCTTGCACCGCATTTCTTGTTATTACTTAATCAACAAATCCTTTTGCATTTCTACACTTCTTACACATTTATTTTTTTTTTTTGTTTTGCTTCTATTGCAGCATGTTTTGACAGCAAACGCGCCCACGCCATGCCATGTTTTACCAAAACAAGCCATGATCAATGATCCGATTCTTACAATGGTTTTGAGTTAACTTGCTCGTAATTGGATCTATGTGATCGTCCTGCGGACTATTGTGCTGCTGCAAAATTACAAATAATTTTGTCTGCCTTCTGAATTTGAATTTCATTCAGATGCTTATCGTAGCGCCAAGTGTTGATCCTTGTAATGAGGATCTTGTTGATCGTATTACTTGATAGGCTTGTTAGGCAAACCGTATTGTTTGCTTTGCTTTATTGTTTGTTGTTTGCACAACAATGACATGCAATATGAGTTAATTTAATTTTGTTGTTGTTATTTTTTATGATTCGAAATTTATAATTTGAGCGGAATGTTGATTAGTTTCTGTACGATCGTTTGCTAATAAGGATGAATGCTTTTCTGTATTTCTTTGTTTGCTGTTTCCAGTAATTGTCACTTTTGTGATTTTAATAATTTTTTTAAGTTTAACTTTTCGAGAATCTTAATACGGACACAAGATTAATTATTAAGGATACTTTACTTTTGTTTCTTGAACCACTGAAAAATGTTGAACTTCGTCCTTCGCAGCAAATGTACTTATGTTTGATGGCGAAAAGTTTACGGTAGGTTAGATAATTTTGATAGTTTTTCCAACAAAATTCCCAAACGACAAGTAAAGTATTCCAACAAAAACAAAATCAATTCCTGCAGGAAAATGTTACAAAAAACTTCATTTCAAATCGTTCAACGCACACAGTAGGTATTTTTGGCATGTGAAAACTCTCAATAAAAAAAAGCATAAATAAACCTAAATTGAGCCATGTTTGGAAACATATTTATTACGAGCGACTTATTGCCAACAACTAAGGCACCAACAGAAGATAAAGAAAACGAAGAAGAAGAAGAAGAAGATAACTCAATTGGGCGCAAAAGAAAGTGAGTCGGGCACATTATCCGGCAGATAGACGAAGGTGTCGAGACAGTTTTTAGGCTATGTTATGGATTTAAAAACCTTATCAGCAAAACAATATGTTATAATTTGAAGCTGCTGCTGCTGCTACTATTTATTTGCTGCAAGGATATCAAGGATTTTAAAGATTTATTGCAAGATTAAAGCTATTTTTTAGAGCAAAATAATTTGTGGAGTTATTTTTATGGTCAGCTGGTTGCACACGACAAAGTGGCATGTGGTGCTACGCGGATTCCATATGTTTGAGAGTATGTGTATAGAGTAGGCATCCTGTGAGCAATATAAAGGCACGAGTACTCCAGCAACATGTCTGGCTGATGGATATGTAAGCGAACAATTTTGAGTTTATTAGTTTGTTTGTCAGTCAGGGTCAACGTCACAGCGCCTTTGAGTGGCATATGTTGTGATTGCTTGCATTCCCGCACCCTACCGCTTGCTTTCTTTCTTCGATAGACGTAGCACAAGCTAGTCCCTGTGTGACTTGCGCTCCATTTAATCTCGACTTTGTTCATTCAATGTCAGTTCTAAGCCAAAAATAAGCGGCTTTTCCTGAAATCTATCTGGATTTTCAATTAGGTTTTAGCAACTTAAAAGGCAAAATGATTTAACTGTTAATTAGTTGTTTAATTTATTTATTTGATTAGAGTTGAAAATTCAATATAAACTTTTGACAACGGTTGCCCAAATTATGTTGGATTTCATTTTGATTTATATTGATCAGTTGAGAGAAAGAGGCTGGCTCGTTTATTAAAGAATAATAAAGATTGAACGTATGTCCCGTCACGTTCTATGCTTATCTTAACTGGGTATTCCATTTTATGGTCTGATAAGCTGTCTACAGCTCTAGCTAAGAACAAGCGCATGTTGCACCTCGTGCTGTTTTTGAATTTGTAGCAGACATGTTTAATCTTTTGGATTTTTATCACTTATAGACTCATAAAGACCGACAAATGTGTCTGTAATTGTAGCACTTAGCGGGACATTTTGCTCTTAACTGACCGAGTGACAAGCAATTGTTTCATGACATTGTCATTTGTTCAATATGCCATGCTTTGGTAATCATGATACCAATACAACCACTACAACAACATGATAGTTACAACCTAATAACTCTTCAACATCTGCTATATTGCTCGGTATATGACAGTGCTTGAAAAATTAGAAAAATGTTTCTTCTGGTTTCGCTTAAATTGTGAAAATGTTTTTTAGTGCTTAAAGATGAAAATCTTTAAAAAAATTGCTGACATACTGATGTGCTTCGAACACTGGAGTTGCAGTTTTGATCTGTCTTAAAAATAAATTATTGTCAGTTGTTTTGAGAAAAGGATACTCAATATACTGAGAATTGGGAAATACTAACAATATTCAAGCCAAAATACGCTTTCCAACTACGTCAGAACTACTAAAACCTTGTCCCGTTTGGTTTTATAAATTTCAGGAGGGAGGGGGGTAAAAGACGGTAAAATGTAAAAAAGAAATAATATAAAATTATTCAAAAACAATTTATAAATCTCAGAGTATCGAAAGCCTACACTTTGAATCCAATATTGCGACTATTTTTTTAGAAGTTTATGATCAAAATTTAATAAATCATTTTTGGGTCATTTATTATTATTGGCCTTGTTATAGACCAAAGACCATACCTATAAATTTGAATTATATTTTGGGCACTCTTGTAGGGATCTGAAGTTATGATGAACATTATCCAAATAAACATATATATTTAGGTAATATATAATTCGGGGTATATCAGACCAAATTATATCATTTCCACTTTTTTGAAAGTGATTGAGGTTAACTCAGTTTTTTTTTCATTCTGTGACTATTTTATCGTCAAAAAAACTATTTAATTGGCAAAAACTATTAAAATTAAGAATAAATTCAAAATGATGTAGTATAATGTAGGATTTAGAACAACTTTTCTTCATAACGCCGTGAGTAATAATCTACTGTACAGTAAAAATACACTTTTTAAATGAAAAATCGAAAATTTATAAAAACAGTTATAAAATAAATCGAAGATCCTTGGTTTTTGTGGCTATGAAAGTAGAGTAGGGCTGCCATACGTGTCGGTATACCAGCATATGTTCTGGTTTCATACTCTTTGTCACGGTGCACACCTCAAAAGAGCGTGGCACTTTTTCAGCTAACCAAATTTTCAGTGTTATTTTGGAACTTAAGTCAAACATGAATAAAACTGGAGATGAACTTACTATGCGCAAAAGAGGGTGGGACCACCCACACATTTTATATTTTTTTTTTCAAAAATATTTTTAAAATTATTTATAAAAGAAAGCAAACCAAAAACCAATTTTGTATGTTGTCTCGGTCGACCCTCAGAAATTTATGGCATTCCTTGTAGAGCCACTTGAATTGACCAAACATATTTTATAACTTTGTTTATTCTCAATATATAAAAAGCTACTTTCACATTCCGTATCCATAATCGTTCAAACTGTTCGTTCTTGCTATTACAGTGCTTTTAATATGCTACGAAATGGTCAGCCTTAAAATATGCAAATCAAATTTATTTTATATTTACCAGTAACAACACAGTGGCGACGACTGCAACATAACATTATATGAAATAAATGTAAAGATATCAAATATTTCATAATTAGCGACTAAAGTCAAAGTTGTTGCATGAAATGTCGAAATTGTACACCTTCAACTACAGCAAGACTACTTTCTTGACCTCATAAGCTAATTTATTAAAATTCTGACGTAGTACAGAAATGTTGTTGCCTGATTCATATTTAACTTAAAATTTAAGTCTAACAATCTAATATTTTTTTATTCTTAAACCATGTTTTTTTTAATATTTCTAAAAAATTAATACATAATTTAAGAAAAACTCTAACGTCTCATTAAAATTGCTTTAACAACACTAAGTAGTTCTCCTCTCGTCTTACTTTACTCGAAAAGAACATGCCTTAACAACTATTTAAACTGTCATTTATGCTGCAGTCCTCAGTTAGAACAAATGTCCTGCTGAGCACAATCTTCTTTCCAAGTAGTTCGGAGAACTTGAAAATAAAACCAATCTGCAATATTAAAGAGTATCCACTAAACGCATGCTGCTCCTCGTTTCTATAACAAAACAATTCAAACACAATCGGTAGTTTTGACAATTTAGCACCACCTGCAAGAAACCAGACTAGAAACTAGACCATTAAAACCAACAGAATAAAATCAGGAAATCGAAAAATTAACAACTCTATTGCTGGCAATAAAGACAAAACAAACAGATCGACGACATCCGACAGAGACATTGAAGCAAATGGTAGCCATTATGCAATACACGCACACGCAATGTGCAAAATCAAAGGACATCAAAAGACCCACAAACAAAGATCGTCAGCCGCCTCAACAGCAGGCGGCTTTTTGCAACCAAGACAACTAATTGACCAACACTGCTGGTCAGCGACAATTGACCAACGAACTGGATATTAGATCAGGGTTAGTTGATGAAGGGCTTCTCCAACACATTGACCGATGGGCGCAACACACTGATTTCAGATTTTTCAAGGCGCTGCTGTTACTAAGTGTGTTAATTGGCTCTGGAACCAGTGCTGTAGGGTGTGGATGCCATAACAGTACAAACAAGCCATATTCTTAGCTGCTTGACCAACACCACAATCACCAGTGCTGATGATGTCAACGTGACCAATGATGACTGCATGCAGATTAGCGTTGCGCATGCGTATTTAATATAGAGATATTTTTCACATACAGCTGCATAAGTTTCCGCAACTTTGTGTCGAGAACTCTTTTATTATCGCACTGCTTTTGCTTGTTCCTTTGTACCGGCATCGCCCTGCTCCGCTGACAATCTAATGAAGTTGTTACCTTTTGTCAACTGGACATTATCACGTTTTCACGACTTCATCATGCTCATAATGATTCCCGCTGACTGTGTGTTGCAAACGCCCCTCGATCATTAATTTAAATGCTCTAAACTTGGGTGTTGATCATGCGCAGCGCTGTTGTCAGCGTATAAAATTTGCATATGAATCAGTTTTCTTTTGGTATTCCGGAGTGGTTTCACATGGTTCGGTAGTAAAGATTCTATTTCGACTCTTTTGTAAAGTTGGTATTTTTTTAATTTGTTTACGTTGGTTTTTATTGCGAGTCTGTATAAAAATTTCCAACTGCTCTCTATACATGCAGTTGCTTAGCTTGAACTCTGTTTTTTTTTTTTTTATGTAAACCCCAAATTTAATGTTTTGTGGTGCGCCACTGCGTTAATTACACAGCGGATGTTGTTTGTTTGAGTTTTTGTAGATCAGAAGACAGTTGAAATGATGACAGAAATTTAAGTGTGTTCATACATTAATTTTTTTGTATGTAAAAATACGTGGTTATCCATTGTAATGTGTCAGAACTATTGTGCTATATGATAAACTTTAAATTAAGATCTCGGAGGTTCGTTAAACATAATCCCTAAAGAAAAGTTTGGTTAAGAAATCTTGCTCATCGGTTGTTATTCTAATACACCAATTATTGTAGATACTCAGCCCGAGAAATTAACTCGCCAAGGAATCGGTAATTTGGGCCGTCCGCTATACTTCGTCTGCTACACCACCACGAATATTATTTAAGGTAAATTTTGTGTTTCGGTGTATTCTAAGTTTTCGAAACCGTGCTAATTTATGCAATATTTTCTAATAAGTTTTAATACGACAATTAAAAACGACAATTAAAAGCGAAAATTAAAAAAAAAAATATAAAAAATATAGAGAAATTTTAAGCAGGATTCTTCAAGTCAATGCTTTTTGTTTCTATTTTACTTAATCTGTCTTTTGAAGAATCTTTAACTTTAGTCAATTTAATTTCTGTTTACGAGTTAACGAATAAATAGTGCAAAAAATACATTTAGATATTTAACTCAATTCTTTTGACTTGATTTTTTTTTTAAATTTCCTGCTTTATTTTTATTAGATTTTGCTTGTTTTTGACCTCATTCTAACTTAATGTTTTAATGATTTTATTGAATTTTTAATGTAATTTTTTATATGTTTCATGAAATTGTTTCTTAACTCGATTTTGACTTAATGTTTTGCATAATTATTTGTACTAGTATCGCCTAGGGTCGAAATTCGACCAATTTTTTGTTCTGCATATAATGATATATGCAGAAAAATACACCAAAGCTCTGTTATTCTTTACAACAGCAATCTACAACCTGTGTTGGCTACAACAGCGATGTTTAACAGAGCTATGTCTGCATTTATTTTTATGTTTTTTCTGACAAAAACCCATTGGGAAAAAGGTGTTTTTAGGTTCCTTCAATTAACCTATCGTAATGACATCAAATTCGAATAAAAATATTCTGCGCTTCTAATCAAAAATACCTTTCCATCGATATAAGTATTATGTAAATATATTGACATTATCCCAGTGAAAAGTGTACCTAAAACTTTTTGTTTGCGTATTAATATATAGAAGATATGCAGACAAAGCGATATGGTTAAAATAAGTTCGAGGCAATAATTTTTAATTGATTGGAGATATAAAGTTATTTCCTTCAAAGAAATTTTAAATTTTATTAATTTTTTAAAAATTAGCAAAAAAAACGTCTTAAAAAATATGTAATTTTGTCAAAGAGATCATATGGGGAAGCCTTGATTTTTTTGTTTGCACGGATAGTTAATAATTAAGTGGCAAAACAAAATAAATTCACCTAAAATGCGCTAAAGGTTTTGAAAGAAAATCAAAAATAAAAATTTGAGCTTTTATTTTTTACAACAGAAATCAGTTTTACCCTATATTTTACGAAAAGATCAAAGCGGACGACAAAGTTTGCCGAGATTGTTGAAATAAGTTCGAGGCTATTACTTTTAATTGTTGGAGACATAAATCTATTGCTTTAAAGAAATTATTTTAAAATTTAATTATTTTTTAAGAAAAAGAAAAGATTTAATAAAAATTTAATATTTTCAAAACAATTATAAGGGGAGCCTTGATTTTTTTATCTCACGGACAGTTTGTTAATTTAGTGTCAATACAAAATAAATGCACCTTAAATCTAAAAAAAAAATGCAGATTTCAGTTCATTTAAGTTAAACTATAATTGTGTATGGGCGCAGCAGTCGCACAAAATTCATACGAATTCATGCTAGCAGTGCTGACATTGCCTAATGGGCAGTAAAACTTATCACATTTATGCAAAAAAAAAAAACACAGTTCATGTGTCAAATTTCGATCTTCGAAATTCTGAACTTCAGCTCGCCCTGAGAGAAAGAAAAAATGGTAAAAATTAGGCGCGCTTTTTCAGCAGTTTTTTTTTTACTCTGATGTGGCAGAATTTCATTCTGTTCAAGAAGAGTAAAAATGAGAAAAAGCATTCTCAACAACAATACGACACAGCTCTGTTAATCTCTGTCCATCTCACTGTTACTCTCGCAATTACTTTTCTTTCTGTTGGCTACAACAGCGATGTTTAACAGAGCTATGTCGGCATTTATTTTGATGTTTTTTCTGAAAAAACCCATTGGGAAAAAGGTGTTTTTAGGTTTTCTTCGATTTGCCTACCGTAATGATATCCAATTCGAATAAAAATAATATTCTGCACTTCTATTCAAAAATACCTTTCCATCGATATTGTAAATATGTATTATGTAAATATATATTGATATTAGCACAGTTAAAAGTGTACCCAAAACTTTTTGTTTGCGTATTAATGTATAAGAATGATGCATTTTTGTCCAAATCCTCCTAGGAATTCATTAAAATTCCAATACAATCGCATTGAAACCGATCGAATCAACAATTTTTCTCCATAAAATCATCTATTTCCATCCATATGCTTCATTGAATTCATAAAAGTTCCAATGACTTATCCGTAACCTCCTCTGATAATTTCATTGCATCCGATTGGTCATAGAGTCATAATATTTGTTCAAACGCTCGAAAGAATCCATAACTGTTCCAATGAAACACCTGTGACCTGAGATATTCCAAGAAAGAAAGAGTTGCATCCCCCCTTCATTTGTTATGTTGCTCGAATTTTTATACTCGCACTTATACGCACACATTACGTGAGGATTTCTACCAAATCACTCTACTCTCAAACGAATATAGAAATAATGAAAAAATGTGGAATTTGTTATCAATGTTATCAATAAAACAATTGAATCCAAGTTGAAAATGCTTAAAAGTTTTTGTAGGTGTCACCATTTGCAACATAGAACAAACTTAAGCAGGGGAACTCCTCTCGTTGCGTCAGCGCTACGATAAATAAATCGTTAACTACGATTTCATAGGTTTAATTCATTAAAAAAAATATCATTAAAAAAGTCATTCTCACATTTTTAACACACAGGAATGTGCACAGTTAACACTAAATATATAATAAGTTTGAAAAAATTAAAAAAAAAATATTTTCAAAAATTCTGGTTTTTGCAAAAACTGTTTGTCTAATAATTAAAATAATGAGCACATAGCCTGAAAGCTTGTGAGCGCCTTTAATACGTGTATGGAAATTTTTTTAAATGATTTAATTTTTTACTGCATTTTGTGAAGTAAAACTTCGTGTTGCGTTAAAGCAACGTCGGGAAGAAATAGCTTAAAGAAGTTTCCGATCACTGAGAAAACAAATTTTCGAAAGCAACTGAAACCTGGTAGTTTTTAAAATTTTTATTTTTAATTTAAATTTTTATATTTTTAAAACACTTTAAAATCGATTAGAAAAATGAATGGTGACCGTGGTGACCGTGGCGTGCAGGTTAAGTGTGTGGCTTAGCACGCTCGGAGCCCGAGTTCGATCCCCAGTCACGGCGAAAAGTTTTATCAATAAAAAAATTTTTCAGATCGGTCACCACCTCTTTGCAGACAATGGCAAACCTCAGAGAGTAAATAATGCCATGTGAGAACATGAACTTTAGCCGTTCGGAGTCGGCATAAAACGTGTAGGTCCAGTTCTCGGTTAATTGTGTGCAAACATTTAATAACACACAACACAATTGATGATAAGAAGCTCGGTCAAAGTCCTTTTAAGGGCTGAAATGGCCGATATGTTGTTTTTTTTTTTTTTGTTAGCTTTAAACGAAGATTTTAAGGCTTGAGCTACAATATTTTCAATTTTTCTCGGAGAAAATGCAATTTTTTCTCGACACAATAACTAAGCACTTCACTTCGTTTTAAAAAATTAAATTAAATTAAAATTAAATTAATTAGTAAATTAATAAAATGAATACTTTAAACACATTTTTCATCAAATAAAAATGAAAACGCATATTTTCAAGCTCAGAAGTAAAATTAAACATGTTAAAAGCAACAACGAAAATTTTAGAATGAAAAGTAAAATGAATATTTTCAAAAACGTTTACGCCACAGAAAAATGAAAACGCACATTTTCAAATTCAAAAGTAATATTTAAATTTTTTTCAAAAACGAAAGGGTGATGCTTCAACTTTAAGAAAAAACAAACAACAAATTTATGTTTGTCAATTATAAATTTTATATAAATCAATTTTTCAATAATAGATTCATACCCACTCATAGCCCACTCAATCAAATTCATTTGATGTGATCCTTGCGCTCAAATGATCACTTCCAAAAAGAATTATAAATGTTAAAATATTCATTACCAAAAATTAAATGAACGTTTTAAAAACTCATTTTAAAAAACCAAACGAACGTTTTAGAAATAAATTTTAAAATGTTAATTTTAAAATATTTATACGTTAAAATATTAATTTTTCTTATCAATTTTAAAGCGTTTTACGGAGTTTAACTTTCCAGACGCACATAAAAATTAACCTTTGTTTGTGAAGTTTTTTCTTAAAAAATTATCCAATGAGTTAAAATAAAATTTTGATACTTTATTAATGGCGGGGTAAAGTATTTTTACTTTTTTTTTAACCATTTTTTATGTAATGCACAACATCTCAAGAATTTTGTGTCCAAATTTGAAGTCAATCCGAGTAAATCTTTCGGAGATATGTATTTTAAGTAAGTTTACCTCGAACGTCGATAAACGTAGCTTATAAACTTTAAACGCGTTTTTCTCAAAACTACATTTTCAAAGTCCGTGTTCACACTGAGAAAACTGTGCGCCTCTAACGTTTATTTTCATTTCAAAAACGGACATTTTAAAATTAGCTTCTAAAACTTTCGTTTGATTATCTATAATAAGTATTTTAACATGAGTTTTTAAAACGTTCGTTTGATAGTTTAAAATGAAAATTTCGAAAATTGCATGTAATTCTTCTTAAATTTTAATTTTGAAATATCAAAGGAACGTTTTCCTAGCTAATGTTAAAATGTTTATTATAGAAAATCACACGAACGTTTTAGAAGCTCATTTTAAAATATCCGTTTTTGAAATGAAAATAAACGTTAGAGGAGCAAAATCTGGGTTAAACGTTTTCAAAAGTAGCTCGCTACCTGCTTTTCGTGCTATGAAACGTTTTCACAGTTTTCTCTGTGCACTGCCATTTAAAAACTACTTGACCGATTCATTTTAAACTTGGTTCACATTTTCTACACATAAAATGCCTCCGCCCCAACGCTGATTTGATTTTTTTTTTACATAAAAGGGTTTTCCCACCCACAAAATTGCGGAATTTTTCGTGGAAAATAGCAGTTCACACTTCAGATGGCTACCAACAATTTTTAAATAAAAAAACAAATAATCAAAGAACGTTGGGGGGAGGATTTGATGATACTTTGACTAAATTTTAATGGTTTTTGATTTCCGGGAAAAGCTCTGTCACGGCTTGTTTTTCGATATTTCAATATTCCTGGAAAAAAATTACAGAATATTGGTAAAAGTACACTTAATAATTTACGAAAGGTTTTAATAAATTTGCTCATACTCAAAAAAAAAAATTCAGTGTTTTTTTTTCTATGCTGAAACCCTTACACCCTCCTTAAACATGCTTATGATATGTCTACACAGGGAGCTAAGTTTGACTTACCAGTGCAAAGCTTAACTCAGTTTGCACTTGTAACTTGAACATGCCTTGTTTTGTTTTTGATGAGCAAATCGGCGTACACCATAGCTGTCTCGGAATTATAAAATTCCACGATTATAAAATTATTTTTTACATTTTTTAACATTTTGCACCAAGTGGTGACCGGAGGCTTCTTTGGTGTGCACCGATTTGCTCCTCTTCTCAATACACATTTTCGTTAAAATTCTTTTTAGTTAAGCTCGCCTTTTTCTTTATTGTTGGGCTAGTATAACTTGCGTCCTATAAAGTTTTATTAAAAAAATTTTTTTTCCAGCGAAAACTTAAAATTTTCCAAAAGTGCGTTGTGCCACCGACACTAATCCAATCAGCAATCACTAATCGAATGAACACCTGCTCAACAGTTTTTTTTTTAACGCTAAAGCAGAATGTTCATTCTGTTCAGGCTATCAGTGTGTTCAAGGAGAGTGAAATTGAGAAAAAGCCTTTACAACAACGATAAGCTCTGTTAATCTCTGGCCATCTCACTGTTACGCTCGCATTTACTCTTCTTTCTGTAGGCTACAACAGCGATGCTTAACAGAGCTATGACGCATATTTTGATGTTTTTTCTGATAAAACCCATTGGGAAAAAGGTGTTTTTACGTTTCCTTCAATAAACCTATCTTAATGACATCCTATCCAAATAAAAATATTATTCTGCACTTCTGCTCAAAAATACCTTTCCATCGATATAAGTATTATGTAAATATATTGACATTAACACAGTTAAAAGTGTACCCAAAACTTTTTGTTTGCGTATTAATATATAGATTGCTTTGTAACATGATTTTGTCTTGATTTACCGGGTTAATTTTTGACTCGAATTTTAAATCGTTTCTTGCTCTTTTTTTTGAATGAATGTTTTATAAGATTCTTGGTTTAATTTTTTTCTTTATTTTTTATTCGATTCTTGAGTCAATATTTGAGTTGATTTTCGGCTTGGTTTCAGACTCGATTTCTTAATACTTTTGAACATGATTTTTGTTCTAATTTTCTGTTAGTTTTTACTTGATTCTCAATTTGAAATCAACTTAATTTCGGACTGAATTTTTGGCTTACCTTTGACGCATTTTTTACTCGATTTATAACTTGACATTGCCTGTTGACATTACCTATTTGCATGATATAATAGTATTACCAGGTAGTGTTGACAAATGTTGATTCTCTCAGCTACAAGTAAACGAACTCTTGTCAAAAACAGCTGTTCGTTATTATATGCGTTGACCACATTCAGCTGTGTCAACTGTTGTGACAGCTCAGAAAAATTGTTTGTATCAAATTAAAAATTTAACAAATTAAAAATTTTCTATTTTTATATGCATTTTAATGCGCAACTTCATATTTATGTGCATCAAGTTTTGACTTAACAGTTGCCAACTGTTGGGTACGCTGAATGTGACCAGTGAAAATTAATTGTATGCTATGATGGATTGTGAGCGCTCTCTTTCTTGTTATATTTTTTGACAGAAGTTCGTTTTGGGTTTAATTTTTTTTTTTTGCTTGATTTTTAATGATCATTTACTTGATTTTGACTTGGTTTCCTGACTTAACTCTTGGCTTAATTTTTAACTTGATTTGTTATTTGTTTTTACTATATATTTGGCTTGATTTTTTATATGACTTGACTTAATTTTGGATTAACTTAATTTCTTTTGCAATTTTTGATCGATATATTTTTATATTGACATTTTTTTTTAATGGATACTGAAGATTAATGATTTTTACTCGATAATTTGCTAGAAATTTTGTATAGATATTATCTTGATATTGAATTGATTTTTTTACTTAATTTTTAATTTTAATTTTTGTTTTGATTTTTGACATAATTGTTTATTGATTTTTGTCTAAGTTTTTTATTGATTTTTGAATTGATTCAAGCTGGGTGTTTAACAAAATTTTGGTTTAATTTTTCACTTATGCTTCACTTTAGTTCGACATGAATTTTACTAAATAATAATTGAGATGTTTGACATGGTTCTTGTTTATATTCTTTACTTGAATTTTTACTGACTTTTAATTGACCTTAAATCGAAGTTTGGCTAAATTTATTTTATAAATTTTTCATAATTCTAGTCATCTTGTTTGACTCTTTCGGCTCAATTCTTGCTAATTTTTTGACTTAATGCCTTATTTTTGAATTGATTTTTAATGTATTTTTTACTTGATGCTTAACATGATTCTTGACTAGACTTTTTAGTTTGTTTATGATTGATTTTAAAACCGCAATTTTTTCTGGGTTTTTTTTATAAATTTTTCCCCTGGTTTGGTTTGATCCTATTGATTTTTGACTAAATTTTTTATTAGGTACTTGTGTTTGACTTGCATTTTGATTTCATGTTCATGAATTTTGCTTGACTTTTGTTTCAATTTTCTATTGGTTTTTTAATTGTTCATTGGTTTTTTCGTTTGATTTTGCAATCGATTCTTGATTATAAATCCTCATAATAATTTTTTTCTTTTTTTCTATTATGTATTTTAATAAAATTAACAAAAAAGGTCGGAAATGGGTTAATGCGTTATTGCATTGTTATTGTTATGGGTTAATATATTAAGTTATACCAAAAAAAGTTCTGTAAATTTCATAAAAGTAAAAATATGAACATGGAGAGAAAAAAATGGGCTAAAATCAAGCTCCAAGCGAAAATTAAATAAGCTCAATAGCGCTAAAACCACCTCAAAACAAGCTATTTACGTAGTTTATGCCAGAAATTGGGCTTGAAAATTATTTCGGTAAATACCTCAATTTGTGCTTAATAAGTGTCACCTTGGGCTTGATCATAAAAGTCATCCCTTGATCATTTTTGCTGTTGTTGTTTTGCTCATAAAAAAATGAGCCACCGAACGACATAATTCTCAGTTGGTTTTTCTCGCTGTTAGTATAAAAGTGCAGAACATAAATTAAAAAATTATATATTTTCCTGTCCGAATTGGATCAAATATCTTATTTGGACAATGAAAATATAATTTTGAATTTGCGACTGGTCATTGTTTAATTCGGTTCCTTTGATGTCTGAGCCCCTTACATTTTGTCATCTTTTGTCTTGTATTATTAAAATTCATAAAATGTTACATTCCAAAATTTCATAGATTAGGCATATGAGAGCATATTAAGTTGTTTTATTCACAATCCATAAATGACATGCATTGCACAAATGAGTATGTTTTTTATAATCAATACCTAAATGTCATAAATTGAGCCCAAGTGGGCATATTTGTTTTTTGACGAACAATCCAAATTTGCATACCAAAATCTTGATGGCTTGATATCAAAAATATTATGACCAAAGTCACTCCCAAAATAAATTGATTTGGGATTGTTTTCAGCTCAAATATCTCTCCGTGTAAATATTTTATGGTGTGGTGACCGTGGCGTGCAGGTTAATTGTGTGGCTTAGCACGCTCGGAGCCCGAGTTCGATACCCAGTCGCGGCGAAAAGTTTTTTCTATAAAAAATTTTTCTGATCGGTCACCCACCTCTCTGCAAACAATGGCAAACCTCAGAGAGTAAATAATGCCATGTAAAGCTTCTTGAGAACATAAACTTTAGCCGTTCGGAGTCGGCATAAAACATGTAGCTACGTCCAGTTCTCGGTCAATTGTGTGCAAACATTTAATAACACATACAACACAATTGATCATAAGAAGCTCGGTCAAAGTCCTTTCAAGGGCTGAAATGGCCAATTTGTTTTGTTTTTTGTAAATATTTTATTGTGTACCCAAACCAGGGTACACTGAATAAGGTAGCCGCAACACAGAGAGCGCGACTGCCGCAAATGTCAAAGCGAACTGCTTCAGCTGTTGTTGTTGTTGTTCTTTTTTTCGACAGCCAGTTGATTTTGACACTTTCGGATAAGCGAAAGAGAGCACAGTCAGTTTTGAGGCAACCTTGTTATTCAACCATGACCCAAACCACTTTTAACATGTTCATGTTTTGTGCTCTTTGTGCATCATTTATACTAAGGGTATTCATGCAAAGAGGCAAGAATATAATTTGGGCAATTAGTTATTTTTATCAGGCAGGTTGCATGAGCATCCCTTAAAAGTCGATTGAGCATTTGCATCATATATCAGCTGTTTGCAAGTTCAGTGTTTGCTTTTTGCAAATGAAGTATATAAATATTTTTTAATTCTTCTCAGTTCTCAATTCACAAAATTTCTATTCTTACCTCTTCCATTTTATTTAATTAGATTTAGAATTTTGACTATATCTTCTCCTGCTTCTAATTTTTCTTTTGCTTTAATACAATAAATCAGCTGATTGATGTTATAAGTTTACCTTCTCGTTTGCTCAGCTAAATCGTTGAGCAAAGATATCTGGTTTGTGCAAAAGCTTCTTCATACAAACTTTGACAGTTCATTTATAAGGAGAATAAACTTATACGGTTTATACCGTTTATAAGGGTTTTGCACAGTTGCATGAAAACCCTTACTATGTATCTGGTTCTTTCTGCATATTTTGCGCATCAATCGCGTATAGGGCAGTTCACATTGTCAACAATGCTTATTAAATTGTTAAATTGTTGATCAAACTTGTTTGACGACACAAGTTTTAACATTATCAATTTATTCTTCCAACTTCATTACTTTGTTGTTCACCGAAATGAACACATCGCGATTACGGTGGAATTTTTTTATATTCCCTTGATAATTATTATATTTAATTATATTCGGCATAATAGGTGGATTTTCTTAATCTTCGGCATCGGTCGAATATTTTTGACGAATGTTTTTTTCTTTTAAAACATTTTTGTTATAATTTTTTTGGTTTATTTTTGTATAATTCGATGAACTTCGTTCAAAATTTGACATTTCGAATTGATTGATTCTGATACAAAAAAATGGTAAATGGAAATGAAACCTCCAACCGCTAAATTTTAAACTATACACAATTAATTGGTGTCTTTCCATGGATTTTGAGAAATTTGTTTTCAAACAAATAATGTTTCATTTAATCCTTCACATATATACAAGCAACCAACCAACCAACCAATTAGTCGGCACATCATAAAAATTCCTCAAAGCAAGATTTCCATAAAAAATTCATTCAGAAAATTTGTCAAAGATGCACCAAATAAAGGATATCAGAATACAACACTATAAAAATCTCTCCGCATAAATTGATGGCATTCGTTCCATCAAATAAAATGAAATAATATCAATTTAGTCCTTTGATATAACAACTCCTTGCAAACATCAAAAATCACAACAAAAACTCACGAAATTTTAAAAATTATACAAATACTCGTGTGCACATGAAAGTGTATATGTTTGTGCAAGTATGTGTGTCAGTATGAAAAGAAAAAAAAAATTCACAGTAGTAAAAATAAAAACATATAAAACCATATGAAGCTGAGTCTGAGTAGCGCCCATTATGTTAACTTATGCGGCATCGCTTTGGAATATGAAATTCGTCACGTTTGTCACATTAACATAGCTGGTAGGGCAAAGAAAAAACAAAAAAAAAAAACAAATGTGATATAAAGACTTCAAATGTGTAACCGAAAAGCCTCAATCTGGTAAATACCTGGTGTTGCTCACACTGCCACTCAGCAAATAATAACGAGACTGGCATCTCTTAATGGGAAGTTCTTTTGGCTTAGCTTATGGCTGATTTGGTGAATAGTCAAGTAGTGGAGATAAAAAGTCGAATTTATAAAAATAAACAACAAAACGCAAACATATCCTACGAAAAAAGACAGAAGACAGAAGCAGTAGAAGGACATCTTCATAACTTAAATTTGCATACATCATATCATGTTATGGCGTTTGATGCGATGACTTTTAGGAAGCACTTCGATAGCATATCATATCTGGAATTTGGTTGTTGTTGTTGTTCGTTCTTCTTGTTGTTTGATGCTGCTTGTGACATCTTGAGTGACTGTTTGGCTCTATCGTCTGCCTTTGAAATTGTATCGCTTCGGTGTGTTACTTATGACGCTTATTATGCAAATTGACTGAATTGAGATGGATAAAGTTGTGTTTATTGCGTGCATAGCCACATATCCTTTGGATTTAAGTGTATGTCCTTTTCCGTTATGAGCATAAGTGGTGTTTTTGAAATGTACTTTGCAGAAACTTAACTTCAACGTTTGTTTGTTTGTTCGTACCTGACTATCTTGACAGTGACGTAGTTGACTTTGATACCTGTTGTGGAGATTTCAAAAATGGCTGTTTGTTAGACTTTTAGGAGAATATGTTTAGGAAAATTTGGGAAAAGTGCAAATGACAAAGTTAAATATCAAAACTTTTATGTAAAGAACACATAAAATAAGTTGCGAAAAGTACTAGTCAGTTCAGCATAAATCCTGCCAATGTTCTACAATATTCCATTCAACCCTCGAAACGACCGACCGGCCACATTAACAAGTTCCGTAGCAATTAAATACAATAAAAAATCAAGGTCATGTCTTCGACGCAGACAGAGGCTCAAGTGCATACTTAATTATTTTTTTTCTTTCTGATGGAGCCTTCGCTGACACTAAAGAGCAAAAAATTAACAGTTTACCACAATCTATAGTGAAGTCTTGGCTTAAATAATGATGAAGTTGTAAAATATAGCAATAATAACATAATACTGGATAGCTGCAGCTCCATTTTCTTATATCTCGTTTGTAACTCCACTGTCGAGGAGTTGCTATTCTTTGAAATAAAGTTAATTCCAAAACCACGTAGCTGGAAACTGTTAAATTGTTGAATCCTTCGTTTCTTTTCTGTAAATAATTGTTTATCAACATTTTAAACTCACAAAATTCGTTTTTATTTGCAGTTTTTAAAATAATTTAAACTCACGCACTGAAATTTACGCGAACTAAAAAATATCACAGCGCTATCTGGCGGTAAGCAGCACACTTATTATTATAACACTTTAACTACTGCTTATTGAATACACAAACCTTCTACTTTGCTTAATCTTATTACAGACACTCACTCACATATTATATTAGAGTTGCCAGCTCAGTGCTTTTACAATTTATTTAGAATTGAAATAACAGAGAGAGAGACATTACAAGAAGTTTGATGGCCGATCCTAACTAAATCAAGGATTCGAAACAAGATGGTGCAAAGCGCCACGATTTGAAAGTGTGAAAACTCAACAGCATAATTATTTTCGACTTATTAATTTTTTAAAAAAATTCCACCAGAAATTTCGAAAATGCTCAAACAAAATATCTCTCCAATTCGACTGCAGACTGCAATTCGAAATATCGCAATAGGCAATAAAACCAGTGCTCTTCATACGAAGGCCTGCATTGACATTGAAACGAAAGAGCATCAATCGAAAGGCCATTCGCTCAGCTTGGGCTAAAGCCTACTTCGGATTTTTTAACCCTAGAATGACATGCTTATTTTTTATACATAAAGGTCATGCTTCGTCGAATCGACGACACCATTTTTTAAAAGGCCCCTGCCGATGTCTTATACAGAAAAGTCTTTAGAAATGACTTGTTTTTGATTATTCAGATTATTAAGAATAAGAGAAAATACCAAACAATTTTATGTATAATAGTTTTTAATACAAAAATAAATATTTTCTGTTTGAGTTCATTTGGATTTTTTTTAAAAAAAGGTACATAAAACAAAATTATATATTAACTACTTCAAGCATACATTGAATATAAAATTAATTTTTACCTTAAAAACAAAGTTCTAAATTTTATTCAGATGACGTTCTTAAATGGATGATGTAATACTATAAGCAATAGGCCATTGCAAGCGCTGAAACAATCAAGTTCATCATTGGATTCGTTGTAGATCGATAACATTTTTTCCAATTTCTTAATATTTATATATGTTTTTGGTTGCAGATTTTGCGTTCCAGCAAACAAAATGGAATATTAATACAAAAACTACAAAAAACAAAAAAAATATGAAACTGAAAAAGCCATGCTTCGTCGTTTCGACGACGATAATTCGTAAAAATCATACTTCTAAATTATTTTTTCGGTTCTACGTCTGCGCATACTTTCAAGCTAGACTTTGACTGGTGCTATAGGAAAAATCAGAAGAAAACAAAATAAAACAAGGAAGAAAAATGATTTTATGAAACCATGCGTCGTCGATTCAATGAAGCATGTCCTTCTAGGGTTAAAAATCGGAGTCTTCACTTTTTTTTGAAATTTGTAGAAAACTTCATTCATTTGAGTGTATCTCCCAAACTATAGATCGGCGAAGACGAAAGTGGCACCAATGGAAAGGCCATTCGCTCAGCTTGGGATATAGTTTCCTCCTGATTTTTTTAAAAATCGGGGTCTTCACTTTTTTTTAAATTTGCAGAAAACTTTATTCATTTGATCAAACTATAGATCGGACAGAGACGAAAGTGGCACTAATGGAAAGGCCATTCGCTCAGCTTGGGATATAGTTTCCTCCTGATTTTTTTAAAAATCGGGGTCTTCACTTTTTTTTAAATTTGCAGAAAACTTTATTCATTTGATCAAACTATAGATCGGACAGAGACGAAAGTGGCACTAATGGAAAGGCCATTCGCTCAGCTTGGGATATAGTTTCCTCCTGATTTTTTTGAAAATCGGGGTCTTCACTTTTTTTTAAGTTTGCAGAAAACTTTATTCATTTGATCAAACTATAGATCGGACAGAGACGAAAGTGGCACTAATGGAAAGGCCATTCGCTCAGCTTGGGATATAGTTTCCTCCTGATTTTTTTAAAAATCGGGGTCTTCACTTTTTTTAAATTTGCAGAAAACTTTATTCATTTGATCAAACTATAGATCGGACAGAGACGAAAGTGGCACTAATGGAAAGGCCATTCGCTCAGCTTGGGATATAGTTTCCTCCTGATTTTTTTGAAAATCGGGGTCTTCACTTTTTTTAAATTTGTAGAAAATATGATTTATTTGAGTGTATCTCCCAAACTATAGATCGTACAGAGACGAAAGTGGCACCAATTGGAAAGGCCATTTGCTCAGCTTGGGATATGGCCACCTCCCGATTTTTTAAAAATCAGGGTCTTTAATTTTTTTTAAATTTGCAGAAAACTTTATTCATTTGAGTGTATCCCCCAAACTATAGATCGGACAGAGACGAAAGTGGCACCAATGGAAAGGCCATTCGCTCAGCTTGGGATATGGCCTCCTCCCGATTTTTTTTAAATCGGGGTCTTTATTTTTTTTTAAGTTTGTAGAAAACTTTATTTATTTGAGTGTATCTCACAAAGTAAAGATCGGACAGACACGAAAATAGCACCAATGGAAAGGCCATTCTCTCAGCTTGGGATATATATTAAGCCATATGGAAATATTGCTAGCTTTATATGAAATATTTTTTAATATGGCGTGATTTTTCATTACAGTTTTTCACCTGTGGCGCCTTCAACTTTAAAATTAAAATCACTAAAAGAACCAACTATCCCAACCTGAAAAATTGTTTTTAAGAATTGTGCTATTATTCATAATAATTTTTAGACTGCGGCGCTTTTAAATTAGAAGTAAAAAATAACCTTAAAAAATTGCAAAATTACATGAAAAATTGCGATATTTTAAGTACAACTTACAACATTATATATAACTGTAAAGTTGTTGTATGAAATTGTATGGGTAATAGCTTGTTGCCTATGTCATAACACAACCTTTCATTTGATACAATAGCTGTGTTTTTTACCAAGCGAGTTCTCAAAAAACAACCGCTTATCACACGTTTACTCGCTTAAATAACACAGGAAACTGTTAGTCGCTTAAAAGTTTGGCGAGCAAACGAACAAAAATGCTTCCAAGTTATGTTGCAATAATTCTGTAAATTTCCTATAAAGGTGGCAACTTTAACTGATTGATAGTCAATAGTGATGCATGAAATTACAATTTTTTGTACCCAATACTCTTAGTGAAAGATTAAAATTTTATTTTTCATCAACATTTGAAGCAACAACAATGAAATTACATACTTTAAATAGAAGGGTATTAAAGATTGATCAAATATACTCATTATTTAAACAAATATTTAGGTTTTTCAAGCAGTTAGTATTGAGAATCTTTTGAGTATCGGGTACTTATTAAGAACCGAGTTACAGATACTTTAAATTTTAAAATTTCTGTAGCAATATCTGTCAAAGCTTTGAAAAATAAAATAAATTGTCAAAAAATTAGAAAAAAGTTAAGAAGCAGGAAGAAAAAGCTGAATCGATCAAACAAAAATTCAAAGAGAAGGCTTCCAAAAAGGATATATCCATACGCAAGTTGCGAGCAAGTCCATTGTCACCTAGAACTGAAAGCCTGGATTAAAGTGAAGAAACATCTTAGCTCATCAATGTCATTACTTGCTGCCATTACCAAGGGATGATGAAAGCATTACCAATTGAGGTGATCATCTTTAAGTAAGGCTCGCAGACTTGCAAAGGAGTATGGGGTGAATGTGTATATGTGACAAACAATCCAAAAAACGATGGAGTCATCAATGTAGTGCTGCTGTTAAGGTTTAAACTCTAGAAGTTATGGTTTCTTTTTTTTGAGTGCCTATTGTTTTAGTCTGTAAGTTTTATGTACATATGTTCCCTAATAGTTTATAGAATGTTTGCAATAAATTTGTTTAACATATTCAGCAAAAAAACAACTATTCTTTTGTGATTTAATTTATTCTGGTTGTCATATCGTCTCATCCTCATGAAGTCATCGGTTTCTGATGTTTGGCAATTTGATGTTTTTCAGTTTTGTTTTTATACTTTTTGACATTTCAGAAAATGCTTCCAAGTTTAAAAAAAAAAATATTACTAAGTGACTAATCGTTTTTTGCCTACTCGCTTGGTAAAAAACACAGCTAATATTGCTTACTAAATATTTCACTTTATAACTTAATTTTTCCAATTTTATAACCACTTCAACTTCTGAAGCACTTGGAAGCTACTTTTAATATTTTTCACCATTATATTTTTAGCTAAATTAAAGCTAAATTTTTGTTCTCTTATATTGACACTAGTTCGGCATACAAAATCCGTGTAAGCAAGCCCTTTTTTTCATTACTAAATCCAAGAGCTGGCAACTCTGGCAACAACCCCTTTCGTCGGAAACGTCAACAAAATCCACCTGAATCAGCCGATAAGTATTGTTCTTGTGTTTTGTGTACATTTTCAATTGGTTGAATTGTTTTTGACATGTTTTCGCAAAATAACTAGATGTAATAATATCGTAAAATCCACTTTTTTATTATTTTAAAAAACTGCTGAAAATGTAAGCCTAAAAAGATCAATACAAATTTAATTTACTTCAGTCAAGCTCACTTGTTCATCACACTATTTGCAGAACCGAAACGCAAACTGTTCCTGTCACCACACCACGTCAGCACTATGGCACGTCATAGACGCACCGCTGTTACAAGCAGCAACGGCAGTAAGACTGCCAAGTCGCATACGCACAATGGTACCAACAGCAGCACCTCCACAACAACTACATCATCATCGCACTCCGGTACACACACCGCTGCCGCCACAAGCAATAGCCATCAGACGACGCACGGTCCAAAAGTCAGGATTAATCTTAAGCACAGTGGCAATAACCACACACATTCTAACCATAGTGGCAGCAGCAGTGCAAGTGGAGGTAGCAAAGGTGCTGCCAACAGTAAAACTGCTACCAGTAGCAGTAATAAAAACACTAATCGATTCAGCATATTCTCCCACATTATACTCGATGGTTGGATGATATTCTTTGGTTGTGTTTGTCTGGTTGTTGCTTCTTATTTTGGTTTCCTGGGCTATTTGGAGACACGTGTCAACACACCCT
The DNA here is from genome assembly GCA_958299015.1 of Tetanocera ferruginea. Classification (NCBI taxonomy): domain Eukaryota; kingdom Metazoa; phylum Arthropoda; class Insecta; order Diptera; family Sciomyzidae; genus Tetanocera; species Tetanocera ferruginea. The sequence continues at coordinate 3,977,831 of OY282643.1, read as the reverse complement.
TCGACAACAACAAAATGGTGAAGCGCACTGGTCTCGATGATCCGGAACGTTACTGGGGCAGTTATAGGCCCGGAAATTATTTTGGCATGAAAACACGTGATGCGAATTCGTTGGTCATGGGGCTCATGTGGTATCAACCGTCAAACTTAGGACACGGTGGTCAGGGTATTCGTCATTGGTGCGACTTAAGCGACAACTTGGAGAACTATGGTTGGACGCATCATGATGGTCGCACGTTCGGCGAGCAGGAAATACACGATATGCCGTTAATGCTGAAGACATCGTTCATAAAATTTTCTACTGAAAAGAAATATGGCGGTGATTGGACGGCGCGCATATCGGTGCGCAATACAAGCACTGCCAGGGATCGCACGATATCATTGATTTGGTATGTAGCGTTGGATCAGCGTACCAATGGAGACATCAAATATGTATCTGATGAGCAGAGCACAGAGCCAGGAGTGTTTGGCGAAACTCTAGGATTGGGTCAATTTCAGGTGAGCGCATTAAAGACGTGTAGCTATACGCAGAACTTGAAGATTTTTTATTTCTTGTCTCGCCATAGGTGCGCTTTCATCCGGTCAAGGGTAAAGTTTTGCACAAGTCCTACTTGAGCACTACGGCGAATTCGCTGAGTCAGCTTAAGGAAGCGGTATTTTCACATTTCCGCGTTATGGCTGACAAGAAAGGACGTCGTTTCATTGGCTTGCCGGGCGCCATGATTTCGCAGACTGCTGGTGCTGTGCCTAGCCCAAATTTTATTGCTGTGCAGTTTACCGCCGATGTAGATTTCGCTTTAGACATTACTTTTAATTCTATGTCGGAGCACGAAGTGGGCGATCCAATTATACTACCTCCAAAAGGATTGCAGTACACCACTATGTTGCAGGATAACATTGCCGAATTTGATGAACGCTTCGAGCGCATTTTCCAACTAAAGGCTAAAGGATTTTCGTCGAATGACATAAATTTTGCAAAATATGCTCTTAGCAACATGGTTGGTGGAATAGGTTACTTTTATGGCTCTAGTCGTGTACAGTCAATGTACACAAAAAATCCGGTACCCTATTGGAAGGGATCACTGTATACAGCAGTACCATCGCGTTCGTTTTTCCCACGAGGTTTTCTCTGGGATGAGGGTTTCCATGGTTTGCTCATATCATCGTGGGATCTAGATATTGAATTGGATATCATTTGTCATTGGTTTGATTTGCTCAATGTGGAAGGTTGGATACCTCGTGAACAGATTTTAGGCGAAGAAGCTAAGGCTAAGGTGCCAGAGGAATTTGTTACACAGCAAAATACGAATGCAAATCCACCAACTTTCTTCTTGACCCTCAAAAAGATACTGACACATCACAAAAAGGAGCTATCGACAAACAATCGCTTAGCTACACTTGAACGTTTGTATCCCAGATTACAGGCTTGGTTCAATTGGTTTAATGTCACACAAAAAGGTAAAAATTTCATTTTCATAAATTTTTTAACAAAAATGTGCTACAATGTGCCCGATGTTGTGTGCCACATTCACAATTAGAATAAATCAATTTTACGAATCGGCACATATTTTTTAGTTTAGTTTTTAACATTGACTTACTTTTGTATTTAGGTGATATACTCGGCACATACAGATGGCGTGGTCGTGATGAGACAAGTGAACGTGAGCTGAATCCAAAAACTCTAACCTCTGGTTTGGATGACTTTCCGCGTGCCTCACATCCTTCGAGTAATGAACGGCACATCGATTTGCGTTGTTGGATTGCATTTGCGGCGGGCGTTATGTTTGAACTGTCCACCATACTGGGCAAAGATGACATCAAATATTATGAAACAGCTTCGTTTCTTACAGACAACCAGCTGCTTAACAATCAGCACCTCAGTCCTTTTACCGAAACCTATTCAGACTGGGGACTGCATTCAGACTCAGTTGTGTTGAAACGACCTCAAGTCACGCAACGTAATGTACATAAATTTCAAAACGCCCAACCGGACTTGGTGCGTGTAACGCTCAAACAACCCGACAACAAATTTGTCGACTCTACCTTCGGTTATGTCAACCTATTTCCATTTTTGCTGGAGATACTTGAACATGATTCACCCTATCTGACTAAAACATTACGCGATTTAAGTGACCCGAATATACTCTGGACAAAATTCGGTTTGCGTTCGTTGTCCAAAACAGCGCCGCTCTATATGAAGCGTAATACGGAACATGATCCGCCATATTGGCGTGGTCCTATATGGATTAATATTAACTATTTAGCACTAAAGGCTCTGAAGCACTACGGCAAGACTGAGGGTCCAAATTCTGCGCAGGCGCGCACAATCTACAGTGAGCTGCGAGAAAACGTCATAGGCAATATTTTGAAAGAATTCAAACGTACTGGTTATATTTGGGAGCAATACGACGATACAACGGGTGAAGGCAAAGGCTGCAGTCCTTTCACTGGCTGGAGCTCGCTAGTGGTGCTTATGATGGCCGAACAATACTAGAATATAATCCGTTTTATCGTCTTTTAACTTTGTATACTTTAATTTAATGACGACTTTTTAATCATTTTACTGTTGTTCTCATTAATTGTTCTACGTAGTTACTGCTATGTATTTGCTACAGTTTAGGAAGATACCTTTAACACATCCATCAACTTGTCCTCTTTATACATGAATGCTGGTTGTCCAGGCACTGTTTACTTCAACACACTTTCTTACATTGTTAAAAATTAAAATTTGTGCATCAATAAATTTTGAACAAAACTAAACATAAAATCTTAAAGGAGCATGTTTAAATAATTCACAGTTAGAATATTTGTAGAAAGCATTAAGAAATTAAAAGCTGAATATTGTAGCTTAAAAATTGTATTCACCCTACAGGGTGTTAATTTTATTTGTAAATTTCATAACGTTACGCAAAATATATATATAAATATTCTTGATAAGTTAGTTCACATACATATCGAATGTATGTTTGGAGTTCAAATATTTAGCTACATATTAAATAATTTTACGAACATTTATATACAACACAAATATCCCCAAAAAAGCGCGGTATACTATTTATAATGTCATCTATTTAAAATTTTAAACATTGTTAGACCCAGTTAAAACCAATTTTTTTTAAATCTATCAAATATAACTACTTTTAGGAATACGTTATAAATAACTTAGAATTTAGTTTTAGTAAATATTATAAAAGAATAAAAAAAAGAAGAAAAAACATTGCAGTTTTCTCAAAATATATAGCTTAATATACGCACATGATTCGAACAAATGTATAACTAGTGGTTATTTAGGACAATTTATCTCAATTAATTTCAAAACATGATCTCCTTAAGTACACTAAAAATAAAAGTACTAATAAACTAAATTTTATAAGAATTTAAAAAAAAAAATGTTCAAAGCTTAATGTAGAAGTTGTTAAGAATTCGACGAAGTTTATTTTATAAAAAGTGCTGAATTCAAAGTCTTAAGTCTTTTTTTTAAAAAAAAAATTGTTAACACAGAAGAAGAGATAATTTGCCATTTTGATGTTTTTTTGTTTTATGCTATTCATAAGTTTAGAATTGTTTACTTCTAAACGGCGGAAAGCGTTCGAGAAGCGCATGAAAAATGCTGCCAGGAATGCGCTGATGTTTGTTGATAAGTTCCTCTAAGGCAGTAGCAACCTAAAGATCGGAAACAAAAATAAACGAAACTTTGGCTTTATTCGAAAGTTATGCTTACCTTCACTTGCAGCTCTTCGGGCGTCAAAGAACCATCATATTCGATAGGTGTGCCCAGATATGTGCGAAATTTTACTGGAAAACCTCCATATATTGGATAAACCGGTATTCGTACGGCATTATATAAACGCAGAAAAAATGTGCGAAATATGCCCAACTGACGAAAGCCTTCACGCAGATTCTGCGTAAAACAAGGTATGATCGGTGCTTTAGCTTCTAGCGCAACTTTAGCGAAACCAACACGATTTCGCCACAATAGTTCATAGTAGCTATCCCCAAACTGTGCTTCGTAAACACCACCTGGCGAAATACTTAACAGATTACCCTCTTTAAGTATGTTCACACAAGATTGCACGGTGCCGGGACTGATGTGAAAGGCCTCGCTTATGGTGCCCCAACCAGGCAGCTTGAATAGAAAACGATCAGCTATTGTATAGATTAGACGATCACGTTGCAGCAGCATGCGAGAGTTGAGATAATACATGTCAACCGGTATGGCACCGTGATAGTAGACAATTAGAGCAGGACCATCCTGTGGAATGTTATTCAAGCCAACCACTTCGTAGCCATGATAGATGCGTGCATGTGCATCCCAGATAGCAGCAACTACCTTGCGTCCAAATTCCCAGAAATTACGATCGGTTTGTACAGCACGCATGATCACTTTTCTACAGAGAGAGAGTATTCAAAAAATATATTTATAAAATAGCTTTCAAATTTTATTTTTGTGTTTTTGCTTTTGCGCCCTACAAGTCATTACCTTTCAATGTCTGCGCAACAATAAAGGGGAAAACATTCAGAGAGAGCCAGAGACTTAAACTCAAAACCTTTTTTCTATTCGATTATTATCTTAAAAGATGGCACAAGTAAGGCCCAGAAAATAGGGTGTTGTTTCATAAAAAATAAAGTCCACGAAATAATGCCACAATGCAAATTTGTAACCAAAAATCATTAGGAATCATTAAAAAACTAAATAAGACCCCAAATAATATAAGAATTTTGTTTTGAATTTCAGGACCCTATTATATAATGAAATAAAGCACCAGCCTTTAAATAAATATTATAAATTTGTATAGAAAACGATAACTTAAATGAACACTTGACTTCTGCAAAGGATGGAAAATTATAAACTTGAAATTATTTTCGAAGACTAGACTTCACTCTTCTTCAAGACCATTTTCACTTTCAAGCATCGTAATCGACCGCGATCAAACCACGAGTCAAAGCACCACATCTTTGATGGAATCTAAGAAACTGGATGTTGATAATTTTTGAGAGGGCAATTTGGACGACGCAACGAACGGAAAGGTCATGGGTGCCAAATCGATGAGATCATAATGAGAGTATTGGAGGACGTAAGAATATTAGTCACTCATGTTAGGGCACCTCGTTTGTAATGTTGACAAGAAACAGATGAGTAAGCTTCTTCAGCTATAAAATCTGTTCTGATGAACTTCATATCATAATGATTGTAAAGCTCAATCAAACTCAAATATACAATATCTAGCTTATATTACCCATCACCTTTCAGATTTAGTGCTATTTTTAAGGTGAAGTTTATGGGGTTCGATATGTTGCATTATCCAATTCTAATTATATTCTTTTCTTAAAGAATTTCTGGTTATATTTACCTAGGTTCCCAAGGGTTAAAACTTTAGCTTTTGCTTATGCTTAGATATTTTGTTATTCAAAATTTAAAGATTGTAGCTTTTATATACATATATATAGCAAGATATTGTATTTTAAATTTGAAAGTTGTATGGGAGGTACCACGTGTCATTAACTAAAAGTATAAATATAAAGTCATAAACATAACTGGAGTAACACTCTAAATGACAGTGTAAACTCAATCGAAATCCGTCCACAGGTTCCAAAGTTTAACGAATTTAAACATATATTACTACACATAAATGTAGAACATTCCACGATAATCTTTACCAAGGCAAAAATTTTGTATATTAAGATATTGCATTAAACTGTATTATTTTTGTCAAAAAAATCCTTTAGTCCTAGTTTTGTTGTTCGCATACCACACACCCAATATTAACCTAATACGGGGACGTTTTCAGCTCAGACGACAATATCAATTTTGGAAGTTCTTGTAAAAAAACGAAAAAATTTAAATTCTATTCTATTGAATTCTATTGTATTTTTGACTATAAAAACACGCAATGTTATTTTCTTTGTTAATATAATAAACTATAGTTGTTGAGTTAACATTCAAAACACAATTCATGAACAAATATTTGTCTTTAGTAATACAGCACGACTACTTTAACATAGAGATTTTGCTCTGGTACCACTCTTCATAAACTGTGTCACACCCGTCACACATTAAAATGTTTAATAGAAAAATTTCTGAAATGTATTTCTAATTTTTTTTTAATACGTGATTAATCGTCAAACATTATTTAATTGACGGTAATTAATTATTGTTTTTATTAATTGAAGTTTGGGTGAATTTCACAAACAATCAGTGTTAAGTCAGATTTTTCAATGAGTACTCGTAACATCCGTCACAGGTACTTTAATAAAAATTATGCAAGCATTGACCATAATTTGAAGTTTTTATTACATATGGATAGATAATTATATGTTTGCTAACGTATGGATGTTTAAATGTAACACTCGTCACAATGGAATGTTCCATATACATATAGAGATAAAAAAAGATAAAAAAACCTTTCTTTTTTCATGAAATTTCATGAAATTTGAAATTTGGTTATTTTCCGAAAACTAATTTCGGAAAATAACTTGTCAATCCTAAAAATATAGTTAGGCTTTTAGTTTTAAGAAAAGATATTCATAACAAATACAACTTATGTTTATAATTTGCACAATTTGGTTTGTGAGTTGCTGAATAACAATTACTTTTTGTCTCCGTTTTTAATAATTTTCTTGTTAACGTGTTTAATATGTTAAAAGCACATTTCTCTTCCGAATATACTATTTCTTGCTTAATTTAATACATACTTAAAACTTTCCGCATATCAATTAGTTTTTTTAATGAATAAAATTAATTTCTTCTACGACAATATTTTCAATACCCTTTAGAATTATTTGTATTCAAAGAATGAGTTAAAATAAAAAAAGTAAAAATTTTAAAACAATGTTGAACGTCTGTCCCACCTGAAAGTTACAGTGATTTCATTAAAATTAATATTTACAATACATAGAGCGTAAAGAGACATTGACTGATCGAAAATAGGTGCGGAGTGATAGTTTTTCCCGAGTGATGTGTAATTTGCTTTCGTCTTTTTCTTTATATTTCAAATAAATTGCAAATAATCATTTTTTACGATTTAATACAAGTGTTGACGTGAGCAGATATAAATGCCGAAAGACATAAAACGTTCAAGAATGAAAAAGTGGATTGTTTATATTTACCATAGTTAAATTATGTTTCCGTGCTAAAACTAAAATACATTCTCTTCCACTTTAACTTTTAGCATTGAACTGGCAAGAACCTATTCAATGTAATCCACTAAATTTTCTTAATAATTTTCCAATGTAAAAATCCAGTTGAACATACAAATATTTATATTGGAAATTTTTTGAATTTCTAATTTTTTGGTTCATTCTGAAACTCCACTAAGTGAAAGATTGAAAGATTTGTCTAGCAAAAACCACAAAGTTCACGTCTACAAACAATATGATAACATGATGTGCAATAAAACACTCGAGGAGTTAACGAATTTTTCAAGACCCAATTATACATAACTAATATTTTATAGCGATAATTAAAACAAGTCAAACCTTGATGAAGTTTAATTGGGATATTGACCTTTTTACTTCGATAAAAATATGCCAACATTTTAGCTCATCAGAATAGGTTCAGCAGCAATAATTTACGTTAACATTGATCTGAAAAAGCCAACAAAAAGGTTTTCATTTTTAAATTTTATAATTTTTTCACAAACTATGGATCGCAAAGAATTCAATTAAAGTCTCTTAAAATATCAACAAATGTATTCAGTAATAATTTTAATAAGTATTAAATGTTAATGATCGCAGTCTTTGACAAGGAGAACCCAAATCTTTTTCGGAATGCCTATTTAATACAATCAGTACACCGACAAATTTAGTACATACTTTTTTTATTACAGTCTATAGACTCTATGTGAACATCACTCTCTCATTGTTTCCAAGTGAAGGAAATTAAATTTGATATGATGACAAATTAACTCAAAAATAATTGTATGTTCAATAGTGATAATGATAAAATAAGCAGCATATGTTTAAAAAGAAACCATTTCATTGAATTGTTTGAACATTCTAACGATGTTTAATCTTGTTGAGTTCCACATAAAAAAAAAAAAATGTGACAACAAATTTATTAATAAGATTGTAAAAGGTGCAATTTTTTCGGAAACAAAAAATTTAAAATATAACCTTATGAACTTTAGCGCATTATCTCTGAAAACATATATTATGCATGCAGAGAGACAAATACAAAAGGTGTCCATAAATCATATATGAGTAAATATGTGAAAACTCATACCAATTCATGATAACAACAAAGATTAGAACGAAAACAAAAAAAAAATGCTATAAAAAGCTGGCATATTAAATACGATAAAATATCAAAATAACCGAAATTAAATGAAAAATATTGATTACTAGATATAAAGATATTTTCGATATTTCTGTGTCGACAAGGAATAACCGCTAAATTTGAGTTAGGACAAACTGAGGTTATTACTTTCATTGCGATTTTTTGCAACTAAAAACACTAGCGCTCACATTTATATGGTTATAACTTGAAAGTTAAATTTTTGGGGATATCACATCTAAACAGCAAAAGTCAGGGTACCCTGATATATTAGGTAGCAATTTCAATTTTAAAAATGGTCTCCTGAAATTTTGAAAATAAGTTTAGCTGTTATTCCTTGTTGACACGGATTTATTGCTATTTTTTTTTTTTTTTTTCTTCAAAAAAACAATATTTTGGCATTTTCATTATCTAATAGTGTTTATTATCAATGCAGTTGTTTATCTCGAATTTATTCAAGAGCACCAAATACCCCATAAATGCATTCTTTATGTTAATCTTTTAATGAAAATATATCATTTTCAAGAATTTTTTTTACAAATAATTGTGATTAAAAGTAATGAACTTATGATTTATGATTTGTTCAAAAATCGCACCACCTTTTTATTGTGGCTTGAACTATATATATTTTAACAGCAGAAAACGTTTAAAAATAATCGTTAAGTAATCTTATAGTTAGCCTCCCAGCCCTATCATAAAGTCATAAAAGTTGCTCTCCAGTCTACTGTTAACTCGTATTAGTAGAAACAGCGGCTGCCGATAAGTTGCAACTAACCTTGACTTTTGACAGCAAAACCAACAACAACAAAAACAACATAAAAAAAAACTTAAGCTAAAATGCACTCAACTAGTGCTAATGATTATTAAATATTTGCAATTACTTAATCTATGTAGCTTAGTTTAGTAACCAGTTCGTAATTTTCTGTAAAACATCTACAAACAACAGACTACAACATCTACAACCACCGTCAATAGCAAAAATAACCTGTCAAAAAAGCTAAGTTCAATGACAAAAGTGCATTTACCAACTTGATTGAATAAGCATTTTTGGCCATGTTATTAAAGGAATATAAACTGCAATGTAGGTAATTTTTTAAATGCAACGTCAAGTTTTTATCAATTCAGTGAAAGTTGAACATAAATTATTCTGAAAAAAAGACTGCTCACCTGTGCAGTTTATAGACGAAGAGCACCAGGAAGGAGATGTATATCAGAGCCACAAACACCAACGGCAGCATGAATGTTACCATTAGCGGCGTCAACAGTCGATAGAGCCACAACGAATAATCCAAGTCAATGTAAGTTGCTGTATTAACGCAATTGACAAAAAAATATTCAATATATTTTAATTTGTAGCAAACTTTGCTAGTGTTTTAATTAACCTTACCTAGGAATTCTTGCAGATTTTGTGTCGCATCTTGAAAAAAGTCCATGTTTTTAACCAAACAGCAACCAAATTTAATTTATGCCGGCTAAACAATGAAGAGTGGAAGAAGTTTTTTGCAAGATTTTTGATATCACGCGCAGCGATGGCTAAGATGTTAATTCTTTCACTCTCTAACTTGGCCTAATTATGTTGTCTTGGTTGTTCTTCTTTTAACGATGGTTTTGTAATTTTATTTCGTTTATTGTGTTGTTTTTTTCGAATATTTAGGACTTTTAATTAGTTTTTTTACATTTTGTGTTCGTTTAGTTTTCTTTTCGATTCATCATTTTACTTTTTTTATGGAAGTAATTTATAGTAAATTGTTTTATTTTATTTTATTAACTTATTTATTTGCATAAATCTGCATTAATAAACTTAATTTTTTGCGCAAAAGAATTAATTACTTCTTTGCTGGAGACGTTGAAAACAGAAAAACGATTGTGCGAACACTCAATGAAAGAAACAACAAGAATGACAAGCAAACGATGTCGATTGACGTTTCAAATCAGCTGTTATCTATTTGAGTGGAAATTTTAATAGAGCTGCCATATCCACAAAATATACGAGTACGACCTCAATGACAGATTCGTGTGAAAAGTACTAAAGTTCATTCAAATCATATAGAAATGACTATATCGTACATTAACTTTACATATAAGCTTTCGTTTGGAAACAAAAATGGAAAAAGTTATGACAGACACATAAAGCTAAAGCTTAAAACAGGCAGTGTTCACGATGGTGTTTTTTTATATAAAACAAAAAAGCTAAAAAATGTGCTTAAGTTTTGGTGTTAACATAGTAAAAAGAAAAATTTATTTGTTTTCAAAGTAACGATTTTTAAGATCTAATTGTTGTAAAGTATCTTCTAAGAAAACAAGTTTTAACATTCTAAAGCGATATATATGGTTGTGGACATAATAAGAAGATAGTAAAATAAACTTCACAATAAGTTTAAATGAAATAAATCCGTTGAAAATTTTATATATTCTAGCTTTTGTATATAAAAGTAAAATATTTGGTTTCAGTAAACCGTGATTCTTTCAAAACTTCTTTTATTATTGAGGATTATGAAAATAATATTATAAATAATGTTGTTACAAAAAACTTATATGATACAAATATAACTTATTTATTTTTTTAATGATGTTTTTTATAAAAAAATATTTGCCATGTACGGAATGTTAAAGTTTCAAGAATGTTTATCTTAGTTATTCTGTTATCTTACTTCACATTTCTTTATATCATTCATTCCAATAAAAACCGCGTTTGAAGCAAAATTTTAAGCTGCAATATCTATTACTTATTATTTAGCTGCTTTTACAATTGAAAAAGTATTTAATTTTTAACCGATCAGATTTAATCAATGGCCTATAAAGCATTTTGTATATAGAAGGGCAAGTCAAACTTTTTAAACGTGAACCAACTAGGCACTTTAATCAACGATAAATTCAACAAAGTTTCTCCAGAAAACCATTGAAAAAGTCTATTGTTTATACCGACTATTTTTATACCGAATCTTAAAAACATTTTTGGTTATTTACAGTTATTCAATGGATTTTATGAAATATACGTTAAATAGATGTTTGGCTAGTTTAAGGATTTAGGCAGAGTCTATGCAACCTTCCTTAACATGTTGTTCATGAGCTGGATTACATAAGCCTCACTCAACCGACTCATTTTGATGTGAGTTCGCTGTCAAATGTTCACACACATAACTTGCCTCAATTTGAGTCTGATTGTTTATTGCAATTGAGCACATTTATTTATTATTTAAATTGGTTTCACATATAAACATTACGCTAAAATAGTGCAACTCAACAAAAAGACCAAACAATGACGAATGTCATTAAATAGAAACTACAAGTGGGTCGAGAAATTTTAAACTTTTTGAAACTCTCGCCTCACGTAACATTTCACCTTCCCACTTCCTCATCTCTTCTAAAAGCATCAAAGTGAGTCGGTTGAGTGAGGCTAATGTGAACAGGGTCATGGTCCTGTCATTTTCATAGTCATTTCTTTTACATTGTGTTAGTCACTAAAACGGGTTTAAAAATAATTCACAATAATACAGGAAATCGTTCACATTAAGCGCAGAAAATAACCAACCTTAATCAAATTGACAAGCTAGTACAATGTTCAATAAAGAACAATGGCTTTAATTAGAGCAACCTTTAAATGCAAATTTCGGAATACATTTTTTAGCTAGGTAGGTAATAAATAAGCTGTAAACATCTTTATGAATAATGATGTGTTGCTTAAAGCATTTGTAATTATAATGAAAAAGGCTGTTAGAATTTAGCTCAGAACTGGAAAACAAAACCGATATTTTCATATTTTTCCTGTCTGTCTGATTTTTTGTGTGGCAAAAATGCCAAATTATATACCACATATTAACTAAACAAAAAAAAAATTAAAAAACACTGAAATTGACTTTGAGTAAAAAAAAACTGAAAAAGTTAAATTACTTTTTTGAGAATCGATTTCACAACCTTACGATTATAAAGAAAACGCTTTTCACACGAAAGTTTTTAAAAATATCAATAAATGAAACAAATCAAATAATCAAAAATTCATCATAGAAGTTGCGAAAACATAGCTTAAAAAGTAAATTGTTTAATTTATTGATATTTAGAAATTTTAAATATTAAAGAAGTATTGCTTAGTATTATTTACTATTCTCTATATGACGTTTTTATGAACACTTAAAGCCCTTATCTCGAAGGAAATCATATATACATTTTAAATCTTTTAAAAACGTGGTAAATTAAATTTTTTATTGTTAATAGGTCTTATTTGTTGGGAATTCACTCATCAATTTCTGTATTTTTGCGATTGTTTTATACAAAGAACTATTTATTTATTTTGTTTTCTGTCGGAAGATTTGTATCGAAACCGAAAATGTTAATAAAAATGACATGTCAATTTTTTAGATCGATTGGCAATTTTATTTTGAAGACATGGCAACCATAAAATGCAATGGGCATATTTTGTTGACATTCGCTGTCATCTAAGCTTCATTCTTTTCCGTACCAGCACGTGTTTAGATTCGCTCAATTAATTGAAATCTACTTGAATTTTGCAAATTTATTAAGGTTCAATTGCGAAAAATGGCAAAAATACGTTCGAAACTTAAGCGTCATCAGAAGGGCAAGAACTGGGGCAAAGGACATTCGGCCACATCCAATCCAGAGCAAATGAAGCACCGCTTAAAGGCGAAGTCGCGTTTCTTTCAGCCAAACCTAAGCTTAGGTATGTGTTCATTCCTTTGCTGTTTGTTTTATAGAAATAACATTTTATAATTTCAGCCCCAGCAGACACCATTGCCGACTCCAGTGGTCTTACACAGGAAGCCGTACTTAAACATGAACAGCGTCAAATGTACAACTCCGAGACGACAACCGTGAACGACGTTGCGGGTAGTCTAAAATCGTTTAAGCTGAACGATGATGATGATGAGGACATGTCTGAGTCACAACAGGGCACATTTAAGACTTTCAAGACATTTGCATCTAGCTATAGCACATGCACGAATATGAGTTTCAAAAAGTTACTCTGCGGCTTCAGAGCCTCTTCTGATCTGCATAAAGAAATGCTCGCAATACTCACGGCACTTACCGAAATCATTAAGGAACGTGGCGGCACTGAATCCTCAACAGAATATTTTATTTTGCTGATGGAGCAAATCGAGGCAAGCACTGAGGATACTGACGTCATTGCTGGTCTCTCGCTACTGGGCATGGGCATAAAATCTGTGCCCACTGCAGTGTTGCGCAAAAGTTTTGGTGCCACAGCACAAACTTTGTTGTCCTGTTTACAGCGCTTTATGGAGTCCTCCAATCAGTCTGTTATAAAATACATTATTGGCTCTCTTTCGGTGTTGCTGCGAGCACAGGAATTCACAACTTGGACATACAGCTCAACGTGGCAATATATCGATGCTATACTCTCGTTCACCATACATTCAAAACCAAAAGTAGGATATACACTTAAAGTTTGGAAAGAATTAATAAAAATTATCTTTATTTTTAGATAAGAAAAGCTGCTCAACATGCAATAGTTTCTATTATACACGGCAGCTCATTCATGCTGCAACCATCGCAAGCAACGGAAACAGAAGAAGATCCTGAACAAACAGTCAATCTTGCTCTGCCGAAAATAACATTTCATCCAGCAGGTGAACGTGTATCCCGATTTTGTCTCAACCAATTCAAGGCGGAGGTTCTAAGCAGCTCGCAAACAACAATTCTGCACACCCTAACTCTACTCAAGGACACAGTGAGCGGATTTAAAACAGAAGATATACGTTCAGTGTGTGAAAATCTACTTTCCATCATGACGGCCTCCAATGTATTGATTCGTACCAATTGTTTTCAAGCTCTTCACACACTCTTTGTGTCTCGCACAACCAATTTAAGCAACAATCTTTGCGCCAAGCTACTTGCTGCCATACACGAATACCGCCCCGATCGTGAGGATGTGCGTCAAACTATAGCCTGGATGACTGTGCTTAAAGAAGGTCACATACATTTGGCTGCGCTGGATTTAAGCTTGTGCGTATCGGCACTGCCACGCTTTGTAGACGTTTTAGTCAGCGATTTATGGATGTCGGATCGCGCAGAAATTATATCTAGTGTTTCGAACTGCATAAAAGAGCTGCTGTACGAGTGCATTAAGCCTGCTTGTGCCACTTCCGAGCTTGCCGAACAGCATCGTGTGTCCATTTCGCGCATTATTGGGTTGAGTAACAAGGTCTTGAATGCTCCTTTTGGAGATGTGGCCAAATACGTGATACTCACTTTTTCTATATTCTTTGAAGTGTGTGGCGAGTATTTTAGGTACGTGTTGAAGGTTTTTACTTTGTTTTTCAATAATTTTTGTTTTTGTTTAGCTCTGAGCTTGCCTCACCGTTGGCAACACTTGCCAAGCGTTACGACACTCAAAGCGCGCTGCGCATACAAATTGAACACTCTATAATAGCTGCTATCAAAGCAATGGGTCCGGAACTTGTGCTTAAAACCATACCACTGACAAATGCCAAAGGCGAGGTGGTGCTGGAAAAGTCTTGGTTATTGCCCTTGTTGCGTGAAGGTGCTTCGGGTGCCACTTTCAAGTTCTTCAAAGAAGTTGTGCTGCCGCTGGCTTTGGACTGCAATGCCAAATGGAATAAATATGCTGAAGAGAAACAAGTCTCTATGTCACACACCTATGAACTGCTCTGTTGCCAGCTGTGGGGTCTATTTCCTGGTTTCTGTCGTAACCCCAAAGATCCGGAAAACTTTCGACTTATTGCACCCACTTTAGGCAACGCTCTAGACAACAATCCAGAATTTCGCGCACCGATCTTTGATGGTCTCATTGAATTAATCAACAATGAGCAGCAAAAAGAGATACACGAAGCTTTGGGCAAATATGCAAAGAATTTTCTGCCACGCCTCTTCAATATTTATACTCAAAAGCCCAGTGGCACATATGAGGCTGATTTGCGGAAAAAGTCTTTAGATGTCATAAAGGTTGCTAGTAAACTTATTTTCCAAAATCTTATCTTGATTAAATTTTTGAACTTTTGTTTTAAGCTCTACTTGTCCAAAACGCCCGATGATATGGTTAAAGAGCTGTTTGAGACAGCTAAAACTCAGCTGACAAACACGCCTCCTGGCAGTTTTGAATACGACTCTATTTACGATGTTACTGCTGCTCTGGTGCTTTTCCAGTCTAGCGAAGTTATACGCGTCTTCTTTGAGTTCTTCATAGTGCCTGTTCTGAAGAATGAGAAATCGAAATTGGTTTCGAAAGATGAGCAAAAACTAAAAAAACAACAACGTAAAACCTATGAGTAGGACATTAAAACTTTTTAATACAGCTATTTATTGCTTATTAATCAATTCTTCAATATTTCATCCTAGATTGTTGCGCGATATACTCACCTCGGAACATGTTTCCTGTCAGAAATTTAATCGCAAAAATGTAATTGCTTTGCAGAAGTTATTATTAGATGCTTTTGCTACCAGTTGCAGTGTCTGTCAAGCGGCACGTTTAAAGTAAACAATCAATTCAATTAACTCCCAAATTCTATGTTTAAATTTTCATTTTTTAGATGTTTGAAAATCTTAATTGAAAAACGCAAAACTCTGACTATAAATGATAAAATTATTTTGAAATCCATACCGGAAGCTATTTTGTCCTTCAAAGAATTCTCCACGCGCAAAGAAAACATATCTGAGGAAATTATTAAACTGATAGCTCAACTTTATCAGGTAACATTCATTTTCTTTACTTTTGTTGATTGCAAGATTTTCTATTTGAACTCGCTGTTCCTTTAGGATGCCGAAAAGCTTAACGATTTCATTGATATTCTAACAGCTGGCTTCGCTGGCGATGAATCGCTTATAACCAATACAATCCTGGCCTTCCGGGCTGTGCTGCAACATCAAGGCAAGCATCTGACTATCAATACCTTGGAATTTGTACTCGACCAAATTTCCGTTTTTCTTGTGCAAAAATCACGCACAGAAGCAGAGGCATCGGTGGCATTTTTAATAACATTCATTAAGGTTATGCCTTCGCCATTGATTGCTAATCATCTGGAAGTCATTGTAAGTGGCTTTGAGTTTAATTTAAAACATACATTTTTAAAGAATTTGTTTTTAGATGAGATCTCTTTCGGCCATGGCTAAAGATACCAAACGCTATTGTCGCATACAAATCGGTTATTTGCTTAAAAAACTATGTAAACGCTTTACCGCTGAAGAGCTGATTAAATTTGTGCCTGGAGATGATGAAGTCACTCATCGACGTTTGAAGAAAATCCGCAAACAAATGCGTCGCGATACACGCAAAAAGCTTAGTGAGGAGAAAGACGGCGATGATGATGATTCAGATGATGAATTTGTTGCTGGTCTGGAGAAGAAGAGTGTCACGTATGTTTATCTGATTTATACATAAAAACTTTGTTAATTTTTATTTTCTTCCCTTTAGCATCGACGATATACTCGATGACTCGGACTCTGATTTGCCGGAAGACATGGAGGAAGATGAACACAATAATGCTAAAGCAAAAACCAAGTCTAAGAAAGATCGCAGCACATATATACGTGAGGATCCTGAGGATATTGTAGACTTGGCTGATATCAAATCCATTGGCAATGTTCTAAGTGAGTAGTTTTGGTGAACATCTTCAAATGCAAACATTTGATATAATTCTTTTTTTATATCCACAGCAAATCGTCCTAATGCACCCTCAAATGGTGCAGCCGCTAAGATCAAGTCTAAGGATGCTAATCGTGGTTTCAAGACTGCACAAGATGGAAGACTGATAATAAGCGATAAGGCATTGCGTGGCATACGCGGCGGCGATGGCAGTGATGACAGCAGTGAAGATGATGATGCTATGGATGCAAAGAAATCCGCAAAACGTGGCATGGAAGACGATTCCAGCGATGGTAAGCATTGTTGTCTTGTCACTTTCGCATAGATTTTTCAAGTATGCCTGTAATGAAGTCATTTATTCCTGAAAATTTGTCCTCATACTTTACCTTTTAAGCCCCTATTTTGGGACGAAGAAAAATGTTTTAAAAACTATACCTTGAGGTCTTGTGTCCTGACAGTAGAATCGGTATAGCAGGTAATTTTAATGTTCACAATCGAGTTTTAGACATATGTTGAGTTCTCTCCAAAAAGCTCTCGATCGAAAGAAAAAAAATAAACTCAACACACCTTATTAACTTGAAAATTCTTCAAGTACGGTCTTGCTAACCAAGTTGAATTAATCCTCGACAGACCCAATATTGACTTTTAAGTACATTGACCCTCTTACATGAGCAATGCAGATCTTGTGTAGTTAACTGCCTTTGACATTCTGGGAAAACTGATCCAATCTGATCTTTATTGGTGTGATTATATCTTCGTTGTGGCCAAAAAAGCTTTCAAGAGTCTTGATGATTCAAAACAGTGCAAAAATACGTCACTAGTAGATCTTTGCACAATCTTCACCTTTTATATAAGGTCGAAAATTAGGTATTGAAGCCACTCCCATAACATTGTTTTATTTGTAATTGAACATTGCATATCTCGAACTATGTTCCTGTATCTTTACACCCTACTACTAATTTATGGTCTTTCTGCTTCAACACAATGCTAATGAATTTACATGGCCTTGTCAAGTCTTAAAATATTTCGAATATGTGACATCAACTGGCTTACAATGAATTTTTTTTATGATGACTCCTTTAGATGAGGCGGAAAAACAAACAGCTCCTCAGCGTAAACGTAAAGCTGCCGATGCGCTAAGCATGCGTTCAGGAAAAACAGCTGGCTCACGTTATACCACCGGCGGTAAAGGCATACACAGACCCATGGGTGGCTCCAGTGATGCTGTCTCCATGAAATCCGGCTATTCGGCGAAAACTAGCAAATCGACGGCTTATGCCGGCAGTGAATACTCAACGAAAAAGGCCAAGGGTGATATGAAGAAGAAGGGCAAGATGGACCCGTACGCCTACATACCATTGAGCCGAAATACACTCAATAAGCGGTAAGTAGAAGTGGAAGAAATAACATATTCAGCGCAATCATGAAACATTTTCTCCCGGGAGTTGTAAATTGGAGTTTTCGTTCTTTAGATAAAGTTTAAACTCTTTATGGAAATTTTTAATGCAATTTTGTTCATCAATCGCCAATATTCATGAGTGTAAAATGAAAAATTGAGATATCTTTATCTGCTATCTTAAAACTGAAAATTCCCATTTAAAACTTGCGGGAGAAAATCTTTCATAATTGGGCTGATTGACTTGATGTACTCAATTAATTTCGATTTATTGCAGTAAACGTGCCAAACATGCCGGCACATTCAAGAATATCGTGACGGGCGCACGTAAAGGTGCTCTTAAAGGTGTCAAGAGTAGAATACAAAAAACATACAAGAAGAAATAGTTCATAAAACAAAGAGGAAAATTTATAAAAGATATCCAATTTAATCTGAAATGTAAACATAAATTAATGTGATGTTATTTAAATATAAAGTTATGAAATACATACATATATCTCTAAAATATATATATATATATAAAAATATATGTAAAATATAACTAATCTCCTTTATTATTTATTAACTGAACATAAATATAGAGTACTTAAGTTTTGGCTTTTATGCCCTGAGTAGGAAATAAAAAATTTTGAAAAAAAACTACATAGAAGATGTTCTACATCAGCGTCCAAACACAATGAAAGCATTCAAATCATTTTCCTCTGCGTGTTCAGTCTATAAAGTATTGTTTCTCAATATGCGTTGACTTCCATTGGCCAAACTCTGGATCCATACCAGCCATGGTATCCTCATAAAAATGCAGCTTGTTTTTGTCATCAACTAAAATAACGCTATGCGTACGACTGCCATAGCTCTCATGTGGAATAATAACATTAAGTGCACTCAACTCTTCGCCCCAGTTGGGTGCACGTCGTAGCAATTCGGCATCGGGCCAGAATTTCTGCTTACATTTAAGCAAATCCTTGCACTGCTTTACCAGCTGTTCATGCGAAGCAGCAGTGTTTTTTTCTGAATTGAAAGTCTTAACGATGGACTCAAAGCGCTGTTGACCATTGCGTACCTTTTCAAAGGGTAACGTTGGAAGACTGTTACCAAAGCCATAACATTGACGCTCTGCATATTGTTCCAAACTAGGTGGTACATTGCTGCAATGCACAATACGTGCAGGCTTAGAACTGTTGCTGAAATTGAAGAGCATAAAAAATAAAGTTGTCAACGTTTGCTGGCGCCATAGGCCAATAGTTTAGACACTTTCTTGCTACGCACCCAATTTCAATGGATATAAAATTGAAGGCGCTATACTTGGTACTGTCCGCCACCAAGTCACGATTGTAGTCATCTATACTGCAGTCATCACAGGACTTGACAAAATCCGAGACAATCATGCCACGCCCTAATAAAAAATGGTTATTGTGTAGTGATGTTGTTGTAGTCGCATGGGCAGCATCAACAGCTTGTATGTTATTGTAGTTGCAGTGCAAAATATTATTGTGTGCTTATTTTGTGTGATTAAAATAAAATGCAAAAGAAGTTTATGTAAAAATCAGCAAAATTCAATGTAGTGGAATTTTTAATCAAATCCAAATAGTAGCCAATTCATACATGGTGCAGTTATGTTTATGGTAATGTATTAGGAGGAAGAAGCACGAAGCATCACGCATGAAGAGTAATGATTATTCAATGAAACATGGTGGCATGAAACGAGAAATGATAGTTAACTCATCTAAATGTTATTTAAACACAGCAGACAGAAAAAAAATGCTGTCAAATAATAACGCTACCTTCGAAAAAAAACTTACCAACTGCATCTTTGTGCCTTGGTTCGCCCGTTAAATTCAGCAGAGCACCCACTTTGAAGACCCCATTATGACCGCCAATAGCCAGCCAGGTGCCACCTTCACGTCCTGGCTCCAAGTCAATGCCTTTTAATCAGAACAAAAAATTAGGGTCATATATTTCCATTACACAACACACACACACACAAACACTTACCGCCATAGACATGCTCCGCATTTGCCCACTTGGCCGCTTCCAGCGTTTCGCGAGCATAGAATTCATCGCGATTCGAGGCTAAAATCAATTTGTAGCCACCAGGTGCTGGATTCGAGTCGGCATAAAAGAAAATTACACACATTTTCGTTTCTCCTGCAAATTTCAGCAATCTTTATGATGTTTTCACGGTTTTCACCTTGTTGTGTTTCGTTCACGTTCACTTCGTATCTGTGCAGTGAGTTCAATATAACTTTTGGCAAACAAAGCCAACCTTTTATTGCTCGGGTATCCGTCCGAATTGTTTTTATTGCATTGAAATCTCTTATCACAGCTCCTATCAACGATAAGTTGATTAATTTAATAGAAAAAATAACAAATATTTTAATTTATTCGATCGAACGACCCGAAAAAAACAACATAAAAAGAAACAACCAGGCAACCACAAACAACTCGGCCAATGAACAGAAATTGAATGAAATTCTGTTGTTTTCGTTGTTCAAAGCCATTTATGGAAATCAGCTGTTGTTTGTTTACACGTTCACACTCAATCAATTTCAAAAGAACTCGAAAGGCACTCATTTTCACTCATAGGGTGGTCCTGGTCTATATGTGTTTTTTGACGTAAGGTAAATTTAAGCAATTGACAACATAAAATGCATAGAATTCTCTTCGCAAGAAACTACTTTATTTTTCCACCACTTAAAGAATCAGGGTTTTCGAAGGATATAAATACTATATTCGTGTGTTTTCATGTTAAGTTTTTAATGGCCTAACATAATCAGAATTTCGAATTGTGTGATATTTAATGCATCGATGCCAGATTCAAGTGATAAATCACATTCAAGTTATTTTAAAATTGCCGTAAAATTAGTGAAATTCCGTGGGATTTTTAATTAATCCCATAACCTTATAAATAGTTTTCATATATTTTCTTGCTTTTCTTTCAACAAATCATAAATTGTTTTCATAATTACACAATATTCTTCATTGTGAAGAACCAAACAAGTGCAATGTTTAATTGATGAGCAATTTTTGAATGGATTTTCAAATAGCGGTGAGATTTTGAGCGGTTTTTTTTTTTGCAAATATAGATACTTTTATTTGACAGACTGATTTGAAGCAAATATGAAATCGTTACTTTTGTGGTCAGTTCAAAAAAAAAACAAACAAATTGGCCATTTCAGCCCTTGAAAGGACTTTGACTGAGCTTCTTATGATCAATTGTGTTGTGTGTGTTATTAAATGTTTGCACACAATTGACCGAGAACTGGACCTACATGTTTTATGCCGACTCCGAACGGCTAAAGTTCATGTTCTCAAGAAGCTTTACATGGCATTATTTATTCTCTGAGGTTTGCCATTGTCTGCAGAGAGGTGGTGACCGATCAGAAAAATTTTTTATTGAAAAAAACTTTTTGCCGCGGCTGGGGATCGAACCCGGGCTTCGAGCATGCTAAGCCACACACTTAACCTGCATGCCACGGTCGCCACTGTGCTCAGTTCAACAACCCCAAAAAGTTTTATGGTTATATATTAAACAAAACAAATGTGATTCCAATATTTTGTATTATATATTATATCTTTTGACAAACATAAACAATAAAGATTTGCCTTGATTCTACCATGGTGAAATAATTGAAAGGTGTTCTCATTCCATGACATTTTTCAATATTTTTTTTGACATGCTGCCTTATTTTGACAATTATAAGGGTTTCAGAAACATGTTTTTTAAGGGTGTTGTTTTGAGTCCGTTAAGTACTCAAAAAAAGTACTTTTTTTATTTTTGGTAAGTAAAACACACACCCAAAAAAAAACGGAGTAAAAAAAGCAATATTCTGGCTCAATTTAACTCTTTTCATGCATGGTATTTAGCTAAAGCTGTAAAAACTATATTTAACTCCGTTTGTGCGTTGAAATTACTCCGAAATTTTACTTTGTTTGAGAAGTCGTGCTAACTCCGTTTGTAGTTGTATTAAGGTTTACAGACTTGCATTGAGAATTATGAAATTTTTCATTTTACTCAAGAAAAAACTTGAGCCAACTCATTTGAATGTAGCATTAAGCTTACAAAAATAAAAAAAGTCAACCCACAAAAGAGTCAAATCAAGACTCGTTTTTTTAAGTCAATTTATTTTATTTATTTTTTGCTTACATTATACAACAATGAAAAGAAAACTTAATGTTAACAGAACTATTTCAATGAGATTTTTTGTTTTATTTCATTCAATTAAAGGTTTTTGATGAAACTTAATTTGATTAATAAATGCCAAATTTTCCATTTTATACCTAAACACGCACAAATTTTTTAAAATTTTAAAACAAACAAACGGAAAAATTTTTCAACCGAACTCTGTTTCGTGCTCAACAAAACTCCGTTTTAGCTTTAAAATACAAAATATGATATTCGTAGATGGTTGAAATAAGCTTTAACAGAGTTAAAATGACAAATGTATGGAGAAGATGAAGAGTTGATTTGAAACTGCTTCAAATTTTATTCCAGTTTTGAGAATGAATTTGTTCTAAGCAGAAAAAGAGTTATATTAACAAATAAAAATATTGGTATAACGCCTTTTAAGTTTTAAAGCGACCAAACGAAATTTACCTCGCAAGAACTTGATTAAATCTCGAAAAAAACTTGAATTAACTCCGCAAATTTTTTTCGGTGATAGTTGTAATAAGTGTAAACAGAGTTAATATGACAAATTTTCAGAGAAGGCGCAGAGTTAATATGAAGCTGCTGCAGATTTAATTCAAATTTTGAAAATTTATTGTTTTAAGCAGAAAAAGCTTTGCGTTAAGAAAAAAACTATTGATACAATCCATTTTAAGTTTTACTGCTACAAAACGTATTTAACTATTTAAAAACTATTTCAACTCACGAAAAAACTTGAATTAACTCCGCACATTTTTTTCGGTGCACAAGTCGTGTTTTTATATAAAAAAACTTGATTCTAGCAAAAGTTATCACAAAAAAACAGTAACCTAACATAGAATTTTTATATATATGTCAAATTTTTATATTTTTATAAATTGTCAAAATAAGGCAGCCTATTTTTTTCTGATATTGGGGATGAGAACACCTTATATTCATTTCACCATGGACTCTACGAGATCAAAAAACAAACAAACTTTTTGAAACTATTTTGATTTTTTTTATGTGTCGTACTACATTTTATTTTTAGCTTTATTTCAATGTCTATCTCCTCAACACACTTTCTTAAAACTGCATTGCCAACAGAAAGATTTTTTTTGACAATGATTAAATATAGAAGCTTTTCTCAACTTTAAAATACAGGTAAGTCATTCATATGATCACCAAGAATTAAAGAACCTGACAATCCGGAACTTTAGCTTCTAATTAAAGCACACAACACAAAACATCTTGCAATAAATACATTAAATAAAAAGTTAAGCTTCTATGGTAAAAAAAAGAAACAGTTTCGATAGTACCGTAAGTGTAGACGTAGAATTCCGTTTAAGTTGTAACCTCTTGTACTTTATCTTTTTGGTCCGATAGTTTTGTTCATTTTCCACGTATTTTTATTGATCTTCCAAAAATTAAAAAATAAATGAATAACACTCAATTATGGACTACTTATCGAGGCCAAACAAAGAAAAAGTTAAAAGTAAGTATGATTAAATGAGCAAGCAAAAAGAAACAAGCAAAATTTCAAATTTTTTCGATCATTTTGTTAAGTTTGACAGGTTGAGTTCATTAACTTAGTTGAAAAGAAGGCGAAGCAAATGCACTTTCCATTGGTGCCACTTTCGTCTCTGCCAGATATATAGTTTGCGAGCTACAGTCAGTTTAACTACTTATTTCAAATTAAAATTAAGACCCCAATTTTTAAAAAATCGCATGGTTACTATATTTCTCGCTGAGCACATGTCCTTTCCTCTCGTCTCTGTCTGATATTTAGTTTGCTAGCTACATTTTCTGTTCGATGCATAGTTTGCAAACTACACTAGCTAGTGCTAGTGGGATGTGGAATCCAAATTAATTTGCATTATAAGCAAAAATTAAAATTTTACGCCATCTATTGGGTAAAAGCATAAAAAGATATATGATCCAACTCGTTTTTTTCATAAGAGTTAAATCTAACCGGATCACAGAACCATTTCGTTAAATTTGACAGATTGAGTTCATTGACTGAGTTGAAAAGAGGTTCATGACCTCTGGTTTCAAAATAGAGCACTTAGTATACTAGAACCGTAGTGCATACATAAACCCAATGCGAACTAATGCTTACAATGCTGCCAAGGCGAACCAATCAGTTCGTGCAAAACCAAAGTATACAAGCATAAACAACGAAAGAAAAACATGAAAGCAGCAGGCACATAAGCAGCTTATGATTGATTTTCTTAAAACATGCATTTTTCTTCTTATATTTTACTATTTTGTGACTTTAATATAATAGTGACAAAATCCAAAGTTAGATATTCATTCAGCGCAGGATATATCTGATATTTTAGTATATATATTATCTTTGAACGAAGACTATTAAAGGTTGTATGTATACCCTAAAGTATTCGCCAAAAACGTTGCCTAATGACCTTGAAAAAATCTGTTAAAACGACCCCATACAAACCGCGCTGTAAGACGTAATTCTACGTCAAAAGGTCCTTTCAAAACTATATTATAAATAATTTACCGCGATAAACTTTTCGCCGAGTATACTTTTAAGAAACTAAACTTTTATTTTCATATTATATTTCACACTTCTACAATAATAACCTAGTTGCTTTTTTTTATTGGCTAGATTAAGCAGTAGCTAAATTTACATATATTTAAATAAATAACAAGATTTGCCTTAAGATAAGCTACGACATGGCTTAGAGAACGATTGCTTAGTTGAAAAACATTACATCTTATCAAACATTTAGATAATTATCTTATCACACTAGAACAGAGCTTGTTATAACTTGTTTGGATATTATCATAGAAAAGTATAAGAAACAGTGAAATTCTAAATAATAGCCCAATTTTTTTCCAAATTCAAACATTTATTAATTTTTGCAGCTCATGAGAACTATTTGACACTTATATAGTATTGTTGACATTTACAATGTAAGCAAAAACTTAAAAACTGTTGCTTGAAAAAAAGAAACAGTTTCGAAAGTATCGTAAGTGTAGACGCAGAATTCCGTTTAAGTTGTAACCTCTTCTACTTTGTCTCTTTGGTCCGATTGTTTTGTTCATTTTGCACATATTTTTATTGATCTTCCAAAAATTTACAAATAAATTAATAACACTCAATTATGGACTACTTATCGAGGCCAAAACAAAGAAAAAGTTAAAAAGTAAGTATGATTAAATGAGCAAGCAAAAAGAAACAAGCAAAATTTCAAATTTTTTCGATCATTTCGTTTGATAGGTTGAGTTCATTGACTTAGTTGAAAAGAAGGCGAAGCAAATGCACTTTCCATTGTTGCCACTTTCGTCTCTGCCCGATATATATTTAGTTTGCGAGCTACAGTCAGTTTAACTACTAATTTCAAATTAAAATTAAGATCCCGATTTTTAAAAATTGTATGGTAACTATATTTCACGCTGAGCACATGCCTTTTCAATTAGTGCCACTCTCGTCACTGTCCGATATTTAGTTTGCGAGCTACCCTTTCCTCTCCGTTTGATGAATAGTTTGCGAACTACACTGTATAAAAATTAAACACATAAAAACAAAAATTAAAATTTTACGCCATCTATTGGGTAAAAGCATAAAACGAAATATGATCCAACTCGTTTTTTTTCATAAGAGTTAAATCTAACCGGATCACAGACCCATTTCGTTAAATTTAACAGTTCAAGTTCATTGACTGAGTTGAAAAGAGATTCATGACCTCTGGTTTCAAAATAGAGCACTTAGTAAACTAGAACAGAAGTGCATAAATACACCCAAACCAATGCTTACAATGCTATCAATACGAACTAGAACTTAAAGTTTCACGTAAGCACGTGTTCACGTGTTTCTAAAAAATTCAAGTGAAAACACAAAACTCAACTACACGTGTCTTTTATTCACGAACTACACGTGAAGTTCGTATTCACGTGAAAGTGCCAATGACCCACTTGTGACCTCAGAAAATCCCACTGCATCCGATTGGCCATAGAATCATCCATTTTGGTCCAAATGTTCCATGGAAACCATAAAAGTGCCAATGACCCACTTGTGACCTCAGAAAATCCCACTGCATCCGATTGGCCATAGAATCATCCATTTTGGTCCAAATGTTCCATGGAAACCATAAAAGTGCCAATGACTCACCTGTGACCTCAGATAATTCCACTGCATCCGATTGGCCATAGAATCATCCAGTTTGGTCCAAATGTTCCATGGAAACCATCAAAGTACCAACGACCCGCCTGTGACTTCAGATAATCTCACTGCATCCGATTGGCCATAGAATCATCCATTTTGGTCCAAACGTTCCATGGAACCCATAAATATGCCAATGACCCACCTGCGACCTCAGGTTATCCCACTGCATCCGATTGGCCATAGAATCATCCATTTTGGTCCAAATAATCCATGGAACCCATAAATGTGGCAATGACCCAGCTGTGACCTCAGATAATCCCACTGCATCCGATTGGTCATAGAATCATCCATTTTGGTCCAAACGTTCCATGGAACCCATAAATATGCCAATGACCCACCTGCAACCTCAGGTAATCCCACTGCATCCGATTGGCCATAGAATCATCCATTTTGGTCCAAATGTTCCATGGAAACCATCAAAGTACCAACGACCCGCCTGTGACCTCAGATAATCTCACTGCATCCGATTGGCCATAGAATCATCCATTTTGGTCCAAATGTTCCATGGAACCCATAAATGTGCCAATGACCCACCTGTGTCCTCAGATAATCCCACTGCATCCGATTGGTCATAGAATCATCCATTTTGGTCCAAATGTTCCATGGAAACCATCAAAGTACCAACGACCCGCCTGTGACCTCAGATAATCTTACTGCATCCGATTGGCCATAGAATCATCCATTTTGGTCCAAATGTTCCATGGAACCCATAAATGTGCCAATGACCCACCTGTGACCTCAGATAATCCCACTGCATCCGATTGGTCATAGAATCATCCATTTTGGTCCAAATGTTCCATGGAAACCATCAAAGTACCAATGACCCGCCTGTGACCTCAGATAATCCCACTGCATCTGCTTGGCCATAGAATCATCCATTTTGGTCCAAATGTTCCATGGAACCCATAAATGTGCCAATGACCCACCTGTGACCTCAGATAATCCCACTGCATCCGATTGGTCATAGAATCATCCATTTTGGTCCAAATGTTCCATGGAAACCATCAAAGTACCAATGACCCGCCTGTGACCTCAGATAATCCCACTGCATCCGATTGGCCATAGAATCATCCATTTTGGTCCAAATGTTCCATGGAACCCATCAAAGTACCAATGACCCGCCTGTGACCTCAGATAATCCCACTGCATCCGATTGGCCATAGAATCATCCATTTTGGTCCAAATGTTCCATGGAACCCATAAATGTGCGAATGACCCACTGACCTCAGATAATCCCACTGCATCCGATTGGCCATAGAATCATCCATTTTGGTCCAAATGTTCCATGGAACCCATCATAGTACCAATGACCTGCCTATGACCTCAGATAATCCCACTGCATCCGATTGGTCATAGAATCATCCATTTTGGTCCACATGTTCCATGGAAACCATCAAAGTACCAATGACCCGCCTGTGACCTCAGAAAATCCCACTGCATCCGATTGGCCATAGAATCATCCATTTTGGTCCAAATGTTCCATGGAACCCATCATAGTACCAATGACCTGCCTATGACCTCAGATAATCCCACTGCATCCGATTGGCCATAGAATCATCCATTTTGGTCCAAATGTTCCATGGAACCCATCAAAGCACCAATGACCCGCCTGTGACCTCAGATAATCCCACTGCATCCGATTGGCCATAGAATCATCCATTTTGGTCCAAATGTTCCATGGAACCCATAAATGTGCGAATGACCCACTGACCTCAGATAATCCCAATGCATCCGATTGGCCATAGAATCATCCATTTTGGTCCAAATGTTCCATGGAACCCATCATAGTACCAATGACCCGCCTATGACCTCAGATAATCCCACTGCATCCGATTGGTCATAGAATCATCCATTTTGGTCCACATGTTCCATGGAAACCATCAAAGTACCAATGACCCGCCTGTGACCTCAGAAAATCCCACTGCATCCGATTGACCATAGAATCATCCATTTTGGTCCAAATGTTCCATGGAACCCATAAATGTGCCAATGACCCATCTGTGACCTCAGATAATCCCACTGCATCCGATTGGCCATAGAATCATCCATTTTGGTCCAAATGTTCCATGGAACCCATAAATGTGCCAATGACCCATCTGTGACCTCAGATAATCCCACTGCACCCGATTGGCCATAGAATCATCCATTTTGGTCCAAATGTTCCATGGAACTCATAAATGTGCGAATGACCCACCAGTGACCTCAGATAATCCCACTGCATCCGATTGGCCATAGAATCATCCATTTAAGTCCAAATGTTCCATGGAACCCATAAATGTGCCAATGACCCACCTGTGACCTCAGATAATCCCACTGCATCCGATTGGCCATAGAATCATCCATTGTGGTCCAAATGTTCCATGGAACCCATAAATGTGCCAAAGACCCACCTGTGACCTCAGATAATCCCACTGCATCCGATTGGCCATAGAATCATCCATTTTGGTCCAAATGTTCCATGGAAACCATCAAAGTACCAATGACCCGCCTGTGACCTCAGATAATCCCACTGCATCCGATTGGCCATAGAATCATCCATTTAAGTCCAAATGTTCCATGAAACCCATAAATGTGCGAATGACCCACCAGTGACCTCAGATAATCCCACTGCATCCGATTGGCCATAGAATCATCCATTTTGGTCCAAATGTTCCATGGAAACCATCAAAGTACCAACGACCCGCCTGTGACCTCAGATAATCCCACTGCATCTGATTGGCCATAGAATCATCCATTTTGGTCCAAATGTTCCATGGAACCCATAAATGTGCCAATGACCCACCTGTGTCCTCAGATAATCCCACTGCATCCGATTGGTCATAGAATCATCCATTTTGGTCCAAATGTTCCATGGAAACCATCAAAGTACCAACGACCCGCCTGTGACCTCAGATAATCTCACTGCATCCGATTGGCCATAGAATCATCCATTTTGGTCCAAATGTTCCATGGAAACCATCAAAGTACCAATGACCCGCCTGTGACCTCAGATAATTCCACTGCATTCGGTTGGCCATAGAATCATTCTGAAGCTGAATACGAACCAATCAGTTCGTGCAAAATTAAAACAATACAACCATAAACAACGAAACAAAAACAAAGAAAGCAGCAGGCACAGCAATACATTATAAGCAGCTGATGATTGATTTTCTTATATAAAAACATGCATTTTTCTTCTTATATTTTACTATTTTCTGACTTTCATATAATAGTGACAAAATCCAAAATTAGATATTCAGTCAGCGTAGGATATATCTGATATTTAAGTATATGTATTATCTTTGAACGATAAGTATTAAAGGCTGTAAATATACCCTAAAGTATTCGCCAAAAACGTTGCATGACCTTCAAAAAATCTGTTAAAACGACCCCATACAAACCGCGCTGTAAGACGTAATTCTACGTCAAAAGTTTAAATTCAAATATCTTGTGTAACTTGTTTGCATAGCAAATAGTTAGTTATCGCTACAGTAAAGATCTTTTATAGTATAAATACATATAAAGGCGTCTAACAAAAAAAAATTGCTCGGGTCACCTGGTTTATTTTATGATGATTCCCCAAATACTTCAACTCCTACGAAGGCCGTTCATGAATTGGAATGGTTTAGAAACTACATTAAAAAATCGAATTCTGAATAAAATTTTTTGTATATGACATGCTACTTACAGTCAAATATAATGTCACTAATAGAGAATTCCATAGTTTCGCATACAATTTTTTAAAACATCTGCACATTCACTCAAGGTATTTAGGTTTTTGCAGTTTTTTTTTTTATTATATTTTTATGAAAATTTTTACAACTCCTCCATTTTTGGCCTTTAGATTTTTTTTTTTTCACATCAACAATTTGACCCACCCTATAAGATCCTACACACCGTCATTTCATATACGAAAATAGACATTTTTGGAATTTTTTTATATCCCAAATTAAATAAATTTCAATATGCAAAACTGTCCCAGAAATAACTGTCCTTTTGTTTTTAGGTTATTTATAAAAAAGTGCTACCTCTATAGCAACATATTTTGTACCTAAATAAAGTATAAATATTGCAGATTGAAAAAATACTCATTTGTAAAATAAAAGAGCTACAGAAAAGATGTCGTCTCAACAAGAAAAAAAGCGGAAAGCAATTATTTGCAAATACTTGGAAAATGAAAACACCACGTACAAAAAGATCGCTGAGGAAGTAGGAGTGTGCATAAAAACTGTCGGAAGGTCCATAAAACGATACAAACAGCTTACCCCTTTATCAAAAACGCCAGACTCAGGGAGAAAAAGTGGTCCAGCGAACCAAGCGATGGCCCAAAACGTTAAGGGGCTGTTTACTCAGTATCCAGGTACTTCGGTTCGTGATGTGGTAGCAAAAGCGGGAACATCGAAGTCAAGTGTTCAATGGATTAAAAAATTTTACAACCCAAGGAGATATAAAGTACAAAAAGTACCTGATATGTCAGAAGAAAAGCACGCCGAGGCCAAGAGGAGGGCTCGAAAACTGTATCGCGATTACCTGCCCAAATTTGATTGCGTGATCATGGACGAATCGGATATTATACTGCGGTTAGAGGCGTGGAGCATCCTCTTAATTTACCACCAAAAAACCTACCAAGTTTCCAAAGAAATATATGGTGTGGCAGGCTATTTGCAAATGTGGCCTTCGAAGTAAGGAATTTTTGACAGATCGCACAATCAACACCGAAATTTACATCAGAGAGTGTCTGGAGCGGCGTTTACTGCCTTTTATACGTCAGCACCAAAGTTCAGTACTATTTTGGCATGACCGAGCAACATGTCAATACGCCCAGAGAACGATGGATTATTAAAAACCAAAAATGTCACTGTGGTACCAAGAGAAGCCAATCCTCCGAATTGCTCCGAACTTTGTCCAATCGAAAGATATTGGGCTTTAATAAAAATAAATCTTAAGAAGACCAAACAAACTGCGAAACCTCGAAATATTTTGACGTAAATGGCGTCGGGCATGTACTAAGTATGTCAACGAAAGGTCGGTAAAAAACCTAATGGAGGACCTTAATCAACAAGTGCATGTTTATTTTTAAGTGTAGTTTTTTCAGTGTAAATAAAATTTTCGTTTATTTTGTAATATTCACTTAATAATAAACTGAAAGAGTTTTTTAAAAAAACATCATTGGTTTTTTTATAATAAAACTAGCTGATACCCGGCGCGTTGCTGCCATCCTTGTCCAATATCTACCCAGTTTGCCAATAGGTCATCAGCAAATATACTGTGACCATTATTTCCAAAGCTTTTAAAAATTAAAATTGTCTTTTATGGGCGCTGCCAAACCCCTTGTCCAATACGGTGCCTTGCGAGTATGAGAATCGCATAGAAGGCCCTTGATAAAAATAAAACATTTTGAAATTTTGATTTTTTTACACTTTTTTCGATTTTTTTTTTCTTTTTTTTTTTTAAAACCCGAACTGAAAAAATACCTTTCCAACAAAGTATAAATCATCAAAATCGGTTCGGCCGATCTCGAGTTATGGGATTACATCGCATTCGGACACTTTCTTTTATATATATAGAAAAAACAAAAGAACAGTTTTTCTGGGACAGTCTTTATGTCTGAGTTGCGGTAAGTTTGGAGGGTTGAAATCTTTCCGTACATATTCAATGCTCATATCAATTAATCCATCTTGTGTTATTTTGTCATAATGGACTGATGCCTGGTCTGGCCAAAAAATTAATTGATCAGTTTGGTTATATTTTTCAATGAATTTTTTTCAAAACTGAAAGACATGTTTCTACAAACAGTTTAGAGTTGACAGCTAAGCCACTTTTAATAAACACTGGCTCACTTATGTCACATTTGCATGTAGATAAGGCCCAACCAAAATAGACGAAACGAGACGATTGCAATCTGACGAGCATTTGCATTCGTTATGGCTGTTTTGGCATGTAACCCAAAATAAAACGTTGTAGAACACATCTGACCTGATAAACTGACAACCGAAATAAATACATGTAAATTACTTTTTCATCCCCAACAGCATCCATTTATTTCCTTCAACGGTGAAGTAACTCTCGTCATCCATGATGCACTTATAAGATGACTTTGCAGCCAAATAATTTTGAAAAAGCAAATGCAAGCACGACTTAATGACTGCTGATTGCCGTTCGATAACTTTTTGCACAACTTTTTTGCTTTTTTCTTTATCCCCATGTCTATTAAATATTTTTTTATAGTTTTTGGATCATCTTGGTACTTTTTACTTAGTTGCCGGTATGATTTTGCTGTGCAGTCAGCTATTTCAGCCTTTAATTTTGCACGATGGTTGCTGTCTTACAAGCACATATTTTACCTCACCCAAGTTTTCTTTGAGCTGGTTCCCACTCTCATAAGCTTGAATTGTTTTATATAAAAACGATTTCTTAAATCCCATTTCATTCAAATGATGAAAAACCTCTTTTTTTTCGTTTTCGTAGGGATTTTTTCACAAAATTTACAAATTTAATTTCTAATTCCGGTAACGACATGATTGCTTTTAGTTAATTTAAAAAAAAAAAATGATACATACACCATATGATTAATAATAAAGTTCCGTTACTTCTAGATAACTTTTTTGGTTTTGTTTGTTTACATACAAAGTTGAGAGTTGCCATTGAACTTTGTCCATATTTCATTGGTCATACGTTAGATCTCGAGATTTTTTGTGGATGAGTTTCAAAACATAAGGGTTATTCACGATGTGGTGTATTTTTGATAAATTCTTACAAAATTTAGAATATTTACAACGCATTGTGAACAAACCTTCATTAAAGTCTGGATAGTTCACTGCTTCGTTTCAAAAATAAAAGAATTGAAACGAAGCAGTGAATTAAATTATCTCTTATTAAATAAATACACAACGCAGCCAGTACCTTCATCCACGCTGAGTCAAAAAGCTTTTGTGATCAGTTGATCAAATATACAACGAAATTTACAAAGAATACAATAGGGTTTCGCCATTGTATTTTTGCTACAGGGTTGTATTTTGAACACTTTACATTTTTTTTGTAATTTTACTTCAAATATCAAATTTGTCAAAAATACACAATACAAGGGCAAATACACCACATCATGAATACCCCTATAGTTTAAAGAAAATTGCTTTTAAAGTTTACAAATCGTTATTATTCATAATACCGTTACGAATTTGTGCATAGCTTTTTTTCAAGGTTGAATTTTACAGAGCAGTTTTACGAGAGTATTTTTACGATGTTATTATTTTATCGAAAAAAGTAATTTTTCTCGGATTTAGAAAGTAAAGGTCACCTTAAAGGTTTTACTTTTTTTACCTCGCACAGAAACTTCGTAGTAGATCTACTCCACTCGACTTAGCATGGAAGCCCGAATTTTATTTGCTCCACTGTTGAAAAAATACTCAATTAAGGTCGAATTCGAAAGATTACTTGAGAACCAGGGTTGCCACCGAAAAAAATATTTTGCAACCAACAACATTAAAAAAAACTACCAAAATGGATACAAAACTACCAAATCAATTAGCTTTATAACTCTTTTTGGAATACTGTAAAAATGTTGTCATGCTTATATTTATATTATTTTTCTATTGTATATTAAACAATCATAATTAAAAAGTCACATTTTTTATTATAATCCCATTTCCCAATATTTCCCAATACGGGCATTCCACCCCCCATATAAGTCGTGATTGGCTTCATGCTCTTCGATTGGCTTGAAATTTTGTCTAAGGGTACTCTTGCCACTTATAAGAATGTAAGTCATTTGTTTTTTTCGACATTTCTTCAAAAGTTACGGAGATACCAATTTTTCATAAAAGTAAAAATCTTGAAAAAAAAGTCTTTTCCAACAAATCAAATCTCTATCATCTGTTATCCTATTTTTGTAAATGTAGTATCGTTAGAAAGCTATTAAAAAGCGATTTAAAAAGTAAATATTTTTGGTATTTTATATAGATTTTTGAAAAACATGAACTTGATCATATCTCAAAAAGTGAACCTTTTGTTTTTTTTTAATTTTTAAAGCAGAATATGTAAACTATCCACCAACAAAAAAATTGTGGTGGTCAAATTATAAGTTTTTTCGCAATCTCAAGTTTTTTCTGACATCCACTTTACTTTATCGTTCATAACTTCTATACCGTTTGAGATATTAGGGCCAATAAGAATTGTATATGTATAATGACCTCACACGTGATCTTGGCTCATACATTTTTAAAGTTATAATATATATTAATTCAACAATATGAAATAATAATGGCCTTTTTTAATAATACATATTTAAGTTTATACATAAATTGAAAATTATCTTAACAAACGAAAACATATAAAATAAAATAACACCAAAGAATATACAAAACAATTAAACGAAAAATATTTGTCCATACTTTTGGCCAGTGGCGTAGCTAGGGTTGGTCGCACCCGGGGCGGAAACTAAATTGTGCACCCCTTAAGAAGATTTTTTTTTATACAATAAGTCGATGAATCTTACTACATATTTTCGAATCAAAAAACAAAAAAATTACATATTTTAGAAGAGATTAAAAAAAAACAAAACTATGCTATCCATGAATATTTGATAAAAGAAGTAAGAATCTAAAATTTTCAGAAACTTAAAGAATTTTTTCTGAATTGTTCCAATATTTTTGTCTCCGGACTTATAAGTTGTGAGAGACAAATGTACTAGGAGTAAACCACACAATATCAAAACGTTAACAAATTTTCCCTAGTGACCCTGAATAACTATTAATATAATTATTTTTTTTTTCGAAATCAACCCCTCTTTTCTATATAAAATTTAAATGAAATATTAAAATTCATTTATAAACATTTTTCATAATTTTTATCAATTTCTTTATAGTACACTGAGGAAAAAATGTGTTAAAATTAAATGAAAGTGTGTTCATATCTAACGAATTTGTTTTTGAAATAGAGCTTGAAATAAATTCAAAAAAATTAAACAGAGCTGTTTTTAAAGTTAAATTCAAAACAAAAGTTTTTGTTTTTAAAACAATGTTTTTTCTATGAAAACCAAATTTAAAACAAACATTTTAAAATTAAAAACTCATGTTTTAAAGCATATTTTTTTCGATGCCATTTTATTAACTTTTCCGAGTTTTAGCACCAGATTCACAACCAACTACCCCCGGGACCTTCCGAATACCAAATGTAAACTTAATTCGATGAAGTTTGCATTTGAAATATTTTAATATTTAATTTATTAGTTTTTATTTTATCATATGTTCGATATTTGTCAAACCAATTCAAAAAATTCAAAAATTGTCATTGAATTCAAATGTTTGTTTGTTTTTTCAAAAAAATAATAAGAGAAAAATAAAAAAAGAAAGGAGTTTATAGGTACACTGAGGGAAATATGTGCTAAAATTAAATGAAATTGTGTTTATTTTAAACGAATTTGTTTTTGAAATAGAGCTTGAAACAAATTCATTTAAATTAAACACAACTGTTTTTAAAGTTAAATTTAAAACAATGGTTTTTGTTTTTAAAACAATGTTTTTAAATTAGAAAACAAATTTAAAACAAAAATTTTTAAATTTAAAACAAATGTTTTAAAGCACAATTTTTTCGATGCCATTTTTTAATTTTTTCCGAGTTTTTGATGACAGATTCGTAATCAGCGACCCTTGGGACCCTCCGAATACCAAATCTTAACTCCTTTCAATGAAGTTTGCATTTTAAATATTTCAATATTGAAAAACTGAATTAGTTTTTATTTTATTTTATGTTCAATATTTTTCAAAACAATGAAAATTCAAAATTCAAAAAATGTCAAAGAAAGTTTCAAAGAAATAATGAATGAAAAAAAAATGAAAGGAGTGTATAATTGAAATTTAAACACAATTGCTTTAAATTTTGTTTTGTAGAAACGCAAAGGCGTTAAATTTATATTTTAAAAATTTTTGTTTAATTTTAAAGTATGTTTTTTTTCTCAGTGTAGGTGAAAATTAAACACACTTGTTTTAAATATTGTTTTGTAGAAAAATAAAGGCGTTA
This sequence comes from Tetanocera ferruginea, assembly GCA_958299015.1. Lineage (NCBI taxonomy): Eukaryota > Metazoa > Arthropoda > Insecta > Diptera > Sciomyzidae > Tetanocera > Tetanocera ferruginea. The sequence goes on along the minus strand of OY282643.1, from coordinate 3,941,284 downwards.
AATTTCTATTTTAATAATTTTTGTTTAATTTTTAAGTATGTTTTTTTTCTCAGTGTATCTATATTAATCTCCGCTTGGACTTTTATAGACAAGATTGAGGTCTGTAACATTTGACTGCTTTATAAATATCACCATAAATACCACCATAAATATCTTAGTATCACAATATTACAGTGATACCAAATTGATATCAGAAATTTTTTTTCATTCTCATTATCTACATAACTCCCAAAGCAAATTTGCCCAGGTTGAACAAGGTCAAGACTCATGAATGGCTCAAAAAGATCTGACAATTCCAAGAAATCTGGTGTTTCTTCACATTCGTTGATTGAGAACAAAATTTAATTTTAATTATTAGAATAATTTTTAAGGAACTATGCATCATATCTTCTATTAAAAACTGTATTTTTGTTAGTTTTTGTTGGTTGATTTTTGAACAGAACAATAATTATTTTAGCAAAATAAAGGAGTCGGAAAATCATCTTAGAGTTTTTAATGGACATCTTTAAAACAAAATAAAAAAAAAAACGTTAGAAGGCCATAAAATTGTCATTAAACGCCATTTATTTAATTTAAATAAAAAACTTAATGAATTTAAATCAATTTAATTTTTTAGAAATTTTTTTAAGCTAAAAGTTAAGTTTTAAGTTTAAGTTAAAAGTTTATAAATGATTTTTAAACTAGTAGTTTTATGTAACAGTATACCCAAAACATATTACTATTCAAAATTATGTTCTAGCAGGTTAAAAGCTGTAAGTGAGGTTTGTTTCATGATATATAGGCTCAGAACTTAAAAAACAAAAACAAATTGGCCATTTCAGCCCTTGAAAGGACTTTGACCGAGCTTCTTATGATCAATTGTGTTGTGTGTTATTAAATGTTTGCACACAATTGACCGAGAAATGGACCTACATGTTTTATGCCGACTCCGAACGGCTGAAGTTCATGTTCTCAAGAAGCTTTACATGGGATTATTTACTCTCTGAGGTTTGCCATTGTCTGCAGAGAGGTGGTGACCGATCAGAAAAATTTTTTATTGAAAAAACTTTTCGCCACGGCTAGGGATCGAACCCGGGCTCTCGAACATGCTAAGCCACACACTTAACCTGCATGCCACGGTCACCACAGTCTCAGAACTTAGTAATCACAAAACCATAAAGTATATTTTTATTTTTGAAATTTATGACATGAACATGTTTTTCTGAAAAGTTCCGGAGAAATGTATTGCTTACAAAACAACTGACGCCTCCATTCATCATACTCTGAAAATCATGCAGGTTTTCGAAACTTAATGGTTTAAGAAATGACTACTCTGCTAGCAAGTTTGAACACTTCTTAACCTGAATATAAGATGTAAAAAAGTGCTTTTTTATAAAACTTAATGAAATATAAAAAAAGGGTTTTTACATTTTTAATTTTGTACTCCATCTTAATATCAAGAAAATTTTAATATAATTTGTTTGGAAATTGCACCCCAAACCAATGAAAAATTACGTATGGAATTGACTTGGGTTTTAGTGTGAGCGTTAATATTGAACAAAATTTAATATAAAGTTTAAGTTTGTTTCAATAAAAACGAAGTCGTGGTGATGGTAAAAAATATTTTCATTCACTTTTGCACCCTCTTGATATTCAAATATAAAACTGAAGTCATTGAGGTGTGTTCTTTTTATTAAAAAAATCAAAAATTATGTGGTAAAAAGTTCTTTTGCCAAATTTTACACCCCATTTTGGCGTGTACCCGGGGCGGACCGCCCCCCCCGCCCCCCCCTTGCTACGCTACTGCTTTTGGCTTATTCCTAAGTTCATCCATTCTAAAGAAGTGCTTCTATCACGCCTTTTTTTATTTTCATTTATATTCTTTGAGTTTTATTTAGCTAAAAATTTTTATAAACTACAAAATTGAAAAAATCTACCAAAATCTTCCAAATTGAAAAAAAAACCTACCAAATAACCAAAAGCTGATTTGAAGAAAAAAAACTACCAAATTTGGTTGAATTTAACCAAAGTGGCAACGCTGTTGAGAACTAATCTACTGACTCGTACTAAGTGAGTAAAGCAATATCTCGCACATTTTCATTTATCACATGTGTTTCTCTTTTGAATTTCCTTTTAATGCAACATTTTATTTTCATTATCGCACTCTGCCTCGTCCATCCCGTTGTACACGATATTTTAAGTCAACCCACTTTTCTGCATAAACTCGCTCTTGTGCACTACTCAGCGCACATGTTTTCTGCTTATTTTATTTTATTTTTACTTGTTTTCTTGTTGTTTTGTTTTTTCTTGGGCGGTGTGAAACTTTTGTGAGAGTCGTGGCGACTCACACACTCTTTTGCAGCTTTTTCAACTTTATGTGCTCCAATGTGGCTTTTTCGGTACGCTTTTTCGTTTGTTGCTTTTTCTGCTTTCATCGATTACGACAAGTCACACGAGTTCGAGTCGGACGGCGGAGAAGAAATTTTTGCGGAATTTCTGTGAAAAAAATATACATATATATTTTTATACTGAATATAAAAATTAATTTTCTTAATTTCCAAAAACAACAAAAATTCGTGCCGAAGTTCGTGCAACTTGCAAAGCTTTCTCAATTGCGCTTTAATCATCAACAAGGCATAAAAATTAAAATTATTTCGAAATAACCGAGTTCTTCGCATTGGAAAAAATAAAATCAAACATATTGGATGAACTCAATTTATGAATTATATAAATATTTAAAAAAAATTTTTACTGAATTCTCAAGTGTTGCAATTTAAACTTGCGCTAAATATTGAAAAAAGTATTTTTGTGTTAATTATAGCGAGTAAATTTTCTACGTCTACGTGTGTGTGTGTAAATTTAAAACGTAGCAAATTCTATTAACTCTGAATAAAACCACCAACGAAAAACCACTCCCACCTAAGCCCACCACCACCATCTTCATCATCAACATCATCATCATCATCATCATCAGTTCCACAACCAACAGTGACAACATACTTGAAAACTTGTGTGTCTTGTGTTGTTGTTATTGTGATACCTTCAACTGCGTCATCAAAAAAAATTCAACTTTTCCAATTATTTTGGCTACTACTAACTACTATTTGTCGAAGGTGAGTACAAACCATTGAAACTTTGGCAGTTTACAGCAAGTAAAAAAATTAAAAAAAAAAGCAAACTTAAACTGCATTGCATGCGAATGACATCATTTGATGCGTTTTTAATTAACGTTGAATTTATTTATAAGTATCAAGAAGAAAGAAACAAAGAAAGAAATAAATAAACTAAATGAAGAACAAAAAAATACAAATGTTAGATAATCTTGTGCTCATTTGTATGTCCCAAAGCTACTTACTACCTTTTGGATTGAATTTGTAATTTTATTTCTCTTTAACTCTTTGAAATATTTTTCATGTTTTGCTGCTGTCACATTCATTGGCCTGTTTAGGTGTGTATTCGTTCAGTTTTTTTTTTTCTTTTGTTTAATCTTGTTTTTCCTTATCCGAAGCTAACGTGCAGCCGTCGCACATTTTAGCTAGCAGCTTGTGGCTGACGTTTTTGTATGTTTCTCTTATAATTTGTGCTTCTGGTGCTTGAGAGACGACAAATTTGTGCCTTTTCATGGTGCTGCTACCTTTGCTGACGCAGGCCACACTGGTAAGAGCTAATTGTGCCAACAGTGTTCAAGCGCTCGACAAAAGCACTAGCAAAAGCTTTTAAGCAATAAGTACTAAATAAAACTTGTAGTAGAACTAAGTGCGAAAAATGAAGTAGATTAAAATGAAAACAAAATACGTTGAGCCTCAAGCATAGTACTCTGTTCGTCTTCACGTGAAATTTCACTCAAATCTCCATACAAAAAATGACAGCTGTGAAACAAAAGTGAACATTTCACAACTTTTTCGTCAAAGCTGTACTATGCTTCGCTGCGGAAAATCTAGTACTATATTCCGTAACATGCATCTAGCAACATTGATTTCACGGCAATTTAATTGAACCGACCATTTATTTTGCTGTGAAAAGTGACAGTTGTCATTTCATTTAAGAAAAGAGTGAAGCAAAAGACCAAATTTTCTAATTGAAATATGTTTTTGTATTATTTCTACAGTTTTGCAATAAGTGATGGCAGTTGTTGAAAATTGTATATTTAGGGTATTCACTTCACTGCTAAAATTTCCAAAATCGCAAATTTACGAAAATTTCAGTGCAATTGTTGGTTTTTTGGTTTTCTGAAGTTTGCTTAAATTTAATCATCTATTGAGTTGATGAAAATTAATCGTCGTAAATTTGCAAAGAAAAGATCTAATCAGCAGTCGTTAGTAGACCTATTCGTTTGATGTGAGTCATTGTGAACATGCGAAATATGATAAGAAGAAGAACAATTTGTCTGTTCTCATATAAATTCATCAAATTAAGCATCATATTTAGTTTATTATGCAATAACTAAATTATTAATTAACAATAAATAAGACGGTACGCAATATTTTTTTTGTTACAAAAGGTACACACGATCAATTGTTTTGTTGGCGTTCGATAAAAGCCAGCTGTGGCGACTTTCATGCTGACAGAAGCATAAAAAAATTATAAACGGTCGCTCACTTCAACTCCTCGGAAATTTGCAATTTCGGAAATTTCAGCGTTGAAGTGAATACCCTAATTGTAATTTTAAAAATTATATTAGGGGTATTCACATTGCCTTGGGTAGTTGGGTAGATTGGCAAATGCCATACATTTTGTTTTTGTAAAAGTGCCATTCTACCCAAGTACCCATCTACCAATCTACTCTAGCTGAACCCCTGACTTGTTTGGGTAGATTGATTGAGTACTTTTTTCTTGGGTTTCCACCTTTTCCAAAAGAAGTCAATAATTGAATTGACAAAAAATGAAAACAAAGTAAACAAATTATAAGTGAATAAAATAGACAAATGTGTTAAAATGAGTTATTTTAAAATTTTTGAGATAAAAATTATTAAATGCCGCAAAGTTCACGTTAAAAATTGCTTCTATATAAAATAACTTTTTTACCCCCGTAGAATGGCCTAAATTTTGCGCACATAAAATGACATGAATAATATGGTGGCAACTCTTTTCTAGTTGTCCCTCATCTCTCATCAGCTGTTGTTCTACAAAGTACTCAATTGCAGTTGAGGGTGCTCGCAGTAATCAAAAGTATTCAATCTATCCGTACCCAACTACCCAAGTCAGTGTGAATACCCCTATTGTATAATTGTAATTGCATACGGATGCACTTTTCCACGGTGTTGGCGGTCGCAAAACTTAGTAGACTGCCACAAACTAATGACTTGTCCTGCTCCACAACAAAGCACATCATGCATACTTGTATAAATATTTATTTTGCTTTTATATAATCACAAATATGAAAATTTAAGAACTTAAACGATTTTCTGCTTTTCCTCTAATAAATTGTGGCTGTTTATTTACATCTTGTCGAAATTTTTAAGCTGATCATCAGCTGTTCGTTCGCAACAAAATATCTATCAAAATTTTCACGCAACAAATAAATGGCTGTTGCCAGTGAAATTTCACGCAATCGAACATAGTAGGTGCTAGGCTTAAAATTTAAACAATGCTAAAAATTGAAAATTATATGAAAAAATCAAGATATCTCAAATCAAAATTAAAAAATAATAATAAATAAAGAATTCTCCATATATTTTAGTTTAATTGAAATCAAATAATGCTGAAATTTGTTTGGAATATGTTTTACCTAAATTTAATTTACTTAAATTTTAATATCTTTTCTATAGCAACTTTTTCTAGAGCAAACTGTTTTTACAGATAAATGTTCATGCGAAATCGAATGTATTGAAGTGGAACTACTGTGCAAAAATGGTTTTATCTCAATACATGTCAAGTGACGATCTTGCATTATTAGTTCACGTACTGATCTCGATGTTTTGTGGCATAACAACTGATTTTGGACGACCTTCACGGAATTCGTCGGCGACTGAACTCCAACCACGATTGAATTCACTATACCAGTGATATACTGTGATTTTTGATGATGCTATATCGTCATAAAAAGAACTGAGTTCATCGACACATTCTTGTTGAGATAATCCATGTCGAAAAATGTGAAAAATAATCCAAAGAAAACCTTCTCTTAAAAAATTTGGTTTTTTTTGAAAAAATTGATTTTCTTAACTCACTGTAAGCCATAGATGCCAACCAAAGTTCACACACGAAATCACTAAATCACACAACATATATGTAAAAATCACTCGTGTGACACTCACAGCAAAAAAATCACGCAAAATCACACACACAGTACAGAAAATCACGCAAAAATCACACACAGAACAAAAAATCACTCAGAAGCAATTCTAATTTTACAGCATAAAAGAGCAATTAATGCCATACAATTTTACAAATAATGAGATAATTTCTGTTTTTTGGTTATATTAGTAAAAGTTTATTGTTAAAAATTTATTAATATATTATTTACTAGATCAAAATTAAGAAGATATGAAAATTTTTGGTTATTCAATATATTATATATCAGTGGAACTAATTTAAATTGTCTGAATTAGTAATATAAACTTAGTATTAACTTTTTAAAAGTTTAAACTTTAGACCTGCGTTAGCAAATTTCAATTGCAGTGTTGGGTTTGTTCGTTAATATACGTGTTTTCGCATTTACTTGAACGCACTCTTCAACAATAAAGTGAGTGATAAAAAAAAAATCACGCATGAGTGAAAAATCACTCGCTTCATTTCAGAAATCACACATTGTCACACAGCCCTCCAAAAATCACGAAAAGTGATTTATCACACGAAACTGGCATCTATGCTGTAAGCAACACAAATAACACTTGTACATCAAAACGCTGTGAGTACATTTATGCTAACAAATGTCAAACTTTATTATGGTGATGCCAGATTTTAGCTTTTGACATTAATGTTGCCAGTTTCCGAAATATAAATAGTACCTCGTAGCTTTAGTTAAAATATTTATTTATTTTAGTTTTTTGTTGTTATGTAAAAGTTTTCTTAAGTAAAAGCGAAAATTATTTCGATTTTTGTTTTTTTTGTTAAGTTTGAAGTTTCTTAGAACAAAATATTTTTGCACTATTGGAAGTTGAAGTGGTTAAATATTTGTTTTTAAAAAAATTTGAACTCAATTCATTTTCAATTTAGAAAAAAATCGAGAAATCATAAAAAGCTAATTGGGTTTGATAACCGATAACCGAGAATTGAGCGGTGATAAGCAAGATGTTCTGATTTTTTCCATCACGTGAACTTTGAATATGTTATTTATACTTTGAATAATATAATACACTTTGGTATAAAAAGTGTTTTTTCTTTTTTAGAATAAAAAGAATTCATTTTTATTCGAGTATTTGAAAATATTAAATTTTCAACTGCGTGTAACAGAAAATTTTGACGTGATAGAGAAAAACCAAGATGGCCATCTTGTTTAGGGTAGTCTTATTATATGGAAGCCATACATAAATTTGTTGAGTTTTTTATCTAAATTTGTTTAGGGTAATAAAACTTTGTAATACCGTTGTAAGCAATTTTTACATGTTCAAAGTGGCTTTACATGGAATTTAGACGTGATAAAAAAATCCGTTCACGACATTTTATCGTGTAATTTTGCTGCATTTATAATTTACTAATAGTTATATTAACACTTTGAAACATTAAATACATACTTTACGTATTTTATTTATTTAATTAAACTGTATCTTATTATTTGGCTACATTCAAAACAAATAATCAAATACAGTTAAATAATTATAATATAAAAACTAGGCGGGCTTTTTAACTAAAACTATAAAATTTCTTCAATTTCGGTATTTAATTCAATCAAATTTTCAATTCACCGCTATTGTGTAAGCGATAGATACTTAATATCACATAATAGTGATGATAATTTATATGAAATTGGTTGAAATATCTAATAATTTTGTACACATGAATATTTTATAATGATGAACTTTAATTTTTAAACTAGTTGTAAAAATCCTTTGTAATTTTATACATCGTTGTTAGAACTCTTTTTTGACTTGAAAATAGATAAACTCATTCAAATAGTATGCTTAACTACATTTACTTAACATAATTTGTGTATTCAACAGTTTTTCTATAACTTCAAATATCTTTTAATATTTAGGAAACTTATGAAAAGGAAAAGCAATGACATGTAGAGCATGAAACCATATTAAAAAAGTAAAGTCATATTATTTTAATTTCTTTGTAGCTTCATAAGGTATAATAATCTTCTATACAAATGGAAGATAGCAGAATTATTCACCTATGGACACCTGATTATTTAATTTATTTTTATTTTGATTGTTTATTTATTTAGAGAAAAAACTACTTGCTGGGGGTTGAATGCTTGTAGCTATGAGAGCTTGTATTAACAAATTATCCAATAGTTTTCAAATGTATGCTTTTATTTTTATGTAGATTATTTAAGACTTTAACATTAAAACATAAGTTATTTATACCAAATTAAGTATGAAACATATGGTTTTTATTGACTGTTAAAAAAAAATACTATTCTTATTTATATTAAAGAGATTTTAGAAAATGTTATCAGCTTTTTTCAAAATAGCCTTCGGTACTTAACACCAGTGTCTGGTGCCAAATTCTAAAAGTATTAAAAATTCTTTAGTGACTGTGCTGTGTGTATAAAAGGCGTCAACTTTTAAGCAGAATCTAAATAAAAATAATAAGATAAAAATAAAAAAAAAAAACTAAAAAAATAAAAATAAATCAACACCTATGTTTCGAACCTTAATCCTAAACAAGAAAGAAAAAATATTATCTTTAAATTTTTTTTTAAAGTATTTAATTTCACGAATTGAGCCTTAAACATTGTAAACTTCAATCTTTCTAACTATTTTGTCCGGGCTGCTAAATATTAGTTCACTTCATTACATACAAAATATATGTATGTAGAAAAATTTGTATATAATTTGGCGTTAATAATACGTTTCAGCTTCTTTCTAAATTTCTAAATAGATACTAACACTTAAAATCAATTTATTTCGTTTTAAATGGCAGCCCCATTGGGTACTTAACGCTCTTGCTGCTTCGGAGAGCTTTTTATTATCTGCAAATTTAACTCGCTCAGCAGAGTTGTCGTTTTGGACGAAAAGTATTATTTCCTGCATATAAAAAAGTACGTTTAAACTTAGCAAACATGTATTATATATTAAATACGTATCTTTTTAAAGTATTAAATCTCCATTTCTGCCACATTGAGAAAAAGGTACTAAAAAAGTCATGCGAACTAAACAAAAATGTAGTCAGTAATTTTGTTATTTTTTTACCTTTTTTTTTTCAACTTCAATGCTTTCAAAATGTGGACAAGACGATTTCATAGAAAAGGGCAACAAATTTTAAATGTTTATTAAATTCGATGCTAATTTTTATGTTGTTTGTGTCTTGCTTTATGCACGATAGCCACATTTAAATGTTAAATTAAGGTGAGGTTAGAAGAAAAAAGAAACAAAAAAAAAAAAAAAAACGTGAAACTGAAAGCTGCCCGGTTCGCTGAACTCGAATTATGTTGAAGAAGTAGAAAATTATACGATTCTTTGAGGTTGGCTGCTATAAACAACAACACACACGCACCACACATCAAGAACAGAATAAACTTCAAGAATAGAAAATATCTGAAATATATGCAAAGCAGTTTTTTGATTAATTGTACGCCATAATTTTTCAACTTCCCTCTATAATTTTAATTTCTCTCAACTACACTTAAAAATTTCTTTTTTCTCTCTTAATGCAATTTGTACAAAACTATCAATTTAGTAGTAGAAACACGCAGTTGTAAGTAAAAAATGTATAAATCTTGGTACTTACAGAGTGATTCCGCTAACTAAAAAGAAAAAAAAATTCTTAAAAATGTTATTAAAGTTTTGACTAATGATTTAAATTTAATTTTATTTTATAACATACATATTTATATGACAATAAGAATAGATTAAGTTGTTGAAACATAAAAATACCTTTTTACCCTGACTAAATGCAGTTGTTGAAACACGAATACAATATTTCTTTTTTTTTTCTCTCTTTTTGCCACCACTGAGAGAGAGGGAAGAGGAAAAAATTATGAGCTTTTAAAATATATTTAGTAGCAAAACTTAAAAACAAAAACTCATTTTAAAAAAATCTATAAAATTATTCAAGGCATTTTCCTTTTAACCTGTGGTTTTTAAAAGTATACTTTGACATTTTTGTCAAAATTCAAAATTGGAAAAAATATCCTTTAGTACACAAAATGGTGCTAGCTATAATTCGGTTTAACAGATGAAGGATTTTTTTTTTTTGGTATGAGTCAGACGAGCACAACCTGCAATTTTTAATTTATAATGAAAAATCATTTGATGAAATTAATGAATGAATTCAAAACCATGAAATGAATAATTTTTTTACTCTATGATACCTAACTTAGAATATAAATATTAATTGAAAAACATATAATTTTTTTTTGTTTTTTTGATAAATCTAGTTTTGCATGTTTTTTAAAAATAGTTACAAAAGCCACCAGAGTTTTAATTCTAGTCTCTAAATTCATAACTTAGTGAAAAACAAACATTTTTCTAAATTTTTTTTTTATTATTGTAGAGACTTGAACAAATTGCATGAAAAAAAAAATTCAAAAAATATATTTTTCACTCCAACATGGTTTTATAGAGCTCCAAACTGGCGGCAGAGAAAAAAACGGGGCCTCGTGGTTGCAACACTGGGAGTCGCAAAATTGTCCGATCTGGAAAAAATTTTTTTTATTAAATCTTAAGGAAATTGGTTATCGTATGACAGCAGTCATTTTTTTAAATTTTTTCAATTTTTGGTGATGTTCCAAATTTGAAAAAGTGTTTAAAATTCATAAAAAATAAAAAAAAAAATTTATGTAATACGATAGCGAATCAATTTTAAAAAAAAGACAAAAAAAAAATAATTTCGTCAAAAAATGAACCCGCTAGTGCCGCAATCAGTACCAAAAACTTGGTTTCGAGATAAACGCGTTCAAATTTTGTGAACAAAGAAAAAAAAGGTTGAAAAAGAAAAATGCGCTCTCACTAATCCGGCTGTAACTTTTGAACCCGTAGGAATTTTTCTATGAAATTTTTTTTTTCGATTTCAAAAAACGGCCAATTTCATGTCCCCCCTTAAGGGAAAGGAAAAAGTAATGAATGAGGCAGTTTTACGCTTGTCGATCAAATTCGTCGTTATTTGAAAACTGACTTAGCTTGAAAACGTATTTTGGTGCGCAAGCAAAAAAGTAGTCAGCCTTATGATTAATTATTTCCCACTGAATTGGGAAAGGAAATTTCCGTTTTTAAGACAAAGCTCAAAAATTTTTTTAATCGTCAACATGAGTGAAATAAAGAAAAAATATGATAGTAACTCAAGAGGTAACCGCCTGAAAAAAAATTACGGTATCAAAATGGACCATACTGGTCTAAGTGAGCTGGTGTTTTTATTACTTAGGCCACCGCCTCTACCTAACCTAACCTAGTCAAAAAAAAAAAAGTGCTCCAAATTCTTGGAGGTCAAAAATATTATAAAGCAAAAATTAATTTTAATTTGAACATGTTTTTCTTCTAAAAACAAATTTTTATGTCGGTACCGTCTAGATTGAAACCATTAATTTTTTGAAATTATTGAATTTGAACCATCATTTCATGTTAGAAAATTGTTTTTAGTAAAATCAAATTTTTTTTTGGCTCGGAAAAAAGTGAATGGGAAGTGATGTCCAAATAAAACATAAAAAAAAGTGGGCGAGTCTGTTTCGTTGCGCAAATGCAATTTATTCCTTATTATGTACTTAAATGAAATTTTATTCATTTTAAATTCAGAAAACTGCCATTATCAAAAACTGTGCCAATAACTCCAATAACTGTGCCAATAACTCAAATGCGAAACGTTAACGTCTGAGGCTACATTTTCTACAAATTGTGAAAACATTGCATAAATAGTTGAACCATAGCTTATAACTCATGCCCAGTGTTCTTAAAAAAATATATCTAAATGTAGTTTCTGCTTGTTAGGGACTTGAGAAAATCTTATTGCATCCTATAGGACATAGAATTACCCAATTTTGTTCAAATGCTTCACTTTTGGTGAATTCTTTTCGATTCAAATGCTTCATGGAATATTTAAAATTTCCAATGACCTGCCATAGACCTCAGATTACAGAATCTAATGTCCATAGAATTATCCATGAACTGGAAGTGCTCCATGAAATGAGACATTAAATTCTTTTTCAACTGTATAGCGTTACGGTTGAAAATTCATAACTTGATTTCAGTCCTCATATAATTTTCTTTTCATACAAACCAATTCTAAAGGAGTAAAATGGTTCTCACTTTCTCTACAGTAAACTGTACTCTTGACTTCCAATATAGTTATCTCAAATAGCCTCTTCTTACAACAATACCTCAGGGTTACGCCTCACAGTCCCAAAAAAAAGATTCGCGGTTACTCAATAAATCACTTATTCTCTCATTGTACCTTCAGTTCTCTAATCAAACAAACTTACTTAAGCCTGGTTTTCACTATGTCAATTTCAATGGTCAGTTGTTGTCAGTCACATGAAAAATGCCAACACGTTGTCATTTTTTTTCTGTTTGACAATGGCGAAAAATACGAAAAACTGATCTCTTCACATATTTATAGCAAAAATTGCAAAAAAAAAATGTTATTTATGTGATTTTTAAACTTTTAAATTTCATGTCAAACAAAAAATGACTAAGTGAAAACCAAGCATTACCTTCATTGCTTATATCTTGGAAATACTCTAACTAAATACTATGTTGTATACAAAAAATTAAAAACTAACCCTAAACAGGCCAGAAGCGCATTCCCATTCCACTTTGTTGAAAGGGAAATGCCAAAAGAAAATTCTCTTGTTAATAGTTTTCTCAAACCTCTCGCAGGCGCGGATACAAGGGGGGGATAAAGGGGGTAATTACCCCCCCCAAGAACTTTTAAATACTTTACTTTTTAATACTTTATTTGGAGAAAATAATTGTGCTCACAGCTTAAGGGTACTTTTATGCATACATAAGCGATTCTGAAGACGTTTTTTGAAAGAATACTACAAAAAAATGGTCAGAGACATTGTTAAACTTTAGTTTTTTTATTGATTTCAACGATTATTAAAGTATTAAAAAAAAAATTTTGTTTTTTTTTGTTTTGTGACGTCATTTGCGTGTAGGTGACGTTTTTATGAAGCGATGCGAGACGAGTAGGACCATTTTGCTAGTAGATTAACACGATCTGTAGTCATCTTCAAAAAACAAAATATAATTATATGTAAAGCAAACACTTAAGTCGAGGTAGTAACTTTGCCTTTTTTAAAAATGATCCTGAAAATAAAGTTACATTTCCTTAAGTACTAAAATTTACATCCATGTTTTAAACAATCAACTTTTAAGACGCGTTGTTTTCTTACAAATAAAAATAAAACAAAAAACCTGAAGTCACTACCTCAGCGTAAGTGTTTGCTTTATAATAATTATATTTTTACAAAACATTAACGATTAGTTTAAAAATGCCCTATATATGAAATCATTGAGCAAGTAACATTGATTTTGATTTGTAATGAGCGCAATTAAGATTTTGGCAATGAAGACCATAGTTGCCACTTAAAATATTTTATTCTTCTAAATTTTTAGTGAAAACCTGCCAAACTTTTTTGCAACCTGTGGGCCAACAAATTTTATCATAAAAAAACAATACGTGCGTTGTTATTTTCAGATTTCACTTTATAAATTTTCAAAAAAAAAAGTTCAAACAATGTAAAATCCAGTAGTCTGTTTTTACTTCAATTATTTCATCAACAGTTAAAATATTTTTCAGAAATATTTCAGCTATAGTCTTTATGAAAATATTATAAACATAAATAATATTTGAAATTGTATCAACTGCGCAAAAAATTTGTTGCATACATTTATTTTTGTTTGAGTTAATTCTTAATTTTTTGTAATTCTGAAATTTTTCAAGCCTACCTTAACTTCATCATAATATAAATAGGCGTAGTGAAAACAACTAAGAACCATTTTCTCCCGTGTTTTTCAGCCGATTTTGATAATTCTTTTTTTAAATGAATAAGAGTGCGGAGAAGGACTGCACCGACTATTTTATACAACTATAAATAAGCAAACAAAAATTGGTCGATTTTCGACCCCAGGCGGTACTAGTAATTATAATTGCAACAAACCAACCCAATTACCACAACCGACTTTAATGAAATGGAACTGCCACGTTTAGTCCACTTTTAGTAAGGAACTAATTCAATTATTCAATTATTTCATGAACTTTAAATTTGGAAGTGTAAAAAGGTGAGCGAAACTAAGGTTATTGATATGAACGCCGTTTTACTCTTTGTAATAATGACATTTTTCCATTAATTATTAAAAACGTTTGCTATCTTTGCCACGCTTCCTATCAGTAGCAACAGCTGAGTGAAGTTTTTCTACACTGGGACGATTAAAAACATGGTTACGTTCAACTATGCAAGAAGAACGATTGAATGGGCTCGCATTATTGCATATACTTAGAGACATTAACATAAATATTAAAGAAGTTATTGATAATTTTGCGATAATTTTGTCATATAATTTGTCTCTATCTAATGACTATCTAATAACACAGAGTAACAAAATTAAGCTTTATAAAAAGTGCAGAGATCTCGATAAACAATTCCGAATAAATTTTGGCTGCCCAATGAAGTCAAAAATGGACTTCGTTTTTCTCCATCAGCTTGAGTTTTTGAGTTATAGGCAAAAACATGAAAATCAGTTCTTTTTCTGATAATTTTCTTATATCTATTATATTGATCTACCGATGTGTATAACTATGACTGATTTCAATGAAGACATACTAGACTTTAATTTTTTCAAATTCAATAACAATATATTCGACAGTTTCGAAGATATCGACGAAAAACGTTCAAAGTCGAAAAACTTTCACAATTTTACGTAGGCTGCTCTTTTGAAACCCTTCATCTTTGATATTTTTCAACGAATTTACAAAAACTTTTTTTAATTTGTAGAAAATCTCTGAATTTTAATAAACATTTTATTTTTTTTTTATTATCTTGCATATTTTCAAACAAATTGAAAAAACAAAAATTTTTGTACATTCAATTTTATTAAAATTCACTTCAAAAAGTTCCTACGTAAGTAGAAAATAATTTTATACAAAAGTAGTGTGCATTTGAATAAAATTTAACGTACAAAACTGTTTGTTTTTTCAATTTCTTTGAAAATATGCAAGATAATAAAAAAAACTAAATGCTTATTAAAATTCAGAGATTTTCTACCAAATAAAAAAAGTTTTTGTAAATTCGTTGAAAAATATCAAAGATACAAGGGTTTCAAAAGAGCAGACGACGCAAAATTGTGAAATGTTTTCGACTTTGAACGTCGATATCTTCGAAACTGTCGAATATATTGTTATTGAATGTGCAAAAGTTGAAAGGTCTAGTATATCTTCGTTGAAATCAGTCATAGTAATACAATTCGGTAGATCAATATAATAGATTTAAAAAAATTCATTTCAAATTCAAGATCATTTTGTATTGAAACAATGAGTTTCAAATTCCTTTAATTTTTTTTTTAATTGAAAAGAACTATGTTTTTTCATTGCACATACTTGAAAATATAATTGTGCAATTTTTTTATAATGGAATGAATGTGAAAAATTGGAATAAATCAACCTTAAATCTAAAATAAGTTAAAGTTAGAGTTTTTATTTACTTTTCGCTAAGATATTATTCCAGAAAAAGGGTGAAATAAATAAATACGGAAATGTGCGTGTATGTGTCTGGAAAAAATGCCTTTTAAACAATTCAATAATTTCAATTCAAAAAAGTACAATTTGTCTATATGTAAAAAGACAAAATTTTCTCAAATCGAAAATGTGTGTCTTTGATAATTTACCCCCCCCAAGATTTTTTCCAGATCCGCCCCTGACCTCTCGTTTTTGCTTTTTGTAATGATAATATCTTAAAGTAGATTGAAAAAAACAATTTAAAAATTTTTATGCGAAATTATTTTTTTTTTCCAACTATCCAAAAAAAATATGTGTTTATGTTAAACCGAAACCTAAACCAAAATAAAACCGGATTTTTATTAAAAAACCAAAAAATTAACATAGATATTCGTAAGCGAAGAAAACGTATTGTACATTTCAGCCTTTTAAAGAACTTTGAACGATATTTTTATGATCAGTTGTGTTATATTTGTTATTAAATGTTGTGTTCTCATCAGTTCATGTTCTCATGGCAGTGCTAACATCTCTCTGAGGTTTGCCAGTGTCTGAAAAGAGGTAGTGGCCGATTCGAAAAGTTAACTTTTATTGAAAAAAACTTTTTGTCAGATGAGAGAATTGAACCCCGATCCTAAGGTGGTTTGTTGTCACGCATGCCAAATACTTTGAAACGCGCGATCCCGGCCAGCACTTTCCAGTCTATAAGCTAATGCCTTCTATAGCGGAATTTGTATATATTTTCTATAAACTACGTTATGCAAGCAAATATTTTTTTTACTCAAATAATTTTTAGTATATCTACTTATTTTATGTGTACATTTCTTTCTTCTCGAAATGCCTCGCCTAAAATAAATATTGTATATTTTTCCCTCGAACTTTGTTTTTTTGTTTTATATTTTTCCTTGGTCATAAAAATTTCTTATCAGTTATTTGATTGCATTTTAATACTTTTCGGAATACTTTTTTATTCTTAAAAAATAACTTTCTCACTCTCACTTAAATAGTCTGTCGCCTTCTTACTTAGAATGCGCAGCTGATCCTCGCATATTTCTATGAAGTTTTTTTTTCATTTTATTGTGAAATATTTTTTTTTTTTTTTTGATTAAGTACCAAACAAAAATACAATAATATTTATTTTGCATTCTTCTTCTTCTTCGCTTTCAACATGTTGTTCGTATTCGAATTGAAACGACTACTACACATTGGTATTTAAATGATTGCACTCAGGTTTTGCATATATATTGGCAGAGGTGTAGAAGAAAAAAAGTATTCGTTAATTCTTAAGTATTTTTTAAGTATTGAAGCAAGATTTCATAGCGCAGCACTTTATAACTACTTGGTTTTCACACTTATAAATATCTAATTAAATATTGAAAAATGCTTTATTTATAATATATTTTCACTGAACAATACCCCTTAGCAACGCCACTGCAGCTAGGCGTACAAATTGCCGCCTATTACCCGCATCTGTTAGCTGTGCTTGCATGTGTGTGTTCGTTTGTGTTTTTTTAGATAAGTCATTCTTGAATTGACCTTGAAATAGGTGGCTCACATTGTTTTATTTTCGTCATTTCGTCAGCTTGTTTTTTTCATTTGTTCTTTTTTATTTTTGTTGTTTTTCTAATAATTTAAAATATCAATCGAAAGATACGAAAACAATTTGTTTGTGTTTAATTTTGTGTTTTTTTTTTTTTTTTTCTATTTATTTGGTCTGTTTTTGGCACCTAGTTCCTGAGTGATCTTGACATTCATTTTTCGCACTTAAGCAAGGACACGCACACGCAGCCAAAAATTGTGCACATACACATCCCAACAACAACTACACACACACACACACACATGCATACATAAGTTTGTGCTGATTATAGATATACGTTTACGTAAGCAGCGCACATTCACATAACATGATTTTCTGTCAAAACCACGCCCCACCCCATCGACTGACTCTCTTCTCTTAAACAAGTGCTTTTAACGCTTCGTCTACAACGGGGTCGGTATGCAGGTTACCTATTTCGGTTGTGGTAGTTGTGGAAACTCCAAACTGTTAAATTGACGTCGTGTTGTCTGTCCAACGAAAGCTGTTCATATTTTTGCTAGCATAGCAAATATTGACGCACCAACAGCCAGCAACTTACCTAGCCACCCTCAACTCACCCTCCATCCATACTTGTTCTCTGCTATCTAGTGCTAGAGCTCCTTCTTGATCTAGCGATAAAGGTATGTTGAACTATTAGTTGTTGGTTTTTTTTTTCGTTAGAGAATGTTTTTGTTTTTCTCTTTTATTCGATTATAAAGTATGCGTTTCTTATTTGTTTTTATAGCAGATAAGAAAAAGTTCGTTTACGTTATGAAAAAAATAATATTTAAATCGTCTTGTGCTTAGATTAAACGAAATAAATACATTTTCTTTGTTTTTTTGCAATTGATTGTAAATTTAGACGGTAAGAACGAAACATAAATGTTCCTATTTAATACAGATATGTCAACCGTACTACATGTAGTACACCCGCTATTTTCAATGTGCTGCATTAACAGTGCTTTATTTTTGCTAACCAATAAGTTTTTGCGCTTCAAAACATAGCGGTTAACAAAGCATGAATTCATAAAATTTGTCTATTGCAATTCTGTGAGTGTTTATTTTTGGTTCAAATGTATCAGTTTTATAAGATCAGCAAAAGTGTGAAGATGCCATGTAACCGGTGAAAGAAATTCTATAAGCATATTTTATTTTTGTTTCGTTTCTATGTTTTTTTATTATAAATAGTTGTAATAATTAATAATAATCAAATGTACATGTGAAAAAGTAGATTATATGTGATTTTAGTTGATGTATTTGCTGGCGTACTACATGTAGTACGTTTGGCAAACATGTGCAAAATAGGGTGAAAAAAATTATTTACAGCTTTCTTATATTAAACGGATTGGGAATCTGTCTTTAACCAAAGAAAAAGTATAAATTCAACAACCTTATAAATTATTATAACCGATATGTAGATCTAGCATGGATCTGCAGATGAAAATATCGCTAATTCCTATGTATATTCACACTGCTTTGACCTTGCACACTGCCTTGACCTTGCAATGCGTGCCAAATTCATAGAGATATGGGCGGTAAAATGGACCATCTAACTTTTCATCGGAGCATTGCCACATTGCTAATATCAACTAAAGGGAAACACTTAGTAACATTTCCATCTGGATCATCATCTTATATCAGATTTGATCGTAAGGATCATTTGTATACTTAAATCCCACGTCAACCAGATACCAAACCTCACGTCCCACGTCAAAAACTTCATTGCAATCGTTGCCATAAAAAGACTACTAATGTGGATTACCATAACACTAAATCATTTTTTACGCAATACTTTTTATTTTATTGTTTTTCATTCATTAAGTCGGTACATAAAAGTTGTGGAATTATAAAAGATTTGAATAAAATTATAAGTAACTACTTCATTTTGGATCCATATATGCCGAGACGTGCTACATGTAGTACGACTTCACAATCCAAGTAAAACTAGGTTTTTAAATTTTTCTTCAGTTTTGCAATAATTCTGCTAGAATGAAGAAATTGAAGAAAACCGCGAAGATTGCTGCACCATCAAGACCGTCGGCATTTCTGGGTAAACGTTTTAAAACACGTATTTTTCAATTGCATTTAATTCCATATCCCATATTTTTGAAAGGAGCCCAAATCAAACTGGAAAAATATGGATTTTTATGATAATGTCTCATTTTTTCATTAAAGAAAATCTGTTAATCTTAAATTGTGTTGAAGGGCGGAGTAAAAATAGCCTCCATGAAAATCACTTGAAATCCCTTGAAGAGGAGTACCTACTGTACTAGTAAAAGAACAATGTGTATTAAGCTGGATCGATTTTGTATGTAGAGAAAAAAAAATCAGCCGGACACCGAATCAAAAGTTAAAGGGACTCTTACAAACTATTTCTGCATCATTTGTTTTTGAATCGAAGAAATCCCCATGAAGCGGTTTTGTTTCTCCTGAACCCCTTTTTAGGGAAAAAAATCAAGTTTTTTGCATATTCCTTTTTTTTTCTTCAGAATGCAAACCCAAGATAAGCAAAAGAAGTAAAAATTTTAACAGTACACAAATATTGACTTAAACATCCTCTACCTCTACCTCTACCTCTACCTCTACCTCTACCTCTACCTCTACCTCTACCTCTACCTCTACCTCTACCTCTACCTCTACCTCTACCTCTACCTCTACCTCTACCTCTACCTCTACCTCTACCTCTACCTCTACCTCTACCTCTACCTCTACCTCTACCTCTACCTCTACCTCTACCTCTACCTCTACCTCTACCTCTACCTCTACCTCTACCTCTACCTCTACCTCTACCTCTACCTCTACCTCTACCTCTACCTCTACCTCTACCTCTACCTCTACCTCTACCTCTACCTCTACCTCTACCTCTACCTCTACCTCTACCTCTACCTCTACCTCTACCTCTACCTCTACCTCTACCTCTACCTCTACCTCTACCTCTACCTCTACCTCTACCTCTACCTCTACCTCTACCTCTACCTCTACCTCTACCTCTACCTCTACCTCTACCTCTACCTCTACCTCTACCTCTACCTCTACCTCTACCTCTACCTCTACCTCTACCTCTACCTCTACCTCTACCTCTACCTCTACCTCTACCTCTACCTCTACCTCTACCTCTACCTCTACCTCTACCTCTACCTCTACCTCTACCTCTACCTCTACCTCTACCTCTACCTCTACCTCTACCTCTACCTCTACCTCTACCTCTACCTCTACCTCTACCTCTACCTCTATCTCTACCTCTACCTCTACCTCTACCTCTACCTCTACCTCTACCTCTACCTCTACCTCTACCTCTACCTCTACCTCTAATTCTACCTCTTCCTCTACCTCTACTTTAATTATTTGACAATTCTGGCTTAACTCTCTGCCATGCGTCTACCTTACTTATAACTCTTTTTGTTGTAACTTGATCTTTGCTCCACTCCACTCTCCACGTGTAAAAAAAAAAAACAAAATTTATTCCATACATCAGGCAGCAAATTGAAGTTTCTGGCTCAGTTTGTTGCTCGATCATCTTTTGAGGAATTCGTTTTACGTATACGCCATGGTGGCAAGGGTACCGTACCGTGCCGTTACCGGCTTATCAGGTTCTTCAACAACGCGCTCAGCTGATGCGGTACTGTTGTTATTATTTTATTTTATTTTTTTTTTTTCGTTTATAAAACGTCTAAGCATGTTTCTAATAAGTATACTAAAAGAAAGAAAAAAGAAAGAAGAAAGAAAAAAATGCTAAACAAAAATCAACACACGAACGTCGTCTCCATTGCAGAATGTTGAATTTGCACGTTCGACAATTTTAGTGTTTGCTTCGCAGCTGCTTCTTCTTCTTCCTCTTCTTCTGCATATCTGCTACTTGGGCCTGAGCTTTTGATTTTTTTTTTCTTTTTTGCTGTGTTTGTTATTGTTTTAAGAATTTGTTTATTTATTTCTTTAAAAATAAGAAATTTAAAAATTTTTGAAATTATTTTGCATAAAAATATATTTTGTTGTTTTTCAAATATTATGCATTTTGTTCTGATGCTTCTTCTTCTTCTACTATTTATTTAGTTATAATTTTTGTTTTTCTGTCATGCTATTTTTTTTTTCATTCTCTTGCCGTTGCTGATACTCTTGGCCATTGTAAACTTGTTCTCTTGCCAATTGTTGTTGTTGCTACAACATACAAACTAAACTTGTTGTTTTTGTTGTTGTTGCCTGCTGCTGGAATGGCCGGGGTCTACAGGTGTTTGAAGAAGCAGTAGAAAAAGTTGTTGTTGTTCTGGTCGTCTTGTTCTTTACATGCGCAACTTTAATCGTTTTGCATTATTTATTTATTATTATTATTTATTAAGAGTAATGTTTGCATGTAAGACACAGTCTTTTAAATGCACAATAAAAAATATAAACATATTATCAACAAGCAAGTATAAATTATACAACTGACTAGAAGAATATAAGTTAAAATATAGAAATAAATAAAGTTATCAGAAATCTAAAAAAAACACAATTTTACGAACTATGGATATAAATAGTAAACATCAGTAACATTATACATTATACAACTGACTTGAAAAATTTAAGTTTAAAAATTTAAATAAATTAAGTTATCAGGAATCAAAAAGGAACTTTAGATAAAATAATGTCGCTCTTTTGTGCAGTTTCTAGCTAAACTAAACTATTTTTCGCTCTCTAACAATGTGTCCCTCGTGATATTTAAACTAATCTCAAAATTCCTCTGGAATTTATGTGAATTGAAATTTTTTTTTTTAAATTTCGCCAGATGAAATCATATTTTTTAAAAAGACAGCACCATGGAACGAATCAGAAGTTTTAAATTTTTATAGCCTGGGTTAATCCAGAATCTATTCTCTTCAGCTTTCAACCAAAATAATAAATAGAATGAATAAAATTTAAATAAATTTCGGCAAACTTTATCTTGAACTTTTTTAATAATTCGTTGTTGTCGAAAGATTCTTTTATTTTTTTGGTTTTTTTTATTTCTTTTCTTTTGTTGCAAATGTTTGCTGTGTATATTAAAAAAAAAAAGAATTTTTACTCTTTCTTTTAAGATTTTTTGTTTTTTTTTTTTTTTTATACTCATTCTGCTTTAGTTCTACTTCAATTTGTATTAATAAAAAAAATTACTGCGCACGTGTTGCTAGGCAGCCGAAAATAAATACAAAAATAAATCGTCATCGCCATCATCATTGTTGTTAATACATTTTTTTTCAAGAGTTTTGCGATGATTTTAGTTTAGATTGTATGATTTGGCAAAAATTAGCGAAACTAAAAAAAAAAAAAAAACAAAATTCAAAATAAATCAGATGATGAGTTTTGCGTGCTGTTCTGGTTTCTTTTGATTAATTTTTTCCTTTTTTTTTATTTATTTTCAAAAAGTTAACCTTGATTTTTGATGTTTTGTTTTGCTTTTTGTTGTGTGGTTTTGCTATGGTGCAAAGTAAATTAAATGAAAAAACAAAAACAAAAAGAAATAAAAAGAACTGAACTATTATTTTAAACCAAAATTGGTAAGTTTTTTTTTTTTTGTATTTGTTGGTAACTTTAATTAATTCAGGCAACGAAAACTCGAACAGCTTTTTTTAGCTGTCTCGCTTAAGATTAATGTTATTAACCCATTATTGGCTATGGTAGCGTATACGTAACACACATTTTTGTTGGTCAAAATGTCGCAGATAAACGTGAAGACATTTGCATGGAAATTATAAAATCAATTAAATATTACGCGTTTGATATTTTAGTATCCTTCATGTGTCCTGAACATATAAAAAAAAAATATACAAAAATATTTCAACCTGAAAACCATTTTTCTGAACCTTGTTTATTGAAGTCCCTGACTAAATATTTGATCGTTTTTTCAATTATTTTGCTCTTTTTACTCCTCTCTAAAGAGACTTCTCTTTTTTACTCCACTAAAACTTTAGTTAAAAATGTTTTGAATTGAATGCTTAGTCAGTGTGAATAACGACAGTGATTTATAATTCAATATTCTTACAACAAATTAAATAAAAGCAGTAGGTGGAAGAAATAGAAATTTTAAGTTGTTAAAGCTTTTTTATAGCAATGATCGTATATTTTACTAGAGAATGGCTTACTGCCCAAAAATGAGCGTTCTTAAATATTTTGACCTGATTTAACCCAAAAAGAATATTTAAAGCCGGATTTGTACCGTCGAGTTCGACAGAGGTCAATTTTGTTCTTTCAGAGTTTTGAAATAATGACTGAAATAAGAACCAGCATAAATAAGGCAACGTAAGACTGAACAATGTTCTAGAAAGCACACAAAAACTAAAATCATACTATTAAAATACGATTTGTATCTCTATCAACTCCCTAGATGTATCAGACTGAACTACGTAGCTTAAGGACAACTAAAGTGGTATTCATGTCAAAATTAAGTTTTAGGAACCACTTATATCCTAAAGACTACATGTTCATAAGCCTTAAATCCTTTCTACTCAAAACAATTGAGATGTTGGTAGAATTACATAAACTAAGTAACTCCAGAAACCAGCTGCTACTTAAATATACGAAAGGGAAATCGGACGAGACAGAACTACACTCCCTGGTAGCACATGTAGGTCGGATTAAGGTTTTTCTAGACATTTCAAATGCATTCAACAATGTATCAACTGCAACTGTAAGATGGACGAACACCAATCGACGTTCGTAAAGACAACCTACTAAATTGCAGACAGATAAAACCATGGTTGTGGAGCTCAACAATCATGGTAAGATGAAGTGAGAAAAGTGAGAATAGTGAGAACTATGGAACTAGTTCTCAACGAACTACTTAAAAACTTTGAAAATAGAGCCCTAAAGATAACAGCATAGACAGGATAGGCAACCTACTAAATTGCAGATAGATCCAAGCCGAGTAAGACCTACAACCATGGTAAGATGAAGTCAGCAGGAGTACACCACTACTATGGAAACTAGTTGTCATAGTAGAATCAAGTAGAAATACATGATACCACCAAGGAAAAACCGCATTCGATTCTTTCCGAAAACTTACACGAAATAACTGGGAGTTGTCCTAAACACCAAACTCAAGTGAAGACTCAATGTGGACGAAAGGATGAAGAAGGCTACAAATGTGCTATAAGTATTCATGAATATGCTTGAGGACAGCACTTGAGGCCTTTCAACTTCTCTGCTGCAATGAATCTATGCAACGGCAGTTTGTCCAATTCTACTCTACGGAGTCATCGTGTGGTGGTTGGCGGTGGAGACATACAAAAAAGCTCTAACATTTGGAAAATACTTATGCATAACGGGAGCGCTGAAGTCAGTCAAGTTGTACATTGTAAAATAGGCAAGGATAAGGAGGTTTTTTTTCCATAAGAAAGACCGCGGAAGTAAAGAGTGATAAGTATTACTCTTTAATTAACATCTTTTTTGATGGACAAACGGTGATCACATCCATGTGCACCACCAAGTGCAGCAATGTTCTGGCGTACAAAGATGCACTCTCTTTGGACACTTCAAACTTTGACATCTTTCTCCAATAAAAAATTTCACTATTTTCGATTAAGCAATTTTTTCTTTTTCAAATAACGTTTTCTTCAATTAGAATAAATTTTCACATTTTCGAAGAAATATTTCTTCACTTCTGGGAAATGGAAATATGACAATGTTTCTAATAATATTTTTTTCACATAAGAAATCTCATTTATAAAGAAAAATTTATTGAAAATGAAAAATTGTTCCTATATTTTGATTACTATTTTCAATTTTGTATTTTCTTCAATAAAAACAAATCTTTTCTCAAAAAAAAAAAACTTTTTCTCTTTTTCATAGTAGCTTTTTATCATTTTTAGAATAATTTCATCACATTTAGAGAAAAGTATTCTCTGGAGCAAAGTCTATGCCATTTTTCTCTTAATATTTATTTATTTATTTATTTATTTATTTATTTATTTCAGTCTATGAATATATAACATTCTTACAGACTATTTAACAAAAAACAAATATAATTTAAACACTAAAAATAAAAAGATACTTCTACAAGAACAAAATAAGTGGAATACAATAAAAAGCATTACAAGATATTAGACAAAAAGTTTTTTAAACTATATTTTGGCAACGAAAGATCAATAGAAAATTTAAGTGACAATTCATTAAAAAGAATTAAAGCTCTAGTAATTGGCTCGTTTCGAGCATAATTTGTACGAACTTGTTTAATAAAAAATACTTTGAAATACCGCAACTGCCTTACAGGAATATTAAATTCAATTAACTGCAACAATCCCGGGCAATCAATTTTAGAAGAGATTATATCATGAATAAATAATAAAGATTGAATATTTCTTCTCGATTCTAAGGATTTCAAACCCATAAGCAGGCAACGTACATTATACGAGGGTAATGGAGTGAAGAGAGATCTCAACATTGCTCTAGTGGCAGTTTTCTGAACTCTTTCCAATCTCAAGGTATGGATCGCATAAGATGGATTCCAAATGATGGCAGCGTATTCAAGTCTAGACCTAACCAGACTATTATAAAGAGTTTTAAGCGTATGTGGATCACGAAATTCTGAGGTATTCCTACGGATAAAAGCAAGAAGTGAGTAAACTTTAGGCAATAGAAAATTTAAGTGATCAACAAAGGAAAACTTGCAATCAAAAATCACACCAAGGTCTTTAACGATGTTGACTCTTTCTAGAGGAATTCCAGCTAATAAATAATTTGAAGTTAGAGAATTTAAGGATTTATTAAAAGTTACTTGAGAGCATTTACTAATATTAAGCGGTAGGCCATTGCGAACACTCCAAATAAACACATTATTAAGGTCCGCTTGAAGTGATGTGATATCATCAGGGCTGCAAATACTGGAAAATAACTTCAAATCATCAGCATACATGAGGAACTGTGCCTTGCGAAAACATTTACTAATATCATTTATAAATAAAATAAAAAACAGGGGACCAAGAATACTTCCTTGAGGCACACCTGAAGATGCATCATAACGAAATGATTGAATATTATTAATCGAAACAAAGCACTTTCTACCCACTAAATAAGATTCAATCCAAATTAAAAAAGTAGAGTGAAAACCCATTCTAGCTAACTTCGCCAAAAGAACCCTATGAGGCACTTTATCAAAAGCCTTCGAAAAATCGGTGTAAACCACATCAACTTGATGTGTCAGTTCAAAAGATGAAATGCAGAAATTTGAGAACAGTGCTAAATTAGTTAACGTGGATCTACCAGCAACAAAACCATGCTGTTCACTACATATATAGTTTTTAACTAAAAAGAAAAGTTTTCCTTTGATTATAGACTCAAATAATTTAGAAACATTAGATAACTTTGAAATTGGGCGATAATTGGAAATATCAGATTTAACCCCACTCTTAAAAACTGGAGTAATTGAGGCAATTTTCCAACAATCAATAAAATCTCCACTAGATAATGACTTGTTGAAAATAGAACAAAGAGGCTTTGAAAACGCTATAGCACAATTGATGAGTAAAATAGAAGATAATCCATCAATATCAGTTTTGACAGAGCATTTCATAGATGATAACGCATTTAAAACGTCAGCATTAGATAAAGTCAACGATCCCAGGTCAATAAATTCGTCAACACCCTCCAGAACCGAAGAATCAAACCTCGTACCATCGTTATCAAAATTTGATTTAAAAAACTCAGCAAAGAGATTAACTGTGTCAGAAAGAGACAGCGAACGTTTATCATTAAGTACCATAGATGTTGGAATATGCGATCCTTCCTTCTTGGATTTAATAAAATTCCAGAAAGATTTTGGATTAGAGATAATTTTATATTCAAAATTCAAAATATACTGTTTATATAAAAATTTACTTAGAAAATTAAACTCCCTCACATAATGAGTGTGTTGCAGTTCATAAAAGGAATTATTCGTTTCTTTAAACAATTTAAAAAATTTATTTCGTAGGTTTTTTAACTTTTTGAGACCAGGAGTATACCAAGGTAACTTATAGTTTGAACGAGAAACACGCGGAATATTATTATTACAAATATTAAGGACTTGAGATTTAAATGTATCAAAGCAAGTTGCAGTATTTTTGCCAAAAAATAAGTTATTCCAATCAATTTCATTTAAAAGTACAGATAGGTTGCCAAAATTGCAATTGTTAAAATTAAAATAATTATAATCAAGTACGCTAGGAATAAATTCATAAAATTGTAACTCCAAAATAAGAGGTATATGATGAACAGAAAGTGGCGAAAATGGCGCTAAGCATTCATAAAGATCATATTTAATATTATTCGAAACAAAGATTAAGTCTAAAATCCTTTTAAGTTTATTTACAAAATAGTTAATTTGAGATAAACCAATACTGAGGAAACTATCAATTAAATTTATTTCAAATGACTTGTTAACAT
Source organism: Tetanocera ferruginea (assembly GCA_958299015.1). Classification (NCBI taxonomy): domain Eukaryota; kingdom Metazoa; phylum Arthropoda; class Insecta; order Diptera; family Sciomyzidae; genus Tetanocera; species Tetanocera ferruginea. Next base: position 3,913,599 of record OY282643.1, on the reverse strand, counting down.
TCGATGGAATAAAATCACTATCAAAATGTAACCAGAAAATGTCATTTAGATTATAATCACCTAAGACGACTAAATGACTATTAGCATCCAAAGAGGAGTGAAGAGCCAGGGCATTATCCACATGGCAGGCATATAAAGTATCCGAACTATTAGGTGGTACATAGGAGGCACATATATAAAGTGATCCCCTAGAACCAGCAATTGAAACACATAGTTGATCCAGAACAGAATCAGAATTTGCCAGGTGACACAAACTTGAACGCAGATTATGTTTAACTGCAATAAGGATGCCACCACCACGTGAGAGACCCGTTTTAGAGGCATCTCTATCCTTGCGATAAATTTGATAGATATGAGGATCAAAAAATTCAGAGTCAAAGAAATCAGAATTAAGCCAAGTTTCGATAAAAACAATAATGTCAAAATCACAAGTAGATGTAGCATTAAGAATAGAGTTAGCTTTAGTTCGTATACCAGACATATTCTGGAAGTATAGTTGGAGATTACACTTAGGTGACGATGTAGAAGAAATAGCAGAAGTTGAGTAACTTATTGAAGATAAAAACGGAGTTATCGATGATAATGATGATGATGACGATGATAATGATGAAGATGATGATGATGATGATGATGATGATGATGATGATGATGATGATGATGATGATGATGATGATGATGATGATGATGATGATGATGATGATGATGATGATGATGATGATGATGATGATGATGATGATGATGATGATGATGATGATGATGATGATAATGATGATGATGAAGATATTGCTGATGATGATGAGAATGTTGTTATTGTTGTTGTAGTTGTTGATATTATTAATGTTTGTAGTGGTGACGCTGCAGAATATTCAGACAATTGTGACGAATAGTTTTGAGTGAATTTTGCAGCAGTACTCAAGATTCTGCTGACACTTGGAAGTTTTTTGGTAACGCATCAGTATTGAGAGTGATGTTGTTAGATATTCTAGGGCGTGGGATGAATTTATTAATGAAAACGCCATTTGGCCAAAAGTCTTTTCTCATCATCTTTGCATAGTCAAGATCCGAGGCATGAATTTTAAAAGAAGCTACTTCCCGATGGATTCCATGGGTAAGCTTAATACATGTGGGTGTTGATACTGGTGCTGGCAGCTTACTGTAAATGTAAGCTATAATGTTATCAGCAGTAGTAGAAGCAGCTAGTCTTGAAATGAAGATTGTTTTCCGAGGTGGCCGGGAAACCACAATCAAATCAACCAATGGTCCACAGTTTGTGGACACAAGAGGCAGATATGACGTATTTGGTGGACACTGGGTTTGATGGTGCCGCTGCAGGTCAGTTGTGGCATTTAAAGAGGCAGTACATTCAGTGGAACTACGGTTGGCAACGTCAGGTGTAGTTTGCTGAATCAAATGTGAAACTTCTTCAGGAATTTGCAGAGAATTAGGATTGCTAACCATTTTCGTAGGTGAGTTTGTGGAGGAGCCCACTGGAATGGTATTCAGGGCTGAGGATAAACAGTGACTCACAGCATTATTAATCGAATCATTAGATCGATCTAAGATTATTGTAGCATTTGATGAAGAGATAGCTTCCAAGGAAGTATTGCTAACAGCCACTCCATTTCCAGATGGTTTAGAAGTCGATTTGGATGCTGCAACTTGAGCTCGGGTGGAGGTGCGCCCAACTTTAGGTGAGGTAGCAATGGAGCAATTTATAACATTAACACTTGATTGAGCATGATCACATAAAGTGTTAAGAATTGAAAATTGCTTAGCTGCCTGTTCATGGAGCCTTAAAAGCTCATCGCTAAGCGTGGAGATGGAAGTGCGAAGATCCAGCAGCATGTCCATAGAAACAGTTGACGAAGACATCCTGCAGTGTGGGCAAAGCCAATGCAATCCATTCGCCGTAGAGCCACGTAAAGCATCTCCAACCTTTGCCGATATCTTAACACACTTCTGGTGAAAATGCTTGAAACATCCAGAACATAATATAAAGTTGTCAAAGGTGCTCCACTCTGACTTGCATATTTCGCAGGCGGTACTCGTGCTTGTAGAAGCTCCGTCTCGCATAGTTTACTACGTGCAGTGAAATAGGCACGAGTGAGATAGCAATATGTATATGTAATATAAAGATGGCTGAAGAATTTCAGCAAGCCAAAGAAAAGTTATATCAAATGTTTAATAAGTTAATATAAGCATAAAAAGCTAATTTTTAGCAACACTTTTTGCTCTGAATACTTAGACACTGATAACTGACGTATTAAGGATATTTAGGTCAGTATATAATGCTTAGAACAACGTAGAATTAATAATTTATATTAGGCCGACTAAAAGCGCACTTGTTGAGGTGAAACAGTGATGCCAACTGATGACTCTTTTATCATATTCCGAGAAAATTTTCTCTGAGTGTGGGTTCCAAGTCAACTACCCAATAGGCAATTAAACCAGCGCTCTTCATACGAAGGCCTGCATTGACTGCTACTTTTGAAGACTAAACACATCCTTTCCTCGCTGCTCTTATTTGCACTTCTTGAAGGCCTTCTTTTTCTGCACAAAAGGCAGCACAACAAATTTGTTTTCCCTACAAAGACTAACTTTTCATATACTTCAGGGCAAATTTTTCGTTAAAAGTTAGAATATGTATCAGTTTAAAAATATGACGCAATTATGGCCCTTCTTACTGCTATGTCAAAGATTATAGATTGAATTTAATCTGACTTAAAAAAAAATAAGAGAAGATAAAATCATAGAATATATAAATAAATAGAAAACGGTTTAAAAGAAAAAAAAAATATTTTTTTCAAGACTTTTTGTTTACTCCTTCTTATAGCCATTCTTAAGAAGTGCTTCTATCAGGCCTCTTTTGAGCTATCGGAGCGGCAGGCCTGCGAAATTTTCCCCACTTCATATAAAAAAGAAAGTGTAATTGTATATGAGTGCGGCAGTACTACAAAATCCACAGGAAGGCCTGCTAGCAGCGCTGTCATTGTCTACTGGGTAGCAAAGGATCAACTTCCAGACTAGCAAAGGAGGAAGGCAGGATCAGAACTCGTAAAACACGCACCTTTGCCGCTACAGGAATTGTGCAAAAAACTCGAAGTTAGAGTTTAGCAAGCAGTGAGTCGTAGTTGGAGAGATACGACAGCATGCAACATGGGCTGTGAGTACTACCACGGATGACAACTGTAGGGACTATAACGATTCAGGCATCCAAGCTTAGATTTAATTAAATACTTAGGCTCACCGATGATTTCGTCATGAAAGATGCACCAACAAATTTTATTGAATCTTTTCTAAAATTTGTGAATTATACGGAAATCTTTACAGATTTCCAAGGACTGAATCTGAAAGACGTCCACGACTGGAACTACGAAGGACTGTATGGTCCAAGTGAAACGGCAGTGAGAGACAACCAGATTAACATAACCTAACCTATCAAGTCCTTGCAATTTTTTTTTTATGAAACAAATTAGGTTATGTTAACACTTTTTTCATATTATTGGGCCTAAACGTGAAACGGAAGGAATATAAACAGGGATTTTTAACCGACTTAAAAAAGGACGAGGTTCTCAAGTTGGTTGATTTCTCTGTTTTTTTTTTTTTTTTTTTTTTTGTGAATGTATGTACATCGATTACTCCTAAAGTACTTGCCCGATTGCCGTAATTTTTTGTCAACATATAGAGATTATCAACGCAGAGATGCCCGTCTATGAAAGGGGGCGGTATTCGGAAAAGGGGCGTGTATCTATAAGAAAAACACTGTATTTCAGTTAATATTGACACTAGGGTAATAAAATTCACAGTAAAATTACAAGGGCAAGCACAAATATTAAAAATGACGATCAATTAAGTGGGCGTAATTCTAAAAAAGGGTGTGGCAATATTGTAAAAACTCTGTATCTTAATCTGAAATTAAGTACAGAGGTAGGCACAATTATTGAAAATAACTATAAAAAAGTGGGCGTTATTCGACAAAGGGGTGTGGCAATATAAGTGAATTACTGTGTCTGAAATAATATTGATACTAGGGTACAGAAATTTATTACAACGGTAGGAAAAATTACTACAAATTTTTGTAAAAAAAAATGGGCGTTATTCGAGAAGGGGAGTGGCAATTTTAAAAAAAACACTGTATCTCAATTACTATTGACACTACGATAATAAAATTTAGTACAAAGGTAGGTACAAATATAACAAATAACTGCCAGTAAAGGGGCGTGTCACTATAAGAAAAACACTGTATCTCAGTAAATATTGACACTAGAGTCAATAAAATTCACAGCAAAAATGCAAGGGTAGGTGCAATTATAAAAAATAACGTTCAGTTATGTGGGCGTCAGTCGTAAAAGAGGTGTGGCAATATTAGAAAAACTCTGTATCTCGAATAATATTGACACTAGAGTACTAAAGTTAACTACAGGGGTAGGCCAGTTATAAAACAATTAATTTCAATAAAGTGGGCGTTGTTTGATAAAGGGGTGTGGCAATATATGAAACACACTGTATCTCGAATAATATTGATACTAGAGTACTGATATTTAATTCAGAGGTAGGCACACTTATAACAAGTAATTGTAAATAAAGTGGGCGTCATTCGACAAAGGGGTGTGGCAATATTAGAAAACACTAAATCGAATACTGACGCTACTAACTGAAAAAGTACAGACAAAGGCACAATTATTACAAATTTCTACCGAAGAATTGGGCGTTATTCGACTAAGGGGTGCGGTAGTGTGTAAAAAAACTATAATATTGACTTAAGGGTGATAAAATTCATTGTTAGAATGGGTAGAACTATTGAAAGCACTATGACAAAGAGTGTGATATTCTCGACAAAGAGGCGTGTCAATATAACAAACACACTATATTTCAGTCAATATTGACATTGGGGTAGTGATAAAAATACAAGAGTAGGTACTGATAAAGATACTTACAAAGACCAGAATAAGAAACGACAGAAAAGCATTTTCCATATTATGAACATAAATAATTGGTGTTTAATTAATTTATACACTCTTTTAAAATATATCATTTTCTCTAAAAAGAAAGAAAAGCTTTTATTATCATAAAAAATGAATATATTTATGATATAAATAAAAAAATTCAGAATAATTGATATTATAAGATTTCCAATATAATAATGAATATAAATAAATTATCAAGTTTGACCAAGAAATAAATAGTAAAAGTAATTTAAAATTTTTTTTTACTTTGTAGTGATTTTGAAGTAGGTTTTTTTTTTGTTAAAAAGTTTTTATAAACTATAGTAAACAATACTACACTTTACTATACTATACCGTACTAGATAATACTAGACTTTACTATTCTAGGCTATACTTTACTATACTATACTATACTTAAATATATTATTCAATACTATAAAATTCTAAACTTTACTATTATATACTATACATGTCTTTTTAGAGATACAACGTATGGAAGAGTTTTAATGTTATTTTATAAAAGTTAATTTTTTAATATTTGTACTTGGCTGAACAAACAAAAAAAAAAATGGCCATTTCAGCCCTTGAAAAGACATTGACCGAGCTTCTAAAGATTAATTGTGTTGTGTGTGTTATTAAATGTTTGCATACACTTGAACGAGAACTGAACCTACATGTTTTATGCCGATTCCTAACGGCTAAAGTTCATGTTCTCAAGAAGCTTTACATGGCATTATTTACTCTCTGAGGTTTGTCATTGTCTGCAGAGAGGTGGAGAACGATCAGAAAATTTTTTTTTATTTAAAAGCTTTTCGCCGCGACTGGGGATCGAACTCGGACTCCGAGCTTGCTTAGCCACACACTTAACGTGCATGCTACGGTCACCACAACTGAACCAACTATTAAACAAAAAGTTAATTTGATGATATCTAACAGCGATATTATTTTTCTTTTTTTTTTGATTTTTGAAAATTACAGAGTTTCGTAAGGATCGACTTACTTTTATATTTACTTTCCATACAAAATCATTTAAAAACTAAATATATGTCGAAGAGAAGTACTGCTAGAGTCTAACCGATTTCGATCATATTTAGTACACATCTATTACTCTGTTTGTCTGGCGTGCTGATCGAATTTTATTAATTTCGGTTCACTTGTGTGTGTATCTCTCATACCAAATTATGTAAAAAAATAAGAAGTCCAAGGGGGGTACCCCTTAAGACTGACAAATTTTAACCAAAAAAAATTTTAACAAATTTTTTTAAAAAACTGACCAAGCATTCAAAATTTCACTATCATAAGAAGTGATTCTTCTATGTTTGTTCACATTTTGTATGTAAGAAGGCAGTTTACGGAGAGGCCTTCTAAAAAAGATGGTCTGCGCGAGACACACCTCTTCGTCACAGGACATGAGTATGATTTAGTTACAAATTTTTTTCTCCCACTTTGGGAGCACTTTTAAAACAAACTGTTCTTTTTGAGTCCGATTTTCATGAAAAAATTCGCCACTTTAGTATCGAAAAATTAAAAAAAATAATAATAAATAAAAATGTGCTTACAATGGGTTGTGATATTGCTTAAAATTTCAAAAAAATTGATGAATAGTTTTCGACGAAGAGTAGCTTTGAGAAAAACACTTTTAAAAATGTAAGCTTCTAGTCGATCGCCTTGAAGTGGAGTGGATTAAAACTCTATAACTTTGCAAGCTTGACTCCGATCGATGTGAATTTTTGAGGAAGTATTTTTGAAGTGTTGCAGTTTCAAAAAATAAACTAAAAATTTACAATCCACCCTTAAGCAACATTATATAAAATAATATTTAAAATAATGTCACATAGACATGTACTCAAAGTCCTATCAATATATGAGCGAACATGTTATTGAATTACACCGCTCAACAACTAAAAAAACTTTAATAAATTGATTCTAGTTTTTGAAACAAAAATAAAATTGAAAAAAAATAGTATTAAATATAGTTTTAAAGTAACAATATATTTAGAAATTTTAAAAAAACAAAACAGTTACTTAAAAAAACTTAAAAAAACAGTTGTAAAAACATTGTCCTTAGAGCACAAATTCAAAAAATACAAAAATAATAAAAAAGTGAAAAAAACCTAGAATTGATTTAAAAAAAAAAATTTAATTTTTCTGAAAAGTTATCGCTATTCGCAATTCCTGTTCGCATTTTAGGCTTTTAGTTAAACTTCCATATAAAGCTCCATTGTTTTGTTTTCGCAGCTCATAACAAAATAATAAAAATAAAACAAGAAACGAACAAAACAAAAAAACAGACCCATGCATTCACGTAAATTTATAAAATTAATATTCGAGGTTATTGCTCTGAAAATTAATGCGTTGTTCCCACTGTCACATATCAGCCAGCATATGTAAATATTTTTTTTTTTTGTTTTTGTTTTTATATATAAGTATATATTTAATTATTTTATTGGTATATAAGAAAAAAAATGTTTTCATACAGCTTTTAAGCACAAAAGCTGCAATGTCTGAAAACGCTGATTTACTGATTAACTTTAATGAAGACAAAATAATGCGACCTCCATGCGTCAAGTAAGCGAAATAAATAAAAAAAAAAAAAAAAATACAAAAAATTGTCAAAATGATGCAGATCTGCTGTTGTGTGTATTTTTTAAATTTTTGTATTTTTATGTATGTATTAAATAAATATTAAAACAAAAGATCTTGAAATAACGCTGGACAACGCTAACTGAGCATGCGGACAATGAGACAACAATAAATAAGCAGCATGAAGGTAAAAAAGCTGCACAAAAGATGACATTTTTTGCGATAACGCCCACGCACGATGGCAGCGGAATTTTGTAAAAACATTGAAGAAAAAAATAAATAAAATAATGCATTTAAAGCGTAATTTTGAGAAAACTTTCTGCAATAGCCTTAACCCAAAAAAATTAAAATAAATAATTTTTAACCGTTAACTAAACATAAGCTTTAAATTTTTGGCGCGCAAAAGCTGATCATTAAGCAATGAGCTATTTTAGCTGCTGCTGCTGTTGGTGCCATTGTTGCTGTTGCCAAGTGAAGCAGCGTGGCTTAAATGTTTGTTATTGTTATCTAAGCTAGACAAGTTTTGTTATGGTTGTGGGTGGAGGAGCGGAGTGGAGTGTGGGGGTTGATGCAAAGTGATGATGAAACAGACAAAAAAGTGCTGAATAAACAAAAGAATCGCAATTAGCATTTTTTTTTTTGTTTAGCTTAAAATAACAACAATACTAAAAATAATAATAAAAATAATAATAATAGTGATATTAAAAAAAAAACCACAAGAAAAATCATTGAAAACTACAAAAATAAAGAAGACGAGTTTCTTTGTTATTTTTGGTGTTGTTTTTTATTTTTGTTTTTTTTTTTGTTGTTATTTATTTTTGTATTTATTATTTTATTTATTTCTTACTCATACATATCATGCACAGTTACACTTGAGCGATTTTGGAACTTTTACGCCATATTGTTTTTTTTTCTTCTTCTTCTTCATTACTATTATTTTTTGCTTTAAGTGTTTGTGTGTATTTGTTTTGCCTGCTAATTTTTGCCTTGTTTGTTTCAATGACGGCTCACATGTTTGTCCAACCGCGCGACTATCCGGCCATATGTACCGCTCCTACTACCACTCCTCATCCTCCACCAGATCGTTCCCTCTCTCTCTCTCGCTGCCCTCCTCTTTAAGCCAGTCCATCTGTCTGTCCATCCGTTTGGCTGTCTGTCTGTCTGTCTGTCTTGGCTGTCTATGTGTTGACTCGAAAAGCATTGCTTTTGTTATTGTTTGTTTCTGGCTGTAGCTGAGCTCTCAAACACTAGCGCACAGTTACTGCCAAAAGTACGTTGCCAATATTTTTAAGTGCCGTTATTTTTATTTTGCTTTCACTAATATTTACATTGTTGAACAGTGAACAACAGCTTTTAGCCAAACTTGCTTGTTACAGTATCTCGCTCTCTCTCTTTCTCTCTCTCTTTCTCTAACTACAGCTGATTCGCTGCTTTGATGTTCTTGTTATCCGTGTTGTTGTTGTTGTTGTTTTCAACATTTCATACTGCCTTACCAAATTTTTAGTAAAATCCATTGCTCAGAAAAAAAAATCAGAAAAAAAATCTGAAAAAAAAAATTAAAAGCCAACAAAATTGCGAGACTTCATTTTAAGCTTTGTTGATTTTTCGCTTTTACTCAAATGTACACAAAACTTTGTTGCTGCGCGCTGAACTTTGCAACGTATTTGTTGTTGTTGTTGTTGTTGTTGTTGTTGTTGTTATTATTTGTTTTTTGGTTATGCTTTTTGCTATTGTTTGCTTCTTTTGCCAAACTAGTTAGTTAGTCAGTCGCGCTATTTTTACCAACAACTCAGGCCTTGGTTAAACAGTTTTGCCAAGTGTCAAAGTGCTTTTCGGCCATTTGTTATTTTGAAGCATACTTCGTTCTTTTTTTTTTCTTTTCATTTCATTTTTTCTTAGTTTCAATGCTCATGTTGTTGTTGTTGTTACTTTGCCATCGTCGTTGTCGTTACTGTTGTTGACACTCCAATTTGCTGAGCTATTTCTCCAAATCCACATTGCAAAAAATGGCTGCAACTGTCGCCAAAAATATTCCAATAATTTTTTATGACTTTGAAAAAAAAAACCAAAAACACCAGAATTACTGTACAAAAGACAAAAACAAATAGAAAATAGTCATAAAAACATTGACTCATTTTAATATGTTTTCAAATCTTAAATCTAATTTGAATGCATTCCTTGTGTATCTTCTTCCATTATATGAAATGTGCACAAAAAAGTGCACAACAAAGTTATAAAATTTTAGCATAAATCATTTGTATGAAAGTATACAGTTGCAGCCCTGATGACGCCCATGCACAGTGGCACGTATGCTGGCAGTTCCAAGTACAATGTGACAATAGCATAAAAATTCAATTTTTGAGAACATCGAGAATGTCTGAGAGAAATCGTTCGAAATAGCTATAACACAGTTCGACAAAAGCGCACTTTTTGTTGTACGCATGAAAAGTTCCACTTGAGTGTATAAGAAAGCATTGTGCTCGTTTTTCGCAGTGTTTGTTTTTAATTTGTTAAAGTCATTTTTAAAGTCTTAAATAGTCTTGCATTGTGTTATTTTTGAATAATTTTGAAGTGAAACTTCTTTGGCGGCGAGTGAAATTTCAAGATCTCTTATTCTTGACGCTAGGCTAACGTTTTCAATTCACATGAAAATTTTCAAAAAATAATAATCGCTAGCAAGAATTGAACCCGGACTATCGATGTTGATCATTGCTCAATTTTCGAAAGCTCTACAACTACGCCACACAGGCACATGATAAACATGCAAACAAACTGTAATTAATATTGAACGCGTTTTGGTCCGTAACATTAATTTTCATCCTAAAAGTATGCACGGAAAAATTATTTCTTTAAGCTTCAAACGAAAATATTAAGGCATAGAGATACAGCTGGCGGGAAAAAATGTACTGCCTGTTTGCTGCATAATTAGCTTAAAGCTAAATTTGGTTCGTTGGTTGTTATCAAAAACTTGACAACATGCAAAACAATTAATGCAATATAATATTAAAAGTAAAAAGTAAAATATTTAAGACTGCCAAAAACGTCTCTAAGCTAAGGCCGCAAACATAGTTAACGCTGATTCAGACAGGCAGGCAGGCAGAGTGTATGCAAAAACGAGATAGAGAGCAATTTGCGTTTTTTTTTTGTCCACACAGATTTCAGCCTGCCTGTCTGCCTGAATCGGCGTTTACTATGCACGCAGCCTAAGAAAAATAGCTAAAACAGAAGCAGAACGCGTTCGTGAATATAAACAGCGAATAAGAGCTCTTAAGAATACAGCCGCAGCTGGGTCTGCAACTAATGTTGAAGGTTTGCATGGTGATTGCAACATCGGTTGAGTTCCAAAATGCATTTTAACGAAGCATCAGTATATTTTGATGAATCTGCAAAGAACCAATCCTTAGAAAAACACACTGATGCTTTGTAAAAATGTATTTTGGAACTCAGCCATCAACTCAACAAAATTTTATAGCCAACCAAGTTGATACACTCAACAATCTCTCTATTTCACACTCAAATTTATCTTATTTCTTACTGTTTAAGAAGTTTCACTTCTGCCACGTGTACGTTGCTAGTAAAACACGAGTTTTTTTTTTTAATTAATTCATCAATATATTCGACTTTGGAAATTGTAGTTGGCGGTAGAGATGTTTTTGGAATGAGATTGCTTAATAACTCGAATTGACTGAGGTAAAGTCATAACACTTGCCTCAGATTCAAAGTCGCATTTTGCTATAGCGCTCCGCCACTCATACAAAATTCTACATTCATTTCGCTCGATTTCTCTTTCTCTCCTACTTATCTATCTTCCCATTTCCGAGCTAAGGCAAACTTGAGTGAATGGGTCTTACACCTGAAATCCTTGGTTCCCAAATTGAACCCTTTATAATTCCCCACATGTCCTATATTGGAATGAAATGCAATACCAGCGAGAACAATTCTATAGCACTAATTTTACTTATACGAAAGCAAATCTTTGAACCGTTTAAGGAATGTTTCGGATCATTATCCTCAGGGTTTAAATTGCCGCGCAACAAATAGAAACAGCACCAAAAATTGTGCTGTGGATGTACAGTAAAAGTACAAGTGTTCGGCAGCTACAGCAACAGCATATTCTCAAGTTGATACACTCAACAATCTCTCTATTTCACACTCAAATTTATCTTATTTCTTACTGTTTAAGAAGTTTCACTTCTGCCACGTGTACGTTGCTAGTAAAACACGAGTTTTTTTTTTTAATTAATTCATCAATATATTCGACTTTGGAAATTGTAGTTGGCGGTAGAGATGTTTTTGGAATGAGATTGCTTAATAACTCGAATTGACTGAGGTAAAGTCATAACACTTGCCTCAGATTCAAAGTCGCATTTTGCTATAGCGCTCCGCCACTCATACAAAATTCTACATTCATTTCGCTCGATTTCTCTTTCTCTCCTACTTATCTATCTTCCCATTTCCGAGCTAAGGCAAACTTGAGTGAATGGGTCTTACACCTGAAATCCTTGGTTCCCAAATTGAACCCTTTATAATTCCCCACATGTCCTATATTGGAATGAAATGCAATACCAGCGAGAACAATTCTATAGCACTAATTTTACTTATACGAAAGCAAATCTTTGAACCGTTTAAGGAATGTTTCGGATCATTATCCTCAGGGTTTAAATTGCCGCGCAACAAATAGAAACAGCACCAAAAATTGTGCTGTGGATGTACAGTAAAAGTACAAGTGTTCGGCAGCTACAGCAACAGCATATTCTCAGCTTTCGTAGTCGATGATCGGCTGCTGCTCTCTGCTGCGTAAAATACCACAGTCAAATCACAGTTCATGAATGAGCTGTCATAGTCGATATGCAGCTGCTGCTGTCGTAGTCGATAGTCGACTGCTGCAGTCCTGCTGCGTAAAATCTAACAGTCTCGCTATGTATCGAAATGATACGAAAATATTTTCATTTTCTTTGAAAAAAATCTGCTTTTAGGCACAATTTATTTTATTTATAATAGAAAAGAAATTGGTAATTTTTATACCCTAAATCTGAAAGGTCAGGGTATATTAACTTTGTGCAAACGTTTGTAACGCATAGAACGAAGCGAGTCTGGTATAGAAAAGTATATATATTCGTGATCAGCGTCACCATGTGAGTCGAGCTATTCATGTCCGTCCGTCCGTCCGTCCGTCCGTCTGTCCGTCTGTGTGTTGTCCGTATACACAGGATAAGAAGAAGGAGTTGAGGTAATTGGATGAAACTTGGTACACATGATCACAAGCACCCAAGGATCTGTAGTGTTGAATATTTTTGGAATCCGCCCATGGACACGCCTACCTTCTATACAACGCAAAAATTGAAAACTGCATAAATAAGCTCATAATTAACCTACAACAATAAAGTTTGGTGTGTATGTGTTTTGTATCAACACAAAAATGTCTTCGAAAAATGAGTGTCGTCCTACCACGGACTCGCCCACCTCCCATACAACCCAAAAATTGAAAACGCAATAAATAAGCCTCTGTTTAACCTACAGAAACAAAATTTGGCACGCGTGTTTTTCATAACAAAAAAAAAATAGTAGTGAAAAATGGACATCATCCGCCCACGGACACGCCTACCTCCCATACAACGCGAAAACTGAAAACAATTAAATTGGATACGTGTGTGTTTTATATCAATACAAAGATGTTTTTTGAAAAATGGACGTCATTCGCTCACGGACACGCCCACCTCTCATACAACCCAAAAATTGAAAACGCAATAAATAAGCCTCTGTTTAACCTATAGAGCTAAAATTTGGCACGTATGTTTTTTATGACAAGACAAAGATGGTTTTGAAAAATGGACGTCATCCGCCTACGGACACGCCTACCTCCCATACAACCCAAAAAATTTAAAAAACAATAAATAAGGTTGTTTGTCATAGAGAAATTGAATTTGGTATGTACATATGTATTTTATACCAAAACTAAGGTGTGTTCAAAAATTGGTAGTAATCCGTCCATGAACACGCCCACCTCCCATAGCGAAAGCAAAATAAAGGCATTAACTGTGAGCTACACTGAGAAAAAAACACGTACCTTGCTCCGGTAAAAAATTTCTCTATTTTTGATAATAGCAATTTTCTCTTTTTCAAATAAAATTTTCTTCAATTAGAATAAATTTTCACATTTTCGAAGAGTTATTTCTTTACTTCTAGGAAATTGAAATATTTCAATGTCTCTAATAATGATAAGTATTTTTCTCGCACAAAAAATTTCTCATTTATAGAGAAATTTTATTGAAAATGAAAAACTTTTCTTATATTTTGATAAAAAATTCACTATGAGAATTATTTTCTTTAATAAAAACAAATATTTTCTCAAAAAAAAAAGTATTTTTCTCTAAAAACGATATATTTTTCTATTTCATGGAAGCTTTTTATCATTTTTAGAGAATTTTTAGTATCGCAATTAGAGAATAGTATTCTCTGGAGCAAAGTCTATACCATTTTTCTCTAAATATGATGCCTTTTTTATCATATTCCGAGACACTTTTTTCTGAGTGTACAGGAATAAAACTTGGTATGTGTAAATTTTTCATCAACATTTAAATGCATAAAGAATAAAGGCTTCATCCGCCCACGGACACGCCCATTTACAATACAAATTTTTTGTTTTTGAAGAGTTGGTTTAGGGTATTTCATAGTCGGCCTAGACCGACTTTAGACTTTCTTTATTTGTTTTTTTTAACGAAATGTGAAATATAAACGCAAAAAATGATTGTGTAAATGTGCATTTACAAAAAAAGCGCGACTATAAAAAGTGAAGAGAAGCACTTTGGTTGTGTTGTACTTGAGGTCGTATATTATATTTTTTGGTCGTCTGACATACTTGAACCATCAAATCCGAACAAATTCACTCACATAGAACGTTTTGTCAATTTTCTAGAAAGACATGTTTTTCGCAAAATCAAGTCTCAGTTTGTTGTTCTTCAGACTCTAAGAAAAGTTTTCTCGGATTTCTGGTTATGCACTTGTTTCCTATACTTTTAAACAATTTTGGAGTTGTGTCTGAGGTGTAAAATAAGTTCTGTTTTGATTTCCACACTCCAACAGCTTGCCGAAAGTAGTTGTAGTTTTGTGGTTTTTGACCATTGCTTCTGGTTAAGTGACTGAATAATTGCACTTTGCACCTACTTCGCTGAAATTCCAATCACTTCCACTATTTCCTGCTTTGATTTTAGCTTTTGATTATTTTTCTTTCAAAACCGGTGAACTCCACGCCCCATAATCATTACTTCTTTTAAATAAATTTAGATAAGACAACTTATTTTAAAAGTAGTGAGGTTAGAAGTTATCAACTAGATCCTTACTTTGTTCAGATCAATGATAGTATTTTCGATACAATTATACTTTTTTCAGTGTACTACCCTTATCGTAAAAGTAAGTACCCCGGGGGCATTTTAAATACCATTCGTTAAAAGCTAACATTGAATGTTTCTTAATATCTCTCGTTTTTAAGCTGCTTCAAATACTAATTTGAAAGTTTCTTAATTTGCACAAAATTTTGCTTAATTTCCACTAACCCTTGGCGAATCAAAAAAAAAAACAAAAAAATAAAATCCAAAAGAGCAATTGCCATCACTGGTTCATATAGCTGAAATACACGTTTCTGTCAACATAATTCCGTTTTGTTTAAATTTTTTCACGATATTATAAAATATTTTCAATCAACTTACATAATAATTATATTTAAAATAATTAGATAATCATTACTAAGTTGGTTGGCCACAGCATTCAGATAATTATCTTACTGTTTTTCTTCTATTAATATTTCGACACATAGAATTACAATAGAAACTTTTTTTATCATTTCCGTCACTGTAATTGATCGAAAACTTTTTTGTTCTCGGACCTAAATTTTCAAAAAATTTTTCATTGCATTGTGAAAAATGTATTTTTATGGAAAAAAACACTCTGTGTCAGATGGTGATTCGAACTCGGGTCTGTCGAGATTCATTGGCTTGCACGCCACACGCCTAGTATGCTTATTTAAATTCTTTCAACATACAAATCATAATAAACTGCGCCTTGTAAAAATTCCCTGCTTCAAAGGTTCATGTCAAAAGAGTCTTATGATGGAAATCTTTGATGAATTAAAGTGCATAGGTCATCTTAAAAAACATTTCGACTTTCTAAGAAAACAAAAAACCAAATACCTATGCAGTTTTACTAAAATTCAGTTCTAACTTTACAAACATAGGTATCGATTTTTGTGTGTCTTTTAAATGTTGTCGTACGGTGTATAAACTTCTAAAAATAACCACTTTTTTCAGCGTTTATCAATCCTGCTCAATTCGAGTTAAGTACTCTTTTTAACCTCTATAGCGAATAAACTTTTTTTCCTAGTTATGAAATTAAATATCGATAAAATTTGCACAATGAAGCCTGATTTGCGGAATATAAGAAAAATGTTCACATGAACGTTTGCTCATTGGTTGCACCAAGTTGTCTGGGTTGAACAGAGAAACCAAAGTAAGCACGGGGAAAATCCCGAATTATTGTTAGACACGCTTTAAAAGAATTGATTTTGTGAAAAATACTAACAAATATGACAAGTGCAATTATACAACAACTGGCATTATATGAGTATGTGTGCAAAGTCAACGTACGACCTTTGTGGGTTGGCAGGCTGGCTACATCGTTGCTTGGTTAGCAGCTACTTGTTGTGTTTGTTGTATGCCGATTTCGACATGTACATACATACATGTTTGCCAACCACATCGGCAGCACTTCAGCTTTGGTTTTATTTGGCCTGCTTCTGTACAACATTTAACCACTAACCAGCTCCACGCTCAACCCAAATGCAAAATTAAGTACTCTACCCGCAGAAGAAAAACTAAAAAACTAAAAACAAACCAAAAACTTGTTTATTTTCAAGTGTCTAAAAATATCGTATTTTTATCGCCTCACTTAAAATCGATAATTTATTTACCGATGTTGCACTGCGGTGGTGTTGTACTGTGTATGCTGAGGTGCGCCCGAGGGCATGCAGGTTGCCTGCTGCAGGTTGCACGAAATACACATAAAATATGAAAACTTTATTAAAGTGTGTTTTGAATGTGTGTGTGTGTTTTGCATGCGTGGCTCGTATGTAAAGCTCTGCACACAATGTAGCGATGACTATCATACATCAAAATAATTATTTAAACTTTTGATATGCACTTTTTATGGTAATGCACGTAGCAGAGTTGCCATTCAGTTTGGAAAACACATGACTCACTATAGTAAGATTTAATATACATATGGATGTATGATTTATGTTTTTTCACACACAAATTCACAGAGAAAATTATTCATATCTTGTTTGTATGTATGCACTATTTATGCAGTTTTAAGTTTAAATTCAGTTGATTTAAATCACTTTTTTGTTGAATATAACTAAAGCCTAATCAATCAAACATTTCTGGCTCGCTCGCATATTTCAGCGTTGTACACATGTAAAAAGCAAAGCAATTCACTCAGCACGAAGTACGTGTGCGGAAAGAGAGAAAAAGCTATACAAATTGTGTTTTTATTTTTAAGTATTTAACACTTGAAATTTATTCTTTACCTAATAACGGTAGCTATAAAACACTCTTGTGCAGATTGACGCAAAGGTAACAACAACACTTTGAAAATTAATATTGAAAAAAAAAAAAAAAACATTTTCAAAAATTTCAATGTCATATACATCCATATCTCTCTTGGCTAAAAACATACATGAATGCTTATTTATAACTCGCTGACATTTGTCAACAAAAAATGGTTGATTTTTGAAAAACAAGCTTACCCAGTTGAGATATGCAAACCAGCAATCAGCAGCAAAATGGTCTACAGAGTGTTGCCAATTAAATGTTTACGTCATGCGACTTGCAGCTACACAGAAAAAAAAAAATTAGTGAAAAAAAACAACACAGAAATAGCAGTAAAGCAAAGTTGAAAATAACACATTTACGAGTAGCTGTGATAAAAATTAAGTAAATGATGGAAAAAAAAACGCAGAAAATATTCAATAAAAGCAAAACAAAAAAGCACGAGTGCAGAAAACAGAAAAATTAAAATTAACGACCTAAGCAGGGTTTGTTGCTGATTTATACGCTGTTAGGAGAGACTCGTGGAGAGGACGCAGAGGGCTTGTGAGTTTGCGTGCGTGCAGCAAGCAAGACCTTAACGCTTTAGTGTCAACAAAAAAGCGGAACCTGTTTTCGTACATTTAAAAATAAAAAACACAAAAAACGAAAAATATTAAAAAAATTAAACAATAAAAAAGAACGCATGTACGTGGTTCCACTGGAATCGTGTTTTGTTGCTTTTAGTTTATTTTTTTTATCACGACTGCATGTGATGCGTATCCCTGAAATATAAATAGTGAAAACAAAAATAATCAACAGTTTGCGCGAGAACATGAGCGCCAAAGCTCCAAACTTTGCATCCCTTTACCATTTTCTCTATCTCTCTCACTAGCTCACGTGCATTACTGCGAGAGCTGGAAGCTCCAACTTGGAGAGCGCCAAGTCACAACAACAAGTAAGAATCACGAACAAAATACAAACAACAACCGGGTGCTCTGTGTGTGGGCACGTGATCCGGGTCTTGCTTGCTGATTGGTTGATATTTTCTCGACTGACACGTGAGTCGCGCGTTGAATTCTTCACCAACGTGGAAATAAAATAAAATTTTACTGCAAGTAAAACTATGAAAAATTGTTTGCTTGCAGCAACAACTCCGAAACAAATAACGCCGAAATCATTTATATCTCTCTAGCTCTTTCTATACACCAACAGCTATCTGCCCCCTCCACCCACTAACCATTACCCCACTTATACACACACACACACAGTTGCAAGAGAGCGCGTTGTTCATACATGTTTGCTAAAATTAATCTCTATTTTGTATTTTGCGTTAGCGCACTGGCAACACCCTGTCCCATTTTTAAATTGTTGCTAATATTGTTGTTGTAATTGTAGTTGTTGATAAATATAATAACAAAACTCATCATGTGCAGCGCATACATTTGATGCCTTAAATTTTTGTTGTTGTTATCAGGGAAGATTGTATTTGTAGTTGTTGTTATTATTATTGTTGTTGGCTTTGTGCAAAGAGCGTGACGCCAATAAGTAATGCGCCCCATAGAGTTGCCAAATGCTTACTTTTGGCCCCCCCTTCATAAGTTTTATTTAGCTAGAAATTTTCTATTTTTTACTGTCTTTAATATGCAATTTTGTTTCTTCTCTCTTTTCAGGTAAGTTTTTCTTCATCCATTGAAATTATCTTTAAAATTCGGTAAGCGTTTCAACTAAAAATCTATAAAAACTGAAAATAAAATTTTTTAACATGTGTATTTGAATTATTGTAGTGGAATTTAAAGTTAGAAAAAATGTTATGGATTTCTTTGGTTCACTCAGTAAAAGTTTTTTTTTTAATTTAAGAAAGTAAATTGTAAAAAGTTTGTCCACATCAATCGTACAAATATAAAGCATTTTTACAAGTTTTCAATACATGTTAGGTAGGTAATTCCGCTGTATGTTCGACATGACGGATTGTATATTAACAAAACTAAACGGTCCCTTTAACCTTAGATAATCATATTTTAACCTACTTTGAAAATGATCTTATGTCATGAAGACGTGTTGAACTTTAAAGTTGAATATTTGACAAATAACCATGATTAACTATTTAAAAGATATGTGAATTATTGGTTAAGCATTTCGTTCTAAAAAAAAGCTAAAAATATTAGCTGCGTTCGATTTGCTAGTGCTCAACTCGCTTGTGACAAACGTCTACTAATTTTGCTTTTATTTGCTCAATAATTGGTAATTATTGGCTCAATCATTTGTTTTTGTACTCACATCACATTTTGGCAGAATCTATGACATTTCACCCTATCCCGTACACAAGCCAACTAAAAAATAAGAACTTGGCAACACAATTTTACTCAACTCAATCGGTAGTTGGCTTTATATATGCTCAACTAGCTGGAGACTTTGTTATTGTTTTCTCATACAAATTTTGAAATAAGCTACATCAATTGAGTATTGGCTGGCGAATCGAACGCAGCTATTATAACAAATAGAAATAATTTAACAAAAAACAAACTTAACTTCTCTAAACCATGTAACAAAGACACAGCAGTACAGTGGAACCTCGTTTATCCGGCACCTCAATTATCCGGTGCATAAAAATCGGTAAACATCGGATATCGATATAAATAACAAGATAAGTTTTTTAACTGTGCATAAACGATGCTTCTCCTCCGTTTACGTGCTTTGGCTCAAAAGAAATCCGAAACTACCCTCAGACAATTTTCAGCCTTACAGAGAATCACTTCCTTCAAAAATTATCTCCAAACTCAATGGATTTCCTAGCGGCTCAGTCTGGTTTTTGTTCACAAGTTCTGTTCCTGAGCTGTTTAGTTAATAAAAAACGAATTGCTGCTTGCATCATTTGGCCTTGTTATTGAAATTTCTGATCTAAGTTCTTCCTACTTTGATGAGTTGCCAATTTCATTACAATACAATACAATTAAATTCATTCGTTATCAGAGGCGTTCCTAGGCTTGGTGTCACCCGGGGCAAATACCCATGGTGTCACCCCGAAAAGAAATTTCCAAATGCAATAAGAAACCAATTCGATGCGATTTTGTGTTTTCATTATTTTCTTTATGTTTTCCGAAAAAACTAACAGATGACAAACAATAACAAATTGGTAAAAAAAGAGAACAAAAATATTACATTTTCATTTACATATTTAGATATGTACACTCAGAGAAAAACACATATCTTTCTCCGATAAAAAATTTCTCTATTTTCGATAATAGCAATTTTCTCTTTTTCAAATAAAATTTTCTTCAATTAGAATAAATTTTCACATTTTCGAAGAAATATTTCTTTACTTGTGGAAAATGGAAATATTCCATGTCTCTAATAATGATAAGTATTTTTATCGCACAAAAACATTCTGATTAATAAAGAAAATTTTATTGAAATCAAAAACTTTTCCAATATTTTGATAAAAAATTCACTAGAAGAAGTATTTTCTTCTATAAAAACAAATCTTTTCTCAAAAATAAATAAGTCTTTTTCACTAAAAAACGATATATTTTTATGTATTTCTCTTTTTCATAGAAGCTTTTTATTACTTTTAGGGAATTTTAAGTGGCTAAGAAGGTCCGCTAAACTTGCGGTAATCATACCCAAAATGATTTCGTGGATTATAACCACCCCTGCAAGAGGTCACACTCCCCAAAACATTTGTGACATCCTCAATATTGTTGTGCGTTATGACCGTCAAAGAAACGACATAATCTTCAAATTGAATTTGAAAAATAATTATTTTTGTTGCAGTAAAATGCGATATGATTTTGTTTGTAAAGAATTTAGTAACTATTATTTTAACTATTTTAATTGTAAAATATATAGATAGCGCCGCAGGCAAAAATTTTGTATTAAAATCGCGCGATTTAAAATCATTTAATTCATAAAAAATCGCCTGCAGCGAAAAATTTTATCACTCGATTTTTAATAAAAATATTTTCCTTTTTATAAATTAAATGATAGGTTACAAGTTATTATCGCAGGCGAAACATTTTTATTAAAAGTGTCACGATTGTTAAATTAAAGAAGAATTGCAAAAATGGTTGAAATCGGTCAGTTCCTAGGGGTAATTTCCTTGGGAACTTTTCCTATATTAATTTTGTACATTATTTTGTATGGGAGCTGCAAGCTAAAGTAGGCCGTTCTTAACAAAATTTGGTCAAACGACTAGGCAATTAGAGAAATAGATGGGCACTGAAAATGGTAGAAATTGATAAGACCTTAGGGGTAGCTTCCCTAGGATCTATATATATTTTTATACATAATTTGTATCGAAGGTACGTAGAAAAATATCCCGATCCTAACGAAACTCAGTGAGCGCTCAGTCTTTGAGCGCTTCTAAGACCATGGAAGCTTTGAAGCGCTCATATCGCTCAAGCACCTGAAACACAAATTGTTAGAAATAATTTCAATGCTTATGAAATATTTGGCGAAGTTTACAAAGTCCCTCTCGACAATGAATGTGAGCATTTCTAATGCTCTGTTTCTAATTCTAATTTCTAATGCTACATTTAAGTGCCTACGTAGCATCGGAAGCAATTTCAACAACTAGCTACTTTTCTGAAATTTCGACGTAAGCTGAAAGTTTTTGGATTTTACAGTTCGAGGCGTTTCCGCAATGTTTCCTCCTCATTGTTTGACTTGCAAGAATAATTTTATATATTGAAATAGCAATTAAATTTTTTACCATAAAGTATTTTATCACTTTTTTGGTCTTTTTGAGAAATAAAACATAAAAAAATCGTAATGGTGTCACCCCTAAATTGGTGGTACCTGGGGCGGACAACACAATTGATCATAAGAAGCTCGGTCAAAGTTCTTTCATGGGCTGAAATGGCCAAATTGTTTTTTTTTTGTTTTTATTTTTTTAATTATGACAATTCATTCATAGGAAGACCGGATCATTCTTATATGGATTAAAAAAATTTCAACCGGTCGGGGTCTCAAAAGTTAGAGGAACTCATTAAAATGATTTTTGCATACTTTTTTTTCAAATCGGAGAATAACCGCCGAAGCAATTTTGATTCTCCTCAAGGTCCTTTTTGGTAAAAAAAACTTGATTTTTGCTTGTAACTTTTTATTTTACACAAAACGCATACCCACATCTTCTCAAATGTTAAAGTTCTTACTTATACTAACATTTTGACATAAAAAAATTGTTAAAATTTTGTCTCATTATAACTCTTATTGACCACCAAAAGTTGAATATTTTGCTATTTTTAAAAAGGCATTTTTTGAAACGGCTGTAAAAGACACATTTTTTATTAGATTTATGTGGAATTGTTATTGTTGGAAAGGTATTAAGTTCTTCTTTCGTTCGCTTTAATCAAAGCTATGCGATTTAAAAAAAAAATTTATCGAAAACTGGACGATAAAGCAGTGAAGAAATGAAATTAATTATTTGTATGAATAAGAAATATTTCATTTTATCAGATTTCTAAAGTCGATTTCTCACATTCTGTCAGTTTTTGCACACAGCTTTGATTGAAGCGATACACAGAAAGGAAGAAGAACTTAATACCTTTCCAACAATAACACTTTCACGCAAATCTAAAAAAAATGTGTCTTTTAAAGCGGTTTTAAAAAAATGTCTTTTCAAAAATATCAAAAAATTAAATTTTTGGTGGTCAATAAGCGTTATAATGGAACATAATTTTTAAATTTTTTGAATACCAGAATATTAGTATAAGTAAGAAATTTAATATTTTAGCAGGTGTGGGTATGCATTCTGTGAAAAATAAAAAGTTACAAGCAAAAAACATGTTTTTTTTACCAAAAAGGACCTTCAGGAGAATCAAAATTGCTTCGGCGGTTTTTCTCCGATTTGAAAAAAAAAGTGTGCAGAAATTATTTTAATGAGTTCCTCTAACTTTTGAGACCCCGACCGGCGAAATCTAAATTTCGATCCGGTCTAATGTTCAACTGTAAAATAGTTAATATTGAGTTGTGTCAGTCTTCACCCAATGTCTTTATCGACTTCGATTAGTCTCTGTACATGTCCATCATAGCCATATAGCACATATTTTTTTAAGCTACAGATAATTTTGTTGTTTTTTTTGTCAATGTATCTTCTGGCAACCCTAGTATACTTTGATCTATGCGCTTGAACACCAACAAGCAATCAATTATTAACACAGAGAACCGCTTCAATTCAACTACATTGAAATACAAGCAAATAAACGCTCTTTATGCTCTGAGTCCGCCGCTCACGTTATCCATCGCGCTCCAAACAGCCACCTCACCCCTTTTGCAATAAACCCCAAATAGAGTGCGCAGACTTATGTAAAAAGCAGTATTTGTTACTTTTGTGTTAAAAAAGTTTTGAATACAGTACCAAAAACATACTATATTTTTACTACTTTTTGTGCACTACCAAATAAAGCTAGTAGTAAAAACTTGTCAGAACATCACAAGACATTTGGTTTTTGTTTTAAAAAATTTTGGAGCTGGCTTTTAACTGGGTTTTTTTTACTACTTTTTCTGCTACTCTTTTTGCTGCTGCGTTTTAGACTGTTGCTGCGTTTTTTCTCGCTATTCATGCGATTTCTACGCGCCTGACAAACACATAACTACAATATTTGTTGCTCTTTATTGCTCATACATGGAGTATCTTGCAGATACACATTCGGATTTTGTTAGTGTTGTTGCTGTTGTTGTTGTTGTTGTTGTTGTTGTTATTGTAATATCTGCGTTCATTGTACTGAATCCGATGAATACACTTCAATACAAGCGCAGCCCAGACTGAATGATTGACTGACGGAGTGAGTGAGTGAGTGAGTGAGTGAGTGAGCGAACGTATTATGAACAACGTTCGTACGTTCGGATGGATGAATATGAATATCGTGCTTGTATTAACAAAAACAAAAAGCAAAATATTGGTAGGTATGTACCTAAATACAACTATTTTTTTTTTGATTTTTTTTTCATTTTTTGTTTTCTTACGTTTCATCATCACCATCAACGTTTTTGTGTATCGTGCTTTTTCCTGTTGTTTTGGTTGGTTTTATTTTTTTGTTGCTGTATTTGTCGGACATGTTCTGGTCGTAATCGACGTAGTCGTATTCGTCGTGGTCGTGGAACATTCATACGTTTGCGCTCGCTTTTGTCGCTTGTCGTGGTCTTGCAGCCGTATTCCAACTTGAGCGGACAGACAGACGGACAGACAGACTCAGTTGGAACTAGAGTGTCGAGTACAACGTACCATTTAAACGCTTAGTCAGTGCAACACTCTGTTGAGCGTTGTCGTCTGTGTCTCGTTGTCGCCGTTGAATAAACAAACCGATTGGAATAAATTTCAAAACTGCTGTCAGGCAAAAAGCAATTTTAACAAGCAAAAAACTCAAAATTTACAAAAAATTTCAAATTTAAACGTTAAAAAATGGTTAAAAAGTGAAAAACTATAATAATAAATTTCAGAAAAAAAAAAACATTTTAAAACTTGAAATCTTTTAACTAAAAAAGAAGTAAAAACAAAAACAATACATAAACAAAAATTATTATCATACGCCTCTGCTTGATATTGTGTTGGTGTATGTGTGTGTTTGTATGTGTGTGCGTGCGTGCTGGTTTTGTTTTTGCTAATAACAAAGCAATTTTTATAAAAACAACAACGACAGCGTTTCGCTTGTTATTCAACATTAAGTTTTAACCACAACCAACAACAACAACAACAGCATTCAGCCTTAATTCTATTTTGTTGTTGTTGTCTCACCCTAGCACCGTCTTTATTCGTGCCTTTCGGCCTACCTACTTTAGAACAATAACAGCAACAACAATAACAGCATAAACCAACAACTTAAACCTCGTCGTCATCATCATCATCATCGCGCTATCTATATCTATGAAGTATTTCGATACAAGCGAAAAATAAAGAAAAACAAAAACAGAAAAAAACATCAACTAAAGTAAAAATAACTTCTTTATTTTTTAACCAACCGATTTTTATGTTACTCGGCAACACTGAGTCAGCAAAAAAGAAAAAAATAATACAAAGACAGCCAGCAGTAAAACTGAATCACTATAAATAAGGCAACAAATAAAAGCTTCAAAGTCGACAACAAAAACAAAAACAAAAAAAAAAAAATTAAAAAACAAATAAAAAATTAAATTATCAAAGCTGGCTGCTGCGATTAGCAAACAACAATAGCAACAACTTCTACTAAAGCACGCCATCAAAAAAAAAAAAAAAAAAAAAAAAAAAACAGCAACAACATGGCGAGCAACATAAACTAACAACCAACAACAGCAGCATTTTATCATCTTCTATGACAATAAGAAACAAGCAGAAATAAAAAAAACTGACAAAATATCCATCACACTAACGTGCAAGATTATAACAGCAACAACAAAAACAATAACAACAACAAAAAAAACAAAATTTAAATAAGGTAATTAATACTGCTTTTTACGCATACCTACAAACATACACTTACTTATTTTGCTGTAATGCAACACTTTTCGCAATGCTTCAAAAAAGCGCTCCAAAAGCGTACGTGTTGAAAAAAAAGCAGCAAAAAGCTTTTTGGTCACAAGTTTTCAGCGTGACGAGCATGACTTATTTTCGATATGAGCAACAAAGTAGAAAACAAAAACTCGATAAACTAGAATAATCGATAAATGCAAAGTGTTCGATTTTTTTTTAAATTCATCAAAAAAATATTTGTCTAAACTCTGGTAAAAACTTTTAAGTCAAATCAATTAAATTGTCCTTAACTCACTATCTGGTGCTGTTGAAAGCATTTGGTTGATTTTTCTTGACGATCACAACTCAAGAATGGAATTTTCAGTTCATATCTGGAAAAATTGAATAAAAATTTTGCTATAAAATTGATTGATTTTATAACGGTGTTTCTCAGAAATTTTGAGTTGTGGCAGTCTTGCCTAGACCTAATCGATTTATTTCGAGTACCAACAATTGTTCAATCATAATCCGTGGTCCTCCTGTTCGTCAATTATCGAATGTTGTACCTGCTTCTTCGCATCGAGCTACCCATCGTCGAATTGTTGTTGTTGTTAAAGGAGCATTGCATCCCGAATCATCGTTGAAATTCACATTATTTTGCTGTGATTGAATTTTTTTTCATCAAACAAAAATTAAAACAAGTGTGTTTAATTTTCAGCTACACTGAGAAAAAAAACATACTTTAAAATCAAACAAAAAATTTTAAAATAGCAATTTAATGCTTTTACGTTTCTACAAAACAAAATTTAAAGCAAGTGTGTTTGATTTCCAACTACCTATAAACTCCTTTCTTTTTTTAATTTTCTCATTAATATTTCTTTGAAAAAACAAACAAAAATCTGAATATAATGACAATATTTTAATTTTTTAAATTGGTTTGACATATATAGACCAAATGATTAAATAAAACTAATTTAATTTATATTAACTAATATTGAAATATTTAAAATGCAAGCTTCATCAAATGGAGTTAACATTTGGTTTTCGGAGGGTCCCAGAGGTAGCTTATTATGAATCTGTTGCCAAAAATTCGGAAGAGCTAAAAAAATGGCATGGAAAAAAATTATGATTTAAAACATTTGTTTTAAATTTTAAAATTTTTATTTTAAATCGTTTTTCATAACAAAAACATTGTTTTGAAAACAAAAACTATTGTTTTGAACTTAACGTTAAAAACAGTTGTGTTTAATTTTAATGAATTTGTTTCAAGCTCTATTTCAAAAACAAATTCGTTAAATATGAACACAATTTCATTTAATTTTAACACATATTTCCCTCAGTGTACCTATAAATTACTTTCTTTTTTTTATTTTCTCTCATTATTTCTTTCAAAAAACAAACAAAAATTTGAATACAATGAAAATTTTTGAATTTTTTGAATTGGTTTGAAAAATATCGAACATACGATAAAATAAGAACTAATTAATTAAATATTTAAATATATCAAATGTAAAATTCATCGAATGGAGTTAACATTCGGAGGTCCCGAGGGTAGCTGTCTGTGCATCTGATGTTAAAAACTCGGTAAAGCTCAAAAAATGGCATCGAAAATATGCTTTAAAATATTTGTTTTAAATTTTAAAATTTTTGTTTTAAATTTGTTTTTCATAACAAAAACATTGTTTTAAAAACAAAAACTTTTGTTTTGAATTTAAATTTAAACACAATTGTGTTTAATTTTAATGAATTTGTTTCAAGCTCTATTTCAAAAACAAATTCGTTAGATATGAACACAATTTCATTTAATTTTAACACATTTTTCTCTCAGTGTATCTATTTTTTTTCAAACATGAACTGAATTTCTAGCTTTCAGAAAGGCAGTGTGAGCGGCCCATTATCAAGTACAGGCTAGGAAATTACATTTATTCATAGCATATTTCGCTTCCATTAATTGTTTCGTAAAATCACTTAAAATCAAATATTTATATACTTTTCAAAACGAATAATCAACCGACAAAATTTTATGATAAATTTTAAAACATGTTGTTGTCAAAAAAATTATGATTTTGCACTTGCGATGTGTTCACAAATAAAGAAATAAAGATAAAATTTTTAAACTTCGTTATCTTTAATTTTTTTTTTTAATCTAATACGCTTTTGAAATTTTTTGGCAAATAAAAAAATATGAAATTAAGGATGTTTAAAACCATTTCACTTTGAATACATTCTAAACTTGTGAGGTTTTTAAGATCTACAACTAAGCGAGTCCGGTATAGAAAAGTACATATATTCTTGATCAGCGTCACTACGTGAGTCGATTTATTCATGTCCGACCGTCCATCAGACTGTGTGTTGTCCGTAAACACAGGATAAGAAGTAGGAGTTGAGATAATTGCATGAAACCTGAAACACATGTTCACATGGACCCAAGCATCTGTACTATTGAATATTTTGAAATCCGAACACGGACACGCTTACCTCCCGTACAATCACAAATATTAAATGACTGTATAGAGAGCTGTATTTAAGCTACAGAAATAAAATTTATTATTTACACCAAAACTAAGGCACACAAAAATGGGCGTGATTCGCCTACAAACACTTCCTTCTACCATACAACCCAATATATTAAAAACACTTTAAAAGGTATATATATGACCTATAGTTATATTGGTATGGTAGTATTTTATATCGAAACTAAGATTGTACGAAAAACGAACACAAACAGACCCAACTCCCATACAACTAGGGCTGCCAACTATGAAAAGTAGAAAATCGGGACGGAGCCATAAAAAATACGGGACTTGAATCAAAAATGTGGGACAACATTAGATGCAATTTTTTATTTTATTAAATATTTCCTTTAATTCTTTGAAGAATAAAGGGTATCAACGATGCCTTTACACCATCGCATTGCTTACCCGATATTTTTTAGATCTCTTTCCAACTTTTGCCCAATTCATGAAAAAACCAAAAAATAAATTCACAACGTTTTGATAAATAAAACGTAAGAAAAAGAATACAGTTTTAGTAAACTTTAGTTCTCAATTGCGGCACAAAAGGCGGCCCGCAGGGTGTCGTCGCAGGACGCTAAAAAATTAGCCGAAATGTGGGACGTCCCGCGAAATCCGGTACAGTTGGGAACCCTACATACAGCCCACTATTGTAAAAACTATTTAAAAGTTTTTATATTTGAGTTGCAAAGATTAAACTTAATATGTGAATATCTTAAAATCGAAACTAAGATGTGAACACAAAAAAGGCGTCATCCGCCCTCGAAAATGTCCACCACAATACCCAGAATAGTGAAAATCTTTAAAAAGGTTGATATTTGAGCTACAGATGTAGCTTAACTACCCACAGTAGTTAAGTCGGTATAAACTTTTAATGCAGTTTTGGGTGTTTTTTTTACAATTCGATAAAAAATCTAAGAATAGTTTTACCAGCTTTTTTTTATAAAATTTATTAATTGAGCAATTTATTGAACAATACAAAAATAATTTAAAAAAAAAAATAAAATTGCGTCCTTCTTGTCGAACCCTCCTGTAGATCTGAGGAAAAAAAAGTAAGAATGACGCTTTTTTCTAAACAACGGAAATTAAAAATAAATTTACAAAATGACGGCTGTTTGTAAAAAAATGATTTTTTGCCCTTTTTTTTCAAAGTTTTGAATTTTTTAAATATTAATAAAAAACAAAATATTAACACAATTATAGTTCCAACTAAGAGGAATATATCAAGAAGTTCCACACCCAATTTAATCGGTTCATTCGAACTTGAGAAGTCACGTCAGTCGTATTAGAAAAATTAGTTTGCTTTTTTTTAATTTTGTTTTGTATTGCTAAAATATCAATAAATCATCTGAAAATAAAATTAAAAAGAAATCATATAATGACTTTTGGGACGTTTGTTGGAAATAATTATTTTTTTATAATTTTATTTTATTTTTTATGTTTGCTATTTTCATAGGCATAATATTTTCAAATTCAAATGAATTTAATTGAAAGTTTTTATATTTTTTGTGATATTCTAACCAAAATAAATCAAAAATACGGATTTTCGTGATATTTGAAGAAAATATTTTTTTTAAAAAACAACATTTAGGGGAAGAGTGGCATGAAAGAGCCAAGTTTTGAAAGAGCCACCACGATTTACGCGGTAGTTTTCATACGAATGCTTCTTAAATTATAATTTTTAAGAAGCAATACTCGCCAAATGTCACCCACAAACATTTCACAGTTCACTGATAATAAAAGGCGTTGGTGCATCGTATTTAAGATCATTAAGTAAGTTTTTCAGAACATTTTATTTGTTTTTTGACGTCTACACCTTTAAAACTAACAGTAGTATTATTATAATATAGTTTTATGGATATATTAGGCCTACCCATAGCATATTTATTTTACCGGTAAAATCTTGATTTCATACTTATTTTTGAGGTTATGTTTCTTTGGACAATATGTTTTGAAAGAGCTGGGTTGTGGTTTCAGTGTAAAATTTATAGCGGTTGGGCACATAAATACTGTGACGTAAAAGGAAGTTTAAATTATTTTTGTCAAAAATGTTTTAAAGTGTTTTAAACCTTTTATAATGTTTTTGGAATAGGTATTATTATTATAGATTTTCTTCAAAGCGATCAAATTTTTTTTGCTGTCATGGCATAAGTCATGGCATTACGTACAAAAATGAATGAAAAAGTACTTTTGATACAAGTTTTATAATTTTATTAATTATTTTTATATTTTTTTTAACTTTTTTAAAACTGGCTCTTTCATGCCACTCTTCCCCTAGATTTGTCCGGACATTTCTACTCCCATTTGTACTGCATAAGGGATGTATTAAATATGTTACATAGAGTAAAAAAGGCGTGGCAGCTATAGACAAGAACTTATATTCTTCATCAGAGTAAAAAAGGCGTGACAGCTTTAGACAAGAACTTATATTCTTCATCAGCAAAACCATCCGAGTCGATATGGCCATAATTGTCTGTATGTTCATTCGTCTGGCTGTATGTTTATATATCGACAATAACGACGACAATTTTAAAGCCGTCATTTACAATACATTAGCTTCTATTAAAAAAAATAAAGACGCGTTGGATGAATAACACGCGTGCAGCCCATACAAAACAACAAGGGACGTGCA
The DNA here is from genome assembly GCA_958299015.1 of Tetanocera ferruginea. Classification (NCBI taxonomy): domain Eukaryota; kingdom Metazoa; phylum Arthropoda; class Insecta; order Diptera; family Sciomyzidae; genus Tetanocera; species Tetanocera ferruginea. Next base: position 3,882,922 of record OY282643.1, on the reverse strand, counting down.
CGGTTGCACGTCCACTCAAATTATGGGTATCACTGTTGCACAAATTGCACGAATTGCAAAACTTTTATCGCTTGCATTTTGTTGTTGTATCGTTGCACGGGTTGCAAGTTTCTGCAACTTTTGCAATTCTTACACCTTGCAAGGGTTTTGCAAGACAGCGAGAATACCTTTAATGTCATGACTTGACATATTTTACATAAGTTTTAATAATTTACACACTGATTTTAATAATTTTCACTTCAAATACCTTGAAGTTACTCGAAAGCGTTTCTTAATATATTTTTCCAGCACGAGAGAGAAGAAGAACAAGCAAAGTGTCACTTTTTGTTGCTCTCTATTACTCGAACTTTACTTGAAAAATTTCTTCGAGCACGAATCTCTCTATCTTCAAACAGCTGTTTGTCAAAGTGATAAAATTTAATTGTTGCTTTTCATTGCGATCAAAATTTATGCAATTAGTTAGAAACTTAATAAAAATAGTTAAAATTACCAAATCAACGCTTACGAAAGTGTTTTAAATGCAGAAACACAGCAATTAAATTTTATTGTTTTCAAAAAACAGCTGTTGTGCTTGAAACTTACTTGAAACCGTTTCCGTACTTTTTGACAAATTTTCTCATTTTGACTAATATTAAATATTAATATTAAAACTCCACATAACTGTCTGTCATACATAGTGACGTCATCAAAATATCAAAACCTTTATAAGTTCCACAAAAATAAATATATTTTATTAAGCACATGTAATACATTAGCCTTGATATTTTAAACATATTCTGAGTTTAAATTTTTGTAAAATTTAATGAAAACCTTGCCTATCACCCATACAAACTGACGTCATCAAAATAATAAAATATTAAAAACTTCGAATATACAACTTTAAGACAGTTGTGGAGGTAAATATTTTAAGTAGTCAGATTTTCTTATCTCTGAGAAATCGAATCGAATGTTAAAATAAGTTAGTATAATTATTATTTAATTGTAAACAATTTGATTTTGAATTTTTTATGTTTTTCTTCTTCTTCTTTTCTGTAAAATCAAACTCTACTACACATATCAACGCAATTTTATCAAATAGGAACAAAAACCAAATTAACAAAATTAAAGTAGAATTTGACAAGTTATTTATTAAACAAGCAGTTTTTATTGAATATTTAAAAATAGCTGATATGAGTATATTGAATTTTCGCTCACAGCTGGTCACTCACATGTGTCAACATGCGGTCAACAACATTTTGTTGACATTATTTCGAGGTTTTCTTTTTGCTTCAGGCTCGCTTTATAATTTATTTTTTTTTATATTATTTAATAAACTTACATTTTATGTAACCAGTTAAAAATTTAATTGCCTTCAAATTTGTTGCTCTGTTCTCTTCCTCTCTCTATCTCTCTCTCGTTCTGTCTGTGGTTGTTGTTGCAGTTATTTTTAATTAAATCTAATTAAACGCTATTAATTAGGTTTCGTGCGCGTGCTCATAACTTTGCATGTGGAAGAAACACGCACTTAAAATATATATAAATTTAATGCCATTTACTGCAAATTGCGCAGTTTTTAATTAGTAGTAAATTGCTGCAGCTTGAGTACTATTTATTTTTTTTTTTTGTGTTGCAAAAATAACGTTCTTTGAAGGATGCAACGCTAAAGAGCTCCTTCACTGCTCATTATTATCGTTCGCATTCTGTGAAAACACTCTTTCGCAACGCAATTATTTAAGTAGCAACTACTTGTCGTCTTACATTGCAACACTGATGCAATGCAATGATTGCTACTTCAGTCAAAAATACAGTCGTACCTTGATAAAATGAACAACTAATTTTTATTTAACATGAAAGTTCTAAGTGATTAAGCATAGATTTAGCATAGATTAAGCGTAGATTAAGCATAATTAACTCGTTGTCATATCGTCCTTGAAATCACGAGGTAGTTGGTTCAAATTGGATTGGACAAGTTTTCTATGAGACTTTATTACTATGATGTTAAACAAAAAAAATAATTTGCCAGTCATTCAATTATATAAAAGAAACCACAAAAGTTTGCAAGCGTAAACTTGATGTTTTTTAAATTTTGATCCAAAAAAGTTACATAAGTTACTTGTATGAATATGTTAATAATATATCGATGAGTTATCACTTACAAAAATGCGTTAAATACACTAATAAAAATTTGTTGGATTGCCCAAGAATTTGAAATTGTCGAAGCTTTTGTTTAAACTAACTTTTAACCTTTTTGATTGTTTTCTTAACTTTTTGTTTTTATAATAAACTAGTTCTTTCCCGTCAAAAATGACGGGCCCGGTTTTTATAAAGGAAAAACATAAAATATGAACTTTCTTTGTTGAAAATTGAATTACAAATCAGCTATGGTAACATATTCGATTTTAAATGGGCCAAATAACAATTTTTAGTTCCAAATATTTATAAAATACCTTAAAGTAAAACCGGAAACCATAGTAGGTACAACGAAATAAGTTCGAAATTTTTTTGAAAAATTTCAAAATAAAAAAATTTTTTTAAATATTTTTGAAGTTTCAATAAATCACAAAACAAAAACATGCCTAAAAATATGCTATGAAATTTAAAAAAAAAAATCAAGCGTTCCGCACTCACATTTTACGGAATTATGTTATAGTAATATAATAAAAAATTTAAAAAATCGTTTTTTGTTTTCTGAATAGAATCTAATATAGATCAGAGTTCTATATGCTGATCGATAGGTGGATCGATGATAACCTTAGATTCCTAAACTGCAATAATATAATTTTTAATTTTGATTTTTTTTAATATTTTGAGAAACGATTTTAAACTTTCTTATAAATTTTAAATTAATTATTGACTCAAATATATTTTTTTGGCTTTGTTGGAAAACCTTAGAAATTAAACTTTGCAGTTTAAATTAATTCAAACAAATTTGAAATTAATGAAAAAGTGAATGTTTTCCAAAATTTAATTGTGTTTTTTTTACACAAAAGAACATCTTATTATTAAATTATTTTGGCCATTTTGTGTGTGAAAAATTAAAAATAATAATTTCGCCCACCTGCCCAGTTGTCCAAGTCTTAAAGACTTCATAAATGACCCATACACGATTTTTCTTTATCTGTGACGAAATATGCTGAACTGGTAATACATTTCCTTGACGAAAATCTCATATAAAATTCGTTTTACTTTGCTTGTACAGCAAAAAAAACGAAGGGAAATTTTTGTGAAGAGTTAAGTAACGTTAAGGAAGTTTCGTTAAAGAAGAATCTACAAATTTAAAGAATTTTTGTGAACAACATTCAAATACACAAACACTATACACGCAAAATTGTTCATTTCATGTCTTACCCTGCAAAAAAGGTTACTGATAAAACAAACAAACAAAACAAAATTGGCCATTTCAGCCCTTGAAAGGACTTTGACCGAGCTTCTTAGGATCGATTGTGCTTTACATGGCATTATTTACTCTCTGAGGTTTGCCATTGTCTGCAGAGAGGTGGTGACCGATCAGAAAAAATTTTTTATTGAAAAAACTTTTCGCCACGGCTGGGGATCGAACCCGGGCTCCGAGCATGCTAAGCCACACACTTAACCTGCATGCCACGGTCACCACCCGGTTAATTACCAGTTAACCTTTCCGGATTTTACCAGTTAATTTTATAAAAGCATCGGGCTTTTACAAAATAACCGAAAATTCCCCCTTTGGTAGGAATATACGTGAGACTTTATATCTTCCTTCAACACGAATTTGAAGTATACAGTTATCTCTTTTGCACAAGTAAATATGGTGGTGAATACCGTACTCCCTCACAACCCTCTTCATGCCCTCAATCATTCCCAAAATAAAGAAATCAAAACAACAACAAAAGTTTGGCAGATTAATAATTTTGTTTTATTTTTATTATCTATTTCACAGTACTTTTTTTCCACTTTACAAAATTAAAATATATTTTTATATGAAATTGAAGAATTTAAAATTACATTTAAACATTATTTAAACAATATATTGGTCGGGGTCATATGAAAAATGAATATCGAACAAATTGTTTTCACTGCTAATTTTTGTTTTCTTTTTTTGCACTGATATTTTACAACTTTTCCTTGGTTAATGTTTTTTATAAATTTTTCTTCAAAATATTGTCACAAATGTTTTGTAACTTTCTGTCAGAACAAATATGTTTTTTTCGCAAAAACGTGACAGACTACTTTATTGCCTGTAGTTGTATTTTTCAAAACGAACTGAGGTGAAAATTTTATTTCAATATATTGGTGAAAATCTGAAATTTTTTATAAATGTTAGTAAAATCGGTTTGCGATTTTTTGCAGCGTTAGTTGGCTTAGCTTACTAATTTTATTTAACGATTTGACTAGCACAGGTTGAATCCTCACACAGAACGTGCTTTAAATTTATTTTTGGCTATTCAAATTTTATACTTACAAAAATAACATTCCGTCAAAAATTTTTCTTGTCATCACCATGATCATATATCGATGGTTAAACGGACTAAAGTGATAAGTGACCTCTTGACGAAAAAAGGCTTACTGCATTTTTCAATCCATCAATATAATATCTACCTTGTGTAAATTTATTGAAAATGCATAGCCAGTGAATGCGTGTCAGTACACAGTTAAAATTAGTGTTGTGATGTTTTGAGATGCATTGAAATTTAAAAAAAAAATCGACGTTCCTGAACATTTGAAATTTTTCATTTATCACTTTAGTGAGCTTAACCATCGATATGATGTATCTGCGTTTTGTTCGCATGTCGAAATCATAAAACCATAAACGAAGAAGAGGCAGACTCTTTAAAGAACTTTCAGCAAGGAATACATGATAGAAAATTTTTTTACTGTACATTTTTTGAGCATTAATTTTTTATTTTCTAAATCAATCGAATTCCTTTAAGAAATCATGTACCTAAATTCGTTAATAATGCCAAGTCCTGCTGGAGTGTTAAGATGGAATATTCTTAATAATTATATATTAGTTTCGAAATTTCGCATAAAAAAATAAGTTTGTGAATAAATTCTGAAATCTTTCTGGACAGCAAATTAAAATTTTTTTTTTTATTTTATAGAAAGAAAAGTTATAAATTTTGAAATTTTATGGGTTAAGTTTTTGATCCATTACGATTATATAACATTTTTTTTTGTATCATTTTATAAGTTTTCACGCGTGAAATTTTTTATCAGCTCACAAAAAGTTTCTTTATTCACAAAATGTATGAAAATCGGTCTCACACCATATAATTTTTTTTAATAGCAAACATCAAAAATCAAAAAACTATTTAACCAACTTTTAATAAAAAACATTGCAAATCTACATAAACTACATACATGCCTATATCAGAATCTAAGCTAAGAAAAGTATGCTATGTGCTGACTTGAAAAATTTTCATGTTCAACTTGTATGTTCTTAAAGGGGCCAGACTGTGTTTTTTGTAGAACTATAGATGGCAGCACATGAAGGCAACGTACTCGCAAGTATTTTCGCCGATTATCGCACTTGTATTTAAAGTTGTTGCTGTTGTCGTCGTTGTTGTTGTTTTTCTCTTTCTTTCGTTTGAAATTGTTGCTTCTTACTAGTTATTTGCTAGCCTAACCAATGCACACAAACAGTAAAGAAAAAAATGAAAAAAAAAATTCTGCATCAATATAGTACACAAGGTTGCGGGGAGCGGTGTGGAAAGTGGAAAATGCAGTTTCTACTAAATAATAAAATCTAGCAGATAGACGTGCTCGTTTGTTTGTTCGTTTGTTCGTACGTTTCTGGTACTGTAATGCATATAATACATAACTAGCTGCTAGCAGTGGGACCAGCAACTTAAAAAACAACAACAACACCAGCAACAACAGCAACAATAATGCGAACATTCACTCATTTAATCGCAAAGATGAAAAAAGCGCAGTTATGAGAGCAGCCAGCCAGTCAGCCAAACATATGGCAGAATGCAACAACGCGCTCAACGAACTCATAGATGCATGATGCTTAATACACATGCACAGATATTAATCATCATCATCATCATAATCATCATCATCATCATCGTTGTTGTGTTGAAAAAGTGGCAACGTGTAGCAAATGCTTGACATTTTGTGCCTATAAGATTATAAATGATGGTGGCAGAAAATGAAAAAAAAAACAATCTATCTATAAATAATATAAAGAACACAACAACAAAGAAGGAAATTAATTTTGCAAAACGTGCAATTTTCGACTCAACTGAACAACCAATAAATGCAATGAGAGTGATAGATACAACAAAAAGATTGCACTAGAACAAACGCACGTTGTAGATACAAACAAGTATCTGTGCTTTGTTGTTTGTAAATTTCACCAACAGAAGAAATAATATTTGTAGAAGAAAATCTTCATTTATAGCTAACAATTAAGTATCTAACAATTTATTGTCTTGTTTTTTTTTTCTATTTAATATTAACAGCTGCGTGATTTATAAAAGCGAGAACGCGAAATCGGCAAAGTATCTAGCACTAACGTTTAAAACTGCACGTACCTATATATTACAAAATACTATTTCCTACAAACACACATACACATGAATAGATACTTAAAAATGCTTACATATTGTATGTTATTCATCGACTTTTATAGTTTTTTTATGCAGATACTTTGCTTTGAACTCTGTTATTGAATTGCTCTGATTAATAAAAATTAACACACAAAACAACGAATACTTTTTCAACAAAGAAAAACTTGTTTCCTACGACTTTTGCCTTCAAAGTCATAGTACTAAAAAAAATGCCATCTATCTCTTAGATACTTTAGAACCCACCATTTGATTTGCTCAAGTAAATCTTGGCTCAATCTTTTTATGACCGCAACATATATGATTTATTTCAAATCTTGCAACAACATACTTTGAAATTTGATTATGTAAGCAAAACAGCAAAAAAAAAATAAAACCAAAAAGTCGTAAAATTTACTCGATACTCACCCGCATCTGGTGGATACGCGCGATACCAATGGCTTAACACATCATCCAAGCTGCTGCTATTCATCATCTAACCGAACTGTTAACCAACAATCTATACACATAAAATGCAACATAAAATGCACACATACATATGCACGCATCCAAATACACACACACACACATGCGAATGTTTCCATCATCCTGCCAACGAACAACGATGCTGCTGCTTCAGCTGCTGTTGTGCCTGCCTGCACCAGTGTTGCCGTTCGAGAATTTTAAAACGAAGTAAAATAGGATACAAGATGGAAGTATTTTCAGAGATTTCGAAGTGTTAAAATAAATTAATTTTATTTTTAACATGAATGTTTATTAAGCATATTCAGGTACATTTCAAAATTAATAACGAAAAAATCAACAAAAATATTTTCATAAAAATCAATCAATAAAGTTTAATAAGAAAATACTGAAATACATTTCAATCACTTATATGTATAAATTAACAATGTTAAAAAAATTATCTATTTCTAATTTCTATTTTCTATGCAGCTATTTCTTCGGTTCTGAAGTTAATATCACTGTTATAACAAACATTCGATAAAGTATTCGTTTAGGGATTACAATTTTAAAAATTATCATTTAGAAAGTGGTCCTTTATTAGCATTATCGAATTTACGGTGCTAAATTTTAACTTATTTGTAGTTGTATTTTTAATTAGTTTTAATTGTGAAAATACCCTTTCTGTTGTTGCACCACCGTGCGGTAAGCTTAGCAACGCTCTTACGAAAGTTTTTATTTTTTGGTACATCAGGTTTTCTAAGGCACTTTTTAATTTAAATCCTTTTTCAGCTAAAAAATCATTTAATATTAAAAGACGCCATTCCTTTTCTAGACAGTCGATATCTTTTTCTTCGATGAGATTAGGAAAAAGTTTTATGAGGGGAACCAAACTATAAGCTAAAGATCTTGTATCCAAAATTTGTAATGTTCTCAAAACTGGATATTTGAAATTGATTCTTTTCATAATTAGTGTACGAATGTAATAGAAATGTACACAACTTTTTAAAATTTCATTCTTATCTGTTACAGATACATCATAGGAATTAAATTTTATCTGGGCTCTAGGCACTATATATTAAGCCGGATCGAAATTTGGATATCGCCGGACACCAACTCAAAAGGTAGAGGGACTCTTAAAAACTATTTCTGCATAATTTTTTTTTGGATCGGAGAAATCCCCATGGAGCGGTTTTGGTTCTCCTAAACCCTTTTTTTGGCCAAAAAATCAAGTTTTTTGCCTATAACTTTTGTTTTTCTTCAGAATGCATACCCAAGATAAGCAAAAAAGTTAAGATTGTGATAGTACACAAATATTGGTTAAAAAAAATTTTGAAATTTGTTGCCCTTACAAACTCTTTTGAGACCCCAAAAAATCGATATTTCATCATTTTCGAAAAGGTGTTTTTTTTAAACACCTATAAAATATTTAGTTTTCAAGCAATTCATATGCATTTATGCTTAGTGAAAAGATATTGAGCTCTTCTTTCCATTGATATATCTAATGATGTAGTTTAAAGAAAACTAAGTGCCACAATTATATAAAACATGAGAAATTGATATTCAGAAGGATTCTTCAGCTACATTATTATTTAATTGCCTTAATTACCGTTAGATTTTGACAAATCTTGGTATGTTTGAGTTTTTAGGTACGCTAAATCGAATTCTGACAACCATTTTTTAGAAAAGTATATGCCAGATGGCGCTCCAGTACAAAATGCATGAATTCCGAAAATATTTTTTTTTAACGCCTACAATATACGTATGTTTCATGGAACTCACACTTGATTAAACCACTCCATACATTATACCATTGGAAAGAATAGCTCAATACTTTACCAATAAGCTTAAATGCATATGAATAGCACGAAAAATGTATATTTTATAGGTGTTTAAAAAAAACACCTTTTCGAAATGATGAAATTTCGATTTTTTGGGGTCTCAATAGAGTTTGTAAGGACAACAAATTTCAAAATTTTTTTTAACCAATATTTGTGTACTATCACAATCTTAACTTTTTTCCTTATCTTTGGTATGCATTCTGAAGAAAAAAAAAAGTTATAGGCAAAAAACTTGATTTTTTGGCCAAAAAAAGGGTTTAGGAGAACCAAAACCGCTCCATGGGGATTTCTCCGATCCAAAAAAAAAATGATGCAGAAATAGTTTTTAAGAGTCCCTCTAACTTTTGAGTCGGTGTCCGGATGACTTTTTTTGTCTCCATACAAAATCGATCCGGCTTACTATATATATATCAGACAAAGGCTTAATTCTAAAAGTATTGAGATCATTTTCAAAAATTATATCAAATTCTACGGCAGAGATGTCAATAAAATTAATAACAATACTTCTGAAATACAATTTTAATGATTTTAACAACTCATGAAAACTAAGCGATTCTGTTTGAAATTCTACATTAAGTGAATTAACAGCACTCAGTGCATAAGACAAGAATTGTAAATATATCACATTTGAATCAGTCATTCGTGATTCTGATATTGCAATACGACTTGCAATATCAGAGTCTTCCTCGAAGTAATTAATTCTTACAAACTTACATTTCAACAACCTTCACAACGCGCGCTTTTGCAAGAAGTATTTAATCGAACATAGTGTTGCCACTATCATTAAAATTCTCTCATCCAATACAAAACTCTGTAAGAGAAGGTACAAGTTATGAATTCCTTTACACCAACAGTTATGCCATGTTATTGATTTTTGAATGTGAAATGAAGTGAAAAAATCAAAAACTAAAAAAAGTTTTAATCACTCAAAATCGAAGTGTTTCCACAAAAGAGGAAGTGTGGAAGTGTTTGACATAAAAGTGAAGTAAAAAACTTCGATCGAAGTGAAAACGGCAACGCTGGCCTGCACTTGTCCATGAATTGCATGAATTTTTGATTAGGCCAGTGCTGCCAAAGCACATCATCAGCAGCACCAACAACAACCAGAAATTATGATGAATTTATATCAGAGGTGCACATAAGAGCTTCGGGGAGCCCTCGGCTTTCACAGACAAGTCGTGTGTGCGAAGCTGCCGAACTTCTTCGACGATAGCATTGAATCAGTTTGCGTTTGATCTTCACGGAGTAAGCATCTTATGCGCAAATTGTTATGTTGAATTTTTGTCTTGTACACACATACTTAGACAAAAATGTTGCGTTTGTGTTGGAAGCTCTGCCAACGCTGTGCATCACTGATTTATATGCATGCATAATACAGCCTCACACACTCACGCACACACACGTACTCACTTGTTTATAACAACAACTTTAACAGCAACCAAACACAACTCTACACTGAGAAAAAATCATTCAATCATAATCAATTATATCGACAGCTCTTCAAATTGTAATGTTGTTAAACCTGACATCGCTGACGCATTGATATATACATATACGATTTTCTAGACATAACATAATACCCACAAAAGGCAGAAGAATGTATGTTAACAGAACAGTTTTTAAAGTATTTATTTTTATAAATTTTTGCTTTTTGGCAAACGTTAGCGTGCATTTTTTAAACTCAAGTTTTAAATGCAGTTATCATAAGTTCCCTTTTTTGTCCCTAAAAATTTGTTGTTCTTAAACTGATTTGTGTTTATGAGAAATTTAGAACTTTTTATTTAAACAAATGACCTATGAATGTTACTACATATATTTTAAGCACACATTTCCACACTTTGTATATCTGGAAATTCGGTACATATGCAAATTAGTTCAGTTTCAAGCACTCGTTTCAAAGCGTCGTTTTCCTTAATTAAAACATCATATCTCAGTAAATTATTACTAATAAGACCAGATTGAAGAATTTGTCATTCTTATAAACAATGACTGTAGATGTAAACCATTCATTAGAGGTCTAGGTAAGAGCTATTGAAAACTTCTTTCGAAAACTAGGTACGATCGTTGTACTATTTTGCTGCAAAAGTTGAATCTAATTCACAGCCTGTTCAAATTTGTTTTCATACTAAAGCATGGTAAGAAACTCTAAAGTCGGTCTAGCCCGACTATGGAATACTCTAAACCTCGTATAACATACAGTGATGCGCGATGAAATAGAGTCACGCACTTGCTGATGATATTACTACATTAAAATTTGTTGTAAGAACTAATCATGCTGTGAAGCAACTACAGTTTAAAAACCACTTCTCCCGTGAATATTATACAGTTATTTTTGAGTTTATTTTTCGGAAATCAGTGAAACTTTGATTAAAATGTGCGTTAAAATAGAGCCAAGTATGCTATCTGACGGGGTTTAAATAGAACTCTCTTTATCAACGTTTGCCAGCGCATCTATTAATTTTAGCAGAAGCTTTTGCCAAGGAATACCTGACGCTACTCACGCCTTGTTTTTCGCTTTATTTGAGCCCAAAATATTTCAATTGGTCGCAGTTCGGTAAGTGCATATCTCTTGTGACCACAAAAACCTTGTTTTATTGGTGCCACTCCATCGCCACTTACCATAATAGCATGAAGCCAAATCGGGCCAGAAGAGACGTTTTCGGCAGACGTTTTTGAAATTGAAATTGAAATTGTTTCCTTATTTATTGTCCCAGTATTTTTTCCAAGATTTATTGACCCACATGAGTTATTTTTAGGGAAATTTGTGAAGTTTCTGACACTTAAATTTTTCAGCAACATTTCCTCTTTTATTTGTGGAATAAAACTGTGGGTCTCTAATTTTTCTCTGATCCTTTTTAACATATATTTCGTCGTCCATCACATCACATGAAAAATTTTTAATGCAATTGTCGTACATTTTTCGTGACCACCAACGAGATAAGGATTTTTTTAAGAAAGCGAGTTCCACAGAAAAAACTTTTATCGTTCACTTCCAGCTCGCCGTTGTAACGACCCCGTTTGGTTGATCTTCTTTAAATATGTGTTCACAGACTTTACGATTTTTAATAATTTTGCCAAGTCCTTGTGTTACAAGCTTAGATTTTGCAACTTTTTGTGCACAAATAACTTTCTAATGATTTCCTTCCTAAAGCTCATTTCCACAACTGCGTTCCATACAAAATGTTATCTCTTTAAGTCAAATATAAGCCTTTTATAGTGTTTTCAATAATGTATATTATATGGCAGATGAGCGTGTTTGTGGGCGGATGACGCCCATTTTTTACACATTTCTTAGTTTTAACATAAAATACATGAGCACATGACAAATTTTGTTTCTGTAGTTCAAATAGAAGCGTCTTTAAAGATTGTTAAATTTATGAATTGTATAGGAGGTGGGCGTGGTTGTGGGTGGATCACAACCATCTTTTGTGTGCGTCTTAGTTTTGACACAAAATACATTGATATCGAATTTTATTTCGATAACTTTAATACAACCCGCTATGAAATGATTTTAATTTTGTGGTTTTATTATTTTATATTATTTTTTATTTCAACTCATTTTTCCTTCCTCTCCTGTGTTCGAGAGAACTCATGGACGGACGGACGGACATAGATAAACCGCTTCACGAGGTGCCGCTGATCAAGAATATATATACTTTTCTATACCGGACTTGCTTACTTCTAGTTACAAACGTTTGCACAAAGTAAATATACCCTAGCCTTACATGTTTAAGAGTGAAAAAAAAAGAATGTGTTGCGCTCTAGAATAAAGTTCCTTGCATTTTTTCTTCTATTACAAATGTTATTCCAAATTCGGAACTAGTTCATAAGGAAGAGCCCAGGGACTAGTTCCTAAAGACTAGTCTACAATCTAGTTCATAAGGACTAGTCCATAATCTAGTTCAGAAGGACTAGTTCACAGACTAGTTCAGAAGGACTAGTCCACAGACTAGTTCATAAGAACTATTCCATAGACTAATTCATAAAGACTTGTCCAGAAACTAGTTCACATAGACTAGTCCACAGACTAGTTTATAAAGACTTGTCCAGAAACTAGTTCATATAGACTAGTCCACAGACTAGTTTATAAAGACTGGTCCAAAGACTATTTTATATAGACTAGTTAACGGACTAGTTAAGGGGCTAATTAGAATAAAATTTTCACCGTTTATATATGGTGGGCATTATATTTTCTTCGATCGAGTTGAAAATAATTCTTAGTATGTTGTTAATATTCTTGCCATTTTTGAAAAAAAAAAAACAATCACTGACTATTTTTCAGATCTTGATAATTTGAATGGAATTTAATAAAACAGATTAAACATAATTTTATGGTATTTTAACAGTGTAACCCATACAAAGTGTTTGCCAAATAAAAAAGTTTATCAATTATTTTTTTTGCATTTTGCAATTTTCTCTCCTTCGCATTTTAGCTCTTCACGCTCTCATTTTGTGTGTGTATGTTTGTGGTGCTTGTTTTTATTTGTAGCGGTTGTTGGGAGAACATAACAAAAAAATTCTGTTAAATGTTGCGCTGTTGCAGAGTGCTATCAATACTATAGCAGTTACAACAATAACAACAACAACAGAAATAAAGACAAAAATATTATAAACATGCACATACATTCACACTAATTGGTATTATTACATCCGCCCACACGCTATCAACAAAAGCCAATAACAACAGCAACAACTGCCACTACAACCACATCCAATCAACTTCTACCGCGACCCTACCTAATGATAGACTTTTTTTTTCATTTTTTTTTTTTTTAATTTTATTGCAAGATTATTTATTGTTGTTGTTGTCATAAATGCAGCATTGTTTCACTTGCTTACACTAACCAAAATTAATTAGCACAAGATTATTAAAATATTATCAAGGACATTGAAATTTTTGCCAATTCAACGAGAACAGCAGCAATAAAACAACAACAACAACAAGTGAGAAATGAAAATTTTCCAACTCAATTTCTCGTCAGATTCATTAAAAAGACAGTGTCATGTGTAAGGCACGGGCGGTGTGGGGCCCAACGGGTTTTTTTAAAATGTTAAATATCCACAAAAGTGATGACATTCTGACACCTTGATAAGTGATGAGTTAATCAGGGGAACACATCTCGAGCACACATTGCATGAGTGTGTGTGCATACGAGTATGCGTTTTAATATAGCATACATACATATGTACGAGAGTGTGCTGGACCGACATATAAAATAGCTACAAGTAAGAAGGAACTCGAACTTTTTAGCTGATAGCTGGGCAACGAAAACTTTATTGACTGATTGATTTAAAAGTCTGAGCTTGCGTTTTTTATGTTTTAGATTCTCGGAAAATTGAATTTTTTTTGACTTCGTTGTATTGAGTTTTTTTTCGTGGTAGTCAACATCACAATTCATCGGAAAAACCTCCCGTTTTTTCTCATAAGTACTAGAATTATCAGGGTTGCTACAGAAACAACGAAGCTGGACCTATTTTAAGTCAAAAAAAAACTTTTTAAGTGCATTTATTATAAACTCCAACTGATATTTTGATTTCATTTGCAAAAATAAAATTTAGAGTTAAGATTTTTTATATTGAAAGTATTTAATTTCATTTGCTAGATTCATTAATTTTCTTTATTCTTTTCTTTTCAGGTATGTTCTTTCTTCTGTTCAATTGTTGAATAAAACAAAAACTCTAAATAAATAAGTTTCAATCCCGTGAACCGCAAGGTAAGCACATTGTATGGTTAAACTTATGGGTCCAACTTGCACACCTTCAATTTGTCCTCTTCACGGCCACAATTTCGAATTGATAAAAATCGTAAAACGACTACGTTACAATGGCTAACTGACATGTAGTGCCCCAAGTTTTGCTTTATCGATTTTTGTTTTTCTTATTTTAAATGCGATCTAAATGTTTCTGATGTCAATTTTCGATATACCGCTCATAATTCTACGCACACAATTTCGCACATACAATCATACATTCCACACACACATTGATATCACGGCATATAAAATTACTCCTCCTGCTCCTGCTGCTGTTAGTCAGATGTTTGCTCCTTAAGCAGGTTCATATAAGAACTAAAAACAACTGAACTGAAAGGGAGAGTAAATGACTGACACGACAAAACAACATAAAATATGCAACGTTTTTTTTTTCTTTTGCTGCTGTGTGCATTCTTAACAGTTTTTGTTGTTGCTTCGTCAATCGAATGTGACAAAATGTTCACATATTACGCCATTTTTGTTGATGACTAGGTTTTATATTTTATTTATTTTTTTTTTTTTGTTTTTTTTTTTTTTTGAACTTTTACGCCTTTGTTGTATGCCACGTTTTTCGTCCTCGTTCCTATGAATATTTCTTCTGCTTCTCTTCTTGTTCTTATTGCTACAACGTCTCAACGTCAGCGAGTCTCGGTCGTTTGGTCTTTGGAAAGACCGTCGTCTATGGCTGGGTCGGTCGTTCGTAATGCTCGTTCTTTGCTGGTTTTGCTAACAAAAGCGTGACGTTAATGACACGTGGGTGGTTGACTCACATCAGTCATGATGCGCTACACTTTGAGGTGGTGAAATATGTGAAATAGCGTCCCACAATAGGTGTGAGGTGGTTGTTGGTTGATAAACGTGTGTGCATGTTAAACCTAAAGAGGGTTATTTTCTTTTTCCACCTTCGAATGGTTAGGGGCCAGTGTGGATAATTTCTGTGTAGCTTAAAAGCTGCTTGCTTCCATGCTTTTGTTGACGAAATCGCTCGACGTCTAAAGTTGAAGGGTTATCAGCCACAAACATTCTGTCTCACACACTCGCACATGCCAATGACTGACACTTACAGCGCATATCTGTGTGCTGGTTGTTTCGTTGGTTTGTTGGTTGGTGGGTTGGTTGTTGGGTTCGTTTTGGTGGTTTGGTTGTACAGAGTTGTAAACATGAACATTTTTAGCATTAAATTTACAAAAGTGGTCTGCTTTTTTATTTTGTTTCTTCTGTTTTGTATTTGTTTCCTTTTCATAGAGCATACATGGCGTGTTTTTCACCTTTCTTGATTCTTTTTTAATTTTTGTTTTTGTTTTATTTATGCCATTTTTTCTTTTAACGGTTTTTTAGACTTGATGTCTATGCATGATGTCTGGGCATGTTTAATGAAGAGTGCTAATTTATAAATATATAATCTTTTGTTTTTGTTTTCTATTCACTGTTTCAAGCAACTTGAAGGTAGACAAAGGTTTTTATGACATACTCCCCGGAACACTTCTCGAAATTCTCACAGCGCTCCTGTGTTTTTGACTGTTTCGAGTGCAGTCAGTCGAGTCTTGAGGTAGCTTCATGTGGAAGCTTAATTTATAGATGTGGTTGACAGTTTTTACTAATTAAAATGTTTGTGTGTTGGTTGCTAGAAGTTAGATCGCATTATTATGCGAAAATCTTTGACATTTCAAGAAAGTAGCCTTAATAATTGTAACAAAAATAAAATATTAACCCGAAATTGTTTCAAAGATCACACACAAACTTTTGAAATGTTAAAAAAATTTAGCACCGAATTGGTTTTCGATGCTTTAAGGTTCTCCACTGTTTAAATTAAATTTATAA
This sequence comes from Tetanocera ferruginea, assembly GCA_958299015.1. NCBI lineage: Eukaryota > Metazoa > Arthropoda > Insecta > Diptera > Sciomyzidae > Tetanocera > Tetanocera ferruginea. Next base: position 3,866,539 of record OY282643.1, on the reverse strand, counting down.
ATAAAATTATGCATTATTTTATAAACATTATTAAAATTTTATGTTTTTATTTTAACAAATAATGCAGAAAATTACATATTTCAAAAGAGGTGTATTGATATTGTATATCGTCGCATGAAACTAAAAAAGCCCAAGTTACGTATAAAAAATTTTACATGAAAAGCAAAAAATTTCTAAATTAAAAAAAAAAAACAGCATTTTTTCAGGTTAATTTTGTAAATCAAATCATTATTTTAATGTAAGGAATGTAAAATTTTGCACGAACATGCATTTTTATACGTTGCGTTTTAGCCTATCAAAAAGTCATTTTTGAATTTTAGGTAACTTTGGGATTTTGGGATTTGTTTTTTGTGAAAAGCAAGTATTTAAAAACAAATCGTTTACTTTCGATTTTTAACTTATTATAAAATATTGTCTTATATAGTTTATACAGACTCCTTTTTCCATTTCTCTAACATCAGTAGCACGAATAATGTTAAAAACAGTCGTCTAAAAATTTATAAATTTTTTCTAAATCTAAGTGTTCTAAGTGTTCTTTAAGACCTAAAGTGAAGACAACTGTTCTGTTCTTTAAGAACTGTTCTTTGATTTATTGATTTTTACCAGAAAAGAGAAATAGAGATAAGGAATATATATTTCGCATTTAAGTAAGACAATCAATTCTCTCTATTTTCATAACCATGACCATGACAGCAACAAATTCTTCTTAAATCCAAACACGATTTTAGAAAAATATTTTTAAATTTTGCAAATTTTAATGGTTTTCTGTCGAAACTAAAATCAAGTATAACAAGTAATACGATATCGCAAATAAAATACTACACCACAATTGCCTGTCAAGTTGACAACATAACAAGAGAACGAGCGCTACGTAATCGGAATCTTTCTACACTACACATGCACAGGCACTCACACTCACAGGCGCCGCTGCACAGTGGAGCATTTAGCACAAATAGCAGTGAAAAAAATACGTTTAAAAAATATACACATATATTTTAAAAAGAACAATCTAACAGCTGTTAAACAAGTTGTTTTTAAATCGTTATGAAAATCGGTTCGGAAAAGAGTTTATGAGTTGGTCGCAATTAAATTTTTCTATAAATTAAAAATTTTAGTCAAAATTTTAATTTTCTTATTTTTAAATTTTTTTATTTTTAAGCACCTACCGTATCTTTTAAGATACAACTATGAGAAAGATTTCTCATTTTGGTGTTCATGCGTGCTAAGTGTGTGGTGTGTGAGCCAACGGACTGTGGTAGCCCGAGTTCAATTCTCACATCTGACAGAAACTTTTTTTCAGTAGTACTACATGTTTCTAAACGGCCTCTGCAGACAATGACAAACCTCAGAGAGTAAAATATATCATGGATCGCTACTTGAGGACATGAACGTTAGTCGATATTAAACATGCAGGTCCAGTTTTCGATCAGTTGTGAATAAACATTTAATAATACACACAACACAATTAATCATAAGTAGCTCGGTCAAAATCCTTTCAAGACTTGTTCAAGATTTGTTGTTAATATAATTAAATTTAAAATTTTCATTAAGGATTTGCTTTCAAACTTAAATAGAAATAAATTTGTGTTCCATTGAAAAATACGACTTCTTTCTATCTCTTGGATATAAAGGACGAAAGTTAATTTTGAAAAATTTGTTTTTTTTACATAAAAGCTCAAAAGTAACATATTACGTAAGAATTATGCTTATACGATTCTAAGGATATACTTACTATGAATTTATTTTCATCCTTCTGCTTAGCTACAACATAGATAGTAAACAGGCAGGGTTTTTTGTGATGTCAATTGTCATTAACTTGACTTTCAAAATTATGTATTTATTAAGTAAGTACTTTCAATTAATTTTGAAAACAGTTATTAAACAAAGAGAAAAAAACCTCCATAAATAAATAAATATCGTTTTTATTTTAGACATTTTTCGTCTTTAAATTCGGGCAACAGGAACTTTAAATAAGAAAAACATTTGCAAGAAATGCTGATTTCAATTTGGTTTTAAAATATACTGAATATTCGGGGTATTCATACTGCCTTGGGTAGTTGGGTAGATTGGCAATTGCCATACACTTGTTTTTGTAAAAGTGCCATTGTACCCAAGTACTCATCAACCAATCTACTCTAGCTGACCCCCTGACTTGTTACGGTAGATTGATTTATTTTCAAATTGAGTACTTTTTTCATGGGTTACCACTTTTTCCAAAAGTTGGCAATAGTTCAATTGACAAAAAACTAAAACAAAGTAAAAAAATTATAAGTGAATAAAATAGACAAATGTGTTAAAATTAGTTATTTTAAAATTTTTGAGACAAAAAATATTAAATGCCGCATAGTTCACGTTAAAATTTCTCCTATATAAAATAACTTTTGAACGCCCTTACAATGGCCTAAATTTTGCTCTCCAAGCTCATAAAATAACATGAATAATATGGTGGCAACTCTTTTCTAGGTGTCACTCATCTCTCATCAGCTGTTATTCTACAAAGTACTCAATTGCAGTTAAGGGTGCTCGCAGTTATCAAAAGTACTCAATCTACCCGTACCCAACTACCCAAGTCAGTGTGAATACACCTAATATTTTTTCCAAAAATATATTGCCATTTTATAATGTTTTCCGAAATCAATCAACTCATCAATGAAATGCCAAAAAAAATACTTATATTTTGAATTGATAAGTAAACAATACTGAGAAAATTCAGTTTAAAAGTTACGTATGGCAGTTATGAAATAACATTTGACCAACGTATGTTCAACGATATGTTTTCATTCCTTTTTGACGCTTATTTGAAACTGTGCGATCCACTGTGCATGGCATGGCACTAAAGCACAAAGTAAGTGAAATTGATACAGCAAAAATATTTTGTTTTTGGCATCAATATATCCTGGTACATCCTCTAACTAAAACACTGACAGACATTCCTTTCGCAAACTATATTTTTAAGGAATTTTTCAGCTTGTTTCAGTTACTCATATTTGAAGGTTGTAGGTTTGTTCTTCGTGCCGTAAGTTGCTCTCACTCTGCCTTCGATAGAAAATACAGAACGAACTGTACTATTTAACCAAATAAGTTGGCATATTTTTGTAAGCTTGACAAGTGTAATAAATAATTTTGTCAAAAATTTGTTCACATGAAATATATGCATTGAAATAATCGATGAACGAAAATATGAATAAATTTTAAGCTGGTTATCGGAAAACATTATTTTTTTGTGCTTTTCTTACTGTGCAGAAATTAATATGATAAAATTCTGTCAAAGGATATCAATTTTCATTTGCTTGCAGTGAATTTTAAAGCGTTTTTTGTTTTTCGGTTTGCTTTACATATGTCATGAAATAAAGACATGAAATTTAATATTAATTAAGCAATCGTGATTAGAAATAACAAAATAGCTTAAAATACTTTTAGTGCATTCAGATGGAGATAAAGATTTTCTCTTACGAAAATCATTGAATTTCATTCCAATTTGTTTTTAAATGGCCAATTTGTTTTTAAATTTAAAATTAAATTTCTTACAAAAATTTTCTGAACTATCTTCTCGTCACGACATTAAATTTTTGAATACGTTTCAACTTATATTCATTCACCAAATATTCAATCCAGCAAAATTAAGAAACAAAAACAAAAATAATTTCAAATCATTTGCAGTTGTTTTCAGGAATTAATTAAGTTTTCGTGTAGAACAACAATTTGTTTGTTGTTTACTATGTAGATTGTTGTTGTAGTTAAGCCGTTTTTGTTGGTTGGTTGGTTGTGGGTTGCTATTACTGTTGTTGCTACTGCTAAATTTAGTCACAGCAAGAAAACAACGGTAACTGCCACGCAAAGTGCAAAAACAACTGACAACAAAAGCAACAACAACAACAACAACAACATTTTTGTTTTACCACACAGATATCTGAGTAGCAAAGCATGTATGTCTCTATGTATCTATCTAACTATCTATATATCTATCTATCTATATATCGGTGAGTTCAACAACTGTATCGGTATCTGTAGCTGTTGCAAGCATTACATAAATTAACTGTGCATTAAATCATGCGGCAGGACAGAACAATTGAATTTACTCCGATTTGCATTAAATTAAGCGTTTTAATTAAATATTATTTTGTAATTTTGTGAAAAACAAAACTTTCAGCGATGTTAAAAAAGTCAGCCAAAAATAACGATAAGCATGAAAATGGAAATTTTGTGCAAATAAAAATTGTTTTTTTTTTTTTTGTTACTTTATAAATCTTATTTACATATAATTATATCGTTATTTTTGAGAATATTCAACATAACTTGAAAAATAGTTCGATTATTTGAAGAATATCTTTAAATATGTAAAGCTGGTCTGTCAAAATTTACTTGTTTTGATGAGTTTTTTATTATTATCTAAAAATACATATAAATATCCTAAATTCAAAAAAAAATTTATAAAAAATAATATATAAAAATAAAAACATTTTGAACCTATTATTTTGATGTTGTTCAATTGACCGTTGTTCTCTAAATCAGAAAAATCAATTTTTTATAGGCATATTTATTTTTTTTTAACTAGAATAAAATTAACGAAATTCAATTTTTTAAGTTTTCTTATGGTTCAGAATCTATGTTGTTTCTCTCATATAAAGCCACACATAAAAATACAAAAAAAAATTTAGTTTTGTATATATTTCTTTTCTAAAAAGAAAATCTTTTTCTTCCGACCTTTATATAATTGACTAGTAGGGAAGGTGCTGCTGAGCAGAAACGCGTGAAATCAGCGCCAAATTCTCGGAATAAGCTGTAAGCAAAATTCGGCGAATTACAAAAATTATTAAAAATTGAAGTTATTGTAAAGAATGCCTAAAACTAGTTTTGTGTTTCTGTTCATGAGCTGAGTGTACTCATATGTGCATCTCCCAAAAAAGGTCCACCAAAAGTGAAAAAGAACATTAAGATAAAGCACTCTAACAGCTTTTAACTTTATTTTTTTTTTTTATTTTGATTAGTATTACTGCTATGTAACTTGAATTCAACTTATTATGACGTATTTTTATTAAAATTTATAATGAACATCTACACCGTATTTTACTACTGTGGAAAAATTTGTCGCGTCCATGATGTCGCGTCCGTATTCGTGCTATATCTATTTAAAAAAAGATAAGAGATAATTCTTGTATTTCATAAGTCTACGAAGAATATTTATCCTTTGACCTCCATTAACATGTATATTATATATAAAAAAGTTCTCCAAATTAGCTAAATTTTGCATATTTCTATACGAGCTTAAAAAAATTTCAATTTTTTGTCGCGTCCGTTCCATTGAATGATTGCTTATTACTTTGTTCTAATTTGTACTAAATCTCGCCAACAGTTTTATGAAATTTAGCACTCTTTCGTCGCGTTAGAACACTTAAATACATATGTCATCCGCCCACGAACACGATGTCATCCGCCCACCTTCAATATAACCCGAAAATTTAAAACTCAATAAATAAGCTTCTGTTAAGCCTATCGAGATATAATTTGTATGTATGTTTTTTATAACAATACGAAGATGTTTTTGAAAAATGGTCGTCATTCACCCACGGACACACCTACCTCCCATACAACCCATAAAATTGAAAACTCCATAAATAAGCTTATATTTGTCATACAGAGATAAAATTTGGCATGTATGTATTTTATATCAAAACTAAAACGTGTTAAAATATTGAGCGTAATCCATCTGCGAACACGGCCACTTTCTACACAACCCACAATACCGAAAACACTATTAAAGCATTAATATGTGAGTCACTGGAATAAAACTTAGTATTTGTATATTTTTCATCAAAATTGCAATGTATATAAGATATGAGCTTCATCCGTCAACGGACTCGCCTATTTTCAATACTATTTATTATTGTATTATGAAAAAGTACACTCAGAAAAAAGCTTATCGGAATATGATAAAAAAGGCATCATATTTAGAGAAAAATGGTATAGACTTTGCTCCAGAGAATGCTATTCTCTAATTTCGATACTAAAAATTCTCTAAAAATGGTAAAAAGTTTCCATAAAAAAGAAAAATATATCGTTTTTTGAGAAAAAACTTTTTATTTTTGAGAAAAGATTTGTTTTTATTGAAGAAAATACTTCTCTTAGTGAATTTTTTATCAAAATATAAGAAAAGTTTTTCATTTTCAATAAATTTTTCTCTATAAATGAGAAATTTTTGTGCGAGAAAAATACTTATCATTATTAGAGACATTGAAATATTTCCATTTCCTAGAAGTAAAGAAATATTTCTTCGAAAATGTGAAAATTTATTCTAATTTAAGAAAATTTTATTTGAAAAAGAGAAAATTTCTATATCGAAAATAGAGAAATTTTTTACCGGAGCAAGGTATGTGTTTTTTTCTCAGTGTATGTTTAGGTTATTTCATAGTCGTGCAAGACCGACTTTAGACTTTCTGTACTTGTTTGAAATTAATTTCATTCAAATCGGCCCGATACACTGAGAAAAAAACACATACCTTGCTCCGGTAAAAAATTTCTTTATTATTGATAATAGCAATTTTCTCTTTTTCAAATAAAATTTTCTTCAATTAGAAAAAATTTTCACATTTTCGAAGAAATATTTCTTTGCTTCTAGGAAATGGAAATATTTCAATGTCTCTAATAATGATAAGTATTTTTCTCGCACAAAAATATCTCATTTATAGAGAAATTTTATTGAAAATGAAAAACTTTTCTTATATTTTGATAAAAAATTCACTATGAGAAGTATTTTCTTCAATAAAAACAAATATTTTCTCAAAAATGAAGAGTAAAAAACGATATATTTTTCTATTTCATGGAAGCTTTTTATCATTTTTAGAGAATTTTTAGTATCGCAATTAGAGAATATCATTCTCTGGAGCAAAGTCTATACCATTTTTCTCTAAATATGATGCCTTTTTTATCATATTCCGAGACACTTTTTTCTGAGTGTATACGGTTTTAGTCCGATTAAGAGACTCATTTCGTTTTGATATGATACTGACTCACAATCAAGATCTTAAGCTCAAAAAAGCTGTCAGCGTCAAAATAAAATATGGTTAAAAAAATAAGTGTACTTGAATCACTCTGTATAATTGAAAAAGTTCATTTTTTTACCAACAATATCTTGTTTGAAGATATGAAGCAATGAGTTAGTTTGAAACGTTTCAACTTTAACTCTGAGTTAATGCATATTTGACCTGGTTAAGAAAACAAAATGTGTTAAACAGTGTAAAAGCTCTCTGTGAAATTCGCACATCTTGGCAATTTTGATGACTTTGCGTACGTAAGCTTGAAGAGTTGTTCTTTTTTGGAATTATCAAATGAAACAAAATCGATTTGCTGAAAGTTTAACGGGTGAACATAAAACTGCTAAATAAAAGAACTCAGAAAATTGAATTAAATAAAACGCGCTTAGCAGCAGCAAGCGTTAATTTTTAATTTTTTTTAATTAACAACTCTGTGTCATGTGATTGAAAAATTCACACAAAATGTCAGACTGACTTTTATTTTAATATCTTTCAATCTGTTTCGCTTTGTTTGCAACTAACTAGTAGCAGTCGTGTGAGTGAGTGAGTATGTGTGTGTTTGTCTGAGGTTTTTTTTTTTTTTTGCCTACACCCACCTCCGCTGCCACCTCAATAATGCGTTGATTGCAGCACATTAAATGATAACGTGTGGAGCCCAGCATTTGTCATACAATCATTCTTGACGAAGCGGACGGACAAAGAGACAGACAGTCAGACATACTAGCGTTATTGCTGCATATAAATTAATTTCATGATTTTTTTAGATTCTTGCGTAGCATGTTTTTCCGCAGTGTAGTTTACAACAACAACAGCAACAACAATCCATCTATCTATCTTTATGCAGCATGTATTTGTTGAATGTACATATTTATGTCAACGTACGTTTTCAATGTTACAAAGCAACAATGTTACAGCAGCAACAACAGTAATACAACAACAACAACAACAACAACAACAACAACAGCAACATCAACAACAACAGCGCCATATCTGCACTTTATGCGATTACATGTTGTTGTCATTTCTATAGATAGACAACAATTTAATTCATTTTACATTTTATACAAATACATACATACATATTTATATTTTATGCAGAGTCGTTCCTAGGGGGGACGGTGGGGGCGGTCCGCTCCGGGTACCACCATTTTAGGGTGACACCATTTCGATTTTTTTTTATTTCTCTCACAAACAGAAAAAGTGATAAAATACTTTACGGTTAAAAATGTAATTGCTGTTTCAAAATATAAAAACAATGAGTATGCTTGAAATCAATTTTACTGATTTCGATGAGGTTATTTCAAATATTGCAACTCTTAAAGTAAGAAATGCCAGTATTTAGGACAGCTCACGTTTAATGCATCAAAATGGAACGAAAATAGTAACAAAATTTGTTTGTTTGTTTTTCTTAATTTTAGAATATTGGACCAAATTATTAAGTTATATAAGTTATAGAATTTAAAAGAAGTTAACATATCTTTTAAATCTTTAACAAAAAAAAAAAAACGGATTCTTGGATTTAAGCGAAACTTTTTTGAAATTTTATTTGAAGTATTAACTTTTGACTTTCAAAATATTATCTGCACCTTTTCATAAACAAGAAAATTATGCAGGATAAAAAAATAAAGTCTTACTAATATCTGTAATTTTCAATAAACATCTTTTATCTATATATCTAGCGTTCTCACTGAGTTTCGTTAGAATCGGGTTACTTTTGTACGTACCTTCCATACAAAATTATGTAAAATTTAAATTTACATCCTAGGGAGGTACCCCTAAGGTCTTATCAATTTCTACCATTTTCAATGCGCATCAATTTCTCTAATTGCCAGCCGTCTGACCAAATTTTGTTAAGATCGGCCAACTTTGGCATGCATCTCCCATACAAAATAATGTAAAAAATTAGGAAAAGGAAAAGGAAAAGTTCCCAAGGAAAGTACCCTTAGGAACTGACCAATTTCAACCATTTTTGCAATTTTTGTTAAATTTAACAATCACGACATTTTCAATAAAAATGTTTCGCCTGCAATAATAACTTCAAACCCTCTTTTTTATCATTTAATTTATAAAAAAGAAAATATTTTTATTACAAAATTTTTCGGTACAGGCGATTTTTTGAAAATTAAGTGAAAATTAAATTTTAACACAAATTTTTTGCCTGCGGCGCTTACTATAGTTTGCAACCAAATTCAAATAATAATTATTAAATTCTTTAAAATCGCATTTTACTACAATAAAAACAAAAATTTTTCAAAATGTAATCTTTGTTCTGTGTTTTTAACTATTTGTTATTGTTTGTCATCTGTTGTTTTTTTTTCGGAAAACATATAGAATTTAGAAATTTCTTATAGGGCTGACACCATGGGTATCCACCCCGGGTGACACCAAGCCTAGGAACGCCTCTGATTTTATGCTTTGTCTTTTTGTCTGTCTGTCTCTCTATCTTTTAGTCTGCTTGTGCTAATATTTTTTTTTCACAGTCACGGCTTGTCATTAATTTATTTTATTAATTCTTGTTGTTATGAAATAAAATACATATAATTAAAGGTTCCTGCTATCAAGAAAACCTTAGTTTTTATTTTAAACCGAAAACACCCAGTATATTATGCATTCTTATCACAAGTTTAAATACTCACTTGACAGTTAAATAAATTTCATGCGAGAACTGATTCATATAATTCTTTGCTAGAACTGACTCATATAATTCGCAGTAATAATTTTGACAAAAACATGATCTATATTAATTAAACTAATTTTCTGTTTATTTGTTTGTTTGTTTGTTTGCTGGTTTGACCTTTATACAAATCTAAACGGCTTAATTTAACTTAATTAAATTTGGCATATATATTAATTATCATAATTATTGCATAATTTGTTTTGACCACGCTTCTTTTAATTAATGCAAAATCCAATAAAAATTCAAAAAGGAATTCTTAATTAAAATAACTATCTTAAATATTTTCAGTGTTACGACACCATAATGCACATTTGTTGATTAGGAAGTGTCCAATGTAATGAGTTTTTAATGCAACTTAACTTCCTATGGAAAAAATAACTGCCTTTCAAGCCAACTTTACAAAGTTTTTTCGTATTGATAGAACCATTAAATTTTGATTATTAACCTAAGAATGCAAAATCTTATTCGAAATTAAAATTTTTTAAATTCAATGAAAATATCTCTTCTGTTTAATATATTTCTTTCTTTTCTTTTTGCCACTTCGTCATCTCTGTCATTCCTTTAAGGCTAATTGGATCACTTCGCCACAAAAACGGTTCATCCGTTTTGACGTGAATGCGTGAATGAGCCAGACATAGTTGATTGAATAAAGCGCGCTCTCACTGAAGTTTACTCAAATTTAAATATCCTCAATTCTGTTGCAGATTTCACGTACAGCAGTTGTTAAGTCTTAACAATACTCTACTTAAAGCGCCTTTTTCCGGAAGTCTTTGGAATTTTTTATAATTTATGTTTTATCTTGGGAGCAGTTAAGCTTTCATACCAAATTTCATTGAAATCGGGTCAGATGTTTAGGAGTCATTATAGAGTGCACCGCCCACATACTTCTGCCCACTTTTTTACCAATAATTTATCTTGGGTGCAGTTGAACCTTCATAACAAATTTTATTGAAATCGGTGCAGGCGTTTAGGATTTATTGAGTCGTAAAAATGCCCTCTTGCGGAAGTCTTTGGAATTTTTTTAATTTGTTTTATCTTGGGTGGAGTTGAACTTTCATACCAAAATTTCATTAAAATCGGTGCAAGTGTTTAGGAGTTATAATAAAGTGCCACGCCCACATGCTTACGCCCACTTTTTTTACACCCCCTATGATATTTTTTTTATAAAACGTACTCGGTATCCAAATTTCAGTTCAATCGGTGCGCGAGCCTGTATGGAACAGACAGACAGACAGAAGGGCAAACATTTGATTTTATATATTAGATATGCGAAATTTAATTAGCACACATTCGTGAAGAAGACACTCATAAAATGCATTGACTTTACTTGGATATCATATTTTACTTGAAACAATTGTGACTCCCACAATGTCGATTAAGTTTTGTTTTTCAAATTAGTGTTAGAGTTTAATGCGAGTGATTTTATGAAATCACATTTCTCATGAGCACGTCTGCCAAAGCGATCGTTTGAGTGCGAGAGCAAACAAGCATTGCAATAAGTCTCTCATGAGAGAATATTTTCGTCAACGATGAATTTCTTAAGTATATGAGTTATCATAGGAAGAATGAATTTTTAATCGTTCATGAGCGATTTTTTCCGGATCCTGTGCTAAGCACTAAATTATTAAAACGGAAAGTTATATAATATTTTAATATTAAGAAGTCAAACCACTAGAGGTGGGTAATATAAAAGCCAAACCAATTGAATTCCCAGTAAACGGCAGTTGAACTAGTTTCATGCACTGCAAGGAAGAACCTAAAAAGAAAAATTCTTTTATATTCTCACTGTGGGAGTTTCATTTTGATCATCTGTCGATATACTCGACATCTAAATGCACGTCAACACATAACAACATAAACTACTTTAAGGGCTTAGTCCTTGAAATGGATTTCTTAAAAAACAAAACAACAACAACAACAAATACATATTTAGAAAATGAAAACTCGTTGGAGTTGGTTTACGTCAATGTTGCACAATATAGTGCCAACTTATTTAGACATTTATGTACGTGCCTTCGAAGCAACACGAAAGGAAATGCCAAAATATTGGCACCCAGCTAAGGTTCAAAACACTGCAAACATCCTAACGTGTAAGACATATATAAGCAGGCAAACCTGGCCTCAAACACAACACACGGCTTAACGCTTAACACAAACGCACTGACTGACTTTAATGTTTGTATACCACAAATTTAACCAGCTAGTTTATGGAGATCAATATATAAACCTCTTTGCCAACATTGTGAGTAAGAGTCATGTTGTTGTTGTTGTTGTTTGTGTGCCCCAAATGCATTACTGCAGCTAGTAGCAGCTTAATGCCAGCAACAATGTTGTAAAGTGCACTTTAACTTGATGACCATCCCGCATTGCCCCATTCCAGCTGCTATCCCAAGTAACTATCATGAGTGTGTGTGTGTGTGAATGAGACAAACAGTAAAGAAAGGAGTACAAGAGAGAATAACTTGTGGGTGTTGAGCTGCATTGGTTGGTCGGTCTGTCTGTCAGACGGTCGCTTGGTCGTACGGTCGCTTAATTCGTTCATCCGTAGGTCGACCGACAACCAGTCAGTCAGTTCACTTTGTTGTAGCGTTGTAATCATTTGTGGCATAGTACTAGAATGCCTTCAATTTCCGCTTAGCATGGAGCATAAAAGGCAGATACAGAGTTCTGTTAAAACCTGACTGGAGTTACCAGGTAATCAACATGGCTTCCTTGCAACACTCTGTGCTGGTTAAATAGTGGCCCCATTCTAGGTAGTTATAGTCGGTAGTCGGAAAAAGTTGTCTGGAAAGCGGCATATGTAGGAATTGGGTAGTTTTGTAAGTTATGTTTTATAGAAGGGTGGGTTGAAAAGTGAGTTGAGTTAGGATAAACTTTAAGTTAGAAACACCAAAATAACACGTACATTAAAAAACATGCACGTGTAGCAACACCAACACCAGCGCCCAAACAGCCACAAGCACTGTGCACACGTTCATCGGGGGTCATTTAATGAGGTTTGAACTTCTATGTAAGGATTATGTTTGTAATGTGATGTCCTTTCATGTCAACGGGGGGGGGGGTGGATGCTTGATGGGTTGGGGTTGAAGGTTGGTGTTGTGTTGGGAGGAAGTAGCGATTTGTTGGTTATGACTGTGTGGAATAATGTGTGATGGCAGTGCGTGTTGCACTTTTTTAAGATTTTAATAACTGCTTAATTTGTGGCTTCAGGAGTAAAATCTCTGATATTAAGTAGATTGAGATTGTTTCGATAGTTAAAAAAACTGTAGAAACGACATTTGACGCAATTCAGCCACATTCAAATCTTGAGAAATTCAATTCAAGTAGTTGCGGTTTATAGAGACGCTTAAGGAAGAAGAAGACGAAGAGTCTGTTCATCGAATCGAAAGTTTCTTTATTGAATGACGTAGTTTTTTGGCTTGAAGTAACGTTAAAGATCTTTGCAAAGCAACTCTCAATGAAAAACATAAGTAAACCGAGGCATACTTACCATACCATTTAAGAATTATACTAACAAGAGGTCCTATTTTCTATTTTCTAGATTCTTATATGTATCTATATCATATCTACATGATATCACTTCTTAGAAACTCGCAAATACAGATTAAAAATGTTCTCCCTCGATTATGGAGGACATTCATCGAAGATTCTTGTGATGACAAGTTAAACTTTGTGAGAGAGTTTATATTGTGTTTCAATTTAAACTCTTGCTAAGTAATTCATCGAGGTCTTCAGATTTTAGACCTCGTATTAGCCTCTTATTATTAACCAAGTAATTGTGGTTCGAGGTAGTGGTGACCGTGGCATGAAGGTTAAGTGTGTGGCTTAGCATGCTCGGAGCCCGGGTACGATCCCCAGCCGCGGCGAACAATTTTTTTCAATAAAAAATTTTTCTGATCGTTCACCACCTCTCTGCAGACAATGGCAAACCTCAGACAATGGCAAACCTCAGACAATGGCAAACCTCAGAGAGTAAATAATGCCATGTAAAGCTTATTGAGAACATGAACTTTAGCCGTTCGGAGTCGGCATAAAACATGTAGGTCCAGTTCTCGGTCAATTGTGTGCAAACATTTAATAACACACACAACACAATTGATCATAAGAAGCTCGGTCAAAGTCCTTTCAAGGGCTGAAATGGCCAATTTGTTTTTTTTTTTTAATTGTGGTTCGAGGTTCATTTAATTCTACCTCGATGATAATTGGAAGGTTTTGACGAAGCACCAGGTTATTTATGTGCAGCTTGTTGTGAGAGAAGCAATATTGAGGATTTTACATTCAAGAGCGAACCTCTAAATTGCTTCAAATGAGCTTCGAAGAAGTTTCGCACAAGTGTCTAAGAGGGAATGGTAACGTACATTGCAATAGCTTGTTAGAAGTTCAGATATTTAGCTGGTTGGAAAGTGGCATCTATACAAATCTATTGCTGCAATTCAAAATTAGTTATGAGTCAGAATTTTCATCAACTGCAATTGGTACAAACCAATCGGTGCGAAAGATCACCGCATTAAGTGAAAAAAGCCGACTTAGATCTAAGTCACACTTAGATTGGGAGAGCCCTCAACTAAATATAGTTGAGATTTTTGAAAAGCTTGGGTAAGACTTCCAAAAAAATGCAGAATTTTATATACGGTTCATGGCATCTAGGTTGCAAGGTTGTGCACCCTTAATAAGGGTAACGGTGCTTTCATTAAACCTATAGATTGTTTTGCCCGTTCACTCTATATTGTAGTGGACTATCCGGTAGATTTGAGTCAAGTGTTTTACAAAAAATGGAATGAAACTTATTGAACTTTGAGAACCCATAAAAAAAAAACGAATCAGCTATTTCAGTCCTTGAATGGACTTGTATTTGTTGTTGTATGTTGACCAAGAACTGGACCTACCAACTGCTAAAGTTTACTCTCTCATTGTATGCAGAGAGGTGACAGCCGATCAGAAAAATTTATTTGCATCAAAGAAACCTTTATTTGTTAGATGGTGATTCAAACCCGGGAATTTGTCAAGTCCGCCCATTCTGCGGTATCTAAATTTATGTGTATCTATAAATTAATTTTAAAGTTCTTATGATTTAGTTATCGCTATTTTTGTGGTTTCTTTCAATAAAATATTTTGTAGTATGTCAAAATCATAAAACAGTATTGTTTCTTCGAAAAGTGAATTTGCCACTACAGCTGTCAAACATAAACAAATATACATTTTGTTTGCATACTTTTGACAGATATGATTAAAAATAACCTTCGAGCGACAACTATCTAGTTTATTGTTCCATAATTTTTAAACACATTGCAGTAATTTTATACATTCACGTATACATGCAAAATTTTCGCTTTTTAATATTCACGTTCATGTTCTTTTAATACCTATTCTAAAGATATGAGCGTCTCTCTTTGCCTCGCTGTCTCTACAGCTAATTTTTTCTGTTGTTTTTTTTTAACTTTATTTTGTTTTAATTTATTTATTGTTTTATTTTTATATCACATGCACTGCATTTAATCAACAACAATTACCCGCTTTTGTGCTCGGGGTATTTATTGCACTTTTAGTATTTTTTTTTTGTTATAGTCACTATTTAGTATTCACTCATTCTTTATTTTTTTCCCTTTTTTTTTTGTAACTGTCACAAATGGTTTTAATTTTGTAGAAAAAAAAAAAACAAAACACAGCTGCTTTTTATTGTTGACGGACAATTTTTGCATTAGTCATATTTATAGCAAGCCATCACTTTGCGTTACTTACACGTCGTCGAATCGTCGAGTCATCATAGCAGTTACACAATTACGTAAAGTGAAACGTTAATAGCACTTAACTAGCTCAAACATGTACGTTCTTTGATGTTCTTAAATAACATAATTAATGCAATAATGTTAAATTGCTTGAATTTGATTTCTTGTTGGAACTGTAAGAAATAAAACTGTAGTTCATGTGTGGACCACCCACTTTGGTGAGTTTGGGTGTTTTTAGTAGGTATGGTTTTATCAGCATTCACAAACTGACCAATATCTTGTGGTCAAAGATGGACGAAAAGTAACTTAAGACGACAATAAATGGCAATAAAATCAGTACACGATGTCTTTTAATTTTAAATATGAACTTATATTTATTTCTTCCAGTGTGCCATCCCAGTAAAAATTGGTATTCAAACTTGACATGCATTCTTAGATACACTGCTTCCAGAAGACATTCTATAAATTCAATTATACTTCTCCTCAGCCTTATTGAAAAGTGCTTTCAGGAAGGCATTCTTATAAACTTCTAAAAGGCTATTTGAATAGCTTCCAAGAATGCTACCATGGCATGGCTTGTGAAAGGCATGGTTAAATATTTTGTTAGAAGCATTTTGTCTTATGTCTTCGGAATCATGGAATGCCTTCTTAAAATTTTCCTGGAAAATACCCACTAGAATCCTTTCATTGAAGGCCTCAAACAAATCTTCCATTGAAATATTCTAGAAGCTTTTCTACACGGTTAAAAATTTTGGACTAGTTTTTAATCCAAACTTTGGTTTAAAGGAATTTTTAATCCAAAAAGTACTATTTTTTATTCCATACTTAAGTTTAATTTGTTTTTAATCCAAAAAAGTTAAAGTTTAAGACTATTTTTGAACTACAAATTTACATTAAGGTAGTATTTTCAGGAAAAATTATTTATGTTACCTAAGATTGAAAACTACTACTTCTACGAAATTTACGCTCAATATAATAGTTAATGTTGTTAAAGCATCCGAAGTTTATTTTTTAATTAAATGAAAAAAATTGTTTCTTAAAATCTGAACCAAAATATTATTTTATTCATTATTACATTGAGCAGTGTTTCATAATACATAATAAGGGTATTCATGCAAAGCGGCAAGCTTGTATTTTGGGCAATTAGTTATTTTTATCAGTCGATTGTGCATTTGGAGAGATATGTCAGCTGTTAACTTGTTAACAGTCAACTTTCAGCATACATATAAACAGCTGATTGCTGGTTTGTGATATATCTGCTTTGTGTCAACGGTTCTCCATACATTTCATTTATAAGGCTGATAAACTTATACGGTTTATATCATTTATAAGGTCATTACCCATTTGCATGTATATATAGTGAAGTTTATGGCAATATAATAATATGTTCACACGAAGGCCTTTTGGCTGAAAAGCCAACGAAAACCAGCTCTTTATTTGACAGTTCTTCTATGGCGAAAAGCTGAATATTATGTAGCTTTCCAGCTGAAAAGCCATTGGCACACGGACGCGCCATTCGCACGGTTTTAATTACTCGAAAAACAAGAAAGAAACAAAAAGAACCGATATGTATTTTAAGTGTTCTAACGCGATGAAAGAGTGCTACATTTTATAAAAATATTGGCAAGATTTAGTACAAATTAGTTCAAAGTACGCGACAAAAAAAAAATAAGTTTTTTTTAGCTCGTATAGAAATATGCAAAATTAAGCATAAATTAAGTTTAAGAACTTTTTTTAATATATATATTCATGCTTATGGAGGTCAAAGGATAACTGTTCTTCGTAAACTTATGAAATATGAGAATTATCTCTTACCTTTTTTTCTCACGAGTTCTCACCTTTGTTGATTAAAAAGTAATCCTTATATATTTTTAACTTTTTTGGACTTAAATCTAATCCTTTTTGGATTATAATATTTTATACTTTCTGCGGATTAAAAATTATTCCTTTTTGGATTAAAAAATTTTAAACTTTTTGCGGATTAAAAATAAGTCCTTTTTGGATTGGAAAATTTAAAACTTTTCATTGGATTAAAAAGTAATCATTTTTTGGTCGTGTCCTATATGTAATCCAAAAAAGATTAAAATTTAGCCCAAGATTTTTAACCGTGTAGAGAAGACTAAGAAAAGCGTTTCACCCAATGACATGCATATGTTAAAAGAATGCCTTCTGGGTATGAAATAGGGTTCCCAACTGTCCCGGAATTCGCGGGACGTCCCGCATTTCAGCTAATTTTTTAGCGTCCCGCGACGACCCCTTGCGGGACACCTTTTGTCCCGCATTTGAGAACTTAAGATTGTTTCTATCTAAATTTCCAATTCGACATGAAACACAGTTTCATAAACCGTTTAATTTTATTATCAAAATAAATTTATAGCCCGTTTCAAAAGAGAAGAACATTTTTTAGTTTCATTTTTCGATGCGCAGTGAGAAATTATTTCTTAAGCTACACGGTTAAAAATCTTGGGCTAAATTTTAATCTTTTTTGGATTACATATAGGACACGACCAAAAAAAGATTACTTTTTAATCCAATGAAAAGTTTTAAATTTTCCAATCCAAAAAGGACTTATTTTTAATCCGCAAAAAGTTTAAAATTTTTTAATCCAAAAAGGAATAATTTTTAATCCGCAGAAAGTATAAAATATTATAATCCAAAAAGGATTAGATTTAAGTCCAAAAAAGTTAAAAATATATAAGGATTACTTTTTAATCCACAAAGGTGAGAACTCGTGAGAAAAAAAGGTAAGAGATAATTCTCATATTTCATAAGTTTACGAAGAACAGTTATCCTTTGACCTCCATAAGCATGTATATATATATTAAAAAAAGTTCTTAAACTTAATTTATGCTTAATTTTGCATATTTCTATACGAGCTAAAAAAAACTTATTTTTTTTTTGTCGCGTACTTTGAACTAATTTGTACTAAATCTTGCCAATATTTTTATAAAATGTAGCACTCTTTATGGTTTTCGTTGGCTTTTCAGCCAAAAGGCCTTCGTGTGAACATATTATTATATTGCCATAAACTTCACTATATATACAGTATTCATGCAAATGGGTAATGCCCTTATAAATGATATAAACCGTATAAGTTTATCAGCCTTATAAATGAAATGTATGGAGAACCGTTAACACAAAGCAGATATATCACAAACCAGCAATCAGCTGTTTATATGTATGCTGAAAGTTGACTGTTAACAAGTTAACAGCTGACATATCTCTCCAAATGCACAATCGACTGATAAAAATAACTAATTGCCCAAAATACAAACTTGCCGCTTTGCATGAATGCCCTTATTATGTATTATGAAACACTGCTCAATGTAATAATGAATAAAATAATATTTTGGTTCAGATTTTAAGAAACAATTTTTTAATTTAATTAAAAAATAAACTTCGGATGCTTTAACAACATTAACTATTATATTGAGCGTAAATTTCGTAGATGTAGTAGTTTTCAATCTTAGGTAACATAAATAATTTTTCCTGAAAATACTACCTTAATGTAAATTTGTAGTCCAAAAATAGTCTTAAACTTAAACTTTTTTGGATTAAAAACAAATTAAACTTAAGTATGGAATAAAAAATAGTACTTTTTGGATTAAAAATTCCTTTAAACCAAAGTTTGGATTAAAAACTAGTCCAAAATTTTTAACCGTGTAGAAAATTTTTTAGAGCGTAGTTTCTTGCTCTTTTTGTTCTGTTCGCTGAACTTTATGCTGTTTTTGAATGTTTTTTACTGTTTTTCTTAATATTTAAATGCGCAAACCTTTAGAACAAATGATCGCACACGTACGGTGTTGCACTGACGGCCTGCAGCAACCTGCATCTTGAGAGAGAAATAAAAAAAAATTTACATAAAAAATAAATTATTTTCTCAAGAAAAAATTGTGAAGTGAAATTACGGATGACAAAATATTTTTTACGCACATTTTTTTTCAATTTTGATTGGTTGATTTTGAAAAATAAAATTCAGTACTTCCGCAGCGCAGTTGCGATGATCAACCAAATTCTGGAATATAAATTAATTTTTTTTCATTTATTTTTCTGCTCAGAGAATATTCAATTTTATTTTTAATGTCGACCAATCAGAATGAAGAACGCTCTCCAAATTATTTTCTTATTCTCAAACATGCGCGAAAATGTTCTTCTCTTTTGAAACAGACTATATCATTTATTTTTCATACATTTTATTTATCAAAGCGATTTGGATTTATTTTTTGGTTTTTTCATGAGTTGGGCAAGAGTTGTAAAGAGATCTAAACAATATCAAGGAACCAAGCGATGGTGTAAAGGCATCGTTGATACCCTTTATTTCTCAAAGAATAAAAGGAAATATTTAATAAAGTAAAAAATTCTAATGTTGTCCCGCATTTTTCAGCCAAGTCCCGCATTTTTGATGGCTCCGTCCCGATTTTGTACTTTTCAGAGTTGGCAACCCTAGTATGAAAGTTGAAGGGATGGAACTCAACACTTTCCCTTCCACTTTACCTTCTTTCTTTATCCTTTCACACTTTTTTTGCTAAGATAGTGAGCATTCAATTCATATTGAAGCGATCGTTTTTGCTGCCCCCACTACTTTAGGAATCGACAAATTCGGATATTCGTTGTTTCGAACAGTATCGGTGAAATTGATAGTGGCAAGTGGTGATGCTTTGACTTTTGCTTTGACAGGACTTGATCATGTACGTCGGTGTACCGAAAATTAATTGACTGATGTGTTTTAGTACACGGTTTTTTGCTCATATAATCTGTGTCGACAAGAAATAACAGCTATGGACAAAGTTAGGTTTATTTCTTTCATTGCATTCCTCGCAGCAAAATACACTAGTACTCAAATACACTTTTATGGTTGTACCTACCTACATTGAAAATTAAGTGTTTGAGGCCATCAAATCTAAACAGCAAAAACGGGGTGGTACGCCCCGGGTACCACCATTTTAGGGGTGACACCATTTCGATTTTTTTTTTATTTCTCTCATAAACAGAAAAAGTGATAAAATACTTTACTGTAAAAAATGTAATTGCTGTTTCAAAATAAAAAATTCTGCTTGCAAGTCTAAGCAAAGAGGAGGAAACATTGCGAAAACGTTTCGAGCTGTAAAATCCGAAAACTTTTTGTAACACAACGCAAATGAGTCCATGTTAAGTGTTTAAAATTTGGCAGCAGCTTACGATGAAATTTCAGAAAAAAAGCTAGTTGTTGAAATTGCTTGCGATGCTACGTAGGCACATAAATGTAGCACAAATCGATTTCGAAAGCGCCAACAATTAGACAGCATTAGAAATGCTCACTTTCATTGTCGAGTGGTCCTTATTGGAAACTTCGCCAAATATTTCATAAGCATTGAAATTATTTCCTACAATTTGTTCATCAGTAGCTTCATGCGAAAGGAGTTTTTCAAAGCTAAAATTAATACAGACTTACTTGGACTTCCATTGGACTTCCAAGGTATTCCATGGGACAGGCCAGAGTTTCCGATCTTGCTTTTTTATCCATTGCAAACGAGTTTGAAATCAATATTACTGATTTCGATAAGGTTATTTCAAAATTGCAACTCTTAAAGTAAGAAATGCCAGTATTTAGGAGAGCTCACTTTTAATGCATCGAAATGGTACGCAAATGGTAACAAAATGTTTTTTTTTTGTTTTTCTTAATTTTAGAATATTGAACCAAATTATTAAGTTAAATAAAATTAAAGAAATTTTTTTTAACATATCTTTAAAATCTTTAACAAAAACAAAAAAAAAGAAACAGTTTCGATAGTGTCGTAAGTGTAGACGTAGAATTCCGTTTAAGTTGTTACCTCTTCTACTTTGTCTATTTGGTCCGATTGTTTTGTTCATTTTTCACGTATTTTTATTGATCTTCCAAAAATTAAAAAATTAATAAATAACACTCAATTATGGACTACTTATCGATGCCAAAACAAAGAAAAAGTTAAGACGTAAGTATGATTAAATGAGCAAGCAAAAAGAAACAAGCAACATTTAAAATTTTTTCGATCATATTGTTAAATTTTGATAGGTTGAGTTCATTGACTTAGTTGAAAAGAAGGCGAAGCAAATGCACTTTCCATTGGTGCCACTTTCGTCTCTGCCCGATATATAGTTTGCGAGCTACAGTCAGTTTAACTACTAACTTAAAATTAAAATTAAGACTCCGATTTTTAAAAAATCTTATGGTTACTATATTTCACTCTGAGCACATGTCCTTTCCTCTCGTCTCTGTCTGATATTTAGTCCATCTGAAATAGAATAGAATAGAATAGAATTTGTTAAATGAATTTTACCTTTTAATTTAAATACAATCGGAAAAGTCCAATTCCACCAGCAGATAAATGAAATAAGAATAAGATATGAGAATAAGAAATAAATGAGAATAAGAAATTAAAAACAAAAATTAAAATTTTACGCCATCTATTGGGTAAAAGTATTAAACGAAATATGATTCAAATCGTTTTTTTCATAAGAGTTAAATCTAACCGGATCACAGACCCATTTCGTTAAATTTGACACATTGAGTTCATTGACTGAGTTGAAAAGAGGTTCATGAACTCTGGTTTCAAAATAGAATACTAGAACAATAGTGCATACATAAACCCAATGCACTAATGCTTACAATGCTGCCAAAGCGAACCAATCAGTTCGTGCAAAACCAAAGCATACAAGCATAAACAACGAAAAAAAAAACAAGAAAGCAGCAGGCACTTAAGCAGCTGATGATTGATTTTCTTATATAAAAACATGCATTTTTCTTCTTATATTTTACTATTTTGTGACTTTAATATAATAGTGACAAAATCCAAAGTTAGATATTCATTCAGCGCAGGATATATCTGATATTTTAGTGTATATATTATCTTTGAACGAAGAGTATTAAAGGCTGTAGGTATACCCTAAAGTATTCGCCAAAAACGTTGCCTAATGGCCTTGAAAAAAATCTGTTAAAACGACCCCATACAAACCGCGCTGTAAGACGTAATTCTACGTCAAAAATGGATTCTTGGATTTAGCGAAACTTTTTTGAAATTTTATTTGAAGTATTAACTTTTGACTTTCAAAATATTATCTGCACCTTTTCATAAACAAGAAAATTATGCAGAATAAGAAATAAAGTCTTACTAATTTCTGTAATTTTCTATAGACATCTGTTATCTATATGTCTAGCATTCTCATTGAGTTTCGTTAGAATCGGGTTACTTTTGTACGTACCTTCCATACAAAATTATGTAAAATTTAAATATACATCCTAGGGAGGTACCCCTAAGGTCTTATCAATTTCTACCATTTTCAATGCGCATCAATTTCTCTAATTGCCAGCCGTCTGACCAAATTTTGTTAAGATCGCCCAACTTTGGCATGCATCTCCCATACAAAATAATGTAAAAAACTAATATAGGAAAAGTACCCTTAGGAACTGACCAATTTCAACCATTTTTGCAATTTTTGTTAAATTTAACAATCACGACATTTTCAATAAAAATGTTTCGCCTGTAATTAAAACTTTTAACCCTATTTTTAATCATTTAATTTATAAAAAATAAAATATTTTTATTACAAATTGAGTGGAAAAAATTTTCGGTGGTAAAATCGCGCGATTTTAATATACAATTTTTGCCTGCTTAAAATTGCTTACTATAGTTTGCAACCAAAAAAGTTCAAATAACAGTTATTAAATTCTTTAAAATCGCATTTTACAACAATAAAAACAAAAATATTTCAAAATGTCATATTTTTTTTGTTTTTTTAACAATTTGTTATTGTTTTCATCTGTTGTTTTTTCGGAAAACATAAAGGAAATAATAAAAACACAAAATCTCATCGAATTGGTTTCTAATTGCATTTAGAAATTTCTTATAGGGGTGACACCATGGGTATCCGCCCCGGGTAACACCAAGCCTAGGAACGCCTCTGCCTCTAACATGGACCACAATTTGTACTCCAATGGATTCAAGTTTGACCTACCCGCTAGCCAATGATTCCCGCTAGCCAAGGATTCGTAGAAATTAAGTCCGGTACAGTGTTTTTGAGCCAGTCTTGTGTCAATTTAGTCTTAAGGGACGGAGCATAATGTTTTTAAAAGACCCACAGTTTGTTTTGAAAAAAACTCGTTTTGAGAGGCTTCACAACCAATTTCAAAACATCGGATTCATGAACTTTCACCGAAGTTTTGACTATTTTTTTCACATAAAACTCCATTTGTTGAGCCCATCTTGAGTGCCTACCCACCAAACCATCACAGAAGACGGGCGGTGACCTCTCTAAACTAAAGGAACGAGTTCTGCTGCATGTTGTGATGACATATCATACACTCTATCATTCTGTTTATTGAACGATTCCTGTATAGTGCAAATTTTTTCGTCAGTTAACAGAATTCGCCTGTAAGCATTACCGCGTGCTTGAACTCTATCGATTTTCGCTTGCGTTATTTCTTTAATGCTACCGTGAGAAGGTTCCCTCTTCATCATCTTAAATATACGAAATATACGAAGTGAGTGCCTTTAGTCGTGTAGCAAAATATATGAGAGTACCAAATTATTATAATGCACTATTTCTTAAAAATGTTTGTATACACTCGGGGTAGTAGAAAGACTGACCAAAACCGACGTAGAGAGCAACAAGTGGAACGACACGAATAAATTGAGATTTAAAACCGAATTCCGATTATAACTACAAAGCCAGTCGATTTATCAAATTTGAGTTGTATTTTTCCACACCAAACTTTTCCCCTTTACCTTGCGCATGTGCAAAATCATTCAAAATGAAAATTGTTGCAGTATTGTTGTTGTTGTAATTTCAAAAATTTTACGCGGTTTTCCACACATTTTTTAAACCATTCTTGATGCGAAGACCATCATTGTTATGTGTATAATATGTTACGTAAGTTTCATGAAAATCGGCTTAGCCGCTTTCGAGTGATGCTGTAACAAACACTTTTTTAACTTATATCTGGTTATACAGATGTTGGATTAACACGTCTGATGCTTGGATTTTGAAAAAATGCAAACGGTTCGGAATTTTTTCAAATATTTTATTTCGTTCAAAAGGTCACACAATAGGAAAATGTGTGAAGAATTATTGCGCAGATTTGTTCACCGCGACTATTCCGTAGATCACTCTCACTCTTTCGGCCATATTTTCGATGGCATTTTGTAGTATGGACTCCGATAAAGCCCAAATCACCGATGTAATATTGCTTTTAAAGTCTGGAATCGCCTTCGAAACATTCACATATACTTTATCCTTCGTGAGATCCCTCACAAAAAAGTCGTATGGCGTCAAATCGCATGGTCTGGGCCGGCAGTTCACATCGCCGTGACGAGAAATGTCTAAATTGAGGCGAATTGTGTGTGGTGTAGCGCCGTCCTGTTGAGACCACATATCGTCCAGACCCTGAGCTTGAGCCTACGGCACAAAATAGTTCTCCAACATAGTGTGGTACCGCCCAGAGTGGACATTTTCAGTGTTTCCGTCCTCATCTACGAAAAAAACGGCCCGATGATACCTCCGACCAAACAGTGCCAAACAGTGGCTAGCGGTAGATGCATTGGCTTCTTCATAATCAGTTGTGAATTTTTCGAGCCCCAGATACGACAATTTTGCTAGTACAAAATGATGATTTTTTGGAAAATCCTTAGAAATCATTTGCAGGGCCCAATCAGCGAATGTACGGCGTTGTGCATGTTCAGGAGGCAACAGCTGCTGCGTCAATTGGACTTTAATTGGGGTGTAACTTCAAGTCTAAGCTCAAAATTCGATGCATGTAGGTCGCTGAAATGGACAGTTGTTGTGAACGATGGCGAATAAACATTTCGTGGAAACGGCAGCAATATTCTCAGCAACGCGTGAGTACTCTGGATAGCTTCGGAACAATAATTAATTTACAAGTTGACGTGCAACTAATCAATAATGTTGTTGTTTCGGATATGGACTGCCTCGAACAATCAAATACAGAAGATCATAGCCATCATGACATCTAGAGTCGTCAGGTGGTTGATGGAACATCTTCGCTAGGTAAGAATGCCTGAGGATTTATCTAAACTTATCGTTAAGCTTTGCACTATACTTTCAAGGTAATACTTTATCCACTATTTCATTAGAGCAGCTTTTAAAGTACTTTCCAGTAGTTGCTTGAATTTCTTGCTTTTCCCAAGCACTTTACTGCACTATTTTTTAATGCATTTCTACTATGTTTAGCCATGTTCTGGTCTGGTTTTGTCTGGTAGAACCATAAAATAAAAAAAACTGCATACAAAAAACCGGAAATGAGCCGAAAAAGTGTGGGTGTTCGTTCGAATGACATTTGCTCGGGCCTAGATTGCGCAGAACAATCACTAACTGGTTACAGCGCTGCCGAAAGTACTACTATCGGAGTATTTTACTCCTATTGACTCCTGAGTACTACTTTACTCCCCAAACACAAAAAGTACTACTATTTATTAATAGCTCAAAACGGCCTTATGTGTACTCGCCATTAATGCAAAAATAATTTTTTCTGAACGCTTCCTTTTTTCGTTCACTTTGTTCGTTCACATTTCACGTTTTCTTGTATACCTTGTCTTTCATTATGCCACACAGTGTAACGAGGCGGTCAAATGGAAAAAATTCGTGAATTTGGAAAATAAGTAAGCAGACTTTTAGTTAAGAACATAAGTTATGTGAATCTAAAAATATTCGGCGATATCTTTCCATTTATGGAAGTGTTGCTCATTGCTTTAAAATTTAACGAAATTTCAGTTTCTGCAGTTAAGTACTGAATATTATATATCGTTAGATTAAGCAGAAACAAAAGATAATAAACGATTAATTACAAAAATTTTCTTATACAAAAAACAAAGTCCAAGAAATCGTAAAACACAAAAGATGTTTATAGTTTAAAAAAATTTGTGCTTTCCACTTTTATTCATTAACTTTTCTACATGTTGGATAATCAACATGTACAAGTAGTAAAAGTACGACAACATGCAACGTCTATATTATGTATTTTTTAAATGATTCAAAGGCGATTATTTCAAAATTTTTATTTTTGACTTATCATGTTTTTGCAATAAGCCCTTCAATTATTAAGCACAATATTGTAGTTTCAACATGGCAATGCAACTGCGAAAAGGAAATTTTCAGAGCTAAATTTAATAAGGGAATATCGTAAAGGTTGGGGCGGGTTTCGTTTTGGGAGTGTAGTTTTCAACCGGATGGGAAAAATTATAACTTGGGTAAACCAATAAAAAGGTGTGCTGAATTGGCTACAACTATTACAAATGAAGTATGTACTGTTGCCATCATGTCAAAATTAATAGCCATTTTAATGAAAAAACTTTGTTAATGAAATGAAAAACACGGTTTATTAATAAAAAGGAGAAAATAATAATATTTTATATGATTATAAGTTTGTTTTGCTAAAGTTATTTTTTGTCATTATTTCCAAGAACTAAAGTACTCCTTAAACTTACCAAATACTCCCCAAGAACTGGAAATTTACTCCTATTAAAAATGGTAAAACGGCAGCACTGACTGGTTACTCTCTCTGCGTCGCTCTGTTATCTCTCTCTCTCTTTAATTTGCCTCTAGTTGTGTAGTTTTTTTACAATGTCTACTACTTATTTAATGTACATCTTGTATATTTGTAAGTTTGTAATTTAGAAGTATATTTGTAAGTTTTGCTGTTTGTATGTATGTGTGTGGTGACGAGTAGTAAACGTTTTTAATGCATGAAATGATTTTATTTAATTTGTCAAGAATCATCAATTGTTGTTGTTGTTGTTGTTGTTTAGTTTTACTCTGTCAATATGGAGGAAATTTAAATTCTTTTTATTTAAAACTTAATTTTGTTGTTGTTTTTGTTGCTGTTTTTACTGTTTGCAATGACATTTACACCAATGGAAAAATCCAATTGAACTCTCTTTTTTTCGTTTTTCCTTAAGGGCAACTTTTTGTTGTTATTGCTGTTAGTGTTTAATTTTTTTTTTTTTGGATTGTAACTATACTAATGCTGTTTGTTGTTGTTGTTCCGCATGAATTGGTTGCTACTACTTTGTTGTTGTTTTTGTTGTTATATCTTTTGCTATACTTTTCCGCAGCTTGTTTTTATTTCTGCCCGGCTTCTGTTTCAATTCCATTCTGTTGCAGCTCCGCGTTGCTATTTTTATCTATGTATGTATTACCTCGTTGTTATTTTTTGTTGTTGGTGTTGGTGTTGGTGTTGCTGCTGCAATTTGTTTATTTCTTCTCCCACTTGGAATGCCAGCACTATTAAATCTCGTTTTTCCAGTTTTCATTGTTGCATTTGATGTTGATGTTGATGTTGTTGTTTGTGTTGCTGTTGTTTTGTCGGGATCTCAATTTGATTCGATTTAATTTTAATTTAACTGCTACATCACACATTCACATTTTATCAGCGTTCTGTTATCAGCTTGAATTTCAGCTGTTTTTCCCTACTTATTTTTTTGTTATTTTTTAATTTTTTCTGAATGGTTTCTTGTTTCTGCTGATTTCATGCTTTTTAACCACACGCAGCTGAGTTGCAGCACGCTAAGAGCAGCAGCAGCTTCATCAATCTGCTACACACCACCCGCTTACCTCCCCTCAGACCTACCTCTTTTGACCATATCCTGCTCTTATTGTTGTTGGTGTTGATTCTGTTAGTTTTTTTGTTTTGTTCCATTCTGTTCCCCTAACGTGTTTGTAAACTGGATGAACCAGCTCCAGGTTTTTATAAAAATAACAACACGTTGAAGAAAATCACAACATCATCGTCTCAGCCTCATCACCGTCATCATCACTGTTGTTTGTTTTAGCCGACAACGAGCAAAACAAAAAAAAAAAAAAAAACACAAATCCATGCAAGAACCGGCCATTCAAGCACTCGTTTGTCCACATCCAGTACCATCAGCCTGCAATATTCTGTCATGCGCTGTGCTGCTACCACGTATTCTTCTCCTTCTTTACCTCCAGCACAAAAGTCGCGTGTTTGCCGTTCCTCTATTTTGGAAATCGAGTTTTGTATTCCTCTGCCATCATCGTCATTGATGTGTGGTGCGTCCGGGTCTTTCAAGAGTTGATCCACCAAGGAAGCAAGTTAGCGGTGCGGGGATGCGCCTGCGCTGTGTTTTGCTATACCGCGTGTCTTGCACATTTTGTTATTGTTTTCTTTTATCTTTTCTCTTTATGCCCATTTATTTATTTTGCTTGTTCTTCTCTCTACAGCTGGAGAGTGCAAAGTGTTTGTTTTTGTTATGGCCACGTTTATGGAATCTTACACTTTTGTTTTTGTTGTTTTTCTTTTTGTTTTTGTTTTTGTTTTTGGTGTTTGTTTTGCTGTGTGCTAGCAAAAATAAAAATTGTTGCTATGTTGCCCAATTGCTGGCTTACAATGTTGGCATTTTGTTGTTGTGAAATTTTTAGTTAAAATTTATTTCTAAAAATAAAATTGGTTTTTTTTTTTTGCTAACTGTTGTTGGAACTTCTGCTGTTCTTTCACTTAATCATCCGCCAATAAAATATTTTTTCAATTTCAGTTTCATTGCCACTTCATGCTACTCGGTATGCTACTTTGTCTGATTTACGATCTCTCACCCTGTTAATCCCTTAAAGTGGTCTAATCAGATTCTTTGTCAACAGCTATTATTATCACCACCATGTTTGTTATCCTTTTTTTGTTTTCTTTTAAAATCTTTTCACAACATAAGAAATTAAAACTTGAAGAGTTAAAAAAAGTTCATACATCTGTGAGACCACTTCAGTCCAACAGGGAAGTTGGACATTGAGCATTATTCTCCAGTTGATTTGGTTTTTCTTCCATCATATCATGTATAACCAAATTTTTAATCCATTTGCATTATTTAGTGACTACTTTCATACTATTTTCCTTTCATTCGGCATACTTTTTTGTCTTTTGCTTACAGCTAATTCTAAAGTTTTCATTGAGGAGAACAGTCTGTTCGACTACATAAAGAAAGCCGGTTCCTATGAGAGCCAAACTGCGTCATTCAGATAAATGTGTTCATATCTCATTTTTGAAGAACACTTCCACTCTTTGGTCCAGACATTAGAAAAATCCTAAGATGATGATTGATGTCTTTGGGGGTGAAACATATTGAAAAGGATATTCATATGGGACCTGGTATAAGCCTAATTTTCTTGGGTGAAATATAGACTTGTGTTCAAGAATCTTTCCCCCAAAGAAATATACAATGAATGATTCTTCAAGTACATCTATAACATATCAAGAATCTCAATCTAAATTAAAATGGCGTGAACTAAGTTTATCTAGTGTGAGACAGCTTTTCACTCGAAGTAGCTTACCAAGGAATTCTGTAATACTCTAGATTGAGAAAATCCTGCCTGTCATAAATACCAGTTAAAGATGTTATTTCTTGACTTGCAAAAACTGAGGATTCCAAGCGGGAGTTTGGGTAAAAAATGCCAAACCAGTCAAAGCATTGAAACCGTGAAATATCTAATAATCACAACTTTCACCTAGTATTGTTACCAGTACCAGGGAGCAATTTTCTTAAGTTTCCTGAGTTCCTTAAACCTTCAGGCTTAAAGCTCACACTACAAGTCGAAGTATAATATTGGGCTCCTATCAAACATCTCAAACCCGAACTTTGTTCTTTTGCTGGGTGTCTGGTCGTCCTTTCAGCATGTTAGAGTTGGAGTCACAGTATTTCCAAAGAAACACTCCAGAAATTTGGTTTTTATTTCTTTCCGAAGCGAAAGCTATATCCAAAGTTATTGTCATGTGTTCTCTTAGCGTCATTTCAAAGTTGTGACGCTTGTACCTACGATGACACAGCGAAGCGAAGTTTTGTTCAACTTCCAATATTTTTTAGACGATGCATTAACATATTCGCCAACTACTACCGTTTTCTGACACTCAACGTCAGCACATGTCCATTCATTATATATTCTTGAAAGCTCTATTTTAAACTCCTTCAAAAATATATAACCATATTGTGCGTGCCAGTTCCCTGAGTAAATTCGTTACGTTACTTGTATGTTGTAAGTGAGAAAGAACTGCATTTTAGGTTCTATATCGATGCAAACATTATTTAGCCAACTTTACACTTGCTTTTGTAAAGCTATGGTTAAGAGAGATCTCCTACTCTTACTCTCTACACAACATTTGTAATGCCCATTCTCGAATGATAGGTTTGGTCACCACTCATCTATGCGTTCCATTAAATGTATGCCGAAGTCACACAACGCAAATTCATTACTTTAGCCAAACATGACCTTCCCAGTTCCTTCAGTTTTAATGTAAACCCGAAATGTATAGCGGTTTCTATTGATAAGCATCCAATTTTAGCAAAAGGCATGAAAATTTCCGATAAACTCTTTATTTACATATCTTTTCCAAATATATCCCTTAAAACTTATATAATTATATCCCTTTTATTTTTACTTTCATTGCATCGACTACGGGTTCTTCGAACTTTGACCAATAATATGATCAACGAATTTATCGAAATAGATCTTAAATTCCAAATATCCTTCTATGCTCCAGCACCAATGATAGAACACAGTACAAATCAATAATTGTAAGTTTTGAAGGTTGTATACAGCTTACCCGGATAAATAAATGGTTTCTTTGATCTCTCTTTCTCAACGTTCGATAGTTTTTATTCTGCTTTCAAAATCTATTTGTTAAATTTTCTGCGTATAAGATTCACCGCAGAACGATTAAAAATTTCTCCACCTGCCAATTCTCTCGAAGTACTTACTATGCAAAACCATAACATAATCTGCCACAATTCTGTTTTACATCAGTCAATACAATAATGTTTTACATATGTCTCAATAATAGATAATTGGAAAATAAATTTCTGATAGTTGACTGAACACGGAACGAAGCATAAGTTCTATGCCACCCCAAAGCAACTTTGAGCCAGGTGCGACTTACTTACTTACAAGCTATTGCGTAGAGTTTATAAGATTAGATTAGATAAGAATGAAACTGAAAATTCAAACTCCTGACTGTGCTTACTTACTCTACGACAGAAAACTTGTTTTCTATCTACCTCTGTGGAACAACAAGAATATCAAAGTTTTGACACTATTTATGAGTATATTTGCCGCAAACTCTTTGAACCCGATTTACTTAAATTTCACCCTCATTATGGCTAAATCGCAATACTGCGTTAGGTCGGTCGTGCGTTGACAGCTCGAGTAGAGATCAACGTGTTCTTATGGTGCAAATCTAAATACGACCTCAAGCGTTGGTCGTACTTTATATCGTAAAACAAGAAGAAGAGATAAAATACGACCAAAGTACGATCTAACGAGATAAGTAGAAAAATGTTCTACTCGGTCGTGCGTTTGACATTTCTTCATATACCAGAGTTGCATTTTCGTTGGAAGCGCTTAAAATGTGGGTGTTTTATGGTTTCACTGGCAAAGATAAATTTTCGTGGGATTTCTTTTATTATCGCTGGAATTTATGTTTTATATAATTTTTTATTTAAGCTATTTAAGTAATCAAATGAAAATTTTGATAAAGTTAATCTATTTGTATTATTTTTTTTCAAATTATCTTTGTATAAATATGCGTTGGCGAAACAGGTAAGAACAACTTTTGTGGGCATTTTTGTATAGCTGCTTTTATTGGCATCGCCAAAATTACAGACGCACGATCTGTCAGCGCAACATTGAGTTTTGTTACTTTATAGGTCGTGCGTTCTGACAGCTCATCTCGTAAAGTTTATGCAACGTCGATATAAAGTACGATCGGCGCACGACCGACCTAACGCAATATTGCGATTTCAGCATTATTGCTTCTCATTCTTTACATTTTGCCAAGTTTTGTTCCCAGTTCATTTCATACACATTCTTTTTTTAGCTAAATTCCTGTTTTTCTTTCTCTGCGTTTCAAATTCCATGCATAGTATTTTAATTGTTCTGTTTTTATGGGCTTTCCTTTTATTATTATCCGCTTCTACGATATCGTCATTTTGAGTCGTCTTTAAAAAAAAATATATATTTTTCCTTGTTGGAGGGTTGGTGACGATGGTGATGATGATGATATGCTATGCCATGAAAAAGTCCTTGTTTTTAAGTGCAATTTTTTTCACAGTTTCTTTCTTATTTGTTATTATTGTTGTTGTTGTTGTTGTATGTGCACCTTTAAGTATCAAAAAAGCAACAACAACAATAACAACAAAAAATACCCATTAAGTGCAGGCATTCTTCAGGCAGTTTCCTGTATTTGTTTCCCTTCGGTACTGTGCGATGGTTTCGTCAATTTGCCAGCTCATGGTTGATGTATATCCCGGCAAATAAAGTTTTATTTCGAAAAAATAAGTCCTTGACTATGGATTGCAGCGTGTAAACGTGTGCTTGCGAATGTTCAAGTGGGCGTGCAGACTGCATAAGTGAAGGGAGTCTCTATCAGACAGGGCATGACAAATGATGGAGAGAAAAAGAGGAAGCGAGTTAGAGCGCGCATGTGAGACCCGGCAAAAATTGCTTCTTTCAAATTTTTAATTGTATCATGAAAGAGTTGCCTTTAGGTATGAACCAGCATAACTATTAATTAACTGCTTGAGATTTTGGAATATCTTAAATCCTGTGGGTTGTCTATGGATGTAACTTTTGAACAACTTCATAAATGTTTTCTGACATTGCACATAGTTAAGGGATTTCTAGCTCTCTGTCTCTCTCTTTGTGCCTCTGTGATTTTCGCTATTTCACTCACTAAAACATTTGTACCCACGAAAACAAGTCATGTTGTTTTATTTTACTTCTGCCTTGATTTGTTTATTTCACTCCAACACCGAAATTGCTTGCTGTGCTTGTGTTCGGATTTTTTGCATTTCTGTATGTTGGTACTTGTGTGTTTTTCTTCACGTTTTTCCCTGAATTTGATTTTATTTTTTCTTATGCGCCGAAGTTTTCTTGAGATTTACACGACGTACATGTAAAAGCCTGGCAAGCATGGTTATAATGTGGTAAGGAACACTTTGGCAATGAAACATGTAAACAAATCACCGCATAAGAAACTGCTTCATCTGAGTACCAGAGTGCAAAAAACTATAGTTAAATATGTATACTTAAATATGTCCCATTAGAAAATTTCTTGAACATGAAAAAGTAAGGAAACTACGCTGTTCACTACCTGTGAACAGTTTTGCGGGCAAAAGTGCTAAGATTCATGAGAATTGTTCTGTATAAATATGTAAACTAAAGTTTATCTATAAGTTATACAAAAAATTTTGTTATTCATTCTAACGATAGCACAATATTTGCTTATCCTATTGGCTTTGTCTCTTGAGTGTAAGTGGTAGTGTGCCTGACTGGTACGTTTGAAACCTGGAGTACTGGAATCCCAGAACATACCTGCTTTATGATCCATTATCTATATTTCTATCCAAGATATAACCTTAAAGGTATTGTTGATGTTGACTGAGAAAGTTGACAGGAAAGTTAGTGTAGGACGTCTTATGGAACTTAAATTGGCTGAAGTAAATGTTAGATAGTTTCTAATTTTCATACTTGATTAAAATGAAGTGGCCACTGAACGTAATCTGTTTGGCCAAAATATCCTGTAAGCGCTCGTTGTACAGCCAGTTTTCAGCTTTTTTATGGAATATTTGGTTGTTCGTCCAAATTCAAAAATTTTTCTTTTTACTCGGATATCTCCACAGCTTTTTATCATATATAAAACATCCTGATTTTTCTTATATTTACACTTATATACAGTATACTATCTGTTATCGGACACCCCTCTTGTACGGACACATCTCTTAAACGGACACTTTTTGATTACAGCAAATATTTGTTTGATCATTTTTCCACTTCTCCCTCTTTGAGGGACAATCCTACAGCGAATTCTCTAAGCTGCTTTGCAGTGTAAGCAGCCCCAAATTTAAGTAATTTTTCGTACTATGAGGTGCAAGCTAGTACGTTGCATAGACTGCTAAGCAGACTTCTAATCGAACTCCGAAAACTTTTTTTAAAAAAAAATATTTTCCTTGTTTTATTTCTGATTTTAATTTTATTTTTTTTTTTTTTATTTTCTTCTTTTTCTACCATTACCGCTTTTGTTCTCAACTTGTACCATCTGATTCGCAGTGAAAAAACTTTTTTATTAAAATGTTGCCTTTGCCGGGTTCGATCCCGTGTCTCGCCGATTTGAAGTCCGACGCCTTAGCCATTCTGCCATGTACTTTATATCGAAACGAAGATTTTTCATTTATACAGCTTATTCTGTCGAAGGTACCCATAAGCAGCGTTAAGGTGCAAAATTAGGTTCAATCGAACCATTAAGCAGCTTTAAGTTCAAAATAAATGTAAAGAAAACGCACAAGCGGCACTTCAGAACTCCTTTCGAACTTAATTATCTTAAACCTACACAGAAGTATAACTTGTAACTTTTGGAACTACAGGATCTTTTGCCTGAAATTGACACCATAAAGCAGCTTTAGGTGTGGCAAGTTCCACAACGTACCTTTAAGCAGCTTTAGGTGTGTCGAGTTCTACAACGGACCATAAAGCAACTTCGAAGTGCTATGGAAATTATTTTAACGCTTAAAACAGCTTTAAAGGGAACTCAAACGCAAATTTCTAATCATTTTGCTGGTTGGGTAATTTCCCTCTTATGCAGACAGTTAACAACACTTTTTTGGTATTCTCTTTACATACGCTATCGCTTTGGAGCTGTCGAAATCAATTAAGTGTTTGGACGTGGTTTATTTTTTTCAAAAAGCATGATATATAATTTGAATATAAGTTTGGTTTTCTATGATTGATTTTTTTCCCCCGTAAGCGGACACCTCCCATAAGCGGACAAACTTTTAATTCCGGTAGTTGTCCGCTTAAGAGAGAGAACACTGCATCAACATGTCTTAGAACAAACTTTGATATCCATCCAATTTATGTGTTTCAGAACTCATAGACTAAAAACTCCTAAGAATTATGTTAAGTACTGTTATATATTCTTCATTCATTTGAGGACTGCAAGGGTCTTACCCTTGGGGGTTTTAGGTGTCCTGACATAATACCCACGAACATAATCCCCGGTATAAGTTTGAGGATTATGTCCGAGAAAATTTCGGCCATAGCACCCAATTTGTCTATTGCCAAAATTGAGGACTATGGCCATATTTGAGGGCTATGTATTGGCTCCAGTATTTTGTCACCAGAAATTCAACATAATTCTGCTTTTTATACATTTAAATTCTATATACAAAATATTTATTTCTTTACCACTTCAAACATCGAAGTGCGTTCGAATACCCCTACCAGAACTCTTCCCTCAACCGTCTATTCAATTTCTCAAAAAAAAAAATTGATATTCTGCATTGTAATTTCATTAAACAGTTTCGATTTAATATTGACTTAATTTCATTTTTCTATAACTGGTTTTTCCAAGAGGAATTTTGAAACCACCAGTTTTGATTGAATGGTTTGAGTAAATTTGGCAAAATTTCCCAGAACTCTCCCCGCAATCATATCCCACTCAACCTTAAATTTCTATATCCCTTTTATTTTATACGAAAGGAACTTAACGATGAATTAATTTTCATATCCTTTAAACTTTGGATGTGTGAATTTTTTCGGTATTGCGTTTTCTTTATTCAGTTCAGTTCAGTTTAAATGTCATTGCTTTGCTCTTACCCTGTGTCAATTCCATTAGATTCCCGTAGCTATAAGCATGCTTTTTTTTCTATACATGTGTATTTGTCGTGCAATTTTATAGTAACAAAACCATTTTCTGTGCATTTCATTTAAAATTCTCTACCATTTTGTTCCGTTTGAACCCTCTGGTGAATTTGATTATTGCTTCATCGTTAATGGATTTCTTGGATTTTTAAACGGGCTATTTTTTTCTTTGTGATAGTTTTCTTGAAACCTCTCCTTTTTTTCTTATTCTTTGATATTCTTATTTATATTAAAGCAATATTGCAAGGTTATCTGTTTCTTTTTTCAGACGGAGTGTTCAATTTTATGCTTGACATCAGAGTTCTTGCTATTCTGTTATACTGTCAAAATAAAACCCAATCAACCAACATGATGTTTATTATCATCTGCAAAATTGTGTTTCACTTTCCCATTGCGTTCCAGTCAGCTTGTTCTTGTATTCCCGGTATATATTGACAAATAGTTCCATCCGAAGTTTAACGCAACAGCAACAGCAACAACAGCTCCCCACATCCAAGGTTCTGTTGACCGTCACATAAAGACACACATATACATGCGCTTTCAGAATGCCGGATAGATAAATAGATAGACAGACAGACGGACAGACATACAGGCTGCCACCAGTCTGCCGTAGCTTTTCAGACTTAGCCTTCATACGCACAAACACACCACCAATACCACGATGGTGGAAGAGTATTGCGCGGTGTGTACTAGGAACTGGAAATGGAACAAAACCAGAATCAGCCTGCTGTTATGGTCGATTTTTTTTCTTATGTCTCCTCTTTTCTTGTTGGCATTCTGCTGGTTGTTTCCGCTGCTGCTGCTGCTGCTGATCGGTTGAGGGTTGCTGTAACGCACATGCAAGCCGATGCCATCAGTTGTGTTTGTGCCATTGCGAAGCTAGTATCTCGTGTCTGGGCTAGCTTCTATATCCGTATTCCGTCAGTTTTTGCGGCACTTGTTTCTACACGCTCTTTCGTTGCCATAAAAAAAAAGTTAAAGCCCCGGCCACTCCGTCGTTTCTTTTGAGCGACACACTGCGATTTATTTACGTTTATTTATTTTCGCTCTGCTACGCTTACGTTGACGGTTGACTTTCATGTTACCCAGCTACGTACGTACTTAACGCATCCCATGCGCGTATGTATTTATATCGGTGTGTGTAATACGTAGTGCTCTTCGAAGTGCGTTCGTCACCGTCGTCGTCGTCGTCGTCGTTGTCGTTGCGATTATTTTTCGTTTGGTGTATAAATTTGTTTACAGCGCAGAAGCTGTATTATTTTTGCCCATCGTACACTAACGTAGCCATCCGCCCGGTCCCCTGTTTGCCACCCAACAGCACGCCTGCACGTCTTTGCCATTGCATACCAACGCGCTGTATGCTGCTGCTCCTGCTGCTGCTGCTGCTACTACTGCCTCTTCCTACTGCACGTTGGAATATTGTGAATGTGAACATCGTGTCATGTTTGTCTGCGGGTGTCGGTCGCTTTTCTGCTGATTCTTGCGTCAGTGTTATTTTGATATTTCTACATGAATCCTCCTGTTCCGTTGGTATGTGTTGGCCACAATCGTCAGTCACCGTTTCAAGTGCAAAGTGTTTGAATCTAAAAAACTGACAAAATGTTTTAGCGAAAGAGAAAAAAAAAAATACTAAAAGAAAAGAAGAATTTCAAACAAAAGTTGTCAAAATGCATTAAATAGTTAAACAGTGGCGAAGCATCTGAGCAAAAGGTACATCTTTTTCTTGTTCAAATACCTATTTTTAACTGTTTTCTTATTTTAATAGCCAAATGTGTGAGACGCCATAAATTTATGTGAACTTTGTCCTGTATGTCCTCTAAGAACTATTTTTCGAAAGTCAAGAACTCATTAGCAGTCCTTTCGAATGGTTATTTTAGAGTTTAAGTCGTGCGCAATTCTTTCGGGAACTCAAATTTCGGAAATAAGTTTCAAACAACCCCGTTTTTTATGACCATTTTTTTTTTATTTGGTGCAGCCTTACAGAGTTTTTGATACCCGTTAGTCAATGCAGTTACAATTTAAATCAGATGAACTCATTTTAAAATAATGGTTCGAAAAACTGTTAATTCAAAGCAGAAAATTTCGGTACTTCTTCGGTACGCTTCTTCAGGAAAATTATACACATTTTCAATTTTCCAAACTCTGTAAAATGTGTTAAAAATATCGGGAAAAAACTTTCAATGGGATTTTCACTAAATTATACTAGGCCAAGAACGTCGCAGACGCTTAACTCCAGCTCAGGATCTTAATTAAGTTAAACTGTTTAAAAACAAAATCGTACAGCAAGTAGCCTTAAACCTTACTAACAAATGGTCATAATTCCTTGAAAAGACATTTAATGCAAGAGCAACTCGCCTTCTTCTTGGAAGAAGTGGTCCCAATAGCTACACTCATGCCGTAACAAACTTCAGGCAAATAAAAGACAACTCATGTAAATCTTAATAAAACTTTAACCACAACCGACTGGAACCGAATTATTTCCTTTTAAATGAATGAACAAAATTATGGCATTTTAAAAGCGATCAACCATTTTGTTTTTAAAATCTGAAACAGGGTGGTAGGAAATCCATTAATATATGAAGGTACTTGAGGGCACATATGACGCGTTCAAAGAAAAAGAGGAACTTATTTTTATTGCAATCAAAAGAGCGACGTAAAAAAATGCTAAGCGAAAAGAGAACAGTACAAGTCATACGATCCATCGAACTTTTATATTATTATCCGTTGCTGTTCTATCAAAGGCGCTTGAGTTCTAGATACTGTATTGAGCTGGATATAGCTGAGTTGATGATCTTCACAAGATTATTTTTTATAAACTTAGAAGAACTTTTTGAAAATGAGAGAAAACCATATTATTTTGAACAGAATAAAATGCGACATATCATAAGAATGCATTGATTTCAAAACAGCAACTAAACTACTTTTTGATTTACTAACAACACCACTAAATAATACTCCTTTCGGAAATTTGAGTCAATCGATCGGCACCTGCTAAAGGACAAAATTAAAAAAGTGCAGAAAAGAATGTAGAATCCAAACATCTTGACAACTGGCACTCAAATATTTAACAAAGTTTTTGTTAAAATATGTAATGTCAACAAGGCAATTCTACAACTTCGTAATAGAATCCACAAAAACAAGTCTAAATAAAATTAAAATCCTTAGACTTCATGACACTATTCTTTGCTAAACAACTCTAGCTTTCTCGAGTAACTGGAGTGAAACCTTATCGCCACTGAAATACTACATTAACATTGGAGATAAATAAAGAGAGAGTTTATTGCAGGTACGAATTTTGGAATGTTAGCATTGAGATCAGACTAAGTACAACTCTTGTTCACTCTCTCTCGACAAACAAAACTTACGCTCTATAATTCAATAATCATGCCATCCTACTGTATGCAGTACAAATTTGATCAAGCAGCTCTGATGAAAATAGATTAATAGCGTTCGTCGAAGCAAAATCTTTCGTAACGTCCATTGGCAAGAACCGAATACCATGGAACCACAAGATATACTACTGTGGGCAAAAAATGTCGTATATTAAAATGTTCATCTTTTGTTCTAAATTCATTTCATCTTCCTTAAAGTAGTCCCCCCGGATGTATTACACTAGCGTCAACGTGTTGGGCAATTTTTAGAACATGCTGCAAAGTCCTATTCCGCATAGTTTTAATTTCTTCTTCGTTTCAGTTTGTTTCTCGTTTATCAATTCCAAACGGTGTCCACGAAGCGGTCTTTTGAGTTTAGCGAATAGCTAGAAGTCATATGATGCTAAGTCCGGCAATTACGGTGTTTGCGGAACGATATGGGTCGAGTTTTTGGCAAAATGATCGCGAATTTTCCTTGCAGTCGAGATTTCGAGATTTCATTTTTCTGAGGCCCAAATGGTCACTCAAAGTAGATTTTTACTGACATTTAACATGCTGCAAAGTCCTATTCCGCATAATTTTAATTTCTTCTTCGTTTCAGTTTTTTTCTCGTTTATCAATTTCAAACGGTGTCCACGAAGCGGTCTTTTGAGTTTAGCGAATAGCTAGAAGTCATATGATGCTAAGTCCGGCAATTACGGTGTTTGCGGAACGATATGGGTCGAGTTTTTGGCAAAATGATCGCGAATTTTCCTTGCAGTCGAGATTTCGAGATTTCACTTTTCTGAGGCCCAAATGGTCACTCAAAGTGGATTTTTACTGATGCTTCCTATATTCCAACAAGGTCAGTAAGGTCTGTGTCTGTCAATCGATAATTTTGGAGCACTAATTCTTTGATTTTGTTGCCGTTTAGCTCATCAGTTGATGGTCGTCCTGGCCGTGCCTCTTCTTCAACGCTTTCTCGGCCCTCTTTGAATATTTTGTACCACTCATTAACTCTTGCTTTCGATCCCCCAAAAAAATTAAAATCAAATTTCCCGATATTTTTTGCCCACCGTAGTAGCCTACATCGATAGTCAAGCGTATAAAATTGAGCTTCTTCGCTGACTAGGTCAAGAGGACCTAGAATGGAAGACAATACTTCAGCAAGGAAATTATTCGTTTCGGTACTCAGTGGCGGTCAATGCAAGGAGGGAACCACTTCACAACATCCTACACTTGTTTCTCTTGATTTCTCTTTCTCTCATACTTATGTTTTGCCCCATTTTCCCAACCAAGACAGACTTAACTGAATAGGTTTGACCTGAAATCCTTGGTTCAAAGCTAACAAAAAAGTAAACACTGTACTGGAAGCCAAGGCAATATATTCCAAGAATGCCCGAAAATTTTTGTATGTAGAAAATTAAATGAGTACGGTGAAAAGTCATGGACCTTAATGAATTATCCAGTTTATAACAAAGCTTAATGAAATGCTTTAGGTTCATTAAGAGTAAGAAAATATACGAAGATTTCTATTAAATTTATTTCTATTAAATCTCAAAAATCGACACAAGCAAGACAACTAAAAACCGTCGAACTAAATTAAACTTATTCAATATTTGGACACAATTTTATAAAAAAAAAGTAATATTACCTCTCCCAAATTAATACCTGCTTGATCTGAAGTAATTAGATCTGCATTATTCACAGAACATTTTTATTTTATTCACAAAAGTACAAAAAATGAAAAATCTGTCACTCAAGATGTGCTTTGTCTGTTGTCTTTTCTATCAGCCAATACAGATTTGTTCTAAACGAAATTTATTTTAACAACTCCATGTAGTTTGGAAACCTTAAATCGAAATATGAAAATTCAATATATAAAAGTCAGTAGCAGTCGTATCGATAAAATTTGTCACAGACGGTCATCTATCCAAGGTACAAGATTTTACTCACTGCATATTTCCTATAATATAACATATCCTGAAGAACTTAAGTCTAATTTGATTTTTCATCATCATGGAGTCTATCTTTCTATGAATTACTATCAGCTTTTTCACACTGATTGCTTTTAGAACTCAATAAATTCAAACTAATTTAAACATATTTAATAATTTTTTTTAAATTTTTTTTCAGTCTACACACCCAGAACTAAATGTTTGTTTCCATGAGGCAAATTCATTTGCTAAGAATTCTGTCAACAATAACTTTAAA
Source organism: Tetanocera ferruginea (assembly GCA_958299015.1). Classification (NCBI taxonomy): domain Eukaryota; kingdom Metazoa; phylum Arthropoda; class Insecta; order Diptera; family Sciomyzidae; genus Tetanocera; species Tetanocera ferruginea. Next base: position 3,824,877 of record OY282643.1, on the reverse strand, counting down.
AATTCATATCATATCATACCATAGTACAACAAATAAGGTAGCTGCAGGGCTGAGAGCCGAAAGTCAGAACTGTCAAAAAATACTGAACGAAATAGAGCTATGAAAAAAGACATCAAATAATTTGTATTGAATTTGACAATTCTGACTCTGAGAGAGAGAGGATTGATAACCCTGCAGCTACCTTGTTTATTGCACTATGTATCATACCAGTTCATCTGCGAAAATACTTTGATCACCCTTCAACAACTATTAAAATTATAGAAAAGCAGTTCTTTTCAAAATATTTTCTGATGGCCTACTATAAAATTATATAAATTTATGTATTTTCATATCGGTTCATAAGAAATAATAAAAGCAGCACAGACGCAGACTGGGATTTGAACCCAGGACACTTGCGTGTTAGGCAAACACATTACCGCTGGCACTGTGAAGGTCGCCAACTCTGCTCTTTCAACTGTTTTGAGTTCTTACCGAACTGCTCTAACTGAAAGTATATGTTTTTCACAAAGATTTAATAGCAAAACATTATATATATTCTACCCTCTGGCCGACACATTTTAATACCCCAGAATATTTCAATTAATTTTTTATATTTTACTTCTTACTTTGCTGTCATTCCTGCCAATCGTGAAAGAACGTGACTTTTTCAAAAAACCAAAAAATAAAAAAAAAGCCAAGAGAAATAAACGAACAAAGAAAAATGAGCAACACTCAAGAACGGCAGCAACAAATTCCCGGTTGTTTTATTCCCCTCCATAAGATTCAACAGAATTATTGCATTTGCTTAATTAAATGGAAAAATAAACGTATAGAATTTTATGTAAATATACAGAAAAATTAGAGAAATAAAGACACAAAAAATAAAACGAAAACGAAAAATAAGAAAGAATAATTGACAATAAAATTCCATTGGCAATTTTTTTTTTTTGCTCTTCTTTTGTTTGCCATGAAACTGAAGCAAACCCACCCGCTTATTTGCTGGCAGTGTGTCCTGTCTGTGGAATGCCTGAAAACCAAGTTAAAATAATTGAAAAAGGATGAAATTTCATTTCAATTCACTGCTAATGTTTCTTTCTTTACTTAATTATTTAAAGCATTCTTTTTTTTACACAATTATTCGATGTATTTTTTGAGCATACTTTTCTGACTTTTGTATGACTGGTGGTTTATTTTAAAGAAAAAGTTTTGCTTTTTTAAAATTCTCTTCATATGTTCTTTTAATTTTGAGCTTAAATTTTCAAAGACAATAGCAGCTGGCTGTTATGCTCTGTTTCTTACAATTTTCTTCATGAAATTTGTTGTTACACCTCAGGGGAATAGGTAGCTGAACCCGTTTTCCCTGTTATGACCGTTATACCCGTTATCCCTTATCTACATTTTCACTCGTTACTTTTTATACTCTCGTATATCAAACAATTTATGGCTAACTTTTGAATTCTATGCCATTAACTCTAATAATACCCCGATTTCTGTGGAACAAAAAAAAAAAACCCAAGGGCGATGTGCGTTTTGAGGGTATTGTTTTTCACACTTTCCATCTCGTTTTTCTTTTTAGACATAATTTTCTTGCTCCCAGAAAATGGGTTTTTCCTTCAGTTGCTCCACATGCTGGCAAAATAATGTCAGTTGTTGTTGTTGTTGTTGTTGCTGTTATTGTTTTTGTTCATTCATCCTTCATTAGTGACTCATTGACAACCTTCTCCCGGGTATTTTGCTCTCAGCTCAATGACATGTCACGAGGTTGTTTTCTTTGATGCTTTTGCACTCATTTCCGCCACATCCGTTTCGCTATTATTACCACCACCAACACCATAGTCACCGTTATTTTCGTTAGTGCTTTGGGTGGGAGTAATACTTGAAAACGTGTGCTTAAAAGTTGGATTAAGATAGCTTTTATGCAATACGCAGCAGTAGTGAGAGTGATACAAGTGCGAGAGCGAGATAGACAGAGAGAGCGTAAAATCAAGTATTATGGAAATGTAAAAAGAGTAAGAGAGAGCTATTGAGGTGTTTTCTTTGATTATAATAAATGAATGAAATCTTTTTTGCCGGCAGTGCTGCTAAATTAATTCATTATATATACTTGAGGCCTACACACACCCCACACCCACACCCACACGCCCCTAATTATAATAATTTAATATCTAACTCTCGTGTTAGTAGTTTTATGCGGAATTTCAGGTGCTCTTGCTCAAAATTTCTGACTAAATTGTTGTCATTCACAGAATTATGGAATTAGAATAAGCAAACAGAGAAGAAAGAGATTATAAGCAGAAATTTTGCTAATAAAGGTTTACTTAACTTGCATATAGAAAGTGTTTTTTCTTGACTAACTGTAGAGTTTGTGAACATAACAGGGCTTTTCAATGACAAAACATTGTTTTTAATTTTATGATAAATTAATTATGTTTTCTAATAAACAGTGCAAATCTACACATATCTTCCTTTTATTAAGATATCCCACCCACTTGTACTGTTTTATCGTTTTTATATGGCTTTTGATATATTCCTGAGAGAGCAATAAATATTCTTACATGTATATCTCTCACGTGCAGAAGTTTTATGTGCTTTTGACGTTTACGTGGCTAGCATGAGTAAAATTTCATTTCTCTCATTTTCGCTTTATTTTATTACTCTTTGTTGTTGCTTTTATTTTTGGCTTAACGTCCTTGTTATCTGCTTATCTAGTTTTATGTTTATTTATTTTTATTAACTGTTATACTTATTAGTTGCCTTTCATGCCTGTCTCCAATTCTGCTCTCCTTAAAGTGAAATTGAAGTTTTCTGCTCAATTATTCACTTTATCCGGATGTTGTCTCTATGGATACGAAATTTAAAAACATTTTTCTAACATATTCTGTTATTTTACTTTACGTTAAATTTCTTTCTGTATTGTTGTTTATTAAAAATTTACAAGGTTTTCTTAGAATTCTCTTTCTTAAATGTCAACATACTTAACAGTATTTAGGTGATGACCTTCAGTAAAATGCCAGAGTTTATTGTCAGCGTGGGGCATATTTGCGTGCTCATTAAATTTTTTGTTATTTTTTAAATATATATTTTAAAAATTTAGAAATTTTATTACACAGATTCATTATTTTGCTTAATTTTAGCTCAATCAAAATAACTTTCTACCATAGGACACACAGTAATAGCTTAAAATAAATGGTCTCATACAATTTTTTAAATCATAAAAAACTACTCGAAAACTACGCATGTTTTTACATTATAATGATGTTTAACATCTGATACTTATAAACTTCTTCTGCATGAAAGGTCATTTCAAGAAATTTAATTAAAACAAAACTAAAATTTTATCTAGTAATGAGCAGCAAGCAACCTTGAATAACATGACCATCATATTTTTCACAGGAAATAAAATATTTTAAACATAAAATGTGGTATATCACCTAATCACCTTAAGCCTAATAATATGCTTACAGACGTTATCATCATCATCATCGTTAGTGCATTTTTCACAGCTAAAAACTTTCAATTTAACACAATTAATTCTTTAAAGACGCTTATTAGTATTCAGACAGCATGTCTTAACTAACTATCATTCGATCTAAACAATTTCAGTGTTAAATTTTTAGAGCAAAACCACCATCCAACCAACCACAAACCAAGCAGTAACCAAAATTATGACAACTCAGCATATTTAATATAAACGCACCACTACGACATAATGCGAGCAATACTGCCTGGGTCTGCATTCGTAACCCCGAGCTGCTAGTTTCTGCTTGAAGCTAAAGTTGTGAACAAAATAAAAAAAAAACAGAAAATATGAAACTATGACATGGTGCCATAATTATGAGTATATTAAGAACAAAGCAGAAGAAGCAGCACAGCGAGCACATTAACAGAAAATGTGAAGCATAGCCAAAGCCAACTTTTGACTTTTACCTAGCTACGCAAAACTTGTCCCAAAAACACAACAACAACAACAACAACAACAACAACAACCAGTAACAACAAAATAATGCAGGCAATAATTTGCAGCAGTTGCTTGAGTTCATGCATTACTAAGTAAGCACTTGATTGCTTTGTTATATGGTCTGGTCTTTGTGCGCATTTCTCACTTGGTTTCACACAGATAGGTTTTTCTTCCCCTACACATGGTATTTAAATTCATGCGTCGTTGCAGCAGCAGCAGCATTACGACTGAAGTATGATATGAACATTTCTTTTTATATTTTTTGTTTTTTATTCAAGCTCGATTGATACTCGCTTGACTATCGTCTCAAGAGGGTTCGTTTCGTTTCAAATTTGTTTACCATGATTGTTGTTGGTTCTCGGTCTGGTGTCAAAAATTTGATCTTTACTTTATTGCGTTTGTTTGTTGCTTCTTTTTTCGAAACTGCGCGCTCATTGATCGAAACCATTTGGTGTGGATTTTGTTGTTTTCTTCTAACATTTTTTTTATCGAAACAAAATTTGTTGAGTTTTCTTTTGTACGTGTCGTAGAATAGTGTTTGTTTGTCGAATTCTGTTTTTTTTTCTCCTATATAATTGCTGTCAATAAAGGAAAAACGATAAATTTTCTTTGTTTGTCATCTTAATCATAGACTACGTCATATGTTTGCTTGGATACGCTACCTCTGGATCTGCATAGAGCCTGAGCAGATGTTGTCTCAAAGTTCCCGAATTGAACAGATATGTGTGTGTGTTGGATCAAACAGTTTGTCCGGTTATGAGTTATAAGAAGTAATGAGTTGATTTTTATATCCTAAAACTAAGCACGTCGGTGTATATTAACTTTGTGCAAAAGTTTGAAGTAACGCATATAAATAAGCAGGTCCGTCACCTTGTGAGTTGATTTATCCATGTCCGTCCGTTTGTGTGTGTCCGTGTGTGTTGTCCGTAAACACAGAATACGGAGTTGAGTTATGGCATGAAACTTGGTAAACATGCTCACATGGGCCTAAGAATATGTGCCATTGAATATTTATAGAATCCGCCCACGGACACGCCCATCTCTCATACAATCCCAATATTGAAAACTCTATAAATAGGCTTATACAGAGCTACAGAAATAAAATCAAGGCTGTATATTTAAAGTGGAACGAAGTGTATGGAGGCAAAAAATCTTCAGAGGCTTCATTCGTTTTTGGAAAGTCCTCATCGAAAAAATATTTTCTGAATCTTTGGTTTTTTTCTGCCATATTAAGGTTAAGTGCACTCATGGAAAAATGCTTTTACCAGGAACCACAATCATTACGAGCTATATCAAAAACTTAAGCAATAGTCATTGTTTTCAACAATTTCATTGTTTCAATTTTTTTGCTGAAATATAAAAATCATTTTCTGATATTTATTTTATAAATCAAAATAAAAATAATGTTCTTATTTTTATTTCTTTTACTCACAAGGAAAGGTCCCCAGGTGACAGTCTACGATTTGAATGATTTTCGGATATGTGATACAAGCAGGGCTTGAAATAACAGTTACTTGAATTGTACTTTTTTTATCAAAAATATTTTGTTTTTGAACAGAACAAAAAAAAAATTATAAGGGAGAGTGGGGTGTTGTGTGTGTGGGTTTAGTTTTTGTACGAAATCTTCTTTAAAAATTAATATTTCTTTTTCCGGAAACATTTTTTGTTTAGCTTATTCAATTACCTAACAACCTGCTATGCCATTTTTTTGAAACTAAAAAGTTTTAAAAATTTTCTTGAAGCCTAAAAAAAAGATTGGAATTTTGTATTTAAAAAAAATTATGTGGTGTTGTGAGACACTACTTTAAAAATAACAAAAAGGAATTTTTTGCTTAAAGTCCTTATTGAAATAGGTAAAAAATTAAATTACAGATAAGAAAAACTCTTCGCGTTAATCTAATTCGGCTAACAGTTAAAATATCCGGTTTTTATTTTTGCACACTGCAAATGAACAGTTTGATCACATTTATTGCAACTAATGATATTGTTTTCGTCCAAACTTTTTGGCATGTTTGCCCTACAAAAGATGCAAAAATAAAAATCTTCTTGATCTAATGACAAAACTCTTTCCGGTACGTATTTCGTATGATGACTACGCTTTGCTGGTTCCTTCAGCTATTTTTTCTGCTTTTGATCGGCTATTCTCTTCAATAACGCCATATTCTCGGATGATGTTAATAAGGTTGTATACATGGGTTCCGGCCTCGTTTTAATTTTTGGAATGGGACATCAGACTTCAGAGGACTAACCTTCTCTAGTGCACTCCTCAGCTCAGACGCCTTGAAAAACCAATTTAACTTGTAAAATATTGGAAAAACTCGTTTCCTGCCAGTTTTGACACTTTGCTATTCAACAAAATCGACTAATTTATCATTTGAAGCCGATGCGGAGAAATTCTGTCTTCAACTTTTCCATATAACGGGTTCCATACACTGTCGATTTATCAAGATTATATGATTTGCAGACAACTCGAAAACAATTATTTTTTATGGCAATTTCTTTGATGGCTGCCACTAGGTGGATGGATGTTACATTTCCTTTTGGCTTTGGCTATACTTTATATGCATTAAGTGGCATGATGGCTATAAAAATAATTAAATAAAAACAAAAATTTACTGTCTCACAACACCCCATATTTACTGTCTCGAGACACCCCATATTCGACATTTTCAAATGGCCACTGCGCCATCATCACATGCAATTTTCTTTGCAAAATCACTTCGGTGGGCTTAAAGGCAATGGAATAAATAGATATCATTTTAATAAATATTTACCTTCACGTTTAATTGGCAATGTTTCTGGAAATTTCAAAAAGGCAAGCTGCACAAAAAACTTTTAAGAGCGCGATCAAAACTCGAAATTGTAACAGACACTAGGAACACGTGTCAATGCGATGAGTACACATAATAAGTGAGATCCAATTGAGAAAATATCTTACAGTTGTTGTGAGCATTCATAACATTACCACTATATCAGATATTGACGTGTCTCACAACACCCCATTCAGTCATTATTATTTTTTGTATATTGCATATACAATACGCTGGATTGATTGGTAAACCGATGCTGCTTGGTCGAATTTCGGTTCGGTATGAATAGTTATTAAAGAAAAAAAAAAAAGGGTGCAGTTCACCTTATCACACCATCAATTTCGTGAATTTTTCTTAAGGAATTTTGCTCGAATAATGTTCAACAGCAAAACAAAATATGCCTGAAATGACATCCTTGAACCCCATTCAGCCTTAAAACGGTCTTACGTGTATACTTTTTTATTCAAAAATTTAACATAACAAATTCCTATGAAAAAAATTCACAAAATTCAAAGTACAATCTTATCGTTGGTGCGTATATATTTTTGACCATCACGACTGAACCTATCCATCTCATATTCACACCATGTGTTTGTCTGGTGACCCGAAATATTTTATTTTTGTGAAATCCCCCTATTTGGCACAAAATAGGCAAAAATATATAGAGATTTTCATATCCTCATGAATGCCCAGTTTTTGTGTAAGATAAAATGGGCAGTTTTGAATCACACTTTGATTTTGTGCCATAACTTTCTCAAAAATCAATATGTTTTTAGAGCAAATAGTTCTCATGACAAAAATGAAAAAAACAACGGTCAATTTTATGTTTTTTGGCGACAATTTGTATATATGTCGCGGCATGATGTCTGAGTAAATCTTGAAAAACAACATAAAAAAGAAACAGTTTCGATAGTAAAGTAAGGGTAGACGTAGAATTACGTTTAAGTTGTAACCTCTTCTACTTTGTCTCTTTGGTCCGATTGTTTTGTTCATTTTGCACGTATTTTTATTGATCTTCCAAAAATTAACAAATAAATGAATAACACTCAATTATGGACTACTTATCGAGGCCAAAACAAAGAAAAAGTTAAAAAGTAAGTATGATTAAATGAGCAAGCAAAAAAAAACAAGCAAAATTTCAAATTTTTTCGATAATTTTTTTAAGTTTGATAGGTTGAGTTCATTGACTTAGTTGAAAAGAAGGCGAAGCAAATGCACTTTCCATTGGTGCTACTTTCGTCTCTGCCCGATATATAGTTTGCGAGCTACAGTCAGTTTAACTACTAATTTCATATTAAAATTAAGACCCCGATTTTTAAAAAATCGTATGGTTACTATATGTCACGCTGAGCACATGTCCTTTCCTCTCGTCTCTGTCTGATATTTAGTTTGTGAGCTACACTTTCGTCTCTATTCGATGTATAGTTTGCGAACTACACTCGCTAGTGCTAGTGTGATGTGGAATCCAAATTAATTTGCATTAAAAACAAAAATTAAAATTTTTCGCCATCTATTGGGTTAAAGCATAAAATGAAATATGATCCAACTCCAAAGCAAAACCAAAGCATACAAACATAAACAAAAAAAGAAAAACAAAGAAAGCAGCAGGCACATTATAAGCAGCTGATGATTGATTTTCGTAAATAAAAACATGAATTTTTCTTCTTATATTTTACTATTTTGTGACTTTAATATAATAGTAACAATTTCCAAAATAAGATATTCATTCAGCGCAGGATATATCTGGTATTTTAGTATCTATATTATCTTTGAACGAAGAGTATTAAAGGTTGTAGGTATACCCTAAAGTATTCGCCAAAAAGTTGCCTAATGACCTTGAAAAAATCTGTTAAAACGACCCAATACAAACCGCGCTGTAAGACGTAATTCTACGTCAAAAAACTTCAATTTACTTTGATCTCACATAAAACGTTCATAAAATTCATTAATAATGCGTAATACGTATGACAGATGTTGATTTGTTGATTCACAACTCTCCATTTTAAATTTTCGAACATAGGCGATGCGTCATCAGCACACAATGTTATTTATACAAAATCACTTCGGTGGGAAAAAGGCAATAGATCAGAGATAATTTTGGCGATACTTACGTATCGATACACTTCCGAAATAGTTTTCAAAAAATTTATCCGCGTTGATCCTCGAAAAAACTTTTTTCAACACTCAAAAAAATCAAATTTTTGATGGCACAAATCCTTATAAAAGTTGAGAGCCCAGACTAGTAAACAATTTTGACACTAGTTTACTGATGTCAAGCAAATTCAACATGGTGGATATTTGAGTAATTCACAACTCCCCATGATTTAAAACTCCCCATTTTACTTTACTTTTTAGTGTTGAATAAGAATTCTTACATATCAATTTTTATTACTGTAGTTTAAATACAAATCTCTTTATAGTGATTTTAATTTAATGGTTGTATGCAGGTAGGCGTGTCAGTAGGCGGGTTCCAAGAAATTCAATAGTGCAGATCCTTGGGTCTACCTTAACATGTGCACCAAGCTTAAAACTTACTCATAATTCTAAATTTGCTACAATCATTTTATCAATTCCTACTACGTAAATAAGTGTTGAAAGAAGCTTTTCAGCATTCAAATTTATTTGAAATGACTATCGGTCAAAATTTTCGTAGAAAAATTTTGAAAATATATTATTAGTAAGGATTAACACTAAAAATCTTAAAAATCTTAAATAAAATCAAATATGTAAGAAAAAGTCTTTTAATTTAACTGCGACTCAATTTTAGGATTTTTTATGTAAAAAGGTTACTTCTTCATACTTTTATACCAAAACCTTTTCTACCAATATGTATTTTATATATTCTTCCACGAACGAGAACCAAGTTCATTGCGTTTGCTATGGTTTCCAATTCGCGAACCAAGCTTGAACTCTGATTTTAAATCATAAAAAATTTTTGATTTTTTTTAGACTGTGTGCAATATATTTTGTTAAAAATTTTTTTCTTTTAAACTGATTTTTATTTCTGAAAAATTTTTTTTTGTACATATTTATTTCAAGAACAGAATTTTTTTGTTCATATTTTTTGATTAAATTTTGAACTTTTTATTTTGTTCTTTTTTGGATTCAATCCCTGGATAGAAGACAAAAATCTAAGGTCAAAGTATTTTTTTATACGTGCTCAATCTGATGGTTAAGGGTTTCAAACTGGCGTTCAAAAATCAGCGAAAATTTGGTTTTTCTGCTATAATTTCGCTATTTTCCAAAGAAACATTTACAAATTTGGTACCAAACGAATGCTCTTAGAAAACCACACACGATGGCATAAATTTTTCATAAGCAAATTTTGTTGTAATTTTTAGTAATGTTTAGTTGATATCAAACAAGTATGTTGACACAATTATTTCATGTTAATTTATATTGGACTTGGCAATTTGTAAACTTACCTTTTTTTTGTTTTTTTATATTTGTAACTGTTTATAATAAAATTTTTGTTTTATTGAAATGCATTTATTTTCCTTAAAGAAAAAATTTCATTACATTAAAAGTGCCCAAAATGGGTTCTCATGTCTAAATATTTTATCGAAAAAGTTTACATTTCATAGGGCCCCTCCATACACAATGAGTGCTTTTTTCTTGCAAGCCTCATCGCACTAGTTAAAAATAGTTTTAATCATCCAAAGTACCAAATATGGACATTTTGAAGATATGCATAAGAAATGGAATGCATTATTTTACTGATATTTCTGCATTTATATTTAGCAAGAAAAAATCAGAAAAATCTTCTAATTCCAAACCTCAACTTTGTGAATGAATAACTCATCAGATATGAAAATAATTTCTTTTATTTAAATTTTATAATAAAAAACATTAATTTTAAAACAAGTCCACATCCTTCAAAGTGCGTTTCGACTTAAATTCGTTTTTATATGGTTTTTTTAAAAAAAACATTATATATTTGATAGATCTTCAAAATAGTACCACTTCCTGTAATTTTTTAACAATTTTGTTATAATTCAAAATTTTTTTTATTACCTCTCATTACTACACTCTCAAAAAAAAATTGTTAATTCTAACAAGAAAATGACAATAATATTGGTTAAAATAGCATTAACAATAGCAATTGTTGAATTCTGGTTAGAAGTAACAATCGAAATTGTACAATTTTTGTAAATACATTTTGATGGCAGACTTGTCATTTATGAATGTAAAAATGTCAAAACATAATGTCAAAAATGTTGAAACGTCAACAATGAAGTGTCAAAAATCAAATTTCAAAAATCAAACGTCAAAAAATTAAACGTCAAAAATTTTATGTCAAAAATTAAACGTCAAAATTTAAACGTCAAAAAATTTAAATTTTTCTGTAAAAAAAGTCTTGCATTTAAAATACGAATTTTATTTGATTATATTTCACAATTATTTTTAGCAGGCATTTTTGTTTTATTCAGAATTTTTAAATAAACTTGGCTGGTTGAAAGCAGTTTTCGCTTCAGTCTTTCGTTGCTTTCGTCTACCTCTTCTGTGGAAAAACCTGTTGGACAATCTGCTTTAATAAATTAAATTTTCTTATAAAAATAAGACGCACGCTTAATATTCAAAATCAAGATCTTCATCCAATTATTCTTCATCCATTTCTTAAGAAAATATCTGCACGGAAATAAATCTCCAAAGAATCGTTTAGATTAAGAATCATGGTTAAACATCAAAGCACCGAACATGAAATATGAATAGACACCATCAAATATAGCTTAATGATATAAAATGTAATCATTATATTTACCTTTATTTCGTTAATTATATGTTCCTTTTGCAAGCACCAGCATACAATTTTTATGTTCTGCTGAATTGAAGTTTAAAAAAAACAAAAAATTTCAATTTTTTTTTTTTTTTAATTGAAGTTTAAATTTTTTCAACAAACAATTGAATTGTTGAATTCAACAATAAAAAAAACAACAATAAATTTAACAATATTACAATAAGAATTGTCAATCCTTGAAAAGAAAAAAATTAAAACTGAAAATCAAAGGAAAATTTGATCATGGAAATTGTTAAATTTATTAACAATTGAAATTGTTGAATTTTAACAATAATTTTGGGAGAGTGTATAGTTTACTGTAAACATGTATTAAGAGATAATAAATTGTGCAAAATATTTTTTGTTTTTGAATTTGAAAAATTTTAATTATCAAGGGTACCCCCTTGTGTAAAGTGAATATTCAAGTCATATTTTTTATTATGCTTAGCATCTGGTATTTAACACAATATTTATTAAAGCACATGATTGAAGCATTTGAAAAGCATTAAGTTGTACTTTTTTAAAGATCTATAATTTCAAGCAAAAAAAATTAAAACCAAAAAATTATTTTTGTTTTAATTAAAATTGAAAATTATTGTTTTTTTTTTTTTTGTTTGAGCAAACAATAAATATCAAAAATAATTTTTATTTTCGAGAAAATAATAATATCAAAAAATTATTTTTATTTATCATAAAAGTTAATTATTATTAAAGGAAAATATAAAAAATCAAAAATTAGTTCTATTTCTGAGCAAAAAAACAAAGTAAAACAATTTTTATTTCTGAGCATAAAAAATAAAAATCAATTTATAATAATTATTTGTAATTTTTGTGTTTAAGAGGCAATAAAAATTCAATCAAATCGGTATTCTGAAAATATTATTAAAATTTCAAAATAATTATTATTTTGGGTCCCTGCTACTTTGACCCTATACATTTACTGATCTGGTAAAAAAAAGCATGTGTAAAAATAACGCATGATTTTTTTTAAAAGTTTCCTCACGTTGATTCATGCATTAGCATGGCTTGATGGTTAGTCGATGGACTCTCATGCGAAATCCAGGTTCGATTCTTGTAATGAAAGGTTTTTAAGACTAATCGTATTTTATAAGTAGTTTATTTAGCCATAAAAAAGTAACCATTTGGTTATATTAACCACATTTCTTAGTTTAATTAAGCCTCAAAAACAGATTAAATGGTTACCTTAATCAGACGATTCATGTTGGAAAATTATTACATGAGATTTGGCTAAAATTTGATTGAAATATCCAGATAATTTCTCATATTTCATAGTTTATGTCTCATTATATTCATATTTAATAAAACTAACTAAACAACAAGCAATTGAACACAAAAATGGTGTTTTTGTTTTTGTAATAAATTTTTTCTCATTAATGATACTCTAACAAAGCAGAAAGACATTAATTAAAAAAAAATTTAACTCAATTTTTAACACTCCACTTTTCCGCATTCAAAAAAATATTAACAACATTATTCTTTCTTTTTCGTTACAGTTCCACTTCATAACGTACAGCAGCAACAGCAACAGCAGCAGCAAATCTGTAGACAATCCTAAGACAACAACAGAGCAACCCACAACTTCAAAATTCAAGGCTTTGAAGAAAAATTCAAAATAAATCGAAAAACTAAACCACCTGAAATTTAGACGCACAACAATTCATTCCTAAACTTGGATTAACTTGATATGTCTTTGGGGTTAGAAGCACTTCTAGAAGCTGCTCACTTTCTTGAGCAGCAGGAGAAACTCAAGTTGTCACCACAGCCAGCGGCACCCACGATCACCATCAATGAGCAACGCTATATTGTGCAACGTCCGAACAACTATGATAATGTTGTTGTAACAACGGCCGCAGGTATAGGCCTGAATAACCACAATAACAGCAACAACAGTAGCAGCAACATCAACAGCAACAGTATCGTTAACAGCAACGGTAGAAATTCAAGCACGCGCCATATAAATTCTGTGTCATCGTCGGCGCCCGCAGCTGGAGCAACATTTCATCATGCAAACGGTTTAACCATAACTAGCAGCAACAACAGCAGCTGCAGCAGCAACAACAGTCAATTATTAGTAGCAGCAGCAGCAGCAGCGGCAAATCACAACAACGATTATGAATTCAGCCATGGTAGTCTTGTTGCTGGCGTAGCAACAACGCAGCAGGCAGCCAATGGCAGGTCCAGCGAAGGTCGCATCAACGGTAAGTCAGTCATTTTCAATAACGCCTTTAATAATGCTTATTTTTGTCTGGCGTTGGATCAAATTAATTCATTGTTGATTGATTTCCTGTTTATATTAAATCAAGCAATTTTACACACCCAAAGAAAAATGTTGCAAAGTATGTTCTTGTCAAAATGTTATAACATTAACTTGGTATTGATAAACTTTATACATTATTTGTTTTGTGTATATATATTTATTCACTGACCTTTGGCATTTTGCTTTATTAAATATATATAGAGGTTTCATCAACACATTTAATCATCAATACATAATAATTATTATAATTATACTATAGTAAAAACTAAAATATTTAAAATAACCTCTACTCGAGCATTGGTCGGTACAACTCTTGCAAATCTTACACGCACACACTCATACAAGCAAGTAGACATTGATGTACATAAATCATTAATTATTTAAGGTTCGAATTTATTTCATGTTTTATTTGGAATTATTAATTTTTATGCAGACAACCACCAGAAGAAGGTTCCGGCTTGAGTTGTTATTTAACGCATTTTATTAAAGTTCTTATTGAAGTCAGGATGTTTTATTTATGTCATACCAAATGTCATGCCCTTTTTAGAAATTTCGTATAGTTTTTGTTATTATTTAACTTGCTAATTTGTTAAACATAGAAATTCCTTACGTCATATTTGAGATTGAAAAAAAAAAATATTTATTTAATAAGAATTATAAATCATAAAATTTTCGTCAGATGTCAAACAGTTCTTAAAAGCTTTTCCACATCACTTCAGATTAAGTACTTAGAGTTATAATCGTTTTCATAACATCATACATCATAACGTCATCTTTGTTTGAAAATATTGACATTTTGTGTATGTAACTAATAATTTGTATATGCAACTAGAAAAGTTAAGCCGAATGCATTAGCGGTATTCACAATGAGGTGTATGTGATCTTGTATTGTGTATTTGTTAGAAATTTGATATATTAATTACATTTTTGACTTCAGATAAAACTATGAAATCCCTATAGGGACAGACTAACTTCTTTTTGCAAACAAGTAATTTAAAAACTAATTCAAACTAGTGAGGTATATCTTCGACTTGATCGAAGTTAAAATGGATTTTAAAAGATTTTACTATTTTACTAATTTTATGACGTCTTAAATACAAGCATATCAAATTATTTTCCTGCAGCGTAAAGACAAGCCTCTTTATAAAGTTTTCAATTTTGGGGTTGTATGGCAGGTGAACGTGTTCTTGAGTTGACGCCTTATTTTTTTAACACGCCTCAGTTTTGAGATAAAATACACAAATAGTGAATTTCAGTTTTGTAGCTTAAATATTAGCCTATATTTAGAGATTTTTTTACTATTATGGGTTTAACGGGATGTGGGTGTGTTCGTAGGCGGATAACGCTCACTTTTCTTCCTCGATTTAGTTTTGATATTAAATACAAATGTATCAAATTATCTTCCTGTAACTTAAATAGTAGCCTCTGGAAGGTGGACGTGGATGAAGCCTTTTGTTCTATAACGCCGTAGTTTTGATAATAAATAAATAAATATCTAATTTTATTTTTGTAGCTTCGACAGTAGTCTCTATATAGTTTTAAATTTTGGGGTTGTATTGGTGGTGGGCGTGTGAGTGAGTGGATGACGCCCATTTTTTTAACAAACCTCAGTTTTAATATAAAATACACAAATACCATATTTCATGGGCTATATGGTATGTGGGTGTGCTTGTTGGCGGATGACGCGCACTTTTCTGCCACGATTTAGTTTTGATATAAAATACAAATGTATCAAATAATTTTTCTGTAGCCTCTATATAGAGTTTTTAATTTTGTGGTTAAAAACAAAAACATCTCATATAAAACAAAAATTCAATGGTATTTTAAGTTTATTTGAATTTTATGCCAAAATATGCGGCCTAGTCAATTCTGATTAACAATCCAGAGATCCTGAGTTCAAATCCCAGCTAGGTTATTATCGTATGCTTTACCTTTTCTTGTTTCTTTACACATTTGAAATGAAATGTTATGAAACGGTAAATAATAATAAGCACTAAAAACATTAATGTTTTAAAACATACTTAATGTGTACATAATCAAGCTAACACTCTGACTCAATTTAAAATTAATATTCTTAAAAATATTTAAAATGCTTACCTAATGCATAAAAGAATAGATAAGATATTCTTTTAAGCATTCTTTAAGATATTTAAACTTTTTTCAACCTGTTGAAATAGCACACCTGTTGAAATAATAGTTTTAGAAAACGGTAAACGTACGTTCTTCCTTTTTATAGATGGCGTTTATGGTCTGTTAAAACTTTTAGTACATTTCAATCGCATTTCTGAAAAAACAAAGTTTATATCGCATATCTTAGAAGTTGTTATAAACAACACCACGACATCTGCACGTACGCACGCAAGTTCTGGGTAGTTTCGTTAGGAAAATTATGAGAAATAGACGACTTCTACGAATTAATTTCATTGAGTGCATGTGTTCGTGTGTGCGTGACTGCGTGAGAGTAAACAAAAGACACTCGTGGAATGAGTGAGCGAGCGTTCAACGACAGAAATGCAACAAGCATGTATTGCGTCTCAATTAAACCTGAACAACAACCCCTTCGAATGCCATCAAATCAACAGCTTAAATAATACAGCCCATCAATAAACTACCCCACAACAACAAAAACACCAAAACAACTTCACCCCAACCATCTTGAACTTCTGCCACCTCTGGCCATTGCCTCAATTAAAAACATGCCAATACCAGTGATGCCAACCCGAAGAGAGTAAAAATCCGCAAATGCGACATAAAAAAATCCGTGTTAATCCGTGTAAGCAAATTTGTATAGTTATTTTTTAAATTTAAAAACTAAAAGCTTATCAATTTCACAATAAGTAGTTTTAAAATATTTTTTGTATTTTTTTTTAAATTTGAATTGAACTTATAAAAAGTAAGAAATAATGTAAAACATAACTAAAAGTAAAAATAGTTAAAAACATAACATTAAACATATTATTTAAAAACTTAAATCACAAAAAACTTAAAAACTTTTATCATTTTGAAGAAACATACGATTTTTTTATAAAAGTAAAAACATTTTAAATGGGCGGAACATTTTGGGGATTTAATGAAACTATTCAACAAAATATTTCTGAAGGTTTTGTTTAAAAATATTTAAACAGAGACTCGCTAGCAGTATTAGTACACTGAAAAACGAGCATTTTGGGACTAAAGCTTAAAAATTTCATATCTCGAGACTATAAAAAAAAAAAACAAATTGGCCAGTTCAGCCCTTGAAAGGACTTAGACCGAGCTTCTCATGATCAATTGAACTCGAGACCATATTAAGAAGAATTATTGTAGAAATTTACTCATTTATTTGACTTTTGAAAAAATTTACTCAGATTTGGTTGCGTTCTAAAAAGTGCAATTATTTTGCAATCTGAAAATTTGGTAAAATTTAAAGTATCAAGAAACAAGATAATGACCAAACTACTTATTGTTTCTTTACAAAAACTGATGGCGTTTCGTTTCTACCAAACGGCAAAAAAGGCGCATTTTCTACCCGGCGAAGCTTTCTTAGAGGAGAATGTTGCCCTGCATATCAGCTGTTCTTAAAACGGCAATATTATTAAATGCGTTCATTACAGGCCGGTTACACAGGCCAGTGACAGTGAAAGTGCGAAAGAATACATGTACTGTTCGAATGATTCGAAAAATTTCGAACTTTCATGCTAGTAGCAAGCGGCGCTACACATGCAAGTGAAAGTACATTCAAAACATTTCATCGTATGCGAAGGATCTCGCTGATATTCCAGTTTGTGTGTTCTTTCACAATTTTAACAAGCCATCAGTGTTGCTTTCTGCACGAAATCGAGGAAAACTCGAAATAAATGCACCAAAAGTAATTAAAAACAACACTGATATCCCACTTTTTGACATACACTAGCCGCTGCTGTCAAAATCCACTGGCTCTAAAATTTCGTGACCAGTAGCGATGAAAGTGGCGTGAAAGTGAATCCAGTGTGAGTGTATTTGTAAAAAAGTGTGAATGTATTGAGTTTTTCGAACTACAGAGCCAGTGTACTGGCCTGTGTAGCATACCTGTTAGACAAGCATGGTCACATTCGTTCATTATGTGTTGACATTTCCTGAGTAGGAAAAACATGCACTTTTACAGGGTTGCGGGCAACATTGAAAACATTTTGCACTGCGACAAGACAACATTATTTGGGAGAAACGGAAACGCCATAAGTTTTTGACAATGAGACCTAAATTTTTGGTCGCCAAAAACTTTTATGCATCCTTTAGATTAAATCATTGCCAACTTTACATGCAGGTGCATTTTTCAGGATTGCACATTTTTATTATTTGCAAATGTTGATAACCGCAAAGATGTAACAAATTAAGTAAACATATTTTTGAGTGATACGTAAATTTTTTACCGTTCAAATTAATTTTGACATTAAAATTGGCATAAACATATAAAAAACAAAAATAAAAATAGAAACATATAAAAATCCTTGAAAATCCTCGAAAATTCGTGTGAAATTCTTAAAAATCCGTAGATTTGCCTTATTTTGTCGCTGTTGTCCGTTTATCTGTGCAAGGCTTAAATATCCGTAGAAATCCGTAATTTCCGTGTAGTTGGCATCACTGGCCAATACTTATTTATTTATTCTGGGTTTTACTCTTTCTTAGTAAAATAGAGAAAATAGGGAAAATGAGAAAATGTAATGTTTAAGTATTTGTGTGGGCAACATGTACATGCATTTGCAGTAATGCAAAAGCAGTAACAACAAAGAACATGCTGCTGCTACTGCTTGCTAACAACCTTCGCGACAGCAATAACAACAACAACATCAGCAACAGCAACAGCCAACAGCAGCAAAAAGAAACTTGTTTTGACCTTGTTTACTACATGCGCACATGCTACCAACACAACAACAAACACGAATGTGTATAAAAACAACACAATTGCATAGAGAGCAACGCTCTTGCACATGCTCCCCAATTACAGCTGCTCGCTAATGAGAGCAACTTGTTTACAGGGTTGCTAAGCTGCTTGAAAATAAAATATCTAAAATTGTTTACTTCATTTTTTTTTTCACTCACTATTGTTTAATCCATAGTTACATGCACGAACAAAATTGACTGCATAGAATCTTGAGTACGTTATCGCAGTAAAATATTTACAGAAATATTAAAATAGACAGCAATTTACGAATGCTAAAAAACTAAAAAAAATTCATAAATATTGTTAAAAAATCTCTTTTTTGGGACCTATTGGGGTAAAAAAGCGAAAGTGTCTGTTTATATCGAAACATATGTATGCTCTTCTTTTATACTGAATGTTTTAGTCAATATTGGAATTTCCAAACTCCGTAACAATGATTGTCGTTATCGTAGCGAAAGCTATTATTTTTCTTATGTACTAAAAATAAAAACTTACATTGGCTAATAAAAGCAACGGTTTCACAGTACAGCAGCATTTTCGCAACAGAAAAAACATTTTATGTTTTTTGAAAGATGAGACATCTCTCCGCTAAACCAAGTTTATAGAGTCATAAAACTTGAACTCGATAAAAAACCGCAAAAAAGATGGTACCAGAGCTTTAAAAGAATGCATTCAATTTGATTGCTTCTACAAAATTTTTAACCAGTGAATAACGAAATAAGAATACATTCAATGAATGCAAAATTGATCCATGAATAAAATTTTGAATTCACAATCAATTTTTAAAAATTGATTAATTATTCATTACTATTATTCATTTGTAGTTATTCTGAATAATGCATTCATTTTGTTATTCAAATGAATGCTATTCATAAAGAATGCTATTCACAAAGAATGCAATTCACAAAGAATCGTTATTCATTTTGCATTCATGCATTCATTTTTTATTCATTATTCATTTTTTATTCATTATTCATTTTTTATTCATTATTCATTTTTCATTTTATTCATTATTTATTTTTTATTCATTATTCATTTTTTATTCATTATTTATTTTTTATTCATTATTCATTTTTTATTCATTATTCATTTTTCATTTATTATTCATTTTTTATTCATTATTCATGTGGTGACCGTGGCATGCACGTTAAGTGTGTGGCCTAGCATGTTTGGAGCCCGGGTTCGATCCTCAGCCGCGGCGAAAAGTTTTTTTTCAATAAAAAATTTTTCTGATCGGTCACCACCGCTCTGCAGACAATGGCAAACCTCAGAGAGTTAATAATGCCATGTAAAGCTTCTTGAGAACATGAACTTTAGCCGTTCGGAGTCGGCATAAAACATGTAGGTCCAGTTCTCGGTCAATTGTGTGCAAATATTTAATAACACATACAACACAATTGATCATAAGAAGCTCGGTCAAAGTCCTTTCAAGGGCTGAAATGGCCAATTTGTTTTTTTTTTAACCCGACGTCATGTTGAGTCCTCATTATCACAACTTAATGTTTAAAGAGTTATTTAGCTTTGTTTTATCGGTACATTCATTAGAAGTGAAATTTTTAAAAATATGCCATGGCAGATGCTTGCTAAAAACTTTGAAACCGTTTTTTTATTAATTGAATATCGCCATTACTGTAAACTATAAACAGAGTTTGCAAATTGCTTCTGATGCATGTTTGAAAGAAAAATTAAAAACAATGCTCAAGACGAACACTTCAGTTTTTCAACAAACTTCTAGAGAATTCTACTCACGACTTAAATAATGCGCCTTAGTTAAGTTTTTTTAAAAAGTGCTTCTGTGTGTTATCAATGTTTGTTTGTTTAAAAATTATTGGTGTGAACCAAACAGCCATAGAAAGAAACAACAAATAAAACCAAAAACAAATAAAATCAAGAGAGCACAACGTGCATTAACAAATGAATCATGAATAGTTTTTTTTTAAAAAAAAAGCAATAAAAAAACGTTTCACTGAAAACATTCGTAACATTTTTAAGAATTATTATTTTTTAAACCTTTTCTTAACTATCATATAAAAACTTCATTTTGATATTTTGTTATTTTAACATTTTTGTCCTTTAACAAAATACTTGCTTAAATTATCTCTAGTTTTGTCTTTAACTTGTCTTTCACGCATCTGAAATCTTTATTTATAAAAAATAAAATTACCATCACATTAAATTGGCTTATTATATATGTTCCCTACCGGAAAAGCAGCAATTAAGCCAACCATTTGCAACATTGTTATTCCGTATTTCAAATTTGGTTTCATTCGTTATACAAAGTATCTGAAATTATTTTTATTCTTCAAGCTTATCATAATAATATCGTGATTAAAGTATCTCCATTATTTGTTGGTTGTTGTTTTTGTTTTGTGTATTTTGTTTTTGTGTTTTTTTCTTTTCTTATCTCTAATTCAGTTTCTTTCGCACGAATCATCCCATTTTTTTTTTTTCTTTTAAGTCTTGTTATTCTTTTTATCATTTATTTTTCCTTTTTGGTCTGCAACATATTTTCAGCCGAGTCGTGCTTTTTTAAGTAAAATTTTACTTGTTGTCTGTTATTTTTCGTATTCCTTTTAAATGTTTATTTGTTTTTATTTTTAGATATTGTTTTTTTCCTTTCGTTCAGCACGTTTCATTTCTCAATACAGCAATCATTCGGAGGTGTTTCCACTGAAATATGCACATAAATACATTTTTGCATACAAAGTACATATATAAAGTATCTAAATCTACATTACATATACATAGATTCGTATACATGCATTTTTTTTTTTTTTTTGTTTTTTTGGGTGAAAAATTATCTTCTTATTATATTTAGACTTGCACCAACTACTTAGTTTTAGATTACTTTTAGTTTTAGTGTTACTTAAAAAACTTAAAACTGAAATAGAAAAATACGCTAACAATTTTTGTTGCTCTAGTTTTTTAAAATATTAAAAAAAACTTCTACAAAACTTTGTTGCTTACATATTTCTTAAAACAATTTATTTTCTGAACCTAAAAAAAAACTGCAATTTTAAATTTCGAAGACCGTATCGACATTTAGATTCCGCTTTTCGGAGTCTCAAAAGTAAGAGGAACTCAGGTTCAGCGGTTTTAAAAATGTGTTTAAAAAAAATAAAGCAAAATATTGGTGGTCCATAAGAGTTATAATGAAACATCATTTTAAAAGCTTTTTCATGTGGAAACGTTCGTATAAGTAAGAAAATTTATATTTAAGCAGATGTAGGTATGCGTTCTGTGAAAAATAAAAAGTTACAATAAAAACATGTTTTTTTACCAAAAGGGCCTTCAAAAGCATCAAAATTGCTTTGGCGGATTTTCTTCAAGTTGGTTTGAAGAAAAATATAGCAAAAATCATTTCAATGAGTTCCTCTAAATTTTGAGACGCCGAACGGCTGACATTTATTTTTCTTGTTTTTTTCTTATTTTTCTTCATTTATTTGCCGAACGGCTGACATTTATTTTTCTCCATACAACAATGATCGGCCTAATGCATATTAATATGATATCTTAAAAAATTCATTCAAAACTTCACCAAAAATTTTGGTTTACATTTTTGGTTAAGTGAACTAAAACTTCACTTAAAACTCTTTCAAATCCTGCATCCAAAAGTTTCAGTCAGAAAATCATAAATCGTTAAGGAAATCAATGCATTAGTCATTTTGGAAAAAATATGCCCAGGCTTGAAATTTCAAGATCAAAAATGAAGTTACATGAATAAAAACCAGGGCTGATATAGTAACATGTGCTTTTCTATTTGTATTGATGTCAATTTAAATGAATTGAGCTACTGGAAAGATTTATTTTTTTTTAATGCTCCACTGGTTCAGGAATTAAATTTAAAACTTAGACTAACTAACTCTGGTTTAGATGTTCTAAAAAGTATGTGCCTTTCGTTTTTTTTTTTTATTTTTATTATTTTATTTAATTGTTAATTATCTTATTTAAATAGGCGTTGGGGAAAACAGTTAAGAGCTATTTTCTTCCGTTTTTCTCAGCCGATTTTGATAATTGTTTTTTTTTAAATGAATCAGTGCGGAGAAGAAGTGCATTCACTATTTTGAAAAGATTTTTTTGCCAAATTTTTATAAAGAAAATTTGTTTTTGACATAAATTTTGTATCGAATCTACAGAGAATGTATGTGAAAAGGTCAATTGTTTATCTAAAAGATAGATTTAACATGAAAAATCTTTATTTATTTAATTTTATCAGTTATGAGGTACCAAAATGACAGGAATCGTCTCATCAGAAATGAAAAACCATAAACATTTAGGTTCAATATAACTATGACTCTGGCCTGAATTATGATTATTAATATTATTAATTGATATAAAACCTAAATGGTGGAGATTTAAAACAACAACTAATGAGTTTTTAATTTTTATTAAATATGCGTTCAGACAGTAGAAGTTAAGAGCAAAAGATAACAAAAGTATATATTTCGACAGCTCCGATTGTTTTGAAGTTGTAATACAATTTGTAATGCTTTTGAAATATGTAAAAAACCAAAAAAAAACAAAAAAAATAATTGTAGCAACAATTGATGAGTTCTTCGTTAAGAAAAAGTAGTTAATTAGCACAAATTTATTTTTGAAACCCTGACAGAGCTTGATTGTGCGTAGTGCGTGCGTTTAGTGCGTGACTTGTGCAAAAAGTGAACTCTTTCATGCTCTCTCACTCTCTCTCTCTCTCTCTCTCTTTCTCTGGCCATTAGAAGCAAAAAATTAGAATTGGCCACGTGTTCGTAAACTGCGCCCGGTTATCGAATGTATTTTTTAAGTTTCTAACCAACTCTTCCTTCCTCCCCCCTTCCAGACTCACATACTTACATACATATTATTTTCGTTTCTATTTTGTACTCTTCTCTTTGCTCTGCTCATACTTGAGTATTGATTAGAAAAACAAGTTGTTGCTAATTGTGTAAATATATTAGTCATTCCCGTTTATCCCCCCCCTCACTCCCTCCCCATCATCACATTCGTTATAGAAAGCAGTGTAAAGAGTGGTCACGAGCGAGCCCCAATTAAGAGTAAACAAGCAAGTTTGCGAATTTAAGAGAACGAACGAATCCAAAAGCAAGAGAGCGCATTCACATTGTCTTGTTTTTTTTTTTTTTTGTTCTTTTTATGTTATTCATGCGCGGTTTTGTTCGTGCGGCTTAATTCATTTATTTATTTTTGTGAGCAGAGCGCAATGCAAAGAAAGTCGACAACAAACATAAAAATGAAGAAGTTGTGTAGATGAAGTAGAAAGAAAAGAAGAAAAAAAAAATATGGGAGGGCAAAACGAAGTGTAAATGAAGTCAATGAACTTTGTTCGAATTTCGGTTGTTGTTATTATTGCTGTTTAAGTTGTTTTCTCCGCTGCTGCTTCAGCTTTTGCTGTTGTTGTTGTTGTTCTCGTTGTTGTGCTGTGTGTTGTTTTTGTGCGTTTCTATTATTTTCATCACTTGTTGTTTTTTGGCAGCTGTTGCCGCCTGCTGCCGCCAGACGGTCGCACGGGCGGGTGTTGGTCGCGTTCGATCGATCGTTGGACTGGCTGCTTGAATTGAGCGTTTTTGGGGCACGTATGTAGGTTGTTGTTGTTGTTGTTTTTGTTGTTGTTGTTATTGTTGTTGTAGTAAGATGTGCGTAGAACACTGTGCATATAAAACGCACACACGTTGGCTTGATTTTTTATTTTTATTATTTCTTCGATATTTTTATATCGGCGATTGTTTTGGTTTTCGTTTTGCCGCCAGCACAAACTTATTTTGGAAAAAATTATTTCTTTTAAGAAGTTATTGGTGTTGTTGTAAAGCCATAGCATCAGGTTGTTTTTGATGTTTTGTCTTCAGCCAGTTGTATGTCGTCTTCGTCAAGCACTGTTGCTGCTGGCACCAGCTTCGCCAATTCTTGAGTCGTTTGTCGCGTGGCATTTGCTGACAAATTGTTGTTGTTGTTGTTGTTGTTGTTGTTGTTGTTGTTGTTGTTGTTGTTGTTGTTGTTGTTGTTGTTGTTGTTGTTGTTGTTGTTGTTGTTGTTGTTGTTGTTGTTGTTGTTGTTGTTGTTGTTGTTGTTGTTGTTGTTGTTGTTGTTGTTGTTGTTGCTATAGCACATTTGCAGCCACTACGGTGACGTGACAATTAATTAATCTGGTTGTCGTTGTTGTTGTTGTTGGTTCTGTTTGACTCTACCAAAAATGCGGTTTGGTTGACAACCTTGTAACAGACAATTTTATGACATTTTGAAAAAAAATTAACTTATCTATCGTATTTGTAAACTACTTTGTTGTAAAAATTTTTTAGGTCACAAAAAAAAATGTTATCTATTTTTAACATGCTTGCTTTTTTTCAATGTTTACAACGTATGTTTTGTTGTTTCTGACTTATCTTTTTAGTTTTTTTTTTTCTCTCTCTTTCTAACTTGCGTAGTTCTTGTTGTTTTTTTTTTGTTTTTGTTTTTTTATTTCTCCTTAATTTGGGTTAAACAGTTGCCTAAAATATTGTTAATGTGTGTCACACTCACTGCCACCCACCCTCGTGTTACATTTGTTATTGTTTTAACGTCGTCGTCGTTTCTTGCCTTTCTTGTTCACTTGATTCTTTCATTTGCAACCCTCATAAAATATCTTAGATATCATAAATTCTAATTCATTTTACCAACGCATAGAAATGTCATCAACATCTGCTTCTAATTGACGTTCGATAACAATTTTGAATGACGGCGATTATCGCAAATGTCAACCAACCAACCAACCATATAAGTTAATGTTTTTTTTTTTTGTTTTTTTTTTATTTGTACGGCTTTTGCCCTTTTTCCCCTCTTAATTAATTTTGCCTGCATAACTATTGTGGTTGGTAACATAGACATATGTATGTGTTACCAGCCTGTTGGTCTATCTCTGAATTTTTGATATAGATGTAACTGTTGTTAAAATCAAGAATAAGCAATATTGTATTTCTAATCCATGATTTATCTATTCACAAAATTTCCGTCAACATTTTCACTCCACATTTACAATTATTTATTATCTTTTGGATATTGTTTTAAATGTGTCTTTTAATGAAATTATTATTTTATTGGAATTAATGTTACTCATACGTCATGTTGTTCGATTGAAAGTTTGTATTGAAAGTTATCTGAACTATAAGATTGATACGAAAGTTATGTCGGTTTTTAAGTAAATTTTAGTTATTTTACGTGAGTAACGGTTACATTATCTGCAATCTTCCTTGTAGTGAATTAACTCAATTATTGCCCGCCCTCTCAGTACCCAGCACAAAGTTTCTCTTCAAGTTTTATTTGAATTGATCTAAAACCATCTTTGACAAAGGTCAAATGCGCTTTAAATTCAAATGATTCAAGGATCATAAAGCAAAGAATGCCTAAAATAGTTTTTATATCTATTATTTCGCATAATGTTTAATGAAAAATATCAAAACGGGGAAATACTACTAGCGTGGGGAAAAAGAAAAGGAACATAGCACAGTCAACTAAAAGTCTTTAAATTAATATCGTTTTTTCACGTTATCTTTTGGGTGATTTTATTGGGTAAAAATACTGATTATTTTTGTCATGTGTTTATAATGTCTTGTTTTCTTGTTCATTTTATTAGGTTTATAAAAAAAAATATGAATTTTTGAACTCATTTTTGTAAAAAAATGTATTTAGTAAGTATTGTTCCCTAATAAGATAACAAAAAAAGGCGTATTTTTTTATTCAAAATAAAGTATGTATTTATTTATTTTTAAGTTTTTTTTTAAAAAAAATTTGCATGTACAGTAATGGACAGATAAATAGCACACTTCTTAGGGAACTTGAAAAACCCGGATTTATTTAATTTTTGTTTAACAATAATTTCCAAAATTTCATTATTAAATAAAGTTCCATACCAAGTTCTCAAAATAAAAAGTATCAAGCATTTTTCACCTCAAGATCTGATTTTTGATTATAATTCTCCATTGTTATTGTACTACTCATTGCATCTAATATTGTCTAAATAAATGTAAATGTAAATGTAAGAAAAGATCTGTAAGAAAATATACAACTTTTACTAACCTTATTTACTATTGTAACACACGGAGAGAAAAAAATGGGCTAAAATCAAGCTCAAAACGTTCATAATTGACGTTCAAAGCTCAAAAGAGCTAAAAAAGATCTCAAAACATGAAATTCATGTTCGTAGCTTATGTCAGAAATTGGGCTTGATAATTTTTTGATGAATACGTCATTTTGCGCTTAATACGTGTAATCTTGGGCTTGTTTGTAAACAAATTAATTTTGTTGTTGTTGTTTTTAAATACCAAAACAATGAGCAACCGAACGACGTAATTCTCATTTGGTTGTTGTTCCTGTTACTATAAAAGTGTATAAAAGTGCAGAAAATAAATTAAAAAATTATATTATCATGTCCAAATTAGATGACAATGAACAAAGAAAATATAATTTTTATTTTGATTCTTATCATTATTTTTGGTTTTTTTTTCTTTTCTTTGTTGCTTGAGCAACAAGTACATTTTCACAAGAACTTAATTCCGCGTATTCATATTTTGTTTTTTTTTTTATTATTTAAAAATATTGTTAACATTTGATATATTTTGAAATTTTTAAACAATACCACAATTCCTTAGATTGGGCATATTAATTTTTTTTTACTATCAATCCATAAGTGGCATGCATTGGACACAAGTGAGCATATTAATTTTTTTGATAAATGATCCAAAAATCACATACATAATGCACGAATGTGCGTGTTATTTTTTTTAAAAATAACCACGTTAGGTCTTGATATCAAGAATATTAAGGCTTAGCTCAGAATCACTCCCAAAATTACTTGGTTTGGGATTGTTTTCAGCTAAATTTCTTTGCGTGCACTATTTTAGTTTTTGGATATAAAACAAACCAAAAACAAATTGAACATTTTAGCCCTTGAAAGGACTTTGACCGGATTCTTGCGATCAATTGTTATCGAGAACTGGACTGATATATTTTATGCCGACTCCGAACTACTAAAGTTCATATTCTCAAAAAGCTTTTTAGGTCATTATTGACACTCTAAAGTTTGCCATTCTCAACGGGCGAACGGAAAAATGTATTTCAATTGAAATCACAATTTTTTGCCCGAGGTGAGGATCGAACTCGGGATTCGTTGAATCGCCGTGCCAATGAATATATCGTCCAAGTTTTTTTATGATTTCCTAACATCTACGAGGCAAACTTCTTATTCTTATCGGATTCGAATCGGGACTTTTAGCCGTCAGCTCAGAACCAGCTACTATCCAATCTTTGACCACTTTACCAAAGTGTTTTGTATCTTTGGACTCTTTGCATTTTGGGTAGTTAAGAAATGTTTTCCCATCAGGTCCCAAACGGTTTAGAGCTAGACGACAAAAAAGAAAGAAAAAAATCATGCGAAATTTCATCAAATTTAACTTACTAGAATAGCAAGATTTATGTTTAGGACAGCAACAAAAACGCTTCATTTTCGAATGCCATACAAGCAATAAATTCATTGCCAATACAAGCTACCAAAACCACCTCAATTCATTCCGGCACATTTTCCTGCTGCCTGATTTGTGCACGTGTGTCGACAGCATCGCCTGCATAACTGTGTGTCTGACTTTAGAGGTGATATACGAGTACTTTATTGCTGCTGGTGCTGTTGCTACTGCTGTTAACTGCATTATTTCAGCAACCCCCGCCACGAGTCTGCCAAACCACACTACATCCCAGCCCACCTCCACCCTTCACCAAGACAGAGCGCTGATTTAACTGTCTTGTTGCAATTCTTATGCAAGCATATTACGTTGGTCGTCATTGAAGTCGTTCAGCTGTTGTTGTTGTTGATGTTGCTGCTCCAGCTACTGTTGCTGCCACCGCTACTGTTATTGTCTGCGTTCGTGTTCTATTAAATCGACAGCATTGTTCAAGTTGGCGCTCAAAGGCGTCGCTCATTCACTGAAAAGTCGTTCGTGCGCGAGGTTTGACGACTTAAACAAACCGAGACGATCTATCAACTTGATGACAACAATCAAGCAATAGCAACAAGCATTCACTCATACATACAAACGCACACATACACCAGCAACAATTGCAATTGTCTTCAATTTGAACAGTACAAAAAATCATCAACTGATTAAATGTTCAAAAACAAAAAACTCTCGTGTTTATGTGAATGCGCACACAAAAAGTTTTGCCGCTAACGTTTGTGTTGAAATTGTTTGAACTTTAAGCGAAAAAAAAAAAACAAGACAAAAACGCGGCACCTTTAAAAGCTTTTTTTTTTGTTAAGCTGCGTGAAAAAAGTTTCCGGTCATTTTTAAATGTTAATGTATTTTTTTTTTCTTCAAACATAACATGTAGTTGTCGCAATTGACGTTGCGCATGCGCACAAGTTATCCTTGAAATTTTTTTATTCTTCTCTACGCTTGAGTCATTAAGTTTTTGTTGTCTTGAACAGGTTTGTTGTAAAATATACTGTCGCATTACAACAACTACTCAATATGCGGTTAACAACGACGATATGCGCGGCGGCAAGTGACTGCAACAACAATGAAACCGCAGTAAAAGCAACAGCAAACTTTAACAGCGCCATACATTGCGCGAATTGTGTAAATTATATGCAAGCTATAAACTGTAATTTGTTCTACACCAACAACAACAACAACAACAACAACAACAACAACAACAACAACAACAACAACAACAACAACAACAACAACAACAACAACAACAAAGACAGACTTGCTGAGTTTATGGCAAGCGCCAATGCCAACAACGTGCCGCCCTCGATGCCTCAATGTTGCCAACAAATGCCGTTGCTGCATTCCGCAACATTGCTGCCAGCAACAATATGCGAAGCAGCTGCCGAAGCTTATGCCGCTGCGCATACTTTGAATATTAGCAATAATGGAATCAACAGCAAATACAATGCTTTGCTGCCTCCTTCGCAGCTGCCAACAGCAACAACAACAAAGGCAGCAATGACCGCGCATTTCACACCATGCAGTGTTGAAGTACAACCCATCGATTTTTTCGCCAACATGTTTTTGCGCCTGAATAAAAGTAGAACAATAAACAACAAAAGAAACAACAATTCATTCACTTCACCAACATCATATCGAACACCACTACTACTACCACCACCACCACCACCACCATCAATGAAAACAACAGCATCTGCCCTTACCTCATCCTTTCAGCGTAACACTACGGTCAATGCTGCACGATTTAACAATAATCCAGCTACACTGTTTCACCCTTCGTCACCACCCCAATCCATACTGGGCTTTGATATCGCTGCCAAACAATATGAGCTTATTCCAAGGACCTCAACTAATGTTCACCAAGAACCACTCGATCTCAAGCGTCGACAAAGAAAACGTGCCAACATTGAGGAATGTCTGGACTACAGCCAGCAAAAGAAGGACAAGGAAGAGGTGGAAGAGCGACATGTGGGCAACAATAATAAGAGTAATGATTACATTTGCGCTTTATTGCCGCCACCAAAAAAGAAATGGATACGACATTATATGACGGGTATATTTTTATTTTTCTCTCTCAAAATTATCTTCTTTAACCTTTAGACCGCCGGTATTTTTGATATTGAAAAGACTAAAAAGTTTGTGCAAAAATTTCTTTATATGTATAAGTTTCTAAAAATACTATGGCTAGCGGCGATGATGGTAAAACAATTTTCTTCTATTCGTCGAAAAACATTGACAGAAATATAAAAATTTTAACCCAAGAGTTTTCGGAAGTACTGAATACGAATTTAGTTTTTTTTCTAAATGCCAGGATTAAGGCGGTCTTCTCATTCAAAACCCGTTTTTTTGACCCTTTTTAAAAAAATTCTTATTTGAAAACCCAAAGAATAATTGAAAACTTTTTTTATTTATTGTATTACAAAAGTTTCAAAGTAAATAAAAAAAATTTTTTTGCCTCGATACGTGGGCTGTTCAAAAAGTAATGAGACTTCAAAGTTGCTGGTGAAAAAAAAGGTGTCGTCACGGCGGCCACGATTCCGGGTCTCCGGAGCGTCTGAAATGAAAAAAAAAACGGGGTTATAATCAGTATAGATGTAATTCTCGGGTGAACCTCAAGCTTAATTTTGTGATTTTTTTTGACAAAATGGCGGCCATTAAAAAAAAAAATTGAATTTCGGGTTTTTTTTTTTTGTAGTTTAGTGTAAAAAAAAAATAGTAAAAAATTTTTTAAAATTATGGTCGAGGTTCACCCGAGAATGGTGACAATTCTGCGTCGATTCCACTTTGTTTCATGGAAATCGGTTCAGTTGAACTGGAGATATCATGGCCGCCAGTTCGAAAAACGTGGTTTCAAGATAAACGCGTTTAAAGTTTGAAGTAATGATGCTTTCAGTTGAACACCTGAACTCAAAAAATGCTTCAACCCCTAAAAGGAGCAGAAATGTGTATTCGTATGTTTGTATGAATATGTGTGGAAACACGTTTTTACCTAACAATAAACATTTTCAACAGAATTCGGTGGTTACTTTATGCCGCTTCGTTCGAAAATGAGGCAAAAAAAAATAGCTCATTTTGACGAAGACCTTGCTTCACAAAAAAAGTATCTGTATCTTCTAAAGTATTTCGAATTTCTAAAAATCCTTTTAGGGGCATATTCACAACTACCCAAGCTATAAATAAATGCAAAAAAAAAAAAGTCAAAAAAAAAAAGTTGCTCAATGAGAAGACCCCCTTAATATGAAACCCTAAAGTATTTATTGTCAAATTTAGAGAAAACTGTTTTTGGTAGACATAGAACTTGTTTTCTAACATATTGGATTCGCCGTTTTAAAAAACCCAAACAAACAATTTGGCCATTTCAGCCCTTGAAAGGACTTTGACCGACCTTCTTATGTCAATTGTGTTGTGTTTATTATTTAATATTTATAGACAATTATGCCGACTCCGAATGGCTAAAGTTCATGTTCTCAAGAAGCTTTATTTTTAATTATTTATTATTTATTTACTCTCTGAGGTTTACCATTGCCTGCAGAGAGGTTACGGCCGAATATTAAAATTTATTTCTATTGATAAAACTTTTGCCTGAGGTTAAGTTTGAACTTGGAATGCATTGACTCGCACGCCACACACTTAACACGCATGACCCCAGCCGTCATCTTTCACCATTCCAAACTTTGTAAAATTAACATCAATCCCGGAGTCAGTTTCAGGGCGAAAATTGCAAATTCTTTTTATTGAGTCAATTTGTTCATACATTGATGATAAAAAAAAAAAACCCGAAACAATTCAGCATTACCAAAAAGATACTCGGACACATTTTTCATATTATTTTTAATGAACCATTATAGTGCTATAGCCAAGCAGCAGTGCAAAGGTTAAAATTATTTGTGTACTTGAACTAACGTGCTAATGAGATAAGCACACATTGTTATTAGAAGAAAATGAGTTAACTGCATTTTCCAAACTATTTAAAAAATATCAACGTGAAAAACTATTTATTCTTTGTGGGAAAAAACAATGAAATGGTAATTAACTATCACAAACTTTATTTGAGGTAGCATCTGACGAAGTCAGACTTGTTGATCTCTACTCACTAAACACGCGATAGACAACAAAATGTACAGCTAGCAAAGCAAAATGACGATAGTAATATTTTTAATTGCTCTTATTTAGTTATTATGGTTATACATAATTCAACATTGTTTCATAAATTTTTGTAGGTTCACGATACTCCCTTCGTTATTCTCATTAGATGAAACAAAAAAAAAATATTCTGTAGGTCAAGAAGAATAATTTTTACTTATTCTGAACTAGTTTTAAAAAGCACCATAACTAGTGTCATTTTTTTATCTTAAAATTACATCTCTTAAAGATGGGTAATTTTTTATAATTTTTGAGACAAAAATTAATCACAAAATGTATTGATTATTCAAAAGAAACATAAAAAAAAGCAAAATTAAGTCCAGTATTTTCCTTGGATTTTTCATGGGTGGTTTTCATGGAAAAAATAGAATTGTGTATTTAAATACTTTTAAATAAATAAATACTTTTTCATATAAAACTAAAGACACTTACATATTTTTAGGATTTATAATTTTTTTTAATTCAAATAAGAGTGTTAACCATGCACAAGAATTTATAATAGTAAAATTTGAGTAAAAGTTCTGCCAAAATGTTTAATTATAAAAATGTTCATGTCTTTCAAAAATATATCATAATATATGACATGATATGCAAAACCAAAGTGAAATTATGTGTACTTTTCACTGTATCAAGGTACAGCATTTTTCTTCTCTTTTGCATGTCAAAAAATTTAAAAACAAAAATTTTTTAAATATATTTACCTTGGAATGATCTTAATTTAGTATCCCACCGAATGTGAATTTTTGCCGAAGCCGAAGGTCCAAATATGGGCCGATTATGCCGATTACCGAAGCCGAATTATCGGTCGGACACTAATCTTAATACATACAAACTGTCCTAGGATTCAGAATCAGTGACCCAAAAACCAATATATCAGTAAGTTGGACACCGTTTGACTATTATTTTTAAATTTTTCTTTGCAATGACATTTCAAAGACATTAACATTACCTTAACATATACGAACTGACCTCGTATTCGGAATTAGTGACCAAAAACATTATATATGAGAGTGACATAAGTTGCTTTATTTTGAAATACAGTTATGTAAAACAATATATATAAAGAAATACGAAAGTATATATATGCACACTGAAGAAAATATGTATTTAAATTAAAAAAAAAATTGTGTTCATATCAAACGAAATTGTTTTTGAAATAGAGCTGGAAACAACTTCATTTAAATTAAACAAAATTCTTTTTAAAGTTATTTTTAAAACAAAAGTTTTTGTAAAGAAATTAAGAAACAAAATTTTAAATTTTAATCAAATATGTTAAAGCACGATTTTTTCGATGCAATTTTTTAAGTTTTTCCTAATTTTTGACGTCCGAATACCAAATGTTAACTCCATATTTATATTGATATTTGCGATATTCCCATGTGGTGTCAAGTTAGTAATATTTTCTAACCTCTAAATTCACTACTTGTTAAGGCTTAAAGTTTCGTAAACGTTAATTTATTAGTCGCTGGTAATATTTAACAATTCTGCTGGGCTTTAAATCATTTTCATTTTTTTTCGCTTAATCTGTATTTAATTGCCGTGTTTCCGCACTTTACATATTTTTTTATTTTATTAAACATATCTTTTCGTTAATATACATACATCATCTTCAATAGAAGATGAAGAATATGCTAACTATCTTAGAAACATGTTGTTTTTTTTCATATCCAACAAAAATTAATTCTTTGCAAACAAAGAAATAATCGTTTGTTTTAAGCTTTTCAACTGATCTTTATTCTATCACAAACTTAAAATCAATGGCGGTATTATAAGGTGTTACCTTTGAATCGAACAAGTCATCAGCAGAATAACAAGAATCTTATTCCACTCAATACCTATGACTTTACCAATGTAATGCATGATTTGGTAATGCCTTTTGTATGTAACGCATTCAACAGTCTACAAATAAATATACAAACATTTTATATAACGACCTCACTCTAAAAATGCAGACACAAAGTCACGTACACCCAAACGAATACAATTAAAATAATCATACATACTCGAACTTGTATTATTCGCATTTTTTGCGTTATTAAAATTAATATAATATGTCAGTCAGCTAGTCAGTCGTCAGTTGCTGGGAGGTGGATAGGGGTATGGGCCGGAATGGTATGAGCGCCGAACGTTGCTCGAAGTGCAACGTGATGTCGATTCACGTGGCTGCAATGGGGTGAGTTGCAGCAACAACAACAAAAACGACTGCTCGTTTATAATCAGCAGCAGAAATGCAAATAATATTTTTTATATAAATTTAATTTGTTTTTTATTTTACTTTTGAATGCTTGCTTGTAAAATGTAGTGACATTTTTTAAAATATTTCATGCATTAAAAGCGAAGCTTCAAACATGTAGGATGTATGCATGTGTAGGATGTATGCATGTATGCATATGCAGCATTTTTTCTTTTCTTCAGAAATTGCATAAAATTTCGTTAAATGTTTGAAAAATAAATTAACTCAAAATGTGGTGTTATTCTTTTGCGCCCTCCGAAGGTCATAAGCCACCAAGTTAAATATTTGAAAAGATACAAAAAAATTGTTTGTTTGCTTTTAAATTGTGCAATTTTTGCGTTGTAAGGGTTTTGAGATAATATTTTATTTCCCTTTCTAACATGTTATGGTAGATGAGAGAACATCATCGCCGCTGTAGTTGCTATCGTAATCGGTATCGCCATTGTCGTTGTCGTTGTCGTTCTGTCACTATTGCTGGTTTTATTGCTTTGTTTACTCATTGTTAAATTTTAGTTTTTTTTTTTGTTTTTTGTTGTGCACATTAAAAACATACCTGCTGCTGCTGCTGCTGCTTTGTACAGCTATTTGCAGCAACGTGCTTATCTCTATTTTACGTTGCTTTGGTAGCAATGTCCGATAATTCAGTTAGAACTTTTGTCATTAATGGCTATTATTAATGTCATTGCTTTTCTTCTTTATTTTTCCAAACCTTTTTATAAGTGTTTTTTTGTTTTTATTGCATTCAACCATTTGTCCGTCTGGCCCTATGCGACGTTTCGTAATCAGTGTCTCAAGCAAGCGTACAATACACGCTCATGCACACACAAGCACATACACACTCACCTTTTCAGGTGTCTTATATTAATGTCATGCATATTCGTTTACTAACACACTCACACACATGCATACATAGTTGCAATAGTTTAAGTTTATTTATTTAATCGTTAACACGTTGAATTTAACTTTTTGTTGAGGTAGGTTGTGGAAAATTTAATTTCGATTTTTCCCCACGCTGTTTCGTTTTATTTTAACTAAAGGAAAAACATGTTTACAAAACTAAGTTGAATTTATATACTTACTGATAACTTACGTTTACTAATAAGCAAAAGTTTTGTTTAATCTATATTTACTTTTAATTATTTTAATAATTTTTTTTTTATTTTGAAATATGTGTTAAAGTGTTTGAGGTACATTCTATAACCTTCTTATCACCTTCACACATTTGCTTTGCTTCTTTTGCTTTTCTCTCTCGAATTTCGAATGATGACTAATCTTGATTTCGTGAGAATCAAAACTTTCCATAAACCACAGAATTTTTCAAATTTTTTTAAACTTAACACATTCACCAATAGTTAAGGTAAATGTACGGAATTCCGTAAGGTTAAGGAAACTTTTTGCTCAATGAATTATTTTAAAGAGATTTAAAGAAATATTGACATAAGATATTTTTTGGAACATTCGGACATGTGTTTTTTTTAATATCAAAATACTAAGTAGGGATAAAAGTTGTTTTTTAATAGAAAATTTGGTACATTTTCAAATTTACCCAAATGTCTCTAATTCCGTGATATAATTTGTTGATTGAACTTAATTCCGTAAATTTAAGTCTCTAATTCCGTAAAAATCTAAACCATAAGTTTAAGCGTTTCTATTTTTATTTTTAAAGCAATCTGATGACATTTGATGCACTTTTATTTTTTCAAAATTCATTTTAGTAACGAAACAAAAATAAGGTATGAATGGTAATGTCTTAAATCAGAAATATGTGGTACAAATTTAATGGATTACATGGGATTGAAAAAAATGTTTAAAAGAATAAAAATAAAACTTTTTATTGAAGGTTATTTATGGAGAATACACCACGCTTGTTGATTTGTTCTGGTGGGCTTTTTAAATCAGATCTATTTTGGTGTCAGTGCCATGGTTTTGACTTCATAGCGCCGAGCAGTAACCAAAATATTAGCGACTTGTCTTAGAAACTTCTCTTCTTCATATTTACTAAAACATGATCTCCTTTCAAAACAGATAATTCTTTGATTAAACCATTAAAAATCATTCTTTGGTATGTGTGGTTTTTTTATTGGTTTTTGATAATATCGGGATTAAGACTAGACTGAATGCGTTGCTCAAGCAAGGACTCAACTTCATCTCGTTTTAAACGCTCTGCAATATTATTGGTACGCAGATCTTGCAGAGACATTTTCTAAGAAACTTTAAGCGTGTGGAAGACGGTTATAGTTATAAGTTGAATAAAATGCGTAGTTTTGAGAATACATTAAAAAGGTACCGATTTTTGGTGACAGGAAATCCTATTCTTGTCAAGTTATACTTAGATCCATTCAACAATTAATGCATCCTCGGTTTATAAAAGCACGATAGTGCATGAACATTATTTTGTTTGGTTATTTATTTCTCCGTGGTGGCCGTGGCGTGCAGGTTAAGTGTGTGGCTTAGCACGCTCGAAGCCCGAGTTCGATCCCCAGTCGCGGCGAAAAGTTTTTTCAATAAAAAAATTTTTCTGATCGGTCACCACCTCTCTGCAGACAATGGCAAACCTCAGAGAGTAAATAATGCCATGTAAAGCTTCTTGAGAACATGAGCCGTTCGGAGTCGGCATAAAACATGTAGGTCCATTTCTCGGTTAATTGTGTGCAAACATTTAATAACACACACAACACAATTGATCATAAGAAGCTCGGTCAAAGTCCTTTCAAGGTCTGAAATGGCCAATTTGTTTTTGTTTGTTTTTTTTTGTATTTATTTCTCAATTTATCGACATATTTTTGATGCCTCGTAATCATTCTTACAGAATTAAGTGCCAAATCTAGTATTTACTTAATTTAGTGACAAAAAAAATCACTTATGGTCAATGACATAAAAAGAGTTAGTTAAATATTCAGACAGCAAAAATATGTTAACATTGTTGACACTGACGCCTTAAGTCAAGCTATCTTAAAAACCTGACATGATTTTCGAAAACAGCACTCAATATTTGTGTGAAATAAATTTTAATTTCTTCTGAATTATCATATATTTTCTCCTGGTTGATTCTTTTTCAAAAAGTCTTTTTCGTTAATAAATGCAACGTAATGAGAAACCTTATGCTCCTAATGCCGTGATATATAACGGAATTGGGTAACGTTGAAGAAATTTTGAACTTTATTCCGTAAACGATTTTCGGAATTCATTATTGTTTAAAAACAAAAAAATTAAAATTTTAATATAAGAAATAAAATGTTTTGTACATTAAAAACTAGCGAACTGACTTGATTTTGTTACCACGTTTTCAAAAAGACAACAAATAAGTATACTTCAAAAACTTTCTTTTTAATCAATTTAAAGGAAATCAATGATTAACAAACGTTCATATTAAGGATTTGGAATGTAATTGTATATCACGTAATTGGCTCAAAATGTTCTTGAAGGATATTTAAAGTTAACAAAACTAAATATCAATAACAAGTATTAATTATTAATACGTAATTTAATAAATTTTAAAAGCAATAACTTTCCTTAAATCCGTTACTATCACGTAATTAGGTTCATTCAAAAAGTTGTTTGTCCTCAATTACGTAAATCACTAAAATAACTGCTATTTTTTAATACCTACTTTATTAAATCAACAAATACTATTAAAACACTTTAAAAACACTGCTTACTTTTGGTTCAAAATAAATTTTATAAAACTTCTGTAAATTTTCAAATTATAAGCTTAAGAAAACATACTCTAAGGCTTAACCATTTTGATAAGAGAAACAGAACAAAGTGCGCATGCTTCGAAGTGTGTCGACTAACTCGGAAACTATGAATGATCTAACGATATCTCGAAAATGAGTGTGATGCAACTGTGGTAAGGACACCTTTCTCACGACAGTGACTTAAAAAAAGTGTTTGATTTTTACCACGGCATCTTATTTTCCGGCATTAAAAAATTAATAAAAAAATTTACGGGATAAGGTTCACTTACGGAATTCCGTACATTTACCTTATCAGCTTAAAAAAAAATTATAAAATTTAAAAATTTTAGGAACGTGGATTTTGGAAACCCATTTTCGGCATTTTCGATGCTATCTCTCCTTGGACTTTTCTAGCGTCAACAAAATAATATATTTATTATATTTCAAACGAACATTCATTTTATAATTAATTCAAGACCTGAGTTTTAGAACTCCTCAAACATGGTTGTATTGGTGCAGAATTGGATATGTTATTGAATTGGACTTGGTTGACCAAGTTAACAAATTTTTTTCGAATGATGCTGAACATTCAGTTCTGTTTAAAACTTAGTCACACCAATTTTCTTTAAGAAAATAATTGAAAAAAATATAATTTAGTTCTCAATAGAATTTCATATAAACCATAAACTCTAAGTCGTTTTATATCAAACCAAACATTTTAAGGCTTGGTTGACTTTATCTCTGATCCGTCCATATGTGGTCTCGTTTAACATTCGCTACATAAGGTTCGGTTTTTTGATCAGGTTCAAAAAGCACAACAAAGCAAATAATGTTTTTGATCAAACAGCACAATCCCTAACATTTTATTCCGCTATCTTTCTTATGCTTGATAGTGATTGTCATTAGCGCAACCAAAGGGGTGATTTCGGGGTTTAAACCCTCCCCAACAATTATTGTAGTTTCAAGCAAAATAGCATTCAATCAAAGTGAGTCACATGAAAAGCAATCACACGTTTTATGAAATGAGTGAAAACACCAAATGTATATTTCAAATCGATTCTGGTAGATGCATTTTCTACTAAATTAGTCATATTGTATTCCTTCAGACTGCACATTAAGCCGAATCGATTTTGTATAGAGAAAATAAAGTTAGCCGGACACCGACTCATAAGTAAGAGGTACTCTTAAAAACTATAAAATCTAAAAAAACTATACATAAATACATCTATAAAAAATGTATTTTTCTTGGTATTCACATGTCTTTAAGCTTATTGGAAAAGTATTGAACTCTTTTTTCTTTTGGTGTATTGTATGGTCTGGTTTAATCAAAACTGTGTTTAAAAAAATATATATTCGAAAATCATGAATTTTGTACTGGAGCGTTATCTGGCATACATTTTAATAAAAACTGGTAACCAGAAATCGATTTTGCGTACCAAAAAACCCATATCGCACACGATCTTCAAAAGTGACACAACTCAAAATTTTAAAATTTTCAGGAGAGGAAAAAAACTATTTCTTTTTCAAAGCACCTTCATACAAAAGAAGGACACAATATAATTTTTTAAAAATGAAAGAGCAATCAGATTAAAACAAATTTTTAACAGTCGATGGAGATGTGCGTTACGAAATGGTTTACATTAAAAAGTTAAAATTTAAAAATTTTGAGTTGTGTCACTTTTGAAGAGGGTGTGCGATATGTACCCACTAATATATATATATACCCAACAAGATTTGCCAAAATCGAACAGTAATTATGGCAATTCAATAATAATTGAGCTGAAGGAAGCTTCTGAATATCGATTTCTCACATTTTATATAATTGTGGCACTTAGTTTTGGTCATGACTCAATAATTTATAAGGTTATCCCGATATTTGACATACCCTTATTTTTTGTAAACAAAAAAATATTCTCTCTCGAAAATGATTGACAAACAGGGTTTTGTGGTCTTCACAAAAAAATTTATGTTTCAGTGTTGTGTTGGGTTTTTTTTTACTGAAAAAGTATGTGTTTTCAATATTTTACTCAATATTTACAAACAAAATAAGTATGCATTGCTTTCATTGAATTTTTTAAGGCAATAAATTCGTGAAAATATTGCAAGCTTTGTCTCTGTGAAGTCCCAGAACCTTTTAAAATCATCTGATGGATGCTTCAAAATACAAAATTAGCAGAAAATGTATTGACTAGAAATTTTAAGATATATTTTACTTAAAAAATATTAAGATATTTAAGCAGCTGTGGGATTTTTGTGTCATTAAAAATGCTCTCCTCTTCAAATAAGGGTATATATCTCCATTTTTGTGAGAAGACTTCAAATATCGGGATAACCTTTTAAATTATTGAGTCATGGTTTTGGTTAAACCGCACCATACAATTTAAAGAAGAGCTCAATAATTTTCCAATAAATTTAAATCCATGTAAATATCGTGAAAAAAAAATGTACAATATTTTATTTAAAAATGTACAAAGAGGTATGTAAACTCTTTTCAAAAATGATGAGATTTCGATTTTTTTGGGGTCTCAAAAGAGTTTGAAAAGACAAAAAATTTCAAACATTTTTGTAGTTAATATATGTGTACCATAAAAATGAAGGAAAAAAAGAAAAAAATTTGAAGAAAAAAAGTTTATTAAAAAAAAATCGTTTTCTGCAAAAAAGACGTTCAGAAGAACCAAAACCGCTTCATGGGAATTTCTCCGATCCAAACAAAATTATACAGGAATTGTTTTTAAGAGTCCCTCTAACTTTTTAGTCGGTGTCTAGTGAAATTTAAATTTCGATCCGACTTACTTTACATGTTTAATTTTTGTTATGTTCTTATTCTGACCACTTGAGGGGTTGTTGGCATACTTCGATTTGAGTTTTCTTTTCAACTTTAAGCATGGAACCCGCAAATGCGACTTGATATATTTGGAAAAAAATGTATTCAAAAGTTACACAAAATAAGAAAGCCTGAATTTAAGGAAAATTGGTTGGATCACTCGCCAGCGAAAAAATCAAAGAAATTTCCCGTTTAATTGTTATTTTTCGTCCTTTTTTTATAGTTATTTTTTTTAAAAATCTATGACACACACTCCGCAGAATTCAGTTTATAGTGAAGTCATGTGATTCATTGACTCATTGTGATTCAATGAAAAAAATTCACAATTCCTAATTTTCCATCGTATTTTCCAAAATCCGTTTCATACAAATTTCTCTAAATTGTTAAATATTATCCGATATTAAGGAATAATGGCTTATTAGGTAAAATGATGATGGTTTGATTTTTTTTTTTTTAGCCCATCCAGTGAAATAAAATAGTTATACGGTATTACTTATCCAATGAGAAAATGCTGACTTAAATCGAAATAATATATTTTAAACGATAGCTCTTAACTACACCTTTTAACGATAGATATTTCTACACTTTTCGAAGGAGCCCTCATTCATTAAAATCGGATAATATTTTCACAATGTTGAGGGGTTTCCATGGAACTGATTTTGAAAATCCAATGGAAGATTATGAATAAGGCTATAAAAGTCGATTTTAGATGTAATTTCATCAGTTATTTTGGTGGCGAGGGACTCAAACGATAAGATTATAAATCTTTCATAAGAAAAAAAACTGCATCATATTTAGAGAAAGATGTTATAGAGTTTGCTGCAGAGAATGCTTTTCTCTATTGATGAAAAGAAATAAATAAAAATATATCGTTTTTATAGAATAAGAATTTTTATTTTTGAGAAAAGATTTCTTTTTATTGAATACAAAACTTCGCGTAATGAATTTTTTATCAAAATATAGGAACAATTTTTATTTTTCATAAATTTTTCTCTATAAATGAGAAGTTTTTTGCGCGAAATAAATACTTATCATTATTAGAGATATGAAATATTTCCATTTCCCAAAAGTGAATAAGTATTTCTTCGAAAAAGTGAAAATTTATGCTAATTGAAGAGAATTTTATTTGGAAAAGAGAAAATTGCTAATATCGAAAATAAAAAAATTTTTTATCGGAGAAAGATAGGTATTTTTTATGAATGTGTGGTATACTCGGGTTCCAATAGGGGCAAAAATATAGTGCTTGCCATGCCTGAAGTTTGAACTAGGAACCATAAGTGAAAAATTGAATGCACTAACCGTTACAACACACCAGCTATAATTACGCAAAATCGTTTTTATATATAAGTTCTACATTTGATAAAATCACCCCCCCCAAAAAAAATTCTTGGTTGCGCCCCTGGTGATTGTGCTTGTGTTTGAGTCGAAGAGCCAAATGCGGAATAGAGAGAGGAAAATGTTTGAGTGCGCGCGCTTTTTATTCGGTACGGTTTTTATCCATTCTCGGCATACACTAATATTACTACTGAGACAAACATTATTACTATTCGAAAACATCGCAGCTTAACTTATCAAGCTATAAAACATAATTAATTTTAATAAAAACGAAGTAAAAAATAGATTTAAGACAAACAAGTAAAGAAAGTCTAAAGTCGGTCTAGGCCGACTATGAAATACCCTAAACCCACTTTTAAAAAAAAAAAATTTTATTGTAAATGGGCGTGTCCGTGGGCGGATGAAGCCTATATCTTATATGCATTTAAATGTTGATGAAAAATTTACATATACCAAGTTTTATTCCTGTATCTCACAGTACATGCCTTTATTGTGCTTACGCTATGGAAGGTGGGCGTGTTCATGGACGGATTACTTCCAATTTTTAAACACACCTTAGTTTTGGTATAAAATACATACATACCAAATTTAATTTCTCTATGACAAACATAACCTTATTTATTGAGTTTTAAACTTTTTGGGTTGTATGACAGGTAGGCGTGTCCGTAGGCGGATGCCGTCCATTTTTCAAAACCATCTTTGTCTTGTCATAAAAAACATACGTGCCAAATTTTAGCTCTGTAGGTTAAACACAGGCTTATTTATTGTGTTTTCAATTTTTGGGTTGTATGGGAGGTAGGCGTGTCCGTGTGCGGATGACGTCCATTTTTCGAAGACATCTTTGTGTTAAAATAGAACACATACGTACCAAATTTTATTGTTGTAGGCTAATTATGAGCTGAGTTATGCAGTTTTCAATTTTCGCGTTGTATGAGAGGTAGGCGTGTCCGTGGACGGATGGTGTCCATTTTTCAAAACCATCTTTCTTTTGTTATAAAAAACATACGTGCCAAATTTTAGCTCTTTAGGTTAAACAGAGGCTTATTTATTGCGTTTTCAATTTTTGCGTTGTATGGGAGGTGGGCGTGTCCGTGAGTGGATGATGTCCATTTTTCGAAGATATCTTTGTGTTGAAATAGAACACATACGTACCAAATTTTATTGTTGTAAGCTTTTTATGAGCTGAATTATGCAGTTTTAAATTTTTGCGTTGTATGGGAGGTAGGCGTGTCCGTGAGCGGATTCCAAAAATATTCAATAGTGCAGATCCTTGTGTTCATGTGACCATGTGTACCAAGTTTCATTCAATTATCTCAACTCCTTGTTCTTATTACATTCCTTCTATGCGTTACAAACGTTTGCACAAAGTTAAAATACCCTGACCTTTCAGGTTTAGGGTATAAAAATAATACTAAGATATAATTAAGAAATTAATAAAAAAAATACCTACGGAACACCTACAACATTGTAAACCAAAAACTTTTTTTTTTAAAACCGTTAAAATTTGACTGAGTTGTTTGCTCGGAAAGTGGAATTTTTGATTTTGGAACTGCAATTTTCGGACAATTGATATATGAGGAATGCATAAAAGATAATTTTGGTTAAAAATTTTTAGTTTTGAAAAAAATCAATTCATAAGCTCTTCTCAAACTAAATTTCAAATTGATTGAATAGCGTATATTTGTACAAAAATTTGTTGTTTCTGTTTTGAAATGTTGGGAACCCCCTGAAGTGAAATCACAATTTTTAAAAGTAGTTTGCACATCTACAGCCTAAACCTAATTTAATGATAAAATCGGTCGATTAGTTTGGGAGGAGTTGAAGTCACAAAAAAAAACCTTATCTTATTAATTATATAGATAAATGCGCAAGTTTCTGAAAAATTTCATATATTTAATGAAGAACATAAAAACAAGTTTTAATCACTTAAGGTTAGGGTACAGCGCTTCATTTTAGATTCAATTTCTTAACTTTAGACTACTTTGAGAATTTCCCATACTTTTTATAAAAAATCAAATCAAAATTCAAAATTATTTCTATTCCTTAGACTCAGTATAAAGAAATCACTAAAACACTTTATTTTGTATAGTTTCAGTTAGAATT
This sequence comes from Tetanocera ferruginea, assembly GCA_958299015.1. Lineage (NCBI taxonomy): Eukaryota > Metazoa > Arthropoda > Insecta > Diptera > Sciomyzidae > Tetanocera > Tetanocera ferruginea. The sequence continues at coordinate 3,780,390 of OY282643.1, read as the reverse complement.
ATATAAAAATTTAATTATTTCTTATATATTCAGAATATTGTAAAAAATCGGCAAAAAAAAATTAATTTTATAATGAAATACTACTTAAGAATAAAAATATTCTGAATTTTGAATTGAGTTTTTACAAGAAGTCTTCCGTACATTTATATTAGAACAAGACTAAAAGTAAAAATCTAGTATTAAATAATTTTGACCGATTTTTATTGAACGATATTTCCTCGGTAATACATACATACATATTCTTCATGTAGTTTCTACCTAGATGTATTTATCCCTAGGATGGACAACAACTTGATTATCGCTCTGTAAGCCTACTATAAGGCTAGAAGATTTTGGCTAGTCCGGCCATGTTGCCCATCCTAGGCTTAAATCTATATTGATAAGTAATGCCAAAATATGTAGAAGCAAAAGCGAAACTGGACCTCAAAGCTGGGATTTCATGCATGTCAGTCAAATTCGCACAACAAAAGTTGCATAAATTTTTGAGATATTTTTATCGGTCTTAAGACAAACTTTTCATAATTCTATCTTAGTGGGTGAAAATCTTACAAAACTAGTTTCTTTCTTAACAATTTCCTCACTTTATATTAATTGATTTATTATAAATATTTGTTTACTTCTTATTTTTAAATATTTTTTAGGCAAACTTAAAAATATGTTTATCTTTCTTATATCGACATTTTTTTTTTCGTCACTGCATTTTAACATTTTATCTACTTTATTGTTGCTTGTTTTATTGTCATCGCTTGTGTGCTACTTCTTTGTGTTGCTAACATTGTATTTGTTTTGTTTATGTTGCTCATCCCTTTTCGTCTTTTTCTTCATCCTTCATCATCTATTCACTCTACACCACTACTTCATTCATTTCTAAATAGTTTTTAATTTTTCTTGATTTTTTTACACAACATTTTGTTTAGTTGTTGTTTTTTTTATTTTTTTACAGAGGATCAATTTTCCTCAAATGTTGTTGTTAGCACCAACACCAACATTTCATCCAACACCAACAGCACCACCACTACTACCACCTCCCCTAATAGCAACAGCAGCTCATTTGTGCTGACAACAAAAACTGAGCAACTAAAACATGCTACAACAACATTTGCAACAGCAACACACAAGCCACAACAACAAAACCAACAACATCATTATAGCAGCAATAAAACAAAACCTGCCTCCACATTTACACTTGTTGACGGCAAAATAACTGCTGCTGTTGGCTCTGCTGCTGCCAGTAAGCAAATGTTGCTAAATGGTGGCGTACGCATTGCTTCGCCAGCAGCAACAATTGGCAGTTCAAGCAACAGCACTTCATCGATTATTGCTGCCAAAGTTATTTCTTTCTCACCGAATGCGCAGCAGCAGCACCAGCATCAACAGCAATTGTCGTCAACATCTTTTCCCCTGTATACTACGCCTAACAGCACGTCCTCGCATGCGCTGACCTTGCAGCGTCACAAAAAATGCAATCCACTCACCCCACCGCCAATGCCGAGTAGAAAATTTGTTGAGACGAATACACGCATCCGCAGCTTCTCACTCTCTTCAAATAAATTTACAGCCGCAGCAGCAGCCGCCGCTGCCAATGCCGGATCATCACACCAGCAGTTGCTGCAGCATTCATCCGAGGACTCGCATATGAGCTACGTCTCGGCCGGCAGCAGCGGTGCATCACCACCACGCCATCTTAACGGTTCAGGCAGTCATTATATCCAGATGATGTCATCTAGTGGTGCAGGATCTCAAGGGACGCAAGGCACGCCATTGATTGGCGGCAGCGGACGAAGGCGAACCATCAGTTCTAACAGCAATGGGTGAGTTGAATCCCTTCACTGACTGTTGAATGCTCTCACCTGAAAACTCTCTAATAATTCTATGTTTATTTTTATTTTGCTCTTAGGGCCGGCACCCGTGAAGTGCACAACAAGTTGGAAAAGAATCGCCGCGCCCACCTTAAAGAATGCTACGAACAGCTGAAGAACCAGCTGCAGTTGCGTGACGAGGATCGCAAAAAGACGTCAAATCTGGCCATATTGGGTGAAGCCTACAAACATGTTATCGTAAGTTTGTGGCATTCCGTTGGTGTTTTTGTTTTTTTATTGATTGATAACTTGTTTGTTTTCTATTTTAAATTGAAGGCTCTTAAACGCAAAGATCAAGAATTGGAGGCACAAGTCGAGGAACTGGCCAAAGAGAAGATCAATGCACAGAAAAAGATTGTTAGTTTAAAACGTGAGCTAGGTCCAAAATTTGAACAATACTTCGGCAGCATCGTGCCCGACGAACTTGTGGGAAGCATTCCAGTTGAGCGTGGTAAGTGTTTTGGAGTGGAAATGATTTTATATATATATGTTTTGGAACAAAATGGAAAAGAACAGAATAATTTTAGTGTCCCAAACAAAACAAGGCAAAAAGTTATTTTTAATATCAATAAAAAAATATGGAAACATTGCCCGAGAAACAATTTATGTCCGAACCAAAGTACTCAGGCACAAAAGTCCCGAGTATCAGACTCAATTTAATTTTTAAAAGCTTCGAGTAACAACGAAAAACTGCGAAGCTTAGAAACAAAAATTAATCGCTTCTTGATATTAGGCTGAATGCAAACGAGCTCTAGCGGACAAGCCTCGAGAAAAAATACATACATTTTACCGAACATAGTTTCGTAACTGGCCTGAGTCTAAACTATAATGTACCCAAAACATATCCAACACGTATCACGAAAGTACCTGAAATAATACAGCTGGTCGAACATATTGCCCATGGATCATTTATTCATACTATAGAAGTCAAAAAATTTCAAGAATAGTTCTAATGACTCTTCAAGTCTAGTACACGTAAAAAGCAAGAACGATAGAGTAAAGATCATGCAAAAGGCTGCGCAATAATTGCCTCTCTCTGCGCATTACGCATTACTTATTTTGAGAACACACCAAAGACTTTATCATTCTCTATCATTATTGCGTAAATAGGTACTTTTGCAACTACACGTGTATTTCGTATGCTTTATAAATAATAGCATTTTAACAAAATTAAGCTTTCTATACATCCTATTTAAAGCTTATTTTAAAAGACAATTGTTTTCTCACTTAACCACAAATATTTTCAAAAATAAAAAATGCCACATTTGAGATGAACACTTTCACCAATTCTGAGTGCTTCAACCTGTCCTTGAACACTTTTTAACAACTGGTTTCTTCACAGCCAATATGTCTGACGTAACTTTATTGGGTCACAGAGCTGGTTCATGTCAAAAGCTTGGAGTTTCAACTTAGAAATGCATAATGATGCACATGAAACTGTTTGGAAAAGAAATATATTTTCGATTTATGTTGAAAACTTAAAATACTTTTGCTAAATAATTTTGTTTTTGACGTAGAATTACGTCTAACAGCGCGGTTTGTATGTCGTCGCTTTTACAAAGCTTATGAAGTACATGAAACGTTTTTGAGTAATACTTTAGGATATACCTACAGCCTTTACTACTCATTGTTCAAAGATAATATATATGCTAAAACATCAGAAATATCGTGACCTTAACGAAAATTCAATTTTTAATTTTGTCACTATTTTGTTAAAGTCACAAAATAGGAAAATGTAAAAAGAACAATTTAACATTTTTTAATATAGATGCTTATGTTGTGCCTAGCTGCAGGCTAGGTTTGCTAAGTAGTTTTTGCTTGTGTTGTTTTCTTTTCTTTCTCATTTTAATTGCAGAAGAAAAAATACTTCTGCAATTAATTTCAACATTCAACATTGAAAAACCGTGAAAATCGAATAATTCGCAATATAAAATCATCAAATATTCCACATTTCAATAATGCATTCAAAATTTGTCCAACTTACAGAAAAAGTGGTTCAAGTATTGAATACAATTTGCGGCACTTAAACGCCCTTAAATATGCAATAAATACGTGCCAAACGCATGCAAAACACAGTCAGTCGGTCGACAAGGCTTTCATTTGAAATCGTTTATTTTGAAATCGATTAGATATCGAAAACATCAAATTACAACACCCCCTCACCCCTGCCACTGCTTGAGAAAAACTCCTTCTTTTTCACATGGTTCATTTGGCATTTTATTTTATTTTTTTTTTTTTTCAATCGTTCTCTCCTCGCTCCCTTGTTATTATACTCTTTGAAATAAATTATTTATAAATGCAAAACATTTTAATAATTTCGACGCAGTTGCGCAGCTTTTGTGATAAAAATAAATGTACGGTTGCATTTGTAAAAATGTAAATTCAACCACAACGAGTGAGGGACGAATAAGAAAATCAAACGAGAGATTTTTAAAATGCAGTGCTTTTTTTCAATATCATTTGTTTTATGAAAACGTTTAACAAATTTAATTCGTTGAAAAATGTTTGCTTTTATAATTTTAAGTGACTTTCAATAAACGTAGAGTTAAAATAGAGCTCTGAATTTTGTATTTGTAACCACCTTTTGCAGACAGTGCAAATTCATATTCTGCATTTTTCGCACGTAAAGATTTATAAAAACAAAATTTCAAGCGGACTTCTTACGTATTATTGTTGTTGTCTACAATAGTCGCACATAAATTAAAGAGATATGCATAAATGTTTATTCCAAGGCTGTAAAAATTGCTACATTGCTTGTTCCTCCTCCTTTGGCATCGTTGCCGTAATCAGTGATACTTTGTTTTCATTCATTTTGATTGAATGTGAAATGTTTTTATTGCATTTTGATTGTGACTCTTGAAATGATTAGAAGGAGTGAAAAACTCTTATTCTATGAAATGCTTGTCATGTAAATTAAGTCATTATTTCACATGTCTGTTAAGTTGGCTCCGCCATTTTTTGTTTGTAATTAAAAGAAATATGTTCTCTAATGTGCTCTATGAGTGCAGCATCAGAAGTTTCTAAAAGTATATTTTTTATGACGTAATTTAATTACCATTAATTTTTGTCAAAAATTGGAACATTCCAAAATCAATAAAAAACTTGGAACATCGAAGGAAAAAACGCAAAGAACAAGGCACAGCAAAATTTCTAAAAACTATTCTTTTAAAAAAAAAAGTGTTCATATTTTTCTTCTACTGTTTCCTTCAGCTCTTTGTCCACTAAAAAAATCACTACCACATAAAATACAGAGGATAACAAAAAGGAGCACATATTCTTTTTTAATTAATTGTCGACCCAAAATGACGAAATTTACTTTATGCACAAGATAATAAAACCATTATATATTCACAAGATGAACTGTTCTTTCCTCTATTTTATTTCATACAATTGTTTAAGCATTTTAGCAAATCTCATCATTTGTCTTGTTTACTTTCAGAAAACCTCAACGATTCAGGTTCTCTCTCCTCGTCTGGACGTGGTAGCTTGCTGTATAGCTCCTCAAGCTCGCTTTCTAGCGGCGGCAGCAGCAACAACAACACAGTGTCCTCACCAGTCGGCGCTGGTGTAAGTAAAATCGTCATCCAGGCGTGACCCTTGCTACAACAAGGGTGCAAAATAGCCACCGCTACCATGCCACATCACAGTATTTCTCATCACGATATCTTTCTTTCTTCTCTGCCACAGTTGCAAACGGCCATGCCTACCGCTCTGTCACCTGTGATATCTCAAAAAATGACCACAAACTCAACCGTTAGCTCCTCCTGCGTCGTCACCACAACAGCACCAATGTTGGCAACATCGCCCATTTCGCCCAATATGTTGCTGCAACAGATCAAATCCGCTTCAACATCGGCAACCAATTCGATGGCTAGTTCACCACTTGGTGGTGCCTCGCATGGCAGTCCAGCCGGAAGCCCAACGACAATTGATGGAGGCATTGTTAATGTCAGCATGCCGCTCTCTCTGACGGCCAAAAATATATCGGCCACTTCATTGACACGCGGCTCGCCGACTCCATCGACACCGTCACCCTCGCCGTCCTCTTCAAGTGGTGTGTCATCGTCGTCTTCGATTATTTCGTCGTCACCACCGATGAACGGTGTGATCAATGGACGCAATGTCACGGTCAACATTCCGAATGGTTTGAAATTTCAAGCGACAACCGGCGGTAATGCTGTCAACGCAACGTTGAGCAATGGAGCAACAGCGACTATCATTGGACCAGCTGGCACAGCTACAGCAGTGAACAGCAATAATAACGGTAATTAAGAGCATACACTAAATATTAGCTTATCGTACCACCTGTAGAGTCAGTCGCAACAACCACTCATAGAACTTGCATTCCAAATCCAAACTGTTCCTCTCTCTCTCACTCTCACTCTCAATCTTAATCTCAATCTCAATTCAATCAATTCAATCATTAGTAACTGGCTTTAAATCATTAGTTTTTAATTTTTAAAAAATTCGTTGAAATTGATCAAAATTAATAATGATGGCTTCGCTTCGCTTTCGTCGAATAGCTATAATGCTACAAGCATTTCGGGGCTGCCACCTAGTTTGAATGAATCCAAGATGGAAGCCAAACGATAATGGAGCGATGTCAAGGACTGAACTGATGAACTGGATGCAAAGGAACACAAGAAAATAAAACGAACCAAAACAACTGCTACAAAATTAAAAAAAAAAAAACAAAAAACAAACAAAAATTTCGTCGTCTACCTGTCGTTGAATGCGTGAACACCAGCATGTCTACACATGAATATAAACTATATACTATATATATATATATATATTTATATAAATGTACACATTATCATCTAAAACAATATCAACTACAACAACAACAACTACAACTGTCAATACTTCTACTTCTTCTACAACTACTACAAGAACAGAAAAAAAAACAACTCCCTCTCCTCTTTTCGCCTCCAAATCCTTATCTATGTCCCACTGCACCACCTCAACATCATCCGCCAACACCAACCACAACTATCATCAAGAACGCCATCAGTTGCCACACCCACTACTTGATCAATTTCAACAACAACTGCATTTCGTTCTATCTCTTCAGCAACAACCGCCGTCAACACCACCAACGCCCTTCAAGGGCAACGCTACGCACACGGACGCAAAACAAGTTTGTCCATCGCTGGCGAATCCAAGGCGTTAGTCAACGAAAAAAAAAACAGTGATCAAACCGCTTCCGCCGTTACGCTGCAAGATGGCGAACAGCCTGCCAAAGTAATCAAAGTATTTAACAACCACTCTCCTAACAACATCAACAACAACATTATGTTGACACCACCATCCAACGGCGAAGTCGGCCACATGCAGCTATCACAAGTTGTTAGCGCTGGCAATCTAGTTGTCAGTCCCTATCTAGCAACCACAACAGCAACAACAACAGCAGCTACTCGATCTCAACCGCCGCAGCTGCAGAAACTACTAATCAACAGCAACGGCAGCGTTGCCACAAGCGAGTTGGGTCGTCTTCCAGGCGGCGCTGAATTAAATATCTTACCAACAATCACTCAAATGAATGGCAATGACCCAGTCATGAATGGCACTGCAGCAACAGCATTTTTTCATGCCAACGGCAAACTTACGCTACTAAATAGTGGCAACGTCACCGCTGGCGGTAGTTGTGGAAGCAACGGTATTCTACTAAAAGGTGCATATTAATTGTCTTAAAGCTAAGCATCATTGGCTAATGAATTTTGTATTATTTTCCAGCAGCTGAGCAGCAGCAGCAGCAACAACATCATCATCCTGCATTCTCGCTAAACAATGGCAACATACTGCAATTGACGCCAGCAACAGCGGCATCACTACAACTTGGCAACTTGGCACCAATGTTTGTCGCCACTGCAGCTGTATCGCATGCGAATGGAGCACCAACGCAATTTGCCGCCAACAATGAAAACTTTGCACAACTTTTAGCAGCGGCAACAGCAGCAGGAAATCAAACAGCGCCAATGGAAAGACTCAATGGCAAAGTGTGCACGAATTGATTGTTATTCGAAAATATTTAACAATTTCCCTTGCTCTGCCCCCAGCTTGGGCTAGGCGGCCTTGGCGGTGGACAGACTCTGCCATTAATCGGCACTCAGTACCTCGGATCAATGAAGCCAATGGTTGTAAGTGTAACTGCTGTTGCTGCAACACTACCGTCAACCACAACAACATCAAAAGTAACAGCTGCTAAGCAACAACACCAACAAACAACAACTAATAACTTTCCCACCTTAACACACACAACAACAACACTAGCAGCAGCAGCTGTAGCAGCAACATCATCGTCATCATCATTGTCATCATCAACATTATTATCACTATCAACGACAAGAACATCACCAACAGTTGCAAAGGCAACATTGACAACAGCTCCGCCCATTACAACAACGTCGTTTGTAACGACCTCATCTGCAGCAACAACATCTTCATTATTAACATCATCATTAACATCATCAGCGATGTCAGTGACGACTTCAAACGCTGTTGTAACAGGAACCACCAATGGCAACGCTTTATAAAATTTTATAACTACAACAACTAAAAAATACTAATTATTAATATTATTATTATTATTATTATTATTATTGTTATTATTACTAAACATGAATACAAAACTACAGCAAAATAAGAAAAAATTGCAACAAAAAAGTAACAACAAAAACTACAAAACAACAACAACTACAGCAACAAAATAATAAACATAAATTAACAGCCTACAGCGCAAGAAAATAAAAATTAAACAAATACCACAAAAAATGTAATTAAATAATAGTAAAATGTTTTAAAAATTAAAGTAAATATGTACATCCATGTGTTACAAAGTAACAAAACAAAAACTAAAAACAAACAATATTTTTAACAGAACAACAGCATATATTATATAACTGTTATTCATCTAATCGCAATTATATGTTGAAAATGAACATGAAATGCTGGATAAAAGTAGATGAACACATAGATATCAAACAATTGTGTGTGTGAAGCTCAAATAAAAATATAATTTACTTTTGCTACAACAAAATGCCATCCACCCACCCATTTTGTAAAATTATATCTTATTGTCCGTCTAACGTGAAAGTAATTTTGCTAGCTTTTTATTCAAATGGTGCAAAAAGTGTTTGAAATTCGAATTATTTTTTTACAAATTTACTTTTATTATAGAGATTTTTTTATTATAATTACAATTTTTCGAAAAAATCTATTAATTATTTATGAAAAATATTTTTGTTGTTTGTTAATTCATTTATTGCTTCTCGAATTCAGTCATACATTTTCTGAACCATAGAATGCCCATCAAAATCCCGCAGCGATTTAAAATAAATAATGTCCAAATACACATTTCAACAAAAAATAAATTCTCAAAAAAAATATTTTATTTTTTATACCCTGGAGATAGTTAACTGCTTACGAGTTGAACTGAAACTTCGGTTTCCATCTCATATCAAAAAATTCCAACGTTAAATGCATGAAATGTATATTTTTTGTACATATAATTTGAGCTGTTTTTAAATGTCCAACCCAACATTTCATTTCAATTTCTATGTAATTGCAATTAAATCTACAAATAAATGGAATAAATTCCTACATATATGCCACGTTCAAAAGGCAACTTAAGTAACGGTGAGCGGACATAATAGGAAAACAACTACAAACTTCAGAAACTTCAAAAAATGACGAGCAGGAAATGACGTTTTTGTTGTTTATTTTTGGAACAGTTTTAAGTATTACCGAAATTTCGTTAGAATTTTGAAATGAATCAAATAACAAAATGCAAAATGCAACAAAAAATTAAAAAAAGAAAATAACAAAAAACAAAAAAAAAAAACAAAAATTTAAAATAAAGGCATATAAATACATATACATACATAGATACTATACAATAAATTGTAAATAATTCATTGTGAGCAAGGAAAGGAAAACAGAAAAATGTTGTAAAGTTGGAGTGGAATTTTTTATAAAGCGACAAAATGTGTTGTCTGCAAAATGCATAAACATTAAAACACAAAAAACATAAAATAAAAACTAAAATAATGAACACAAGACAACAACAAAAGCAACAACAAAAAAAAACATCGTTTAAGAATTTTAAGCAAAAAGTCAAATTTATTTTTTAGTTACTAGACGCACTTGTAAATTTAATAGAATTTGTTTGTGTAATTTTTAGTTGATAAACTTAAAATTTTTAAAATTAAGCTTACACACACACACACACACACACTTCAAACCAAAATGAAACAAAGCGTAAAAAATGTATTAAATGCAGAGCGGAAACTTATTTTTTAACTTTTAATCTATGCTTATTTTGTTGATTCTTTCTAATTGATTGTTTTAAATAGTTTTTTTGTTTTTTTTTTTAAACTATCTTAATTTCAGGTTGCGCACATAACGCTTTCTTAAAATCTTAACTCATTACCGCCTACTTTTTAACTCTGCACCTAAATCTGCCTAAAAGCAATTTTGTTATATTATCACTCTCTAATTTTTAAATTTTAAATTTATTAATTAATCAAAGAAAAATTTTTTAACAGCGCATAATTATTTTATAATAACACTCTTAATTGTTAAATTATGTAGCATAATTAATTAATAAAATTTAATTTTATTTATGTTTTAAATATTTAAAAAAAAAGAAAAGAAAAAAATTCAAAATGCAACAAAATACTTTAATCATTGATTGTTGTTTTGAAATTTAAGCCGCAACAAATACTTTGCAGAAGTTTGCAAGTAAATGATGCAGCAAAATGGGGAATAATGCAAAAACAAAATTATTGAAAAACAATTAAAAAAATAAACACTAAAAAGATCACGAAACAAACAAATAACAAACGTTAGCTCTAAATTTAAGTTGTAATTAATTTTAATTATATATATATATATATATAAATATATATATATTATTATTAATAAAATATGATAAAAAAAAATAAAACTATATATTATATAAATGTGTAAAAGAAAAAAATAAAAGCATACAAATTTAAAAATTATTTCTTTTATTGATGATGGGGTAAGTTTTACGATAATTACTTAATACGACAGTATTAAGAAAAATACTGCATCAAACTGCACATTCTTAAGTATATTTTGAATTTTTTTTTTGTAAAAATCTAGTTTTTATTTTTAAGCGATGATTTTTGGCAATCTCATAAAAAACATCATAAGGAACACATAAGGTGACAATCTTCAGAATTATATCAAATAATTTTGCAGCGAAAAAGCTATAGTAAGAATGCTGATTTACTTTAGTGAGAAAACTGATTTTTTTTTTTAATGAATTGAGTTATCATATCTGGTTCTAGTAAATATTTGGCGTAGAAACCGTCTACAAAAAAACCAAAGGTTACTAAAGTCGATTGTGGGATATTCAAAAGACAGATGCAAAATAATTAATCCATTTAAAAAATGTTCCCTCGTCTCAGATTTTTGGTAAGGTTAGGTCCTTCTTTTACCAAAGTCTGATGATGTAATACTCAACCTATTGGCCATCACACCGATAGGGTAGTCACCAGTTAGAATTCACACCAGTATCCAGATTTCTGCCGTGGTAACGTTATTGATGAATGAGGAGATAATTTCTGAAAAAAATTATAATATTACCTTAAAATTAATTATTCAATACCAATGTCAATTGACTAATATAAAAGATTTGTCATTGTCAAGTCAATTTTCTTAGTTTGTAGGCAATTGTTTTTCGAAAGATTTTCTTGTTGTATATGGAGTATTAAATTTATTTAATTTAAACAATTGTGTCTGTAAGTTGTTGCTGATTTATTCAGAGTGAAACAAATTTTTCATTTTTCAAAAGCATGAAAACACAATGATTTCAACACCCCCTCTCAATATAATAATTGTATTTGATTTCGTAATTTTTCCAATCGTACAGTTGCCAGTGATTTTGTTAAAATATCTGCCTTTTGATTTTCGGTACTGATTGCCAAAATATCCAGCAAACCTCTCGCAACGTGATCTCTAAGAAAATTGTATTTTACATCAAGTGTTTTGAACGCTTACATTCTGTATTCTTGGACATAAATATGCAACCATGGTTATCTTCGTAGATTGGGACAGCATAATTCTTATCCTGATGCTGTTGTGCTTAATGCGATGCATTCAGCTTCACTAGATGAAATTGCAACTGTAGCTTGCTTCTTGCTACACCAAAAGACAGTATTTCTAAAAAATGGAAATATAAAACCACTTACGGATTTACGATCATTTATATCTGAATCCCAGTACCCAGTCAATATTTTTTTTAATTTTCGTTAGGTTTAAAATGCAACTTTAACTTCTTTGTAACTTTCAGGTATTCAGGTAATATTCGTTTTAGAGTTTTCTAATGGGTTTCTGAAGGTTTCTGGTGAAAACGTTTCATGTATACAATATGGTAACAAATGTCAGGTCTTACACAAACCATAAGGTACATGATACTTCCCAAAAATTCTCTATATGGCTGATCTGTAGTATCTGCTTGAGCTTCTTGTAGCTGAAGTCCATTTTCCATAGGGGTTTTTGCTGTATTACAGTTAGTCATTTCAAACTTTCTTAAAATTTTGTCGATGCTTCTTTCTTGTGACAAAACCAAATGACAATTCTTATGATCGTAGTCAATTTTCATTCCGAAAAAGTGTTTTAATTCACCACATCTCAAATTTATCGGCTAGACTTTTCTTCAATGACTGAATTGATGATAATAAATTTCCAGCTATTAGTAGATCGTTAACACAAAATAGAATAAAAATATAATCATTATAGCTCTTCCTAGATTTTTCCAGTTTGTATACTTTGTTTTTTCTTGCTTCTAATCCATTTGGAATTTCAAGGTATATATCTTCATTGAGTTGTCCATGAAGAAATGCAGTTTTTACATCTAATTGATGAAAGTAAAATTGCTTCTGCACTCCCACTGCCAGGTCTGTTCGAATTGTTGTCAACCTTGCTGCAGGTGTAAAGGTCTCTATGTAGTCGATTCCATACTTCTGAAGGAAACCTTTGGCAACCAATCGAGCTTTGTACCTTGTAGGTTTTCCATCTTCATGTCTTTTATTCTAAATACCCATTTTGATTTAAGTGGTTTTACTTCATTTCTGCGCCTTACAATTCCCCATACTTGATTTTCTCCATTGATTTAAATTCTTCTCGAACCGCTTCAATCCACTTTTGACGATCAGGACAATTGTAAATTTGCTTATATTTCAGGAGCAGATTCAATACATTGTTCATTTACTGATGCATTGTAGCTGGTAAAATATTCTAAAAACTTACGTGAAATCGGAACACGTGAACTTCTTCCTCTTCAGTTGTTTCTGCTTCAACTGAAACTTGTTCTCTATCTGCAACTCGATCTTCATTTGAAACTTGCTCGTCTGCAATCTCGTTTTCAATTTTCACATTTCCAGTTTCCACATCATTCCTAGGAGTTGAATCAAAATAATTTTCTTGATCCGGCGTGTCAGGTTGCTTATTTACAGCTGCAGGAATAGCATCACTTATATTTCGTAAAAAAACATATCACACAAATATGAAACAGGCATCTCTTGATATATATAACGAAATGCGCAGATATGTGAAACTTTTTTATCCTGTCTTTGCGGTATCTGCTTATATATCTTTCTTGGGTTTTCCAGATATAAATCATAGAAATTCTTTTGAGATTTGTTCATATACATCCAAATCTCATGTATTGCACCATAATTTGGGTTTTTATATACCAATTAAATTTGCTACACATTTGTGGCATTAGGCGAAAAAATATTTTTTTTAATTTTTTTTTAATTTTTTTTTCAATTTTTTTCAATTTTTTTCAATTTTTTTTTTTAATTTTTTTTTAAATTTTTTTATTTTTTTTTTTTAATTTTTTTGTATTTGTTTTTTAATGTTTTATGGATCCATTACCCAGCATCTCAAAAGACCTTGCCATTTCCTTTCATAATTTTAAGATGTTTGCAATAAATTAAAAATTCTATTCTTTACTGAATTTACGTTCGCAATGCTATTGGCATCCTATCACTTATGGAATAAATACAAATACAAATACAGGGTAACCGCCTTAAATAAAAACGAATTTTATAAAATAAATTTATCAAAACATTTATTCTATGCTTATAAATTTGTTTAGATTTTCATACATGCAACATTTTCTCTTTCCATAGGTTTACAAATTCATTAAAAAAATAACAGAATCAATACAAAAAAAATACCAAAACTTAAATACTGGGTGTATATGCGCTGTGTGTATTTTGAAAATGTTCAATAATCTCGGCTTGTTTGTTATGAAAGCTATTTAAGATTAACATCACAAAGTTTAAACCTGCATGATGACTTTCTGTAAACACGAATTCTGCAATAGGGAATTTTTATTTCCCTATTTATTTCTTTTCTATTTTTTTTTTTTTTTTTTTGTTTTTTGCTTGTGCCATCTTAAACCAGTTCAACTGGGAAGGGAGAAGAAAACACTTAATTGAAAATTAAATTTATGGGCTTATGGTGAGTTTTAAAACAGGATATTCTTATAGATTTATCTCAGCGTTGTTTAAGTTGTTGTTGTGTTGACACGTTGACTACTGCATTTGAGTTTCGACGGCTAGTTTCGACCATGATTAAACTATTTAGCTGCAGCATGTTGGTGGAGTGGGATCCAAGCCGGAACGTTTCGTTATTGAAAGCCGTGTGAACTCCTCAGCTGTGGTTGGATGAATACCAACAGTGTTCAAAAGAATCTTCATAGTTAATCCAGACCTGAAGAAAAATTAATACGAGTCAATTAACATGTTAATAAATTTATCAAATATGTTTTTTTTTTTACTCACTTGACAGCTGCAGCAAATCCTTGTATAACTTCACCAGCAACTGGACCAACATAGTGCAAGCCCAAAACCTTCTGGTCACCACTGCGTTCGGCCACAGCCTTAACATAGCAATAACGCACACTCTTCTGTGGAATAAAGAACTCTGTTGGCTTGTAGTAGCCGTGGAATACTTCCAAATTATCCTCGCCATACTTTTTCAAAGCATCTTCTTCACTCATTCCAACACAAGCGTATTCAAGTGGCGAGAAAACAGTAGTTGCAACATCAGTATAATCCATTATCTGTGTTGAGCCAGCGAACAAACGACGCGCTAGTAAACGACCGGCATGAATTGCAACAGGCGTCAATTCGGGTCTACCCTCAATAATATCACCAACTGCATAGATATTCTGCACATTGGTTTGCTCTGCATCATTCACACGCACTTTATCGGCCTTCAGTTCGATGCCAACGGCTTCAATGTTCAAATCGCAAACCAAACCCTTGCGACCAATAGCCCACAGCACGGTGTCGTAAATATCGCTACCTTCCTGATTGGTTTCTGTGTTGATATACTTTACCAAAAAACGTCCATCTTCAGTTTTCTCAACAGATTTTGGGATTGTTGTGTGAAGGAATGGAATACCACGTTCAGTCATAGCTGCAGCAACAATATTAGCCATCTGCTGATCAAAACCACGCAGCACAATGGAACGTACCATTACGGTTGATTCATAACCAAGACCCTTTAGGAAACCAGCAACCTCGAGACCGATGTCTTCATGTTAAAGAAATTTGGAATAAAAAAAAGGAAAAGAAGAGTAAGAAATTAAATAAATTTATTCTTAATGTTTTACTACGTACAGCCAGCGCCAACAACAAGCGTCTTGGATGGTGCGCGTTCTAAGCTGAAGATATCATCACTTGTGATGCCCAATTCAGCGCCAGGAATATCAGGATAACGTGGACGTCCGCCAACAGCAATCACAATATTCTGACCGGTAATGCTGCGTTCTGTGCCATTCTTCATTTTGGCCACAATGGTGTGCGCATCCTTGAAGCTACCTAATCCATTTATATACTCCACTTTTCTGTATTAAAATTAAAAAATAGCATTAAAATCCACGAGTCAATAAACTATTTTACAAACTTGTCTCTCAAATCCACTCTGGTCACCCAATTGACGGACTTGATGTGATTCTGCACAGATTGAACTAATTTATTCCAGTCTGGTTTCACTTTCTCTATGTCTGGTATATTCCAGCCATAAGTAGCGGCTTCCTGTAAAACAAATAAAAAAATCAACCAACATTCATTTTAAACTTTTCAACTCCATCTTACATGCACAGATTCTCCTAGCAATGCTGCTTGATGCATAAGTTTTTTGGGTATGCAACCAACATTAACACAGGTACCGCCGATGCCCCATTTCGTACCAACTGGCGAAGGTTTTACATAATCCAAGCATGCTACTTTGGCGCCATTAGCAACAGCCTCTTTGGCACAAGCCAAACCACCGGAACCACCACCGATAACAATCAAGTCATAATCGTATTCATCTGAAAATAACATTGGCGACAAATTGTTATTAACTTTAAGCTCATAAAATACCTATATAAATTTTTTGCTCAACTGGCGGGCAGGTGCACACAGGTTTGACAGTCATTGCAATTTATTTCTTCAATTAGTTATGCGAAAAATTGAAATTAACTAGAAAATTTTATTTAAGAATGTTTTATTTTTTTAACAAATTTTAATAATTTGCTTTTATGACATATCTGGCGAAGGTAGCTGCACAAGTACTTGAAAAATAAAATAAGCGTTGTACTTTTAGCGAGCAAACTTATTGAAGGTGATAATTTACAAACATCGACATCGCAGTTTTTAATTTCACGGATTTTTTGTTCAGTTGTCAGGGAGGAGAAGCAGTAACGAAGTGACCACAACCCGATATTAACAGCAAATCTGTTCCGATTTCTTGATATTTTCTTTGATTTTCTTACTCTTTGCAACAAAACAGAGCAACACAGAGTCCGACCAACTGTTTAATATTAATTAAAATATTTTTCTTTACTTCACACACCATTATCCAAACACAAAGAAACGAAATTGCTTTGTGAAAACTAAAACAAAAAATGTAAAGAAACTACCAAAAATATGTGAGAAAAATCGCCGAATCTTACGTTTGCAAATCGAGACTAAGTTAGACCACGAGCAATGGTACAAATTATATGTAAAATTGAAAAAAACTAGAAGACAACTTCGTATCAACATGGAAAATTCTTAATCGGGTTTAACACTTTTATCATTACCATTATTATTAAAAAAGCATACTTCCTTCAAACGAAGTATGAACACGCACTTAAAAAAAAATGATATTGTCATACGAACATATACATTTCATTTAGAAATATAGGTACATTCCAATTGTAACTTTACTATTTTTTCTGTAGGAGGGAGAAATTCGTTTATATGCAAATATGACTTGGACCACTTTGCCTTACTATTTTGTTATAGAGAAAAATAAACAAAAAAATGTAGAATTTTTCTCAAATATCTTGACTATTCGTACTATTGTGCGATGCTATTATTTTATTTATGATGCTTAAGTAAGCATAACAAAAATTATACAACCACAAGCAAATTTTCTACTTTTATACACTACACTAATCTACACTAATCTATGCTGCAAATTAAACTAACCATCATCTGGAAACAATTTACTACAAAATTAATGACGTAATTTTTGGCTTATAATATCGAATAGAAATAAAAAGAATTTTTATGTACAATTTCATCGAGCTAAAATTAATTCAATTTGAAAGCAAGAGGAAAAAACCCAGATACAAAAAAATCTGATGAGTCATGTAAAAGTGACGTCATTGCAGCATTTATTAAATACCATAATTACAAAAACTACATATTATCGCTATTATAAAACAACATATATTAGAGTGAGGGAGAGATAAGTGCAAAAACAATGACAAGATAAAATTGCAATAATTAAGATAATTTATAAGTTGTTTTTTTTTTCAACACAACGTAATAGTGCTAAAATGCAATTTCATCGTCAACACTTTGATATAATTGCTCACCGGAGTCCGATTGCATCTTCAGACGAATTTCAATATAATCAGATTGATAAATGGATCTACGTTGATTATGTTCACTTATCCTCACTTTTGATGCAGGAATAAATTCAAGCAATTGCATCGATTGTTGTGACCAACCAACTTCAGCAATTTAGCCAGTTGAAATGCACTCAGAGTACTAAAAAAACTTCCACTTATATTCAAGAATCAATCAATATAAAAACAAAAAATATTGAAAGCAAAACTAACATGACGTTGCTTGTAGAGATTTACGATTGCAATTTATTGATTGGCTTTTGATTATAAACATAAAACAACTGCTGCTAATTATAGCAGTAGCAACAACATTTGTTGCATTAAAAATGTTATCACTTTTATCAGCAATATTTATTGTGTTGTTTCATATGTATGTAGAGATGAGATTTGAATCAATTCATAGACACGGTAATAATAAACAAATCAATCTAATCAACGCAAACTCATTCAACTAGATACTTGATAACAATGATAAAACAAAAACGTGTCAAAATCGTATCGTTAAATTTAAAAGGTCATCAAAGGAAACTACTAGACTGAGACGGTAACTCGGTTCTAACAAATAACACACTACTTTTCACAACAGTATGCAAAAGTGTTGTCATCGTTGTTTTGCCATAGAAACCATTCAACAAAACAAATCATCTGAGCTTAATAGAAAATTCTTTAAATTCTTAAATTATAGGGCTTTATTTTTGGAGTGTTTGCCTTTTAACAGCATATTAAGTTTTAATTAGTTTTTAATGAACTGAGCTTAGCACACAATATTGTCATATATTATTGTAGGTGTATGTATGTGAGTAAAATAAACCATTGAAGCATTTATTCTAATATTTGTTTAAGTTTACAATGAACAAAATTATAATTATTACAATAATATATAAACGAATTGAATTAAAGTTTATTAACATTTACAAACACAAACGTGTGAATTCAAGAATTGAATCAGGAATAAATAATTATCAATACAAATGTTAATAAAGAATTATCTGAATGACTCTAAAGAACATATCAAGTTATACTAGTTAAAATGAATCATTTATCAATTTATGAATAAATTAGCTGTTATACACATACATGATAAATAATTGCAAATGTTTTCTTGATATTGCATATGATTTGTCGATCAAGTTCTTAAAAAGTATTAGTAATGAAAAAATAAAACTTAGTCTTTGGACCTCCTTATGCAACACACTACTCACAGGATATAATGCATATATAGAATGTCTTTTTACGTCTCTATTTAATCAATTTCAAGGAATATAATTGAGTGAAAAATTTAAATTTATATTAACCTCGAAACTGAAATTATAAAAATAATCGGAGCAGGCATAAACTACATGATAAGCCAACGGTTATTCAACGTTAACTGCATTTAAAACAAGTTTTTCAGGATCGCTAAATTAAGCAGCGCTCCACGCGAATTGTAGAAAAATAAGAGACTGCATTAAATAGCCGACACTTACATGTTAGTTATACGTATATTTTTACGTATTTAATTTTTTTTATTATGAATTGTTTTTATATTTTTTTGTACTTTGTTTCTTATATTCGGTATTTGTTTGTAATGAGAAATTTATTCTGTATTGTTAAGTCGTTAGCGTACGGTTCATAAAGGCAGAAACAGTCATTTATCTGTCTCAGTACAAATTGAATCGCAAAAAACCTGCAAGAAACCCGTTCACGAATATCACCACAAAAATTTGAATATTTAATCAGGGAATAAAAAGGTTTGACCCCATATATTGAACCGGTTGCGCCAAATTTGAGAACAAAAATACTAACTTAGAAAATGTAAGTATACTAACTTAAAATGTTTTACTTACATATTAATGTGTTTTTTCATAATAATAAAAAATATAAAATCGGCTTTTTTTAAAAGTCAGCGTTTCTTTGCAGCATAGATGCCAGTTTCGTGTGATAAATCACTTTTCGTGATTTTTTTGAGGGCTGTGTGACAATGTGTGATTTCTGAAATGAAGCGAGTGATTTTTCACTCATGCGTGATTTTTTTAATCACTCACTTTATTGTTGAAGAGTGCGTTCAAGTAAATGCGAAAACACGTATATTAACGAACAAACCCAACACAGCAATTGAAATTTGCTAGCGCAGGTATAAAGTTTAAACTTTTAAAAAGTTAATATTAAGTTTATATTACAAATTCAGACAATTTAAATTAATCCAATGATATATATTATATTGAATTACCAAAAATTTTCATATCTTCTTAATTTTGATCTAGTAAATAAGATATTAATGAATTTTTAACAATAAGCTTTTGCTAATGTTACCAAATAACAGAAAAAATCTCATTATCTGTAAAATTGTATGGCATTGTATGCTCTTTTATGCTGTAAAATTGCAATTGCTTCTGAGTGATTTTCTGTTCTGTGTGTGATTTTTGCGTGATTTTCTGTTCTGTTTGTGTGATTTTGCGTGATTTTTTTTCTATGTGCGTGATTTTTTTGCTGTGAGTGTCACACGAGAGATTTTTACATATATGTTGTGTGATTTAGTGATTTCGAGTGTGAATTTTGGTTGGCATCTATGCTTTGCAGTTAGAGAAAAAGGCTGTTCAGCCCAAACTTAAGTTCTCACTAGTCAATTTATAATTGTCGTTCTGAACATTGACATTCTCAATTTTTAGTCTAAATTTATGTTTTTTAAATATATGAAGTTACTCGAAAGTGTTTCTTTAAGATTTTTCGATCTCGAGAGAGAATAAAAACAAGCAAAATCTCTCGAGCTGGAACTGTTTGAAAAATTTCTTCGAGCACGATTCGATCAGCTATAAGGAGCTTCGTCAAATTGACGAAAAAGGCAAAAACGCCCTTTAATTACTGTCATTAAGACCAGAAAAACAATCTGTCTTCGAAATAAATTGAAAACGTCGTTTCTGCTAATTAACAAAATCGTTCGGTTGATTTATTTTATTCAATAACAATTGGTATTTGAGCCTAATTCAACAATAATCGTTTAATGATCTATTTATCGTCAAAACATCTTGAATTTTTGAACCTTTAAGGAATTTCGATATATCGAACTAATCAACTCGTTGTATTATTTTCACAACACTAGAAACTGCTGGAAAAATCGTGGAAACTTATCAGCCTAGAAAGATTATTTCAATTGGAATTTCCAATCAAAAGAGAATCGCAAAAATAAAAACTTAAAATATCTGCAATTTACTCGTTGACGTTCGTGTTGTAGTCGGCGCACTGTCTTCAAGAACAACAACAAATCGAGGCGAGAAAGTGAGGTTAGAGAAAATAAAAATAATAAAAAAGATTTAAAACGAGTTAAAGAAATAACCTTTCGACTTTTAAAAAAAACAATGTACAGAAATGGTTGATATGAACAGCTAATAAACAAAGCAAAGATTAAATTTCACAAGTAACTGTACAAACCAAAAGTGTTGCGCAAATTTACAACAAACCATAAAACAATCGAGAACATCACAATTGTTTTAATATCAAGCGATTTATTATCTACTTTGATGTACTGTATTTAACATAATTATATAATTACTGCTCGATGTAATGAAGTTTTTAACTGTGTTTTGTCTAATTTCTGTTAAAACATGTCAATAGTGGCACAACTTGGAGGAGCTTTAGCAAACAACTCCTATCTATTGTGAAATTATCTATGCATGCGACAAGAACGAAAACAACAATGATTAAAATAAAATACGTCATTATTTTTTTATCTTTCTTCACTGCATTTCTTGTATTTTTCACGGAATCACTATTAGTTTTTGATTGAATTTTCTTGTTTCATTTACTTACGACACCCTTTTTTGACACTCATAAATCTGCGCACATTATTTAAAACTGTTGAATTTGCTCCACTAAATCGCACAACTGTGATGGCAGCCCGTGAATTCCATAATGTTAGAATTGACATTTTATTGAATTCCTGTATTGTTTTGAATTATTTTTTTAGTTTAACAAATTTTTATTCAATTATGCCGCAGTTGGCAGTCGACAGAAAACGCACGTCACGGCGCAGCAACAGCGAAATACAATCGAGAAATGTCATTGTGACAGCGAAGAGTGTTAAGGAAAATACGCCGATGAAAATGACGAAGCAGACAGACAAAAGAAGGGTTAAAAAATAACATGAAAGAGGAAACTTGCGCAGTGCCAGAAGTGTGCTTATTAAGCTTAGGTTACGCATATAGAAATATCTAGTTAAGCAGACTTTCAATACCAACATGAAAAATTATCAAAAACTTATGATTGAAAATAGGCGGTTATTTTGTGTGAACAAAAGCTACATATTAATATCATTGAGTTTTTCAAATGGAAGTTTTTGCTTGTATCGTTTTTAGGTTTCTTACAAACAGTTTCGTTTAAGACAAATTGCACGTTTTTTAATTTTTAAGCACTCACATTCCCCTTGGCCTACTTTAAGATGTAAGCTTATTCACCAGGGTTTCCTTGATTTGATCTGATATCCGGTCGGCAACAAAACAATGAAATTAAATATTATGAATGAATCATTATCAGCAGTCCATCCAAATGGATAGATAAAAGAAATATTTCAGTATTGAATTGAGAAATTTGACATACGTTGAAGATGTGGAACTTATACTTTGTTTTTGTTTCTAAATTTTTATTGAGCTCACGAGCCATGTATTTCTGTATTCACACCTTAAATTTTTTTTTAACAGAAACCGGCTCACCCACTATTAAATATTTCATAATTTTTAGAACAAGTTGCAAAGTTTAATGCAAACCACAGCAAAAAATCCGTTGTGTCGACGGGTAAAAATTCTAGAAACGACCATTAATGATTTGCACTTAAGCAGCAACAAGCAACTATCACTAATGACATACCAACTTATATTTACAGCTCTAATCTTTTCGCGATTAGAATTACTTCAAATTTTATCAGAACCTGTGTTTACTCGAACTACCAGAATCAAAACGTGGAGTTGTTATAGCTAGATCGGTTGAAAATTCGATATGAACTCCATTTTAATAACGGGCTGCAATCGTGGACTTGGATTGGGTCTAGTCAAATCTCTATTGAATTTACCAAAGCCGCCCAAGCACCTTTTCGCAACATGTCGTAATAAAGCCCAAGCAGAGGTGAGTGTACTTAACTGTTTTTTTTAGGTCATTTTAAGTTTTTACTAATAACTTTAAATAAGATTTTCAATGTATTCTAAACTTACTGCTGATGGGCGCCATTTTTTGCACTTTTTCGAAATTTATTGTAAGAAAAAAGACGAAGAACCAAATTATTGTCAGACACAAGTTTTAATTATTTGTTAAAAATGCGTTTCAATTCTGTTGAGACCGAAATTAATTAAACTCAGTTGCTTAAACACGAACACCCGAAAAGTGATTTGATTCTAGTGGTTAACTTTGAATGAAGAAAACTCAATTGCGGATTTGCTTTTATTATTATATATTTGCTGTTTCCAGCATTTCCAATCACTTCCATTTGTTTCCAATAAAGAATGCAAGGAATGTGGTGAAAACATTTCTGATGATGTGTAAAGGTAGAAACAAAATGTTCAAGTAAAACCTTCCTCAACTGTCACACAAGGAATTGTCTTGCCAATTTAACCATGTTTAAGCAGCTTCCACATCAGCAAGCTGGTTCGACAAACGGCGGCAAATTTCGAGCTAGTTTGCTAATTAAGAAGCTAGTTCGATAGTTTTTCGATGTAAGCGTCATACCTAGTGAAATTCTATTAGGTGATAACACAATCAGCACGTGATTCAATAATTTATAAGGTAATAGTGAATTTTTAATGACACAAAAGCCACTCAGCTGCTTGAATATCATACTATTGTTGAGTATATTTCAATCAATATATTTTCTGCTATTTCTTTATTGAAAGTTGAAAGTATATGAAATAGGTTCTGCGACTTCACAGCGTCCAAGCTTAAAAAATTCAATGAAAGCAATGCATACTTATTTTTTTATTGAAAACACATACATTTTTATAAAAAAAAAACACAATAAAACACTGAAACACACATTTTTTTGAGGAGACCACAAAACCCTGATTGTCATTAATTTTCGAAAGAGAATATTTTTTGTTTTAAAAAAATAAGGGTATGTCAAATATCGGGACAACCTTAAAAATGATTGAATCAGGGATCAGCACAAATAAAAAACAAGACAAAAGTTTGACATGTCATTTTGTTCGACGAACAAGTTCTCTAACGGCTGGTTTGTTCGCGGAGTTATAAATATAAAACTTATTCTATAACTGTTTCTATGACTAAATCGGTTTGTTCGCTTTCTAGAACTCGTTATATATCAAATTGAAACTAACTTTAAACCTCGTTATAAATAAAAATTGAGTTGTGCTAAAACGCCATAAAATGTGTTTTAAATTTATAACGAGTTTTATAGCCTGGTTATGAATGAAATGTCAGTTCTATCAAAACGATACAAAATGTATACATATTAGATGCTTTGGCTTTTTCACCACGTTATCAAAGCATTTCACCAGTATAACGCAGTTTATATAATCGACAGAAAAAGTTTAATGAACAAATTGAAAAAAATTATAGCGAGTTACAAAGAAGTGTTATTTTACAGCTGGTTTTAGATATAACGCGTTTTAAGCAAATTTATAATTCTGTAAACAAACCGGCAGAACCTGTTCTCACTCGGCGTTATTTTGGCATTAGGCACAACTCAGATTTTTAGAAGTAATTTCTTACGGCTGTATTCTTATATAAGAGAGTAAACCTCTAATAATGACAAAAACCTCTTATAAACCCTTTATAAATGCATGAGAAACCTTCAATAAACCCTTGATAAAGCATTTTTAAAATTTATACTCTCATGTGAGCACAAATATTGTCAAAAATGCTTCAAACTAATTCAAAAAATATGAAAACATTAAGCAGTTTCATTTATTTGTTAAGAGCAGAGCAAAGACTATCAACAAATTTGTTTGTGATTTATTTATTATTTTGTTCAGAGCGATAAGAGCGGATTGATAGAGTTTTTGTTTTCACTCACAGCACAATGAGGGTACTCTTCATGCGACTCTATATGCTCTGTATCAAACGTTCGAGCACGTAGAGCATATATCAGAGTTCTACCTACCACACTTATATGAAATGAATGAAAACAAATAATCTCAACAAAAATAAAAGAAAACAATAAAAAACATACAAAATATAAAATTGTGCAAAAAAATATTTGATTTCAAATAATAGGTCTGTTTGAGGGGATTTATACAGTGAAACTAGTCGCATGAGACTGTCAAAAGTGAGGGTGCGCAGTATGAAACGAAGATGAAATGAAAAAGTCTCTCGGGCTATGATTTCATGAAACTTTTTGACGTTATACTTTCATATTTTCGTCGTTGACTGAATTTTCAGAGCAAAGTCTCTGCAACTCAATTTCATCATGTAATTTGAAGATGAAACTTGAAAAGAGAACTTCAGAAAATCTCATGCGACTAGTTTCATTGTATAAATCCCCTCTTTCCGTACGCACTTCAAGTAAAGTTCGAGTAAAGTTCGGGTAATAGAGAGTAATTTGATTATTTGTCAAAATGAGAAAATTTGTCAAAAAGTACGGAAACGCTTTCAAGTAAGTTTCGAGCACAACACCTGTTTTTTGAAAACAATAAAATTTAATTGCTGTGTTTCTGCATTTAAAACGTTTTCGTAAGCGTTGATTTGGTAATTTTAACTATTTTTATTAATTTTCTAACCAATTGCATACATTTTGTTCGCAATACAATGCAATAATTTAATTTTATCACTTTGACAATCAGCTGTTTGAAGCTCAATATTCGTGCTCGAAGAAATTTTTCAAGTAAAGTTCGAGTAATAGAGAGCCACAAAAAGTGACATTTTGTTTGTTCTTCTTCTCTCTCGAGCTGGAAAAATGTGTACGGAAACGCTTTCGAGTAACTTCAAGTTACTTGAAGTGAGTACGGAAACAGACCTAATAATATAACAAAAATGCTCCTAAATGACAGCTAAAAGGCATTTGATGCACGGTTTGATTTTTATTAATTCAGAGTTTCCGAAAGAACTCAGAGAAGAGTATTTTTGGAATGTACTCCATGCACAAATAAACAAAAAAAAAAATGATTGTATTAAACGTCTAATAATAAGAAAACCCTCTTGTAAAGGCTTCATAAATGAGAAACCTTCAATAAATCCCTGATAAAGCATTTTTAAAACTTTTACTCTCATCTGAGCACAAATATTGACAAAAATACTTCAAATCATGATATAATTACTCAAAGATAGTATTGACGTTTCTGTTGGAAACGGACTTTTGTCAAAAAATATAACAAGAAAGAGAGCGCTCACAATCCGTCATAGCATACAATTAATTTTCACTGGTCACATTCAGCGTACCCAACAGTTGCCAACTGCTAATTCAAAACTTGATGCACATAAATGTGAAGTTGCGCATTAAAATGCGTTTAAGAGTCGGTTCACATTGGCCTCACTCAACCGACTCATTTTGACGTCTACAGAAGAGATGAGGAAGTGGGAAGGTGAAAGTTACGTGAGGCAAGAGTTTCAAAAATTGTAAAAATTTGGCGACTCACTTCTATTCCTTTGTAGTGACATTCGTCATTGTTTGGTCTATTTGTTGAGTTGCACTATTTTAGCGCAATGTTTATATATGAAATCAATTAATATAATTTATAAGTATGCCTAGTTAGAATAAAACGCAAATTTTGTCATATACCCCTTTTACATTAGTCAAGAATTGAAGTCAATTTTCTGAGCTTGTAGGCCAATTCGCCGCAAATATGAAGCGACGAAAGAGGAAAAAGTTGACGGTACACAGTCAAGTGTACTGGCAAGTTTTTCGAACTCGAAAAATTGCTTCCATTTCTTGACTAGTGTAAAAGGGGACATAGATATTACGCTGAAAGTAAAGAATTGTTGGTTAGAGTTTATTAGACTCAAAGTGAGGCAAGTTATGTGTGTGAACATTTAAGAGCGGCCTCACATCAAAGTGAGTCGGTTGAGTGAGGCCAATGTGAACCGACTCTAAAAATAGAAAATTTTTAATTTGTCGGTAAAATTTCCATTCGTATTTGATACAAAGCTTGATATATGAATAAGACTTTATATTTAATTATATTGTTACATAAAAAAAGATTCCATTCAAAATGTTTACAGTTTTTAATCTTTTCCATTGTTCGGGATATTCAGATGCTTACAGTTTTTAATCTTTTCCATTGTTCGGGATATTCAAATCGAAAAATACAACTCTAGCTACGCTAACAAATTTGAAATAACGATGGGAAAAACGACCAGATGACAACAAATTCTGTAGGCCGGGAACCAATCTCCAGTCTAACATGTGTTATGTAATATAACTTGAACAAACACATTAAAGAGCAAGATTGTTACCCATAACACAGTTTTTATATGATAAGTCCCCTTTTACACTAGTCAAGAAATGGAAGCAATTTTTCGAGTTCGAAAAACTTGCCAGTACACTTGACTGTGTACCGTCAACTTTTTCCTCTTTCGTCGCTTCCTATTTGCGGCGAATTGGCCAACAAGCTCAGAAAATTTACTTCAATTCTTGACTAATGTAAAAGGGGTATAACCAAACGGACCTTTGATGTAATACCCCTTTTACATTAGTCAAGAATTGAAGTCAATTTTCTGAGCTTGTAGGCCAATTCGCCGCAAATAGGAAGCGACGAAAGAGGAAAAAGTTGACGGTACACAGTCAAGTGTACTGGCAAGTTTTTCGAACTCGAAAAATTGCTTCCATTTCTTGACTAGTGTAAAAGGGGACTAACTATCTGACAATTTTTTTAAAATTAAACATAGGCTTTTTAAGATAGGGAATTTATGCCAATTATATAAGAACAATACAAATTTGGTTAAAAAACCTGAACAACATCTCAATGACATTAAAATCTAACATTTACCTCATCAGGTTTAATGCAAATGTCAACATTTGTACTAGTTTCTGAAGGTATACGAGTTTTGAGTTTTATTTTTAAATTCTTTATACATTAGGGTGGCTCACAATTTTTCAAGTGTTTTTGGCTACAGTAATGGCGGTTTTTTTTCGTTTTCCATGAAAATTGTTCGTAGATAGATAACCTTTTTATAACATTCGTTCAACGACTTAAATTTATATGCCATAGGTGTGGTTTTTCTGTAATAATTTTTCTGTAATAATTTTTCTATAATAATTTTTCTGTAATAATTGTTTCATGTCCGCAGATGTCATCATCACTTTAATATAAAAAAAATAGCTTAAATTTAATGGCATTAAGAATTTTTTAAATCAACTGCAGTCTGTAAAACTAAGAAATTTCATAGGAAATATTATGGGATAATGGTTTTTTTTCACTAGATAAAAAATATCTTACACATTTGATTTTGATCATTTATAAATATTTTGTTTTCTTATAGGAATTAACTTCTTTGGCAGCTAAACATAGCAACATACACATCCTGGAAGCTGGTTTGTTTGAATATATTTGGGAAAAGATTATTTTTGAATATCGTTTTATTTAAGATCTATGCAATTTCGAGTGCTATGAAGAACTAGTTGCTCAAATCGATGTAGTTGTCAAAGATGAAGGACTAAATGTACTCTTCAATAATGCGGGCATAGCACCCAAATCAACACGTATTAATATTGTACGAGAACAGGATCTTTTGGATACGCTAAAAACCAATACAGTTGTGCCTATTATGTTCACCAAGGTGCTTCCTTATAACAGAGTTCCAATTTAATCAATCAATTCATTACTTCTATTCTAATTAGGCTTGCCTGCCACTTCTGAAAAGGGCCTCAAAGGTAAACGAGAGTCTTGGCATGAGTTTGCAACGTGCTGCTGTCATCAATATGAGCTCAATATTGGGTTCCATAGAGTCCAATACGGATGGTGGACTTTATGCTTACCGCACATCGAAGGTGTGTTTTGCTTTGAATTTTCAAATAATTTTAAAAATCGTATATTTTAGGCTGCCCTTAATGCTGCAACAAAATCTCTTAGCATTGATTTATATCCAAATCGTATTTTATGCGTGAGCTTGCATCCTGGTTGGGTTCGCACAGATATGGGTGGCGCAAATGCACCACTCGACGTTCAAACAAGCACCGCAAAAATGGTCGAAACTATTTTGGGTTTTAATGAAAAACATAATGGTAATTTCTATGAATACGATGGCAAGAAGCTACCGTGGTAACAGATCTAAAATAATTTTCAAATTTTATACAATGTTAAAAATAAAGTGAAATATAATATCCTGAAAATTTATTATAGCACTTTAAATGAAAATACATTTTCAATTAGTTAATTTCTACACAATTTATATAAAATTATAAGTAAAGAACTCAATTCCTTATATAAGCAAAGAAGCACAAAAACAAATAACACTGTACTGCATGAAAATCCTTTGTGAGAAGAAAAATTAATTATTAATATTTTTAACAAAAATTCACAAGAATTCGAAATACCGAAGAGTCAAAAATTTGTTAACAATTTGTATTCCCTTGAAACCGGTTTTATTTCCTTTTCAGATTTAATAATATCCACTTGAAACAACTTATTTCAATTAACTGTTTTTAGTTATAAGTGAAGAATTATTAAAATGTAGTGAAAGCACATTAATAGGCTTGAAAATATCGTTTGTTTTATTACTAGCTAAGAATAATCATAGAATAAATTGAATAGATTGCTTTTTTTTTGGATGTTTTAATTCTAAAAATTGGTTGGCATTTTCTCACAGGTCTATATTAAGCTTTTGCTCTTTGCGCACAATTGCACACAATTCATATATCTTGCAATTGTATGTATTCTAAAACTTTTTGCAACAATTAAATTTATCGGAAAAGAAAACAGTTTAAAACGCAACACAGTGTTATTGCAGAATACACAAAAAAGTTATGTAAAATTAAGTTGTTTTTTTTTAATGCTTGAAATATTGCTAAAGACACAGCAACAAAACATTTTCTATTTAATACGAATTAGATGCAATTTAATTGCATATTCGTGAAATTCAATTCATTCATTTCAATGTGTTGGTTTTTTTTTGTCAACATAAATGCATTTGAATTGTTGCTATAATTTTTTGAATTATGAATCAGTTTCATTTAAAATTGTTTAACTTTAAGCACTGAAAATGGCAACAATCCATTGATCTAACTCATCATTAACGCATCATGATCAAATATGCTGCACTGTTGAGTGACCACTAGCATCCGAATGTGAATGGGCTGCAGCGTCTGTTTCATTACTGGAACTAGTTGCACGTGGCATTGCGGGCACAAATACTGCCGGTACGTTACTTTCATTTGTTGCTGTCGTTGTAGCTACATCCGGGTCTACATTATTGGTAGGCTGCATGGAGAGCACAATGTGGCGCAGAGCAACCGCCCATGCGGCACAGTCATTCGAATGATTCATCACAAGTGCTGTGTATGTGTCCATGGCTTCTTTAAAAGATTTGCTTGCAATGGCTGGAAATTACAAAATTTACAATAAAATAAAACCAACAAATAATTTAATATAAGCTCATTCATTACCTTGAGCTACTTGATAAATTTTTTGCTGCACTGCCGCACTTAAATTTCCAGACTGCCATAGTTGCTCTATCAGTCCTAATCGACGTTCGATTTCTTCGCGCTTGACACTCAATGACTCCGTTACATGTGCAACTTGATCGCGTAAGCATCGAAATGTAGTTTCCTCCACATCGCTGGGTAACGCAATGGCTGCCGTTCGATTACTTTCTATGATGCCACTTGTAGGTGGCACACGTGGTGCAGTCATTGTCGTGGCATTCATATTAGGCATTGGATGCACCACAGCGATGGGCTGATTGTTATTTGCAGCCGATGTTGAATGTGGCAACGACAATATATGAGGCGGCGGCATGCCAGTTTGGTTTGGCTGAACAATGGCTGTGGGCTTTATACCAGGTGGTCCTCCCATGCCTTGTAGCGGAAAAGCTACTCGTTTGTTTAGGTTTAGCCTAGGACGACCGGGCCCTCCAGTAGACGCCGCAAGTGGATTATATTGCAACGTTGGCGGATCATTCCAGCCAGGTGTACGTGATCCTGAAATTAAATCACATATTAAAATTAATAAAACCAATGCCGAACAAATACAGGAATCTTGTAATATATTACCTGGGAAGGGTTCCGAAGCGGGTGGAAGTGTTGGTGGTTTATCAGACATCGTTGTGTGAAAATTATTTGATCTTTATACTATAAACTAACTTAAACACTTTATTATATTCTAGTAAACGCAAATTATTTTGTTTGTTTTGTGCGAGAAAGTTAAAATTTCGGCAAAAATTGAAATGAAAATACAAAAATCAATTGTTTTCTCTGACGTTTACAATTTTCATGAATAATGAAAACGAAATGTCAAATATTGTTTCTTCTTTTTATCGCATCCCGCTTGATATACAAAATTCGTGCATAACAGGGGCTGCAGATGAGTCGTCAAAAGATTGTTTAAAAACAGTGTTTACATAGGACAACTGATACTTACAACCCTTTTAAGTTGAGTTGTATGGAATACTTTCCAAATTGTAATAGAATTTAATGGAAATTTTGACAGCTGAATGTAAATAAAAAACAGCTGATTTTTAATTTCCGCTGCTTTTATAAGTTGGTGAAATAAAAAGTTAAGCACACAGGAATTTTGAAATGGAATCTTCTTGGATTTATTTTTAACGATGAAGAAGACAATAGTTCAATGTGTCGTGCGTACGTAAACAAATCAGCTATAATAAAAATCTTTTGCAGGTGCCGCACACCAAGTAATTTTTTTTATTGATATTGATTCAAATTTATTTGAACGAAATGCTTTTTTACAGATTCCTTAGCTTATTAAGGTGAAGCAAAGAAGCATTTGCTGATGTTTTAGATGATACCCGAACATTACTTAAAATGAGTTCTTTTCCATAAATTAAACCATCAGCGCGATCTATTTTTTGTTTGTAATTTTTCTAAATATTGTTTCATATATTAATAAAGTTTTTTCAAAGTTATGTTTTATTATTTTCAACTTTTTTCCATCTAAACTGTTCAAGACAACCACAAAAATGCAGTTGTATAATTTTGACAGTTCTTACAACTAAAATTTGTTACGGTTGTGTCCCATAATATCAAAAATTCTTACAACTCAACTGGAAAGACAACTGAGGTGTGAAAAACAGAGTTGAGTTGTATGTCATAATACCGATTTGTGCCTGACAACTCAACTTTTGAGTCAGTTGTAAACCATAATAGGGGCATAAGTTGAGGTACATATGTCCACGTAAGAACCAGTTGATATGATTAAATATATATCAATATACACATGAATATACTGTTATTTATACTTTTATTATGTTATTCCACACTTGTATACATTTTTATGGAAGTTTATTGATGTTAGAGTTACTTACTCTACCGAGTCGACATATCTAGGGTGCTCACAGTTCTGTATTATCTGCTCTGTTAACTTTGCCGTCTATTAACTTTAGAACATTTTAGCACGTGTTAACTTTCATTGTTTTTGTTTTACGTACAAACTTGAGATACCACTTGTTGCTAAAGTTATCTCACTTCTGCTCATGTCTTTCTTTTGTGCTAATGTGGTATCACTAATCAGCTGATTTAATTTTGTTGCAAAAAATGGAAGAAGAATGGATCGTCGAAGAAGTAAGTACATTTTTCCATAATTCTTCGTTTCCGTTCATTCGAGGCATGTTATTGAACAAATTTCGAATTTTTGAAAACTATTTTTGCAATTTAGCTCCAAAACACAAAAAGCGGTGCTCACAGTTCGATTGAAATATCTTTCTAAAGTTGCCAGGTGTTAACTTTAGAAGCAAACTGTGAATTCCCTAATCGATTTTCCAGTTCAACCAAAACCACAGTCATTTGATTGACCGTGTGAGTTTGTCCCAGCACAAAACGTTAAATGTATTTTGTTTCATTTTGTAAATGCAGCCAAGCTCTTTTTTTAGACTATAATATTAAGTTATTTAAATACATTAAATACTTAAAAGT
Source organism: Tetanocera ferruginea (assembly GCA_958299015.1). Taxonomy (NCBI): domain Eukaryota; kingdom Metazoa; phylum Arthropoda; class Insecta; order Diptera; family Sciomyzidae; genus Tetanocera; species Tetanocera ferruginea. Next base: position 3,747,602 of record OY282643.1, on the reverse strand, counting down.
TCCTTAAAGTGGTATTAAAAAATGATCTCTTTATTTATTATTTTAAAGTTGAACTTTAATATTCAAAGAATTTTTATCGTATACATACGTAATAATCTGTTTGAGTCGATATGTTTTTGAAAGCTTTAAACAAAAAATTAAAAAATAATGTTTTATAAATGTTTTATTCATGCCCTTATTATGACTTACAACTGAATCAAAAGTTGAGTTGTCAGGCACAAATCGGTATTATGACATACAACTCAACTCTGTTTTTCACAACTCAGTTGTCTTTCCAGTTGAGTTGTAAGAATTTTTGCTATTATTGAACACAACCGCAACAAATTTTTAGTTGTATGAATTGTCAAAATTATACTACTACATTTTTGAAGTTGTCTTGAAAAGTTTAAATGGAAAAAAAGCTTAAAAATAATCAAAAATACATTAAAAACAACTTTATTAATATATAAAACAATATTTAAAAAAATTATAAGCAAAAAACAGATCGAGCTGATGGTTTCATTGATGGATAAGAACTCATTTTAAGTGATGTTCGGGTATCATCTAAAACATCAGCAAATACTTCTTTGCTTAGCCTGAATAAGCTAAGGAATCTGTAAAAAAGAATTTCTGCAAAAGAGTTTTATTATCGCAAAGTGCTTTTCGAACGCGCGATACATTGAATTATTGTCTTCTTTATCTTTTAAAAATAGTTCAATTTAAAATTCTTGTGTGCTTACAGACATCCCATTCACACAAGACATTTCTGTCTCTTTTATCCCCTGCTTGTTTTAAGATCTGAAAATAAGCCAGTGAATTAACACTATAACTATGAAAAACATTAGTTTGCACAAAATATTCATATATACTTTCACATGCAGTGTTAACATAATACGATTCTGGAATACCACGTTTACATTGAGCCATTGGTGATACTTTCGTCTCTGTCCGATGTCTAGTTTGCGAGCTACACTCAAATGAATAAAAAAATAATTTTTTTTTACAAAATAAAAGTCAAATTTATTAATTTGAGTAAAGCTCGCAAAATATACATGGGACAGAGACGGAAGTGGCCAAATGGAAGTTTGCATTTTTTAAAAATTAGGGTCTTAATTTTTTTTAAATTAGTAGTCAAATTTATTTGTTTGGGACATTTCTCATTTATATTTGATCATATATTAAAGTAAGTAGTTTAAAACCCTAAAAGGAGTATTTGTTCATCAACAGCAGGACGTGTTTTCTAAACTTATGAGCTTGTGAAATATTTTGTTTTAATTATATGAAATTTCCTTTATTTTTACAACTTCCGTTTTTTCAAATCAATGCTGCACAACAAAATGAGATGGTTAAGGCAACACTTTTGGGTTTAACTGCTTTTCAAGATAGTTTAGTTTTTGTATTCGAAATTATTACTGTATTTAAATGCAGAGTTAACTAGGGGCTTGCTCGTAGTTGCTACGTAGTTTAAAACTCCACGAAACTAATTGAATTTAATTGTGTTTTATCTGTCAAAATCTACTATGGTATTTTTCATTAAAAAATGGCAGCTGCAAGAGTCTGTTGGAGAGCTCCAAACAATTTGCTATAAATAAACTTGGAAAATCTAACTCAACTCAATGTTTTGGATGTAAACATCATCAAGTTACCGTCGCCATGTTTTTAATTCAACGAAAACCCGAACCCCTAGTTAACTCCGCATGTAAACATAGTAAATGTTAGTTGAGTGCCCAGTTTCGTTGTTTATTACTTTTTGGAGCTAGCTGCGTAGTTTCATTTTAATTTCAACGTAATATTACATATATGATACATATGACAACTGATAAGACAATAAAAAATATAGTTGACACGCAGTCCACACTAGCAATGAAGTGTGGATTCATAACCACACTGTTATGAAATATTGCTTAACATAATTATTGCATCGAAAAAGTCAACGTTTTTTCAGGCCTCCCTGAGAGTTCTGCACTTTTTGCGTTTTTTCTCAGAAACATTCTTACTTTTAAAATTAAATCGTGTTATTTTATCGAATATGTTTAACTCAAATGCTGAACTTACCAACTGAGGGAACAAAAAAGTAATTGTATTGAAAAATTAATTAGGGTATTCACTTCAACGCTGAAATTTCCGAAATCGCAAATTTCCGACGAGTTGAAGTGAGCGACCGTTGTTAATTTTTGTATGCTTCTGTCAGCATGAAAGTCGCCATAGCTGGCTTTTATCGAACGCCAACAAAACAACTAATCGTGTCTACCTCTTATTAAAGAGAAATATTGTTTGCCATCTTAATTATCCCTAATTAATTATTTAGTTATTGCATAATAAACTAAAAATGATGCTTAATTTGACGAATTTATATAAGAACAGAAAAAATGTTCTTCTTCTTATCATATTTTGCATGTTCACAATGACTCACATCAATCGAACAGGTCTACTAACGACTACTGAACAGATCTTTTCTTCGCAAATTTACGAAGATTAATCAACTCATTAGATGATTAAATTCAAGAAAACTTCGGAAAACCAAAACAACAACAATTGCACTGAAATTTTCGTAAAATTGCGATTTTGGAAATTTCAGCAGTGAAGTGAATACCCTAAATATAATAGTAAATGTAAAAATAAGAATATATCATGACTAATATAAACGCTTTTAAATACAGGTCGATGTTTTCTGAGTTCAGGTCAAAAATATAATATTTTTTCTCTCTGAGAGGGCAGAAGTTTCTTGATCAGGCATATGACGAAACAATAATGAATTGTTTAAAATTTCTCTCAATATCCGTGACATCCTAATTCTTAGATATAAACAAAACTAATTGACCGTTTCAATGCTTGAGAGGACTTTGGCCAAGCTTCTTTTGAACAATTGTGTTGTGTGTGTTATTAAATGTTTGTACACAGTTGACCGAGAACTGGACCTACATGTTTTATACGGACTATAAACAGCTTATAAAGTTTATGTTCAGAAAAATTTGTGTCTATTCAAGGCATATTTATCCAGGTAGTATAAAACGCAACTGCGCTGCCGACTTTTGGGAGTCTAATGTCAAAATCAAATAATGCCCACTCTTATAAACGAGTTGGGGGATTTTTTGATTTTCAGACAAAAACTTTTTGCTAGCCTTTTTCTAATTTTCTTATGTGTAAGTTTGTAGTTTTTTAATGTTTTAATTATTGAATTTTGTGCTTGATGTTTTCATTGTATTTTGGAGATATTGTGAAGAACAATTTTAATCTTTTGATATTAGGTGTAAATTAATTGTAATTAAAAAAATCCCCTTTTGTTTTGTCTTTGGTGCAGAAGCAACATTGCTCATTGTCATTTCTGATTTTGACATTATACTCCCATTCAGTTTTTTCTTATTATAGTACCTGGATTAATATGCCTTGTGTCTATTAAATAACTTTCTGCGTCATGTGGTGATTCAAGCTTGGGTCTGCACCAAAAAATCTTGTAGTAGAAATAAATACATGTCTAAATGAAATAAATGTAAATTTGTACCTCACTGTGGAAATAAAAATATATAGATAATATGACTTAATTAAGAACAAATAAACCTATAAGTATACATATGTATGTATACATATTTATGAAATAAAAATACTTTCCGCAGAACAGTATTTTTTTGAGTGTACGAGTAAGTGTCCAGAAAAAGTCGCAACAGAATCATGAAATCCATAGATTCCTTATGTTTTTGGCCACTTTTCATTATATTTTATTTTTCATTCTTGTTAAATAGAACAGAACCACAGAGAGTATATTATAACAAGAGGTTTTATGAGAATAACAATGCTCTGTTAATGTTAATTTCATGATGTCGCCAAGAGCGTATTTACCTCAAGGTTGTGGCATTGGCTAAACTTAGTTAAGTCACCATCAGCAAATTTCCTATTCAATTCCTCTACTAATTCAGTTGTTGATGTTTCATTCGGACTGCTATTATAGCAATCACATAGAATCTTGTATAATCGGATCCTAAAACCTTTATTTGAGCTATAAAATGTAGTAGCTTAATATAATGAAATATTAATACCCTTTTCGCTTTAATAACAGCGTGTTTCTGTTATTAAGAATTCAAGGAGATAAAATAAGGAGAAAAGGTTTTTGCAGGCAAGAAGCGAGGTGAATATAAAGTGTAGAATCTGTATATTGTGTCATAAGTGAAGAGAATTAAATTTAATATACTTGTGTTTATTATTTGTAGGTTATGTTTTGCCTAAAGTATTTATATTCATTCGTTTATTTCATTATTCATTATATATTCTTTAAATAATTTTTATTTAATTATAATTAATGATATAATTGAAGACATAAGTGGAAGAAGGTTATGTGTCGCAAAAAAGTAGTTTCGAGAAAATTGAGTTGAAAGGCTTATTACAGAAACATGATATGCCACATAAAAAATATTTCGAAATAATCGAGTTTAAAGTTTTGAAAAAATGTATATTTGTATGAAATCATTAAAATGTTTACAAGAACTATTACGTATACGGCGAAAATTGATCGGGTAATGGTCGCAATATTTTCAGTGGATATTGATAATGCATCAATGAACGTAATGAACATAAAATATGAACTTTTAAAGCAGTGTGGCATATCATGTTTTTGCAATAAGCCCTTCAGTTCAAAGTTAATTTCTAAAATAGCCACAAACATGGTTGTTTTAAGTTTTAAAATTGATTGCATACACATAAGGACTTCCTTCATCCATGCATAGAACACCGAAAATCCGAAAATGCGACATATCACCTTCATGCATTTATGTCTTCAACTAATTATGATTGCAATCATATTTAATGATATAATAATAATGAAATAATACAATAATAATATTTATATGAATAATGTCATTTTAAATATTGATAAATGTTGTGTCGTTTCATGTACAAAACGTTCAGTTCCACTTTTAGAGAATTACTCTTTAAATAATATCTATTTAAATCGCAAAACTGATGTAAAAGATTTAGGAGTATTTTTTGATTCAAATTTAAATTTTAAATGCTACTTCGACTACATAATTTCAAAAGCAAACTCAATGCTAGGTTTTTTTTAAAAAAACACTAAAAACTTCAAGGATCCTTTAACTATTAAATCACTTTATGTCTCTCTTGTACGTAGTGTATTGGAGTTTTGTTCGGTCATTTGGAACCCTTTTTATAATGCACATTCTGTCCGTATTGAAAGAATTCAGAGCAATTTTACAAAATATGCACTTATTAAATTACATTGGCATGATGGCCTGCCACCATACGAAGCTCGGCGTAAATTGCTTGGTCTTCAGTCGTTGATAGATCGAAGAATCTACAACAGAGGTGCACATAAGAGCTTCGGGGAGCCCTCGGCTTTCACAGACAAGTCGTGTGTGCGAAGTTGCCGAACTTCTTCGACGATAGCATTGAATCAGTTTGCGTTCGATCTTCACGGAGTAAGCATCTTATGCGCAAATTGTTATGTTGAATTTTTGTCTTGTACACACATACTTAGACAAAAATGTTGCGTTTGTGTTGGAAGCTCTGCCAACGCTGTGCATCACTGATCTACAATGATCTATTGTTCGCTTACAACATCATAAATAATAATATAAAATGTGTCGAATTGTCCGCGTTTTTCATAACTTACAATGCACCAAGGAATTTGAGCAACAATTTGTTGAAAGAAACATTCCATAGAACCAATTACGCTTATAACGAACCTATAACTCGGTGTATTAAACTGTGTAACACTAAATGTTCAGTATTAAATTTTGACTGCTCACAGGCCAAATTCCGCTTGAATTTATTTGCGATATTTAATTTAATTAAGAAAATATATTTTTATTGTTAATAGCTTATTTTTACAATTGTTAATCGTAGTCTGTAAGATTTATTCTGTAGACGAAACGAACAAATAAATAAATAAAAATGCCTTAACAAGCCTATAATGTGTTAACATACAAATTGAAAACTCAATCAGAGAATGTATTATTAAAGAAAGAATGGAAACAAGTTAAACTTTTGGTAGTGATAATCTGCATTAAAAACTTATGATAAAAACAAATAATCAAGAACTTAATTCGAAAAGCACATTTTTTTCAAAACTTGAATTTTTTTTCATTAGGGGTATTCACGATTCAGTGCACTTGCCAGTGTAGTTGAGGACTTGAGGACTTGTGCAATTAGGTTTTCGTCAGCACACCAAAATTTTAATTGAGATTATTATTATGATTTTTATTGAGATTATTATTATGATTTCAATGAGATTATTATTTATCAAGTAATTGGTACTTAAACTCTTAAATGTTGCATTACTATTTCAAACCTGTCAAATTTTTCAATGTACACAACTACACAACTGCTCAAGTCCTCAAGTTTAACACTTTAAGTCCGCTGGTAGATTTCCCAACCACTGACTTTAAAACTAATTTCTGAAAAAATATTAAAAATATTTTCAAATTTTTTCTGCAAAGACTTAATTTGGTTAAATGAAAAGTCAGAAAATAAATACAAAATTTCCAAATTTTCCATTTTACATGAACATGTAATATTTTTTAATATTTTTTCCATAAATTAATTTTAACGTTAGTGGTCGAAAAATCGACCAGCTGACTAAAATGGGTTAAGGCAATAGTAGAAATGTAGTTCTGTAGATTTTTGACGTACGTATTTTTTGTTTTTGTTAAGTGCACAAGTCCTCAAGTCCTCAACTACACTGGCAACTGCACTGAGTCGTGAATACCCCTATTATATTTCTATATCCAAAATAATTTTTTATAGCTTAAAACAATCAAATGTGGAATCAGTGTGACAATGTGCATAGCTACATACATTCTGTAAGATAGTTAGGGTATTCATGCAATGCTTATAATTTTATCAGGTTGTGCGAACATCTCCTAAAATTAATTATAATTTTGTTAAAAATTTTAAAATTTCCTCATACCAGGAAAGTATTACAATGTGTTTTGTTGGAATTTCTGAGAAGATATATCAAAGAACGGAAAAAGAGCAAGCTTGAGAAAGCAACTGTTAAAAGCAAATAAATTATAGAATAGTTTTGAAAAAATTAATATGAGGAGATTTATACAATGAAATTAGTCGCATGAGGCTGTCAAAAGTGATGGTGCGGAGTAGCAAACGAAAGTGAATGAAAAATGTCTCTCGGGCTATAATTTCAATAAACTTTTTTGACGTTATTCTTTCATATTTTCATTACTTGCTGAATTTTGAAAGCAACGTCTCTTCCGTTACCAAATCAGACTTACTCTACTGGAATTATGTTAAAATCTCTGATGAAATCTCCTTAATTTTAAAAATAGCGGTTTATCGCGAGAACCAGAGTCAATTCAAATAATCTAAATAATAGGCTAAGATCTTCATCAATGTGTGTACTAAAATTGACTACCAAACTCCATGTCGCAGAATCAGTGTTGCCCTGTGTAATATATTGTCTCAGAACTTAGTAATCACAAAATCATAAAGTAAATTTTTATTTTCGACTTTATGTCATGAACATGTTTTTCTGAAAAGTTCTGGAGAAATGTATTGCTTACAAAACAACTGACGCTTCCATTCACGCCACTTAATGGTTTTAGAAATGTCTACTATGCTAGCAAGTTTGAACAAGTGATTTTTTATAAAACTTAATGGAATATAAAAAAAAATGTTTTTACATTTTTCCTTTTGTACTCCATCTTAATATCATGAAAATTTTAATATATGTATATTGTTTGGAAATTGCACCCCTTACCAATGAAAAATTACATATGGAATTGACATGGGTTTTAGTGTGAGCGTTAATATTGAACAAAATTTAATATAAAGTAAAAGTTTGTTTCAATAAAAACGAAGTCCTGGTGATGGTAAAAAATATTTTCATTCACTTTTGCACCCTCTTGCTATTTATATATAAGACCGAAGTCATTGAGGTGTGTTCTTTTTATTAAAGAAATCAAAAATTATGTGGTAAAAAGTTCTTTTGCCAAATTTTGCACCCCATTTTGGCGTGCTCCCGGGGCGGACCGCCCACCCCCCGCCCTCCTTACTACGCTACTGTAGAGAGTTATTTGATTATCTGCCAGAATAACAAAATTTGTCTAAAAGTACGAAAACGGTTTCAAGTAAGTTTCAAGCACAATAGTTCTTTTTTGAATATAATAAAATTTAATTGCTTTGTTGCAACCATTTAATTGCGACAAAAAGTGACATTTTGCTTTTTCATCTCTCTCGTGCTGGAAAAATGTGTAAAGAAACGCTTTCGAGTAACTTCAAGTTACTTGAAGTGAGTATGGAAACAGACCTAATGTTGTAAAACGTCAATATTTTGAATTGACTTTTCGGTTTGGGTTTGTTATTTTTGTATTAAAGACTAACTATTACTATAACTATGCGAATTTAATTGAAATAATTGAATTTAATTGAAATAACTTTTTAAAACAAGTGAGTTTGTTCCTTTGTTGAATGACTGGATTACCTAAAATGCTGACAAATGAAGAAGTTAACAACAAATGAGCACATAAGTTAAACTACATCATAGTTAACTGACATTTGAATACGTAATTCTCCTAATGGATCAAAGGAGAATAACAAACCGTTATAATGAAGTTTCGTGCATCCTGCAAATATGCTGATAATTAAAGCTTGACTAAAAAGTTTGATTCTTCTACCAAAATAACAAGAGATTCCTTCGATTTTTCCACACACAATACCTATCTATTTTTACTTTCGTTACAATTTTAATGAGTTTCCTTATGTGCCAAGCGTCATAATTAGAAATCACTAATGGAAAGGCACCAGAGCATTGTAGTTTTGCGCCGCGAATAAGTAATTACTTACTTTTGTCTGAAAAAATAACAACACCAGATCTAAAAATCATTTATATACAGAGCATCGAAGTTAGTTCCAAAGGAGTAATTAAGGCACAACGTATCCGCCTTCTTATACTAGCATCGTTTTTCTAAGCAAAAAAAAAAAAAACAAGTAATCATATGCCTTTTGTTTGACTGAACTTTTAACTAGGATTTGAGTTGAATATGTAATGCAAGTTTAATGGGAATGATAAACCAAAACAAGAAGCAAATAAATTCTTGTTGGGCATTTATAGAGAAATCCTTCAATACCAACTGTTACTAGTATGAATGGATGGATGGATGTATTGTCCTTGAGTAGGAATTAAAATAATTCAAGTTTTTCAAGCATAGCTACTGTTAACTACTTCATCTCACCATGATTTTCAAAGACCTGTCTCTGCAGGCTGTTTGTATCATTTAGCAAATGAAAATGTTTGCTTGCTATGAGCTGTAGATTCAAAAGCATCTTTTTGGTGTTGCTTTACGTTAGTGGATACGTTTAGGGATCACGTACAATATTAATTTGTTTTTTCATTTTATTCACATTCATTTTCTTGGCAAATAATAAATATATCAAATTATATAAGAACATATGTATTGTGGTTGTCGATTGCAAAATATATGCTTTATTTTAACTGCATTCTTTGATGGTCGATTATGTGCTTCTCGAATTCTCGTTTTTCTCATTATATCATACATAAACCAATGATGTTTGCTAGCCAATTATTCGATTCGTTAGCACGTGACCAAACTAACAACCACATATTAAAATTAACATACATACGTTACACAATCTGCTCGTTGATACCACCACTTACTACATCATGTTTAAAACAAAAGTCGATTGTTTTTTTTTTTTGTTATCCTGTACCTATTGTGTACAAAATTATCTAATATATATTTATTTATACAAGGACAACCTACCAAACTTCTACAACTTCAACAATGTTCGTTGCTTTTTCCAAAGAAATGAAGGCATTATTGAACCAGGTAACATCAAATTGATCTAAGGTCCTTTACCACCGAAACCCGCCGGTCCATCAAGCTCAACTAATAAATAACCATAAAGTTAGCAAAGCCTAAAGCGTCGTATGCACACATTTTGGCATAGATATTTATTTAATTTGAAACAAGTTTTACATTTAGTGATAATTGAAATAGTTTCATTCAATAATTTGAGCACAAAATGGCTACAAAAGCAATAAATTCAAAATGGTTTCACTTATTCGCAATTCAAGGTTGTTTCAAAATATTGTTTCAAGATTTTTCGAAACGAATAACATCAAATATATTTTATTGTCTTGTAAATATGTAGTTTAAAAGCAAAATGGATTGTTTATACCAATATTAAACAAAAAATTTAAGAATGAGGTTATGTTTCTTTTCCAAAGTTGAATCGATCAGTCAAATAATATTTTAAAATAAAATTCATTTATAAAATCGACTTATAAAATCTTTCTATTCCTTTTGGGCGAGTGCTAACATTATACTACCGTGCCAATTCTTCCACAACTCCGTCAGTTTAAATTCGAAAAATTTAAAAATCTTCATTTCTAACTTACTTAACTCTTAATTCTACCGATGAGAGTTTCGCCAGTAACCCGACCGAAGGAACTAACCAAAATAATTCGCTTATAACTTGGTTACTTTTCGCTATAAAAACATCAGCTTCATGTCAAGACACACACACACTCAAGCAATTGCATACATAAACAACTTCAGTTTAGCAGGACTTGAATGTAATATATAGCAACCAAGCATATTTAATAATTGAAATACCAAAAAAAAAAAACCAAAAACTCTGCATTCTTTCGGAACTACGCCATTTCAATTATATTGCGCCAAAATAAAAAGAGTACCAACAACGAGTGCCCACCATCTCTTTTATTTTTGTTGCATAATACAAAATCATTTAATAAGGTTTTACGTAATAGATAACTGCCAAAAAATTCAACCACTAGACGAAGCACTAAGGCAAGCGGAATGAATGCCCACAAAGTAAAATCAACGAAAAACAAAGAGAAAAAAATGTCCATTATATTTTAATCTTCTATACAATGACAGAGTAAGCTTAAAGTTGGGGGAGATTTAAATTAAGTGCCACCAGGCAACTGATGTCAAGGTCAGCAAATCTAAAATCACTGTATTTTTAAAACTTAAATTAACTGCAATAAATAAGTAGCGTATTTGGATGAAGTTGGTGCACACATTCGTTCGTAATGTAAAAATATCAAACTTTTAATCTGGCCTTTAAACCATTCTTTGAGGCAACAGAAAGAAGCGTACAGCACTTTGACCTTCATTGCCAATTATTCCACATGTGCATTGACACGAACATTTTTCACTTATTTCACAAAAATATATCCTAAACATACTTTTTTAATTTCCTGTCTATTGCGAGCATAATAAGCAAACTTTGTTCACATACAGTCTGAGGAGTTCCGTGAAAAGTCATCCATAACAACTTGGACAAGGTGCAATTCCTGCGGCATTTTACTGAAATGTCTGTTGCAGAATTCTTAAGTTATTTATTTTAAATATCCACAAATAAAGGTACTAGAAGGATAAGCTTAGAAAAATATGTATGCATGCATTGTTGACAGATACATCTATACTTTTCAATATGATAAAGGACTTTTTGTTAATTGAATTTCGATGAAGAAGTTGGCGTTTAAGATAAATGCATTTGTTCGTATCGTGTGCACTCGCAAATATGTTAATTCCAATAATAAAATAACAATAATCTTGTTTAAAATAGCATTAACAATAGCATTTGTTGATTTCTTGTTAGAAATCGTAGATAGAAAAATTATAGATTTTTCAAAATTGAATTTTGATGGTGGTTTTGTTATTTATAAAAGTTAAAAACTTTTAATGTACTACTGTGTAAAACGAAATATCAAAAAAAAATATCAAAAAAAAAAAAGATATAACATACATGATATTCGTATGTCGCGAATTTATTCATCGTTCATAGAAGAAAATCTAATCGTGTTTTTCTCAAAACAAGTTTTTTCGAATTGGTTTCTAAGATATCTCGAGTACTGCTTGAGATACTTTTATATTTTGTTTTTTACGGCTAAGAATTTCTGCCAAAAAGAGGGGTTTTTTGTAAATTTATTTTTCAACGCATGCCATTTTTTTGTTTTGGTTTTTTTTTATTTGCGTAGGTAGAGTGCTCAACTACAAACCTTAACTGAAGAATTCACTTTGATTTTTTACTTTCCGACGCCTTGAAAATGCTGGAGACGAGAAACCAACTTACTACCTTTTTTTAAAACTACCTCTAGAAAATAAACAACAAATACAAAAACAAAAAAAAAATTGTTTATATATTCAATATTCAACTTTAACTGTACATAATGTATATACATATACTATGTAAAAAAATTAATAAAAAAGGTGTTGTTTTTAATAGCTTCACACTGTAATAGTACCTAATACTATGTTAACACTAAGTTCAAATTAGGTAATTTCGAGCTTTTATGTAATTTCGACTGAAATGGTCTAAAAATTATGGGAATTTCCTATACAATTTGTTGATTTGGAAATTACCTCAAACAAAGTAATTTCGTTTAAATTACTCACGAAATTAGGCAAAAATGCACTGCAACCCTGAAATCTGAATATTGTGTGAATTAAACACACCCTTTTTTTGACGTATTAACAATCTTGCTATCCATTCCAACTGAGCCGTCAAAATTTACATGACACATGATAATGACCACATTCAGATACTTTACTTTTTTGAACCTTCGGGTAGCAACCCATTCAGTGAAACTTGGGTGAGCAATATTTTCAATGAATTATAGTTGTACAATTGATAAGATGTACGGTTATATGCGACATAGTTTTGCAAACTTACTTTGAGTTAGAATTTTCTATTTTAAATTGAACATTTAAGTTGGCAGCTGTTGAGTATGCTGAATGTGGCCAATAATGAATTGAAAAAAAAATAAATCAAACGTCAAACGAAATTATCTAAGCCCAGTGTGAACACTTTTGTACAATTTCGAAATTATCTCCTGAAATTACCTCATTTGATCTCAGTGTGAACATAGTAATTAACGTACAGAAATTAATGTAAAAATTTAAAAATCAAAAACTAAATGCCAAAAATTTACGCCAAAAATTAAATGTCAAAACTTAAACGTCAAATAATTTTAACCAGAAAGTGTTCACACTGGGCTTAGATAATTTCGTTTGACGTTTGATTTATTTTTTTGTCAATTCATTATTGGCCACATTTAGCATACTCAACAGTTGCCAACTTAAACGTTCAATTAAAAATAGAAAATTCTTGCTCAAAGTAAGTTTGCAAAATTATTTCGCACATAACCGTACATCTTATCAATTGTACAACTTTAATTCATTGAAAACATTGCGCACCCAAGTTTCACTGAATGGGTTGCTACCTGGAGTGTCAAAAAAGTAAAGTATCTGACTTGGTGGCTACACGTTCAATTTTTCTATAAAGTTGCCTTTCAAGTTGCAACACAATCACACTTTTTTATTAACACACTCAAACTTTTCGAACTTGAAAACCAACTTGATATCTATTTTTCCTTTCAAGTCATGAGGCAACTTGACGGTCAAGTTAAACAGCTGATCACAGTTTTTGTAAATAATTTGAGTTGTTGCCTTGACGATGGCATCTTGAAAATGAAATTGACTTTCAAGTTGCGCACAGCCTACGTCACAGCTATCAATTCGAATGAATTTTGACAAGCACTATGTGTGATCAACTTGAAAGCAATTTCTTGAACGTGTAGCTGCAGCGTGAATGTGGCCATTATGGCTGTGCTCACACGTTAATCAAATGTGTGAATGAACTCAAATTTGTTGTTGTTTGTCCAGCTAAAAAAAAATGAACTGTCTGTGAGAGAGAAAATGACCACGCTCTAGATCTGAATCATTCAGTCAAAGCGTTGCAAACTTTTACTCGGCTGCTGCTTAGTAGTAAGTTATTGACAAGAAGGTAGTAGATTTAACAAAAAAGTACTTTTATAAGTAAAAAAAGGAGAAAATGTTTGTGAGTGTAGAGTGTTTTGTATTGTTTTTAAAATATTAAAAGTGAAAAATTACCATTTCGTGAACAAGACAGCTGACCGAATATTGTATAAATGCATTCCAAAGAAAAACAATAATATCCGGCATATTAATTTCCTAACGAAATCAATTTCAATCCGTAAAGATACAAATGTTCACTGCCGTTCTCAATTTTTGTAAACTTTTATACAGACAGCACGACAAAACACAACGAAATAAAACAGTAGGAAAATGATACTAACCGCAAACAGTAGGTAGCAGTAAAGTCTGCTTCGGAGGTTCAATCAAACAACCACGTGTGAGCAGACTTCGGTCAAATCAACTCAGAGAGAGTAAAATGCACAAAAAAATCCCGTTATTCTTCAATCATTTGATTCTCGTGTGAGCACAGCCTATCATGTGCCATGTATAATTAACGCTGCAGCTACACGTTCAAGAAATTACTTTCAAGTTGATCACACATAGTGCTTGTCAAAACTCATTCGAATTGATAGCTGTGGCGTAGGCTGTGCGCAACTTGATAGTCAATTTCATTTTCAAGATGCCATCGTCAAGGCAACAACTCAATCTATTTACAAAAACTGTGATCAGCTGTTAACTTGACCGTCAAGTTGCCTCACGACTTGAAAGGAAAAATTGATATCAAGTTGGTTGTCAAGTTCGAAAAGTTTGAGTGTGTTAGTAAAAAAGTGTGAATGTGTTGCAACTTGAAAGGCAACTTTATAGAAAAATTGAACGTGTAGCCACCAAGTTAGACGGCTTAGCTGGAATGGATAGCAAGATTGTTAATACGCCAAAAAAAGGGTGTTCATTCACACTATATTTAGATTTCAGGGTTGCAGTGCATTTTTGCCTAATTTCGTGAGTAATTTATCATTAAATATATTAAGTAAGTTATAAATAAAAGCTCGCCCGTTGAGTCTACTCTAGTAGAACATTTAGCTACGAACTTTAAACTGTAAAACAAATTGTTTATTCTAACAATATTGGTTAAACGGCATTAACAATTCTATTCTAATTTCTATTTTTGAACAATTTCGGTAGCACTCAGTAAAACTAATGAGTTAACGGTCGCCATGGTATCGAGCATTGATTTTCGAAAATTTCATTTTAAGGTTAGGTTTTCATATCGAGTTTTCATATCCTTCATCTGCTCATCTCGCAATTTTCATCCACCTTATAAAGCATTAAAAAATAGTTATTTTTGGACTATACTGAACCGTTTTCGAGACATCTCGCTTTTTTATTTTTTAAATATTTTTGGTGTAATATTTTCGTATAAAGCAATCCCTCTATCTGTGCGGCCAGACATATCCATTTCCTTTAGAAAGCCGTAAAAACTGGTTGTTTTAGGCAGGGACCGAAAATAACTGTTATTTTATAATTTTCGAATGAAAAAGACACAATGAAAAAATTGTCGAAGGACATTTTCAAATATACCATTATGATACAAATGGCCTCAGCTTCACGAATATTTAGAGCCTTTTAAATTTTCGACTGATTCTATAAAAGTTAAAAATTAACTGTTATTTTTTGCCTTTTATTTTTCAGACAAAAATAACGGTTATCTTTGACTTTTATTTTATCGGTCAAAAATAACAGTTATTTTGTGACTTTTATTTTTTCGGTCAAAAGAGATATCAGGCAATCTGTGTTTTTTTGAAGGCCGCTTGTCCGATTAAAAAACTTTTGATACCATATGTAAAACGTGATCACCGATGAGACCAAAATAATGGTATCGATAGTTTTTTTTGTTTTTAAAATGGCCTTTGAAAAAACACAAATTGCCTGATATTTTTGACCGAAAAATTAAAAGGCAGAAAATAACTGTTATTTTTGACCGATAAAATAAAAGTCAAAAGTAACTGTTATGTTTGCCCGAAAAAATATAAGGCACAAAATAACTTTTATTTTTGACGGAAAACATAAAAGTTAAAAAATAACAGTTAATATTTGACTTTTTTGATAAAAACCATAACCGGTACGGTCCCTGGTTTTAGGGCTTCTTCACTCCGTTTTCGAGATATCCTTTATTTCTAATTTTTTAGAAACGAGCGCTACATTTGGCACAGCTTTAGTTTTGCTTTATGATCGTTTAAAATTTTATGCCTGAACAGAACTACGCTACAATTATATTCCGCCCTTTTTCTTGGAGAGTTAGAAATAGTGGAAATCGAAGAGCGAAATTCGAAAAAATCTCAATAAAGGTAATGCGCTTTTTAAAATACTGTACCTATCAAAAATGGACCATTCGTTAAGGTTTTTTTCCATTCCCTGGTATTAGGAGTCCAAAAGTGAAAGAAAATATTGTCGGTCTGATTTAGCTTTCTCATTCGAATTTCAAAACTTAAAAAATACGAGTCGAAGAGTGCGAGTTTAAATATTTATTTAATATTCTTATTAACTGAACTTAATACAGTTATATGTTTAGTTTCTGTACGAGGAGTGCGAGTTTAAATATTTATTTAATATTCTTATTAACTGAACTTAATACAGTTATATGTTTAGTTTCTGTACACGACACACTTTCCTTAATGCCTTATGCTTAAATCGTAATTTATAAGAGCTAACAAGACAAACCTATGTTAGCAATGCCCAATGTATTATATAACGACTATGAAACTTTTTCAATAGTCTTATCTGCGCAAATTTGAAAAGGAAAAGCTTAATGATTTGGTTTTATTTGCAAACAATTAAAATAGTTGTAAATTCCTTTAATTCGACCCAATCCATCCCACCCCAAACTAATCTATCCCATTCATACAATAATCATTAGGTGATGAAAAGTAGGTAAAAAAAATTTAAACATACAACAAGACAGTTCCTACCCTACATTTCAAAAATTTGTATATGTATAATTTTTGTTTTTGTTTTGCTTATCCTGTCTTGTTATGTTGAAGATTACCTGACAGTGTCTGCTATCAATTCCACAGCTAGCTACGGCACGTCGTTAGTTTCGTCTTCATTTTAAATGGTGTCACCAAACAGTTGGCACAACAACTAAAATGCTGCTTTGCGGTGTTCTCTTAAATGATCAAAAATTATGTAGATTCATTTGGACACTTCCAGAGACTGCTTCAGATACTGACTACATCAAAATAACTTTTACCTGTTTGTGAAACTAGCTCAAACAACTATGCATATGGATAAAAACAACAACAATTGCAGGAACTCATTGAAAATTTAAACAACCTCAAGTAAAAGTGATGAAAATTTTGGCTTTTATGGCTTGATAGATATTTTAATGGATTACTTTATTGCATGCAAACGAAGAATGTGCAATTTATTTGAATTTGTTGAAATAGTTCAATCTGAAATCAGTTTTAGTCAGAGACATAACTGTTATAAGAAATATCTTTAAAAATTGGGCCATAATAGTTGTGCCGCGTTTCCATGCTATCTTCTACTATCTTCCACAATCACATTTTTTGTTAGAAAGAAAGAGCATACGAACCCTACCTTATGAAGTTGTCGAATGTGGGCATGAAACAGGCATGTATTTTCTATTTTTAAAGCAAGAGATATCCTTTGAGATTTCACGAGATACTAGAAGATCGAAAAGTTTAACTTTTTGAACTTTTCTTATAAAAGTTTATCACATGCTATAATTTTGTACAACCGTTTTTATAGCTGTATGTTTTTAATTTAATTTAATTTAATTTATTGAGGCTTAAAAATAGCTGTATATTTATTAATATGCCTTGGCTGTATAGCATTTTTAATTTTTTATGACATTTTTAAAAATGAAAAATATTGGAAAACTTCAAAAAATGTACTGCTTTGCCAAAATTGCGGCGATCGCCCCGATATGCCCGAAAAAGTGTCGTAGATTATGCACTGCATTTAAGATGCATTCAAATAAGGAACGAACATCTTATGAAGGTATGCATCTCCGTTCGTCTTCGGCCAAGGCAGAAGTTTTCAATTTTTTTTACTCATAGATGGCTTGAGTGTTGTTGTCACAAATATCATAACCAATGGCATGCTAGGAAAGCTCCGAAGTCTCCAAAAATCTGTGGTTTTGGCTTTGCAATTATTCCATTGTGGCGCTATTCGATGCGCTCTTCCAGAGACTACAACTTCTCTAAGAAAAATCACCGCAACATCCTGTCGAGTTGGCCACAGAGTTGATGATGGCCTGCACGGTGGCGCTGTTGCCAATGCATGTCAAGAAAGTCACACACCGCAAAGTGCTGGAACGATTAGAGGATCTGATAAGCTGTGCCGTTACAACTGGCCTCATTGAAATCATTTCGCGGCTTTGCATAAAAATCAATTGAGGGTCATCAAAGCGTGGTACTTCCACTATGGGCCACGCTTGGTTCCTCGCCTAATTCATTGATGTGGTGTCCACCTGGACCTTCTGATACAACGCGTTTCTTGAATGCTGCCAAGTCTACCGAACTGTTTGGTTCGATGCTCTATGAGAGTGTGGTACCAATAGCTGAATGCAAAAACAACTTCGTTAACGGCTGCAACTTTGAAAAGACCTAATTTTTTAAATATGTTTTTAACTTCTTAACCTACTATTGAATGAATTAAAAAATAATCAAATTTTTTTTTTTAGAAGCAGTCTTTTATTATACCCTAAACCTGAAAGGTGAGGGTATATTAACTTTGTGCAAACGTTTGTAACGCATAGAACGAAGCGAGTCCGGTATAGAAAAGTATATATATTCTTGATCAGCGTCACCTCGTGAGTCAAGCTAATCATGTCCGTCCGTCCGTCCGTCCGTCCGTCTGTGTGTTGTCCGTATACACAGGATAAGAAGAAGGAGTTGAGATAATTGGATGAAACTTTGTACACATGGTCACATGTACCCAAGGATCTGCACTATTGAATATTTTTGAAGTATTGATTATCCGAGTGCACATTTTTTAGACCATCAACTCAAAAAGAAATCTCCGTATTTTTATTCATATGCCAAATATCATGATATCATGAAATCATGAACAGAAAAGATAACTATAGAATCTATAGTATAGATGCTTTATTTACGTTTCCAAGCTTCATCATGACGCACTATTACTCTTGAGCGAATACAGAAGTTGTATAATTTAGAGCACATTTCGAAAATTTGAAAAATTAAATTAATTTATTATTTGTTTATAAGCCCGTTTCAAAAGAGAAGAACATTTTTTAGTATCAATTTTCGATGAGAAATTATTTGTTAAGCTAGAAATATTTTTGAGCGTAATTTATTGCTCTTTTTGTACTGTTTGCTGCACTTTATGTTTTTTTGTGTGTTTTTTACTGTTTTTTGACACAGTACTTAAAAAACCATCGATAAATTTTATTGAGTTATTACGAAATCTGTTTTGCGTCGCTGGATATCACAGCCAAAGCTCTAAATCCTTTTTTGAACAATATATTTAAAAATAAATTATTTTCTTAAGAAAAAAATTGTGAAGTGAAATTCCGGCTAAGAAATTATTTTCTGACATAAATTTTGTTTTCAATTTTGATTGGTTGATTTTGAAAAACAAGATTTAGTACTTCCGCAGCGCAGTTGCGATGAACAACAAAATTCAGGAATATACAATAATTTTTTTTCATAAATTTTGCTGCTCAGAGAATATTAAATTTTGTTTTTAATGTCGACCAATCAGAATGAAGAGCACTCTCAAAATTATTTTCTTATTCTCAAGCATGCGCGAAAATGTTCTTCTCTTTTGAAACAGGCTATACAAATTTCGTATACGTCAAACTTTTATGGCAAAAGTACATATATGCATCTCACTCTTTAAAGCAAGTGTTTTGTGATATGGGATAAGACAAGATGCTGGAAGGTCACATGGAAACGCGGCATTATATTGCAAGAAAAAATATATTTATTAATAATAACTATTACTTAAAAAAAAAATTTTTTCTCTGAAATAACAGTTATGAATGAAGAAAATATTTTTCGTTGCCGTCATGAGCAACGTAAAAATTTTTTCCCATTTATAATTGTTATGAGGCAACGTAAAAATACAAATTGAAAATTACTGTTATGAAGCAACAAATAGAATAGTTTTCACCTAAAAAAGTAAATAACTGTTAGTTTGGATCTCTGGTTTTAGTCCGTTGGGCATACGTATATTGTTAAATGAAAAGCATTAATAATTAGAGATTAACGGAAATGTATCTTTATACCCCCACGCGTACTGCGTAAGGGGTATATTAATTTTGTCACGACGTGTGTAACGCCCAAAAGGAGGCGTGGTAGGTATTGAAAAGTATATATATTCTTGCTCAGCATCACCACCTGAGTTGATTTAGCCATGTCCGTCTGTCTGTCTGTCTGTCTGTCTGTGGACACGATTGCAGCCGTAATTTTGAAGCTATCGTACTGAAATTCGATATTTTATCTAAAAACTAAGATAAAGTTCGAGAATGGGCTAAATCGCATGAAAACCACGTCTACCTCCCATACAACCCCAATAATGAAAACTCCATAAAGGAGCAAATATTTAAGCTATAAAACTTAAATTCGGTATTTGTGTAACCTATGTCAAAACTGAGGTGTGTAAGAAAAATGGGCGTTATCAACCCACTAACACGCCCACTGCCGATACAACCATAAAATTTAAAACTACATAAAAAAGCTTGTGTCGAAGCTACATAAATAAAATTAGGTATTAATTCATTTTATATCAAAACAAAGGCGTGTTGGAATAATGAGCTTCATTCACTAACGAACACGCCCACCTCCTATACAACCCCAAAATTGAAAACTATATAAATAAAGCTTTGTAGAAGCTACAAATATAAAGTAGATATTTATTCATTTTATCTAAAAATTAAGACGTGTTAGAAAAATGGGCGTCATTCACTCACGAACACGCCCACATCCCATATAACACCAAAATTTAAAACTCTTAAAAAAGGATTCTCTTTAAGCTACAGGAAAAATTTTATACATTTTTATTATATATCAAAACTAAATTGGGGGAGAAAAATGGGCGTCACCCGTCTACGAACACACTCACCTCCCATGCAACCCATAATAGTGAAAACTCTATAAATAGGCTAATATTTAAGCTACAGAACTGAAATTGAACATATGTGTGTTTTATATTATAACTGAGGGGTGTTAGAAAAATTGGCGTCAACCACTCAAGAACACGCCCACCTCTCATACAACCCCAAATCAAATACTTTATAAAGAGTCTATACTTTGCAGGAAAACAATCTGATATGAATGCATTTTAGACGTCATCAATATATTAAAATTTTTTTAAATCTTATGCGAGCCATACACAATGCAATCCAATCGTCAACTGAGTCAGTTGTTGCTCAAATCAAAGCGTGTATGGCTTTATCAATTGATCAGTTTGGCAGTTGTCGAGTTGGTTGATGAAAAATCAAAAGATTTTGATTTTTGGAAGTTGCCTCACAAATCGTTGAATTCAATTGTATTGTGTATGGTATGATGTAATTGATATGATATGATATGGTATATATATAATTACTCCAAGGTAGCATTGACGTTTCTGTTGGAAACGAACAACAAAACAAAACAAATTGGCCATTTCAGCCTTTGAAAGGACTTTGACCGAGCATCTTAGGATCGATTGTGTTGTGTGTGTTATTAAATTTTGCACACAATTGACCGAGAACTGGACCTACATGTTTTATGCCGACTCCGAACGGCTCATGTTCTCAAGAAGCTTTACATGGCATTATTTTACTCTCTGAGGTTTGCCATTGTCTGCAGAGAGGTGGTGACCGATCAGAAAAATTTTTTATTGAAAAAATTTTTCGCCACGGCTGGGGATCGAACCCGGGCTCCGAGCATGCTAAGCCACACACTTAACCTGCATGCCACGGTCACCACAGAAGTTGGAAACGAACTTCTGTCAAAAAATATAACAAGAAAGAGAGCGCTTACAATCCGTCATAGCATACAATTAATTTTCACTGGTCACATTCAGCGTACTAAGCAGTTGGCAACTGTTAAGTCAAAACTTGATGTACATAAATATGAAGTTGCGCATTAAAATGGGTTTAAAAATAGAAAACTTTTAATTTGTCGGTAAAATTTCCATTCGTAATTGATACAAAGCTTGATATTTCATAAACTTGACAACTTTTCTGAAACTTCAATACCGATAACAGCGCTTCCCGATGTGTTGCTGTCACAACAGTTGACACCGCTGAATGTGACCAATGCATATAACAACGAACAGCTGTTTTTGACAAAAGTTCGTTTACTTGTAGCAGAGAGAATCAACATTTGTCAACACTTCCTGGTAAAATTATTATATCATGGTGTGTGTGGTCAAATCTTTTGATTAGCTGTCAACATATATATTTTTAGCAGTCATTTGTTAAAAAACGCAATGAGATTGTTTACAATTGTCTATAAAATCGTTTGATTTTTAATAGTAAAGATAAAAATAACATTTATTCCAAGAAAGATCCCTTTACCAATAAAATATTTCGCAGAAAGAACAATTTTCTTTCTTAATATTTGGCAGTTGACGGAAAATCCTTCAATTCAGTTTAGACAGTGTCAATTGAATTGAAAGACTCAATTGGCAATTGGATTGTATCGTGTATGGCTCGCATTATACTATGTTCACACTGAGTTCAAATTGGGTAATTTCGAGCTTTTATGTAATTTCGACTGAAATGATCTAAAAACTATGGTAATTTCCTATACAATTTGTTGATTTTGAAATTACCTCAAGCAAGGTAATTTAGTTTAAATTACTCACAAAATTAGGCAAAAATGCACTGCAACCCTGAAATCTGAATATAGTATGAATAAAACACACCCTTTTTTGACGTTTTAACAATCTTGCTATCCATTCCAGCTGAGCCGTCAAAATTATACATGACACATGATAACGGCCACATTCAAATACTCTACTTTTTTGACCCTTCGGAAAGCAACCCATTCAGTGAAATTTGGGTGAGCAATGTTTTCAATGAATTAAAGTTGTACAATTGATAAGATTTACGGCTTTAGCCCTAACCAAAATAGACGATTTGCTCCGTAACGAGCAAAGATAAAAACGTTCACTTAAATGCAATTCAATGTTGTTGCCCAAAATAAGCTAAGGTAAACACATCGAAACTGAACGAAACGGTTTGACGAGACGTTTTGTTCCGTAAGAACCGAACTTTTAGCGTCTCAACTCGTCAGCAACAACAGTGCAGAGAATTTTTACATCAAGTTCTGTTGCATTTTTATCAATTAGTGCAAGAAACAATATTTTAATGAATTAATAGCCATTCTTAGGGATGAATAAGGCATTTATATGCATTTGAAACAGTTGGCAGCTGACCAGCCTAGACGAGTTCAAGAACGTTTCATTTTGGGTTAAATGTCAAAACAGACGTAACGAGTATACACGCTCGTCGAGTTGCAATCGTGTCGTTTCGTCTATTTTGATTAGGGCTTATGTGCGAAATAATAAGGGTATTCATGCAAAGAGGCAGGAATATAAATTGGCAATTGGTTATTTTTATCAGGCAGGTTGGATGAGCATCCTTTAAAAGTCGATTGAGCATTTGCATCAATATATCAGCTGTTTGCAAGTTCAGTGTTTGCTTTCTGCAAATGAAGTATATAAATATTTTTTAATTCCTTCAATTCACAAAATTTCCATTCTTAGCTCATCCATTTTATTTAATTAGATTTAAAATTTTGACTATATCTTCTCCTGCTTCTAATATTTTCTTTTGCTTTAATAAAATAAATCAGCTGATTGATGTTATAAGTTTGCCTGCTCGTTTGCTCAGCTAAATCGTTGAGCAAAGATATCTGGTTTGTGCAAAAGCTTCTTCATACAAACTTTGACAGTTCATTTATAAAGAGAATAAACTTATACGGTTTATACCGTTTATAAGGGTTTTGCCCAGTTGCATGAATACCCTTAATGAAAGAATTTTCTATTTTTAATTCAACATTTAAGTTGACAGCTGTTGAGAGTGCTGAATGTGGCCATTAATGAGTTGACAAAAAATAAATCAAACGTCAAACGAAATTATCCAAGCGTAGTGTGAACACTTTTGCACAATTTCGAATTTATCTCACGAAATTACCTAATTTGATCTCAGTGTGAACATAGTATTATTCCAATTTTGGTCACCCAACAATGTCTTGCTATATCCTCATTATTAGGGGTATTCACGATTCAGTGCACTTGCCAGTGTAGTTGAGGACTTGAGGACTTTTGCAGTTGTGCAGTTAGGTTTTCGTGAGCACACCAACATTTTAATTGAGATTATTATTATAATTTTTATTGAGATTATTATTATTATTTGAATGAGATTATTAGTTATCAAGTAATTGAAACTTGAACTCTTAAATGTTGCATCACTATTTCAAACCTGTCAAATTTTTCAATGTACACAACACACAACTGCTCAAGTTCTCAAGTTTAAGGTAATAGTAGAAATGTAGTTGTGTAGATTTTTGACGTACGCATATTTTGTTTTTGTTAAGTGCACAAGTCCTCAAGTCCTCAACTACACTGGCAACTGCACTGAATCGTGAATACCCCTATTGATATCGCATGGCAATTTTAAATATTGTCTACACTTAGCTTGATTCTTGTATGTGGTTCGGTTTAGGCACAGATTTATTTCATATGTACTGCGTAACTGCCCTGTAACCGCAGCCAATATCACTGTTGTTGTAGTTGCTGATTTTTTTTTTTACGCGTTCAACAACGAAAAGTCATCGCTGTCATTTTTCGCTCCGTTCTAGTTGGTGCAAAATTATAAAAGAATTAAATTTGCCTTAAGTACGTCCATTGTATTGTTAATATTGGTCGAAGAATTCTTATATTTTATATTATTCCATAAATAAATTAGAAAACTAGAACTTATTAACGCTAAGATGGAAGTAGACGATGAAGAGTTCGAAGTGCCATCCTCCAGCAGCAAAGGCGAAAAGAAGCGATTCGAAGTGAAGAAGGTTTGATGAATTTTCATATAAAACTTGTTTATAAATTTATAACATAAATTGTTTGTATATATTTAGTGGAATGCTGTAGCGCTCTGGGCTTGGGGTGAGTATTATTCTTTAGCTTCTATTATCCACAACATACAGTTAGTTTAGGGTTCATCTAACCTTAAAAAGTTAGACTAGCTTCTTATTTGAATCAAAGTTTACTCTCAATTTATTATTTATCCGTCTACTATCTCCTTTCAGACATTGTTGTTGACAATTGCGCTATTTGCCGCAACCACATCATGGATTTATGTATTGAATGTCAAGCTAATCAGGCTTCGGCCACAAGCGAAGAATGCACCGTTGCCTGGGGTGTGTGCAATCATGCATTCCACTTCCACTGCATTTCACGTTGGCTGAAGACACGTCAAGTATGTCCGCTGGACAACAGGGAATGGGATTTTCAAAAATACGGCCACTAGTTGGCCACAGCTTCTCTGCTGTGTTATTTTGTATTGGCTGGTGCGTACACGCGATTATTTATACATGGACATCTTAAAAGATTGCTCTTAAAGTCTACGCTAGACTAATGAATTCAGTTGTTTTTTCACGCATTATAATTTATAATTCCAACAAATAAAAAAATACATCAAATCTTAAGATGATGAATCCATAGTTGACAAATTAACACGCAGATGATAGAATTTTACGTTTTTGTGTATTTTTGAATACTAGTAGCTTTTTATGTTATTTGGAGGAATTCAGAAAAAAAATTAGCAACTATATAGCAACATAAATTACAAATAAATCGTCTTAGATTGCGTCTGATCATTGGTTAGCGTTATTTTCAAAAACTATCTGCATATCAATTACCTTAATATCTGTGGTGTTAGGGTAAAAGTATGGCAATGTTTTTCTACAATTATACATATCTGCAGTACGGTGATTTCCTTATTTGGATGAAGAGAAATAATCCAGTATTTCATGACGTCATTGGCAAAACATTTTTATTTTAATTAACCTATTAGTGAGATCAAATCATATTTTGAATACATATCTCCAAACACAACAGATATGGAAAACTAACTAAGTTTGATCACTTGAAAAGGGAAAACTTTCAATACTATACTTTGCTACCACTCCTATTTGTTTTCTATATTTCTTCTACAAGTTTCATCAGGGGCCTTACTCTGTAACGCGATTCGAAAGGCAATGTTATTCGAAAATTATATGCGATTCAAAAGTAAAATCTCAATATGTAACTCTTTCGCATAAGTGACAGTGACTTTACTAATCGTTTCATTAAATATTCAGTTAAAGATAGCATAACTGAATTTTAAACGTTAAAAATGCGAAAATTAGTGTAAAGAAGCAGAAGAAATGTCAAAATATTTAATGCGAAAGTCGAATTGCAGAGTATCAAATTTCCGAATTCGAATAATTTAACTTTCGAACCGCGTTACAGAGTAAGGCTCCAGGGTTGGACCTTTTACTCATATTGTCGTTGTCACTAAAAAGTTTATCCCTTCTCATAAAGCTCATAGTATAACAAACAAATAAATTATACCAAACTGACCAAAGCACATTTAAAAAAAAATCAAATTCAACTATTACAATGTATGAGAGTGACTCATACTACGCACTAAGTTAGAACAAATTTTTTTATCAGGACACCTACTAAAATCTGCAAAACTTTACATTTTTAAAAAATGAGTGAAGGCCTTTTTTACTAAGGTAACGATATATAATGTTTTTTAACAGTTGTTAAGTATTTATTTTTTACTAAAATATTAATTTAATTGGTAGCTCACTTTCATTTCGTACAATTTGAAGGATTTGCCATATTTATTAAGGGCACCAGAAACAAAATATTTTTTGTTTTGAACGCAAGTTTTCTTTTAGCAATAAAGTTATTTAACAAATTCCAATTCTATTAAGACAATTTGTTCCATTTTTCGTAAAATTCAAAATAATTTTTCGAAACAAAAACCCAAATCAACCGACATTATCAGTCGGTTTCAAACCTTCTTCCTATCAAAACCCACAACCGACATTAAAATATTGCTCAAATTGTGCGAAACTTTGATTAAATTTAATTTATTTCACAAAATGTATATATTTTTAAATAAACACAAGTCTATCTTAATACTTTAAAAAATAATAACTAACATTTTAATTTTAAATTAAATAATTTATGACGAAGACAAAGTAATTTAATAAAAAAATTGCTTTTATAATTCACTAAAGAACAAAATGTTTATTTTACAAAACTAAAGTTAAAACCGTAACAATAGGTAAGGTCCTTAAATTTAGGGTTATCATTTGTTATTTCTATTTTCTATAATACGCATATTTTCGGTTTTTTATTTTTGCAATCCATTTTAATATATGTATAATGTTTTTAATTTTAGGCATTAGTTTACACATTAGACTATACAATAATTGAATTTTATTCAAATCTATTAATTTCTTATATGTACCATGATAATGTACATGGATTATTTTTTATTCAAAAATGTATGAGATAATTTCTTTTTTTAGTTTTTCGACTGAAATGCACCTAAGATAATGGGAAAAATTATGGGGAATAATAATTTAAATTTACTACGCATTATATTTTTTTTTTAATTTATTTAATTCGACTATAAAACAACTAGTAATTAGTTTTCAAAATAATAAAAATCAACAAAGTTGTTGATACTGGCAAACAAAATTGAAGACTAAGAAAGACATAATTTACCCTGAAATTATCTTGGATTTTCCAAACTTCGTATTTATCAAAACGGTGGTTTTCTGAAAACGTCAAATGTTGGAGACAAATAAAAGAATGAGAAAAAAATATAATTAATAACGTCAAATTAACCACGGTATCGACAACCTTCGAGAGGAATTCGAATTAAAAGTAGTATACATTTTATGCTATTTTATTCTCAATATCAATTTATTTAATCTAATTTATGCCTTACTCAGAAATGTATAAATGATTTTGGAGAAGTCGCATATGTTTTTACATTTTCATATAACCACATTTAAGTCATATTTTATAATTCTTCATATATTTCTATATTTTTACTAGATCTCCGAGTATTTCGAGTTTCTTCATATTCTCAAACTTTTCTGGTACTTCGAGCACATATCATTATCGTGTTAACTCCAATTAACACGACAAAAATTCGTGATGCTTTAATGTAAAAAAAAATAGTTTTTTAAATAAAAAAAGAGGTTTTTCCATTGTTTAATGAATTCATGGTAAGAATAGAGCATTTAAGCTTGAGAATGTACGTTACGTTATATTCAACTTAAAAATAATTTTTAACACGGAATTGGAAAAGGGAGTTTCTGTTTTTAACAGAATAGAAGATATCACATATTTTTATTAGTAATAAATATTAGTCAATAGTTGATGAACAAATTTGCATTAAAAATTTTCAAATAGCTGTTGAGCTCTATCTTAAAAATTGAAACTCTAATGCAGAGTATAAAATTATTCACTAGAGCCGATAAAATTTTTAATTTAGAAAAGATTATCGTATCGCACAAACAGCACATTTTTAATCATAAAAATTTTAAAACCCTTTTAAATTGCTTGTTGCTCTATTGACTTTAATATATTCCTCAGTCGTATCGTAAAATTTCAATGCGCTAATAAAACATTGATAAATCATAACAAAAACATTTCCAGTACCAACAGTGCTTGTGCGTTTTATTTTTTTAAATACTCTAAAGAGGTCAAAATAGGTTCATAAATAGTTGTTCACTCCTGAAAAAATTTATTATTTAAACGTTAACGTTCTACCATATAGTATGTGAACCAAACCAAACATTTAAACCAAATCTGTACTTCCTTGGGTTCTCAACTCAATAAATTAAATATTTTTTTTTTAAATAAAATAAACTTTTAAAAGACATGCTTCAAAACGCAAAAAATTTTATAAAACGTCATTACGATAGAATTTCACAAAAAAAATTGTTAAGAATATAATTATTAAATGCATACTTATTTTTTCACGTCGAATTTTTGTCACGAATAATAAAACTAAAACCGAAACTAGCAATATTGAATGTTTTTCATTCAAATATTCATTGTTTGGTTGGGCGAACAATTTTTTAACCATAAATAACATTAAGAGAATGAGTATATATAAAAATAAAAGTCGTTAGGTATTTAAAATATTATATTTAATAAGTATAAATAATAAATCTATAAATATATTTATATATATATTTATTTACATATATAAATTTCTTAAAGTAAATGGAGAAAAGATGAATTTTTGTCAACAGAATTGTACGGCAACTAAGTGTGGTTGGTATATAACGTAACTTTGCGAATTTTAACATAAGCATATCACGATTTATGCTGCTTGGGTTTATGCTACCGCAGATTATATATTCGTTTCAATTTATTTTTTAATGCTGTTTTATGTTTAATTATATGCTTAAAAATAATAATCATTACTGCCTTTTGTACTCAAACCTTTTAGTTCAATTATTGTTGTCTAGTTGAAACCAAATTAAAAACAAAAACAAAAAAAAAAAATCTAAATTTTTATAACTAATGCTAGCAAGTTTAATTGTACAGTTTTATTTTACAATTTTAATAATTGAGTGTATCAAGCAATTACAATCAAAGTAATTGGTTAGTGCAAAATCTGATACAGTTACATTTAACCTGAAGAGAACTCCAGTTTTTATCAAAGTAAAGGATGTATTTGTAACAACTTTAGGGAGAAATTAGCAACGAAAGTCAATTCGTTAGGAGATCAGTCGCATTTTTGGCAGCAGTTGCACTCGTTGACGCTACAGTTGCCGAGGTGGTCAAATGAAGTCGTAATGCAGACGTTGCGGAAGCTGTTCCGCCGCTATTTGAAGCGTTGCCCAAAGCAGTTGTGCTGCTAGAAGCAACAGGCATATTTCGGGTAAACGAAGGTGCTAACAGGGCGCAGGAACCGAATGTATGCGTTGGTATGGGATGTGAAAGAAACAAAGTGCTGCCGGAGGCAGATGCCGATATTGCGCTGATAGTAGAAGGAACACATGAAGCCTTA
This sequence comes from Tetanocera ferruginea, assembly GCA_958299015.1. Taxonomy (NCBI): domain Eukaryota; kingdom Metazoa; phylum Arthropoda; class Insecta; order Diptera; family Sciomyzidae; genus Tetanocera; species Tetanocera ferruginea. Next base: position 3,717,815 of record OY282643.1, on the reverse strand, counting down.
ACCGCTGCATGTCGCAGGTGGGACAGGGGATGGGCATGAATGAATGGTGTGTGAATGGACGCAGATGGGGTTGATGATGATGATGCGACTGTGGTGATTTGTGATGAGGCAGAAGTTGATGCGAATGAAAGATTAAGTGGTACACAGACTGGCGGCTTTGTTTCATCTGCGGGTGCCATGCTGGCGAATGATGTTGAAGTGCAGGCTGAAGCAAACGGAGAACTCGATGACATGTTCGACACTGGCGAAGCTGCCGCAGCGTCTGTCGATAAGCTAGACGAGTTCATAGAATTTGTGGATGTGTGGTGCGAGGAATAGGAATCACTTTGAACTGAGCTGTTTGCTGATATAGCAGAGGCAGTTGATGGAATGTCGATGGTATGTGTTTCATTACCAAAAATTAAACGCAGACGTTTTTTTTGTGGAGTGAGCGTTGGAGCAGCTTCTATGACACTGGAAGTAGAAACTGCAGTAGTTGGACTTTTAGGTGGTACCACAACTGCAGCCGCCGCTATCGCCAACTGATGTTTCTTGTGATGCCGACGACGGTGATGTCGTTCTTTTGATTTATGTCGCTTTTTTCGTTTTTGTGGTATGGCATCAAAGCTATCGACACCATGCTCTGAAATGCCTTCCATACGCAATATTTCGTATTCAACAGGCTCCGAGTTCGAACAGGACGAAGCAACACTAGCTGAACCATTAAAACTACTACTTTCATCGCTTAAACTAGTACCAGACTCAATGACTTCATCGAGTATCGGTGAACGTTTCATGCGCAGTGTAAGTTTTAAACGCCGCTCTGGCGTTTTCAACAAAGGTTCCACTGGAGTGGCGCTCAATTTAATGATTGATTCGCTTATGTTGGTTTGCACACGTTTACGTAAGTTAGCAATTTCGCTAACGACCGACGCAGTAGATGGCTGTTGCACTTCAGACGATACTTCATGCAAGTGAGAAACATGCATGTTATTGCGTCTTAAGCGATGTAACGGCTGTACATGAGGAGTATCTACTTCCACTGCCACAGCAACATCAGCATCTTGGGTAGATACTTTTGCTGCTTCTTCGAAAGACTCAATTAAATTCTTTCTGTAACTTGTCATAGCTAAACTATTATTGTAACTATTTATATTAGGATTATGATGACAACTACTGCTAGTGTTAGGCGAGGAGCCTTTACTAAGGGAGCTACTACAATTACTTAATATGCTAAGATTACTGCCGTGGCTACTGCTACCTTCATCAGCCTTGGCATCGGTTTTGGAATTTGGTGTTGTCGAAATTTGTTGCTGCGTTCCAATATTTGCAACTATGGGATTGCGCTTGCCCGGCGACAGGCAGTTCTTTGCTTGAGAACTATTATTAATATTATAACTATTACTATTATTACAATTAATTGTGGCAGCATTTGTTGTATGCGATTTTTCCGTATCTTTGACGCCCACCGAATTTGTATGATTTCGCAGTACACGCCCGCTTACTACACTGTTGCAACTATGTATTGTTGTACCATTTCGCACCATACCATTTCTTGTCACACGTTGATGTGGTGCATTTAAAACCTTTAAACTGTTTTCATCGAAAGATTCGTTGTTCCTTGCAATTGTTATACCAGAAGTTGTGACATTAGCAGCACCTTCATGACGCTCATTAAAGACACAACCTTTGTACGGATGCGCATCACTTCCAATATAGCTCGTATCAGAAGCATTTCTTCGCTCTACGTCATCCTCTTGATTGTCCTGATCGGATTCCAGAACAATGACATCGGCTTCAGCTTGAACGTTACTGTTTGCAACATTGGAACGAGTGAGACGTCCTGCTTTAAAATGCGTTGTAAGTTTCTGTACATCTTCTTGTTGCTTTTGAGCAGAAGTACCTCGTCTTAGCTGTCTTCTTGTAATACCTGTAACAACTGCCTCTGGTTGTTTTGTTAAGTCATCTGCAGACACTGCTGGCTTTACCCTGAATCCCTGAGAAGCGCTAAAATCCTCTGTCGATGTTGAAGAAATAGTGCTGCTTGTGCTATTGACTCGTGCCGATTTTCGCAAAGATTCACGACTCACATTGAAACTACTTTTGCTTGAGTCTACGAAGAGTTTATGTGTTTGCGCCGATGTTTCCGGAGAACTAAGAGAATGCTGAGCAGGCATATGTTGATGGAGTTGGTTTTGTTGATACGTATTAGCCATTATCATTTCCGCATCGTATTTAGTCATACCTTTCTGTCGCAGCTCTTTCATGGTCAAAGGAGTCACCACAACAGGAGTTGCTTTGTTCATAGTGCTTTCTGGAGTTGGTGTCTTAGTAGTGGATATTGTGGTGGCAACGTCTACAGACGACGATGAGGACGTAGAATCTGATTTAAGAAAAGGTCCATTTGGGTTGTCTAAATTAAGACAGCTATTTGAGTCGGTATTCGTAGAGTTGGTCGAGTTGGCACGACTCTTAATCCGATTAATACGGTTATCAGTCTCTCTTAAACGATAACCTGTACTCGCTGTGGTGTCAATACCGACTACACATGCACCCAGACCAATAACTAGCCCCGCTTCGGTATTAGGCAGACCATTGGTGTTTTTCCCGGCAAAGGCGCCTGTGCCACGACGTTCGCAAGTTTCACATTCGCAATAGCAGTTCCCATCCCCAAAGAAATCCTCACCGTAAAAGCATGTGATCTCCTCTCCCACCTCAATATCACGTAGAACTTTCACGCAGGCAGTATCGCGTCCCGTGGCCACAAACTTGCAGTTCGCGCGACAGTCATGATTGATATAGGCGGCCGGTCCAAGCCATAGCTGCGCGCAATTCTTGCGACAACTGTACATCACAGAAAAATCATTTTTGCCAGTATGCAGAAGAGCGGCTTCCTCCGCTTCGGTAAGCTCTGCAATGCAGCCCACGAGACATTCAATTTTGTCATTTTTCGCCCAGCGCTTAGTTGAGCTGATTTTGGCGCCCTTTTGACCTTCCAAGGAATAGCGGTAACAGGCTTCAATGACAAATCCACTGTCCTTATCGAAAACACGCAAGTATCGAATTATCTGAAAAGCAATTAGGAAAGTAATGAATAAATATATACGACAAATAAAGTTTAATATTACTAAGATTAAAAAAAAATTTTATATGAACCCATATATAACACACTAGTGCAAATTTTAGTACTTTTTCTTTAAAATTATACTATTTCAAAGACAGAATTATGCATTATTTTTTTCATTTTTTGCAAAAAATTAACGAATTTAGAAATTATAAACTATTTCTTAAATAAAGTGATTTTTCTCAAGTGTGTTATTTAATTAAGTTAAGATGTATGGTGTACTTAAGTTATGGCTTGCCCCAAAATATTTTTTAAATTAAAAGCATTGAATTATAGCGACTTACATGATCATGCAAACGTTTGATGGAAATTTTATTTTTGCTTTTGAAACTTCGCGGTATCCACGGTCCGCTGAATATCCCCTTAACGGCAACATCATAGTTCTGAGTTTTTACAAACTCATCAACTATCGAATTCAACTGAGCACTATCTACTTTAAGTGGACGGTAACGGATGTTCATTTTATGCGTTTGAAACCCCAAATGGGGATCCAGTATCAATGAGGTAGCCAGGTCATCATTTTCGGAAAGTTCTTTGGGAGTCATGCCCGTCGATTGCGACAAGCGACCCACAATGGTGCTGGATGAACCATTGGATCCACTTCCACCGCCAAAATGATATCCATTCGTTGAATGATGGTTGTTGCTGCTACTGTTGTTATATCCATTGCATCCACCACCACTAGTCGATGACATCGAGTGCGTTTTGGGTGGGGCTGTGGTGGATGTGGAGGAGTTTGTGTATCTGCTGATAGTTTCAACGCGTCGATTGTTATTCGAACCAACAACCATTTCTATTAACAGTCACTGAAAATATCAAAAATATTTTTATAATTTTTAGAATTTATGATTTGAGTCTATTATGATTAAAGTCTACAGAAAGAATTCCATTTGGAATTTGGCAATACTAGCTTTCAGAAAGGTTGGGGAACATTTTATCACAAATATCTATATGTCAAGGAATTCGTTTTATAATTTCATATTATTATAGCGGAGTAAGGAATCAATGAATTACCTTTTCATTGAACTCGTAAATCGAATAAAAAAGTTATCGCACTTTACAATTAAGTGGTTCTGTCTATCCTGAGATAATTGCAAAATATAATTAAATTAACCACAATTACTTTTAAATCGTCCAAAACAACTAAAATTAGCAATTATTTTAGGTCTATCATTTTATTCTAAGGTAAAGTTTTCATATCAATTGATCCCTCTTTATGTGCCTCCCGTTATTGACATTGCCCTTTGAACCCTGTAAAAGTTGTTGTTTTTGACTATGGCTTAGTTCTCGAGATATGGCGTTATTTTAATTATTTTTTAAGGTTATGGTAAACACCTCTAACTGTGCGCGCAAATTAATTATTAATGACATTAGCCTAATTTATTATTAGAATTAACGGAATAATTCTAGTTTGGGTTTCTGTTTTTTTTAATGGCGCAAGAAAAAAAGGCCTCTCTCTCTTATGGTTTGGGAAACACAATTCACCAAAGTGGCGAAATTTCAGTTGAAATATATGTCATTTTTTTATGGAAATATGCTATATGAATGCTTATTGATACAAGAAAACCAAAGTTTGAAGCAAATCAAACTGGTACACCTATAAGGGGTGGTTTTGTGGACGACCCCCCTTCACCACTCCACACCCCCTTGGAGTTAAAAACGTTATAAAAGGTATGATTGATAAAAAAGTTGTAAAAAAAAGTAATAAACGCCAATGGTGGCAACAAAGAAATCGCCAATATTTTAATAAAATTTTTTCATAGTCTTCACTGATATTTTATGACGAAGGAAACGTTATGCTTAATGAGTAATAAGCGCCGCAGACGCTTGATTTGATAAAAATGTTTCAGTTCTTCTATTTAGCAAGTGGTTCATGTATAATAAACTAAAAAAGTCCAAAAATACCAGTAAAAATTAAAAAAAGACGAAAGGATATTTGACCAAATGGATGTTCGGCAAATATGTAAAATCAACAAGACCGTCAGTTGACCCACTTGTTGAGTTTCTTAAAATAGCAGGAGAGCTGTACGATCCTGTAAGAGATCACTTCTTCACATTGCCTCAAGAGCCGGAAAGTGAATTGGGATTCTGATTAAAATTATTTTATTAATAAAAAATTTTATCAAAGGATAAATAAACATTTGTTTTAACTTTTTTAACGAACAGATAAGTTTTTACATTTAAATTGGTTGTTTAACGGTGAATATTCGTTGAAAAACTATGGAGAAATCACAGATTTTTAAGTGCGATTTTTCAAATTTTGATTAATTGTATCTTCTAAACCAGTAGAGAAAGGCTTTTTTTCTTGCACCATTGGATTTAGGAGGGCCAAATACATATAATTCAACTCCAAAAAAATAGAATGGGGCGTGGGCCCCAAACTAGAATTATGCCATTAATTGTTCTCCTGTAATTGTTACAATCAATTTTACTCAACACTGAATACAAAAACTTGAGTGCAACCCTGTCACAGATTACTCTTAAAAGGGAGAACGAAAATATAAATTCCGCAATACAGCAAGTGTCAAAATGTTGATAAGAAACATTCGAACGAAATTTCTTTCGGATTAAAAAAACACAGGCTAGATTTTTAAGGGTTCATGTTTGCTCATTAAGAAATCGGCAGCGTTAACCTTGAATATTTGCTTAGACCCCTTTTACATTGATCAAGACTTGAAAGCAAGTTTTTTTGACGTTTTCCTTTGAACTTGACGAAACCTTTTACATTGTTCAAGACTTGAATTCAAGTTTATTTCTTCTTTGTTTGCTTTCTATGAAATAAAAACAGCAAATAGAAGCAAATAAAACAATTTTTGTGGCTTAAAAACAACAAATAATGAATTGTTAAACATAAAATAATAAGAATACCAAAAAAAATGCTCTGCATATATGAAATATCATAAATTTATAGCTGCAGCTCAACAAACGCACGTTGATATGCGAAAAATAAAATAAAGAGAACAGCCAACAACGCGAAAATAACATAATGAACACGAAAAAATTGACGGTACAGCTTCAATGTTCTTTTTCCCTTCCGTCGCTTCCGAAGTGCGGCGAATTGCCTACAAGCTCACAGACTTGATTTCAAGTCTTGATCAATGTAAAATGGGTCCTACTTCAAAAAGACTAGTACGGCTTCATTGAAGAATGGCCTTTTATAAAACACATGAAATGTATGGAATTCACAATAACACATAATCACAGCAATTACTACGCAGCCACATAAGCGTGTTTTAGAAAAAAACACATTTTATGTAAATTGCCGACTAACAGAAAACAAAGTGCTGTCAGCATTATATTTATTGCCACTGTGTTGTACTCACTTCATATATTTTATAAACGAAAATAAATAAACAAAAATTATAGGTACAGTAAAAAAAAAACAAAACAATTAACACAATAAACTTCGCAGTTACAAAAAAAGTATAGAAAATTATCGATTCATTTTTGCTGTTGATCTAAGACAAAGACTACGGCGTCTGACATTAACAAAGATACCATCGATAGGATGGTTGAATGATGGAACCAGCAAAAATAATAAAACGATACAAGAATTAAATACAGCCTATATGAGAACAAGTAATAAAAAGGATAAGAAGAAAGCACATTAAAACAGAATTGAAAAAGATATATGGAGTGAACTTTAAATGTATGTGAGAAAAATAAAATGCAAGAAATCTCACAGGCAGTGATAAGAATGCTCTCATATACACAGAGTTAAGTAAAAAGTACTCTCAATAAAAATAAAAATTTAATTGTGCAGCTACAGTAGGTGTTCTTAGGCACCGACAAACACATGTATTTATCATATTTTGAAAAATTTAAATTTATATACTTTTTTGTAATAAAAAGAAGAATAACCAGATAGTTAAGGACAACTTCGATATTATTAAATTTGATGGCAATAGTTTTTATTAATTTTCCGTGCTGTAACTAAGAATAAAGCTCTTACTTGGATATGTGCAGTCATTTGTAGTATAAAAATGTAAGCTTTTCATACAGAACAGTCTAGAAGTTCTTTCAATTTTGCATTAACTGGAGATTTTCTTTAATGAATAAGTTTGAAGTAAACTGATTTCACTTTTAAAACAACTCTGTGCTATGATCCAAAGCAAGCAAGTTTTATAACTATGCAACCAATTGACATAGAACCGATTCCATAAATGATGGTAAATTTTAAAAACAAAATTCAAATCTTGAACATTGTGATCAAAGTTATCAGCAAGAGCGAACTAAAGTTGACTACCACAATACATATAGTGTTGTGGCAGTCATGTTTCGAATTAACACAACAAAAAATTCCTAAAGGGTTAAAAAACTAACCTTTGCAGAATATCCTACATATAATCTTTCTAATTTATCTAAATAGTTATGACGTGCTAATTAAGCTCAGTTATATGAACACATATTTCTTCCAAGCAGCTTGTAGCGCACTTGTCCTTCGTACTTTGGTACCAATTTTCGTATGGTTTCTTCATTCGTCTTTTTTCACTCAATCAACTCAGCTGTTTTTCATTGTGGCGAATATATTATTCGCCGTTGTAATATTCGCCCAATTCATGGAGACGAAAAGTGTAGAACATGGAGAAAAATTACACCAAAGAGGAATACTGAAAAAATCAACAAAATATCATCAGGCTGTTGTCTCACTTTTGGTAATATAATCGATGCGAACAAAGCTTGTCCCGTCCAACTGCTATCTCTGTCTTGCGCGGCGAATACGAGACAAAAATTAACACTCGAGCAGTACAGCTAAAAATGGCGGCGCTCGTCCAGTAAAGTCTTCGTTATCGTTTTCGTTTTCGTTGTCGTCGTCTTTTTTCTGTCTGGGCAATATGATTTTTTTTCTTAACTGATTTGCTCTTAACAAATTAATTGAGGACGAGGTAAAGCCGCCGATACGGAAACACTTCTCCGCTTCTAATATGATATAGCCATGAATTTTTTTTATTTACCAGACTCAAAATTCTTTAATGCTGTTTCGTTGTTTTATCCAGACTGGTGCTGCGATTTGTAATGCTTAGATTTTTTGTTTCCTTTTCAATGCTTTCAAATCATTCTTCCCTTTATTGCTCCATGACTGCTTATTACCAACAACTTTTTCACAAAGAAACGATGCGATCGAGGCAAATTTTTCCAGATATTTTTTTCTTCTCCACTTTGATTATTGAAATTTTTCTTGATATTTTTCTTGTTTTTTATCACGTCTTTAGCGTCACGTTCATTTTATATTTCCATTTAAAGTTTCAACTCTATTTGCAAAAATTAATTTTTGAAGTGAAAAAGTTTTTCCGTCTTTGAAGAAAATTTTTTCTTTTCTACGATGCTACATACACCATTTTCAGTTTTGCAAAAGAACAGAAGATATGAAGAGTTCGAGCAACGTGCAATACCATATAGCTGAGCTGCTCTTTATACACCATAGCGCCATCTATTTGTGAATTTTCTAGGAACCAAAAAGTGGTGATGGCAACTTTGAGTGTCAATTTTAAAATATTAAAAATAAAAAATTTCTGGTTTTCTAACGCTTTACAAAACTTTTTCAAAAACTAAAAACATAACACATACAAGGCCGATTCGATTATGACCGAAGTAGAAGAAATTACCGATGAAATACGCGATATATTTTGCAAATACAAGGAAAAACAAAGGACAGATTTGTGTTGCACATTGAACAGCGTTTGCTGCTGCGAATGTGGCCATCAATCACGCATCAAGGATGTGCAGGCTAAATTATGTTGGTGAGAAACGTTTTAGATGTAATACATAATTTTATATGAATTGCACAATTTCTGGTTTCTTTTTATATAGGTACAAAAAGATGACGAAATTCTATCAAATCGTTCTGGGCTTCTTCATGTGCTTCTTGTTGTTGGCCACCTATGCTTTGTGGGCAGCCAGGCGCTACAACAGGGCCCGTTCGTTTGGCAACGGTGCCTGCGTTTCAACCTTCTTCTGGACTTATGATGAATGCATGGTTGCGTACTGAAATTTTATACACATTCGCTAATCATGCGCCTTGATAGTTTTCGTATATTTTAATAATAATCTTATACTGTGTTTTGATAAAAAAAAAAGAAAAATTAAATAAATGTCATAGTTATCTGGAGGATTGAGGTAACAACATAATCAGCCTTATTATGAATAAGTTTTTGCTCCGTATTGAAAAATGTTTCCATTTTTAAGATAAAGCTTAAGAACTTTTTAAAAAATGTTCATGCAAATTTGTTCATAGATCGTCAATATTCATCTGTTATAAAAAAATGTGATGTATACTTACTATTTTAAGAATTCCTTTTCTGACTATTATATAGGAAAAATTATTCTTATAAGCAAATACTAATAACCATGCCATTTTTTCCTAGTTTTGATGGAAACTTCATAAGGATTTATTGTCGTTTTAAGTTATATAGTTTTCTTTTAGCTGGAAAAGTTGTTATAATTGTAACGTTTTTGCTACCTTCGATTCCGACTTTTGCTTTTTAATCCTTAGTGGACACACGGGGTGACTAGTTACCCCAAGCTCAGAAAAAGCTAAATTGTGAATTTTAAAAACCTTTGAAATTTATCTTAACTTTAAAGAGCGTCATCTATAAATAGACTGAAAAAAAGAAACAGTTTCGATAGTATCGTAAGTGTAGATGCAGAATTCCGTTTAAGTTGTAACCTCTTCTACTTTGTCTCTTTGGTCCGATTGTTTTGTTCATTTTGCACGTATTTTTATTGATCTTCCAAAAATTAAAAATAAATGAATAACACTCAATTATGGACTACTTATCGATGCCAAAACAAAGAAAAAGTTAAATAGTAAGTATGATTAAATGAGCAAGCAAAAAGAAACAAGCAAAATTTCAAATTTTTTCGATCATTTTGTTAAGTTTGACAGGTTGAGTTCATTGACTTAGTTGAAAAGAAGGCGAAGCAAATGCACTTTCCATTGGTGCCACTTTCGTCTCTGCCCGATATATAGTTGGTGAGCTACAGTCAGTTTAACTACTAATTTCAAATTAAAATTAAGACCCCGATTTTTAAAAAATCGTATGGTTACTAAATTTCACGCTGAGCACATGTCCTTTCCTCTCGTCTCTGTCTGATATTTAGTTTGCTAACTGCACTTTCTGTGCGATGTATAGTTTGCAAACTACACTCGCTAGTGCTAGTGGGATGTGGAATCCAAATAAATTTGCATTAAAAGCAAAAATTAAAATTTTACACCATCTATTGGGTAAAAGCATAAAAAGAAATATGATCCAACTCGTTTTTTTCATAAGAGTTAAATCTAACCGGATCACAGACCCATTTCGTTAAATTTGACAGATTGAGTTCATTGACTGAGTTGCAAAGAGGTTCATGACCTCTGGTTTCAAAATAGTATACTAGAACAGTAGTGCATACATAAACCCAATGCGAACTAATGCTTACAATGCTGCCAAAGCGAACTAATCAGTTCGTGCAAAACCAAAGCATACAAACATAAACAACGAAAGAAAAACAAAGAAAGCAGCAGGCACATAAGCAACTGATGATTGATTTTCTTATATAAAAACATTCATTTTTCTTCTCATATTTTACTATTTTGTGACTTTAATATAATAGTGACAAAATCCAAAGTTAGATATTCATTCAGCGCGGGATATATCTGATATTTAAGCAGTGGCGTACCGAGAGGCTAAGCCGCCCGGTGCGGATTCCAAATTTGCCGCCCCTCTCATATGCAATAAAAAAAAAAATCTTTGATATTTATATAGGGTTTTGTATGCATAGTTTTCACTTTAGAATTTGGTCTTTCATTGTTCTCAATTATATAAAAAAAATTCTAATATACATATCATCAACCTATTTCTAATACGACGCAAGTTTGGAAAAAATGGAGCAAAACGCGCGCATGAGTCTATTTTTGCTCTCATTTCTTCCGTGGTTTTGTTGTTCTATCTATGTTTAAAAATCTAGAGCAAAAAGTCTACGAGAAACTTCAATCCATTTTCGCCTATCTCATTTCTAAACACTAATATTAAAAAAAAAAATACAACAAGTAACTTGAAATGCCTTGATTAGATTAAAATGGGTTACAACAAAACCAAGTTACTTCAGTACTTTTCAGCACATTACTTAAACGAAGTTAAATTTTATGCGAAAAAATTCACTTCAAAATACCGCAATCGAAAAATTATTTCAAAAATTTATTGAACATTTTTTCTTAGTCACATCTTCTTCTTCAAACGTATCGAATATAATCAAAAACAGCGTACAATTTCGTCACTTGAAAAAAATTTCGATTTAATTGAAAATTTGAAAGTCATAATCTATCAAAAATTATATGATAAGTTCCTTGAATTTTTTTTTGGAAATTATTACAAAAATATAAGTATACTCTCCAGTGATTTTTGCGTTAATAACGGAGAAAGTAAAATTGATTTTAGTCCTGCATCGTCGTACTATGATCCTGATTTTGATCCACAAATGAAAAAAGGTGACGAAGAAGAGCTCATGGACAATCATTTCATGGATACTCGATCTGAAGGTTCTCAAACAATCTTTTCCAATCGTACTACAAAGGATTCTCAAACATTCGTTTTCAATCGTGCTACAAAGAAAAGATTATTGCATCCAGCATACAGCAATTGCCGAAAAAAATGAAATGCAAAATTTTCGAAAAGGATTATTATAATTTTTTATAAAACTTCCATCGAAACCGATGCAAAATTTTTTTGAATGCACATTAGTTCATCAAAAAGATCTTCTGAAATTTTCAAATATGTACAATTAAAGGAAATCGTGAAAAACCCATCTAAAAAGAAGGATATTATAGATAAATTAATTCCTTTAATACATGATAACACAAAAATTAATTTTTGGGAAGATTTTAAGGAATGTGCAGATTCTAAGGATCTTTCTATTGGTTTTACAAGCCATGAGTAAATACCAACATTCATGAATTTATTTATATGTTCCATTAATTTTGTTAAAAATAGTATCAAAAGATTTTTTATTGAGTTTAATGAATAGATTTATATATAATTTACTTAATAAGATACTTGTGTAGATACTTAATTATAATAATAAAAAAAAAAAAAAAAAAAAAACAAATTGGCCATTTCAGCCCTTGAAAAGACTTTGACCGAGCTTCTTAGGATCGATTGTGTTGTGTGTGTTATTAAATTTATGCACACAATTGACCGAGAACTGGACCTACATGTTTTATGCCGACTCCGAACGGCTCATGTTCTCAAGAAGCTTTACATGGCATTATTTACTCTCTGAGGTTTGCCATTGTCTGCAGAGAGGTGGTGACCGATCAGAAAAATTTTTTATTGAAAAACTTTTCGCCACGGCTGGGGATCGAACCCGGGCTCCGAGCATGCTAAGCCACACACTTAACCTGCATGCCACGGTCACCAACCAATAATAATAAGATACTTAATTAAAATTGTAACAAATGTTCAACTTATTTTCTAAACAATTGTGTTTTAATTGATATTATACAACAAAACCAAGCAACTTTAAAGTTACTTGATTTTGAAAAAACAGCAACGAATAAAGTGTTCTAAGAAACATATAAATGTTTTATTTGCTTTTAAGTAACTTCATAGTTGCCTGGTTTTGTGAAAAAACAAAAATCTTGTTTATATGAAATGAAAAAATATATGACAAAAATTTTCTCAGTATCTTAAGTTCGACTGAATTGTTAAAAAACTGCAACGCAAAATAATTTGGCTAGCACAAGTTTCAAAAATTTCGAAACTTAACTCTTAACTCTTCAATAATTTGAAAACACTTAAAAATCTTATATACGGAAAGATTATATCCTATAACACAATACCCCAATTTCTCACAATTTTCAAAAAACAAGTTACTTGGTTTTGTTATATCACGGGAGAATTCTATATTTACTAAAATATAAATATGATATATTGACACCTGAACAAGTATTTTTTAAGGAGTAACCTGGCATAATAAAATTTTGTCATTGCATACACACTATACTTATACCCTACATTTGAAAATAAAATTTATTTATGATATATAAAGTGGTGAACAAAACATGAAATTAAAAGCGCCATGAATTTTTTAAAAAAATTCCATCAGCAGTATATGTGATAAAAACAATAAAAAATTTTTTTGCGTAATATTTTTCCGAAAAATATATTTGTAATTTTTCAAAATTATATCTATTTTTATTGAACTTATACACATTTTTAAACATTAAAATAAACAAAATTTTGAAGGCGTCAGGTCCCCTTAAACGTTAATAATCGCTATTATTCCAAATGTTGACTTACGCCATATTAGAATTAGGCCAACGATAAAAAAGTTTATTCCTTAATGACACCGAAAAGGAAATTTATACAAATACAATTTTTTTTTATAATATTTTATTAAATTATTATTTTTCTTGTTTTTTTTATTAGCAAAATCGGTAATTACATTTAGGGTGCTCACAGTTCTGTATTATCTGCTCTGTTTACTTTGCCGTTTATTAACTTTAGAACATTTTAGCACGTGTTAACTTTGATTGTTTTTGTTTTACGTACAAACTTGAGATCCCACTTGTTGCTAAAGTTATCTCATAATTCTTCCTTTCCGTTCATTCGAGGCATGTTTATGAACAAATTTCAAATTTTTGAAAACTATTTTTGCAATTTAGCTCCAAAACACAAAAAAAGGTGCTCACAGTTCGATCTAAATATCTTTCTAAAGTTGTCAGGTGTTAACTTTAGAAGCAAACTGTGAATTCCCTAATTGTCAAAGTCTATTTCATTACTTTACTTGTATTCTATAGATAATATGGCAAGATTTTGTAGGCGAGAAGTACTCATTGTAGTTCTAATGTAGGTTTTTATGAATAAAAGCTTAGAATAAAGCTTAAAAGTATAACAATGTTTGGAACTGCGTTTTCTAGACTTAATTTAAAAATAAATTTTAAAAGTTCAAGTGGACCTTTCATACAAGAATCAGTTTCTTTGTGAGCTATAGAAACAATATGCTGAAGTATTTTTCTCTCAACGAGAAACTCTTCATTGTCAATTTCTTCGTGACAGAATTCATTCAGTTTACATTCCAACTTATCATTCAGGAGAATCAAAGGAGTAAGAATTACGAATTTTTCAGCAAGAGCATGAAGCTGCTGAAACCTTGTGGTCATTTCTCAAAATCAGTTCTTGAAAATTAATAATTAAATTATTAAATTAGAAAATGACCTAAATCAGTTAAGACCACGCCTAACTCCTCTCCAAAGTGATTTTATTAAAACAGTGAAATCCCTTAAAAAATCAAAAAACATTATAAAAAATACGACTTAAAATTATACGCATAAGTCTTATTTCTTAAAATGCACTCTGAACTTACAATTCGCCATAATCAAACGAAAATTCCGCCTTTCTCCCACACTCAACACATCAAAGCACAAAACAGCTATTTTTACCAAATATACCTAAGTTGAAAAACGTTATTCTGTTAAACCACTTTTCTACTGGGCATTTCCACTGACAAGTTAAAGCACTTAAAAACTCAAAAAACTTTGAGTTACTCGAAAACACCAGTTATTCAATGCTTGTTTCAAGTCGCAGCCGAGTTATTCGAAAATTCAACTACTCGCACATGCCTAAATATTATGTCTTTTTTTATTTCTTTGGCAACTAATTTTGAGACTCGAAAAACGATTTTACATTTTGGTTGTGCTCAATACGAAGCTCATAAATATAGTTACATTTACTGTGGTGGCCAAATTTATTCATTAAGTTTAGTTCTTTCTTTTGTTTGTACACCTTAAAATGATAATGTACACATATTTATTTTGTAAAAGGCTTTATTTAGCTTCAGTGCCGCCCCTAAACTAGTGCCGCCCGGGGCGGACCGCCCCCCCCCGCCCCCCCCCACGGTACGCGGCTGTATTTAAGTATATATATTATCTTTGAACGAAGAGTATTAAAGGCTGTAGGAATACCCTAAAGTATTCGCCAAAAACGTTGCCTAATGACCTTGAAAAAATCTGTTAAAACGACCCCATACAAACCGCGCTGTAAGACGTTATTCTACGTCAAAAATCACTAAGAATGTTGAATTCTTTAACACACATGAAACAATAAAAAAAAATCTTATAACAACCATATTGTTCTTGTATAGCAAGGTTTTTAGGCGTGGGGCAATAATTTACCTCATGTGGCCGCTAAGTGTTAAACACAAAAACTATGATTCTTAAACGCTTATCCAAAACAGAAAATACAATAATAACGATAAAAATATGGTTTTGAGTTCAAATATTTTATACTCAATACCTGAATAATGTGGCAACAAAAATTTAACTCCGAAAGAATACTAATAAGAACTTCCCTTGATTTCATTCTAGCAGTTGTTTTTACTTCGCAAAGTAAAAATCTCACAATGTCACAATTTTGACATTTTACTTGTTTTTGAACAGTGTCAAATTTGTCGGAAATGGCGTAATTTGTGAAAATATAAGGCCTTACTCTGTAACGCGATTCGAATGTTAAATTGTTCGAATTCGGAAATACGATACTCTGCAATTCGACTTTCGCATTAAATATTTTGACATTTCTTCTGTGCCTACACACCAAGGCTTATTTATATAAGGTTGCGTACATTTTTGACGTTTTCTCATTTCGGCACCCTTATTTTGAAATGAGAGCATAAGAGCGTAGTAATTTGAGCAAATAACTGACACGGTTGCCTGAATATAATTACTTTTTGGAAGTTTCTTGTAGTACTATTTGGTAAATTGAATACTAAAATTTTTATTAAGTACTTTTATTGCTCTTATTTTTTTATCTGAAATTCGGATGTCCTGATAAAATTAAGTCATTGAGTTTGATCTAACCATAATTCAGCATTATACTAAATAATGCAAGAAATATATATTAAGAAAATCAAGAAAGACGGACCAAATAAATATTTTCTTAGTCGAAACTTGAATTGCATTGGACAACGGTGATCGTTAAAACCACTTTTACTTCTAATTTTGACAAAAATCAAAATTTCAACACATCTTGACTTAGTGTGTACACAATAAACAGAAAACTGCACAAAACCCTGAAAAATACATTTTTTTTCTCGAGCAGCACAAAACCCTACTTTCCAAACGTCAAAATATTTTTGTTTACATAAAATAAGGATGCGTCAAAAAATGTACGCAACCTTATATAAATCAGCCTTGCCTTCACACTGAATTTCACGTGCGTGAAGATAGCAACGATTTTTTCGTTGAAAGTTAGCAACGATTTTTTTGGCGCTACTCGCACAGGGTGTTTTTTTTTGGTGGTAATGATCATTAATTATACAAAATCGTGGTTTTCATACAAAAAAACTATTAAATTACAAAAAAAAAAATATCAGACATTGGAAACAAAAAACTTAGAAATTGATTGCGACAATAATAAACATAATTAATACTATAATATTTAAGTTATATAAAATACAATGTATTCAGCAATTTCAATAATTTTAGGGCACCAACTAGTTTTCTGCGCATTAAAGAGCCATATGCAGCTGGAAAGCAAATATTTTTTAAAATTTTAAGACACCAAAATCGACCATCCAGCTGCGTTGGAACAGATTCCATACCAGGTCGTAACCCATTTTGAAATATACCGTTGCTGGATACCCAGGAGTTTTCTGCGCATATGACACCCATACAGCTAGAAAGTGAATATATTTTCTGATTTTTAGACACCAATATCAACCCTCTAGCTAAGTTGGAGTAGATTCTATACCAGGTTAACCATATTGAGGTAAAGAACGATTTTTGCCACTAGGAAGTTTTCTGCACATATGAAAACTATGCCACTGCATAGAGGGGATTTTTTCTGATTTTTAAACACCAATATCGACTCTCTAGCTATGTTGGAGTAGATTCCATACCATGTGGTCATCCACTAGAAAAAACCGTAGCTGGACTCCCAAGAGTTTTCTGCGCATATGACACCTATGCCAATGCATAGAGGGGATTTTTTCTGATTTTTAGACACCAATATCGACCCTCTAGCTATGTTGGAGTAGATTCCATACCATGTGGTCATCCACTTGAAAAAAACCGTTGCTGGAATCCCAGGAGTTTTCTGCGCATATGACACCTATACCACTGCATAGAGAGGATTTTTTCTGATTTTAAGACACCAATGTCGACCCTCTAGCTATGTTGGAGTAGATTCCATACAATATGGTCATCCACTTGAAAAAAACCGTTGATGGAATCCCAGGAGTTTTCTGCGCATATGACACCTATACCACTGCATAGAGGGGATTTTTTTCTGATTTTAAGACACCAATGTCGACCCTCTAGCTATGTTGGAGTAGATTCCATACAATGCGGTCATCCACTTGAAAAAAATCGTTGCTAAACTTCCAGGAGGAGTCAAGAGTTTCCTGCGCATATGACACCTATGCCCCTGCATAGAGGGGGTTTTTTCTGATTTTTAGACATCAATGTCGACCCTCTAGCTATGTTGGAGTAGATTCCATACCATGTGGTCATCCATTTGAAAAAAACCGTTGCTGGACACCCAGGAGTTTTCTGCGCATATGGCACCTATTCCACTGCATGAAGGGGATTTTTTCTGATTTTTAGACACCAATATCGACCCTCTAGCTATGTTGGAGTATATTCCATACCATGTGGTCATCCACTTGAAAAAAATAGTTTCTAAACTTCCAGGAGGAGTCAAGAGTTTTCTGCGCATATGACACCTATGCCCCTGCATAGAGGGGATTTTTTCTGATTTATAGACACCAAAAGGTTAGGAACCCACTTCA
Source organism: Tetanocera ferruginea (assembly GCA_958299015.1). Taxonomy (NCBI): domain Eukaryota; kingdom Metazoa; phylum Arthropoda; class Insecta; order Diptera; family Sciomyzidae; genus Tetanocera; species Tetanocera ferruginea. The sequence goes on along the minus strand of OY282643.1, from coordinate 3,699,946 downwards.
TCAAATATATCATTTATATATACGTTCTGCACATCTACGTTACAGTACCTTTTAAATGGTACTTTCATTTAAATGTGTTGTCTATAAATGGAGAAAAAGAGGTTCAAGATTTGTGTTAGTGTATTAATACATAATACTATGTTTACATATCGAGATTAAGAGCAAGTAGATTAAGCTAATCTTCTTCCGTAATCTAAACTGTTTACACTAGCTTTAAGAGATTAACTTTGACATTTCGTTGTTTTGTTTTGTTATTTTGTCTTCAGTCTTATAGATTCTGATTAAGTTCAATTAAGTAAACATATTTACAAACAAGCACACAAACGAATAAAAGTAACATTTAGTTTATTTATATAGTTATACGAAAACTAAAATATATATATATTATTAATATAAGGTGTATGTGGCTATTTCACTGGTCTCTGTCCACTGGTCTGTGTCCACAATAGAAGGTGTTTTCTTTTGCTGCTTGACCTATGATTTATAAAAAGCAATTACATTATTTAATTCCAATTTTTTAATTCCAAAATACTTACGTTTTTCAGTAATTTTCAACAATTTATGCAAGAATATCTTCGCCGCAGGCAAATACACAAATTAAATAGAAACAATTGTTTGACATTTCATTTTCTTACTTCTTTACATGGTTGCAGTTTTTTAAGGAATTATCGCTACTCACAGCGTTGCAAACCTTTTTTGAGGAGATTAGCAAGTAGATTAATTTTTAATCTCGTTCTGAGGGGATTAACTTTTGTATGGCTAATCTCGTCAAATTCAACAAGATTATAGTACGTTTACATATCGAGATTAAATCGAGATTAAGCCTTTTGAGGAGATTAACTCGCTAATCTTGTTGAATTTGACGAGATTAGCCATACAAAAGTTAATCTCCTCAGAACGAGATTAAAAATTAATCTACTTGCTTATCTCCTCAAAAATGGTTTGCAACGCTGTGAGTAGCGATAATTCATTAAAAAACTACAACCCTGTAAATAAGCAAAAAAGCGAAATGTCAAACAATTGCTTCCATTTAATTAGCTCCTACATTCGCTTAGACTTGTAGCTGCGGATTTAATTGGTAGACGCTAACGATTCTCTAGATAGGGAATCCCTTTCCTCTTCCGAGGAAGCATCCGTTTCAAGCTTGGCCATTGATTCTCTAACTAATACGATATAGGAGTACATTTAAGGTGTGTTCACAGCTGCTATATTTTTTATGAATACTTAAGTTTATGAAAACCCTAATTTTCTCTTACTGAGTAAAACAAAACTTGCAATTGATAATATAGTACTATGTTCACACTGAGATCAAATTAGGTAATTTCGAGCTTTTGTGTAATTTCGACTGAAATGATTTAAGAACTATGGTAATTTCCCATGCAATTTGTTGATTTCGAAATTACCTCAAACAAGGTAATTTCGTTTAAATTACTCACGAAATTAGGCAAAAATGCACTGCAACCCTGAAATCAGAATATAGTGTGGACACACCCTTTTTTTGGCGTATTAACAATCTATCCATTCCAGCAGAGCCGTCAAAGTTATACATGACACATGATAATGGCCACATTCAGATTCTTAGCTGTTTTGACCCTTCGGTTAGCAACCCATTCAGTGAAACTTAGGTGAGCGATGTTTTCAATGAATTAAAGTTGCACAATTGATAAGATTTACGGCTATGTGCGAAATAATTTTGCAAACTTACTTTGAGTAAGAATTTTCTATTTTTAATTCAACATTTAAGTTGGCAACTGTTGAGAGTGCTGAATGTGGCCAGTAATGAATTGACAAAAAAATAAATCAAACGTCAAATGAAATTATCCAAGCCTAGTGTGAACACTTTTGCACAATTTCGAAATTATCTCACGAAATTACCTAATTTGATCTCAGTGTGAACATAGTATAACACATGTTGCTTTAACAAAAGTAACGAGGAATTTGTTTTCTTAATAGAAATTTGCTCACGAAAGTTGCTCTATAAAGTTATGAGACAAAGTAAAAAATAAAAGTTTAAAATAAGCGATATCCGTAACGAAAAATATTTTCTTAATTCATAACTGTTATCTCACAGAAAAATATGTTCTTATATAAAAACAATTATTATTGATAAATTTTTTTTCTTACAGTATTACAGTTATTGCCCAATTTGTAAAAATATTTCTTGTAACAGTTATGTTTCTGTTTAAAACTTATAAACTGTACGCGATAATAGCAACCTTGTTACAAAAACATCAGTAGTGAAATACGATAATCAGTAAAGAGGGGATTTATACAGTGAAACTAGTCGCATGAGACTGTCAAAAGTGAAGGTGCGCAGTATGAAACGAAAATGAAATGAAAAAGTCTCTCGGGCTGTGATTTCTTGAAACTTTTTGACGTTATACTTTCATATTTTCGTCGTTGACTGAATTTTCAGAGCAAAGTCTCTGCAACTCAATTTCATCATGTAATTTGAAGATGAAACTTGAAAAGAGAACTTTAGAAAATCTCATGCAATTAGTTTCATTGTATAAATCCCTTCAAACATATCAATCGCGGCTGTATTGTCGTAAATTAGTTTTATGCCGCGTTTCCATGTGATCTTCCAGTATCTTATCTTATCCTCTATCACAAAACACTTGCTATAAAGAGCGAGATGCATATATGTAACTTTTGTTAGAAAAATTTGACAAGTCCGTATATGTAAACAACGCAAAAATTAATTTTTCGAAAGTAAAATAACATATTAAAAATCATTAGGATGTATGCTAACACACATTTAGACTTGGGTACAGCATTGACTTCGACCTAGCGACGATGACATCTAATGCAATAATAATAGAAAACTAAAACTATGCCAGCCTTCAAGAGTTAATTTCAATTTTCATGCGTTTTATTGTTGTTTGTTTACGTGGTTCAATTAATAAAATAGTAATCTCAAACTTCTTAGTCGTAGTAAATGATTTGCAATTATTTGTAAGCGTTAACATCACCACTATTGCTTGAGCCACCAGCAACGGGGCCACCTTTCTGCGTGTAGACCGTGGCATTGGGATTTCAAAACGAACATGAAGAAACAAGCACTGATGTTGCTACCGAAACTCATACGGCACCAGCGCATTGCTGTTGTTGTTGTTGGTGGTTGTGATGGTGGTGGTGCTGCTGCTGATGTTGCTGTGCCTCAGAAACCACCACGTATTCAGTTAGCGCGTTGCCACGCGTATTGAAGAGCAAAAGTAGCACACGTTTGCTGATCACTGGCTCCTGCTGCGGCCGCATTTATACTGTTTAGCATGGCCGAGGAAAGTCCTGGACCATCAGTAGCTCCCTGCAGTGGCGGTGTATCGTTATGCGAAGCTGTGTATCGTTGAGCTGGTGACTGTGGAATTCGAAGAGCCAGAGTCCGATGAACATACAGAAACAAGCACTGATGTTGCTACCAAAACGGGTACGACGCCAGCGCAAAGCTTCTGTTCCTGCTGATGTCCTTGCTGCTGATACTGCTGTGCCTCAGAAACATCCACGTATTCTGTTGGCGCATTGATACACGCATTAAATGGATGACCGTCTTGTGCACGTTTGCTGTTGACTGGCTGCTGCTGCGGACGCATTTACACTGCTTAATATAGGCGAGGAAGGTATTGCAGTGGCGGAGTATCGTTCATACGTAGCGATGTATCGTTGAGTTGGCGCCTGTGGAACTGCATGGTGGTAAATATAGATTGAATCAGTTGGCATGACGGCAAGAAGTAAAGCGATTTTTGCTTGAGATCCAGCGCTTCCTCTTCCATAGAGCGCCGACTATCTAGCGTGAAAAGGAACAGTTTAGTTTTTTATGTGGAAAGAAACAGTTAAAAACTTACTCTATGCAATTTCAAGTTGTTGTTTGTCTGCCGATAATATTAAAATTTTTAGAAATGTCACATAGAATTAAAAATGCCAAGCAGCTATAAACACGGTTGTAAAAACTTATAGCATGTGATTCACTTTTATAGGAAAAGTTCAAAAAGTTGAACTTTTTCTATCTTCTAGTATCTCATGAAATCTCAGAGGATATCACATGCTATAAAAGTAGAAAATGTATGCCTATTTCACACTTACATTAGCCAATTCCATAAGATAGGGTTCGCATGCTCATTCTTTCTTACAAAAAATATGATTGTGGGAGATCGTAGAAGATAGCATGGAAACGCGGCATAATGTGGAAGCCAACAAAAACAATTTTACAACTGTTGTGAAAAAATAGCTCAATACAATACGGTAAAATACGATAGCTTGTGAAACACCTAAATATATCCTCTGTTAAATTTTCGAAAAGCCACACTATAGCAACATATTTTTCAACTTTCGAACGCATTTCATATAATTTTATTTAACTTTCTGAACGCTTTCAACTAGCACCTGGACAAAAAATCATTACAATTGGCAACGCAGTAGACAAAAATAAGCGATACCAAGTTCATAGTTGAGTTATTTCAACTAATTCCCAAATAAAAAAAAAACTGGGGAAAAGAGTTGGTTATTGAGAAAAATTTCTCGTGAAGCAAAATTTTACAACTGTATTCAAAATTTTATATAATTGGTATCAGCATTTAAACAAGAAGACAGCTTGTCAAGGACAGACAAAATGTAAGTATTTTTATCTCTCTTCCATTTTCAGGAAAACTATAATGGCGTCAATAAATGATGCATGCGCTGCAGACGCACTGTGCAGAGCTGTCAGTCTGAGTACCATATTTAGCTGGGGTTTTCAACTGATTTAATTTATTCAACATTATTTCTTTTTTTTTTATATTTGTAGAATTTTACAAGATGCCGAACATAAAATTGCAATCATCTGATAATGAAATTTTCGATACCGATGTCCAAATCGCCAAGTGCTCCGGCACCATTAAAACTATGTTAGAGGACTGTGGTATGGAAGACGGTGACAATGCAGTTGTGCCATTGCCCAATGTCAACTCGGCTATTTTGCGGAAAGTATTGCACTGGGCCAACTATCACAAGGACGATCCACAGCCTACCGAGGATGACGAGAACAAAGAGAAACGCACCGATGACATTTCATCATGGGATGCAGACTTTTTAAAAGTTGATCAGGGCACACTATTTGAGTTAATCTTAGCTGCTAACTATCTAGACATAAAAGGACTTCTTGATGTGACTTGCAAGACGGTTGCCAACATGATCAAAGGTAAAACGCCGGAGGAAATTCGCAAAACTTTTAACATCAAAAACGATTTCACACCAGCTGAAGAGGAGCAAGTGCGCAAGGAGAACGAATGGTGTGAGGAGAAGTAGACGTGTCAAGTTGCACTGCTCGAGAATTTAACAATTAACGGATAAAAACGGATTGCGGCACCAACTAATGCTGGGCAGCTTGCTTATTTGTTTTTTTTTTTATTAATTAATACGATTAATTATTTTTCATAATCCATATATATATATATAATTCACTTTTTATGTATAAATGCTTCTTTCAACTGCAATTTCAATCCAACTAAATAATAAACAAAATATTTAAATCGAACACTTATACGAAATTGAATTGGCTAGTTTCGAAATGAAAAATGGTTTTTTTCCGGCCTGTGCATTGATGTGTTATAAAGGAACTTTTAAAAGTGAAAAGACTAAGAATAGTTCAGAAAATGTTACTAAACTGTATAATTAATGATTTTGGATTGAATCTTCTCATGTTTGTCTTCGAGATAAGTATATTGATTATAAATAAAGCTTTGATTATAACAAAAATCTTGGTGTCTTTATGTTTTAATAATTTGTTTCTTAATAACTGATATTATAAATACCTCCTTAATTGTGGGTTTTATAAATATGTATATTCTTTTATCTAAAAATTTTCCAGATAGAAAATAAAAACAGTAACGTTTTCATAGAAAATGTATGAATTTTCCACAAGAATTAACTTCTGAGGGCAAAACGGGGTTATAAATAAAATCCACAAAAAATTTTGCTCTCAAAAATTTGGTTTGAGAGAAGAGATATTTTTTTGTCTCACTGCTGTCAGTCGCGCAATTGTTTTCAAGAGGCTACAACGTAAACGACGTGCGTTTTTCTAAACCAAAGATAAAAATATTTTCATTTGTTTGGGTCAGAACATAACAACTAACATAACATATAAAAATAGAATGAAGTAAGTATTAAGTTTTCCTTTATAACCAGAACGTTACTAAATTGGTGCACATTTTAATTAAAGAGGGGCATAACGGGATATTCATCATTAGTATTATTGCATTGATATTTCATCTTCTCTAGAATGGTCCAAACATATAAACGCAAGACCAACAACAAAAGTTGGTCCGCAGAAGTGATGGCAAAAGCTGTTGCTTCTGTGCTGGCAGGCAAAATGGGGTACGCTTTGGCTTCAAGAACGTTCGCCCTTCCTAAGACAACTTTGGAGCGAAAGGTGAAAAAAGCACGCCAATGTGCTGAGTACATGGAAACGTTAGCGAAAGAATCACCACCGACCATTGAAGAATCTGCAGATTACAATTTAATACCTGAAGTTTCTGTTAAATATGAACAAGATGATAATGAGTGGATAACAAGTAATGAAAACGATAATATTGCTGCCGTTGCATCAACACCTGCTTTACCAGTGACGGCGCATGAAAACACAGCAATGGATATGTTCCACAATAATCCGCGGGCAAGAACCAATCCCGCTCGTGTTGTGGAACCAGCTTGTTTGACAGTGACGGGTGCAGTTATGCCGTATACACAATATGATCGAGCGTCGTGCAGCTCATCTTTTGTTACACAGTCACCGTTGGATGCAATAGAACATTTGTTTCTCGGATTTGCCAAAACAATCAAAAGTTTTTCTGCACGACGGCAAATTTTAACTAAAATGCATGTTGCACAATATATAATGGAACAGGAACTGCAGCAACGCGAAGAAGAAGAAGGCTCGCATATGTAGTGCTTAAACCAAAGTCATAATTAGTTTAATTAAAATAAACCAATAAAAACCAAAAATAAATAATTCCTTAAAAACTAAAATGTAAATTTTCTGTATTTTATCTAACAAATATGTTAAAGTGAGAAATGGGGAATGCTTGGTGGGTATACTTTCTACTTATATTGAATAGGAAATTTTAAATGATTTACATGGTAAACATTCAGCCCGATTCTGAATAAGAATTTCACGGAAGTTTTCTTCCTTTTATCTTTCCTGCAGCATGCTATTTTAAACAAACTTAAAAATTGGGAGTTTTTTCTGGGGAATAAAGTAGGTATTCCGAATGTGTATCCTTATTCTAAGGTCAAAAACAACAAATTAACAGCAAATTGAGCTTCTTTTGAATGCAATGCAAGCACATCCACAATGCTTGCGCGGCTTTATTAAAGGCAGCCTGAGAGGAAGAAAAAAATCACTCGAAAATAGATAAAACCCCAAAAAAGTATGGGAACTCTTTTCGGACTTAAAAAAAATCCAGCGTTGGCTTTTTTCATCGGAAATGTAGATATGCTTCATATTTTTAACAATATTGAAAATAATTCTCAGGTTAAGCATATATCGCACACTAAATACAAAACAGTCACAACTCAAAAACATGACTTTTCAGGAGAAGCGAAAAATGAAGCTGTTTGGTTGTAACTGCAGAAGAAAAGCTCATTTTATTTAAGCACACAAACCTCATTCTTCCAGACAATGAAGAAAGTAATGAAAAAGATAGTGAGATATGTGTTTTGTGAATTGATTTATAAGAAAATTCGATATAAAAAAATTTTGAGTTTTGACTGTTTTGTATTTAGTGTGCGATATATTAGTTTTTACACATTGTTCCATGTTTCTGGTATCCATTTTAATATATTCAAAAGTTTTCATATAATGCAAATTCTTGTTAGTTAATTCCTAACTTGTAAGCAGCTGATTTTAAGCTGTTTGACACTTTTGCCATATTTATCAGAAGCAATTTCTCTTTTATACTCTCGATTGCACTCTTTTTTAGCCATTTTTTGGAGTACGGGAACACTTTTCGGACTAAAACCTGTAAAACTGGTTAAATGGGCTAAAACTTTTTCCAACTTTCTTTAATTCTTTCCTCATTTCTAATCAAATTAAATTAAAACTTCATCAAAATATACGACTTTGGAAGTTGTAGATGGTGGTAGAGATGTTTGTCGAATGAGATTGCTTAATAGCTGGAACTGACTGAGCTAGACATAAAACTTTCCCCAGACTCAAATTTTCAGAAGATTCTTCACTTGTTTCTCTTGATTAACCTATCTCTCCTACTTATATATCTCCCCATTTCAAAACCAAGGCAAACTAGACTAAATAGGTTTGACACTGAAATCTTAAGTTAAAAGCTAAAAAAACCGTGAACACCCCTATTATTAGTTTTATGTTTTGTATTATTATTATTATTATTAATGGTATTCCCTTAACGATCAAAATTTCCCATTTCGTAAACTCGTAAAATTCCGAGCCTCTGTTAAAGGAACGCACCTTTAGACATCTGATAAATTTGTCATGCATATTTGTCATCATGCCGTAACAAATCGACCGAAAATTTGTTCGTAGAATCTGTTTGCCCTAGGTTTCTGAAATGGGAATAATTGAGTTAGCTGCTTACTGCCTACTTACTAAGTTAGCTGTCTACTCCAAACTTTTCCGGGCAATCTTTAGCCTCATCCAATACCAATTGCAGCAGTTTTACTGTCTGACAGAGCACCTAACGATGTGTCGAAGTGTTTATTTTCCGTTTTCAAGCACTGCCACTATCCACTTCTATGCTTGCCAATTGGGATGAATTAAGCGCCAAAATAAATAATAAAACACACCACACACTTTTTGATAGTTTGACAGCTGAAAGTTTAACCAAACTTTTTTACATTGTTTAAGCACTGAAATTGTAGCTTAAACATCGTAAAAAAATCGCCATACAAAATATTTCCATCATTTCCCATTTTCTTAAAATTAAGCAGTTTACGAGGTTTAAGCTGTTTCCGAGGCGTTAAGGGAATACCATTATTATTATTACTATAACATAATTCCGTAAAATGTGAGTGCGGAACGCTTGATTTTTTGAAAACTTTCAGAGCATATTTTTAGGCATTTTCTGTTTTGTGATTTATTGAAACTTCAAAAACTTTATATTTTTTTTTCATTTTGAAAGTTTAATTTTTACAAAAAATTTTTAAACATATTTCGTCGTACCTAATATGGTTTCCGTTTTTACTTTGAGGCATTTTAGGAGTCTTTGGAACTAAAAATTATTATGTGAATAATTTAAAATCGAATAAGTGGAAACGTGCCCGTCATTTTTGACGGGAAAGAACTAGTATCAATCATATTTTTCACAATGAGTGCATTAAATCCGAAAAAGCACTCAGATAGCGAAGTAGCATAAAGCCGCGTTTCCGTGTGATCGTATCTTATCTTATCCCATTTTTAGTAAAAAGGAAAGAGCATGCGTGCCATATTTTATGGGATTGACTAATGTTAGTGTAAGACAGGCATACATTTTTAATTTTTATAGCATGTGATATCCCCTGTCATTTCATGAGATACTAGAGGATAGAAGAAGTTCAACTTCTTTCAGTGCACAAACGGTTTCTGATTTTTGCTTTGTTTAAATAGCTTTGAGAAAACATTCGTTCAACGCTTGCTGACGAATTAGGTAAGCTAAAAATATTAAAAATAAATTTTCGAAAAAGAGGAAATGCCAAAGAGTTGTCCCCTCAACTGACGGAACAAACTGTTCCTGTTCAAGAAACTTTCAATTTCTATTTCTTCTTTTCAATTAGTAAAAAAGTTATTAAAATTTAAATTTTGAACTTCCCGAAACTCAGAATCAAGGCTTTGAAGGCCGTTATCGGAAATAATGTTAGGAAATTGTTTCAACAAATCATTTAAGTAAACGATTTCACCTTTTTTAATTTTTTTTAATCAAAGGTTGTTAAATTTAATTTTTAAAAGTAAAATATAAAAGGAGTGAATTAAAAACGTAATTTTTGGCATACAAATTAATGAAAAACGTCAAGCCATAATTGAAGCTAAAAAACGTCAAAATTACGATAAATCGTCAATAATCACAACTATGATTGTGCTTGTGTTTGAGTCGAAGAGCCAAATGCGGTGGGAGAAAATATTTGAGTGCGTGCGATTTTTATTTGGTACATATGAGCTGGTTTACATTAGACTCACTCAACCGACTTATTTTGATGTGAGTCCACGTCAAATGTTCATACACATTATTAGCCTTACTTTGAGTCTGATGAACTTGAACCAAAAATTATTTTCTTTCCGACATTTATAACGCTTAAATTTATGTTTTATTCCAATTAAGCATATTTATTTAAGAAAAAACAAGTGAGTCGCGAAGTTTTTTAATTTTTTGAAAATCTCACCTGACGTTACATTTCACCTTCCCACTTCCGGGTATCTTCTATAATAATCAAAGTGAGTCGATTGAGTGAGGCCAGCGTAAACAGGGTCTATAATGCTGCGTTTCCATGTTATCTTCAACGATCTCCCACAATCACATTTTTTGTAAGAAAGAATGGGCATGCGAACCCTATCTTATGGGATTGGCTAATGTTAGTGTGAATCAGGCATACATTTTCTATTTTTATAGCATGTGATATCCTCTGTGATTTCAGGAGATACTAGAAGATAGCAAAAGTTCAACTTCTTGAACTTCTCCTATAAAATTGTATCACATGCTATAATATTTTTCAACCGTGTTTATTATCGGCAGATAAACAACAGCTTGAAATTGCAGTGGGTAAGTTTTTAACTGTTCCTTTCCACATAAAAAGCTAAACTTTTCCTTTTTACTCTAGATTGTCGGCGCTCTATGGAAAAGGAAGTGCTGGATCTCAAGCAAAAATCGCTCAACTTCTTGCCGTCATGCCAATAGATTCACTCTATTTGTTACAATGCAGTTCCACAGGCGCCAGATCAACGATACATCGCTACGTATGAACGAAACTCCGCCATGACAATGAGCTGGTGGTGATCCAGGACCTTCCTTGCGTATATTAAGCGATAAAAATGCTTCCACAGCAGCAGCCAGGCAACAGCAAACGTGCAAAAGGCGGACTTCTATTTAATGCGTAGGGCAATGCGCCAACAGAATACGTGGTTGTTTCTGAAGCACAGCAACATCAGCAGCAGCACCACCACTACCAACAGCATTAGCAATGCGCTGGCGTCGTACGAGTTTCGGTAGCTTTGTGCCTTTACACGTTAAAACCTAATCTATTCCTTTCCCCACTAGGTTGTCATCGCTCTAACTTGGGGTTTACATTAGACAGTACCCTGCAAACACTTTATGAGGCTCTCCAAAAAGTGACTCTAAAAAGAGTGTTTTTTATGCATGTTTTATGATGACACATTAAATTGACTCATGAAAGAGTCTTTAATATGATTGTTAAATGATTGCTCAAAAATACGACTCATAAAAGAGTCATTATTGTATCTGCTTTATACGTACTCATAAAAGAGACTCATTAAAGAGTCCTAAATATGACGTTGATATCATTGTTCATAAAAAAAACTCATAAAAGGATCATATATTGATTGATATATGCGTTATAATAAAGAAGACTCAAAAGAGTTTTCTATGCGAGTATTTTATGAGAGAATAGAATCGGATTATTGCAAAAGCACCATATTTTATTAACAAATAATAACTTGATTGAGCATATTTTTTATTAATTGTATAAAACTTTGTAACTGTCCGTAATGGACACATGCTATTCTGATGTCGCTTTTTGGAGAATTGTTTGTTTTTCGCGATATGAGCTTCAAAAAGACAATAAGAACTTATATGAGTCTTAAAGAGTATTAAATATGAGTATTAAATATGAGTCCTTAAAGATTACTAAATATGAGTCTTAAAAGAGTATTAAATATGAGTCTTAAAACCATCATTACTATGAGTCCAAAAAGACTCATAAAACAGTAATTATAATACAGTAAAATTATATTTTTTATATAGAAAAAAAAGGAAAAACGTAAAATAATTCATTGGAAATTGAAGGTAAAACGTAATATGTATTTTTAAAAACATAACCAGCGCAAACCATTGCAATAATATTAGGAACACTGAATATTTGATATATATATATACAGTGATATATCTTGTTATTCAACCATGGTTTCTGCGGCATAGCAGCGTCAGCAGCAACAAAAACAAAAACAACATCAGCTATGTGCTGGCATCGTACCCATTTTGGTAGTAATATCAGGCAACACTTTAGGTGTGTTTCCGTACTCGATTGTAGTAACTTGCAACCTGCTAGAATGTGTTTTCGTACTTTTTCTAGCTCAAAAGAGAGAAGAAGAACAAGCACAAAATCGCTCTCTCGAGCTCGAAACTAGCTCGAAGTGTGCTGGAAGAATTTCACACATAGAACAGAAAAACACGCAAAAATCGCAAACAGAACAGAAAGTCACAATTTTACAGCATAAAAGAGCATTTAATGCCATACAATTTTAAAAATGTTACAAATAATAATGAATCTTTTCTGTTATTTGGTTATATTAGTAAAAGATCAAAAAGAAAGTGTGTGATAACACATTTCATGCCTTATTTATGAAATCACGGAACAATTGAAGAATAGTGGAAATGGTCTTTTTTCTTTTTTTTTTTTAAATGCGTGTTTTGAGCTAACAAATTGAATGGTGAAAAAATTAAGCGTCGCTCTCAAGTGGTTTAGAAGTTATAGGGGTCAACGTTTATGAAAATGGGCTTAAAAACCTGTGTTTTTTTGTTGTTGTTTTCGAACATAAGTAAACGTAATGGATATCAAAAGAAAGGTTATGCTAAAACCTTTTTAATGAGCATTCAATCATAAAAATCTATGCATTATTTTGGATGATATAACTGTTTTTGTACTCAAAGAATTTGAGGTGTGCTAATTTTGGTTGTCCTTTTGAAGTGTTTGTCTTTGAGACTAGAAATATAAATGTTTTCATAGAAGTATGTAATTTATTGTTATTTCGAAAAAGGGTGAACAGTCAAGTGTGCACAATATATAAAGTTTTATATTTTAACAATTAATGCAAGTACTTTTCAAGTTTGTTGTACACTTTCATATAGTATATTGAGACGAAAAAAAGCGCCGCAGGCGAAAAATTGTTATAAAAAATCGCGCGATTTTTTATAACAATTTTTCATTTTTGGATAGTTAGCAATAAATGGATTTTTTATAATTAATACCTAACTGAATAGGTCATGGTATGACCTCTTGCTACCCATATTGCTTAAATTTTATTAAAAAAAATCGAAAAACAGGCAAATGTGTAGTAATTTTTCAACTTTTGATACCTATAACTTCTAAACCACTTGAGAGCGACTCTTAATTTTTTCAGAATCGAACTTAGGAGCCCCAAATCCATATAATTACATGTAAAAAAACACAAATTTTGCATTTCCATTATTCTTCAATTATGCCGCGATTTTTTTTGGATAGTTAGCAATAAATCGATTATAAATAATTAATACCTAACTGAATAGGTCATGGTATGACCTCTTGCTACCCATATAAATGTGTAGTAATTTTTCAACTTTTGATCCCTATAACTTCTAAACCATTTGAGAGTGACTCTTAATTTTTTCAGAATCGAACTTAGGAGCCCCAAATCCATGTAATTACATGTAAAAAAAACACAAATTTTGCATTTCCATTATTCTTCAATTATGCCGAAATCACTTATTATCACACGGCACTTAAAAAATCACAAAAAGTAATTTATCACACGAATCTGGCATTTATGCTTCTCTGAATAGTTTCTTAAAAGCTGGCAGCTTTATAAGATATTTTCCAAATAGACATGGGAGCAATGTTGCTAACTCCTCGCTTGCAACTTGACCGTTGACAGCTGCTCGTTGTGTCTTCGTTTTTAGTGAGCTATCCGTCGTTTTTTCACATTTCTTCTTACAACTTATTCGCAAATGTCTGCAAATGATTCAATTAATTTTTTACTAATTTGCGACCGCCTCAATAAAACTTTAACCTAACTAAACAGTGAAAATAATAAATAGTGAGATTAAAGCGGCTAAAATTTAGACTGCAACGAAGTGTCAACAATTTCAGTGGATATTAATTTCCAGTTTGAGCGGATAAGAGAGAGTGCCAACATTTTTGTTAGTGGTAAGCAACCGATGTCCTAATCCGACAAAAATTGGCCAAAATAAAAGATTGCAAAAAATCGAAAATAAAAGAATAAATAAAACATTCCAGTGCTATGAACACACAACGCGTCGTTAGCAGCGAATAACAATTTCATGTGCTCGTAATTCTTATCACTAATGTTTCATGAGTTGCGGATGCTCTGTTCTAACAAATGAAAATGAAAACTTTTTAATTAAACTCAACAAAAAATTAAAACCAAAGAATATTAATTTTCATCCGCTGAAGTGGGGAATTGAAACAATGTATAAAAAACATAGAAAAACGTCAACGTAACGGAAAACGTAATACACATAGTTTGAATTCACAGCGTCTCATCATTGCATGCCATGATTCTTGGATGATTTTATAATATTAAAGGTAAGAGGAAATAATACTGGGTGATTTAGCAATTGAGTTTCAATTCGAATTGATAGATTCTACTATAGTTATTTAACGTTAACGTATTCAGGGGCCTTACTCTGCAACGCGATTCGAAAGCTAAATTGTTCGAATTCGGAAATTTGACACTCTGCAATTCGACTTTCGCATTAAATATTTTGACATTTCTTCTATTTCTTCACACTGATTTTCGCATTTTTAACGTTTAAAAGCCAGGGGCCTTACTCTGCAACGCGATTCGAAAGCTAAATTGTTCGAATTCGGAAATTTGACACTCTGCAATTCGACTTTCGCATTAAATATTTTGACATTTCTTCTGTTTCTTCACACTGATTTTCGCATTTTTAACGTTTAAAAGCCAGTTATGCTATCTTTAACTGAATATTTGTTGAAACGATAAGTTAAGTCACTGTCACTAATGCGAAATAGTTACATTTTGAGATTTAACTTTCGAATCGCATTTAATTTTCGAATCGCATTTAATTTTCGAATCGCGATACAGAGTAAAGCCCCAGTTATGCTATCTTTAACTGAATATTTGTTGAAACGATAAGTTAAGTCACTGTCACTAATGCGAAATAGTTACATTTTGAGATTTAACTTTCGAATCGCATTTAATTTTCGAATCGCATTGCCTTTCGAATCGCGATACAGAGTAAAGCCCCAGTGTTGGTAACTCGAGCAATTATTATCCAGTCACCAAACCGTTTTGTGAAGTTAAGGGCCAATCAAAGTAGACGCGACGAGACGTAACGAATAAATTCAAGCATGCGTGAGACAATGAGCCGGAATAATTTTACTTTAGTGAAAGAATAAATTGTCGGTCTCGATTGGTTTAGGAGATAAAATTCGCGAAAGTTTGAAAATTCAGTGCAAATTTGTGTGTGTTTGAGAGCTAATAAAAGCTTTTTTTACGATACTTACCCAAAATGTGGCTTTTTACGGCGTATTAAACAAAAAAAAAAATCAACTATTCATTCATTTTAAGAAAAAAAAAATATATATTTATTAAAAAATTCATCAGTCTGAAATTGCCGCGATTTTTAATAACAATTTTTCGATAGGTTTCATAAAACTCAATATTTTATAAAAGAAAAAAGCGCCGCAGTCGAAAAATTGTTATTAAAAATTGCCGCGAATTTTCAAACTCTCGCGAATTTTATCTCCTAAACCAATAGAGACCGACAATTTTTTCTTTCACCATTGGGTTCAGGAGGTCTATATACGTTTAATAAAAATAAGTTAAAAAAATTCGGGCAATTCGCTAAAGTAAAATAATGCCGCTATTGCTAATCAAGCATTATAAGGATAATCCTTAAGCTTATAAGGAATTGCTTATTTTTTATTCATTAGGCTCAACACCAAAAGTGTGCAACTAAATCGTTTTATTTTGGGTGAAAAGTCGTAAAGATTTTAGTTTTGGGGTTGTATGGGAGGTGGACGTAAATAGATGACGCCCATTTTTCTAACACTTCTTATTTTTGGCATAAAAGAATTAGTAGCCAATTTTATTTTTATAGCTACGACAAAGCCTCTTTGTATAGTTTTCAGTTTTGGGGTTGCATTGGAGGTAGGCGTGTTAGTTGGTGAATGGCGCCTATTTTTCTAACACACTTTACTTTTGACATAAAATACACAAATACTAAATTTCAGTATTATGGCTTAAATATTAGCCTCTTTATAGAGTTTTTATTATTGGGGTTGTATGGGAGGTAGTCGTGGCTTTCATCTGATGTAGGTAATTCTCGATCTTGATCTTAGCTTTAATGAGAAAAAACTTAAATATGAAGTTTCATTATGATAGCTTGAAAATAACGGCTGTAATCGTGTCGACAGACACGGACAGATAGACTGACATGGCGAAATCAACTCAGGTGGTGATGCTGATGAAGAAGAATATTTATAATAATTAATTTTCGTTGTGTTAAGACGTGTTGCAGCGAAAGAAAGCATAAATTTAGCTGAATTTATTGAGCTTTTTAAATCCCTGCCGTCACTTTGGAGGATTGAAAGCAAAAAGTATTCTGAAAAAATATTAAAAACAATGAATATGAAGTGTTAGTGATGAAAATAAAGATATTAATCATGAAGCATCGCTGTCCTCACTCATCGCGCAACAAAAGTGAACTAAAAAACCAAGTCTGCGTGCATGAAGTCTGTGTAGTGTATAGTCGTTGCAATGACAAGAAAAAACATCTATCTGACCGACAGTCTGTGTAGTCTATTTGGCCCTTAAGTGGTTTTCTCAGCATCTGTGAGGTTTCACCATACACTACACAGACGGTCCGTCAGACACGACCGAAAATTAAAATATTTTAATTTTTGTCAGACATCTGAACAGACCTTCAAACAACCAAAAACACTATTAAACACGTGTTTGTTGCGACTGTCTGTGTAGTCTATTTGGCTCTTTAAAGATAAGGGCCAGTTAACGATAACACAAGTGTCGTTAACGCGTTTGAGAATTACACTACAGTTCACCGACTCGTAAACTGCTTAATACTATGTTCACACTGGAAGCTAAATGCGCATTTAAAGCTTAATTCGCATTTATTTCATTAATGCTTCTCTAAATGCGCATTTACCCATAGAAAATTATGTCAAGTTAATTCACTTAAATGCTACTTCTAATGAGCATTTAGCAGTTTGCGACCCTGATTCGATATTCGAAAAACTGCTACTCGCTACTTTTTGCTCATATCTGACTTGAACTCGTTTCATTAGTTGTCAATTTTGTTTACTGTCAGATTGCTTTGCTTAGGCTGTGTGCCAATCGGAAACTTTTGACTCGGATTGATACTCAGGGTATAGTATAAATTTTGACAAGAGGGAAGAGAATTTTTGACACAAGCGAAAATTAAAAAAAAGCATGTTTTAGTTGAACTGAAGTTTGGAAAAATTAAGAGGAGGGTTGTGTAAAACATATAAGCTACATTATTTTGACTTTTTTTTCTGAGAAAATAGTATTGCTTGATGATTTTTCTGGATGCTGTTAATATTCAGAATATATTAATTTTTCATTAAAGCAATGTGCGGGCGGTGGTGTAGTGCTCAAAATGTAATGTATATAAGGATTTATAAATATAATTATAGAGTATAAATATACAGTATTTTGGATTTTGAAAATTTTAACTTCAGTTAAATTGCACATAAATGGGGAAATAAAATAAGAGCCACACATTATTAAACAAAGAGCCGCACATGCCTATTGATGGTTTACAGTATTTTTCCGGCAGTTCTTTTCTCCAATATAATTTTTTTTTTTAAATTAGTCCTTTTTGTTATTCGGTTTAAGCAATTCTGTCCAAAAATAAATGACACCCGTCCATACTTTTCCAATGGTATATTGATAACGAAGATTGTATAAGAAATAATGGAGTTATTTGAAGTTTTGAGAAAATAATCTAAAAAAAATACATGAAAACATTATTATTACTAATGCAATTGCAAATATTTTCAAATTTTTGATGCAGATTGAACGAACTTTTTCAGGCCTATAACTTGAGACAGTTTATTTGCTTACAACTATTACACTTGTTAATATATACGTAAAACATGATTTTTTGAGGTTTTTTGCAAAATGGTTAAGCTTACTGAGGGATTTCATTATAGACAAAATATTTTGGGAATCACCGTAAAATACATCAAGATTAATTTTAGAATGGGTACAACTGGAACTTTTTTTTCAAAGCACGTGTTCAAATTTTGTATGATTTACTAAAAATTTGCAACTTCGGGTGTTGCAAGGTCAAGACTAAGTGAGATTTTTTCGGAGTGCGTGTTAAGTTTTAAGGTTTTTAGGTTCGGTGGACAAAATTTTAGCACTGCTACTGATTTTTTTTTCATTAGTATATTTTATAAATGGAATAAAATGATATCAAAAACATGTTGAATGAAAATAATTATGTATAAATCGATGGTTAAGTACACTAAACTGATAAGTGAAAAATTTTACATGTGCAGAAACGTCGATTTTGTTTTTACATTTCAATACATTTCAGAACAAAATACTAATTTGAACTACATATGTACTGAGCAGCATTCATTGGTTATGCATTTTCAACAAATTAACACAATATAGATATTATATTGACGACGACCTATTTTTGTCAAAAGACCGAATGATTTTTTGTTTAATTTTTATACATGTTTACACAACTATTGCTTTAATAATCTTATTTTACGCAAAGCAACAGTATTTATTAAACATATATAATTTTGAAAAAAAAAATTAGAAAACGCAGCAGTTAACTTTTCATGCTGCATTTGGCACAGTAAAAATGACAATTCAATTTCAATAGACAGAAATTTTGTTCAACTCAGAATTTTCCATCCTACCACGAGTGAAAAGTTTCCGATTGGCACACAGCCTTATAAATGTTCGGCATGTTCGAATACTTGTCAATTCATGTTCGCATACTTGTCAATTTAAATTCGCATTTTACGCTTCTCCCTAATGTGAACACTTGACATTTGGTTGAATTTTCGAACTTCTTAATGCGCATTTAAAAATGAGTGTGAACGTACTATAACTATGAAATCAAATAACTTTATTTTTAATATCTGCATGTTTAAACTAGGAGCAAGTATTTGTTGTATTGTACGGTTGTCAACACTGACAACAGTAGCGAATTATTATTCTGTACATTTTACTCGTTGCTGTTTCACCGTGAATACACTTGGAAGGTTTTGTGTAATTTTCTATCGATATAAACAAAAGATTTATTGTAAAAATGCCGAGAGTAAGTGAGAAACATAAATTAATTGATAATTTAAAACAAACAGCCATCGATGAACTAATAAAGTTGGAGCTAACATCTACCGGTATGTAGCTTAACTTGCACTTACTTCACCACTAATTAATTTTTGTTCTTACATCCTTGCAGATTATCAGCAGCAGCTAATAAAAGAGAACGAAATAATTGACGATCTTATTTTTTCCCTAACTACCGCCGAACATTTTCGATATGCAGTTCCATTTGTATCAAGAGCTGTTCCAAATGGGCACAATTTTCTGACAAATATTTTACCAAACCTTGATGAAAATCAATTTAAAGATTTGATGCGCGTCAGCTGGAGTGAATTTCAATTTTTACTAGATCTTATTAAAGACGATGATGTTTTTATTAGAAGGCATAACTCGAAACAATTTCCGGTTCCCATGCAGCTTATGATCGTGCTGTTTCGTTTAGGAGCCGGTGGTGATGCCGGATCAATAAATAAAATTGCAAGCTTTTTTGAAATTGGAGATGGTGGCACTATCTCAGGCATAACAGGACGAATTTTTACAGCGATACTAAATCTTGAAAAGAAATATCTTCATTGGCCAGACGCTAATGAGCGACGTCAATTAGTTCAGGAAACGTTGTATGAACTGCCGGACTGCGTTGGTTATGTGCATTGTGCTAATATCAAATTAGCTGAACCGCCTTTTAAGACGAAACTCAACTATTACGTAGAAGAAGAACAGATCTACGCTATAAAAT
The DNA here is from genome assembly GCA_958299015.1 of Tetanocera ferruginea. Taxonomy (NCBI): domain Eukaryota; kingdom Metazoa; phylum Arthropoda; class Insecta; order Diptera; family Sciomyzidae; genus Tetanocera; species Tetanocera ferruginea. Next base: position 3,679,931 of record OY282643.1, on the reverse strand, counting down.
TACAAATAGTGTGTGATCATCGCTTGCGTATACGTCACCTAGTTACCGGTTACCCTGGAAGTGCCGACGACAGCGCGATATATAATGAATGTGAATTGGCCACAAATACTGCCGAATACTTTGAGGGTTCTCAATGGTTAGCTGGAGATAGTCGTTATAATTTAACTGCCACTGTTATAACGCCACATCAGACAGATGACTGCATCACTGACCACCTAAGTGGTTTCAACAGAACGCTGAATAAATATCGCATAAGAATAGAGAAATGTTTAAGCTCGCTTAAGGAGCGTTTTTGTAGTTTGAAAGAGTTAAAAATACAAATAAGGAAAGATGAAGCCATCGAACAAGTGCGTCGTTGGATTACGGTTTGTGCTATTCTCCACAATATTGTTCTGTCGCAGCAAAAAGAAGAAAAACAACGAGAAGAGAAAGGTCCTGAAACTACCGATGAAGCTTATGCGGGCGAGATTAAACGTCAAAAGCTGATGGGCTTAATTGGAGTATTGAATGACTGAGTGCTAAGTCATATCAGAGCTCTAAGAAAATCTAGGTTTAATATTAGAATTAAAGGCAGAAAATAAAAACCATTGACAAGAATAGCCATGTTCTAAATTTTGAACTCCTTAAAAAAGGACGAGTTTTGATGTTTTGTCAAGGAACCGACAATCTGTTTAAAAAATAAAAAACTATGGAATAACAATTTTGACTTTTTTCTATTACTGTTGCTTCAATGATAGTTCGTGAATTTTAATATGTTCCAGCAGCGCTCCTTTTAATTTAAGTTTGTTTAAGGCTTCGCTTTCATGGAGTAACATTTCTTCCTTTTTCTTTTCAAAATCCTCCTCCAACTCCATCAGACGCAGCTCGAATTGTGCCTGTTCTAGTTCCAAATGTATATTATTGTGTCTACGCTCTTTTTGCCACTTAAATGCCTCAAATTCAAGCTTGTTTTCATGAATTTCAACCAGACGTGACAAGGCTGCAATGTTTCTACTGGAATTTCTAGGTCTGCCCAGAATTTTAATTGGCATACCAATTTTTTTTGTTGTTTTCATGAAGTTATTACCGAGATCAGCATTAGTATCGAATATGTCTGGAACCGGAGCAGGTTGCACATGAATTACTTTTTGCTCTTGCTTATCTTTTTTCTTGTGAGCAAAAATTTTGTCTAATAAATACCAAAACGGACATATATTATTGATATTCTCTGTAAAATTAGTATATAAACACTTTGTAGTCCGTATTTATTCAATATGCATACCTTCAACTGCCGGATCATAGGTTTTGTTGCGTTTCATCCATGATGCTTTGATATAGTTTGTTTTCAAGTTTCGCATTTTACTTCTATAAACGCGCAAATCTATTCCTTGCAATTCAATTGATTTCGCAGATATCCTTTTGTAAAATTGATATGCTGTGGGTTGCTGGGTAGTAGAAACAAATAAGTACATTTAATGGATTCAAAATTTTTAATTTGAACTCTTAAATTTTACCTCAAATGACTCTGGCCTGTCTCTCAACTCATCTAATATAGTAGTCAACAACGATTTTGTTTCGTTTGTAGTCCAGCGATGCGTTGGATTTAAGCGTAATCGTCGTTGTTTTGCTTTAAGCTGCTTGCAAATAATTCATTATTTTAAAACTGTGTGAATAATCTATATATTTACTTACGACATTCATGTTTTTACGGGGCTGAGTGATTTATTATTTTTTTAAATAATTGTTAAAAAATCTTGCAAATCAAATCGTTTTATGCAAAAAACTACGACAAAAATCCACAAACATTTTTTTGACAGCTGCCATTTTTTTATCAGCTGTGCCTGCTCAACTTTATGAAAAGCTAATAGAGATGCCAACTCAACTTTTTTTCGTTCAGCTTAAACAAGAGGTAGAGGCAAGTTTACATAAGGTGTGGTGAAAATTGTGTTTTTATTTTAAGAATATTGATGCGTTGAAAACGTGTTCTGCCTTTACGCAAAATAATCAAAAAGAAATAAATACACTTTTTAAAAGAAGTCTTATTATTTTTTTGATTCATTTGATTATTTGGGGAATATCATGTAAATGTGATCATGATTATTGAGCTAAATAGAAAACAACTGTGTGGTGACCGTGGCATGCAAGTTAAGTGTGTGGCTTAGCATGCTCAGAGCCCGGGTTCAATCCCCAACCGCGGCGAAAAATTTTTTCAATAAAACATTTTTCTGATCGGTCACCACCTCTCTGCAGACAATGGCAAACCTCGGAGAGTAAATAATGCCATGTAAAGCTTCTTGAGATCATGAACTTAAGCCGTTCGGAGTTGGCACAAAGAATGTAGGTCCAGTTCTCGGTCAATTGTGTGCAAGCATTTAATAACACACACAACACAATTGATCATAAGAAGCTCGGTCAAAGTCCTTTCAAGGGCTGAAATGGCCAATTTGTTTGTTTTTTTAGAAAACAACTGTGCTCAAACAAAACATTGGTGAAAATTCAAGATACGTAATTATTAAGGAATGAATGAAAGCTGTTGAGTACTTTGTATTTTATAGGTATTTTTATGTAATAAATAAATATGTTCTTACACAAAACCGTTATTTTCGAAAAAATTACCGTTATTACAATGAATTATAAATAGTAATTGAAAATTATTAAAGCTTGAAAATTTATCTTTCATTTGGTATATAACATATATAGTTTATTTGACCTTTTGTGGTGTTTTTTATGATACAATAATTTGCCCTTGTACGGAAAATTGTTTATTGCACTCATATTTACCTTAGATGTTCTGCATTCTTACTCTATATTTTCGAATATCGCCATTACAATAAACAATTGTTTTTAAGGCAACATTGTAGTTATAATATTTATATGATTTAACGGGATTTTCGAGCCAGTGAAAAAATTTGTAATTTTTAGTCGATCAATTAATAAAAATATATAATTTTTTATATTTTTAGCGAAAAAAGCGAAAAAAGGTAAAACTTTCAGCTTTTCAATAAATATTTATTTGTAGTATCTTAAAAACGTAAATTTTTTAGAAAAGAACGGTTCTTTTAATTAAAAAATTCAAATATGATATTTATTCGCTTATAAATTTACAAACATTTCTGAAATTATATTTGTATTATATATCGTTGAAAAGGTATTTAATTTCCTTTCGAATAGCATGTTAATCTTTAAGATTCATTGGATATTGGCAAAGATATAGAAAATTTTTTGAACAGATTTTTTAACAAACAAAAACTTTGTAAAATTTAAATTTTATGTAATATAGTGTGAATTTAAATAAAAGATACATATTTTTATATGTCAAACAAAAATTCTAACTGTAAGCTTTTCAAAAAAATATATTTTTAGTAACTTAATAACGTAAAGGTTTTAGAAAATAACGGTTATTTTTATTTAAAAATTCAACTTTGGAATAAATTCGCTTATAAAACTAAAAATATTGTAGCAATGATATTTATAAAAAATGTATTTGAAATGTGATTTAATGACATATCAATCTTAAAGATCCATTGAGTAACGGCAAAGATATTGTTTGTTTTTTTGAACAGATCTTTTAATAAAACAATTTTTAAAAAAATCTAATAGAGAAATAACTAATAGAGTTATCGATTTTTTGTTTGGAGAATCATGTTTTTTGTTGTTCTCTACTAGAAAACATTTTCAAATCGCGGCGCTCCGGAAATCGTAATCGTTCTGTTTTATATATTTATTTTCTTTATTTTGAAAAGTAAAGCATGTCTTTCTCAAATTTTTAAATTTCTACGCAAGAAAAATATTTGTCAGAATTTTCACTCAACAAAAAAATAAATGTTGCCAGCGAAATTTCACGCAAACGAACCGAGTACTACTAAAAGGCTTAAATGCTTAAAACATTGTTTACACGTACTATTAATTATGTCAAGCGATTTTTTTCTGAGCCTTTAATAGCGGTGCTATATAGTAAAAATAAATACAAAACAAAGTCTTTTATTATTTAAATATTAATAAATAATTTTATATAAAATACAAAAAAAAAATCTACAAAATGAGCTAAGTAATAATTTACATATGTAATAATTCCTAAGATTGCACATAATAGCTTCCTTATAAATACTTTGATTATTTCCATTTTTAGATGACAACTACATAAATATGTTGAAAAGCTTTGAATTTCGGACATGGACTCAAAAATCTATGAAACTGAAAATTGAGAACTCGAATTGATGAGTGCAAAAACTAAAAAAAAATAATAAGCAGCTGAGCAACTTTTCGAATTCGCTAACAGTTAAAAAACTGATAACAGTTGTTATTATTTTTTGTTAATCCTTCATATAAAAGCAGCACTAAGTGAAAGGTTAAATAATGTTTTTATATAATATAAACGTACTTAAATATTCTTATTTTTAGTAGTTTTTATAATGGACCACTTTCAAGCAGCTTTGGATCCACGAAAACAAGAACTATTAGAGGCACGTTTTATCGGAGCAAGGGTAAGTTTAAATACATAAAATTCAGTATAATACTTTTTCGGTTGTTATTTTTATTTATTATATTTCTTTTAAATTCATATTTTTTGTAATAAAAGTAAGTATCAAGTTTGATAATGCTGCAAGGGTCAGTTGCCAATCTTTAAATTGCTTTGGGAGCTTTACAGAACGAAATTTAAATATTATTTCTTATAAAAACTTATTGAAATGTAGGAACTTCATAATAACAATTGAAAGGTTGTGTGTGAAAAAATCAGAAATTGCTTTTTGTAGGCAAACGTTTTTAACAAAAAAGGGGACAAATCATTTCCAGATATTTTTCCCATCTTAATATATAAAAGACAAGCGTCCTGCTCCGTGCCCTATATCGTAAAACATGTTTAGCCTGGACCAGAACCTATATCGTAAAACCTGTTCAGCCTGTACCAGAACCTGTTAGAAAATTATCCATATGAAATGTTTGTACTTACTAAACCTTTTGCTCTATATCGTAAAACATGTTTAGGCTGGACCAGAACCTGTTGTAAAATTATTCATTTGAAATGTTTGTACTTACTAAACCTTTTAAGACCTGTTCACAATGGACCAGAACCTGTTATTAAATTATGTATTGGAAATCTTTGTACTTTAAGACTATCGTCATTTTCCTCAACATTCTATACATCAAACTATACAAATATACATCAAACATCATGTCTTGCTATTACAGTGCTTCTTAATTAACAGAACCGGAACCTATTCGGTCTGCATAAACAGCAATTATTACATTCAGTGACGTTGGTGTCAATTGGAATTGCTAGAATTAAATCACAATGTTCGGTCTTCTGATCCAAGTTTTAGCGATTGGCTACTCAAGTTAGGAAATGGAGATGAAGATATCATAGAAATTCCAGATTATTTTGTTTGTAAAGGTTCGCTATTAACCCTTTCAATGGCTTGCCTAGAATAATCGTGGAAAATTTTTTTGAGCTTATATTCCCATCATTTAAGCAATAAAAAGATTAAAAAACTTCCCTCTGATTTTTACATGAGCTGCTTTGCTTTTGGCAGGCTGTCTAATATAATGGAAAAAACCACGATAACGTTGTATTATAATATTTTAGTTCAACTACAACAACCGGAGACAAATGCAAATGCGTTATTTATGCAAATGTTATTATAAAAAAAAAAATATACTTTGCACACCAATCACAATAATCACTTCTTTTTTGCAAAAATTTATTAACACGCGATATAAAAAATTGAAGGCTACTGTTGGGCACAAAATCGAAAATCTAACTAAGTTAAACGTTATTTATCTTCCTAAAATTATTTTTGTCATGTTGGCAAAACTTCATTTCATAGTACCAACCTATTTGATTTTAGAAAAGACGTTGGAAAAAAAAAATATTTTTTCCGAAGTGTCCAATATAAAGGACAAATCCATTGAAAGGGTTAAATAGATTTTTGGCGATACTTTGAGTCCGAATAACATCAACCGTTATTCCAAAATTGCTATCCTGTACCCAAAAAATTCCGAAGTGAACGAAGTCAACGAGCAAGTTCTAAATATTTTAGTTGGTGACACAGTGAGAGATTTGAGCACGGATTAAATTGAAGACAGTGATGATAACGATAAACAAAATTACCCTGCCGAGTTTTTGAATGAATTTTATCCTTCAGGAATGCCACTGCATAAGTTAAAACTCGAAATTGGAAGTATTATAATACTTCTTCGAAATTTCAATACCAAAAGAGATATTTGTAATGGAAGTTGGTTAGTTTTGAAAAACCTAAAAACTTAATTTATCATCGCACAAGTATTGACAGGTGCACTAGCGAACATTAAATAGTTTTCATACCTAGAATTGATTTGGCCCCGACAAACACAGATTTGCCTTTCACTCTCCGAAGCCGTCAATTTCCAGTTAAACTGACATTTTCAATGACCATAAATAAATTGCAAGGTTAAATATTGCAAAAAGTAGGAGTTGTTCTAAAAGTACTGGTATTTAGTCATGGGCAGTTTTAGCGGGCTGATGATGTAAAACTAAGCATTATAGATGGCAAGGTACAAGGTTAATTGGTTAAAATTCTAAAGCATGGTTTTCACTATGTCAATTTTAATGGTCAGTTGTTGTCAGTCACATGAAAAATGCCAACACGTTGTCATTTTTTTCTGTTTGACAATGGCGAAAAATAGGAAAAACTGATCCCTTCACATGTTTATAGCAAAAATTGCAAAAAAAAATGTTATTTATGTGATTTTTTAAACTTTTAAATTTCCTGTCAAACAAAAACGACTAAGGGCCAGTTTTTCAGTGCGGGTTGAAACTCGAGTCAAATTAAACTGAGATTAATTCACCAAAAAGAGATGTGAAACTCTGTTTAACTAGATATTGTAGCATTCGTTTAAGTTGAATTGACTTAAATTATCATATGATGTGTTGTTTTTTGCTTAAACCGATTAAAACATCCAATTTTGGTGAGTTAACCTTGGTTTAATTTGACTAGAGTTTACACCCGCACTGAAAAACTGGTCCTAAGTGAAAACCAAGCATAAGAATTTTTTTACTAGAAATGTTGTATTTACGGATGTTTTATAAAAATAATTTGATAAACATGTTTTCAAATAAAAACCTTTGTATATAAATCCAATAAATTTTTTGTCGCATTTTGAACTCCAAATGGTTCCTTCCCGTCGTAGGACGGGCTTTTACACTAGTAGTAATATATAAAACCAAAATTAAATTCACTTTTGCTTTCAAATTTTTGTTTCCTTGTTTAGTTAAAAATTTGAATGTTTTTACATTTTACTCATGAATGTCTTGTTGTTCATTACTTCAGAATTTAATTAAGCAAACATCAAAATTAATAAAATATTTGATTGCTCCAACTGTAATCTGAAAGGCCGGCAATATTTATGTTGAGATGGATGTTGAGATGAGACAGATATCCAGAGTACCCTAATGCTATGGAGGGAGCACTTCTCTAGTCTTTTAAATGGCGACGCTGACAATATTTCCGACAAATCGACACACATCATCTTTTTGTCGATTTCAAAGCCGCCTTCGACAGTCCAATAAGTAGTTACCTATACTCCATCATGTCTGGATTTGGTATTTCTGCGAAGCCAATACGTCTTTGCAGGATGACACTGAACAACACCAGCAGCGCAGGTGATTCTTTATCGTGCGACTTCTTTAATTTAAGAATGTTATGCTGCTGGCGTATGCTGATGATATTGACATCAATTGGCCAAAATACGCGCGAAGTCAGTGCAGCATTCTCCAGGCTAGAAAAAGAGTTGAGTCGAATGGGTCTTTCAGTGAACGCAGATAAAACGAAGTATTTTGTGTCAACAAACAAACAGTCCCAGCGTCTTGGAAACCACGTCACTATTGACAACACCTCCTTTGAGGTAGTGAAGGACTTTGTTTACCTGGGATCCAGCATTAACTCCTACAACGATATCAGTATTGAGATTAAACGAAGGGTAACTCTTGCCAATAAGTGTTACTTTGGGCTCAGTAGGCAATTGAGAAGCAGAGCTCTCTTTCGACGAACAAAACTGACGCTCTATAAGTCAATAATCATGCCCGTCCTACTATACGCATCACAAACCTGGACGTTGAGCAGCTCTGATGAAAGGACTTTTGGAGCGTTCGAGAGAAAAATCCTTCGCAAGATCTATGGTCCAATCTGCGTCAATGGCAAGTACCGAATACGATGGAACCACGAGCTGTATGAGCTATATGCCGACATCGATATAATCAAGCGTATTAAAATAGAGCGGCATCGCTGGCTAGGTCATGTTGAGAGAATGAACGGCAAAGGTCCAGCGAAAAAATATTGGATTCGGTACCCAGCGGTGGCCAACGCAGCCAAGAAAGACCGCATCTCCGTTGGAAAGACCAGGCATTGAATAACAGGCCAAAACCGACCAACGGTTGTAAGCGCCATCTAAGTAAGTAAGTAAGGTATTGTAGGAGTGAATTTCAATGCCCTGAATCCTTTGGAATATTATCTACATGTTTGGGCAATATTGCTAATAAATTATTCGTAGGCGCTGTTGGAATATGAAACTGTACAGCCCACACTCTAGCTCTTTCTCTAATTCTCCTGATTTGGTATTGTTAAAAGTAACTTTCCCCACTTTAATCATTTTCAGATGATCTCACTCAACTCGACCTCGAGTTGAAGAATAGCGTTTGAGAAAATGCTTAATATCAAATGATCAGGAACTTGTGAATTACAAATCTCTCAAATGCTAGAGAATTTTTTATAATGTGTTTGCTGGGATTTTGATAATGATTTAATAAAAAGTAAAGTATATAATTGTATTAGAATTAGGCCGACAATATACTTTTTTTTTAAGTTGAATTAGTTCTTAGTTTGAACTTATTTTTATAAAAAAATGTTTTTGTTTAGTGAACAAAAATTTTTTATAAAATCATAAACAAATTCTTAATTGATTTAAATTTGTTATTGTTGTTTTAGAGCTCCCTGCTTTGAGATGATCTCATGAGGGTTTTTGTATTTTTAATTCAGTAATAAATAAAACGCATCATGTTGCATCACGACTTGCATCTTTTTTACATTAAATCATCAGCGAAATATTCATTATTTGATATACATTATATATACCATATATATCTGTGTACATTGTATATATGTACATACATACATGTAAACCAAAAATGAAATATTTAATTTATCTAATTTTTTTGGTTTCACAAAGCTATGTATGAGTATATTTATATGAATGCTAAAAATGTGTTTTTTTATTTCACAAATCATATCGAGTCAGAGCCGATCGCGTGTTAAATCGTTGATTTCCACTGTTAAACCTCAAACTCATTGAATTATTTTAAATAAATAAAACTGTACACATCACACAAATATTCCGAATTAAAGAAATAACATATGCTTAATGTTTATTTGTATAATTGTTTACAAACTATAAAGTGCAATTTATTTATAAACTAAACATATAGTAAGTAATTGTGACTCGAACAAAATTATTTGAAAAAACAACTTTTTTAAACATGAAATTGCATGCATAGACAATATAAAGAGTCAACAAATAGTTTCTGCTTTTGTGTTTACTTATAATGTTTCAAGATAAACGAATTACAAATAATATGAGCAACATCATCTAATAGTCTAAAATTATTATCTTTCTGTTGACCAAAGAATGCTTGCGTTTCAATCAAATATTTATCAAACTTCAAATATGAAGAGGTTAATATCTGGGATTGATACTTGATTCATATCAAATGAGACTTCAACACTCAGCTCCAATAGTGATCGTGATTTCATAAAAACAAAACAAAAACAAATTGGCCATTTCAGCCCTTGAAAGGACTTCGACCGAGCTTCTTATGATCAATTGTGTTGTTTGTGTTATTAAATGTTTGCACACACAATTGACCGAGAACTGGACCTACATGTTTTATGCCGACTCCGAACGGCTAAAGTTCATGTTCGCAAGAAGCTTTACATGGCATTATTTACTCTCTGAGGTTTGCCATTGTCTGCAGAGAGGTGGTGATCGATCAGAAAAATTTTTTATTGAAAAAACTTTTTGCCGCGGCTGGGGTTCGAACCCGGGTTCCAAGCATGCTAGGCCACGCACTTAACCTGCATGCCACGGTCACTCATCCTGATTTCATATTCAATTTAAATTCAAAGAATACTTATAAATCGTCGCCTTAATAAAACAATAGTGTATACGCATGTACACCATTATTTTTTTATTGCATAATAAGAATCTACATAACTGATTCTATATGTGGTCAAAATTTGGTGAAATTCTACTTCCACAAAGTGGGTCAAAAGATCAATTGAAATATTAGCGTATAAATGCGTGATTGAAATTTTTCATTAATAATTGTGTAAGTGCTGGTATGGTGTTTTATTTAGTTGTTACTCTAAATATAATTTCAAAGAAAAATAGTGTATAAAAAGCATACACTATTTTTATTATTCAAAACAATCCATTTTCATAACAAAATAAAAGCGAAAAACGACGTATATTGATATACACTATTTTTGTGTACAAACGATTTTGCGATTGGCCCGAAGAAAACAACCATACATTGTGAAAAGAATGTCCTGGTACGACATTTATGATCTCAAGGAATGGTTCAGCAGATTGGGGCACAATTTGAAAACTAATAACGAAAACAGGTCAGTGAATTGGTTGAAGATTAAGCAAATTAAAGCGGAGAAAGTTAATCCTAATTTGCTGCTCTATAAAGAGAATTGGGACTCCGAGTGGCAAACAATTGACATTATGCAACGTAAGAGGAAGAAATCAACCACTTATAGCTGTGATACCCGAAATTTGTGCTCTAAATTTAAGCAACAGCTTACTATATCTTCCTTAAAGTACAAGGATCTTAAGGGGCTGTGTACCAAAAATGTCATTCCCAAAGAATTTCATTATTTTATATTAATCTACAACACAAAAACCAAAAAAAAAACAAATTGGCCATTTCAGCCCTTGAAAGAACTTTGACCGAGCTTCTTATGATCAATTTTGTTGTGTGTGTTATTAAATGTTTGTACACAATTGACCGAGAACTGGACCTACATGTTTTATGCCGACTCCGAACGGCTCATGTTCTCAAGAAGCTTTAAATGGCATTATTTACTCTCTGAGGTTTGCCATTGTCTGCAGAGAGGTGGTGACCGATCAGAAAAATTTTTTATTGAAAAAAACTTTTTCGCCGCGGCTGGGGATCGAACCCGGGCTCCGAGCATGCTAAGCCACACACTTAACCTGCATGCCACGGCCACGGTCACCACAATCTACAACACAGTGGAAATAAAAATTGCTTGGATGAGCCTGATGTGGAGGAGGATATTTCCGTAGATGAATATTGATGAATATTGCATTTTATTCATGTATTTTTTAATTAATTAAAACTGCAAAAATTGTATTGCAAAACAATTAACAACGTGTCATTGCAATACCAAAAAATGACTGTGAATTATGAATAAAATGGATTGTTAAGCACGAATGCTTTGTTTTACTGCATGAACATTCGACAGACAATTTATATGTATTTCGTGATAAATGGTGTAAAGGATTCAAATAAAATAGTGTATAATGATTTTCATACATATTATAAAACAAATAAAATAGCCTAAGTGACATCATGGTACTTTGAATCCCATTAAGTTGCAAATAAAGCACTTTTAGATTAATCGAATATCATCTACTAGTAGCCTGATTATTCCTCCACATATTGAAATGATCACAACTTGCAAACATCGATTATTTTCTCAAAAATTGACTGGTTTCCCAGATGTCTAATAGCACAAAAACTTTAAACTCCATTATCTCGAAACGGCAAAAAAATTATACACTATTGTTTTATTAAGGCGACGAAATTATGTTTTATTTTTACAAAACCTAAAATGTTTTTTAAATCTTATACTACTCAACAAACCAAACGAATTTTTCACAAGCTCGAATCGAATAGGTTTGAGCAATAATGCTTTTTCATTTGCAAACTTTAGACATTTTTAAAGAAACTATCTACACCTGATTTAATCGATTATGAAAGCTTATTAATCGATATGAAATTTAGACAGAGCTTTTCAGTTGGTTTAATTTCGAAAATGAAAAATTTCATCAAAAGGTTTTGTTGTATATATTCATTAATTTTTAAATATGGGTAAATGCTAGCGCTCAGACGTTACATTCGGATACATTTCTTCATATATTTTACACATTTCGCACACAGTTTTTCAATTAAGATAAATCTATTTAAATAGCCCTCCATGAGTATTAAAAATTATAAAGCTGGAAGTTCATTCGATGCATTTGCGTTTTTCATCCATTTACTCGCTGGCGTTATAAAATAGAAGTATGTGAAAGCTTATGGGAGCGAGTTCAATGGTTGTGAACGTTAAGCTGGAAGTTCATTCGATGCATTTGCGTTTTACGTCCGTTTACTCGCTACAGCAATTTACGCAAAAAATTATGGTAGAGTTCAATCACTGCGTTCTACGTTCAGAGCAAGCAAGGGCTGCAACATTATAAAACAGTTTCTATGTTCTTAGCGTCATATTTCTCAATAATTTTCATCATTTTTACACTTTACATTTTATGATAGCCAAACATATTTTCGATGAAACTATCTGCATCATGTTTTTATACATTAAACTCACATTAACCCTATCCCTAACCCGCCGTGCGATCGGCTGAGAATTTCGGGGTGAAATTTTCAGGGTTTGCCACTAGACTTCCCAGAAAGAAAACTTCATCATCATATTTTACCGCCACCGACTTCCAACCCCCAGTACACGAGTGCCATATAATCGCGACAAAAATGTGTGTTCGGGTGCGATGAAATCAGAGAATATTTTTCAAACTTGTTGCATTTTGAAGTGTAATATGGCACTCGCGGCGGTGATAGGGTTAAATAATAAATAGAGCAATGAAGTAATGTCAATATCAAATCAAATTTTCTATATAAAAGAAACTTATATCTATCTGGAGAGTGCTCATAAACTGATGGTTTTGTTGAAGAATACCAAGATTTTTACAAAATTAAACTCGTATTTGAAACAAATTGCAGGATGCATAAGCTTTGAAATCTTTTTTTTTTGGCAATGTTACCAACACGTACCTAAAAAAAAAAAGATTACTTCATAAAGAATCTAATAATTATAGTCAATTTTTGATGCCTGTACAGTGACATTTTTACTGCAAGAACTGGTAATATCGTAATAGGTAATACTTTTTTTGCTAAGATATTAAAACATAAAATGAAAAAATTTATAAAATACTTGTATTTTTGTTTTTTATTTGACAAACTTATAGCGTTTTCTTTTTTCAAAAAATTTTGAATTTTTTCTGCCCTGTTTGATTTTTTTCGTTTTTTTTCCAAATAAAATTCTGACCTCTGAAATTGAATCGTGTTCGTTTCTCGAAAATTTTTACCTTAAAAATAGAAAAAATGCAGAATTTCTGACCTCTCTACTTCGACAGTTCGAAAAATTCTGACCTCAAATGCTATCAACTGAATAAACAAAATAAACGACACATGTAGAAAATAGTTAACGTTACCATTGACAGTTCAAAAAAGATTGAGCTCTTCTACGGAAAATTTCAAAATTCTTCTATGGAAACAAAATCAAATTTTTCTAGCGGGAAAAATATTTTTGAATTTGAAGTTTTAACATTTTTTGCATCTTTAACTCTTTTGAAATTATTCAAAAAGGCAGCCAACTCAAAAATATTGAAAAAAATTTTTCTTGTTTTGTGATCTATTCTCAGCTAAAAACAGGCCAGAACTCTGTGGGTTCGGGTCAAAATGAAAAAAATTCTGCATCTTCAGAGGGCAGAATTTTTCGTTGAGAAAAGAAAACGCTATTAATTATTATTTATCTATATTTATGTTTTATAGCCGTGTCCGGCACAGTGTTGCCGGAATAAATTTATTTTTATATCCAAAACACAAAATAAAAATCGCCAAAATGTAAAAAAATAGCCAAAATATTAATTAATTGTATTAGAAAAAAGAAACAAAACTAAAATTCATACCTTTTTTAACTAACTAGTTTTTTGTACAACCTAGTACCGTTTTATTAACTGGAAACAGATTTACAAACATGTTTGTTTTTAGATATGTTATAAAAAATTATATGTTAAAAATATAAGAGCATATTTTAAACATATTTAGGGCATATATCTTTTAAATAGACGGACCTTAAATATAGAAGGACTTTGCTCATTTATTTTTTACTTGATAAGAGTAAAAAAAACTTCATAAAAATAAGGTTTGGATTTTTCGGAAGTAAAAAAAGTATTAAATTTGCTTAATTTTACTTTTGAAAGCAAACCACAATTACTTTCAATGATCAAAGTAATATACATTGTTGGATACTCTAATGTGGCACATGATTCAAGATGTTACATGTAAAATTATTGGATATTCTTGCGCTCGGCTGCACGATTAGCATCACTGGCAGGTCGTGTTAAAATGAAGAGAGAATTCACCCTCACGTACACATTTTAAATCATTTCCCTGCAAACATTTGGAAGACGATTGGCAGAGAAGTGGATTTTGCGATGCACCAGTGATTCGCCCAAGTGTTTTTGGGAAAATGCATCGCTTTTCATATGCTCAAGCAATGAATGCGCGAGTCACGAAAATTTTCAAAATGTTCCTTCGCTCATTTCGGGGATTGTTGGAAGATGGATTTTTGAAAAATATTCAAAATCTGTCATGAGAATATGAAGCAGGCTCTGAAAAATCGTTAAAATTAATCAAAAAGTTGAACTAGTCTAGTTTCGAAGCAACGCCGCATTATATCGAAGCGAAATAAAAACAAATTCACAAAAAAATTCATTGAATTCGGACAGAACAACGTTGCTTCGGAACAAATGGCTGAGGACTCTTAAATGGACTTCGTTTGCCACACTTTTCGGCGAATTTCTTATAACCCATCTCGGCGGTTCATTGGCGAATCTTCCCGCCAAATCGGCCTTAGCAGCTTACAGCCGGTGATACCCGGATGATTCTCAGATGAGCTCAAAGGCAAATGCTTGATCTTCCAAACGATTCGCTGGCGATTCTCAGGCAATTGAAAATGTTTAAAATCAATCAATGATACGATTTCTGTAAAAAGAGCTTAAGCACTACTTTGTTTTCAGTGTAAGCTTTAAAGCGCTCCTTAATACACACTCAAGATGAGAAAGTTTAGGTGTGCAAAGCTGCCCGACACGGTTTTATAGCTTTAATATCTCAATTATTCGCTTCAAATAGAATTCTTATATTAATTTAATTTTTGCTCTTTGTTTCTTATACTCCCTTTTTGTCCTTTACTATTTTTGTCATCATGTTTCTAGGTAAGAACAATCATCAAGTTTCTAGGTAAGAACAAAGATATAAAAATAATTGATAATTTACTCAGAAAAGGCGATAAAAGTAAATAATCAATCTGTTATTATATAAATATAATTTAAATTAAAATAATCCTACTATTAGTAAAAATATTAATATCAAATAAAAAAAAAAAAAAACAAAACAAAAACAAGTAAAGTATACCATCTGTTATTTTTTGGCGAAATTAAGAAATCTGCGAAATCAAGAAAACTCCCAAAAGGCCGCGTGCATAGTAAACGCCGATTCAGACAGACAGGCAGGCTGAAATCTGTGTGAACAAACGAGATACAGATAGTTATCTATCTCGCTTGTTCACACTGCCTACCTGCCTGTCTGAACTAGCGTTTACTATGCACGCGGCCTTACAGTAGCAAAGTAGCATTTAGGGAGGATTTTGAAAGAAATTTCAAAGAACTGTTTTTATTGAAAATTTTATTTCTGTAAGCTTTAACGCAATGTATGTTAACGAGTATTTTAACATAATATTTATAAGAAGATATCTAAAAAGTTAATTATTTACTCCAGATTTATTTAAATTCAATTTCACATCGAAAATATGGCATCGCTTTTGATTTATTTATTTTTTTGTTCAACTTGAGCGAATTTTTATTTTAATTGATTTTTTTTTTGGCCATTATTTTTTTGTTTTTTTTTTTTTTTTTCACTTCTGCGCCTCTTTATAATAGTCATTAAATTACTTATTTTCTTTTGTTTATGATTTATCAATTCCTACCGTCCTCACACAAATATATATTAAGTATAAAAATTCATGTATTTTTTTCTTCTAAAATATTTATTCACAAACAAAAAAGAAGGTATATAATACCACAACAACACTATGTACATATCAACAATAATAATATAAAAAAAAAAAAAAAATAAATGATTTAATATATGTATGCAAGCACGTTATCGATTGCTCTTGGCAACAAAACATCAACGCCATCACTTCAACCACAATTCCTTTGTTCCATTGTGTGTTGTCGAGCTGAGCACCGTTTGCACCGTTCATTTGAATACATCTATTTATTATTAACAACGTTGTTCAAACAATCAAAACAAGCATTGAAGCAAAATTAAAATTCCACACATTAGTTATTTTTAGTATGCTTTCAGAGTTCAAGGCATTCAAACGTAGCAACCACACTTCATTTTTTTTTTTATATTATTTAACTCTCCTGTACAAAACAAAAAAGTCATATAAATGCATACTCTAGCTTACCACAACAATAAAATATTAAATATTAATTTGAATTTCAACAAAAAAAAAACACTTTCAACAATACTCATTAAAAAAAAAACAAGTGCTGCTTAAAGTGTTCAGATATTTTATTTAAATAGTTTTTTTGCTTTTTAACACGATATCGATAAAGTCTAAATATAAATCTACGCTGTTGTTTATAATACTAAAATGCAAAAATAAACAAAACGAATAACAAATGTTAGCTTTATGATGTCAAGAAGAGTCAGCCAGTTAGTCAGTCAGTTGAGTCAGAAAGAGATGGCAAAATGTTGTCTTTTATTTGTTCCGTACAGCACAGCCACATGACGCGCCTCTACAACAGCTACGAGCGTACTAAAACGAGAATTTCATTCAAGAAACATGAATTTGCAAAATTTATTTCCTATTCAGTGCTGCTTCTACTACGTCTAATACCACTACTACTACTACTATTACTACTACAACAGCATTTTACTACTTTTTGCTCGTTTGGTTAATGGCATGTTTGTATTCTATGTAAAAAACTTGTCTCTTCTACTACATTCGCATTTGTTTTAAGGCAAATAACAGCTGATTCAAACACAGACCTGTTAAGAGTTTAGCACACCATGTCGTATGCTTGATATCAACGAACAGTTGTTCGCTCTCACTGCCTCGTGCCTCTTTGATTGTGAAACTCTTTTCGTTTTCTCTTAGTTTGCATGTTTATCAGGTGCACTCTTGGTTTTTTCTTGCTTTTATTTAATATGTTTATTATGCCGTTTTTTGTCTTCTCATGACTGACTGACTGCATTGAGCGTATCTTTCGTTTTTTTCTTTTTGTTGTTTATTAAATGATTAGTTTTTCTCTGTTGAGTTTAAATTTCTTTAATTAATAACAATTAGTTTACGTTAAGATTTATTTTTAAAATTCTATTATTATTTTTTCAAAATGCTGACAAAAATGTTTATATGCATACAAAATTACAAAAATATTTGCATAAAATTGTTTGCAAACACAATATTTGTCTTTATGTAAACATGTATGTCTGTAACGTTGCTCCCGGGCTCAGCCGTATTGCTTGTCTTCTGTTGCTGCTGCACTTGCAGCAATTTATGCGCGCCTCGTACAATTGCTGTTGTAGAGTGAGTAGGTGCGATTGTGTTTATGGTATTTTTTTTTTTTTTTTAATTTTTCTTTAAATCGATGTTAATCTTGCAGAATGCTAATAACAGTTTCTTAAAAGACTTCAAAACATTCTCAATTAGTTCTGCAGTTTTAAACTTTTAATATCTCTTTTGAACTCAAGTCTGTAGGTGGAGATGAACATTTGGTGTGGACTGTAACATTGATTTAGAAATCATCAAATTCAACCGTTTGGTAATTTTTAAATAATTATCTAGTGTTTATTATTTGAGTTGAAGTTTCGTAAAAGCGTTTTGTCGCTGTTATGAAAAAATAAACAAATAATTAAAAATTTAATATCCAGGCAATAAAAAAATTGTAATAATGCACTAAGCTGCTTACTTTATAAAAAAAAAAAAAAAAAATTAAAAACAATCAAGTTGCCTGAAAGTAATAAAAATAATTTTGTAAAATTTAACTGTTTTTTTGTATATTGTTTTATGATCTCAATTAGCTAAACACGCTTTTACTCTCTGTAAGATCTGCAATTTTTTGCAAAAGATGTGATGTTCAAACAGATATTTATTTTCTATGACTGAAATCACGCGGTGATTGGTTCAGAGCCTGTCAAAATGTTTTGTTGTTGCTTTTAGAGCTCAAATGTTAAAAACACCGATGTTTTCAGAACGCTGTTTAATTCTTCATTCTTTTGAGGTGTTCACTACGACGATCAACGATCAGAACAGCTTTGATTTGCAAAGAACAAAAAATGTTTGCTAATTATAGACCAAAAAACAATACACATTTAAAATAAAACACAAAAAAGTTCTAAGGTCAAACAGATAAATAATTATATGTCAAACTTTATATACTTTATATATTCTAAAATTTAAGAACTCGTCGCTATTTTAGTAAAAAAAATGATTAATTCCCAAATTTAAAGAGTAGTTTTTATTTTTTCCAATATTTTTTTTCCAAAAATATTTAAAATTTGTTTTTTTTTTAATTTTAAATTGATGAAAAATTTTTAACAAATGGAAAATTTAAATTATTTTTTGAACTTTGAAACTTGCTTGCAAGAAAACCATAGCAACCATTTTTGTTTCGTTTATATTTTTAGAAATACGTTAAATTCTGGTTTAAATAACATTTAAAATTTGAAATCCAAAAGTATACAGAATGACATACATTTAAATATTTGGAACCAGATCTTAATAGTACTTCATATAGTATAATAAATAAGATAGCTGCAGAGCTGAAAGCCGAATGTCAGAATTGTCAAAAAACATCAAATGACAAAGATCATCAAAACGAGACTAAAATTATTGGTATTGATTTTGACAATTCAGATTCTGAGAGAATAGCCCTACAGCTACCTTGTTTATTATACCATGTCGCTAAGTACTTAAATTTTATACAATAAACTTTATTTCAAAGTATCTGAATGGTCTTTTCTAAGATATGTTCGACATTATCGAATCGTCGTTTGTTTGCTCACTCATGATCGTTCGTTGGCTGTGAACGTTCATTTTAAAACTCCATGAATAACTCATATGTTGAAGATTGAGTCTTTAATCGATTGTAAGCATATTTTTGAAGTAAAAAATTGCTACTCTCCTTGACAGCGAAAAAAAGTGCAATTTTGTTCAATTCAAAAAACAATATTGATATAAGAAAAAAATAAATAAAACACTCTTAAGTTTACACTCCCAATACTTCTCACACATACACTGTTTTGACAATGTTTTATACGCTCCACATTTTTCAAATAAACCAAACGAACGCACAACAAAACACAATTTCAGTAAACGATCGCATATAATTGCTAGATTTATTTGAACTGTGAAAAATACGCTCACAAACGATTAAATATTTCATCTGCCATGATAACTCATTTTGCATTTTGCGATTGTTGTTTATCATGATAGACACTTAAAGGAGTCTGCATGCAGTGATTTTATAAAAACAAATTTCTCATGAGCGCGCTTGGCAAATCAATTGTTCGTTTCTCATATGAGAACACGATGGCAATGTTTTCGTGGAACCGATTCCGATTTCTTTCTTATCATGATAGGATACAATTGTAATATGAGAAGATTGCATTTTTAATCATTCATTAGCGAGTTTTTTCGCACCTTCCATGAAAGTAAAGTTAAAAAATCCCCAAAAGATATTTTTGTGTTTTTGTTTTTACTCTATAGTTTATTAAAATTTTGAGGTTTTCATCACGCATTGTGATTGCTCTAAAATTTAATTTCTTCAAAGAAATTAAAATTTGTATGATAGAAAATGTTTTGATACAATTTGACAAGAAAAACAACAAAAATTTTGTCGATCACGTTTTATTTTGTTGAAGATATGCCACATCAAACTATCACCGTGGTTGATCGATCTAAGCCGGTGTTAATAATTTGTCTAATATTAGCTGGTACTCGAACTTAAATTTTCCAATTCAAGGCATGTGTGTGCTACACATCTTACCGCACTCACTAAACTTATCTTCATGTAGGGTACATAGAGACTGTATAAAGCTGTCTCGCACTCAAACTGGTTTAGATTTTTGTACATCATGACGTATGAGTAATATTTAAATTTTTATCATTGGCTCTTTTGTACATATTTGTAAAAATAAATAAGAATTTTAATATTTAAGTATCAAAAAATGTATTCCTTAATAATATTTGGTGAACTATTTTAGTTTGATGTTTTATTCTTGCCACTGTGATCCGATATTCTGGTCCATTTTCCAAACGATTAATAAGTCGAACAAGACGATTTAGAAAATTTCACATCATAACTTATAAGCTAAACATTTTGTAGAATTGACTTCTTAACTGGTAAAGACGAATACATACGTTTTGTCAATGAAAAAAAAAACCCCGTTCATCATGTTTTCATTAACTTATTCATTGTTCATTCAACTTATTCGTAGTGTTTAACCAGTTTTGTGACAGCACCTGTTTTAACGTTCAGCAATTAAAGGGTTAAGCATTTCGTTTGCATTTTAGACATATGCGTTTTATATGTTCTCAAACAATCAAATAATTTACATTTATTAAATTAATAATTCAAACTTAATAATTTATTTATCATTCCCCTTAGTTTTCCACTTCATAAACAAGTTTATTACTGCATTAATCTCGGTACACCGCTCTTAATTAAGGTATTCAAACTTTTAATTTAATTATTCGATAAGTTTTTTTTTTTTTTTGCTCACTTTTAGAAAAGTTAGTTCTTTTGTATACCTCAGTAACAGCTTACAATTCAATTTGTATTATTTTAATCTCTTTGTGGCTTAGTGTTAATAACATTAATTTATTCTCTCCACTCAAAGAAATGCGCTCTTCATTCAAGTGTGTTTGTATGAAATATTAACACATTTTCGCGCAGTGCTCCTAAAACCTTGTTATTTAGCCAGTTATAAGCATGATTCTAGCATATTTACACAGCTAAATCGATTGTGTTAACACACTAAATAGTGACAGCTGTTGATGACAGCGCTGATTACAGTAATTGCCGTCTCGTTTTCTCACTTCCGACTCGTTTGTTGTGCGACCTGTCTGGCCTTGTCTGGTCTGGTTTGGTCTGGTCTCGCCTTGCCTGGCCCGGTCTGGCCTGGCAAATTCGTGTTTGCTGCTGCTCTTTTCGTTATGCTTTGGTTTCTTGTTTTGGGGGTTCTACTTTGCTACTCTTGCATGTTTTGCCAAGAGTTTTGCCTCTTATGTGGAGAGTTAATACTTGTGATGGTTCTCGCTTGCATTCAACACATGTTGGCCGACTGTTCTGCTTGTTGTGTGTTTCCACTACATAGAACATGGCTAAATATTTCGGAAAGTTGGTTACATTTAATAGTAGTTAATTTTTTATAATCTCTGCTTGCAGCGAGTGAGTGAACCCATGCTCGGAGTTCGTGTCCGTTGGTTGTATGTTGGATTCGAGCTTCATTGTACTGCTTAAATGGAGCACTATAGCAGCAAGCTTTGGCATTGCATTGCGGCGTTCCGTTGGTAGTGTCTGGATTTGAGTATTTTTTTTTTGTTTTTTTTAATACGCTCTGAAGTTCTTCTGACATTCCGAAGATTCTTTTTTTGTTTTTTGTTGGTGTTGTTTTATCAAGTTGCGTTTGATGTTGACGTTGGCCCGTTGACTTGGTTAGGCTTGGCCTAGACGGCCTGCTGTTTCTTGGTCTTGGTGTAGTCGTAGGTCGTTGTTAGTTCAGTGTTGTACACTTGTTCGTAATTCTTGTTGTTGTTTTTGGTGTTGTCGTTGTTGTTGTAGTTTTTATTATTGTTAGTGGTTCGTTAGTGAGCTTGTGCTTGGGTGACTTCGCATTGTTTGTTTGAGCTTCAGTGTTCCAAGTTTGACAACGTTCTGTGAATTTTTACATGTTTCTGCACTCTTGGGAGTTCTGACAGCAGTTAGACAGTCAAACAAATCGACAGACAGAGTTGTGACAGAGAGACGAACAAACAAACAAACAGACAGACAGACATACATACAGACAGACAGACAGACAGACATACATACATACATACAGACCGCGTGACAAGCCAACTGTGTGAGTGTGTGTCTATTTTGTGCCTGTGTGTATACGTTTATTTATATTTTTTTTTTAACATAGAAGTTTTTGCTGTTTCGCTTTCTATTTTTGTTCGTTCGTTATTAATTGAGTGAATAACAAATTGTTGTTATTCTTGTTGTTGTGCTGCTAGTTTTGTGGTTATTTTGATCACTTTATTGGCAATTTATTTCAAGTGTTAAAATGTTGTTTATTAATGAGCTAGATTTATATAAATTTATCGCCTGTTTTATTTTTAAGTTTTTTTATTAGGCGTAAGAAAATAATTTCTTTGTTTATGAGTTTGCAATTTTTGGCCACAAACTAAAATCAAGAAGTTTAAACAAGATACTTCTTAATTATAAATTCTTTGCATTATTTTTAAAATTTTTTTTCTCAAAACTACCGCCGCAAAAGTTTCCAAAAAAATGTACATCGAAAGTTAGTATTTATTTATTTTGTATAAATTAGCTGTAGTGACAAAACAATTAAAAAAAATATAACTTAACGAAAAATTATAAATTGAAAAAGCTATCAACTATGAGTTAAAAAAACAATTGCAATAAAATAATAAAAATAACTTTAAATATACTTTCGGAAATCAATTGCAACTATTCGGACAACGATTGTAAAAAGCTGCTTATCAATAACGATTAGTTCCGCCCAATTTTCTAGTCTACTGATTCCACTAGTCACACTTTTTCTTTAACATCTACCATTCACTTCGAATTTTAACAGTATTTTTATGAAAACTCTTACATAACCCCTGTTTATCTGAGTTAAGTATTTGTCAAGTATTACATCCATATGACTAGTAACGTCGATAAATTTCAAACAATCTTTTAAATGCATTAAGAAAAGTTCAGACACCAAATGAGCTACCGAAAATGACATGTCCGAGATCCGTTCTACTGTAATCAATTTCAACAATTGAGATGAATTGTGACCAGTTTCAGAGCAAATGTAACTAGTCGCTTATTAATTAGCCTTTAACTACTGTGGTGGTGGTAAATTTTACCCTCTTTAATTAAACTTTTTAGTTTTAGGAAAAGTGAATATGAAATAAAATCCTTGTTTCGTTTAACTAGAAGTTTGATTTCTTTATTTTATTACTTTATTCATTTAAAAATGTGTCATCTAATTCCAATTAAAAGCAAATAAATAAAAAAAAAACTTTTTTTTGGCAAAATTTTCTAAAAATTAAACATGGGTAAAATTTACCACCACCACAGAATATACGCCAAAATATTTTACCTCAGTAGTTAAAGGTTAAATATGCAAATATAAACTTAGTTTGGCATTTACCGCAAGAGAATTCATTTTAATTAAAACATAATTACTTTATCGTACGTTACACTTTCTAAGAATTCTAGCTTTTAATGAATTTCAAATTTGTACTTCTGAGGTTCTGAATCAAGGATTCTTTTATCGGTACTTAAATATATGGGAACCGCATAAAAATTATTTCTTGGCTAGCTTGAAATAGAAAATTTCAAAATTGAACAGTTTTTCGAAAAGAATGTTATTGTAAATAAAAAAAAATATGTGGTGAAAGAGAAAAAAATTTAATTTTTTTAAGAAATATATAATTTCGGAATTTAGGCCCAGTTTCAATATTTTGAGTAAAAAAGCGGGTTTGTTTTAACGGGCAACCCAGGCACGAGTAGTTAAGTCTCAAAATAATTTGGTTTTTTAAATTTTTAGTTAAGTCTTAAATTAAAAATTTTTTTATTGCGTCAATAGTGACGGTTATACAGAGTTGAGTAAGAGTTGAGTCACTTGCGGCTTGCAATATATCTCCTCTTCAGGCAGCCTGAAAGAAAAAGTTTGAAATTAGAAAAATAAAAACATGTTTCGTGCAAGAAATTGGACTTTATTAATTAAATAAAGAGTAAAAATTATATTTTTTATTTGATTTTTGTCAGTTCGTGCAGAATGTATTTCTTAATTATTAAAAAATAAAACAAGATTTAAGTCTTTCGAATACTTTTCGAATTAAAGTTTAAAAAAATTTCATTTCGAGAAAAACTTGTTTAAAGAGAAAGGCATAAAAATTTAGGTAAACATCTCTTAAATGGTTTTGAATTTTATTCTATATTTTTATGTACATATTCTTAAAATGTTTTTCAAAATAAAGAAAAAAATAAAAATTCGATAAATTAAAAAAAAAATTGAAACTGGGCCTTAATTAAAACGTTTCTGATCTTCCATAAGTATAAATCTTTGTTTTGCATTTTTTAAAATAAATTTTGTAAAATTCAAACTATAAAAGATGACCATCGCCATGATTTTGAGACAAAAAGTACATTTTCAACTTGTTTCAAACTTTATATTTTTGGTCATACAAATGTGTACTCTGTTTTTAGATAAAGTGTTTTACCGCCGCTATGGCTCCTCCCAAACATGGTGTTTCGAAATGAGGTAAAAATATATATTTTTTATCTAGTTTCTTATATCATGTCAAAATACATGGCACCTCAAAATCTAAGAGCAACTTTTGATAACAAAAAATTAAAAAAAATAATGAAAGTTTATTTAATATATATCAATTGAAAAATTGTTCAATCAATCTTATATTGCGATTTTGTGCGATGCCTAGTAAAAAAAAATTAATTTTTCTTACGTAAAAATTACATCATATCATCATACCTATATAAATATTATGTATAATTCGACCCCAAGTGCTGGATCAAGATTCAAGTTCAAATAGCTCCCACCTATATAAAAAGTGAGCGTGACAAGTCTATTTTGGTTTTGCAAGCTTTATACTTCTAAGTGCTGAACCAAGTTTTAAGTTGATACTTCAAGTGTGTGACTGCGAGCCAACGAATTCCGAGTTCAATCCTCATCTCGGGCAAAAAGTTTTTTCTTTCTTGAAAACATGAACATTAGCCGGGCGGGGGTCATTTATCGATGATTTGTGCACAAACATTTAATAACACTCATAACACAATTGATCATAAGAAGCTCGGTCAAAGTCCTTTCAAGGGCTGAAATGAACAATTCGTTTTTTTTTCCTCAAAAATAGCATATCGGTGTACTTTTTTGAAAAACCGATTCTTCAGGTTGATTAAAATTTGAAAAATTTTGTTCGATCTTTTTGATTCTGTTCAATAATTTTTTAATCACTGTGAAAAACATTCTTGAATGATTAAAACGTAAACCTCAATAATTTTAAATCTTATCTCTTTTGTAAAAAAAATGTTTAAAAACAAAAACTTTTTAAAAATAATATATCGCACACTAAATACAAAACAGTCACAACTCAAAATTTTTTTATATCGATTTTTTGTTATAAATCAATTCACAAAACACAGATCTCACTATTTTTTTCATTATTTTCTTCATTAACTGGAAGAATGAAGTTTGTGTGCTTAAATAAAAATTGCTTTTCTTCTGCAGTTTCAACCAAAGGGTTTTATTTTTCGCTTCTCCTGAAAAGTCATGTTTTTTGAGTTGTGACTGTTTTGTATTTAGTGTGCGATATGTCTATAATATAATATATGTCTTTTTTAAAGATGTTAGAATAGCGTTTCGTCGATAAATCAATCTTATATTTGTTCGTATATTTAACGCAATGTAAAATAAAAGTCGCGTTTTGTGTCTATCAGATGTACGGTTAACCGGTTTCGTTCGGGTTGTTGGAGAAGTCAATTTGTATTTTGTCGATTATGTGATTAAAGATTCGGATACATTGCAGCAAAAGATTTGCATACAAAGAAAAAGGGTAAATAAGTTCGATTTTCGGTGTAACAAATGAATACGGTTGAACATTATTTGAAAGTCCCAATAGTGGGGTGGATGTCACTTGTCATGCTTAAAATTTACTTACAGTCTTATTCTGGTACAACATTTTTACAGTTGTCTATCACCAGAAAAGGGGTCTTCATATTATTTATATAATTTTTAAAGATATACAAAGGGAGCTAAAACCGTACTCTTGATTCTTCTTTATATCAAAGTGTAAAAAAATAGTCCAACGATCTAATTGAAATAAAATGAATGTTAAATTAAACAGTAATATTTCATCTACAAAATATCCGTGTTTTACACCAAATCTAGGTTTTAGGGTTAAATTCAAAAGTCGATGAATGCAGAAATAATATCTTCAAACATATTAACAATGTCACTAGGTCTCTTGTCAAGGTAGTTAATGTTCAATTTCGTACCGAAATATATAAATAATATGATTGATTAATAATAGAAATAATAATGAGTGTAGAACAAAATAAATCAATTGTTTAAATAAATATTTTCTATCGCAATCATTACCTTGAAAATAGTTTGAAAAGAACAAAATAACACTCAAAATGTGTTCATTCGTCAAATTTTTCCGTGACAATTTTTCTTGTTAAATTGATACCAAAATCAGTTCAGGGGCTTCCCACAAATTACTTATTTTTATTACTTTTTAAATATTTAAGATTTTGTGAACATCGTCAGTGTATTTTTTTTTATGCATTACCGAAGAGATGAACATTTTGGCTGACTTTAAATTTGCATGGGTGCCAGGAATATTTTATTATAACATGTCGTTGTATACCAAGAGTGGTGCTTAATAATGTTCGTTCTTTTACTCATGAATTTGTTGTTGTTGTTGGGGGAAGTCTGATTTATACCTTGACACTGTACAAGATGGAGTCCATATTTAACCTCAAAAAGGATAAAGAGAAAGTAGCGTAAGGAGAGAGCGTAATAGAGAGCAGACAAAGGAAACTCTTTGCGTGCGCCGAACTTAACTGAATTCATTTCAATGTTTTTTTTTTTTTAAAACATAATATTCTTTTTTTTTTTTTGCAACTGTTGTACTGAGTTGAACCGGAGAACGAAACAAGCCCAACAATGCATGCATTTGCTGCAAACACGAAACTTTCTAATGCCTTCCAGACTAGAACAGGCCGAAACGTAACAGCCAACTGCAGCAAACATACCCACTCGGTTACACTCAGCACGTTATTGGCCCGAACACGACCGGTTTTCATTTTTCGCATCACTCCATGTCGTCGTTAGCCAAACTTTTTAAAATGAGAAACAGAGAAATGCAAAGAAAAATATTGCATATCTATAGATATACATGTAGGTACATAAAATATACCTAGATAAGTACAATATGTACACAAATGTGTGCTTACAAACTTACAAATGTACGCAAAGAGCTACGCTAGAGATGAAATTCAGCGAATGACCAAAGTTAGTAAAGCGGAGTAAAGCTCCGTCGTATTCGTCGTCAAGTCATTCGTTGGTGTCGCAACGGTTCGTGGCCTCAAATCTCTGGTCTGATGTTGTTGCCGTTGACAACCACCCAAAAATTGAAGCAAATAAAAAAAAATTAAAAAAAATCAACACCCAGTCGTGGAAGTTTTGTCCTAGGCGAACCTAGAGCAAACTACTCGTTCGTACCTTGCGACCTACCCGACGCGTCGTGCGACAAAAACACAAAAGCACGATGACGGTGAACAACCGGCAAATGCTTCCCTATAATCATTGGCGCTATGGTCTTGTTGCCTGTTGTCGAATAAGAGTTCCTTTTCACAGTCGTTTTTCGTACTTGTAATCCGCCAGCGAAAGCCGCTTGTTTGGCATTCGCCGCCTAGTTGAGCGAGTACAATATTTATTCTATCGACAACGTCAACGACGACGACGACGACGACGACGACGACGCACCTAGAGACGATTTTGTCAGCTTCGCATCCTGGAGTGCAATTCGGTGCAGCTCAGAGCGCTACAAAACTGTGCAAAGTAGAGTGTGTGATCTAGAGTTGCTTGGAGCGCGTGGACCGAATGCTGATTCACGAATTCAGCGCAACGACTTGAAGAAATTGATTGACAGTCTGTGGCATCGTTCAAGTTGCGCGTTTGCTCGCTCATTTACTGGCCCAAACTAAAGAGTTTGCCTGGCTTAGATGGATGGACTTGGCTATAATAAATCTGCCGTAACAAACACACACTCTTATTGGCATACAGTGTTGTGCTCCACCAGCCGACAACAACTACTACAGACGACAACGACTACAACTTGCTAGTGGTTAGTTAATCCGCAGAAGTGTGGCCAATTTTTGCAAGGTTTCCTTCTTCTTCTTCTTCTGATTACACTCTTGTTATGATTATTTTGGTGTTTTTCTTTGTGTTAT
Source organism: Tetanocera ferruginea (assembly GCA_958299015.1). Classification (NCBI taxonomy): domain Eukaryota; kingdom Metazoa; phylum Arthropoda; class Insecta; order Diptera; family Sciomyzidae; genus Tetanocera; species Tetanocera ferruginea. Next base: position 3,651,569 of record OY282643.1, on the reverse strand, counting down.
TTGCTGCGGCGCGCATGCATTGATGTTGAGTTTTTAGTGAGATTTTTGCAGTTTGTGGCAACGCTTCAGTGAAGAATCGGAAGTGTTAGTAGTGTGTGTGTGTAAATTTGTTATAGTATTTATTATTGATCAATAGCAACAGCAACACAACACAACAATAACAACAAAATCAGCTACAGCTAAAACAATAATAAATAAAAAAAAAAAAACTAAAAATAAGCAACAATTTTGAAACTTTCGTGTGTCTCTTTTAATTAGAAACAATCTAACTGAACTATTTAAAACCACAAATAAAAGAAAAATAATAATAAAAAAAATAACTCAACAAAAGCTAGAACAGTAAATTCTGTACTTTCGCAACGCTTAACTGGCGAGCATTAAGCGAACTACTAACAGCAGCCGCAGCAGCAGAAGGAACTAGTTTTTTGTTGGTGATGCCTCTGGTTAAACAGCGAAAAATGAGTCGATATAAGGTTTGTATGAAAATATTTATTTACGTATACGAAGAGTACTTAAAAAAATAAAAAAAATTAAAAGCAAAAACTTGTGAAGAAGAGTTGTAACCAATCTTCTTATTTTCGAGTTATAATGTTTATTTTTTTGAAAAATTTTCATCTTTAACATCAAGTCAAGGACTCTGAGCTAGAAATCAATAATAATTTATGTCGAATTAACTTCAACAAAATTTTTGTCAATTTTAATGTCTATGAAAAAAAAATTCTTTTGAAAAATTATCTTATATAAATAACTCTTCTCAGTGAAGCCTATTGAGTATCTTAAAAAAAAAATTCTTAATTAAATGGCTAATTAACACGTTAAAGCTTCGTATTTTGCATCATGCATGAAAATATTTTCGTGGTAATTATTTCATTAGTTTAAAGATCTAGACAATTTTATAGATTTTAATAATTTTAAGTAGTTGGTTATGGTAATACGATAAAATAAAAATAAGTTCTTCTGTGTTACTATTTTGAGAGAATGATGCTCTATAATTGAACGCAATTTAAATTTGGCCATCGCTATTCTTTGATGAAAAATATGGCGTTATTCCTAAAAAGTTAAAGGATAAACATGGTTCAACATTTATGAAACCTAAGTAGACACCATACAAAGTTATTTTTTTTCTTTCGTTATAAATTACTATAACTGTTTAACCCTTCCCCAGCCGCGGCGAAAAAGTTTTTTCAATAAAAAATTTTTCTGATCGGTCATCACCTCTCTGCAGACAATGCCAAACCTCAGAGAGCAAGTAATGCCATGTAAAGCTTCTTGAGAACATGAACTTAAGCCGTTCGGAGTTGGCATAAAACATGTAGGTCCAGTTCTCAACTAAAACAAATTGTTGGTTATTCAATGGCTTGGTAAATCCAATATTAAAATATAACTCATAGCTTCTGATATAACGCTAGGTCTTGAAACATTTTAAAATGCTTAAATTACTCTCGTAATAAAATAGGTTTCCTTTTAGTTGCTGTGCATCAAGACTTTTGAGATTCTAGAATACTGAAAAAGCACCTAAAAGTCAGTCTTTTTGGATCATATGAATTGGATTTTCTTGTATACTTCTAATCTCTTGCTATTTTGTATTAGAAGCTTTGCAAATAGAATGTTTTGAATTTGAGAAAATTTTTGTCAAAAATAATTGTATCATAAACTGTTAGGCTTGACCGTCGACCAGTTACCGTTCAATACCATTTTTTTTTTAGTGCACTCAGAAAAATAACAGTACATTAAACAACCGTAAAATTGACATTTTTAGTTGACAAAAGTCGTCCGACATTAAAAAATGTTAAAATTGATATTATCGTAATGTACTTTTTACATTACGAAACCTACATTTAAAAATATATAACTGTCACATTATGTTATTTTAACACTTAAAATATCAAAAAGTGTCAGTACATTAATGCAGATAAAAAAAAATGTATTAAAAAATAATTTGGAATCGAACCTAGGCTCCGGGCATCCAAAGCCACACTCATAACCTGTGTGCCACGGTCACCTGTATGTCTCAACGGCTCAGCTCTTAAAGAAACATTACATCTGCTTGTTGTTATGGATATGAAATACTATCAATTGTACAGTAAAAAATGATGAATTAAAAAACATTTTAAATGTTATTTTAACATTAAGAATTGATATTGCAACGTAAAACATTACATTATCAATTTGATATTTTTCTTATCAATTCAACACAATACATGTTTATTTAACATTTTCTTACGTAAAATCCACAATTTCTGATTTACATTGGAAATAACATTACAAAACGTTAATTTTACATGGTCGCTTTTTTCTGAGTGTGGTGATGTCCATCTATATCAGTGGTCGGCACATATGAAGCACATGCTTTGCCAAAACTCTCACGTATTTTCATGCTTTTTCACTCACTCGACAAACAACTATTGCCGAAGCAGCATTATTTTGAAGGATATGTAATTTTTTTGTTTCACTTTCACTTACAGTCTCATTGTTAATTTTGCCGACCACTGATCTATATGTACACAAACGATAAAGAAATCATAAATAAAATAAAACTAAACTCATACGTTGCTTGAACACAATTTAAAAAAGAATTACGATCTTTTCTTAGTAAGCAAAATCCTGGAAAATACATTAAATATATTGAACATTGAAGCATTTGTAAAAAACATTGAAGGAAAATTTCGATGTGGTTGTATATGTATATTTAAATGAGAAATCTGAAAAAAAACAAGTAAAGAAACTCTAAAGTCGGTCAAGCCCGACTGCGGAATGCCCAAAACCTTCTATCATATTTAAATATATATTGATTTGCTTAACCAAGTATAAATTAATTTTTCTTTTCAAAATCCATGTATTCCTTTACAGTTTGTAAAAGGTTTCATTTATGTGGTTTGTATTGGAGCTAGGCGTGTTCGTAAGCGGGTGACGCCCATTTTGTGGGCACACCTTAATTTTGATATAAAATCCTCCCTTACCAAGTTTTATCCCTGTAGGTCATATATAAATGTTTTTTTAAGATATTTTCAATATTGTGGGTTGTATGGGAGGTGGGCGACCCTGACCTTTCAGGTTTAAAGTATTATTTAAAAAAAACTAGTTAAAATAATTAAAAACAAGGTTTAAATCTTGACAACATCGGCACCTATCGGGTGCAAAACTGTCCTATCCTTCAAGCTGGAACTAACGATACACATTCATAAAATTTCGTTGCAATCGGTTGGGTGGTTTAAGAAATTGGCGTGTACCAACATAGTGACACGTGTTTTTTATGAATTAAGACTGTGTGAAAAGTTTGCAAAAATAAAAAAAAAATGGAGGTAACTACAATTTTGAACATCCAGTAAAAGCAACATTTGAAGTTAAATGCTAAAGAACGAGATATATTGAGTAAATCTTAAAATATCTATAAGATTTCGATCCGAAGGCATATATTGGAAAGGGGGAGAGTGTACAAAATTATGTTTTCAAAAACTGAGCACAGATTCTGAAAGTGCAATTAATTTTGCATCGGATAGATAGGTTTAAGATTTCATTTCTATAGAAAATACACTCGTTGAAAAGAGCAAAAAAAAAACGTTCTTTTCGGACCAGGTGGTAATGGGTTAACTAATGCACAAAATGTGCTGACTTGGTTTTAAAAATAATAAATTGTGAATTGAAGAATTCAACCTGGAGTAGCCATAAAGATTTTTAAATCATATGATGACCAAAACAGAATTAAAAATTTTCTCATTGTGAGGCTAATATTGATAGGCTACAGAATAGATTGCATTTTATTTATAAATTTTAGCAAAACCCAACTAAAATTAATATAAAATTAATTTTTAATAATTTTAATTTTTTATAAAATTATGTTATATTTTATGGGTCAAATGAATGTAAATTTTTTTTATGAAAAGTGTGTGAATTTTTTTTTATATATTGCTTATTTTTCATGAAAATAAAATTATAATCATAAAGTACTATTTTTATGAGAGAATTAAAAAATAATGATGAAAAATATTGAATTAAAAATTGTTGTACATTTTAAAATAAGTTTTAACATTTCTTTATCAGAGTAAAATCTCAAAATACCAAAAAAAAAAAAAAACGGGTCTCTTTTTCGAGCAGTATATCTCGGGCTTGGAACGTGTAAAAATCCAAACTTCTGTTGAAGAACACTCACTTCACTTAGAATTGACAAAGATTTTTTCAAACAAAATTTGTTTGAGTTTAAAAAATGATTATAATTTGAAGAAAAAAGAGGTGCATACGATTAAGTAGATCCTAAAAGAATCTCTATGTTTCTTCCATAACTAAAATGGTCAATTTGTTTTTTTTTTATATACATATCGGCAAATCCAGAAAAAGTAAACCAAAACCTTAAAAAATAAAAATGCTTCAAGTTCAATAAAAATACATGGAACGTTTAAGATATTCTTTGTGTTTTCCTGCGGTAAAAGCATTTTGAAAAAAACATATTGTATCATATTGTATCATTAAATTTTATTATTGAATGTATTTTTAATCTGTAGCAAGTTAAAAAATTGTAGGTTTTTATTTTTTGTAATTTGGTATTTCGCGATTTAAATATCAAAGCAACGTTATACAATATTCACAATTGAAACATTTTATATTGAAAAGTGAATATTAAAATTTTTACAAAAACTTATTTTCTATCGAAAAATAAAATTTAAAAAAGTGATTCAAGAGTAAAACGTGAGTGACAATTTTTATTGATAAATTGGATTTGGAAAATAATTGCCTGGCATAATTTACGTCTCGGATTTACTTTTAATATAAGATAAGTTAATTTTGCATTTGTTTTAAATCAAGCAGACGCAATTATTTTTCATTAAAAAAAGCTTTTGAAGAAGTGAAACGTTAGTGACATTTAATTATTTTTTTGTTTAGTTTTATATTAGAAATGAAAGAAGATGACGAAAATCAAGAAAAAATGAAAAGAACGTATGAAAAAAAAGATAGAGAAAAATTAGTTAAATCCGGAGTTATATAAGAAACAAAATTTAGCAAAGATTAAAAAGATCTAATTAAATCACTACTTTAAGTCGTTAGCCTCGATGGAATTGCTAATAGGCCAGTCATATAGTCAAATTTGGCGCGGTTTTTGGCTTTTAATGAGCGTAAGGAGGAAAAAATTAAGCGAAGTAGAATCGGAATAAATTTTGGTAAAATGATATATTTCTGAAATAGTTTTTGTGTTGTTTTTATATTATGAATTATTTTTTTAACTATATTATGCTATACATAATTCTTTCCATACACATTTTTTTTCTTTTTTGTATAAAAATGTCCTTAATATTAAGAAAAAAAAATTTTTTATAAAATAGGCTTAATAAAGTTCACCAGAGTAACCACGATGCAAAAAAAGGACAATTAAATTTGATTTGAAACGTGAGTGACATCGACGTGAAACGTGAGTGACAAAATCAGTATATGAAAAAATCTTAAAATTCTGAGGAAAACTAAATTTTTTCCTGCAATTTAAATTTCTACTCAATTTCGTTACGGAAAATTACTTTATTCCTTATATTAACTCAAACAATTCGCAGATTTTAAGCAATTTGTTGGAAGAACTCGAAAAATTAAAATCGTGCGAAAACGTGAGTGACACACCATTTAAATAGATTTTTTTCGAAATGTGTAAATATATATAAAACTTTTTTCATGAACTTATTAAAGTGAGCCTAAGACTTATTGTACCCATATAATTTTATGTGAAAAGCTCTTATTTCTGATGGAGAAAAACTTATGTTTACTGTTATGACTGAAACGTGAGTGACACTGGATTTGCCGATATGTTTATTTTGCTAGTTTCTACGTAATCTTTTCTTGGTGCTATAGGCATTTTATCATGACGAAAAAGTAACGTTACATACAAAATTACATACAAAATTTTTTTTAATTAAATAGGTCAATACTTTTTTCAAAAAATACAAAAATTTTTAATTTTATATCTTAAACCGTTATTTCGAAATCATCTCATTCATCTTAAGTTTTTAACAAGAGCACACCAACGTTAAGGTTGTATCAATTTTGCACATCAATTCATCAATCAATCGACGCAGACTAAAAATATTATTTTTTTTTATTAAGATTTATTTATGTCAGTTTCTTTCACAAAAACGCTTTATTTTATTTTTTAATTATGTACCCATTAACACTTCAAACAATAAAATAATATGTTCAACATTAAAATAAAGTTTCTTCTTAACAACTAAGTAAAAAACACAGAAATGAACAAAAAAAGCACAAAGCATAAAGCAAAAAGCAAAACAACAAAAAGAAAAACAAAAAATAAAATTAAAATTCAAATCTAATACAATTTTACCACCGCACACACAAAAACGCATACAGACACCAAGCACACACATACAAACTTTCTCTCTATTACAATTCCAAATACAATTTTTTCGCAAGTTCAATGAACTTGCCACGAATTGTCGTCGTTTTACATAGATTTGACCTGACCTAAAATACAAAAATTCATTTTTTGTATGTGGAGCAAATTCAACAGTGTGCAAACTACAAAAGCTTTTGCAGCAATGTTTTGTTGAACGCGTCGCACTCTCTTTCGCTCAATGTTTTCGTGCTTGTCATGGAAAATGAGCAACGAATTTTCTTTCTCTCTTCATCAGTTAATGCTATATTATTGCAAAAATAAAAAGAGAAAACATATTTTTAGTGATGGGTGGCTGGGTTGGTCGGTTTTGTCTTGTTGAAAGCTAAAGCACGTGAAACAGTATAGATTGAGTGAGAGCAAAGCAAATAGGTAAAAAGCAAGCAAGTACTCAGTGAGAGTATTTTCTACGACTGAGTACAAAAGTTCTAACAGCCACCCACACCAAAACTCGGAAAAGTTTAAATCATTGCTACATTAATTTGTCAAAATTTGATGTTTGGGGAATGAAAAGTTTTGCCATTCTCCTCCGCCAATTTATTTTTTGTTTGTTTGCTTTTGCAAAACAGTATTGAATTTTGTGTTTTCTAAAATTTACAATGCTAGAAACTTGAGTTCTTAATTTCGAATGTGAAGTTTTACATTCAATTTTAGTCAATAAATTTTGCTTTGCATCTAGAAATAAGTTTCAGTTATGTAAGCATTTCAATTAAAGCCGTCATTAAAGTTTTATATTTTATTATAAAACGCTTACTTTTGTAAAGTATTTTACTATATGATTAAAGTTTACTCAAATGCTATTCTCGTATCTTTAATCTTTAAATTTTTTATTATTATAATTCCGTGTGAGTTATCCACCTTGATAAAAAAATTAATCTATTTAGAAATTAAATTAAAGTAAGACAACTCAGACCGATCTATTTACCGGGAAATTTGTACAAATGTTTACATTTATTTCCTTTCGTGCCATTTGCATGAAACTATACCTCCATGTATCTTACCGATGGGATATGGACCGATGTTCAATACCTCAAATTTTAATTTTCGTTACAATTTTTGGTAGTATTTGAACTTTTCTCAATTGATAAAGTATAGTTTAAAAAATTCTTAGATATGTATTTCGTTATGGCATACATAGACCATATGCCATTTCGTAATGGCATATAAATATAAGCTGGTGTCATTTTTTGTTGTCCCGTCCATAGGTTATTTGGCCATACAACTATAACCAATTTTTGTATACAATTTTTCGAAAATAATAAACTATTGTAGCTGCTATATTCTACGGAAGTACTTTCATGCGTGGCCCCAAAAATAGCACTTCTCAAGAGATATATAAAAAAAGGAAAGAGATATATAAAAAAAGAAAAAAAAATTGTAGAAAAATTTACCTTCTTTCGTACTTTTTCGTTATAATCTTAGTATTTAGTAGAATTACAAAAAAAAAAAACAACAAATTGGCCATTTCAGCCCTTGAAAGGACTTTGACCGAGCTTCTTATGATGAATTGTGTTGTGTGTGTTATTAAATGTTTGCACACAATTGACCTAGAACTGGACCTACATGTTTTATGCCGACTCCGAACGGCTAAAGTTCATGTTCTCAAGAAGCTTTACATAGCATACCGATCAGAAAAATTTTATATTGAAAAAACTTTTCGCCGCGGCTGGGGATCGAACCCGGGCTCTGAGCATGCTAAGCCACACACTTAACCTGCATGCCACGTTCACCACCATTTGGTAGAATTACCACGATTTTTTAAGGGTTTCGTTTCGGTTTTTCTTCGATGTAAACTTTCTACTAAATTTTGGAATCTGCTCTGGGGAATTGAGATTCAGACTTCCCGGATACCAGTACGAAGTTCAACTGTATTTTTGTCTTTCTTCTTCCCGATCGTTGACATCATTCCAAAGGATTTCTATTAGATTCAGATCGGGACTTTGAGCAGGCCAGTTCAGATCTACAATTCTTTGATTCTTTGGATTTTGAGCTGTTGAGAATGTTTTCCCATCGGGTGCAATACGATTTATTTTTGTTTCGTCTCACCAAAAACTCTTTGTTTTTAAAATGAAGGGTCCATATTTTTGATTTCTATATTCCATATTCCATATTTTTGATTTTTGATATTATTTTTGGAAAGGAGTGATTTTTTTTCTGCTGGCTCTTCTAAACAGTCAATTTTTATTTAGACGTCTTCTAGTCTAATATTAGCACCAAAGTCCTTATTTATTTTTATCATTAAAAGGGCTGGGTTTGCACTTTCTAACAATTGTTCTATAAACCCGATTCTGCGTTTACCTTAGAAGATTCTAAGGTTTATTTTGTTTTGACTGAAAGGGGCTTCGCATATTGAATAATGATGTTGTAAACGATTTTTCTGGGACAATTCACAGTTTTTGGGTTTTCACTATGGTTTTTACTTTTTTTGAATATGTACATTTTTTATAAATATTATAAAAAAATGTGAGTGCCAAACGCTTGATTTTTTTGAAAAATTTCATAGCATATTTTGAGGCAGTTTTTGTTTTGTGCTTTATTGAAACTTCAAAAACTTTTGATATTTTTTTATTTTGAAATTTCCAATTTTGCAAAAAAAAAATTTTCATTTTGAAATTTTCAGTTTTACAAAAAAAAAAAAACTCGCGTGTAGCAACGTACACGTGGCAGAAGTGAAACTTCTTTAACAGTAAGAAATAAGAGATTTTAGTGTGAAATAGAGAGAGAAAGTATCTGAAAAGAAATTCAATCAATACGAAATGGAATAATAATTTGTTGATTCAATATTTGCATCCATGGACCGTACTGAATATGGTTTTTGGCGAAAGTGTCACATATTAACTTTTATTTCTTAATTTTTATTTTTTCCGACAAAAATAACAGTTTTTTGTGCCTTATAGTTTTTTTGGGCAAAAATAACAGTTATTTTCTGCCGTTTATTTTTCGGTCAAAAATATCAGGTAATTTATATTTGTTCAAGTCATTTTACCGATAAAAAAATTTTGATATTATTATTTTCATCTCATCGGTTAGACATTTTACACATGGTGTCAACAGTTCAATCTGTCAAGCGGCCTTTAAGAAAACACAAATTGCTTGATATTTTTAACGAAAAAATTAAAGTCACAAAATAACTGCTATTTTTGACCGATAAAATAAAAGTCAAAAGTAACCTTTATTTTTCCTCGAAATATACTAGGCAAGAAATTAACTTTTAAAGAATCAGTTTCAAATTTAAAAGCGACTTAATATTCGTGAGGCTGAGGACATTTGTAACATAATGGTAAAATTGAAAAAGTTTTTCGGCAATTTTTTTCATTTGAAAATTGTAAAATAACAGTTATTTTCAGTACTTGTTTTAGTTCAGTTGGTGTTTTAGTTGCTTTCGAATGTCTTCTCAACATTGTTACTTTTTGAATGCTGGATTGCATTTGCATAGTACTCTTTGAAGGAGCCTCCGAAAGCAGAGGCAAATCTTGTTCATTATTACCTCCTGCTTCCTGATCATAATAATTGCTATCTTGATAGAGGGTCTCATAAAGCAGCGAACGTTGATTGTTGAGTGTATAAACTTGGTTGGCTTTAAAATTTTGTTGAGATGCATCAGTGTGTTTTTGGGGATTGGTTCTTTGTAGATTCACCAAAATACACTGATGTTTCGTAAAAATGCATTTTGAAACTCAGTCGTTGTTCCAATCATCTTACCTTCATCATTAGTTGCAGACCCAGCTGCGGCTGTATTCTTAAGAGTTCTAATTCGCTCTCTATATTCACGAACGCGTTCTGCTCCTGTTTTGGCTATTTTTCTATGTTTTTTCCGTGCATACTTGTAGGATGAAAATTAATGTTACGGTTATGTTAATAATGTAATGTTAACGTTAATCTAATGTTAATGTTAATTATGTTATTTTCAGTATGTTACGCGTTCAGTTTTAATTACATTTTGTTTGGCTATTTATCATGTGCCTACGTGGCGTAAACGTATAGATTCCGGCCAATAAGCAACGATGTTCGGAGTTCAATTCTCGGCAGCGACAGTAATTTTTTTGAAATTTTCATATGAATTGAAAACGTTAGCCAAGCGTCACGAAAAAAGACCTTTAAATTTCACTTGCCGCCAAAGAAGTTTCACTTCAAAAATTTAACTTATTTCGTCATACCTTCTATAGTTTCCGTTTGAACTTTAAAATATTTTATAAATATTTGAAACTAAAAATTGTTATTTGCACAATTTAAAATATGTGACTGACCATCGCTGATTTCTAATTTAGCTAAAAGAAAATCAATACTTCATCTTTATTTTTTTTTTTATTAAAACAGGGCCCGTCATTTTTGACGGGAAATAACTAGTTACTATAACATAATTCCGTAAAATGTGAGTGCAGAACTCTTGATTTTTTGAAAAATTGCATTGCATATTTTAAGGCATATTTTGTTTTGTGATTTATTGAAACTTCAAAAAGTTTTTTATATTTTTTTTCTTCATTTTGGAATTTTCAGTTTTACAATTTTTTTTTTCAAAAATTTTGAAACTTATTTCGTTGTACCAACTATAGTTTCCGATTTAACTTTTTTACTTTAAGGTATTTTATAAATATTTGTCACTAAAAATTGTTCTTTGAATAATTTAATATTAAATATGTGATCATAGCTGATTCCCAATTCAGCTTAAAAAAAATAATATTTCGTGTTTTTTATCTTTATTAAAATCGGGCCCGTCATTTTTGACGGGAAAGAACTAGTTGTTGAAATAAAATTAATTACTTTTATGGACACTTTTTATTTAAATAAAGCGTTATGTTGTTTGAAACCCAATTGTGCTGTTTCTCTGTCCAACTGCAAACATTGCTTTCAGCAAAACATAAATCTTTTATTATATCAAAAAATTGTCAGCCTGAAAGTATGCACAGAAAATTTATTTTATACTTATCAGTGACAACATTGGTACCAACCTATCATAGGGCGGGCTTTTTAAATTCAACGAAGATATTGACTGAGAAAGTCAAAACTTTGAATCTTAAACAGTTTTTTTCACAATTGACAAGTGATGATTATGTAAAACTAAATTTTTTGGAGCAAATTTAAATTCGACTTTATTTACTTGAATTGTATTTCTGTTTAAAGAGATTTGGATTCTGCACCAAAAAAAAAATATAATTTTTAAAGACCTTATTGCACATCTACAGTCTAAACCTGAGTAACTAAAGAAATGTTCAAAATAAGCAACACTAAAAATTGAATTCTAGATAAATTAAAAATATTTCCACATGAACGGGAAAATATACAATAGCTCTGTGATGGAACTAAAACGGTTACGTCCATCACATCCATCTCTTATAAGATTTCTCAGAAGAGGACTCTACATTAAACTGCAAAGAAGGGTTGAACTGAAAAAAAGGAATTTTTCATTTTGAAGCACGTTCCGTCAAAGCAACGGATGAGTGTCATATTTTGGCCACTGAGAAGCGGCTGTGTCAACCGTTTGACTACAACTGCAATTTTTATCAACCTATGTATAATAAGTTTTATTTTACATCATCCCAAAAATGATGAATCTGTGAGTAAGGCGGAGGTAGTGATGGTGTTGAATTTTCTTAAAGCACTTTTTGTACACTACCAATATTCTTTGCCAACAATTAATTACCTCACTACGACTGCCGTGACGGTGTTCGACGGTCGGCCGTTTGGCATGTCATGCGCAATGAAGGCTGACGTTAAGGATATGAATATCTAAAACTAAAAATGCATTGAATTTTCAAGTGAAATTTTGCCAGAACTGCAACGATGTGTTTTTATTTAATGTAAACTCGAAACAACCCTAACTTTGTAGTGTAGGTACCCTAACACGTACATCTCCTAGGTTCCTTTCAAAGGCTGAAATGGGACGAAGTGGGCGGAGGTGGAGAAAGTTAGTGCGTATGTTTGTGTGAGTTTTGCTGCTGGTTTTACACTGTTTATTGCTGATGCTGGTGTTGCGTCGTCACCAACAACGTATAGAGCATAAGCGCAATAAACGAAGTACGCGCTGGCAACACAAGCAAAAAAAAAAGTGAAAAAAAGAAATGATTTTAACAAGAATGGAGGAACCAAAACGAATTCCGCATAAATTGCAATAGGGGTAGGTTGCTGGAACTGGGCCCAAGGGGCAACCGTGAGTATGCGGAAAAAAGCACTTTGCCCAGTTGCAGGATACAGGCACAAGATGGCGTTCTAATGCATTGTGTTTTTTATTTTTTTATTTGCTTTTTCTAAAATTCAACGAAGAGTTGTCTATAACATCGGTTCTTTCAGCGCACAAAGCAATGAGCGTGTACATATTTTCGCGTGAGCTTTATCACAAATTTAATTTACTAATTTACAGAATACCGTGACAATAAAGACAATAAAGTAACTTTTCGCTTAAGAAATTTGCTGGAGACAAACGTTTTAAATATTTTCGCAAAATTCATAGTTTTCTTTTTAAGTTTATTTAAGTTTATAAAAATTTAAAGACAAGGGGAAATGTTAATAGAATTCCAAGCAATTGACAGTAAGATGTTATAAAATATGCGCGATGTTCGTTATGCAATACAGAATAGTGAAGAATACAGTTACTGCATTCCAGGTTCCAATGCAGCTTGGCCTTCATACAATGCAATAGGTTCTGCTCCACACACAACCCACTTCCTGCCTTGATGTACATCGATTTTTTTGTCACAATGAAATCAAATATGGCTGCTTTTGAGAAATCATAAACCATTGTTTATGTCTGCATGCGTCACTTTTTTCTAAAAAGAAATTATATATAATTAATCGGAGTCATGAAATCATAATTGAAACAGATAATAATGAAAAAATGCAAAGGTTTTATGTAAAATATTATTAAATTTTCCAATTTTAAATTTATTTCATAAAAATCGAGCTATAGTTTTGAAGTTTACAACAGAAAATTTTCACTTCAATTTTATAAAAGTAAAGATTCGTTAAAAAGTGGTTCAGCTACAAAAATACTTAGTCTATGACCATCTAACGACCTCATGACCTTAGCCTTGGTTACTTCATACCAAACATTACAAACATCTTTCTACGTAAAAATACCTATCTTAAATATAATAGCTATTTTCTCTTTTTCAAATAAAATGTTCTTCAATTAGAATAATTTTCACATTTTCGAAGAAATATTTCTTCACTTGTGGGAAATGGAATAATGATCTCGCACAAAAAATTCTCATTTATAGATTAAAATTTATTGAAAATGAAAAACTTTACCTATATTTTGATGAAAAATTCACTATGTGAAGTATTTTCTTCAATAAAAAGAAATCATTTCTCAAAACTTAAAGAGTCTACTTCTCTAAAGACGATATATTTTTGTACATATTTCTCTTTTTCATGGAAGCTTTTTATCATTTTTAGGGAATTTTTAGTATCACATTTAGAGAAAACCATTCTCTGGAGCAAAGTCCAGCCTTTTTTATCATATTCCGAGTAACTTTTTTCTGATTGTACCATTGAGTGAGATTTGGGTTTTAATTAACTCACAATAACTTCTCTCTTCTCAAATGGACTCTCAGGGTTCCATCCGTTTTGTTCCACAAAGACGTTTATTTGACAATTTCCCGTTTGGATTTTTTGTTCCTTACATTAACCAGACCCTTATGATAATTTAAACAATTTTAATATTTATTCTTGTTATCTATAAATAAATTATAAATAAATGCAATTAATATTGCGAATTATTTACAAAATATAGAATTTTAGAGAGCTATAACTTCTGTTAAAAATTGAACCGGACAACGAAAATAAAACATTATTTTTCAATATTTATGTTATCATCTTTAAAATAGGCCTATTTCGAAATGGTCTTTTTGCTCGCTCTGCGAATTCTCTTTGATGATCTCAGTCGTCTCAAAATGTTTTAAAAAAAAAAACAAATTGGCCATTTCAGCCCTTGAAAGGACTTTGACCGAGCTTCATGATCAATCGTGTTGTGTGTGTTATTAAATGTTTGCACACAATTGACCGAGAACTGGACGTAGCTACATGTTTTATGCCGACTCCGAACGGCTAAAGTTTATGTTCTCAAGAAGCTTTTTATGGCATTATTTACTCTCTGAGGTTTGCCATTGTCTGCAGAGAGGTGGTGACCGATCAGAAAAATTTTTTATTAAAAAAAACTTTTTGCCGTGGCTGGGGATCGAACCCGGACTCCGAGTATGCCAAGCCACACACTTAACCTGCATGCCACGGTCACCACATGTCACCAAATGTTTTCCAGTGAAGCGAAAATTTGAGTTTGGGGAATAGGGAAAAGTCGGACGGTACCATATCTGGCGAATATGGTGCTTGTTGAACGTTATTGACATTGTTTTTAGTCAAATAATCGTGTACAATGCATGATGTAAAAGCTGGTGGATTATCATTGTTCAAAAACCATGAATTGTCCTTCCATAATTCTGGCCTCCTTCGCCGAATATTCTCGCGCTAACGTTCTCAGGCATTCAAATAATACTGAGCGTTGACCTATTGACCTTGCGGAAGCAATTATGCATGTTTATAAATAGCTATAAAATCTTCTAGATTTTCGTTTCAATCTTTTTAATTGCTAATATTTTGAAGTAGCGACAACGAGTTTGAAGTCAGAATTCGAAAATTTTCAAATGTCGAATATAATCTGGCCGCTTAAAAATTATAAAAAAAAAACGTATTAAAGTTAAAACTCGTTCTTTGGTTGCATAGTCAAATTTTGCATAGATGACAAAGCCTGAACATGACATTTCATTAACGGATAATTCTTTATATATCGGTTATTTGACTATTTTCAATGAGGCTGCCACAACTGAAAATCATACCAATACTCCATGTGAAATTAGTAATAAATCGCAATATTTTTGCAGTGAAGCTCTGTCTTTACGATAAGGCCGCGTTCATAGTGGCAGCTGGAGCTGAAACTTTTTACAGCTGCTGAAAAACGCTTTATGTACAATCATATGGAGAAAGCGCAAAGTGTTCATAGTGCAAGCTTAAATTCAAGGTTACGCCACTTTTGAGGCTTTTTGATACTTTTTTCTTCTATCTCACTTGGGCATTTTGTTATGATCTTATGTTATTGATCTTTGTTTTGTAGAATATATCGATGGCTTAATTCCAAAGTATGCTAAGTCGACTTAGCATGTTTTCAAGGAGATTGTTTTTTTTAATTCGGATTTATGTAACTTGAGTCCTGTCAAAAGCTCGAATTTATAGGACAATTCTGTCAAAAGTTATGCTCAAAATTGTACTTAGCCTACGACTAAAGTTTTAAAAAACTTCCATTCCAAAAAAGGCTAAGTACAATAAGCATTATTTAGAAGGGAGTTGTAAAATTTTTTGAAATCTAAGTAAACATAGCATTCTTCAGAAGGGGCATTTATTTTTGTTTTGCTTTCTAAGTCTTCTTAGCATACACATTGTACATTTTTTAATGTCGCTATGTGTACTTGGCATGTTATTCCCAGTATATACAAAAGTAGTTTACGCGTGTAAGTAAACATAGAACAGTTTAGTTTGGAGAAAGTCGTGAGTGTATGAAGTGTTATTTGTTGTAAATTTTTATAAATCTGGCGAGTTAGAGTTCTGCAACATTTGTGAAATTGACTTTCAATAAATCTAAAGGTATTTTCTTTTTATATCTTATGCTAAAAAGTGTAATTAAATTGGTGTTAATGTAAAGTAATACCATGGAAATATTTTAATAGAAGCTGACATAGACGAATTTGTTTCAACTGTGTCACCTGGAGTTTTAATTGATATTTTTCCTGCAACATTAATCAGGAATCGAAGAATCCAGAATGCAGATTTATTACTTTTACAATATTAGTAATCAAGATCTATAATTGGCATGCATTTCTTATTTAATAACATTATGCGAGAAAAAAGTTGTGAAAAATATTGTAAATTCACGCAGAACAGAATCACGACTGTACTTAACTACATTTTTGAAAGACGAGAAGGAGATGAGGGAAGCTGTTTGCAAACCTATGTTCCTCAACACGCTTTCTACATGCAGCTAAAAGAAGGATGCACTTATCTGCCGTGCAAAACAAAAAACAGTTAACTGCATTTTCATAGTGTTGAGATAATTAGACTTTTGTGTTTGGTTTAAACTTTTACTTGGTTTTTGCTTTGCATAATTTTGTTCTCTCATCTTATTTTACTTTGAATATGTATGGGTAAAAACGTGTAATGGCGTTTAACCATTTTTTGCATTAAATTTATAAAATTTTGCAGTTAAGTGTCAAGTTTAAAAAGCAGTTAAGTGAAAATATAATAAGTTCATTAAGTTCATTAAATAAGTTCAAAAGGGAAAAAAGTATTTTAATAAGATAAACAGCCATTAAATGTTTTTTGTATTTTTTGGGCAGTTATGCGGTCACATTAGATACTGAATAATTTTTATTATAATTGTAATTTTGAATAACAATTACTTAAACTTTCAATTGAATTGATAATTTGACTTTACGTTAAAATGAAATTTATAACATTTTATTTAAATGGTTTCAATGGTGTAACGTTTTCATTCTCCAAACCAAAATAAGCTATGTGTACTTAGACGACCAATGCTAGAAAAAACTTCCGAGAAAAGGATGCTAAGTCCACTTGGATGAACAACTCAAAAATTTTTGTACATTCTTAAGTGGTCTAAGTCATTTTTAACCATGTTCTGCTACCAGTATTTTAAATTCGTACACGTTAAAAAAATTCTGCAATAAATATGATTTTAACACTAAAAAAATTCAGTTCCTATTTTATACGGCCTTTGAGAAATTCCAAATAAACTTTGAACGCGTCTCCTGCAAAATTCACTTTTTAGACTTAGCATACTCTGGAATGAAGCCATCGATATACAAAATATTTTATTTGTTGCTTTGTAGTGGATAGGTTTCCAACTTTTTTCTGTACTTGTTGCTTTTGAGCTATTTCGCCGTTATCTTCGTTGTTCCACTCCAAAATATGCATTAATCTTCCAAAACACAAGAAATAATTAAAACAAAACATAAGCCAAGCGCATGCAAAAAAGCGCGCACTATGAACATCAACAGCCCAAACAGCGTCTGAAAGCGCGAGCAAAAAGCGCGCACTATGAACAGCAACAGCGCGAAAAAGTATCTAAAAGCGCGAGCAAAAAGCGCGCACTATGAAGAGCAACAGCAAGAAAAAGCGTCGTAATATCGCTTGAAAAAGCTTAGCCAGCTTCAGCTTCCACTATGAACGCGGCCTAAGACTATAAAATATCTCTTCATAAGAAATGCATGTAATAATTTTTTGACAGATGCCGTCATGTTGCTGTCGCCTCCAATGTGTTTAGACTATCAAGTTTATTAATTCACATAAAAGTGGAATTGATATAGTCAGTGGTAGTTAGTAAATATGTAAAAACTTGGCTACTAGTTCTGATAAGTGCATCTTCCATGAACTTATGGCGTTTTCGTTTCTACCAAAAAATGTTGCCTTTTCATTGCCCTTGCCTTTATTTGTGTTCGATTCTAAAATAAGTGCAAACGGGTGAGTTAATTCTGTGTTCGTTTCTTAAAATGTCACACTCACAGAGGGCAAAAAAGGCACATTTTCTGCCCTGCAAACTTTCTCAGGGTAGATGATTGCCCTGCATATCAGCTGTTTTTAAAACGACAATATTATGACATGCGTGCGTTAGACAAGGATGGTTATATTCGTTTATTTAAGTTGACATTTTTCGAGTAGGCAAAAACATGCACTTTTACAGGGTTGCGGGCAATATTGAAAACATTTTGCACTGCGACAGGGCAACATTTTTTGGTAGAAACGAAAACGCCATTAAATATTTTGATTATATTTATAATCTATAATTTTGTTATCATCGCATCCAAAAGCAAAAAGCTACAACACCTCATGTTCTGGCTTTGACATATTTATAACTTTAAACTCTAATTACTTTTCAATTACTTTCCTCTTTCCAGTGTACATAGATAATTACAGTAACTGTAATTATTTCGTTTCAAACTTTTTAATCTCCAGCCGATGTTAGTTTTATTCAAAAATTAGTTTTTGAATTGATCTTAAAGTGCCATTGAATTAGTACTTGCCATGCAGTACAGTACTAGTGAATATGAATTTTATATTTTTTGTTTCTGGAAAAAAAAAAGACATGTATTTTGCTTCGCTCTCATAGGCTTCGCTAAGGAATATTCGGGAAGGAAGGTTTCGCATTGCAGCGAACTCCTCTGCTCTTTATTCATTTTGCACTGACAGAGGCATTCATCGTTTTGTGTTTATGTTTATGTTTGGTCCGTTGGGTCGATTGGTCGGTACCTTGTTTTTTTTTTTAATCATCTGATGGTGTAGCTGTGTTGTTGTTTTTCATCGATTGGACATTTTTCGCCTGCTTTGAATTTGTGGTTCTCTTTGTTTATTTATATTTTTGTTCTGTTATGATTTTGTTGTTTTTGTATGAATCTTTGTCTCTTTTCATGTTTTTGTTTCATTTTATTAATTTTTTTTTGTTCTGCCTTTTATCTGAGTTTAGAATTGAAAGTCGTCTGTCAATGCTGCAGATTCTGACTGCAGTTTGATTGGACCCAGATTCGAGTGTGTAGGTTGGTGGTTTCTTCATTTCATTCCTACTCCTCTTCCTCCTCCCTTCTCAATGCATCAATGTGCAAGTGAGCCAAATTTCTATAACTGATTTGTGTGCAAACGAGATGCAAACGAAACTAACGCTTTCCAGTTCTTCTCTTTGCATTTTTATTTGTTTCTTCTTAAATTTAACTAAAATTGGAAGTGTATCTATTACAACTTCATGAATGACTTGCTGTGGGTTTTAAAATTGTTCTCTTACGAAAAGCTTTTCATTTATTTTTTCAGCAAAATATATGTATGTATTCATCAAAGTATATACTATATAGAAAGTTTTCTAGAAGCAGAAAATATTTTCTATGTCTGCCTACTTTACGTTGTTCTCATCATCATTTATTGCAATAGAAAACTGAATGAAAATATTTAGTTTATGTGTTCATTATAAGTTTTAAGATCTATTAATTCTCAAACATACTTGGATCTTCGAAAGATTTCGGAATAAAAATATAATAATAACTAGATGAATTCACCTACTGCAACGCTCGTTATCAGTTTATTGAATATAAGTTTTCAGAAAACAAACAAAATATTTCTCGAAATTGATTTCAACTTATAAATAAACCAACAAACCAATCGAGAAATATTTTGAAATGATTTAAAACCGTAAAATTTCCGATGGTTTTTTGCCATTTGATCGAATTAGACATTAAATGAAAGTACTCATACTATTTTCATCACCAAGACAAGCTATATAAGAACAGTTTTATAACTGAATCAATGATTGTTGACTTTATCAACCCGCATAACCTTAAGTTTTTATTTTTAGTATACAGTGCCGCACAGGTTTTAAATCAAATATTTAATTTGTTTTCCTTTTTATTCCTTATATTGATATCGACAGCAAAAATAAAATATTTAAAGCCCAATAATTGTTTTTTTATTACATTTTAGCGTTTTTATAACCTCAGCGTTTTACAGGTTTTCAAGTTTTTATTATTTTAAACTGCCACAAAGCTGATTGTTAAATATACGCATAACTATCATCGAGTTGGTTCCCTTTTTATTTATTTTTAATTTTTGACGTTTTCTTATTTACTTTATTTCATTTTTTGCAAACCTACATTTTTGTACTGCATTCAAGATCGATTCTACGCAACTGGTTAGACCGGAATATTATCTGTTTCACGTTTACGTTGCTTAGTATTGATATAAATGTTGTGTGCGACGAAGATAATCATGATGATGATGATGATGATGATGATGATGATGATGATGATGATGATGATGATGATGATGATGATGAAAAACATCTTCTTTGCTCTTAGCAATCCACACAAATAATCAAGGTCAAAACACTGTCGTCCAGCAGAAACGACGTAATGCGAGATCTAAATGCTCTGCAGTGGATCGAGTATTTAATTTAAGACAGTCAGGGATGCGTTCTAGAAGACTTTACGGCTGTTTAAGTTTAAGTTTGTCTGGTTGCGTTGATTTCTTTCTACATTGTTTTCTTTTTGTGTTGTAGTACAAGTACTACAACTTCTCGCAAAACTGGTTTCTTTTTGCGCATGCGTAACCGTTTAATCTGCGTTTCTGTTGATGCCATTTTATTTCCTTGTTGTTTATGTGTATGTACTCGTGTTCATTGCATAAACCTATAACAGTTGAAAAAGTTTTTTTTTTTTTAAATATTGATAATTAAAATCAGTATTATTGTGAGTATTATCGAAAGGTTTGTGTTTGTTTGTAACGCAAAAACCACAGAAAACTACAGGCTATTTCAACTTCTCTTTGTTATTTCTAATAGATCATTCAGTTAATATCTCTGGTCAACTATTCAAAAAATGTTAAAACATTTAGGGTATTCACGATATTGTGCACTTTTTCATTTTTTCACAAAATAAATAGCGGATATAAAATTTGAACAATGCAAAAAAGTTCGTTTTGTTTTCGGTTCAAGAATATATTTTAATTTTTTTTTTAAAATTTTTAATTGAATTTTATTTCCATTTCTATGGCTATTCAATAAACTGAAGAGTTTCTCTAAAAAAAAAGAAATATATGTTATAAATGTTCCTATAGATAAATAATCAACTAACAATCATACCAAACCCAGCATAAGATACTGTCCTACCAAACCATACCCTCATACCACACTAGTATGTGTTACGACACTGGCATATTGTACGCACCATTTGATATCATTATTCCATACAATAACATTGTACCATACCCATCAATTCCATATATTAATTTAAAAAACCTATCATACGATTTTCATCTTACTGAACCTGTATCACATGCTAACCATCATATAAAAGTCATCATGCCATGTCATAATGTAATATAATCATATCAGACCAATCATCATGCCATTAATCCATACCATTTCCATCATAAAGTGCCATCATACTGTAATTATCATTTCAAATCCAGCATGCGATATCCATCATACTTAACCCATCTTGTGAGAGCCATCTTAGCTTACCCATAGTATAAAGTGGGCGTATCAAGTTTTTTGCTTGTTAAAACCTTTATCCATAAATAGAAAAACGTTGCTTGAGTAAGTGTGATATAGCCTGTTTCAAAAGAGAAGAACATTTTCGCGCATGTTTGAAAATAAGAAAATAATTTTAAGAGCGTTTTTCATTCTGATTAGTCGACATTAAAAAATAAATTGAATATTCTCTGAGTAGAAAAATAAATGAAAAAAATTCCTGAATTTTTTTGTTCATCGCAACTGCGCTGCGGAAGTACTGAATTTTATTTTTCAAAATCAACCAATCAAAATTGAAAGAAAAGGGTGGCGTCAAAAAATAATTTGCTAGCCGAAATTTCACTTCACAATTTTAACTTGAGAAAATAATTTATTTTTTATGTAATTTGTATTTGATTTCTCTCTCAAGCTGCAGGTTGCTGCAGGTTGTCGTTGCAACACCGTACTTGTGCGATCATTGGTTCTGAATATTTGCGGATTTAAATATATAGAAATATAGCAAAAAACACTCAAAAAAAGCATAAAGTTCAGCGAACAGTAAAAATAATTTCTCACTGCGCATCGAAAAGTGAAACTAAAAAATGTTCTTCTCTTTTGAAACGGGCTATAGCCTTTTTTTTTCTTGAACTCTTTTCTCAATTCTAATCAACTGAAATTAAAAATTTAAATTACCAAGCATCCAATCCACAAATGTAGTTGATGGTAGAAAAGTTTGTGGATTGGATGCTTGATAATTTAAATTGACGTGACAGTTGTAATGCCTTTAGCCCTAACCAAAATAGACGATTTGCTCCGTAACGAGCGAAGACGAAAATGTTTCGAAACTGAACGAAACGGGTTGACGAGACGTTTTGTTCCGTAAGAACCGAACTTTTAGCGTCTCAACTCGTCAGCAACAACAGTGCAGAGAATTTTTACATCAAGTTTTGTTGCATTTTTATCAATTAGTGCAAGAAACAATATTTTAATGAATTAATAGCCATTCTTAGGGATGAACAAGGCATTTATATGCATTTGAAACAGTTGGCAGCTGACCAGCCTAGACGAGTTCAAGAACGTTTCATTTTGGGTTAAATGTCAAAACAGACGTAACGAGTGTACACGCTCGTCGAGTTGCTATCGTCTTGTTTCGTCTATTTTGGTTAGGGCTTTTATCAGATGCAAATTCATACTTTCCAACTTATTTATGACCTCATTTTCGAATCAGAGCAGGCTTGACTGAATAGGTTTACACCTGAAATCTTTGTATACAAAAAATCTTTGCATATCTTTATAGAAAACTGCTTAAGATTTTTGAAAATAAGTTCCACTATTTATAATATTAAGTGTTGCTCGATTTATGAAATAATTGTACTTTTACTTTAAATGAATTGTGTCCTGTTATAGAAAATACTACAGATAAAATGGCGGCGTTTTGCATTAATTAATAAAAATAACATAATAGAAACGGGAAAGGGAACTATAACTACTCTTGTGTTTCCAAAATCATTACCTTTTTATATAAGTACCACTTTTCTCTTATAAATTTTTTGAAATTTTGTAAAAAAGTAGTTATTTAAAAAAATTTTATTGTTTCACAAATTTTTTAAAAGATTAAAATTTTTTTCAAGCTAAAACTGACTTATTGGTTCTGTACTCAGCGCAAAAGGGCATTGGGGGCATTGGGCGCATTGGGTTTTTGTATGTACTACTTCTATAGCTACTGAGTGCTGCATTTTAAAGCCAATTTATAAACCTCTCTCTCGCTCTTTTATTTATTAGAGACTTGGGTATTTCTAATGTTTATTTTTAAAATTATGTTTTAAAAATAGCATAAAAATCAACTTATTATAAGCAATAAAATAAAACTTATAAATAAACTTAAACCCAAAAAATAGTATTATTCTCTATTAATACTTCAACGAATTCGACATCTACACTTACGATACTATCGAAACTGTTTTCATTCGATAGTATGACATTCGAATTTCTTCATTTGCAGATAAATTCTACATTCGAAGTACATTTCTTTTAATATATAGTATTTATTACATAATTTTTCTTATATTGTATGAAACACATTATTTTCTTCGCCGAAGACAAATCTCTTCTATCAATATCAAGTTTTAAGATAAAATGAATTAAAATTTTGTTTTTTTTTTTTTGTTTTGATCAAATGTATCAACATGAATTTGAAAAATTAAGAAAATTGTATCTATTCAGAAATTTCATTAATTATACCCTAAACCTGAAAGGTCAGGGTATATTAACTTTGTGCAAACGTTTGTAACGCATAGAACGAAGCGAGTCCGGTATAGAAAAGTATATATATTCTTGATCAGCGTCACCACGTGAGTCGAGCTATCCATGTCCGTCCGTCCGTCCGTCCGTCCGTCCGTCCGTCCGTCCGTCTGTGTGTTGTTCGTATACACAGGATAAGAAGAAGGAGTTGAGATAAATGGATGAAACTTGGTACACATGGTCACATGGACCCAAGAATCTGCACTATTGAATATTTTTGGAATCCGCCCACGGACACGCCTACCTCCCGTACAACGCGAAAATTGAAAACTGCATAACTCAGCTCATAATTAGCCTACAACAATAAAATTTGGTATGTATGTGTTTTATATCAACACAAAGATGTCTTTGAAAAATGGACGTCATCCGCTTACACACACGCCCACCTCCCATACAACCCAAAAATTGAAAACGCAATAAATAAGCCTCTGTTTAACCTACAGAGCTAAAATTTGGCACATATGTTTTTTATAACAAAACAAAGATAGTTTTGAAAAGTGGACATCATCCGCCCACGGACACGCCTACCTCCCATACAACGCGAAAATTGAAAACTGCATAACTCAGCTCATAATTAGCCAACTACAATAAAATTTGATTTGTATGTGTTTTATACAAACACAAAGATGTCTTCGAAAAATGGACGTCATCCGCTAACGGACACGCCCACCTCCCATACAACCCAAAAATTGAAAACACAATAAATAAGCCTCTGTTTAACCTACAGAGCTAAAATTTAGCACGTATGTTTTTTATGACAAGACAAAGATGTTTTTGAAAAATGGACGTAATCCGCCTACGGACACGCCTACCTCCCATACAACCCAAAAAGTTTTAAACTCAATAAATAAGGTTATGTTTGTCATAGAGAAATTGAATTTGGTATGCATGTATTTTATACCAAAACTAAGGTGTGTTCAAAAATTGGAAGTAATCCGTCCATGAATCCGCCCATCTCCCAAAGCGAAAGCACAATAAAAACATTAACTGTAAGCTACAGGAATAAAACTTGGTATGTGTAAATTTTTCATCAACATTTAAATGCATATTAAATATAGGCTTCATCCGCCCTTGGAGACGCCCATTTACAATAAAAATTTTTTGTTTTTGAAAAGTGGGTTTAGGGTATTTCATAGTCGGCCTAGACCGACTTTAGACTTTCTTTACTTGTTTTTTTTTGATACTAATTTTTAATTTTAAGTGTGAACTCAAGTGTGAAATCGCTTTTGAAGTTCATTGGTTGTTATATGAAATAGATTCAAATTATTTTTGAATACATGTTTGGAAATATGTTCTTTCTATGCTTTTAACTGTAGTTAAGAACTTTCCAAGTCTTAGTCGGGGTTTTTAATATTTATCGACTTAATGGAGACAACTTTTGGTATAATAAAGTGAAGAAAATTATTTCAGTGGCATTTTAGAATTTAAATTGGTTCGTCTGCTATTTTCTTACGAATAATAAGAGACAAAAAATGTTTTGCATTTTATAAGAAAAAGAGTTGGCTGCCATTGGATTTTGCTGCGTCTATGAGTTGCTGCTTATAAAATTTTCAATTCCAATTATATGCGCCTTAAATTATGCAATGCGCGATGCGTTACGTTCGCTGCGTTGCTTTTGTGTTGTGTATATTTCGCAGTAAGTTTAAGCCAATACATAAGTTATACATTATGTAAAGCCACTTTAAGCTAGTACATTGTATATGAAAGTACTTTATGTATCTAGGCGAAATTATATGCTTTTTTTATATACTTAACTTGATGCTATTTACTTAAAATAGCTAGCTTGCTCTGTAAGTTTGTCGCTAACGCAGTCAGTTGTTGGTGGCTGCTTTTAAAGTAGTTGTTGTTGTTGTTGTTTTTATGTTGTTGCTGTACACAATATTTCTATATGTAGGTTTGTCTGTAGGTATGCACATACATAAAGTACCTACATAAATATGTAAGTACGTATAATTTACTTTGGTTCACAGCCGCATTCCAGCACATTTCGACCCGTATCCGCATCCACATCCGCAATATCGAATCTTCTCCTCACCTTAGAAATTCATACCGAAATTTTGCACATTCTATGTGTTTTCTCTGTATATAATACACTGATGTTTGTAGGTATGTGTTGTGTGTATTTCTATTTTGTTTGTTTGTAGGTATGTAGAAACATTTGAAGAATATCCATACCTCCAACAAACCATTCAGTCGTCAGTTCCAACCCGACATACTTTTGTTGGCTCTTTTGTGACATGCGATGTCTACAAACTGGTAGCAGTGTTGATGATGGTAGTGATGGTGGTGGTGGTGTTGATGATGATGATGATGATGGCAATGATGCTGATGCTGCTACTCTGTATCGGTCGAAAGATGTTGGTCAATACGACGAAGGGCGGTGTCAGCGGTGGACTGCATGTGGACCACCGCAACGTGGTACTACGTCGTTTAGCACGGTTAACAAAACAGAGCGAGTGTAAAACTAGACATGAGGAAAGTTATAGATCTGTATGTTAAGTTTGTGGAGTTTTTTTTTTTGAATATGTTGTGTAATCCGTATGAGTTGGTACATTGTTAAAAATGTTTAAATAATTCTTTTATCAATGATTTCGATAAGCTTGTCCACAACGAGATTTTGTTCACTTCTCTTAATAAAAAAGTGTAGTGGGTACCATACAAGTTCTTTAAAAATGTATATAATAAATGTATATAATGTAAATGTAATTTTCATTTTCATAAATCAAGAATCACAATCGTAGTTATACAGCTTGTTGACCTAAATTGCTATATTTTCACCTTTATTTCTCGCACTATTATTTCGCTTAAAAAATCTCATCTAATTTTTGATCAAATCCAATTCACCTCACCTCACCTCACCAATGCAATGTATTGAAATATTTATTGAGCTGAATAATAAAACGCTGACATTTATAATTCAAATAACGTTTTCTCGCTATGTACTGCCGCGATTGGCAATGTTGTTGTTTTTGTAGAATGTTTACATACATCATCGTATCTAACTGTTCATCGCGTTTGTATCGATGTTTCCATCTACTTGTATCTTTTCGCATCTAAAATTTGCAGTAAATAAATATATCTTTTAGCGGATATTATATTTATTCATAATGCGTTGGAGCTGTTAGCTTAGCTTATTTTTAAGACCGGAAGTTTGGCGAGTGTGGAGGGAGGAGGGGGTGGGATAAGGGTATGTGTGTGTTTAGTTATATTTGACTTTGTGGTACAGTGTTGTTTGAATCATGGGCGACAAAACCTCAATACTTTGTTGCTACCATATTTTTGTAGTTTGTGAAAATTTAACAAGATATATGTTTGGCTGTTTTGTAACCAGCCGTCATGTGTGTTTTTATCGCCGTCATTTTATTTATCAACTTGTAATTTCAAAAGTAAATGAACTTGTATTACAACTTTAGAGTCTTTCTTTACATAGTCTTTAACAAATGGTAATGGTTTCTTAACTATTAAAGTTGTTCAAAGAAAATATTTTAACAAAACCATACCATAACCAATAACCGAAACCAAGTACGAGGGGAGGTTTGTTTACACTGAGAAAAAAACACATACCTTGGTCCGGTAAAAAATTTCTCTATTTTTGATAATAGCAATTTTCTCTTTTTCAAATAAAATTTTCTTCAATTAGAATAAATTTTCACATTTTCGAAGAAATATTTCTTTACTTCTAGGAAATGGAAATATTTCAATGTCTCTAATAATGATAAGTATTTTTCTCGCACAAAATATATCATTTATAGAGAAATTTTATTGAAAATGAAAAACTTTTCTTATATTTTGATAAAAAGTTCACTATGAGAAGTATTTTCTTCAATAAAAACAAATATTTTCTCAAAAAAAAAAAGGCTAAAAACGATATATTTTTTTATTTCATGGAACCTTTTTATCATTTTTAGAGAATTTAAAGTATCGCAATTAGAGAATAGCATTCTCTGGAGCAAAGTCTATATCATTTTTCTCTAAATATGATGCCTTTTTTATCATATTCCGAGACACTTTTCTGAGTGTATCGATGGTAAAGAGTGGTAGCAGGAATACATATTAATTCCTACTAAATGTAGATTCGTTGAAGACCGATTTCAAAACCATAACGTCATTCGTCATTCGAATGATCAACCGACAAAGAACTGACTTTAAAAAATATCAGATGATCAGAATAATGGAAATAGTACTTACACATAAAAATATCGAGGCCAAAGATTTTAAGTATGATTAACAATATTGATAATTGAAATTTATTAAATCAATGTTTCTAACTTTTTCTCTTCGTTTTCTTCCTTTAAATTTCTACTCTTCTACACTCAAATTTAATGTAGAGTTTACTATTCATTCGATGTTGTTTACTTATATTCAAAACTACCTAGTAAATTCGCGTTTTTGGCTTACAATTACAATGCTTAGCGGAAATTCATACTTCGCCAACTGGGTGTGTGTTTTGCTCCGTAAACCGGAGACTCCCATATACAACTCCCGGGAGAAAATATTTCATGATTGTGCTGAATAAGAAAAGACATAAAATCGTAACTAACGTACTTAATTTTATTATTATTTTTTCACTCTATGAACTTCACAATTCCGAATACTCTTAAACTAAATTGCCGAAAACGAAAAGAAATCATAAGAGAATCATACGAAATTCATAAATCATAAGAATCATAAGAAATAACTTACCTACACTCAGAAAAATATCAACTGTAATATTAACAGTCGGTCGCTGTTATTTCAAAACACTGTTAGATTAAATGATTTGCGTTTAAGTTAACAGTTTTCTTTGTTGAATGAACGTTTTAAAGCATTTTTGTGTTGTTAAGATCATCTGTTGAAAAATTTTTGTGCTTTTGTTGAAATGTCTGTTTTCTTTAAGCAAAAGTATTTAAATGTGTTATTTATCTTATCGGTATCAATATCTCAGTGGAAGTGTGCTAGACTGTCATACGAAGGACGTGGGTTCGTATCCTAGCAGTGTAAGTTTAAAAAATTTTAATTGAATAATTGAAATTCTAATTCTATTTCACTGACTTCAAATTCAAAAATAACCTTCAAAATAAGTTTGCTTACAACCTTAAAAAAAAATTATTCATTTAATTTTTAATTTAAATAATATATATATATATTTATTGTTGGCCTTGCCGGTATTTGAATCTAGCATAGACGAGTTCTGGACACACGTCAGCACACTCGGCTTAACATAAATTTCGTACATAACAATAAATAAGTTTTAAATGGGTTTAATTTTCTATAGACCAAAAGTCAACTGACTGTTGATGCCGGTGTTTTAAATAAAAGTAAAGGTTGAGAAATTAAAAAATTTAATTTAGTGCGCTCCCATAAACGTTTTATGTTACCATAAATGTTTTGAAGCCCTGGTCGAAAAAATTTAATGGGGAACCCCACAAAAACGTACAGTACGTATTGATTTGTAGAGGTCGTAACAAAATTTAATATTTTAGAAATCACCATTAACGTGAACAAATTAAGATGTTTTTATGAAGATTTCAAAACCGGACACCGAAGTTTAAAGTATTTTTGTACGCTTATGTGAGGTGTCCTTGAGGTTTTAGGTTTTACTAGATATTTAATAACGATTTGTAACAAATAACTTTATTGCACAAAATGTGTTTTTCGTAACAATTTTCAAAATTTATTTTTATAATACGATTGAAATATTTCAAAATATTATATAAAAAAAAACATAATTATAACAATTTATAAATATTCCCGAGCATTTACTGTGCATACATTGAAAAATGTCATTCACACGTCAGTGTTTGAAAAAAAAAAAAGAATTTGCACTTGTTACATGTCAGTGGTTAAGGGTTAAATTTAAGTTCTAGAATTTTCATTCGATTTTGAATTTGTATATTTTACCGCGTTCAACTGGCGTGCAATGTTTGTATGTTGTTTGTTGCATAAGCTTGTGTAACAAACTTCACAACATAGATGTTTGTATGGAATGCTCTCACGCTTGGAATAATTAGCACAGACTTCTCGTCAAACAGAATGATTGAGGAAAGAAATGGCAAATAGCAGCAGTAGCTCCCACGTGAGGAAATGCGTCAAAGATTTTGCGTAGTTTCGAGGTAGCTACAAAGGAAACGCACGCGCTTATATAGATAAATGATATACATACTCACACGTGCACACCCACACAAACAAAGAGGCAACTAGCTGGTTGGCAACACAGCGGCAGATTTTAGTTTGTCCAGCTTAGATCCTAGATTTCAAGCACACACATGCACACAAACATAAATTTGCTTGGTATATGGCAGCTTTTCCGTTGCTGAGGTCCTGCAGGCCTGCCTAGATTGCTGCCTATATGTGTGAGTGTGTATGTGTCGAGTGCATTCATGCATTGCATGCGTTGATATTCATTTAGGCCGCCGCTATAGCAATCAAGCTAACCCATTTTGGTACTTGGTGGTTGCTAGGTCGGGAGTGTTAAAGAGGCTCCAATTCACACACTCACACATAAGCATTAACACATAAACACACACACCAACACTTAGATGCGTATGCATGAAATCGCATTCGTCGTTTGAATGACAGCCGCGAATGCAAGTGCGAGTGAGAACCTCTTGAAGTGCAATTCGAAATACTTAGCTATGGTTGCTGGTTAGGCACCGACAACCCAACAACCTAACAACCAACGAACCGACCGACTGTCCAACCGATCGGCCGACTGTCCAAATGACTGCTTCTAACAACCTACCAAAGTATTCACACATTTACACATACAGTCATTGCATGCATGTGAGTGTGTGTGTGTGTGTGTGTGTGTGTATCTATGTGAGTGCTCCCTCCAATACGCTGTTTCAAGCTCATCCCAAATGTACAGTTTTTGTTATTTTGCGCAAACTTTTTCTTTGCTCAGGGCTTTGCTGTGCTTTAGTTTAGTTTAGATTGTAATGAAATATTGTGTGTGTGCTCTCTACACTAGTAAGTGTTGGGCTTTTGTAGAGAGGGAGAGTTTAGAGTGTGGAAAGGGAAGCGGGGTCTGATGGGTGGCAGCAGTCATCAGGGCTTGTTTAGTGTTGCACTGCATAAAGTTTGCTGCTGCTGCTGCTGCAGTTGCTGTTGTTAGGTTGATGGTGGGTCTGTTGTTGCAACTGTAGTTCTAGCTGGTTGCAGCATCACTAGCAACAACAACAACATAAACTATTCCCATGACTTCAACCTCATGCGATTCAATATATATATATGTATGTAAGAGTATGTTCGCAGAGGCCTTTGAGCTAACAATTCGTTATATATAGCGAATTTTGCATATAAAATCGGTACATAATATGTATATATTCGCAGTTACATACAAACATAAATTCTACATGCATTTGTGTGTGTGTGTGTGTGTGTGCTTTTTTTTTCTGCTTGCATTAAACCTAAAGCTCACTTTGCTTTCGAATACTCGTTGTTGCTTATTTATTCCGTTTATTTCGTTCGTATGCAATGTCAGCGCACCACCTACGACGATTGTCAATCCATAAATTTCAATATTTCCAGCATCATCGATAAACCAAACTCTAAAACAAACTTAAGAGATACATCGTTGTATTTTATTGCACTTGGGAAGTACACAGATTAATTTTCGAATATTAATAATTATTGATGGACCGATTTTTTTAACCATAATAATATTAAAGTTTTTAAAACTCTTCTGTCAGAAGAACTCTTGCCAATTATTTTGCGTTCCAGATGGTTTTCCATGTTCCTTATAAGCAGCTATTCTTAGTTTATGTTAAAAGAATGCAAATGTTTAATTCTGATTTATTAGTTTAAATCTTCAAGATAGTTTTAAAATCCACATTTATTCAAAGGAAATATGGTTTTTTCCATTTTTATTAGCTTTTTTCCAAGCTTAAGATTTTAAGCTTGCAAATATTAGCAGGAACCATGAATTTTTCTTCTTAGATTTTGCTATTTTGTGACTTTGTTTTTTAGAAGTAACAAAAACAAAATCAAAAGTTAGATATTAGTTTGTAAGGTAACTGATATTTTGTCATTTATTTTATTTTTGCGTGATGAATTTTAAAAGCTGTAGGTTTACCCTAAATAGTGAACAAAAATTATGCATGTGCTTGAAAAAATTTGTGAATAAGGCGTAGAATTACATTTTAAGACGCTGTAAGACATAATTCTGCGTTAAAAATAATTCAGCCCTCCCTTGACTCCGAACCTGTCTCAGAATCTACAGAAAAAAATATGTTAACCTATTTGCCTAATGTACAATACCTAATGAACGAATGTTATTTCTTTTCATAATTTTTCAGAAAAAGTTCACCCAAGTTTTTCTAGCAATGATTCATATACTGACGGTTGTATGCACAGTTACCACTCTGTATTTTTATTTGAGACAAAAATTAATCAAAAAAAAAAAAAAAAATGAAATTAAAAAAAGCACAAATTTTCTTCTGACTTTCACTGGCCCACAAATATTGCTTGCAATATTTTATTTAACAAAAATATTACATTTGAATATAACTTTGTAATAAATTTCACTGAATTTTTCATTTCTTATTTACTATTAGAGATGTATAAAAAGTAGAAATCGTCTGAATAAAGGAATATTGCCATCTTGTTTACTTCTATATGCTGGCAATCGATTACACCACAAATAAACTGAACGAGTTTTCTTTTTTTAACCCTTTCAATGGATTTGTCCATTGTATTGGACACATCTGAAAATTATTTTTTTTTGTATTTTCCAACGTATTTTTAAAAATTAAATAGGTTGGTACTATTTAGAATACATGCAATAACAATAGAGTTCAGCTACTACAGCTTTTTCGCACTTTCTCAGCATTAACCAGGGACCAAAAATAACTGTTATTTTACAATTTTCGAATGAAAAAGACACAATGAAAAAATTGTCGAAGGACATTTTCAAATATACCATTATGATACAAATGGCCTCAGCTTCACGAATATTTAGAACCTTTTAAATTTTCGACTGATTCTATAAAAGTTTAAAATTAACTGTTATTTTTTGCCTTTTATTTTTTCAGACAAAAATAACGGTTACCTTTGACTTTTATTTTATCGGTCAAAAATAACAGTTATTTTGTGACTTATTTTTCGGTCAAAAATATCAGGCACTTTGTACTTTTTTAAAGGACCCTTGACCAATTAAAAAACTATTGATACCATATGTAAATTGTGCGCACCGATGAGACGAAAATAAGTAACGAATTAAAAGTAACTGTTATAATTGCCCGAAAAAATATAAGGCACACAATTACTTATATTTTTGTCGGAAAACATAAAAATTAAAAAATTACAGTTAATATTTGACTTTTTTGATAAAAACTATAACCGGTACGGTCCCTGGCATTAACCCATTTAAAACCACGACCCATAGCATAAAAGAAATTTTATGTTAAGGATTCCAGTGGCTAAAAACAAGTTAATGTGGAAAAAATTTACCATCCAAAGTTTGGATTGAACTCAGGGACAACACAGGACATAACTACTAACCATGCATACAATGATCTATAATTACATAATCTCTTTTAGTCTACTTTTGAGTTGACCTTTTGACAAGTTAACATTAAAAACGCTACAGTTGTTAACAAAGGTACTCATGCGGTTTAAAGGAGCAGTTAACATAGTTCGTTCTTCTGAAAGGTAAATAAAATTAAGTTTTACTATAAAATGAAGTTTAACCAACATGACAAAAATAAATTTAGAGAGATATATAAAGTTTTAAAGAGATATTAAAGTTTAACTTAAAAATTTTCCACGATTATTCCAGCCAAACCATTGGGTTAAGAATAGTTTTCGAAATTGAAAAATACGTTGCTTTGGCACGTTCTTTAAAGATTTGTAAGATTTATGAGAAAATTGTATTCTTTTCAAACATTTTCCAACTGCTCAAAGCGGAGTAATGTAATTTGGGTCAGTAACATGGTGCAAAATCAGAAAAATTGATTTTTTAATAATCATTTAATTTTAATTCATCCGTTTTTTTCCAAAAACAAATAATTTTCATATTTTTAAGATTTATTTAGAAAGATCAATATTTCATAAACATTTTTTAGCCCAAATATGTGCCCAAATCGGATAAAAAATTTAAAAATTATTAAAAAATTGGTGACGAAAGAGCATATCTACTACATTTTTAGTATTCATGATGATGATCGAAAAAAGTTTTATTGCTGGTGAATACGGTTTGAGCAAATTTATATTTAACATTTTTGTGAAATAATGATCTTTCATAATAGGTAGATTCTATAAATATAAGAATTATTTTTTTTTTGGAATAAACGCATCAATATAAAGTAAGTTATATTTAAAATAGGATAACAAATAAAAAATATACTTTTTCTATTTATGAATTCGGTTTGATTAACATACCGTTAAAAGAGGGTACAATTATCTTTCAATATGCAATTTTTGCAGATCGGATGAAAATTGATGGAGATATAGTCAATAAACTAAAAAAAAATTACTACAGAACGGACGAAAATTTATGCAGATATGATCCACTAACTAAAGTAAATACTGCACAATGTGTTTTGAGGATATCTCGAAAAATATTTTTAAGAAAAAACAATGGATTCTATTTCTGAAATATTCGTTCCAAACTTAATTTTTCATTCCATGAGAATAGTGTTGATTTTAGCAAATAAAGTTGTTCTGTTGTAATGAAACACAGAACATTTATTTTAGTTATGTACGTAAACATTTTCAGAAAAGGAACCAAATTAAGAAAAAGGAGACCAGCGGGCCAAACTTGAAAAAGGACCAAAAATAATTCAATTGGACCAAAGTGTTAACCGTGGTTGTATGGCCATTTCAGCACTTGAAAGAACTTTAACCGATCTTCTTAAATGTTAGTACATAATTGACCGAGAACTGGACTTAAATATTTTATGGCGACTGCGAACGGCTTATGTTCATGTTCTCAAGATGATTTCTCTCTAAGGTTTACCATTGTCTGCAAGAGTGTGACGGCAGGTCAGAATTTTTTTTTCTATTGAAAGAACCTTATGACAGTTGTAAGGATTGAACTCGTGTCACCATAGTTCGTTGTAAGGCGCGACACACACATAGCACGCATGACCACGGCAATGCAAATTGTAAATGCATAAGCATGTTAATATTTTCTTTTGTCTCCATCAACTGACGGTACAAAAAGTGCATAATTAAGCAGAATATCCCAATTTATGTAAAAAATAAGAAGCGGTGATATTATTTAAAAAAAAAATTCGTGCACATTTTTGTGATGTCCTGATGTCTTATTGCAACACCATCCGACCACATCACAGCACAATTTCGCAATTCTTGAAATAATAAGTGCGGAATCACCTTCAATTATTAAAAGTACCACCACATAAAAGACAAAGCTTTATAATAGTTTAATTTTCCCAATGAAACTAATGACTTGTGCACATTTTTAAATTAAGTATTTAAACCTTCATTGCATTGTGATGAAAATTTTTATTTCCATTTTCAGAGAAAAAAAAAAAACACAAAAAATCAGTACGTATGATGATTTTTTGCGAAGAGTCACTTCTTATTTAAAAGTATTTAAAAGTGAAAAAAATCATGTAATAAAAGGTTAAGTAATTTATTTTAAGGAGCGTCATATTGAATTATTTGAAAAAAAAAATAAAATAAATGAAATGATAAAATGTCTTTTTATAATTTTACCTGGGTAACTGTCAATGTAAAAAAATTTAGTTTCACGAAGAAAATGTTCTCACAATCAGGCTGTTTATATTTGAATGCATACGTTTTAAAGTAAAACAAAAGCAACAACTATGATTGTGAAATCGCACTGATTTTGGGATCAATGACTCTTATCTTGATCACAGACAACAACTACAACAACAACTAATAATCAAGTCCAATACAAGCACAAAAACCAACTCAATGCAATGCTAATAAAATAATAAATAAATAAAATAATGGAACTGAACGCTGCTGCATAAGAAGGAGAATTAAGCGAAATAGATGTGAGTGAAGTTGTTGCTGTTGCTGTTGTTGTTGATGTTGTTGTTGTTTTTGTTGTTTTTGTTGCGCAAAATGAAATGAAATAAATGCATGCGTACGCCTAGCATTAATAATAATTGCAACGCAAATGCACTACAACAACATCAGAAACACCAACAACAACAAACAACAAACACATCGACTAATAAACACAATTATTGCAACACTGGTTTTTCAACTTTTCAGATACATTTACTATACAACAGATGAGATACTTTAGTTCGTTGATGTTGTTGTTGTTGCTGTTTTTATTGTATTTGCCGTCCGTATCTAATGAAGTGCGAAACGCATTCTTATTTAATCAAAGTGTGTAAAACTTACAAAAAAAAAGTCAACAAGTTTTAGTTTTTCGTTAAATTTCAGTTTGTGTAAATTTGCTCTGAAGTGCAGAAGTCTATAGCTAGGCTTAAAAAGTGATTTGTTTATTTATTGTTTGTTTTTTTTTTTTGTCTTAATCCTGTGAAAACATAAAAATTTTGTAAGTAGGTACCTTGAAGATCAGCATCAAGAGCAACAAGAAAAATTGCTGCTTTGCTTCTATATCATAGTTTTGCGCGTGCAGACAGAGTTGATTGCCCTCGTCTCATTGCGAGGTTTTTAATCTGTTTCTTTCGTCCTTTCTCTGTGATCGTCAAGTGATCGTTCGTTACGTACGTCTGTCTGTCCTACCACATTGTTTGCAATGTGGCCCCAACAACTTGCAGACGCGTTAAAATAATTGCAGAATTGCACAAAATCAGCGTCATTTGCTGTTCGGAGTGTAGCACTTGGTGCATTTTAAGTGCTAATAAAATCACAGATCGAAATGCAATCGTGTTAAGCAGCCGAGAAGGTAGGCAGGTATTTCGACGTCATCATCATCATCATCATCATCATCATCATCATTATCGTTTTCGCTAGCGTCGTGTTTGCTGAGAAACAATGCAATGGTAAGCTTCTTAGCTGCTGTTGCTTCTGTCTTCTTACGGCGTTTTGTCCACAAATCCAAACGCCATCTTTAAGGTTTTTGTTAACCTTCTTGCATTTAGTTGCAATCTTATATTTCTATGCTTTATTTTAGTTGTATTTCAAAACTGGTTGGATAAGTTTTGGTTGTTTTGTTTCTTTGTTACAACTCCTTCATAATTTTCTATGTGTATTATTCCGTCTACTGTGTCTATCTTCAGCGGTATTTAAATTTTGCTAGGTACAAAATGTGCTCTTTGATGCCTTGTTTGGGCAAAAGTATTGCAATGCTGCCACCTTGTGCCGCTGATCATTCTATGTATGTGTCATAAACAAGAATCGTAGGATTTCCTTGTAAGTCGTTATTATTTGTTTGTTTATATTTGGTACTCAGATTATTTCAGAATTAAATAGATTTTAATGATTTCCCACTTAGGATTGTGAAAGAATTTTTCCAAAAATATTTCTTCTTCATTTGAGAGGCTATTTGCGACAACATCGTATGCCACATTATAAAAATATCAAAATAATCAATGTAAAAGTTTTGTAAAAATTAAGTATTAAAAAAACACAAATCAATTTTGGCTACCCCTTTCCTTCTTGACTTTTCGTAGTGCATTTTAAAACCCCCTCTACCCTCCAGTAAAGTAATTTGTCATATGAAATAAAAATATGGATTCAAATATATCACTTTATTTTGATCAGCTCTCAGTATTTGCACTAGTAAAACTGATTTCAACTATTTCATTAACATTGTCCATTGTAATGGACATGCATTTGAAATGAGTATAGCACATAATATACTAGTAGTAAAGTATAGTATTATAACCAATAGATTTGTGTTCAAAACATGTCGAGACGAAAAAAAAACAGCCAAAGTGGGTGTAAGTTTTTTCTTATTATATTTAAAAATAGTTAGCAAAAAGATATTAGTAAAGAGTAATGTTCATTGTAATGGACAACTAAAATGTGATCTTATGCTTCAAAATCCTTCATATTTTTTAAACAATTTATTTCATTTGTCCATTGTGATGGACATGTTTTAAAACCTACTTCCTTTTTGTATATATTTTTTTTTACTCTTAAGAATGTATTTATATAAATTTAGCCTTTCTAAATTGTTTTCAATATTATATTTTAAAAGATACTAAAAATGTTAAAGATTTGGTTTGGTGTTGAATACATTATTCAACAGTAATTGTTGCCTATTTTTCACCCCTATTAAAATAAAGAAAACTTGTTTTCGTCCGCGTGAAGTCCGCCATTTACTTTTCTAACAAATATGTTTAGATTTACTACCTGCCAGAATGACAAACTTACAGAGAAAAAATAAAAAATAATTTTCAGTTCCGAAGTCATCCTTGTTTTAGGTGCCCTCTTTGAAAGTACAAAACACAAAACAACAAAAAATCCTGAAAGAAATTAAGAACTTTATGTGCAGTTATCACAGTTTGCAGATCTCAATAATAAAATAAAAAAAATTGTAATCATTATATTTAATGTTGTTGTAACAAAATATTCCCGAAATAACCTCGAAAATAAGGTCGGTACACCAGCCTAATTTAAAAAAAAAGAATCAATAATTTCAATGTAATAATTGTTACTCAACTCGATGATCTCAATCACTTGAATTTAAGAATATGAAAGTTTTGTTAAGAATTCTTCGAAATCGAATTCTTCAAAGGATTCTATGTCGACCCATTCAGCTGTATGAAATTCACCTGGTCTTTGAGAGAGTTGCCTGCAAGGGTTGCGTGGTGCAAGAAATCATGTTCAGCGTTTTTGTGAATATGCTTCCTGAAAATTGATTTATTTCTGATGTGTTTGAAGCAAATTTCAAGACGCGGGTAAGACACGATCTTTTATTAATTTTCTCTTTCTGAGAAGGGCAGTACAAGTCGTATGTTATCTACATTGATCAGTCCATTGATTAATCAATCAAATCATCCAGTCTTATACGTCAAAGCCTGTCGCAGTAAAAATTATCCAAATTATTCCGACGTATGCTGAGATGTGGAAGAGATATCAAATAGAAATAGAAAACTCAAGTGCAGAAAACTTAAAGAAAAAAGTAAGGAATTATGTATAAGCAAAATAGAAGAAACATGTGCCAAAAAGCAATCTAATAAATATAACGCGCTTATAAAACTCGTCAATATATTACCGTCAATTATAGTTAACCATCAATTTAGAAGGTCAAACATTTCAAGAAAACGGTAAGGTTTAAATTATTTTGAAATGATGGGGTTTTATTAATTTAATTTTAATTTTTTTCATAGTTGTTTTTTTTAAGGTTCGGTTACGTTACAATATCTGAACTTCCCTACCATTACTGAACCTAGTGCATATTTCATGGACAACCCCTTACTTTATAAAAAGTAAAAAATGCAAAAACATAACAGATCATTGGTTTGTGGCTTATTCTCAACTACAATAATGAGGCTACAATGTACCGTTATTATTTTGCTTCTAACTTACTTCATCTCCCTGTACTGAGTTAGATATTAACGCGATCGCGAAGTGTAGAACCGCGGTGGTGACCGCAGTGGTGTAGAACCAGCCGCCATACAAGCCAAATTTTTGATACAGAATAATTTTGAAGTAAAAGTCTAGAACATTAAGAATGAACTCAGAATGAAGTTACTGTTTGGTAATGAATGTCCTGATACTGGGAAATCGACACGGGCATTGTGCAAAGGAATGTGCCACTGCCCGTACAATTCAAACTTTTTATACTGCATTATAGTTATGTCCTGCTACTGATACACTGTAACGGATTTTGAACCATAAGTGTCAATTTAAGGTTATAATAAGTCTTCAAGCTACACAATATTTTCCAATGCAATTGCCGGGTGTAGCATCGCTAGTGTACTTATATAATCAGGTCATTCTTTGGGCCCACTGATTAGAATTACAGTTCACTTATTTCAAATATCTTAGAAATGAAATATGTATTAGTGAAATTTGTAAACGTCTACTTAATACAAATACAATTTCTTATTTCTTCTGTTCATAAAGTTGACAACTTCGAAACATGGCCTAGCAGGGAATAGGTGGCAGCACTCTTCATCCAGTGCAAGCCGTTCTCGCTTATATCCAATCAATAAAGCCAAAGAAGGGTTTTCTTTTGAAAGTTAACGGAAAACCTGATTCCTGCAAAATAATAACGCCTCGTTTTAATAAAGTTTTATTAAAAACGAACCAAGATTTCACCAAACAATAAACAATATCTATTAAACCATGCACTGTGTATACATAAATTAATTTATTTAATTTGTGGTTGTGCGCTAAAATGTGTATCTTACATGTTGCTGTCCGTTCGTTTGTTCGTCCGTCCGTCCGTCTGTCTGTCTGTCGGTCTGTCTGTCGGTCTGATTGACTGCTGGGTATAGCTTATGTTTATGTCTGCCGCCTTCTATGTTGTAAATAATTTCTAGCTGATATCTTTGGTAATTTTTTGCCTTTTCTGTTTTGTTAGCTTGTAGTTTTATATTATTTCTTAAGCAAAGCTAAGTTGCGCACTTTAGAGAGTGACTCTATACTGACTGTTGCTGTTGTTGTTGTTGTTGTTGTTGTTGTTGTTGCTAGGTTCATATTCTCATTACAGGTCATTCACCTAAAAGATACGCTTATGTTGTATACCAATTTTTTGTTTTTTTATATTTTTTAATATTTTTTCTTGCGTTTGCAACTCGTCTAACTATTTTAGATAGCTAGAGCGGCTCTACCTACGTAGCTACATATTTTCTGTATATCGCTAACAAATACTTCTATAAACTTCATATTCATGATATTCATTTCTTTGCTAATATTTGTTATGGGTCTCAAACTTAATCGTCGCTTTAAGCTTGTTTAACACTATCATTTTTTTTTTGTGTGTGGCTTTGGCAAAACTTAACAACATGTTTCTTTGATGTTGAACTCGATCTTGTGCAACTTTTCTTAAATGATTGTCGTAGAAATCGAGTCGCCTCAACATGGCCAATAGATTAGTTGTTGTTTTTGTTGCTTAATTAGAACTGTAACCCGATGAAATTAGATTTAAATTTCAATTGTTTTAGTTTAAGCGTTAAACGTTTTCGACTTTTTCTATGTGATTTGATTTTAATCTATATTTTTTAATTTCAAAGCTAAGTATGTCTATATTTATCTAATATTTTTGTGTTTTCTGTTTTTTTCAGGTAAGTTGGCAATATTATGAAATAACTCTAACAGCTGCTTATAAGTACGTAAGTACGTTAATTATTTGAAAATTCGAAATATTTAAACGAAAATAATAGAAGTGATTTTCAAAAACGAATATTTTTAGAATCAAATTCAAGTCACCAAAATGGTGCACCAGTGATTGATTTTACTTACAAAATTGAGAAAAATATCTCATCGTTCTTATCACTTTTAGAGTGCCACGGTATAAATTAGAAGAATTGTCAAGAAACTTTTTGATGCAAATCGAAAATACAGTTTGGTGAGATAGAGATAACATTTGCAAAGGTTAAGTAATGTTCCATAGGTATTTCGGAAAAAAATGCTTATGCTAAATTTTCCAAATGTTTTTCTCTTCCCGCATTAGTTGAAATTTTCTTTAGATTCATGAAAACCATCCCAAAAAATGTTCTATATCGCCACCAGAGTTGTGACTGTAACGCAAAGTAATATACTATATTACGTAATATTATTACTTTTCCCTTAAACCGGTAATATAACTTATTACCGACAGCGAAAGTTATGTCACCAAGTAATATTATTACTTGTTTGCTAGTTACTTATTACATATTACTTTGAAAAACCTTTTTTAAAAAAATCAATTACTTAAATCTTAAATTTATCTTTTGTAATTAATAAACACTTTGTGGTATGAAAATTCTATTTTCTTTCGTTTGTGTGTGGATCTAACTTTCACCGGGTAATCAAACACTTTTTTCTTATGGAGACCAACACCAACAAAAATTTTACTCTTTTTTGTGTTTTTCTTTTTGTTGATTTTTATCAAAAAAGTAATATAGTAATATGTTAGTTAATACTTTTATTTTGGGGTAATATGTAATATAATATTATTACTTTTAGGAATAGGTAATATGTAATAAGTAACATATTACTTTCCAAAGTAATATGTCACAACTCTGATCGCCACTCCGTTCAATTCCCACTTCGAAATCTATAGAAACCGTGGCCGACGGTGCACAAATTAATTTTGAAAATCAGTCTGGTCTGAGGTTATCGCTAACCCATCCAGAGCCTAAATACCATAGGCTTAACTAGGACTATTACTTTTGAAGGCACCTAACTCTTCAAAGTCAAACTTTTCAAAGCTAAAAATTGACTCCAAAAATCAGAAAAAGTTTTTTATGAATAAAACAAAAAAATTCACACAATTTTGCTATGATTGTGAACAAAAAAAATTTTTGTTTCAGATTTTTTATTCTGGAATTTTTTGACTAAAATAATTTTTGTTCAAATTTGTTTGTTATCTTTAAAGAGTTGATTGCAATTCGGCAGAGAAATGCATGTATTGG
This sequence comes from Tetanocera ferruginea, assembly GCA_958299015.1. Classification (NCBI taxonomy): domain Eukaryota; kingdom Metazoa; phylum Arthropoda; class Insecta; order Diptera; family Sciomyzidae; genus Tetanocera; species Tetanocera ferruginea. The sequence continues at coordinate 3,609,379 of OY282643.1, read as the reverse complement.
ATATATTGGATCTGTCTAGTAAAGCAACTAAAGTTTCAGTTTCAGAACTCATTAAAATTTTGACCAATTAAAAATAGACTACGTATTATTTATAATTTCATGTGCGTCTAAATACCATTAGGATCTTTAAAGCTTATCTTTTTATGACTTTTATAATTGTGGCATTTTCGAGTAACCCAGGTTCAATCCTCAGCCAGACCGTGCTCTCTTCTTATTTTAAGTCAAAATTTTGAAATTTGTTCAATCAAATCTTTTAAGGAAACATTTTCATGCCATAAATATTTTTTAATTTGTCACCACAGTGGTTTGAACCGTGGATCATCGCACAGTGCTCGTCGAACGCTCTTACTTCATGCCATTAGCCTGATGGCGTGTGTGCGAACAAAATGCAAGCAAGCCAAATACGAATATTATAAGCATCAGATTAAAAAAAAAAAACAAAGCGTCAAATAAGAAACTGTAAGACATAGAGCTTCTATGCATGAAGACAGCATAGGATGGCAAAATGTATTAAAATATTTACTCATCGATTTTTGACTAGACAAATACTAGTCAGATTGTCCTGTTGGTTAGCCTAACACTGTAGTGAAAAAACCAATCTTAAATGCATTATTTTCAATGCGTAAGAGCCGAAATCTTAAATGCATTATTTTCAATACGTAAGAAAATTTGCTAAAGTAAAAGTTAACGAGAAAGTACGGGCCGCGCAATTTAAATTTATGGATTTAAAAAACATAGAACATTCCTTCGTCTGATAACTGACGTCTCTATAGTAAATATTGAAATTTTATGAGTTATATTTAAAAGTGATTATAACTTACGACATGGTTAAACTTATTCAATTAATGCAACAATATTACATTGATGAGCTTTATATGACTTTTAAGTATGAAGCAACATAAAGGATCAGAATTTATCATTGGTTTGTCCAATTATATCGTGGCCGCAGTTCGCTTCACGACTTATTTCAAGAAAGCTGCCCAAATTGTTGTTCCGGGAAATAATGATGCTGTACATAAACTGATGTTACAGGATATAAAAATGGCTTGTCGTGGGATTGAGGCATCTTTGAGCATTAGGTACTTGAGTCTCACGGCCGTGAGGAAAAAAGTTCATGTCAATTGATCTAAACAAATATCCAAAAATATTATCGAAAGCTTCAAAATAGATGACATGTAGCAAAACTTGTATGCTTATCTTCACGTATGAGCCCGAACCAAAAGTCGACGGTATAGGTTCTTCAAAGGCCACACGATTCACAAAAGTTATTCGCGCACAAAACATTTAAAAAAAAATTCGTTGACTATTTTTTTCCGAAAAACTGATCACATCAAAATTATGTCATTGAATCATCGTCAAACGGCTTTTTAGATTTGAAACAAGTAGTTCAGATGTCAAACCTATTCAGTCAAGTCCGCCTTGGTTCTGAAATGGGGAGATAGATAAGTAGTAGAGAAAGGAAAATCAAGCGAAACCGCCGACGTTGGGCGTAAACTAAATTAATATTTGACTGGTCAGAATATTGAATTGATGGGTCATTTGTCGTTAAGTCCTGATTTGGCATCCAATGACTTCTATTTATGTCCGCACATCCACAATAAATTTGTGAGATCAACCTTTTTCGGCGCTACTTCTGAAATTCATGTTTTGAAAGTAGCTCAGTCAGAGAAAAAAAGTTGTTCGAGTGCAAAAGTGTATTAATCTTAAAGAGAAATATTTTTAAAAAGAACACAAATTCACGAAGACAAATGCCTTTTCTGGTCAATAAAATCGAGTCTTGATTTTTAAACTTTTACTTTCCATAAATAAGTATGACGTGTGTTCGTTATTTTCCGTTATTAAAAATTTGTAGGCTGCTAAAATATTATTCATTGATGGACACAAAAATAAAATGCACAATCGAAGCCTACTGCTGAAAGTGTTCTATTCAACATGTATGTATAACAGTTGAGCAATATTAGGAAAATTTTCGTGACCCCACCTTTAAATTTTGGACTGTTATCCTTGACGGAGCTAGGACGGACGGACTTGTAGTAGAGGAGAATACTGCAAATAAAAAGGATAAAACAGAAAACAACAACAACAAAACCATCTGAAATTGAAAATTTTCGCGACGTAAAACGCATGTGTCGGTTCGAGGAATTTATTATTATGCTACAGTTGCGTTTTGTAGCAACCTACTCGCCCCCTTCCCCCCCTTCCCCACACCAAAAATACCACCAATGTTGATGATATACAATTCTCGATACAAGCAACACAAATATACAACAACAACAAAAACAAGAACCGAAACACAAGTGCGTATATGATATACTTACTATGCACAAACATCTATCTATAGCTGTATGTGGGCGAAACCAAGGTGGGCCTGATAAGAAGGTGTTTTAAAATCGGATATGAAACTGCGGTTTGAATGCAAGTGGATAGGGGGGGAGGGGGTGATAGGGTGGTAGATGAGGAGACGTTGGTGGTAGAGTTACCATCCAGCAACAAGCATGAACTAGTTCATGTGGCCCAAAATCACCACTGAATAGGCATGGAGGAAGGAGGGGATGCATGCTAGGTCGCTAGGTGTGGCTAAAGATGCTCTCTGCACTACACAGTAAACCATGAAATGCTTGTAAATGCCCCAGCATAATGATGAAAACATAAAATATTATTTTGCAAAATGCAAATTCTTTATATAACAAAAAATAATCAACAGACTAAAAATATTCTCGATTACATATAAAAAAAAAAATAGTAAAACTTAATAGAACAGTAAAAGCAGACTGTTCTAACGAAAACACACACGCACATACCGATGAAATAAGATACAAAAAAGTCAAAACCAAGTAAAAAGCTTTCGCAACCGCGCCCAAAATAGAATTATTAAGCAAAATGACAATAAAACCAGCAACAAAAAGAGGCAAAAACAAAACAAAGCTAAAGAAGAAAACAAAAAACTGTCCAATAATATGTTCAATGAGAAAATGAGAAACACCTTTAAAGGTTAAAAAAAAAAAATAAACAGCGAAATAAACTGATAAAAGATAAAAAAGTCAGAGCAAAAATAAAGTAAAAAAAAATTAACTACAAAAAACTCATCACAAAAATATAAGGCGTAGGCTTTTTCAGAAATACGTGGCTCTCGAAATAAAGTTGATGTTGATGATGTTGATGCTAAGGACAGCGATGCATACAACAACCACCACCAGCAGCAACAGCGGGAACAACAAAAACAACAGTCAAAGCCTCGTAGTTAAAGCAACGCATCCTTGTTTCCTTTTCTTTCTGCGGATACCTTCAGATGCTTGAACTCATGTGAAAACGGAACAAGCCATGAGCGGAGTAAGACTCTTAAAGCTAAGGGTGCACTTGAGAGAACAGAAATTAAAAAGTAAAAAAAAAAACTTAACGAAAATAGAATCCCTTAGCAGAACGAACATTTTTAAATCAAAAACAGAAAAAAAAAAAACATAAAATGACAATGACAATGAGCATCATGGGAGCGCATAGTACCCAAACATCTACTTTAACTACACCTCTGGAACTTGCACTATGGTGCAGAAAAGCAGATAGAAATATATTTCAATTAAGAAAAAAGTGTAGCAAAAACAAAGAATCTCCATATCACAGAAGCAACAACATCGACAACGACAGCAAAAGAAAAAAGAAACAAAACAAAAACAAAAGCAAAAAAGAAATGCCAAAAACAACAAACAGAATTAAATGAAAATTTCACCCGTTCAGTGGTGGATCCCTTGGCAACAAGCGGAAATTGGATACGCTCTCAACATGGCAGCGGGAGGCAACTCATTTTTTTGCTCTACCACGTCCTACAAAGCAGACACCAATCGCTGCCGCACAAACATGAGGGAGTTAGAGTAAAGTGGAGTGGGTATAACAACAACAAAAACAACAACAAGGACATCAGGATCCACTTGGACTTGTGCTTGTGCTGTGCTGGTGCTGGTTGCGCCATGTGCCGGAATCAGGTTAAAAGCTTATGGCCTTCGATTAGTTCACGATGTTGTTGTTGTTGATGTTGTTTTTGCTGTATTTGTTTCTATTTATTTTAGGTACATTTTGAATTTGCGAAAATTTCGGATGAATGTTGGTGGATGGCATAAAGTAAAGTGCCAATGTGTAGGAAACGATAATAGGAAGAATGGTTGGTTGGTTGGTTGGTAGCAACAATTCCCGGGACATTTGAAATGAATTGCATGCCATTTTTTTATGCTTCCAAAAATTAGAAAATAAACCTAAATTCCATGGAGCATTGCATGAATACGTGATTGCAAAAAGTAGTGCTCTAAAATTTTGTTATTTAGAAACCCATTCAATACAATTTTTATGTTGAAAATAATAAGCATACCGTTGTTTTTTTTTTCGTTAGCTAATATATAAACTTCTTTCTAGAGTTGACTACAAAATTGTTTAAAGATGTATTGATTTTAAGCTAACATTTTTTGAACTCAAGTTGTTAGAAGCTAAAAAATCAATTGACTGAGTTTTTTAACCGAAAACTGAACCTACAAGTCTTATGCCGACTTAAATTTAACCGTGCTTTTTATGAGGTTTATCTATCATTATTTACTACTATTTGGCGCTTGTCATTATCTACAAATAGTTAACAGCCATTATTATTCAATTGAAAAAATTGTCTATGGAAGATGGGATTTGAACCATGGATCTCCCAATTTACGTACGCTTATGCCGTCAGCGAGATTTTATCTTCCAAAACCCATTCCTTCATTTAAATTTACAAAACTATGAAAATTAGTATCACTTGTGGTCGAAATCCGATCAATTGTGTCGATAAAGTATAAAAAAGTAAAGTTTTTCTCTCACAATTTATTGTTAATTATTTTTTAGTTTGTTTAAAGGAGAGATAAATTAAAAAAACGCAATGACAACAACAATTCCAGACAACACTGTTGAAGTATCTGAGTCATTCTCTCTTTCTACTCTTCCTTTATTGCTCAAGCAACGCATAATACAATTACCCAGGTTGCATTGACGTTTATCGTGATTACTACTGTCAAAAATTTAACTCCATAATAAATCACACTCCATAATAACTCCTAAACGCCTGGACTTATATAAATTATGAAAAAACTTCACTTTTTTCAATCTTCAAAGATGTACAAATAATTGAAAAGAAATGTATGTTAATATCTAATAAAGAGCCCAAGTTATTAAATTTAGAATGTTGCTTACTTTTCCCTATCCAAACTGTAATGATACCTTAAACGCATTTTTATCGAAATAACTTTTTTCAAACTGGGTGACAACTGGGTTTCCTCGGAAACCAGACATCGAGACGTGGAAGGTGTACATTTTTTTTAGTCATGTCTGGCAGGTACTGTTTTACGGAAATTTGACTAAACACTTTCGATAGAGGGAGGGGGAAAATGAGAGCAGTTTTAAAAATCGTCTTTTTTCTGTACTCGAGGCAGAATCCCGAGTAACCGGTTAACATCCGCTAGTATTGAATAAAAAAACCGGTTTTACATCTTAAAAAAAAAATAAATAAAAATACTTTCAAAGGTTTATTCTATGGGCCAAACCATTGCAATGAGCTATAGGAACCAAATTAAGATGGACCTTTTTTTTTTGCGAATCATTTTGCAATCTGACTAAGGTTAACATTGTAGAAAAGGTTAGCCTATGGGAATAAAAGAAGACCCTTTTATCAGAGATTTGATGAGAATAAATCTCTGTGCCTCTGAAACGATTGCAATGGAAGTTAAGCAAAGAAATTTATAACTCTCAGCAGAATTAAATTAAGAAATTTACTTAAGCTAATAAAATGAATAATACAACTTTTAACAGGTAGCTTTCTCAGATATCATTTCAGGATCTTGCAAATTTCCGACTGGTAGAAGTTAGAAAATTATTATAGAGTTTTTGCGAGAAATGTTGAGTACCGGTTTATTAGTCCATACACATTGAGTGCAACATGCAACAAATGACAAACGTCAAAAAATATAATGCATGTTTTCTTATGTTAATATAATTTTTGGATGCCGCACGACAAAGAGAGGATGCGACCATAATTGTTGCAGCCGCAGACTTCAATCCATTGCTAATTTGACAGACGACAAAAGAGGACTCTGAAGTTTGTTTACGTTTATGTTTTAATAATATTCAAGCTAGCTGTGTGTTTTCCATTGTGTGAGTCTTGTGATTATTGTTTTGTTTAATTCAGTTTGAAAGTATGTTATCAAATTAAATAAAATTCATCAGAAATACAAAAAATATAGATTATTGCTGTTGCATTAATTTTAATCAAGTCGTCGAATTCACTGCGACAATTCTCTCTAACGACTAATTTTCGTTTTGTCGGTGGACGCATGTTGCAGTCAATGTGTATCGGCTATATACACTGAGAAAAAAAACACATACCTTGCTCCGGTAAAAAATTTCTCTATTATTGATAATAGCAATTTTCTCTTTTTCAAATAAAATTTTCTTCAATTAGAATAAATTTTCACATTTTCGAAGAAATATTTCTTTACTTCTAGGAAATGGAAATATTTCAATGTCTCTAATAATGATAAGTATTTTTCTCGCACAAAAAATTTCTCATTTATAGAGAAATTTTATTGAAAATGAAAAACTTTTCTTATATTTTGATAAAAAATTCACTATTTTCTGAGTGTACTTGTCAAAAATTGACGGTCAATTCTTTGCTATTCCCTGTTGAACTTGCCCTCTCTCCCGTTGATGTCCGCGTCTCTCATCCACAAATGCAAGAATTGACCATCAACTCTTGACAAGTATAAACCGGGACTGACTTAAAAAAAAAAAAGAAAGTGCCCATGCAAAACACTTCGATCAGTATAATATTGTACCAAATATACATTTCAAGTAACGAGTTATACGAAACAATTGACCCCATGATAACCAAATATTTTAAGAAGAATATTTTTTCATGCTCGTTTTTTATCCAACATTTTTGTTTTATGACGTGATCGTGAACAAGTTTTTGTAATAATGTAGATTTTCTTGTATTTTGAGTAAGAATCTTCATAACTAGTGTAGTAGTATCAGATTATAGCTATTACCCTGTTTCTTCCTTTAATACTCGTTCGTCATGTTTACCCTGTTTCATACTTTACTTCGTTAATCTTGTTTATGTATATCTCAACACTAACTTCACTTCGTCTCTTTCTCTCCTGTATTATTTATGTATTATTTAAGTTATTATAGTTTGTAAGCTATTATTGTTGATGTAAAGCTTTTTGATGCTGCGAGCTTTTTAACGAAACAATGGCAGCAGCATCAATGCGACATTTTAAAAGAATAAAGCACATTATCAAAGTGATCATCAACCAAACAAGTTTGTTTTACTCCGTCGGCTATACTAGCAAATTAAGTCTAAGTGTACCATTAATTGGTGACCGTGGCATGCAGGTTAAGTGTGTGGCTTAGCATGCTCGAGAGCCCGGGTTCGATCCCTAGCCGTGGCGAGAAGTTTTTTCAATAAAAAATTTTTTCTGATCGGTCACCACCTCTCTGCAAACAATGGCAAACCTCAGAGAGTAAATAATGCCTTGGAAAGCTTCTTAAGAACGTGAACTTTAGCCGTTCGGAGTCGGCATAAAACATGTAGGTCCAGTTCTCGGTCAATTGTGTGCAAACATTTAATAACACACACAACACAATCGATCCTTAGAAGCTCGGTCAAAGTCCTTTCAAGGGCTAAATTGGCCAATTTGTTTTTTTTTGTTTGTACCATTAATTCGACAATTGCAACAAATAAGATTTGCCAATCAAAGTAGAAGGTGCTCACCTCTATATTGTAGGGTGCTCGTTAAACTTTGTTTTTATTTTAGAAATAACTTGAAAATAGCTTTTCGGTCTAATATTCAAAGTAATGTTTTTGTTTTTAATGACACCATCAAATGCATTAAATAATCGATTTTTTCCGACACGCAAACAACGTTCAATTCACCCTTTGGACACAGACGCTGACGCCGCTGGCTAGTTTCAATGTTTCTATTAAGCTGGTATGCAACACTTTTTTCCCCTTTTTTTTTTTGCTTGTATTGTTTTCTTTAGGAAATCTTAACTAATTGCAGGCACGAAACGTTAGGGCAACATTGTATAATTATTGTTAAAAAAATTAACGGTGGTTGGTGGGTTTAGGTTATATGTATAAATAACAAAAAGAAAAAAACATTCTATAACAAACGTTAAATGTAAAAATGTCATATAATTAAATGTTTGCTTGACATGCAACAACACCAACAACAACAACAACAACAACAACAACAACCATCAAGTTTTATACATTATTTCTAAGGAATTGTTTTATTTATATGCAAAGGAAGTTTATGTATACTTTTTGCATCCTGTTGGCAACACTTAATGCTGAAAAATGTGTGCAGTAAATTGAAAGTTTGCAATTTTTTATTTTTTTTTTGCAAGCTGAAGAGGGTTGATTTTAGCTCGTGGATTCCTTTAAAGTTTTGGTTTACTTAGAATTGTAACAAAACTTTGGCAATCAGTTGGAAGAGTAGTTTTTTGCTACTTTTGTTGGGTACTCTTAGAATATAAATATTTTCTTGCTGCTTTTTGAGTATTTTTTTTGCTATTTTATGTGCTGCCTGTGTTTGTTTTTTTTTTTGCTTTAAGGACGTGTATTTTGCCCATTTAAGCATATCGATTGTTGCAGCGCCATCTGTCGACGCGTGTAAGGGGCTATTTTTTTTTCGCCGCATGATGGCGTTGTTGGCGGTTGCCGAAATTTTCACGTTTCTCCTGGAACTGCATTGCTATAAATGTCATCTCTTTCGCTCTCTTGAGTTGTGCAAGTTTAGGTGCTGTCGAGGTTGTTGTTGTTGTTCTTGTTATCGTTACATTTTTCGCCGGAACTTCTATTGAGATGCAGTGCGCATAATGCATTTCGTTGCTGTTGTTGTTGTTGTTGTTGTTGTTGTTGTTGTTGTTGTTGTTGTTGTTGTTGTTGTTGTTGTTGGTGATGGTGTGTTGTGAATTTTGCTGCTGTATTGTTGTCGTCGTTGCTTATATGGTGGTTGTTGCTGTTGTTGTTGTTGTTGTATGGTAGGTTCTACGCAAAAGCTTCTCCCAGGACACTGACTGCCACGCAGAAAATACACGATATAATTTCGGGAAATTCATTCGTAGAAATCATCATTTCAATTTTGGGGTTGACGACAGCTGCTGCTGCTTTTGTTGTTGTTGTTGTTGTTGTTGCTATGCAAAAGAAGCAACTATTTATTTCTATGTCTAGCGATTTTGTGAATACCTTCCTGCATGCATATTTCCACCCGAACATACGTTCAAAACCCGAATACTTTTCATAAAAATAACATGAGGCAAATATTGAGTTCTATTTCAAGTGTATTCTGCGAATGTGTCCTTTGAATTAAAATACCATTAAGTTGAAGAATAGAAAAAAAAGTTTGCGCTATTCTATTATACAAAACGTTCAGCCAATTTTAAAATACAAATTTTTTTTTATAACAATAAGGGCCAGTTTTTCAGTGCGAGTTTAAACTCTAGTCAAATTAAACCGAGGTTAACTCACCAAAATTGGACGTTTAAGCTTGGTTTAAGCAAAAAAAGCACATCATATGAAAAGCACATCGAATGCTACAATTTCTAGTTAAACATAGTTTTACTGTCCCTGTTTGGTGAGTTAAGCTTGGTTAAATTTGACTCGAGTTTAAACCCGCACTGAAAAACTGGCCCTAAAACATATATATCTATGGCGGGCATTTAAGCGAGCACTAGTAGTTTTTTGCAAAAATAATAAAAGTTCAATAATAAAATATATGACTTAGTTTGTTGTATATTTTGTAAAATCTAAAGAATTGCATTTTTTGGCTTATGCTACTGTGATCACACATACGATAGATATTTAACCTTTTTATAGTTCAGAAATTTTCTTAATTTGTACACCATTTTCACATGCTGCCATCATCCTTATGAGGTTTCATTAAAGTTTCGCTGGCAAAATGTTTATCATAAGGGTTAAGCGTATCCCTTAAGAGTCACAACAAACCATCTATGTAGCATGCTACCATCTTTCCTCTATCTTTAGCTTTGTTTGTAGAGGCATTTTTAAATTCTGCTGTTTTATGAAAAAATACTAACTCTCTATTGATTTATTTCTCGAGTCGAGTCGAGCCGAGTTGAATCACGCCTGCTTTGTTTGTGTTTTTTTTTTTTTTTTTTTTGTAAGTCGGTGTCTATTGAAATGCCGAGTGTGTATATCACAGTTTACACTACCTGCATAATACACTGAAAATAATACGCCAAAATTTTGATTAAAGTCCTTCATGATCCATTAAATTTTCTTACAAATTTATTTGATAACCAGTAAACTATCTTCGATTTGGAACGAGTAAAAATTACCCTCCACAGTCGTGTTGAAGTATCTTCGAATTTACTTTTTAAGTTCGATTATTTTAATAACGTCACTTTGTATTGGGGGGGGGGGGGATAAGCGTAGTTTTCATCTAACTAGTACAAATTTCAAATGCAAAGTTAAAATATAAAGGCTAGCATATGAACTATCAAGTGAATTCATACATTTTTTTGTAATATATGAAGATTCTGATATTTTGATGACGTCACTTTTTATGGGAGGTAGGAGAAGTACAAGATTTTGCTGAACTTCAAGCTATGCGACAAAATTCAAGTCACTGGATTAATTTTTTATAGAATTTAAGGAAATTTTAAATTTTTATGACGTCTTTTTGTGTAGGAGGTTGTTATAGTTTTCATACGTTTGTTCTCATTTTCAAACTTAATATGTGTACATATACAGTGACTCAAAGTAATAATGGAACAAACTCAAAAATTTCATTCAAATCCAAATTTAAGTTATTTTGATGGCCGAACTGCTGGCAAGTTTTTGTTTATTTGCAAAAAATTTTGATGTGGTTAATATAAAATAATTATAAGAATTATGCATTAATAGTTAATTGATTTAAAAAAATAAAAACCAAAATCAATAACAAAACCCAACATAAAAGTAATTATGGAACACTACGTTAATTTATAATATGTCCACTCTTTTGTGGAAATCTAAAAACTACCGCACTGAACAATACTTCCAACTCAAACCAACTTTTATTACGACCATCAGCTGTTGTTGCTTGCTGCATGGATGTTGATTTTAATTTTGCTATATTTTTTGTTATATTGCATAAAAAATGATCCACTCCTTCCTTTACTTGATCGTAATAGTTGGAAGTGAAGTACTTGTGAGAGAAATCTCCCGATGCAAGTTCAATGATTTTTTCATGATTTTTCCCAAACACTGATGCTAATTCGTTTAATCGTTGAAGTCTTGTTTCGTAGTACTCCAACGTACGCCTGGCAATTGGATCCTTGCCAGTATTAACGATGAATTTTTCAATATTCCGTCCTAATTCATTTTGTTGTATAAACAAATTATTGAGTTTTTCCATGTTGAAATCACGTCGGGGTCTCCAGGATTTCAGGTGTCAAACCTATTCAGTCAAGTCTGCCTTGGTTCGGAAATGGAGTAATAGATAAGTAGGAGGGGAATCAATAGAAATAAGTGTAGAATATTCTGTGTGGCGGAGCGCTATATCAACATGAATCTGACGCAAGTGTCATGCCTTTACCTCAGTCATTTCGAGTTATTAAGCAATCTCATTCCACAAACATCTCTACCACCAACTTACAACTTTCAAAGTTGTATATTTTTATGACTTTCTAATTTAGATTGATTGATTAGAAATGTTAATTGTTAATTGATTAGAATTGATTGACTGTTAATTGATTAGAAATGAGGAAGGAATTGCATAATCAATGGGATTGAGGTCTGGAGATTGGGGTGGACTTTCTAAGATATGTGGGCAATTATTAAGAAGTTACCTTCTCACATTATAGGCCTTGTATCGTTATCGGATCGTTATCCTGGTAAAATGAAAATTTACTCTTAATGCCCAACTTTCTCACGCATTCCTTCAAATTATTCTTCAATACCTTAAGGTTTACGTGTTGGTCCATAATTCCATCGACGATGTGAAGTCGTCCAGGACCTGCAGCTGACTTAGCACGCCATAGAATTACTGGATCCATACCGTGGTTTATTGTGAAGCGAAGGTTGTATTTATCAAGTTACGCGTTTACCTTTCTCAACACGTAGGATCGACCATCTGACAAGAACTTATTCCCAATAAGAAAAAATCCTTTCACGATGGATTTTCATTCGCAAAATTACTTTAATCGTTACATGTCTTGCATCACAAGTGTAAATGGGTTGATGAATTTATTGCGGTATAGAAAAAACCTGTTCAAGAGAGAAAAAAAAAATTAGAAGAATATTTTTAAAGAATTTATTAAATAAAATTCATTCATTGCTCGAAAAAGACTATAAATAAACGGGTCTCGTCTTCTTGAAAAATTTTTGAATGAAATTTGATTTCGTGAAATCAAACCTCAAATCGAAAAAAAAACTGATTTTTCAAATAACTGGAAATTGTTGATTGCTATAAAACACAAATTCGGAAAAACCCAAAGCGAATAAATAGAAAGCTTGAAAACTCTTGTATTACTTTCTTTTTATTCAGTATTTCTTAAAAAAATACCAAAAGATTTAATCTAACTTGGCAACTAATCTATATTGTCCAACCATTTTGCCTTTTATCACATCATACAATAATTGTGAGTTTTTTTCAAATAAAAGCTGCCTTCTTAAATCCAAGCTTGATTTTGAAACTGTTTACTTCACATCAATTTTTTTTTTAATATCGCAAAATAAATTTAGAATCAGCCTTATCCTGAATAATTATTCAGGAATTGAAAAAGGAAGTTTTCATTTCTCAGATGGTAGATAAAGATTTTTGTTTTCAAAGACATCGAAGTTATTTAGCTTTATTTTAAAACGGAAACTGCCTTTTCAAATTCCGAAAAAAAATTATTCAAACGTAATAGGACTGAATATGAATTTATTGGAAGAGACAAACTTTTTCTTAAATTTTTATAATTTTTTCCATTTTTTAATTTTAAATATCAACTTATTTATGTTATATTTACTTTTAATAGTCTCAATATATTTGATTTTGTTATTATTTTTTGAGAGAAAATTGTTTATGGTGACCGTGGCTTGCATGTTAAGTTTGTGGCTTGCATGCCCGGAGCGCGAGATCGATTCACAATCGCAACAAAGTTTTTTCAATAGAAAATTATCTGATCGGTCACCACCTCTCTGCAGACAATTGCAGACCTCAGAGAGTAAATAACGTCATGTAAAGCTTCTTGAGAACATGAATTTTATTCGTTCGGAGCCGGCATAAAACATGTTTGTCCAAAAATTTTCTCGGTTCAGTTCGATTTTGTGCAAACATTTAATAATACACAAAACACAATTGATTATAAGAAACTCGCTCAAAGTCCTTTGAAGGGTTGAGATGGCCAGTTTTTATTTTTCTTTGTTTTTAATTGGTTATAAAAATTAGGAAAAATTAATTGACCAAAAATATTATCCGTATCGGTAGTAAATACCGAATAAATAATATCGGTAGAAGCAATTGCAGGGTCCAACCCTCATCGAGCAAAATCATTGGAAAATGAGTTGGTTATAACAAATCAGGATACATATTTTACCTTCGAATTGAGCGTTAAAGCGTCAAATTTAAATCATTAGTATTTCGGCACAAATATCTTCTCTGGCAATTATCTCGTTGATTACAATAACTACTCCATAACTAGTTCCTGGCAACTTTCCTTTGTTCTTGGTTTGTGTTGTTTGATTTCCTTGAGCACTTATTAAGTTATGGTATATCAAGTAATATAGCATCAACTACAGTGTAGCTTGTTTTTCTGTCAGTGCATGCCTGTCGTATGTTTGCTTGTTTCGTCATTCTCTAGGTTATGCTTGCTCCTTTAGACTTAATAACACTTTAAATACTGCTGCTGCTGTTGCTGCTGCTGCTGCTGTTGCTGTTGCCTGTTAGGAAAGAAAGGAGGCGGAGGACATGGTTGGTCGGTCGGTTGGTTGTTGACTGGCTGGTGGGGTCGTTTGGTTGGTTGGCTGACGTGCAGGTTAGCTGGTTAGCCAGGGAGCACATTGATGGTTGCTTGTACGTCAAGTCGTAAGTTGGTGGGGTAGGGGTGGGCGCTTGGATTGCATGTTGTTGTTCTTAGGTTCAGCGTTAAAATTGGTCGTCGTTTCAACTATCTGACAATGTTCTACTGTTCATCAGTTGTACATTTTGGCTCATTTCTGTTTAGTTCACTTTGGTTCAGTTCCATTCGGAGTCAGAAGTTTAGTGAGTGCGTTGTTGTGGTTGTTGTATTAGTATGATTTGAATTTTTTTTCTCTCCAACATCAACGCTTCTTCAAATCTAGCATTCTTTCTTGCTGATGATGATAATAAGCAGGACGCTATGTTGCTCAAATTATTGGTGGGTTGTTGAGGAGGAGAAGGAGAAGGAGAAGGACGTTGCAGATGATAGTGTTGGTGTTTGTTAAAGCAGCAGCTAGACTAAAATTTTTTGCAAACCTATAAAAATCTTTGTAATACATAAAAAGAAAATGTTTTCTAATAATAAGAAAAACAAGTGGAATTGAGCCGAACATAACCTCATACTTGCACCTCTCAATAATAGCAACAACAACGTTGTCGGAGTCTTCAGGCTCTGAAGCGCTGCTGCTGATGCTGTTGCTGATGCCGACGTCGTAGTCGTCATCGTTGTGGTTCTTGTTGTTGTTGTTGTTGTCGTCATACATACGTACATACATACTTACGTACGTACATTCCTACATACCTACATTGTTTTTTATTTTATACTCTCGTCTCGGCCGCCAGTAGTAGTAGCGCCTCCGGAAGTGATGGTTTTGTGTGCACTGAGAGCTCCCCGTACGTTGTTATCAATGTTTTTGTCGTTGTCATTTTCATTGTTGTTGTTGTTTTTGTTATTGTAGCAGAGGCATTGTTAACTTTTGTGCAAACTTTATGCATACTACCCTATATATATCTATGAAAAAAAAGTTAACGGAGTAAAGACTAGTGGAGGTACCTCGAAAAACTTATAGATACTAAAGAAAGTTGCAGTGTTGCATAGAAGAGTGCCACAGATGCGTTATAAGCAATAATAATAATAAAAAAAAAACAAATTATTATAAGCAAAGTAACTGTAAATTCAAAATAAAATTAATCGATTCCAAAGAATACAAACAAACAAACAAGCAGACTAACGCTTATTGAGTGCTACATATTTTTTCTATTGAAATTCAAAAAAGTTGTTCAATAAAAAACTTGAAAAAAGAAACAAAGAACAAAAATAAAAAGCAAAACATTATTCATAAGTAAAAAGTTTGTTTTGCGCATGATGAGGAGGCACAGAATGCACCACCCCAAAAACTTTGCCACACTTCTTGATTGAAATACAACATCCGATGAAGCTGTCAGTGAAGAGGTGAGTACAGTCAGTTTGCTAGGCATTTAATTAAATGTCCTCTTAAGTGCACGACCAATACTAGAATTCCTCATTCTAGCTTCAAACATCAAGGAATCAATAGTTTTCCAAACACTCAGCATATCAGTTTCTTTCTAATGACATGCACTGTCTCTTGACATACGAGTACACACTTTTATCCACACGCAAAGGTACAACACTGGCATATCGCATTTCATCCTTTTGCCCGCCTTTATGGTTAATGCTAAAGCTGCATCATCTCACTACTCAGTTCCACTTTTACAGGCGCGCAATTCCCGACCTCTTACCGATACTTCAACTGCGACCCGAGCTGTTAACCAATCTACTATTTTATGCAGTTTTGCATTTTTTACTCTTGATACCTTTAAAATTCTAGGGGTGCACTTCCATCCCCACCCCCTTGTTCAATGCTTTTTGGTATATATTAGTTTTAACCGCCTCTCTTTTGCTGCTTCATCATTTGGTTTTAAGGAGTTGGTGCTGTTTGATATTGTGACATTTTTTTTTATATGTTTTCAGACTTTTTTCTCGGCTTCCCTTTAGTATTCTGGGCGGTTTATTTTTTCCTTGTTTTTGGTCCTTGAATTGAAGGTGTTGCTTACACTGCTGTAGCAATTTTCTACATGAGTTTGTATATGTGTGTATGTGTGTGTGTACTTTTGGTAGCTGGGGGTGTGTGTGGAGCTTATGTTGGTGTTGGTTAAATAATCAATAATGTCAAAGTTTTCTTTGTTTGAAAAACCATGAAATTGTTGTTGTTGTTGAGCTATCTCTGAACTTTCTGATTTGCTTTATTATTCGTTTCATTAATATTTAATATAGTCTGATGTCATAGTTTTCTGAACTGTTACCTATCCTAAGGTTGAGTTAAAATTTTGTTTGCTTAATTTTTAATTTAAAATGTTGATTTCTTCAGATGTATTTTACAACTGATATAAGATGTTTAACTTTTAAAGTTCTAATTTCAAAGAGGATGGCTATTTTAAATATCTTTAAAAGGAAAGTTAAATGTAAAATATAAGTAGATATATGTTTTGATGAAAGTAATATATTACATTTAGAGACCAAAGATATATACTTGAAAGGACTTTTAGGGTGCCGAATGATAAGAAAAATAAAGAAACACAGAGTTAACATATATCGGTCATTTCATCGCTTGAAGGAACTTTGACTCGATCATCAATTCCGCTATCAAAATGATCGAGATATGGATCTACATGATGCCGACTTTGTACGAATAATGTTCATGTTGTCAAAAAGCTAAACAAGACAATTTTTAACTCTCTTAGTTATTTTTTTAATTTTCATTGTGAGACGGCATTTGAACCTTAGAAATCCAGCAATCCACTGAAATACAGAGTACAATCTTCGCATTCGGCCATGGACCCACTGAATCACATTCTAAGTTTCTGCGAAGAGTAACAGTCTTATGAACTTTTCCGACTATGTTTTTTAGACCAGATAAAACCCTTATCGGAGCCTGATTACTAAAGTATAAAACATTAAAAAAGAAATGGAAAGGAAAAGAAAAAGAAAAAGAAAAAGAAAAGCAAAAAAAAAAGAAAAAGGAAAAAAAATGCAAACTCTCTGTTCATCAAACATGAGATGGAACCATTAACGGCTTCTTCGATCTAAACTTTCTTCACATAGACTACGGATGCGGTGGAAAATTATCTATAATTAAAAATATTTTCCCGTGACCAATAAAATGAACATCCGTATCTCCGTAATCTCCATATCTTTCTCCCCGTCTTCAACTGGGTTGTTTTGACATCTGTTATGTGCCAAATTGCTTGTTCATATGACGTTTGTGTTCAGTTTTCAATACGACTCAATCATGAATAGACTTACTCCTAAACAACGTTTGTTAATTGTGGAAACGTACTACCAAAATCAGTCATCAGTTCTACAATTTTGGTCGTTATGAGCGTACTGAGCGCACTATTCGTAACACCATCACCAAATTTCGAACCAACTTTACACTATTAGACATTCATCATTCAGCCAGAGTGCATAGAGTTCGTGATTTAAGAATATTGATATAACAGTGAACAGTCGATTCATGGGTCGATTCGGCATTTGAGCAAATTGGACCCATAGAATGGACCATAGATTTCTTACCATATTTAGTACTTTTCCCTAGTGTTACCATTAATTTCTACGAAGTTGGTGCTGGGTCGAACACTAAATCGGAATAGGTCATACG
The DNA here is from genome assembly GCA_958299015.1 of Tetanocera ferruginea. NCBI lineage: Eukaryota > Metazoa > Arthropoda > Insecta > Diptera > Sciomyzidae > Tetanocera > Tetanocera ferruginea. The sequence goes on along the minus strand of OY282643.1, from coordinate 3,591,738 downwards.
AATCCGTCAAAAGTGCTTGCAATTATCTAAAGTGCTCAATCTAACCATATCCAACTACCCAGGTCAGTGTGAATACCCTTTATATATATTATTTTATACAAAAACTTCGGGAAGATAATCACGAAATGCTTTGTTTTTCAGGAACGATTCATAATCTGATCAAAATTACAACAAAATCAGTTTAAAAAATCAAATACTTGAATGAAGTTGGAAAATTGTCGTAGCAAATACTCTATGAGTGCAATCGTCTGTAGACTTTTTTATAACATGGTTCAACGAAAACTAATGAAGTTTTTTATGTATTATAATTTTTAGCCGAACAGTTTCTGCATTTGGCGGCCATATTTAAAATTTCGTCTTAAAAGCAACAACAACAACAACAAGAACTACAAACGATTTAATAAATGCGCTGCATTTTCTTTATCGACCTAAGCTCGAACATGTCGACAGACAATTCGGTGCAACAACGTATCATTCTTTTTATTTCAGTCTGTTCGTCTGACTGTCCATGTGTCTATCTCTCTCGCTGTATGAATGTCTGTAATTTCGCCACTATCAGCGCCATTGTTCTTGATTTTGTTGTTGCTGTTGGCTGCCCCCCTTCTAGAAGAAATCGTGTAATTCGAAGCCTTCTCTTAAATGCTTGTTGTTTTGTTTTTTTTTTGTCGTCCATTTTTGTTGTTGTGAGTTTTTCTGCGCATTTTACAATCGATTTCTGGGATCCTAATATTTTTTGTGACTGCATCGTCATTGCATGTCGTCTAACGACGGTCGTACAATGGTTGTCCAATGGGTGTCTTCGTGTCACTTCGTGCCGTGCTGTCGACAACGAGTTGCCAATTATTTGAATTTTTTTTCTATTTACAAATACTTGCTGTTTAAAAAAAAAAAAACTAATTAACTACAAATCGCGTGAAAGTTTGCTCAACTTGAGGTATACATATAAAAATAACAAGCTGATTATTAGTTTATTTTTTATTTTTTTATATGCTATTTTTGCGTTTTTCCTATTGTTGTGTCTATTTGTTCCATTTAATTTACTTACATACACTAATGCATACATTATTCTGCATACTTTCTCAAATTGTAATTAAATGTAATGTAAAAATAATTTCAGTGTGATTTACAATTTTTCACGTTTCAATGCAATAGAATCCAATACACCGTTGTTTGAAGTTACGCTACGATAACAACTTGAATACTGACTGTACCTGATGTGTTATTTATTTAATAATGTTTCAAGAAATTAATTAAAAAATAGAAAAATCCTGATGTATAGATTGTGATCGTAGCAAATAATAATAAATAATTCTTCTATTGACATTACATTTTTAATGAGCTAAGCAGAAACGTAGTGCTAGACTGTCACGCGGAAGGCGTGGGTTCGAATCTTGGCTGTTTAAGTACCAAAAATTTTAATTTAATTATTGAAATTCTAATTCTGTTTCATTAACTGTTTCGTCAAAAATAACCATACAAATAAGTTCTACTTAAAAAACAATAATTAAAAAAAAAAAAAACATTTGGTGTTCTTGTTGGGGATTGAACCCAGGTCAATCGAGTTCCTAGACTCGAACGTCAGCACACTTGGCTAAACTTGAACTTCCGAAACAATGATAAAATTTCATTAAGTTCGATGTTTTTTTGTTTCAAGCAAGAATATTTTGAAGTTGATGACAACTGAATATTCGTTTGCGGAAAATACAGATCGCAAACGAAGTATAGTTGGTGAAGTTTTTCAGTTTCGTTCAGTCAAACGAAAAATTTCTTTGCGTGTAGTGTAATAAAAAAATGTGCTACACCTTATCTGCTATTTTAAAAATCAAAACTACCTTTTCCCATTCAGAGGGAAAAAAAATTATAACTGATAAGGCTGATGGATTATTTTTCGTTTTATGAATTTTGTCTCAAATTAGTTCGAATGACTGGACGAATATACATAAATGGTTATAATCGTCTGTTGAAGTAGTAATTTCGTTATTTTGCGGACAGTAATTGTTACCAAAAAGCCGTGTGGTATCAATTACCTTGATATTTCTCCCTCACAAATCAAGCTATAAATAACATGTTTTATACCATGTTCTTTGTACAATCCCCATATTTTGTCTGTATAGGAGAACGTTTGTTTGGCAATTCGTGTTTTTATTTCTCCCCAAAATTTTTCTATCGGATTTAGAACCGGAGATTACTTGTTCAGCTTAGCAAGTGGATTTTATTACTTTCCAAAATGTTTTCGTTCCTCGAAACGTCCAAATAAGAGTCATGCTATCCTTAGCACAGGACAAAATGGTATTCTCCAATATTTCATCAAGTATAATACCAAGAAAAACAACCCCATACCACTATTATATTGCCACCATCATGCTTAACGGTTCTTTTTTTGTTAAGCGAATATTAATTTCTTTGTCTTTGGAACATCAATCATTTCTTGCGGAGTCAATTTTGTAGTTTAATCGCTCCATAAAATATTTTAATGAATAACTAATTTGAATGAATTTTTCTAAAATTTAATCTCATCGCAAGTGTTTTTGTCGAAGCAAAAAAAATTGCAACTCTTGCAATTCTTCCAGGTGGATTGGCTCTGTTTTGCCTCGTACTGACAGTTCGAGAAGACACTACATTATCGATATCTGCTGAAATCAGTCTGAATGAACCAAATGAGTATTGATATTGATATGAGTATTGATAAACCGACAATACGACTATCAGTTGTGACATAAGTTTTTGAAGGCATGCCGCGGGGTGCTTCTTAAGTTTTGGGCTAAGGACATTGCCAACGAAATGCAATGAACTGCCAATTTATTTTGCAATATTCGACTCTGAGCTTCAGCACCAATCGCCATTTTTCTGATGTAACATGTGTATCTAAAGTGATATTTGATGCAAAATTAGAACTTATATGTTAAACCACTTGCTCTACTAAAAAACAAATCCCCTTAGCACTTCATAAAACTAAATTTCAAAAATTTTAGAAATTAAATGTTAAATTTTGTTTAAGCAAATTTTCACTTTGAAGCCAATCTGGAATGTAGAACAAATTTCCGGGGAATCACAACATTATATTTATGTCTAAAGCGTTGCCCGATTTATTTTTTGTATGTCAGATAATATCAGAAGAGGTAGTCAAATATTTGTAGGCACATGTACCTTAGGGGTAGGATAGTGATGTATGAAGATCTTTAGTAAAGGGCGTTTGGTAGCCAGGAACTTTGAATTTTGTTAGGTTCGACAAAAAAATGATTTTGAAAACAAATAATTGGAATGGCGTGGGATTAAGATGTGCCGCATTGGGGTTAAAGGTTGATAAAAAATAGAAAATGTAGACAAAAACCTCCATAACTACCCAAGTGTTGCCTCTCAAAATCAAGCGAAAAATTGCGAATGCGATTTGAAGAAGAAAAGAGGAATACGAGGATGACGATGAACAGAGCGAGATGATAAAAGTTGTAGAGGAAGATGATGTCGTCGATGATGTCGAAGAAGATGATAACCGTTGTTGGCTAAAAGTTGTCAAAATGATTCAATTGGCATCGCAGAAAGTGAATCGGGAATTGGAAAAAGATTGAGACATTGCGTTACATCTGAGATAAAAAATTATACGCATGATTTGGAGTCTCAATTGATTTCATTTATATCCATCTAGAAACCTGGACTGTGCGCGAAGATTAATAGAGAACTGGAACAATTTGTTATGCCAAAATAAGGAGAAAAAAATATTTTTGTAGGAAGTCATCGCCAAAAATCGAAAGAATTATACATCCCATGCCAAAAATAAATGTATTTGATTCAAATTTTCTTACAATTATAATAACAAAATTTGTTATTTCATATTGAGGATGGAGAATGGTATTCTTGAAAAAAATTTGGAGAAGAAAAATGAATGTGGTCGGTCTCTTATTTCAGCCTTTCGGAAGGCAGCCTGGAAGCGATGAAAGCCGATTTTATAAAAAATGTTTTTAAAAATATTAATAATTTGTATAGGAACCCCTTAAAGCTTTGAAATAGAGGGTAAGTATGTTGGGATAAAATGTTGAAAAGAAAAAAAATAATAGATGTCAATCACACATTTTACTATTCTAGGCGCATTCTGGGATCGGTGGGCTCGAGTTTCCTAAAAATATCAATTTTGTATGGGAGCCCCCTTAGGGGTCGAAAATAGGGGGTAGATATGTTCCCGGAAAATGTTTAGGAAAAAAATTTAAATTGAGTCGGTCGAACATTGTGCACCTCTTGGGCAACACTTGGTTAATTATGGAGGTTTTTGTCTAATTTTTCCACTTTTCAACAACCTGCAAACCCGATGCGGCACAAATTAACCCCACGCCACCCCGATTTTTTTTTTCAAAAACATTTTTTTGTTTAATCTTACAAAATTAAGGGTTCTTGGGTATAAAAGTCGAAATGTGTCTATATTACGTGCTGTGTCTTCTTCGTTGTCGTTTTATTATTTATTGATATTGTTTAGTTTTTATTGAAAACTCTTGTTTTTGTATGTTCTTAAAGTAAGTTATTTAGTGTCAAATAGTTGTCCTATCATTTAACTGTAATTTTTTCCCATACATGTTAAACTATTGACATCTATATATAAATAGGCGTAGGGAAAACAGTTAAGAACCATTTTCTCCCATGTTTCTGAACTGATTTTGATAATTATTTTTTTAATGAATCAGTGTGCGAAGAAGGACTGCACGGACTTTTTTTAAAATAATTTTATTATTGCCAAATCTGTTTTTTGACATTAAATTTGTATGGAATCAACAGAGACTGTATGTGAAATGGTCGAATTTTGGCCACTGTCGAACGGAATTTTAACGTGCTAATGTAAAATTATTCGAAATAAATACCTATTATATAAAAAACTGACACTTAAACATAAAGTAACCATATTTAACAATAAGTTGGTTACATTTTTTTTTTTACAGTGTTTCGTCTTAAAATCGAGAACAAAAACTTTTATTATGCGCGTTATACATAGCGACACAAAAACTCATTAAAGTAAATGAGACTGAAATTGTATAAACAAAACTCTGTGATATTATTTAAAGCTCACATCGTGTGTCAGCTCTGTAAACACTCGACGCTGTAACAGCAGTGTTCTCTTTCTATTTCACTCTCTCGCCTTCTTCGAATTTAAAACCACGCTGATACTCGTAGAGCTCAATTGTTGATATATTCTCTCGAGAATTTTCAAAGTAAAAACAATTTCTGTTTTCTTTTTTTCACTCCCGTTTCCCCCATTATTTTGTTGTAGCAACAAAAATAACCAACATATACGAGAAGAAGAGATATATTTAAGCCCTTGTGTGAAAATCCCACAGAGCTTATCCAATAAAACAACCAACCCACCAACAAGTTTTGCTTAAAACAAAAAAAAAAAAAATCAACTGTCCCAGGGTAGCCAACCTTCTTGGCTTTTCTTCCAGCCAAGTAGCTGACATTCGCACTGCACAACAAAAACGCACATAATACGAACAGTGTAGTTGGTAAAAACTTTGTTCATAATAAATCTGAGTTAACTAAACAGTGCTGTTGCTGCACTACCGCGTTGGAGAATGTATTAAATTAATAAAATATTAGATTGCTGTTGTTCTGCTGATTAATCAATTCATAACCACTTTACAGCCAGCCAGCTCATCTGACCTCCACTTCATTTCCCTCACCATGAACTGGTGCGATGTTGTGCTTCGCATATTTGGATTTGCTTTGCAAACGCGTTGTTTGAACAACAAGAAACACAACAGAAACGTACGTAAGACAACAAGAGATACAGAATATTTCTTGTGCGGCCACTCTTAACCCCGTCTGCCAGTCCTACATCTTCACGCCTTGTCTTAATACAATGCTTAAATCCGCAATCTACTAAAAAATAACGAACTATAAACGAATCATTCAAACATAACGCGCTTGAAGCGCGTTAAGTAGGTTCGTTGCTGTGCTTCGTTCACTTCATCTATAACGATGTTTCGTTTGTTTGTTCGCTCACTCTCTTGCTTATATGCTTGCTATTTCGTTCTTTCTTTACAATTCGTAATGCGGCGCTCATTTTTAGTCGAAGTGTGCTGCTGCCAACAACTTTTGAGTTTTGCTGTTGATGCTGCTGCATTTCTGTTTGCCTGTTACATTGGCGGTTTGTCGCCGCCGTGCCAACAAAACGTTTCTGTAAAATTCTCGTTCGATTCTCGCATTTGATACATGCAATGGCTGCTACGCTTTACCAACCAGCCATTCATTAACGCCGCATTAGTTTGCATTAGTGGGCAGCAGAAAGAAACAAGTTTATATTCGTTATGCGCGCCGTTTTTGCCAGGTATTTTCTTAGTCAGTTCTCCCAGCTGTCTGCGCGTATCCAACTAATCCCACAACTATCTAGCCTACTCGCACATGGTAGACATGTTTGTATATTTGCTAGATATTTAGCTACGATGGAGTTTTTTCGCATTTCTCTCTCTCCCGCTCTTGGTTGAACTGACGTGTGTTTCGTTCATTCCTTTGTACACCTTTTGCGCCCATAGTCTTGCTTGCAGGCGCATGTATCTTGTATCTGTATCTGCACGAACGGTGAAACTGATTGCTTGCTGCCGTTCACAAACGAGTATTTTTACTGCCGCCAATTGCGTCAAATTCCTACGTTTTTCGTTCGTTTCTCGCTTGTCTTTTTTGCTGTTCTCCTGTTCTTTCCCTCGAATATCGAATCTCGTTTTCGATGAGATTTTTTGGTTAACTCGACCGACGACCGATGTCGAAGCTAGTTTTTATTAAAAACCATTTATTTTCGGTTGTGTTTTCAAATTTGCTGTCACGGTCTTGGCAAAAATATTTGCGAACCAGCGCTAGTCACTCAAGTTAGCGAACGACCAACCGACATTCTATCGGAATTATTATTCAAATAAATATCGGTCGTCGTTGTCGTCGTCATTGTTCGTTCGTTGCCTTCGCCAGCGCGTATGTTTTTGTTATTAAATCATTTTTTGTTGTTTTTTTTTTCTTGTTGTGGTTGTCTATCCGTTTAAATGGAAATAAACCGTAACGAACAAACAGCTGAGAGCGCGCAGAAACCTGCTGCCCGAAGCCAGCCTTGCCAGCTAGTCAGCCAAGCGTTATCCGTGCCCCTTCCTACCTGCATCAGTGCCAAATGCTGACTGACTGACATTAATAGCTAGTCGTTGACAAGCATTCAGTGGCGCGCCACACCATGACATGCTGTGCGCATAACGAGAGGCCCCAAAACTCATGGGAGGCGGCAACACTCTGCCTTCCATTTCGACTCAATTCATCAAACAGCAGCCACTAACAGCTTTTTGCTCTCGTTCTGCAATCCCTGCCATGCGAATGACGTATGTTGACTGAATCTGGTACTCAACTTAGCGCAGCTGATAACAAATGTTTAAAAAAAATATATAAATAAACACTCCCTCCCCGGTTTTATGATTTTAGCACCCGTGTGTGCGCCATGCAGCACGTTGCGCTGCTGAATGAAACAACATTGAAAACCAGCACAGATGATTAGCCTAGTAAACCACTAGTTAATAATAACAACAACAACAACTTGTGATGCCCCCGTTTCTCTTGCCATCCCTATTTTACTATTCCATTATCCATCGGTCGGCAACTCGTTTCCTTCATGTCATTTCTCATTGTCTGCTGATCAGCTTTTCGACTACAACTTCCAACAGCTCTCTGGTTTCCACAGTAACGCTCTCTTATTCTCTCTTTCTCTCTCTCTCTCTAGACATTTACTCGCATATTATGAAGTCGTCGTACGCCATACCGGAAGGTCGCTCATTTCGCCACAAACGTTTATTGGACTAAAACTTGTAATAATTGTTGTTGGCGGCCGTTTGTTATCGTCGCAGACATATTCGTTGTCGTATCTTTGAATTTTAATCGTTCTCTCGTCTGTGCTATTTTGTTGTCGTTGTCTCTGTTATTTTTAGCAGACGTTAGTCGGCCGACCAAGTTTGTTTTGGCTTATCATCGAACTTGTTGTTTGTGCGTTTCTGACATTTTCGAGTATGATGCAACAAGCAGTAGAGTACTAATCGTTCTCTTTTTCTCACGATGCTTTCGTAGCTGTTTTATAATCTCTGGGGGAAAAGTATATGACTCTCTGTTTTTGCATTCGGTGTGATTTTTCTTTCTTGTTTCTTAACTGGGGCCACACTTGCTTGTGTATGAATCAGTTTTTCGGGAAACACTATGGATAGCGAGTAGAGTTGCCACATTAATTCAAGGTAGGTCAAAAACTTAATTTGTTTACCCCGATCAAATTAAACGAAGGTTTCTCATTAACTTGAAAACTATTAAAGAGCTTAGAGAGCTTTCTATCAAACTATGTTTATACGAGAACTTCTAAAGACGTCAGTCAGAATATGGTAACGGTGGATAATGCTGGGAGGGAAATATCGACTTATCCCAAAAATTAAATGGAAGAAACCAGACTGGTTTTGATCTTTCTTTAGCTATTCTCTTAAGTCTGAGAAAATAAAGTTTTATTCGATACTTTTTGTCTCAAAATTGTCTGCGTCTTTAATTTTGACTCATGTATAAAAGTCAATGAGGTGTTTTCTTTCCCTCTGGCAACTCTACAATACATGAAATGCAACACTGCGTGCCTGATTTGTTGCTGTTCCGGCGAGACAAACCCACTCAGCTGATTTATGGGGATAATAAAATAAACGTTGCACCCAGTCTGCTAGAATATGAAGTGTTGGAATGGAATGATGGATGGAATGTGTTTTCGTTGATGTTTTTATTTTCCACTTGAAATGCAATCGTGTATTTCGACGCTCTCCATCGTTTTTCTTTTATCTCTCTCTCTCTCTTTGATTGAGTTAGTTGGTACAACAGCAGTTAATATTAAGAGAGCGAATTGAAGTAAGTGGGTGGTTGCGGTGAGGAGAATCTGGCTAAGAAGAAGTAGTTGAATGTTTTTAATATTAAGAGCGGAAAATATTTGCTTGCGCATTCAATGTTTATCGATGATTGTTTTTATGATGTTGTTGTTGTTGTTGATGATGTTGTTGTTTTGGATTGTTCGGTTGTTGGGGGAGACAGGCAACGAGTTGGCAGCATTTAGCAGTTCAATGGGTGCCAAGCAGCCAACTAATAAACCGCCTGCCTGCCTGTCTTGCTATGCATGTGCTCTATAGCGGTGTAAGAAACTCATGCACAAACAAAACGAATTCATACGAAGTGATACGACCAACTAATGTCATGTGAAGTGGTGATGCTCGATGTTAGTGGTGTGGCTTTTGTTGTTGTTGTTGTCATCATTATTATTATTGTAGCTTAAGTTACTCAAAAAGCCTAAACAGAAGTTTAAACAAGTTGTGGATATGTATAACGTTACGTTGCTTTGCGTTGTGTTGCGTTGTTATGCGTGGCGTGAGTGCTCGTGATTAACCGGAGGGCATGACGCAGTGAGTATGCCAGTTCAAGCCAGGCAGTCAGGAAGGCAGGCAAACGTCAGATTATTGTTGTTGTGACTTGCGACAATTATGTTTGTATGTTATAAGTTTGAAGTATGAACGCGATATGTTTGTTGCGTCTCGCCTTCGGTCACGGAATCGTATTGCATGCGATGCTTTGGTTGTTGTTGTTGTTAATGTTGGTTTTGTTGTTTTTAAAACACACTCGTATTTGATGGGTTGAGGTGGGTTGAAAATGTTGGGCGAGTGGTGTGGCAGAGCTCTTTTATATGAGTTGGGAAACATTGTGATACATCGTTGAGATGATTCGGCTGTTGTTGTTGTTGTTTTTTTTGTCGTCGTTTTAATTTTTGCTATTTGATAAAGGGGTTTGTAAAATGTTGTTGCTATTTAAAGGGTTGAACATTTTTCAATTTTATTTTACGCTGACACAAGAATTTCTCAAAATTAAAAACTTCGTTAAAGATATGTTTGAGTGAAGCACACATTGCTTGGAGTTATGTTTAAGTTTAATATATTTTGTTTGATTTAAATCAAAACTTATTCCTAAGTTTTTAAAGCTTTGTTTGAACTAAAGATATGTTTGTGTGGATGTCATATTATTAATGACTATAGTTCACATGTTATTCTTAGTGAAAACTCATGTTAAGCCATGCTTGAACAAATCATATTTTGTACGAATGTAAATTTTAATTTTCTGATACTAGTTGTAGGACTTGCATGAGTGTTTTTAACATTCAAAGGACATGTGTTGTTGGTTTATTGGTGTGGTTGAGTGTGATATTGTTGTGGTTCTTATAATGAAAAGAGTTTTTTAAAGTTTTGCTGATTTTCTTGCTGTAGTATTTCAGGCATTTAGAAAAGTTCTGAAATCTTCTCTACAACAGCTTTTGAAGAGTATTTGTTGTACTCAAAGTTAGAAGCTAGTCGAGTCAGCTTGAGTCACTCCGTTTAGCTGTGATTTAGTCAAGAATGCTTTAGGTTAGACATATTTTCAAGTTTTTTTTTTACCCCCACCAGCAAAACCTGTTTTATTCAACGTGCCGATGTTTGTTGGTTTTATTTTTTCTTAGTGGTCAACTGCTGTGGATTCTGCACCAGCTCTCCAACCCAACAACAACCAACAGCCGCGCAAGTCAATTAATGCGAACGCACTTTATTAAAGTCGTTAAATGTTGTTGTTTTGCAACGTTTTCTTCATTTGCTCTTATATACATGCGACCCACCAACTGCCGCCACCAGCATCCTCCGGTATGAAATGGATTACAAACCTCTTGCCATCAACGTGAACAGATTGCGTCTCCTCCCCCTCAAATAAACCAATTGATTTTCTACTATAGCAGGTTTGATTGTGGAGTTTTGTTGTTGTCCTTGTTGTTGTTGTTGTTGTTGTTGTCGTTGTTGTTGTTGTTGTCGTTGTTGTTGTTGTTGTTGTTGTTGTTGTTGTTGTTGTTGTTGTTGTTGTTGTTGTTGTTGTTGTTGTTGTTGTTGTTGTTGTTGTTGTTGTTGTTGTTGGTGGTGGTGTCGTTGTTGTTGTGTACAGTCGCTGCCACTTTTGCATGTAGGTACTACATGATATTTTTTTGCTGTTGTTGTTGTTGTTGTTGTTTTCAACAATTTCTTTTTATATCGTTGCCTTTCTTGTACTTCTTCTGCGTCATCGTCCTCTACGTCGTCGTCGTCATCGTTGTCGTTGGGGCTGTCGCCAACACTGCCTCCACTTGTGCAAACTTGCGAATAAGTACTTTTTCCACTACTTTTTTTTTGAGTTTTATAATATTTTGTTTGCCTTAAAGCTGCGTCGTTTTGTGTTGCCACCAACTCGACTTGAAGTGTTGCTTTTGTTGCTGCTGTTGCTGCCGCATCGGACTGTCAAATAAGAGACAGACAAAATTATATGCGGCGCAGCGCAGCCGAGCCTAGCATGCCTGCTGCTGGTAGCCAGTGTTGCTTGCTGCCTTGTTGTTGCCTTTGTTGTACGAGCATCCATCAGTCGCATTTGATGCGCAACCAACGAGGTAACGTGTTTCGCGTACATTTTCCGTTGCTCCTATTTTGCATCCTATGCTTTTGACACAAATGCAAAGTTGTTGTTGTTGTTGTCAAAGTAATAGATGTTTTGTTGTTGTCGTTATTGTCGAAAATTGCAACTTGCTGCAAATAACAATCAGCAACTAACGGCAGCCGCTGCTGTTGTTGTTGCTCCAACTATCGACGACTACGAATAGTTTTCGTTGAGTTCATTCGTCGTAGTGTCGAAATCTTTGCAAATCGTTCATTCGTCGTTAAATTATTTTAAGTTCAATCGAGTGAGGCTGTTTACAGGGTGGTTGACAGGCATGAACTCCACCCGCCCCCTATCCATCGTGGCTGCGCGTTCGTGAATGCATTTTATGTGTTTCGTTAAAAAATAATTTTTTTTGTCGTTTAGAGTTGCATCTACGAAGTGACTTCGGTATGGCTGTCGAGGTCGTTATTTTGCACTTTTGTGACATTAATACGAGTTTGTGTGTGATCTTTGAACTGTTTTCTTTCTCACTTCTGTACCACAAGAAAAAACTAATTAAATTTCAAGCAAAGTGATGCCAACTATAGGGAAAATATTTGAAAAGCTTTTAACTGTGTGTTTTCCACACTTTCTTGAGATTATCTGTGCTCATCTTTAGAAAGAAAAAGTTGACATAAATAACAATGCATACCTTTTTTCATTTTGAAAAAAGAAAATAGTTGAATCCTTAATCCTATCAGAATAACCTTTGTGACATTAATCATAATATTAAAACGTTTGTTACCACGGCCATTAATTTTCTTTATTCGTTACTTTTTCTTATTGAAAATACCATTTTTTCAATGCTTAAAAGTGTCTTTGATTTTCAACAAAATACAAAAAGTTGTAAATAGTTTTGACAGATAATTTTTTTATTGACAAATATTTTGTTTGAGTTCGAAAATATAAATTTTGTTTTTTTTTTTAATTTACCGTGTTAATTTGTGTGTTTTTAATTTAAATGACGTACGAACTATTAATATTTTTGACAGATATTAAAATTAAGACGTAGAGAATTTTATATTCGAAAGACGGCTCATTATAATGTCTAAATCTGTTGTTAAAAATTAATGTTGAATTTTTTCATATTTTTCGTAAAGCCATGAAATGTAGTTTTCAAAATACTTCCAACAAGAGGAAAAACCGACCTAACCATAATATACATGAGCTGATAAAGGTTGGTTAATGCTGTCAAATGTGTAACAAACGTTTAAGAACTTTTTTTAATTGTTTTCTTTCCAAACGAAAAAAAAACTGGTTATGTCAAATTGAGTTAATTCTTAATACCAATTAACTTTTGTCAATTAAACAATTCATTTATATTTGCTGTTTTAATATACGTTGGAATATGTTGATAATAAAACTTTGTTAAGCTTTTTATTAATTTATAAATCAAAAACTTCAAACTTTATTCTGATTTAAAATAAAACACATGCCTTTTTGATACATTTCTTTTTCTAAAATATATCGCATATATTTAAAATGTAACTTCATTTGTAATTAAAAATAATATAAGTAAACCTTTAAGGACCGTTTTATTCACTTTTATAACTCGAGAGTTATCAATAACTCTCAATTTTTTCATATAAAAATTGTAAAGTTATAAAAGTGAATAAAACGGCCCTAAGATATTGATTGTGTATCTATCACTTTTACATGAAAAATTTTCAGTTTCTCCAATCATCTTTATCATATAAACAAACACATTTACACGAATAAAATATGAATAAATTAAGAAAGAAAAATTTTTTTTAAAATATCTTTAGAAAACCAAGAAAATTTCAGTCAGTTCTCTGATGTTAGTGAAATCATATGAATTTTTCTCTACAACAATTTTCTTAACAAATGCATAAGTGAACATTTCACATAAAGCACACAAAAAACAAAAAAAAAAAAAAAAAAACAAACCAACGCAGTCAAGACTTACTTGTTTGGCGAAGCAGTGAAAAAGTCGAAACAATAAAAACAAAAAAAAAAAAAACAAAACCCACAAATCATATGAAAAAGAACTCATGGAAATTGGAAAATTCCATGCTATAGATACCGAAAGGCATACGAATTAACAGCAAGCATAAAAGATACAGAAATATCTACAAACAAACAAACATACATACAAACGTATATGAAAAAAAAAATAAAAGCTAAAAAAAATTAACTTAAAATACTTATGCTTGCTTGTGGCTGAAAAGGCAGATATGCAGAAAAATAGTAGTAAAAGTTGCAACACTGTAAAATATTGTGAACAATGAGTACAACTTTTGTGTAACTGTAAGCAGGCGAGAAAAGCTATCGCCTGCATTAATATCTTGCAAAAGGTTTAGTTTAATTAACTTCAAGAAGAAAATAGTATACATATAAATACCGTTATTTACAAAACAGTCAAGTTGTTGTTGTTGCTGCAGTATGAAGCCTCTAACAGCTAAACAGCTGATTTGTGCCTAACAATGAATGCCGCTGCTTGTTATATTTATGTGAGTGAGTATCTTTTTCGCTGCGCTAAATAATATATTTTATAAATATTTAAATCACCATTTCATATTATATAATTTTTTGATATCCAAAGAAAATCAATTCAATAAAAAAGCTTGATATGGAATTTTGATGATAATTTATTTTAGTACTTTATAATGTTGAAAAATATTGGCATTCAAAAATTTTTACGTTCTCAGTTTTCACCAGCACAAAAACAGAAAAGTTTTACCAGCAGTTTCTGTCGCAGAAAGAAAATGATATCGTTAAATATAAAAACGACGTAACTCATAATTTTACAAGAAGATAAAAAATCTTAATAACTTCTTAAAATGTTATGTAATTAAATATTATTTAATGCAGATTGATGCAACAAATTCAGTATTTAAAGTTGTAACTTCTTCTACTTATTCTCTTTGGTCCGATTGTTTTGTCCATTTTGCACGTATTTTTTATTGATCTTCCAAAAATTAAAAAATAAATGAATCACTCAGTTATGGACTACTTATCGATGCCAAAACAAAGAAAAAGTTAAATAGTAAGTATGATTAAATGAGCAAGCAAAAAGAAACAAGCACAATTTCAAATTTTTTCGATCATTTTGTTAAGTTTGACAGGTTGAGTTCATTGACTTAGTTGAAGAGAAGGCGATGCAATTTCCATTGGTGCCACTTTCGTCTCTGCCCGATATATAGTTTGCGAGCTACAGTCAGTTTAACTACTAATTTCAAATTAAAATTAAGACCCCGACTTTTACAAAAGCGTATGGTTACTATATTTCACGCTGAGCACATGTCCTTTCCTCTCGCGTCTGTCTGATATTTAGTTTGCTAGCTACACTTTCTGTTCGATGTATAGTTTGCAAACTACACTCGCTAGTGCTAGTGAGATGTGGAACCCAAATTAATTTGCATTAAAAACAAAAATTAAAATTTTACGCCATCTATTGGGTAAAAGCATAAAAAGAAATATGATCCAACTCGTTTTTTTCATAAGAGTTAAATCTAACCGGATCACAGACTCATTTCGTTAAATTTGACAGATTGAGTTCATTGATTGAGTTGAAAAGAGGTTCATGAACTCTGGTTTCAAAATAGTATACTAGAACAGTAGTGCATACATAAACCCAATGCAAACTAATGCTTACAGTGCTGCCAAACCGAACCAATCACTTCGTGCAAAACCAAAGCGTACAAGCATAAACAACGAAAGAAAAACAAAGAAAGCAGCAGGCACATAAGCAGCTGATGATTGATTTTCTTATATAAAAACTTATTTTTCTTCTTATATTTTACTATTGTGCGACTTTAATATAATAGTGACAAAATCCAAAGTTAGATATTCATTCAGCGCAGGATATATCTGATATTTTAGTATAAATATTATCTTTGAACGAAGAGTATTAAAGGCTGTAGGTATACCCTAAAGTATTCGCCAAAAACGTTGCCTAAAGACCTTGAAAAAATCTGTTAAAACGACCCCATACAAACCGCGCCGTAAGACGTAATTCTACGTCAAAAAACACGATTTCGAAAAATTATGAGTTACGTCCTTTTTATATTAGTCTTATCGTCACTTCTTAACCCTTATTCGGCACACTTCTCTTGTATAACGTGATTGGCGCACTAGGATCATATGCACCTCAGCGTCATAAAAAAAAAAACTATAGAATATTTTGTTTTGATATTTCTTTTGTAATTTCTTTATAGTGTATTTTTTAATTAAAAGTTAAAAAGCTATAGTTAAAGCATAAGAATGCATATTTCATGTCAAAACATAAAAATAGTGGGGTGCAAATGATCCCAGTGTGTCGAATAAGGGTTAACTTAATTTTCCTGGATTTCCATTATAACCTCGTGTTTCACTGAATAGATGTTAATGCCTAAAACAAAAATATAAAACAGAAGTAAATATGGTTTGGGGCGTCGAATTATCAAAGACATCAATGATAATAGCGAACAGTTTTTAAAAAATACTAAGATTGTGAATTTTGTCTGCTGGACAGCACCTTGTTTATCCTTAAAATCCATATAATGAGTAAAATATACCCTTACAAAGTTGGTTCTTTTTCAATTTGAATTTTAAGTGTATGTTTTGAAACTTAAAAACTTCCTGGAAAAGAGAACGGATAACCCTATTCTTGAGAAAATATTTTATATTTCTGCGAGACATTGATATCTTCGAGATATCGATTTCTTCGAAAAATTTATGAATATATTTACTACATTATTCCACGAAAATTTATTCAAAAATAAAAATGGAGGAAATCAAGGCAGAACGCAGAAAACAAACACAACACATGATAGTTTAATCTTAAATATCTGTAAAAAGTACGGGCCCATATAGGTCTTTATAACATTTGTAACATAAATTGGGAACGTGGTAAAAACTCAAACACTTATGTCTAAGAAAAAAATTCGAGCTGACGACAAAGTTTTATAAGAAATTACTAAAACTTTGCGGGGCCTGAAGGTGATAAAAAGTGCAGAAACATTTTGTGGAGCTTTAATACGAAGGTACATAAATCTATTTCGAAATAATTCAAAAAGAACTGTGTGACTCCCCAAAGACAAAGACATAAAACGAGTCCGAGGATCTATTTGAAAATCTAATGCTACACTACGTTAAGAAAAAATTACCCTGGTTAAGGGTCTTCAGCAAGATAATGAAACAAAGCAAATTTGTAAGCCCGTTAAAAATTGTTTGAATTTCAAAGAATTGGCTAAGTCCATTCCAGAACTTGAAGCCTATCGGAAACTTATGGAAAAATTTGAAAAAGCTGTTGATGAAATCATTCTCCAAGAACAAATTGCCAAGGTTTAATCAACAGTTATGAATTGTGACAAAAGTTTTCAAAACGCGGATGAATACACGGGACGTTTGGCTATATATACTGAAAAAAAACACATACCTATCTCCGGTAGAAAATTTCTCTATTTTCAATAATAGCAATTTTCTCTTTTTCAACTGAAATTTTCTTCAATTAGAATAAATTTTTACATTTTCGGAGAAATATTTCTTCACTTGTGGGAAGTGGAAATATTTCAATGTCTCTAATAATGATAAGTATTTTTCTCACATAAAAAATTCCAGCACAACGAAATCAACAAAATTTTTTTCGTTTCGTTGAGACCGAAAAATAAATTATCAAAATTATTTCGTTTTTTAAATAACGTTAAAAATTTATCAAATCAAATTTCGTTTCGTTGAAAAACGTAAAATTTTCTATAATTTTCTCCTATGCTTAACAAAATTTCTTCTGATACAAAAAAAACGAAATTTTTTTGTTGAAATTAACGTTATTTTCAACGGTTGATTGGGAAAAAAACGAAAAAATTTTATATCGTTTTCTCCGAAACGAAATAAATATTTTTCGTTTTTTGAATTAACATTATTTTTTTATTTCGTTTCAACGAAACAAAAAAAAATATTTCGGTTACCGTTAAAATTAACGTTAACGTGCATGCCTGAAAAATTCTCACTTATAGAGAAAAATTTATTGAACATGAAAAATATTTTGATAAAAAAATTCACTATGCGAAGAATTTTGTTCAATAAAAACAAATCTTTTCTCAAAAATAGAAAAATCTTCTTCTCTAAAAACGATATATTTATATATATATTTCTCTTTTTCATGGAAGTTTTTATTCCTTTTTAGGGAATTTTTAGGATCACATTTAGAGAAAAGCATTCTCTGGAGCAAAGTCTATACCATTTTTCTCTAAATATGATGCCTTTCTTATCATATTCCCACTCGTACTGCGTTAGGGGTATCGATTTAGCCATATCAGTCTGTCTGTCGACACTATTATAGTCATATTTTTAAGCTGTAATGAAATTCTATATTTGAGTTTTTTTTTTTTCAAACAAAGATCAAAGAAAACCACTCCTTCTTCCCATATAAAGTTATTAAATGTCATAAAAACGGAAAATTCATAAAAAAATTTCATAGAAAATCAATCTAATGACCTGAAATTTGTCACATATACTATAATTTCTAACATATATGCAGAGTTTGGAATTCAAAAAATCTATTGAGAACTTACTTCCTCTACCTCCTATAGAAATTAATGCGTTGACTTATATTTAAAACGTACTCTAACTTTGAAACTCGGAAAAATTTAAAAATGAAAACTACAAAAGGGATAAAAATACCTTCCATAAATTCGCAAATACTTAAAGATGGCTGTGGAGGTATTTAATAAGGCCAAATCGAAGATAATTTCTTAGTAGTTCTTTAATTTTGTGGAACAACTTGAGATCTCTAAAACAAAAAAAAAAAAAAAAATTGCTTTTGAAGCAACATTTGCCACACTGCGAACAATTGAAACTACCTGTACACTATTTTGCAACAAGCTTTGCAACTTTAGCGTTGAACCCTACAATTACCGAACTTTTCCTAACTTAGAGTTGATCTGCTACTATTTTTTTTGGTACAACTACAATTGAGGTAAGGCAGCAACCGTGTATAAAATCCTATCCAGAAATAAATGATTTTGAGTTGTTTTACTTGTTTGCGTTAGTTTTTTTTTTGGTTGTTCTTGTCAGAGAATCGCATAATTTAGCGAAAAATGTTTCTCTGCCTGATCCAACAAAGAACATTTCGTACGTCATGCAGTAACCATGTTGATGACAGAAAGTCAGTGAGGTAAGGTGGGTCGACCGACCGATGGTTGTACGACCAGTTAGTCGTTTCATGCCGTTGCTACTTGACGTTGTTTCGTCTTCAGTTAGTTGAAAAACAAAAAAAAAAAAAAAACAAAAATTGTTTTGTTCCACTGCACATCTTTAAGTAATACAATTATTATTAAAATTTTATTAGCATTGCGCTGTGTTCTCTCTCTTTCTCTCGCACACATTCTGCCTCTTTTGCTCATTCTCGCTTTTGCGCTTTCTCAATGCATCAGTCTTTTGTGACTTTTATCTTTAAATTGCACATTTATTTATACAAGTTTTGCACCTTCTAGTATCTTCCAGTCTTGTTTTACGTGTCTTTCGTCAGTAGTTACGTGGTTTTTATTCGTTCTCTTCTTTCACTACTGCTATTTAACGTTATGGACAACATCATGTTATAATTTTTCTTGCAATTGTTTAGCTAATACGCATTTATTAAATTGTAGCCTAAGGCCTTACTTTTGACATGAAAAGGTAATCAAATAAATCAAATATCAGTTATTCGTTTCAGTGTTACGTCAAATGGGACATTATCTATGGGTAACATTGTCATAATAAACTTATATCATTCACGGGTTGTCAAACAGTTTTGTGGTTACATGTTTATGACCGCAAAGCTATTACGTTGTCACTTACCGGGTAATGTTTTTGATGCATACATTACATTCCTTGGAAGAAGACATACTTACTACATAACATATTTTTATACACTTCATTTACATTTTTTTTTTTTTTTTTTGTACACGTCCATAATAATACACATACCTTCCGGAAGAGGAAGAAGAGCAGCAAATTTGTCCGTCCAATCGTGGTGCCGAGGGTTGACCGAGGTTGAACGGTAGCATCGAGTTATATTCAATATCGCTGTTGCGTCGTCTATTTCTTTCTGTTGGTGCTTCTTCTACT
The DNA here is from genome assembly GCA_958299015.1 of Tetanocera ferruginea. Taxonomy (NCBI): domain Eukaryota; kingdom Metazoa; phylum Arthropoda; class Insecta; order Diptera; family Sciomyzidae; genus Tetanocera; species Tetanocera ferruginea. Next base: position 3,572,214 of record OY282643.1, on the reverse strand, counting down.
TTGGTCGTTTGTTGCTTGTTGGCTGACTGGCTGGCTGCCTTCCTTCAGAGTGTACGAATATTTTGTAGATATTTTTTTGTTGTTTTTGTTTTAATGTTTTGTCACTTGAGAGCGCGAGCGGAGTTAAGTCGAGTGCTGAGATGAAAATCTAAAAGTTAAACTTTTCAGAAATATTAACAAAAAAAAAAAAAAAATTTTTAAAATGAAGCTATTTTTCAGTGTTGAATAAGAAATGTAATTTGAAAAGTGAAAAAGTGTTTTAAGTGCAAATAACACATATTATTCTAAGAAGCCTTTAATGAGCTTAAATAAAAAATACTGAATTTTATATAAAAAAAAAGAATTAAGAATTTGCTAAACAAGCAATAAAACAAAAGAGAAGTTTTGACACATCCACACAAAAGAATTCAAGTGAAATTAAAAATTACTCCATTTAAATATTGCTGTGTTCAAAAATTCATTAAAGCACAATGAACAGTGTTGCGTTGTTGCGGTCAGTGTTCGGTTAAAAGTTCAGATAACAATATTTTTTTAAAAATACTCAAATAAGTAGTATTCTTTTTTTATTTGATGTGAAGAAATAAGTTCTGTGTGCAGAGTAGAAGCAAGTTTTTGGCAGTTTTTTACTCAATCTTCTCAACTTGCTCTCATTTAAATGCCAACTTGTGACATTTGCTTATAACTTATTTAATTGCATTACGTGTTATTTTTTTTTTTTTGTAATTTTTTATATTGTTTTTGCAACAATTTGCAATGCAAAATTGGCAACAATCTGCCTATCATCATCTTCCTCATCAGCCGCAAATTTTTACTATAAGTAATACTACAGCTGCTGCTGTTGTGGCGGCAGCAACTGGCTGCGACAACAACAATATCATCATTAACCACAACAACAACAACAACAATAACTCTAATCATAGCAACAACAATAATAATGCTGGAATATATTATTTATTTTACAAAGATGTTAATGTAAGTTTATATTGTTGGCCTTTTTTTGCTTATATTTTTGACAGCTGTCAGAATTATTTCTAAAAATATTTTCCATGCATGATTATAAAATATCGTGTGTTCTGCTAGTTTATATATTTATATATAATTTTCAATAATTTTTTTAGTATTATTGCATTTGCACACACACACACACACTTACACACACACTTTGATGGGTGCGAGCGATGACGTTGTTCGTTCATTGAGCAAGATATGTCAATTTTTAGGGCTCAATTTGGTGTCTGTCTTTGACAGCTGATTTATTTTGGTTGGCGCACAACAAACGTTGAAAAATTTTAATTAAATTCAATCTTCTCAAAGAGTCGTTGTCATCGCAAGAAGAGAGAAAGACAGGAAGCGAGAGAAACCACTGTATTGAAAAAAATTAGAACTGCTTGCAACGAGGGTGCATTCATTATTTTCGACTTATTGTGCCACCTTGAAGAATGTCGGTCGTTTAGGTTCCCAAAATGTTTAATTGTATACCGCTCTCTGCTCAATACATACATACATACCTTAAACACACACATAGGTTATGTTGCCCGTCTAACCTCTCGTGCTAAAAATCGATTAAACAATAAACAACGTTCTTAAAAATGCACTCACTCCCTAGCCCTGGCTTGCATGTCCTTCAATTTCATTGTAGACAGAGGCGCAACATATGGGGCTCTTCTGTGGGTTACTATGGCCTCTCAATGAAAAAGAAAACATTACAAATTCTTGAGAAAAATACTTTTGTAATTATTTATATATTATTATTCTTAAAAAATATGATTATAAAAATGCATTATAAAAATGAACCCTAGAGTGTGTTACTCTAATTCTTTATGAATTCTTTAAACGCATACAAAATGACTATTTTCATAGAAAAAATATAAACGGTTTTCAAGAGTCCCTAAGTAAAAGAGTAAAAAAATAAAGTGTAAAATAAAAATACTCTCCAACAACAAAATGCTTCGAATGGAAACTTGCACCTTTACTCAATCTCAGCCATTAACTTTAATATATTTTTACTCTAGTGTAAGAATATGACAGTTTATTTTTTTCTGGCAAAACGACTCAATGTAAACAGCATGTAAACATAAATCAGCTTTGAAAATAAATTAAATTCAAAAGCAAAAAATTCAGTAAGTCAAATGTTTTTCAATTTTATAAGAATACATTTTTTTGTAGCATAAATAAATTGTACATTTTGTTCCTGGATCTGCGAAAACAAAGCGCAAAAGACCTATACAAAAATGGTCAGACGCTGAAATTGTAAAAATGTTTTACTTATTTCCGACATTTCGAACAATGATTACTATGTTGCGTTCACGAGGCTTGAGAGTAAAATTTTACACATTAATTTTGTACTCTTCTACTGAGGGCCTCGTGGAAACGCCTATAGTGTACAGAACTACTTAAACTAAATGAAGAGAATAACTTTGTGAATTCTTTTTAGAGGGTTATAATAAGATACAAATTTCTTCACTTTTTAATAATCCCTAAATTATAAATAAGTACATAAGAATAACAAAAATAATCTTTGGTGATTTTAGAAACTTAAGAATATTAGGACAATTTTAAGAAATTTATATACAATCATGCCAAAACTCCTTCAAATTGTTGAAGTACAAATGTCAAAAAGACCAACGATTTTCTATGTCAAAACCGTACAATTCGCCTAAGATATTACTTAATACTTAGATTTTAATTTCTAACAGTTTTTCATAGTATTAACAATATTCAATACTATCGAATCTCAAGTTCGATTAACTCGACTGTGAATCCACTTCAACAGATATATTACTTTAAGACCCTTATGGCACATCTTCAGCCCTAATCTGATTTAAAGCCTTATTCTGGTGATTGACAATTAAAAATTGATCGATGATTTTATTTTTATGTGGTCAAAAATATTTTATATAGTTATTTTTGCAACCAATATCTTTACTGGTGTTGATTTTTGTCAAGCCCTTGTCAATAAATTGACAACTGTCAATCACCATTATCTCTTAATCTCTTTAATTTGTAAATACAAAAACCTTTGTCTATTATTGATATTTACTAAAAATGCTAAAGTTGCAATGATAATTTTTTACTTAAAAAGTTAAAGATTTTAAAAAATAAACATTACAATGCAATTGTATATCGAATTCAATAAATTTAAAGTATCAAATAATTCACAAATAAACAAACTTGGAAGGTAGAGTTTATTAGATGGAGACAGCAAAAAAGAAAGACAAATAAAATAAACAAAATTTAAAAAATTTAATTTTAATAGAGAAAGAAAGTTTGAAAGTTTCGAGTTATTCGAAAAATCGCTTATTATGTGTTGTCTTATTTTCGGCAATTTGAATTTAAATAAATTGAATTTAAATAACTCTTTAAATTTAAGAATATATTTCTTTTGAATGAATAAAGTAAAGTATTTGCTGAGATAGTAATGAATTTGTGAATTTAATTTATTACATAATTCCATAAATATATGGCAATAAGGAATAAAAGCATATCTATGATACAGTTTTTTGAGCCCAGCTGGAGAGCCAGCATTTTAAGTTTTAAGCAGTATAGCATCATAAATCTTTCATCAAAATTTGACACTATATCGATGGTTAAGCTCACTGTGATAAGTGACCTTTTGACAAAAATAGGTTAACTGCATTTTCCAAATCATCAATATAATATCTACCTTGTGTAAATTTCTTGAAAATAGATAAACATTAGATGCAGCTCAGTATACAGTTGAAATTAGTATTTTGTACTGAAATGTATTGTAATTTAAAAACAAAAACGACGTTTCTGAACATTTAAAATTTTTCACTTATCTCTTTTGTGCGTTAAGCGCATCGATATAAAGAATTGAATTTGAGTATATCTCGAGTTATGGAGTCAATGAACAACGTATACATACTGAAGCGTATAACTATAAGTTTACGCTGTGTTCTTCCACGAAACCAGCCTGAATAAACACCGATTCACTTGTATAATTGTAGTTAACAAAATTTGACATCACAAAATTAATTAAAACTATTGGTTTTTTGTTTACATTTAGCAATAGTTTATAAAATTTAAGTAAGCATAAAGCTTAAAGTATTCGTTAAAAGTGTCAAAAACAAGTTGCAAATATTTTATAACAAGTAAACTGCGTGTGTTTAATCCCTAACAATTTTGTTTTTGCAAATTACGTTGCCGTAAACTTACCGAAAATACGTTGTTTACATCACCAATACGGCGTTCATTGAATAACACTACTGTTATTCCACATAACCATAGCAATATACAGCTAGTATGTCATTCAGGATGGTGTAATTATCTCTGATTGCTTGAATATATTCAATAAAACATATCAGATATTGAAACGATTAAGAAATTGTGTATTCTTTAAGAGTTTATTATAAATAAATTTATAAGCTCTTTCATTCGTTAAGTTTCGTTCTCAATTTTCTATTTTATTGTGAAAATCTACATTTGTGAGTTCAATTATTACCGAAGAATTCATTTTGGTTATTACATTTTTTGAATATTTTGTTTTTATGATTTAATTATATTCCAAACATTTTTATGCAATTTAATTTCATTTCATTTTTGAATTTTTTATGTTTTTGTTTTCCAGTTTTTTTCTGAGTTATAAACTGTACATGTCGTTGCAAATATACCACCTATAAACGTGAACGACCACTCACTTTTACAGAGAAAAAGTTCAAAATAACTGTTATTTATTTAAAAACAGTAACTTCATTCTGCACCTATTAATTTATTTTTTATTTTCTGATATATTTTTGGTTTCTTATTTTATTTTTATTATTATTATTATTATATTATATATAAATTTAACTTAAAACCGAAAATTACACTTAAGTGACACAGCCGCTTATTATGGCCCCCCTTTAAATCTATAACACAAGTTTGATGTCGCAGCTCATGCGTATAACGTGAGTTTTTGTTAAAGCGCTGACTGTAAAATTGGACCAACTGTGCTTAGTACAGGTTGAAATTTTTTTGAATGCTTTTTATACCCTAAACCTGAAAGGTCAGGGTATATTAACTTTGTGCAAACGTTTGTAACGCATAGAACGAAGCAAGTCCGGTATAGAAAAGTATATATATTCTTGATCAGCGTCACCACGTGAGTCGAGCTATCCATGTCCGTCCGTCCGTCCGTCCGTCCGTCTGTGTGTTGTCCGTATACACAGGATAAGAAGAAGGAGTTGAGATAATTGGATGAAACTTGGTACACATAGTCACATGGACCCAAGGATCTGCACTATTGAATATTTTTGGAATCCGCCCACGGACACGCCTACCTCCCATACAATGCAAAAATGTAAAACTGCATAACTCAGCTCATAATTAACCTACAACAATCAAATTTGGTGTGTATATGTTTGATATCAACACAAAGATGTTTTTGAAAAATGGGTGTCGTCCGCCCACGGACACGCCCACCTCCCATACAACCCAAAAATTGAAAACGCAATAAATAAGTCTCTGTTTAACCTACAGAAATAAAATGTGGCAGGTATAATATTTATAACAAACCAAAGATGGTTTTGAAAAATGGACATCATCCGCCCACGGACACGCCTACCTCCGATACAACGCGAAAATTGAAAACTGAATAACTCAGCTCATAGTTAACCTACAACAATAAAATTTGATATGTATGTGTTTTATACCAACACAAAGATGTCTTCGAAAAATGGACTTCATCCGCTCACTGACACGCCCACCTCCCATACAACCCAAAAATTGAAAACGCAATAAATAAGCCTGTGTTCAACCTAAAGAGCTAAAATTTGGCACATATGTTTTTTATGACAAGACAAAGATGGTTTTGAAAAATGGACGTCATCCGCCTACGGACACGTCTACCTCCCATATAACCCAAAAAGTTGAAAACTCAATAAATAAGGTTATGTTTGTCATAGAGAAATTAAATTTGGTATGTATGTATTTTATAACAAAACAAAGGTGTGTTCGAAAATTGGGAGTAATCCGCCCAAAAACTCGCCCACCTCCCAAAGCGAAAGCACAATAAAGGCATTAACTGTGAGCTACAGGAAAAAAACTTGGTATGTGTACATTTTTCATCAACATTTAAATGCACATAAAATATAGGCTTCATTAGCCCACGGACACGCCCATTTACAATACAATTTTTTTTGTTTTTGAAAAGTGGTTTTAGGGTATTTCATAGTCGGCATAGACCGACTTTAGACTTTCTTTACTTGTTTTAATATAAAAATATTTGCAATTAGAACGCAGGTCATCTCTTCTGTGACAATATACTGGGTGCTTGTTAACGATGTAACAACAACCATTGGTCTGTCTTTAAAACAGTCTGTTTTATGCCTCTTGGCAACACAATCATAAACCTACAGTTTGCTTTTTAGTTTGTTGATAAGCACTTTTATAAAATAAAACAAAGTTCGAAATATATTTCAAGGTCATTTCAATTATAAACGCTAAAGTCAATGAATAGTTTAACTGAAAGTATACAAAAAAAAAAAGGAAAAAAAAATTGAATTTTTATTATATCGACAAACCAAACAGAACGGCAACAATTGCTTATTTTGTATACTAATTATTTTTATCTACAACGATTTTTATTTTAATAACACTTGAATGTCGTCGTTTAACTGTATATATATGTATTTATTTATATTATTTACATACCTAGTTCTTTATACGTGGTTCTACATTTTATTTTTATTTTTTTTTTCGTTGCAGTACTTTATTCAAATATACAAGTTTTATGTACTAATCAATATATATAAAAGCTATTATATGCTACTTTTATCACATACCTAGTTTTATTGTATTTGTAGCCGTGTTTTTTTTTTATACTTCAGTTTACTTCATAACTGAATTATCAGTATTTTCTGGCTGCTTCTACTTCGTCTTCCCTTTAAGATTTAATGCGTTATTAATTCACATTCATGCTCGGGCTTTTTATTTGCGTTGTAGAAATTTTTAACCCTCTTTAAAACTGCGGCATAATTTTTGCTAAACCAAACTCAAGGTTTTTATAAACTACCTAGAGAGTCTGTTGCTACCTGTAGTTTTTGTTTTTTTTTTTTTAATTTTTTTTTATAAATGCTGTATGACTGCTGGTTTTTTTTTGTACTCGTTGCCGCCTAGTTCACTGTTTTATTCTTATAAAAAGTTCCAGTTTTTTGTCGAATATTTTTGTTTTGAATCATCATTGTTTTATATTATTTTTTTATACATGTGTGTATCTGCACTGTTGTATATCTGTCTGTACAGTTGTTTTAATTGTGGTGTAGAAAACACAATTCCATTTTCTTTATATAGATAGATATTTGTTGAATATTTATAACGAGAGTATTATGGTTTTTATGCCAGTGGTGACCGTGGCATGCAGGTTAAGTGTGTGGCTTCGCATGCTCGGAGCCCGGGTTCGATCCCCAGCCGCGGCGAAAAGTTTTTTTCAATAAAAAATTTTTCTGATCGGTCACCACCTCTCTGCAGACAATGGCAAACCTCAGAGAGTAAATAATGCCATGTAAAGCTTCTTGAGAACATGAGCCGTTCGGAGTCGGCATAAAACATGTAGGTCCAGTTCTCGGTCAATTGTGTGCAAACATTTAATAACACACACACCACAATTGATCATAAGAAGCTCGGTCAAAGTCCTTTCAAGGGCTGAAATGGCCAATTTGTTTTTTTTTTTTGAGCATCATAAGATTCAGTATAATGTAGTTGCACAGTAAAAAGTTTGAGGATAAATTTTATCTTTTTTATAACATTTCTCTAGTATAAACTCGTTTTATTCCAAATTTATTATAAGTTTTATCCCACTTAATATTATAAAACTTGCATTTCCATTCAAACCGCTATTTTACTCCAAAATAGTATAAATTGTATACCATAAATTTATAAAAATCATATATATATTCCAGTTATACACACGAAAACCGCACGGAGCCACTCGGCTTTCACGTACAGGTCAATTTTTCGAAGCTACCGAACTTCAGCGATGCTAGCATACAATCAGTTTGCGTTTGTTCTTCAGTCAGTAATCATGTTATGCACAAATAGTTCCGTTGAATATTTTTTTGTACACACAGATTAAGACACAAATATTGAGCTTGAATTTGAAGCTCTGCCAACATGATTAAACATGCAAATTTCTGAGTACAATTTTTTACTCATTAGTTTTCCTGTCAAATTGTTTATGAAAATATAAAAAAACAATATATCATGAAATATATCAATTGAAACCTAAATATTATTCCTGATTTATAACTTAAAATGTAACATATATTAACATATTTTATTTGGTTTAAAAAGATTTTATACTTTTGCTTATAAGAATGTATACCAACCTGGTGTAAAAACATTTTATACACTTTTCGGATAACATCTATACCAACTTTGTATAAGTTTGGTTTATACGATGTTATGGTATAAATTTTATAACATATTTTGAATTGATTTATATTTATACCAGATAGTATAAAATTTATTCTCATATTTTTACTGAGCACTTGTCCATCGGCCCTAAGTGACATGTCTAGTACTTTTCCTTTAGACCAAAAATTTCGAGGATTTTAGCTGGTTGATACCACTTGGTGCGCCGAGTCAACGTAAGAAGGTACTCTCGTATCCACCTCTTCCAGAAAATGTTTGCAAATTGTTGGGATTTAAGCCAGTTTTAGGCCTTTGATAAGTAACTAAACTTTTTAACGGTAATATCATTAATACGCTAATGCAATATTTTTATCACTTTTCATTGAGTTACTTCAGAGACCTACAATAAGTTCATAAAGAAACAACTCCCCTCCACGCCCACTCTTCGCTCACTCTTTTGATTTATTAATTATATCTAGATATTAAAGTATATATTAACAAAAATAATTTAATATAGGTACAATTTAAAGTGTGCTTTAGTTTAGTTTTTTGTGTTTGTGCTACCCTGTATATAATGTAAAAAAGCAAGAGTAGCATGTATAAACAATAAATACAACAACAACAACTTACAAAAAGGCTACAACATTTTTATATCTCTTTGTATATGCAAGCTTGAAGTAGTATATAGCTTGATAGTAATGTTTGTGTGTGTGTGTGTGTGCGTGTGTATGTTTATGTATCACAAACTGATGTGCAGTTGTTGTCCAAACCACCTCCAGCCCCTAGCTACCCAGTCACCCATCAACTTATGGTTTACCCCATCCAGCCTCCCGCTGCTGTAGCCACCTTTTATTCTTTTTTTTTTCTTTTTTTTTTTTTTTTTTGTTCTTCCATCTCTGTATTTCATGACTTTACTCACATATTATCTATACATGTACAATGTGTTTTTTTTTTTTATTCATTCTCATTTTTTATTTACAATATGTTTGTATAGAATACATTTTTTTGCATTTTTGATTTTAATGAAAAATAAAATAAGTATAACAATAAAGAATAAAAAGAAAAAAAAAAAAAAAAACAAAACGACAAGCAAAACGATAACACGAATAAAATCATACCTTCTGGTTTTCTTATTGTAGTTGTTGTTGTTGTTGTTGTTGTTGTTGTTGTTGTTGTTGTTGTTGTTGTTGTTGTGCTGTTTGCACTACATTGCGTTTGTCTGTCCTTCCAACAGATTGTCTGTCCGTCCATTCGTCTGTCGGTTTAACGCGTATCTCGTTTATTTTGTCGCTGAATTTTTGTAGTTTAAGTAGCATTAGTTTTTGTTGTTGTTGTTGTTGCCTCGAATGCTTTCTTGTCGGCCTCCGCCGACCACAGGGTACTCATATCAACAACTAGAGTGAGCACTGTATTGTTTCATTTTGGTGGGGAGCTTTAAAAAAAAAACATATATTCTTTGTTGTTGTAATGGATTTGGTTGCATTGCTGTTGTTGTTGGTGTTGTTGCAGATTTCTAAAACGCATGACTTGCGCGAATTTCGTGCTGCATTTGCGGCAAAACGCAACACATAGCAATATAGAGCGACAGCAGTATCTACAACAACAACAATCACCACCACCACGACTCGCGCATTCGCTACTTTCCATTCTAAATATCAGTATTTTGTTGCTTTGGTTTTGCTTAAATTTTTGTTTCTTGCAGTTACTAACACTCGGTTTTTGCTCGCTCTGTATCCAACTGATGCACCTAAAACACTGTTTGTTGTTGTTGCTGTTGCTGTTGCTATTAAACTGCAAGTTGCTAAAAACTTTTGTGCAAGCCCCTCGCCGTCCAACCAACAGACCGACCGACCGACCATCTGTCGGTTCCTACATGCATGCAACCTCCTCACGTACGGTCGCACTGACTTTTTTTCCGTCCGTCCGTCCATCTATCCATCCGTCTGTCCGTCCGTCCGTCCGTCCGTCTGTGTCTCCGTCCCCTTTGCCACTTTTGTCTGCTCGTGCTGGCATCTATCTATATACTACACATCCATATCTATGTATATACATACATACATACATATATCTATCCATCCATTTTACTTATATCGAAATAATTGCTGCTGATTGTGTTATTTGTGTACATTTCTCAGTTATTGTTTTTGTTTTATTAAGTATTTCATTTAATGCAGTCGGTATTCAAAAACATTTTTTTTTTTTTGTTTTTTTTTTGTATTTTTGTAGCTCTACCCGCCGCTGTAGCTGCTGCTGCTCTTATTGTCTCAGATACTCAGCTACTTTGTATATTTGATTTTTGTTTTTTTTTTTCATTTATTTTTTGCTGCAGATACTCCACCTACTAGTTTCATTTTCTATATCGTTACCTTTTCCAACGCATACTCATTTTTCGCCTATTAATGTCCAAGTTTTTTTTTTGCATTTTTTATTGTCATTTTCTTTCAAAGTTTTATACTAATTTTACCGAACAATTTCATTTAATTCTGTTGATAACAATTTATGTACCTTGTTTATGTACTTATTTATAATTAAACTTAATCTTATTTTATTGTAATTTTTAAAATTTGTAATATCTAGTGGAGCTTATTTCTTCCGGGAGTATCTTTAATTTTTGTGTTCTATATTTAATTCTCATATATTTTTGAAGCTATCTCTTTTTATCAAGAATTTTACATAATCTATTTATTTATTACAATTACCAAACATAATATCTTTTTAAATAGAAAATTAAAATTTCATTAAGACTTATAACATGGCAAATGAGAGGATTTAACCTTTTTTGAGAGGCGGAATTAGTCCGAGAATAAAGTTTTAAGGTACTACATAATTCTTTTAAACGAAGGAAAACTGTATTTCACTTCTGACCCTTTAAGACCTTGCATCTAGATAATAGTAGTTCAATGTGTCAAAAGATATTGGAAACCCTAATAAGTACAACAAAGTCAAATAGCCTGATCCATAAGGCACTCTGACCCATTGGCACAACCAAAGAGGGGTTTCGGGGTTAAAACCCCCCAAAAATTATTGTAGTTACAAGGAAAATAGGATGAAATCAAAGCGATTCATATGAAAAGCAATTACACATCTTATCAAATGAGTAAAAACCTCAAATGTATATTTCAAATTGATTCTGTTTGCTGCATTTTCGTGATTTTTTCCTTAAGACTAATTCTGACCACTTGAGCAGTTGTTGATAATACTTCGATTTGAGTTGTCTTTTCAACTTCTAGCTTGGAGCCCACTTAAACGACTTGAAATATTTGGATGAAAATTAATTCAAAAGTAATACAAAATAAGAAAGCCTGAATTTGAGAAAGAGCAGTCGATTCCCTCGTCACCGAAATGATCAAATGAATTTCATCTAAAATTGTTATTTTTCATTCTTTTTTTTATAATTATTTTTTTAAACAAAAACTAACCCAAACTCTGCAAGAATTAAGTTTATAGTGATGACTTCACAGTGATTCAATAAAAACAAATTCCGATTGACTTCCGAAACTGGAGCTAAAATTTACAATTCATAATTTTCCATCTTATATTCCCGAATCTGTTTCATAAAAATTTGTCTAAATTGTCAAATATTATCCGATTTTAAGATATAAGGCCTTATTAGAAAAAATAAGTTGGTTTAATTTTGCTTCTGTTCACCCGTTTATCAATGATATAATAAAGTTATACCAATGCGCTTGAATTAGCAAATGCTGAGTTAAATCGAAATAATATCTTTTTTAACTAAAGTTTTTCCAACACTCTTCCAAAAAGCCCTAATTCATTACAATCGAATAATATTTGTGCAATTTTGTGGGATTTTCATGAAACTGATTTTGAATACTTGATGCTTCACTTGATACTTGATTCTTGCAAAAAATTTGGGTTAGTATGTTAGTGTAGTGTAAGTTGGGTTAGTGTGACCACATAAAAAGTCGATTTTTTCATATTTAGGCTCTTAGTTTTTCAATCCAAGGTGTCAGAAATTTTGTGTTTTATACTTTCGGAAATGAGCTCCATTGGTACTCACCAATGGACGAATTTTAGGGCTTGTGCAAATTGGTTATTTTTACAACGAAGTGAAGTTTTGGGGAACAATTTTCATTGTGGGGAGAAAAAATTGCATTTTGGCTGCCCCTATTGGGACCCGAGTAAAATTGAAAATATTATAGCTCAAGCCTTAAAACCTTCGTATAAATGCCTAAAATCTTCGTATAACCTTCTTAGAACTAAAAAAAAATCTGTAAACGGCTGTAGAACTGGCGATTCAAAACATTTTCGCCGATTCTAAAGATCCTAAACAACGCTGAAACAAGTTAATTTTAAAACGACCGCTACCACTGCTGTACAGCTAAAATGTCCTGACAGTGCCCGTTGTACATCCCTTTTACAACTTGTTTCTTTTTCGTTGTCCGGCCGTTGCAGGAGTAGTGTACAGTTTTAACTAAAAAAAATTAATTTTTACTCGGGGAGAGATAAAATTTTGAGAAACAAACTTGATTTTTATATACATTTGTTATTTTTTAATTTTCTTGCAAGGCTTTGGAAACAATTAAAATGTGCATTATTTCGATAGATATTCGTATCCAAATAATAAATGCATTTTTGGACAAACAGAATCCGGTATTCAATCTTGATTGCAAGACTTCATGTCTTGGTGGAAAAAGTATACAATTGATAGCAATTTATGTAATATTTTTAATACTTATAAAATACTATTTATAAAAACTTAACTTAAATTTTAAATATGAATGTTTTTAAGGGGTTGGGTCGGTTCAAAAATGAACTTTGTTTTTGCCTTATGACATTGTACAATATGACCACAATACTCTCCCTAAAGCATAAGTGAAAACTTTTTTTTTGGTTGTTATGATTTCCCAAAAATTTATAACCAAACTTGTAAAGATTTGGAACCCTTCTTCAAGCTACATTATCTAGTGCTTGAAATATTTAGTTCATGTATTAACAAATAATAGTAATCATATGCTTTGTTGAAGCCTTCGAAAACCACCAAACGCATTAACCCTAGAACTGTATCGCTATTTTTTTTATCTATTCCTGTATTGCGGGGTTAAAAAAAAACCCCAATCTTCAAGGGCACAATCTATCTCGGGCACAGTGTGACATAGATGGTTCCATAGGGGCTCAGTTTTTTCGTCTTTTCACCAAGAATAACGTGAACTTAATTATTTTGGCGAAAAGTTTGGAGGGTCCAGGAATATTGACCAAGAAGGGCAAAAACCGTGAAAATCTGGCAAAAAGTTTATTTTTCATTAAAATTACGATATCTCAGTGTGTTTTTGAGTACATCGAGTAATACCAACGGGGTTTTAAAGAGGATATACTCTGTTCAAGAGATATCATTACTTGTACAAAAAGTATAAACAACACGAAAATAAAAAAACTTCAAGATGACGAGAAATATACACAAACTGTATCGCGGGGTGAAAAAACACCCCAGACGCACTTCTAATGGTTACTTCTTGAGCTAACATGTGGTACGGATGCCGCGAGCGTGCTCCCTCTACTCACAGACGTTGAAACAGAATTATGGTTACGGTTCCGAGCCGTAAATGTAAGACGTTTGTGTCTGACGCGAGATTTAAACCCGTCTGGGGTGTTTTTCACCCCGCGATATAGTTCTAGGGTTAACTTAACTAAACTTCTATTTGAAAATATTATTCCCAAGAATTGAAACTTATTGCTGGGTAATGAAGCCTTTGTAAAATAAATTTTATATAAATCCGATTTGATAAACTCCCCAAAAAAAAAAAAATCCTGGTTGCGTCCCTGCTCTGACCTACCACATCATCCACGGTTTGACCACTGTATTGAAATAGCTACTCGTTCAAATGTTCCTTCAAAAATATGCTATATAAATGAGGCATAAATATGGAATGCAAGTCCTTCAAATTATTTCAAATCATATCGAAAAAAAATCTCAACCCATTTGAATTTTTCCTGATATGATTTTCATTTCCCTGAAATGAAAAAAATAATAGGGGTATTCAATCTGCTTTGGGTAGTTGGGTAAATTGGCAAATGTCATACATTTTGTTTTTGTAAATATACCATATACCAATCTACACTAGCTGACCTGACCCTCTGACTACCTTTATCATTACTACTCTACATTGAAACGCAAGCTGTGTAGTCTTGAAGTCACAATCAGTCGGGCTTTTGTTATCGACTATATAACTATATAGTATCAAAATAAATATGCTTCATTAACAAACACACCTATTTTAGTACTGAAAATAATTCTCAAAGTTGGAAACGAGTAAACTTAGTGAGAAGCTTGTAATGATTTTGAATTTCTTAACTTCATGAAGGCTTTTCAAAAGGCAGAATTCAATAAAAGCAAGCATTTAAACAGCTGATATTTAAAAATAAGCTGTTATAAGATTATCTGAGAAGTAATTTATGTTCGATTTAATTGGTGAATGAGTAAACACAGAGGCAATTACCTCGTAGTTAACTCTTGGAGTCATTGACTCTGTTGTAACTAAGGCCAAATGCAGTTGCTGAGAAATATTTTGTATAGAAATAAACTTACAACAAACGATATGTCTGGTAATGTTGGCGGTTAGGAGGGAACTTGAATCAACGTAAGTCAAGTAAGTGGCTTAACCTTTACACTCCCAAGAAAAAAAAAATTATAACTAATTTTGTTATTAATTATTTTGTTTTAAGTAAACAATCATCAAAGTGCAAAAATAACATTTATAACAAAATAAAATTAAATACAACTTCAGGTTTATAGTTAAACTGAGCCATTACCATGAGACCAGAAGTAACTTCAAGTTTGCTGTGTAAAGTTTTTTTTGAATATTTTTAAGAATTACGTCAATTATGCAGTCCTATATCCGTATCTTCTACATTAAGAAAAAACATTTAATTATATTTGATGTCATTGTGAATACGATTAAAAGTAAATCTGGTATCTTTGGTCGTGGATCTATAGATTTGTAATATTGTACTACAGTACATGCAAGTTCTATTTATAAATAAAACACCGTCTGCGAAATGACTGTATCGCACTTTTTTTTCATTTTGCATTATATACTTTGTAAATTTTTTTTATCTCTTATATATTGTTATTTTTTATGGTGTGCTTGTTCAGTTTGTAGAAAAAATAAAAGTAAAACTGCCCAGCATAGCAACAATTGCAGTCAACAAAAAAATTGCTTTAGTGCTGCTGATGTTGGTTGATGCTGATGTTGCTGCTGCTGTCTGTCTGTCTGTCTGTCGGTGGTGTTGTTGTCTTTATTGATGGCGTGGAAGATGATTTCAAAAGATTTCTCCTCGCCATTATAATTATTTGGGTGATGTGTAGGTATCTAAAAATGCAAAAAAAAAACTTTGTTGCAACAAATACATACAATGCTGGCAACAAATTTTTTTTTTCTTACCAGATTTAAAACTTAATTACCTTACCATAAAAAGTTATTTTTACAGCTACACATGAACAACTGATGTTGTTAGAAAACATTCGCATGTAAAAAATGTCTTCTATGCTGCTGAAATAAATATTCTATCTCAATTATTTAGCCAGCGTCGAACATCTGTTTATATATAATTTCCGCTGCTGTCCAGAAATAGAGCAATTATTTTAAGAACTACAAACATGCAAACATTCTAGAAATTAAAATACAAAAGTATTCTATGGATTTATAAACTACTAATTTTGGTTGCACTCACGATGTTGCTGCTGTGGCTAATGATGACGATGTTGATGATCGGTTGCAGCTCATAAAGTGAAAGCAAGAGCAGCTGCTTTGTTTTTTTTTTTTTCTATTTTGTACCTGCCTGTGGATCAGTCTCGAAAAAATTCCGAACCTCATTCTATTGTTTTGTTAATTTTGTTTGTAATACGCTGTGCAGTTGTGATAAACAAGTGTAAATATGGCCGATGCATGAACAAATTTAGTTCAGATATACTCTTGCCATATATGTGGATAGCTTAAATATTTGGCAGAACTAGCAAGAATTTATTAAATATTAAATCAAATAGAAAATTATATAGAACCATTATGAATCAATCACACTGTGCGACAATTTAAGGGTCAATTGGAATAACCTCAAATATCGCAATGGTTTATAATAGTGCATGGTCTATATATTATGCCCTCATACTCAGTTTTATCAGATAGGTCAATTAAGAGAGAAATTCAAGGTCAAATTTCACCTTTATGTCACAAATATTTTCTTATAACTCTTAAACTAAATTTAAATCCTATGTAGTAACTGCATCTCAATATTTGCAATGGATGTTTCTTTGCATTTTGAGACAATTTTTTGCTCAAAAAGTTACGTAAGGGGGTTAATACTTTCTTCGAAAACAGGGTTTTTTTAATAAAAAAAAAATTTTCAATAGTTCAGTTACTTTGTATTTGTCTTCAAAAACAATCAGATTCTGCTGAATTTTTGCACACACCTAAGTAAAATAAAATAACCCACCTCTAAAAAGATTACAACAATAACATGTGCGCATCCAAAGATATTCGGATTCAAAGATTACCAAAGATGGTAAATTAGTTAATGTAAGCCCTAGAGTAAAATCATTCAGATGAAAATTGTAGATCCAACAATTTTCTTCAAAACTGTTCTTAACATTTTTACTGAAAGAGTTACTGTTTTAAAGATATGAGCGTAAATCTGTAGTTACAATTATATGAAAATTATAAATGAAAAATTTAAACGGTTGAAACAAAAATTATTTGTATTTCTATTTCTTCTCAAGTTCGAATTTTTCATATATCGCACACTAAATACAAAACAGTCACAACTCAAAATTTTTTTATATCGACTTTTTGTTATAAATCAATTCACAACACATATATCTCACTATCTTTTTCATTATTTTCTTCATTAACTTGAAGAATGAAGTTTTTGTGTTTAAATTAAAATTGCTTTTCTTCTGCAGTTTCAACCAAAAGGTTTTATTTTTCGCTTCTCCTGAAAAGTCATGTTTTTTTAGTTGTGACTGTTTTGTATTTAGTGTGCGATATGTTGTAATTACATATTTACGCTTATATCTTTAAAACGGTAATTTTTTCGGTACAAATGTTAAGGACAGTTTTGAAGAAAATTATTGAGTCTATAATTTTCATCCGATTGATTTTACTCTAGGGATTACATTAACGAAGTTACCATCTTTGGTAATCTTTGTATCCGAATATCTTTGGATGCGCACATGTAATTGCTATGATCTTTCCAGAGGTGGATTATTTTATTTTACTTAAGATGTGCGCAAAAATTCAGCAAAATCTGATTGTTTTTGAAGACAAATACAAAGTAACTGAACTATTAAAAATTTTGTTTTTTATTAAAAAAGCCCAGTTTTCGAAGAAATAATTAACCCCCTTACGTAACTCTTTGAGCAAAAAATGGTCTCAAAATATAAAGAACCATCCATTGCAAATATATAGACCCAGTTACTACACAGGATTTGAATTTAGTTTAAGAGTTATAAAAAAAAATGTGTGACTTAAAGGTGGAATTTGACCTTGAATTTCTCTCTTATTTGACCTAATCCGATAAAATTGTGTATAAGGGCATAATACCAAGCACTACTGGAAACCATTGAGATATTTAAAGTTATTTTTTCGTGTCGCACTGTGTAATTGATGAAGATAACACATCCTTTTTTTTTTTGGTCTTGCTTTTGTATTTTTTGTTTATGACAAACTATCTCGTCGTAGAAAACTTTTACATTATGTCCATAGCTAGATGGACATGAGCATAACTCTAACGAAAACATTTTTAAACAAAATGTGATTGATCATACGCATAACCATAATATGGTTACCATCATTTTATCCATACCCATAACTATAACCTTAACAACAAACATAGCCATAACCATAATAATATACATAGCCCTAACCATAACCGTAGTCATAACCTTAACATCATCAATGGTAAAGCCATGACCATATCATTAAACTAAACCGTAACCAAAGCTATAAAAATAACCTTAAGCGTAAATATAACCGTAGCCATAACAATTCCTATAACCGTAGCCACAACCATAGCCGTAGCCATAACTATACCCATAACCATAACCGTAACCATAATAATAACCGCATTTTGAACAATAGCCGTAAGCATAACCATATATATAACCATAACCATAACCATAACCATAACCATTACCATTACCATAATTATAACCATAACCATAGCCATAATCAAAACCAGAACTGTAGACCTACGGGCGGGGCAAGGGTCTTAGCGTAGAAAAACCACTTTGTTTGTGATGAGTAAATTTAGTATGGATTGAGCAAATTTATTAAAACCTTTTGTGTATTATTTAGTGTATTTTTAACAATATTTTTTAATTCTAATATATAAAATCAAATGTTTGTCCCTGTCTGTCTGTCTGTCTGTTCCGTATAGGCTCGCGCACTGTTTATCCGATTGAGCTGAAATTTAAACACCGAGTATCTTTCATTGAGAAAAAGAACATAGGGGGTGTAAAAAAGTGGGCGGAAGTATGAGGTCGTGGCACTCTGTAATAACTTCTAAACGCCTGGACCGATTTCAATAAAATTTGGTATGAAGGTTCAACTGCTCCCAAAATAAATCATAGGCCATAAAAAATTCCAAAGACTTCCGCAAGAGGGCACTTTAAGTAGTGCGTTTTTAAGACTCAATAACTCCTAAACTCCTAGACCGATTTCAATGAAATTTGGTGCAATGGTTTAACTGCACCCAAGATAAAGCAAAAGTTGTAAAGACTTCCGTAAGAGGGCGCTTTAAGTAGTGCGTTTTAAAGACTCAATAACTCCTAAGCGCCTGAACTGATTTCAATGAAATTTGGTATGAACGTTCAACTGCACCCAGAGCTGTAAAATTTGCATTCATATTCAGAATTCTAAGTACAAGTGAATAAGGACAAAAAAATGCTATTCATTGAAAACAAAATTGATCCATGAATAAAATTTTCAATTCACATTCAATTTCAGAAAATTGATTTATTATTCATTTTTCTTTATTCAGAATAATGCCTTCATTTTGTTATTCAAATGAATGCTATTCATAAAGAATGCTATTCACAAAGAATGCAATTCACAAAGAATCGTTATTCATTTTGCATTCATGCATTCATTTTTTATTCATTATTCATTTTTTATTCATTATTCATTTTTTATTCATTATTCATTTTTTATTCATTATTCATTTTTTATTCATTATTCATTTTTTATTCATTATTCATTTTTTATTCATTATTCATTTTTTATTCATTATTCATTTTTTATTCATTATTCATTTTTTATTCATCATTCATTTTTTATTCATGACAGAACACTATTTTCACTCAATTCACGCGAAGCTTCCCAGTTGCGAATTTAAAATTGAAATTTTACTTCAATTAAAAACATAAAACAATTGGCCCAAGATCCCGGTAATTGCGCTGTTGCACCGAACTAAAAATATACTACTGTGGTTGCAAAATTAACACCACAGGCATGAATAAAAAATGAATAATGAATAAAAAATGAATAATGAATAAAAAATGAATAATGAATAAAAAATGAATAATGAATAAAAAATGAATAATGAATAAAAAATGAATAATGAATAAAAAATGAATAATGAATAAAAAATGAATAATGAATAAAAAATGAATAATGAATAAAAAATGAATAATGAATAAAAAATGAATAATGAATAAAAAATGAATAATGAATAAAAAATGAATGCATGAATGCAAAATGAATAACGATTCTTTGTGAATTGCATTCTTTGTGAATAGCATTCTTTATGAATAGCATTCATTTGAATAACAAAATGAATGCATTATTCAGAATAACGACAAATGAATAATAGAAATGAATAATTAATCAATTTTTAAGAATTGATTGTGAATTCAAAATTTTATTCATGAATCAATTTTGCATTCATTGAATGTATTCTTATTTCGTTATTCACTGATTCAAAATTTTGTAGAAGCAATCAAATTGAATGCATTCTTTTACAGCTCTGACTGCACCCAAGATAAAACATAAAATATAAAAAATTACAAAGACTTTCGCCAGAGGGCGCTTTAAGTAGTGCATTGTTAAGACTCAATAACTTCTAAATGACTTGACCGATTTTACTAAAATTTGGTACGTTTGGTATAACTTTGGTATAACTTGACCCTGCAACAGAATTGAATCTATTTAAATTTCAGAAAACTTCTGTGAGAGGGCGGTTTATTCAATCTAATAAGTTTGACTCATTCATGTCAAAACGGATAAACTGATTTAGATGAAACTTGGCAAGCATTTGTATCTGGTACTGAAATAGATCCTATGCTTTTAAAAGTTCTTTCGACAAATATTAAAGAATGAGCCGAAGGCAAACAAAGTCAAGAACCAAACACGAACGAAAAAAAAAGAAGTTTAACAAATACCAGCAGAAGCTATATAAAGATGAAAAAAAAATTAACCGAACAGTATCGACCAAAACCGAAGTTGAACGAAGGCAATCCAAAAATCGAATCGATGCTTATAGGATTTTTTAAAATTGGAATTTTTTTGAGATAAAATTGCTAAGAAAAACTTTTAACGCATTTTTCTCGAAATGACTTTTCAAACTGCACTCAGAAAAAAGTTTCTCGGAATATGATAAAAAAGGCATCATATTTTGAGAAAAATGGTATAGACTTTGTTCCAGAGAATGCCTTTCTCTAAATGCGATTATAATAAAAATTCTCTAAAAATGATAAAAATCTTCTATGAAAAAGAGAAACATATCGTTTTTAGAGAAAAAGACTTTTTATTTTTGAGAAAACATTTGTTTCTATTGAAGAAAATACTTCTGATAGTGAATTTTTTATCAAAATATTGGAAAAATTTTTAATTTTCAATACATTTTTTTCTTATAAATGAGAATTTTTTTATGCGAGAAAAATATTTATCATTATAAGAGACATTGAAATATTTCCATTTCCTAGAAGTGAAGAAATATTTCTTCGAAAATGTCAAAATTTATTCTAATTGAAGAACATTTTATTTTATTTGAAAAAGAGAAAATTGCTATTATCGAATATAGAGAAATTTTCACCGGAGAAAGATATATGTTTTTTTCTAAGTGTGGGTGATCATTTTCCTCAGAAACCAGACATCAGATCGAAACGTCGAAGATGTCATTTTTTTTTTTTTATCATGTCTGGCAGGTACAGTTTTACGGAAATTTGACCAAACACTTTCGACGGAAGGAGGGGGCAAAACTCCAAAAAACGATAATTTAAAAAATTTTAAAATTGAATTGATAATTTAAAAAACCTTTTAATGAGAGCAGTTTTGAAAATGGTCCTTTTTCTGTGCTCCAGGCACAACCCCGAGTAACACCGTGTTACATCCGCTAGTTTTTTATATAAATATTCTAAAATATGACAGCTTTTCGCACAACGTTTTTAGAAAAATAACCATTTGGTGTTCACTATATCTCGGTCGGAAATTATCTGAAATCAAACACCATTAAAATTTAGTCAAAGTATCATCAAATGTTCTTTGATTATTTTTTTTTTTTTTTCATTTAAAAATTTTTGATAGCCATCAAAAGTGTAAACTTTCCTAGAAAAATTCCAACATTTGTAAAAAAAAAATTAATTAAACGTTGGGTTTATTTTATATGTAGAAAATGTGTACCAAGTTTGAAATGAATCGGTCAAGTAGTTTTCAATGGCTGTGAACACGGACTTTGAAAACACAACTCGTGGCAAAATCGCTTTAAAGTTTTGTACACGTATGCTTGTACTTTCTAGGTACACTTACTTAAAAATTCATATATCTGCTTGTTTTACTCGGACAACTTTACTTAAAATTTGGACACAAAGTTTCTTGAGATGTTGTGCGTTCATATACGTAGAAAAAAATGGGCTCAAAAAAATCAAGCTCAATTTGTGCTAAATACGTGTAATTTTGGGCTTGTTTGAAAAATAATTTTGTTGTTATTTATGCACATATACATATAACTGATGTATGAGCAACCGAACGATGTAATTCTCAATTGGTTGTTATTCCTGGTAATATAAAAGTGTATAAAAGTGCAGAGAATAAATTCATAAATTATATTTTCTTGTCCGAATTGGATGAAATATCTCTAATTTGGACAATGAAAAAATAATTTTTACTTTTCATGTCAATTTTTCCTTTTTTGCTCGGCGTTTGAGTATTTTTTGTATTTTGTTTTTGTTTTTATTTAAAAATATTTTTCACATTTGACATATTCTGATAAACAATTCCAAAATTGCTAAGATTGGGCATATTTCCATTTTTTTTTTTTTTTATCAATCCAAAACTGGCATGCATTTGACAAAAATGAGCATGTTTTTTGTTTTTAGAAACAATATCAAAATGACATAAAGTGGGCACAAGTGAAATTGCCAATAACATTGAAATTGCCATTAGATCTAGATCTAGAGGTGGTTGCAGGCTAGTAAAAAGAGGGTTAATCAATTTTTTTCACCTTTTTCAAAGAAACACTAACATTATAATATTTATTTTAAAAAAAAAAAAAGCAAAAAACATATTTAAAAACTTAGAGTAGCAAATGAATCATACATTTGCTTCAACATCATCTCTCAATATTTCAAAATTTGATCAACGTAACAAAAACGAGGGCTCAGGAAGCTATTTTCAAGTACATATTTTAAGACCCTTTTTAAAAACAAGTCTTGTTTTGAAAAACTATAACGAGTTTTTTAAGATAAAGAATCAAATTTAAGCAATTAGTCTAGAAATCATAAGTCAGATTCAAATTTATACACGTCAGAGCATGTTGATTTTTTGTGTTTCCTCCAAATATTTTTCTGGCTAAACAAAATCCGTCATTTGAGAATATAGTTTTCATACAAATATTTTATATGTTTTTAGCCCATGTTTCCTTAAAAATAAACTTCGGAGCGATTAACCGAGTAGTTTGTTTTTTTCCCAGAATTGTCATAGTGCCGATCAAAATAGGCAATCATATAAATATTTTCAAAATCGGTTCCTGGACTCTGGTTGCGGCAAAAGGTGGTAAAGTTAAGGTTTCTCACTGTGTTCTTTTTTTTTAAATGTTCATATATTTAATATTTCCTTAGTAAGATTGCTTCAATTGATGAATATCTCACTTGAAATATCTCACTTGTCGGTCGTTTAATCTAACTAAGTAGAATTCGCTGTATAGCACTTAATCTTTTAACCCTTGAAGGTTAACGGTTTGTGTGTATATGTGTAACATTTGACATGACGTTTTTACTCCAAAATCAACCCCGAACAAATTAAATATAAATCAACGGTATGGTAGCTAAATTCCATTTCTTTTTTGCACAACAATCAAATCTATAGAATTATGTTGTGAGTTTTTTCGAGTGCAATTTTATAGTATTGCAAAAAAATACGGCTTCAAATAGCTATCATGTTTACCCGAAATGGTGCACGTGTTTACAAATTTTATCAGATTCAACCCTTTTAATATTATTGCCTTTAATTTATAAAATTTTTTGACAATAACGTCAAGACTGTTCCCTTCCCTATCTTCCCTTCCTTCCATTCTTCTAGTCGTCTTCACACAATTTCAGTTAATTGTTGCATTTTTGCACCTGCTGATCATGATAACGGATTACAAATGGAAATTTTAAATTTTGTTTTGTTTTATTCATACCTGCATGCATAACTACCAGAACACATTTTGACTAAACAAACATGTTTCTTGTATACATAAAAATATGTGTGAATGTATGTTAAATACAATTATTATAAAGGCAGATGTTTTTTCAATAAGGTAGCCATATTTTGGCTGGTTTTGCAAAAAAGTTATGTCTCCAAAAATTCATGTATTCACAATCTTGATTTCGATGTTTTAAAGTCTAAAAATGAAGTCATCAAAATTGCAAAGACGCAACTTATGAAATATTCCGCAGTAAAAAAAACAATGACTATGAAATCAGCATTTTTACTTGTCAACCTTGCATGTATTTGCGGATCATGCGCTTATCTTAGGTACTGCAAAAACAAACTTGATAATATGCTTCAAATATTTTTATGAATATGAATCACTACTAAAGATCTGCAATGAGTCATTAACCCATCAATGATACTAACTTGAGATGAAGATAGCCTTTTTTTATTTATTAGTTTATGGCGTAGCTCAACAATCAGTCAGTTTTCAATTATATTCTAACCACTAATCCGCTTTAAGCAACTTTATGCTATTCCCGAAGCGTATGTCTGTCTTTTATATTAACTAAACACATAGCGGTGGCAACGCTCTTTGCTGCTTATTACTAAATAAAAAAAAAAATCAATATGAAAACCGCCCATTAAGATTCGAATAAATGTATATGTTTCTCTTTTACATTTAGCAGGAGCGACAACACGTCAGCTTTGGTAGTTGAGTTAAGCAACACCGACCGGCCCATAAGATACTTTATGTTTCGACTTTAATTATTAGTGCACTTTGTGTGTATCCCGAATGTACGACATACACTGAACGATAAATCTTTAAATCTTGTCACTGAAGTTGACAAGTCAAGTTTTCATTTAACACAGTATCCAGTGTTCTAACATATAGCTAACTTTTTTAAATTGAAAAATGTTAGTTATGTTATGGATTGAAATCGAAATTGCTATGCGTGCTGTTATAAAGAAAAATAACAAAAATATTTTTTAAAGCTATATTATCTGTAACCTAACCTGTAACCTAACCTGAACAAACCGCCAGCAAGTCGGTCTATCTCATTCGCCAACAGCCAAAACTAACTTTGAAACTTTACTAAGCGAAAATTATGCAAAACTATTTTAAAATTATACATGTCTTTGGCCACACAAAAATCACCCTTTTGAATAATTTTGAGGAAGTCCAGTAATAATTGTACATATCGTCACCTCAGAAATTAAGTATCGTGTATGGCATTTCTGTTTTGAGAGAGAATTGTTTTTTTATTATTTGAGGTTCCTCTTTCATTGGGCGTGGTCAGTTTTCCAATATCTTAGTTGTTACAAGCGTACAACTAAGTTACATGCGTATCCTGTACAAATTCAAAGAAAATCGGTCTGCTATTAACAAAGCTACTTTAGCCCTTATATTTAATTAAAATTTAATTAAAAGTATCGAGAGCCCAAATACGACACTTAATTTCTCAGTCAACGATACCTATGCCAAGTTTATGTAATCAAAATTCTGAATTTCTTCAAGAAAATTTTCTACAATGCCTGGAATGTTATATTTTAAAACATTTTATATGTTAATTAAAATAAACAGGCAAAGCTTTTACACAGAAAAATGCAAAATCATATTGATTATCCATCGAAAAAAGGCGTAGATGAACTCTTTTGAGTTCTCTAGCAGAACATTAAAAAAATTATGCAATAAATTTGATTTAGACTTTTACTAAAAAGAACCAAGATACGAGACAGACAGATTTAGAAACAAAATCGGAAAAATATGATATAGAGCCTGTCTCTTTGGTATGGCCCATTAATCAGAATTAATGACAGAATGTTTTAAAAAAAAAATAGACTCTACACTATATTACAATTATTCGCAAATTTGTATTGCATTCGTGGTTAATGACGTTTGCAAATGAAGGTTTTGAGCTGGTTATCTTAAAATTTCAATATTTAGGCTAGATAATATCTTTAGAATAATATCAAGTTAAAAGCAAGGTTGATAAATTATGCAAAAGCGAATATACTAAATGTAATCTTGATACTTCACAAGGAGCTTCATCTGCAAGTGACAATTAACAAACAAAAATTGCATCTGCTACTTTTTTAATTATTGAAAATATTTACTTATTGAAATGTATCTTCGTTGACTTGAAACAAAAAATTTGAAATAAACTGTAGTTGTTAAGATTATTTGTCTGAACCTGACTTTAAGTGTTCAGTAAAAGTGCCATGGTAAGCTAATTATTAAAATAAAATTCTAAGGAATCAAATTTTATAATAAGTGTAATAAAAACAAATGTGATATATTTAACTGCCATCGTAATATTGACTCCGTTTTCCAGTTCCGAGAGAAAAATTGTTCATAATCAGCCCAATCATGAAACATTTTCTCCCGGGAGTTGTAAATGGGAGTTTCCGGTTTTAAGATAGCAGATAAAGATATCTAATGTTTTTTAATTTAAGCTCATGAATATTGTCGGTTAATAAACAAAATTGCATTAAGAATTTCCAAAAAGTATTTTAACTTTATCTTAAAACGGAATCTCCCATTTTCAACTCCCGGGAGGAAATATTTCATAATTGGGCTGAATAGGTCTGAATGTCTTTCAAAAAGTCGTTTACGATAATTTCCATCGGATACAATAAATCTGAAACATAATAATAATAATAGTATAATAATATAAAAAGGGTATTCATGATGAAGTATTAGGTCTTGTATTGTATTTGTATTTGTGATAGATTTCAATTTTGTAATAAATTTTCGACATTCGCAAAAAGATAATGCATTGTGTTTCAAATAAAATAAGTTTATCAAATAACAGCGAAAAAATAAAATCGTAAATTTTTCGTTTAATTTGGAAAATAAAATTTAAAATTTTTTTTTTCCAAAAACATATTTTTTGACATCATGAAAAATTTTGAACCAAGCATATCAGGTATCAAACCTATTCAGTCAAGTCTGCTTTGGTATGGAAATGGGGAAATAGTAGAAGAGAGATAGAATGGACAGTAGAAAAGAGAGAGAGAGAGAGAGATAAATCAAATGAAACAAGTTTAGAACAGTGTGTCCAGATTGGGCGATAAAGCGCCAATTGGGCGATCTTTTTTATAATTATGCGATTATTTTTATTTAAAAAGCGCCTCGCGCTTTTTTGGGCTACTTTTGTCAGAAGATTCATGAAAAAAATTACATATATTCAGTCATTCCATTCATTTCAGAAATGTTTTAACTACTTTAGAAAACCGTTTTCTGAACTTCTTCTTCATTATTTAAGTCAGTTGGAGAGACGTGCAGCAGAGCTAGAATACGATTCGCTATTGGTTATTCCATGGAAAGATATTTTTGAAAAAAACATTCTGTCAGATACCCAAGAATTTTGGTTGAAAGCGAACGATTAAAGAAATGCTGGTGGAGGCAAAATGCTGGAAACTATTTCTAAGTTAGCACTTATTTTACTATCGCTGCCTCAATCAAACACTTTTGTTGAAAGAGTATTTTCTGTGATGAATGCTTCTAAAACGAACATGAGAAATCGTATGATGTTGGAATCACTTTCGTCTATTATACGAATAAAATGTCTCATGAAAGCCTTAAACGTTTGCTGTAAGACTTTTCGACAACAGAAAATATGATTTCTAAGTGCAACAGCTCTATATATGAAAAAAAAGAAATAGATGAAGAGGAACTTGATGAAAGCGAAAAAGATATTGAATGTCTTCTTCAGAAAACTTTTTATATGTTTTAATTATTTGTGTTTAAAAGAAAAATTAATTTATTGTATGTAAATTTCTTTGAATTGATTTTTTTTTTAAAAGAAATGTTTAATTTATGTTATATCTTCTTAACACATTGCAAATTTTCAATACACACAAATATAAACAATTTGTTTTAAAAATGAGCTTATGAGAGATTTTTGTGACTTTATATTGTAAATGTCCCCCAATTTGCGCTTTTTGGGGCTACAAAGTATTAAAAACTGAAAAATTGGGCGATTTTTGGGCGATAAAAATTTTGTAGTTCGCGCTTTTTCTAAAAACTATCTGGTCACACTGGTTTAGAATGTTCTATATGGTGGTGGAATGCTATATCAACTCGCGAGTTTGAGGCGAGTGTATCTCAGTCAATTCGATTTATAAAATCACCCACTATAACTCTAAAGTCGTAAATATTGTTGAGTTTTGAATTTCAGTCAGTTAATTAGACATAAGGAAAGAATTAAGAAAGGTTAAAGCCAAAGGTAAAGCTTGACTACCTCTGGGTGGGTAGTCAAGCACGCTTACCTGAGGAATACTCATAAAGTTTAATTTTTTCGAACTCTACTTTTTGTTTTATAACTGTTTAAAAACTTATTTTTAAAAGGACTCTTATTTTGTATAACGTCATAATGTGCTGCAAATTTTGAATTGCATTAATTTTATTTAATATAGCATTATCTAAAAATGCTATATTAAACAAATCTAAAAATGCCTTGGATGCCTACCATCACGGCTGCTTATATATAGTTTTTATACTTGAAAATAATAATAAAATAAAACATTTGGAAGGAATGGAATCATTTTTACTTTGTTGATGAAGTACTTAAAATTGTTATTATTTCAAAAATTTCAACATATATTCATTTTCACTAAATTCGTTGAGTCAGTCAAAATTTAATAATCCATTCATAAATTTTATATGAAGAATACTGAATTTTTTTTCAGTGTAGTCCATTTTCGTGGCGCCCTTTGCTGCTTTGGCTCGGTCAAAAGCATGTTTAAAACCAATTTCATGATTTTTTTTTCTGCCTCTTTCCAGTGGCGGATTATTTTTTGAAGGAATTTTTGTAAATAATATTTTAAGTTCTCCGCCAACCATTCGCAAAATTTTATGCAAAGAATTTAAAATCATTTTAGTTTCAAGTGAAGTCAAATATTTATCTGTATTGGATCTGTATATGAATTGGAAGCTTGTACATGTACATGTTAAGCCTAAAAGCATTGCTTGTCTGCCACTCCGACTGCCTACGATGAACACTGATTGGACTTGTGGGGCGCCAACAACTTATTATTCAGCCGCACCTGATTTTATCGCCTGTGCAAACGTTGTAGTTCGTGGTCTTCATTGTCGTTGTTGTTGTTGTTGTTTGTGTTGTTGTTGTCATCGAAATTTCAAACTTGGTTATTCATCCTATCCTCACTTCGTCGCAGGTCACGCTGTATTTAATGCTGCGGATGCTTCTGGATGTTTCCATATCTATTCCATGCTTTGAGTCTCATTCAATCCTACACCGCGTGCTGCTCCTCCTCCTCCACCCCCTCTTGCATCGTGTATCTAGTATATTTTGCACGTTCTACTTTATGTCTTGCGTTGAATTTAATCATAAGTTCAACAAACATACTTACAAACATACATTGTGATTATATATATATATATAAAAATGTATATGTATATATATTTGTATAAATTTATGTGCATGTGTTTGTTTTTTTGTCCTTTTAACTTTGCTTCCCACTCAAATTATAAATACACATATAGAGTAGCTGTATATATATCAGTTATATATAAGTGTGTGTGTGTGTGTGTGTGTGTTTGTGTATAAGTAGCTATCTTTATATACTACAATTTTATAGCTCGAACTTAAACTTTTGCTTACATATGCTTACACTAAAGATTCGTTATATTTTCCCCGATTTGTGTCTATCTTGCGCGTATCTAACACCTTGTTTCTTTTTTTTTTGCTTCCTTCTGTCCTTTTTTCTTGACTTGTTCCTTTACTTTTTTATATCTCTTATGCTATTTTTTTTTTATAACATTTTTCGAAGTCGTCTGTGTCTTCTACACAACGACATCTTGTTGGGTGTTATTTTTATTCGAGGTTCCACTTTACCGCATTATTTTTTTTTGTCTACTTGATTTTATTGATTTGCCATTTAAACATTAGCATTTTTTGGCCTCCGCTTGTGAATGTTTTTTGGGGAGATTTAAAAGCAATTTTTGTTTCTGATGTAATCTGTTATTTTGATTTTTTTTTTACTCTCTGCTGCTATGTTCAAAATCTTATAAGATGCTTGAGCAACCTTTTCATTAACTTCTGTATCCAGAGATTTAGGCAATTTTATGTGAGTTAAGCGTTTTTTACCGCTTTATTTAGAGGTATACCAACCTCAAGTAAGACTCTTGGTTATAATTCGATTGCATCGAATTCGAATTGACCAATTCTTTGTAATATTCTTGATGGAACTATTTCAAGTTAAAATTGCAGAGAATATTATTAAAGTTTCCCATTATGTGTGGCTAAGAGTGCTCATATAAACTCTGTTAACCTCCTAGTTGTAGTTATGACGAACGCCCTATTGAGCAACACAAACCAACCACCTTTTAATACAATTTTATATTTAATTTCGAATAGCTTCTGTAAATCTTAGAAGGATTATTTTTAAACCCTATGTTTACTGTGTCATGGGTCAGTACATTTTGTAAAACCCAATACCCATTATTTTTCAGCTTTTCAATAAAACTCGATCTACGAAATGAGCCAAATTGGATGAAAACCTCCTCAACCAACCATACAAAATAACCATTGAAAAGACGATTCCAATTCTTAACTTCAAAAATTATTTAAATGACTTTAAATCAGTTTTGATTTTAAATGTGCACTCTGAGCTTGAATTGTTTCAAAATCGAATGAAAACTTCGAGTATCTGTGAAACGAAGTAACCTCATCAAAATAGCAAAACCTTCAAAAAGTTCACAAAAGTTAATGTACTTGATATTTGATGCTTAATCTTTAATGCTTAAAAATATTTTGAGGTTTATTTCTGGCATACAATGTGACTGAGTCATCAAAATAATAATTCTTGATGACTTCGAGAATTTATCGAGAAAAGTTGGCTATAAGAACATCTCAACGTGGTTCAAGTCAAAAATAATTCCTTACTATTTTTTTTTAAGTAATATGTTTCCAACAATAGCAAACTAAAAAGTCGAAAAAAGTGTTGTAACAAATAAGTATAAAATTTTAGTATGACGTAAGAGAAGAAAATGCAATGCTTTTAATGCGAGCCTTGGGATTGACTATGTGTTTTCTTTTATTTACTTCTTTACATATTATTTTATGTGAACATAAAATCTTTGGCGTTTTTTTTCTACACTTGAATTTATTTTTGAGTCCCTCACTCTAGACGGAAATTTAATAAAGAGCATCCATCCACCCATGCATCTGTGCCAAGTTTTTTTGCATAACAAAAAAATTTCCAAAAACTTCTTTATTTTTATTTTGCTGGTATAAAAAGAGATTATTATCAACACACACACACACACACACACACACACAAAGCCAAACATACTCTTACACGCTTTTCGTTGTTTGCATGTTTCTGTATAGCAAGGATCGATTTTTTCCGGGGGCTCTCTTGGTGTGTTAATATTGCATTTATGCACGCATAGAACAGGATGCATGGAACGAGCATGAATTTTGATTAATGTCCTTGTTGGAGGATGTTGTTGCTGTTGTTGTTGAATTGCATTTATTATGGCAGCTGAAGGAATATTTGTATATAAATATGTATATAACATACAAACATTGCTTTCGCTATATATCAATACATTATTAATAAATCGAACGAACGCACCCACACCCACAAACACCACCATCCCCACCCACATGTTTTCATTGAGATCATCTTTAGTGCTGCCAACTCTGCTTGCCCTGACGTTTTATGTACTCTTCACTCGATATCCTTTTTGTCTGATTTCATTTGAATTAAATTATTTTGCTGTTCACTAGTTTAGTTTAGCTGAACAAGAGTGTTTGTTGTGTTTGTTGTTGTAATTGCTGTTTACTTACGTTGCTGCCGTCTCTCTGTCCGCTCGAGTGCATGTTACGCGCGGCACATTTCCTAGTGTAACGTTATCAAACCAAACCAACGTCACTCAACGCAGCAGCTGCTTATGTACCACCTGAATATCGCATTTAGCACAAAACTAGGATGCAACAAGGATACACCTTGGCTGCGGTACTCTGCTAATATTGTGTTGGCAGCCTAAATACGCGCTGCTGCATACCTATATATTTTGCACTTTTCTCTTTCTCGCTTTCTGTCCCTCTCTGTCTCTCTTTCTCTCTGTTGGTTTATGTATCTCTTATATTCTATTATTTGCTTTTATCCTATTTAGGTGCACTTTCGTTGTCCTACGTATATCGAAGCCCATTGCTTAAGCCTCCTTCTCCCTACACTTTGACGATTCCATCGTCGTTCATGGTTTCAACCCGCGCGTATAAACAAAGTGCGTTCGTCGTCTCCAAGGTACGTGTTCGCCAACGGGGCACAATCAGGATTTAATGCATTTTCCTCTATTTTCACCACCTCATCGCACTAGTATATTTTCCCTTCACTACTGTTTGTTGGTGCTGCTGATGCTGCTCTGATGTTGGCTTAAAAGTGGTTAAGTAAAAACTCCAAACAAAAATGTTCGTATGAAAAGACAAAATAATTTTGAAAAATTTTTTTAAAAACTAAACCTGAAAGCATAACAAGATGGGAATGTTTAAGTTGAATACAATGTTTCAATAATATTTACGTCTTTTAAGTTGTATCTTTTGGCAGAAAAATTTTTTATTCGGATTGCTTATAACTTCGCGCTACTCGAATTTTTCATAAAAATCAAGTTTTTCGGAGATTTTCGAATTTCAAGCGTAAATTGGTTAATAACAGATATTCTAATATTTTGAGTTATCATTTAAAGACTGAACTTAATGACAAATTCAAAACTAAAACAAATTTCAATTTAGAAAGAAATTGCTTGTTTTTGGTGCTACACTCATAAAAAAAAGTGTCTCGGAATATGATAAAAAAGGCATCATATTTAGAGAAAAATGGTATAGACTTTGCTCCAGATAATGCTATTCTCTAATTGCGATACTAAAAATTCTCTAAAAATGATAAAAAGCTACCATGAA
The DNA here is from genome assembly GCA_958299015.1 of Tetanocera ferruginea. Taxonomy (NCBI): domain Eukaryota; kingdom Metazoa; phylum Arthropoda; class Insecta; order Diptera; family Sciomyzidae; genus Tetanocera; species Tetanocera ferruginea. The sequence goes on along the minus strand of OY282643.1, from coordinate 3,539,288 downwards.
ATAGAAAAATGAAAAATATATAATTTTTAGAGAAAAATACTTTTTTTTTTGAGAAAATATTTGTTTTTATTGAAGAAAATACTTCTCATAGTGAATTTTTTATCAAAATATAAGAAAAGTTTTTAATTTTCAATAAAATTTCTCTATAAATGAGAAATTTTTTGTGCGAGAAAAATACTTATCATTATTAGAGACATTGAAATGTTTCCATTTCCTAGAAGTAAAGAAATATTTCTACGAAAATGTAAAAATTTATTCTAATTGAAGAAAATTTTATTTGAAAAAGAGAAAATTGCTATTATCAAAAATAGAGAAATTTTTTACCGGAGCAAGGTATGTGTTTTTTTCTGAGTGTAGTTTTTACTTTATCAACTTTCTCTTGTCTTGGTCAAAACACAGGTCGACAAAATTAGACCAACCAAATTAGTTTCTTAAGCAAAAATCAGTTCATAGCTTTCCAAAGGTTTTTGTCACGTCAGGTTTTTGAGTTTTAAAAAGTGCAAAAATCACTGTTTTGCCTATATTTGAGGTTATTGTACACCGTCAATATTTGTATTCTTTCAATAGTATAAACGTCATCTAAAGACGTCTTACAAGCTATCATCTATTCAAATCGGATGATTTTGCTCTTATTTCTTCTATTTTTTGCAAAATATCGCATTTGAAATTTTCTAAATAATCACTAAATTTATAAATTTTTAATTTTGTAAACAACTTTTGTGACTCTGAAGGAATAACTGAAGAAACTATTAAGAAAACTGTTTAAACAAATAAAAAAATAAAATATTGACGCACCCACCAGTTTAACGATTCCAAATTTTTTTTTTTAAATGAGAAAATTTCGTATCATTTAAAGTTTATGATCTGTATAAAGCTCTTATGACACCTCATTTTTTTTTCAAATATTGTTTTTATGATGAATAAAATATATTCAGCCTTACCAATTAATTGACCTACTTAGAAAATTTTGACTTATTACTTAAAGTCGACTTTATGCGTTCTTATGTACTAATAAAAAATATTAGGTCGACTTTTTGTAAAAGTCTTCTCCTAAAAAAAGGTAGCTTCAGCTCCAACTAAAGTTTCCACTAATCAATAATTGAAAATTTATTATTTTCGTTTTGAACGTCGCCATTCTCAATATTTTTGTTTAAAGTTTTGTTTTTAAAATATTAAAATAAGTAAAATGATTGAAGATACCGATGTATAGAAGATTTTAACGTTTAAAATATGAAACACAGCTGACATTTCGTCAATATTGCCAGTTTTCAGAGTTTTTTCTCAAAAAGTTGCATTTATAAAATTGACTACAAAAATTGTTTTTGTCGACTCTTACTCCAATGTCGACATTAAAAAAAAATTTGTGTGGCCGCCACGCACGGTATAAGTGAAACTTTAACCTAAAAACGGAGAGAGTTTTTAATTTAGTCTTACTAAAAAGTTTCACTTCATATAAAACCATTAGAAAATTAAGTTTATTTTAAAATAGCCAAAATGCTGATCCTCAATTTCATGTGTCATCAAAGAAAGCAAATAGTAGGGGTAAGACTTCCCATTTCAGCGTTTCAAGGAATTTTTTGACCGTCTGCATAACATGTGGCCGATCTTTTCATGTTGCAAAATTACCTTGTTGTGCCTTTGATCGCACTCTGAACTCGTTTTTGCTTTATGCTCGCTTCAATTCTATGCATCAATTAAATTCGGTAGTTGCCCTGTGATAGTTTCATCTAGTTGTGGCAACCTATAGTACACCACGGCCCACCCAAATAAAGAAACTAAACACAGAGAAGGACTGTGAATTGGTTTTGGCATCGATTTTTACGTATGGCCGGGCTGCCCGTATGGTTCTTAGCGCTAAGGGTACGTAATGAACCCATTCCTCGTCATCATCAATATAAATTGAGTTCGTCTTGTAAAAAAATTTACTTAAAAATGGAAGCCATTAAAGTTTCAATGACCACCTGCGAATGACGACCCGCCTGTGACCTCAGATAATCCCATTGGCCATAAAATCAATCGTATTTGTCCAAATGAATCCATAAAAGTATAAATGACCCGCCTGTGACCTCTGACAATCCCATTGCATCTGATTGGCCATAGAATCATCCATTTTGGTCCAAATGATTCATGTAATCCATAAAAATACAAATGACACGCCTGTGACCTCTGATAATCTTATTGCATCCGATTGGTCATAGAATCATCCATTTTGGTCCAAATGTTTCATGGAATCCATGAAATTGCCAATGACCCGTCTGTGACCTTTGATAATATTATTGCATCCGATTGGCCATTGAATCATACAGGTTGAAAATTCCAGCGTCACGGTTGGAAATTGAAGCATAACGTATCTAGTTGAAAATTCCACCTTCAAAAAGTACGGTCTAAAACTTTGTTGATTAATTCGTCTGTTAGTTCAGACTCAAAACATTGTTTAATAATTGTTTCCTTCAAATTCTTAGGGTGTTTCGAACACTTAATTTCAATTAAATTGACCTAAATTCACCTTAATTCGCCGCCGTTTCATTTGTTTCATCGGTTTTACTACCAGTTTCGTTCGCCGTATGTTGTATACGCGGCTAGAGAAGTTTCACTTCAAAAAGTCGTCCTTTCATTTGTCAAAACTATTACTTAAGCTGATTATAACTTACTTAGATTAAAAACAAACTGCAAAATATTTTTTTTAAAATTAAATTTCTTAAAAAGTTTTGGGTCTCTGAACAAATTTTACTTAATTTGACCTCAGAAAAAATTTTACATTTATGTGTAAAAAACTCAGATAACTCCTTTTATTTGTTTTCTGTCATAGTATGTGATCAATTAAGCATTTGATGCACTGTGCAACAGGATTTTTCACTTTAACTGTATTAAAGTAATACCGAATAAAAACTATTTATATGATGAAAGCAATATTTCCCTGACATATCCGTTTATAATCTCAACATCGCTAAGGATTGGAATTTGCCAACTGTTATAAATAAAAACAACAAAAAATTCTAGATTTATCTGACTAATTTAATTTTGTAGAGAGTATTTGGCACACATGTATGTGTGTGTTTGTGTGTGTATATTTTGAATATTACTGCTTTTTGCGTACAACCAAACTTAACATCACTCAGCAGTGAACTGTTGGAGTTGGGTTTATTTTTTTTCTGTCCTTGTTGTTTTTTTTTGCTTCCTTTAATATCCAGCAGTCGTTTTGGCTACATATTCGTTAATTTTCTGGGATGTTTGCCGTATCAAAAATAAAAAATAAAAAAATATCAGTAACAACAGCAACAATAGCTGCTGTATTGCTACATCAATAAGAGCAACATTCGTAGTGGCAGCAGCCGCTGCAGCAGCATCCTCAACATCCACAACATTCTTGGCATCCGCAGTTCTCGTCAACATCGCCAGCCATTGTAAAGGACGCCCGACGAATACTTTTGGTGGCACAAATCAAGCGGGCTGCTCTACAGTTCTAGAGCAGAGCGTGTCTCTTTAGTGGCGTGTGTTGTTGGTGCAAGTTAATTTGGTATTTTTTTTTTTGTTTTTTTTTTTTTGTTGTTGCCATTTTATTTGTTTTTGTTCTTTGGTTGTTGGTTCCAGTTGAAGTAGCTGGCATATTCAAGTTTTCCAGTTAACATTCACGCTGAATCCTTCGTGTCGTAGACTTAAGCAGCAGCGGGTTCATTTTGCTGTTTAATATTTTCCATTATTTTTTTGTTTGTTTTCTTCTCTTGGACGATTGGCAAGCAAGGCTGTTGTTGTAGTTGTTGTTTCGCAGCCGCCATTGAGGTAGCTATGATTATCCTTTGATTTTTTACGTCTTCTTTTTTGTTGCGTTGAAATTGTGTTGTTGTTGCTGTTGTTGTTGTTGTTGTTGTCCAAATAAAGCGCCTTCGAATCTTCAGTGTTGTTGTCAACCTCTTCGGTTTGTTTCTCATGTTCGTTGCGTTAATCGAAGGACACTCGCACGTTCGTCGTTTTGCATCTACTTTGTTGGGCGCTGTATAATAAAGTGTGTGTGTGTGTGTGTGTAGGTGGATGGGGTGGTGGGGGATATACGGAGACTATCTCGCTCGCACATGCTTGTGCTTTACTTTTGTGCTTTAATAATGGGTGTTTTTGTTGTTGTTGTTGTTGTTGAGTTTTAAAGAACATCATATAAACCGAAACTGAAACTGAAACGCGAAAAAGGATTCATAATATTATACTGCCATGTATTCGTCCTTTACACACGTAATGGTGCGTTGCTGCAAGGCGTTGCTCGTGCTACTTCAACCATATCTTAGTTTTGTATATTTTTTTTTCCATTCGCTGTTGCTCCTTTTTGCCTCATGAACTGATTCATTCGCATTTGCACTTGTAATAAAGAAGAATTGGGTTGAATGGTTGGGTTGGATTCGGGGGAGGGGGTGTCAGAAGCAGAGAAAAAACCAAAGGACACATAAGTACAAAATTGTGTTGAATCCTTGGGTGTGGCTGTTATTTCCAATTTTTTCTTTTTTGTGTATTTTTTTTTTTTCATATACTTGTGTATTTATATTTTCTATTATCATAAACTTGGCTTTCCTTTGTTTTTTTTGCTTCTGTTGTCATTTATGTTTATTGTCTCGTTTTCTTTCCGTCTCTTCTTCGTATTCTCATTATTTGGCTGCTTTTCTGTTCATCCTGTTGTTGCTTCATTACCTTATATCCTTGCGTGTGCTTATATAATTTAATGCTATCGCGTTGTTCTGTAATCCTTGATAATTTAGTCAAATTATGGTAGTTGTTGTAGTGTAAGTATTGCTTGTTTTTCCCTGCTTATTATCCCATGTCAAAAAAATAGTTTCGCCCTCACTTTCCGCCCTTGACGAGTATCTTATATCCTTTACAGTTTTTCGCCTTTATTCTTCAAACATAACATAAATAAACATCATCCTTTTCAATGTTCTGGCAAAGTTATTTGATACTTTATCGTATCTGCCTTGATAATTATTGCAATTCAATTAAATCATTTGTTGTTACGAAACAGCTTTATGTCTGTGTACCATTTGACCTCATTGGTTTCTCATCTGTTTGTATGGTCTATCTAGACAAGGATATTCATTATTTTTGTGAAATTTCTTGTGAATCTCGCGCGATTCGTTGGTTGCCTTCATCACTTCTATCGTCTATCGTCACTTTTTCATATCTTCTCTTTCGCTTGAAACGCTTAGAGTAACAGTGGCGGTAGAGTTCGCTCAGTTAAGCTATAGCCTTAATATTTAGCGACTTAATATTTAAAAATTATTTTTCCTTCTGATCATTTGTGTTTTTAAACCAGTGGTCGGCACCCATGAAGCACATGCTTTGCCAAAACTCTCACGTATTTTCATGCTCTTTCACTCACTCGACAAGCAACTATTGGCGAAGCAGCATTGTTTTGAGTGATATGCAAATTTTTTGTCTCACTTTCACTTACAGTCTCATTTTTAATTTTGCCGACCACTGTTTTAAACTTATAGTCAGTCCGGACGCTTTTCCATTCAGCCCGGTCAATTTTGGTCTATAATTTTTTATTCGAGTTGATTTCATTAAAAACATGTTTACCAATCGAATAGTATCTCAGAACTATCCTACGTACTGTGGCATTCTTATTATTTTTATTTTGATTAAACTTGCTCTAAATATGTATCAGAGACACCAGTAAATTTTCCAAACTCTCAGCCGAAAAAATCAAATCACTGATAAAAACATAAATATATTCATGATTTAAACATGTTACTGAAATATTTTACCAAATGCCTTCTTAGAAACTTACCTATTCACATTGTATACTTATTTCATTATCATGGTCGTAATATTTTTGGTACTTTGAGACTCCTCAAACAAAATGTCGGCTTCCTTACTTCAAGTTTTAGGTTTCCTTTGATAAAGATCACGTAGTAAAGGACACTTTGCCTTAAATGTTCTTTTCATTTCCATGTTTATTCTCTTTTGTTCTTCCTTCATCGAATCATGTTGGTAATGATAATTTATGATAAGTCTTAAATGATAACTTCTTTCATCCTGATGTTAAGGAGATCTTCTTGGAAAAACTCTCTCATTACCAAACATTCTTATCTGACCTTTAAGATATTCTTGACATCTTTGATAACCACTTCCCTTGTCTTGATTTGGTTCTGTTTCCTCTTTCAAATTTTGCAAACTCTCTCCGTTCATGAATTTTCTGGGGAGAATTCATCGATTGGTTTTCTTGATCGACTATAACATACCCTAAATATTAATATTTAAATAATATTAAACAACAACGAAACATAACTTCTAATTTTTTTACAAACCCAAGTATTTCTTTGTAGGCTAATATAGATTTTACTACTGTGGGTTTCATAGGAGATGGGCGTGTTCGTGTCGGGATGACACTTTTTTGTACACATTTTAATTTTGATACAATTTTGATCTATAGCTCAAATATAAACCTCTTTATAGCGTTTTAAATATTTTGGGTTGTATGGCTGGTGGGCGTATTTGTGGGCGAATGTCACATTTTTGTTGACGTTTGATATTGAATATAAAGTACATACGTAACAAATTGTATTCCTGTAGCTTAAATCTTTATTTTGCTTTAAGCCTTTTTATATAATTTTAAATTTTTGGGTTGCATAGGAGGTAGGCGAGTTCGTAGGTGGAATCGAAATATATTCAATATAACATATTCATGGGTCTATGGGAATATGTGCATCAAGTTTCTCAACTCCTTCTTACGAACAACACACAGACGGGCGGACGAACCATACGGACGGAAGGCCATTTTGACTGTTTTTCGGGACACAAAAAAAAAATTTTCTAGTGCTGAAACACTTTCGATGCAAGTGCTTTCATTCTAGGGGGTGTCTTGTTATATTAATTTTTTTCCCCCCATATAATGCAACCCACTCTGAGCATCTCCCGTCCTTTTGGATACACAAAAGTTCGGTCTAAATCAATATTTTGAACAACTTCCGCTTACAATTTTGTTATATCTTAAATCTTTTCTCTGTTCGTAATGTATCCTGGTTTTCACTACGTAATTTTCAATGGTCAGTTAATGTCAGTCATATAAAATATTTCAACACATTGCATTTTTTTTCGGTTTCGGAATAAAGAAAAACAAGTAAATTTGAACTATTGACTTATTTCAATGCTTTTAATTAAAAGCAATACATACAAGTTATTATTTATCTAATACTTCAGGCAAAATGTGAAATCAAAAAGGACGCAGTGTAAACCAAGCGTTAGTTATATTTTTTTTTGAAAAATCATTGATATTTCACTGTCATTTCTATGACATACCCTGTCAAAGTAAACTCTAAAATATAAAAGCTCTTCACAAAGTGCATCCTTATTTTTAAATTTGAATTTTACATTTATGTGAACCGCCTCTGCCATTTTGCTCAAACTTTACTCAAAGTCTTGTTTAAACCTTTTTTTAACCGTCTGTTTTGATATTTTATTTACCTCTCTTACTTAACTTTCCGCTAGCATTAAATCGTTGTTTCATTTTATTTTAAATACTCTTTAAACAGTTTTTCACACAGACACACCTACGCACACTCAAACAAACTCTAACACACACACACACATGTACAATGCTCACAGACAGCACTCAGCTATCAAAGTGGTGAGTGTGGTGAATTTCGTGTGGCATTTGCTTTCCGGTACTTTTCCGGTTACATAAAAAAAAAAAAAAAATTAAAGTTGGGCAGGGTTCCCCAGAACTCCCAGAGCATGAGTTCAAGCACAGAAGCAACATTTTTTTTTAGCTAACAATTCAATGTGGCTTTAAGAAAAGTGGGCTGTAGTTGGGTGCCTGCATGGTTGATAACGTTACAAAATAAAGCTTAAGTTATGCTGTCGCATAGCAGACGACATGCTGAGAAGTCTGAGGTTCGACGAGGTGAATAGGACGAATAGAACGACGAGGACAAAAATAATAATAAACGGTAAAAACCAGCAGCAGCAACCGTTAGTGAGAAAAACGAAACGAAGAGATTTTACGAGGACGAAGACGAGACGAAGGACAGACTGAGCCCGGTCATGGTGCACATACGTTATGGCTGCAACTTTTCCACCACATCGAGCGCCCGTCAACATAGCCTATTTTTGTCATGGATATATGTGTACGGATGTGTGTGTGTGTGTGTGTGTTTTTAAGGAGGGAGGTAGGGATAGAGGTAGGGTTGGTTTGAATGGGTGGCAATACTTTAACGTTACACGTTGTGAGTGGCTTCAAGTCAACCAAAGTTGGGCATCGATTTCAACGTTGCTTTTTTCTCGGTTTACTTATTAAGCTTTAAATATTTTTCAGCACATTTGAATTGTGGTGAATATAGTGGACGGGTCGTGGCCGCGGTTTGGGACTGGGATGTGTTGGTTTTGCATTCGCTAAGTGGGCAAAATAATGCTTATACTCTATGTTATCATTCATTGAAGTGGAGGATTACTATGGCTGGTTGTGGTGTGGTGTTGACGCTGGCTGGGGTTGTTTCAAGTCTTGAAGGTGGGAAGGTCGACGACTGTTTTTTGGTACGGATATCATGTGCATTTTTGTAGACACCATAATTTTGCTAGCAACTGTATGAATGTGTTGTTTGGGTTTATTTGTTAACTCGGTGATATTGGTTTGGGTGTGAATGGCTGAATGCTTGGATGGTTGTAGATGGTAGAAGTGGGTGTGGGTGGGTGGTCTGAGGTGTCACAAGATGAGGTTTGTTCTGTAGAGATGTGGTACGCGTTGACTGTTGACGTCTTGCGTCTCTTTGGTAGCCTGCTATAGATAAGTGGGTGGTTAGGCTAGGACAGTTCGGTACTGTTGTACAGGATGGGACAGCTTGTCAGAGCAGGCAGGCGGCGATTGTCGTGTTTCAACGAGTTGTGCGCTCTACATCTTTGAAATTGTTTTTACTTTCGTGGTGAACTTTAAGGTTGGCTCTTCGTAGAGAAAAAGTTTTGTTATAAATTTAAATACACAAGCATAAAGATTTTTCAAGTTTTTCCATTTGATTATTTTTCTGTTTGCTTTTCTGCTGCTGCTGCTGCTGCTGCTGTTGCGGCTGGTTTATGTGCAGAGCAACTTTTAGAATATAAGTATACAGCATTATTATGTATATATATATATATATATATATATAAAAGTGTACATATGTATAAAAACAGAAGATGCAATTTAAATGTTTGAGTGTGTGTGCGCGTTTGTTTGAAGGTTGGGTTGTTCAGCTTAAAGCGCTGAACTCGTGCTTTATGAGTACCTAGTTTGTTTTAGGTAACTTTTTTATATACTATATATATTTGTATATTTTTTTCCAGTTTGCTCTTTTCAATACTTATTTTATTCTTTTCCGTATTCATGTTTATATAACCTTTTTCTCATATATTCTTTTTTTTTTTTTTCTTTCTCTCTTTGCAGGTAAGGATTCAATTATAACAACTTTTTATACTTAGTGGCAATAAAACGCAAAAAATGTATCTTTATTGTGTAAGTATTATTTTATAAGCTTCATGAATATCGAGTTCATTATGTTTTTTTTTTTTTGTAAATAAATAAAAAGCTACAGCCGAGATAAAAGAAAAGATTTAAAGAAATTTAAATTTAATTTATCTTAAGTGCATAGAGGAAATGCTGTGGAAAATACTTATTCCTGCTTTGGGTCAAAAAGAAGATAATTTATTCTGTGTCGCTAAACAAAACCAGCTAAAGACTGATGTTCCGACAAATCTTGATTCTTAGTTTTATCGCCATTTAGGTTCTATGAGAGCTTCTGTGATTTTTTGATCATAGAAACCACGTCCATTCTTTAAACGACTTTTTAATGTTTGAAAAATTTTTTTTTTTCGAACTACCATGAATTTCCTTGCAGAATATCCTTGTCTTTTTGTCGCGTATTGACTTTTTCCACGTTCAAGATCTGTTGCAGTTTGCCTTCATAGCTCAGTTTAATATAATTTTTTCAAAATAATTTTTTTTTTGATTATTCGTTGCCAGCATATAAAATCCTATAAATTATAAGAAATAATCAATAATTTCATGATATTTTTCTCTAAGTTACAATTCGAATCGCATGGTATCTAAAAATGGAAAAACAATACTTTTATGCTATATTATTTTCTTTTATTGAAAAAATTGTGTTGATGACCACATTTTGTTTATTTACTGGTCATGTAGGTTCAATGTCATTGACTTGTGCAATATAGGAATTTGAAATTCAAGCCTGATTTCATCACCTGGAAACTATCTGAAGCAATAGTTCTACAGAAATACTACAGAAAAAAATATTATCGTGAATAACTTATTGCGTACATTTACAATAAGTTTTACGTAAACTATATCAATTGTAAAATTTTTATATTTTTGCTATAAGAATATATTTTTTAAGCTTATACCAAAAATTATATGAAAGAGCAGCTGACTACAAAAATTAAGTTCTTTAAACTATCTGCAGGCAAGCATGTTGTTTTGTTAGTCGCTACAGAAACTCAGTTATTTTCTGTGTCTTCTGCACATCACCACTTACTTCGAAATGCTTATAAGCATAATTCTCTGAAACAAATGCAAAAATTTATCAAATTAAATTCAATTCAAAAAATATTTCTATAAAAGATTAAAAAAATATACTCTTGCATATATAAAAATTATTATTTAAGTGTGTGTTAAGTAACCCATCTTAATTCTAAATTCAATGCAATCAAAATACAAATTCAAGTAAAACTAGACAAATTATAAGAATTAAAATAACGATTTAACAACACAAAGATTTTACAGCTTAATAAAAATTAGAGAAATTAAGGCATCAAACCCGAAAATTTTTCATTTCCTTAATTTTCCTTAACCCTTTCGATCCCAACGTTGCTTACAAGCAACTTTGATTTTTTAGCATTTTTATACCCTAAACCTGAAAGGTCAGGGTATATTAACTTTGTGCAAACGTTTGTAACGCATAGAACGAAGCAAGTCCGGTATAGAAAAGTATATATATTCTTGATCAGCGTCACCACGTGAGTCGAGCTATTCATGTCCGTCCGTCCGTCCGTCCGTCTGTGTGTTGTCCGTATACACAGGATAAGAAGAAGGAGTAGAGATAATTGGATGAAACTTGGTACACATGGTCACATGGACCCAAGGATCTGCATTATTGAATATTTTTGGAATCCGCCCACGGACACGCCTACCTCCCATACAATGCAAAAATGTAAAACTGCATAACTCAGCTCATAATTAACCTACAACAATCAAATTTGGTGTGTATGTGTTTGATATCAACACAAAGATGTTTTTGAAAAATGGGTGTCGTCCGTCCACGGACACGCCCACCTCCCATACAACCCAAAAATTGAAAACGCAATAAATAAGTCTCTGTTTTACCTACAGAGATAAAATGTGGCAGGTATAATATTTATAGCAAACCAAAGATGGTTTTGAAAAATGGACATCATCCGCCCACGGACACGCCTACCTCCCATACAACGCGAAAATTGAAAACTGCATAACTCAGCTCATAATTAACCTACAACAATAAAATTTGATATGTATGTGTTTTATACCAACACAAAGATGTCTTCGAAAAATGGACGTCATCCGCTCACTGACACGCCCACCTCCCATACAACCCAAAAATTGAAAACGCAATAAATAAGCCTGTGTTCAACCTAAAGAGCTAAAATTTGGCACATATGTTTTTTATGACAAGACAAAGATGGTTTTGAAAAATGGACGTCATCCGCCTACGGACACGCCTACCTCCCATATAACCCAAAAAGTTGAAAACTCAATAAATAAGGTTATGTTTGTCATAGAGAAATTAAATTTGGTATGTATGTATTTTATAACAAAACAAAGGTGTGTTCAAAAATTGGGAGTAATCCGTCCAAAAACTCGCCAACCTCCCATAGCGAAAGCACAATAAAGGCATTAACTGTGAGCTACAGGAATAAAACTTGGTATGTGTACATTTTTCATCAACATTTAAATGCACATAAAATATAGGCTTCATTAGCCCACGGACACACCCATTTACAATACAAATTTTTTTGTTTTTGAAAAGTGGGTTTAGGGTATTTCATAGTCGGCCTAGACCGACTTTAGACTTTCTTTACTTGTTTTTAATTTGAAACAAACGAAACTAAGTCATCAAAGCAGACATAGAATTGAATAATTGCAGTTCTTATAATAAAAAAATTACAAAAAAGTGAGAATTTTGTTGCGATCAACATTACTACGACGAATTTCAGAGTTAAGTTTTAACAAATTGAACAAAAATTGCCATTAGCGCAGAAAATATAAATTAAAAAAATAAATATTGAACTCATAAATTTAAAAAAATTAAGTACGCAGTTTTAGCCATAAAATGCAAAATAAAAATACAAATATGAAATATAAAAAAAAAGTGCATTATTGCAGACTTACATATATATATGCAACATTCAATATCTAGTGACACAATAACTCTTCAAAAATGTTAAATTTAGATCTAATAAGCACAGAAGTTATAAAAACAAAATTTCTCAGAAGTAGTGAGAGAGCTAACAAAAAATACCCAACCACAATATTTTTACTTTTTGTCACCTTCTTAATGAATAACAATAGTATTTGTTACTTTAGTATCTAAAGTAGCCTGTTGTAGCTTTTACGATAATTGTTACCATAGAAAAATACGACTTTAAATGTTTTAAACAATTGTTTAATAAGTGGACCTATATTTTTTATACCGAACACGAACGGCCAATGTTCATGTTCTCTTTAAGAAGCTTTACATGAAATTGTTGACTCTCTGAGGTTTACATTATCTGCAGAGAGGTGACTGCCAATAAAAAAAAATCTTCAACTGAAGCTATCTGTCAAATTGAGAATGAAACTCGGACTACCGTTGTGGGTTGGTTCGCGGCGATCACTTTTACTATATATTGCATAAAATTGTCACTTAAAGTTTCATTCCTAATGTCATAATAGCATTGTAAATTGTTCTAGCTTGAGTCACTATTTATTACATGATCGTTAAGAACACATTAATATTTTACAAGAGTCAATTATAGCTGTGTTCTTTATCAAGCGAGTAGTTAAAAAACGACCGCTTATCATATGTATACTCGCTTAAATAACACAGGAAACTGTTAGTCGCATAAAAGTTTGCCGACCAAACGAAAAAAAATGCTTCCAAGTTATGTTTCAATAATTGTATAAATTTCCTACAAAGGTGGCAACTATATCTGACTGATAGTCAATAGTGATGTATGAAATGAAAATTTTTTGTGCCAAATACTTTTCACGAAATACTCATAATTTGCTTTAGATCAATATTTCAATAAAAATACATAATAATTTAACAGGTAAGATAAACAAAATTTATCAAATATACTCATTATGTAAAACTATGTTGCTTGCTTAAGCTTTTAGCACTGAAAATCTTTTGAGTATCGGGTTTGTTTTCAGAACCGAGTCTCCAATGCTTAAAATCTGAAAATTTATGCATCATTAATGGTCAAAACTTTGATATATAAAATAAATTTGTCAAAAATTGTTTACAAAAATTTGATCAGAACATAAACAACGTTTTTGAGTTTTCAGAAAATGCTTCCAAGTTTTAAAAAAATTCTTAAGCGAGTAAGCAGTCGTTTTTTGACTTCTCGCTTGGTAAAAAACACAGCTTATGATGAGGAGCTCTACACTCCACGAAATAAATATACGAACGCTGTAGAACATTTTGCAAAAAAACAATAAAGTTTCATATATTTATTAGCTATTGGTATAAAACACAAAAATTTTATTTATTAAACATGATAAAAGTAATTCATTGTACATTATTAAAACGAAAGATTTATAAAAACGTTTCAAGTTTACATTGTTATTTTAATAATGTATCGATTTTATGAGCAAATTAATAGCTTGTGTTTCCTCCGGAATTTGCAAAGACCATCTGAAGACGCCTTGGCATTGAGTCAATCAATGTTTTTAATGTTCGAACCTCAATCCATTGGACCATTCTTCTTCTAAACACAGCTTAAGTTGATGCACCCATGCATTTCTTACTATTTCGAAAACTCCACGAGATAGTATGTCCCAAAGATTTTCGTTCGGGCTTAGATCAAGACTACAGGCCGGTCACTCCAACACTCGTATGTTATTAAATGAAAATAAGTCTTTTGTGAAAGAAGCGTTATGGACAGCAGAGTTATCCTGCTAAAATATCCAATCATTCCCGCCCATGAGTGCTCCATTTTGCGGTAAGACATCTTTGAGCAAATCCACGTACATTTTCGCAGTCATTTTTGTTGAAATAATTTGTATTGGGGACTTTTCAAGGTATCCAAAAACTGCCCAAACCATTCTTGTTTGTCGAATCTGCCTTTTATCATGCCAATGGAACTGGTAATCATCGAGTCCATCCAAGTGCAATTTTTTTCATCAGAAAACTATTCGTTGCCACTCATATTCCTATAATTGATGTTTTCCTGCAAAACGCAGTCTTGCAATTTTGTGACGCGGTAAAAGTCTTGGATTTGTGCATCTTTATACGTATTGTAAGTGCTGGTTGTTGTGTAAAATTTGTGGGACACTACGTGTACTTCATTTTAAATTCAAATCTCGTCGGATTTCGGCAGGTCTAATGGAATGGTTAATTGCTAATCTCTTAATTTCTCGTTGATTTCATGCAGAAAGCGTAGATTTTCTACCAGATCTCTTCATTTTACCATAATTTTGGCCTAATTTCAAAGCATTATGTATTGCTGCAATGCTTCTTTCTATTTTTAAAGCTATTTTCCGTATCGATAATCCAGAATCCCTGTAAGCTCGTACCCTGCCTTGCTCTTCTGAAGGTAGCTCTTGACATTATAAAATATCTGATCAATTTGGGTCAAAAATGAGAAATTTAAAGTATAATCTATCCATATCAACACATAAATTTAAAATAGTGCCTTTACTTTTTAAACTGAAGTTATTTAAACAAATTTTGTTTAAATTGTTCGTATAAATATTTCTTGTGACTAATCAAGTTCATTGCCTGTTTCTAAATAAATGTAAACAACAATAAATGGTCAGTTATTGGTTTACTGTTAGAACACACTGTTTGTTAATTATTTTAAGCAAGTGTTGTTGTTGTGAGTTAAATAAAACTTATTTTGAGAGCACTCACTTAGTGTTCGTTTAAATATTTCGTGGGGTGTATAACCCTTGGCGACCTTGCAGTTGATAACACCCATCATTCATTGATATATTGCTCATTTCGTGCAAGACTGTCACAACTGAATTTTATAATTTTCGTGCATTTCACTCAAAATTTCGAATTTTAGAGAACTATGAAGAAATGTTTTTATCTGAGTATCATCGTTATACAAAAATAAAAATCTAAATTTTCAATTATATTACCACATAATAAATCAAGCCATTATTCATTTTTGTAGCATAATTTTTCTTCAATTACTCGAGAAAAGACTATAAAAAAGTCCTTTCCGAATATTTAAATTTTCAGTTAAAAAAGTATTGTATGAAATGAGCAAATTTATCTTAAATTATTTAGTTCAAAATTATTTCTAATAATGTGTTCTCATAAAAATCCTCGATAGTATATAGCTACATATCTTAACTATGATTAAGTTTTTTTCAGAGCATAAAGTAGCCTTAGAGCAAAAAAAAAACTCGCGTGTAGCAACGTACACGTGGCAGAAGTAAAACTTCTTTAACAGTAAGAAATAAGAGAGATTTTAGTGTGAAATAGAGAGAGAAAGTATCTGAAAAGAAAATCAATCAATACGAAATGGAATAAGAATTTGTTGATTCAATATTTGCATCCAGGGACCGTACAGGCTATGGTTTTTGTCGAAAGTGTCACATATTAACTTTTATCTCTTAATTTTTATTTTTTCCGACAAAAATAACAGTTTTTTGTGCCTTATAGTTTTTTTGGGCAAAAATAACCGTTATTTTCTGCCGTTTATTTTTTCGCTCAAAGATATCAGGTAATTTATATTCGTTCAAGTCATTTCACCGATAAAAAAATTTTGATATTATTATTTTCTTTTCATCGGTGAGGCATTTCCACATAGTGTCAACAGTTCAATCTGTCAAGCGGCTTTTAAGACAACACAAATTGCTTGATATTTTTGACCGAAAAAATTAAAGTCACAAAATAACTGCTATTTTTGACCGATAAAATAAAAGTTAAAAGTAACTTTTATTTTCCTCGAAATATACTAGGCAAGAAATTAACTTTTAAAGAATCAGTTTCAAATTTAAAAGCGACTTAATATTCGTGAGGCTGAGGACATTTGTAACATAATGGTATATTTGAAAAAGTCTTTCGACAAATTTTTTCATTTGAAAATTGTAAAATAACAGTTATTTTCAGTACTTGTTTTAGTTCAGTTGGTGTTTTAGTTGCTTTCGAATGTCTTCTCAACATTGTTACTTTTTGAATGCTGGATTGCATTTGCATAGTACTCTTTGAATGAGCCTCCGAAAGCAGAGGCAAATCTTGTTCATTATTAACTCCTGCTTCCTGATCATAATAATTGCTATGTTGATAGAGGGCCTCATAAAGCAGCGAACGTTGATTGTTGAGTGCATCAACTTGGTTGGCTTTAAAATTTTGTTAAGATGATGGCTGAGTTCCAAAATACATTTTTACAAAGCATCAGTGTGTTTTTTGGGGATTGGTTCTTTGTAGATTCACCAAAATACACTGATGTTTGGTAAAAATGTATTTTGGAACTCAGCCGATGTTGCAATCACCTGACCTTCATCATTAGTTGCAGACCCAGCTGCGGCTGTATTCTTATGCTATGTCTACACAGAGAGTTAAGTTAATTTTAACTAACATTTAACCGAAGTTGTTCACACAGAGATACCGTAGCAGGATTGAGTTAAATTTGCCGACAATGCTGCTAGTGTCTCTGCGTACACATGCGTTTTTTTCTTACTATGCGAAAGCTCTGCCCATATTTGGATGAAAACAACTTTCCCCACTATTGCCCAAATCCTTTTCGAAGTTCTTTTACTCATTTTTTAAAGAAAATAACAACATATAGTTAAAAAAATAAATTGTATAATTAACGAATCAGCTGTTCTATTTTGACAGTTCTTGTAAAAAAAGTTTCTTTCATGAAAAATACCACTGAATATACACATTTATATTATTTTGTAGTGCACTTTTAGGCACTTTTTACATTGAGTCATAAAAACTCAGAATATATAATGGATTAAGTTGAGTTAAATCGTACATTTTTGTACTGGTAACGCAAGAGTTTATTTCTCGTTAAATGGGAAAACTCAGCTTTGTACTGGTAACTCAAACTTAACTCTCTGTGTAGACGTAGCATTAAGAGCTCTAATTCGCTCTCTATATTCACGAACGCGTTCTGCTCCTGTTTTAGTTTTTTTTCTAATTTTTTTTTCCGTGCATACTTGTAGGATGAAAATTAATGTTACGGTTATGTTAATATTGTAATATTAATGTTAATGTTAATTATGTTATTTTCAGTATGTTACGCGTTCAGTTTTAATTACATTTTGTTTGGCTTTTTATCATGTGCCTACGTGGCGTAAGGGTATAGATTCCGTCTCTTAAGCAACGATGTTCGGGGTTCAATTCTCGGCAGCGGCAATAATTTTTTAAAAATTTTCATATGAATTGAAAACGTTAGCCTAGCGTCACGAATAAGAGACCTTGAAATTTCACTCGCCGCCAAAGAAGTTTCACTTTAAAAATCTTAATAAAACTATCGATTCTTTATAGAAATATAGACATTGTATACAAACTTGAAAACTAATTTTTCTAGATAAAATCTTACTTTTTCAAATTTTTGGCTATGCTGCTGTTTTTGTCTGACTGACAGACTGATTTTGTGACTAATAATTGACGGCTGATTAACTGACTGAATCACTTAGTTTTCATAACCGTCCTTGATGCATTACTTGTATGCGTCATACCTACACCTTACTTTGTCATCGCGTTTTTCAAAGAGACTCCCCCCCTACCCCTTCCATGACACCACATTGCTATCATAAAGTCAAAAAATATTTGTACATAACGTTGTGTGCGTTCACTTATATAAAGTCATACATATTTATATATATATATATGTATATATATTGCGCTATATAAACTCTCGTGTAGATACATACATATATTTATTTATTTATGTACATGTTTCTACCTATATCACGAAACAACTAGCGTGATTTCGTTGCTGCCACTTCCACCGAACATGAACAAATAATACTTAAATTGAATTGAATTTATTTTCAACAGCGATGCTCTCGGTCGGAAACTATGAATTCCGTTCGGAAAGTGCATCATCAAGCTCTAGTGTATTGGATGGCATTTCCGTAAAAGGAACGACTAGAAGGAAGAGGTAGGCGACGATGGACACGTGGCACTGAATAACAACAACAACAACAACAACTAACAGCCTGCTGCTGCGTAGTTATTATTTTATGTCTCTATATAATAGTTGGGCCCGAATCAGTGTATTTGAATAGTTTCTGAATTCTAGCTTATAACGCATCTATCAAAGATTTCTATATATATATGTATATATCATTGTAAAAATACACACACGCACAAACACTAATGCTGCATGCATGTATATTTTTAGTGCCGTGGTGTTGGTCTTCTCTTGGTATACATGCAGTGTTTGTTTGATTTGGTTCAAACCAACGCTATGCAGGCTGGCCTCAAAACTGCTGTTCAAAACACTAGAAACAGTGGTTCTCAAATTGTTCACATATATCGAAATTCTTGAGAATTGCCTCCAAATTTAGATAACTGTAAATACGGTCATAGAGAAAGTATTAAATCAGCAGCTGAACTTAAAAATTCTAAAAAGATATTTCTAACCAAAATTTGCTTCTTTTTGGAGAAGCTAATAACGTGTCTTCTTGAAGTTTTGTTTCGAATTAGCTTTTTTTGAAAATGGCAGCAAAATTTGTCCTTGGGCCGTAAAGAGTTTAATGCCGAGTAAACAAACAACGTATTGAATGTAATTCAATAGATGATAACTATAAAATTACGAGAGAGTTAAAATTCTCTTTCTTTGAGGTGCCAGAAGAGTTATATCTATGGAACTGTTTGAAAGTTTTAAAAATTCAATTGGCAAATATTTTGATGGGCACTCAATTTCGGAATCGCTGGTCTAGCGTATCCATCCACGAGTTGCAGGAATAATCAAAGTGTTTCAGTTCATATGTTTTCTCTGCTATAGCACAACACAGGGGCCGTTGGCGAATGTGTGTAACATGATGTTGTTGCTTATATTATACTAGTTTCCACCAACTTTCAAGTTGTTGTAAATTTCGCTGTTGTTGTTGCAATGGAAAACATTTGCTGCATATTTGGTGGCTGTTTCCTTATATCCTTCTTGTATGAGTAATTTTTAAGCAAGTCTTGTTCGTATCGTATTTGATTTTGTTAGCAGCTATTTTGTTGTTGTTGTTGTTATTGTTTAATCTTATAACCTGCCTATTTCTACACCAGCCTCGTTACACACTTTGTTTTTTTTGTTTTATTTTTCTTACCTCAAATTCATATGCCACCTACCCACCATATTTCGCCCACTTGCTATGGAAATTCATCTCAAACCGTCAACAACATCCTTGTCAATGCTATCTATCAATCTTTATTAACGTATTTAAGTCCAAAATTAGATGCTCTACGCATTCCCATAACATAAACTCGTTGCTCATCTGGCGCACAACCCGCTCAACATAGAACACCCTCAAGGGTTACACCCACCACAAAGCACGACCACCATCATTTCCAGTGCCTAGGTGGGTAGTAACGGTAAGGTAAAACTTTAGCTACTGGCTTATATTCCACCCAAAAAGCACTCACTATGGGTATTAGAGTTTTATGGTAAGTGTGTTTGTAAGTTTGTGTGTTCGTGTGTGTATATGTCAATTTTGCTTATTTCATGTTTCCTGTACTTTATTGCTTTGCATTCCACTTGTACTTACTTCCCATGACCAATCTATGCGCCTCTTTCGTTCATTTCTCCTATTCTCTTCTCTCCGCCCTTGGTATCATTGCTATTCCCTAGCTACTGAAGTTTTTTATTCTGATTACTTCATCATCATCGTCCCATTTTTGCTGCTGCTGCAGATGTTGAATTTTTTTACATTCAGCCCGTAAAGATTTAATTCCAGCATTCAAATATCACACCAAGTTTTAAGGTTGATTTTCCTTTTTGATTTTTTCTTCTAAAATTTATGTTATATATAGATTTACTTCTGTATATAAGCAGTTTACCAAGATTTTGGCCTGAAAAAGTCAGGAAAAATTTTCAAGTTCTATTTGTATTCTGGTTTTAAACTTATTTTTCTTTATTTTTTTTCAAAACTTATAGGAAAAGTTTACTTCTTACTGGAATAAAAAAAAATTAATTTTTTAGAATGCCATTTTAAGAATTCCAGTTTTCCTTTGAAAATTAAATCGAAATTGATTTTTTTATGAAATGATTTATTTGCTTAAAACTGAGTTCATTAGTCATTAAAAGCTTATTTTAAAATGTTTATTATAGAAAATCAATCGAACGAAACGAATGAAAATTAACGTTAGAATTGCAAAAATTGAGTTAAACATTTTCAAAAGTAGCACATATACTTTGACGGGTGTGACCGAAAATTTTAATCTTTTCATTCATCCACAAAACTCTCATATAAAACGTACAATGTTGAAACTTCAACAAAAAGAGTTAAGAGAGATTAGAGTTTTTATTAATGATGAAAAAGGAAATACGTTTAATAAAGACCAAGCATTCAAAGAAGAAGAACTAAGTGTTCAGTTTGAGCAAGTTTCAAAGTTTTGCCAAATCGATAAAAATAAATTTTTTTTTTTGCTTGTCCATAATTGCCATTCTCTTGCAGCATAAATTCACCGAATAAGATAAAAAATGAGTAAATTATTTTTCTTCTGTGTAGGGCCGTTTTACGTGGAATTGCCCTATACTTAAGGGATTCCATGAAACAACATTTTTTCGTTGTTATCTCTAATATTCTCAATTTAGAGTTGTGCAGTATTGCAGAAAATGAGCGATATGTTAAGTTAACTGTTTATATTTTTTGCCATTCGTTTATTTTCAAAATGTATGTGCTCTTTTGCCTAAATTTGTTTTTGTGTTATTTTTGACTCTTATACTTCAAAAATTCGGCTAATATTTTGAACAATATATAGAGATTTGCGGTTGTTCACTAGACCGGATTGAAAAAAAAGTTCACGTGGCGGTGTCTGAAATAAGCATTCAAGTCGAAATATAATTTTTTTTTACAGTGTACTCGTTAGCAAGAATGTTTTTAAATTCTGGTCGACAAAAATTGCATGAGAACCCCCACAAAAAAGTATGCAGTTGATCTTAATTTTTTGTAATATTTTTAAGAAAAAGTATTTCCCAAATTATTATACCCTAAACCTGAAAGGTCAGGGTATATTAACTTTGTGCAAACGTTTGTAACGCATAGAACGAAGCGAATCCGGTATAGAAATGTATATACATTCTTGATCAGCGTCACCACGTGAGTCGAGCTATCCATCTCCGTCCGTCCGTTCGTCCGTCTGTTCGTCTGTGTGTTGTCCGTATACACAGGATAAGAAGAAGGAGTTGATATAATTGGATGAAACTTAGTACACATGGTCACATGAACCGAAGGATCGGCACTATTGAATATTTTTGGAATCCGCCCACGGACACGCCTACCTCCCATACAATGCAAAAATTTAAAACTGCATAACTCAGCTCATAATAAGCCTACAACAATAAAATTTGGTACGTATGTGTTTTATATTAACACAAAGATGTCTTCGAAAAATGGACGTCATCCGCTCACGGACACGCCCACCTCCCATACAACCCAAAAATTGAAAACGCAATAAATAAGCCTCTGTTTAACCTACAGAATTTGGTCAGCCGGCAAAGATTTGAAATTTTTTGGACCATATAGTAAGATCTTCTTCAGTACTACTATTTCCAACCATTTCTTTATTTGTAACCGCTGCACCAGCTAATATTTTTACGAAAGACATGGTTTTTCAAAATGGTTTAGCTCACTGACGGCTATCACCAAGTTGTGGCGAACAAAAAATGTTGTGCATTCGTCTTAGAATCGATCAAGGTTCATTTTAAGTTGGTGGCAATGACAATTTTTTTTTATCCCATAGAGGTCGAGGCACCCTAATATACATATTTAACGGGTTCTGAAAGAAATCCTGATTATTAATTGTTCCTTTATGTGATAAATATTATCACATTTTAAAAGTATTGGTTTTAATTTATGTATTTATTCACATATCCTTACTCAATAAAAAGTACCCTAAACAATAAAAAAGTACTATTTGCCTTTGTAAAAAAGTACTCTCGAAAATGATCCGATATCATCACTGCCACCTTCCATAGCGAAAGCACATTAAAGGCAATTACTGTGAGCTACAGGAATAAAACTTGGTATGTGTAAATTTTTCATCAACATTTAAATGCATATAAAATATAGGCTTCATGCGCCCACGGACACGCCCATTTACAATAAAAATTTTTTTGTTTTTGAAAAGTGGGTTTAGGGTATTTCATAGTCGGCCTAGACCGACTTTCTTACTAAAAAAACATTGCAATGATTGAAATGTCAAAAATTCATTAAATGTAAAATTTTTTTCGTATGGCATTAACAAATTTTAATTATGTTCTATTTAAAAAAAAAAAAATTGTAAACAAATATAATTTGGGACGCCCTTGTTTTCTATTATAAAATTATAAAAATATTAAGATCATGTTACAGTCCTCACAACTGCATACTTTTTTGTGCGGGTTTCCATTAAATTTTTTTCGACCAAGGCTTAAAAACATTCTTGCTTACGAGAAGTACACTGTAAAAGAAAATATTTTGTTTTATTTTCTCTACTTAAATTTTTATTTCAGACACCGGCAAGTCCACTGTTTAGAGTAGTTTGTGCAAAAAATATAAACATTTACTTTTACGAGCTGTTTGCTATTTCGGGGGTTCGTTATATCCAGATTCTACTGTATGTATTTAATATGAAAAACATAAAAAAAAAATCCCCTTTGCAAAATTCACTCTTTTCAAAATATTTATATATTAGATTAAATTTTTTTAAAAGCTATAGAAAAATGTTTAACATAATTATAATGAACATAATCTTATAAATTGCAATTCAATCAATTTTATGCAAATTAATAACATTTCTTGTTAGAGTATAAAAAAAAGTTGAGTCGAATTTACTCTGCTTTCTTAAGTTTTCGTTGTCATGAAAATGCTCTTAAGCGACAATTTATCGTATCTTCTGTGGCGGCAGTGATCGTGCGTGGCATGACTGAAACGGACATTTTTCAAGATAAGGCAGAAGTTCTGTCAATCCTCAGCGCTATCGGTGTTGGATAACCAACTCCTTTTGGTCAGAAATTAAAAGTTATAGATCTGAACAAAATGTCGTTTCAACTGACCAGCTGTGTTGATAAAATCAAATGAAAAGTATTCGAAAATCTCATATTAAGCTACATGAAGAAATCAGTTTTGAAATAACATGAAAAGAATGACCCTTTAATTGGAAGCGAAAAAACATTTTAATGTTAGTTAAAGTCTGGTTTTTTTTTGAAAACTGCATAATTGAGCTGACAAAAATATTTTACTTTTGAAGTTCTTAAAGTGACTCACTCACTGTTGGAGTCTAAAAAAGAAACAGCCAGCAATTTAAGCTTATCAACCGATATTCTGCAGTCTTTCCAGCACTTTTCCCCTGCCCTGCGTTGCCGGCTTCTCACTCCTTTCCCCTTGATATGAGCTTCCTACTTCTTATTTGATTATTATTTTGACAAAATTAATTTGCATAACAACAACAACAACAACAACAATGTTCGTGTTAAATGCCCATAATTTTGCTACACATGCCTCAATTTTATTTGCTAAAGGCTAACAAACAACCAACCAACTCGACATTATGAAGCGCCATATTAAATTTTCTCGACGTGTTTCTTTATTTTTATTTCGTTGTTTTTTTTTTTTTTTTTTTGTATTTATTTATTTATTAACTCATATGTTTGTGTGTGTTCGTGTGTACTCATCCATATGTTGTATTCATAAGTATGTTGGTATGTATCTTTTTTTTGCAATAAATACATATGTCTGTACACATGTTTATACATATTTATATGTACATTCACATATACATATATATACATATGTATTTATATAGAAATTTTCGTTTATAATAAACAACAAAGCAAAAAGAAAAACACTTTGCAAAAACCTCTAAAAGTCAGCCATTTTGTTTTCATGCGAATTTTACGCCGTACACAGCCCACTCTACTTACCTCCTCTATATAACTCCACACTACCTCACTGCCTGCCTTGCTGCTCCAAAAACCAACAACAACAACAACAAGAACAACCAACCACACACACTCATTCCCTTTCTTAAACGTAATATTTCCTTGTAATCGTCTATTTGTTTCTTGTTTATTTGTTGTTGTTGTTGTTTGGTTTTTTTTTTTTTTTTTGTTCTTTTGCTCTCTTTATTTTATTAAAAAAGAATAGAGGAAATTTAAAATAAAAGAAACCTGCAAGAAAAGCACAAAACCAAATAGAATAGAAAGCATTCCGAAACAACATCATCATCATAATTATCAACACTATCATTATCGTCATTGTCGCCATCGCGAGTGTGTTCAGCTAAGTAGTTGTCTGCATTGCATAGCGCAGTCAAGTTCACTTAAGGCGTGGCACAAACAACTTTCAATGCAGTACATTTACTCTGGCCACAATTTTCTTCTTAGCCGAAATAGTTATTCTGTTACTAGCAGTTATTTATTATTTGATATGTTTGCTTTTTTTATTTCAATCAACAACTATTCAAAATTCTTAAATGTTTCAACATTTAACGCCCAAGAATCATCATTTATTTAATTAACATCTTTGTACTCTCACAGACATTTTCTCTGATTTAATCATTATAATATTTCACACTTACATTTCAATAAATTTATATATTTACACTCTATATATTTTACTATATATAGCATGTATATATTAAACAATTAAAAATATTTTTCTGTTCAACCTTTTGTTTTGCTTTCGTTAGTATCATCGTTCGTTCGTACGTTGTTTCGTTTGTTTTCTGGCCAAATGCCTCGAATATATTTATTGATTTATTTCGAAAGCATTTATTTAGCTTTTTTATTGACTGCTGAGTGAATTAAAATAAATCACTACCCACCATTTTGTTATATTTTTTGTCGACTTATCGGATTGTGTGAACATAAAATCTCTTTTAAAATAGTTTCTTTGCAAATCATTTTAACTTTTTAAAACCATGTCGATCTGGTTTTCTACGTGTTCTATATAGCTTTGTTCTAAAAAACATCATCTTCTTTATTTTACAAGTTTTTGTTTTTCATATCTGTTGAAAATCTCTAACAAAGCTTGAGAGAATTGTTCTATTTAACCAAATATCTTTAATAATTCTTGCTTACAGTTACAATTGCAATGCAATACGAAAAATACTTCTATGAAATTTTATCAGTTTTCTATTGTGTGGTTTTACGATTTAGCGAGTTCAAACTTAATTGAATTTTTGACATTTACGAGCAGCTAGTGTTTATTTTATTTAGTTTTTAATACCTTTTCAATGACTATTTTTGTTTTCTTATCTTTTTTATTGCATTCATTTTTCTGCGCTTATTTATTATTTTCATACTTATTGCTACGTTTGATCTTTGAACAGTTTTAGCAAATTCAGTTTAACTGAGAATTATTTTTAAGGGGGGGACATGACATTGGCCGTTTTTTTTTCAAATCGGGACATTTTTTATAATTTTGTATTTTAGTAAATATTCTTATGATTCTAAGCATATGGATATGGATAAGATATGGAAAAATTCCTACGGACTCAAAAGTAACAGCCGGATTAGTAAGAGCGCATTTTTAATTTTCGCGCTTTTTTTTCTTTGTGCACAAACTTTGAACACGTTTATTTCGAAACCATGTTTTTCGTACTAGTACTGATACTGGGTTCTGTTTTCGACGAAATTTTTTTTGTTTTATTTTATATTAAACTTGATTTGCTATCGTATGACACGATCTTTTTTTAAATATTTTTTTCAATATTTTTTTCGAAAAAACACACTCAAATTTGGAACATCACCAAAAACTTAAAAAAACTTAAAACAAAGCTCCTGTCATACGACAAACAATTTTGTTAAGATTTAAAAAAGTAATTTTTTAAAGCGCTGCAATCAGGAGGCCCCGTTTTTTTCTCTGCCGCCAGTTTACAAATGTTTGTTTTGTACTGAGTTATGAATTTTTAAAAAAAGGTCTGTCTTCTCTGCCGCGAATGTTAAGTTCCAACCTTAAGCCATTTTTTCAATATCTGCTACGTGCTTTATTTATTATTTTTTTTTTTTATTTGACGGTGTTGCAAAACTTTAACAACTATTTAGGAATTTTAAGAAAAATAAAACTAAATAAATGATGCTACCAATTTGGTGTAATTAAAAAAGTAATTTTTTTATTTCGTTGGAACTTAAAAACTATGTTCAAAGCAAACAGCTGTGTTAAATATGTTAATCGTCAGTCAGGAGATATACTAGCTCAATTCATATTTTTTTTTTTAAACTTTCAAAACTATTCTACCAATTCTAGTGTAGGTAAATATATTGATTTGTTTTTATTTCCTTATGAGTCATCAAACCAACAATTACGGTAGGTAGTGAAACAAAATTGTACAACAACAAACTCTCTGCACTCAGAAAAAAGCTGCCATGTAAAATTTACGTTTTTTAATGTTATTTCCAATGTAAATCAGAAAATGTGGATTTTACGTTAGAAAATGTTAAGTTAACATGTATTGTGTTGAATTGATAAGAAAAATATCAAATTGATAATGTAATGTTTTACGTTGCAATATCAATTCTTAATGTTAAAATAACATTTAAAATGTTTTTAGTTCATAATTTTTTACTGTAAAATTGATAGTATTTCATATCCATTTAACATTATAAATAGATGTCAACAACAAGCAGATGTAATGTTTATTTAAGAGCTGAGCCGTTAAGACATACAGGTGACCGTGGCACACAGGTTAAGAGTGTGGCTATGGATGCCCGGAGCCCTGGTTCGAATCCCACTCGTGGCAAATTATTTTTCAATACATTTTTTTTTATCTGCATTAATTTACTGATACTTTTTGATATTTTAAGTGTTAAAATAACATTATTATGTGACAGTTATACATTTTTAAATGTAGGTTTCGTAATGTAAAAAGTACATTAGGATAATATCAATTTTAACATTTTTTAATGTCGGACGACTTTTGTCAACTAAAAATGTTAATTTTACGGTTGTTTAATGTACTTTTTTTTCTGAGTGTGCTACACATAATAAATCTTGGCAACTGGCCAAAACACACTAGAAGAATTAATAATCCGAAAATTTAACTAATGGAAAAAATTTCAATTTCAATTTTAGATAATGTGTGTGATTAAGACTGAAAATATTTTGGTTGACTTTTCTTATATTTTATGTGTCTCAGTTTTTCTCACTCATAAAGAATTTATAAAGTATAATTTTATTAACTTTTTCTTAATTATTTTAACTAATTTACTTAATATACTTATTAAAAAAAGAACTGGTCAAGATACAGCTTATTTCTCTCTTAATTTTAAGCGAATTATTAAAGATAGATATGGTCTGACAACGCCTTGATAGAAAACAACATCTTTCCTATTACTCAGTGCTGACCGCAATTCTCCGTTACGTTCTTAAATTCCATTAGTCATTCGTGTCATCCGGATCAGCTTATTTTCCTCTATAGACCTAATATGGTTAGTATAACGCTATTAACTCTTTCCTTGACTTATGTATGTCATTTTACTATATATTATAATTTATCTTTATTATAGAGATCACATTTATTAACCACAATTCTTGTCCAAAACCTCAAGTCCCTATATCACAGTGCTGTATTTTCTTTCTAACATGAACAAGAGATATAAATAAGGGTCTTAAGTATAATTTTTTTCTGTAGAGATTTTTTTTGAAAGTGAAAAATAATTTTTTTTTTTTTTGTACTTTTGTACTAGAGACCCATTACCATTACCGTCAAATTCTTGATTTTGCACTAGGTAGTGTTCAGTGACTGCTATGGTGTACGCAATTTGCTCCTCGGAGAAAAGATATGTTCACGTTACCAAGTGCCAAGACGCCATTTAAATTTAAAAAATTTTGTAAAAAAACTTTTTATAATCCTTAAACCAAGATTATAAAGTCTGAAAACTTCATTCAATTAACTACGTCATATAATCAATCAATCAATGACAGCATTATGCGTTGCTATTGGGTCAGCTTACACTAAGGGAAAAAGTTATGTAGTCAGTACAGAGACAGCTATGTAAAATCTATGCACTGCAACTTGTATGGGAACGCAACAAGAGCAGTATTTACTGAGTAAAGGGAGCGTGTACTGACTACATATCAATTTATTCACTTTTTAAAATGAATAAAAAATGTATTCAATACATCATGTTATGTGTTGAATACATAGCAGACTTCAATAGATACAAGCAACGTGTACTCAATCAACGTGTTATGTAATTTTTTGCAAAAACTTTACTCAATACATAAAATATAGACTCAGTACACGTCTCCCTTATACGATTGAAGTGACACATTTATTCAGTACATAAAATATGGACTCACTACACGTATCTGTTGCACATCGGCACACGATTTTGCTGTTTTATGTCATTCGTTTCCTGATTTTCAAATAAGCAACACCTCCAAAGCTAGTAGAAAATCAGAGAGGGAATAAGTTTATCCACTGTACTCTTAACAAAAGCGATGAATGGATAAGAATTAAATGGCTGGGTTTCTATAAGTAATTGCCAATTCTTTTGTGAAATCTAGTAATTTCTTTATTAATTGCATGTGTTGAGAGAGTGATTTACGCACAGACATTATGCATGTACTCATTGCATAAAATTATGTTTTTAACATATGTAATGAGTAAATGATATATGTATTCATTATATAAATGTATGCACTAAGAATATGTAATGAGTAAATTATGTATGTACTCATTACATAAAATTATGCATTTAAAATATGTAATGAGTAAATAATGTATGTACTCATTGCATAAAATTATGTACTCCAAATATGTAATGAGTAAATTATGTATGTACTGAGTCAATAATCTATGTAATACGTACATAAGATCTTTACTCATTACATAAAATTATTTGTAACATTTTGCGATGAGTACAGTGTGAATGTACTCACCACATACATCCATGAATTCACGACACATATTTATGCGTTGAGTACATAAAATTCTTTATTGACTACATAACCGCTTAAAAGCATTATGTAGTCAATAAAGATTTCAACATGTACTCAATACATGAAAAATGTAAAATTTTTGTGTGCAGAAAACTATGCGATGAGTACATAAATTTATGTATTGAGTCCATAGGTTTTTCCCTCTGTGTAGCGATAAAATATAGGAAAAACGTACTCATTTGAAAGGAAAAAATATACTTTTTCACCAAAACAATGCACGCTTGCATACCTGAGAAGTTGCGATGACCAAACTTATGGAATTAAAGTTCCAATTATAAAAATATCTACCGTATTCACCAGAAATACTTAATTGTAAAATGTCTTGGCGGAGAAAGGTCAACGTCTAGCGAGTAGGTGCATCGTTCAAAGAAAAGTTTCCCCTGAAGAGCTTCTACTTTAAAAACTATTCGAAAAACTACAAGAAAAATTGTGTTCTCCTTTTTTCTGAGGACTTATTGAATTGCGCTTTTCTAATAATTCATACTGGATATTATTACTCAGAAAAAATAATTTCTTTTTAAATAAAAAAAATTCCTATTGAAAAAATTAAAACAAATTCATATAAATAATTTCCACCATATGGCAATATACGAAGAAAGCAGACAATTTATTTCCCTCTACTTGCCATCTCCAGGGAGATATCCTTATTCTAGTTCTTGTAAGGAAATTTGTGTTGCACGGTGTAAATATTGGTGTCATATTTGAAAAAATAACTTTTGATATTCAAAAAAATAAATACATAAAGGGTGATCCAATACAAGGTCCCTTTTCCAACTGGGTTACTCTGGCAGCTCTTATGTGTCAAATGGCTTGTCCCTATGACTTTTGTATTCAGTATTCAATACGACTCAATCATGAATAGACAAAATGTTTCTGAGATATTATTTTTTTTTGTAAATATAAAAAAATATAATTTAAATTGAAAATTAAATAATAAATTAAAAATAATTGTAAATTTAAAAAAAAATTTTAAATATAAAAGATTGAAATAAATAGTGTTAACAAATCTTTTGATCACGTAATAAATAATTACTTTTCATAATGGTTAATTTTTTGTTTTTCGTGCCATTTAAAAATTAATAAAAAATTTATTCAGACCCGTTCTAGTCACATTTATAACTTGAGTGTTTTGCATAACTTTCAAGTTTTTCATACAAATATTAGGGGTATTCTCGCAGTATAGCAAAGATGCAAAATTTGTGAAAATGCAACCTTGCAATACTGAAATATGCAACACTGCGGAAGCGCACAAAATCACAAATATTGTGAATATTAAAAGAAATGCTGCGAACAGGCGAAAACAAAAAATTTAAATACTTACTCTGACGCACACGAACTATAATTAACAAATTTCTCTCAATCAGAGTGCAAGGTTGCACGTCCACTTAAAACATGGGTATCACTGTTGCACAGATTGCACGCATTGCAAAACTTTTATCGCTTTTATTTTGTTGTTGTGTCGTTGCACGCGTAGCAAGATTCTGCAACTTTTGCTATTCTTACACCTTGCAAGGGTTTTGCAAGACAGCGAGAATACCCCTATTGTAAAGTTCTTGATCTTAAACGTCACTTAAATTTGTAAAATTAATGCTAACTTTTTTTTTGAAACGGGTAGAGTTACAAACTAACTTTTCTTAGTTTACTGCATCGTTATTTTTTTTTTTTCTGATCAATAAAAAGTTTCTTTACAATAAAAGCTCGCTCTCGTATCTTAAGTTATTTGGGACAACTCATCATTAAAAAATGCTGATATGACTTTTCTTGTTCTTGTTTTCTTATATAGCAGATCTTGTTCAGATTGTCGTTTAATTTTTTTATGTAGAAAAATGTTGTACTGATAATATTCGTTCATGAGCCGCTAAACTTTTTCATGTTCTACTGTTGCCATGGGTGTATAGTTTTAAAAGCTTCTTCACTCTATCTCTTTATCAGTCTTTCAACAATTTTCAATATAAATGTTAAGATAATACCTACGCCAAATTAATTACAAAATCGTCACAAATAGTTTTTTCAATAAAAATAACTTAATTTTAGAAGCGTTTTCTTTTGGAGCTTCGCCCACTGCGTTCGAAAATATTTCTAATTTTAGAAAAGTAGAAAATCTTAAGAATAGAAAATAAACAAACAGAATGTATACTAGTTAAAGAATGCATTATTTGTTGTTATACACACTTGAAATTTATATGCAAAATTAATTTAATTTATTTCTTTACTTGTATTCTAGTAGGTACAAATAATTGTATCTATCGCCTACATATATTATATGTTAGTATATTGCGGCGTAAAACCGTTACGACATATTCGTTTGCACTCGTATTTATTCAATATTGCAAAATTCAGTCTGACAACAAAACAAAAATCCAATTTTGAGTTATTCCAAAGTTGATGAAAAGTTCCGTCAGTTCAGTGTCACATAATGACAGCTTAAGAATAATTGATTTGACTTAAACTATGTTTTAAAATGTTTTTTTTTTTAAATATGTACATTTATTTATGTGTTAAATAATGCGAGTTTGTTTCAGTGGAGTTTGTCAGAATTTTTTCTATATTTTAGTTCGTAAAATTGTCATAAATGAACACATGTGTTAAAATTTTATGCAAATCAAAACATCTGTGTGTAAATATTATGACAGCTGCTTTGATGCCGTTTGCTGTAAAAACAGAAAAAAATTATATTTTTATAAAATATATTTAAAAGATGAACTAAAAATTTCCGTTTTATATGTTTGCGTTGAGCTTTTAAGCTTCAGACGCGCCCGTTTACAATTGCTAACGGCTCTTTATTTAGATTAATATTGTTGAGATCAATATTATTCGTATATATTATATACGTTGTGAACATACTTATACAATTTATAGATACTTATTTTTGAATGCTTGACAATATCAACATTTTCGATTATTTGTTTTTTCGATTATTTTTTTTTTTATTACCTTGACATTTATTCAAATATATGTATGTATGTATGTATGCATGTATGACTACAATATAAACACTTGGAATGTATTTTTATTTTGCATTCTTTTTAATTTTTATTTTCCGTTATTGTAGATACAAACACACACACACACATACTTCTTCATAGTTGTATATTTGCACAAACAACAGTTTGCCTTTTTTAAATTAAATAAAAAACTTTTAAACAGCAAAATCTGTTGAAATAAAACTACTCATCTATACAAAGGTACAGTTAGTTATGTGTTATAATAGAATAATAGGAATATTATCGTTTTCGGTATACAAATAATTGTTTCACTTACGTCATTAATAGAACAATCTTTTAGGTGTAACGCAACAACACGTAGATAGTTTGAAAATATTATTCGTTTTACAAACGACGCAATACATTTTTAAAAAAAATGGGGTGCAAAATTTGCGCTCATTTTGAACTTCTTCGCCTGTGTATAATTTTGAACTTTGAACTTTTAAAATGCGTAGTTCTTACATTCAATCGTCATAGCAATTTAGTTTTTTCTTGATAATTGCCTGCAGGGAGTTAAATGACGCAATTGAATAGTAGTTTATATAACAAAAACAAAATAGTCCCCTCGTAAGCATAAACTTTATATTCATTCATCTTCACATATGAAACAAACATTTAAATTAAATCTAGAAATTAAACCATTTTTCATATCTCAAACTTTTTGCGAATATTTTAAGTTCATTAAAAAACTATTTTGCGACTTGAGTCTAAAACCGCGACTTATGAAATGACTTTCTTCGTCCGACGAATTTATAATCGAAATAAAAAATATTTAATCATCTCAGAAAGTATGTAAAAGATGATTGACAAAAAAGTGATTGACAATCTAGTCGAAGTTTCTCTGCTTGGAAACGTGCCAACATTTTTGGATTCAGCGGACACACCTCCGTGTGTCTCCCATACAGCCAGACAATAGAAAACTCTATAAAGATGCTTATATTTAAGGTACAGAGAATATTAAGATGTATTATTAAAAAAATTACAGTCATTCGCCCTGACGCGTGCTGAAACTGTTAAAAAAAATCCAAAATTAAAGCTCACACTTATTACTATTAGCATAGATAACCTTGAGATATCCGAACGAAAGAGGATCTATTATTTTTGTTTTCTTAGGAGTCACAAAGGACTCTTAAAACACACGTAAGTATTTTGAACTCTTATAAGAGTCATATTTCGGACTCAGATCTGTGTGCCCTTCCAGGAAGGAAATCAGAGTCTTTTATGATAATTAGCGCTCAGACACATAAATATGAGTCTTAAAAAAGTCATAAAAGACTCATAATGTTTGTTGGTTGTTTTCTATACAGAAGAAAACTGAACTCTAATGAGTTGTTTTAGAACCTTCTTCCTCATTATGACTTGAGAGTTTGTAGTTAAAAATTTCAATAGTTGTAATTAACTATGTATTTGGTTACAGGTTTTTTTACTTTTAAAGTAATTACTTTTATCATCAGATCTAGTGCTGTCACTTTACCACAATTGCGGTAGATCTACCACTTTTTTCATCTTGTTTGACTTCTACCACTTTTACCTCCCACTATTTATCATTTTCCAAAATCTACCACTATTTCATATTGGTCATAATTTTTATGATAAAACTAGTGTCCGACCGATTATTCGGCTTCGGCTTCGGTAATCGGCATAATCGGCCAATATTTTGATCTTCGGCTTCGGTTTCTGCTTCGGCCGAAATAGCCGATTATTTTTGCCGAATGTTTTTGCTTTGCTAAACAATTTTTTTTATAATTTTTTTGAATTTTTTTCAATTATTCAGTTAACATTTGAAACATTTTTATTGTTCGTTTTGTGTTTCTCTCATTTTCTGTTCTTTCATGAGTTGGTGTTGGTGTAAATGCAGCGAGTCCGACTGTTACGTTTGTGCTTTTGTTATTGAAATATAAAAGCCGAGTTAACTCCAGATATTTTCTGCCAGGTTTCAGTTAGTATTACATTTCTGTAGCTTTTCTCGACTGGATCGAAAATATATTAAATTTTTTTCTACTTTATACTGACGTCAATAATTTGATTACAGAAAAACCCGAATTTTACAAAAAAACTCTTGCGTTTAACTCGAATTTACTGATTTCAGTAAGTTTTTTGTACTGAAATGAATATAAAGGGAGGTTAAATTTTAAGGGCCGATGTTGATTTTGAATAAAACACAAATTGTTATGGCTCAATTATGTATGAAACAAAATATGTTTCCAAATGGCTGCTGTGACCTCGGCGGCACACCTCCGATGGTTCAAATTTTCGATGACGCTGAGGCATAATTGAGGTTCTATGCCCTTAATGTGCCGAAATATCTCATCCTTTAGCTCTTGAATTGTTGCTGGCTTATCGACGTACACCTTTTCTTTCAACTAACCTCAAAGAAAGAAGTCCAACTGTGTCAAATCACATGATCTTGGCGGCCAATTGACATCGCCACCACTTGAGATAACACGGCCATTGAATTTATCGCCCAAAAGAGTCATTGTTTCGTTAGCTGTGTGGCAAGTGGTACCGTCCTGTTGAAACCACATATTGTCCACATTTATATCTATTAATTCGGGCCTTAAAAAGTTCGTTATCATCTCAAGATAGCGAACAACATTCACAGTAAATGCCTGACCGGCTTTATTTTGGAATAAATACGGCCCGATGATGCCGCCAGCCCATAAACCGCACCAAACAGTCACTCTTTGTGGGTGCATTGGTTTTTCGCCAATCACTCTTGGATTATCATTCGCCCAAATGCGGGAATTCTGCTTATTGACGAATCCACTAAGGTGAAAATGTGCCTCATCACTGCAGATGATTTTCTTCGAAAATTGATCATCCACTGTTGCCATTTCTTGAATAACTTTAACGCGTGGCTCGATTATGTATCTTTCCATGGGTCAAATTGAGTTAGTCTGAAATTGAGAAATGCCAATTGGTGGCCCTTAACAAAAGCAAAGATTAAATTTTATAATTTTTTTACTTGAAAAAATTTGTTTCTTATTCGGCTTCGGCTTCGGCCTTCGGCCGATTTTTTCCATTTTGCCGAAGAATCGGCTTCGGCTTCGGCTTCGGCAAAAATTCACGTTCGGTCGGACACTAGATAAAACTAAAAAAAAAAAAATTGGCGATTTCAGTCCTTGAAAGGACTTTGACCGAGCTTCTTATGATCAATGATAATGATAAACCTTTTTTCACATAATAATTTAAAGTTTTTGTTTCAATATATTTTTCAATAAATATTTTTGGAACATTTTACAGAGACAGAAAATTTTAATTTTTTAAGTGTGTGATTAAATTTAATTAAGTTATACCTATAAATTCGTATTTCCGTTCTTGTCCAATTATTCCAAAATAATTTTTAAAATTTGGCAGATCACGAAATCGCTAGTCACAGCTCCTGTTCCCGAAGGAATCCATGTCATTTTAATAATAAATACATCTCCCATTCACAAGTCGAAGTTGGAAATTTTTTTAAACGCTTCTTTTTGCCATCTGAGCCAAAATAAAATTTCATCTATCGCGTTTGCAAGTTCCTGAATTCTTCCAATAAGCAGGAGAGAAATAATTTTTCAACATTTTAAGGGATTCCCAGCTGAATGCATTTTAACGATAATTTCTAATATTTCATAAGTGTGCCACAAATGAAAGGTTTTGAATTCAATATTAGAACTTAGCTAACAATATTTTGGTGCGCATGAAAACTTTGCTTGAAAAGTGCTTAATTACTGATTAGCAAGCCAGTCTACTCTTGGCTTGTTCGAGGTTTAGTTTGTTCTTTGAAGCTCATAATTGGCAGCGGGTTTTGTGAAAATAAGCAAAGCGTAGATATGACTAAAGCATTTGAAGTTCGTAAGCGTGAGTAGCCATATAAAAATTTATACAAATAAGCTTTCCTGTCGGAAGATAGGCGACGCTCTAATACTTTAGGTGACGTGCAGGAAGCCGAAAAGCGATGTGTATAACACAAAAAAGAATGTCTTGCCTATAGGATGCAAAATAGCCCGTAGTGGCAGTTTCATAAAAAAAAAAATATATGAGGTTCAAAAATGAAGATCATGACTGAATGAAGTCATGGTCTCCGAATCTAAAAGTATATGCCAAGAAACTATCTGGTGATGATCGTTTTTTCTGGTGGGTTAAGCATGTTTTTGGAGCAAATGGCGACTATTAATACTTTTATTAATGGATGTAATGCTTTTCTTTGAAAATTGTTTGACATCTATTTTTTTTTTTTTTTTCATTAATTTTTAATAAACGTCAAAGTACAGGTATACCACAATTTTGATGAGATTACACCAAATACATTAATTTTTTTGTAAAGAAAAAAAATTACCACTAATTGTTTTAATCTACCACTCTTTTTGGGCACATTCTACCACTATTTAAAATTTTCAAGTGACAGCACTGTACAGAGCCCAGGTTAAGAAATGAATAATGAGAGCATCCATCGCTTGCTTACAATTATAAGTACCACTCATTATTAATTAGCTGACGTTGTTAAAGCATGGATAATTTGGGTAGAGCATTAGACTAGAAATCGTTGGGTTTGTTTTGTGGTTCAAATCAAGCAAGTATGAGCAAATATTTTGACAATTGGCGTAAACTTGATTTAATTCAAGTGATTTTCTAGACAATTTCGCTTGGCTTTTGCAACACTTACGAGTGCGTTCAGTAAAGTTATTCACCCATCTTTAGTCTTGTCGGGTGTCTGTCGTTCATGTTGCGAGATGAACAAGCAGACCAACGGCAAATCCATTTAATTATACATATGCGTCGCTAAGCTTTTATTCTGCTGTACTATGTTTTGTATTATGTATTTATATGATTTGTTCTTGTTTTTGCTTTATTTTTTTTTTTGTGCTATAACTGAATATAGATTATGTACAAACAAGTTGGTATGTTTTGTTGTGTAGCCACCGCGCAACAATGGTGCATAAAAACTTATCATCATATATGTTTGTCATTCCTGTCTGTTTGTATGACGGTATGACCATGGTGTTTGGTATTTTGCAGCTTTTTTTCTTGTTGTTTTATTTTGCAATTTTAATGTTGTTGTTGTTGTTGCTGGTCTCTGTGGCTGTCTTGCTGTCTGTAGGCCGTTCTGACCGTCAGTTTATTTATTAGTCGTTGTTATTACATAGGTACATATAAATTTTGCTTAATTGTGACGATTGGCTTCATCATCGTCGGTCGATGTTGTTGGCGCAGTTTTTTTTTCCGTTTTGTTTTAGTTGGCCGGGCTGTTTTTTTTTACTTTTTTTTTATTTTGTTTGCTTGCTACGCTGCCTAGCTTGTCGGCGACGACTAGCTTGCCTGACTGCCTGCCTGGTTGAACTCAATCAAAGCGCTAAGCAAGTTTTTAGTCTCAATTTATAACTGCTTCAATTATAACTGCACAGTTTAAACACAAAACAAAAAGAGGACAGACGCCTGCTGCTGCTTATCTGTTCAATTAAGTTAAGCGGCAAATTAAAGCTGCGTAGCTACTAAATACATTGAGTAGTAAAAGCAAAAAAAAAAAAAAAAAAATAAAACAAACAAAAATTGTAAGAAATAAAATTGTTCGGCAGTGATGATTGTATTCGAGTGTGTTATAAATTCGGTATAAATCTTGTGTCGGTTGTGTTTTTTTGTTATAATACAGCCATATTAAGCTTCATATTCATTAATTTATCGTGTATAGATACAAAACTATCTGCGCCTTGTGCTGCTTGCTAGCTCATCGTCAACCCCTCGCTTGGTTCACGCGTACTTTTCGTAACGCTCGTTCTCGCGCTCTCGCTTTCCAGATACAAAACAAACTACAAACAAATAATTTGTTTTTATTGTTGTTGTTGTTGTTGTTTTTGTTGTCATCGTCAGTTTTACAGTGTTTATTGTATGCGTTGTTATTATTGTTGTTGTATTCATAATAATTTTATTTTCTTTGTTTATCGCTTCTACAAAAACGCGAGTCAATCTGTTCGATACGGCTTTTGAGTCGGCTGAAAATACATCACAATCACAACACTTTGCACCACATAGTCGCATACATACAGACAAACATATTCACGTTCGTAAGCTATACATAGTATACAGTCATCATCATCATCATCATTATTGAGTATATAAAACAAATTTGTACTAATTTGTGATTTCAATTTATTTCATTCTTATTTTATACGGTCAAAATCTTGAAACTCGTCAACAACAGTAGCGCGTACGCGGCAATTCTCTTGTTCTAAACGACGGTGTGTGTGTGTGGTGTACATTTTTGTATTTATAAAGTGAACATTAAGATTTTCATTTCTTAATTCTAGTTAGCTATATGCGTTAATTAAGAATAAAATAATTGAAAATTAACATTTTTTCCACAACCAACGCATTTTTAATTGCGTCATTTTTTTTTTTGTCGTGTGTGTGCTTGGCTGTTACAGATGAGCCTTAATTGCCTTAATTACATTAAATATAAATTTACAAAAAGTCAAAGTTCAGCTACAAAAAGTTAAAACAATGCAAACAGCTAAGCTACAAAAACCGTTAAAAGAACTTCAACGTTGCAACAAACAAAACGGAATAAACACTTGGTGAAAGTAAAAAACAAAACGATAATAAAAAAAACTTACAGAAAAAAAAAGAAAATTTTTTAAATAATCAATTGCTACAAATCTGCAAATTGTATTTAATTGAGTGACAGCAGCGACAACAACAACTTTTGACGTATTTACAAAAAAAAAAAAAATTTGTTGGTTTATTAAATAGTGTTTATTTTATCTCTCGATTGCTGCGACTACTTTTGCTACATTTCTGCAAATTTACAAAACCAGCGACAATCAGCCAGTCAGTCAGCCAAGCCAGTCAGCCTAGTCAGCCAGTAAGCATTTGATTTGCTACAAAAATTGCTGTTGTTGCTGTTCTCAACAATCTTCACTGTGCTTTAATTATTATGCAAAAGTGAGTATCTAAGTATGTGCGAGTGTATATTTGTTTGTTTTTTTTTCAGACTATGTAGGTAGGTTTGTTTGTTAACGTACGTATGTATATACAAGTATCTGCAGAGCTGTATAAGGTACAGAAATTTAAACGTATTCATTTCAATTTCAATATAATTTTAATCAATACCAATTTTTTGCGCTCTGCTCGCACATTATAATTTTGCGATTTTAATTTTTTCAACAGCGACATCAACAACAATTCAATTGAATCGCACTTAACAAGTTACAATCGTTTCCTCCCTGCCTGCCTTTTCTTTTTGTTGTTGTTGCTGCAATTTATTGACATACATATGTATGTATTTTGAAATGTTTTTAAATGAAGGACTTGTTTCAAATCTATATTGAATGAATTCTAAAATCGATGCACCTACCTTAATTTTTTTAAAATTAGGCTCTAGTCGTTATGGTTTTTTTTAACTATTCCATTATTTTCTTTTTCGTAAGCATTTAAGACGTATTTTTCTTCGTTTTATTTATCGATTAATATCGAAAGTAGTAACAGTATTTGAAATATTTCTTTATTTTGCCTTCTTTCAACAAGGTCACACAGAGAGCAAACTTGTTTTTTATTGATTCCTGCTTTAACAGTTCTTTTCAGTTATGATATGTTAATTAATATCGTTATCGATTTAGACATAATCGAAATTATGTACTACTTAGCGTTATTTTCCTAACTATTGTACTTTAGACAGCGGCTGCTTCGACTTCAATTTATTTAGCTCATTTTCGCTTGTTATATTTCAAATTAGGAGATACTCATTGTCAGCTAGTTGTTGGGCGACGACCATTTTGATTATTGTTTAACTTGCCATTGTTTTTTTATATGGCCTGTATATAAATATATGTATGTAAGTATGTCGGTCGGTACGTTTCGCCACGCCATGCCATGCCACGCTATTGCGTTTATTTTATTAAAACATTATTTTGTGTTTTCTTGGATTAATCGCGACGTTTGCTGGGTTGGCTGTTATGCTGTTTTAATACCTCGATGTGCGATTCTCCTTTATGTAGTAAAGATACAAGCTCACAAAGATATACTTTAATAAAAAGAGACATACATAAAATATATTAATGAACATCAACATTAGCTTAGATGTGTAGTTTTTTTCTTTACAGTTAACCCAACAGGCAACATACGTGTTGAAAGCTTTTTGCCAGCTGATATGCGTTTGTCTACCGCGGTGTTGAAAATGAGATATGTTGTACTTTTTTAATAACTTTGAAATTGAAAAACAGCAAAATACAATCCCTTTAAATTTATTACCATCTCCACGTAAAACTCGGATATATTTATGAAAAAAAAAATATATATATATTAGAAAATATAGAAAATTGTAATTAACCCATAGCTGTGCCATGTTGCAGAACTGCAACAAACCGATTTAGTTCTTTGCCCCTTAGAGTCCCTTAATATGAACGGTGTGGATCTTGTGGAGTCAGCAGCTCTTGACGTTCTGGGCATATCGATCCAATCTGATCTTCGTTGGAATGATCATATATTCGATGTGTCGAAAGAAGCGGCCAAGTGCCTTGGTTTTTTAAAACGGTGCAAGAAATACTTCACTCCAACTGATCTTCGCATGATCTACACTAGAGGTGGAAAACTATAGATAATCAGCCCTATCGATAGTATGCGATAGTTTAAAAAAACTATCGATAACTATCGATAGTCTTAAAAGTTGAAATTTTGTATAAATCATTTTTAATTATGAAAACTAAACATAAATGTTCATACATAATTATATAAAAAAATAAAATAAATGCATTTTAGGCAACTAAATTCAAATGTATTTATTTATAAAAACAACGTACAATATATAATAAAAATTACCATAGAATATTGTCATACATTTTCATTGTTGCCTTTCTAGCCATTGCTTTTATTTAAAAAAAATCAACATGTCAACATTTTTGGGTTTTAGTCTACCTCGTCTACTTAATGAATTTAATTACCATTGTTGTTTTTTGGTGCAGTACTTTGTATTATAAACTTATCCATCTTAACACTTGTAATTTATTGTACTATGTTGTACTTATATACATATGTTCCTTCATTGTCATACAAAAGGCGCGCTGATTTTTGACACATATACAGTGCTGCCAAGCAT
Source organism: Tetanocera ferruginea (assembly GCA_958299015.1). NCBI lineage: Eukaryota > Metazoa > Arthropoda > Insecta > Diptera > Sciomyzidae > Tetanocera > Tetanocera ferruginea. The sequence continues at coordinate 3,497,926 of OY282643.1, read as the reverse complement.
CTTTCTTTTTTTTAATTTATACTCAAAAAAGTTACCAACACGAGAAAAAGTATGTATAATAAAAATAAACCGACTATCGATAGTTTTGAGCGACTATCGATGTTTACGATAGTCTCATGCTATCGATACTATCGATAGTACCATCGATAGTTTTCCACCTCTAATCTACACCTCATATATAAGGCCGGACCGAATTCAACGTCGTGCGATATATCTGATAGGGGATGAAACTATTTCTTCCTCTCTCAACTCTCTTGGACATCGACGCAATGTTGGTTGCCTAAGCCTTCTGTATAGGTACTACCATGGAAAGTGTTCAAGGAAAATTCATGACCTGACGCCACCAGCTCGTGCGTTTTCTAGGTCTACTCGGGCAGCTCTTCAAGCCCATCCTTATACCATTGCTTCGTTGCCTAATAGAACATCGCATTACCGAGACAATTCGTTCTTCAGTCGCTCAGTAAAATTGTGGAATAATCTTCCTGCGAGCGTTTTCCCTGACAATTACGAGCTGTGCAAATTTAAATCAAATCTTCACCGACACTACTCTACTTTCCCACCCTCCCACTAAACTATCACCCTTCTTTCGAATTAACACAATGCTTTCGCATTTATAGGGGGCATCCTCTGAGCGTTGGTTCAGTCTAAAAAAAAAAAAAAAAAAAAAAAAATAAAACGTATTAAATTAAAATTAAATTAAACGTATTGCATAAAGTTATTTATTTTTTGTAATACCGAAATTGATTAAATACATAAGTAACAAACAAATATTCTTATTCTATTCAGAAAAAACTAATTTCTAGCCATTTAATTCTTACAAATTCTCGCTCGAACTTTTTCCAATATGGATTTTTTTTTATATAAATCTCTACCTTAATCGCAGTAAAATAATTAAATCGACCTTTAAAAATTTTTGCTTAACTTATTGTAGACAAAACTAACTATATTTCATTCAATTGTTAGCAGTTAAATCATTTTCAGTCTAAATATCAATAAGTTCACTGAAATAGTGAAATTACTTGAAACCAACTGAAGTTTTTTGATCTCATTGAGGTTGAAATCAAAATCATGTCTTGAAAGTTAACCTTAGATAGCAAAAAGTTTGAAAGATAAATTTTTTCGCACGAAGTTTGATGTTAAAAGTAATATCAGCTTAGAGAAATTTTTGTGTGGAGTTGAAAAAAAATAAAATTTATAAGGCCCGTTAACTGATCTCCGAAGTTTAAATTCCTTAACCTCAGATTTCGTAAACAGAGTTTAAATTTTAAAATCAGTTAAAATTATTTTCGTAACTTATCTCATTTTTACCGGCAGTTTACTTAAACACTGTTTAAAAATTTAAACTGAGATTAAAAAACATATTTGAGCGTCACTGTAGTAAAAATTTTACAACTTTGACGTAGAACATCAAAATATTTCAAAAATTTTTGATAAAATAATGCAAATTGTCAGTTTCATTGGAATATTTTTTTTTCAAAACTTAAAATATGTTTTTTTTTTTGTTTATTGTTTTGAATTTTTTGAAGTATGGTTTTTTATTTTTTATTTTTTGTTCATAATTGAGGATATTTCCAATGTTCTCAGAGAATTTTTGACAAAATCTAAGTTTAAATTTTTTAAACCTAGAATTTCTGTGTTTAAATTTAAACTTGCCTCACCAAGTTAAACTTGGATTTTTTGAGATGAGGTATCGGCGTTAAAATTTAACTGAGGTTAAGGCATTTTAAACTTCGTTTAAGCTAACCTTTGTTTAAAATTGAGATCAGTTAACGAAAATGATTTCTTTGTTAGAGTAAAAAAAATAAAAATCAAAAATGATTTTTTTGTTTGATTAAAAAAAATAAAAATCAAAAATGATTTTTTTGTTTGAGTAAAAAAAATAACAATCAATTTGTTTGAGTAAAAAAAATAAAAATCAAAAATGATTTTTTTGTTTGAGTAAAAAAAATAAAATCAAAAATGATTTTTTTGTTTGAGTAAAAAAAATAAAAATTAAAAATGATTTTTTTGTTTGAGTAAAAAAAATAAAAATCAAAAATGATTTTTAAAAAAATAAAAATCAGAAAACGATTTTTATATCTGAGCGAAAAAATAAAAATCATAAAATAATCATTATTTCTTAATTTTTTCGATATTGCTCATAATTATTACGGTCCCTGGTGCATAGTAAGCTTAAAAATATTTCTTTGAGCGAACATTAACTCCTTTTAATGCTGAAAACAGTTATGCTGCGATATGTCACGATGTCTAATTTATTTCTTAACTGCACTTTACAATACTTCGTAAGGAGCCTGTAATACCCTTGCTTTCTCATGAATATCAACCGAAATGGGATCATGTTACAAAAAAAAAATTTAATAAAGTTTATGTTGTCATGTGATTTGAAACCACTATTTATAAAGGATATCGGAAAAACATCGATGCATTGAAAATATCTATGTTTTGCTTCGATGCATCGTAAAATTTTCACTCAATGTTTGAATAGACAATGCATCGATACCTCAATGTTTTTTAAGTATCGAAAACTGACATCATAGTACAGCGAACCGCCATTTCCATTTTTCTATTGTGCAAAAAAGTAAAGCTTGTAGTCACAGGTTTTCATATTATAACTCTCTCTATAAATCAATTTAAGGATAGACTTTTAAATATATAGATTTATAAAAACCCATGATATAATAACTTTACCAGGTAGTATTGACAACTGTTGATTCTTTCAGCTACAAGTAAACGAACTCTTTACTGAACAGTCAAAAACAGCTGTTCGTTGTTATATGCGTTGGCCACATTCAGCTGTGTCAAATGTTGTGATAGCGACACATCGGGCAGTGCTGTTATCGGTATTGAAAGGTCAGAAAAGTTGTCAAGTTGATGAAATGTCGAGCTTTGTATCAAATACCTATGGAAATTTTACCGACACATAAAAAATAATCTCTTTTTAAATGCATTTTAATTCGCAACTTCATATTTATGTGCATCAAGTTTTGACTTAACAGTTGCCAACAGATGAGTACGCTGAATGTGACCAGTGAAAATTAATTGTATGCAATGGCGGATTGTGAGCGCTCTCTTTTTTTTAGATTTGTTATTATTTTGTTATATAACCCATTAGCACTCTGCTCTATTTTTTGTTTTTGTATAATTTTTATATCAAACACGAAACATTTTTTTATTCTGAAGCAAGCTATATTTCCGAGAAATTCTACTGGTTTCGACAATTTTATATGGAAACCTCTTATACCATGTTCTCACTACACTCACTCTGAATTAAGAAATTCGGCCTTTGAATTATAATTATGAATAACCACGAAGTAATCTTAATTCAGTTTAATAGGGCGAGCTGCAAGGATGCCGAAACTGCCGAAAGTCACATACTGGCGATAATGGTGGTGGATTAGCAGAAGCAAGGTTTTTTGTTTATACATTTTTTTTTTATTATTCATCTGCAATTACTTAATTACTTCAATTAATTTTTTGAGCAAAAATACTTACTGTGACTGCTGACAGCTTTTTATTTTGTTTAATTTTTTTTTTCGTTCTCCAAGTTCTGTTTTCGATCAATTTTCTATAAAAATTAGAGAATTACCTCCGAATGAGTAATTCAGCTTGTTAAACTTTGTATAGCGAATTTCGGAATTCGACACATAATTGAGCTGTGAATTACGAAACAGTGCCGAATTACGAACATGCGAGAACATGCTATTAGCATAAATCGGCCTATGTCATTACACCATATAAACCCAGAATTATCTATGAGAAGTCTTAGGTATGCTTCTACTGCTCTATCTGTTCTATCTGCCTCGAGCAAAATTTTTTCTTTTTTTTTATAGGTACAAGACGTATCTTTTCTCTCTACTGTTAACGGGTTAAGGTAATCGCTAAACATTTAAAAATCCAAAACCTATTCGTAATTCATTCTGCTTAATGTGTTATTTAAGCTCCGCCTAGATATGTCACAGAAGACGTTGAGTGGATTTTTTACTAAGCAGCTCAATCTTCGGATTTATTGTTGTGGTTAGTTAATTTATTTTATACTAGCTGATATTCTACTTTGTTCACTAAACTGTGTTGTTGTATATACAATGAGTATTGTTTTCAACACTGAAATTGTTGAATTTTAATCTAAAGCTCATGTTGACCGCATGACGTTTATTGTACATATTTAAAAAGCTTATGACGAACAAATTAATTGTAAGCAAGCTGTGTTTGATGTTTTTTTTTTTTAAAAAACTTTATGCGTAGTTCTCACAAATATGTTTATTGGGTTAAAGCTTAAGTTGTTTTTGCTGTTGCTGAACTGTTTGTTTCTTGTTGCTTGCAATATTTTGTTTCCCCATTTTTCTTTTCTTGTGTATCTTCTCATTTTCCTTTGATTTTGTTTTATATTATTGAGCAGCTACAGCGATGCTGCCTTTAATGATAATCATGATGTTGATGGTGATGATGATTATAATGATGATAATGATGGCGATGACGACGCTGCCGAAGAACGAAATGAAACAAATGCTGCAATCAACTGTAAATTCATTTTCAAATCTCGGCTTAAACTTGTCTTTTGGCTTGAGTAAGTTAGACAGGTAGTTAGTTTATGTAGCTGCCTGGCTGTAGCTCAAGTATGTTTGAATGAATGTTTGTTTGTATGCATGTAGCTGTTGCTGTGGCTTTATGCATGTGGCTTTATTTTTTTGTGTTTTTGTTTTTTTTTTTTAATTTTTCCAAGTTTTTGCTTTTGTGCTTTTTTTGCTGATAACTTTTGCAGCGCAAAATATGTTGTTTCAACCTACCTAGTGGCTACGGTTTGGTTCAATTTTTTTTTGTTTTACATTCCTGCCTACGTAGAAACATACCTTCATACATAGTATATTTGTGAGTACATAAAAGTCGGTATGTCTTCAAAGTTGTGCGCCTTTACATATATTTGAATTGTACGCTCTGTATCGCTGCTAGATATATTTGTACATGCCAACCAACCTCTACATAGTCTTTGTAAATATATACAAATTAATGTATGTATGTATGTGTGTATGTATCAATGTACAATTTCAGTGCAGCCATGGCAAGTTTATTAACCTCTTTGTTATCGAAATGTAAGAGTTTCGTTTTTGGTGTCAAATAATACTTAATTTATTTAACTAGCCATTATTTTTCATTATTTGAAGTGTACCTACCTTGGTACCTATTATAAGTATGGTCAAAACAAGTGTTGTTCAACCAGTAAATGAAAATAAATGAAGAAATGTATAAAAAAATTAACACCAGCGTAAGGTTTGACGGCATGTCATGGCGGCTCTTTATATTCTCGTCTCTCCATCATTTTTCATCACTTTCCAAGCCAAGTTTTATTTTTTATTGTACCTACTTTTAATTTTTTTTTTTTTTTTTTTTGTTTTATTCTATTTGTTGTTGCTTTTATTCTTTTGTTTTTGGGTAAATATTTTACTTAGGTGCCTATAGAATTTTGCAAAATGGCGACGTTTGCTTACTTTTACTCGTTTTGCAAATACTTCGTTTCTCGCACATCGTTCTTTTTATAGAACTTTGCTAGCAAAAAATAAGCAAATATTCTATAAACATACATACAGACGGGGGGCACATAGTACAAACCAACATACAAATATACATATATATGTATGTATGTATGTCTGTATGTATGTATGTGTATGCAAGTGTGTGCTCATACCTAGCGACCATTTAAAAATATACAAATAAACTATTTATATACAGCTTATCTAACTTTGCATTATCTTCTTCCTATTCATTTGTTAACAAATGTAATGAGCTCAACCTAAGAAGTCGCAGCAGCAGCAGCAACAACAAGAGCACAGCACAAGCGGCGAAATGGCATATTTTGATACTTTGTTTCTATAGAAGTAGATGCCGAATGTTATTGTTCTCCTCGTTATTCGTATTATAGCACTCGTAGTTTAATACCGACAACAACAGATTGACGAAAGCCGAAACGTTTTCGTAATCCTACAATTAAACTATGTAAATATCCAAAATGGCGTGATTTTAGTCTATTCAATATAAGCTTCCCCGTTATAAACTGCCATAAATTATTTATTATTTACGCGTTACCATTTACCAGTGTTGCCTTGATGGCATACAAATCATTTCCTTGATAACTTTATACTCCGTTTGAAAAGGGTTAAAGTCGTATCGGCAAATGTTTCTCAAATTTTCGAAAATATTTGCATAAATATTTATTAAAAATTGAAATTTTATTTACTTTTGAAACATTTTTTTAACTTTATCTCTTAATTTTTAATATTTTTAGCCGAAAGTTAAATACACTTCGATAGATTTCGTCCAACGTTTCTCTAATTTTTTTATCCCATCCTAAAAATATGTGTTCGGAAGGTCTTCAAAATAGGCCTCTGTTTCGATGATAAGTTCATCTCTGGTGGTGAATCTCTTTCCGCCGAGCCATTTGGATTCAGATTTGGAAACAGAATATAGTCGCTGGGGGCCAAATCTAGAGAATATGCTGGATGAGGAAGCAATTCGTAATTCAATTATTGGATCAATGGAATTTTGCCAAGACAATTTTTCCTTGCCAAATGGGGACGTTTCTCTTTCAAAGCGTCGTTGAAACGGTCCAATTCGGCTACATAGTATTCATCATTGATCGTTCTTTTCGTAGGAAGGTAATCGATGAAGATTATACCACGTTTATCTCAAAATACTGTCGCCATAACCTTTCCGGCCGATAGCACCGTGCTCGCCTTCTTCGGAGCACGTTCGGTCAGTGAAGTCCACTGTTTCGACTGTTTCTTTGTCTGTAGTGTGTATCACAATTTGCTGATAGTTTTTTCATATCCAAATGTTTTCGCAAAATGTTCCACACTTGTTCATCTGAGATACCTACTTATTAGAGATAGATATTATTAGGCAAAACCATATCGTGAATTTTAGTGAACATTTCTGGTGTGGTGAGGATACCTCTTTTGGATATCCAGAAAGTTCGGTGTTACTTGTGCTTGCACGATTGCATCGGATTTCAGTAAACCACTTGTGAATCAAGCTTTTTCTTGGTTTAGCTGATGTTTTTTTTTTGCGCAAAAAATTAAGCATGATGAACTTTATCTATTTTCGCCAAAATTCACAAAATCGTCTGCTGTCAAACACAAACTAAGCTTCGCAGCGAGCTGACATTTTGACAGTAGTCTAATAACATATGGTTGTTGACAGAATCAGTGTTGCATTTAAAGTTACTATGCGGAAAATTAAGAAATTCACAAACTTCTCAATTGCGTATTTTTCCAACCTCAAACCAAACAATTTTTACAGGGGCTTATGAAAAAAATGTCGCCAAATCATGTCAATCATACTTCCACACCAACATTAGCGTGCACATGAATGCTTGGAATACTCTTCCTTGTTTTCTTGTAAGCTGTTCTCAATGACACGCTTGAACAGCAATTGTGGGAAACCTAGACTGTGCTTATGGCGTCCTTCTTATCTTTTCGGGATAGGTATAAAACCTTAAGAGTAGAAGATTCCTCTAATGACGTTCGCTGTAAAGTTGTTTAGCCCATTTGAGGTTGAAAAAAAATTTCCCCCGTTCATACGATATCTCTACTAAAAATTCTAAAACAGTACGAATCAGAAACTTAATTAGTATCGAAATCAAGAAGTAAACGTCTTCGTTGAGAAATATGCAAAGCTTCCAACATACTTTCATTAAAACCAGTTGGGAATTAAGAGCCACTTAAAGTAATTTTATGTCAAGAGAGCGGGACCTCTCTCTCTCTCCTTTACTTAGGATAGGTCATACCTGTTAACTTAAAACCCGAAATTGTTGAAGGCAAACAATTCAATGGAATACCTGGTTCTCTTAAACCGCAGAGGAAATACGTTTCAACGTTAATCTCCTAAGTAGTGCTGGAGGAGTTTTTGATTTTTCTTGAATAATTTTTAAAACAATTGCAGTTTGGCTTTCTTGGTTAGGGGTATTAGTTCCGTCTTGAACTCCTTCAGCTCCATGAGTCCGCTGAGTACTGGAGGACAAAGTCCGGATATCAAGTCATCTTCGCTTTTTAACGTCTTTGTTCTTTTGAAGACTTAACTATGTTCATAGCTATGAGGGAAAGATTCTTGAAAAAAAAAACAATCATCCTTACTCGCCCCTTTGCGATGTTGCCCATTGTTGTCATCTTTTGAAAAACCATATTAATTCTACTTCATAGATGATTAAATCAAATCTTCGACTTGGGTGTGGCATTAAATACACATACATACACATGTTCATACGTCAGTACGTGTGCAAAAGCTTATGTAGTATGTCTTAATAGACTCCACGCACCAAACAGCTCTTATTTTTCCATTAGGCTAAAAATCTTAAAGAAACAAATTTTGCTCAATATTTGTACCTTAATCCAACGATGTCATAAAAAATTCTCGCATCGCCCAACAACAAATTGCAAGTAGCAGTCAGCTTAATAAAGTGTTTGAGCGAATACACGAAGTCTTCTAATATCGATTTAAAAATACTTGGGTTTATGTCGTTTGATGGAAGAGTGGTGGGGGGGATGGAGGTAAGTTTGTGTGTTCGGCCAGTTCGGTGGAACTGCGTGAAAAGAACAGAAACAACTACATAGCAGCAAATAAAGAAAATTGTAACATATCTGCCAACTGGACTGCCAGTCAGACAGCCTGCTCTTGGTTATGCGAACCGTTCCAACTCGGAAATCATTCGGTACACTTTTCTACACAATAACAACTGTGGCTACACCTTCGCCAACTAGCTAAACTCTCCAACAACTGCAGCAACCGAACAAATTTAAGACAACGCGCAAATCTACTAAAAACTTAACAACGACAAGCCGAAGTACAACAACAAAAACAGCAACAGACAATTATAATTCCGAACACTTATTCGACCCATTCGACCGAATGAACGACCCTTGGGAACCAAAGTCACAGCGCGAACGTCGGCGCCAACGCCAAACAGCGAACATCTGTCACTGATACGAACCACCTCGCTGTTCGAAGTTTACCTCTTCTTTTGCTGACTGCCTGGTATGCAGCCAACATTATAGTCAGTCAGATTTAAATGTTTGTTCGTGCAAACTCTGGCCACACTAGACAGCGCCATCACTGTTGCTGTTGCTTAAGTGCTGCTGCTGCTGCTGTTGCTGTTACACTTTCAGCAATAAAGAGTACAACGACGACAACAACGACGACGACGATGATGACGACGCTGACAACAACATCGCATTTACGACGATAATATAATAACGGCATGAAGGAGAGCAAATCAGTTTCGCCGAGAGAGCACAACGGACAAGTACAATCTATCGATAATTGGCTACGCTGTATCTTGGCTGGTCTTAATTCAGCTTCGCCAAAATAAGAAAAAAAATATATTTATAATATTCAAAGCTTGAAAAGAAATCGAAGTTAAACAACAACAAACTTATCGTGTGCACCGGTCTGCTGCGGTATTAGTGAGCTATGTGTGCGGGCATTCAAGAACTCGGCAGCGCACAATATTTGTTGCTATCGTTAGTATTAACAACAAACAATAACTAATTTATGTGTGGTTGACTGGCAACTTGTTCGCTGCAACATGTTGACAAGTTGTGGCTAGTTAATCAAAGAGTTAAAATTTTGAGTTGTGTGCCTTTTGTAGTTAGCATCAGATGATAGCTTGGAATTATTTTCCGGATTTTTTGTCGCAACAATACCAACAATCTTCAAATCGGTGCAACATCTTCACAACTGCGGCAACAATAACAACAACAGACAAACACCAACACTTCACAAAAACACTTGAAATAAAAACAATTAAAGTTTAGTCGGTTAGTTGATTATTTGCGCTACAATCGTTCGTACGTTTGCCGATTATTTATTAACTCAACTGCTCTCTACTCTTTGCTTGTTTTTTTGTTTTTTGATAAAATCTGAAATTTTAACAACGTGCGCCTCTCCAACCCCAACTTAATAACAACAACAACAATAATAACCGACCCCAGTGGTCGTTGTCGCGGTTGCTTGTCTAAACGTTTGAGTGAGTGAGTGAATGAGTAGAGTGAATCGTTGTCGTTCGTGACGTGTCGTGCCAATAGAAAATAAAAAAAAATATGCTCCAAGAAATTATAATCCAAACAAACATGACGAAGCAGCGTAGTTAAAGCAGTAAAGAAATAACAAAAAAATTAAAAAATAAACACAATGTCTGAGTATCCAGCACAAACGATTTAAAGAGAGCAGCTCGAGAAAATGCCAGAAAATCCCAGGCGCAAAATTTTTTGTGTACTCTAGAAATTCATGCATTTCTTGCACTGTGTCGCTTGACTCCTCTTGACTGCGTCGAGCTCCAAAAGTCTTTGAGCACGGACGCCAATCATTCGGAATTGTAACGCGTTCTAGAGACGTCGCGGCGAGCAGCTGTCTACGCATTCTCAAACTAATCAGCTGTTTTTAATAATTTTTTTATACATACAGAGATTGCACTCGCTGCGCTCTTATATATTGCTCTCGGTGTCTCTCTCTTGCAACGTGTTTTCGTGTATTTTAATCATTAAGAAATAATTTTGCGCGCATGTTGCCAGCTTCAGCTACGGTTTCTTTGGTGACGGAAACGTTGCAACCGCCAACGCCAAAGACGGTGGTTTTTGCTGCTGTTGCGGTTGCAATGCGACAACAAACTCGGCCACCGGCACTGCCTACAACCACGCGTAAACGCAGCTCCTCCGCTACTGCTGCCGCCTTCGCCGTTGCTGCTACAAATACAACTGCTCTTATAACAACAACAGCAACAACAACAAAGCGCAGTCGACGCTTAACCGAGAGTGTGAGTGTTTGTTTTTATTTTTAATAAAAATAATAATGTTTTGTTTGAAACACCCACCCACCCACTTACACACACACTCGCAGCATAAAGAACAGAAATGCATTTTATTGTGTACTTAAATTAATTTCGCGCTCCCCTCTTTCTTTCGTTGCACTCACTTAAGCAAGAGAGTTCTTTCAGTCACTCTTAATTTTGTGTAGGTCGTGTTTTTGCTTAATTCTCACTCTTTATTTACTCCGTCATGCTATCTTCGCTTTGTGGTGGAGCACGTGCTTTGGAGCTTTCGTCAGGTTTCGGCATTTTCGTATCTTGTTTTTGTAATGTTAACCGACACGAAAATAAATGCTTTGTTTGTGTTGTTGTGTATTTATGTGCTTGCCGAACTCTTTAATTCAGATTAAATATTTGTTTAATTTTGAGTGCATTATGAGAACACATGAAATTTGGAGCATTTCACCATCATGAAATAATTAACGATTAATATAAGCGATTATTTAATTTCTCTCGTATGTTGAATGTTAATTTAATCAGAGTGAAAAGTGACAATGAAAAAAAAAAAAAAACATGAATGAAAATGGTCTATAAAAATAATCAGTTATGTCTGTAGAATAATTTGCAATGAAGTAATTTATCGATTCAAATGTTAAGTTTTCTGTGATAACTTTTAGTATGTTCATGTACTCGTGCTTAATCAAAAAATACTATAAGTATTATATAAAAGGAATTCCCTCTTAAATAAAAACAAAACTATAGTCAACATGAAAGAAATTTAAAAAAAATTCTCAAACTACACAGCTCCAACGAAAGAAGAGGCAAAAATAACGAAAAACAAAACCAACACAATGAATACACACACAAATTAATTTTTACAGCGAGTTTGTGTGTGTGTGCATGTATGTGAGCTGTGCTAAAAATAAGTGTGGGGAATGAAAATGAAAATTTGCGTGACGTTACGTGACGTCTCTCGACCTTGACTCATCGGCATGAACTGTGAAACTGTGCGATGCGAAGAGTTGAGTTTAGTCGGTGTGTAGATATTGTTTCGTTGGTATTCGTAGTTGTACGATTATGAATCGTGTTTTTCTGTGTTATCATCTTGTGTTGAGTACATTCCCCTCGTTGAACTGGTTTGGTTAGTTTTCGTAATTATTTTTGGTTTTTTTAATTTGTTGTTGCTGTTGGCAATGCAGTTTGATTCTGTTGCACTGCACTGAGCGAATCAGCAATGTGCTTGCACACTCTCATTCTCTCGCTCTCTTTGTCTCTCGCTAATCTCGTTGGTTTGCTTTCTATTCTATCTAATTTTAAGAGGTCTTTTTAACTCTGCTCTTCCATAAATAATTGAAATTAAAACGAATATTTTAGTTTTATATTTGCATATATCGGATTGATTTTTTTTCTTTTTGTACATACCTACATATTAATATTTGCTGTTTATTACTTATAATGAGCACAAAAAATGATTTTTGTTGATGTGAACAGCAATTTTGTATGCAAATAAATACGAATGTATATTAAAAGATTCTATTATAAATTTAACAGTTAGCATTAAGAATATATAACATATTTGTTAAATTGTGATTGCATTCGATTTCTTTTATGATAAATTGTCTCTGTAAATTCGATTAAAAGTGGAAATGAGAATAGTACCAGTTTTGACAGTACGACCTAGAACGAGATAAAAACGCATAACATACGAAGGCACGTATTTAATGTTGTGCCTCATTCACAATGAAGTCGATAAAGTAGTGCCTAAGCATTAATATGCACTTGCAATAAAAAATTTGCAAAAAAAATTATAAATTCCAACCAATTTTCATCTAATTATGTCACAAGTGATGTTGAATTGTAAAAAATTCTGTGAAAATTTTTATCGATAACAATGAATTTTCTGAAGAGAAAAATTAATTTATTCGAACATAATTCTGCATAATTATGATGAGCGAGCATCATTACAATTGTAACAAGTTTTCAGTGTCGGCCATATTGAATTTCTTTCAATTTAACCTCAAGCTTATATCGCTTCCGTCAGTCTGTCTGTCTATCTATCTATCTGCCTGTCTGTTTGTCCGTCTCTTTTTCTTTTTGCTGTTCACAGTTTAATTTAAATCAGTTTCACGATAAGTGGAATGATTTATAAAAGTTTTCATTTATTAAAGTAGGAAAACAAAGAAGAGGAGCAAAATAGCAAAAGCACAAAAACGACTTGAAAACGAAACAAAAAAGTGAGAATAAAAACAGAAAAACCAATTGCCGAAGTGTTTCGCCGCCGACAGCTGTGTGTGTGTGTGTGTTTATGTGAGTGATGTGTTTATATTTTTGACTTTGTTTTACTTTTTTAGACAGTAGATTTATCTCGCTCTATCATCAGCCGCGAGCGTCGTAAAAAGAGTGTTGCCCTTTTATAGCAAATAATAGGGCAAAATAAATAGTTGGTCATAGAGAAGAAAACAAAAAAAAAAAAAGACTGAAATAATTTAAAACTGGTTATGATAAAAATTATGTTTCGCTTAGAAATGGATGAAATAGTCAAAAATAAAATATTTACATTCATATTGACAGTTGTTTATGGTATTTTAAGACTGGTTTCCTGAAATTAAGATATTAAATTTTGCTGGAGAATTCTTTATTAACTTCGATTTTTTTTCTTGTCTAAGATACAAATGAATATTCTTGTTATATGAAAATATCGATATTTTTAAGTTTCAATAGAGTGTTGCAATTAACACCTTGGTTAGACTCTCATAAAAAAAAAGGAGACTCATCGACTTAAGTTGCAACTTACTATTTTTTATTATAGCGTTTTCATTTCTCAACAAAAAAATTCTGCCCTCTGAAAATACAGAATTTTTTACATTTTGACCTAAACCTACAGAAATTTGACCTGTTCCTTAGCTCAGATTAAAAAAAAAGTTGTTAATGTTTTTGAGTTAGATTCCTTTTTGAAAAACTTCAAAAGAATTAAAGAATAAAAACTTCAAATTGAAAAATATTTCCCCGCGAGAAAAAAAATTAATTTACAGAATTCAACATTAATGGTAACGTCAACTATTTTCCACAAATGTCATATATTTTGTTTATTCAGTTAATAGCATTTGAAGTCAGCATTTTTCGAACTGTAGAAGTAGAGAAAGCAGAAATTCTGCAATTTTTCTTCTTTTGAGGTAAAAATTTTCCAGAAAAGAATACGATTCAATTTCAGGGGCTTATTGGAACGAACCCAATACAATAAGAGGGCAAAAAAATGCAGAATTTTTTTGAGAAAAGAAAACGCTTTAGTTGCATTACATATTAAAAGCAAGTTAAGAAAAAAATACAGCGAATATTCTGTGCTAAAATTTTTCAGCGTCTATTTTGAGTTTTTGACTTACAAATCTGAAAATACGAATATATTCTTCTCCTTCTTCTTCATTCATAAAAATGTTGTCTCAGCTTTTTTGTTTAAATAGGAACACTTAATTTGAAGTGTGAACAGTGTGAATAATGGTTTGTAAATTTGATAAATACATTAATTTTTTTGTTCACTTTTCCGTTCAAGTTCTTAATGTATTTACAAGTAGAATTTCGTGATGTAAAAATATAAAACTGTCAAACGGTAGGTGTGAAGAGCATCACAGCAGTTTCGACCTAAGCAGAGTTGACATTTTTCAGTTTTGTTCTAGAAAATTGTAATTAAATTGAAACAGCAATTAAATTTAAAATATTTTTGTAATGTTTATTTTTTACAATTGAAAATAAATAAATAGATGCTTAATTTAGAAAACTAACTTAAAAAATTATTAGATGCTTGAAACTATCTTTTACAGGTGAATAAATTCTTGCTGTATTAAATTATATTGATGTATATTAATGGATTGTTTTATTTTGACTAGCAAATATTTTAAAAAATTATAATAAAATAAGAAATACATTGTTAAAAATGTATAGACAAAAATTACTTAAAGTATATAATAAACAAACACTGTATTTGGAACATGCTGTGGAAATCTCAATCAAATCTAATGAGTAGTGTTTTTTTGTTGAAGGGAAATATTTTGTGTAAAGACAAAACCGATATCTATTATAATTTTTGTGAATTTAATTTTAAATGTTAGTAATGCTACGTCTACACAGAGTTAAGTTTGAGTTACCAGTACAGAGCTGAGTTTTCCCATTTAACGAGAAATAAACTCTTGCGTTACCAGTACAAAAATGTACGATTTAACTCAACTTAACTCATTATATATTCTGAGTTTTTATGACTCAATGTAAAAAGTGCCTAAAAGTACACTACAAAATAATATAAATGTATATATTCAGTGGTATTTTTCATGAAAGAAACTTTTTTTTACAAGAACTGTCAAAATAGAACGGCTGATTCGTTAATTATACAATTTATTTTTTTAACTATATGTTGTTATTTTCTTTAAAAAATGAGTAAAAGAACTTCGAAAAGGATTTGGGCAATAGTGGGGAAAGTAATTTTCATCCAAATATGGGCAGAGCTTGCGCATAGCAAGAAAAAAATGCATGTGTACGCAGAGACACCAGCAGCATTGTCGCCAAATTTAACTCAATTCTACTACGGTATCTCTGTGTGAACAACTTCGGTTAAATGTTAGTTAAAATTAACTTAACTCTCTGTGTAGACATAACATAAGTAAGGTAAAGGGGGCATTAAGATGCCAATCTCAATGATTTTTCATCGAAAATGCTTAAGTCTGTCATTAAGAAAAAAACATAAGTCTATCGCTAAGAAATATCCATGAGAAAAGCTAATTTAACGATTTTAAATATATAAATAATACGCTCAAGAAAAAACAATTAAAACTTGCAGTTCCGCAAATCTATCGATAGAAAAAGTGCAATCCGTGGACATTTCCATTCAGGGGTTGTTTTTCTATTTCTAATAAAAAAAGATGCAACACTTTTCCTCCGAATGTCGTCCGCACACAAGATACACACAAATCCCTCTACTTTTATATATACACACATAAACATATATATACACTTCTTTATATGCGAGTATATAATTTTTTGTTCCTTCCTTTTTCGCTATCGCAGCGAACGGATCAAAAGAAAAACTTCGAACAAGTTTCAAATAGTTTTAAGTGAACTTTAAAGATAAAAAGTGTAAATTAAATAAATAAAAATCAAACATTGTGTTTCATAACTAAAACTTTAACTTATTTTGAATAAAATATTTTACAAAAGCAGTTAATTGTGTAAAACAATTTTTCGGCATATAAAAAAATATATATAAAAAAGAAAGAAAAAAGAATTCAAGTTTTCGGCAATGGCTGCCGATGAAGAGCCGACGTCGTCGTCGACGACGATGTGAAAAACGCGAACCGAAGCGAGAACGAAACAGACGGACGACGACGTTTACTTCTATATGAAAAAAGCAATAAAGAGTCGTCAATCGGATTAATTTTGCAAATGAAATTTTTTGTTATTCGCAAACTTCAAGAATTTTTCTCAAATTGTGATAAATATGTGTTTTTGATTTTATTATATTGGAAAAAAGTTATTTTGTTGTGTTGTGAGGAAGTCAAGTAGAAGAAAAAGGCCGAAAACAGAATAAATAAATTATAAGCGAAAAGAAATAAAATGAGACATTTGAAAAAGGTGAACATTTTGTATAGAATAATTGAAAGAACGTAGAAACATATAAATAAGTAAAAACAAAAGTAGTTAAAACGCAGTGTAATAAAATTAGAATAGTTGTAGTTCAAATCATTTGTTTAATAATTGATTTGTTAGATCTTCGAAAGCATCTGCTTTACTTGTCGTAGCTTTGAAATAAAATTATCAATTTATTAGTGTGCGGAGGAGAATTACGACCACAAAACGAATTGTGCAAAATTTGTAAATATATATATATATATATGTATATCTTCGTCTGGCGCAGCGAAAACAGCCGACTGCGACGACAACGACGACGTCTGTCGATGGTGGCCATTTTTGTTTTTGCACTGCTTTGACATTTTTCAACACTTTTGTTTCATTAATTATTATTTAAATTTTTCTCCTTCGGATTGTGTTTTCTTCTTTTCTGTTTCTTTTCGAACGCCGTCTTCGTGTGTCGCCTTCGTTTATTAGATTTTCTTGTTGTTCCTCTTGTTCGTACGATAACAGTACGGCGACGACGACCAAACAAACGATAACGATGTTGCAGCCAGTGTTGTAGACAGCGTGAAAAATATCTAATTATCGATAAATAAACTTTTGCTTCTAGCAAATTATATAAAAAACAACAACGAATTATTCAGAATAAAATAAAAGAAAATAAAATGCGTTGGAATATTTTGATATTGTAAGTGTTGCATGTTGGTAAATTTTTGTTTTTTACACTTTATCTAAGCCAAAAGGTACTCAACAGAACCTGTGCAATTTATAATCTTTAAATTCAAATTGTATTTGTCGACACAATTGTCTATATAACTGTGAAGAAAAATTTATATTATTCTCTTTCATACTTGCCTGTCATATCCCAAACTTACTCTTCGAGGTCTTTGTTAGATACTTGTTTAACCCTTAGCTTGGAATTATGTTAATAATAGCACCTTTTTCCTAACCTCACATTAATTCTTCCAAACCCAAACCAGGGATTCTGCAAAGGGTAAAAATATTTGGTACGCTTTGTTTGCTTATAAGTTAGTTGAGAATATATTTTGTTAATATAACATATTTTGTGAAAATATTTTTTCTTTAAATTCGAATTAATAAAGTAGAATTTCCCTTTGTTTTTATTATTCATAATAAAAAGGATATTTCCAAATTAATGCATTACACTGATTTTACAATGAAATGTTGACAAAAACAAATTTTTCGTTTTAAGAAGTCATATTTGTACTATCAAGTAGATCTTAATAACCAAATAGGTACTTTTTTAATGTTAAATATACACTTTATAAACACTAAATTAAATGAAAGTTATTCTAAATAAAAAACCCTGTAAAATTATCGAGTTCGAATCAGTGGCAAAATACGTTTAAACCATTCAATGGATTTAGCTTCAGAGTTCATTTCTCAGTTAAGGCAGACATTTTTAATATATAAGAATTTTCTATGGTCTGTTGGGTATCATGATAATGTAGTTTAATTAAATTTAACTTTTAATTGTATCTCCTTAACCAAAGCAAAAATTGTAATATTACAATCAATATTTCTTTCAATCAGCTAGTTCTTGTTTACATTCAACGTTTAAGATGTATTCAATATTTTAATATAATTTTTTCTTATGTATTTTTGCAGATGTCCGCCGGAGCCCAACTGCAGATGGCACCACAGACGACGTCGACCATAGGCCATCATCATCAGTCACAACAACAACATCATTTTGCAACACATCATAATCAACAACAGCAACAACAACAACAACAACAAACACAGCCAGCGCAGCCACAGCAACATTTGCCACAACTGCAACAGCAACAACATTTGCAGCCACAAGCGCAGCAACATCAACTACAGTTGCAGCAGCTTCAATCTCAACAACAACAGCAGCAGCATATACCGCAACATCACCAACAGCAGCAACAGCATCATACACTAACAAATCATCATCAACAGCAACAACAACAACATTCGCTGCAACCACATCCATCACCACATCCTCAACATCAGCATCAGCACCAACACCACAGCGGCGGTCAGAGCAGTAATCCTGACTCGAATATGAGCACTGGCTCATCACACAGCGAAAAAGATGTTGCTGATATGTTGAGCGGATCCGGCATCCCAAGCCAAATCGGTTTACTTTCGAATAACGGGGCCCCACTTGTGGGCGGTATGATGAACAACGTTGGTGTAGGTCAGGACGGAATGGGTACCTCAGGACCCCAACATAATAGCGGCAGTGGTGGCAGCGGACGAATCGAGAAGCATCCACGCACGCCCACAGAAAGAAAACGCAAAAGAAAACTGCCGCCACCTCATGCAGATGACAGCGGTGGTGGCATCATCGGTAATGGCGGCAATGTTGTTAATGCTCCCAAATCCTCTAAAAATAATATTGGTTTCGGCCTAAACAGCACACAGCAGCAACAGCAACAACTAAACAAAGCCAATTTATCGCTAACAATAGGAGCCCAACAGTCTGAGCGCCTAAACATGAGTGGTAGTGGCAAAAACGCACGTCTTATGTCTCAAGCAGGTAGCGTCAGTGATGGAAAAAAGATTAATGATTACTTCAATAAGCCCAACGTAGTGGGCACAGCAGCAGCCACAAATAATCCAATGCGTCAACACAGCGGAGGCTCCAAGAGTCCATCGACGCAGCAACAGTCGCAGCAAGTGCAGTCAGTGACTGGCGTTGGTGCCGCTGCGGTAGCCAATAGTTATCCCATGTATCCACCTAGTCCACAACAAATCAATGTGAGTGGCGTGCAAACACCCACGACACAGCCACCGGAGTTTCACTACGGCGGCACGACAAACGCCAAGCAGCAGCGCCAGCAGCAGCAGACTTCCAATGCAATGGTTCCTCCACAAGCGCCTATGGTAGGCGTGTTAACGTCTAATTGCATCGGTGGTGGTGTGCCGGTTGGAGTTCCACCAATGTTGAGCAGCAGCGGAGTTGGACCACCACCACCTCCTATGCCACAACAGCAGCAGCAACAACAAGTACTTCCCGCCACCTCAGTAGCAAGCACAGCGCAACAGACGCTCGGTGTTGTAACATCACAGCAACTGGCAGTTGTAGCGCAAATGAATTCCTTAACCAGCGTCGGTGCAGCAGGCCTTCAACATGCCAGTGGCTTGATGGGCAGCGTTACCGGTGTTGGCCTGACCAAAACTATTGCAAAAGCTACACAAACTGAGCTCTCCAACATAGAGCTGCAGGAACGCGATACTGAAATCGAATCGAGTAAATCCAAGCTCGATGAAATGACAAGACTGTCCGATGATCAAAAATGTCAGATCGTCGCACATCAGAAGCTGATCGACCAGCACAAGTCGCACATTGCCAAGTGTATCGATGTGGTCAAGAAGCTGCTGAAGGAGAAGAGCAGCATCGAGAAGAAGGAGGCGCGTCAAAAGTGCATGCAAAACCGGCTGCGCTTGGGACAGTTCGTTAC
Organism: Tetanocera ferruginea; assembly: GCA_958299015.1. Lineage (NCBI taxonomy): Eukaryota > Metazoa > Arthropoda > Insecta > Diptera > Sciomyzidae > Tetanocera > Tetanocera ferruginea. The sequence continues at coordinate 3,478,066 of OY282643.1, read as the reverse complement.
GCAACGTGTAGGCGCTACATTCCAGGAGAATTGGACCGATGGTTATGCTTTTCAAGAGCTAAGCAGGCGGCAGGAAGAAATATCGGCGGAGCGCGAAGAGATCGATCGTCAAAAGAAGCAGCTGATGAAGAAACGTCCAGCAGAGTCAGGTCGCAAGCGAAACAACAACAATCAGCAAAATTCAAATTCGAATGATTCCTCGCAACTAACTGCTGGTTGTGATCGTCTATCAGGTGGTGCAGAGAGTGGTATTGGTGTTACCACTTCACTGGGTGGCGGCGGAGGTATAAGTGGACGCGGTCTAGCACGTTCTAATTCCACGCAAGCCGGACAGGCACAACTGCTACATAATGGTGGTGCGGGTGCAGCTGGCGTTGGAGGCACTGGTGCCGGGAGTAGTGGTGTAGGTGATCGTTTGTCTGATCGCGGTGGAGGCGGTAGCACAGGGCGCGGTGACAACAGCAGTAGCGGTGTTTCCGATTCAGCAACGTTCCTAAAACCAGATCCTGTTTCTGGTGCTTATACAGCGCAAGAATACTACGAATATGATGAAATTCTAAAGCTCAGACAGAATGCACTGAAAAAAGAAGATGCCGACTTGCAGCTCGAAATGGAAAAACTCGAACGTGAGCGCAACTTGCATATTCGTGAGCTAAAAAGGATACTCAATGAGGATCAAGTAGGTTTTTAATTTTAATGAAAATAAATTATTTCTTAAATAAACCTTTTCTATAACAGTCCCGCTTCAATAACCATCCAGTGTTAAATGATCGTTATTTGCTACTGATGCTTCTTGGAAAAGGTGGCTTTTCTGAGGTGCACAAAGCATTCGATTTGAAAGAACAACGCTATGTAGCCTGCAAGGTACACCAGTTGAACAAGGACTGGAAGGAGGACAAAAAGGCTAATTATATCAAGTAAGTTTTGACCATGGCATACACTCTTTTCACTTATTCACTCACTTGCTTCGATAGGCATGCTCTGCGAGAATACAACATTCATAAAGCCCTCGATCATCCACGCGTGGTCAAGTTGTACGATGTTTTCGAAATTGATGCCAATTCTTTCTGCACCGTGCTCGAGTACTGTGATGGACACGACTTGGATTTCTATTTGAAGCAACACAAAACAATACCAGAGCGAGAAGCGCGTTCGATTATTATGCAGGTAGGATGACGACTATAAAAAAAGACGCTTCAAAGAGCAAAGAGACAAGTTTTTAACCACTTTTATATTTTCCCTAGGTTGTTTCTGCGCTGAAGTACTTGAATGAGATTAAACCGCCCGTCATACATTATGATTTGAAACCGGGCAACATTCTGTTGACCGAGGGCAATGTTTGTGGAGAAATAAAAATCACCGACTTCGGTCTTTCCAAAGTAATGGACGACGAAAACTACAATCCAGATCATGGCATGGATTTGACGTCACAAGGCGCTGGAACCTATTGGTGAGTATGTGTGGGGAACAGGTAGTCTAAACAAAGTATTCTTTGTTGTAGTTGTTTTGTTTTTATTATTTGTTCAAAGTTTCAAGTGCAAGGAAGGGTTTTTTTTAATCTTCATTAAATTCAACTCATCCAAAATTAAGATAATTATTCTTCAAAAACTAAGCTTAACTCATATTTCTTACAGGTATTTGCCACCAGAATGTTTTGTTGTTGGCAAAAATCCACCCAAAATATCATCGAAGGTGGATGTCTGGAGTGTTGGCGTTATTTTCTATCAATGTCTATATGGGAAAAAACCATTCGGCCACAATCAATCGCAAGCAACCATACTGGAAGAGAACACCATACTTAAAGCCACAGAGGTTCAGTTCTCCAATAAACCGACTGTCTCCAATGAAGCTAAGGTGAGTTTGTGTATCAATATATGCAGTTTTCACAATATTTACCCACAACTTTTTAACAGAGTTTTATACGCGGTTGTCTGGCGTATCGCAAAGAAGATCGCATGGATGTCTTCTCGCTGGCTCGTCACGAATACATACAACCACCCATACCAAAACATGGGCGTGGTCAATCGCTTACACAACAACAGCAACAGCAGCAACAACAACAGCAGCAGCAACAACAACAGCAATCATCAACATCGCAGTCAAATACCGCAGGACAAACATCATTCTCCGCTGGCATGTTCGGTAATCTGAATCAGTCCAGCTCATCCTAGCTACTAACGAAGCGCAATTCGAATTCCTAATTAATGAATTCAATCGCCAAAAAGCAAAGAAACTCTAAAAGTATAGTAAAGGGTGGTGGTGGTATTGATGAAGTTGGAGGAGGTGGAAGAGAAGCGGTGCAACGTCAAAAGTCGCAAAAACAACGATTGTCTCACACAGGCCCTGCTGCGAATGCTGCAGCTGCTCCTCCAGACGATTTTAAATATATTTTCATCACCGATAGAGCTGCTGTGGCTGGTAGAGTTGATAACCAGCACCTTCTGGAAAACTCAGCAAAAAATCAAAATTTCAACCAAATAATAAATGACAAAAAACCCACAACAACAACATCCAGCACAACATCAACCAGAAGACACAGCCGCTTGAAGGGCGTTGCTGCTGCAGCCAACAATGTGCAGCAGCTGCGTGCCACAATGCAAAATTGTGGCGTGCCTGCCATCTTGGAAGAGCTCTGCAACCAGCTGCAAGCACAGCAACCGCCCCACCAACGCCACCACAGCCACAACCACCACCACAACAGCAACAACAATAAAAACACTGCCGCCAAAAAGCGTAGATGATGAGAATGATTGCTGCCCCCTTAACTCGACCTAACACACGCCCACGCCCACTGATGTGTTGCACTTTTATGTGTTGAGCAATTAACTCAAACAAACACTGACCAGAACAAAAAACTAGGTGAAAGCTAAAAAGAAAGCAAAAGGAAAAAACTAAAGTCAGACGACGTTTAATTTATGCAAAAAAGATAAAAAAATATGAAAAATTTAAATATGAATTATTATTAAATGTGATACTTACTCTTGAAGTTTATGATGTTATATGATGTTGATGAAGATAATCAAACAAGATTTGAGCGAAAAGTTGGCGCTGCTTTATTGTTGGCAACAAAGCCGACTTAAGTGCATGTATGAGAGTGATGCATGAGGTGTTGTTTTGCATATTTGCCCTACAAAATTTTTTTTTTTCTTTCAATTTTAAAATAATTTAATGTTTGGTACATATTGTTTTTTATTAACTTGCATGAGAAAAAAATAATTTTTTAAAATTATTAACTAAAAGTAGAGCATTACTGCAAATTTAAAGAAAGTTTTATAAGAAAAACAACACTGTTTAAAGCGCGTCAATCAACAAGCTGCAAGAAATGTAAATAAATGGCATTTCACAGTGACACTCTCACACACACACATAACCATTATTAATAAATTAATGAATAGTTATGTAGTAAGTTTAAAATTTGAAAAAGAATAAAAAGCTAAAAAATATTATCAAATTATATAGCAAGTAAATTAAGCTAAAGCTGCAGAGTAGAAGGAAGTAATTTTTAAACAACAACCAACAACAAAAACAGTAATGTATGTTAGTGCATAAACAACTAAAATTTCAAAAACAAAATGTAATACAAACATTTAAAAAAAGTAAACATAAGGAATGCGCCTAATTTTTTTTATTATTCTTAATTACCTTTATATATATAAATAAATATATAATAAACTATATGATATGAATAATAAAGTTAAATATTATTTTAGTTATGATTAATATTAAAAAAAGTTTAATCATAATTGAACTTTTACTCTATAAACCTAATAACAATGAATAATAAAAAACAAAAAAATACATACTAAAAATAAAACACAGTTGTAAGCAGAAGAGAGTAGACGAGGATACATAATTGTTCTTATTAAAATTACATACATATAGTAATAAATATATTAAGTTTAACTCTACAATTTAAAAATATACAAAATAAAATAAAATTTCAAATAACTACGCATAAGCATTAATGTTAAAAAAAACACAAGAAAATTTGAAGCAACAAAACGTAAAAAACCAACCAACCAACCAACAAACAAACATAGAAACCATCAGCATCAAATTGTATGAAAAACACAAAAAAACAAAATTTACAAATTTGTTGTTACAACTAGAAGTAATAAAAACAGCATTATATAAAAAAACAATTCCATGCATGGTTATCATTACTAAGGATTTCATAATGAAAACATACAGAATTTATTTCATCAGGCAACACGCGGTGTCGAATTGTAAATAGTCCTTAGTTGCTTCTTCGAATTTGTACGAATTCATCTATAATTAATTGTTGGCACGAATTTTCATTTATTCTGTTTTAAATATCAATGTTTCCAAGAAAACTTTCGAAAGCAAGTCATACTTTTATTTTCAAAATTTCGCTTGAATTTTATTCGAATTCATTCTTCTGTAGTGCTTTATTAATTTGATTTTAATGCTGCAACAAATCGAGTATTTAATATTTTCAGTTTTCACTGTTGATTGGTTTGCTGAAAATGCTAAATGTATTAAAAATATTTCTTTCATTACAAGCTTAAAGAGATAACAAGTTTTAGTAGAAAAACAACAAAACAAAACGAAAAACTTCATATATAAATAAAAATTAAAAAAAAAAAACAACAATTACAGCTTAAATGATAATATTTGTTGAGTATTTTACTATTATTATTATAATTATTACATTAATTATAAATTTAAAATTAATATATAAATATATATATATATATATATATAAATAAATAATGAAATAGCTATTATATAAATATATAAAATTAAAATAATTCAAAAAGCAAGTTAAAGAAAAGAGTTAAAAAAACAACTTCAAATTCACACTCCACAGAAATTTCAACTGAAAGTAATTGTTTAAATAACTATAAAACCTAAAAAAAAAGTTATTTAAAGTAAAACACGAAGATGAAAGAAAAAAAAACCAATTAAATAAGTTATACATTCAAAAATAAAATTTTATTTAAAACAATATTTAAAACAAAAAAAGCATTTTTTATTTATTTCTTTATGTTTAAACAACTCTAGGGAAGTCGTCCTTTGTTTATAGCGTAAAATCGGAAAAAATAGTAGAAACCAACGGGCACAATAAAAACGATTGTACATTGCTAGTAACCAACACCTGGTTTCCCGAATAACTTCTTTATAATTTTAGCATAAAATTTTTATATTTTTCTGTTGGACTCTTAGGTTTTTTGAAGACAAAAAGAATCTAGCGCAGGTGTCGAAATTTTTCCAAAAATATTACTTGTAGTATCGGCTACAACAATCTACATTACTCAAAGGGATGTTTTGTTAGCAACCTATATTTGTTACTTCTTGAATCATTGTTTGTTTTTTTAATTCTGCCGATTCAACAACATGCACATCGAAGTTTATATTATTTTGTACACTTTCATTTACACACAATTAGAAAATTAAATATTTTTAACTTTCATATATCTTAAAGAAAATTTGCAACTCAAAACACTACAAAATTGCAACAAATCAAGCCAAAAATAACATGAAAATCTTTAAAAAACGTTAAACCAAGTTTTCTTGTCTTACCTTTCGTATCTACTACAGACACGACACAGTTTTCCAAAAAGCAACACATTTCAAATAAATTATAAACATACAACAGCAATAGTTAAATCAAACCATCTAAAATAATTGTGAAAAATCATCACTTTCATAAAAAATAAAACCAAAACTAAAAAGACAAAAACACTTCAAATTTAAACTTTAACTTTTAAAGCAACAAGAAAACCGAAAATAAAATTAATTTTAATAAAAATAAAAACCCAAAAAAATCGGTTCAGTGAAATAACGCCCGAAATATTTTGGGCTTAAAAAAAATGAAATAACGCCCAAACTAAATAATGAAATAAAGCCCAAAATAAATGAAATAACGCCCAAATCAAAAAATGAAAAAACGCCCAAAATATTTTCAAAGAAAATCACTTAAAATATTTTGGGTCTTATTTCATAATAAAATAACGCCCAAAATTTGTATGAAAAATATAAATGTAAATAAATTCATTATGAAATAACGCTCAAAATCAAAAATGAAATAACGCCCCAATAAAATGAAACAAAGCCCAAAATGTTGGGCCTTATTTCATTACGAAATGTCGCCCAAATTTGTATGGACATTTTTTGGGCGTTATTTCATTTTTTATTTGTGCGTTATGTCACTGAACCAAAAAAATCATTAGAAAACAAGAAGCGTTGAAAAACATGAAATTGAAATAATTGTAAAAAAATTGTAATGCAGATAAACAAGTGCATCTAAACTTATAAAAGAAAAACAATGCTGGATGGAGCATAGACAACAAAAACGTAAAAAACAAAATAAAAAACATGCCTAAAAGTTGTATATTTCATTTCACAAAATAATGTAAGAAAACTAAAAGTGAAAAAAAAAAAAACAAAATATATGAATATAAAAAATATCGAAATAAAAACAAGCTGTTTCTATTAAAAGTATGAAGCTCACTGCATTAATTTAAGATTAAAATTTTAGGAAAAATTAAGTTGAAACAAGGTTCAAATTCAGGCCTAACGTGAATTTTAAATAGTTCGAAGAGAAGAAATTTTCGAGTTTCTAATATTTCTTATAAACAAAATTGAAATGAAAATTTTCAATTACAGTTTCAGCAACAGTGGTTTTATTTGAAAAATTAAAAAACTGAATTTTTCACATCGTAAGGAGTATGACTTGCGTTATAAAATCACAAACCATCGTTGTTCCGAGATATTTATTAATTTTAAACAAAATATATAGTTCAGGACATACTCCTAAAATATAAATAATTCATCGATTTTTTAATTTTTGTCATTCAATCATCTTTACTTGAAGCGATATTTAAGTAAAGAAAAGATAGAGTTACTTTAACGTTTCGGTTACATTAACGTTAAACCTATAGAGTTTCTTCAGGCTCACATGCAACTAAGTATGTACAAAAATTTTTCCATACGAGATTTGATAAAAAAATAGTTAAACATGTTTTATTTTGCTTGTATTTACAAAAATATAAACTTTATTAAAGTTACGTGTTATTTAAGAAACACAATTTAACACTCACACTGCTTTCTATTTTCTAAGGCTTCAAAGACAGCTTGTGCTACGGTAGCATCCTCGGAAGCCATGCCTGCAAATAAAAAAAAAATTATAATTGTTTTTTTCTAAAGCAAATAATATCATTCTGTTTACCCAACGATTGGAATAGCGTTATGCACCTTTCCTGCGGATAGGACTTTTTCATAATGACTACCCCAACTTCATCAACAATATCCGCTGGAAGACCCTTCAACTCTATTTTTGCACTAGCCATGGAATCAACGTAGACATGCGCTTTAGCATAGATATCATTGGAGATCTCACCGAAGTGTACCTGACCAGCGCCCACAGCTGTAAGAAGTCAAACTTTAATTTTACAATTTTTTCACAAGAATGAAGCAAACTTACTATTGATGTGCACATTACCCTGTTTCAACATGCCGTATTCTATCAGAGCCTTATCTGCAAAGGTGCCGACGCAGATGACATCAGCTTCTGCCACCGCCTCGGCTGGCGTGCTGGTCACTTGGACTTTGAGCGCTTTTGTTTTGCTATGTGATGCGTTGCGCAGATCCTCAGCCAGCTTGTCCGCTCTAGTCGTTGTGCGGTTCCATAGGTAAATCTCACTCACATCATAAGAATGGCACATGCCGAATGCGTGAGAGCGTCCCTGCACACCACAACCAATAATTGCTACTTTGATCTTACGTTGTTCAATTGTTGTCTTTGCACGATGAAAGTACAAATATTTGGTAGCAACGATCGAAGCGGCTGCAGTTCGCCAGGCAGTGATCTGAGTTCCATCCATAATGCACAAAATTTGTCCTGTTTCCTCGCTTAATAAAATAATATTGGCCATTATGTTGGGCAGAGTAGGACTGCGCTGTTCATTGCTAGAAAATGAAGTCACGAGTTTGCAGGCCAACGTGTTGTGTTTGGTGACGGTAGCAGTGCCAGCAGTTGTAGAAGGCAACTGATAGTTACCCACAAAGCAGGGCATTGTGAAGAGGATTTGGTTTTTATTTCCAGCTTGGACGAGTGTACGTGGAGGCTGAAATACACATGCTGCGTCAGGGTGCGACAGGTTGTTGGGATCGTCTTGGGCGGTTGCTTTCATTGCCTCCTCCACAGCCTGGTTGACTAGTGTCCAGGTGAGCACGGATTGCACATCTTCCTTTCCATATACTTTAGGCATGTGAGTCATGTTTATTTTTTATGCATTGACTATCCTTTCTGCGCTCCAAAAAATCACTAATTCCTTTGCTAACAAGTTATTATTACTAAAAAAATGCAAAAAGTTTTTCTCAAGTGGTTTGTCTTATCGTTTTAATAATTAAATAGATTCATAGTGACACAGAGATGGCGCTGCCTGTTGGTTTGACGCTGGGAATATATTCAGTTTACATCAAAAGCAAAGGCTACAACCATTAAAACTGACCTCGTCAACAATTATACCATATTTTGTGTGCCTGCTAACTGATGTGGTGAAAAAATATCCCTCACAGTCGGGTTACAGAAAATGTGAAATTCAGTAAATTTATGAATAAAATCAGAATATAATCAAGGTACAAGGCAGCCCTATACGTAATGTGTAGGACTTCCAATTCCGGGACTGAATACAGATTTCAGGATTTAAAAAAATTTCGGAATACAGTTAAAAATCCCGGGATCCTGGAATTAATCCTGGGATTTGAAAAACAGAAATACCCATTTTTTGTAAGAGAGACTTATTGTTTTTCGTCCCAAATAATTCAGTACACTTGTAAAGAACTTTCTAGCCGGGGTTAGCTCGCCGGATAGCCGGGGGTAGTACAAAAATATTTTTTTCCGCGTATATTAAAAAATAACAACTTAGTTAATTTTTATTCACGATTGAAGTCTATTTATTTTGTTTCTTCTCACAAAAATTCACATTTTATTCTTTAACATTTTTTGCTGCTTCTCGATTTCGTAGTCCATTCGCCTGTCCTTCACTGTCCGTCACTCGGGCTGACAAGAAAACACTGTTGACTATTGTCCATGTTCACTGGCACTCCTTGTTCACTATTACTCGTTCACTCCTTGTCCTTGGTCACTTTTTCAATCACGACTCACCGATGTGCGCTGCTTGCATGTTCACTTCAAAAGAGACCCACTGTCGGTTCGCTGACTACTTTTATCCTCAAAAAGGATAACGGGACTTTGCTTGTGTCGCAAACTTTACATCTGATCTCGACCTTGAATCTCGCATGCCTAGAACTAGCGGCAACCTTTTGCTCTGCTTGTTGCTGTTCATTGACCCCTGTATATTTTGTTATTGCCACTTGTGGGTGCCTAGAATGTATGTTGTTTGTATGTTTTGCTGCTGTAATCATACACTGGCTTGCTATATGTTTTGCTATTGTCTGATTGCGGGTCGCACAGCTACGTGTTTATTACTTGTGGATGCATAGAATGCATGTTGTTTGTATGTTTTGCTGGTTTTTCTTCATGCGACTTCGTTATGTTGTTTTGTTGTTTTGCTGCTGTGATCATGGTACTGGCTTGCTGTATGTTTTGTTATTGTTGGATTGCGGGTCGTACAGCTGCGTGTTTATGAACAGGGGCTGTTCATGGTATGACCGGGTATTTGTCCAGGTGCAGTTTATAGCTGCAGGGCGGGCTTAGGTTCGGTTGGGCCCTCTTTTTCGATGCGGTTCAGAGGAAAATGAAAGGCCTAAATTGGCTAAATTTAGGTTTCCTTACACACTTGGCCTACTTTCGTTAAAAGTTGCTGTTGCTGATTGGTTGGTCGTCATGTAAGCCTTCGGTTTGGCGTTTTAAAGAAATTTTGTGCGATTTAAGTGGTCAAAAAGGTCTTTTGTTGATCTTACTTTTGTTTTTAAGACAGCCCGACAGTGTTTGCATTTGGCAGTTTCATTATTTTCCTTGTGCACTAAGAATTAGTGTTGAGCGTCTGTCTTGCTTTTCTGCTTTGCTTTTATTTAGAATATATTCATTTTTTCCAATGAACTGTGTGAAAATAAAGACAAGACCAGCCAGCGTTTATAAATTCTTCCATTTCAGCTAAATGTATGGAAAGGTTCGGAAACATCAACCAAATCCATAAATTTGAAGGCTTCTGAAAATCCCGGGATTTCAGGTCTTATAACCCTGAGGCTTTCGGGACTGGAAAAAGTACGTGATCTCGGGAGCCCTAGTATTGCGTAAGTATAGTGGTTTTGTCACAACGTGTGTAACACCAAATCTGGTGCTTCTAGCGTATTTTTACCCCAAAGTTATCATAAAAAAAAGAAACAGTTTCGATAGTATCGTAAGTGTAGACGTAGAATTCCGTTTAAGTTTTAACCTCTTCTACTTTGTCTCTTTGGTCCGATTGTTTTGTTAATTTTGCACGTATTTTTATTGATCTTCCAAAAATTAACAAATAAATGAATGACACTCAATTATGGACTACTTATCGAGGCCAAAACAAAGAAAAAGTTAAATAGTAAGTATGATTAAATTAGCAAGCAAAAAGAAACAAGCAAAATTTCAAATTTTTTGATAATTTTTTTTAGTTTGACAGGTTGAGTTCATGGACTTAGTTGAAAAGAAGGCGAAGCAAATGCACTTTCCATTGGTGCCACTTTCGTCTCTGCCCGATATATAGTTTGCGAGCTACAATCAGTTTAACTACCAACTTCAAATTAAAATTAAGACCCAGATTTTTAAAAAATCGTATGTTTACTATATTTCACGCTGAGCACATGTCCTTTCCTCTCGTCTCTTTCTGATATTTAGTTTGCTAGCTACACTTTCTGTTCGATGTATAGTTTGCAAACTACACTCGCTAGTGCTAGTGGGATGTGGAATCCAAATTAATTTGCATTAAAAACAAAAATTAAAATTTTACGCCATCTATTGGGTAAAAGAATAAAAAGAAATATGAATCAACTCGTTTTTTTCATAAGAGTTAAATCTAACCGGTTCACAGATCCATTTCGTTAAATTTGAAAGATTGAGTTCATTGACTGAGTTGAAAAGAGGTTCATGACCTCTGGTTTCAAAATAGCATACTAGAACAGTAGTGCATACATAAACCCAATGCGAACTAATGCTTACAATGCTGCCAAAGCGAACCAATCAGTTCGTGCAAAACCAAAGCATACAAGCATAAACAACGAAAGAAAAACAAAGAAAGCAGCAGGCACATAAGCAGCTGATGATTGATTTTCTTATATAAAAACATGCATTTTTCTTCTTATATTTTACTATTTTGTGACTTTAATATAATAGTGACAAAATCCAAAATTAGATATTCATTCAGCGCAGGATATATCTGATATTTTAGTATATATATTTTCTTTGAACGAATATTATTAAAGGCTGTAGGTATATCCTAAAGTATTCGCCAAAAAAGTTGCCTAATGACCTTGAAAAAATCTGTTAAAACGACCCCATACAAACCACGCTGTAAGACGTAATTCTACGTGAAAAATCCGAAGAAACTTGCATGGAACTTATATTGCGACCAAAAACTTTAAAGCCAGATTTCTTAAAACATTGAAATCAGACTTAAGCTGCTATAATAAAACGACACAGATATATATTATTGATCAGCATCACAGCCTCAGTCTATTTGGCCATGTTCGCCTGTTTGTCTGTCAATTTGATTGCAAATAACTACACTTCTTGGAACGCAACTTAATCTGGGTAAGTGTGTTCGAAAGTCATATAAATGAAGAGTCAAATCGTGATATATTTCTTCTTAATATTTATTTAGGCCCAGGACATGTTTTAGCCCCTAAATAGTCCCAAGACGCTGTTTAAATATTTTTAAACAAAACCTTAATAAGTACCTAATATTTTATTGAATATTTCACTTAATGCCCAAAAATATTTTAGAGTGGTCAGATACTTTGTAAGGGGTAAAAAAATAGACAAAGACGATTTCGTCCAACAATATTGGTCGATAGGTCGAAATTGGCTCAGGGTTAATCCGCGGATAAGCACGATTTGCATTTCTTCATTAAATATTTTTTGAGTTTTTTTATATTAAATTAAAATTTTTTTATTTTGTAATAAACATCAGCTAGAACTATCAAAATGTCCCAAATAATTCGTTTTTACAAATGAGTTTGACAACCGTATATTAAAGAAATTGTTAAATGTGATATAAAAACTGGCTTACAGCTAATCGGAGTATTAGTGCTTAATAATCGGTTTAAAATAAACTGTCGATTAAAAATGTGAAGAAATTACTGAGTTTCAACTCTTGCTAATACTAAGATTCAGTGTCTAACCATAATCTATACCAAGTAGACTGTGGATTAACATGACTTAGAACTCGGTGAAGAAATCGGTCATAAGAGCTCTTCAATAACAATATTGCCGCCATTTAAAAAAAAGACACCATTTTTTTTAACATTATTTAATGTATGCTCAATAAGGTCTGAATAATAATTTCACAAAAATAGCTTGCACAAATTTTAAAAGATATGAATAATTTTGAGCACTTTGCAGTGTTGGTACCCCTTAAGGAAAAGCTTCAATAACGTTTAGACAATTTTTGATAAGCTTTTAACAAAGCTAAAAGAAAAAGTTTTCAATATGTTAATTTTACTTTGACTTTCAGACTAATTTAGACGAAAAGTTTATTCTAAATGTGAGCTAAAACTCAACGCAATACGTATGCTCTAATATTTTTGTTCTCTTGTCCTGTCTTCTCTTCAATTAGCACAGAAATTTATCACAATCTATGATAGACAGACTGACAAATTGACAAGCTTTCATGTGAAAGAACAATCCATTTACGACTTAAAATAGATTCAAATAGAGACAAACGATGAACATAGAAGGATGATTGGAAATGGACTGTCCGGCGAACCCATAAATGTTATCGAAGCAACTTATTTAATGGTCACTCATAGCACAAACTGAACTATGAAGTTTGGATAGGTAATTTATAGGGGGAGAAGGACATTTTATCAACTTATTATCAGCTAATAAAATTGAATAAAATTCCATAAAACAAGCTGCATTGAGAATGACATGTCTAGGAAGAAACAAAACAATCACATAAAGACAAGAAAGAGTTTCGAGTTCATTGAATTGAAATAATTAAACTAAAGGAATGCGGGTGTAGTTGGCAATATATGTACAAGTGAATTTCAATGTAATCATAACTTATGTCAGTTAAATTTTTTTTAGTGAAAAAATTTGTTTTCACTCTCCACATCTTCAGCAATTTGACCTAATGAAAACTTTCCAATAAATTGTAATAATTGAGCATATTTAAATCAATTAAATATCAAGGGAACTTCGACATTCAAGTTAACCCATTACTGTTCAAGTGAAAATTATTTCTATTATAAACTAAACTTATAGAGGAATTGTTATCAAGACGTGATCGATATTAAGTTTAAAAGGTCTGAAATATAAGAAGATTCGTGTTTCATTTAGTCACTATTTGGCATTAATGAATTTATAATGCCAATAATGAATGAACAGTTGAATAATGAATGAACAGTTAATATTTTATACGAGTATATGCAGAAAATTATAAAAAAAAAACAAAACAACCAAAAAGTTTTTCGCATCAGATTATTATAGCGTTACGAATTTGTTTTGAAATTACAGAAAACAATCGGTCACATCGAGCGTTGATGGGTTAACGAAAGCATTGTTGAATCTATTAGTTCGCTACAAGGCTAACGAATTTTACAGAAAAAAATCAAACACACATAATTTGAAATCGTAAAATTTCAATAAAACAAGTTCAAGTTGATGAGCAGAGCTCGAGTAATTTTGTCAATCATTTTTATAATTTAAATATTTGAGCAAATTGAGCAAATAGCACAACAAAATAGTTTACGCTAGACTCTTTTCTATTTATGTGTGATTTAGTTCCAGATGTTGACTTTCTTGATATAAAAATTTTTCAAAAGTTAACTTTAGGCCATGATGCTATAAACCATGCATTGACAGCTGCTTATTTTCTCATGAGAAGAGTACTGGCTGCTGTCAAAACCTATTGTTTGAGTAAAACACTTATTGGCCACATTTAGCGTAGTCAACTGTTGTGGCAGTGTATTTAGGTGAGCGATATCTTGGCTGAATGGTTTACTTCGTGAAACGTCGTGAAAGTTTTCAAATTGAATATAAAGGATATGCGCCCAATAGCTTTGCAAACTTACAATACATAAACATTTTTCAATTAAATGTGCATATTTTAAATTCTAAAGGACTAAAATAATATCTAATATTAGATTTCACTCTTAAAAAAATCATATGCTTAGAAATTTAAATACTTAACTATATGTTGCAAATTTTACCTCAGCACCACGGCTAGATGTTTATGTAATTAATTAGAACAGATTCCAAGAAAAAGTTTTGATTTCTGAACAGTTGAGACAAGGTAGCGTAAAATTAAAAGTCCGCTACCTCAACAGTTCTACTGAGCTCTACGAAAATTTAATTTTTGATAACGATTTGGCAATGCTGAGAACGCTGAATGTACCCATTTTATCATGATATTTGTTTATGAGCGCTGCCATGGTGTAATTACTAGGTGAACGTGACGTTTAAAAAATTTCCCCAGTTTGTCTTGGATTGTCAAAAATTTGCGAGCGAAAATGAGGAACAGGAGATAATTGTCGAATCATGTGTTTTTTTTTTTCTGGTTATACTGCAGCAAATGAGAACAAAGATTGAAAATATAAACAAGTGCAAGTGGTTTGACATAAATAAATTGTTTGTATTATAAATAATATTATGAATTTACTACAAAATTGTTAAATTAGTAATTTACAAACAACACAATGCAAAGGTTCCAACAAATAGATGGAGTCATTTTATGCATGATAGACAATCAGTGTTCGTCCATTTAACTGCTTAGCAATGGCGATCTGCATCTGTTTTTCCACAGCGTTTAAGTAATTTATTATCACCAAATTACGTTCAAATAATTACTTGCATTCCATAAATTATTGTTTTTTGTTATTAAATAAATACCAATCATTGACTATTTTGCATCTTTCGCTAAAAATCTGCAATCAGCTAATTTGTGACAAGAAAGTCAAAAATGATTTTTTTCCCAATAGAGAAAGGTGAAAAAATCACGCTCTCTATCTTTTTTCACCATGAGTGCTGTCATGATATAATAATAAGGTACGGTAAAGAGATTCACTACACCGACGTCGAATGTAAAAATTTCAAAAAACAGTTATACCATATCTTAAAAACGCATCCATGAAAAACTGCATGTTTTTTTTCTATGATTTTAAAGAATTACTTTAGTAGAAAACGGGGAAGTACATTTTTTTATTATTAGAAAAGTTATGCATCGGCTTTTTCACTACTTCACACATGCTGATTTAATGATGCAAGTCAAATACTGTTGATAGCAAAGAAATAAATTGCTTTATTGTGCAGAACAATTTTTTACAGTTTGAAAATTTATGAACAGTTTGGAATATAAAAATAAGTAAATAACAAATTCTCCTCAACTTTCGTCAATTTTTCAAATTAAACTACAACTTTTTTTGATATCGTATAAGAACATGCTGTTATTTGTCAACATTGCCATTATTGTGTGCTTTTGTAATTAATCGATAACTTTTTTCTAAGTAAAGATAGGTTAGGTTGAAGTGGCTGTCTCTTACGAGACACACATAGGCCAATTAGGCCCAGGGGGTTAATTTATTATATACTCTAGTAAAGTAAAGTAAAGATAGAGTTTTGAAATTTTGAATTAATAGAAGATTGTATATTACTATTTTTACATGCAGAGTTAACTCGCAGTAAGGGTTTTCATTGAGTTAAAAACACGGCGACGCGAATTCGATGCTACTTACATGCAAGACGTCGTATTGAGTTAGATTTGTTGAGTTTATTTAGAGCAAATTGTTGGCAGCTCAACAGACTCTTATTCTACAGACTCTTGCAGCCGTCATTTTTTTTATGAATAATACCATAATAGATTTTGACAGATAGTACTCAGCTTAATCCGAAAAAATTCATGGAGTTTTCTTGGGTTTAACGAAACTCAGCTCAACCTTCGTTTACATGCAGGGTAAACTACGAGTAAGTCCCGAGTTAACTCTGCATGTAAACACAGCATATAACGCTTCTAATTAAGTACTTTTTATAAAAATTGTTTGATTTAAAAATCAAAAACTACTTTTTTGTGTTTTAAATGTCATTTTTTGCAATTTTATACCTGGATACTTGTTTTTTTAAGTGGATACATTTGGATATATTACTGACCTTTTTATGGATACTTTTTTTAGAACCGTCGCGGCAACACTGTCGCTAATATTAATTTTGATATTGTACATCTATATGGTGAATCTCTTTACCGTACCTTGTTAATATATCATGAGCGCTGTCTTATCAGTTATAATTTTCGACAGATTGAAGTACATAGCCGACAGAAACGTCAATACTTCTGTTTTAATTTATTCACTTGTTCTAACTTTCAATTAATTGCGCCAATTTACATGCCTTTTTGTATAACTTGGGATGTTTTAAATTTAAATTTTTCATGTTAAAATTTAATTTTAGAAGTATTGTTAATTCCAAGCTGAAGTTTTTGCTTTTCAACATTGTTTTAGCTTTAATGGAATAGATAAATTTCACAAATAAATATTCGACAGAAATAGAAAATCATAAGATAAACTATGAGAAATACATTTTTTTAAAAATAAAAATAAAAGTTAACACAATGTTTAACATTTTGCAATTACTACCGGCCATTCCACTCCTTATGCTGGAAAAAACCAAACAAATTTAAAAAATTTTAATTTTTAGTTTTGTTCTTTTATATTTGTACAACTATCAACTTAACAAAAAAGTTTGAAAAAAAAAACATACTTTCAACCGGCCTTAAAACATGACAAAATAACTACAAGGTAGTGTTGACGTTTCTGTTGGAAACAACCATCTGTCAAAAATATAACAAAGAAGAGAGCGCTCACAATTCGCCATTGCATACAATTAATTTTCATTGGTCACATTCAGCGTACTCAACCGCTGGCAACTATTAAGTCAAAACTTGATGCACATAAATTTGAAGCTGCGCATTAAAATGCATTTAAAAATGGAAAAGTTTTTATTTGTCGGCAAAATTTCTATTAGTAATTGATACAAAGCTTGACATTTCATCAACTTGACAACTTTTCTGACACTTCAATACCGATAACAGCGCTCTCCGATGTGCCCCTATCCCAACAATTGACACCGCTGAATGTGGCCACCGCATATAACAATGAACAGCTGTTTTTGACACGTACAAGTTTACTTGCAGATGCGAAAAGCAACACTTATCAATGCTACCTGTATTTTTGTATCATGACCTTAAAATATACATGGTGGAATAATAAGGTGAGCATGATTTTTTCACCTCTCTCTTTGGGGAAAAAATAATTTTTGGCTTGCGTTGTCAAAAACAGCTGATTGCGGATTTTAAGCAAAAGTTGAAAACAATCAATGAGTGGTATTTATTTAATAACAAAAAGTATAATTACTTGAGTCCAAGTGATTATGTGAACATAATTTGGTGATAATAAATTACTTAAACGCTGTGAATTGTGGAAAAACAGATGCAGATCGTCATGGCTAAGCAGATAAATGGACGAACACTGACTGCGTATCATGCATAAAACGACTCCATCTATTTGTTGGAACCTTTGTGTTGTGTTGTTTGTAAATTAATAATTACATTCATTGTTCAATTTTGTGTGAAATTCATAATATTATTTATAGTATAAACAATTTATTTATGTCACACCACTTGCACTTGTTTATATTTTCAATCTTTGTTTTCATTTGGTGCTGTATAACCAGAAAAAACATGATTTAACACTTATCGCCTATTCCCCTCTTTCGGTCGCAAATTTTTGACAGTCCAAGCCAAACTGGGAAAATTTTTTAAACGTCACGTTCATCTAGTAATTCCACCATGAAAATATAGAATTTAAAATAGGGCTATTCCTAGTTTAGGGCATATAGCTTTGCAAATTTATGCCTTACTAAATATTTGCCATCAATCGTGAGCACACTTTTTATTCGTTGCCTTTTATTCCATTGACCACTTTCAGCGCACTCAACTTTTGACGCTTCACGTAGAAAAACATTCAGTGAAAACAACGCTCACCTGGGTATCGCCATGATAGAATAACAAGGTAGGCGCATATTGGAGCGGAAGTGGGCTAGATGTCAAAATCAGCTGTTCGAATTTGAGTTGTTCTAATTGTTGTTGTTGTTGCCTTTTCGTTTGACGTTTAAAGCACTCATAGCATTGTTTGTGTAAAACTAGACATTTGAGCAGCCATATGAATATGAGCCTACCTTATTATTCTATCATGGGTATCGCTACCACAACCACGGTTGCCACTTTGGTCATTTATGTCCAAATGTGGTCATTTTATTTAACCTTGGTCGCTTGGTCATTTTTTTCTTCATTTGGTCACTTTTTCTAAAGAAATAAAAAGAAAACCTTGACTCTAATTCTGATTTTCATCTAAAACTCGTTATATTTTCAATTGTAACGAAATCTTTAACATCGTTATAAATTCAAATATGTGTTATCATAAAGAGAATTCTAAAAATCTCCGGATATGGATTTTTAAACAATAAACCAATCCAAGAGAAATTTTGAGCCAAATGATAAGTGCAACTCCTCGCTTCAATATGAAATGGGCGATGAATACAATTTTTTTAATGTTTTGAAAACCGTTAAAAAATTTACTTGGAAAAGTTGGGAACCTCTAGAAAATATAATTTTCTAGACCTTACAAGTAACGCATATTTACAGCCTAAACCTAATTTCATGACACCCTTATCGTCATGACACATTGGTTCAATAGCTTGAAGGAGTTGATCTCAAAAAACAAGCATATTAATTTATCATAAAGACAGTATAGATTTTATGAATTAACAAAATTTTTAATGTAAATTCAAAAATAATAATCTTTTAGATCTTCTTTCTTCCGATGCAAACTTACCACAGTAAAAGTTTTAACAGTCTACAAACAGCTTATCTTGATTTTAATAAGCGAGAATGGAATGTGACATTGAATTAATTTTCAGATAAAAAATGTTTGTCATAAGTCATTAGTAGGGAAACTATTGAATGTTTGTTATTATGAGGCATCACATCGAATGAGAGAAAATAATACTTTTCATTCCGTTAATTTAATTTCAAGTTTCAACGTTTTGCTTTTTTTTTCCTTATAATGTAGAATTTTCTAATGTCTGTTTTCACACATTTAACTAAAAAACAATGTTTTCTTGAACAAACTAATTATATATTAGTTGAAAACACATTTTAATATGTATGCAATTAATACACTATCGTTAATTAAAGTTAACACACTCACTGAAAAATAAAAGCTAAAAATATACTAACATATTATCAGGATTCTGAGTTGGATTTGCTTGTATAGTAAAATGAAGCCGACAACTGAGTTAGACGCCCACAAAGATTTGCAACAAAAAATACTGCAATGTACATACATACAACATACTACATACATACGTGGATAATAATAATGCAATATTAAGCTATTTGCAATATAAGATCTTTTTGAGAAAACCAACAAAGTCCAACTCATGTCTGTTCAGCATAAATTTTATTTTAAATTAATATGATCTGCTTCCGTTTCCAATTCAATAGAATTTTAAAAACTTTGGCAGTTTTCTTTAAAAAATGTCACAACATTCGTTCGTATTACAAATACGATATGCAATCGTTTTGGTATCATTCGGATTGTTATTGCATAAACATAGCATCTGAATGCAAGTCATAAGATTACCAACGCTTCACTCATGCAGTTGCAATTTAACCTACTTGCCAGCCAAGTGCCAAAATATATACAAACAAAAGACACACATAACCATACATTTGTTTGTTAAGAGTATTTTCCAAGAAATGGGCAAAAATAAACTGTAAACAATTTATTGTAATAAGCAGAAAAAAATTGAACGTCATATTTTATTTTTAGTTAAAAGTCAACAAATGCTAATCTGTAAAAAAAAGTATAAAATTGATTACTTTTTTAACAAACAACAATTTAATCCGGTGAAGCCCTTCTGTAAACGTTTAAAGTTTTTTAAACAAACGTTATACACGTTCGACGTATAGCATGGAACATTGGGTTTAATTTAGTTAAACCTTAAACTGTTTTCTTCGCTGGTTTCAGTCATTTCCGAGTCTTTTTTCAGTTACAAAAAGTTGACATAAAAAGTTGTTTCTAAAAAAAATGGATGCATACAATTGCTATTGAAATTTGTGAGAGTATTTTTAATTTCAAAAAAGGTTATTGATATAACCATAACCATAATACCATAATATTCGAAATGAGGTAGCCTTTAACCAAAAAGATTTTGGGATGTTTAGGTCAAGCGACCTTACATTAGTTTATTTGCAAAGTTAAAATATTTAATACTTCTATTTGTTTAGTAAAAGTTATTCAACATTGTAATTTTGAAGTGATACTATTTATGACTTAACGGATATGGACTTAAAATAAAAATAAGTACGTCTCTATCAAAAGGAAAACAGCTACATATAAGTGACTCAGGCCTGAGATAGCTATTTTAAACTTTCTGATTTTGGTTGTTAATGCACTAGAGTTAATAATGAGTGCGATATGTTCACTGTTAAACAAATTGGAGTTATTAATTTAAATTGATTTAGAATTGATAAAAATAGGAAAAAATTGCACTAGCAAATGAATTGAAAGTGCAATTAAAAAACGTTAAAAATAAACCATTTGTATAAAATTGAACCGGACTGTCCAATGAAACAGCAACGGTTAATTATACCTTAAACCTGAAAGGTCAGGGTATATTAACTTTGTGCAAACGTTTGTAACGCATAGAACGAAGCGAGTCCGGTATAGAAAAGTATATATATTCTTGATCAGCGTCACCACGTGAGTCGAGCTATCTATGTCCGTCCGTCCGTCCGTCCGTCCGTCCGTCCGTCCGTCTGTGTGTTGTCCGTATACACAGGATAAGAAGAAGGAGTTGAGATAATTGGATGAAACTTGGTACACATGGTCACATATACCCAAGGATCTGCACTATTGAATATTTTTGGAATCCGCCCACGGACACGCCTACCTCCCGTACAACGCGAAAATTGAAAACTGCATAACTCAGCTCATAATTAGCCTACAACAATAAAATTTGGTATGTATGTGTTTTATATTAACACAAAAATGTCTTTGAAAAATGGACGTCATCCGCTTACGGACACGCCCACCTCCCATACAACCCAAAAATTGAAAACGCAATAAACAAGCCTCTGTTTAACCTACAGAGCTAAAATTTGGCACATATGTTTTTTTTAACAAAACAAAGACGGTTTTGAAAAATGGACATCATCCGCCCACGGACACGCCTACCTCCCATACAACGCGAAAATTTAAAACTGCATAACTCAGCTCATAATAAGTCTACAACAATAAAATTTGATATGTATGTGTTTCATACCAACACAAATATGTCTTCGGAAAATGGACGTCATCTGATCACGGACACGCCTACCTCCCATACAACCCAAAAATTGAAAACGCAATAAATAAGCATGTGTTTAACCTACAGAGCTAAAATTTGGCACGTATGTTTTTTATGACAAGACAAAGATGGTTTGGAAAAATGGACTTCATCCGCCCACGGACACGCCCATTTACAATTAATTTTTTTTTTTTTTTTTTGAAAAGTGGGTTTAGGGTATTTCATAGTCGGCCTAGACCGACTTTAGACTTTCTTTACTTGTTTTTCTTCAATATTTATTTTGTCACCTTCAAAATAATCACCATCGGAGGTAATAGGCGTTTTGCTACCTCTGCGAATTCTTTTTGATGGAATCAATAGCCTCAAAATGTTGTTTTCCACGCAGCTTCAATTTGAATTTGGGGAAAAGGAAAAGTCACACGAGACATATATGGCGAATATGAACGATATTGACATAGTTTTTGTTTAAATAATCGCGTACAATGGATGATGTGTGAGCTGGTTCTTTATCTTGGTGCAAAAACCATGAATACTGCTTCCATAATTCTGGCCTCTTTCGCCGAATATTCTCGAGCAAGCGTTTAAAAACACTTAATAATATTGAGTGAGCGTTGACCGACTGACCATGTGGAAGAAATTCCGAGTGCACGACACCTTCAGAATTGAATAAAACAGTCAAAATTACTGAAAAAGGGTGAAGAAAGCTTTCAACTGATGTGCGACCCTCTTTAAACAATTTGTACCGATCAAATGCCTGCGTTCTTTACACAATACAAATTTTACTATGTAATGGTTGGCTTGGATGCAGATTTCTTATTTTAAATTATAAAAAAATGACCCAGAATCTTCAAAATGAATTGAAATATTAACATAAAATTGAGAGCTTTGTCTACGACAAAGCGAAGTATGAATTCGTGTTCTCGTAGTGCTCCTCTACTAGAAACAAGCAGCTGTTTATTCGATAAAAAAAAATTTATTAAATTTATTTAATCTTCAGTAAGTAATAAAACTGTTAAGGCAGCATCAAAGTCTAGAGGTACAAAGTTTTTTGTGTTTTTTTTTTTTAAATTCGATAAAATAAAAACTAAAACTAGCTTATCAAAGTAAGTGGACTGCATAAACCACAGAGACTACTGATGAGTCGAAGTAGCGTTCGACGAAGCCATGGTCTAGTCTGCTCGGTTTGTTCTGCAAAGAACATTGTTATTGTAGCAACCTGTTTGGCTTCAATAAATTATTTGGCATCAAGCTCTAAATATAATTCTTGAAAAATATGTTTTTTTAAGAATTATAAACTAATATAAACAATTAAAATGCCACACTTTTATAAGTCATTAAATACAAAAAAAAAGTATTAAAAACAAATTTTAAATTTAATTCTTTAAACGCGTGTTTCTCGAAACTACTTTTTCTAATACGGTTGATGTGATTTCTCAAGTTCTAATGAACCGATTAACTTTAAATTTGGTGTGAACCTTGAATTTGGTGTATACATCCATCTATGGTTGAAGCTATGATTTTATAAATATTTTATTTTTAACTATATTTGAAAAATCTAAAACTTTGAAAAAAAGGGTAAAAAACTTACTTTTAAATTTCAAACAGCCGCCATTTTGTAAAAAATGTTTTTTTAATTTCCGTACTTCAGACCATAGCGACATTCTTACTAATTAAGAATCTGTTTTTCTTTTCTTTTTCTGATCACTAAAAGGGTTAGAATCATGTCAACAAGGACGCACCCTTATTTTTCAGCATCTCAATTTACCAGCCTGCAATTTTTTCAATTGGCTCATTCCATACAGACGAGTGTGACGTTTTGACTACTTTATCGTGCTGAAAATGGTATTAACCGGTTAAAATTTTACTATCCGGTATTTTAGAAGATGCCCCAAGGTTTCAAAATGCTTAAACATAATGCAATTATTTATACTAGTTTAATAGTTACAATCGCTTAAACACCTGGGACGGGTGTGACGAGCACAAGTTTAAAAACTAAAAATTCTGATTTTTACATTGAAATTCAGTCCATCTGCCACAATTAGGCCATTTTTGACTTGCATATATTCAAATTTAATATATTTTCTGTTGAAAACCAGTGAAAAATATTTTAAAAAAATGGCGATAACCATTCTTTTTTAAACTTTTAAATGGGACGGGTGTGACATAAGATTGTCCCGGGTGTGACGAGTGCGAATGATGTGGAAATTATTTATAAGAACTTAATGGGTATAATAACCATCACATATTTTTGATACTAAAATCAAAAAAATATGTTTTTAATTAATGTATTAATTTAAAAAAAAAAATATTTTTTTGCAAAAACTTTTTTGCATGAATTTTTTATCAAATTAATACCTATACAAATAATTTCGATTTTTTAATAAATTTATAAAAAAAAATATTTTTTTGCAAAAAATTTTTTTGCATGAATTTTTGATCAAATTAATACCTATACAAATGATTTCGCTATACATGAATTTACAAAACTAGATTTAAGCAAAGAATTTATTCATATACTTACAAAAATTTCATTATTAGAAAAAAATTTTGAAAACCATTCCGGGTGTGACCAACTTCGTGTAACGGAAATGAAAAATTAAAATCATTTATTGAATGAAAAAAGTTTACAAATTTATGTTAAACATCAACATCCTTACTTTAGGAAAGTTTCATTCTTATCATGAGCCCATGTTGCTTCTTATGAAAACTATAGCATTTTTCTGGGACGGGTGTGACACTGAAAAAACACTCAGTTTAAATATTTTTTCTTTGTTAACGCAGTAACCAATCCTTGTTATAAACTGTTCTTGGATAATATTGTTATCTTTTTTAACATTTGTTAACCTAATTTTTTTGAATGTGCATCAAGAGATGACTGTTTTCAACGTTTTAAATCTAAACAAAATATTTTAAGTTTTTCTTAACTCGGAGTTTGTTTAGTTAAATTGTCAAAAAAACATAAAAAAGCATTAAAACTAAAAATAATTTCGCAACAAGAGTAACTTAAGACTCCATTTTAATGCGAGAACCAAAAATTATTTCAATTGAAAGCATTTTAGAATTCGTGTTTCCGTTCCTCATTTGTATGGAATCAGCCAATTGTCAATTTTTATACTTTATAAAGAAAAGTATGTATATTCTTGCTCAGCATCACCACCTGAGTTGATTTAGCCATGTCCGTCGGTCTGTCTTTCTGTCTGTCTGTGGACTCGATAACAGCCGTAATTTTGAAGCTATCGTACTGAAATTCGACATTTAAGCCTTTTTATAAAAAACTAAGATCAAGTTCGAGAATGGGTTTAATCGGATGAAAACCACACCTACCTCCAACACGTCCCCAATTATGAAAACTTCATAAAGAAGCAAATAGTTAAGCTACAAAATGTTAAAACTTAAGTGTGTTAGAAAAATGGGCGTCATTCATCCACGAACCCGCCAACCTCCCATATAACCCCAAAATTTAAAACTCTATAAAAAGGTTTCTCTTTAAGCTACAGGAAAAATATTTGATACATTTGTATTTTATATCAAAAATTAGAAATCAGAAAAGAATTCAAGAAAGATAAGATCATGAACGGGATACGAACCCGGGACCTCTGGATTGACAGTCAAAAACGCTCGACTGCCGCAATTTTGTTTTTCATTATAACTGTAAGCCTGTGTACATTTCTTAATTCCGTGCTATTAAATGTCAGTCCTCTGCAAGCAAAATAGAAAATTTCAATAATATTTTTCGCAGATTTTAATAAACTAGATGCTCCCCCAAATCATGCTCCAATAGTCACAGTTAGGAAATATTTATTATTTTAATTTTACATTATGTGTGTGTCAATTCCACAGTTGAGTGGATATGTTTAAAATTTGACCTTCAAAGGTTATTCAATTGATTTATAGAGTAACAATTTTTTAGTTTTTGATATACTTTTTACAAACATATTATAATTGGCCATGCAATAAGAAATGACAATAAGCAATGAACAACAAAAACAAAATACCGTTTTAAATTCAGCAAATTCAGTGTGACGCAACAGTGCTTTTTGCGTAAGTATGTAACTGATAAGCATCATACAAATACATATTACATTCACGGACATAATAACACATTCACATATTGAGCGACAATGCAAACTAATCGACAATTAATCACAACTTCATGATTTAGTTGTGACACAAAAGATATTTTTCTCTGCACTTTTGTT
Source organism: Tetanocera ferruginea (assembly GCA_958299015.1). Classification (NCBI taxonomy): domain Eukaryota; kingdom Metazoa; phylum Arthropoda; class Insecta; order Diptera; family Sciomyzidae; genus Tetanocera; species Tetanocera ferruginea. Next base: position 3,452,344 of record OY282643.1, on the reverse strand, counting down.
GTAACAACTTGCTTTAACCAAGCACCAGCTCAAAGAAGTCTAGTACATTTTTCGAATAAAAGTAGTAGAAGTTGTTGTCAAACAGCCACGTTAGTAAAAACAAAAACGACCGTCAGTTTCGATTTCAGCCAAATTATGAGTAAAAGAGACCGCTATAGCAAAATGAAGTCAGCATGAGCGAGAGAGTAATACATGCTTAAAGCGTGCGTGTAGAATTAAGTTGTGAGTCAAAAGTGAAACAAGCACGTTTTCAACTAAGATCTACTGACCGAACGACCTACCGACCGCCGAAACAGCGACCCACAATAACCGGCAAAATGCGAGTGCTTGCGTACCCAACGAGCAAGTCAAACGAGTATCTGGATACATTCTAACATACATACATATATATATGCTTGACTACAAACAGTCAACAATGGCGGTGGTGACAGAGTTAAACTTATATAAAAAACAAAAAAAAAAAAACAAAAACATCAAAACAAATCTGAATGAAAGGCAAATAAAATCAAATAAAATTCACCTCAATCTCAGACCCACAGTTGAGGCACAAACGCAAAACGTGTCCGACTCAAGTCCTCACAACCAGCTGTTGAAGTTTTTAGATACTCAGTTGCAGATACTTGCGCGCGTATTTGTCGCATATTTATGAGAAACAAAAACAAATCGTATATTTAACGTCGTCGTCGTTGATTATTTTCTGAAGTTTCAGTTGCTGCCGAAGTTTTCAATCGTATGGTCGTTATTTGTTTCGTGTACAGATTGTATTGGGGCAAAATAGAAAAAAACAAAAAAAACAAAAAATAAATATTAAATAAAAAAATATTAACATATTTGCAAAAGTTTAATATATATATTAAAATTGGTTAACGCGTGCACTCAATGTATGAAAAACAACAATTAAGGGTTTTTCGAAAAGTGCAACAACAGGTTTTCGATAAAAAAGTTAGTTTGAAAGCTAAGCAATTTTTTTTTTTTATGGACTTTGGCTCAAAACATAAAATTCATAAATAAATTATTTGTAACTCTGTAAAAGAAAAAAATAAAAAGAAAACAAAAAAGTTGTCAAGGCTTGGAGAAAAAAAAAATATAAGCAAAAGTTGTGCCAAAAATAAAAAGAATGAAAAGCGGTTTACGCTGAATGTTAGAGCCAAGGCGATGGGGGCTCTAAACCTTAAAGCTGCAAACAATGTAGCTGCCAAAATGAAAATGGTTGTTCGTCTAAATATTTGTTTTATTTTTTTGTCGGTATATTTTTGTTAACAATTTTGTTGGAATAACGTGCCTACCAAACAACTTAAAGTTGCTGCAATACCAACATTAACAACAAAAACAACACCAACACCATCATCGCCAACATCATCAGCACTATTAGACAAAGACTACAAAGACAACAACAGCTATAAAAGCTGCAACAACAACAACATAAAGCAGATACCAGCAACTAACTTGCTTTATTACCACAGTTAAAACGAACTAACTTTATGCTTCATTCATGTTGCTTGCAAACGAATCTATTACAAGGTAATTCATTGATTTTATAAACGTTTCTTAGTTGCTTCTAAGTTAATTCTTGTGTCTTAATAAAACAAAAAAAAACAAAAACAACGCCAACAACATGCGAAGAAAAAACTCAATTAAGATATTTTAATATGTTTTAATGGAGACAGAACATAGAGCCACTCAGACCGACATGTTGCTGTCGTTTACTTCGTTATGGGAAAAAGTTATTTCTGTGTCTTTTGTTATTCTCGCTTAACCCCCACCCTCCTCCTTTATAAAGCATCACAGTTTTTTGCGTTTCAAAAATAAAAAACAAGAATTTAGCTCCACATTTAATATCACTCTTTCGTCATGAGCATATTTGTTAATTTTTCATAAAAATGTAACGAAATATAGCTGTTAACTATTTCTTAACCACAATATTATTCAGTTCATATAAGAACAGGTTGTTTATCTAAATTAGCTATAATCTTAAATCATGTCAAGCAATAGTTATTTACATTAAATAATAACTAGCGCATCCAAGAGATGTTGTTCTGCCTAAAATAACTGTTCGTATCGAAAGTGATTTTATTTTGAATAGATCAAGTTTTAAATTTTTTGTTTTATAAAAAATAAAAGTGGAAAATAGTGTAAATCAAATATTTTGATAGTTAGTTAATATTTTAATAGAATTTTGTGTTTTTGTTTTGGGCGAAATGATTATTAGATCTTCGTTCTATTTTTTTTCGAACTTAAAAATTCCTTGAATTCCTTGAAATTACATGCATCAATCTAGAATTCATTGACTGCCGATTTATTATCTGAGCTATAAAAATATTACCTATTCTGTAATTGTTTTTGTGATACATCAGTTTGTTGGCCATCTACAACTCGTTTTATATGAAATTGTTACCAACTCTGTGACCTAACTATAAATTAGAATTCTGTTTCGCTTAAACATTACTTTTTTCAACACGTAATTCACCAGTTTATAAAACGCGTTACAAGTCAAAAGAGAAATAAAGTGAACAAATTTTAAAAAAATAAAAACGCGCCATATAATAATAAAAAAGTTATATTTTGTTATATTTTCGAAAAATTGAGCCAAAAACCCGAAAATTTTAGAATTTATTTTTTTTATTTGCGTTCATTGGCATTGTATTTTAATAATTTGAATTGCTTTAAAACTAAAGTTTCAGTTAAAAAATTATGTCAATATCGCAATTCAAGTCTGAGTTATAAAAACTCATATACGTTGTTTTACAGACACTGAAACTGTTGCCACGCATTTAGAAGACGGTGTGACGTAGCGCGAAAGGTCAAACCAATCGGTGAAGAACATCTGGAGATGTGAAAAATTTCCCATATAAAATATAAAAGTTCCATACAAAGGAATCGTGTACAGGTTTTTGCGATTTTTCACATTTTCAACCAAATTTAAAAAAAAAATTCATTTTTCTCTTCCTATAAACCATCCTCTCAGAAATATCAACCAAACAAAATGCCATCTAGACCCGTTGAGCAGTTCACGACGTAAAGATGCTGCCGGCCTAACAAAGAAAACACGATTTTTGCCAAAACCATTGTTTATTCTTTCACATATTCCCCTTTTAGCTCGATACACTTATCCAACGATTTTCTTACATTGCCATGTTCTCTGAATAGTAAGATTTATAAAGATTTCCGAAAAATGCTCCAGTTTCCAATTCGAACTGTTCATTCGTCAGACATCTTCTTCTCTGGAGCTACTTTTTAAGTTTGGGAACAGATAATAGTCACTGGGGCCAAATCTTGAGAATAAGGGAGATGAGGAACCCAGCAGTATTTGGCACCACTTGTATAGAACTAGCGATTTCCCTAGATGTTATAGGAAGGGGTCAACTGCTACCTTTTACATTCCCATTCCCTAGCCACTACACTAGTGCTCTAGGGCAAAAAAACAAAAAACCAAGGCATTGAGAAATCGATGCTCAGTGAAATTTGTTTGTTTTATTAAAATTTTGTATTCATGTTGTTCAAATGAAATTAAAAACCAACAATTCCGAAATTGTTGCCATGAACTATATCAGCCAGTTTCATAATAGGAGAACGTAAAAAACATAAAACAATAAGCAGTCCGAGCTTGAAGTTAATTCAAATGACCCGTCTGTGCATTACCTATGGTCAGAAAAGTAGCTAGTATGTATAGAAGAAGTGAAATTGCTAGTAACAATTAGGCAATTGGTTACTCTCAATACTAGCGGGAAGAACTTCGAATCTTAACACGTACAATTTAACACATGGTTTCGATCGGTTGTGAGCTGGATTGTCTTGCAATTGTCTTGCAAAAAGATGATTTTTTTTTCTACGGTAAATGGGGCTGTTTGTTTGCGATTTGTTTTTCAGTATGAGTGGCTGTTGATTGTTTTCTTTTTCTCAATTAGTCGATGAACAAAAATTCAAAAAACAGACGGCAACACCTTTCTGGCCGTTTGTTGAGTCTTCGGTGGGACCTACCCACTTCTTTGGTAATTCCTTCGGTTCTGGTGCATAGTGGTGGATCCATGGTTTCGTCCATGGTCACTATTTGTAACGAACGCAGCACCCATCTTGCAGTCAGCTTTATCAAAACGAAATGTTCATGGAAAATTGAAATAATGAACCCACCTGATATGCCTACGGCTGTATCTTGCTCACGCACTTTCAATTTTGAATTGTCCAATACGAAATTGTGAATATTGTGAATACATTCTGAATTGGTTACGGTTGGAACTTCCCCCGCGTGTTTATCTTTTGTGCTCATTCTACCTCTTTTGAACTCTACAGTGGAATTCCCAAAGCGCTAAACAATTATTTTCGATGTCGTTAGCTTGCAAAAACTGTTATTTTTTATTAAAGTGGCACGCACAATGACCGATATCAATAACGATTATTGATCGTTAACTTTTTGTGAATTCCGCTACAGCAATCCAAAATTGTACGGCTGAATACGGCGGAGCAGAGTCATCTTAATATTTATCGAATTTTTCTTTTGTTTCGAATGTAATGTAATGCTTAATCAAGGCAAGGAATTCTACTTTATACATTTTTATAACAATACCAAAACTTGTTTAACTTAGAACACAGTAACGTCTCTATTCATTGAGAAATCGATCTGACATTTATGGTGTGTTCATGTGAAGGTTGCCATCCGTCAATTCCTATAAATCCTTATTTTTCCTAATTCATAAAATGAAAATTTTAAAATTAAAATTATTTCTTAAAAATTCCTTTCCAAATTATATATAAATAGCCTTTTATCTTCAGTACTTTTGAAGTTATAACAGCTAACATGGTGCAATTTCTTTTTTTTTTACATAAATTAACCTGTATTAACAAATTTTTTTCTTGTTTGAAATGACCTTTGAAATTTCTTTCTTGTTTGATTTGCGGAATACAAATAACCAAACAAATAGTTTTGTCCAGCCAGCTTTGGTGCAGCATCTTGAACGACTTGGTATTTTAGATAAATTTTAACTTTTTTGCAGGAAGCTAGATAATAATTTTAAAATTCTTGCCTTAATACAAAGTATACTATGTATATAAAAAACTTGTTAAAAATAAGAAATAATTATTAATTTTAATATATTTTATTCAAACAGCTATTTACACAAGAAATATGTAATACTTTTCGATTACAAGTTAATAATTCAATAAAAATCTAAAATAAATCTTTTTCTTGGCTGAGGTTTAATTTGAAATGGAAAAAGTTTAATTTGAAATGGAAAAAGTTTTTTTTTGAAATGGAAAAAGTTTAATTTGAAATGGAAAAAGTTTTATTTGAAATGGAAAAAGTTTTTTTTTGAAATGGAAAAGTTTAATTTGATTTGGAAAAAGTTTAATTTGAAATGGAAAAGGTTGAATTTGAAGTTAAAAACCTGTATCACTACTGAGACAAACATTATTACTATTCGAAAACATCGCAGCTTAACTCTTCCAGCTATAAAACATAACTAATTTAAAAAAAAACGCAGTGAAAAAAAAATTTAAGACATAATACTAAGAGATATTTCAGAAATTAATAAAAGGTACTTACAGAACACTTACAACATCGATTTATAACACCTTTAAATGAAAGAAAAAAAAAATTTTTGATGCAGGACCTTCAGTAAAGTTGTCTTTAGTAAAATCCAATTTTAGAAACAACAATACGACTTAATATTTATAGCAGGGGGTCAAAAACCCCTTTGAATTATACAAAGTAGTCTATTTCTAGTAGGAAACTCTGGGTGATATATTTTTTTTGCTTCTACAAAAAAAAAAAATCATCAACATCTTATCTATAACTTTGCAGGACACCGAATCTAAAAGAACCTGCCGTAAATATTGGAAAAAGAAAATTTCAGAAATCGACAAAAAATTTTAATTTTAGTAGAAATAGTTTGCTTGTGGCAAGTCTTCGAATGCTTCAGCAACAAGGAAGTTGAAGAAGAAACAAAGAAAGTTAAAATTTTTTTGTCCATCACAGGTCTAGAGATGCCTAATCTATGAGAAAAATATTGTGGGATGCCTTGGACAAAAACAGTGGCGCAAAGTGTTGGTAATGATAATAATAAAGAAAGAATATTTACATGAAATTTCTTTTTTTCAGATTAATTTTTAAAAGTTTTTGTAGCTAAGCTTATAGGAATGATTCCCAGTATTAATAAAATAAATAACTTTACATAAAAATTTCATGAGCAATACTTTAGAACAATTTATATCTATCAGTCTATGAAGTATTACTGGCATTGTTTAATTATCACCCTAGGTTTCTGTATTCAAAACTCTGTCACAGCATGATTCTACGTTTCTTTCTAATTCATTTGCTGTTTCTAAATAAATTAATATTTACGGTCTAATAGTTAAAGTTTATACCAGGAAAGTAAGTGGAATCATCGCTTAGTTATTTTAATGGACTGAGCAAACACTTGCCTTAAGATAAAATTCAAATGTTTCACTATCTATTAGATTAACCCAATCTTTCTAGTTATATATCACAATGTTATACATATTTAACTTTGTTTTAGAAGTTCAAATGCTAAGCCGTATTTTGGAATTTTTCCAAACTGTGGTATGAATGCTTAAAATTAACAAAGATGTCATAGAAAATGTAATATTATTTAATACAAGTCATTATATTTATTTTGATTCTTTTGTTATGTTTTAAATACCTCTCTCACAGACACATGTTTTCTTTTATTCTAAAGGGTGTTTTTTAAGAGCTTGCTGATTTGAAATTTTAAGACATAATACTAAGAGATATTTCAGAAATTAATAAAAGGTACTTACAGTACAATCGATGTTGTAGATTTGTAACACCTTTAGATGAAAGAACGCCAACATACCAAAAAAATTTTTTTTTAAAACCGTTAAAATTTTTGATTTTGGAACTGCATTTTTGGGACAATTGACATTTGAGGAATGCATAAAAGATAATTTTGGTTAAAAATTTTTAGTTTTGAGAAAATTCAAATTCGACCAATTCATAAGCTTCTCAAACTAAATTTCAAATTGATTAAATACACGGTAAAAAATGTTGGACTTGTTTTTAATCCAAACTTTGGTTTAAAGGAATTTTTAATCTTAAAAGTATTATTTTTTATTGCATATTTATTTAAATTTTTTTTAATCCGAAAAAGTTTAAGTTTAAGACTATTTTTGGACTAGTATTTTCAGGAAAAAGTATTAATGTTATTTAATAGCTGAATTACAGTGCAGCAGTGGCAGTGGTAGCATCTGTGTCAATGGCAACGGCAGTGATCAGCTGTTTCGTATTTTACTGCCTGAAAAATTACAATCTAGCAGTGGCAGCGTCAGCATCAAAAGCAGTGAATGTGGAATTTTTCTTAGTAGTTTAATTATTCGCAAGTTGACAGTGAATTTAGAAATAGGGCTAACCTTGGCAGTACTGCTTACTACCACGGCTGCTATGTAAGTTTCACCATTGAACAACAGTATTCCTAAAATAACAGCTGATCAATGCCACTGCCACTGCCGCATTGTATTCAGGTATAAGATTGAAAACTACTACTGCTACGAAATTTAAGCTAAATATAATTCTAAATGTTGTTAAAGCATCCGAAATTTATTTTTAATTAAATGAAACAAATTGTTTATTAAAATCTGAACCAAAATATTATTATATACATTATTACAGTGTTTAAACCTTTGTGGATTAAATAGTAATCCTTTTCGGATTACAATTTTGTAAACTTTTTTTGACTGAAATCTAATCCATTTTGGATTATAATATTTTAAACTTTTTGTGGATTAACAATTATTCCTTTCTTTAAGGATTAAGAAATGTTAAACTTTTTGCGGATTAAAAATAAATCCTTTTTGGATTGAAAAATTTAAAAATTTTCATTGGATTAAAAAATAATCTTTTTTTGGTCGTGTCCTATATGTAATCCAAAAAAGTTTAAAATTTAGTCCAAGATTTTCAACCGTGTAGCGGATTTTTGTACAAAAATTTTATTTCTGATTTAAAAGGTTGGGAACCCCCTGAAGCGAAATCACAATTTTTAAAAGTGGTTTGCACATCTACAGCCTAAACCTGATTTAATGACATCTGAATCGATAAAATCGGTCCATTGGTCTGGGAGGAGTTGAAGTCACAAAAAAACCTTAGCCTATTAATTATATAGATATAATTAATTTATGATATAATGATATAAATTTATGATATTATGATATAATTTATGATTAATGATATAATTGTTTTACGAAATTCCCATAAGCGGACATCTCTACAAACAATGGGTAACCATCGGTGTCCGCTTATGGGAGCTTTCACTGTATTTGAATACCAGTTTCTGCATGGTAATCGCTTAAGAATAACAGTAGACTCTCGATACAACATGTAAAATCAAACTTGTTGATTCTATATAATTGCACGTTATTTCATTAACTTTTCTATAATATCTAAAATAAGGAAATTCAGCTTCACTCAACTGTTGAAGTTCATCGTTCAGTATTTAACGTAAAGTTTTTATCTAATAACTGTGGTATTTATCTGACGTTTCGAAATTAATATTTGCCAAAAAAAAAACAAAACAAAAATAAAAATACCGTCTGCCTAAAGAAGACCATTGTAAAATCAGCATTTTATGCCAGTCATTAGCGAAAGTTTTATTTATTTTTGATTTGTTTTTTATTTTTTGTGCGTTGTCTTATGATCATAACTTTTGTATAACCATAAATTTTGAATGGTTGTCAATGGTTACCAAGTTCCACATATTTCTTCTCATTTTTTGTTTTGTTTGTCATGCGAATCATATTTTGTGACCTTCGGAATGATGTCATTGAAAATGCGTTCATTTCACAAATGTTTTAATTTAAGAGTTATTGAATTTAAAATTGTTAACCTCTGACCTCGTCATACCTAGCACAATGAAAGCATTAGGAGAGCTTTGCTTACGTTTCGTTCGTGTATTTTTTTTTGTTTTGTTTGAACTTAATGAACAATTGCTTCGTTTTCCATTTATAACATCAGATGCAGCTGTATTGTTAACTAGAAATGGCTGTGTTCACACATTTTATTGTTGTTATTTGTTTGTTAATGTTGGTGTATTCGCTGTAACTAAACCAACAGGTTGTTGTGATTGCAATTCTTACAATAATCATAGTGTGGATGTAACATATTAAAATACAAAAATTTCTATAAACCATCTTGATGAGATTGTTTACTAAAATTAAATTAATATGCATAAATAGATACATTTGTATTGATAAACAAACTAAAATATGTATCGTTAAAAAACTTGTTTGTTAAAAAAAATACTGGAAAGACTGCCTTTAAATATATGCAAATACTGTTAAACTATTTATTAGTTAGAAAAAAAAAAAAAAACGAATCGAGGAAATAAACGAAATAGACCAAGTCTTTTTATGCCAGTTTATATATTTCTAAAAGGGCAATCTTTGCTTGATTGTATTATTATTACCTACTATTATAAACCAATCAAGATTTTTTGTAATGATTTATTATAATTTTAAACAGTTTAACTTAAATCATTCAAGGAATGTAACCTCCAAATAAAGTTATTATTAAAAAAAAACACTAAATTTTATTTATGCGTAATAATAACTTTTCGTGGTGACCGTGGCAGGCAGGTTAAGTGTGTGGCTTAGCATGCCCGGAGCCCGAGATCGATGCCCAGTCGCGGCAATAGTTCTTTTCAACAAAAAATTTTTCTGATCGGTCACCACCTCTCTGTAGACAATGGCGGCAAACCTCAGAGAGTCAATAATGCCATTTAAAGCTTCTTGAGAACATGAACTTAAGCCGTTCGGAGTCGACATAAAACATGTATGTAGGTCTAGTTCTCGGTCAATTATGTGCAAACTTTTAAATATTTTTTATTTATTTTATTTTTTATTTAACACACAACACAATTGATCATTAGAAGGTCGGTCAAAGTCCTTTGAAGGCTGAAATGGCAAATTTGCTTGTTTTTGTTTTTTTAATAATCACTTTTCAACATGTGTGTTTATTAATGAAAATTACAGAGTTGATTATCTTTAAACATGATCAATAAGTAAATTCAATCATCCGCATCCAATGATATGCATGCGGTATATAAACAAGAAGGTGTCTTAAGATAACTTAACTGTGTGCAATTCTCCCTCTTTTTTTTTGTATTTTGCTTTACTCTAGTATTCTTATTGATGGTTTAATAATGGTATAAATCATTATCTATAAGTAATGACAATATTTGTGTGATTTTATGATACACTGGAATGTATTGAATGTATTGCATAGAGGCAGCCACAAAGTTTTTTTTTAAATATTTTGAAATTATTACAGTTTTTTTTTATTCATTTTCTCTAACCATATTGATTGATAACACTGTGCGACACCATAAAATAACTGCAAAAACTCCAATGATTTCTGATAGCCATTGGTCTCATAGAACAAATCGTCTAAACAATTTTTCTGGGTTAGCTCAAATAACCAATTTTTTTAAGGTTACATTTTATGCTATAAGGCTGTAGTTAATTTCCTTTTAATCCTAATCAAAGCACAATTTTGATGCAGGACCTTCAGTAAAGTTGTCTTTAGTAAAATCCAATTTTAGAAACAACAATACGACTTAATATTTATAGCAGGGGGTCAAAAACCCCCTTGAATTATACAAAGTAGTCTATTTAGGAAACTCTGGGTGATATATTTTTTTTGCTTCTACAAAAAAAAAAAATCATCAACATCTTATCTATAACTTTGCAGGACACCAGAATCTAAAAGAACCTGCCGTAAATATTGGAAAAAGAAAATTTCAGAAATCGACAAAAAATTTTAATTTTAGTAGAAATAGTTTGGTTGTCGCAAGTCTTCGAATGCTTCAGCAACAAGGAAGTTGAAGAAGAAACAAAGAAAGTTAAAATTTTTTTGTCCATCACAGGTCTAGAGATGCCTAATCTATGAGAAAAATATTGTGGGATGCCTTGGACAAAAACAGTGGCGCAAAGTGTTGGTAAAGATAATAATAAAGAAAGAATATTTAATTCGATTAATTTTTAAAAGATTAAATTTAAAAGATTAATTTTTAAAAGTTTTTGTAGCTAAGCTTATAGGAATGATTCCCAGTATTAATAAAATAAATAACTTTACATAAAAATTTCATGAGCAATACTTTAGAACAATTCATATCTATCAGTCTAGGAAGTATAACTGGCATTGTTTAATTTCCACCCTAGGTTTCTGTATTCAAAACTCTGTCACAGCATGTTTCTACGTTTCTTTCTAATTCATTTGCTGTTTCTAAATAAATTAATATTTACGGTCTAATAGTTAAAGTTTATACCAGGAAAGTAAGTGGAAAGCATCGCTTAGTTATTTTAATGGACTGAGCAAACACTTGCCTTAAGATAAAATTCAAATGTTTCACTATCTATTAGATTAACCCAATCTTTCTAGTTATATATCACAATGTTATACATATTTAACTTTGTTTTAGAAGTTCAAATGCTAAGCCGTATTTTGGAATTTTTCCAAACTGTGGTATGAATGCTTAAAATTAACAAAGATGTCATAGAAAATGTAATATTATTTAATACAAGTCATTATATTTATTTTGATTCTTTTGTTATGTTTTAAATACCTCTCTCACAGACACATGTTTTCTTTTATTCTAAAGGGTGTTTTTTAAGAGCTTGCTGATTTGAAATTTTAATAAAACACATGCCAAATTATGAAATGGCCAAAAAAAATTTTTTATTTGGTATTTATTTATTTTGGCATTTAACATTTAATTATAATTTCGGGCATATGGGCACCACGACTATTTTGCACAAAGGTCATTCTGGAGGTCCAATTTTCGAACACCTTTTCAAGCATTTGAGGGCGTATTTCAGCAATGACACGTTGAATATTGGTTTCCTAAGCGTCAATCGTTGCTGGTTTATCCACATAAACTAATGACTTCACATATCACCACAAAAAATAATCAAGTGGCGTCAAATCACACGAACGCGGAGGCTAATTCACCGGTCCATTTCTCGAAATAATGATGTCGTTGAAATATTCTTTCAATAAGTCGATTGTTTCGCCCGCAGTATGACAAGTGGCACCATCCTGTCGAAACCACATTTCATCCACATCCATATCTGGAAGATTTGGCAACAACAATTCATTGATCATGGTTCTGTATCAATTTCCATTCACGGTAACGCTTCGTCCTTCCTCATTTTTAAATAAATAAGGACCAATGATTCCACCAGCTCATTGACCGCACCAAACAGTACATTTATTGGGATGCATTGGTAATTCTTGAACGTTCCACCATAAAGAACGTGGCAACTACGTTCTTTATGATGGTCTCAGACGGACGATTATGTGCACCATAAAATTCACGAAGTGCTCTATAAACATTTTTAATTGAACACAGTCTTTGAAAATAAATTTCCACGATTTGGAAGCGTTGTTCTGGAGTTAACCTATTCATGATGATTTGCCAAACAATACTGAGTAGAGACGTCACTTTAAACTGTCAAAACAACTGCCAGACAATAGAGTAATCCATATTGAAAAAAAACCTCATTAAAAAAACACTCTTTATAACTCTTTTATTTTTAATTAATTCAACTATTTGTTTTTTTATAATTTATTACTTGTTGTAGGTGTTTTTAAACTAACAACAAGCAACATTGTTTAGATTTACTTGTAACGCAAAGTTTTTCAGTTTCAGTTTTCTTAAATAATTTTTTTTTTCATTTCCTATTCATTAGAAAATAGTTTAAATATCCGATTACTCATCATACACTGGAACTAGTACTTGCGAGATTTAGTGTATAGTATAAAAAAAACCCACACAAATATTAGTCACGTAAGTGTTGAAGCCTCTCTCTCAAGTGTTGAAGTTATGCTTTGTCAACTTAGTGTGTCCCACAAAATTGTTGATATTTACTTTGAATAATTTATTTATTTATTTTCTCTCTGGACACTATTAAATCTTGAACTATGAAATTTGTAATTACTTGATGTTATAAAATTAATAACATAAACAACACTGTTTATGATTAAAATTTACTTTTTAAGTTTTTATTTGTAATTATTCCTAATTTTAATTTAATTTGATTTAATATGCTCCGCATGCCAAAATCTATTCTTATATGAAATAAAAAACAATAATTAAGTGCTAGATTTGTTTCAGGGTTACAGCGGAACGCTTAAAGTGCAGTTAAGTGCTTCTTTCTGCCATGCGGATGACTTAAAGAAAGTCATTAAGAAATGAGTCATCACGCAGTGTAAAAGAAATCGTAAGACAGCAATCAATTACACGCCCATTTGTAGCATATGAACTAGTAAAGAAGAATAATATTTAGGAGTATCTCGTGACCCAATACTCCATATAATATGTATATATCAAGGTAGTTCTGTTCTGTGTTAAACATCTAAAAACATCTGAAGATTTGTGGGTAAATAAAGAATATATCAAGCAGTAAAGGAGTAGTTTTGACATTTTTTAGACGCAGATGGAATGTGCACTTTTTTAGGCGTAGATGAAATAAAAAATTGGTCTTGCTATTTTCCTATTATACCTTCTATAGAAAAATCGATCGGTAATACTTCTTAAAGTTTTTTTTAAAAGTTTTTCTTTCTTAAAGTATTCCTGGAAAATACCTTAAAGAATCCTTTCATTGAAGGTCTCAAAGAGCACTTCTAGAGAAGACTAAGGAAAGCATTCCTCCCAATGACATGCATATGTTCAAAGAGCCTTCTGGGTATGACAGTGGAAGGGATGGAACTCACGACTTTCCCTTCCACTTCACCTTCTTTTGGAAGCACTTTTTTTGCTGGGCTGTTTTCAATTTTTTAAATTTCTTAACAAAAATTTGACAGAACGATTGGTCAAAAGCTTTTCTCCAATGTGCTGAATTTTATTTAGATATTTCATTGTTACGGTATTACCAGAATATTAGTAATAAGGTGACAAAATGATAACAAAAGTGCGGTAACAATTGATTGTTATTGCAGTACCAGAATAGAGCTGGTATTGACAACATTTTTTTTAAAGTACAATTATTTTTTAATTTAATTGAACTGTCACTGTTCAACTGTTTATTGTATTAATTGTATTAAAATTTCGGATTATTGTGAAATTTTGCTAGCCAATTTTTACTAAAATGTTTGGAAAACGCAACGAATTTTCTTCACTGAAGTATTAAGCATAATAAAATTTTAGCAGCGAATATTTCAAGTTTTTAAAAGATTTAAATATCTCAATTGCTTGAAAATAGTGTCAACTTTAAACCCTTATTAAAAGTTCTTTAGACGTAAACTTTTAAAACACCGAAACATGTGTAACAAGCATTTTGGGTCAACCACGAGTCGAATCTAGATTATTGAATTATAAGCATTTAATTTTTCTGAGTGTACTAGTAATCTTCTATTCTGTTGTGCGAATAAAAAAAAAATTCCCAACATGAGTTTCATGATATTCATGCATACTTATTTATTGTGTGACAAATACTTTCACAACTTTTTGTTACTCAGAAAACGTGACGAAATTTGTCATTTTATCATTAAAAGAATTCTAGTTTATAACAGTTCATTTTTTGTTTTTTAATTGTTTACTTTTAACTATACGACGTTGCTTCACTTCCAGAATTCTGTACTAAGTTGAGCTCTTAGAAACTACCATCAACAGACGTGACACTTCTGCTGAGAGTAGTTAAGAGGTTAATTTAGCTACAACAACTTAAATATATTCAAAAAGAAACCATCTTTTTTATTAACGACAGATACATTCTGTTATCTTGTTACTCATGCAAGAGATAAAATAAGATAACACAATCATGCAAATTGTTGGAAGAGACACTTAATTATATTGTCTGTTTTCTGATTTCTTATCATAGGCAAATATTTAACAAAAAAAAAAAGTGTTTAATTTCACTCTTGCGAAATCGTAAATGTGCATATATAAGCATGTTTAAACTTATCATGTCATAAAAAATGTTATTTATAACAGATACCAATGAGAAATATATATGCAAGACAAGTTTGTAACCCATCAAAAATGGCGGTTGTTTCAAAGTTAAGAATAATGAAGAATGATAATGTACTTACTTCTTACTTGATTAAGATACTTTTATGTAAATACGGACACGATTCCAATAATCGTGTTTTTATTTAACATTTTAAATTTCTTTACTGACACTATCAAATGCGAATTCTGTTCTTTAAATAATTCTGTTCTAAATTATATCTAAACTTGGCCATATTACAAGCTTAAAGAGATATGCAAGTACTCAATATAGTTTAAATAGTTTATTCTGTACCACTGTATAGAGGTGTTCCGGTACTCTTAAGATTAAAATATGGCCAATTTAATCTTTTATCTCTGGAAACTTTTGAGTTGCAAACAGAACAAATAAAACTAAAACAGAGCTTTTAGCAAAAATTTAATGAGTTCTGTATCAGATTATCGAACCGTAGATATGGCAACCATATTATAATAGAAACTCTTATAATATCGTTGATTCATACTTAAAAAAACTGCTGTGTCCTGTGTAGCAGACTGAAAATTTCTGTTGTTGCTCGAGAAAAGAACACAAAACATGTAACAATTTTTCAAATTTGATTTTAAAGGTTCGATTTTTTTGAGAACGCAAAAAGTCAAGAATTAATAAAGAGTGCGGAAAAAATTCGGATTTTTTCGAGAAAAGAAAACTCCATAAGAATTAAATTCTATTTTTGTTTCATCCAAATTACATATTAAATATATTTAAATAATATTAATTGACATTTGAAATTGCATCCTGCAGTTAGTGAGAAAAGTGTATTCACTAACACTAGCACTAACAAGTATTCTTTTTTCTTTCTATTGAATAAGGTTGTTGTTTCGAGGAGAGCTGTAAGTCAGAATTGTCAAAAAACACTACGTCTCAGTGTTGCCAGAGAGCCAAACTGAAATTTACCACTATTTGGGAAAGAAATTACCACTTTCTGAGAAAATTTACCTTATTCTAAAAAAATTACAAAATTTTAAATGATTAACAGTCGTTATAACTCACTTCACTACCTACTTCCACAATAAAACATTTCTTTGCTAGCCTTAAACAATTATTTTCTTCCTTTGATTACTTCTAATGTAATTGATTACTTCAAAACATTTGATTACTTCTTATGTCTTGGTGTGTTTCAACAATTTCCTTAGTTTTTAAGTTTAAATTTGCAGCAAATCAAAAATTTAAACAATCCTACATTTGTTATTTTTTGGTACAAAAAGGGACTCCCAATAATAAAGGACTGCTTGTGAGTACGTTGAGAGAGGAAACAAAAGTGCAAAAAACTTAAAATATTTGGAAATCTGAAAAATAATTATATTGCAAAAATTTATCACTTTAAGACAAAAATTACCTTTTTACCTCTGCCCAAAAAATTAGTCAGAAATTACCTCATTTAGGGAAATTTACCTCAATCTGGCAACAGTGCTACGTCTAGCTGAAAGTCAGAAAAGAGATATAAATTATTTTGTTTTGATTTTGACAGTTTTGACTCAGGGACTTATTTATTCTACCATGACGGGTGCCTCTGAAAAGTTCTCGTTTATCTTTGATTTTGACAGTTTTGACTCAGGGACTTATTTATTCAACCATGGCGGGTGCCTCTGAAAAGTTCTCGTTTATCTTTTAAACAAAATTTTTTTTTAACTAAATTTCAAAACAACAAACGAAACCTAAAACTATTCTTCAGATATTTAAAAAATGACTTTAAACATTTACTGCAAATTTATTGATTGATGACTTGATTTTGTCAATTCTATCTGATAGTTGAAAAACATAAAAATAAGCCAGAATCAATGCTTAGATGCGAGCTTGTAAAATAATTGAATAAGAAGAAGCGAATACACTGTAATCGAAATTTATTATTCTCAAATATAAAGAAGTTGTTTTAGATACAGTCAATGGCCAGCTCTAATAAGGGCTGTGACATTTTATAGTCTATTGCGTGCTGCGTTATTTTATTTTTTGTTGACAAAAGGAGTTGATTGAGTTCTTATATGTAAGAGTAGGAGTGAAAATAATTGAAAATATATTTGTGGGTGTTGCCTATTTTATTAACAGTATTTCACTATACTTCTGCTTGTTGATATTGATCATTATCGAACACTGTCACAGAGTATAATTTAAGGGGAGCTTACAAGGAATACATTTTTTAAATCAATAAAAATTTTACTTTTTCAACATAACAAAATAACTGCCATTGAAGTTCTTAATCATTTGTTAGAAATATTAAACGATTAAATAAAGAATATTATTAAAAATCATTCAAGTTTAATATAGTTTGAGAACAAGAACAGCCCCAATAAATTATTGATATTTGAAATTTTAAATTGACATTGAAATAAAATAACAATAGCAAGCAATTTTGTTAACATATTAGAGTTTATCGATTTGTATGGGAAAAATCTTACCTCCTATTCTGGTACCAAAATTAAATAGTACATGAAAAATCCTGTCGATTGGTACTTTGTGTTTTTTTAATTAATTTTGGCGTCCCCCGAAATGCATTTTTTTTAACCAACTTTTGTACTGGAGACCCATTAAATAGTACATGAAAAATCCTGTCGATTGGTACTTTGTGTTTTTTTAATTAATTTTGGCGTCCCCCGAAATGCATTTTTTTGAACCAACTTTTGTACTGGAGACCCATTAATGGTTGATTTAAAAAGAAAATCAATTTTATCAATTAATTCCTTTCATATAAAAACACAGAACTGCAAATTTTCATCCCTGTTGACAAAAGAAATTTTTTATCAATAAGTAGTATTTTTAGTGAGTAGTTTTTACACAACTTAGAAACTTAAACAACAAACTTATTGGAAAAAACTGCAATTGAAGTTTTGAGTTAACTTTTATTAAATTAAATAATACTTTCACATAAATCTAAAGCAAAACCTATCAGAATATGGGGGCCTCGGTAGTCGAGTGGTTAGCGTACTTGACTGCCAACCCAGAGGTTCCAGGTTCGAATCCCGGTCTAGCCATGAGATATTATATTCGATGAATTTAATTTCGGAATGAGAAATTTTCACGCTTGTCAATAAATTTACAACTGCCAATCACAAGAATAAGGCTCTAAATCCACTTCCATAGAAATCGCTTTAAGATTTTGAAATTTTAGGTGTTTCAAGTTTTTTTTGCAATAAATCAAATTAGTTTGAAAATAATGAGTTCAAAGTTCAATAACCCCGAATTAAGAAGAACTTAACACATGTTAACAATATGGTGGCTCATTGGTGATGAAAAATTGCAAACTAAACCCAAGCAAACGAATATTTCAGGTTTCTATACCATAGGTTTCAACTGAGATTTAGTAACTATAACCAAACCATGTTTTGACTAAAGACAGAAAATTAGATTTCATTGTAGGAAAAATAATATAGAGGCCATTTGTTATTTTTTATAATTTTACTGCACAAAAATATAAAAAATTTTGCACAGTTGTTTTTAGAAGCGAAATAATGCGAATTGTGAAAAAACTTTTTTCATTTTAATTGCCGTCATTTTTTAAGGTTAATTATAACAGCTGTTTTTGTGGCAGTTTAAAGGTTTTAATCTCTCTTACCTCTTCAAATACTCTTATGACTTGTAATTAACAGCTTTTACTCGTTTAAATTTAAGCCTTTCGATACCCGATGTTCCTCATAATTATGACAATTGATATTTTAATATGTTTCAAACCACTTCTAATGCATGCTGTTGCCACCTGCAATGTGATTTTCTCACCAGTCATTTATCGTTAGTTGTGAACTCTTTTATTATTCACAAGAATATTTCAAGTTACTTAAATTAAAAATTTTTAAATTTAAGACATACGCATTTAATTAATATTTCTTCTAATAAATAAAATAAGTGCCAGTTCATGCAGACGTTATAAAAAGTTAAATGGTTTTTACAAATTTAAAGGGACAAAATGTTTTAAGAAAACAATAAAAAAAAAGAAACAAATCAATAATAATTAAAATGTGTTCGAAGTGTGTTTTCCTAAGGTCAAGTCACATCCTTAACCGTAATTTCATAGAAAATATTAGCGTGGGAAACATTACTAGGCACGTATATTCCATGGGAAAACAATCACTGGCTGTAATTAGGTAATTTAAATAATTTATATATGTATGTATCATTTTAAATCACACAAGAAATCAATAAAAATACATTGACTTGAATGTCCTTAAAAATTTAAAATTTTCTACAACGTTCAATGAGAATATTTATCGAAAGTGTCATGTGAGTTTTATAAAAACAAAAGTATGAGTTTGTATGAGACAAAGAAGAAAACAGACAGAGAAAGAAGTTATCGTTGCGTTTAGCTGTTAGTTGTTATACAAACAACAGGACCTTCACTGATATTCTTACTATTTTTAATTTTATTATTCTAGGCATTATTCTCGGCAGAAAATGTAGTCAACTTTGTTGGCACGTATGTTATGATGTGTGCATGACGAAAGGTTTGGTTAAATCTTAATACAGTATTGAGCAATATTGCTGCCTGCTGTTTTTTTATAATATAGTTTTTCTGTGAGTATAAAAGAATTAAAATTAAATTCATTGAAAACCTTATTATATCTAAGCTCTAGACACCGACAGCTCTGATGTTGTAGTCTGCCGTCTAAGATCATTATTAGTGTCCGACCGAATATTCGGTTTCGGTTTGGGCCCTTTTAATCAGTTTCGGCAACACTAAGGGAAAAAGTTATGTAGTCAGTACAGAGACAGCTATGTAAAATCTATGCACTGCTACTTGTATGAGAACGCAACGAGAGCAGTATTTACTGAGTAAAGGGAGCGTGTACTGACTACATATGAATTTATTCACTTTTTAAAATTAATAAAAAATGTATTCAATACATAATGTTATGTGTTGAGTACATAGCAGACTTCAATAGATACAAGCAACGTGTACTCAATCAACGTGTTATGTAATTTTTTGCAAAAACTTTACTCAATACATAAAATATAGACTCAGTACACGTCCCCCTTATACGATTGAAGTGACACATTTATTCAATACATAACATATGGACTCAGTACACGTATCTCTTGCACATCGGCACACGATTTTGCTGTTTTATGTCATTCGTTTCTTGATTTTCAAATAAGCAACACCTCTAAAGCCTCTAGAAAATCAGAGCAGGTATGAGTTTATCCACTGTACTCTAGAATAAAAGCGATGTTTGGATAAGAATTAAATGGCTGGGTTTCTATAAGTAATTGCCAATTATTTTGTGAAATCTAGTCATTTCTTTATTAATTGCATGTGTTGAGAGGATGATTTACGCACAGACATTATGCATGTACTCATTGCATAAAATTATGTTTTTAACATATGTAATGAGTAAATGATATATGTACTCATTATATAAATGTATGCACTAAGAATATGTAATGCGTAAATTATGTATGTACTCATTACATACATTATACATTTAAAATATGTAATGAGTAAATAATGTATGTACTCATAATATAAATGTATGTACTCCAAATATGTAATGAGTAAATTATGTATGTACTGAGTCAATAATCTATGTAATACGCACATAAGCTCTCTACTCATTACATAAAATTATTTGTAACAGTTTGCGATGAGTACAGTGAGCATGTACTCACCACATACATCCATGAATTCACGACACATATTTATGCGTTGAGTACATAAAATTCTTTATTGACTACATAACCGCTTAAAAGCATTATGTAGTCAATAAAGATTTCAACATGTACTCAATACATGAAAAATGTAAAATTTTTGTGTGCAGAAAACTATGCGATGAGTACATAAATTTATGTATTGAGTCCATAGGTTTTTCCCTCTGTGAACAATAATCGCCGAAACCGCCGAAAACGAATATTCGGTCGGACACTACTTATTCGGTTCTTTCATAAATTTCAATCGTAGATGTGAGTTCGCTCTCAACTCAAATTTGTAATGGTGTTAAGTACAACAAAAACGTGAAACTCACAATCATTTGATTGGCCGTGTGAGTTGCAGACAAGCTTTTTTTGTAGACTTTAATATTAAGTTATTTAACTTTAAATACTAAAAAGTTGCTTAAAGTGGTTTTAAAATTGATCTCTTTATTTGTTATTTTAAAGTTGAACTTTAATATTCAAAGAATATTTATCGTATATACTCGTTATTATAATCTGTTTGAATTGTAATGTTTTTGAAAGCTTTTTGAAACAAAAAATTTAAAAAAAATAAAATGTTTTTATAAAAATGTTCATGAGTCGAATTTTTCAGTTTCGGTTTCGGCCAAAATTTTGGTTTCGGCCGCAGGTTTAAAATTTCTATAAGAACTACTAGCAATGCTGTTATCATAATGAAAAATTAACGGGAATCACGTTTTGATAACTGTTTAGTGCAAAAAAAGGAAAATAACTATGTTATAATATCGATTAGAATTTTTCAATCGGGAACTATTAACGTAAAAATTAATTTTTGTTTAGTAGTGATTCTGATTGATGCCTAAGTGACTAGTGATTGAACGATACACTGTGAGAAAAATTCTTAGTTTTTGTCTTCAAAAAGTGTTTTCTTTGGGCGAATTTAAAATAACACAATCCAAAAATTGGAGAGTTTTTATTGAAATACTGTAATACTTAATGGTATATTTTTGAATAAGAACAAGTTAAGCAGATTGTCCTCTTTCAGAAAAAAAACCACGAAAAAATATAAAAAGCTTTTAATTGCATTGCAACACTTTTAAAAACTAATTTAATAATTTTAAACAAATTTAGAAATATTCTTGAACTGATACATTTATAACACAAAGCTCAAACCTTTATAAGATATATAATGCAGCCCAAATTATTTTTTTGATTAAATGCTGCCTTAAATTACAAATCTTACGTCTCTGAAAATAACTCTTAAGAGGTTTTTTCATTAAAAAGTCTAAAATAAACAATTGTTTTGGAATTTTGTTTTGGATAAACTATTTATTATAATTAAAAAACAAGCTTTAAAAACAACATATTGTTAAGTATGTCTTGTTTTTTTCACCTTCGATCTGCCCTTTTAAGCTGTTAAAGTTTGGACCTCATTTGTAGACATCAAATCAGTGAGAGTGATTTTTCAGCTTCTGAAACAGATAATTAAGAGAATTTTTGCTCCAATGAAAAAAAGACTTAAACTATAAACTTACCATGCATCATTCAATGAGAACACATATTTCTTTAAAATATTGCTTTATTTTTAATGTCTTATTTTATGTGTGTCGCAAGTTTTAAACGTAATAGTGCTGTTCTTATGCACGCAGCTGTAGTTACAACAATTGCTTACAATAGCTTTGAATGTAATTGTTTTGTTTTTGCCACAAATAACTAGCAACAATAACAACAACAACAACAACAACAACAACTGACCAACAGCAATAAAAGTTCACATCATTGTAAACCAGACCAGCAGACCTGCAGACCCGCACTCTAGACCAGAGCATGTCATGTCATTCACGACGACTAACTATTTGAAGTTCGCGGTCGATTTTGATTATGGTTAGTGGTAATGAAATCCCGGCGTGTGCGGCACACATTGCCAGGTCGTTCGTTCGGTCGGTCACTTAGTGGGTCCGTCGGTCGTTCTGATATCCATGTCGTGGTTAAGAACAGCGTCGTTGGCGTGCTACAGAACTGTTTTTTTTCTGTTCGCATTTGTAGGTGGACACTGAACATGAACGTGAACCAAAGGCCTGCGAAGGATTTTTACAAAGTTTTTTTTTTTTCTGTTCTCTATTTCCTCATACTTATACTATGTTTTCATACTCTCCTTATTGAGAATGTAATGAATGGCTATGTGGAATGCATTAAATTGTGTGTTTGAATTATAAAACCATTGGCGTACATAAACGGGACTTGTATACGTTGCCGCATAAAGTCTTCAAACAGTTAACATTCGAAATTTACATGAAGTGCTAAAAAATTTGCAAACATTTAGCCACATATGGAGATCAGAACAAAAGGTATGCATTTGTATGTCGTAAAATAAGGACTACCCGGGTAGAGTTTGTGATAAAGTCAACGTTACGGGCTGCGAATGAAGTCCAGATCGGAATCGAGTTCCGAGGCTTTTTTTAGTTCTTAGGCTCTATCTTGTACATAAATTTACTTTAATGAAAATACGAGTCCATCAAGGTTTCTTAAGCTGAAATTTATAAGCCACCTTAAATCTGAAAGCCCTGAAGTGACTGAGAAAAAATGCAATTTTACGAAATTATTTTATAAAATTTTATAACTTTTAATTTAAATTTTAAAATTTTTGTATTACCAAAGCATAAGTTTTAAGACTTTGTATAAGGATTAGAAAATTTTCTGTAAGATTGTAAAATTGCTCCTGTTCTCATAAGTTTTTACAATTGCGAAAAAATATTAAGTGAAAGAAATAATGATAGAGCAAATCATTTTCACTCCACCATAAAAAACAAACTTTATTCTTTGAGAAATATTGTCCAGTAAAAATTGTTAGAGAAAAAAAAAGAGAGCAAAATATTAAATGTTTCAACGTTTTTTCTAGATTATTTAAGGTAAGTGAGAGTTTAGCAAAAAATATCATCGAGATAGAAATTTACACGAAAAACTACGGGACTACTTTTCGAACTAAATATTGCTAAATAACGTCAAATAAAAGTAAGAAAATAAAACAAACGACAAAACTTCTTTTGCCCAAGCAGATGTGTTTTTTTCAGCGTTTGGTACATATATGCCTCTGTTACTAAAGCTATTATTATATTAAAAAAAAAAAATAAATACACGAATGGCTCATTCAAAATTCCAGACAAAATTACCAAAACTTCTGATTTATGTACATTAAAGTAAAGTTTGAACATTTTTTTTTCGATATTATGTCTCAAAGACGCAGAAAATGTGTGTTACTGACGTATATATGATTAAAATTCTAAAAATCTACGAAAAACCTGAGTTTTAGGAAAAAACCGATTGCGCTACCTTTAAACCTTATCCAACCAAAGACGCAGAAAATGTCTGCTCTTGACCAACTTATGCTTGAAATTCGAAAAATCCCCGAAAAACCTGATTTTTAAAAAAAATCCGATTAGCGCACACTTTTTTCCAGAAACTTTAAATAAAGATGGAACAACAAAAAAAATTTTTTGGGACACTCTAATATGCAGTGTGTCACTTCCAAAAAATCTTAATTTAGTGATTTCGATTTAGAATTTATTCTAATTATATATTCTTAAACTAAATTCTTTTTATTCTAGTTATAAAACTAAATTTAAAACTCGATAAGACAAAAAAAGGACTTTGACCGAGGTTCTTATGATCAATTGTGCTGTGTGTGTTATTAAATTTGTGCACACAATTGACTGATAACTGGACCTACATGTTTTATGCCGACTCCGGCTAAAGTTCATGTTCTTAAGAAGCTTAAAATCGCATTATTTACTCTCTGAGGTTTGCCATCGTTTGCAGAAAGGTGGTCACCGATCAGAACATTTTTTATTGAAAAAACTTTGTCGCTTTGAGTGGGAATCGATCTCGAACTCCAGACATGCAAGCCACACACTTAACATGCATGCCACGGTCACCACTATCAATCGATAAGGCAAAATCTTAATATATAAAAGACAAGCGTCCTGCTCCGTGCTCTATATCGCTCAAACTGCTATAGTTGTTATTGCTATGCTTTTTAACATGTTCGGCCTGAACCAGAACCTGCTCTAAAATTATGCATTTGAAGTCTTTGTACGTACTATACTTTTTTAAACCTGTGCAGCCTGGACCAGAACCTGTTATACAATTATTAAATTTTTGTACTAACCATACTTTTTAGACCTGTTCAGCCTGGACCAGAACCTGTTCTTAAATTTTATATTGGAAATGTTTGTTGACTATCGTCATTTTCCTCAAGTACTTTACATCAAACATCATGTGACAGTGCTTCTTAATTACCAGAATCGGAACCTATTCGGTCTGCATACGCTGAACAGCAATTATTACATTCAGTGACTTGTGGTGTCAATTGGAATTGCAATGAAATAAAATCACAATGTTCGGTCTTCTGATCCAAGTTTTAGCGATTGGCTACTCAAGTTAGGAAACGGAGATCTTACGAATGATCATTTTGTTTTTAAAGGTTCGCTTATTAGCCCTTTCAATGGTTTGGCTGGGATAATCGTGAACAATTTTTTTGAGTTAATATTCCCATCATTTAGGCTAATAAAAGATTAATAAAACATCCCTCTGATTTTTACATGAGCTGCTTTGCTTTTGGCAGGCTGTCTAATATAATGGACAAAACCGTAAAACGTTGTATTATAATATTAAAGCTCAACTAAAACAACCGGAGACCTATGCAAATCTATTGCAAATCTATTATAGAAAAAAAAAAACAATTTATTAACACGCGATATAAAACAAATGTTAGGCTTCTGTTGGACATCAATTCGAAAATCTAACTAAGTTAAACGTTTATATCTCCTTAAAATTATTTTTGTAATTTTGGCACAACTTCATTTTTTTAGTACCCAAACTATTTGATTTTAGAAAAGACGTTGGAAAATAAAAAAACCATTTTCCGAAGTGTCCAATATAATGGACAAATCCATTGAAAGGGTTAAAGAGATTTTTGGTTATATTTTGACTCCAGATAACATCAACCGTTATTCCAAAATTGCTATCCTGAGCAAAAAAATTCCGTTGTGAACGAACTCAACGAGCAAGTTCAAAATATTTTAGTTGAAGACAGTGATGATAACGATAAACAAGATTACTCTGCCGAGTTTTTGAATGAATGTTGTCCTTCAGGAATGTTACTGCATAAATTAAACTTCAAAATTGGAAGTATTATAATACTTCTTCGAAATTGAAATACCAAAAGAGGTCTCTGAGGAGAAAGAGGAGGTAAACTGGCATTTTCAATGACCATAAATAAATCGCTGAGTCAAATGTTACAAAAAGTAGGAGTTTTTCTAAAAGAACCAGTATTTTGTCATGGGCAGCTTTATGTAGCTATGTCTAGAGTTCAGCGGGCTGATGATGTAAAACTTAGTATTATAGATGGCAAGGGACAAGGGCAAGGGACAAGGTGAATTGGTTAAAAATTCTAAAAAATTGTTTACTAGAAATGTTGTATATAAGGAAGTTTTATCAAAATAATTTAATAAACATGTTTTCAAATAAAAACCTTTGTATATAAATCCTATATATAAATACATTTTTTGTCGTATTTTGTACTCTTAATGATTCCTTCCCGTCGTAGGACGGGCTTTTATACTAGTACTTATATAAAACCAAAATACCATGCAAGGAAAAAATTTATACCGAAAACTGGCAACATTTCTTTCCAGATTCGTTTATATAGGCTTTAAGCGATTTTTGATTTTAATAAATTTTTTATTTTTAAATTTTTATTTGTTTTTATTTTCTTTAAAGTTTTATGAATTTAACACTTTTGCCATTCTACCAGCAGGAATTTTAAAAACTAACAATTTTTACTTGTAGCACGAAGGCTATATTTTGTATGCACTCGTTCGAACTCTTTTTTGCAAATGTTCAACAGTTCTTTCATATTCTTGACTTGAAAATATTTAATTCATAAAATACTCAATCTTATTCCAAAAAATAAATAATTTAACCAAACATTACCTAAAATGGGAGCACCTTCTTTAATTATAGAAATCTTACAGTTAGTTCGTTCTTTCACCAGTTTTTTTAACTCTTTGATTTAACAATGTCAACTGTCTTAATTGAAAAACTTTAATTAACATATATTGGAGTTTTTCGTTCGCAAGCAATTTGGTCCCCTTGCTTAAAAAATTTTACACGCACCTTTGTGCATTTCTAACCTTATTTTTGTAATATAACATGCATGACATATTAACAGACTTATATACAGATTTGTTGTGCTTGTAAATAAATTAACTATTTGCATGCCTTTTTTATGTTTTTTTTTTTTTTGTGTTTTTTATTTGTTTGTATATCGTTCGATTTTTTAATCTTCTCAAATTTGCAAGTAATAAACTTGGTATATTTCTAGGTTAAGTGCAGGTTCGCTTAAATATGTTGGCATAAATATTTTGAACAATAATTTTTACAACGTCATATTATCAATAGTTCTATTTTTTTAATCAAATTTATGTATATTAATTCAAATTTCTTTATGACTTTGCAGCGAATAGCATTAGTACGATATTTGCTATCATAATTAGTATTATTAGCAATATTTTTATTAACCTGTCATCGTTTTGGCTAAAGTTTAAAATAGTCACTTTATTGCTGTTTAGCACATTTAGTACGTTTTAGTTGTAATTGGATATATTTTAGTAGCAGAAGCAACATTTTTTGCACATGTTAATGGTAAGTATGTATACCGTTTAACGCAATTTCGGAAGTCAGTTTTTTAAAGCTTTACCGAAATATTGGTGAAAAATTATCTTTGGATATTTAAAATAAGTTTATAAAGTATATATAAATTTTGCTAAAACTTCCTTATTTAAGCTTGTTTTCTTAAAGGTTATTAAAATGTTGACCAAACTAAAAATATCATGGATAGATATCATGGCAATGCTTTTGCAACAAAAACTTTATGGTTAGCATATGAAACTTACTCAATGAACGAATACAATAAGTAATTTTTGCTTTAACAACTTCAAAAGTTAAAAGTTAATGTCTCTAGGGTCTTGACTAAGGTTGGAGAATTGATAACACTTTAGTTGTTCTAATTATGCGTGTTCCAAAGTAGGTCATCATCAAATAACTCACCGAAAAATTTAGCAAGACATCATCTTTGCCCTTTTTACACTTTAAAAAATTATTATCTTTAAGTTTTCGCTTGTTTCATTTTTATTTGGAAGTCTTTAAGCGTTGTTGTTTAAGTTAATCTTGAACTCTACATTATAATAATAGTCTAGCTAAAGTCAAGGTTTTATTTAAACTTTTAAACAAGTGTTTTTAATTTTATTAACACTGCATTCAGACAAATTTCAGTCAGAGATTTACCCGGAAACGCATAAAAAATAATGGAATTTATTAAGAGCAACAATTAACTCGCAAAAAAAATATCTTAAAAAAGAAACATTTTTTAATTAATATTAAACTTGTTTAAGAGGAGATTCTTATGAAACTCGGCCAAAAACTCTGTTCTTTTTTTTGCATTTTTCAATAGCTGTGTGATGTGTTAAATATGTTCTCAAAGTTGCTTGGCTCAGAACAATTGCATACAAAAGTTATAGCATAAGAAAGGAGCCCATATTTTTAATATATAAATAGCCCCAAAGAAACTTTAACCAAATCTCGTTGTTCTAACTGGTGCCACAATATCTCAAGAACTACTGCAAATTTGATTTTGTTTTTATTTTAGAGTTGACACAATTTTGTAGATCCTTAACCTTAATTCAGATGATATTTTTGTTTTAGAGCACGATAAAGTGCGAAAAATGTGAAAAAACTATCTTAAAATTTATAGACGTAAGACGTCGGCTTCCGTAGCTGAGTGGTAAGCGTGCTTAACTGCCAACCTAGAGGTTCCGAGTTCAAATCCTGTGGTTCCACGCTTTAATCTTTCTTAAATTTTTTTCCTTATATCTAATTAACTGAATTTAAAAATTTATCAATATTTACGGCTTAAGAGTTATAGTTGATGGTGATTGAGATGATTGTGGAATGAGATTGCTTCATAACTTAAATGGAATGAGGTAAAGGGATAACACAGATTTAAATTCACATGTTGATATAAAGGGTGTTTTTTTATGAGGTTTTTTTTCAATATGGATTACTCTATTGTCTGACAGTTGTTTTGACAGTTTAAAGTGACGTCTCTACTCAGTATTGTGTTGCAAATCATCATGAATAAGTTAACTCCAGAACAAAGCTTCCAAATCGTGGAAATTTATTTTCAAAAACAGTGTTCAATTAAAAATGTTTATAGAGCACTTCGTGAATGTTATGGTGCACATAATAGTCCGTCTGAGACCACCATCAAGAACGTAATTACCAAATTTCGGTCAACATTCACATTTCTGGATGCCAAGCCACCTAAAAGAGAAGAATGCGTACAGAAGAAAATATTGCTATAGTTGAGGCCAGTGTCGAAGAAAACGACAATTTATCGGACGACGCGTTACCGTGAATGGAAATCGATACAGAACCATGATCAATGAATTTTTGTTGCCAAATCTTCAAGATATGGATGTGGACGAAATGTGGTTTCAACAAAATGGTGCACTTGTCATAGTGCGGGCAAAACAATCGACTTATTGAAAAAACATTTCAACAACAACATTATTTCGAGAATTATTTTTTGTGGGGATACGTGAAGTCATTGACTTATGAGGATAAACCAGCAACGATTGACGCTTTGGAAACCAATATTCAACGTGTCATTGCCGAAATACGTGGCCATTTGCCCAAAATTATATTTAAATGTTAAATGCCAAGAAATTATCTACCAAATAAAAAATTTTTTTGGCCATTTCATAATTTGGCATGTGTTTTTTTTTTTAATTTCAAATCAAAATGCAAGCTCTTAAAAAAACACCCTTTATATAACAATCCGCCACACATAAAACATTCTATATATAGACAAGTGCACTTGTTTCATTTCACTTCCTTTTCTCCCCTACTTATCTATCTTTCCATTTCTAAATCAAGGCAGACTTGACTGAATAGGCTTGAAATCTGAAATCTGGGTTCAAAGCTTTAAAAAAAAAATGCAGATTGTCTCGTTATCAACAAATTAAATATAAATCCAATTCGACAGGCTCTTATGTACGGATGGAGTGTTGCCACTTGTTTATGAAAAATAATTATAAGCGCCTTTTACATAATAAAAATAATTGCTAATATAATAATAACTAAATAATTTTCTCTCTTTTAAACAAATATTGTTTTGGTTACGGTTTGTTTTATAGATTTAGTTTTTATATTTTCGTTCAGTGTTAGTTCGTTTTTCAAAAAATTTTAAAACTTTCAAGAACTTAAATACTGCAAACTGCAAAACTAAAAACCAACAAATTAGTGGCTGATTCTTTTGATTAGTTTATTTCATTATGTGTATAATCGCCCTGTGCCTGCGAATAATCAAGTTTTTAGTAAAAAATACTTTTAAGTAGCTACAAAAGCAAAACTCAAGTCAAAATATTCTGTAGTTTCTTTTATAGGACGGTTTTGTGCCTAGCATGTTATGTCGAGAAGTACGCCGAATAAGCGTTAAATATTAAAAAAATAATTTATTTATATACGATTATAAGATAACTCAACAAGATTGGAAAAATTATATTAAAAATATTTTTTATGACTTTTGTTTTCTATTGAAAGTGAAGAATTAACAAACAGTTTTTGAAAAATTGCTGTGGTGCCTTCAAATATTCACTGTTATACAGGACATTGTTCAAAGGAAGAGCTGTCATTGCGTTTCAACTTTTGGCTGATAGCAATTACCTATGTTCAAATTTTTTAGATAATTTTTTTCAATTTCGTATATGAAGCAACTTACTGTGCTCACTGTGCGACGTAACCTTAAATGCTTACATACAAAAATAAAAAAAAAAATATTTTAAAATTTGCAGGCATACAACCTCTTAAGTAAAGATTAGGCAAATTATTTTAACACTTGTCAGCGTTATCTGTAAGCATTTTAAGGCTATTTAAGTCATGCACTTTAAAGCAACCTTGTTGACGCTTTTTAAATATGAATAATTTTCCACATAAAATTTTGCATAGGCGCAGAGTGGGTCAATATTACAAAACATACGGCAAAAACAGTCAGCAACAACAGCATAACATTAAGTTAAAATATTCAGCTTTCAATTTCAAAACTATTTTGCGGGCTACGTAAACGCGTGCATTTAGTCGCGGTGTTGACGGATTTTATTGACCCAGAGCAACTTTGTGTTTTATGTTGTGTTTCTTTTTTAATCGAAAACACACGCACACACACATTCACACACACACACATTCCCATACACATAAAGTGTGTCTTTGTAATAATATTTAATGTAAAACAATAACAAGAAGTTCATAAACATATACACGGCACAGCAATAATAAAAACATTTTAACAACAATAGCAACAACAAAAAATCATCAACTATAATAACAATAGTAAGTTGTTTATAAAATGTGATTCCATCGCTGTTTTGTGTTTGGATTTGTTTTTCTGTTTGGGACTGACTGTTTGTATTGTCCATGAATTGTTGTCGTTTTAGCAAGTGTTTGGCTGTGTCGGCTTTTGTCTCCATGTTTAGGCATATTTTTTTACACTCAGCATAAATTGAGGCTCAACAGTTGGCCAAGATAAAGAATATTTAGAAATTGTTGAACTAGAACAATGTTTCTTTATCTGAAAGTTATCTTAAAATCAACTTGTAAGCGAATGTAATGTTGGGCATAGTTTTTTCATGTGCAAGCTTTTTTTAAATTTCTAAAGCTGAAAATCTTAAATCTTAAAAATTACTTCTAAAGCTGAATCTAAAATAAGCTGAATATCGATCACGAAGTTTATGAACGACCCCTAGTGCGACTGGATATTTTCGAATTGAAGAATCATCTGGCAGCATATTTATAGACATTCAAATTGAAAACTCGCCGTGGTGCCAAATGTTGCCCTGAAACAATAACACAACAAGCAAACAAATTGGCCATTTCAGCCCTTGGAAGGACTTTGACCGAGCTTCTTATGATCAATTGTGTTGTGTGTGTTATTAAATGTTTGCACACAATTGACCGAGAACTGGACCAACATGTTTTATGCCGACTCCGAACGGCTAAAGTTCATGTTCTCAAGAAGCTTTACATGGCATTATTTACTCTCTGAGGTTTGCCATTGTCTGCAGAGAAGTGGTGACCGATCAGAAAAATTTTTTTTATGGAAAAAACTTTTCGCCGCGTCTGGGTATCGAACTCGGGCTCCGAGCATGCTAAGCCACACACTTAACCTGCATGCTATGGTCTCCACGTAAACAAATTAAACAATATCCTGCCTTTTATTCTAAAACTGTCTTTTCATTAGGCCTCTCATTTGTCTTTTTTTTTTTTGTTATATAACAAATATTTTTATTGAATTGTATAAGAATATTTCGGAATATTTATATTTCCCATATTAAGAAAAAAACAATGTATAAATTCGTTAAAATAAAATTTTGAACAATGGAATTTTTGTTTATTAAACCGTCACGCACTGGGATCAAGTGTGCTCAAAATTCAATTTTAAAATTTTTCATTTTTTAAAAAAGCAAAAGTGCAGTAATATTCACCAAAAAATTATGCATCTGAAAGTAATGTTTCAGTTTCGTATCATTTTTCTTCGGGTGTCCAAATATGCGTGTCCAATTATGAGACATTTTCATTTATTTTTAGTTTTCAAAACTGTGAATTTCGAATGTACAATTGAAGTTCTTGCTGTAAGAAAACGGTACAAGATTTCCTGATTTTGTTTTTAGCATTAGTTCAAATTAAGTTTCTTTATTATTTCGTTGAATTTATTTTAACAGTATGTGCTTTGAAAAATGTATAGTTTTAAAAAATTTTAACTAACTTCTAGTAACTTTACTGGGGCCTCGGTAGTCGAGTGGTTAGCGTACTTGACTGCCAACCCAGAGGTTCCGGGTTCGAATCCTGATATCTCTTTAATTATTCCTCATTTTTAATCAATTGAAATTAAAATTTATCAATATATAAGACTTTGGAAGCCGTAGTTGGTGGTAGAGAATTTGTGGGATGAGATTGCTTAATAACTCGAATTGGCGCTTGCCTCAGATTCAAATTCGCATGTTGATATAGTGCTCCGCCACACATTCTAGATTTGTTTCTCTTGATATCCCTTTCTCTCCTTCTTATCTATCACCCTATTTCCGAACCAAGGCTTGATTGACTGAATAGGTTTGACACCTGAAATACTTGGTTCAAAGCTTAAAAAAACAAAAACAAAATTGTGGGCATGTTAATTTGGGCCTCCTACACAGATTTCGTTATAATTTTTTTTTTCATTTGTGACGTTTTTTAGAAAACGGTACTTTTGTGTTTTTCATGCCTGTAATAAACGCCGAACAACATTAAACAAAATTTTTAATGGTCAAGAGAGTCAAACTTATTTAAATATGGACCTTAAATGAACCTTATATCCGCTGAGATTATGTCATCCCATCTATTTTCGACCAAAATGACGTGAACGTAAATATAAGGTATAAGAAATGAAATTAAAATATTATTTGCTGCTCAAATTTTCTTTGAATTTGAATAGCTTGCTTTACAAAATTATTTTTACAAAATGTATTTTTCGTCTGATGACATTTGGGTTTATCTTAAAAAAAAAAAAAAATAAATAAAAATAAAATATTCCTGACTTGTACTATTTGTTAAAAAAAAAGTTAACTAAAAATGATTTTTTGTTTTTAAACCTGAAAAATTTGAAGAAATTTGAAATTTGATGAGCTATAGCTTGACGACTCTTTATTCGATCGAAACATAAAATATATGGATGGAAATGTTAATTTACCTTTCCAACACTATAGTTCTTACCACAAACTTATTTGAATCAAATGATGTCATGAAAAACACAAAAGAACCGTTATTTAAAAAACCACACAAATAAAAAAAAAATGTATTGAAATTTGTGTGCAGGAGGTCCAGATTAACATATCGACATATATGCCGTTATTGGTATTTTACAATTGTAAAGCAGTGCTATTTTTGACTAACTTGATGACGCTGTTACTCCTACTAACAAACACTCACTGACGCTCAAAGGATTTTTTATGATAAAAACAACAATTTTTCGTTAAAAATAAGCTTAAAAGTAACGGTATCTAGTAAGTTTTCTGGTGCATGTCTGATCATTTCAAATTTATTCTATCGTGCGCTACCATATGGCAACGACAGGATGATTTTTTTTTTTTATCTGTAGATGTTATCCTGGTCGCTAGTTGCTAAAAGCATCGATTGGTTTAAGTTATTATACAAACATTTTTTGATTAGTCTAAATCATGGTCACTTATAGGTTAAGTCAAGGTCGTAAATTGGTTAAATCCTTTTTTTATTTTACACTAAAACATGATCCTCAATGGGTTAAATTGTCAAAAAATGTCTGCAAAAGTATATTTCAAGCGAGTTTGAAGGAAAGAAAATTATTTCAGAATTTTCAGCACCCACTTATATCTGGGGGGGCCCCTGTGTGCGTCATAATCATAGAAAGAAAAAACCCTGTTAAAACCCTGTAAAAGAATAACATTGATGACATAAATATTGATTTTAAATATTTACGAACACTACTTTGTTGCAACTGCTAACTGCTCAAACTCTACTAACACGTTATTATTTGCGTGTACAACCAAGCAGAATCATTTGTTAAACTTGTACTGCTTTACGTAAGCGTTAGACTTAATAATGCTACGTGTATTATTTATGCATTAAGCCTCTATTTACCGCAAATACAGGAACTCATTAACCTATCGACAAAAGGAAACGGAATATAGCGAAACTGACCAGTAGTAATATTTTTGGTGTTTGTTTTTGTTTTTCTTTTTACACACCATTATTTGTCAAAATTTTTTATTAAGTACAATATAATAACGGAACATTATTTTGTTGAAATTTTATTATAACTTTAGGGCATTAATTATTTGGCATATTTATAGAAATTTTTCTAAGCAATAAATTGTTGCGCATAAAATACGGGTTTTTCTCGAAAGTTGATTAATACAAGATTTCATTATATTTTTTTTTTATTTATTACAAAATTCATTACAGATGTCGAATAATTCCAGTGAAAATTTAATTGAATACCTCATGATGAGTTTTAATTTATTTCAAAATAAAAATGGCTTAAGTTCTATATAAATAATATAAGAAATATTTATTTATTAGTTGGCGTTGCAATAAAAGTTGTTCTAAGCCGTGAGTTTGAATTTCTTAATAATTGTATTCAACCCGTTCATGTAAGAGTCGAGAATTTTATGGCAAATAATAATCAAAAGCAAATTAACTATTGTGATAACTAGTTTTTATTTCAAAAGTTTCTATACCTATCTGACTAAATATATTATATAAAGATTTTTAATGAAATTAAGTGATTAACTGAGTTCTTAGAAGATACTTCAGTTATACAATCACACAGAGTATTATTAAGATAACGGCGTGATTAACTTAACAATTAAATTATTCATAATATTAATTAGGTGCTCCTTGTGAATTTAGTTAGAATTTTTCATAAGCAAACTTTAGTTTTTAAATAAATAATTTTACATATGCAACCATTAAATTCTTTATAATAGCACGAAGCAAGTAGAAGTAATAATTGAATGCAGCAAAATATATGTGTTTGTCAAAAGTGAATTTGTAGATTAATACAATAGAAAATAATTTTCCTTTTCACAGTATAAGTTTTAAAAAAAAAACTATGTAAAAATATGCGTAAACTTTTTGATGCAATGTTTATAAACATGTACAGTGCTGATCACATCATTAGCGTACATTATTATATTGAAATAATTCATAGACTAATTTGCTTCCACTCTTCTGTATAATTATAATAGATGCGTTTATTTTTGATAACCTTGATGACAGGTCATATTAGCTTTGTGTATACGAATAGGTATGGTTGGTAAAATATAATAAACACAAGCATATATTTTCGCCTACACATTGTCAATGAATATCGGTTCTGAAAAAAATCCAATGGTTACAAACAACAACATGTTGTGGCCAGTCGTCCTTATGTACTACTTTAAACACTCTATACTCATGTGTAATGTTCTTATCTGGAAAATCGTAACTAAAGTTCTCCTCCCTCATATTTTACCGATGATTAAATAATTTTAAAATTTTTTATATGCCTCCTCAAATACCTTTTAAACACCTTATTAGGTTCGCATGCCTTTTTGGCTGACCTCACAACAACAACTTTATAATTTTTAATTATTTAATAAACAATATAAAAGTATAACGACACGCATGTGAAAAAGTTTTAAACTTTATGTAAATTTTAATATCATTTTCTTTTCTGTTATGTTTTTTTTCTTTCAGTTGGCATTCGTATTTTAGACACTCTCATGGATTGTTACTTCATGTTGCGTCAACTACGCTGGGCTACACCGATTAGTCAAAAACGCAGAAGAGCACCACCGCTAAAGCCAAGACCACCTGGAAAATAATTAAAAAAAAAAAAAACAAAACTGTTACCGTTGATCGGAATCCATTTTAATGAGTACCGTCGTATCGGAAAGTTTAATAAAACCTAAAACTGACAGATTTTAACATATATCAATACAACTATAACAAAAGTGCTAAATAATAAAACAAAAGTATTATTAATATTATAGTAAAGAAAAAAATTATATTTACTCAATATATTTAGAAAAAAAAAATCATTAAAATTAGTGCAAATTTTTAAGATTAGTCATAGAAAAAAGTAGTTATGGCTTAAATATTAAGATAAAAGTGCACTTAAAATCCTCGAAGAAAAAATCAAAACACCCACCAAGGAATATTTTGTGCCTTACAGAGAGCAAAAAAGCGGATATTTTTCAGTAACAACGAACATATCCATAATGGGAACAAAAACTCAACCACAGCTGTATAACGGTGAGTAACATCAATACTTATGTAATATTTTTAACCATCTAAAAGACATAAGTAGCATGCATACCATCGTCTTCTGAGAAAAAAAAAAAAAAACTCAATTATTATAAAAACATGTGAATATGAGAAACTAATTAATAAATATTGATGAGTTTTATGATACCACAAGAATATATCCCAGTGGTCAATAAGACAAAGTGGTGTCTGACGATAATAATGATGATTTTCAACACCAAATTCAGATAAAGCTTTAAATGATAAAACTTCTTCCCTTTTTCACTTTTTTTCCGAAAAAATCTTCAAAATTACTATTGATGCATTTGGTGCAAATTCACCATGAAGGACCATTGAATATTCATAAAAAATTGTTTTTTGACTAGTTTTTTGTATTGAATTTAGCAATTGTTATTCAATTACGGCGAATTTAAATTGTTTAACTGATTTTGCGGCGAATTCAAAAGTTGGGCTGAGTTTAAAATTTGGGATACAGACTTTGGGCTAACTTCACACCGGTCATCTGATATAATATAACTAATATGTTCTAATTGAGATATTAAATTTTCGACAGTGGTAGATGTGTCTTCAATACTATGATATATATGTGTCTCTAGTGTTGAATTTTTCACCAATATGGTCTTTTTTGCATAACATGTCAGATCTTAAAAACTTATAATCGTTGAAAAGGGCTTTACGAGTACTACATTGTCTTTTTATAACATCTTTACTTCTGAGCTCATATTCAACTAGTAAGCCCCATTAGCCCAATTTATCCCTCTTAAATTTCTTTTTTTTTCCCATATAATTAAACTCCTTAAAATTTGTTTAATTTGTGTTCATAAAATTATTTATCAAGTTTAAAAACAAAGAAGTTAAAATAGTTCAAATATTTGATATAATCCTTTTTTTTATGAAAAATTTACTTTTAGTTTAGTCAACGAAGAAGCACATAATATAAACAAAATTGTAAAAGAAACTTAAAAAATAATTTTTTGAATACAAATTAAACAAATTTGAAGGAGTTTAATCTTATAAGAAAAAAAAAAATTTAAGGGGGATAAATCGGGCTAATGGGGCTTACTAGTTGAATATGACCTCAGAAGTAAAAATGTTATAAAAAGACAATGTAGTGCTCGTAAAGCCCTTTTTAACGATATATAAGTTTTTAAGATCTGACATGTTATGCAAAAAAGACCATTTTGGCTGTTTTTTCCGGTGGTAAAAAAAAAATTTTTTGTTTTCGGAATCCTCTCGAGGTCAACATAAAAATAGGTGGTGGTTTTTTCAAACTTTTTTTTCGACCCACTCTAGTGAACACACTTCGAAAACACAACTTGTATGAAAATCGCTTTAAAGTTTTGTACACGTAGGTTGTTACGTTCGTGGTACACTAACTTAAAAATTCATCGGGGGTGTAATGAAATCCAATAGCTGTCGGAATTGATTTTAAAAACGACAAGAAATCTACTTTGCTGTCATGAATTCCGATATTATTGGTTTTATGTTCGAATCGGACATTTATTATATTTCAAACATACAACCAATTCGGTCGGAATTCATTACAACAAAGTAAGTTTTTTGTTGTTTTAAAAATCATTCCGACATCGATTGGATTTCATGACACCCCTGCATATCTCCGTTAGTTTTACTCGGATCGACTTCAAATTTGGACAAACCATTCTTGAGATGTTATGTATTCATATAAAAAAACCTTACCCTTAATGCAAGTAAGATTCTCTCAAGGCCTAAAGAAGTATATGAACAAAAGAATACTGTGAATAGACTAATGAATGTTTCGTTATCAAATTCGAATATTGGTGCCTAATATTGATGATATTGGTGATGTTTGTGGTTAATCATGTACACATCCCAATCTCTTTATTTACTATTTGAACAGAAATAATTAAATAAGTAATCTATAAAATATACGTACCCATTTCGCCAACTTCCGTGATTCTTTATTGCTGCTCATAACCAAATCAACTGAATAAGTTGAATTTTTTCTGGTTCACTGCTTGTGAAAATGAGTATGTTTTTATTTTTGTGTGAGTGAAGTTAATCATGACCTAATAAATATAAATATACATGTATGTACATATATTTCTGCAGCACAAAT
Organism: Tetanocera ferruginea; assembly: GCA_958299015.1. Lineage (NCBI taxonomy): Eukaryota > Metazoa > Arthropoda > Insecta > Diptera > Sciomyzidae > Tetanocera > Tetanocera ferruginea. The sequence continues at coordinate 3,413,712 of OY282643.1, read as the reverse complement.
CATTCCATTAACTAAGCAACAACGTTGAGTATTTAATGAGAACTATTAAGGTAACGCGCCTCGCCGTGAACAAATATACGAATGTAACAATGTTTGATTATAATTTGGGAATAAGTTTTGTGTGTCAAGGTATAATAAATATGTTGAATACAAACTTATAGTTAGCTCAAAAATGGCAGATGATGGATAGAGAATCTTTCTAAAAAATTTACGAATTTTCTATAGTAATATTGAATAATAAAGGATGAATGATTAAACTTGCTAATGCTAATTCAACAGAATATTAATGATATGCTAGTAAAATAGAGTTGCGAAGTCAAACCGATTTCAAATGCAATAAATATACCACGTCAATTTATACTTCAATGCCTACAACAACAATTTAATCTTGCATCATAACAAACAACTCAACTAACCACACTTTCTGCTGAGACACAAAGATTGATCCCAAAGTCCAAATGATAAAAAACTGCATCCAACTTTCAGCTCGTCATCAGGTTAAGTAGCAGCATAAAAAATTGTTTAACCGTAACCAACCTATACTGAAAGCCAGTTAATTCAAACTGAGCGCGTAAAACTGCGCAACAATAACAACAAAATCAATTTATTGAAATAACGTGCATTTCTTCTATATATGTTTGTATATTTTCACAATTCAAGCATGTCCGCAACATTAAGCCACAACAACAGCAAACTATTGTCTCTGTCTGTGGTGAGTTTCTGTTAGAGGTGCTCAATGAGTTAAATCTTTTAACTTTTGCTGAGGTGCTCAATGAGTTAAATCTTTTAACTTTTGCTCAGCCATTTAGTCAAAGCTCACAAGCGTGAGCGCCAATTAAGATTTGTTTATGTTATTGTTTACTCTATTATTTTATCTTGGTTTTCTTTTGCATCGAGCTGATTTGCTCTAACACTGTCAACACATCAGCTGAGTAGATGCTACAGCGCAAACTCCAATATTGCGAAATACCGAATGTCAAAGTAAAGAGTACGCAACAAACACTGTTGTCATCACATTTAAGTACTGTTAAATCCGAATTTTTTTTTTATATATTTGCTGCCCTCTAATGCATCATCAGAGAACAACAACAATGGTTATGCGATCAGTAGTATTTTCATATGCCTGCATTATTTTGAAAATAACATACCGTAAAAATATGGTCTTAATCAAAAGCAATAACACAATGCTACAATACTGTTGGCGTTACTGTTTATACTAAAGTGAATGTTACTGAAAATGTAAAGTTGCTGTTAATGTTACTGTTACTGTTACTGTTACTGTTACTGTTACTGTTACTGTTACTGTTACTGTTACTGTTACTGTTACTGTTACTGTTACTGTTACTGTTACTGTTACTGTTACTGTTACTGTTACTGTTACTGTTACTGTTACTGTTACTGTTACTGTTACTGTTACTGTTACTGTTACTGTTACTGTTACTGTTACTGTTACTGTTACTGTTACTGTTACTGTTACTGTTACTGTTACTGTTACTGTTACTGTTACTGTTACTGTTACTGTTACTGTTACTGTTACTGTTACTGTTACTGTTACTGTTACTGTTACTGTTACTGTTACTGTTACTGTTACTGTTACTGTTACTGTTACTGTTACTGTTACTGTTACTGTTACTGTTACTGTTACTGTTACTGTTACTGTTACTGTTACTGTTACTGTTACTGTTACTGTTACTGTTACTGTTACTGTTACTGTTACTGTTACTGTTACTGTTACTGTTACTGTTACTGTTACTGTTACTGTTACTGTTACTGTTACTGTTACTGTTACTGTTACTGTTACTGTTACTGTTACTGTTACTGTTACTGTTACTGTTACTGTTACTGTTACTGTTACTGTTACTGTTACTGTTACTGTTACTGTTACTGTTACTGTTACTGTTACTGTTACTGTTACTGTTACTGTTACTGTTACTGTTACTGTTACTGTTACTGTTACTGTTACTGTTACTGTTACTGTTACTGTTACTGTTACTGTTACTGTTACTGTTACTGTTACTGTTACTGTTACTGTTACTGTTACTGTTACTGTTACTGTTACTGTTACTGTTACTGTTACTGTTACTGTTACTGTTACTGTTACTGTTACTGTTACTGTTACTGTTACTGTTACTGTTACTGTTACTGTTACTGTTACTGTTACTGTTACTGTTACTGTTACTGTTACTGTTACTGTTACTGTTACTGTTACTGTTACTGTTACTGTTACTGTTACTGTTACTGTTACTGTTACTGTTACTGTTACTGTTACTGTTACTGTTACTGTTACTGTCTCTTAACACATAAGTTGAGTTACAACTGAGTGCACTTTTATCACACTTTACGGTATGCCGTAGTTTTTTATGTCGTTGTCGTTGGTGGTACCTTCGTGCCATAATGACCGCTAATGCAACAACGGAACTAGAATGACATTTATGCTTTAGTCACGATATATTTCTACACTAGCCATTCACAAAATATAAAAGGTTTAATATACAAGAACATACCTAGTACTTGAACTTGTAAAAATAGCTAAGCTTTTTGTTCCCTTCTTTATTTCAGTATCGCTCTTTTGTTTTTATACATGGTGGATAGTTTCGATTTTTTTGTTTCTTTACTCACTGCTTGTTTAACAATTGCTTCTCTTTCGTTGCTCATACCATCAAATCAGCTGTTAAGCTCATCCTTCAACAATGACTGATGCAGCAGAAGACAACAATAAAAAGACAAGCAAAAACAGCAACAACAGCATTCAATGAACAAACGAATAGAAGCAACTAAAAAGGAAAATTTGGTTTTAATTTTTTGAATTTTCGTGGGTCTGCGCTGAATTTTCCAATTTTCCATTTTAGTCGTGCGTTCGTCGTCGTCGTTGTCGTTTTCTCGTTTGTTGAACCAACGCGTTGTCGTGGCAATTCCCATATATGTGTGTGTGTGTTGTGAGAGAGTTTGCTTCTTGTGAAAATTACAAAAATGTTCATCAAAGCATGGTAGAACGAAAATTGATTTTAATTTAAGAAAAATTGTTATGGTTTTCGTGTGCGGGGTAAAAAATTACAAGTGAAAAAAATTGGTAAAGCCAGTTAATACCAATTTGTCAAACACAGCTCACGTTAAGGAACCAAAAAGGATAAAGTGAAAATAGTTCAATAAAAAAAATAACATTGCAGAAATAATGACGAATAAATTTTAATTGCAAGTGTCAAAAAATATATTTAATTATTTGGCAATCGTTGACGAAGTGCTCTAAAAATACGTAAGCAACGTTAAGTGATGCGGTTCCGGGTTGTATGTGCTAAAAAAAACAACTAAAAATAACAAATAGCAAAACAATTATTTTATTATTGAATGTTCATCAATTTATTTAGCAACAAAAGAACGAGAGTAAACAATAAAATACCCAAAAAACGCATCTTGTATTGAGCAAAAATTAAAAATAAAAATAAAAAAAACGCATTAATACAATATTGAAAAAATATACGGTTTAAAGAATTGCCAACAAACGCATGACTCATTGGCAAACCCTTCAATTTCAGTCTATAGTGAATGTTTCTTTTCTTTTTGTTTTTCTTTTTGAGCGCTGGCTGACTGGTAGGTGGCTTGAATTCAGTGGAATGGTGAATTGAATGGTCTCATGCAATACATGCACTGAGAGAAAAAAAATTTTATGTAGACAGTAAATTCAAAGGCATGAGGTCATAGTGGATTTTTTTTTTTATTCGTTATCAGTTGGTACAGGAAACTGGAGGCACGATTACGATTTCCGGGGCGCCGCGATTTGAAGATGTTTTCTGGTAGAAAACAACAAAAAAACATGATTCGCCGAACAAAAAATCGATAACTCTATTAGTTATCGAGTTATCGATTTTTAAAAAAAAATTTTTGTTAAAAGATCTGATCAAAAAAACATCTATATCTTTGTCGTTACTCAATGGATCTTTAAGATTGATATGTCATTTCAAAGGTCATTAAATGACCTTTCAAATATATTTGTTATAAATATCATTGCTATAATATTTTTAATTTTATAAGCGAATTTATTCCAAAGTTGAATTATTTAATAAAAAGAACCGTTATTTTATAAAAAATTTACGTTATTAAGTTACTAAAAATATATTTTTTTTTAAAAGCTTACAGTTAGACCTTTTGTTTGACATATAAAAATATACATTTTTTTTATTTAATTTCACACTATATTACATAAAATTTAAATTTTCCAAGTGTTTTCTTTGTTAAAAAATCTGTTCACAAAATTTTCTATATCTTTTCCGATATCCAATGGATCTTAAAGATTGACATGCTATTCGAAAGGTAATTAAATGCCTTTTCAACGATATATAATACAAATATAATTTCAAAAATGTTTTTAAATTTATAAGCGAATATATATTAGATTTGAATTTTTTAATTAAAGGAACCGTTTTTTTTCTGCAAAATTTTCGTTTTTAAGGTACTAAAAATATATATTTTTTGATAGGCTGAAAGTTTTACTTTTTTTTTCGATGGATAAAAATATTTATTAAGTTATTAACTGATCGACCAAAATATACAATTTTTTTTCTTTGACTCGAAAATCCCGTTAATTCATATAAATATTGTATTGTAATAGCGATATTCCAAAATATGGAGTAAGAAAGCAAAACATCGAAGGTAAAAATGACTGAAATAAGCAATTTTCCGTACAAGGGCAAATCATTGTATCATAAAAACCACCACAGAAAGTCAAATAAATTATATATATTATATACCAAATGAAAGATAAATTTTCAAGCTTTAATAATTTACTTTTTTTAATTCATAGTAATAACGGCAATTTTAAAGATAATAACGGTTTTGTGTAAGAAAATATTTTTTTATTGCACAAAAATACCTATAAAATTCAAAGTACTCAACAGATTTCATAAATTTAAAATTTTTCTAAAAGCCTAATATATAACCTTTTAAATAATACCTTAATCATTAATATCGGTTATATATTAAGAATAATATAGCTTATTTTCTTCATAGACCTTATAGCAAAAAAAAAATTTTAAAAAATCGATAACTCAAAAACAAATCGATAACACAACATTTCCTTTGGCTATTCTTATTTTTATTAAGAGTACTCTTCGAATCCATTGTCAAATCGCGGCGCCCCGGAAATCGTAATCTCCCCAAACTGGATAATGTGTCCGGTCTGGTTAAGTAGTTCGTATTTTCAACTGTTTGGTTTTTCTAGTGGTAGAAGTCGAATGTTTCCTTTGAAGTACGTCATCATGCATGAACAAAAAACAAATCCCGTTTGCACTTACATGGAATTCGCTGAAGTGGTGATTTGACATCTTTACATTTTATTTGCACTGAATAATTTTAAAAGTGTTACAAACATTTTTAGTGAATTTTGATTAGTAACAATGTTAAAGTAACAGTTGGTTTTGCCTTATACATTTTAATCGTTACAACATTTTAAAGGCGTGACTACTGTTGCAGGCGATACTGTTTCTCTATTTATTTAAATTTTTTGGTTTTATTTGCTATTTTGAGTACGTTAAGGCTTCGTAAGACCTGAATTTCCGAGAAAAAAAGATATTTAATAAATCAGTTCAAAAAAGTAAATATTTTGATATTTTGTAATGCTGGTCAAGCGGCTTGAAGTCTCCTATCGGCTTCGTCGTGCGACAATCAGAAAAAAGTCTCTCATCACACGTCTATGCGGTGGCCGTGGTCGTGCATGCCAAATGTGTGGCGTTCGAGCCAACGAAACCCGAGTTCAATCCTCACCTCGGATGAAAGTTTTTGTTTCAATAGGAATAAATTTTTCTGTTCAGCCATCACTTCTCTACAAACAATGGTAAACCTCAGTTCTCGACACATCGTGTGCAAAATTTTAATAACACTCACTACACAATTGATCATATGAAGCTCGGCCAAAGTCCTTTCAAGGGCTGAAATGGCTAGTAATTTGTTTGTTTGTTTGTTTGCAAACGTTTGTAACGCAAACTGAACTGATGGAACTGATTGTCGCTTACAATGTTCCGAGGAGAGGTCCGTAAGATGAACACCATGCATTTATGACATTTCCGACGATGGCAAGATGGTATTTCGACGGTTGTTAAGGCGGCGACAAAATATATTCAAAGAAGTTCAGAAAAGTAACAAAGTTTTAATTTTAAAGTGTACTTGGTTTAAAAATAGGTGCTCTATCGCCACATCTTCGAATGTGCCGTAAAATATTCTCTTCGTAGCGAGTTGAGCACACGGTTGCAAAAATGTATATTCGTTTCATTACCGTTTGTTTATGGGTTGTTATCGTGTTCCAACAACTGTCATCTTCTTTTGTTTCGTAAACTTCAATTTTCAAGTGGTTTAAAAGCGTTACACACAGTTGCGACAAACATTGTGTTGTAAAGTTTTTGAACGATTTTGAGGCGTCTCAATTCAAAAGGATCTCATTATTAAAGAGCCTGTTCTCATTCGCCTCAAAAAAGGGAGATTAATGGCGTTATTTTGACAAGAGGCATCTGTCAGGTGTTCTTGCTACCGACTTATTTAAGGCGGCCTCATTTTGACGTCAGAGGGCAATCAATCGATTCTGTTGTCGAATTTCGTGTAATTCTTCAGTTTTATGTTTGAAAACAAATTATAATAAAAAAAAACACTACCAATACAAAGCAAAATTTTTTTTGCGCCATAAAACAAGAGAAATATACAAAAATATGACAAAAAATCAGACTTCAAAGCAGTGAACGTCAAAATGAATCCAAAAATTTTTAAAATTTATAAAAACTCTGCCTCACGTAACATGCTTGCCTGTAGACGTCAAAATTAATCCGATGCGCCGACTCACGTAAAGCGATTGAGAACAGGCTCTTAACAATGAAATATGACGTAATAATAAATAATAAAAAATAAATTTTGGCAGTCAGACATTTGAGAAGTTTACAATCAAAACCAGATAAGTGACACAGATCGAATTGCTAGGAAATCGAAAAAAGTCTTAATTTTGTCAGACATTTTTTATAAACAAACCAATTATGCAAAATTATGCTCTAAAAGGATAGATGATATATTATGCGAAAAAAAAAATAGTCTCATAGTGCAAAAAAATTTGTATGTATTTTCAATTTCTAATTTGGACTTGTCTGGTTTTGAAAGTTAGAAATGAATCAAAATTTAGATACCGCCGTTCAGGGTCTCAAAAGTTGGAGGAACTCATTAAAATGATTTCTACATACTTTTTTTCAAATCGGAGGATAACCGCCGAAGCAATTTTGATTCTCCTTAAGGTTCTTATTAGTAAAAAAAATGATTTTTGCTTTTAACTTTTTATTTTTTACAGAACGCATACCCAAACCCTTAAAATGTTAAATTTATTACTTATACCAACGTTTTGACACAAAAAACATTTTAAAATTTGAATGAAAACTACACAAATGACTCATCTGGTTTCTATTGAAAATTTACAGTGGACATGTCTGCTTTTGATTGGAAAGGAGATTTTTTTAATGCATTTTTCTCTAGGATTTTTAAAATTTTTATCAAAGAAGATTTTGTAATATTAGCTTTACAATGGCATTTTTAACTAAAAATTTTTTTTCTGTGACTTCTGGATTTGAATGTAAACTCCTCATTTTTGCTTGGAGTTTAATGTTTTTTTTTTTGAGATTCTGATGGTGCGTTCAACTAACGGACCATAAAAATTGTTTCCTAATTTCGGGCTTTCCAAAAGAATGATCATATTTTTTTGTTTTGATAGTAATCCAATCAGTTTCTTCAGCAAAATTATAGCTAATGACATGCTCTTTCGAACGGTATAATAACACGTGATTTGGAAATAAGTTATGGCCAAAAAGGTAGATAGAGGTGTTTACTTGCTGACCTCTCCCCTACTATTTAGAAGAAAAAATATACAGACCATATGTCAAAAACTAATCAAGACAACACCATTTTTAGATTCTTTTAAGATTTTGTGAAAATTTTCAAAACCCTATATATGATTTCAAAAACTAATTCATACAATGTTTTCAAAATAAAACAACTTATAACTTCAACTTTCCAACTTAAACATTTACTTTATTTTTATTTTTAATTTCTTTTTTTTTCAATGTAACGGCGATCATGTTGTTTGCACTACAACAAATAAATTCGATTTGCTTCCTTATGTAATATCATGAAATATTTTTTATTCGCTTACAATTTCAGCCAGCCTTACAGAGGTAGTGCTACGTCTATCTGTCCGTCCAACTATGCGCTATTAAGCACTTTCTTCAAGATACTCGCCACTCGCAATGCAATAATGTAAATAAATTTATAGCACCAACAAATAAATGGCAGAAATTGTTGCTGGCGTCACATAATTAAATGTACTATACAACTACAACACTGCGCAACACTGTCTGAATTGGGCCAAACATTGGGCTGAGTTGTACCAGAAGGTGCTTTGCATACAATTTCCGCCAAACTTAATGCGAATAACTTGACGAATATGCAAAACGCTTTGCCAAACGAAATAGAAAAACCTGCTGCGAAAAGTCGAAGCAAACAAATACGAGGTAAAAAGAATTCAACCCCAACGTTGGATGAAAAACCAAAAACGTTTTCATAAAAAAAAAAAACAAAACAAAAAAAAGCATAGGTTGCTTCTGCGAAAGTTTATGGCAATAGTATTAAAGTGACAAATGTTGTTAGAGGGTATACGACAAAAAAAAAATGGAATATAGGCACTGGATAAGAATACTTTGTGGTGCTGATTATTGGCTTAAACGTATTCGAGAATTCTTTAAAATGTCAACTTGAAGCTTGGCTTGGTTCACAATGCAAAATTAATCATTAACAAGTCTTAAGGAGGGTAACACATTTTGAAGAGACATGAACTTTGTTGGCTCAGATTTAGATTTATATGTTTCAAATTTCAAGTTATTGCAATTGCAAATTTTTTTGATTAGAGAACACGTGTCTCTGATTTCATACTGAATACATTTTTCACAAAACCCATCTTTTTCAAAATTCTTATTTCCAAAAACCACACAGAATGTCAATAGCAGCTATAACTTTAACCCTTTACCTTGAAATATAAAAAAGTCATAACATTTTCTACAATATTGAACACTTTGAGTTTTAGCTCTTCAATTAGCAGTTATTTTTAAATTAATCGACAAATTTAGACATGCATATCTGGGCTGCTGTATTACGCAATTCTGTGCGTCAAACCCGGTCACTTTGGCGCCAGCCTCATACTTCGAGTACTATTTAATGGCTTTTATATGTTGCTTGTGTGCCTCCATTCAACAGGAACATCGCCAATACGCGCCCTTAAATATGCTATGGTTTTAATGACATTTCTATTAGAGAAAGAAAGAAAAACGCAAAGCATGACTTATGTTAACTTGTTATAAAAAGGATTTTTTTTTAAACTTATAACAATACTAGAAAAAGAAATACATACTTAAGAGCACAGGCTATGCTTTTAACCTACTTTTCTAATGTACATAAGTAGTCGTATGTATATATGTAGTTAAATGATATCGTCTATATAAAAGTGTTGATATTCTCAATAGGCGTCGACAAGACGAGAAAGTGTTCAAGCACTGTCTATTGACACGTGATATATTTCTTAGACGCATAATAAATCAATAAATACCAAATAAAGCTAAACAAGCATATAAAGCCAAGTTATGACAGAAGTCGAGCGTCTTTTATTTGTGAAGTTGATTCGGTTCATTGAACGTTATGCTAATTAATGAATATTTAGATTCAAGGACGAAATATTGAACAGATTTTTGTTTTTCTAAATATGACGAAATATAGCAAAACTTTAATATGTCCAAGTTAATGCTTGGGTTTTTTTTTTCTAAAACACTTCTTGATGATTTCTTTATTAATTATGTACAATATTAAATAAATTCTAATTATACTAGCTTACACGACAGATATATTTGACTAAGAAGATGTTTTGTAAAAGCACTTTGGCGAATCTACCTAACTACCCATTCAGTGTGAATACCCCTATTGATTAATTTTACTCCTCAATAAACCACTCTGAAATTTTTCTTATACAAATGAGGTCCTCTCTTATTTACTTATATCTTGAGGTCTGTTTCCGTACTCACTTCAAGTAACTTGAAGTTACTCGAAAGCGTTTCCGTACACATTTTTCCAGCTCGAGAGAGAAGAAGAACAAGCAAAATGTCACTTTTTGTGGCTCTCTATTACTCGAACTTTACTTGAAAAATTTCTTCGAGCACGAATCTCGAGCTTCAAACAGCTGATTGTCAAAGTGATAAAATTAAATTGTTGCATTGTATTGCGAACAAAATGTATGCAATTGGTTAGAAAATTAATAAAAATAGTTAAAATTACCAAATCAACGCTTACGAAAACGTTTTAAATACAGAAACACAGCAATAAAATTTTATTGTTTTCAAAAAACAGGTGTTGTGCTTGAAACTTACTTGAAAGCGTTTCCGTACTTTTTGACAAATTTTCTCATTTTGACAAATAATCAAATTACTCTCTATTACCCGAACTTTACTCGAACTTAACTTGAAGTGCGTACGGAAACAGACCTTTGATGATTGTAGTCGAGGAATGCAAAATTGAGTTCTACCTCTGCTAATTCGAAGAAAAAATGCGTTTAAAAAATTCAATGAAATTTTGTACCAATCGAATGACAATCACACCTACTTTTCATACGATATGACGACATGAAAACGAAAATCACTTAAAAATCAATAACAAAATTAATCTAGACTTGAAATTTTTCACATAAGCTTTGATTTTTAATAGACACGCTGAGTTTGAAATTTGGCAATATCTAATGATTTGAGTTTGAAATTTGGCAATGCAAAATGATGACATCAAAATATCAAAGCCACAAGAAATCCACAAAAATAATTATATTGACTTAATATTGCACACATTAGCTTGGATATATAAAACATACTCTGAGTTTGAAACTTGAAAAAATTGAATGAAAATCCGCACACAAAATGACGTCATCAATATAATAGAAAATAAATAACTTCGAATACACTTGAGCAACTTTAATTGCGTAGTTTTGTGTCTCATTTAAAATTATCTGTGGAGCGTTTAGTTAAGCACCAAAAACTTAAAACGGCAAATCTTAAACGTTTCGTTATTTACTTATATTTTCTTTAAGTAGACGAATAAATAAAAAACTAGTAAAGAATTATCTTCGACTTAGTCGAAATTAAAATTACCCCCACAGTCGTGTTGAAGTATATTCGAATTTATTTAGATTTTATTATATTGAAGACGTCACTTTGTATTTCAAACTCAGAGTATGTTTTCAATACTTAAGCTAATGTATGAAATGTCAAGTAAATTGTTTAATTTTTTTGGAATTAGGTTTTATAATTTTGATGACGTCACTTTGTAAGGGGTATAGCTAGGTGTAGTTTTCATATAAATTTTCTTAATTTCAAACTCTTAGTATGTTTTGAATATTAAAGTTAATGTGTAAATATCATATAAATAACATATATATTAGTTTTAGTACTCGTGGGAATATAAAATGAATTCCCATAATTTTACTATAAAATAGTTTTAAAAAAGGCTTAAAAAAATATTCTGGTTCAGAAAGTTTTTGACTAAAATATCTGGTTCAATGTTTTCAATACTTTATTCGTGAAATATATTTCTATTATATTTCGAAGTGAAATATAATAGATCCTTCAAAGACTTAAGCTTAACAAGCCGCAAATATACTTCACAGTCGGAAGGAAAACTTGAAGCTGCTCAACTTTTAGATTTTCAACTTTCGGATGACGTAAACAAATTTTAACTTTTCATTTTAAGCATTGCAGCCAGACTAGACTGTACTGTACAATTTCCAAACTTAATAGATTCTCTGCCGACTGTTTCGATACATCGATTAAAAGTTTTTTAAATTTATACATTTGTTGGAGCACAGCTGGTGAAAAATGTTCTATAACTTTGAATAGATCGTTTATTTTTAGATCACATCTTTAAGTGTGCAGAGCCTCCAAAATCTTAATTGTTGAGAAACTAAAATTAAATTTATTCCAATTGTTAGTTAAGTACTTATACTTTCTGTGTAACGTTAACTATTCCATCAGCAGTGCTGACAGCGGCTGTTGAACTTTTATTTTGGCTATGAAATTTCTGGCGAGACTCCAAAAAAACAAAAATAAATAAATAAAATAAATGAGTTGAATTGGAATTCATTATGTGAAACGCACTCAAATATTTATTGCCGAAAAGGAGACAAAGCTCAGCAGGAGTTATTATTGAATATAAACAATGAATTAAAATCTAATCGTTGTCAAAATATTGCAAAATCTCTTAAATGTGTATTCTTTGTATTAACTATGAGGCAGGCATTGCAGGGTTAAGTGTGCTCATTAAGGCCAATTATTAATTCATCATTAAGCGCATCAAAGTAAAGCAGCTTGTGTTGGTTCCTTAGTAGAATTCCATAGATTATTGGAGTGTGGGGTGTGGGGGGATGTGGGTGTGTGGGTGTGAGAAAGTGTGTTCGATGTTGAATGGGTGAAAGTATTAAAATAATTTGATTGATTAATTGTCATCAATTTATTTAAGGCGGCAATAAACGCTTGGTTTGAGCGAGCTTCTCAGAGAAAATTAATAATAAATTGTTACACTTAGCAACACATTTATACAAATATTAAACTGCATTACTTACAATACAATTGCACTAGGGTGTCAAAATAAAACCACAAGGCGTCACAAACGCATTCCCTTCTATGGAAAGAATTTCAAAACATATTTTTTCTGTTTCAGTAGTCAATGGTTTTGAAAAAAAAAACCAAATGAAAGGTTAATTATTTTTTTATTTTTAGAAAAATAAGCATAAACAAAATCAAGTTAACGATTATTTTTTAACTTGAATTTTAAGTTTAACAAAGTTTTTTTAGTTTTTAGTTTTCAGAACTTAACTATAATTAATATAAGTTATTTTAATACTATGCAAGCCAAATAATTATACTCACGCGTATATAAAGAAAGCCTTAAAAATATACATTAATTAATCAATCAATTTTTGAAGTGATAAGAAATTATTTGGGTTTCATAAACAAAAGACAACAAAGTGGAAATCAGTTCAATATCGCTTCTTTGCGAGAAACACTTAAACATCCCAAAGCATTCATTTTTCTTTTAGATATATTGTTTTGCTCTAAAAAGTATCGTTTTTTAGCCAGAAATTTAAAATTAACAATAAAATTTCATTCAACAAACGAATGCAATAAAGATGAAATAAATAAACAATACAAATAAATCAAAGAACTAAAACGATACACATACCAAAATTCAGTGCAAAAAAGAACTGCTTAAATTTGTTAAAAAAAACATTTCTTGTGAGTGAAAAAACATGCTTCAACACAATCAACAACACCAGCAATAAAAATAATCAAATTCTTCAATCGGAACAACCAAAATCAACTTGTTTATGGAATTTGTGAAATGCTCAGCGGAAATAAACGGCGACCGGATACGCTGGAACTAGAAGTGCTTGGAGAGCGTCACGTTGAATCTGACGAAATTGAATGTTCCAACAACGGTCACAAGTCAGAAAAGAGTAACTTAAAAAATGTACAAATATCAACGACACACGTTGATGACGCAGCCACACTTGCATCCTTGCAACAAAAACAACAGACTCAAGTGCATCCTCCAAAGCGACGTCGCTGGTTTCCATTTCGACGCAATGTTCGTACGAAAACTCCAACCGCAGCCACTGACGCCAACCCCGCTACTACCTCGAATACAATCAATACCACTGCCAGCTTAGCAAAGCCGGAATTATCAAGCGCCACTATCGCATCACCGCTGCCCAGCAGTCAGACCATACCCGATGTGGCCAGTGTGCTGCCACGCACCAACTCGAAACAGCGTCGGCGCAGCAAGACAAAAACCGAGAGTCTCTACAGTATCGCAACTCTTGCACAAACAGGCGAAATTCAACTGCAACCGCGTTCCGAGCCCAATGTGCACAATGATTTCGAGAATGTGGCGTGGACGGACGCTATGACGCGACCCGCTTCAGTCGTAGTCAAAGACTTCGAGGCACCAATATATTGTGAGAAGACTGCCGACGAGGTGTTGCTAACACAAGAATCTGAAAATATTGAGACTGGGGAGGGAACTCCAGCCGGTGGTACAGCTGGTACCGGCTTGAGAGCAAGTCTTATGTCGGTGTTGGGAAAGTTAGCCGTCTGGAAGCGTAGTAAATGTCGACGACGCTCCAGAGCAAGTAGCGCACCAAATAATGGTGGTATTGGTGAGAGTGGCAGCGGTATTGGTGAACACAAGAGTCTCAATGCTAGTGCAGATTTCGAACATTTCTCAGCTAATTCAGGGAGTGGTGTTTTCGGTGGTGGAAAAGTGCGAGGATTGCGACGTTTGTCACAAATTCGCCGCCGTAGGAGTTCATATTATTTTTCTGGTAAATAAGTCATAAAGTATATATATTTGCTCTCATTGCTTGATTCAAAAACAACAAATGTCAGCTCAATAAAAAATAAATTGAGCAAAATTTTCTAAAAAGGGTATAAAAGAAAAAATGTATTCTAAGTTGAGCAAATTATACATGAACTTTTTCACTTTGCAATAGCTCAGAATAAGATTTGGCTACAGTAAGCTTTAAATTTAGCTGGGTTTTAGAAAATAAAACTTTCAAATCTCTTACTTTTTTTTAATTTTGTTATGTTGTATTATTGAAATTTTGTAATAATTACTTGTAACTTATTTTCTTTTCTTTTTGATATCATTAGCACGAGAACTTTAAACTTTAAATATAATAACTTACCGTATTATTATAGGTTTTTCGTTTAATTTTCATCCAAATTTAGACGACAAATTTAACTCTTTAACAGACCTTTTCTAATTTTAATTAAAAAAAGATCAATTGATCTACAGATTCCATTTGAAATTCAGAAAAGAACAATTGAAATTCAGAAAGGAACAATTGAAACTCATTAATTCCATTTGAAATTATGAAAACATAATTTAAATTCAGAAAAAACAAATGAAATTCGGAAAACATTATTTGAAAGTTATAAACATTGCCATAACCATACCTTCACCATACTAAACGATACTACCACCATATCATTCTATCATAATACAATCAATTCATTTCAATTGAATTGAATTTCAATTGATGTTTCCTGAATTTCAAATGTTATTTCTGGATTTCAATTGATCTTTTCTGCATTTCAAACGTTTTTTTCAAATTCATTTGATATTTTATGACTTTCAAATGCAATTTGCTGGATTTCAATTGATCTTTTCAGCATTTCAAATGGAATTTCAGAATTTCAATTGATCTTTTATGAACTTTTATGATCTTTTTGAACTTCCATTGATATTTCCGGAATTTTAATTGATGTTTTCTGAATTAAAATTGATGTTTTCTGAATTGTATTTGTTTTTTTTCTAAATTTCAGATGGAATTTCTGAATTTCAGTTGAAATTTTCTTAACTGCGAATGACAATTATGAATTTAAATTGATCTTTTCTGAATTTCAATTGGAAATGGCGTAGTTAGAACAAACTTTGTACTAGTAAACATTTGAAACGAGGTTATTTATCTTGATATTGTAGTGTTAAACGATAAATTTCAAGTGTATAATAAATAAATTATAAATTTCTAATTTATAATTTTATGCATCTTAGTTTATAAATTTTCTTCTTATGTCTATGTGCATTTTAAAAATAATTTTCCTTGTGATTTCAGATAATGAACGCAGAATTCGAGCCAATGACAGAGAGTTTAATTCGCAATTCAAATACGCTGTAAGTTTTAACAAAAATTTTGCACCGAGTATCCTAACAAATTTTTTTAATTACTTTATCTAGAATATTTAGGTATTGAGTAGTTTTAGTTTCTTATTTTGAGAAATTTTCATTTTTTGATTTATTTTTTGAAATTTTATTTTTAGAAATACCTATTTAAAAAAATGTTTACCAATACCAATAAAATTCAAAAGTGATTTAAGTCAAATAATATAAAAACATGATTTTCTCAGGCACAATGGGCTTATTAAGAACCTGTGTTGCTTCGATTATATAATTTTCCGAAAATTATTTTGATAATATATTTTAAGAATTCTTTTTATTCAGTTCACTCTTGGTTTTTGTTAAATATTGCGTTAAAAATGTCTTAACTATTCTTTATGACATTGACTTCTTCAGCTTCAAATGGAAAAGTTGGCTTTTTACCTAGTCTGCTCTAACTGGCATTCATATTATTCGAGCTACTTAATTGACAACAGTTATTAACAATCGTTGTTCTAGGCTACACACAAATTTTTTTTTCTCACTCTATATTTAGCTGTTATATTGAAATAAATTATGGCATAACACACCCATTAAACTTGTTTGAGTCATAGGTGTCATTACAGATGTCAAATATATGCTAACAAACACATATGTATACTTAGTATGAATGAGAAATTACCATCAACCTTCGAGTACTTGTACAAAGGATAGTTAAAGCATTTCTACTTATAATTATGTGCAGCAGTTTAGTCAGTATTTAGCTAAGGACACAATAAAATTACATGTTGCTTGTAGTAAATTTTATTTAATCAATGTTTTTTTTTATATTTTCAATTTTTAGGATAACTACATCAAAACGTCCAAATATTCTATGTTGACATTTCTACCATTTAATCTATTAGAGCAATTTCAACGTCTTGCCAATTTTTATTTTCTATGTCTTTTGGTGCTACAACTAATTCCAGCGATATCTTCACTTACGCCAGTAACTACAGCAATACCATTAATCGGTGTACTAACACTGACAGCCGTCAAGGATGCCTACGATGACATTGTAAGTAAATAAATAATAACAATAAGTATCTAAACGAAAACAAACACTTTTATACACACATTTCACACATTTTATGTTAAAAATCATACGATTTTTACATCTATTAAATAATATGACGTTGTCAAGTAAATACTCGTGTTAAATATGTAAATTAGTGTGATTTAAAGGAGCGAACACGTTAACCTCTTCACATATACTACAAATATGTTTGTTTTTAACACCTGACGCTTTCACTTGTTAACATGCGTATTTGACATTGACATTCATTTCTTGTTACTTGCCAAGTCATGTGAACCACTCACGTTGCACCGAATTACTAAATATAAGTTAACGTTATCTATAGGACTAAACTATGTTTGTTTTAAAAATATCTAAACAATTAAATTGACATTCAGAATAATCTTAATTTTATTGGAAATAAGTTGGACATATGCAAAAATAAAAATAAAAATGTATTTTAAAAAGTGTAGAGTATATTAAGAAGAAAGATTTAAAATATTTGCCACTCATAACACAAATTTTCCTAATATGTACGCTGAGAAAAGAATTTCTTTCTATCAACGAAGATTTGGTTTAAGTTAAAAAAGGGCATATTATAGCAATATAAGTATTTGGGCCATCTAGTAGAGACAAATGTTTATTTGGTTATAGTTTCCAAACTATTATCTCGAGTGGACAGAATGTTTTGTGAAATGAAAATATTTTTATTTATTTTATTATTTATTTAAATTTTTCTTAAAATATAAAGCGAATATTTAAAAAAAAATTGCATATCGTAAAAATTTATTTATCGTCATCACTGCGAATTGATCTCTGGACATCGCAACTATTGCATAAGATTGCATGTTGGCTCATGGGTAACCAAAATACATACAATACACAAATAAACGAATATTTTTTAGGTGTCAATACTGAGAATTACTAACTATACATGAATTACTAACTACCATGTTTTGCCTGAACACATTTTATGTACAGAAAATTAGATTAAATTGTATGAACCATAAATTATATCGATTGGAATGTTTAGAAAGTGGCGTATAATTATATATGTATTTTTTAAACAATTACTCACATTTTTCTATTATACGAATCAATAGCTACCTCAAAATATGATTAAGTAATTATTACTAAATCCTCATTAATTACTACTAAAGCTGAAATAATGCATTGCAATGTATATCGAAGCAATATATGTTTGCTCGAATCATAACCATTTAAATAAATTACTGCTTTGACTTAACATACATGAGTGTAACGATACTTGATAATATTTACCAAATTATATTAAAAGAGAACAGATATTGTAAGACAGACGCCAAATCAATGCATTTGGTTCATGAAACGAAATTATTTTCTCAGTGTATGTAAAAAAGTCAAACTAAGACTGTTTATAGCCAAAATACAGAATTAAAAATAGACATTTAACTAAATTTAATAGATAGATTTACAGCAATAGATTTACAATAAAAATCGCCAGGATCCTTTCAATTTTTAATAAGCAGTATTTATTTTTTGCTATAGACAAACCTTAACTCCTAAAAAAACTAAACTAAATAATCCATTTCAACGTACTTATTCACGTTTATGTAAAAAAAACAACACATTATGACAACTGCACTTAAGTACAAAGGCGACTTCTGTGCCGTTTTATAAAACGAATAGTAAAGTATTTAATAACATTTGTTTAAACTTTTCAAAACTGTCAATTCTTTCTTTTGAAACAGAAAGAACAACAACAAAAAAATCCTAATAATAAGTCTTGTTTTATTGATTTTAATATTAATAAGTGAATTTTTAATTTCTATTGCAGCAACGACATCTGTCGGATTCACAGGTGAATAATAGAAGATCAAAGACTTTGCGAAATGGTAAATTAGTCGATGAAAAATGGTCAGGTGTTCAGGTAATTATTATGGAAGAACCGTGAAGAGTACATTCTATATTTTAAATATGATTAATATACGTATACGTATATATTTCATCACTCATCGCAAGCCAATCGAATTGATTATATTGAATACGTTTATATATATTTCAAGGTCGGCGATGTTATACGTATGGAAAATAATCAATTCGTTGCTGCCGATATCCTCCTGCTGACGACATCGGAGCCAAATGGTTTGTGTTTCATCGAAACAGCAGAGCTTGATGGCGAAACAAATCTGAAATGCAAGCAATGTCTACCGGAAACGATAGAGCTAGCTCAACGTCACGATCTGTTATGGCACTTTAATGGAGAGATCATATGTGAACGGCCAAATAACCTTCTTAATAAATTTGAAGGTACTATTGATGATCGAATCCTTGCACGCACAATCTACAGAACTCCTTATATATTAATAAGAACTACGTTTTGAGTTTTTATATAAAACGATGTTTAATATTCAGAATCAGATTTCAGAGTGAAGAAAATTTTCATACAAACTTAAAACAATATTCAGAAATTTCAATGAACATACAAAACAAAATTAACAAGTTAACAAAGTATATCAAGTAACAAGTTGTTGATTTCCAATACGCCTCCTCAACAACATATACTTGATGTTGTCATGCCCATCGAGTTAATGCAAAACTGGTGCTTTATTTTGGCTAATGGTTTTGTTAAGACATCAGCGAGCATTTCAGTTGTTGACAAATATTTGACTTCGACAATTTTGTTTTCAATAGCATCGCGGATGAAATGGTACCTATAATGAATATGCTTGGTTCTGGAATGATGACCACCAAATTTCGCCATATGTTGCGCGCTTTGAGAATCACAATAGATTGTTGTTGGGTCTTGCGATTTGCAACCAAGTTCTTCTAGCAAGTATCCGAAGTAGCTGGCTTCTTTTGCTGCCTCAGCTAATGCCATGTATTCTGCTTCTGCACTTGATGTAGCTACCACACGCTGCTTTCTTGATTCCCAAGATACAACTGCACCTGAGAGTAAAAAACAAAAGCCAGTTTGAGATTTTCGGTCGTTTGTATCCTGAGCCCAATTTGAATCTACATAACCAACAAGTGGTAACCCAGTTTTACGAAAAGTTAACACATAATCTTTAGTAGAATTTAAATATTTAACTAAATTTAATGCTGCATTCCAATGTTGTCGCCTGGGATCTTGACAAAATTGAGATAACATATTTACACTGCAACATATATCAGGCCGGCTAAAAACTGAGAGATGCAATAAAGATCCTATAATTTCTTGATACTTAGTCTTGTCTACTTTTTCTCCTTCTCCAGAAATTGTTGGTTCTTTTTCTAGCTTAATCTTTGATTGCATTGGTATTTTAACTGTTTTAGCATTGTTTTGTCCATACTTAGTTACTAAGTTTTTTATATATCCTGGTTGCGAGATAGATAATTTTCCTTTCTGATTCTTAATTTCTAATCCAATGCAGTGTTTTGCTTCTTTCATGTCTTTAACATCAAAATTTTGTTGTAATTTAAAGATAAAATTGTCTGTTTCATTTTTGTTATTCGATGCTATAATTATATCATCAACATAAATGGCTACTATCATAAAAATATCATTTTTTCTAAGATAATATAGACATTGATCATACTTAGACTGCTTTAAAGGATAACTTTTAATTACAGCGTCCAATTTTTTGAACCACTGTCTTCCTGCTTGTTTCATACCATATATTGCTTTCTTTAGCTGACAGACTTTTTGCTTTGTCGCCTCCTTAATATAGCCTTCAGGTTGTTCCATATATATATCTTCTTCCAACTCACCGTTTAGAAATGCTGTTGATACGTCTAGCTGTCGTAACTCTAAGTTATTTTCAACTGATAGAGCGTAAAGAAGACGAAGTGAGCTTTGCCTAACTACTGGGGCAAATGTGTCCATGTAGTCAATACCGAATTCTTGTGAATAACCTTTGGCAACAAGTCTTGCTTTCAGTTTTTCAACTGAACCATCAGGTCTATATTTCGTTTTAAGGACCCACTTGCACCCGATTGGTGATCGTCCCTCAGGCAAGTCTACTAGCTTCCAAGTTTTGTTTTTAATTAATGAATTATACTCATTATCTAGAGCTTGAAACCATTCTTTCGAATTAGGAGAATTTAAAATTTCTTTAAAATTTTTCGGATCTGAAAGCTCTTCAGATACTGCTGCTTTGACAGCTTCTTGATTCTTAGCAAAAGTCCATGATCTTAACTTTTCTCTTATCGAATTTTTCGGAGTATCGATGACTTTTGGTGCTAATACTTCTCCTTCATGACCTGTTGTAAAGTCTGTAGAGCTGTCAAGGAAAATTTCTTCTTCTGATTCGCTTTCGACATCATGCTGAATTTCTTCATTAGATTTCTCATTAATATTCCTTTCCTTCTCTATTCGTTTTTTAAATTCAAATTCATAAAAACCATTCTCTTCATTTTCAATTTCCTTACTATCGACATGGAACTCTTCTTCGAAAAATTTTACATCTCGACTTTTAACGACAGTTCGTGTATCTCGTTTCCATAAACGATACGCCTTCGACTCTTCTGAATAACCTACTAAGATGTATTCAAAACTTCTATCTTCCCATTTGGACTTTACCTTATGTTTGTCTAAGACAAATGATTTGCTGCCAATTTGTCGCAAGTGCTTTACGACAGGTACTTTTCCTGTCCACATTTCCTCTGGAGTTTTATTCAAGTTTAAATTCGTTGGGCAACGGTTTCTAATGTATGCTGCCGTGTGAATGAGTTCTGCCCATAAAAACTCTGGTAATTTAGACTCAATCATTATGCATCTAGCCATCTCAACTAATGTCCTGTTCATTCTTTCAGCAACTCCATTTTGCTGTGGAGTGTACTGAACTGTTAATTGTCGCTTTATACCACAAGATTTGAGGAAATTCGAAAATTCGTGACTAACTAATTCAGCTGCATTATCTGATCGAACACATTTTATCTTTTTACCAGTTTGCAGTTCTACCTCATTCTTAAAATCTTTAAAAACTTGTAGATATTCACTTTTCTTGTGCAGAAATCGTACAAATACTTTTCTAGTATAATCGTCAATAAAGGTTGCAAAGTATAATTTCCTACTTATCGACTCTACTTTCATTGGACCGCATAAATCGGTATGCACTAATTCCAATACTTGAACAGATGATTTTTCCTTCTTGAGAGGAAAAGCTTCGCGAGTTTGCTTTCCTCGGACGCAAGTAACACAGTCTAGTTTTAAACTCTCAAATTTTGGTAATCCAATAACCATATTTTGAGATCTGAGCTTTTGTAAGTGAGCTAAGTTTAAATGGCCGTATCTCTTATGCCATAACTCTAACGTTTTACAAGATTTGCCGCAGATCTGCTTGCAACTTTCTATCTCTTTGCTATATGATTTAACTATGTATAAACCATGTTTCTTTCGAGCTTCTAGTAAAATCGTGCCATCTCTTGAAATGACTGCCTTTTCGTCGAACATTACTACTCGGCACTTGTTGTCCGTAGCTTTAACAGTAGAAATAAGATTGCAATGCAAATCTGGTACGTACAGTGTTTTGAATAGATTAATTGTTCTATAATCTTGTTTATCTTTCATTCTTAGTTCAATCGTACCGATTCCTTTAACATCTAGCTCTTTTTCATCTGCTAAACGAACTTTACCACTATAGCTTTTATCTATCTCAACAAATTGATGGAGGGAACTACACATGTGTGATGTGGCACCACTATCTATACACCAAACATCCCACTTAGCATCTGACATATAAACATTTTTACCTAAATTGCAACTTTCTGCAATGGCTACGAAACCTTCGAATTTTTCCACTTTGTTAGTTGATTCCTTACTACTAGCCATTTTTGTTCTGCAATCTTTTGCCATGTGGCCTTTCTTCCCACATTTGTAACAATTAAAAGGAAAATTCTTGGTTGACGTACCTGCTGTGTTTTGATTACCGTTGTTCTTGTATTTTTTGAAGTATTTGTTAACTTTTAAGGCACCTTCGTCTTGCTGTTCAGCCTTGTCTCCAACTTCTAGAAGTCTTGAGCGTAGAACTTTTAATGATGGGAACTCATTAGCTGTGTCAAAAGCTGCTTTAATTTCTCTGTATCTGCTTGGTAATCCATCTAGTAAAATAGTTGTTAGCAAATCTTCATCCATATTTATATCCATCTCAGATAACGACGAAATACATATATCGAACTCAATAAAATATTGTGCAATGGATTGACTTTCATCCATTTTTGTATTTAACAACTTACGGTACATCTCTACTTTACCTCGAGTCGACTTCCGATCAAAAGTTTCTTGAAGATATGACCATACCTCACAGGAAGTTTTGAAATTTTTCACCATCCTTACTATATTTGCTTCCAGAGCAATAAGAATCTCTCGCATCCATGTCCTTATCGTCATAATCCTGCTGTGCTTTCTCACTTGCTATAACTTGCTGTTGGCTTCTCGTTGATGACTCTGAGCTGGCTGCTATTGCCGGTTTTGATTCTTGCCCTCTTACCATTTTCAATAGGCGGTTTTTATGAAGAATAGCTTCCATTTGGGGCTTCCACGTTGCGTAGTTTTTTCCATTAAGTAATGGAATACGTCCTGTAGCTGCAGCCATCTTTATTTTAGGTTACTTCTGGTTTCGTTATATTTGCACAAAATAATTTTAGTATTTTGGGTCTGGGCCCATAACCTATTGATGATCGAATCCTTGCACGCACAATCTACAGAACTCCTTATATATTAATAAGAACTACGTTTTGAGTTTTTATATAAAACGATGTTTAATATTCAGAATCAGATTTCAGAGTGAAGAAAATTTTCATACAAACTTAAAACAATATTCAGAAATTTCAATGAACATACAAAACAAAATTAACAAGTTAACAAAGTATATCAAGTAACAAGTTGTTGATTTCCAATAGGTACAACTTTTCACTAATACATTGTGTTACACTGAGTTGATGAATGTTGAGAGTAACAAGCTATTCTTTCGTTTCAAATAGGTACACTTATGTGGAAAAACCAAAGATTTTCACTAGATAATGAAAAAATTCTTCTACGAGGCTGTGTTCTACGTAATACGCAATGGTGTTATGGCGTTGTTATATTCGCCGGTAAAGATACCAAATTGATGCAGAACTCCGGTAAAACACAATTCAAAAGCACCGGCGTGGATAGACTTTTAAATTTTATTATAATTGGAGTGAGTAGTCTTAATTGAGATTTATAGAGTGAGTGACAAACTGAAAACTAATTTTGTTTTCGATGGTTTGCAGATTGTACTTTTTCTACTTTCCATTTGTGCATTCTTCACATTGGCTTGTTCTATTTGGGAAGGTCTTATTGGACAACATTTTCAGGTAAGTCGATGAAACAACAACTTTTTTTCATTCAAATTTTATAATATTTTATTCACACAAACAAGGTTTATTTGCCATGGGAGAACATTATTCCTAAAAATGTACCACAGGGTGCCACTGTTATTGGTTTATTAGTATTCTTTTCCTATGCAATTGTTTTAAACACTGTTGTGCCAATATCTCTCTACGTTTCAGTAGAGGTAAGTTGAACTTGCATAAATTTATGTAGAGTAAACTTTAATTCTCTATTTTGTTTAACATCAGGTCATACGTTTCGCCCAATCTTTCCTTATAAATTGGGATGAAAAAATGTTCTATGAAAAATCAAAAACACCTGCCAAAGCTCGAACTACCACACTCAATGAGGAATTAGGTCAAATACAATATATCTTTTCGGATAAAACCGGCACCTTGACGCAGAACATCATGTCGTTCAACAAGTGCAGCATTAATGGGCGTTCCTATGGTGATGTCATCGATTTGCGCACTGGCGAGGTTATTGAAGTGACTGATGTAAGTATTTAATTTTATATTTTTTTTTTTTTCTTTATACCTTATATTTTAAGCACTAATTTTTAATATATTCGCACCATATGAAGCTACCTTTTTTCAAATATAACTATTGTTCAAATGCTAAAAGTTAAAGCTAATGGATAAAGTTTTTTCAAGCTTTGATATATTATTTTTTTAAAATACTAATAATTTGTGGGAAGAATCGCTACTAATTCCGCTTATATACTACTAATGTTCTCCGGAAGAATGTGCATTTCTGGAATTCCCGAAATTGTCCTATAGTGGTTACATAAGCTTCATTTAAAAAAATGGTGTTAATGATGGTGTTGAAAATAAAAAAACTACAGTCTTACCATTTAATAAAATCTTTGTCAGAGTTGTACAAAGTCAAGATTTGATTTATTACGATTTTTGTACGTGTTTATTGCATTTTGAACCTTCTGAAGCGCTTTATTTGCTTATTTGGTTCCTATACTTTGTCGGACGTATTTCTTCGAAATTTTGAAAAACGAATATGCGTTCAAGATATTTTTTTTATTCAAAATTGAAACTCTACACTTTTATTTCTCAAACATTCTTCGACAGATACTTATTTCCGATTGACAAGAAATCGTATTCTACTTAATTTAAGTATTTTTTCGATTGTTTTTTTTTTAATTAAAACGCATAAATTGAATTTAAATAATTTTTATTTATTTTATAACTAATATTTTTTAGTATTTTTTCACGAAATAAAGTGTTAATAGCCTACAACGTGTATGATTGATAAACAATTGTACAAGAAATACGTAGCGCAAAATACTTCCATTTTTCGAATTGTATTGATTGGCAAAATTAATGTTCCATTACTGTAAACAAATAGTTTACTTTTTTGGATGTTTATCTGTTAAAAATTATTTTTAACGGTACAGCTTCTAACATAGCCAAATATTTATTTTGGCTTTGGCGCATTCCTTCTCGTTTTGTTTATATTCACGGGTCATTACTTTTATGTGCCCAGCACTGAGTCTCGTCATGAAACTAATGTATGTGATCTTAGAACTTTTTGAAATGATTTCCAAATGTCTCTGTTTATAGTTTGCAATATAAAATCTTCCCTCTGCACCCTTACATATACTATGTGTTCTCAATACTATGCGTATGTCTGACCTCCACCTCTTTTGTTATTATCATGATTTTTGGTTTTGTTTTTTTTTGTTTTTGTTTTTGTAAACTTTAACATTATTAATTATACAAGAAACAAACCCCCAACTCAAAAACTCATTCCTTTTGTAGAAGCAAATTTTACAAAATAGCAAGAACAAAAGCACACCACCAACAATTTTTTTGCATTCAGCGGAAGTGTATCCGAAAAGTGCACTTGTTGTCACGACACCAACGGACAAGGACCATGAGGAGACCAGCACCACGACTGTCACTCCCCTGGCATCGTCCACGCCAGCAGCATCACCGTCCACACCACTAGACATGCGTTTATTGAAGACTACATCTCTACCAACACCAACAGTTGCATTAACGGCAACAGCACTTGCCACACATGTTGGTGTACCAAAAAGCAACACAAGCGCCGATATGGCAGTACCTGATACGGAAACTAGTACCAAAAATATCTATGGGAACAAAGTTAAAACGAAACATTCTCACTATTTTGATGCGGTTCCATCAACATCCACACAAGCAACAGAGGGCGACGGATTGAGCCCAACACTGAGACCACGGCAAGTGGTGCGGCAACCTTCAAGACTGTCGGGCCCAAGTGAAAAAGTAATGATTTTAACTGAAATGCCACAAAAGACAAAAAGCATTGTGACCAATTTAAATACTAATAAAAACAACAACTACAACAACCACATCAATATCATAACAACAATTACAGCTGCACCAACAACACCAACCGCACCTATGCAATCCAAGCACATACCAACTAAAACACCACTATCACCAACCGCACCAATATCAGAGACCACCATCAAATCACAAGAACTTAAATCACAAGAATTTTCATCACGTTCAAACACCACCACCACTACCACCACCACCAAGAAATGCATCGCTGCAAAGCTATGTACGCCATTTTGTTGCTGCAATGGCAGCACTTGCAACCATCGGCACGATAATCTAACCACCAATAATTGCACCAATTTTTCGTTAGTCAATAAAAAAAGCACACCCAACAACAACAACACCAACATCACCACCAATAACACCAAAAACATCACCACTAGCATCAGTTCTTGCACCAACGATAATATTTATAACACTAATACTTATGCAACAAATTGGAGTTCATCTCACCAAAAAGTGCACGTATGCATGTGTTCAAATATAAAAATTTCATTGTCTTAACTTGGCTTAATGTATGCATTCAAATTGCTTGGCTAAAATGTAAAATGTTGTAAATATTTGTACAGTTGAGTAAAGCTTTAGATTTTGTTGCATGAACTTATCATTTATACGTGTATAGATACTACTTATTTGTACCTTTTAATTTATACAATAGGAACTATGAGTAGTAATTTGAGTAAGTGAGAAATTCGATTAAGCTCTGAACACGAATATGGCTTGCACATGCGTCAGATATTTACAGTTCTCTTGGATTTAAGGTTCACAAAATAAATACTCAGCGAATATTGATATCACTATGGGTATTAGACGGTTAGAGTTTGTGAAAATTTAGAAACAACATCGGTCAGAACATTTGAAATCCATGTGAAGGCACACAAAACGGTCTTAATTTTCAGAATATTCTTTTATAACTTTCCGTCTTTACTGCTTTGATTGAGGAGTTTTTGAATTCGGAGAGTAACGAAAATTGTCTAGGTCTATAAAAGTCAAAAATTGTACATATTTTTGTTAATGGTGCTTTTTGTAAGTTGACGATTGGAAAGAACTTTTTTACTAAAATGCAGTAGAAGATCTTTGTTTCTTTCATACTCATTGGAGTCTTTTTTCAGAGAATTGAAAAGAAAAAAATTTCATTTTGAAGTGTATGGTTTGGGTATTGAAAAAAAAAAATTTAAATATGGACGGTAATATTAATGCTCTGAGTTATTCGTGAGCCTGTCAGATTCGTTTATCCTTTTTGGATCAATAAAATATCATGCATGACATTATATCGTGATATTTATGTACATATTAATAGAGCAATCATTTCGTTTAAGAAGACAGTTGCAACTCCAAATTTGAGCGATATTATAACAAAGGTTTTACAAAATTATGAATTAAGAATTGACATATGATTTTCAAAAATTGTATTACTTCATGTTCAGTTCAAAAATTATATATATTGATTTATGATTGATTTATGATTTTGCTAATTTCCATTGCAAATAAGATATTTTTTTTTATTTTAATAAAAAAATAAGCACCTACTTTTTTCTATTGACTAAGCGCTTATTGACTAACCTTAGTTTAACTGCAAATAATTACTAATGGAACTCATTCAAACAAATTCTTTAAAGCAAGAACATATTGCGACTACAGTCCACAGGCTTCAAATTGCTATGGCGTGCTTAACAAAGCATCTCGCTTCATATCTGCTAAAAACGCTTGTATTTTCTAAAATTGCTGCAATTATTTTTTCATCCATTTGGTTTCTTTCAGCATACAAATGCACACACTGACCCAGTCATTTTTAATCAAACTTCTTCTCTTTTAAGGCTTTGAAGCCCGTTGATTTCTCTGCCAATCCTGAATATGAACCTGAGTTTCGTTGGTACGATCACACGTTGTTGGACGCAGTGCGTTCGGATCAGGATCATGCACATAATTTCTTTCGCTTATTAGCATTATGTCACACCGTCATGCCTGAGTATGTGGAAGGACATCTGGAGTATCAGGCACAAAGTCCTGATGAGTCAGCATTAGTATCGGCAGCACGAAATTTTGGTTTCGTCTTTCGTTCACGCACACCCAACAGCATAACGATCGAGGTCATGGGTAACACAGAGGTAAGTAGGTTATTGCACTGAAATTCTCATAAAAGAAGGTTTATAATTTATATTATAAATATTACATGGATATATTTATTTTTATATCCATAAGAGCTACAATGTTTTGTTTTCTTCTAAAGGAATACGAACTGCTCAGCATTTTGGATTTCAATAATGTGCGAAAAAGAATGTCGGTCATACTGCGTCGCCACAACCGAATTTTACTCTATTGTAAAGGAGCTGATAATGTAATTTATGATAGGTTAGATTCTAGTCAGCACGATATCAAAGCGAGAACGCAAGAACATTTAAATGTAAGCGAGTCAAAACGAATGCATAAAAATCAATTTTCTAAAATGTTATTTGTATTCCTTTTTAGAAATTTGCTGGTGAAGGCTTGCGCACTCTAGTACTAGCCGAACGTCATCTGGATACGGACTATTTCAACAGTTGGCAAGTACGACAACGAGATGCATCCTTGTCTATGGATGGACGTGATGATAAGCTCGATGTGCTATATGAAGAAATCGAAAGTGATATGCTGCTGGTAGGTGTGACGGCCATTGAAGATAAGCTACAAGATGGCGTACCCCAGACAATAGCAAATCTTCAAATGGCGGGCATAAAAATATGGGTGCTAACAGGTGATAAGCAGGGTAAGCTCACTTAATATAGTAATAATATTTTTGAAACTTATGCCGATCATGAATTTGATCTTAACAGAAACTGCCATAAATATTGGCTATTCATGTCAATTACTAACCGATGAGTTAGCCGACGTCTTTATCGTTGATGGCAGCTCAATGGATGAGGTGGAGAAACAATTGCGTCAATTTAAAGAATCGATACGAATAGTTAATCGATTTCGACCAACTCGTAAGTATTTTCCATATCCTGTGCTGACAGAAAAAATCATTAAATTATTTATATTTATTATGCCAACTTTGCAGCTCTTGAACCGACGGTCAATCTTAATTTAAATGGTTCTAGTCGTGATTCGTCTGTGATCAATCATTCGGCATTCAGAGCGCAGGTATCACCGCCGCCAGCGCCGCCGCCACCAGCGATATCGGTTGTAACATTTAGGTGGGATGAAGACAAAATTAAGCATAATAAGGGCGAACCAGACAGGTAGAGGGAACTCCAAACTGAAAACAAAAAAACACTCAAAACTACACGCAAATAATTTTATATTCTTAATATTCCTACAATATATAGTTTGAAGTTATTTGTTTCTCTTACTCTTGGGACTATATTTTTTTCTATTTTTTTCCAATACCTTTTGTTTTTTTTTTAATTCAAGTAGTAGTCTAGGTTATGCTTGAGTGCAAGTAGTTATAAGTATATCGAACATTTTTTAATATATTTATTTTTAGAGCTAAACGCTAGTAAACAAATTTAAAATAGATTTTTTACAGTTTAGATAACTGCTAGTAAACAATCAATCAAGCACTTTTATTATTATTAAAAAAAAAAAAATTCAACAATACACGTTTAGAAATGGTTGCCTTTAAGAACCATTTCCAAGTTATAACGTTTAGTAAAGCATTATCGAATTTTGGTATTAGGAGAACTCAATAACTTTTCTCTTATGGACATAAGATAAATATTTTTTTTAATGTTAAAAATTTTTAGCTCATTTTGCAATCTCTATTAATGTGAATTGTCAGGTATTTTCGTTAAAAATTTAAAATATAGTTATATTAAGTTTAACTGAGACGTTAAAGTAGGTTTTGTTTTGCTTGGAGATACTCCATATTTTTCATTAAAGAAATAAAGTTTATTTCATTGTCTTTGGAGCTTACACTAGTTTGGTGGTTAGGATGGGGTAAGGGTTGATTTATTGAAAATAATTTATATTAAATTATATTAAAAATTTATTGACATCACAATTTTCTTTAGCATATAAAACGAATAATAAGCTTTTCACTCACAAAAATTAGTTTACAGACATATTGAATTAAGAAATCCTTTTAGTTGGGATCGATTCATAGAACGAAGTTATGTCACAAATATATTTTTTATCTATAAATATTAATTCCATATGAAAACGCTAAATTATTCCTTAATTGAAAGATGAAGATATTTAGTAGTATTATTTTAGGCAGCATTTTATATAATTTCTCTATAATTGACTAATATTTTAAACCACCTTGGAAACTCTTGAACTCTGTTTATTGTTTGAACTAATTTTAAATATTATATCTTTAATTAATAATGCAAAACATTCTTTATTTCGGCAGTTTAACCTCTTAATTAAACTTCTAAGCTGGACTTGATTTTTATTTAAGTTCTTATTTAATTACAACATAGAACATATACTTTATTTAATTGAACAATTCCAAATGAATATTATTTTGTACAAGGATGATCCCCTCTATTGGTACTTGTTTCGCCCGGAAAGTAAATGCAGTATTTATATTATTTTTTTTTTTCTTAAAAGATATGCCAATTTTATTTGTATTTTTAGTAACCTCATTAAACAATAAAATAAATTATAAAAAAAAATATTTGAAATTTCCAAACTCCACAAACTCCATTAACATCTCGCCTTCAGTTTTATTGTTCGATTTTATTTTGATATGAAGTCCATTATTTTGAATAGGTTGCATTTTTGCATTTTTAGTATTGGCTTGCTTGTTTTTGTATTATATACTATGTTAACGTTAACTACTTCCTGTATTAAATAAAGCTTTATTTTTACTATTTTTCTAAAGTTTCTCTCAATATTTAACTGCTTCTTGATAAACTTCACGTGGCTTTTTATAATCATTTTCGTCTAATAGTCTACTAATAACTTATGCAACTATAACTCATAAAAGTATTTGTATCTGTACTGTACAAACAATCATCAATGTGTTATCGTTATCAATGTGTATAATTTATACATGTATAATATTTATAAATGTAGAATTAAAATTAATTCATTTATTTTTATTCAACACAATAGTGCCGAATGTAACGAACTCTATGACAATCTCGAAAAGGGAGACAAAAGTCCAACGTTACTTCAAGATGATGATATCCTGCCAGAGAATACCGGGTTTGCTTTGGTGATAAATGGGCACTCGTTGGTCTACTGCTTGTCGCCCGAGTTGGAAGCAAGGTTGGTATTTTGAGCTGTAATTATAATATATTGATGAACTTGTAGTACCGCTATTATAGATATATATTGTTACAAATATATATAAAATAGCTCAGATTGTATTTTATATCAGTCATGCACTAAGAACAATATTTTTTAAGATTTCTAGATATAGCTTCGCAGTGCAAGGCAGTTATTTGCTGTCGCGTTACGCCCCTGCAAAAGGCGTTAGTAGTCGAACTGATAAAGCGTGCCAAACGTGCGGTAACACTAGCCATAGGTGATGGGGCCAACGATGTTTCGATGATCAAGGGTAAAATTGAAAAATTATACACTTCTCTTAAATCTCAAAACCTTTCTTATAGCCGCTCACATTGGCGTTGGTATATCAGGACAGGAAGGTCTTCAAGCTGTACTTGCCAGCGATTATTCAATAGCGCAATTTCGTTACCTCGAACGTCTACTGTTGGTACATGGCCGCTGGTCCTATTATCGCATGTGCAAATTTTTGCGATACTTTTTCTACAAGAACTTTGCATTTACTCTGTGTCATTGTTGGTTTTCGTTCTTCTGCGGCTTTAGTGCACAAGTAATGTATTTAAATATGTTTTAAATTGAATCTTTTTAATATCGCTACAAATGTTTTTCAGACTGTTTTCGATCCCATGTTCATATCGGTGTACAATCTTTTCTACACATCGCTGCCTGTCTTAGCTTTG
The DNA here is from genome assembly GCA_958299015.1 of Tetanocera ferruginea. NCBI lineage: Eukaryota > Metazoa > Arthropoda > Insecta > Diptera > Sciomyzidae > Tetanocera > Tetanocera ferruginea. The sequence goes on along the minus strand of OY282643.1, from coordinate 3,381,354 downwards.
GGAGTTTTCGAGCAGGATGTCTCGGATAAGCATAGCGTTGAGTATCCGAAATTGTATACACCTGGTTTAAAAAGTCAGCTTTTTAATACAAAGGAATTTGTATACAGTGTGCTTCACGGTGCTTTCAGTTCGATGGTATTATTTTTAATACCATATGGTAAGTACGATTGAACAGTTTACGCGCATTAAAACACATGTTATTGTGACATGTATTTTTGTTTAACACGGAAAAAATTATTCAACACGAGTACTCAAAACAAGAGTTTGAATATAAAAAGGCTATAAACTCAGTTTTTCTCAAGCAGTTAAAAAAAAGAATATAAAAAAAAACTGATCTCTAACTTTGAGTTAGTAAATTTTTGTCCATATGTTAAACAAAAGTGCCGTCGCCAAAGATAAAGATTATCTTTGGCCGTCGCACTGTCGAAGCAAATAAGTTGTTAATTTTAATTTGTTTGCTTGGTATAATTTTTTTCAGGAACGTACAAAGATGGTGTTTCACCAAATGGTTTAATTTTAAGTGATCACATGACTTTGGGGGCAGCAGTGGCTACTATATTGATAATCGATAATACTGCACAGGTTGGTATCAGCCCATCTTTATTGTTAGTATTAAATAATTTTTACTTTTTTAACGAAAAAAAAAATTAAAATATTAACATTTTTATATTTTAAATGTTAATATTATAGCGGAGTTAAAATAAATACCGGAGTTCTCAGAACGTTGCCAATAATACTCATAGTTTTAGAATATTTTACATTAAAGCAGTTGGGTGTTATCCGAATTAATTTTCTGTGAATAATCCTAATCCGAGCTTGTAATTAGCTCAGCACAATAAGATTATAAGGATTTATTTTTTGAGGTTAACTACATGTCCAAATTCTCGTGCCAATTTTGACCTCTACTTCATATCCTCATTCCCTGAGTTGTTACTTCTTTATAACGGTAACGGTTTTTTGGTTGGGAATTTCATTACAAATCGAGCAAATTTTTCCCTACTGATATTTCTGTGAGCTTCTATTAAAAGAGATATCAAGTAACCTTTCTACCCGAACTATACAGCTTTAACTAAGCAGAATAATATTTAAATATTTGCAAAAGTTGACCTTTTGACTTTATTTAATATTCTCTCTAGATCGCGCTTTACACCTCATATTGGACTATCTTTAATCACATAATGATTTGGGGCAGCCTTATTTGGTATTTTGTGTTAGATTACTTTTACAATTATGTCATAGGAGGCCCCTATGTTGGCTCACTGACGCAAGCAATGAAGGATCTTACATTCTGGGCAACAATGTTTATCACGGTAGCTGTGATTATGGCGCCTGTACTGGTGTATAAATTCTACATGGTTGATGTGTGTCCAAGTTTAACCGATAAGGTACCTATATCCTTTCATATTACAACAAAGTTCACCATTAATATGACATACAACTTCTTGTTATAGATACGCCTGAAACAACGACAAGCAACGTTACGTTCGCGCCAGACCACGCAAGTCTTACGCACGCCATCGGCGCGAAGAGCACGCAGATCGCTGCGATCGGGCTATGCATTTGCTCATCAGGTAAAGAAAATATAAATTTAGTTAAAGGAAAATTAATAAAGCTAAATTTAGGGCTAAATCCTTAAATAAATTAAGGGTTAGTTGAAATCTTTTTAATGTTATTTTTTTTTTGTTAATTATAGGAAGGTTTTGGCCGCCTCATCACCTCAGGCAAAATTATGCGCAAGTTACCTCAGGAGTTCGCATTCCCGCTGGGGCTTGGCAGCAAGAGAGCCCCAAGCACTTCGGCACCAGTCGACGCAACACAGACCAATCAAAATAACAATAATATTAATACTAAGGATAATAAAAACTCTAGTACACACGGCCTAAAGAGCAGCCGCAGCGATGTTGTGGGCAGCAGTGAGGAGGACTTGAGTCCACGTGCACCTTGCCAAGATTTAGATACGATTAATCTTTAAGCATATAAATTTAAACTTTGTTATTATAGTCATAAATAAGTTAAGACCATTTTTATATATATATCTTAAAAAAACTATAAATTCAGATTATATAAGTTTTAAGAATACAAACATCTATATAAACTATATATATTAGTGTTGTACGAAAAAATCAAAATAAGCTATAGTGAGAACCAAAAATCATAGAAACTAAAAGAGGAATGTTTATGAGTTGAGTGAAAGTAGCTTCGCAGCAAGTGCTTCTTTCGAAATTAAAAAGCTTTAATATAGTGCAAGGTACGAGTGCTTGATCAAAATTTAAAATATAAACAACAATCTTATTATTGAGTTGTTGAAATTTTGTATTGAGCTTAAGAGAAAAATATAGGTTATTTTTTTGCTATCATGCTTTAGACATAATTTATTTCATAACTTTAATTCTAATTTAACATACAACCAAGAATATAGATTTTATATTTATTATTATTTTTCTCTTCTTATCTCTTGTAATTGTTAGCATTAAATACTATTAAAGATATTATGTGATTTAATTTTTAAGTTCAAGTAAGTGTTTCATCGAGGAATTTCCAGCCCATAAGCCTAGCTCTACAACTAAACCAGACAAGTGCCGTTAGCAACACATGCCCATTTTGAGCAGGGAGGAAGGGTTTGAAAGACGTATCTATCTCATGACTATTCCATGCTAAAGAACACAGCTTTAGAATCTTCACATATTTTGTTATTCTTTAAATTTAAGTCTGTAAATTATTGCTTAGTTTTAATATTTTTGCGCTTTAATTGATAGTATCGAATTTGTATACAAGTGTTCTTAAAACAGCTTAAAATAGCAGTTATAATTTTGTCAATTGTACTTAAGAACTGCAGGCCGAAATATTATTTTTATTTTTATCAGCGGTGCGAATGTAAATCTAAGATTCAACTTAAACAACTCTTCTGCAATTGTGTACCTTTAAGAGAAACAAAATAAAATTATAACTCTTGTTACACCAATCTAAATGAAGTCCCTGAATGTGTGAAAAAAATGTGGTAGTCAATAAATAATAAAAAGTAACTCAATATTTTGGTTTTTATATAAAAGAAGATTCTAATTCTATCGGCGTTTTTATTGGATAGTTTGTACATCAGAAGTGTTAAATATCAGTTGAACAAAAAACGTGAAGAAAACAAAATATTACTCAAATCAACCCGAGGTAAATTGTAATCAATATTGCATCAACATTTTCATCTTTAATGTACACTACTTGATGATGATGACGAATGATATAATGAACTGTCATCATTGTTTAAAGGTTGTTTTGGAATTAAACACAAAATATATTTTAATGGTTTATGTAAGTTACCAATCAAAGCAAGATGAAATAAATAATCGAATAAAGAAGTGCCACAAAAAGCTTTTATAATTGTTGTATTCATTTAGTATGTACAGACTGTTGTTTACTCAAACCTTTCTTATGCAAATGCTTGAAGTCATTTCTTTATAATTAATACAGTACTTAACTGCATGTTTCCTATGCACCAATATAGTTAATGGCTGATCTTTTGAAAATTCACAAAATTTCAGAACATTTTTAAAATTAAAATTGCTACTTAATATCAGGGTACCCTGACTTTTGCTGTTTAGATTTTATGACAACAAACATTTCGCAATATTTGCTTACTAGTGCATTTCGATGCGAAAAAAGGCAATGAAAGTAATAACCCCACTTTGTCCTAACTCGACTTTAACGGTTATTCCTTGTCGACACAGATTTGCTTAAAAACAATTTAATGAAAAACATACTCGTACCTCTTTGGATTTAACAATCCGAATATTGTAACATCTTTTGTTTATCTTGTTTTTTATATACATTTAACCTTCAAACGAATCAATAAAAAGTACATGAAAGAAAGAAGTTAAAATATTTTTATTTAATTTTCAATGCAAGGAATCTCATAACCCTACTTCTTCAACTCGCCTGCCCGGTTACAGCTAGAACACCAGTTTTTTTGGTAGTGTTCCACTTTCAATTGCTTCTACTAATTTACGCTTTAGATTTGGCTTTTCATCCACACTTTGTTGACTTGACGCCGGCATTGGTAGCTTGTGACCCACAGTAGGGGCAGGTTTATTTGAAAAGTATTTCATGCTTAGTGCTTCTGTACAGGTGCACCGTTGCATTGGATTCATAGCCAACAACTTTTCGGCTAAGGCAATCAGATCATCGGGTGCCGCGGTAAAGATATGTTGCAATGGTGTACCGGGACAAGGTTTAAATTGCATAAAGTCGGGAAGTTTACTTAGGTTAGGCCAGGTCTCATCGGTTGGTGTACCAAGTGCTTGAAAGATTTTAGTTAACTGATCCAAATCCGATTCGCCCGGCAAGAAAGGAATGCGCAGCAGCAACTCAGCTAAAATACAGCCAACTGCCCAAATGTCAATGCCAGTACCATATTGACGAGCGCCAAAAAGCAGTTCAGGAGCGCGATACCAACGTGTTACCACCTGGTGAGTGTATATACGACTCGGTGAACCAAAGAATTTGGCCAAACCGAAATCACCTATCTTCAAAATACCGTCAGAGTTAACAAGCAAATTGTTTGGTTTAAGATCGCGATGAAGAATCCAGTTCATGTGCAGGTACTCGAGCCCCTGAAGCGTCATAATCATGTATGACTTTATGTTGGCCTGCGTTAATATGATTTTCGGATCTTTTATAATGATCTCTAAATCAGTGTCCATAAAATCGAATACAAGTGAGACATTGGATTTGTGTCCGAACACATCTACCAATCCGATAACGTTCTCGTGCTGCAACTCGTGCAGTAGCTTTATTTCACGCAGCGCCGTGCGATTAATGCCATCTTGTGCTTCTTCGCGGCTACCAATTTTTATTTTCTTAACCGCAACAATTTGTTCGGTAAGCACATCTCGAGCTTTGTATACGGTGGCAAACTGCAGATATGGTAAAATTTAAGACACATGAATGTGAAAACATGATTTGCATTCAACTTACCTGACCCTCTCCCAGGAATGAAATTTTCTCGTAGCGCGTTAATTTGTCGTCCATGTTGAGGATATCTTCTAGTTCATCAAGAGAAGATTAAATATTTATTTAAATGATGAATAAGAAAAGTAAACTATTAAATTCAACAGTCGCGTAAATATTTTGAATTGAACTCCACTTCAAGAGTTGCCGTGTGTATCAAAAACGTGGAAAATTGATGTCGCATATGGGACCAGAGAGATGCATTGGCTGCATTTATGGTATATTTTTCTCATATAATTGCAAAAATATTAACAAATTATGACAATTTAGGAATGATCGGAGAACATATCCAATCCTTTATTTCTTAAATATTTGGAATATCTCATATATTTTTTTAGAAAATTGAAGAAATAATTTATGTGAATCTGGCAATAATGATGAACAGCTGTCAACGGCATTGATGCCAGATTAGTGCACTTTTCGTGATTTTTTAAGTGCTATGTGACCATAGTACAACAAGGAAGGTAGTATTTATATGACTGACACAGCTGTTTAGTCCCCTTTTCCAAACGGCAAGTTTTATTGCCAGCAAGTTTTCAATTCTCTTTTGAACTTCCCACTTGCGTTTCCTCTCAGCAAGTTTTCTTGAGCAATTCTGAATAAAACTAAAGTGAAACTTCAAAGAAAGAGCAATACAAAAGCAAAATTGCCGGTACGAGCAAGTCTGTACTCATCCCCTTTCGTCACGTCCCGATGCCAACAAACTCGACTTGCCAGCAAGAAAAATTGCCGAGTGGAAAAGGGGTCATGGGGTAGGCATATAGTGTCAAAATGCTGTAATGACAATTGACGGTGTTGTTTTTATTAACAAAAAAGAGGATTTTTGTTAGAAGGGGAAAACAAATTTTTTTATTTTTTAGGTAAGTTTTTACGATTAAATTGATTGTTTAATATTGAATATTCGTTTAAAACCTATGGAGAAATCACAGATTTTTATGAGCGATTTTTCAAACTTTGATGCATTGTATCTCCTAAACCAGAAGAGAGCGGCTTTTTTTCTTGTACCATTGGATTTAAGACGGCTAAATACATATAATCAAAAAAAAAAAAATTAAAAAGGGGCATGGGCCCCAAACTAGAATTATGCCAAAAACACAATCTGAAGTGGAAGAGTTTTAAAAAAGAAGAGTTTGATTCACAAACACTTGTAATGTTAATTTAGAACAGGAATGCGTACAATCTTTCAAGTGGTTTGTGGATTCATAAAGCACGCAGAACTTATGAAAAATTGACAATAGAATAATATAATTTAGCGCAATGATGGGAAGACAAATCTATACAAAATTTGATTTGCTTAAGGTACTATTACAGTGTGTAAAAAATGAAAAAAATTTTTTTGTTTTTTTCTAGAATCTGGTTCCTTAAGGTTTTAAGAATGCGTGTACAAAATTTTAGAAAAAAATATCAAATGAAAAAAAAGATATAACATATATTATATTCGTATGTCGCGTATTATTCATATATTATCGTTCATAGAAGAAAATCTAATCGCGTTTTTCTCGAAACAAGTTTTTTCGAATTGGTTTCTAAGATATCTCGAGTTCTGCTTGATCGATTTCGATGAAACTTGATTTATTGTGATCTTCATAGACTCTGTTAAGCACTCTACCTATAAAAAGCAGAGAAACTTTTATATTTTGTTTTTTACGGCTAAGAATATCTGCCAAAAAGAGGGGTTTTTTGTAAATTTGTTTTTCAACGCATGCCATTTTTTTTGTTTGCCTTATTTTTTTATTTGCGTAGGTAGAGTGCTCAACTACAACCCTTTACTGAAGAATGCACTTTGATTTTTTACTTTCTGACGCCTTGGAAATGCTGGAGACGAGAAACCAACTTACAACCTTTTTTTAAACACGCCAACTTCAACGACCTCTAGAAAATAAACAACAAATACAAAAACAAAACAAACATTTTTTTTATATCTTCAACTTTAACTGTCCATAATGTAAATAAATTTGAATTGAATAATTTTATAATACTACGTAAAAAAAATTAATAAAAAAGGTGTTGTTTTTAATAGCTTCACACTGTAATAGTACCTTAAAGAAAAAATTCCCTTTATGTTTTTATTTCGGTGTACATCACTTGTTTTTGACACTCTATGCCCACAGCTCGGCAGCGCAGTCAGTAATAATACTACCTTCCTTGTTGTACTATGCTATGTGACGATGCATTTTAGCTTACGCTGCAGCTACACGTTCAAGAAATTGCTTTCAACCCAGTTCTACCTGTTAGATAACTATTTATTTATCAAGAGCGCTAATAAAAAGTGCGTTACGCTCATATAAAATTCTTCATGCAAAGGTTGTTACCAGAGATAATGAGATGGGAAACTTCATTTTAATGATGTTTTTTTTCACGTTTCCCTCCAAATTCATGCTTCTTCTTTAATTTTTTGGGTACTTTTGTGAGACTCATATATTGTATACATGATTCACCTCATAGTTGTCAAGTATTATTGTCAGATTCTATTAATAGGGTTGCATTGCAAAAAAAATAAAAATGTACTATTATATCAAAGTTGCTTCGAACTTAAATGCTGTTTGCGGTAGACCAATGGTATTTTCTTTTCCCGATAAAAGAAATCAAGAATATATTCCATTTTTCTGCACCCTCTATGCAAAGAGTGCAGAATATATCACAGTTTTTATTTAACCCAAAACTTTGCCCTGTTCTAAGTTGATAAAAAAACAAAAAAACCAAATTTTGTCATAATTCTACTTTAGGGCCCACGCCCTTTTATTTTTTTTTCGAGTTGGATTAGTTAGATTATATGTATTTGGGCTCACTTAGCCCAATGAAGGTAAAATAAAAGGACTTTTTTTTTGGTTAAGGTGATAAAATTCATCAAAGTTCGAAAAAAGCTTATACAAATCTGTGAATTTCTTAAATTTTTTAACGAATATTCAATATAAAACAACAAGTTTAAATAGAGAAACTTGCCTTTATTGTTAATTTATTTTAGCAACAAATTATTTATCGTTTTAACCAGAGTGGCACCAAAATGCATAGCCTCATACTTGTGCTTAAAGTTAATCGTGCCCTTCTTGTTTGAATATTTGGAATATTTTTCTCTTTTTTGTAGAAACAGCTTTGAAAGAAGAAAGATAAATGAATGAAGTAATTATATTTACCAACAAAACAATATGAACATGTTGCAAATCTAGTTTTTTATCTAATGAAATCTTTAAGTTAAACTTATTGCTTATTTATGCTTCGTTTTTATAACAAAAACTTATTCATTTTAGCTTCTGAATTTACAGATAAATATTTGCTATCTTCCAAATAAAAGTATTTTTCATTCTAAAGAAGAAATTCATTAACTTTTAAAATTTGTGATTTTACACTTTCGCCCTGTTTACCAAGAGTTATGCAATCAATATTCAATCGCTTTGCTAATTTGCGCAAAGCAATATCTTATTCAACAACTTTAAACTTGTTAACAAATAATTGGTGAGTGGTAAAAAGTTATTCAACACAATTTATAAGCTTATAACTAAGCTCTTCTATGTCAAGCGAAAGCTTCATTGATTAAATAAAGAAATAATGGGTTCCGTGAGCGAGAAGGTAATCAGTGATTTAAATAAACTGGATTACTTTCTCGATTGCATGTAAGCAGGGTTTTGTTGGGGCTTTATGTTCAATATTTTCTTAAAATGCCACTTTTCAGTTCCCTCAGTTGACAGCATTTGAGGATAAAATTTTAAAATCGTAAATTTTGAGAAAGAACTGCAATTTATCTTACTTTTGAGATCAAATTTTTCGTGAAAAAAAACACTATTCAATTTTAAAGGTCAGAATTTGTTTGAGAAGAGAACCAAAAACTGCAAAATTCTTAAAGAGGGCCAAAATAATAAAAAGTTATTCTGTACCTTGATTCTATTCCTATTGGAAGGATTCTGTAACACAAACCGACCTGTATTAAATTGCTTCCAAATAAAATAGTACTAGTACAATTCTACTATAATTTCGTACTTATTAATTCGTAGTGAATAATACCTACTCTAAATAGTACAAAAGTACGTTTTTATGCAACTCTGCTGTTGGCTTTCATGCCAAGGTGGGTTTCAGATTAAAGCAGTGAGCGCTTTCAAGCGATACAACTGTTCCAGTAGAAAACCTAATTAGCGCTTTTTTTCTATGACTGAGTTGATAAGTCAAACATCAAAAATATTGTCAATTTGTTAAAATGCAATGCCGTGCAATATAAATTTTGACAAATAACAATGAATGCGCATGTTCTTGTAGTTTTGAGAGCATATTTTTAAAATTAATACTGAGTAAATAAACTTAAAAGAGGCAAAAATTACAATTTCCTGGTTAAGCTACCAATTTATTCAATAAACTGTTTTGCATTTCGTTAATTTGACAACTATTTTGACGTTTCAAATAGCAAACTATTCAGAAAATATAACTTATTGAGAGCGCTGGACGTGGCCACTGAGTTTTCACCAGACTGCTTAAATTTAAGGAAACTGTTGAATTATGTATTTAATTATGGTAACTGGGGAGTATGTCAAAAATTGCACTAACACATTTATAGAGTTTATGTTGGTATTGTTGCCATTTTGACAGAAGGCTATCTCTTTCTTGCTAAAAATTTGTCGAAGTTTCCCATCTCATTATCTCTGGTTGTTACCTTTGTTCAGGCATCGGGCAAAAGGTAACATACTTTTTTGTATACGTGTGATGCTGCATCTCTTTCTGATACCTAAGTTTTTCCATACAAAAAGACTATTAGCTGCACTTTGCACACCAATAGAAAATTACATAAGGTAAAAGTAAACAAATTCAGCAAAATAAAAGTTTAAAATTTGCGGATGCGCGACGCTATTGCTGTGTGGCGTATTGCTTAGAGCTCTGTGGTGGAACTCTGTAACACATTTCGGCCGAAATTCGGTGTCGCAAAGTTTTCTTTGCGATAATTTTCGGAAAGTGGTAATCACTAAACACTTGCAAAAACTTGCGACAAATATTTTGTTGACGACAAGTCAACCGAAGAAATTTGTAGGCTACCGAATTTTGTCACAAAGTACAAGTTAGTAAATACCGTTTTCTGTTTGACAACCGAAAAAATTCGCAAATTGATTAGATTGTGATTCCGATATTAAGTTGAGAATAAGATACGGAATCCCACAACTGACCTCTCATGAATAGATGCTCAGGTACGAGCGTCAAAGAAAACAAACACATTTTAAAAATTTTTTTTTGGATTTTATTTTTTTTCGGCTTTATTAAACCCTAAACCTGAAAGGTCAGGGTATATTAACTTTGTGCAAACGTTTGGAACGCATAGAACGAAGCGAGTCCGGTATAGAAAAGTATATATATTCTCGATCAGCGTCACCACGTGAGTCGAGCTATCCATGTCCGTCCGTCCGTCCGTCCGTCTGTCCGTCTGTGTGTTGTCCGTATATACAGGATAAGAAGAAGGAGTTGAGATAATTGAACGAAACTTGGTACACATAGTCACATGGACTCAAGGATCTGCACTATTGAATATTTTTGGAATCCGCCCACGGACACGCCTGCCTCCAATACAACGCAAAAATTTAAAACTGCATAGCTCATAATTAACCTTCAACAATAAAATTTTGTATGTATGTGTTTTGTATCAACACAAAGATGTTTTCGAAAAATGGGTGTCATCTACTCACGGACACGCCCACCTCCAATACAAACCAAAAATTGAAAACGTAATAAATAAGCCTCTGTTTAATCTACACCTGTGGTGATCGTGGCATACAGGTTAAGTGTGTGGCTTAGTATGCTCGGAGCCCGGGTTCGATCCCCAGCCGCGGCGAAAAGTTTTTTCAATAAAAAATTTTTCTGATCGGTCACCACCTCTCTGCAGGCAATGGCAAACCTCAGAGAGTAAGTAATGCCATGTAAAGCTTCTTGAGAACATGAACTTTAGCCGTTCGGAGTCGGCATAAAACATGTAGGTCCAGTTCTCGGTCAATTGTGTGCAAACATTTAATAACACACACAACACAATTGATCATAAGAAGCTCGGTCAAAGTCCTTTCAAGGGCTGAAATGGCCAATTTGTTTTTTTTTTTTTTTTTTTTTTTAATCTACAGAGCCAAAATTTGACACATATATTTTTTATAACAAAAATAAGATGGTTTTGAAAAATGGACATCATCTGCCATCGGACACGCCTACCTCCCATACAACGCGAAAATTGAAAACTGCATAACTCAGCTCATATTTAGCCTACAACAATAAAATTTGATATGTATGTGTTTTATACAAACACAAAGATGTCTTCGAAAAATGGACGTCATCCGTTCACGGACACGCCCACCTCCCTTACAACCCAAAAATTGAAAACGCAATAAATAAACCTCTGTTTAACATACAGAGCTAAAATTTGGCACATATGTTTTTTATAACAAAACAAAGATTGTTTTGAAAAATGGACATCATCCACTTACGGACACGCCTACCTCCCATACAACGCGAAAATTGAAAATTGCATAACTCAGCTTATAATAAGCCTACAACAATAAAATTTGATATGTATGTGTTCTATACAAACACAAAGATGTCTTCGAAAAATGGACGTCATCCGGTCACGGACACGCCCACCTCCCATACAACCTTAAAATTGAAAACGCAATAAATAGGCGTCTGTTTAACCTACAGAGCTAAAATTTGGCACGTATGTTTTTTATGACAAGACAAAGATGGTTTTGAAAAATGGATGTCATCCGCCAACGAACACGCTTACCTCCCATACAACCCAAAAAGTTTAAAACTCAATAAATAAGGTTATGTTTGTCATAGAGAAATTATATTTGGTATGTATGTATTTTATACCAAAACTAAGGTGTGTTCCAAAATTGGGAGTCATCCGCCCACGGAGACGCCCATTTAATATATAAATTTTTTTGTTTTTGAAAAGTAGGTTTAGGGTTTTTCATAGTCGGCCTAGACCGACTTTAGACTTTCTTTACTTGTTTTTTTTAATATTTTTAAAACTAAACTAAAAATATTTGCAATTAATCGTCTATGGCCCGTTAACTGATCTCAATTTTAAACAAAGTTTAGCTTAAACAAAGTTTAAAATTCCTTAACCTCAGTTTAAATTTTAACGCCGATACCTCATCTCAAAAAATCTAAGTTTAACTTGGTGAGGCAAGTTTAAATTTAAACACAGAAATTCTAGGTTTAAAAAATTTAAACTTAGCTTTTGTCAAAAATTCTCTCAGAACATTGGAAATATTCTCAATGATAAATAAAAAATCATACTTCAAAAAATTCAAAACAATAAACAAAAAAAAACATATTTTAAGTTTTGAAAAAAAAAATATTCAATGAAACTGACAATTTGCATTATTTTATCAAACATTTTTGAAATATTTTGATGTTCTACGTCAAAGTTGTAGAATTTTTATTACAGTGCCGCTCAAATATGTTTTTTAATCTCAGTTTAAATTTTTAAACAGAGTTTAAGTAAACTGCCGATAAAAATGAGATAAGTTACGAAAATAATTTTAACTGAGTTTAAAATTTAAACTCTGTTTACGAAATCTGAGATTAAGGAATTTAAACTTCGGAGATCAGTTAACGGGCCTATGAATAATATAGATAGATAGATATATAATAGAAATAATTTTAATTAAAATATGTATATAACACTGAAATATAAGTATCTATTAAACAACACAAACATAAAACAAAACTGAAATTTACAAAAAAAGGTGCGGTACGAAAACAATATTTCAATGCGCAGATTCCATTATATTCTCTTCTATATTTCAATATTCTATAACTTCTTTTTTTTATAATTTTTCTTTTATTTTATTTAATTTGTTTAGTTATTAATATTTTAACAAGCTTAGGCTTGTGTATGTTCGATAAAGCGAGCGTTCAAATTACGGAATCTGTTTGGTACACACAGGGTAACATTTGAGAACAATAGAAATGTACTCGTAAAAAAGTATTTATTGCTTCGAAATAAAATTTTTTTGCCTAGGGAAAATAAAGAAAAAATGCTTCCCAATTCCTTAAAACCAGCATAATTTTATCGAAATAACTCGTATACTGTATCAAAACAAAGTTATCACATATACTGTAGGGACTTACAAAGAGTACTACCAAGTACCACACATTTCTCACATCGTCTTTACATCATCAAAATGTACTCCACATAGTACTAGACTAATGTTTTAATACAACCCTGGTTACGTATAGACCACAGAGAATGTTTTTTTTGCTTTGTTGGATAGAGAAAATCAAAAATTTTTGTCAACAAGCCAACTAGTGTGCCAAACTGCCGAACTAGCTTCTTAGCTATGGAACATGTGTGGAAATGGCTGCCGTGTGCCTGACAAGAACGGAGATTTGAAGCCTGCATTAAGCTTGAAAAAAGCTTGAGAATCTATTGAAAAATTATATCACAGTTATTGTAGAAAAATCAAAACGGAACCCTTGTGATAATTCGGTGTATAGATATTACACAGGCAACATTGTTATAAGCTTGTTCTTGCAATTGTAGAATAAGCTTATAAAATAACATTATATTATATAATCATATAAGCTTATATTGTTGCTTTATATAGAAGGTTTTTTCTTGTAGTTTTCCTTCAATTATATATTTTTCTTCATATCAAAAATATATTTCTTCTGTTTGTAACTTATGTATTATTTTTTAGATGTAAAGTATAATAACTGCTAAATCTCTGTAAATTGTGCATTGATGAAAAGTTTATTTAACAATCTTTTCACTACAAATAAAGATCTTTCATTCATATCAATAAATTAGGCCTGTGCGAGTTGCTTCGAGTTCAAGTCGAGTCGAGTAGTGCAACTCGACTCGATTTTCGATTCGAGTAACTCGGTTCTTCGAATAACTCGAGTTTACGAGTCTAGAAGAATTATCGAGTTAGTCGAGTTATTTTTTTTTTGCAGGATCTCAACTTCACTCTCAATAATACATACCCAATAGCAATTAGGGCATAATAAGCATACAAGAAGAAAAGTAATGGAACATTGAAGACATGTACAATAGAGTGGGTCGAAAAAAAAAATTTGAAAATTTGAAAAAAAATTTGATTCTGAAAACAAAAAAAAAATTTTAGACCACCGGAAAAACAGCCAAAATGGTCTTTTTTGCATTACTTAAGCATGACATGTCAGATCTTAAAAAATTATATGTCGTTGAAGAGGGCTTAACGAGCACTACATTTTTGTTTGATGTCATTTTGATTTTTGAGGTCATATTCAACAAGTATGCCCCGTTAGTCCGATTTAACCCCCTTTAATTTATTTTTTTTTCTCATAAGATTTAACTTTTTCAAATTTGTTTAATTTGTGTTAAAAAACTTATTTATTAAGTTTAAAAACTAAGAAGTTATAATAGTTCAAATCTTTGTTTTTAAACTAAATAAAAAATTTTTTAACATAAATCGGGCTTACGGGGCTTACTAGTTGAATATGACCTCAAAAGTCAAAATGTTCTAAAAAGACAATATAGTGCTAATTGAGCCCTTTTCAACGACATATAATTTTTTAAGATCTGACATGTAATGATTAAGTTATGCAAAAGAGACCATTTTGGCTGTTTTTCCGGTGGTCCAAAAAAATTTTTTTTTGTTTTCGGAAGCTTCTCTAGGTCAACTTTAAAATAGGGGGTGGTTTTTTTCAAATTTTTTTTTTTTGTATGATTGGGGGAAATTAATAAAAACTGAGTGAACGAGTGCTTGAGTGTACGTTTTGAGGTTGCGATGTTAGTTGAGTAGAGTGTGAAATCCGTATTAAATAAACTCCACTTCACTCGGAAGGCAAAAAAAAACATCGCTTGAGGAGTTTTGTAGCTTTGTTTAATGTGTGAAACAATATAAGGCGTTTTCGTTTATTTAATGAGAGCAGAACAAAGACTGTCAAACAATTTGTTAGCGATCTCAATACGACTCTTCGTGCTTTTTATTAAACGTTAGAGCACGTAAAGCCAGAGTTCTATCTGCCGGACTTTTGAAAGGAATGGAAACAAATAATCGTCAACAAAAATAAAGGAAAAGAATATAAATAACATGTAAAATATAAAATTGTGTAAAAATATTTTATTGTAAATAATAATATTGCACAAAATATTCCTTAATAACAGCTGAGACATTTGAAGCACGGTTAATTTTTTTTTAATAATTCAGAGTGCTCTGAAAGACCACAGAGTAGAGATTTTTTGGAATAGTGTGCTCTCATCTGCGCTCATCTAATGTTGTGACCGACGATTCCCCTTTCAATTGTCAAGCATTTTATATAAATATGTTTTTTTTATAAATCAGAAAAATTTGCCAAGTTTACAAATATGTCAAGATTTCATTGTAACTGCTTGACAGGCACATAGGAATGTGTCAAGCTACACTTCAATGACAATAAAATGGAAAGCTCAAGTGATAGTGATAATTAATTAAAAATTAATTTAAGATGTCGAAGAACTTTTGGCCAACGGATAAATAAGGATTTAATCCGGAAAAATTCCGAGTTGCAAAAGCTTCAGCGGAACATATATTACTTACAATTAGGGATGACAAGAGCATCCAAAGGTATAAAATAAAGTCTTATAATAGTCAAAATTTTATAAAACAATGAATAATCAGTCAACTGCAACGAGTTTGAAGAATTGTCACCTAACAATTTTTATAAAATTTTGTGCATAACATCTTCGTCTTTTTCATCGGAATCAAATAAAAAATACAGCAAAGATGCTATTTATTTGAAATTAAACTAAAAAACAAGTATTTAAAAAGTTTTAATGCAAAATAAATGGCAAATATGAAATTTGTATAAATTGAACAAAACTGAGGCAGCTAAATAGCACACTCAACTTTTGTTGAGTGCTCTCAGTTCTTATTAATATGAAATAAACAAAAACTGAGTGTACTGGAGTATGCGATGTTTATTCTGAGGGAACACTCAACAAAAAAAAAAACATGAGGGGAGTGGAGTTGAGTTATTTTTATTAATATGCTCTATTCGTACTGATCAGAGTAAACTCGAGTGAAGCTGAGTTCACTCCACTCCAGTCTTTTTATTAATTTGTCCCATTATATTTTTAATTAAAGGGTCCGCCATCTAACGTTTTTTTTTGAACTAGTGCTTGTTTCGTCAATGGTAACACTTAGCACATGTCTGATTTGGCAGATAATTAGTTTTATCCTTCCGCTGAACGAATATGGTTGTGTACACGCTTGAACAATGCTGGGAAATATTGCAACATTACTTTGAAAATCATGGTTATTTTGCAGAATGTGTGCGAAAATTGCGTACGGATTTTGGGAGAACAGAAGCACCGTCAGCTCCGTATGTTCGTTATCTTGTGAAAAAAGTGAAAGAAACTGGCATCCTCATCGATAAACCAAAGCGTGAAAAGCCAAAAACAGTGCGTACACTCGAGAATATTGCTGCTGTGGCAAAAAGTGTGCGTGAAGCGGCATCAACATCAATTCACCGTCGTTCTCAACAATTGAACATTTCGGAGACATCATTGAGACGAATTTAGCATAAAAACCTTGGTATGACGCCATACAAAGTCCAATTGGTTCAGGAGTTGAAGCCAACTGACCATCCAATGCGTTTTCGCTTCGCTGAGTGGGCCTGCGAGGCATAATTGGGCCATTTTTCTTCGAAAATGAGCAAGGAGTGGCCGTTACAGTCAATGGCCATCGTTATCGGGCCATGTTGAACGAATTTTTGTTCACAAAAATTGAAGAGGAGCATATTGGCAACATTTGGTTTCAACAAGACGGCGCTACGTGCCACACAGCCGAAGCTACACTCGTTGTTTTGCGCCCTGTTTTTGAAGATCGCATTACCAGTCTCAGAGCTGATGTCGTTTTGCCACCTCGGAGCTGCGATTTGACACCGTTGGACTATTATTTGTGGGGTGCCTTCAAAGAGAAGTGTTACGCCGACAAGCCAGAGATAATTGACGCTTTAAAGGACAATATTCGAGAAGCCATTGGTGAAATACAGCTGCACACAAGTTACTAAAAATTATTAAGTTACTAAAAATATATTTTTTTTTGAAAAGCTTACAGTTTGACCTTTTGTTTGACATATAAAAATATACATATTTTATTTAATTTCACACTATGTTGCATAACATTTAAATTTTTCAAGTGTTTTCTTTGTTAAAAAATCTGTTCACAAAATTTTCTATATCTTTGCCAATATCCAATGAATCTTAAAGATTGACATGCTATTCGAAAGGTAATTAAATGCCTTTTTAACGATAAATGTATAATACAAATATAATTTCAAAAAAGTTTTTAAACTTATAACTGAATAAATATCAGATTTGAATTTTTTAATTAAAAGAACCGTTTTTTCTACAAAATTTACGTTTTTAAGATACTAAAAATATATATTTTTTTGAAAAGCTGAAAGTTGTACCTTTTTTTCGATAGATTAAAATATGTATATTTTTTTATTAACTGATCGAATAAAAAATACAAATTTTTTTCACTGACTCGAAAATCCCGTTAATTCATATAAATATTGTAGCTACAATGTTGCCTTAAAAACAATTATTTATTGTAATGGCAATATTCGTCAATATGGAGTAAGCAAACATCTAAGGTACAAATGAGTGAAATAAGCAATTTCCCGTACAAGGGCAAATCATTGTATCATAAAAAAACACCACAAAAAGTCAAATAAATGATATATATTATATACCAAATGAAAGATAAATTTTCAAGCTTTAATAATTTACTTTTTATAATTCATAGCAATAACGGTAATTTTTGAGAAAATAACGGTTTTGTGTAAGAAAATATTTTTTTTTTGAACAAAAATGCCTATAAAATACAAAGTACTCAACAGATTTCATTAATTTAAAATTTTTCTAAAAGCCTTATATATAACCTTTTATCTAATACCTTAATCATTAATATCGGTTATATATTAAGGATAATATAGCCGATTTTCTTCATAGACTTTATAGCAAAAAAAAAAATTTAAAAAATCGATAACTCGAAAACAAATCGATAACACAACATTTTCTTTGGCTATTCTTATTTTTATTAAGAGTATTCTTCGAATCCATCGTCAAATCGCGGCGCCCCGGAAATCGTAATCTCCCCATGGATAGAGTCTCATCTAAAAAATGTTCACATTGAATAGGGGTATTCACACCGAACTCGTTAGTTTGTTAGTTGTTACTTGTTATTTCTTACAATAGGGGCATTCACACTGAACTCGTTAGTTTGTTATTTGGTTAGTTGTTACTTCGTTAAATTTGTTGACTGTGAACACACCCTTATGTTTTATCTCGTTAGCCTGGTAGTTCTTATTAAATAACAGCTGATTTTGCTTTGCCGAAATAACCCTGCAGCCACACGTGAAAGTAATGTCTTGCCAGTGGAAAATATGTATTCATTTCGAAAATGTTTCGAAATAAGCAACAAATTACGCTACGGCCACACGTAGCAGTGAAAGTTCATTTGCAAAAGTCAAAGGTTCCAGCAACAATGCGATAATTTTCCTCTTTTGTTTACTTTTATTCAGTGATGCCTTTAATTCCAAAACAGCACAAAACTTAAATGGGGAAAAAGCTATGTTGATTTCAAATATTTACAATATACAGTGGAATTCGGTTATAGCGACCCTGAAGGGACCGGATTATTTCGTCGTTATAACCGAATGTCGTTATATGCGAACATAATTTTTTTGTTGTTTTTTATTAATATAATTCATTTATTATAACGAAAATTAACCGCAATTATCAATATTAAAAGCTAAACATAAAACTTAGTGGAAATAAATACAAAGACGATATACATACGTTATAGAAGTATGTTAATGAATAAAATACTTATATATGCATATGTAATAAACTTAAATTTGCTTTAAATAATCGGTAATATTGATTTGTCGTAGTTTGCTCTTTGTAGTGTTAATCCACTCTATCTTTCGTTCAAGTTTAAATATGTATTCAACAGACAAATTTTCAGCACCTTAACCGAATAAAGCAAACCTTCAAAAACTTTAAAAATTAATGCATACCTTGGCTGTAATAAATACAAACCTTTTAAAAGAATATAAAGCATTAAATACCGCTCTGGCTGAAGGAATTTGATCCTCTTACGCAATCTAAGTGTGAATTTGTTTTATAACGGTTAATGCGGTTTCAACAAACCGAGAATTTTAAATATCTAGTCACATTTTGCTTGTGACATGCAATCGTCGTCGCTATATGTGAAAATATTTTACCATATTTTATGAAAACTGTGTCGCTATATGCGAATTCGTCGTTATATCCGACGACGTTAAAAGACTCAGTTTCTAAGGAATAACCAATTAAAATGTGCGGACTTCAAGAATACGACGTTATAACAGAAATGTTGTTATAACCGAGGTCGTTATAAGTGAATTCCACTGTATTTATTAAAATATTTTCAAAAAAAAAACTTTTTCATATCATATTGTATGTGTTAAACAATGGTAATTAAAATAATTACCATGTTTATTTCACTACAAGGCATGAAAAAAAAATACATACTTCAAGTTGGAATAGTATAGGGAGAAAACGCAACACTGTTTTTTTCTATTTTGATTCCACTGTCTGCGGTTGTCAAAATTCACTGTCTCTGTAAAAGTTGTTGCCAGTGGTCTGCCAGTGCTGGCTGTCGATGTCAAAGTGTTAGTGTATTAGTGAAAAAGTGAGAATGTATTGAGTTTTTCGAACTGTTACTGGCACGTGTGGCTAGGGGGTAACGAAAACTTTATCAGGGTTGTTCAGTTGTTACTTTGTTACTCGGTAGTTCGATAGTTCGATAATTTAACAAAAACAAAGTGCATGTAAAAAAATAACAAGTAACAACTAACAAACTAACGAGTTCGGTGTGCATACCCCTATTCACTTGTTTTTGTAAAATTATCGAGCTACCGAGTAACAAAGTTACAACTGAGCAACCCTGATAAAGTTTTTGAACGTGTAGCTACCAAGTTACGCTGCAGCTACACGTTCAAGAAATTGCTTTCAAGTTGATCACACATAGTGCTTGTTAACTTGGTGGCTACACGTTCAATTTTTCTTTCAAGTTGCAACACATTCACACTTTTTTACTAACACACTCAAACTTTTCGAACTTGAAAACCAACTTGATATCAATTTTCCTTTCAAGTCGTGAGGCAACTTGACGGTCGTGAGGCAACTTGACGGTCAAGTTTAACAGCTGATCACAGTTTTTGTTAATAAATTGAGTTGTTGTCTTGACGATGGCATCTTGAAAATAAAATTGGCTATCAAGTTGCGCACAGCCTTCATTACAGCTATCAATTCGAATAAATTTTGACAAGCATTATGTGTGATCAACTTGAAAGTAGTTTCTTGATCATGCAGCTGCAGCTTAATGTGGGATAAACTTTTGAGAGCGAGTGTTTTTTTCTATAAAAAAAAGCATCAGTCAAAACAAGTCTTGTTCAATGGAAGGTGTAAGACTAGGTTACAAAGCATACGATTTTACATAGGATTATTGTTTAATATAAGACAACACTACATTTTTTTTATTTTTGCCATGACACCGGTGTTGACATCAAAGACGTCAACCTACTTCTTCCAAATTCTTTGCGTAAATTCCACGATAGAATAACAGGGTAGTCTCATATTGGAGAGGAAGTGAGCTAGATGTCAAAATCAGCTGTTCGAATTTGAGTTGTTATTGTTGTTGTCTTTTCGTTTTACGTTTATAGCACTCACAGCATTGTTTGTGTAATAATAGACATTTGAGCGATATGGCTGCTGAGCAATATATGCCTACCTTACTTGGTGGCTACACATTCAATTTTTCTATCAAGTTGCCTTTCAAGTTGCAACACATTCACACTTTTTTACTAACACACTCAAACTGTTCGAACTTGAAAACCAACTTGATATCAATTTTTCCTTTCAAGTCGTGAGGCAACTTGACGGTCAAGTTAAACAGCTGATCACAGTTTTGTAAATAAATTCTCGTGCTTGGTTGTGAAATTTTAAGTTGTTGCCTTGACGATGGCATCTTGAAAGTAAAATTGACTCAATTTGAGAGTCAATTTTATTTTCAAGATGCCATCGTCAAGGCAACAACTCAATTTATTTACAAAAACTGTGATCAGCTGTTAACTTGACCGTCAAGTTGCCTCACGACTTGAAAGGAAAAATTGATATCAAGTTGGTTGTCAAGTTCGAAAAGTTTGAGTGTGTTAGTAAAAAAGTGTGAATGTGTTGCAACTTGATAGGCAACTTGAAAGAAAACTTGAACGTGTAGCCACCAAGTAATTACACAGCGTCTCCACGGGCAAAATGTCCGGCAATGGCAATATTGCCAGAATATGATTGCTTTGAATATTGCCCATAGATGCCAACCAAAATTCACACTCGAAATCACTAAATCACACAACATATATGTAAAAATCACTCGTGTGACACTCACAGCAAAAAAATCACGCACATAGAAAAAAAATCACGCAAAATCACACAAACAGAACAGAAAATCACGCAAAAATCACACACAGAACAGAAAACCACTTAGAAGCAATTCCAATTTTACAGCATAAAAGAGCATTTAATGCCATACAATTTTACAAATAATGAGATATTTTCTGTTATTTGGTAATATTCGCAATAGCTTATTGTTAAAAGTGCATTAATATCTTATTTACTAGATCAAATTTAAGAAGATATGAAAATTTTTGGTAATTCAATATATTATATATCAGTGGAAATAATTTAAATTGCCTGAATTTGTTATATAAAATAAATATTAACTTTTTAAAAGTTTAAACTTTATACCTGCGCTAGCAAATTTCAATTGCAGTGTTGGGTTTGTTCGTTAATATACGTGTTTTCGCATTTACTTGCACGCACTCTTCAACAATAAAGTGAGTGATAAAAAAAATCACGCATGAGTGAAAAATCACTCGCTTCATTTCAGAAATCACACATTGTCACACAGCCCTCAAAAAATCACGAAAAGTGATTTATCACACGAAACTGGCATCTATGATATTGCCCATGGAGACGCAACATTGTCAGCAAGAAAATATGTCCGGCAATATTGCCAAACGATTGCAGAGCAATATTGCTCCGCATATTCGAATGTACTTATCTTTCAACGCTATTTCAATTATGACAAATTGCGGCAATATTTTGCCCACCATCGATATATTGCCAGTTGAAGCGATATTTCCTTGCACGTAATATTTACTGGAGACACAGCGTTATTCATGAGTAAATTCGTACTTTCTGCCTGCTGGATGCCAAGGCATCCAGTTGAGGAGTATTGCCATATTAAAAATGTTTTCACAATTGCCATTTTTTAATAAATCTGCAACCGGAAACACGACAAACGAACTTGGCATCACTGCGCCAACATGTTCTTTTTCTGGCGAACGCCATTGCTGTTTGCATCGGGGACGAATTTTTTAAGTGAAAAAGTAAGGATTTTTCTCACCAAATTGTATATAAATAACCGGATTAGTTTATTATATCGAACTAAAGTTATGCAGCTATGTCTTAGAGGAACATTTTTATCGAAATATAGAAATACGTGGCTTTTAAATTATATGCTGAAAGTGTACCGATATCAATTTGAGGTTAAAACAGTTTGATAGTGTTAATTATTGTGCGGAGTACCTTTGGTTGATGCACGTGTGATTGGAATGAAATTTAGCTACATTGGATGAAAAACTAATTTTCCTGAGACAACTTTAAGTCAACCTATATATGTCGGTGTGTCCTATACTAAAACTTTGTGCATCTAAACTATGATGCATATTGTATTCAAATGGACTAAATCAATTATGTTTTACTTTCCTCTTAAGGATATCGGCTAGAAGATACAATCCTTAATAAAGTTAAAATCAACAATTTTATGCTATATTATTATAACTATTCTATTTTGTGCTTTCTTATATTAAAAAATTGCAATTTTTCTTGTTCCTTTGCTCAGAATGGCTGAAGTTGCAGAAAATTTTGTTGCCGAGGAGACTTATGTCGATCCACCACCAATTGAGACAGAAGAAGTT
The DNA here is from genome assembly GCA_958299015.1 of Tetanocera ferruginea. Taxonomy (NCBI): domain Eukaryota; kingdom Metazoa; phylum Arthropoda; class Insecta; order Diptera; family Sciomyzidae; genus Tetanocera; species Tetanocera ferruginea. Next base: position 3,358,338 of record OY282643.1, on the reverse strand, counting down.
GAAACCCTTTTGGATACCAACGTTGCTGCCCAAACTGAGTTGCCTGAAATAAAGCTGTTCGGACGTTGGTCATGTGACGATGTGACCGTCAATGATATCTCTCTGCAAGATTACATTTCCGTTAAGGAGAAGTTCGCGCGTTATTTGCCACATTCTGCTGGTCGTTATGCTGCCAAACGTTTCCGGAAGGCTCAATGTCCAATTGTTGAGCGTTTGACCAACTCTCTCATGATGAAGGGACGCAACAACGGCAAGAAATTGATGTCTTGTCGCATTGTCAAGCACTCTTTCGAGATTATTCACTTGCTAACTGGTGAAAATCCTCTTCAGGTGAGCTTAAAATAAAACTTCAACATTTCGTATCAATTACGAAAAAATATTTGTAGCGATTACATGCTTCTTATGCTAAACTGTTACAGTGAATTTAACCACACTGAAGCCAGGTAGAATAAGACGTAAAGTAAATTAAACAAGCTTATCTGGCTCGTTATAAAATTTGAATACTTGAATTTTATACAGACAAGTATGTTGACATTGTAATAATTATCATAAGTTAAAATCTGTATTAACTAATTGTAAAAAAAAGTATCCAAATATTTTTTTTACTAAATCTACAAATACTCAATTTTAAAATTAAGTCTATCTTAAAAATAAAATAAAAAAAATCAACGTATTACTCAACAATTTAGTTTAAAAAAAAAATATAATATGACCAATTAGCAACTTTTTTGTCACTTTATATGGATACACGTAGTACAAACAATGGTCTAAAGAAAACATCAAGATTTAATTACATCTAAGGATATCGTATTAAAGATAATCTAAATGTTAAAATCAACAAATTTAGCTGTAAGATAATCATTAGTGGTTTTTAAAATCGCAAGTCCTTCTCTAATGCATCGTTCTGTCATGGGATATTCTCGTTGCCTCGCTTAAGGACAATACTAAATATATAGTTTTATTATCCTAGCGTCTGAAGTAATTCATAAATTTTACGATGCTCGAGAAACGTACAACTACACTTATAACCGGTTATAACACTTCATTTATAATTAACCTCATTTCAATTTGACCAAAAAAAATTAAAATATAAAATATAGAAGTCCTTCTCTAATGCATCGCTTTGTCATTGGATATTTTCGTTGCCTCGCTTAAGGACTATATTAAATATACAGTTTTATTATCCTAGTATCTGAAGTAATTTAAGCATTTTATGATACTCGAGAAACGTGAGTCTACATGTGTAACTTTAACACAATATATTAAGATTAAATTTATATTAAAATGTAAAGCATAAACAAACGGTGATAATTTAAGTAGCTACGTAAAAAATTTCATTATATCGCCAAATCAAAGGCTATTGTATTCAAGCTTCTTTATGAAAAACAAATTTATAAGTCCTTCTCTAATGCATCGTTCTGTCATGGGATATTCTCGTTGCCTCGCTTAAGGACAATACTAAATATATAGTTTTATTATCCTAGCGTCTGAAGTAATTCATACATCTTAAGATGCTCGAGAAACGTAAAACTACACTTATAACCAGTTTAACACATTTTAGTTTTTATTAACCTCATATCAATTTTGGCAAAAAAATAAAAAATTCAAATATAAAGTTTAAGTCCTTCTCTAATGCATCGTTTTGACATTGGATATTTTCGTTGCCTCGCTTAAGGACGATATTAAATATACAATTTTATTATCCTAGTATCTGAAGTAATTTAAACATTTTATGATACTTGAGAAACGTAAAATCACATTCATAACTTATCAAAGAAATTTAAAATTAACTTTGTTAAAAAAAAATAAATAATAAACATGTATGTAATTAAATTTTCTCCACAAAATTATAAGATACCTTTCAAGATTTTTATGGTAATAAAAATTATAAGTCCTTCTCTAATGCAGCGTTCTGTCATTGGATATTTTCGTTGCCTCGCTTAAGGACAATACTAAATATATAGTTTTATTATCCTAGCATCTAAAGTAATTTTAACATTTTATGATGCTCGAGAAACGTAAAGCTACAAAAGCACCCTAATTTACAATATTCTCTTAGCGATGTACACTAAAACAGAAGAGAAAGATATAAGAATAATACCACCTTATAAGTAATATCTATTAAAATCAACATGTAAATATAATTTCGTTTTGTTTTTCGTTTTGGTTATTTATTATGAAATATATATTAAGCTTATTTCAGTCATCTTTTACATTGCTGTATTTATTAAAAAATAAACATAAACGCTCGAGAAACGTACAGCTACAGTTAAAATCGAATGTAGCTTCATATAAAATGGTGTCCAAAACTAAAACCTTATATGTCACGAATTATGACACTTATGGTATTCAGTTGGTCTATAAAAATCACCATGGTTTACTTTCCTCTTAGGGATATCGGCTAAAAGATAAAATCCCTAATAATGTTAAAATCAACATCTACTTATTTTTATTTATTAATTTATTTATTCCATACGTAATTAAAAATAAATAATAAACATAGTTACATATTTATTTTAAATACAATTAAACAAAATTGTTGCAGATTCTTGTCAGCGCTATCATCAACTCCGGCCCACGTGAAGACTCTACACGTATCGGACGTGCTGGTACCGTACGCCGTCAAGCCGTGGACGTGTCTCCTCTGCGTCGCGTTAACCAAGTAAGTCCTTTTATTTTATATTTATCTTTACTTCTTAATGCCCAGCGACATGTTCCCAAACTGCTCAAACTAAATAAAAGTTTGATCGGTTCAAAGACTGGGCTAATATAAAATAACTTTTAATATCCGTAGCGGTTAGCAATATTTCATTTTGCTATGCTGTATGAAACAAAGTAACAGATTAATATAAATTAAACACTTGTCCAGCTCATTACTCACTTTTTATAACACAAAATTTGAGGCTATGCTACTGGACTAGAGTAAACTAAGATTAAACTGATATTTGACGTTGTTAGAACAAATTATGTTCCAATAATATTGAAATTTGTTTAATATACAACTGTACCAAGAACACTTTTTTTGCAACTTATTTTTATTCCATTTAATGATTTAATTAAATATTTTTCAGGCAATATGGTTACTCTGCACTGGTGCTCGTGAGGCCGCTTTCAGAAACATTAAGACCATCGCTGAATGTTTGGCTGATGAGTTGATCAACGCCGCTAAGGTAAATTGTTGAGTAAAATGTTGAATACGAATAAAAACCGGTTGTTTTACTTCTTCAACAATTATTAATTAAATACTTTTAAAATGCAATTTCATTTTAAAACATATTTAATAACTTAAAACGTATTTTCTTTCAGGGATCATCAAACTCCTACGCTATTAAGAAGAAGGACGAATTGGAACGTGTTGCCAAGTCCAACCGATAAAGAATTATCATTCATATGTGTATATTTTTTACACTACAAAATAAGAAAGTTGATGTGTGAATAAAATTTTATTTAGAAAACTTAAAAATAAAAATTTAGTTATATTTGTAGTAGCGAGAAAATACTTTATCAGAAAAAGCAAAAGAACTCGTCGAATTCGTGTATAGAACGCTATTCTTGTAATTATGTTTTTCAAAGTAACTCAAACAAAAGTATAGAAAACAATTTGTTGCATGGAGGATTTTCATAGTTTTGAAAATATGTGGATTTTTAGTGTCAAAATTTTTCAAGGTTACTATTCTAATTAAAAATTATGAAGATTTCAAACGATATCAAGCATTCCAATATATGTCACAAAATACTCAGCCCAATCATAAACAATTTTTTCCTCGGAATTGGAAAAGGGAGTTTAAATTTTTAAGACAAAGCAGAAGAACTTTTTGCAAATTTTTAATTTTGGAATTTGGGCGTTCGTAATTCTCAAGTTGAGTTTTAACATTTCTATAATTTAAGATTAAGCATTTTATCAAAGGTATTCTTCAACTTGAGCTGGAGTTGAGGGAGATTTGAGAAATTATATGGAACTTTGTTATCAAATTGAGCATTACAAATTTTTCAACTTGATAACTAAGAAAATCCACCTATTGAGATGTTGAGAATTAAGGTGGGAGAACTGAGAAAGCCATTCGATATCAAATAAACCTCAAGTTGATGTCAAACAAAATTGAAACTACCTTTTCCAATTCCGAGGCAAAAATTGTTCAAATGACAAAATAAATTGGTCAAAGACATATGATAACTTTCGTTATCTTCGATAAATTATGCGAATAAACACTTAAAAATCGTTCTATTAGTTTATTAAGTTATACATTTTATCCACACCCCGTTATATCGCTATATAGCTTTGGAATAGAGATACAGCATTTAAGAGTTTATAGACTAATTGGCATAATTGAAGAATAATGGAAATGCAAAATTTGTGTTTTTTTACATGTAATTATATGTATTTGGGGCTCCTAAGTTCGATTCTGAAAAAATTAAGAGTCACTCTCAAGTGGTTTAGAAGTTATAGGGATCAAAAGTTGAAAAATTACTACACATTTGCCTGTTTTTCGATTTTTTATAATAAAATTTAAGCAATATGGGTAGCAAGAGGTCATACCATGACCTATTCAGTTAGGTATTAATTATAAAAAATCCATTTATTGCTAACTATCCAAAAATGAAAAATTGTTATAAAAAATCGCGCGATTTTTTATAACAATTTTTCGCCTGCGGCGCTTTTTTTCGTCTCAATATACTATATGTAAGTGTACAACAAACTTGAAAAGTACTTGCATTAATTGTTAAAATATAAAACTTTATATATTGTGCACACTTGACTGTTCACCCTTTTACGAAATAACAATAAATAACATACTTCTATGAAAACATTTATATTTCTAGTCTCAAAGACAAACACTTCAAAAGGACAACCAAAATTAGCACACCTCAAATTCTTTGAGTACAAAAACAGTTATATCATCCAAAATAATGCATAGATTTTTATGATTGAATGCTCATTAAAAAGGTTTTAGCATAACCTTTCTTTTGATATCCATTACGTTTACTTATGTTCGAAAACAACAACAAAAAAACAGGTTTTTAAGCCCATTTTCATAAACGTTGACCCCTATAACTTCTAAACCACTTGAGAGCGACGCTTAATTTTTTCACCATTCAATTTGTTAGCTCAAAACACGCATTTTAAAAAAAAAAAAAAGAAAAAAGACCATTTCCACTATTCTTCACTTGTTCCGACTAATTACTCGTTAAATAATAATCTCAAGCCAATCATAGTCACAATTTCAATAGTAATCATATTAATAAGCTCAGTTCGAAATACGGTGTGTTCACGAAAATCTTACTGGACAACTGCAAAAGACCTTAACTACAATGGTAACTGCACTGCATCGTGAATACCCCTAATGTTGAACCTCGTAAGCTGCTTAATCAGAATGAAGCAGTTTGTTTGTAAACTAGAACAACACATTTTACAATAGGGGTATTCACGATGTGGTGTATTTGTGATCAATTTTAACAAAATTTACAATACTTACAACGTATTGAAAACGAAACTTAACTTAAGCTTTGTATTTTTAAGGCCCGCTGATTTGTGTAGGCATTCGTTTTGAACAGCTCATTATAAAATAATAAAAACGTTAAAACCAAGCACTTAACACTTAAAAGTGGTCTCACTTAAAATTAAAATTTCCTGTGGAAAATTCAAGTATTTTGAGTTAAAATCAAGAATGTATAAAAAAAAAACTTACAAAAAAATTACTCATTTTAGAGAACCAGCCAGTAATAAACGAGTCATTTTTGTACGATTTCACCTATTGAGAATGATGTTTAACAATATTATTTAATATTAAAATAATTTTTAATATTATTAAAATTAAGATATAAAAATAAAACACTGAAAAAACAAATTTATAATGAATACAATAGGTTTTCGTCACTTTATTTTTGCTACAGGGTTGTATTTTAAACACTGCATATTTTGTTTTTGTAGTTTTACAAAAGTTACTACAAATATGAAATACACGATACAAGGGAATGTGAATACCCCTGATAATAAAACGTACTTCTTCGACTTGTTCCGAAAAAATTACGTGTAAGCTGAACTGTATCAATAGGTTTAATTTTTATAATCAAAAGCTGGCATCTCTGTTCAAAAACTTTTGATTAGCGCGAACATTTATAAGGTTTTGTTATTTTTGAATTGGAACAGAGAATTGTCAAAGTAGTTTTGGTATTCCTTGTGAAATTTAGAAGATGAACAATAATCCTCCAACACTCTTGCCGGGATCTGCTCCAAACAACAACAACACCATCACTCACATTACACAATCGTAAGTTGAATTAACAGGTTTCAAAACATTTCAATATTACATCTTCATTGATCAGTTTTCGCGATCAGAAACAAATTGAATCCTTGGTACGTAGCAACAAATTGCTTAAGATTATAGAAGGTGCCGCAGAACGGTTTGTCAAAACATTTCAGCAATCGCAACGATCAGAGGACGCTTTGTCATCTATTGTTGTTATTTTGCCGTTTGTCTATAGTGATTTCCTAAATCCTGGCGTGGTAGACTTACTTCATCTTGTTATTGAAGAACCGTTGCAGTTTGCTGAAGCAACAAAGTATTGCGTCTTTGGTGTAATACGTGAATTCATCAAAACCATTCCGGAAACTGGACTTAAATCAGTCGATATAGCGCAAGTCCACGTGCTGATTCGTTTTCTAGGTTTACCTTTGCAGGATTCACTGACATTTGATCCGGCACAAAATCGATATCCGACAGGTTTGTCCCTAATATTCGGCGTACTGTCTGGCTTTACCGAACCTGAGAAGCACGTGTGAGTAATTTTTGTATATTTATTTTCCATTACGATTATTCATTTATTAAATTCCTTTGAAGACTTCAAACTGTGTGGTATTGTTCGACTGGCTGCTCCCGCAACAAAATAAAATCTGAATCAATAGATGGTAAAATAATTCAAATTAACACAAGACATAACATTTGAAACATGTGAATTAATCTTGCAGCACCGTTATGCAATAGTTGTTCGCATCAAATGAGCGAATACCCCAAATTACGTACAACACAGAATTATTGCCTATTGCGTGTACTTCCGGTTGCGTGCATTCAAACACCAAGAGTTACAAATAAAATTTTCCGTGCCATTACAGTGCGTGTCAGAGGTTTGTTGTCTGAGATTATCCAAGATTTGTATGGATACGAGTAATGAGATTTTTTACTATTCATAGATCATATTCACGACTGTGAATTATCGCTGGGCACGCGTTACCTCATAACTGGTTACTATAATTACTATTTCAACGAAAACGAGTTTATAGCATGGAACCTAATCAAGCGATAAACGACGCTATAAACGCTTTACATGATCTTAGCGATACAGATTTAGACGCACTTCTTCAACTTGAAAGCCCACCACTTACTCTACCTTCTCGGTCAGCCTCGCAGCTGGCTTATAATGATCACAATGCCAAAAATATCTCGAAACGCAACACCACCACGTCTAGCATTATGCAGTTTAATCGTGAACCATTTCCTTCACAACTTAGCGGTTCTCAGTGGAGTGGCATAAATAGATTCCAAAGCTTTCAACTGCCTAATATATCAAATTTTGATGACGTGGAATTCAATTTAACACAGCTATGTACACCACAAACTGATCCCAATAGCAATTCGTTGATCATTGCCTCACAGGATATTGAAATGATTAATGACATTGAATCAGAAGCACAAGCTTTAGAAGGCAACCGCGTCGATTCATCGTTTAAAAACAAAACAATTGATGAGTTCCAGTTTTCAGAGCCTACCGATATAAAGAAGGAAATATTTGATACATCCGCCTTAGTTGGCACAGACTTGTCAACTATGAACAACTCGTTTGAACTAGAATTTTCTAAATTCAAAGATATTGATTTTAATGAGCCACTTTTCGATTTAGATTTCGAGTACATTAATGAGCTGGAACGAACACATAGCAGAATGGTAGGAAACTATGCTTTGAATAAAATAGTTTAACATGTTTTTGCCTATTAACGTATTTCAGCATAAAACACAAATAGAAAACAACTCACAACAGATAATTAGAAACGAGGCTAATCAAGCTGCTTCTTGTCCACCCGTAATTGTGCACGATTCTTGGAACAGCAATATACAAAGAAATGCAACCAAATCGAATGAGTCTAGCGTCATGGAATATCCATACAATTGCCTTACACTAGATTATGGTCAATCAATACAAGATTCTCAGAGCTTAGAAAAGATTAATTTAACACAACTCACGCAATCAACATCAACTTTATCTTTCGATTTTTCCTTGGAAAAGAGTAATACATCACCGAAAAAACAGAAGGAAACTGAAGTAGAGCAAAGATCGGAAAAAGAAAGTCATACTTTATCTACCATCAAATCGAATGGCGACTTTTTTGCTCATGGTGGTCATTTGAATATAGACAGCAATTTAGAACCAAATAGCTCAGTGGCTGATGCAACATTAATTCCTAGTTCAGTTGTTCAGTTATACGATGTTATCAGGGAACAATATTCGGATTTTGCATTCGTATATGCACTGAGCGCACAACTATGTCAAGATCGTGTTCCAATGGATTGTTTCGTAAATTTAAAAATGGGTTTGCTTCTAAGTCTTGCTTCAATTGGGGTAAGTTAATGGGGTTTTTTTGAACTATTCAATACATTTGACAAAAGATACAAACAAGATTGGAGCTTATATAAGTTTCGTGAAGAAAGTTATAGAGAATTCATAATATATTCTTTTATTTAGTCCAATAAAGGGTACCTATCCAATCCTTATTGTAGTGTTTGATTTTAATTTATTATGTAGAAAATTATACAAAATAAATTATACAACAAATGCGAAATGTTGGAAAACTGGAATTAATTTAATTTTTTTTCTCCCAAATATGCTGATCTATGGGGACAAAACGGTGGTACGATATGTCATTAAATAATTCACTTTTAATTCAATTTCTACAAAATAGTTTTAAATGTCGTTATTGAACTTGAAAGTTAAAATCTTGACGGATGTTTATATTTCTAAGCCGTACTTTGAATTATTTTTTTTTTAGAATAATCCTGATCGATCTCCCATTCCTGTTATTGCTATCGGAAATGACACTTACATGACAAACTATTTACTAACACATATTGGAAACCTGGCTGCTCGTTTCATTGGCCCTACCGATGATATTAAGCCACCTGGATCTGCAAATAAAACACATACCTGGATTGAGGCTGATGGCGTTACGTTAGCCAAGCGTGGTGTTTTCTATGTTGGCGATTGGTCACGCTTAAAAGCACAACGTGCTGACAAACTATTCAAGTACATAGAATGCTCGACAATCGCAATTGATAAGACAACATATGTCTGCCCATTGGAAACAGCGATATGGGCACACTGGCGTTCATTTAAATACAATTCCAAGGATCAGCAGACATTTAATAACTTTGTGAAGTTTGTTTATTATTGTAAGGCGAAAAAGAAGTTGTTAAAACTTTCATATATTTTAAGAGTTTTTGGCATTCCGATAATTGTCGAGGATACAAATCATGAGGTGTTAGTGAACTACATACTGGAGCAGTCTTCTATACGTGCCTTTCAATCAACTGTTGATCATTTGTCTATAAGCGCCGAGGATATGCGTCAGTTCTTAACGGTTATTTCGAAACGTACGGTCGATCTTAGCCCGGAGGCATCTGATATTTTACAAAAATATTTTGTGTCTTCGCGTATAGAACGTTCAGGTAAGAAAAATACTGATGTTTCATGAAAATCATAACTACACCATATTAAAATAATTGTCTTAGATTGCCTTTCAAAGCAAGCTTTTGTTATGCTAAAACAGTTTTCCGAATCATTTGCGAAACTTGCATTCAGACATGAGGTGCTACCAATTGATGTCTATGGTGCAATTTTCATGTGTGAGAATTTCATACAAAATATATTTGGCGCCAACGAACATCCACCACCTCAATTTCAAGCTCATAATTATGTCGGAAATGTCGATGAATACATGTTGCAATTCAAAAAATGGTTAAGGAAATATATAGAAAGGCACTACAATAAACCATAATCAATCAATGTCAAACATGAATATAAATTTAAAAACAACAAAGTTTACAAAAATTAGTTTGTATTTCTGATTAAATATAATAACTTAACAATAGTTGTAAATCATAGACTTAAATAAGTAAAATGTAAAAATATACGACGATAATAATAAGTGTAGAATGAATTTAATATTTAAAAACTGGTTGTTCGTTGGTATGAAAGATGAGTTATCAAAAATGAAGATAACATCAAAATATACTAATAAGGAAAATATATATATATTAGGGCGGGTCGAATTGTATGGACCGATTTTTTTTGATGAAGCGTATAGCAAAAACGTAATCTATAGGTGATTTTGAGAAATTTTGCTCAAGAGACCATAGCTCTAAGTCGGATTTGGAGCCCCCCAAAATTTCAAAATAGATATTTTTCCATATAAACATAGAATAATTCAATTAAATTCGTCATAAAATCGGATAGAATTAGAGTAGATTTCTCAATGTGGGCTTGTTTGAAACATATTTTTATCACCTTTCAGAATCTGTATTGATACCAATATTTTTTTTATATTTAGTAGAGATATTAGGAATTTTTTGTCGAAAAATAGCCTAAAATTAACTTTTAACTAATAAATTCTGAATTTTTTCGATTTTTTCCAGATTTTTTTTTGCAGATTATGAAAGTTCAGATAATTTCATAAAGTTATTATGGATAATCAAGAACCATCAACATCGTCTGCGTTGTCTTCGCAAATGGAAGCAACAACATCAACAAGTTTTGACTCTAAATTGACCAACATGCCTCATCAAGATATTGTTGTTTTTGGTTTATCAAGTGATTTAAATAATCTTAGTTTGCCTACTAAATCTGACATTTTAAAATATTATTATTTTTTAAGTGATCGTGCTAAATTTGAAAACAAAATGTTCTCGTATAAAACTTTTACTCCTCACGTAACAGATAAATTGATCCAAATTTGGTGTAAATTAAAAATTGAAATCATTAATAGAAAGAGTGTTTTAAAAAAATTAACTGGTTTGCTTGATAAATACCAGAAACATGTACAACATAGAAACAAAAGAGATGAATTTAAAGCATTTGTTGATTCAATAAACGAATTATTTTATATTGGCAAATGTAATTGCTAATTAAAAACAACAGAATGCTCGTGTGGATTGATTCCAGAACATCTCAAAGAATTTATGATGAACCAGCATTTACTCGACAGATTCCATATGATCACTTGGTAGAATACTTAGATTTCGATGAACCACCACTGGCTGATCCACAAATTCCAATGCACATACAAGGAACAGAAAGAAATGTGCAGTTATTAACGAGTGTTTCAAAACGAGTCATAGAAAAGAATCGTGAAGGAGTTATGGCAGTGACTTTAGAAAGTCGTATGAAAATTCCTCGCATGGAAAGTAAAAAGGACCTTAAAATATAATATTACCACATTAAAACATTAAATTGTAGGTCGAGAATAAAATTTAAAAATAAATTGAATTAAAAATGTAAAAATAGTGTTTTTTTGCTGAAATCTTGAAAATGTTGATTTTTTCAGAATGATTTTCCTACAAAAAGGAGTTCGAAAACAAAAAAATTGATCGTGATAAAAGTTGTTGGAAATTATCTGAACTTTCATAATCTGCAAAAAAAAATCTGGAAAAAATCGAAAAAATTCAGAATTTATTAGTTAAAAGTTAATTTTAGGCTATTTTTCGACAAAAAATTCCTAATATCTCTACTAAAAATAAAAAAAATATTGGTATTAATACAGATTCTGAAAGGTGATAAAAATATGTTTCAAACAAGCCCACATTGAGAAATCTACTCTAATTCTATCCGATTTTATGACGAATTTAATTGAATTATTCTATGTATATATGGAAAAATATCTATTTTGAAATTTTGGGGGGCTCCAAATCCGACTTAGAGCTGTGGTCTCTTCAGCAAAATTTCTCAGAATCACCTATAGAATACGTTTTTGCTATACGCTTCATCCAAAAAAAAATTGACCCGCTCTAATATATATATATATATATATATAAATGTATATACGAACGCTTAAACAACTTGATGCATTCAACAAAAGGCACATGCTTAGTAACTGAGCGTTGATGGTTTCAGCGAAATAAAATATTTTTACTTTTAACATATGTTTGATTTGATGCAAATTATCATATAGTTTAGAATATAAATAAAGGTACATACTTAAATATCGAGCAAGAACTTGAGAAATTTGTGTAGATCAAAAGTTGAGCAATAGTTAGAGATACTAATTTTTTCAGCTTAGCTAAGAAAACGTTGAATTCTGATTAACTTAAACCTCTGCTAAGATATTCTTTATTCTTAAAACTAATGCAATATGTTTATTATAAATAAGTCAACTCTTAAAATATGTATATATATGTGTATATAAAGAATACTTAAAGTAAAAACAGTGTTTGTTTATTTAATAATCTAAATTTCCTTGAGCTCCGGTTATTATGGCATCAATCCATATTCTTGTAGCCGCATCAGAAGCGGCTTGCAGTTGGTAACTGCGTTTTTTAGTTTTCACTATAAATGTACAGTGTGGACGTCCGCTCTTCGATGCATTTAAATGATCCAAATAGACTTCGTCAATGGTCTAAAAAATACAAAAATTTTAATAAAGTAAAACAAGGTGGCTTATTATTAGTCATATATTTATTTTGATTCCAGCAAAAATTCCTCAACTCAGTTCTTACAACTACTCAGTTATTTTCAATAAATTTCAATGTCAAACGAGATATTTTAAAAAGTCAAATATATTTTTTAGAATTGTAAATAGTATACATATTTTTTTTGTTTTGGCAAACATTGCTACAATGGCCACCGCCAATCAAATGGAAGTTGACGAAGCGGATGCAGATGATTTTCAAGACATAGAGGAATTTTCAGATGAAATCGCCTCGGGTAGCGTCCCGAATACTGGTCAAAACAAACGTTTCGTTGTAAAAAAATGGCAGGCGCAAGCCTTGTGGTCATGGGATGTAGCAGTAGATAACTGCGCAATATGCCGTAATCAAATTATGGATTTGTGTATTGAATGTCAAGCAAATCCACTCTGCTCAAGCACCAAAGAAGAATGCACGGTTGCTTGGGGTGCCTGTAATCATGCTTTCCATTTTCATTGTATTTCGCGTTGGCTGAAGACCAGACAAGTGTGTCCACTAGACAATAAGGAATGGGATTATCAGAAGTATGGACGCTGACAACGTGTTTTGACTGAACAGAAGTTTCGCAGTTTTATATATTTTGTACAGCAGTATATAAGGGTCTATTCATGTAATTTGTAAAACTGAACAAAATCTTCAATAAAAAACTGTTGCTTATATTTGTAATAAACCAACACGATGGAATAGTTTATATTATGAATTACAATCAGCATTACAAGCACATAAGAGTGGCAAATAAATGATACGAATAAGGAAGTGAAAGTCAAATTGGTTCAAGCCGCATGTACAAATAACCTAAGTCCTCGGTTTGTATATGTCCTAAATATTAATGTGAAATTTTTTTTGTTTCTTAGAGAATAGTTTGTTCCAGACATCGTCTTGATTTTTCATTAAAAATCGTTATGAACACTCGTTTGGATGAAGAGTCATCTGGTGACTATTTCAATATTGTAAAACTTGTATTTTCTTATAAAATCGTCAGCTGATTGTGAATGAAACAATTCAGATCATATTCAATTCATAGTCATATTAGTTACAATCAATATTTGACATACCGAGAAGTAAGCTCCACCTCTTGGTTTACGTTCCGACTTGTCCGAAAAATATATAAGTGCGTTGCGTTGACGATCCAAAACGAACCAACGTCGCGCCCAACCATGAAATGTGGCTCCCAATTTATGAAGGTATCTAAAAGAGAAGAAAATAAATCACATTCTACGATCGAACTTAATAAATTTTTTATTCTAGCTACCCGCGACAACTATGTGCATCAACAAACACATGAGGACACAATGCTATCTGATGTCCAGCGGATTCGATGTGATGGCGCAGATTGAGATCCGGCGAGAAAATTGGCAGATAACGTGTCAGTGGCCGTTGATGTTTGGGTAGCGCCCTCTTGCGTTCACTACCACCCGATGTGGTCTCATTCGAATTAACACTAGAACGTTTGGTGGCTACTGTATCATCACTACTAACATTTGGTTCGCCTGAGTAACGATTTCCACCAGTGCCCGAAGTTGCTGTTGACAGTTCTAGACTCGATTTACATGTTTGGTTCTCGGAAAGCAGATCACCACAGCTTAATTCGGAATTGGATTCGGATAGAGGTCGACTGCTGCGTTGATTTAGTTGTTGCTGTTGTTGGTGGCTCTCGAACTCTGGCTGTGAATGACGATGCTACAAGTAGATAAAAAGTGTTAATTGAGAGTGTTAACGATTATGTTACAAATTAAATTCAACTAATTTTGTTCAACATGCTTAATTAAATTCTAGATAAATGAAAAAAATTGATAAAGTCTGCTACTAAATCTGCTTTTATACTTAATTATGTATCAATCTAGAGCACTTAGGCAAGTAGAAAGTTTATATAAAATAATTAAATATAGATTTAATAGATGCCAGCATATTATTTGTAGTTATTTTTAAATTGTTATAAAAACAGCGGACACGGTTTTGGTCTGATTGGCTATAAGCCAATGTTTTCATTCAGAAGTGAGCAATGTTTTTTTTTTTATTGCTAACAGCTAATTACGCGTTTTTAATTTGCCCAAAATTATTAACTTAATGAGACTGTACCCGAAATCCTGTTTTTTATTAGTTTTCAAGAAATTATTAATTAAAATCAAATTAATCTGTTAAGATTCTAAACAAACTCTATAAAAATAATAATAAAAAAAATGAAACTATTCAAATTTCATCTAGCATGATGTCAAGAGCAAAAAAAAAACGATTGGTCCGAATAACAGAAATTAACAAATGGACGCACATTCTGATTCGTGATTTACTTAAAAAAAAATCTAAATAGGTGAAGAGCAAGAGCAAGATCGAGGGCACTAATTCCTACAAGTTTATTTGTAGACAAAACACACCCACAACATTAAAGATAATTTTTATCGAATTTACGCAAAACAAAAAAAATAGACGGTATGGCACTTAATACTCAAAACAAGATCGTAAACAAAAATATGCGGTAGCGAACAGTTATTTTCGGTCAGAACCTGGCGTTGTATTATTTTAATAATACAGAATAATAAGATGTTAATTTATATTTATATAAACTACACAATGCAACAAAAATGTTGAGCCATTGTGGCTTAGTTTTAATTAATCAAACTAATACTTTGAGCAACAGTTTTAAGAATGGATTTACGTTGTCATACAAAAATTTACCGTAATAAATTCCTAAAGACAAAATTTCACTAAATTCAAAGTATATACTTATCGTTGGTGCGTATGTAATTGTGACCTTCACGGCTGAACCACTGCAGCTATCCACCGTATATTCGCACCAAATCTTATATGATATCATATATATAAGTATATGTATATCATATAAATCGGTAATGAAACTGCATAAAGATTGTGCCTACAGCGCCACCTAGTAGGGATTTTCAAAAACAAATAATTCCGGAGCACCACACAAAGATATGGTGTGGTGTATAAGGTGGATAGCTGCAGTGGTTCAGCCGTGATGGTCACAATTATATACGCACAAACGATAACAATATTCTTTGAATTTAGAGAAATTTTTTCTTTAGGAATTTGCTTAGGTAAATTTTTGTATGACAACGTATACATGTTAGACCGTTTTTTGGTTGAATCGGGTGTGAGGATTTCATATTTGGCGTTAGTTTTGCCCTAGCTGTGCACGTTTTCCAAAATTCCTATAGTAAAAATTCACAAAATTGAGGGTGCGATGGGGTAAAGTGTACCACCAGTCCCTTTTTTTTTTGTTAAATAACTTTTCATGCCCGAACCGAAAATCGGCAAGGCAACATCAGATTTTTTACCTCCATACAAATCGACCCAGCCTAATATATATAAACTCACTTAAGATGTGAGAAAATTAAATTCATTAATCACGTCTTGCAAAACTATAAGACCGATAGATTCTATTCCTTTCTGTTCTGAGTGTTTATCACAGACGGTTTTCCTCAATTAATCTTTAATTTTATATAACAATTAAGTTATAATTTTTTTTTAAGGAAGAAAGAGGTGTTAATGCTGCAAGCAATTCTACGAAAAGCTAGCGCAGTCCTTCTGATCTTTGAAGCACTAAAGTGTGCCACTAAACCTTCTGGAGAGTTTTCAAACGATATGGTAATATAAAGCGAGCTAAAATGAACTGCGTTCGACAAGGCACCAGGCATAAGGTCATTGAATGATTTTCGACGAGTCGAAATTTCAAGTGAAAATATTGAAAAGCGGGTCTTTGTAAGTGAAATAGTTACGCATTTAAATATAAAAATAATTGTATTTGAATTTTGTTTGTAGGTTGTCTTGTTTGTGCAGATGACAAAATTCAGCCTTGATTTCGAAAAAACACGTGTGGAGCAATTTCACTTACAGAAACATTGAAAATTAAATTTTGCTCCAGTGTAATGAACAGTAACGGCTATGTACTCATTCTTTAAAGTAGTCTGCTGTTGGAGTCAAACTGTTGGAGTCGCCGGCATGTTGTTGAAGTGCAGACCGCTGTCTAATCCTGGTCAGTTGCCATTTTAAGTTATTGTGGTGGAGGAACGAGCGGCTTCGTATAAACGCGCACCTTTTTCACGTTTTGATGGCCGAAATTTAAGCTTCACTTGCTATTATCTATTTGAACCTGAATTGCTTTAGGTTTGGAGCTTGTTCGCATGGAGAGTTTAATTAAGAAATTGCAAAATCTAGGAATACTGTGTAAGTCATCTTCTTAAGTAATGCCGATTTATGTGAGATCGTCTGTAAATCTTTTTCAATTTAATTGTTGTTGTGCTGTGTTTTCATGTTTTTGTTAGACACAAGAACATATTCACAAAAACAACAACAGAAACTAGAATAGTCTTTATCGACTAATTTTTCCATGCTATGCTGAATCTAAATACGAACACAGAATTGCTCTACGTCAGGATTTCAAGAGATATTCTAACCTAAAAATGAAAAAAAAGGAGTGCTTAATGTGCAGCGTCGTTGTGCAGTCAATGAAACATATTAAACACTTTTAATTAGAATACAAATTATTTATAAATTAATCAAGAATTAAAAAAATGCAATCAAATAAAAAAAACAATAAAATAAACTATAACAAACATTTGATTAATTTCAGCTTTAAATAAAAAGCTTGTATCTTCATGAGAGCGCTCTTTTATTAATGTTAGTTAGCTTTATGAAGTATGTGGAAGAAGCGTTCGATTATTGTTTTAGTTTTACATACATTTTATTTAAAAATGGTAAGTTGATAATTTTTTTCATTATTATTGTTAGAAATAACCTAAAAATTTGTTCTTTTAGATTGTTGCTAAAATTGAATACATCAATTTAAACTGCACTAGCATTGACAAGAAATTCTGTAATTTTGAATATTGCTTCTTCAAGTCCATAAATCGTACTCATAGCTATTTTTCACTCAAAGTCAAATTGTTTCAAACTCCAGTTAAAGATTTTACAATCCGTATTGATTTTCGCAAACGCTACAATGGATATAAAACCTTTCTGTACAACATAACACTTGACGCTTGTCACTATTTAAAAATTCGTAAAAATAAGCTACACAACTTCTTCTACAGCTTCATTGATAAATATACAAACTTAAATCATTCATGCCCTTTGCAGGAAGTATATTTTATCATATTATTTTTTTGAAAAATTATTAATTCTTTTCCGTTTGCTTTTCTTTTTGCACTTAGAAAATTATATTTGTGGAGAAGTTACCAGCATCTAAAATTGATTATATATTTTCTATTCCGCTGGCAATGCCAAAAGGTGACTTTGGATTTTTTACCACATGGATATCAAACCGGATACCACGAGCTGCTGTTAATGTTTTTGTAAAATATACCTGAAGATAACGATAAAGAAATAAATTTTGAAAAAGCATTATAAAAATTATGCACAAAAGTTATCATGGAATTTAAAATAACTGGCATTCAATTTGTCAAAATTTTCCCAAACAGTGTCGGTCGTTTGAACTAAAACGAAAGATAACCTAGCCTATTTTTCATTAAAACCGAGCTGAGCTTAATTTCAGTGTTTAGAACAGACTTTCACGTCACTTCAAATAGATGCAACTCACTAAATAATAATATTCCGTACGAGAACGTGCATTTGATCCGAGTCTGCGATGGTTAACGTAAGTCATCCACACAGACATAATTAAAATTTAAATACTTCAAACTATCAAATTAATTTAAAATCAAAATGTTTCACGAAACGTTACGCTTGATATTTTCATAAAGACTGATCATTATTTTCGCAACGTCAAAGATGAGAATACCCGAAAAATCTACTCAATTGGAACCAACAACAACTATGCGCTCCACCAGAAAGAATTTCTGTAATCCAGAAAGAGTGGACCACCATACAAACGTCGTTTAATGAGAGCTATTTCTCAAAAAAATATAATTAGCTGAAAATAGATGTGAGAAGAAAAACGCATTTTTCTACGAAATTATTTCTATTTTTTTTTACATTCGAGGTGTTTAAGTAAATACTATAAAAATCCAGCACATGACTAACTAAGTAGAAAATAAAGTTGAAGATACGTTAAGAAATTACGTAGTATTATTATTGTGTAAAACACACCCACAAACTGTAATCAGCCTCCAAATTATTGAGAAAGCACATTAAATTCAAAAACAAGATTGTTAACAAAACAAAACAATTTTCGAGAGCAATTTTCAAAAATATAAAAATTTCCGCTCATCTCGCTTATTAATGAATGCTTCTATAATCAAAACAAAAAAAAAATAAAACATCAGCAGAAGAAAATAGCACAATTGATGGAGTGCGAAAATGGACCAACATTTTCGCAATAATGTAGAGAATTTTATAATTAATAGCATTTAGCAAATATTTAAGTGGTCAACAAATTTGCATTCTTATTAGACAGATTGTCTGCCAAAATGATAATGATGAACACTGGCGGTGTTCGACAATACGCTGGACAAAGTAAGTATGGTATTCACGTGTGTTAAATTCTTCCGAAAGACAACTGAATTTTCACGTTTCCATTTTAAAAACAACAAATAAATTTTTGTGCGTCACCAACTGACTTTTGATTAATGGATTTAAGCGGCAACAATTCTATGTTTTAAAGAGCTGCTGTATTCATTAAAAGTTGAACCAAGGCTACTAAAATAAACTAAAATATATCTAATAATAATAATAATAAGTATGTAGTAGATATCTTGTGTTCTTAATTAATTTTGAATTTGTTTATTTCTTAAGGGGAACTTTTTATGTGTTTAAACGTTATAAGTTGTTGCCAAAATAAATCTGTTATCATCTCTGGCAATTGGCTTCCAAAAGTTTCTCTTTAATCACTCTTATGGGGCTTTTGTGCCCCACACACTTAATTATTTAATATTTGTAAATTTGAAAAAAGAGAAACATGAGCAGACGTCACTACTTGAGAAGACAATTTTATTGTCCATCATAATGACAGCTATTTATGTTATAGCAAAACAAATGAGTTATTCTGTCGTGTTTTCCTCGATACACACAAATCAAAATATTGAACGATGTCGTTTACAGTAGCGGATTTAGCGTGGAATCTTTTCCGGACTTTGCATCATTTTTTTATTTTATTAATAGATCTTATTTATATTAAATGAATAATTCATTGAATTCAAAACAAATATATTCAAACGAACAATTTTAACAAAATGGAACCTCTTCTTCTTTAAAGTTATTAAAATAAGAGTTATTTTCGGTTAGTGTATAAAACGATGAAAGTGATAAACAAGCACTTTGCAAATTTAAATAATCATGCTCAGAGCTATTGAGAAATAATAGGAAACTGAAGTTGTCTTTTCAAATTAAAGAAAAACTCGAAAAGTTTTAAAATACATCTTAAATTCTTATTCTTGTTTGAAATCATAATCTATTTGTTAAATATTAACAAAAATTTATGTAAATGTTTAACGTTAATGACCTGTTGTTGTGGCTAATTTGAAAGCATTCTCAATTAAAACAATTTATCTCTGAAATACTACTCAAGGCACAGATGTTTCTTATAGATTTGTAAACAATTCATAATTTTTATTCTTCTTATGTACGTATGTGCGGGCGGAGCAGTAAAGTTGAAAATGCGTTTTGTAGAAATTATTATTAGTCATAAAGTTTATTTGTAAATTGTAAAAGTATCAGGAAATACTTTGAGCATTATTGAAAGGACTATACTTTATTTCCACAATGGTTCAAAGAAACTAATTTGTACTTTTGTTTTCCGCCAAAAACACAATTTTTTCCGTTAAAAAATCAATGACAAAATTAGATGACATTACGGCAAATCCAGAAAAAGTAAACCTAAACCATGAAAAATAAAAATGCTTTAAGGTCATTAAAAATACATGGAACGTTAAGAATATTGCTTGTGTTTTCCTAAGGTTAAAGCATTTTGAAAAAAACATATTGTATCCTAAAATTTTAACTGATTTTATTATATCGTCGCTGCGCCTCAAAATTCAGTTATGTGTTTTTCGACAACTTTTCAGGAGAGCAAAAAAACTGATTTATTCTCTGCGCTTCCAAACTGATTGCAATGTCATAATTTTGTATTTTTTTCTTTAAAATTCTAGAGATAAATATTAAAAAAAAACTTAAACTACTTGCTCCAGAACGAAGCGAGGATGCATTTTTCCATTTTCAGACTCATAACCGATTTTTTTACGGGCATTTTGTTTTTACTATGATCAAATTTTTCGAGCACATACCTGATTTTTCAAATTTTTAATTAAAAATTTAAAGAACTCTACAAGGAATTTATTGCAAAAGTAATAAAAACTAGTAAGGTATATCTTCGACTGGCCGAAATTAAAATACCCCCACGGGCTATTCGTAATGGTATGAAATCTTAAATTGCAGCTCTTTTTTATGAGACTTGAAAAATTTTACTATTTTGATGTCGTCTAAAATACATTCATATCACATTGTTTTCCTGCAAAGTAAAGACAAGCCTCTTTATAAAGTTTTCAATTAGGGGTTGTATGGGAGGTGGGCGTGCTTTTGAGTGGTTGATACCAATTTTTCTAACACGCCTCAATTTTGACATAATATATACAAAAATACCCATTTTCAGGTCTGTAGCTTAAATATTAGCCTGTTTATAGTTTTCAATATTATGGGTTGTATAGGAGGTGGGCGTGTTCGTCGGTGGATGACGCCCATTTTTCTAACACGTTTTTGTTTTTATATAAAAATATTAAATATCTAATTTTACTTCTGTAGCTTTGACAGAAGCCTATTTTGGGGTTGTATGGGAGGTGGGCGCGTTCGTGGGTGGATTACGCCCATTTTTCTCTCAAGTCTTAATTTTTATTTAAAAACAATAAATATATCATTTTACTTTTGTTGCTTCACCAGAAGCCTATTTATATTGTTTTCAATTTTGGGGTTGTATGGGAGGTGGGCGTGCTCGTGGATGGATGACGCTCATTTTTCTATCGCGTCTTTATTTTTGTATAAAATGAATAAATATCTAATTTTATTTTTGTAGCTTCGATAGAAGCCTCTATATATAGTTTTCAATATTAGGGTTGTATGGGAGGTGGGCGTGTTAGTGAGTGGATGACACCCATTTTTCTAACATACCTGAGTTTTTTCAAAGGCTACACAAATACCGAATTTAAATTTTGAAACTTTAATATTTGCTTCTTTATGGAGTTTTCATTATTTGGGCTGTATGGGAGATAGGCGTGGTTTTCATCCGATTTAGCCCATTCTAGAACTTGATCTTAGTTTTATAGAAAAAAGCTTAAATATCAAATTTCAGCACAAAAGCTTTACAATTACGGCTGTAATCGTGTCCACAGACGGACACACAGACGGACATGGCTAAATCAACTCAGGTGGTAATGCTGAGCAAGAATATATATACTTTTCTTTACCTACCACGCCTCCTTATGGGCGTTACACACGTCGTGACAAAATTAATATGCCCCTTACGCAGTACGCGTGGGGATATAAAAATGTCTCCAATGTGAGATAACGAAAAGCCGTTCAGCGCACAGATGAACATTGAGTAGAGCTATTCAGTTATGCAATAAAAAAAAACCTGACATACCTGATTTTTTAGGCGCAGCACCGATATGTATTTTTAATTTCTAGCAAGTTAAAAAATTCTAGGTTTTTTATGTTTTGTAATTTGGTATTTCGCGATTAAAATATCAAAGCACAGTTTTATAATATCCATAATTGGAACATTTTCTGTTGAAAAAAGAATATTACAATTTTTGAAAAATATCATTTTCTATCGAAATATATAATTTACAAAAGTGCTTCAAGAGTGAAACGTGAGTGAAAATTTTTTTGATAAGTTATATTTTCTTGCAAAATTATTGGCTGGCACATTTTATGTCTCGGATTTACTTTCTATATACGATAAGTGAATTTTGTATTTTTTTTTAAATCAAGCAGACGCAATTATTATTCATTAAAATGGCATTTAAAGGACTGAAACGTGAGTGACATTTATTTTTTTTTTTGCTTGTTTTTGTATTAGAAATAGAGAAGATAAATAAAACATCAAGAAAAAGTGAAAGCCGACCCTTAAAGAACGTATGAAAAATATATAGAAAAAAATTATTGTTAAATCCGGATTCATATTAGAAAACAAACTTTGCAAAGATTAAAAATATCTGATTAAATCATTATTTTAAGACGTTAGCATCGACGGAATTGCTAATAGGCTAAACATATAGACATATTTGGTATGGTCTTTGATTTTAAATGAGTGTAAGGATCAACGAGTTAGTCTTAGTGATAATTATCGATGGTTAAGCTCACTAAAGTGATAAGTGACCTTTTGACAAAAATAGGTTAACTGCATATTCCAAATCGTCAATATAATATCAACCTTGTGTAAATTTTTTGCAAGTGGATAACCAATGGATGCTGCTCAGTATACAATTGAAATAAGTGTGTAGTACTGAAATGTATTGAAATTTAAAAACAAAATCGACGTTTCTGAACATTTCAAATTTTTCACTTACACTTTTGTGCGCTTAATCATCGATATATAAAAATTCGGATGTAGAACCGGAATAAATTTTGTTAAAATGTTATAGATATAAAATAGTTTTTATATTGTTTTTATATAATGAATTATTTTTTAATTTTATTATGCTTTACATAACCCTTTTTCAATAAAATTTTTTTTCTTTTTTGTATAAGTGTCCTTAATGTTAAGAAAAACATTTTTTTACAAAATATGCTTAAAAAAGTTCACCAGAATAACCAGGATGCAAAAAAAATATAATTAAAATTGTTTTGAAACGTGTGTGACACCGACGTGAAACGTGAGTGACAAAATCAGTATATAAAAAAATCTTAAAATTCTGAAAAAAAACTAATTTTTTTTCTGCAGTTAAAATTTCTACTCAATTTCATTACGAAAAATTATTTTATTCTTTATATTAACTCGAACAATTCGCAGCTTTAAAGGAATTTGTAAGTAGAAGCCGAAAATTACAAATCGTCTGGAAACGTGAGTGACACACCATTTAATGATAGTGTTTTCGAAATGTGTATAAATATATACTATATAAATTTTTGCATGAACTTATAATAGTGAGCCTAAGACTTATTATAGCCCAATAATTTTTTGTTAAAAGCTTTTATGTTTAATGGAGAAAAATTCATGTTTACTGCCATGACTGAAACGTGATTGACACTGGATTTGGCGATTATCTTTTTTTATATAATCAATACTAGATTTTTCATCAATTTATTTTTAATTTATATATTATAATTATCGCGCACACCATAAAGATCGATGCTGATCTTGCTTTTGGAAGATTTGTTTTGATGTTTTTGTTATTCTCGCAAATTTTGACCATAAATAGTATTAAATTGTAGTGTTCATATTTACAATTTTAATTACTTGGTAAGTGTTTTATAACAAGATGCACTGATAGTTAATACAGTAAAATAAAAATTAATGGACTTTTTTATGAAAGAGACCAATTACCAGAAAGGCACTTGCTTATATTTACTTTGTAAGAGATATTTACATTGTTTCATGTTAATATTACAAGATCTTATTCAAGTATATGTACATTAATACAATCACACATCATATTTTTATGTTATAAAGAGTGCGAAGGCATTGGTTGAATCCAATATAGAATGTGAAAATTTGTAAATATTATTAAATTTTGTAAATTAGATATGTATATTTTAAAAATTTGGCCGTAGTCCAATTATTCGATTCAAAAAATTTGAAAATAATTATGATAAAAGCTACTTAAGATATAGCTAACATTTACATACTTGACTTGATTTTGCGTACATAGCAGTAGTCTTAAGAAAAAGTCAAGTACCTTAAGTTGAATAAATATGTCTCTCATAAATAATCTGTTTTCTCTCTTTTAAGTGCTTATTCCAAAAGATAATTAGCCGAAAAGGTATACAAATGTTCAACAACAAATAGGAAATACATCAGAATATGGTTAGCTGTATATATTAAAAAGTAGCTGCATACCAAAATTATATAACCGGTAGGCATTCAAGGTCAAAGTGGACATTCAACTTAAACAATCATTACATTACTACATATTTTAACCGTTTAAATCTTGGAAACCAACGTCTTCTAAGATTTTTTTCTTTAACTCACTTATTTAAAAATACAAATATGTGTCTTTCTATTAGTAAGATTTATTGAACTGAACGATTTAAGCATTATTTTGAAGAAATGTCATGGTATTCAAATTTTTTTTTATTTCTAAAAACCCTTTTTAATGGTGCATCATAATAGAAAGTGAAGCTGTGAATCTTTGAAAATATATTCAGCGCACAGTTCCTTAAAATATTGGTAGAATGTTGACGGGACACAAACATGTTTGCGATTAAATAAATGTTAAATAAATAGCTGTCTAACCTGCTGCTGATTTGTTACTTCATAAATAATTTGCTATAAAGCTCATTTAATAGTTAACATAAAAAATAGGTTTTTCATGTGATTATATTCTTTTTTTGAAAAAGTTTTTTAATTTTAGTTCTTCGATGAAAAAATTTAATGGTAATTAATAAAAAAAAAAGATAAAAATCATATTTTTTTTTTAAAACGGCTGCTCGCCCACTTAAATCATTAACGAGTTATCCAAACTTCAACAACTGAACTACAATCATCGAAATCATCGACAAATTCGTATTTAATTTATCTTTTATGTATATATTTTAGTGTAAAATAACTTGTTGAGTGAGTTCATGTCTATGAAATAAGAACTATAAAAATAACTAAAACACTTTCGATTTTTAAAAGGCTAGTTATTACTACTTTATTGATAAACTGAGTAAAGAGTCCTGCCCTATAGAAGAAACTCTGAAACGTTGGCAAAAATAAATAATAAAAGAATTTTATACAAAAAACCAAATGGTTTAATGTAATTTTTCTTTTTTTATAAAAACTTCGGTCGCTTTATACTAGACTTTTAAAAATAAAAATTTCATAAACTAAATGAAAAGTGACCTGTAACAAATAAAATTATTTAAATAAAATTCTCCAAACATTTAAATTAATGAACTATAAAAAGAGAAAAATTAAATAACTATTAAAAAACCTTTTGCAAATGATAGAAATTTTGTTTCAATGTATTTTTATGCAAGTGCATTAAAATGTGTCTATCGAAACTTTAATTTAAGTCAAGTTTGCCATTACGTAATTCTACTTATATCTCAATAATTACTTCATATTTGCTAGACCAAAGTCATAAGGCCGACATTCTTTCACTCACCTGAGAAGACGTATCAGTGTTATTCTCCTGAGCAACGAATATGGATTTGTTCTCGTTCTCAGCAATAACGGCACTCTCTTCAGCCGCATGTGATTGATCCATATGTTGCTTATTTGTTGTTGTTAAACAAATACTTTGCTTTGTTTCTTGTGTCTTTTGCTGTTGCTGTGTTTTTGAGGATGTTGTGGTGTTTTTGTTGCAGCTGCAATATAAACATAAATAAAACTCATTTTTATTTAAAACAATACTATTGATGATGTTTACAAAAGTTTTCAAAAGATTCAAGCCTCACCAGCAGAGCAAGTCGTTTATTTTATTCATTTTCAGAGCGCGTGCTTACAAATTTATAAAAACGGCGAAAATTGAATTGGAATGAAATCTTGGTGTCCACACCAACAATAACATACAATTATTTAAATAGTTTGACTATTAAAGTATAAAAGAAAAACAAAATGTTGGTGAAAAAATAAAATCCACACAGGCCACGTTAGCGATCGATTATTAACTCTTTACTTTAACGATAAATAAAGGCGCCTGTAGTGCATGCAAACACGTACATATCTTACAGATACAAGTAAATGCTAAAAGCCGATGAAGCTTATCAGCTCACCCACCGGTTGCAAAGATAAGAAAACATTCAATAGGTTTTAATGAACACAAAAAAAAAAAAAAAAACAAAATAAAACAACCCAAACCGGTTGAGTCGAACAAACAATTCAAAAGAATGTCGATATTGATGACGTTATTGTTATTTTTATTATAAAATACCGTAAAAAAAAGTTAGAAAATTGAAGTTAACGTAAGCAGCATTAAATGACTAAGTTTTCTTAATTAAATAAATTCACGTTTTCTTATTTTGCAGGTCAATTTTGCACTCTTTAAAAAACTAAACGTTTTTCCGCGGTTTGATTGCAAAATGATGCGATTCTCAATAGCTGTTATATTGTTTAAGTCACGCTGTGATACGTTTAGAAATTTCAAGTCTAGTCTCAAAAGTTGCCGGCTTAGCCATCGCTGACTCACTGAGCACTGATCTCTAAGCTAGGCCTCACAGAGCGAATGAGACGAATTACAACAGCGTTATTTATGAAAACATTATGCAATATAAAAAATTTAGGAGCTTTTCTCTCAACGACATGCTTTGACATGTGAAGCACAGTGATGACGACTATTTATTTTTTAAGTTTTCTTATTTGTTACGCGTATTTATGGCTATTGTTATTTCGTTTATCATAATATGTATTGCTATTTCGTTATTGCATTTCGTTTCATAATATCGCTAATCGAAAACGGTTTTTTTCTGAGATTTCTTTTAAGGGTCTTATTCGGTCGATTTCAAGAACATTATTGGTAGTACGACCGATAATGCAGTAAAAAAGTATAAACATCCTCGACTGTTTAATCAATATAGAAAATTAACTAGTTTTACTAGTTGGTAACTTTGTTAATAACATTTATTTTTTTCAAATTTGTGCTTAGAGTACGAACTTTACCGTAAAAAATATTTTGTGGAGGTCCTCATTAATGTGGTGTTTTTAAGATTTTTTTTTTAGATACAGTGAATAAATTTTATAAATAAATACATCCTTAAAAAATGTTTGTTTTAATCAAAAGTACAAAAATCCTTCCTCAAAAAAATTTGATCCTTGATGTTTAGGATTCAATTGGAATTGGAAGCAACATGCTTTAACAAACAAAATAACTTTTTTGGTTGATAATGTTTACTTTAAACCAACTACAAATTTAAATTTTTACACAAACGCACAAAGACACACATATTTGACTGAATGATTTCTGAGTAAATAAAACATATATTTCATATTGACTTTCGCCATTAATGAGTCTACCATATATCTGCTTAACCCAACTAAGATCAGCCAGGCAAATAGAGCATAATAAGTAAAAAATAAACAGCAATGAAAAAAGCACGCTGCACCGAGTAAAACGTTTATGCAATATTTGAACTTCACATGTGATGGAACGAACATGATGGACCGATGATCCATAAAAGAAAGAAAAAAAGTCAATGAAATTGCAGCTAATTAAATTCAATGAACATGCGACAGAGTCTAAAGATCAAACTACTGGATATGAACTTTTATGCATGGTTTTGCAGAGTGATGTTAGTTCAGAGTTCATTATAAATGAAGATAGAAATTATTTTTTTAATTATACAATATTTGTAATGCAGACGTAAATTAAACATTAAAAACATTAATTGAAGACATTCTATTCTTAACTCTTTATTGTACTTGGAAGATACTTGAAAAGTAT
This sequence comes from Tetanocera ferruginea, assembly GCA_958299015.1. Lineage (NCBI taxonomy): Eukaryota > Metazoa > Arthropoda > Insecta > Diptera > Sciomyzidae > Tetanocera > Tetanocera ferruginea. The sequence goes on along the minus strand of OY282643.1, from coordinate 3,330,122 downwards.
GTTTTCATAGAATAAAACCACAAAAAACACTTAAACTAAAGCTGAGATATTTGTATGGAATGATAAGGAAACCTTGAGCGCAACTGAAAAATGTTTAAGAATAATAATGGATTCCAAAACAGGAGACAACAATAGAAATATTTCGATTATAAATTAACTTTATTCTTAAGCTATTTTCACGCTTATGATGCTCTTAATGCTGCTTTCATTGTATAAAGCTTTTTTAAAAAACATTTTCACTGCACGCATCACAACATATCTAAGCAAACTAAGGTCAGCATTTAAGAATGATGGTTGTCAAAATAAAAATACTTACTCCAAACTACCACTCAACATGGATAAATATTGCGCACGTGCCTCGTCGTGACATTTTTTCTTCAGATCTTGCATTTTCTGACGTTCATGTTCAATAACATGATGACCTATAATAATTAATTAGACATTTTAGCAGGAACTAAACAATATGTATAACAACAACAACTACCTTGCTGAGCCAAAAGCAGCTGACGATTGCGTTCGATTTCTTTAATGCTGTCGAATATTTTAGTGCTGGCACCTTTTGTCGATATTGGCGCGTCTAGTGTAACCTTGCAAATGCGATCTATATCGTCTTGTGAGGGCACGCGTTTCTCCAAAGGATTAACTTCAAAATCATCGCTACCCAGCGAAAGATTAAACTTTACGCGCTCATTTTGCGTCAGATCTCCATCAGAGCTGCAAGGCTCAATATCGTTATATTTTAAATGGTGTATTGCATCATTAGTTTTGGGCGCATTGCTATGTACTAGCTGTGCATCGCTTATATCCACTACCTTTAGAGGCGGCGGTCGTTTGGGTGTACTGGAAGGCAGCTCGATTTTATTATTATAAAACATATTCTCATTAACGCTTTTCGACATGATGTCTTCGGTGGCACGTTTGGGACATAGCAGCTCCGCAGATCCGAACAGTGACTGCGACATAACGCCGCCCGCATTAATATTGCTGCCCATAGGTGGCGATGCAGAAGAAGCGCTTATACCGTCACCTACTTCTTCTTCATCCTCCTCAGATGAGTTCACATTTAATTGTCCCGTGATCTCGCTGATATTAGCTTCAATTGTTTTTAGGCGCTCTTGACATTGCTTGAGCTCGTTAAACAGTTTGAATAGATTTTGTTTTAACGTTTTGGCATCGCTGCTGGCGTTTGTTTGGTTTGTCTTTTCCTGCTTCTCCAAATGCTGTAACTCCAGCCGTTGCGATGTTATTTTGTGCGCTAGCCCAGTCTCCTCAGCATGCAATTCCTCGCGATAGGCCTGCCATTCGGACTCCTCCTCAAGGTATTGAAATTCCAAGTCTTCAAACGTTTTGCGATCATTTTCCAACGAATCGGCAACATTGTGCAGCTCATCCTTAAGGCATTCGTTGTTTACTTTTTCCTTAAGCATTACTTTAAGTCTGCGGCATAACAAAGTCGGTTAATAAATCTTATATCCATTACAATATTTCATTTATTATACTTACTTTTTGACCTGATCCTGCTTCATTTCAATGGATTGCTTAAGTTTGGCCTGCTGATTCTCCTCCATGACACGTGTAGCATTACGCTGCGCTTCCATACGGTGAATTTTATTTTGCAGAGCCTGCAGTTGCTGCTCAAGGCTTCCCACTGTATCACCAACTGAATTGAGTTCAGCGCAAACCAATGCTTTTTCCAAGTCCAACTGTAAAGATAAAGGCAAAAATTATATGTTAAATAATGTATGCGATAAAATTAAACACTCAATTATGTTTTTTTTTTTTTTTTGTGAGAGTTAAAAGTTTATTACCTCTCTCAATGCTTCGTTCTCTTGCTTTTGTAGCTCGGAAATGTCACGTTTCAAACGATCTATGTGTGTTAACACTTCCCGACGCATTAGCTGCAACTTGTCGACATCGACACATTCCAACTCCTTACCAGGATCTGCTGTATTTACATGAAGCCGCTGCAAATTCGAGGTGCTACTGCTACTGCCAGCATGAGACAAAGTTCGCGGCGCGGGTGCAGGTTTCTTGCTTAAGCGCGGCGAGTTTTGCAACGAATTGGAATTATTTAAGTTTAAGGTTAAATTATTTATGTTCTTATTATTACGTCGCGCTGGCGAATTTTCTAGAGAAGCTGCTGCTGCCGGCTTATAGCGACTGCTCTCCTCAATGGCCTGCATTTCGAGTTCAAGTTTCTGCTCGAATGTTTTGATAAGTTGTTCGTATTCACTTTGTTTCGTCATTGAAGGTTTGTGAGGCAGTTGTTGGTGGTGGTGTTGAGTCTGACCAAAGGCACTGCTGAAGGTGGCGTGCTCTGAGTGTTTTTTGGGTGACATGCAGGTGGTGCGTATTTTTGTGCGCGGACTTTGTGGCACATATTTACCGATGTTTTCGTACCCAGTTTTTGGCGAAGCTGTGGAACCATGCAGTACCTGTCCATTGATTTCCACACGGTTTTGACCCACCAAACGAACATTTTCATAACCGGAGGAGGAAGAATTATTTAAGGGTTTCACTTGACCAGCAGCTGTTAAACTGCCGCTGCTGCTCGAGAACGCTTGATGCAGCTGCGTGCCAGAGCCGCTAAGATCGTGTTGATGGAAGGGCGACTTTTTGTCGCGTGGCAGTGAACCGTTAGTCTTTATGCGATTTTGTACTATAGGCGAAGATGTGATGCTATTGCTCTGGCTGTGATTCTGATGCTGACGATCTGCGTATTCCGTGCAAATTTTCAACATATCCTCTAGTCGTTCATGCTCAGAACTGGTTAAATTCGATTGATGGCGCTGTTGTTGCTGCTGCTGATGACTAGGTGAGGTAACCACACAATTGTTGGTCTTTTGATGTTGTGGTGAAGAGGTGTTGGAGCAGTTGTTGATCTCTGTATTAACACCATTCATGGGATAAATTTGTAATCCACCATAGGTACCCGGTTTGGGGTAACGATCATAGGCGTTAGTATTGTTAGTGGCACGCATTGGATGATTCACATTATTGACCTTTGTTAGATATTCAGTGCTACCGCCTGAAGGGTTCTGTATGTAGTTTGCAGAGTTTGGAATGTTTACATAACTAGACGATCCATTGAGCACAGCAGGTCCAGCTGTGTTTCCACTAGCTGTACTAGCACCGGAGGTCTTTAAATTTGACATCTGATTGTTTCGTAGTGCATTATTGACATTCTTATCGATATTACGATGGTTTTCGGCCAGGTTGCGTGCAAAGTTGGCATATTTCTGACCCAGCACATCTTTAGCTGGCATGCTAACAGTCACCAGATCGGCGGTGAATACTTTGGGACACTGTAAACCATTGATATCAATAGGCATCATGTTGTTGTAATTGCCACTCTTATCACCGCCATCATCAGCACATGGATTGTTGTGATGGTTGTTTTGGGGATTTATTTTCGTTTCATAGAATGTTTCAATATCAATGGATTGACGTAACAAATCGTTGTTACCAGAACCGTTGCTGGTGCGACCACCACCGCTTTTGGAGGAGTTGCGTTGCTGGGATGGTTCTTGCGTGAAATCAATTTGTGGCATTGAGATTCGTTCATTTGAACCCATAGCTGAACGCATCATTTGTGCTTCGGCTGGATTGTTGAAACGCAAATAGTTCGAGTTACCAATTGTTATCATGGCACCCTGCGTGAGGTTTGTTTCCTGTGTGACTTTCGTGCCATCAATGAGTATGCGTGCATCATGTTCTGGAACAATTGTCACCTCGTTCTCTTCACTGCGATAAATGGTGCAGTGTATGGGTCGTACTCCGGTGCCATTCAGTGAGATGCTGCATGTAGTCGAACAGCCGATAGTTGTATCACCTGCAAGGTAATGAATGACAAATAAAAATATGTTTGCAATTTGCTTAGAATTTTCTAATAAATTTAAAATATATTTCATTTTCTTTTGTTAGTACGAGTATATATACCGGCTTTTTATGCCTACTTTTCATATAAAATGCTTACTCTTATAAGCTTAATTTAAGTCAATAAAACAGCAAATAGTTCATCAAAATAATAATGTTTGTACAACTCTATCACTTAAATCAAATCGTCTTCTAGAGCGTATGAAACAAAACTGTCTCGTTGACAAAATTTCAAGCAATGATTTGATTAAAAGATGTTTTCCTCTTCAACACACAGACGAAGAATGAAGTCATAGTGAGTTGAGTTGAGGTTATTTTCTAAGAAAAAAATCACTTAAAGAAATCAGAAAAAATCAAGAGCAAAAACGACAAAGATCGCAAAAATTATGAAGCAAATTTAATGCAGGAATAACTAACGATTGTTTTTGGACGTTTTTCGAATATAAAACTCATCGTCACAGTATGTTGCTGATTTACTTAGTACGAAAAAAAAAACAAAAGCAAAGTTTGGAGGCTTATCTTTCAGACATTAACGTATTTTTTTTTTTTTTTTTTGTCAACAAATATGTTTTCAAATATTGTCAACATAAGTAACCAAGTTATAGAATTTGCTCGAAAGCTCTGTTTTATCAGTTGCCACATGACCTTGGGATCATGTTCAAAGCACCTTGCAATAAATGTTTGTCTCTTTGGAGTAAATTAAAACAAAAAAATGCTAATCAGCTTTTTGTATGAACGAACTATAATATTTTCAAAAATACTCAAATTAAGTTTATTTTTTAGGCATAGCCAATGCGAGTGCCTTATGCTTACCGATGGGTATGTAATGTATGGTCACCGCTGTGCTCAATCGTCCGCCACCCAAGCTCACCAAATGTGGGTCATTTGCGGCAACGCGCAATGATGGATCTTTCTTTTTTAATGACATCTGTAAGATAAGAAAATAATACAAAAATTTAAAATAAGAATACATCAATTCTAAAAGAAATTAATATGTTTTTGTGTTTGAATAGTCAATTTTATCATCTAAAATAAAACATATTCTCTTCTTATATATAAATATTTTGATATTCAACCTATTTTCAAACTAAAAAACGTGGATCGGACTTTTTTAATATATTAAGAAGACGATTTTATAAAAACATATAAATATCGTTACATAAAATAATTACAGGCAAAATGAAAACGTTACAGATTAAATGCTTCAGATAAAAGAGAAAGTATACTTTTGATTTTTATTTAAAATGAGTTTTAAAATAATGCTCGTACAAAATTTAGCAATTTAAAAAAAAAAAAATTCTATTTCGTTGACATGTTGCTGTGTACAGAAACTTGTAGCAAAACATTTGAGGGATGTATTTTTTAAAATATTTTAACTTAGAAAGTAGCTCTTAAAATTTCCACAGTTGAAAAATATTTTCCAACACAATCTCGATTAAGTTATTTTCTTTCACTGGCACTTTTCCTTGTAACCTTTGTGATAAAAATAATTTATTTTATTTTCTATTCTACTCATTAAGACTCTTAATAATTTTTTTGTTACCTTGGAACTTTTATGAAAATAAGATCTGTGCTTATTTATGTGTTCAAAAAATATATTTTATATAAAAAAATATTTCACTTTTTGGCACGCAGCAACACATTGTTGCGCCACTTCTGGTGGTTTAGACTGTTTGGTGGTTTTTTTTTTTTTTCTAAAATAACCACAAAATTAGGTCTTTAATATAATACCACAATTAAACATTGTTGTTGTAACAAATATGCAAATACAAGCCATATGCATGCCTAAGTCTGTCTGTCTGTCTGCCCTCTTGTTAATTTTTTTTATTTTGCAAATGCAACAATATAGATAAGTTGCAGCATGCTGTTTATGCACACATACTATGTATTTTGCATATTTTGGCAGCATTTTGTAAATATGCTTAATACACAACAATTTAATTGTTGCACGCAATATTTTTGTTTTTTTTTTTTCACTTACAATTTTTTGTGTTTTTTGTTTTAATCTTGAATATTGTTGGAATTTATTGAAGCAGGCGCCAACTAATTTCACTTTATTATCCAACATCCAACAACTGCAGCGCGACGAACGTGTTTGCGAATTACGTGATTTTGAATTTTATGAGGCGGCAATATTCTCTTCCATAAATATTGCCAATTTTCCAAACTTACTTATTTTTTACATATATTTTTAGGTTTGATTTTAAGGTTTATTATGTTATTTGCTAAAAATTTTAAGCGTTTCTGGTTTGGTAAAAAATGGTCGCTTAATGCTTGGATGCGTGTTGTATTTCGCTTCTTGCTTCCTTTACTTCATTTCCACAACTTTTCCAAACGAAATTCAGGAATAAAATGAACACGTTTTAATATAACAGCAAACAAGAACCTCTTCGTTCGTTTTGGCCGCAGGAGGGAAGAAAATCGTTGCATTGAGTGGTTTCTTGTCAGCTGATTCCTGATTCATTGTATTTCAAGAGGGTCGTCATAAAATGAGCCTGTGTGGTTATGAGCAGCAATGTTACAGGGTGTTGCTGCTGCAACACAGACACTAGACGAACAAATTCATTGGGAGTGGCAGCACTTAAAGAACTAAACTGTCAAGAAAAACAAAATTTTTGTAATGTTGACAGACGGATTGCAAAAAATAAAAATGAAGTAATAAAACCTAAAGCATATTTAAATTATTTATAGTCAGATTTACAAGAGACAATTAACAGAAACCGTGAAATAGCGGTGTTTACTTGTATTAAAATAACACTTTATATGTAAAAAAAAACAAAGAAATGAGTCCGACCGAGGATGTCAAAATTTTGAATTTCCAAATTTTCAGTAATAATTCCATATTCATGAGAATTTGGACTAGTACCTCCTTTTCGGATTTTATTTCAGAAAAAGAAGAAATATATATTTATATAGCGAAGTTTTACTTATATCATTTGATGAGATTAAATTATTTTTGCTTAGACATTGTTTGCCTGGCTTTACCACGCGATTCTAGTTTTTCTTAGCATTTTATAGCATTTGCCAGTACCGCAGATAGCTTTTGATTCTGGGGGTTCCGCACAGAAGTAATGATCTGTCATACTTTTCTATCAAACTACTACAATTAGTTTCTTTTGAGAGTAACCTCCTCAATAACTTTTTTAAAGAATGGGTGCTACATATAAGATCTGTAAATATAAACTTGATCTGCATCTCTCATGGTCAAAGCTAGTCGCTTTTGAGTTTTATCCTAAAAATGACTAACAAATTTTCTCAAAAAACTCTTACAATGAAATTGCCTTATAACTTTTAAAATACCAGTAAAAGAAGAATCTCGACCAGAAAAGTTTTCTTGCAAAATTTGGCGATAAAGATTTTTTGGTACTCAATTTTTCTTTATATCATGTCGGTTATGGATTTTAAAAAGTTAAAAACAAAGGTCAAAAAGTACAAAAATATCTTTACTGAATAATTTGTACATGAAAAGTTTTTAAATGAACAAGGCGCGTAAATCACATGATATCAAAGACACGATTGTCAACGCGTGTCATCATTTCAAAATTTTTGACTCGTCTACAATTTTAAGCCAATCAAATTTTTTTTTCAAAGTATGTATTTCGTTTATGTATTTTAGTTGAAGTATTGAAGTATTTTCGTTATTTAAAGCAATCTTGAAGCCCATAACAGCTGATTGTGGTAGCTGAAATGATATTAATGACAAAATTATAGACTTAGTCGACATTGACGACACAATTAACGGCATTGTCAACTAGATTGACGACACCGAATAACATTTGGTTTTTTATTAAATCAATCTATCAGCTAGAATTGCTTATAATATGCGTCGAAATTTTAAAGAAAAGCAATTTTATTTAAAGTTAGTCTGTATAACACTCTGTGCCATGACTTCTGTTATTTGTATACCAAATTTTTTCTTATCACAAAATAATTTCGATAATTGCAATACATCTTTTAACTTAATGGAATCAATTGACAGCAACTTTAATATTTGGTAATGTTTCATTGCTCTGGGGGGGGCGTCCAGACCCGTGGATCACCCCCATACCTAAGTCACTTGCATTGGTTAATTAGTTATAATTTTGACAGAGCGGCTACTCTATTATTCATGACTAAATATTATTATCCAACTTTAATTAACATTCATATTCAAAACATCATTTGTTTTGAGAAACCCGCGACCTTATAGAGAATTGTACAGGAAATTTTTTCCACAGCTACTTAAAGAACACCAAAAACAAAGTAAGTTTTTAAAAACAAACAAGTACAACTATGTTATTCTGTTCTGTTCAAGTTCTATACGATATTATATAAAATGAGAACACCAGCTGAACATGCATTTATTAAGATACAGAAACACATGTATATAAATCTAAATGGGTATATTTAAGACACCCTGTATGAAAATGTGTAGCAAATAAAAACAATGGGGAACACCTCAAATTTCAGGATATGCAATTCATAGCAATAATACGTTAAGACAACAACAAATGCAACACTGAGATCATATAACCGGAACATAATTTATGATGGGACCAACTAATGGCTGAAGTAGAACACATCTCTTAGAAGTAACAAAGAAATAATCAACTGCTGCATTTTGAGAAAAAGGTTATAAAATTTATAAATATAAACTGAACTTGCACAATTATAAACGCACACACTCATAAGAAGAAAATGACGATCTTCATAATGACGATAAGTATTTTGCGCCTGCGTCATAAAAACAAGGTAAGCAACAAAAAAATATTTAACCAAGAGCACGTTATTAGGACACATTTGTGCTGGAAGGCAACAAGGGACAACTAGCAACATGCATGCTATTGACTGACCCACAGTCTTCGAATTACTTTTTAAATGCCCTTGAAATCTGGAAAATTCAAACAGGAAAACGACACAGGAAAATACAGCACGTGCTGCACAGATGCACTGGGATTTGTGCGTGTGTGAAATTGACCAAAGGGGATGATTGAATAATTGGTATCCGCATACGAGGGAGTGTATCCGTGCATCCAGTTTCTGGCTACATATTGAACGGCTATTGATGAGGATTTTCAAAGAATAAATATGGAATTTGAAGAATAACACACGATTGTCTTCGAATAAGGGTTGCAGCTGTGGCACGTGCAGATGTGTGAATATTCTTTGAACCCTAAAATGCTATGCAAAATAAAGGAGACAACAGATGCATTGCAATTAAGGACTTTTTGCCAACAATGTATGATCCATTAGTTTCATTGATTTTATTGACGTATTCTAAAGTTTTACTTTGGGAAATGACATTAAAAAGCCGACAGATCCCTTTTATTTTCTTTAATTCATAGTTTTTGTCAAAAATCAATAAAACTTAGATGCATATCGATATCTGGAATAGCTTAAATCTTAGAAGCTTAACACTGTCATTTTCGGTTAAATGGAAGTTTAAAAAATTTTGTAAAAAAAATTTGGTCCACAAAAAAGTTTAAAGGAATTTTGTCTGTCAAAAGTTTAAAGGAATTTTGTTAGACGCTTTATTGTGAAAAATTTGTAACAAATTAATTTTTCAAATTATTGGAAGCGATTATATATCATCGCTAGAGACTAACTTTTCCCATCTTTCTGCGGGAGGAATATCAGCAATCTATTCATTAATCTACAGTTTATATATTTCAATGATGTTATTCTGTTGTTTCGTTTAATTGGTAAGAATTTCCTATAATCTGGGACACCGATACAAAATTCGAACTAAACGGCGACGTTTAAATCAGCTTGTTCCAAAATATAAATATATATAAATATATAAATTGAGTTTCGTTCAGATGTAGCGAAATAATTAAACATTTTTATACCTTTTATTCATGAAATATAAAAAAACTTTAACAAAACGTTAAGTGAATATTTATGTTCGATATTGAGTCGGATTTAAAATTGCTTGGAGTGGTAAGTTCATCACCTTTAGCGGCACACATAGTTTGTGGCAATAAATCTTTAAGCTTAAACGTTTACATTGTCTGAACCTGAAAAAAAAAAACATTGAATCTCTACATTTAGGGTAAAATTATGCCCTATCGAAGAATGCCATTTACTGTGACCTCAATTTTTATCTTATCTGAGCGGTGGAATAGAAATATTTTGCCTCCAATACGTTGCCTTCATAGCTCACTTAGTCTTTCATAAATACGATTAAAAAAGTATTATTGTTTGTTTATTTTTTTCATTTCTATATTTAAGACTTAACCTAAAAAAGACAAAATAAAACAAAAAATTATAATATTGTTGGTCACAAAAAAAGCAAGAAAAAAGCGCACAATCCTCACAATTCTCACAAGTAAAGATTATGAAGTTAAAAACGAGAACGTGTTGTCATACACGTCGTTAATGATGACGAACAAAGTTTTATAATCAATAAATTGTAAATGAAATAAGTTCATAACAACAACAATAACGAAAATACTCAGATATTTGTGTTGTTTTGATATGAAGGCAGTTAATGTCTAAATATAAAGTAGCTGCCTGCCTGTACTTTATTATTAAGAATTTTAGTTGTTTTTTTTTTTTCATGTAGTTTCTACGACATACCTCTTCTTTATCGCAGGCACTCAAAGCTTCGAAGAATGCTATTTAATGACCCATTTTATCAAATGTTGGCAAATTATTTGCGCTCCTGAATGAAACTGAAAAACTTTTCTATCGAGAGCTTAACAATATTTTTAAGCTTTTTTCATCTTTTCGGTTGGTTACTTATAAAATATTACTTGTAATTCTGTAGTTGTTGTTTGTAATGAATTTCATCCAACGTAAGCTTCCTGAATTTTTTCATATTAGGCATTAAACCAGTTTTGTCTTGTTGTAACTTCTTCTTGTTGTTCATAACTAGTTATGCACATGATTTTTAACAAAGCAAACATTATATCGATTGATCGTCTTACTCTTAAATAACTGTTGCTCTGTTCAGTTCAAATTAATAACTAGCCAGATTATATGTTAAAAAAAATCAATTTAGACACATTTCTTGAAGGAAAGCTAAAGGTTGAAAAAATTTGATATCAGTTGATTTCTTCTAATCATGGACGCTCACGATTAAAAATTATTTTTAACTCATGAAAACGATGGAATTTGTTTGTCCTCACGAACACGTTTTATAGGAAGAAAAAGTTTTTACACATAAGTTTTTAATAAAAGTTTATTAAGTGCTTTAAAAATAAGAAACGTAACATTCTTTTCTTATGTAGATACATCTTATATATGTATTAAAGTTATATGAATACATAAATAAGTTTGGAGCAAAACATTATTATTATTATTATTATTAGATTATTATTTAGATGGAAACATTAGGCCATCATTACAATTGAAATTAAAACTTTTTTGCAATACATTTAAAATCCATTTAATTTTGTAAACAAGTCGTGATACGAAGAAATATAAGTCACGTACTCTCACGCACGCTCACAAATATTTCGTGATTTTTATGGATTCGCTCACGATCACGCCGTCTACATTTCTGACATGCGCCCATCTCTAGTCGTAGCAATTTTTAGACTTTTTTAATGGTGTTTTTTTATTGCTTATTAGCTAGTATAGTCGCAAATGTTTTAAATTGTTTAACTTCCTAGTTCTTGATTTTTTTGGTTTAATTCGTACCAGTTTTTTCTTCTTTATAATTTTTACTTTTCGCTGTCATCTTGTCTCATATCTAGCCCCATGAATTATCTTATCTTCTAAGCCTACTTTCTGCCCGACAAAAAAGAGTCGATATATTCATGAATGATCAGTATTCGAGAACTTTGAACCCGAATATCTAAAAGGGCGTGCACTGTATTTTAGGTAAATTGTGATAGGTTTTTAGTTATGCTTTAATAAAGAGGTTTTCATTAAAACCTTGGGTTATAATTTTTTCGATTTCAGATTACAAATAATAAGTCCGGGTCTTCAAAATAGTAGGGGTATTCACACTGAACTCGTTAGTTTGTTATTTGGTTAGTTGTTACTTCGTTAAATTTGTTGACTGTGAACACACCCTTATGTTTGATTTCGTTAGCCCGGTAATTGTTATTGAATAACAGCTGATTTTGCTTTGCCCAACTAACGAAAAATTTATCAGGGTTGCTCAGTTGTTACTTCGTTACTCGGTAGTTCGATAGTTCGATAATTTTACAAAAACAAAGTGCGTGTAAAAAACTAACAAGTAACAACTAACAAACTAACGAGTTCGATGTGAATACCCCTAGTAATTTAATCGTGAGATGATTTTATCATTGGAGTAAAGTCTCTTTCGGCCAAGCTATTTTTTATGTTTGGAAACAACAAATCGCCACTCGAGGCTAAATCAGGAGAATAGGGCAGACGAGGGCTCAATTTGTAGCCCAAGTCATGAAAATTCACCATGTAGACTGCACATATGTTTGTGGTCGATTGTGAGCAAACACGGCAGCCATCCATCTTGAGACTAGCTTTTTCATACACAATTGATCATTCAGAATCGCTCAAAATTTGACAGGAGTCTTCCCTTACAGTAAAGAGGCGAGAAAGTCAAAATAACTTACTGTGGCATCATCTCATTTGCACATGCACAAGCATCTTACATAAAGGCTATTCGTATAATATGTTTTAAAAAACTGCATTTGTACAACTATTCGCTTTGGAGCAAATAGAAAAAAAAAAAAAAAAAAAAAAACAAATTGGCACTTTCAGACCTTGAAAGGACTTTGACCGAGCTTCTAATTATCAATTGTCTTGTGTGTGTTACTAAATTTTTGCTCACAATTGACCGAGAATTGGACCACGGCTAAAATTTATGTACGCATGAAGCTTTACAGTGTTTTTTTACAAAAATAACCTTATTATTTGGAAAACCGAATTCGGCTATACCATTTTATATTTTGTGTTGTGTTTTTTGTTAAGTATTTGTATGCGTTTTCTTTTTTGTAAATTCCACTAAAATAATAAAATTGTATCAACAAACAACAGTAAAAAAACTAAAACAACATGTTTCTTTTCAAGAACATTGTTTTTTAATTTTGGTTGAAAAAACAAAAGATACTGCTATTGAACACTATTTGGGTAATATGATATTGGTTTATATAGTATATCACATTATCCGAACGTGGCATATCACTTTACTCGCCAATTTCATTAAGGGGAGTTACATGACATTTTTTCATTGTGCTGAACAAACTCCAAATTGAGCGACGCTATAGAGCTCCAAAGTTGTAAAACACTGCAAAATGCATCAAAAAATATCCTGTGTAATACATTAAAAACTAAGTTACAAAAGTTACTAGTAATTATAAATTTAAATATACCTACAATCACATTACCCGAAGTTACTCTAGCAATTCACTTTTATGAAAACAAATGTTCGTTATTTAAGAACATTTAGCAGATTATTTCTTTACTTAATTATTTAATTATTTTACCTTCTCTAATATAACTGCTATTGTATGATGATGACGATAATTCTAAATGCGAATTCGACATGGCCAACAGTTGGAGTTTATTTTTAGTTTAAACAGCCTGAGTTTTGCGTTTTTTGTATTTTTATTTGTTTAAAACGAACACGTTTTACGTTTGCACTCGAATACAAAATAAAAGTGAATAAATTCTACGTCTTGTAGCAACCAGAAAACTTAATAATGCCAATGATAAAAATCGGTATCGGTGTGTATTATAACATTGTGATGATTAAAGAAAACAAAAACAGCTGAAAAAACACTGCTAGCAAAACGACGACTATAATAAGACAATCGCAAATAAAGGTGGATGTGAGACATAATTAATAACATTATAAAGTTATATGCTATGCCAGCGTATATATTTATATATATAATTAATTTTAATAAACAATTATGTTTTTGCCTGACAATGTCAAGTGCAAAATATAAGTTGTGACCATATTTCAAATGACGACTTGAGAGGATCAAGGCCGTCATTAAAAGATTCGCCCCTGATTCACACTCATTTAGTTGCTGGACTGGGATTGTTTATGCAAATTCTTCATAATTCATGGTACTGCATATAAAAAAGTTGCACAACAAGTACAACAACAATTTCGACTTATGTAGGGAAAAAAACAATTATTTTTATATGCTTAATAAACACATTTTTCTTTTGGCACAATTACAACAACTTGATAAAAATAAAACATACACGTCGTTTTTCTTCTTTGCCAATTTAATTACATTTAATGTTTAATGATTTTATGCCAACATTTCAGCTCTACTTGTTAGGTTTGAGACAAGGTCGTTGTGCTTACAGACAAACATACTTATATGATTAATTTTTTAAAAAATAAAAATTATGTCTGCATCATTTATCAAAATCAACATAAAACATTAAAGTAACTTAAATAAACTAAAATGTACGCAATTAAAATTTAACGCAATTCGAACGGACGCGATATGACAATTTTAACAAGTACGTGAAGAGATAAATAAATTAACAACTACACAATTCATAAAGAGTCACTCGCTCTTATGACTATTGTTTGCTTTCGTATCATAGACCAAATTCATTGACCTCTTTATGCACTAAATAGTAGCTATTTTTACAGCTCAACAGCAATTAATAGCTAACTAGGCAGACCTCAATGCATGGAATTCAACACTACTTCACTAATTAATGATAACAACTACAGTTGAATTGGTTGTTTTAACAAACAATTAAAACAAACAAGAGAGCACCATAGAGTGGGCATAAAAGAAAATTCCATATTAAATACAATGTTGTGTCATTAGTATTATTTGTCAACTTGTCACTTCCGCGTTCAAAACACTTTCCCCATTTTTTAGTCAATTTAGGTTCGTTCAAATCAACATGAGTCCGCTTAAATATCCGTTAATCAATGATTGACGTTTGTCACATCAGTTAATGGACTAGAGAAAAACGAATTTGTAAGAAATAGTGATAACAATACATACAGCGAAACAGCAACAGCAAAAACTCAAGTATGCGCTCTCTTGGCAGGGTCGTTCGTTAGCCTTTTCTGCACTCAATTAACACATTCGAATACAAATGCGAACTATGCATAATATAGAAAGAAGGTTTTGCCGTATTCGACAGTGAGTTATTGACTAGGTATGCTGGTGGTATCTTTGGAACTAGATTGAAGTGCCGTGCTATTGATTTATACCTACTGCTATGACCCAGTAGAAAATTTACATGCGCAAAGCAAAAATTTCACAAACTAGCTGAATGGAAGAACAGATTTACAAATTTATGTTGATAACAACCTAGAATGTTATATCAGGTGATATAATATATATCAGATATTTGATTAGGTGATATCAGAAGAATTAACTAGGAAATTTAAATCACTGCTCATTCAAATCATTCAAATATACATTAAAATTTTGTATTATAATCTTGTTATATTATTTAACAAAATTCAACGATTTAAAATTCATAACTAAAATAATATCTAACCCATCCTAGTCGAAATGAATCAAGCCTTTTAATTATTGACATTACATAAAATTAAATTAAATAACATAAAATTGACATTAAATTGATATGTTCCTATCAATATCAGAACCTATATATGTACAATTCGTCAACTCGTCGCCTGAGAAATTACATGGAGAAAAAAAAATGGGCTAAAATCAAGCTCAAAGCGTTCGTAACTGAAATCAGCTCAAAGCCATCTCAGAACATGCTCGCGTCAGAAATTAGGCTTACAGTTTATGTCAGAAATTAGGCTTGAATTTTTTTTCTGGACCGATTTTCTTCAAATTTGTGCAGGATACGCATGTATCTTGTAACAATGTAAGATATTGAAAAACTGACCATTTTTCGTTATTTATAACGTAATTCAGAAAAATTTTTAAAGCTACAAATTGTATTTTTTTAATATAAATACAATATTAATAATAAAAATAACAATCAAAACTTTAAATTTAATTTTGATAAGAACCTCTACATTTTTTATACCAAATAATTCATATAATCGATGAATAATTTCAAAGAAGGCTCCATGTAAGCTTTTTTTGTTATTGCTCATTCCCTTTTCGAATACTCAATTTGAAAATTCGTTCAGCTCTTTGAAATGATTGAAGAACTTTAAACTAAAAACACAAAGTAGCCTACTCAAATATTATCTCATTTTACAACATCACACAAGATAGCAATTAAATACGAAAAAAAAAATGTTTGTTTGTTCATTCAAATGTGTGAAGTTGAAATCTGTTAATAAAATCTAATTAGCACGATTGAAGCATTCATTCATTTCTTCATTCATAATTTGAATAATTATTGTAAGAACTTTCGAGCTACTCTAGAGTTAAAATTATAAAACTGTATGAAATTTCAAGTGGCTGAGTTGGGTTGGGTGTTTAGTTGTACTTTATAGATAACTCGAATTGATGTGGGTCTCTGTCTCTGATGGAGTTCTCAACAAGCTCTAATGAATAGAAATCACCGCTTAAAATCATTAAAAAAAGCTGTTCTACAACTTGATGATATCATCACGCAAATATTGTATTATTTTATAAATGCAGTTGAAGTACGAAGTACACGTATGAAAGATAGCAAAAGTTAAGCATTTATGGATTTAAGGCTGTCTATTTGTCAGTCTGTCAACAGAAGTAGATACTTCTAAACGGAAAAGCAAAATAATTCCAAATGCAAATAAGAGCGCGGAAAGAACTCAACAACGTATTAAATGCACACTTTAGGTCTAAGAAATACTGCTTACAACAGTAAACTGTATGCTTCAAACATAGAAGTGGAAATGCAGGTCACACCGTTATTAACTGCAACGTATTTAAATAAGGCTTTTAAGTGGCAAAACTTCCTTTAATTAAATAACTCTCAGTGAAGCACTGGAAACTCTTTACTTTTTTCTTGAGTGGCATTTAGCTGGTAGACTTGTTGAGAATTACATGAAAGATGAACCCAGACGTTGAGGTGAATTTTATTGTATTCTTTTAGACAATGGAAAAAGAATGGTGGAGAAAAAAAAAAGAGGCTATTCAATAACAACGAGATGCAGTGTAGTGAAAATAGAGTTGTTTAAGGGAGACGACTAGTGTGAAATTTAAAAAAAATTTCTTTTTTTTTTCATTATTTTATGGTTTATACTTTCAGTATAAACTTTATACTTTATAGTTTATACTTTCATACTACAATTTCAAGCTCGGGTCTCAAAGACTCTTTTGAGACTTAGGCGATGGCGGATAACTTTCTAAAAATTGGACTGGATATTCACTGTTTATGCTCGAATATATCTACAAAATTCTAAAACATTTAATACCATACTTTTTTTTAAATCCCAAAATCACCCTTATTTTAGATCGTCACAGTTTTTTTGAATTTGATTTATCGGAGCCGGAGTCGGAACCGGAGTCGGAATCGGAGCCGAAGTCGAAGTCGGAGTCCGAGAAAGATGTGTTAATTAACTGTTAATGTAATTAATTATAAAAGAACAATTTACATAGAACAATATTCACTATCTTTAATCAGCACTGAAAATTTTATGTAAATATTACACCCATGCACGTATATACAAAACAGTAGCATAATATCTAGTTTTAAGTTTTGTTTAAGCCAAATAAAGTGACTCTAAAAGTACTAAATTGTACTTAATGAACAAAAGCTTGTCAGCTTTCTCCCGGTCCAACCGATTTCTTAGAGGACCGACAATACTAAAAGGTTGCTTACTTGCAACTGGTCCTGGAGGACACGATGAATATTGACGAGCAATTGAGTAACTGAAATTTCGAATTTACTCTCCACAAGATTTATAAGCAATTATTAAAATAATTTAACGAAGAACTGTGCTCGTGTGTAAGATAGATAAGATCGTATACGCCGTTACATTTCGATCTTCGTTATAACTCCGATTCAAAATTATCGGAGCCGAAGTCGGAGTCGGAGGTATTAAATCGATCGGAAGTTCCGACCTTTCGGAACCGAAGTCGAAGCTTCGTTACATCCCTAGTTTAAATATATCTAAAGACACGAATTAAGCAAATTTTCAAGTGTTTCATACATTTTATAAAAGAAGAAATTATAAAATCTATTCAAAATTCTGCTCAAAAATGTTTAATCCTTTCAAGGAATTATTTTCCTTAATAGGTTTATTTTTCGTTTAAGTGTGTTTTAAAAATATAATAGCGGTATTCACGATCTGGAGTATTTTTAGTAAATTAAAAAGAATTTGCTTCAGATTGTGAGCACTCTTATGAGCAGTGCTGCCATAGAACGTCAAGTCAGCTGTTTGTCAAATACACAAATACTATGCAAAATTTATAATAGGGTTCCACCATTGTAAATTTAGTATTTATAGTTTTTGGAATATGTACATGTTTTGTTTTAGTAAAATTGTCAAATTTACTACAAATATCAAACTTATCAAAAATACAGAATACAAGACCATAAACTCCAGATCGTGAATACCGCTAATATTTTTCACTTGTACTGTATAAATTTCAATCTACCAGAAAAATAGATTTATATTGAGAATATTGGTGTCAATTGGAGATTCGAACTCAGGTCCGCTAAGAATCGTTGGCTCGCACGCCACATGCTTAGCGCGGACGGCCAAATCAGTGTGCTTTTTTAACCAATAAATTAACCCAATATTTTGTTCACAAAAACAAAAATATTAAATGAATTGTATAATAAGAAAAATAATTTTGTTTAATTTTTCGGAAAACTAGTACATAAAATATTCACTTTCGGCTTAGCCATGAAAAAGGTTTTTACATTTTGTCAACACAACGTGAAAATGAGCAGAACAGGGTACAACTTTAAAACAACATGTTTGACATTTAAATCTTTTTAAAAAGTAATAGAAGTCAAAGCATTTTTATAATAAATCAGACCAAAGTTCAAACATCTCCAATTATTTGAACTTTATTATATTAACGAAAATTATATCAATATAAACATATAAGAATTTTCGAAGAATGTAAAGTTTTGAACGTTAACATTCGCTATAAAAAATAAAAGCAACAGCAGTATTTTAAAACATTTTTATTCATTTATAGTTCGATTAATAAATGCATCTCTGACGCATTTTGATGCCACATAAATTAATTGAAATAAATTAAAGCAAATTGGTTGACATCATTTCAAATAAATTAAACCAGGACAAAATAAAAAGCAAAACCTTAACAGCGAATTTTAACAATGAAATACAAATCAATAAAAACCTATATTAAAATATTGAAATGAAGTAATATGTATATGTAAAAAATATTTAAAGATTAATTGTTATCATTTAGCAACCTCCACTGTTATGATAATAAGTTGAAACACTGTTGGTGTTAAATAAACAAAACTATCATAATCAGATACCAGCGATAAATGGTAAAAATAAATCAGATAAAAAAAATGACACACAACTAACTGATTTTAAGCATTCAGAATAGCTACAAAAGAGTAGCTTGGGTCATGGAAAAGCGGCAAAGCAAGACTTATGTCATTAAAAAAAAATTATTGATTGTAATAAAGCTTTTTGTTTTTATTTTGTTTAAATTAATTTTAACTCATAAACTATGACTTTAATGCGTATTTTTGTTAAAACTTAAATGAATTTTTTAAGAATTATAAAATAAATAGTGAAATTTACTCCTAAAAAAATGATATTAAAGTTAAATCTATACTTTCCAACTTCTAAACAGAGAAATTAGAAATTATACTGTATTTGAACAAAAAACATAACCGTTCTAAGAGGTCATATCATAGTTAAATAAACGAACGGTGAGGCTACCTTATTTATTCTACTATGGAGCGTACCATATGGATATATATCAGCATATAACTGTTTAAATAATAAGGTTTTTTATTTTATGCCAATCAAAGCAATAAATTGAAGCGTTCGATTGAACTCTAGATTAAAATGAACCTTCATAGACCATAAACTGCTTATTTTCTTTTTGGAGATAACTTTGTTCTTTGTCATGCACATTAAGAAGCAAAAATCCTATTTTTGTATACCGAGTATTGCGAGAAATAAAAATTCATACTTTATTTGTTTACTCATGTTCTGGTTATTCAATTTGCGCACTCGTGTTGCGGAAAGCGGAAGCACCACTTTTGGAAATCATGAATGAAAATTTACCTAAATAAAAAAAAAACTAACTACAGTATAACAGAATTATACTCCATTACTTTGCGTCAATAAAGCCATCAGTTAATGTTGACAGTTAATGTTTCTTCTCCATGTTAGAAAATATAAACAGCGGATGTGTGTGACAATCAACGTAGTAAAAAACTGTGAAAAAAACCGAATGTCATTCTAATCAAATTAATTTCATAGATTTGTTAAAGTGAAGAAATTATTTTAAAGCTTCAAGTTTTTGAGATGAATGGCAAAATATTAGCATCGAATATTTTTCAACACTGGAAAGACTGGTTAATGGTCATATCTTTAAAGACGAATAGGCGCCATTTGATCCATCTACTTTTAAACTTATTTTAGTAAAAAAAAAAAAAATATAATTTGTAAGAAACAATATCAATATTTTGATTTTAAAGATAATATAAAAATAAAATTTTAATTTTTATATTATTCAGAAATACTTATTTCACATCCAAGCAAAATACTTTAAATTTAAAATTGTATGCATTTTTGTGAATGTCCCCTTGGGAATAAATGGGTTAATCAAAATATCAAATAAATGGTTTGTGGTTTAAGTATCATATTTCAGTAGAGATGTGTCTTAACAGAGATGTGTAAACAATGATGAAAATTTGTAGATGTTTAGATTGATATGAAAGACTTCTTTAAAATATTTGTTATGTTGTTAATTTTTATTAAGCTACTAGCTGGTACCCGGCGCGTTGCTACCGTTCTTATCCAATGTCTGTTTCAGTTTGCCAATAGAAGGCCATCAACGAATTGAAACTCCACTCTGAGTGACCATTATTTCCAAAGCTATTTAATATAATAAATATTCTTCTATGGGTGGAACCACACCCATTGTATTGTATCCCGCGAGTATGTCCGAGTAGTAGGATATCATCAAATAGTTACTCCAAACCGAGTTTCTCTAATATTTGCTTATTATTTCCAAAGAAACTCAATTAAAAAAAAATTTTTCTTATTTGGGCGGATCCACACCTATTGTACAATGCCCGTTCCAATAGCAGAACACAACCAAATAGTAACTCCATTCTGAGTTCAAATGTTCTGTGACTTTTACTTCTACACGCAGAGAAAAAATATGTTAATCGCCAGTTTGCTGCAAACAAACTTCGTTTGTCGTGTTTCAAATCATTTTTTGTAAACGTTTGAACAGTTGGCATAATAATGGTTAGTTGCGGGAAACACGTTATTTAGTTGCAAGAAATTAATTATTTTTGTCATAAGCGGCAGTGATTTTTAAATTGCAGCAACCGAAAAATTTGTTTTTTCCAACTGAAAATTTCGTTTGCAGGAAAAAAATTAATTTTTTACAAGCGAATAGTTCTCAACTGACAAAAAAAGTTGCTAGATTTCGTTGATGAAAAGTGTTTAATATTTGCCATCAACGAAAAGGAAGTATTTTAAGAGTGTGAACAAACAGACACACAACTGTGAATCAAAAGCGCAGTCACACAACTGATACACAGCTCGCTTTCGTTGATGACAAATGTAAAATATTTGCCATAAACGAAGAAACAAGAATGTGTTACAGTTTAAGTAAGCGCAGCCACACAAATGGCATCTCGCTTGTACCTTTGCACTTTGTCTTAACAAAAATTTTAATTGTTGTTTTTATAATAATAGTCAGTTGCGGGAAACGCGGTATTTAATTGCAAGAAATTAATTTCGATTGCCATTAACGTAAGTTGTTTTTAAATTTCGGCAACCGACAAATGTTTTGTTTTTTGTTTTGTTCAACTGAAAACTTCATTTGTAGAAAAAAGATCCATTTCTTATGACATACACAATTGTAATCTAAAAAAATTCATTCTAGACAATATCTCACAATAGCTCAATGGATGCATGCTAGACTGGCACGCGGGGGACGTGGGTTCGATTCTTGGCTGTGTAAGTATCAACAATTTTAATTTAATTATTGAAATTGTAATTCTGTTTCATTAACTGCTTGGTCAAAAGGAACCGTCAAAATAAGAATAATAAAAATAATAATGAAAAACATTAATTAAAAACAAAAAAAATATTTGGTGTTCCTGTTGGGAATTGAACCCAGGTCACTCAAGTTCCTAGACATGAACGCCAGCACGCTCGGCTAAACTTGAACATCCAAAACAATGATAAAATTTCATTAAGTTCGATGTTTTTTCGTTTCAAGCAAGAATATTTTTAAGTTGATGACAACTGAATACTCGTTTGCAGCAAATACAGTTCGCAAACGAAGTATAGTTGGTGAATTTTTCAGTTACGATAATCGAAAAATTTCTTTGCGTGTATGGCTGTATCGAAAATTTCTGTATCGAAAATTTTAATTGAATTGGTGGAGCCACGCCCCAGACCTGATCAAACAGTCACTACATACTGAGTTTTATTGTTATACGACATTTAGTTCCAAATCTATGCGATATCAAAAAATTTTGTTTCCCCAACCCCTCCCCCCTCAAAGATCACCCAAATTTGACAGCCGAAGGTCACGACTCAATAGTAAGTTCGTACCGAGTTTGATAGTTGTGTGATTTATTGGCAAAATTAACACCAAAACTTTGTGTTCTTAAAGAAGTACCACGCCCACCGCGGGAAGAAGATTGAAAAATACTTTAAAACCTATTCTCATACCCACCAAATCCACAAAAAAAATTTCATTAAAATCGGTCCAGCCGTTTCGGAGGAGTTCATACACTAACACCGTGACACGAGATTTTTATATATTAGATACATAATTAGGGAATTCACACTTTGCTTCTAAAGCTAACACCTGGCAACTTTAGAAAGATATTTCAATCGAACTGTGAGCACCTCTTTTTGTGTTTTGGAGCTAAATTGCAAAAATAGTTTTCAAAAATTTGAAATTTGTTCAATAACATGCCTCGAATGAACGGAAACGAAGAATTATGGAAAAATGTACTTACTTCTTCGACGATCCATTCTTCTTCCATTTTTTTGCAACAAAATTCAATCAGCTGACTAGTGATACCACATTAACACAAAAGAAAGACATGAGCAGAAGTGAGATAACTTTAGCAACAAGTGGTATCTCAAGTTTGTACGTAAAACAAAAACACGTGCTAAAATGTTCTAAAGTTAATAGACGGTAAAGTTAACAGAGCAGATAATACAGAACTGTGAGCACCCTAAATAATTTTTCGTTTAATGTCTAGTAAAACGTTTTTGCAAAGTACAGCAGGAATTTAAACCCTAGAAGCCCGTGCATATTTTTTATACATTAAGGTCATGCTTCGTCGAATCGACGACACCATTTTTTAAAAGGCCCCTACAGATATCCTTTGCGGAAAAATTTTTAGAAATCACTTGCTTATGATTATTTAGATTATTTAGAATAAGAGAACATACTCAACAATTTTATGTATGTTTTAAGTGAAAAAATAACTTTTTTCTGTTTCAATTCATTTGGCTTTTTTTAAAAAAGGTTCATATAACAAATTAAAATATTAAGAACTTTAAGCATATTATTAAGAATAAGAGAACATTCTAAACAATTTTATGTATGTTTTTAGCAAAAAAATAACTTTTTTCTGTCTCAGTTATTTGGCTTTTTTTAAAATAGCTTCATATAACAAATTAAAATATTAACAACTTTAACAACATTATATATAAAATTAATTTTTATCCTAAAAACCAAGTTCAAAACTTTAATCAGATGATGTTTTTAAGTGGATGAGGTAATAATACTATAGGCAATAGGCACAAAGCTCTTTTTTATGACTTTTTTATGAAAAAGCGCAGGATGACTTTTTTCGTGTGCCGTGTTTTTTTAGAATTTGTTCCTTAAGATTTTGGTTTTAAGTTGGGAGAACACTATTGATTTCGTACCTCCTTCGATTAAGTGGGAACCCTAAGTTATCAGCTAATGACTTTTAATTAGTGCAAAATGTAATTTTTCGCAAATGTAGTTTGCGTGATCGAGGGTCTATTGGCGAGTGAACTATGTAGGTATTTTAGAAATTTATATTTTTCATTCATGTAAATTTGAACTAGTCTGCATGAACACCTTGGAACACTATACATTTGATGAAATGCATCGACATCTCCTTTAACAAGAGGTACATCGTCTGCATGATAGTATATATTATAGCTCCTCTGACTAGTTTTTGAAGTTTTACTGAGAACGACCTCTTCATCAGTCTGATCATTATTATAATACGGATGACAGTCCATTTCGAAGTTTTCATTTATGTGATATTCTTCACTTGAAACTTTCATGTCAAATAAAAAATGAATAAAGCTAGACTTTGACTGGTGCTATAGGAAAAATCAGAAAAAAACAAACAAAAACAAGGAAGAAAAACGATATAATGTAACCATGCGTCGTCGATTCGACGACGCAAGTCCTTCCAGGGTTAAGAAAAATATTATTTGAAAATTTACATAAAAATTTGTGTATTTTAATTCAAAATTCGTAAGGGTCTTAATCTTAATTCAGCACTAAAAACAGTGACCAGTAATTTTGAGGCAAGAGCTAGCTTTTTTAAACATATTTATTTTTTAATTTTTTAATATTCAGTAATTTACAACGGCAGTATTCAGTGGCGGACGTGACCCTGCGTGCTAGGTGTGTGACGTGCAAGTCAACGAATCTCGGTAGACTCGGGTTCGAATCATCATCTGACACAGAAAGTTTTTACAATAGAAATAAATTTTTCTGATCGGCCATCACCTTTCTGCAGAAAATGATAAACCTCAGATGGTCAACAATGTCATTTAAAGCTTCTTGAGAACATGAACTTTAGCCATTCGGAGTCGATATAAATCGGTCAATTTTGCACAAACATTTATAACAATCATAACATACTTTATAAGAAGCTCGGTTAAAGCCTTTTCAAGGGCTGAAATGACCAATTTGTTTTTTATTTTTAATTCATTTTTTAATTCAAAACCAAAACCTACATATTGCATAAATCTTAGGTAGCATTTATATTATTTATCATGCAAATTATGAATGTAGATTTCGTGGTACGTAATAACACAAATATCTAGTAATGTCACACCTGTCAGACATGTTTAGTTGTGTGTGAAACTTATAACCATATCTTGAGTCTTAAAATTTTAATTGTTTTGAAGTGTGGAAAATTGTTACAGCAGATATTTTTATTTATGTCACCAACCTCATGAGATGAGCAAAACATGAGAAAATTATTTATGCACTGAAAGTGAAAAAATAGCGTGACGAATGTACTTTAGCGAACATCAAGTAAAAATAAATATTAATCTGCAATCTTCTGTGACTAATAAGTAGTTGCATGTGGACAAAAATAAACATGTTTAAAGGTGAATGTAACTTACCTTAAGTTTATTGCAATTTGACAATGCTGGAAATAAAGTAAAGAAAACAACAAATTATTAAGCAATTTAAGCAAATATTATTTTTTACGAAATAATTAACTGAAAAACTTCCGGAAGGAAGCATCAATCGAAATTTATATATTCATGAATCCCCACAATATAATTCAATTAAAGCAAAAGACGAGTGGTTCTTCCGCCCACATTTAAAACAAACAAAAAAAAAAAAAAATAAGAAAACACAAAATTCTACTCATCCTCCAGCATTATTTAAGAACTGCAGCTATATGTGACACAAATGCGAAAATTGCCCTTCAACCTAAATACTGAACCATTGGGCGGTGGCGTGTGAGCTATACACATGTAGCGAATTTGCTTGAAACGCTTTGGAGCACCAAAGAACAACTAAAGAAAAGCAACTGTTGCATTACATTAGCTGGCAAAAGCAAAAGTAAATAAAAATATTTTGCACTCACCCACCAGCCGGCTGATAAAACGACACACCAACGATGCAGACAGACAAACAGACAGAAATCACCAGAACCATGTGGAGGACCACCATAGCACTGCAAAAAACAACACTGACATTAAAAAAAAGTCAAGAAGTGTGTTCTGAAAAGGAAGCCCTTAAATATTTCCACCATGCAATATCCAGTAGTACTGCAGCAAAGTAACAAATGGCCTCCGAGTTGAATGGAATGAAATTTTTTTTTTAATTTTTTTTTTTGTGCATACAAGCCATGAATGCCGCCGCGTTCAAACAACGTCAATTGGTATCACTTGAGACGACATCATGCAGCAAGCATGAGGTTTAAGTAACTATTTATTTACAGTCTGCTGCAATAATGTTGCATGATACTCATTTCGTTCTTGCAAACGAACTCAATTAGTCATCATTTAAGTTATGTTGAATATTATTTTTGGCACATCTTTGTTTTTATTTGTTTAAATTTATACTTTTTTTTTTTGAGTTAAGCATTTTCTAACCATCAAGCATAGAGATGTACATCTGATTGCTGTTTTGAGTGACCAGTAGATTACGAACACATAATCAGTAGATTAAGAAAGCAAAGAAAAAAAAATACTAAAACAGAGGAATTTTATTTATGAGGAACTTTTTAATTGCTGAGCAGTTAAACTGTAAGCTTTTCATATTCTCAGTTGGAGAAATGCAAAAAAAAAACTGCCTATTACTTATCCTGCAAGAATCTTAATACGTGCAACGCAAGTGTCACGCTCCGCACCCAATATCACTCACACTGTTCATTCTTGCTATTGCAGTGCTTTTACGAAAAAAATGGTGAACCTGAAAGTATGCACACAAAATTTATTTGATATTTATCAGTTACGACACCTTGACGACGACTGCAACATAACAACATTCGAGGTGGATGTAAAAATGTTGTCATATCGTTTGCTACTTAATATTGTGAATGCGACGCGTCGTAGTACGGGATTTTTACTAGTAAATTAACAATACAATGACAGATCATAAAAAAAAAACAAAAGGGAGAAAAGGGTTATAAAAGTTAAGTTGAAGATTATAAATAAATTGAAGACCAACCTGATAAAAACATAAAAAAACTTCATTCAATACAAAAACATAGTTTTTTTCTAGAATTGAATAGAAAAAATTTATATTGTATAATTGTATAATTTAAATACAATTTCTGAACTCTATCGGTTTTATTCATAAAAAAATCTTACAATAGCTTTAAAATGTTCTATAGTTATAAAGCTTTTTAGAATTAAAATGCTTTTTTAAAATTTTGTTATTCATAAAAATATTGTCTCAGCTATTTGAAGTTGGAACAGTGTCAAGAACATGGAACATTTGTAATCTATAGGGGTTATTTACGATTCAGTGCACTTGCCAGTGTAGTTGAGGACTTGAGGACTGAAGTAGTTGTGCAGTTAGGTTTTCGTGAGCACACCACACTTTTACTGAGATTATAAATTTGAATTTTATTGAGATAATTAGAATAATTTGAATGATATTATTATTTATCAAGTAATTGGTACTTTAACTCTTTAATGTTGCATCACTTTTTCAACGCTGTCAAATTTTTTAATGTACACAACTACACAACTTAAGTCCTCAAGTTTAAAGCTATAGTAGAAATGAAGTTGTGTAGATTTTTGACGTCCGTATATTTTTTCTTAACCGTTAAGAAATTTTTTAAAATTCTTGGAAATAGTTTTTGTTACAATTTAATTTTTTTATAAAAATATTTAAACTCATCAACATAATGGGGTGTCTCTCAATAAAATGAGCCTTCATTTTTTTTTAAAAATCTCAAGACGTGCACAAAAAAGGCTTTTGAATACACCAATACGTCATTTCTCTGAAAGAAAATTTTGAAAAATATAATTTGTATCCAGTTCAAAAAACTTTTACATTTTTAAATTTTATGTATTTTTTTAAAAATTACCATCGTCATCATAGTTTTCAAAACTAAATTTTATTTAATTGTTGGTTTGTAACTAAAATTTATTAATTGTAGGCTTGTTAAAAACCATATCACTCAAGATCAAACAAAACTTATTCAACCGCAACAGCGCCCAAAAAACACAATCATATAAATTTATTGTGTTCGAACAGAACAATATCAACAATTGAGGTAATCAACCCGCCATGAGACAGACAGTCGATCGCTGTACCATATGAATTTTAATTTTTTGCGCTATTCAAGTAAAGGTAACTCATTTCCGGGCTTGTCATATCAACGTTATTATAAATATCTGACGATTGTCTGATGAACTGTTGTTGATAAATTTTTCCTATGTTTAGTTTTTGTTATAAAAAAAAAATATATAGTCTGTATGTAAAAATAACAGATGTTGCCAATCAACCTGTATTGTTTTGTCTTGTTGTTGTTTTTCTCTTTTTAAGCCGGCCAAATATTGTGATAGCTAGTGGCTTAATAAATTTTTGCAAATGCTTATAAAACAACAGAAGTAACTCTCTTCGAATGAATTCGAAATTAAATTCTTAGCACGTTTCAATAACAATTGTTGAGTCATAAGACAAAAAAAGTCAAGCAAAAACATTACTATTTTACGATTATTTCAAGAAAGCATTGAAAACATTTTCAACACTCTACATTTTAAGAGCGAGTTCAGAACATCCCAGCAAAATCTTCGCTTACATATAATCGAAAAAGTAATCCAGAAAATTTCATTCATCGCTTACCCTCTCGCTTACGGAAGCCATTATTTTAATACAGGCATGTCATTGGAGGTAATTGATGAAGCTTTCGCTTGACATGGGAGTACTTATGTAAGCACTTATCAAACTTGATGAATAACTTCTTCCAATAATCACTTATTTAATAACAACTGAGACGTTATTGAATAAGCTGTTTCTCTGCACAAATTAGAAAAGCGATTCAAATATTGAAAAAAAAAATTTTTTTCGTACATCTTTTGCTTAGCAGATCAACAACACCAATCAAGAGTTAGAGAATTTCTTCTTTAAAATGAGAAAAATGCTTTTATTTAATAGATATATGTATCAGTTAATTAATTAATGTAATATATTTACCTTTAGCACATTTTTCTGTATTTCATTCATAAATATTGCATTTTTTCATATTCAAAATTACAAAAATTTGACACTTTTGAAGCAAAAATAAAAGTAAAACATAAAATTTCAATTGTCTAAAAAAAAGTACAATCATTTTATAAAGCAAAAAGGGCTGACATTACTAACTGCATTACGAGTAATATACAATATAATGTATTATTGGTCACCAACATTTATGTAATGGGTTTTATAATCGAATGCAAATCAAGGCAATACGAAAAGTTTTGCTGGGATATAATAAAAACTATTTCGAAGTTTGAAGCAAGAATTGACATTAGAATGAATATCTTCATCGTTTGAAGTTTCAAGCAAATTTTTGCTATAAAATATTTGTCTATTACGAGAATTTTAAAATAAAAAGCGGATATCCGAAATTAATTAATTCTGTTGAACAGGCGGCATAAATCATTCGTTAACGATGAGATTATTCGAGAGATAATGAGATTATACTTAATAAAAAAAAAATAAGTGAGAATTTGTTTGAAAACAAGCGATGCTGCCGCAAAGTCAACCGAAATTAACAGTTACACACGAGTGATGTTGATCAAACGCGTCCGGTTTTGGGGTTCATATTCCAAAAGTCGAGTTACCGTTACGACATTATAACAAATGACGTCAGCTAGAAAATAATTAAAAGTGTTACAACAAATGAACAAAACAAACAAAAAAACGAGAAAAATATAAGAAAACTTGGTATTGTTTTGTTTCTCCTATAATTATATTCAACAAAACAACACCAATTCGAAAACAAAGCAACAAAATAAATTAATGAATGAAAGCATGCATAAAGAAGAAAAACAAAAACACGAGCAAAACACATTTCGGGAAAACTGTTTATCTGTCACACCGTCACAATTCGTTGCATTTTTTATCTAAAAATAAAACACACACAAATATTGGGAATTTTGTCACGATGCAGTGTGAAGAAGAGATTGTTTTGTGTGAACTGTGTTAGGCATAACATACATAAATGTTATGTTTTAATGTGTTTTTTGATGTAGACTAAAAATGTTTTTGATTTATTTTTAACACTTTTATTACAGTTTTATTATTGCGGTGTGGTTAGGGCAAGAGTTGTGGGAAAAAATATACACATACAATGAGTCACAAATTCAAGAAATTTCACAGTATTTTCTTTATTTGTGATAGAACTGTTCTTATTTTTGTTCGTTTTTTTTATAATTTTTCAAGCATTTAACATAAATAATTTAAAACACATTTCAGCCAAGCTGAGTTAGACGATACCTGAACATACGAAAAATGTGCAAATGTGTCGCATTTTAAAACAGATTAATGCTTATTATCAGATAAAATGTTAAACAAACACATATTTTTTAAAATCAAAATCCTTTTCAAAATAAAATGCTTATTAGAAAGCTCTTAGTTTTCAAGAGTTTTTCAACGAAAGTAATTTATATCAAAGTAATTACTATAACATAGTTCCGTAAAATGTGAGTAAAATATTTTTAGGCATGTTTTGTTTTGTGATTTATTGAAACTTCAAAAACTTCTTATATTTTTTCGTTTTGGAATTTTCAGTTTTACAAAAAAATTTTTAAAAACTTATTTCGTCGTACCTTCTATAGTTTCCGTTTTTACTTTAAGGTATTTTATAAATATTTGAAACTTAAAATTGTTATTTGCTCAATTTAAAATCGAATATGTGACGGGAAAGAACTGGTTTATTCAATAGATTCATAATATTGTCAAAAAAATCTCGTTATTTTCATTTAATTTTAAGTGAACCCATGGAATTGGTTCGGCAAATGTGTTCCTTTACAAAATAAATAAAACAACACTCAAAATAGCAATAAAATGTATAAAGTTGATTTTATTTGTTTTCTGAATTAAATAACAACATTAGTGAATATTTATTTACTAATTTACTACTTTTTTTCATATATAAAAAAATAATAAAAAGCCTACACAAACAACTCAATCGCATCCATTTCATGTGTCAACCATGTGTCAACATTCTAAAGTTTCGCCGGTTTGCAGTTTTTCTTTGAAGCTTTCACCAAGAATGAAAACCATTCAATTGTTTGTCGTAGGCGTCAGTCAACGTGTTTGCGACACTGCAGCAAACAATTTGACGGCAAAAGAAAATATTCATCAATTTTCCCAGACAAAACGCACGCAGTCGAAAAGTGTGAGTTGATTGCAGAGACCATTAAAACATCGTTATTATCATCATCGTCATCGTTTGCAGCATCATGAAATTTCTATGATTTCCAAACTTCGGCAAAATAAAATAAATGTACAAAGATTCATCCGGTTAAAAGGCATTAAAACATTTTCAAATTTTTCACCGCATCCACGCACATTCAACGAGCAGGCAATGAAAAAGTAAATTCTAAATAAAGAATTATTTTCATTTGATGATCGAAGGCTTGTTTATTCTGGATGATTCCTTTGGATAAACTAAACATATGTTGCACCATTTCAAAGCAGGTGAGTCAGTCAAAAGTTTCGTAAATGTAGAAATTAAAAAAAAAATAAAAATCTACAGTTTCACAGATGATTCACGGGTCGAAAGAGTCAAACTAATTTTTTTGTAAATGATGCAAAAAGAATAAAAATTCTCTTTTTGTCAACAAAGCTTCTCATTTGCCCTTCCATACAAACAGACAGCTGTCTGTGGTTATACGATATGTTTTCCCGAATAACCATGTAAATAGCTTACAATGCAAATTTCTGAAAGGAAGCTTCAGCTAATTTTTGTTAGAAATGTTTCATTTTCTTTACAGCGAATGGATATGTTTGATGCATACTTAAATATATGTGTAAGAAGATATTTTTTACGCTTTGATTTGAATTTTAGTGCTTTTTTTTTTTTTTCTTACAATTCAATATAATTCTGCACTACATTTTGAACATGCATTATTAGTCTACTAAATAAACCATTAATTTATACAAGATTTTGCTTCAATTCTTCTTTTTTATTCCTAGAAAATAAAACTACTTCCAAGATAACACTTTTGTACCATTACTTAATATTTTGTCTTATATTTAAAACTTTATTTAATACATTCTTTATTATATTATTTTTATAAATTTTCATTTTAAGTTATGACTAGTTTTTAAAAAAGTAGTCATAAAAAATTATAGTGATTTATAGCGACATTGAAAGTAGCGCATTCATTGTAGTCGTCACGACCGATTCTCCCTTTATGTTTACATATTTTATATGCAATAATCTGCAGAGTTGCATTTGATGTATGTATGATGCATTTATGTGTTTATGTCTTGAGCAGACCGTGTTTCTAGCTATGCATGTTAGGTGAAGTTTAGGCAAACAAATGTGTTGTTACATGTTACAAGCTATACTGCAACCATCAGATTTCATTTCACCATCTGCATTATTGCTGGGAATAATGAGGTGATTTCCGTCTACAGAATGGGGAAGCGTATTTTCTTAAATATTATTCTTTGTTGTTGATTTTATGCGCTTGATTTTATTTGAACTTCTGTTTTGAGCAATACTAGAGAGCATTACGATAAAGAGCGTTTTTCCCGGCATGAATTTCTTTGAAAGAATTATTTAAATTTTTTTTATTTTCTTGATTAAGAAATTGTCTAAATAATATATTTAACGGAATTGAGTGCGATTTTTAGTTAGTAAAATGTAATATTAATGGTCATACGTTGACACCTCGTAATTGACATTTCATTCATTTTACGGGAGAAGCAAGTCATAAGACCGCTTCACACTACAAAAATGTAAAAAAATACTCAGGTGCGCGTCAATTTTCTTAAAGTTTGATCCCTAATGAGAACAGAAATACCTTAAGACCCAAAAATTTTTGATCTCTAGATATCGTACAAATCGTTTTAAGATAATTTTAAAGCTATATTGGACTTAAATCATTTTGAATAATGTGGCTTACACATCGAAATACGCATGGAGTATATTGTGATTTCCAAGGTTTTTTAAGTTTTTTTATTTTTTGATAGTTTTTGGCGTAATTTTGGACTGTCAGAATAGACTTGTAGAATCAAAGAAAAGCAATATAATTCGAGTAAGTTACTGGGGTTCAAAGCAGTGGTCATCAACACAGGGTTCAGACAAAAACAAAGAAAGCTTTTCGAATGCACAGCTTTACACTGAAAGAAGAATTTGTTTAAAGCTCTCGCACTATTTGGTGCAAGAAACATTGTCGAGTGCTGACAATTGATGACGAAAGGTCAAATCTAATTTCATACAAGCTCTCACACATTTTTATTTAATCTATGAACTCGATCATCATTGCTAAAATGACCCATCATGATTGCATAGGATACCTTTAGTTGCTTTTATTTTCTATTGTTTTTATGCGAACTATAGCTATCTAACTGCAAATGAAGTCATATATACAGAAACTGTTTTAGTGTCTAATGGAAACATGAGCAACTATGGAATTTTTTATTTTTAAAACGTTTTCACACTCCATTTATTGCTAAGTAAAATAAAAATGTGACTGAAAAAGAAAAACGCATAAATAAACATTGAAGTTTGCAAAACTGTTAATATATTTACAGCTTCCTAGTCCAATCATTAAAGACATGTGTGCTGTACATAAAATGATGTGGGAGACAAAGTGTGACAAGAACTGATATTAATTTCGATTTTAAGAACTTTATCAATAAATTTTATTGCACCGAACGATGAATGGAATTTATTGATGCCACAAAGAAATATAGTTCTTTTTATGATATAAAAAGCAGTTCTGAGTAGAAAATAATAAAAATCTTTTATTTGTCGCCCATTTTTGTTATGATTCAATTTAACAGATTCAGGTCAACACTTCATCTCAAATTCATCTCAGAAATTTGATACAGAAAATATTTATGATGCGGCTTAAAACGATGTTTGAATTGTATCAGTAACTAATTTATAACTTCATAAGAATCAAGAACTAACAAGTGTTGCGTCGTAAACAAATGATTTAATTTAAGAAATGTAAAAAATTAAAAATTATTTCATTATCAAATTTTACCATTATTTACTTTAATTGATGATTATTATTTTTTTTTTCTAACTTTAAGGTAGGTGCTTGCGGCTGTCAGTATATTTTATTCGAAGGTGGGGCTTAAATAATACATTGCAAATATATTTAACTTTACGCACTCAGCTGGCTACCTTGTTGATCTTTGTGATCAATTCAATTTATTTACGTTTTTAAATGCTGTCAAACTGAAATAGCAAATAAACACAAAACATATTTTTAACCTTCGTCTGAGAAAAACTTTAATGCTATGCTTGATATGAACGTAAAATTATTTATTTGTTTGCAAAATGAATTGGCTCGTGTGGATTTTATTTGATATTTGCAAATTTTGCACATTTTGTTTTTTATCAACACATAGAGAAATAAACTTAAAATGGCAGCTCAAATGTCAAATATTACGCCAACAAAGCTATGTTAATGGCATAAACGTCAAATGATGAAAGCAATAAGAGCAATAAGAAAAACTCAAATTCGAAAAGCTTATTGTGTGTTGCTTTTTGTTTTGTACGCCCACGCACACAGCATGAAATGTAATATAATAATTCAGTAATCCATTTTCTACACCCGTAAAGTTTACTACAACCTGAGTCCATTTAACCATTCGCGGGATCATACGTTTTGGAGCTATCGTCATTAATATCGATTATAAGCTTCTGTCTAAGAAATAAAGATCAATTTCGAAATAGAACTAAATCGTATAACAAGCTCATCTACCCCACGTATATCACAGTGACTTTATCAAAAGTATAAAATTATGACTTGATTATAACTTAATCTTATGACTTGAAATTTTGTCTAATACCCACACTGATTTTTAAAATTTAGCACAATCAAATAATGAAAACTTTGCCTAACTCCCTATAAAATTTCATTAGAATATTATAGTTATTTTGTGCTTTCCTCACTTCAGCTTAAATATTTAATATAAAAACAAATATGAAAAAAAAAAAATATTTCACACCTAAAGTAAAAGTAAAACTGACTAATTGTCTCTCGAGGATTCCGTCACGTTGTCCTTTTCCTTTTTCTAGTGAGTGCTAATGAGTGAATTAAATTTGATTTTATACGAATAGAGTAAGATGCTACACATCAAAACAAAGTTTGGTATCGGAAACCAACTTGATCTCATGCCATAAGCGTGAGATATAAATTCAAACCATAAGTTATACACGTTTGATTTTACAAAAAAAAAAAGGTCAAAAAAAAAGGTAAAAAATATGTTGTACTATAAAAATAAAATTAAAAAATATATAATAGCTCATACATAGTTATATGGGTTAAATTTTCGTTATGCTTTGCTTGTTATGTCGCAACACGAACAGCAAATCTGGGACAAGGGACAATAAAACAAGCTCAAGAATCATGTAAAGAATATTTCAACCAACAGATACGACGACCAACTCGACGCAAGTCAATTCTTTGCGTGGCCAAGAACGTACGTTTCTCTTTTATTTTGTTTTTGTTTGTGTTCAATTATTTGTGTTCCAGGGTTGCATCCGACAAAAATAAAAAAGTACTCCTAAAATAATAAAATATATATGCAAAAAATAAAAAGGTGTGTGCAGATAATAAAAATTTTTCCGTATGCGATAAAGAGGTACAATATATCCAAGCAAAAAAAAAAAAAAAAAAAGGTCCTTGACTTTATGAAAATGTCCTTATTTTAATGAAATGTCATTCATTATGACAATCAATCGTATGGCCATCCTTTTTTTATTTTTATATTTTTAATTTTACAATAATAACGACATTATTAAATGTATACGTTTTAATCAACAAAAAATTTACTTTTGATTCTATGTAAGCGTGCTAAGCTGCCAACCCAGAGGTTCCACATTCGAATCTTGTCCCAGCAGTGCTTGCACGCTTAAACCTCTCTTTAATTCTTTCTAAATGTCTAATCAACTGAAAATAATAAAAATACAAAACAATAGTAACAATAAGAATTATCATTATTAATTATTTCATTATTTTAATTTAAATACACGTAAATATTTTTTCTTTAGGGCATACCATCGCATTTCCTTTTGACGTAGAATTACGTCTTACATCGCGGTTTGTATGGGTTCGTTTTAACAGATTTTGCAAGGTCATTAGGCAACGTTTTTGGCGAATACTTTAGGGTATACCTACAGCCTTTAATACTCTTCGTTCAAAGATAATATATACACTAAAATATCAGATATATCCTGCGCTGAATGAATATCTAACTTTGGATTTTGTCACTATTATATTAAAGTCACAAAATTGTAAAATATAAGAAGAAAAATGCATGTTTTTATATAAGAAAATCAATCATCAGCTGCTTATGTGCCTGCAGCTTTCTTGTTTTTCTTTCGTTGTTTATGCTTGTATGCTTTGGTTTTGCATGAACTGATTGGTTCGCTTTGTCAGCATTGTAAGCATTAGTTCGCATTGGGTTTATGTATGCACTACTGTTCTAGTATACTAAGTGCTCTATTTTGAAACCAGAGGTCATGAACCTCTTTTCAACTCAGTCAATGAACTCAAACTGTCAAATTTAACGAAATGGGTCTGTGATCAGTTTAGATTTAACTCTTATGAAAAAAACGAGTTGGATCATATTTCTTTTTATGCTTTTACCCAATAGATGGCGTAAAATTTTAATATGTGCTTATAATGCAAATTAATTTGGATTCCACATCCCACTAGCACTAGCTAGTGTAGTTTGCAAACTATGCATCGAACAGAAAGTGTAGCTAGCAAACTAAATATTAGACAGAGACGAGAGGAAAGGACATGTGCTCAGCGAGAAATATAGTAACCATACGATTTTTTAAAAATTGAGGTCTTAATTTTAATTTGAAATTAGTAGTTAAACTGACTGTAGCTCGCAAACTATATATCGGGCTGAGACGAAAGTGGCACCAATGGAAAAAGCATTTGCTTCGCCTTCTTTTCAACTAAGTCACTGAACTCAACCTATCAAACTCAACAAAATGACCGAACAAATTTGAAATTTTGCTTGCTCATTTAATCATACTTACTTAATTGAGTGTTATTCATTTATTTTTAAATTTTTGGAAGATCAATAAAAATACGTGCAAAATGACAAAACAATCGGGCCAAAGAGACAAAGTAGAAGAGGTTACAACTTAAACGGAATTCTACGTCTACACTTACGATACTATCGAAACTGTTTCTTTTTTTTAAATGGATTCGTTCTTTCAGTTGCGCAACCACATTTCTTATTTCAATGTTTATTGCTCAAATTTCATATGTTGAATGACTGTTTCGGCTTGATCATGAATGATAATTCAGTCACTACGAATAATCACTCAAAAGTGTTGAAATTTTAGTGTCTTTCAAGATCGCTAATGTAAACATCGCTTAAATCAATATTCCATAAAATTGCTCCATACGGCAACATTGCTTATTTTCATGTATCTACCACTAATCTTTGTAAACAAACTCACAGCAAAGACCAAAGTGTGATGAAATACGAAAAATTTGCTTATTTTCATGTATCTACCACCAATATTTGTAAACAAACTCCAAGCAAAGACCAAAGTGTGATAAACGAAAAATGAAGGAAGTACCAAGAACGGATGTACTTCGTACCATCTGATTTGTATGAAAATTTCATACAAGCTGGATGGTACGAAGTACTTTCCTTTATTGGTACTTCCTTCATTTTAGTACTGCATCGCACTTTCCTCTTTGAAAAATTTTCATTGGGAATTCTCTACATCCAATACGTAAACAATCTTGTAAAAGCTTTAAAGTGCTGCCACATTACTATATTGAAAGTAAAACTGAAATTGTTTGGCAGCACCAAAAGAAAAATACATAGGAAAAGGGAAAAATATAGTTGTACTAGTACGGAAAAGTTGGTACTTCGTATCTAAATTATTAAAAGGTATTCAAAATGGTACGAAAGTACGTACTTATGCAACCTTGTTGTGTTCAGTGTAATCAGGCCATAATGTATGCGCACTTTTCATTTCGCATTCTTCTACTCTTTGCTTTTTGATCTCAAAATAGCTTGGTTAAAATATTCTTTTATGGCTTGAACACTTTCTAGGTACTTAAATATTGAGACAAAATTTATGAAATGACATTTTCATGCAACAACATGTTCATATTTTTAATAAACTTTATTCTTATCGTCACTCGCCTGAGTTGTTGCATCTTATAGTGGCTTTAGTTTATCCAGCAGGCTTGTTTTTCATTAGGTTTTTATTTTTTATGTATTTTTTAACAGCCACTCTTTTTTTTCCTGTTGTTAGTGTTGGAACTGGTCCGCTTAAGACATTAACAATTAAGTAACAATTGACTGCGTTTGTTATTGTTGTAGTTATTGTTCTTTTGATACATGAACGCACATTAGACATTTATATCCATACGGGCGCCAGTGCAACTAGAATAATGTACAAATGTCTATATTTAAGGCCTAATTTATGCCCAGTTGACTCATGCATTGAATACAAAATTCAGACAGCGCCTGACAGAGGAATACGACGGAAATTGCATTTATTTTCAAAACAGCAAATGACACAAATTTATTCATATTAAAAAGACAAATGACAAAGTACTCAATACTTTTAAGAGGGTTACTCGTTTCGAAAAAAAAAACTATCCTGCACTCTGGCAGATTAAGAAGAAAACCAATACCAGACATTGATCAAGAAATATATGTAAAATTTATCCAAATTACTTCATTATTCTTAAAAAACATATTTCAAATGGAATGTGCTTAATTCGAGAGACGCTTTTTTTGTCTGAGCCACAATTATATCTAATTTAATTTTACATTTATAAAAATTTCAACAGAAATGCGTTTAACTCAAAAGAAGTGTGTTTCTTCCCAGAATTAATGAAATATTATAATATTTCTACTAAATACAAAACACATACCAAGCAAACAACCCAGAACTCTAAACATGTTAATAGAAACACAAAGCATATAATTTTCAAAGATGGTTAAGAGTACTGGAAAAATAAAAAAAAAAATAAAAAAACAACTTGTTGCATCACGTAGTTATTCTGAGGTGTTAAATTGCAAATATGTACAAAAGATGACGATGACGAAATGCAAATTCATTTTCAAGTATAAAGATACACGTTTGCAGTACTAGATATATCTGAGATGTGCTGACTGCATATTTAGCAAACAAAAGTAAATTGTTGTTATTGTTGGTTTAGCATTTTTCATTATCTTTATATTGCGCCTATCCGTCGGCCACACTTGAGTACCCCATGGAGGGTACCCAAGTAATTAGTCATACTCGTTCACACAAAACGATCACGAGGTCCTTGTTTAACTTACGGCGTGTGGTTTCTTGTTCGTCTTTTTGTTGCAAATTCCACAACAATTGAGAAGGCAGAAGGAACGTTAAGCACCCCAGTAGGGAATTCTCATACATATATTGCAGTTGAAATGCATTTTTTTCTTTTTTTACCATTTTTTTTCATTTTACCTTTCTTTTTTACCATTTTTGACAATAAGTTTATAAACAGAGGAATTCTGAAATTTGAAGTGTAACTGCACACTTAAGGGGACGTGACGCCTTCAAAAATTTTTTGTTGTAATGTTTTAAAATGCGTACATTGAGAAAAAAACCGTACTTTAAAATTAAACAAAACTAGTTGAAATTAAAATAGAAATTTAACGCGTTTGCGTTTCTCCAAACAAAAAATTTAAAAAAGAATCTGAAAGCAGAATCTGATGCTAAAAACTCGGAAAAAGCTAAAAAAATGACATCGAAAAAATATGGTTTTAAGTAATTGTGTTAAATTTTAAAATTTTTGTTTTAAATTTGTTTTTCATAACAAAAACATTGTTTTTAAAACAAAAACTTTTGTTTTGAATTTAACTTTAAAAACAGTTGTGTTTAATTTTAATGAATTCGTTTCAAGCTCTATTTCAAAACAAATTCGTTAGATATGAACACAATTTCATTTATTTTTAACACATTTTTCCCTCAGTGTATAAGTTGGTTCTCGGTCAATTGTGTGCAAACATTTAATAACACACACAACACAATTGATGATAAGAAGCTCGGTCAAAGTCCTTTCAAGGGCTGAAATGGCCAATTTGTTTTCTTTTTTTTTGTTTTTTGTATAAGTTGAATACAAAATGACATATAATTTTGAAAAACTACAAATATATTGTGCACGCAAAAAAAATTTGTGTTATTATTTTAATCACATATATTGCTACTGGAATTTTTTTTTTAAATCATTAAAAAAATCGTGGCGGGCGTGATAAAACAAAAACTACTCGACTGATCGTACTGAAATTTTAATATGTTGCTTTACACTTCTCAATGCATGGAATGAACTACGGATAGAAAAATCGCTTTTATAGCTTTTGAGTTTTAAGCCGATTTTGTCCAAAAAAACATGACAATTTTCGAAAAAACCCCGGCATTTTGTTATTTTTCAACCAAAATTGTTTCTTTCAGTTCATTCCATGGCGGTTTTGATGCTGATAATAACCCCGAGTCGTAATCACGCCCGCCATGGTTTTTTGATGTTTTTTTAAATAATTACAGTAGCAATATGGAAATTAAAAAAAAAAATAATTTTATTTGTGTAATTTTTTACTAAAAAATATATATTTAATTTTTCAAAATGATATCTTATATTTTATTCAACTTATAGGCATTTTAAAACAATTAAAGAAACTGTTTTTGAAGCCGTCACCTTCATGAAACCATGTTTTTCGTACTGTTTCGGAACTAGCGGGTTCATTTCTTGACGAAATTTTTTTTTTTTATTTTTTAAACTTGATTCGCTATCGTATGACACGAGCTTTTTTTACATTTTTTTCGATTTTTTATGAATTTTTAAAGTCAATATTTTTTCGAAAAAAAACACTTTCAAATTTGGAACATCACCAAAAATTGAAAAAAATGTAAAAAAAGCTCCTGTCATACGATAACCAATTTTCAGATCGGAAAATTTTTGCGACTCCAAGCGCTACAGCCATGAGGCCCCGTTTTTTTCTCTACCGCCAGTTTGGAGCTATATAAAACCATGTTGAAGTGAAAAATATATTTTTTTTTTTTCTTGTAATTTGTTCAATTCTCTACAATAATAAAAAATAAATTTTGGAACAATGTTGTTTTTGACTGAGTGATGAATTTTTAAAAAAAGGTCTGGTTTCTCTGCCGTGAATGTTATGTCCCACCTAAATACTTGTATATAATACAGTGTGCAAAATGTAACGAAGTTTAGATGGCGGTGAGATAATGCTATTTTTTTTTTGGTAGGTCTTGTCAAGTTAAAGAATGTTCTATGCTTAAATAAGCCGGATACCCAAAACCCGATTTTGTCTACTTATTGGCCTATAACTTCAAGTCGAATGGGTCTTGCAGTGAACGCACTTGATTATATAACTAACCTAAAAATTTAACCGGATCCTGAAAGAGGAAACTTTAACTTTCCCAATGATACATATATATTAAGGTGCCTCGACTTGTATGAAGAAAAAAAAAGTTCCATTTGTACCCATTTTAAAATGAGCCTTGATGTATTTTATGATCATTCCCAAAATATTTTTTCTATACCAAAATCCGTCAGTGAGCTAAACCATTTTGCAAAAACCTCCATAAATCATGTTTTCCGTATATATACTGGCTAGTGTAATAGTTGTAAACAAATAAACTGTCTCAAATTATAGGCCTGAAAAAGTTCTTTCAATCTGCATCAAAAATTTGTATAAATTTGCAATTGCATTAAAGAAATGATGTTTTTCATGATTTTTTTTCTTAGTTTTTTAGATGATTTTCAAAAATTCTACATTGAAACAAACGCTTGAAATAAAAAAAATACAGTATTTTGGATTTTGAAAATTTTATTTTCAGGTAAACTGCACACAAATGGAAAAATAGAATAAGAGCCACAATTTATTAAACAAAGAAAAATGTCCAAAATATATGACAGCCGTGCATACCTTTCCAACGATATCTTGATAACGGCGATCGTATAAAAAATAATGAAGTAATTTGAATTTTTGTGAAAATAATTTTAAAAAAAATGCATGAAAACATCATTATACTTAACCCAATTGCAAATATTTTCAAATTTTATATAATTTCCTATAATTTGAGACAGTTTATTTTTTTACAACTATTACACTAGTTAATATATTTACGGAAAACATGATTTTTGGAGGTTTTTGCAAAATGGTTTACCTCACTGACGGATTTCGACATAGCCAAAATATTTTGGGAATCATCATAAAATACATCAAAGTTCATTTTAGGATGGGTACAAATTAAACTTTTTTTTTCAAGGCACCTTAATATATATTATATATTGTTTGCGACAACTTGAAAAACTGTG
The DNA here is from genome assembly GCA_958299015.1 of Tetanocera ferruginea. Taxonomy (NCBI): domain Eukaryota; kingdom Metazoa; phylum Arthropoda; class Insecta; order Diptera; family Sciomyzidae; genus Tetanocera; species Tetanocera ferruginea. Next base: position 3,287,998 of record OY282643.1, on the reverse strand, counting down.
TTTTTACTCTGCAAATATAACTGTGTTCAATTTTATCGACTTTTTTTAACTGGCAAATTTCAAGCATAGCACATTCTTTAACTCAACAAGACCTACCAGAAAAATAGTATTATCTCACAGGTATTTTGAAGTGTCGCACTGTAACTGCACACAACTGTACAATTATTCAAGAATTTTTTTAACTCCGTTGGCCGGATATTTATTTGATGAACACCGATCGGTTTTAAAAAATTCCGCTGCGCAAAAGCTACAAAGAAATTCTAACATCTATTTAGTCACGAAACGTTTCACATTTCTACATGTGCATTTTACAACTTACGCTCAATTTTATTTTAACTTCCTTTATGATATATTACTAACTATAAATTTTATGACTCTCATACTAATGCCTTGAGTGAAATTTTTAATAAATGCAAATGAGATCAATTCCCGTTATGTGAAGTGAAAAAATAAATAAGTTTTATAAAGTTTTTCAGTTTATCCCATCATGAATCGGAAATGCAGTGATAACATGAAATCCTTTAAATAACTTTTTTAAATTTTTCGTGATCGAATTCTGAATCCAACTTTTTTAGTGTTTTCAAAACTTCTACTACGAAACAAGATTTAAATAAATAAAGTCGATTTCTATTGATTAACTCCAAACAAAAAACGGTGGGATGACATTACGTCCACGACATAAGCTTCTTGAGCATTATATGTAATATGATAATATGAGAGAAAATATTACTCCCAAAATAATTTTACATTTGTATACTCTGAATTGAAATGAAAAAAATAACTTTTTGGTATTTCGCATTTGGACATTATATATCCCTTTCCAAAGTTTACACAAACTTTGGAACAGACATAATGTCCATGGTCCGTTAATTGTAAAGTATTTACATCATATATTATCTAACCGGAAACAACACTCGAAAAAATTATTTATTTTTTGCTATAAAAGGATTTGCTTAGATCAGTGGTTCCCAAACTATTTTGGTCGTAGAACCCTAAAATGTTTTGCCAATGATTGCGGAACCCTAAATATTAAAAAAAAACTAATTTTCAAAATTTAATGATATATTACATAAAACAAGTACTATTTTTATATATCAGATTTAATTGAATAAGACAAAACTTAAAAAAGCGAATTCATGGAAATAATTTATAAAAATACAAAACATAAACCAAAATAAATGAAAAATCTTTAATGCGAAGAATGCAGCTGCTTTTTTGATTCTATTATTCTCCTAAAATTGGGCGCTATGTTTGATAATTGAACTCTCATATCAGGTGCAGCATCAAGTTTGTTCCGATATTTGGTTTTTGTCGCAACATATTTGGAAAACCCAGCTTAACACAAATAAGTGGTTGCAAACGGCAAAAGAATTCGAATAGCCTGTTTTGACAAATTTGGATATTCATCGAATACATCATACCAGAATATTGTTACTGAAACGGTTGCGAATTTGGCTTTTAATTGTGTATCCGAACTCAATTCAATCAAACTTTCATAATCCATGGAATGAAGTTCTTTTGGTTTTTCTTTTATTTTGAAAGGATTTTGTACCCAGTAATTATCTTGATTCTGTAGGCTTGGAAAGTAATCACTGAGTGATTGCTGTAAACTGGACAGATGTGTTTTTATACCATCACGAATTTCCATGTCTAAATCGACTTCAGATTCTTCAAGAAAATCATTAAGAGTCTGGAAACACTCGAAGTTATTTTTCTCCACAGCTGATATCCAATATTGTATTTTTCTTGAAAAGGCAACCAATTTATCTTTTGCTTGTAATATGTTGACTTGTTTTCCTTGCAGAGCCAAACATACTTCGTTCAATTTTCCAAATATATCAGCAAGGTATGCAAGTGTAGATAGCCATGTCATGTTATTAAATCTGTCTGATAATTCGAATTTATGACCAATAAAATATGCTAACAGTTCCTTTCGCAATTCAAATATTCGCACAAGAATTTTACCACGTGATAGCCATCCAACTTCCGTATGAAGAAGTAAAGTGGTGTGAAGGCTTCCCATATCTTCGCACATGGCTGTGAAAATACGTGATTGCAATGGTTTACTTTTAATAAAATTTATAATCTTCACTGCTTCGTCTAGAACAGATTTAAATGTCACTGAAATCCTTTTTGTTACTAATGCATATCTGTGAAGAATGCAATGAGTACTGTTACAGTTTTTTGCAATATTTTTAATCCGTGCTACAACACCACTCACTTTCCCTGTCATTGCTTTTGCTCCATCGCTGCAAACTTCAATACATTTTCCCCAGTTTATTTAATGCGTTGTCATAAAATTATCAAAGCAGTTGAATATCTTCTCCCCCGTGGCGTTCATTTTCACATCTTCACATAAAAGCAAATCTTCTTCAATTTTTTTATTAAAATCATACCGAACAAAAACAAGCAAAATTGCTAACCCAGAAACGTCTGTGGACTCATCTAGTTGTAATACATAAGCGTTACACGCCTGCAACCGTGAAATAAGTTCTATTTTAATGTCATCGGCAATATCGTTAATACGCCTCTTAACAGTATTGTTAGAAAGACACACGCTGTCAACTTTTTTACTATACTCTTCGCCCAATACACACGAAACGATATCTTGAACACAGGGTTTAATAAGTGATCCACCAATAACATGTGCCTCGCCTGCAAGAGCAATTCGGTAAAATACTTTATAAGACGCTTCCGTAATCTTTTGATTATCTGTTTTGAATTTTTGTACCATAAAACTCTTGCAATTATTATGGCTTTCAAGTTTTCTTTCAAAAAAAGAAATATCTTTGCCTTTATCTGTTGGGTGATTTGTTTCCAAATGTCTCTGTAGTTTTGCTGGTGCTAAGGAGCTTTTTGCCAATATTTTGTTGCAAAGTAAACAAACCGCATCTGGAGCCTCCTCGTCACCAGTACTAGTAAATCCAAACGACAGGTAACTAGAATTATATTTACGTCTTTTCGTTGATACCACCTGTTTAAAATTGGAAGATGGCAGAGTTGGAAGATAAGGCTGTAGCTGTACGGAACTGGAAGTTGATGGCATTGCGGGTTCCAGAATGCCTGTATCTGTAGATTCTGAGATTTCTGCACTACTACTAACAACGTCATTTTTCTTTAACGACCCATATTTTAACCATCGATCCATTATAAGGGCAATTCTTGTTTATAGAAACAAAAATGGTAAATATATTACATACTATAATAAATAAATTATAAAAACTATTTATAGTCCTACCTGATTTATAAAAGCACAAGAGGAATAAAAAAAAATTACTTTTGTTTACTTAAAAAAAAAAACACTTAAAAAAAATAACAGCCTTACGATCAGACTACGAAAATTAACTGATTTCTACAGAACCGTTCGCTGACTGGGTGTTCCAATTCAATATTTTTTAAATCAGCGTGTGCCGTTTCCTATGCACACTAGATTAGTTTTTAAAAATGAAAATCGGGTTAAGCGGTATCTACACGATACAACGGCTGTTCCAACGGTTGGTACAATCTTGCGACGATTGTATTGTGTGGACGCTGTGTCGAATGGAAGAAATCGCCAATTTACGGTCGTACGTACAACACAGATTGGTACAGCCATTAGGCCACCCCAAACGATACGACAAGTCGGATGGACCTGTCATGTCTACGCACATGTAGTACCGTTCGTGTGCTTAAAATGAAGTCGGATAGACATGTCCGATGAAAGACAAATATTTTTGACTTTTTGCTCGGTCCATCCGACATGTAGTATCGTTTGTGTGCGTGTCCATCCAACTTGGTGCATTTTTTCATTCGATAACAATTTTTGAGAGAAGCACATCTCGCGCATAAAATAACACACATAATAAATGTTGAATTTTTAATAGAATTCGTTAATAAAAAAAGATATCTCACGGAGACTTGAAAGTTTAAAGAGAAAAGAATAAAAATAATGCAAATATATAAATTTTAGCGCTACAAATTAATAAGTGCGCTCGATGTGTACTGCATGAAATCTTTAAAATAATGAAGTCTATCCGACATGTCCGACCGTGTAGGACCAAAGACAAAAAGTTCCGTTATTTGGTGGAACTACTTGTCCGATGGACATGTAGTATCGCTTGGGGTGGCCTATTGAATCGTGTAGATACCGCTTAAGAGTCACGAGTCAAACGGAAATATTTTCTATATGCTCTAAAAATGTAAGTCCCCAAGTATCATAGAATTTAAAATAGGGTAAATGCTCCCGATTGGCGACTGAAAGTGGAAAAGTCATTTATATGGAAAAATTTGCTAATTTTTTAAAAAATCTTCATAATTTTTTTAAGTAAAAATTTGTATAAAACTGGTAAGCAATTCTTTTGTTATTTAATTGTTTGTTTAGTTTGTTATGCTTTGCATGGTGTCCTATAAAAGTGCGTACACTTATCAATTTCTCCAAACCCAACTAAAAAATCATATAAGAGGTGAGATGTCCACTTGTCTGGCAACTATCTGCAGACTGCCATGTGGGTATGACGTGTTATGGGAGTGCGCACACTAGTCGTTCAAATAGTTTGCCAAACGTGAGCCATGATAATTTGCAAACAATATCGAACATAAACTCGCTTACTCAGCGAGAGTGAAACATTATTGTTTAGGTTTGTTTATTGTGTTTTTTGTTTATGCTTGTGTTTTCAGTCGCCATTTTTAAAAATTTTAAATTACATTTGGTGGTCGAATGTAAACTTTCCGAAAAAATGCTTGTTTTTTTAATAAAATAAAATTTGTCACGCGGAACCCCTAAATTATTTCGTGGAACCCCAGGGTTCCGCGGAACACACTTTGGGAAACACTGGCTTAGATAAATCGAGCATTCATACTTAGCAAGCAGTGTGCCTTGATTAATCTGCAAAGCAACAGTTAAAAAACAACATATGTAAAATTAAATAGTAAAACAAACAAAACACCTGACAAGCTTACGTCAGTTATTTTATCAACGTGTTTTTTTATCAAACAAACCTACAAAATTAAAATCGCAAAAATGTTTTTTAATTGCATGTGTTACTTTAATTTTATTAACATTCTCCAGTTAAAAATAAAAACAATAAAAAATAAACCAAGAATATCAATTATTGCTGAATAAATGTTAACTTCTTGGCTTGTGTGGGTTTATTGAGAAGAATAATAACAAAAGTAAAAATAAACTAAATATTTATGATTTCATAGTAAGCATGTATTTACATAAGAGACATGCTCGTACAACAAAAACAAATATCATAACAACAATGGGTATCGATTTCCAATTTAAACTTGAACTCGAACTAAAACGCAAAAAAAAAAAGATAAAATATGAAAGAAATTTTAAACAAGCATCAATTAAATTTAATCAGAAATTGAAACCAATCTATAGCATATGATAATGTTTGGTCGTTATGAAATTTCTAAGAAAATAAACTTGAGAATAAGAATAAAAACAAAAACAGCACGATATCAATATGATAACGAAAAGTAGCCGACTTTTGTAATACGTTATACGTGGTTTAACATTTTTCAATTTTAATCGAAATCTATTCAATATTCAATCATACGATCGACGTCTTGATTGAATTGAGTGAAAAAGTACCCGTCATGAATTTTGAAAAAGTCTTATATTTAGTAGATATGATTTATGTTAAGCACCTATTCATGCTAAACATTCTTTAAAGCACACATACATTACACATACCTATAACACACACGTATGAAAATTATAATAAAACACAAGTTTTAATTCGCCCGCAAAAAATTATTTCTACTAAGAAATAATAGCATTATCGAATTTAACTAAATTTATGATTTCAGAATTTCGATTCTTTTTGATTATTATTATTTTTATTATTTGATTTAAACTTGTGTTCTAATGAAGACACATAGTAGGGAAAGTTCTGCTAAAGTGGACTTTTTTCATAACTTTTTTCTTCGATGTGGGAACACCATTGTAAGTACCCTCAAATGCATATTACTTATTGACAGTTAACTAACTCTACGGAGAACTCTGAAGAGAAAACATGCACTCAAAGTTATTAATTACTTGGTGACAGTAGATTCGAAACAATAGTTTTCTGGTTTTTTTTTTTAATACTACTTTAATACTACTACTATTTTGACTTAGATTTCTTTTAGAATAAGATTTCTTATAATCATATTCGATCGAGAACTGAACCTACATTTCCTAGAAAGCCGACTCCGAACGACTCTGAAGCTTGCCATTGACTGAAAGGGTGACGGCCGATCAGAAAAATTTTTTCTATTGAAAAAGATTTTCCTAATTTGATTATTTGTAATGAAATCAATTGATTATTGGGTCAAGCAGAAAACAATTGTATATTATTATTATAACATCTTTTTAAAAGTAATATTCGACTAATTTACGACTATTATTAACTCTTATTCGGCACAATTTGGTATAACGAGTTCGGCACACTGGGTTCATATGCTGTCCAATGACAAAAAACCGTCCTAAATATAAACTAAAAAAATATTTTGGCTTGATTTTTTTTTGCATCTTCTTTAAAGTGTATTTTTAAACAAAATATAAGTTTCATAGGCCAAACTATTCATTAAGCAAGTTAAAAAATATATCGTAAAAGCATAAAAATATATATTTTATGTCAAAACACAAGAATAGTGAAGTGTAAATGATACCGGTGTACCGCATAAGGATTAATAATCTTTATTCAACAGCAATAATGATTCATACAGACTCTATCATATTATATTGTTAGCATGAAATCTTGAAAATTTTAGTTTTTAAAACTTTAACTTTGATTGTCTAATAAATATTTGACGAATTTAGCCAAAGCTCTGTGAATAACAAATCGCTGAAATTAAATATAAAATTCAAATCAGATAGTTTTTATTTTTGATTGATTAATTTGGGTAAACTTACAAGTTAGTGTGAATTTAGGCTCGTATTAGCATATCTCACGTTAATAAAAGCTTTTTTATTATAAGTTGAGCTAAACATTCCGAGAATTGAAAAAAAAAAAAAAAATACCGGCGTTGGTGGCAAACAGTCTGTTTTTCTATTTCAAGTTTATGACTGTTAAAGAAACCGGCTGAATTCCATTTCATTTGATTTTCTCCCATGCGTTAGACAACCGAACAACGTAACATAACCTGTATTTCAAGACTTCTTGACTTCTTACGAAGTTTATTTTAAATTTAAAGCTGACTGTTAATGTGCTGCATAAACGAAGCAACATAAATTCTTGTCATGTCATTTTCGAACATACTAAATACTAACGATAATTTTATGTATCGAATTTTAACTGCCATTAATTTGTAATTACATGAAGCAAATTTTAAGAACAATAATAATAAAAGCCAAAAAGGTGTGGCAACATTTTAAGGAAAAAGTAACGAAAATCATTTAAAATTATTTTAAATTAAGATCTCAGTATATGATTAATACAATTACTTAACAATTGAAATACTCGTGTAGTTAGTTCAGTGAAATCAAAAGAAAGAAAATGTAAATGAAAACAGCATAATTACATGAACATGACAATTTGTTATGATTTCATTGTGTGCTGTTAAGTGCTCGAATTACTTGTTTTGAACTCTATGTATAAAAAAGAAAAAGCTGGCCGCAGACAATTTCAACACTTTCTCAGGGTTAATCTTTGCTGCCTTGTATGATGCCTTCGTGAGTCGACCAAAGGCAGCTGTGTCTGGAGTTGCAACGCAATTTATTTGTTTTTTGTTTTAGATATTTGTATGCATTTTAAGTATTTGTTGTTGTTGTTGTTGTTGTTGTTATTGTTTTTTTTTAAAATGACGACGTCCTAAGGTTCAACGAGAGTGCAATCGAAATAGTTTAACAGAATTGTTTGATTTTTATGCGTTTCATTGTGTATTTCACAACATGTTTAAGCAGCAATAACCTCTTAGACATCATAATTGTTGTTGTTATACATATATATATATACTAATAATTGTAGGAAATCATAAATCATCGTATAAGGAGCCAGCCCCGATGATTTTTTGCTGTTAATTCTTTATTTTTAAAACTAGTTAAATAGGCAAAACCCACTCTGTGCATTGTTTCAAATCAATAGAAGCTATACTTTTTGCGGAAACTTGAAAACTTAAATAACTACGAAATTTAACATTTAAGGTGAATATTTTAACAATTCTATTCTATTCACTATTATTTCTCGAGAGTTATCCATAGCTTATAATTTTTGTATGGAAAGTTATTCAAAACTTACTTGCTATAAAATTATTAAATAAACTATTATATTATATTAAATTGTCAGACAGTCCAGCAATTTGCATTAATTTCAAAACTATATAGAAGAAATAAGTGCAAAAGATAATACACAAATAACTTCAAGAAAGAAAACAAAAAAGTGCAACTATGAAGAACAACTGCAATTTCAACCCTTTTTCGATTTCAAGATTATAAGGACTATTTTCAAAAGAAAGTGAGTTTTGCTAAAATTATTTTGGTTGACAAAACAAAAAACTGAAGAGGAGCAATATTTCTTTACTTATACGACGATGTCATTGGGAAGCCGCAAAATTACCGCAAAATATACCAAAGTAAGCATACAAAATAATTAATAAATATTCATGATTAAGTATTTAATAGCATTATTTGTATGAATTGAATAAACTTTAGAACCTGTGTAGAGAAGAATGAAATGCGGGCTTCAATATCTTGTATAGATTTAACTAGTTGTGTTTATGGCAAATATTTGTCACACTTAAACAATGAGGCATGCAGATCATATAATTCCAAAATGTAAAATTAAAGTATTTTTCACTAACAAAAGCTGAATTCTTAAAACTGTTCTTATTACAATTAGATAATCAGGTCAATTAATATACCAAACTTCATACAACTTCCAAGCTACATATATTTAAGATAGTTTTTACTTTTGGCTTTCCACATGATTCCTTTATAAAGTGTTAGAATTGTACAAATTAACTTAGATTCAGATAAGAACACAAAGTTATTTTTTAACACAAGTAAAAAAATTCAAAAGTTGGTCTATCCCGACAATGGAATAAACATTCTTTACATTTAAAATTATATTAAAATATTACGATTACAATATTTACAAAAAGCTGATGTTGATATTACAATCTATTTCTTCAAAGGTTTATACAGGTTTAACTACTGTGGGTTGTATAGAAGGTGGGCGTGTTTTTGGGCCGATCAAGTCTATCGTATACATACATATTAAATTTGATTTTTGTAGCTTAAACACAACCCTCTTTATAGTGACTTAAGTTTTTGGATTGTATGGAATGTAGGAAAAATATTCAATAGTGCAGAATCATTGTGTCTATTTGAACATGTGTAACAAGTTTCATGCAATTATCTTAACTCCTTCTTTGTGTCCACGCACAACACACAGACGGACGGAAGGACGGACATGGATAAATTGACTACAAGGTGACGCTGATGAAAAATATATATGCTTTTCTATACCGGACTTGATTAATTCTGGGTGTTACAAACGTTTGCATATGTGTGGAAATATTTAATCTAAGAAAACGATAGAAATATCAAGCTTTCGCTAAATAATAATGAATAATTACTATAACATAATTCCGTAAAATGTGAGTGCGGAACGCTTCGTTTCTTTTAAAAAATTTCGTAGCATATTTTTAGGAATTTTTGTTTTGTGAATAATTGAAACTTCAAAAATTTTTTATAATTTTTTCATTTTGAAATTATCAATTTTATAAAAATTTGTTAGACAAATTTCGTCGCACCTACTATGGTTTCCGTTAATACTTAAAGGTATTTTATAAATATTTAGAACTAAAAATTGGTATTTGCACAATTTAAAATTGAATATGTGACCAACGCTGATTTCTAATTCAACTTAAAGAAAGTCAATATGTCATGTTTTTTCCTTCCGGAAAACCGGTCCCGTCATTTTTGACGGGAAAGAACTAGTACATAAATAAATCAATAAATAATAATGAAAGCCTTTAAAGATTCCCAAAAAAAAAATACCACTCTGAATTAAAAAATATCATGATAATTTTAAATTCCCAAGGCAATTAAAAATAACCACAAATGGGATTTTTTCAATAAAGGTGGCAACCGTGAGTTGGTTGAACATAAATTGGGTCAATTTTCGTTGAACCTTTGGACGAATAAAATATCTTTATTTAAAAGCATGGCACGATTACGATTTCCGGGGCGCCGCGATTTGAAAGTGTTTTCTGGTAGAGAACAACAAAAAAACATGATTCGCCGAACAAGAAATCCATAACTCGAGTTTCGATTAGTTATCGAGTTAGTTTGTTAAAAGATATGTTCAAAAAAACATCTATATCTTTACCGTTAATCAATGGATCTTTAAGATTGATATGTCATTTAAAAGGGTCATTAAATCACATTTCAAATATATTGCTACATTATTTTTAGTTTTATAAGCGAATTATTTCCTAAGTTGAATTTTTTTATAAAAAGAACCGTTATTTTCTATAAAATTTACATTGTTAAGTCCAAATGAAAGATAAATTTTCAAGCTTTTATAATTTACTCTTTATAATTCATACTAATAACGGTAATTTTTGAGAAAATAACGGTTTTGTGTAAGAAAATATTTTTTATTGCATAAAAATACCTTAAAAATACAAAGAACTTAACAGATTTCATTGATTTAAAATTTTTCTAAAAACCTTATATATAACCTTTTAAATAATACCTTATAAACATTAATATCGGTTATATATTTAGAATAATAAAGCCAATTTGCTTCATAGACCTTATAGCAAAAAAAAAGTATTAAAAATCGATAATTCGAAAACAAATCGATAAATCAACTTTTCCTTTGGCTATTCTTTTTTTTATTAAGAGTACTCTTCGAATCCATCGTCAAATCGCGGCGACCCGAAAATCGTAATCTCCCCAAAATCATCATATCAACGTGGTAAATGAAAATTATTATAAAACTTAAAAGAAAACAATATTGAGATGTACCAGTTACATGAAATTATAAGAAAGAATTCTACAATATTGTGCAGTAGTACTTAACAAAGGACTCATTTGCAATACAGTGGTTTTAACAGTTAACAAAAGTACTGAAATGAATCCTACCTTATTTATTTTGAAAATTTTATCTTATATTACTTAAATATATCTAACAAGTTATATGTACATTATTTTGTTTATTTTTTACCTCATGAATAAAGTCGGACAAAGTGAATATAAAAAATAAAACTGCAAAATAGTTAATCAGTCCAGACGTACTCAATAGTCAAGATAAGCAACGTACAGAAAAGGAAAAGGTGATTGAGGTCATTGTTATCCATGGAAAGTGGCTATGATATGCATATAGCATATCATGATAGATAGATTTTGATTCTATGATAGATTTTGTAGAAGAATGATTGACAATTACATTGTAAATATAATAATTTCAAACTTACTTTTTTTATAAACAATGTTTTAGAATTTAAATGCATTCACCAAATTAAGCTTGAATTGATACTTTTGATCATAAGAGTTGATTTCTTTTCACATTTCTGCATACTAGCTATATTTATTTCCTCCAACGCTGACTCAAGCTGCTTCACCAAGCAACATCAATTTTTTTCTTCCCACTACAAGAGGCTACTTTGGCATCAAAATCCGGTCGAAGACCATCAACATTGAAGAAGAAAGAAGTTTAAAAAAACTCGTCCACCGCAATATTAATCAAAAAACCAAAACTGTTGGTAATTTAAATGGAAAACTTGTTTTCCTCAGCTTTTAGCAGCTTCATTATTATTTTTGTTTTTTTTTTGCTTTTTGCACAGTTCATCTCATTTGTTCAAGAACAAAAACGATTCAATCCTATGTTTTTACTCTTTTGAAAGTTTCTACTTAAGATCCATTCTTGTTTATTAACTTTTAACAATTTTTTTGCAAGGCTTTGAAATTAAACCACTTTTTTGTTATACAAAATGAACAGGAAAATAATAAATTGCTAAAAACACAGAAGAAAATTAACGCAAAATAACCAACCACACACATCAAATAAAAATCCGCGACTATTCCATTTCCCAGAAATGACAGCGAATTGGAAAAATATTTGACACATATCCAGTGTTGCCATAATGACATGAAGCACCAAAAAAATTAATTTAACATGTGGATCTTATGTTATTACAACTGTCAAGTTTAAGTTGTTGCCATCAACACAGGCCCGAATATTTTTTATCAAATATTCGGGCCTGTATTTAAAAATTTTAATGTATTAATGTATTTGTGCCATTTGTGCGTCCTTAGTTCCATAGATGCCAACCAAAATTCACACTCGAAATCACTAAATCACACAACATATATGTAAAAATCACTCGTGTGACACTCACAGCAAAAAAATCACGCACATAGAAAAAAATCATGCAAAATCACACAAACAGAACAGAAAATCAAGCAAAAATCACACACAGAACAGAAAATCACTCAGAAGCAATTCCAATTTTACAGCATAAAAGAGCATTTAATGCCATACAATTTTGCAAATAATGAGATATTTTCTGTTATTTGGTAATATTAGCAAAGGCTTATTGAAAGCGCATTTACTTCAACAATAAAGTGAGTGATAAAAAAAATCACGCATGAGTGAAAAATCACTCGCTTCATTTCAGAAATCACACATTGTCACACAGCCCTCAAAAAATCACGAAAAGTGATTTATCACACGAAACTGGCATCTATGCTTGATTCATTGGTAAAATAAAAAATATGTCAGTCTCGATTAGCTTAAAGCCGCTTCAGACTATCTGATAAATCATACAACTTCTCATATGATCTGTTAAACAATGAAGCTCAGATAATGTGAACACATTTTTATCTCTTGTTAGAGTTCTCAAACAACAAAGCATACGATTTTTTTGACATTAGGATTGTTTCTATTTCCATCAGAGAAATCAAACCAAAGTTGTTAATTTTTTACTGCGAACAATTTAAAATTATGGAAAATAACAAGAAATAGGTTATGAAATTGATAAAAGAAATAACTTGCATGAATTATGCAATTATTTAGTTCTGTTTTTCAAAGTTAAGCTTTCTCTTATAGAAAGTCTCTTATAGCGTGAACATAATTATAAGAAAATGCTATGACCTGTCAGATGTTTTGAGAACTCTGACAAAAAAAGCATACAAAAAGTTGTTTGATTTATCAGATAGTCTGAAGCGGCTTTTAGGAGATAAAAGTGGCGAAAGTCTGAAAAGTAAGTGCAAATTAAACGCGTGTATGAAAGCTTTTATACATGCTTAAACTTATTTCTCATAAATTATATTAAGGGTATTCATGCAAAGCGGCAAGCTTATATATTAGGCAATTAGTTTTTTTATCTGACAGATTGTGTGAACATCCCCTAAAGTCGATTGTGCATTTGCAGAGATATGTCAGCTGTTAACAGCCAACTTTCAGCATGCATATAAACAGCTGATTGCTGGTATACGTTTGCCAGATCGATTGCTCACCTTAATTATAGAGCAAATATATCTGGTTTGTGCAAACGGTTCTCCACACATTTCATTTAAAAGGCTGATAAACTTATCCGGTTTATACCATTTATAAGGGCATTGCCCATTTGCATGAACACCCTTATTATGTTATTTATATATAATAGGCTTTTTCATTTTTATGTTTAAAGAAGAGCAGACCACAGAGCTAGAACGCATGTTGTACATTCCACATATACTCTACTCTGAGTTATATCAGAGAACTCTGAATTAATAAAAAATCAAACCGTCAATTTCTTAGCTGTCATTTAAGAGTATTTTTTGTTAAATAATTATTAACAATCATACAATTTTTGCACAATTTTATATTTTGGTTATTATTTTTAGTGCTTTCCTTTATTTTTGTTAAAGATTATTTGGTTTCATTAATTTCATATACGTGTGGCAGATAGAAGTCTGATATATGCTCTACGTGCTCGAATGTTTGATAGAGGACACATAGAGTCGCATCGAGAGCACTCTCGTTGTGCTATGAGTGAAAACAAAAACTCGATCAATCCGCTCTTATCGCTCTGAACAAAATAAAAATCACGAACAAGTTTTTTGACAGTCTTTGCTATAAACAAATAAACGAAAACGCCTAATGTTATATTTTAAGACTTATTCAATAAAAAAAATGAGTTATAGTTTAATTTTAAGAAATAAAAATTATGTTTATATGCACAATTTTTACATTAAGGGTATTCATGCAAATGGGCAATACCGTTATAAAAGGTATAAACCATATAAGTTGATCAGCATTATATATTATGTGGCTTTCACATCTGGAACTCGTGTGGCAAACAATATGGCGGCTTGTGTGTGTTCGAGAAAGTGAGCGTTCAAATTACGGAATTTGTTTGGCACACACAGTAGACATGGGTTACGCAGTAAAAATTGCAGCGCTGACACACTAACTCAAGCGCAGTTAACTGTATCAGCAAAATGCATTAACGCAATTGCGTTGTGCCACTGTTCAAAATCTTATGGTATCTGCATCAACAAGGTGCGTATCAACACAGAAAGTTTCACTGTAAAACATTGCATAGTGCGTTGAGTAAAGAGCTCACACATTTAAAGAAAAAAAACATCAAAAATTCTTTTACAATGTTTAATGTTATGGCTTTATTTATTAATAAGAATATAATAAATAGTAGTTAGTATAAAATTAAACTAAATAAAGTGCAGATTTCAGCATCCACCAAAAATTAAAAAACCCAAAATTCAAGTAAGCAGATGGTTGAGTTTTTTATCATTAAATCGAGCTTTCAAACAGATATATACACATTTCTGCTGGGCAAAACAAGTTTGAAGTTGTATTTAAGTTTGCTTATACTTTTTAAATCGAACATGTTCAATTTGAAATAAACTCACACATGTGTGCTCAAGCATCATCCAATCAGACATGCTCCAAGAATTCATGCTTAACAGCATCTTCCCCGCAGCCTCTTTTCTATATAATACAAGCATATTTTCTTTTGTTTGATCAACTTTCTGTCTTTTTGAACTGTGCTCGATGAACCGTACAACTTTTACATTTGCTTTCAATGTTTTTCTTGCTGTTTGCTTTGAGTGTTGCATTTGTATTAATGCGCTATTGCGTTACTTTTTTTAAAAGAAGTGTATCAACGCAGTAACGCATTTAAATGCTTCAACTCAATAACGCAACGCAACGCTGCGTTACCCATGTCTAACACACAGGGTTATATTTTAGAACAGTAGAAATGTACTCTTAAAAAAGTATTTATTGCTTCGAAATAAAATTATTTTTGTGTGGGGAAAATAAAGCAGAAATGCTCCCCAAGTCTTCCACACCTGCTTACTTTTTTTGAAACAAATTTTTTAATGAATCCAAACAAAGTTATCACGTATACTGTATGCAATTTACATAGAGTACTACCAAATAGAAAACAAAAAATACCAAACTTTTCTCATATCGTACTTAAATCATTAAAATGTACTCCACATAGTACTACACTTATGTTTTAATACAACCCTGGTTTCGTAATGACTATAGAATTGTTTTGTTTTTGCTTTGTTGGACAGAGAAAATCCAAAATTTTTGTCAACAAGCCCACTTGTGTTCCAAACTGGCGAACTAGCTTCCTTACTATCGATCTTGTGTGGAAATGGCTGCCGTGTGGCACACAAAAACGCAGATTTGAAGCCTGCATTAAAAATAACGGAACTACATTCGTTAGAAACAAAATTACATGACGAGTCGTACGTACAATCGGTACGAAACTTAATTTTTTATAAATGTACTTGATTGCTCATCTTGTTCTTCCTTTTTGTAAGTGACATTTTAGTAAACTTATTATCTGCCTCTTCGTTTTCGCAAAAATTTGCCTTTTCGTTTTTCGAACGAACGAGAATTCTTTCGTTCGGACTGTTCGGCCGTCGCTCGAAGCAAACAAAAAAACAAAAAAGTAGCAATAATGAGTATCTTCAAAAAAATCACGGAAAATACCAAAATTCGTTATAACTTTAACTTCAAAACAACGCAAAGCAGTATTGTTCAAGGTTTGTTTATGTTTTTGAACGTGTTCTGCTAATTTTCGCTGGAATTTAATTGTTGTAAGTTAAATATAATAATAATAATTATATAGTTCTTTCATGCAATAGCTAATAGCTTAAAATGTTGTAATGTAAAATAAATAAATATTAAAATAATAATATTAAAATTATGAACATTAAAAATAAATTAATAAATTTAAATATTAAAATAAAATCGCGACTATGTGTTACTCAATGCTTGCCAGACGAAATTGTTGTTTTACTACTACACGTTTTACTACTAATTACTATAATATAATTCCGTAAAATGTGAGTGCGGAACGCTTGATTATTTGAAAAATTTCAGAGCATATTTTTAGGCATTTTCTGTATTGTGATTTATTGAAACTTCAAAAACTTTATATTTTTTTTTCATTTTGAAAATTTCAGTTTTAAAAAAAATTTTTTAACATTTTTCGTCATACCTACTATGGTTTCCGTTTTTACTTTGAGGTATTTTATAAGTATTTGGATCTTAACGTTATTATTTGATTAATTTAAAATCGAATAAGTGGAAACGGGCCCGTCATTTTTGACGGGAAAGAACTAGTATATAAATAAATAGCTCTTAACCCTGCATTTATTCATGTTCGCCGAGTGCATAATTTTCTGTTTAGACCGTCTGAACATACAAGATGGCGGATAATGTTCGTTCGTGATTGATGTTCGTCCGGTGTAGACAGTACTCCGAACGACGTTTTTATTAGAGCTGCAAAAATATCGATATGTCGAGTATTTGGTTTTTTGTGGCGACATCGATATTTTATTTTCGATATCAATATATCGATCATTACACAGATTTGACATCCCTATTTAAACATTTAAGTAAAAAATTAAATTTAAGCGAATGTTGAATAAACAAGTCTAAGTATTAAGGACGTTTTCCATCTTTACAAATATATATTGTTAAAAATATTTCAGAGAAAAATTTATCTGCACTGAATAAAGAATAAACACAGGAAATATTAGTATTGTTAAGGAACAATTGCATTTTTTTTTGTCTTTATTGTTTTAACTTTTAGCAATAACTTTGAACTATAAGCTTATTAGTAACATTGAAAATGTTTTTTGTTTTGTTTTTTTTTAATAAAAAATATTTATATACCTACATTATGCCTTTGTATTATAAAAAAATTCTACGTGTATTTGCTTGGTGAGTAGAAGAATAAAACGATATAAATCGATATTTTTTGGAAAAATATCGAAAATATCGAGTGTTGCTAATATCGATATTTTTGCAGCTCTAGTTTTTATCGCAATAAATTCTTCGCAATGAATTCTTCGTTCGTTCAGGCGGTCTAAACGCACGGTTACGCAAGCGTATTTTCCTTTATTGTTGTTTGCATGCAAACGCAAATACGCAGACACGCGTAAATAAAAGTAGCCCTTGGACGTGTTTTTTTAGCCTCGTATTTTGAAGCCGTCTACAGTTGCCAACTTCGTGTTAAGTGTTCTGTCAGTTAGACCCATTTTACATTGATCAAGACTTGAAATCAATTCTGTGAGCTTGTTGGCAATTCGCCGCACATCGGAAGCGACGGAAGGGAAAAAGAACATTGAAGCTGTACCGTCAATTTTTTCGTGTTCTTTATGTTATTTTCGCGTTGTTGGCTGTGCTCTTTATTTTATTTTTCGCATATCAACGTGCGTTTGTTATGCTGCAGCTATAAATTTATGCTAGCATTTATTTAGCATTTTTTTTGGTATTGTTATTATTTTATGTTTAACAATTCATTATTTGTTGTTTTTAAGCCACAACAATTGTTTTATTTGCTTCTATTTGCTGTTTTTATTTCATAGAAAGCAAACAAAAAAGAAATAAACTTGAATTCAAGTCTTGAACAATGTAAAAGGTTTCATCAAGTTCAAAGGAAAACGTCAAAAAAACTTACTTTCAAGTCTTGATCAGTGTAAAAGGGGTCATAGAAAATAAGACAGTGGTGCCACTGCAAAATATGCAAACTTCACAAATTTTGTTTGACACTAAAAAATATTTTTTTATTATTTTGAATGGTGGAGTGGGTTTAAGGATAGGACCTCAACTCCGCATAAAATTTATTAAGAAATAGGAGTGAATATATCTCCTGAACTCAATGTTTTGCTTTGAATTCGTTATATATCAGATACTGTTACAATCCTCACAGGTAATAAAAGTTCTCTTTCACAGAGTTGTTTTACGTAGTGGCAACACTAACGATAAGCGTCACAGCGTTGCATAATAATTGAATACTGAGGTGCTCACAGTTTCAGAAATAACAAATGCTACAAATTCGCTTTGTTAATATACGCTTAAACTGTGAATAGTCCAATTGTAATCTACCAACTTTTCCATACAAGTTGGAGATTTACAAAGCTTACGATTTTAACAAAATCGAATGCAAAATCTCATCAATTTCAATGCCGCATCCCTGAAATTGCTTGCAACACTATTCAGTTCGGGTCAAAATAGGAATTTTAACAACTGAATGATTGATTTTTGGAGAAAAATTAGCTTTTTAATAAAAACACAACTGAATAATTGAAACCCGTTCAAATTAGTTTCTCAAAATCACAAGATTTTGAGCAGATGGAAACATGGTATTACAAAAAAGTGGAAGGATAAAATATTGTGAGAACAATCTTACAGCCGGTTTGTTCGTGGAGGTTTATATATAAAACTTATTCTGTCACGGTGAACTCGGTAGAACTCGTTATATATCAAATTGAAAAAAAAAAACAAATTGGCCATTTCAGCCCTTGAAAGGAATTTGACCTAGCTTCTAATGATAAATTGTGTTGTGTGTGTATTAAATGTTTGCACACAATTGACCGAGAACTGGACCTACATGTTTTGTGCCGACTCTGAACGGCTAAAGTTCATGTTCTCAAGAAGCTTTACATGGCATTATTTACTCTCTGAGGTTTGCCATTGTCTGCAGAGAGGTGGTGACCGATCAGAAAAATTTTTTATTGAAAAAACTTTTCGCCGCGGCTGGGGATCGAACCCGGGCTCCGAGCATGCTGAGCCACACACTTAACCTGCATGCCACGGTCACCACTATATCAATATATCAAATTGAAACTAGCTTTAAACCTCGTTATAAATAAAAATTCAGTTGCGCTAAAACGCCATAAAATGTGTTTTAAATTTGTAACGAAATTTATAGCCTGGTTATGAACTAAACGTTAGTTTTATAAAAACGCTACAAAATGTATACATATTTGATGCTTTGACTTTTTCACCATATAATAAAAGCATTTCATTTCATTTAATAAAAAATTGAAAAAATATAACGTGTTATAAAGAAGTTTTATTTCATATCTGATTTTCGTTATAACGAGTTATAAGCAAATTTATAACTCTGTGAACAAACTGGCCGTTAGTTGTTGTTTTTTGATAATACTATGTTCACACTGGAAGCTAAATGCGCATTTAAAGCTTAATTCGCATTTATTTCATTAATGCTTCTCTAAATGCGCATTTACCCATAGAAAATTCTGTCCAGTTAATTCGCTTAAATGCTACTTCTAATGAGCATTTAGCAGTTTGCTACCCTGATTCGATATTCGAAAAACTGCTACTCGCTACTTTTTGCTCATCTCTGACTTGAACTCGTTTCATTAGTTGTCAATTTTGTTTACTGTCAGATTTTTTTGCATAGGCTGTGTGCCAATCGGAAACTTTTGACTCGGATTGATACTCAGGGTATAAATTTTTAAAATTTAATTAAAAGAAAATTAAAGAAAAAAGCATGTCTTTGTTGCATTGAAGTTTGGAAAAATTAAGAGGAGGGTTGTGTAAAATATATTATCTACATTATTTTGACTTTTTTTTTCTGAAAAAATAGTATTGCTTGATGATTTTTCTGGATGCTGTTAATATTCAGAATATATTAATTTTTCATTAAAGCAATGTGCGGGCGGTGGTAAAGTGCTCAAAATGTTATGTAAATAAGGATTTATAAATGTTATTATAGAGTATAAATATACAGTATTTTGGATTTTGAAAATTTTACCTTCAGGTAAATTGCACACAAATGGGGAAATAAAATAAGAGCGACACATTATTAAACAAAGAGCCGCACATGTCTATTGATGGTTTAAAGTATTTTTCCAGCAGGTCTTTTCTCCAATATAATTTTTTTTAAATTAGTCCTATTTTGTTATTCGGTTTAAGCAATTCTGTCCAAAAATAAATGACAATAACATTTTTAAATTTTTGATGCAGATTGAACGAACTTTTTCAGGCCTATAACTTGAGACAGTTTATTTGCTTACAACTATTATACTTGTTAATATATACATATACGGAAAACATGATTTTTGGAGGTTTTTGCAAAATGGTTTAGCTTACTGACGGATTTCGGTATAGCCAAAATATTTTGGGAATCACCGTAAAATACATCAACGTTAATTTTAGAATGGGTACAACTGGAACTTTTTTTCAAAGCACGTGTTCAAATTTTGTATGGTTTACTAAAAATTTGCAACGTCGGGTGTTGCAAGGTCAAGACTAACTGAGATTTTTTTGGAGTGCGTGTTAAGTTTTAAGGTTTTTAGGTTCAGTGGAGTAAATTTTAGCACTGCAACTGATTTTTTTTTTCATTAGTATATTTTATAAATAGAATAAAATTATATCAAAAACATGTTGAATGAAAATAATTATGAATAAATCGATGGTTAAGTACACTAAACTGATAAGTGAACAATTTTACATGTGCAGAAACGTCAATTTTGTTTTTACATTTCAATACATTTCAGTACAAAATACTAATTTGAACTACATATGTATTGAGCAGCATTCATTGGTTATGCATTTTCAACAAATTAATACAATATATATATATTGACGACGGCCTATTTTTTTCAAAGACCAAATGGTTTTTTGTTTAATTTTTATACATGTTTACACAACTATTGCTTTAAAAATCTTATTTTACGCAAAGCAACAGTATTTATTAAACATATATAATTTTGAATAAAAAAAGTATTAGAAAACGCAGCAGTTAACTTTTCATGCTTTATTGGGCACAGTAAAAATGACAATTCAATTTCAATAGACAGAAAATTTGGTTGAATTTTCGAACTTCTAATGCGCATTTAGAAATCAGTGTGAACGTACTATAACGCTGCAAAAAAATACGAATGTTCTGAAAATATCCTAAGAAGCCCTGTATACTTATTGAACACATCGCAAAATACAAACTTCAAAAGTTGACTTAATTTTTATTTACTAGCCACACGTGTAGTTGAATTGTTTTTGAATCAAATAGAAATGGGTGATAAATTAAGATTTAACGATGATGACCATGGAGGATTTTATGAACCCACCGATTCAGAGGACAACTACAGCGAGGAGGAAAAGGAATTGCTGCAAAAGGTACGGCAAGGAAACCAACGCAAGCAGGATCCCAAACAGGAGATGTTCGCGTTCGATGAAAGTGACGATGAAGACGATGATGATGATGATGAGGATGGTGAGGAAGATGATGATGATATTGGTAAGATGATGGCCGACAGTGATATTGAGGGAGCAGAAGATGATGACGATGATATACCTGACAGAAGAGCGTGGGGTTCGAAATCACGCAACTTTTACAACACTGACTTTGTGGACCCTGATTACAGCTCATACACTGAAAAAGAGCGTGAACTGGCTCTAGCTGAAGAGGAGGAAGCTATAGCTATACAAAAACGACTAGCATCGGAAATGAAAGAAGAGCATTTTATGTTTGACATGTTCGCAGCAAGTTCCTTAAATAAGGATGGAAATACAGATAGTGACGAAGATGATGATCTGCCTGAGCGAATAAAAATCACTAAGTCAAAAGAAGTTGCAGGTACTGGAGGCACAAAACTAATGGCTCTTGGTGGTTTGTCCAAAAGGGAGCAACTAGAATTGTTTGATAAGGATTCACCGGAATTTTTTGGTTTGGCTCAAGATTTGCAAATGGGATTAAATGAATGCGGCACATTGCTTACACCAGTCATTAACTATGCAAAGACACATAAGTTGCCAAATATTCCGGCTTTGGAATTCGCGGAAGTCATGAACACCTTACTGACAACCTACTGCAGCAACATAAATTTTTATCTTATGCTAAAGGCGAATCGTATCTCAATCAAGACACATCCTATAACTAACAGGCTTTTACAATTAAAAGATATGCACGAACGGCTAAGTGACAGGTATGAAAACATAATCAAGCCACAGTTGGAAGCTTTGCTGGAGCGCATTGAGGACGGAGATGTTTTCGAAGTTCTAGTTCCGGAGCAGACTGCAAAAAAAGCGACGTCTAGCAAACACATCAAGTCTTCGAATCCATCAAAAGGTGTTATTCCACCAGGTGATGATTTGAAATTACAAGTATCATCAGATGATGCCAATACAGAAGATGACGAAAATGCAAAGGCTGAACTTGCTAATGAGGAAGACGAACGCCGTGGCATTACTTATCAAATTTCCAAAAATAAAGGTCTTATGCCGCATCGCAAAAAGGAGTTGCGTAATCCACGGGTTAAGCACCGCAGCAAATTCCGGAAAGCACTCATACGACGTAAGGGAGCCGTTCGCACAGTCCGCACAGAAACCAAACGTTATGGCGGCGAAGTATCTGGCATTAAGGCAACAGTCAGCAAGAGTGTTAAATTTAAATAAACGTTGGATGTCCAATATTGAAGATGATATGTTAGTAATAAAACTTTTTTGCGCACTAAATAATTCAAATACGATGGTTTAATATTTTTTTGAAAAAATACAATTTCAGATTTAATTTCAGAACTATTATGTAGCACAAATATTTTGCAAATTTTCTTTACATTAGTTAAAACATAAATCGATCAAACAATTTAAATTGTTAACAATAGGAATATTTGTTGAATTGTTTTCATTATTAATAATGTTTGAATATAATTCGCACAGAAAAAAACTTTTAAATAATATTAGGTTTTTGGAGTAATTTCCGAAAATCTTCATTTGTTTTTGCTATTGCAGTTCCGTTTGAGGTTTGAGTTGAAGTGGGCACTAAATTTTTACGCACTACATTTGGTATAAGTGACATGCGCGGTTTTTGATCAAACACTTTTGCACGTCTTGGGTTCATTCCGAGTAATTTCGTAGGGTTAATTGCTGGACCGGTGTTTGGCTTTGGCGGAGGAGCAGAAATCGCCACAGTAATCTATCAATTAAAATTATTCAGTTATAATAAAGAAATATTTCACTTAATTTAATTTACAATGTGATCACTTAGTTCCATTTGGTCAGTTGCTAGAACAGCTTTGCCAGCTGCGTGCTCTTCTTCATATTCTATGTAAGCGATGTTTTTGAATTTGCCACTTCTACGATTTAATTTTGGTAAAGATAAGCAACACGTATAAAAAAGTAAATAAATAAGATCTTACTTGTGGTACACCAAACGTACGTCTTTCAGTTTTCCAAAGGCAGAGTAAATTTCTTCCAGCTGCTCCTTGTTTGTGTCCGGGGAAAGACCCTTTAAAAATATTTTTTTCGGTTCTACGCTATCTGTAAAATTTATTAAATTAAACATAAATGTATATTTACAAAATTAATTTAAGGTTTATATTCCTATTACCGGAGTATTTGAATTTTTGTCGTTTTTCTTTATCGCGTAGTACGCTGGATACAAAAATTGGTCGACCATTTAGAGAACGTCTGTCCAACGCAAGAGCCTTTTCCACCTCCGCCTAGAATTTGACAATTAAGGGAAAACATTTAAACAATAAGTAAAAAAGAATTCTACCTACCGCACTACCTAGCTCCAAATAACCGAAACCACGGCTCCTGCCATTTGAAGATCGTATTAGATCAATGTTGATAATATTTAATTCCGGTAAACCGGTGCGTATTTCATCTTCATTTAAACTGCAAACAAAATAAATACAACTACAGGCAACCAGAACTAAATATTTACTTCAGTTTTTTAAACGTACTTATAATCCAGGTTGCTCAGGAATATGCGCAAATGATCTTTGGTCAAATCGATGTCCTGGTTTTCATGCTCTTTAAAAGTAGCATCTTTTTCTTGATGTTTATGCTGTGATGAAGTTGATGTTGTTGCACGGTGATCTTGTCTTAGAGATTTAACAGATTTTTCCATAGATTTCGATTTCTTTTCATACACCACTTCTGGCACTGAACTCGACTTGCGCTTTATGCCTTTGCCTTGTCCAAGTTTACCAGATTGCAAGCTGTGCGTATTTTTTTTAAATTGATGGATTAATTCTTCACATTCCTTTGTACATAGGAGAAGAGTTGTCATCGTTCCATTACAACGTTCAAAGCGTGTCCAGGCCGAAGCAATTACAATAGGATTGTCTAGTCCTGGTATATGCAGTGCCTTTCGAAAAAGTCTGCAATAAATGATGAGGATTTTGTAAGTATATCGATTTAAATTCAATTAATGAGTATGAATTACTTTCTTGACGATTCCAAGTCCCGTCGCATTTCCATTTGAATGAATTCTATCCATAAACCTGATTTAATGGCATTATCGGAGCTTTCTAATAAAATAGGTTAAATATATATATATATATTTTATGATTAATTTTAATTATTGAATATTATTGAAATTAATGAGTTCAGTCAACAAAAAAACTAATATAGCCCAAAATCAGACATTTTTTATCCTAAAAATGCAGTGTGACTAAGCAAGGTGTAAAGAAATCTTCAAATTGAGTTATATAAACATTAATTATAGTTAGTTTACTATCACTAACCTGTCAGCTTGCAGCAGACAGGTTTTAAAATCAGTTTTTTTATTTACCCATTACTGTTGTCCACAGCTCTTTGCCTCTTTTTGCATCTTGCAATGGTCCGTATTCAAGTCTACCCCAAAATTGTAAAATTTCACAGTTACAATCAGCCAAAACACCCCATTGTTGACCCAATATTGTCCAACATAAGTTGAAATTTTTGCGCAAAATATCACACTAAAAAATAAATATTGTAATCTACAATAATTACAATGGAAAGTCCACACGAACCTCTCCCTCATTCTCCCAATCTGTATGTCTACGCAAATAAGTCAAGTATTCCAGCCAAATAGCGACCGCTGGCTCAGCTGTCTGAAAACCAGCAGACAGCGAACTTTCTAAAACTTCCTGTATTTCTTCTCTAGTTTTTTCAAGTTTTTCCAAGAGTTGAATACGTTTTATATAAAGTTTCTCTGACCAAGTGCAATTTCGCAAGGCTCGGTTATTAACCTCCACAGCTTTTTGTTGAAAAACAGGTAAGCCTTGCAACTCTGCGGGCCGCCCAAATTCATCACGATAGTCAATAAAGTCAATATACGTCAACCAGCAGTCAGCACTGAGACAGCAATCGGCCACCATCCGTTCGTACACTGTCTGAAGAACATTTTCATCGAGAAACTTATCCGATTCTTTAATGTATTTAAGATACACTTCAGAGCGTTCGCGATATTTGTTCTTCTCTAATGCATCAAGTTGTTCTTCGAATGGCATGATTTTTTGCAAGTGTTCTTTGCACTTAAAATAATTCTTATCCAACAGTTCCCAGTTCACTTCGCATGCTATTTGGTTCTTATTTTTTTCGTAGAATACTTTAAATTCGATGTAACTCTCTTCCATATTGTGCAGCGGATATTTCAGTTCCTTCAAGAAACTTTGTATGTAAGCATTTTGCTTTTCCTCCGCACTGTAATTTACAAATGATTTCAATCAATCAATAGCATAATCAAAACTACCTGAATGTTGGGTGTGAAGCGATATATTGTCGATATTGCCTGAAGAATTCATGACCTTTCATGCAGTGTATACCAAATGTACCCAATATTTCATTCCATATTTCTTCGGGATGTGTGGTACGAGTGGCTAGTGCAGCAAACTGTGTAGCTACCTCTTCAGCTACAAATACACAAATATTATTCCCAAAAGAAAAGCAACACTTCCCAGAAATTATAACTTACAGTAATAATCACGCAACGCACGTCTAAACAAGTATTCAACATTTTCTACTTCCTTAGTGGACAAAGCAACACTTGCTTCAATATTTAAATATTTGAGCCAAAGTTCTGACGCCAATGGATAGACGTTAGCAAACAGACTGTATGCCTTGCGTATATAGTCCAAGTCACCGGTAGCGCTGTAAAAAATATATATAAACTTTTCCCAAGAACCACTTTTCATTACTTTGTCGAAACTTACTGTGACAATTCACATAAACGCAAATATTTATCGTAAGCATATTTTTGCTTTTCCAACTCTTGTGCAATCGTTGTGTATTCAGCCAAAATTTTGTCTACCTCATCTAGATCATCCTCATCTTCATCATCATCGTCATCATTCACTTCATCTACAGCAACTACATCATTGCTCTCGCTTATGGCATCAACAGAGTCGTCA
This sequence comes from Tetanocera ferruginea, assembly GCA_958299015.1. Lineage (NCBI taxonomy): Eukaryota > Metazoa > Arthropoda > Insecta > Diptera > Sciomyzidae > Tetanocera > Tetanocera ferruginea. Next base: position 3,261,618 of record OY282643.1, on the reverse strand, counting down.
TATTCCATTTTTGTAGCTTTTGTTTTAAGTGAATCAGCGTTTACTTTCAATCCAGACCCTGATTCACTTTTCGGTACGGACCGAATTTTTGCAGCTGCCTCAATCTCATCGTCAGATTTTAGCAGCGCTTCTTCCTGCTTATTAGAAAATTTACAAAAAAAGTTTAGTTCAAGTTGATCTACTGGTTAAACATTTCTTTCTCACTTCAGCTTCATCGATGTCTTCTTCGAAGTGTGGCGGGTTAATACTGGACATACTGGAATGTACCTTGCTTGTTTCCTTTATGATATTTTTATGTTGTTAAACAATTATTTAATTAATATCAAAATTTGGCAAACTTAAGCGAAATGTACCCTATAAAATTTGCAAACGACGCATGTCAACGTTGGTAAAATGTCAAATTTTGGTATGTATCAGGGAGGTTCAGATGGTTATTACTGTCTTGTGGACTAGTATTAAATATTGTGTTAAATATCGCAAAAACATCAATATGATATAAGTAGTGTCCGACCGAATATTCGGTTTCGGTTTCGGTTTCGGCCAGTTTCGGCCCTTTTAATCAGTTTCGGCTATTCGGCATCAATATGGCCGAAACCGAAACCGAAACCGAATATTTGATCGGACACTACTAATTCGGTTTTTACATATATTTCAATGGTAGATGTGAGTTCGCTTTCATCAAAATTTTTAATGGTGTTAAGTAGAACAAAACTGTGAAATTCAGTCATTTGATTGACAGTGTGAGTTGAGTCCAGCACAAAACGATAAATGTAGTTTTTTTAGATTCTAATATTAAGTTATTTAACTTTAAATACTAAAAAGTTCCTTAACGTGGTATTAAAATGATCGCCATATTTATTATTTTAAAGTTGAACATTAATATTCAAACGGTCATAAATTCATAAAAATATCTTGAAATAGATTTAAAGTGCTCAATAGTCAAAAAGCTTTTTAGAGATAAAATGTTTTTTTAAAATTTTGTTATTCATAAAAATATTGTCTCAGCTTATTTGTTAAAATAGGAACACTCTCAATTTGAAATGGGAACAGTGTCAAGAATGGTTCGTGAATTTGATAAATTCAATAATTTTTTGTTTATTTGTCACAATTTTATCAATACTTTGACATGCAAACAGTCAAAAAATTGTTTAATCTATGTTCTTCTGTGAAAAAATGGTCACTTATAATTTTTATTTATAATATTTTGAAATGTTTTGCCATGTTTTCATATTTTTTGAAACAGTTTGAAGTATTTTTGACAATATTTGTGCTCACATTAGAGTAAAAATTTTAAAAAGGCTTTATCAAGGGTTTATTGAAGGTTACTCATTTAAGAAGCCTTTATAAGAGATTTTTGTCGTTATTGGACGTTTATGGATACTGTTTTTGAAATTTTTTTTTGTAAAGTCTTTATAAGAGGTTCGTAAATTTTTATGAATAAAGGCAAAAGAATATTTATCGAATGTATACGTTATTATAATCTGTTTCAATTGTTATGTTTTTGAAAGCTTTTAACTAAAAAATTAAAAAAAATAAATTGTTTTTAAAACAATTTTCATGTAGACATTCAGTTTCGGTTTCGGTTTCGGTTTCGGCCGAATATTACAAAAATGGCCGAAATTCGGTTTCGGTTTCGGTTTCGGCCAAAATTTTGGTTTCGGTCGGACACTAGATATAAGTAAGCGAAATTATAATTTTGTATAATAATATATAATTATTGATGCATTTATTTATATATTTACTTGTTATTTTTATTTTTAATTTTATGAGATTTTACGACCTTTTATATTAATATTTCACTAATTTTCAAGGATGTTTTATTATTAAGTTGTTTATACTTAAGTTATTAAGTAATATAATATTAATATTTAAAAATATAGACCCAGACCCGATGAAAATAGTTCAAATATTATTTTTAATATTAGCGGTATTCACGATCTGGAGCTTTTGTAGTATTTTTAGTAAATTAAAAAGAATTTCCTATATATGAATATCCTATATATGTATTTGTGAAATACACAAATACTATGCAAAATTTACTTTATTTACTTTATTTACTTTATTTACTTTATTTACTTTATTTAATAGGGTTCCACCATTGTAAATTTAGTATTTATAGTATTTGGAAAATGTATATATTTTGTATTAGTTTATAATTCATAAAAAACATATTTTTCAAGAATTATATTTAGAGCTTGATGCCAAATAATTTGTGAAGCCAAACAGGTTGCTATAACAACAATGTTCTTTGCAGAACAAATCGAGCAGTAGACCATGGTTTCGTCGGACGCTACTCCGACTCATCAGTAGTCTCTGTGGTTTATACAGTCCACTAACTTTGATAAGCTAATAAGCTCAACTGCAGTAAAACCAAAACGGAACTGCCTAAAAAGCTTTTCACTTGTTCAAGTAGTGTTTTTCTACTCTTTTGCTAGTTGCAAAATTTCACTACATTTATTCTGCAAAGATTTTATTGTTGCTCTTTTTGTTTACTTTTTTATCACGTGTCCATCTAGGTTCCAACATTTTGTTGGTATTTAACCATAGAAGGCGTGAAAAAGGTTTTTTGAAAGCAGATGTTTATTATATGCGCAAGATTATAATTTGTCAACATGTTTTCGTAGGTTATGCTCGCACCAACCATGGTTTAGTCTGCTCGGTTTGTTCTGCAAAGAATATTGTTGTGGTAGCAACCTGTTTGGCTTCACAAATTATTTAGCATCAAGCTATAAATATAATTCTTGAAAAATATGTATTTTCAGAATTATAAACTTATATAAACAATTAAAATGCAACAATTTTTTAAGTCATATATATATTTTGTTTGTGTACAAATGTCAAATTTACTACAAATACCACTAAACTTATCAAAAATACAGAATACAAGATCATATACTCCAGATCGTGAATAGCGCTATAATTTTTTATTAAAAAAAGCTGTTTTGGAAACAAATAAAATTTAACTGCTTTTTTAGTTTATTTAAAAAACTTCCATTGAACGCAAACTTAAGTAATTTTACGTTATGATTTGCTAACCAATTGCATACATTTTTTCACTGCACAACACAACACAATAATGTAGTTCTCTATAACTGTATTTAAAGAAAATAAATGACAATCGTACACTGAGGGAAATATGTGTTAAAATTAAATGAAATTGTGTTCATTTTAAACGAATTTGTTTTTGAAATAGAGCTTGAAACAAATTCATTTAAATTAAACACAACTGTTCTTAAAGTTAAATTTAAAACAAGAGTTTTTGTTTTTAAAACAATGTTTTTAAATAAGAAAACAAATTTAAAACAAAAATTTTTAAATTTAAAACAAATGTTTTAAAGCATAATTTTTTCGATGCCATTTTTTAATTTTTTCCGAGTTTTTGATGACAGATTCGTAATCAGCGACCCTTGGGACCCTCCGAATACCGAATCTCAACTCCTTTCAATGAAGTTTGCATTTTAAATATTTCAATATTGAAAAACTGAATTAGTTTTTATTTTATTTTATGTTCGATATTTTTCAAACCAATGAAAATTCAAAATTCAAAAAATGTCAAAGAAAGTTTCAAAGAAATAATGAATGAAAAAAAGTTGAAAGGAGTGTATAGTTGAAATTTAAACACAATTGTATTAAATTTTGTTTTGTAGAAACGCAAAGGCGTTAAATTTATATTTTAAAAATTTTTGTTTAATTTTAAAGAATGTTTTTTTTCACAGTGTATATATAAAAAAGTTTGAAAAATTTCTTCAAGTTAAATTTTTTCCTTCATACAAAACAAATACATATTTTAAAGAGTTGTCGTATAAATGTTTCCGTCAAAGCTCATTTTGTTTTTGTGTATACGCTGGAACTAGTTATATGATTGACTTACACCAACAATTTTCTGTAACTATATTAAAAACTATTTTTCTTTCTCATCTTAAGTTAAAGGACTAGGTTCAGAAAATTACAGAAAAACTATTAAGAGATGATAAGAGTTACGATAAGAGTTTCTTTTATAAATTTTTCTTTTTCTTTTATAAATAATTCGAGTAACTAAAAATATAATATCTCTGATTAAAAATCTCTTCAAATAAAATGCATTAAAATTTCTTACAGTCAAGTACTTTTATTTAAAATAATACACAAAAAACATAAAAACACATACATTTTTGTTAAACAAATACATCACAGATGCATTTTACAAAATTACAAAAATACAAAACAAAATATTAGTTTATCTCTTAAACACAAATTAAAACTCTTATAATAATTTTAGGCCAATTTTGCTATTCTATTTGCGAGTTTAACATCATCAGCTCCAGAAAAACTAGAAATCTTCTTGCTGTTTCTAATGAACACGAATGTTGGCATTGATGAGACCCTGTAGTACCTGGAGATTTCATCAAATTTGTCGACATTCACCTTTAACATAACCACTTGGCCGGTATATTTTTTTGAAAGTGATTTTACCACGGGCTCCATATCCTTGCATGGACCACACCAGGTGGCATAAAAGTCGACAACGACCAGTTTACTGCCAGCAGAAATAAGTTTTTTGTCAAAGTCAGCATAACTTTTCACTGTATAAACCATTTTGTTGATTAAGTTGACGACGTCTTCCTTAAGAGTGACCTTTTAATATTTTAAAGACCGAACTTTGTCTATATTGAAAACAAGAAGAAATCACGTTGTCACCTTGAAAACTTATTCGAATATGATCGAGATTAAAATACAGAGTTGGACCTAAACCACGATATGCTAAGATAATAACGGCTTTATTCAAGAACCGTTTCCAGTGCCGCCAACTACAACGCAATGTGTAAAAATGAGAAAAAAATCGATATTTTGCGATAAATATTTTATCTAATTTTGTATACACTCTCACAAAATTATTGTTCCAATTCATTAATTACAAATATTAACAAACTTCATTCATTAATTACAATTGCCTCGAAGAAATGTTATTTTAATTTTTAATTTTACGTTTTTTATTATAAAATCGAAAATATTTATTGGGCAACTTTTGAATAATTATTAATTTTTATTCTTGTATACAACAATTCAAATTGAAATGAAGTATTGAAATCGAAAAGATAATTTAAAGCGGTTAAAATAGTTAATTTATTGTTTTGATTTTAATTTTTTGAAATATATAAATTATTGTCATTTAATTGTTTTTGAAATTTGTTTTAGTCATTTTAACATTAAAAAATTCCTCTTATATTTTTCCTCTTAATCTTTATATTCTTAATCTTTATAATCTTTATAATAATCTTATAATCTTTTATATTTTTAATCTTTATAATTTAATTTCGAAAAATTAATACTTTCAATTCATTTATGTCACTTAACCCATTTTAGTCAGCTGGTCGATTTTTCGACCACTAACGTTAAAATGAATTTATGGAAAAAATATTAAAAAATATAACATGTTCATGTAAAATGGAAAATTTGGAAATTTATATATATATTCTGAATTTCCATTTAACCAAATTAAGTCTTTGCAGAAAGAATTTGAAAATATTTTTAATATTTTTTTCAGAAATTAGTTTTAAAGTTAGTGGTCGGGAAATCTACCAGCGGACTAAAATGGGTTAAGGCCCAGTTTCAATTTTTGGGTTAAAAAAGCGGATGTATTTGAAGGACTGTATTTCTGTTGTTTTATTAAGTATCAAAATAATGTTTTTTATATTTTTAAGTAACTCTTTAATCAACATGTTTTTGTTTTTGCATCAATAGTTATGGTTACACAGCGCCTAAAAGTGGAGGTCGCGAACATGAGGTCTCTTGCGGCTTGCACGATCTCCTCATACATATTGACATATTGTTAATATTAACTTTTTTACTTAAACAACAAACTCGATTAATTGTCTGTTTACTTACTTACATAGGTGGCCATGACAACCCGTTGTCGGGTTACGGTCGACTTCATCAGCTCTCGCCAGGCGTGTCTGCTTCGAAGAGGACAGAATAAAAATGAAATCAACTGTTCTAAATATAAAATCGCAAAATAACGAAATTTTAAGAAAATTGCTTTACACCGACCAGCTGTTGAAACTTAAACACCTAGAAAGAAAAATAGACCAAATTCAAGATAATATAGTAGCAGCAAAAAATAACATAGTCCACCCAAGTATATTGACTTCGTCAGAAATAGAAACATTTAATATAGATTTTTATAAACTGAAACTTCTCAAGGTAGGAATAATGGACTATAAAGACAATAGTATTATTATTGCTATACAGATACCACAATCATTTATAAGGACAGACCTTAACATAATAACACCAATTCCGAATTCGAAGTTCATGCAAATAATTCAAAATCAAGAATTCGTTATAAATTACAATAATCAAACATTTACTTTCGAAGAAAATGTAACGCTAAAACATTTAAAGAAAAGTAAAAATTGTATTTTAACAAATAATTGCGAATATAAATTTAATAACAAAACAGACACACAACTATTGGACGAACAAACAATACTAGTAACGAATGCATACAACCTCGAAATAATACAAAATTGCGATAATAGAAACATTACTCTTACAAAAAATAATTTAGTAACATTTAGTAACTGTAAAATACAAATGGGGGAGGAAAACTACGAAAACCACATAGAAATAATCCAAGACAGATACTTTTACTCGAATGAAAATACAATTAATAAGACAGAAATAGCACCCATTCACTTCAACAATATCATTACAGAACATTATAATAATATAAGAAAAATCGAAGAACTAAATTATCATAAGAACATCTCTTATGGAATAAATGTAACATTAGTTTTAATTATACTTGCTGCAATATTTATGTTAATAATGTTTATGAAAAATAAAGTTAAATTTGTAAACAAACAAAAATTTATAACTAATGAGATCCAGGAGAATCTCAGATCAAATGGGGGAGGAGTTACAAACGAGGCAATTAATATTAAATTACAAGAAATTGTTTCAAAATATGGAAACAATAAAAATTGAATATTTATTGCCTCATTGCAACAACCCAAATCATTTAACACTTAAATTCAAATTCATTAATTGCCAAACATATTTGTCAATTCAAAATATGCAGCTAAGCAACTCCAAATATCATGTTACTCTTTTTTTAACTGCACCAACAAACACAGAGACCCACTTAAGTGTTTTGTAACTTCATAAACATTTTGTAATCTTCGTTGTACTGCAACGAAGAAAGAAGAAAAGAAGAAATTCTCATACATTGATATGTTTGTATTGATAAACTATTGGTATATTTTAAGTAACATTTATTCTGTTAGTTGTAAGAAAGTTTAGTTTTAGTTTTGATCTGAATAAAAGAAGTTGTGTTTTAAAAACATAAAGTGTCTTTTATTAAAAAGGACTTTATAACTCGCGCGCCGTCTCCAATCTCTTTCACCAAGCGTGGTTCGGGTGCTTCCTCGGCCTGGTCAATCCATCGGAGGCATGGTTTTCCACCTCGTTATCGACCCTCGGCTTTCGCCTCAAGCACCTTTTTCGCTGGAGCTTCTTCATCCATACGAAAGACATGACCCAGCAAACGTAGTCGCTAAATTGGTATACGCTGGACTAAGTCAATGTCGTCATAGAGCTTGTACAGTTCGTGGTTCATTCGAATGCGATAGTCGTCGCTTCGTCAGGAACAAGACCAAAGATTTTGCGAAGAACTTTCCTCTCGAACACCCCAAGAGTGGCTGCATCTGTTTGCGATGCCACCCATGCCTCAGCGCTATAGAGAAGTACAGGTATGATGAGCGTCTTGTAGAGTGTTAGTTTTGTCGATCGAAAGAGGGCTAATTGCTTACTCGGCCCGTCCCGATAGCCCGATAGCGGCGAAAGAATCGGTTACATCTCTCTTGGTTCTGCCGATAATATCGATATCATCAGCATACGCAAGGAGCTGGACACCTTTGTAGAAAATGGTACCATTTCTATGTACATCTGCCTTTCGTAGGATCCCCTCCATGATGAAATTGAAGAGATCGCATGATAGCGGGTCGCCTTGTCTAAAACTTCGTGCAGTATTAAAGGTTTCGGAGTGGTCATTTCCTACCTTGACGGAGCTGAATGTGTTGCTAAACGTCACCTTGCAGAGCCTTATAACTTTACAGATATACCGATCTCAGACATTGTTGCATACAGACACTCCCGAATCAGGCTATTGAACGCAGCTTTGTAATCAACAAAGAGATGATTGGTGTCGATTTGGTTTTCGTGGGTTTTCTCCATGATTTGGCGTAGTGTAGAAATCTGGTCTATGGTGGACTTGCCAGGAGGAACACCACACTGATAAGGTCCAATCAGTGTTTTGGTATGCGGCTTCAATCTTTTACACAATACGCTCGAAAGAACCTTGTATGCGATGGAAATAAGACTGATACCTGGGTAGTTGCAAAATTCAGTCTATTTGTAAATTTTAAATTGCTCGACAAGTTATGTAGAATTCCAAACATTAAATTAAAAAACATAAAATTAATATTAATTTCAAGCAATTTTTTTGTGTTCCAATAAATTAATATTAATAAAATTTGTTTTTTTTAAATCAAATTTTCATATAAAATATATACAAAAATCATTAAATTTGTATGGAAACCTCCATACGGTCGGGTCGGAGGAGATGGGTTCCAAGGCAAAAAATGTTCCTCTTGAAAAATTAATGGGGGTCAGTCATATTGATTTCATTAACAGTAGGGGGTTAGGGTTCCGCCTCCCCTGTAGCTCGAAAACCTAGGGTGACCCGAAAATTCTAACTTCAGATTCGGATTCAACGAACCCAGAACCTTAAGAAACTTTTGGGAAACCCCTTGGGATTTCTTGAGTGTTGTACCGTGTTTTGACATTATCGGCAGTTACGAAAAGAGAGCACAACCAGCGCTGCAGCAAATTTGTTGTACATATTATATATTCTTAAGATATTTTCTAAAAAAATAAAATAAAAAAAAAAAATTCCGAAAATCATTAAAAAAAATTTTAACTGGGACCTAAATTGCTTTAATGTTAGTGTTATTTTCATATTAAAACCCTGCAAACATTTTATGAGTCTCTCCAAAAAAATTACTAACAAGAGTTTATGTGTGTTTTATTATGACTCATTAAAAAAGTCTATAATATGACTGTTTAATGATTGCTCAAAAATAAGACTCATAATAGAGTCATTATTCTTCCTGATTTAAAAGTACTCATAAAAGATATTCATTAAAGAGTCCTAAATAGGACGGTAATACCATATGTGTTCATAATAGAGACTCTTAAGAGTATTAAATGTGAGTCTTGAAACTGTAATTCGTATAAATCATATTTTGGAGCTTACGACCTACAAAAATGTACTAAATTTACAAATTAAGAGCATAAACTTCTCATTGATATGAGTCTTAAAATTGTCTTTTAAGAGTCATAATGTTTGTTGGGAAATACAAATTATTAAGAACAGTGGACGCGTATTGCAATTAGCACCATTATATGTATCACACACCTATTCTCATTTTGGTCATACTGATATTACGACGATTTCCAAAAATAGGACCAAATATCGTCCCAAATTAAGAAAAAAATATGACTCCCACATTCGCTTCTATAAAAAGCGAATAATTGAAGTGTAATTTCGTTTCTTGTTTCTTTATTTAATTTTTGATTATTTATGAATATGAAATAAATTTTAATAAAAAATCTGCTATATTTGTAGTGTTCTTATTTAATTTTTGAAATAAACTCAAAACAATTTTGGTACTTTTTCTCATTTTGGTATTCAGAGATTATATTTCATGGAGTATTATTTTAATTTATTTATTTTTTAATCGATATTGGCATCAGTTTTAAAAACTGGAACCGCTCGAATGCTACTTATTTCATAGAGCTTATTCCAAGGTGTAAAAGTTTTTGGCTCAACCATAACAAACAATAGCACTTTATTGTAACATATTTAGTTAGCATTTAAAAGCAAATTTCCAATCTATTTCCAATAGAGGAAAACATTTCTGAATAAATATTCATAACACATATTGTAATTGCTAGTTACTGACGAAGAATATACTGTATTTTTGAAATTGGAAAAAAAATATTCAATTCCATTCTCTCTTTCAATGAATTTATTTTCATATAGTCAAAAAAAAAAACTCAATTTAACTAGTTTACTTTTTCGCTTATTCTAAATTTCAGTAAACATGTCCACTACCACAAAAAATTCGACCACTGGAACTCCGAGTGCCCCAAATAATAGCGTTGCTAGTACGAGCGGTCCAACAACGGATGCAACTCCAGCACAAAATGAAGTCGAGAAAAAAGTGACCATCATAAGCAGCAAGTCGCAGTTTGATTTAAAAATCTCTGAAGCTGGTAACAAACTGGTGGTCGTGGAGTTCTACGCTCAATGGTGTGGACCATGCAAGATCATCGGAACAAAACTGGAGGAGTTGGCAGGAAAATTCGAAGATCAGGCTATGATAATTAAGCTGGATGTAGATGAGTGCGAGGATATTGCAATCGAATATAATGTCACCAGCATGCCAACTTTTATTTTTTTGCGCAATAAAAAGAAGATCAATCAATTGATTGGTAGTAATGGTGAAAAATTAATAGAAAATGTTGAGAAATTCTGCATGGAAAGTACACCGAATATGGAAACGAACGAGGCAATAAGGCCTAGTAATACCACAGTTGCGTCGACAACAAAGAAAGTTTCAACAACTGCTGCTAGAACGTCTAAATAGATATTTCAATCAAACTCATCTCACACTTGAAGTTAAATCTCTGCCAAAGACTACGCCCCAGTGACCTCACACTTTTTCTCCAAACTTTATTGCTATTAAATTGAGTAAAAAATCAAATAAAAAAAACTGCAATACTAAAATGTATTAAAGTCTTCTTTAACAGGACACAAGTCCGATCTATCTGAATATTATTATATTTCACAGGTTATTTTATGCTTATTATGGGAAAAAATTAACTTAAACGATTTGGTGACTCTTCTGTCAAATTTTATTTTAATTAATGATAAATCTGCAAAATAAGTTTAGTTCTATATACGATTCAAATCGAAAATATAATATAGCGATTGTCCAGGAATAAATTTTAAAATCATAGAAGAATTAACAGCAGAAATTTACTCAATAAAAATTAATAGTCCATGCCTTCAGAAATGTGTTTGTTTTCCCAACTCAAAATTTTTGAAAATGTTCTTTTGGTATAATGGGAGGTAATAATAGATGTAGTAGTGGCAACAACAAATGGGTTAATAAAAGTAATCATCTTTCCATTAAAACACCCACTAGCGTATTTTTTAGTCTAACTCAAGCGATTTTTAAAAATAAATATTAAAATATGTATTATATTTATATATTCGTTACTTTTTTATATTTTTTGATTATCTATATCGGTGCTTCATTAAAGGCTCTATTAAGAAGTGACATTAAATAGTTACCCTTAAGGATCATAGGGATATCCATGTCCCATGAAATTACAAGAAAACTGAAGAATTTTTTTTTATAATTGTTTTCAAATTACTTAATTGAAGCTAATTGAACTATTTGATGATCCCAAAAAACTTGTTTCATTTCTGGCAACCTTCTGGTCTTGAAGATTTAAAAATCTTAACGCAAAGATTAAGGGATTAAACCACTCTAGAGCTTTCAGCAAATTTAATGTTTTTCTTTTCGTAAAAATCACGTGGATGGGTTTCATGTACAGGAAAGATCTGCAAGAGCTCAAATTTTTAACACAGCGTGGTACCTTTCAGTGAGATTTTCATACCTACTTAAAGCTTTAAACCCGATTTTCTATAAACAACAAATTTTGTGTTGGCAGTGCCGATATTTCGAACAATTTTTATTCGATTGACTTGGAAATTTTACAGTATATTCAAAACCTCATTCTCCTCGACACTACTTACACGCATTTTTACACCGATCGATGTAAAAAACGTAAATATGCGTTCACCGGTGTGATTTTATTTTGAAAATTTAATAGTATGTAGAATTTTTCGTTAGATTTTTTTGTGATTTTTTAAAAGGCACATAATTTTTGCAAAAATCACTTTAAAAAAGTCCTACGTAGTGTCAAAACTGTTATCATACTCTATTCAATGATTGGAAAAATACAAGGCAGCCGCCGTTTTGTTAGTAGGTAGTGTAGGTACTTGTATAATAATGGCTCTTTTTATCGAATTTAAAGAAAAAACCCAAAGTTGGTTTTTTTATCCTCTAGAGTGGCTTACTTCCTCTAAGTTATCAAATTTTATTTTTTAACGCTTGAAAGATAAAAACTGAAACGCAACTCAAAATTGCAAAAAAACTAATGTGGCATGATTGACTAATAAAATGTTATCTTATAGTTTTTAGTGTGATATTTTATATGAACAAAGATATTTTTAATAATCTGTTTAGAAGCTGAAAAATTTGTGACACTGTTTTGGTCATTATCATTTACTTGATGTTAGGTCATTATCAAAAAATGTTAGTTCTTAATTATACTCTTAGAGCACATAATATCAGTTCGAAGAATATCAAACTATATTTACTGGTGCACACATGAAGAGAATTTGTCCAGAAAACAAAATTATTATTATTGGAAAGCAAGAATACAAAAATGAGCCTTTGCTGTAATTAAATATAAGTTTCATTTAAAACTTTTCTCGAAACAAGGTAACATTTTTTGTTTAAGAAAGCACCTCGTACAGTTCAAACGATGTAAACGTTATAGCTTAGCCTTCTGAGATAATGATGAATTTTGAAAAAATATGCTGTCAATTTTTTTAAAATCAGAAAATCTTAGCATAAAATATTATACGAAATTTACGCACATTTTTTCAAAACATAAAGAACATGGTTCACGTTATTCAAAACAAGGCGGACTTGGATGATAAGCTGGCGGAGGCAAACGACAAGCTGGTCGTCATTGATTTCTTTGCAAACTGGTGCGGACCCTGTAAAATTATAAGCCCCAAATTGGAAGAGTTAGCCGATATGTATTACGACAGAGCACTTGTATTAAAGGTTGACGTTGATGATTGCGAAGATATTGCTTTGGAGTATAATGTGACTAGCATGCCGACATTTGTATTCATTAAAAATAAACATATCATCGATGTGTTTGTGGGTGGTAACAGCGAGAAACTGGTCAAAAACATGGAAAAGTTTATTATAGGCCATCCGGTACAAGTGCAAATGCAGATTGGAGCAGATGAACTCAATGAGAATGAAGTAGCAATTGAATCATCACCACATCCAATGATGGAATAGATGAAATGCAATTTGAAAACTTTGTCAAGTCATGATTATTTATATTAAATAATATATGTTTAACAAATGCAACAGAAGTTAGTTTAAAATAATTTTCAGTGGATCCTTTGAGCTGAACGAGATTCATTAGTGCTTAATAAAAACACAAACTTAATTGTATTTTTTATTTTCTCTGATTTATTAGTATTATTATTTTGACTATACAAATGAAAAAGTAGAATTTTGCGTTGAACAATATTAATTGATTGTACTTATTAGCAAACAACAAGATGATCTTGTTTGATATTCGATTTAAGCCTACTTTTTGGCGAATGTTATTTTCATTGCATGCGAGGGTGTGATCTTGAAACCTTGAAGCGCTTCCTTAGCGGCATTACTCTGCAGCTCAGTGGCAAATTCTACGAATGCAATGTCATGACGATTCGGCACCAGACGCACTTCTTTGAAGCCCGGAAATTGATTGAACAACATGGACAACATCATCTCGTTCGTTTCTTCTGGCAGATTAGTAAGAAATAGAATCTGATTGGGTGGCTGCTCACTTTGCGAATTTGGATTCGTATTCTCGGCGTTAGTAGACTTCTTCTTTTTGTCCCTGTAAAGTTATAAAAATTATTATATGTCTGCTTGTATTAGCTTCACTCGTCATATACTTCTTTTCTTCAGTGTTTTGTGGCACTTTTGGTGGTTTAATCTTCTTCGGTCGCTCCTTAAACGTGCCTTTTATTTTAGCCACAATGTCACTGTCGGTCTTGGAATATGCGATGCGCATTGGTTTATCATAGAACGGAAATCCCTGCATAGTACGCAATGCATTTGAGGCACTCGATATTTCCTTAAACACGACAAAAGCTTGTCCACGCATCTTCAGTGTTTTTAACGCAACGATATCCAAGATTTGGCCGAATTGTGAAAAAATAGCATACAAAGATTTTTTCAGTTCTTCTTTTTTAATCTTCTCATTAAGATTATTTATATAAATTGTTTGATTTGGCCTCAAATCCATTTTTTATTTAATAAAATACTTATTATAATTATTTTCTTATTTTTTGCAAGAAATAAAGCGGTAGAACAAAAAATTGTATAAAAAACACCGCACTGATTTTGACGTTTATTGATTATGCATAAGTGTGTGCAAGATGGTAATTTTTACATCGACACAAACGCCTATTTTACACCATGGCCAGTAATGTAAATAGGTGATTTTCATTTTTATGTCAGACACATCTGAGTAGAAACTGATCAAACCAACCATGACGTAATTTCAGTTTGTCAATTGATATGTGTGTGTGTTCGGTTGTTTTAGGCCTTTTCCTCACGGAGCAATGGAAAAGCAATGCAATTGCAACACAATTGTTTATAAAGTTTCAAACCACTGCAATTCAAAACATAATTGCAACCTATGCTTTCAGGAGAGCAACCCATGGTGCAACGAAACATTGATTATTTTTATTGAAATAGGCATTATTTTACCTAAGGGCCCAAAAAAAATCAAGCGGCGTGGGCCCCAAAGTAAAATGTTTCCTTTTCTTTTACTATACGCGAAAAAGCAAACGGAAAAAAGATTTGGGTCCATCCGTACATTAAAAAATAACATAAACAGCAGATTTTTGAGGGCAATAAAAGAGCTGCAACAAAGTGATGCTAAATTTTTAGCATTGTACAGAATGACCAAAGAAAAAACATAACAAGTTGGTGATGTAAATTGCAGCATGCTGCGTTGCATAAAACTTATCGCAAACATATTGCCAACTAGTTTTGAAAAAGTTGCTCCATGTGAAAGTTTCGGTATAGTAGCATGGGTTAGCAACATTTGTTGCAATTGCATTACTTTTGAATTGCTCCGTGAGGAAATGGCCTTATTTGAAGCATTCAATTCATTTTTTGATGAGAACGACGGATTAGAAATGGGCTTTTGCTTTTAAGTTTATAAAAATATGCATTATGCAGAATTTGTTTGGAAGAGAATTTGTTGAAAAGAAAATTACCTAATCATTCTGTTTTACACTTGACATTCATTGCGCTCGGTTCATACTTGTAATATTTCTTATGCCTATATGTGCACCCAAAAAACTTTGTTGTATTATGCGAGCCATACACAATGCAATCCAATTGTCATTTGAGTCTTTCAATTTAATTGACTCTCGGCCACACACTATATAAACATAATTGAATAATTTTCCCTCAACTGCCAAATATTTAGAAAGAAAATTGTTCTTTTTGTGAAATATTTTATAAGAAATTAAAAAATTGCAAAAACTATCTATTGTTATAGGAATAATGAAATATATTCATGCTGGATTTTCATTAAGCACTTAGAAAATGTCTCTCTTAAGAGAGATTGAAATCAATGGAATTTTTTCTTTCTTATTTCAAATAAAATTAATTTAAAGGCAATTGTAAACAAACTCAATGCTTTTTTAAACAAATGACTACTAAAAATATGTTTGTTGATGGCTAATCGAAAGATTTGACCATACACAGCACAATCAAATTGAAAGATTTGTGAGGCAATTTATGCGAGCCATACACGATACAATCCAATTGCCAATTGGATTTCTTTCGTTCGTTCAGGCGGTCTAAACGCACAGTAAGATGGCGACCGCTCAGGGAACATGTTGTGTGAGCGGTTTATGCTACATGCCATTCAGCCGGAAAGTTGTGTAGCAGCTACGTAGCAAATTTTGTGCTGAATACACTGAAAGAAAAACTTCTTGTTGAATTATGTTGTTCTGCCAACACAGACATTCTTAATAGAACAACATTGTTTCATTTCATTATCGCAGTCGTCTTGAACACAAAATATTTATTAAGAATCAAAAATGAAGATAGAACAATATTTATGAGCATAGAACAATTTGATTTGCTAACAAGCAAACTAGTGGTAAGAAAATCTTTGAGATAAAAAATTTTACATTAAGTACTAAAGCTTTAGCTCAGTTTCCTTTTTCTGGTTTTACTCATGCGATTTTCCAAGCATACTGAAGAAGCTTCAGTGTTGTGTTCTCAATGATGAGGCTATTAAACGCAAAATCAAAGGCTTTTAATTAGTGAAATGCGTTACATAAGTGTAAAATATTTATAAATTGTCAATAAAAATTAATAATTTCTTATGCACAAGACAGGATATGTACAAAAATTTTTGTTTTTTAAAAGATTTATTCTTGTTGCTCAATCAACAGCTATTGTTAAATCAACAACAGTATACTCTTTTAGTAACAAGAAATCTCGTCAACAACAGGGTAAATCATATAATCGTCATTTAATAGTAAACATATTATTTTCCATATTTATAGTGAAATCCCTTTATTCTAAAAACATTCTAGTAGATTTTCAAATGAACTCTAAATTGTAGATTGACAATATTCACATCTTATAGCGTTTTCATTTCTCTAAAAAATTTTGAATTTTTTCTGCCCTGTTTGTTTTTTTTGCATTTTTTTCGTTCTTTTCTCAAATAAAATTCTGACCTCTGAAATTGAATCGTGTTCATTTCTCGAAAATTTTGACCTTAAAAGTAGAAAAAAAGCAGAATTTCTGCCCTCTCTACTTCGATGGTTCAAAAAATTCTGGCCTGAAATTCTACCAACTGAATAAATGAAATAAATGACATATGTGGAAAATAGTTAACTTTGCCATTAAAGTAATTAGACCAACTTCAATAACGACAATAACGCAAAAAACATCACTTCGAATGTCTGGAACGAATAAAGAAAAACAGCGTTTGTGTTTACCATATAACTAGTGTCCGACCGAAACCAAAATTTTGGCCGAAACCGAAACCGAAACCGAAACTGAATGTCTACATGAAAATTGTTTTAAAAACACTTTATTTTTTAACTTTTTAGTTAAAAGCATTCAAAAACATAACAAGTGAAACAGATTATAATAACTCTTGATAAAGCCTTTTTAAAATTTTTACTCTTATGTGAGCACAAATATTGTCAAAAATACTTCAAACTGTTTCAAAAAATATGAAAACGTGGCAAAACATTTCAAAATATTGAAAATTAAAAT
Source organism: Tetanocera ferruginea (assembly GCA_958299015.1). NCBI lineage: Eukaryota > Metazoa > Arthropoda > Insecta > Diptera > Sciomyzidae > Tetanocera > Tetanocera ferruginea. Next base: position 3,244,384 of record OY282643.1, on the reverse strand, counting down.
TATAAGTGACAATTTTTTCAGAGAAGAACATAGATTAAACATTTTTTTGACTGTTTGCATGTCAAAATATTGATAAAATTGTGACACAATTTTGTGACACAAAAATTTATTGAATTTATCAAATTCACAAACCATTCTTGACACTGTTCCCATTTCAAATTGAGAGATTTTAACAAATAAGCTGAGACAAAATTTTTATTAATAACAAAATTTTAAAAAGCATTTTATCTCTAAAAAGCTTTTTGACTATTGAGCACTTCAAATCTATTTCAAGATATTTTTATGAATATGACCGTTTGAATATTAATGTTCAACTTTAAAATAATATATATGGAGATCATTTTAATACCACTTTAAAGAACTTTTTAGTATTTAAAGTTAAATAACTTAATATTATAATCTAAAAAAAAAAACATTTATCGTTTTGTGCTGGACCCAACTCACACGGTCACACACACGGTCAATCAAATGACTGAATTTCACGTTTTTGTTCTACTTAACACCATTAAAAATTTTGATGAAAGCGAACTCAAATCTACCATTGAAATATATGTTAGAACCGAATTAGTAGTGTCCGACCGAATATTCGGTTTCGGTTTCGGTTTCGGCCATATTAGCTGTGTTTTTTATCAAGCGAGTGGTTAAAAAACGACCGCTTATCATATGTATACTCGCTTAAATAACACAGGAAACTGTTAGTCGCTTAAAAGTTTGCCGACCAAACGAAAAAAAATGCTTCCAAGTTATGTTTCAATAATTGTATAAATTTCCTACAAAGGTGGCAACTATATCTGATTGATAGTCAATAGTGATGTAAGAAATACTTTTCACGAAATACTCATAATTTGCTTTAGATCAATATTTCAATGAAGATACATAATAATTTAACAGGTAAGATAAACAAAATTTATCAAATATACTCATTATGTAAAACTATGTTGCTTGCTTAAGCTATTAGCACTGAAAATCTTTTGAGTAACGGGTTTGTTTTCAGAACCGAGTCTCCAATGCTTAAAATCTGAAAATTTATGGATCACTAATTGTCAAAACTTTGATACATAAAATAAATTTGTCAAAAATTGTTTACAAAAATTTGATCAGAACATAAACAACGTTTTTCACTTTTCAGAAAATGCTTCCAAGTTTTAAAAAAATTCTTAAGCGAGTAAGCAGTCGTTTTTTGACTACTCGCTTGGTAAAAAACACAGCTAATATATAAATTTAAAAGTGCAAATTGAATAAACTGCAATTAACTGCAAGCCGTTTGCATACACTGTTGCTGCTGCTTAACCTCGTACCTCTAGAAACAAATCGCTACAAGCACTGTGAAGCCACTGTTATTGATCAGTTATTATTAGTGTCCGACCGAAACCAAAATTTTGGCCGAAACCGAAACCGAAACCGAATTTCGGCCATTTTTGTAATATTCGGCCGAAACCGAAACCGAAACTGAATGTCTACATGAAAATTGTTTTAAAAACAATTTATTTTTGTTAATTTTTTAGTTAAAAGCTTTCAAAAACATAACAATTGAAACAGATTATAATAACGTATACATTCGATAAATATTCTTTTGCCTTTATTCATAAAAATTTACGAACCTCTTATAAAGCCTTTACAAAAAAAAATTTCAAAAACAGTATCCATAAACGTCCAATAACGACAAAAATCTCTTATAAAGGCTTCTTAAATGAGTAACCTTCAATAAACCCTTGATAAAGCCTTTTTTAAAATTTTTACTCTAATGTGAGCACGAATATTGTCAAAAATACTTCAAACTGTTTCAAAAAATATGAAAACATGGCAAAACATTTCAAAATATTGAAAATAAAAATTATAAGTGACAATTTTTTCACAGAAGAACATAGATTAAACAATTTTTTGACTGTTTGCATGTCAAAGTATTGATAAAGTTGTGACAAATAAACAAAAAATTATTAAATTTATCAAATTCACGAACCATTCTTGACACTGTTCCCATTTCAAATTGAGTGTGTTCCTATTTTAACAAATAAGCTGACACAATATTTTTATGAATAACAAAATTTTAAAAAACATTTTATCTCTAAAAAGCATTTTGACTATTGAGCACTTTAAATCTATTTCAAGATATTTTTATGAATATCACCGTTTGAATATTAATGTTCAACTTTAAAATAATAAATATGGCGATCATTTTAATACCACGTTAAGGAACTTTTTAGTATTTAAAGTTAAATAACTTAATATTAGAATCTAAAAAAACTACATTTATCGTTTTGTGCTGGACTCAACTCACACGGTCAATCAAATGACTGAATTTCACGGTTTTGTTCTACTTAACACCATTAAAAATTTTGATGAAAGCGAACTCACATCTACCATTGAAATATATGTAAAAACCGAATTAGTAGTGTCCGATCAAATATTCGGTTTCGGCCATATTGATGCCGAAAAGCCGAAACTGATTTAAAGGGCCAAAACTGGCCGAAACCGAAACCGAAACCGAATATTCGGTCGGACACTAGTTATTATATATCGTTAATTTTTGTTTAGTTTAATTTTACAAATAATATCATAGCTAAAATATTAAATGTATTTGCACTTAGCACAATGCTATGTTCAATTGAATTTAGATTTGTTTGCTTGCTTTGGCTGGTTTGCTTTGTCTGTATTCGTCAAGATGGCCGATTTTGACATAAAGGGTACTTGCAAAGAGAGTACGTTCAGCCCTAATACTACTTTGGTAATTATACTATGTATTTGATTGCATGCGAACTGTCAAATTGAATTTCATGATATGTAGATTTCGTACTTTTTTTTTAGGTCGGCATTTCATGTCATGAAATTACATTTTTAAAATGATCTGAAACAAATTCAAATTCATCACGTTGAAACGCATTCTGAATTTTTTAACTTTTTTACTGTTTTTGTAGTTGTCTTCATTTAAATTTTTGTAAACAATACACGCATTTACATAATATACTAAAAAGGGTCAAAAAATATCAGCACATCTCATGAAATATGTCTCATGAAATATTTCAAGAGATAAATTTCTGGTTTACATTAGCCTCACTCAACCGACTCATTTTGATGTGAGTCCGCTGTCAAATGTTCACACACATAACTTGTCTCACTTTGAGTCTGATGAACTCGAACCAAAAATTCTTTGCTTTCCGGCATTTATAAAGCTTAATTTTGTGTTTTATTCCATTTAAGCACATTTATTTATTATTTAAATTGGTTTTACATATAAACATTGCGCTAAAATAGTGCAACTCAACAAAAAGACCAAACAATGACGAATGTCATTACAAAGAAAATACAAGTGAGTCGAGACAAATTTAAAGTTTTTGAAACTCTCGCCTCACGTAACATTTCACCTTCCGGCTTCCTCATCTCTTCTATAAGCATCATAGTGAGTCGGTTGAGTGAGGCTAATGTGAACAGGGTCTTGCGTTATCGATTTCATGAAATATTTCATGCAATCAAATATTGTAAGTGTAGATGGCCTGTTAAAATCATGCGGAAAACAAGGAACTTTGCCGTATATAAAATGCCACACAAATCTTGACAGCTGAATTACGGCGTTTACGCTTTTTCCGATTAACGGCATAATCGGCATGTTTTCGGCATTGCATGAATACCATTAATATAAAATTAGACATTTGAGCAGCCATTCATATCAACCTTCTGTCATTCATATCATATTGTATCATGCCTCATAAAACTGTATATTTAATCAAATTTCAGCAACTTACAAAATTCACAGTCACCTTGTCAATTCCATTATTAACCTTGTTAAACACTAGTCAACAGCCGCCTGTGCAAAGCTGCTATAAAACACCTTAATTAAACGCATTTGCTATAAAACGTTTGTGTGAAGAATTCCACGAAGCAAAAAGCCAAAGAGGAAAGAAAATCAGTCTTATGCTATTGTGTGTGTGCATGTGATGTTATTTTTTGTTAAATTATTTTAAGTGTTTTTCTTTTTAATTTTTAACTGATATTCATTTTCATTTACGCAATAAAATCAAACAAGTCAAAACTTTTTAAAATAACCTAATAAATGTGCTAGAAAAATGTCGAAAAATAAAATTAACACAGCAAATTTAGTGGAAACAAATTTTATCGAAGTGAAATCAAAGGTAAAGAAAAACTTAATGCAGATTGCGAAAAGACTAAAAATTGAATGAAAAATGAAAATAAATATTTTATATCGGTGAAAAAACAATACAATATATGCTAGGCTGATATCTGAAATAATGAAAAATGATTTATTGTGAGAAAATAAAAATTATAACCACAACGCTTCTATCAGACTCAAATGAATAAAATCCATGAATCATACATTGGCTGGGGTGGCTTAAACGAAACGAATTTGACAATTAAAACAGCATGCAGCGCTTTGAAACCAAGGCGATCACCTGAAATTTCTGCCACAATTGTTGACCATAATCATACCTACGATGTCATGAACAATCTATGCAAACAAAGGAATGACACCCCTTCAATGCGGTTCTCCGCCATCCCTTGCTTTTTCGAAAGTATGAAGCAACAGGCTGATCTACCGCTGCTTGACATGTTGCATTTTTCATCACTTATGTTGTGTCTCTTATGTTGGTCTTCAACTACATTTTTCTATATAATCTCCAAGTACTTCACTAATGCGAGTTAATTTATACAAATTTTTTGGAGCCACTATTAAACGTGACTGGGATTGTATAGGAATCAATTAGCATGTTATTAAAGCACTGTGCAACTATTTTTAGTTTGTATGGGTTTTGTTTTATTTAACTTATTGCCCTGTCCCACAGGAAGTAGATAGATTTTAAAATATGAACTCGGTTAGTTTGCTAAAAATTTAAAATGACAAATTTTTAACTCATTTTTAATATTTGTAAAATAATTACTTTCAATGGAACTCTATATGAACGGTTCAGAGTTGAAGTGACCAAGTCATAAAATCTTTGCTTTGAGATAGAACAAGTATATATGGTATATATGAAGTCCTATAGAGAACTTACTTGTATTTTATCAGTTATTTGATTTCATTTATTTATTGCGTAATAAAAAAGCCGAAGCCTTTTTGGCCAAAATGTAATATTACAGATTATACGGTATATTGGAGTTTTTAAAACTAAATTTAACTTACAATAATGAATATGATGCTAAAATATATGTTATTATATATATTTCTTAAATAAAAATTGGCATAACATAATTTTATACTGGATTGAATTTTGCACATAATTCTACGTGGAATCGTATTGGAAAATATCATTACTTTTTTTATTGGTTCATTTTATCTCTGACCCCTTAATACAACCCAGTTTGGCATAATTGAAGAATAATGGAAATGCAAAATTTGTGTTTTTTACATGTAATTACGTGGATTTGGGGCTCCTAAGTTCGATTCTGAAAAAATTAAGAGTCGCTCTCAAGTGGTTTAGAAGTTATAGGGATCAAAAGTTGAAAAATTACTACACATTTGCCTGTTTTTCGATTTTTTTTAATAAAATTTAAGCAATATGGGTAGCAAGAGGTCATACCATGACCTATTCAGTTAGGTATTAATTATAAAAAATCCATTTATTGCTAACTATCCAAAAATGAAAAATTGTTATAAAAAATCGCGCGATTTTTTATAACAATTTTTCGCCTGCGGCGCTTTTTTTCGTCTCAATATACTATATGTAAGTGTACAACAAACTTGAAAAGTACTTGCATTAATTGTTAAAATATAAAACTTTATATATTGTGCACACTTGACTGTTCACCCTTTTACGAAATAACAATAAATAACATACTTCTATGAAAACTTATTTTTCTAGTCTCAAAGACAAACACTTCAAAAGGACAACCAAAATTAGCACACCTCAAATTCTTTGAGTACAAAAACAGTTATATCATCCAAAATAATGCATAGATTTTTATGATTGAATGCTCATTAAAAAGGTTTTAGCATATAACCTTTCTTTTGATATCCATTACGTTTACTTATGTTCGAAAACAACAACAAAAAACACAGGTTTTTAAGCCCATTTTCATAAACGTTGACCCCTATAACTTCTAAACCACTTGAGAGCGACGCTTAATTTTTTCACAATTCAATTTGTTAGCTCAAAACACGCATTTTTGAAAAAAAAAAGAAAAAAGACCATTTCCACTATTCTTCAATTGTTCCACCAGTTTTTTATTACAACGCACAAAAAATGTCCAATATTGGAAAATAAACATTTGAACGGAAACACTTACGTCTAAACTTAGTTATGTCCCCCTGTTTGAGGTTTAAGTTGGAACATTTTAATTCTGAATAAATCAACAAACAACTTTTTTATATAGTTTGATGCCGAATTTCGTCGTTGGAGTTTTAAGCGTCACGATGAACCTCAAAATTTTGAAAAATTTGCTGCCTTAATTGAACAACTTCACAGACTAACAAATATTCAATTTCTAATATTATACATTGATCCACGTGATAACGATCTATTGCCTATTAATAACGATGACAATTTTGGAAGAGCCTTAAAAACCGCCAAGCCCATACTACGAGTAATTGTGCAGCGGAAGGGTACTGTATAGCCAATAATTTTTGTTTTCCTAACATTTATTTTATTATTTTAAATTCAGATGATTTGGAGGAATTTTCAGGATATGGTACCATGAAACCTAGAAACAATATAATCAGCAGTATATTGGGACAGACTCCAGTAAAGACAAAAGCACCAACCATTTCGATACCTCATGATTTTCGACAGGTTTCGGCTATAATTGATGTCGACATTGTGCCTGAGACATGCCGACGGGTGCGTCTATTGAAACATGGAAGCGATAAGCCGCTGGGCTTTTACATAAGGTATTAAGTCGAATAATAATTTAAGTTTTGTTATCATCGGCAATATGCTTTCTAATAATAAAAGCATTTTTCCAATATCAATAAATTAAGAGAGATTAGCCATCACCTCTCTGCAGAAATTGGCATCAGAGATTAAATAATGGCTTGTAAAAATTTCGTTCGAGAACAAATTGTACAAGTTCGGATTCTGTATGAAAGGTCTCGTTCTCGATTATTTGTGTGCATGCAAAACAAATGATCGTGAGAAATATTCACAGCTCTTTCAAGGGCTTAAATGACAAATGTTTTTAATTCTTAAGTTATTCCTTAGCTCTGATAAAGTAATTATTTATTCAAACATTTGTTTTTAGGGACGGAACATCAGTTCGTGTTACAGCAAACGGTCTCGAAAAACAACCTGGAATATTTATATCACGACTTGTGCCTGGTGGCCTAGCCGAGAGCACTGGTCTCTTGGCCGTCAACGATGAAGTTTTGGAAGTAAACGGAATTGAGGTTGCTGGTAAAACTTTGGATCAGGTAAGTAACTCAAATATTATATTAAGCCTAATTTATAAAGAAAAATATGTCTCCTTCAGGTCACCGATATGATGGTAGCAAACAGTTCTAATTTAATCATCACCGTGAAACCAGCTAATCAACGCACGCTCACTTCGCCACGTCGTGGTTCCTTCTCGCGTACCAGTCAATTATCAAGTGGTTCACATCAAACTAATCAAACAAACACCTCAGACGAAATTGAGCAAGACGATCAAGATGAAGTTGTTGATTTAACTGGAGTAACACTAGACGATCACACAGCAACACATCCTCACCATCAGCAGTCATCGTCAACAGCGTCTACAGTGGCAGCAACGGAGACAAGAGATGGTGTTCTGCATTTATAATTTCAACAATGTAGTAGAGACGATATAATATACAATGCACTTAGTGCGTTATTCGGCACTTGTTCAGATATTTTTGAGTAATGAAAATTTTAAGGAAATACTTTTCGAAATTTGAGTGTTAAAACAATGGCAAAGCGAATAGAAAAAATTTTTAAAAATTATTTTATAAAAAAATCGAGTTTTCTTCTACGTCACTTATTTGTTTAAACCTACATTTGTGTCCACTGTATTTTTGTATTATTGCTATATGTATTCTTTACAAATTTAAAGTTTGATTTTTTTACGTTGTTTAATTATCAAAAGTAATTTTTATATACAATATTCCAACTCTACAAATTGTCCTCTTCTATCGTTTGAAATCAATCAAATCAAAGACATCATCACTTTTAATATTATATAGTTATTAATGCTATATTGTAAAACATATATATTTATATTAATATATATGTTAATTTATATGATATTTAAAATATATACTAAATAATCTTTATACATTCCACACACCTTAAACACGTTCCACTATAGTTTTATGTTTGCATAAGTTAACGTTTAGTTTCAACCTCATTCGCATGTTTTAAACAAGTACTTATACAGCACAGTTTGTCTTGAAATATATATAACCATATATTAAATTTACACATGCAGCATGCTGAATTTAAGCCAACAAAAAAATTCTAAAGTATATACATTGTATAATACAATGCACTGCCTGCAAAAAACAAAAACACATTTTCTAAATATAATGAAAAACTCTATATATTTTTTTAAAAACAACTAATGAAATTAAAAGCAATAAAATTAAAGAACAAATTATTAAGACTATAAGCGTATACATACATACCAACATGAAAAATATCAAATAAAAATTATACAATAGTTTAAATATAGTTTTATATCTTTAAAGTTATACATATTTTTTATTTCACCTCAAGCTTAAAAGAATATAACAATATTTAGTAACACAAAATAAGAATCATACTCTTAAATAAATATGTTAATGCAGACAATACCTTTCAACCGAAGTAAAGGACTATTTTTAATATGACATTATTATTACATCATTGAATAATAATAATATTATTGATGGACAAGAATGACATGTCTTTGAACTCATAAAATCTAAAGTGAAGTAAAAAAACCTAACGATGTTTACAAAAGAAAAATATCAAATATCGGCAAACAAATCCTAATTTTTGCCTTCTAACTGTCCTAGTGGTTTTGAAAACTTATGTAAAAATTCATTGTTTATTGAATTCACTCTCAATAATTTTTTACTCAGTATTATAATGCCGTCCAGTATATTAGCGATAGTTTCCATTAGTAATGTTTTTATTGCAAAAAAGTTAATTTTAGTAGTTTTTAAAAATATTAATAATTTTAAAATTACTAACAAGTCCAAAAGGTCATACAAAAATGCAATTAACTTATTTTTATCAAATATGCATTTATCATATGTGTACATTTAACTATGCATACATTTTTAATGTAACAAAAATTAACTCATGAAGGAAAGTAAATTTGCATATAAAATTAACTCAAACGCGATTTTCATTGGAAATGACCACATAAAAACAAATAATATACTTGCAAGCGATTGTATTTGAAAGAAAAAATAGATAAAAGACTAGAAAAAGTGTTTCTAATTGACGTTAAGCTTATTAACATCTATACTATTAAACGTTTATCAAACGTTTCAATCGTTCAAAGACATGAAGGCTGAACTTTAACTTATAATTACATTTAAATACCTTTTAATAAGACCAACGAAATTTCAATGTTCAACAGCGACAGAGTTAAAAAAAATGCCGACGAGTGAGTCTTACTTTTATATAGCTTTCCGCGAAACATTGGTTGAGTTTTTTCAAAAAACCAGCCTTAATGGATTTGGACTTTTATACTACATTCGACGTAGAAAATATCAACGGTAAGATTTTAATAATTTCACTGAAAAGCTGAGTTCTTCATTAATCATTTTCATCGTTGTTTTTGTCTAGTCTATTTTGGTTTATGTTTATATTGATGGGCATAAGTTTTGCCATATATGTTGTGGGTGTCACACTGTTTTATTTTCTACAGGATCCAACCGTTACTTCATTGGGTTCACAGCGTATACCAATTTTGAATACTCCATTTCCAGCAATTGCTATATGTAGTGTTAATAAATTAAGTAAACGCGCTGTCAACGAATATGTTCAACAAATGTAAGTACTTAGAACTTTAATTAAGAATTAAAGAAAATGATAGCTTTAAATACTCTATTGAGAACTTGAAATGTAATTTATTAATAATATCGCTAAAACATGCCACTAGACAAAGCTCACGAGATTGGAGTTTAGAAACTTGGTTCCAGAAAATAAAACTTTTTGCTTCCTATTTTGATATTGAATCAGTGGATGTCGATGAAGTAATGGATTTTCAATATGAATTGGGCCAAGAAAACTTTAACACTTCAGCGGTCCTAAAGAAAGTATGTTTGTCTCTAATTGAAATGTAATTAGTTTTTTATTTAGTAAATAATTCATCATCTTATGTTCTAAGCTTTCACCATCATGTGAAAATTTGCTTCTTAAGTGTAAATGGGCTGGCAGACCAATCTTATGCAATGAAATCTTTGTGCTAGAGGCAACTGCATCAGGCTTCTGCTGTTTATTTAACTATAAACATGGACAGAGGTTGTTTTTGCTTTATTGAAAGATATATATAAATTTCTATATATACTCTTGTACTCAGCACATTTTCAGTTAAATATCCTAATGGAACAGGATACGAAATGGGACTGTCGGTGGTACTAAACGCAAGCATTTCCGATTATTTTTATACCGATCGAAGCACACATGGCTTTGCAGTCCAACTGTTTTCTGTAAATAATTTTCCAGATACATCCACTGGCGAGGTGCAGCAGTTTTTCATAATGCCTAGCGAAGAAGTCGATGTTGAACTAATGATAAACACTCAGGTGACCACACCGGAAGTGTATGGTTATTCAGCAGCAAAGCGTAATTGCTACTTTGCCGATGAACATGCTCAAGAATATGGTCTGACCTACAGCAAAGCTCAGTGCTTAAGTCAATGTAAGATTCGCAACATGCTTGCCCTCTGTGGCTGTTTGCCCTACTATGTACCTCAGGTGCTCATCCAATCAAACCAAACGCTTGTTTATTGTACACTTGCCCACGCAGAGTGCCTACAGCGATACAGCGGTAAGATAAATATTGATCAAGTTTTTAAGAAAACTTCATTTCAACTTCAACTATAAGACATTTAATTCAAGTTCATTATAAAATCGTAGTGACCTGGAATACCTATCGAACTATGGAGTATAGTATGTCAAAAGGTTTGCAGCAAGAGCTTCAAGATTCTATAACTTGTCCTAAATGCCTTCCGCTGTGCACTTTTAATTCTTATAGTTACAAAAAGCTTAGCTCAAAGTTATCGAAAAAGCAGAATTTCTACAGAAACAATAAAATATTGTAAGTATTCATGAACAATATAAGTCGAAAGGACAGTGTTATTTATATAGACACAAAGAAATATGTTCACATTAACACATTTTCATCGCACAATTCTGATTTTTTTTTTTTATTGTTCAAGTTAAGACATTCAATTAACCTATTTGCAGAGAAACTATTGATGACCTTGAATACATCAGTTTGGTTCATTTTTATTTTCCATCCATGTATTCAATGCAATATCACAAGAATGTCATCTACAATTGGTATCAAATTGTATGTAAGTATTTCTCCAACACATTGAATTTGTTAGTTTTCCTTCTGAATTTACTTTTTGACTAGTATTATGGAAACTTATCTTATTCAATAATTTTAAAATAATTCAATTTTCCTTAATAGATTTTAAGTATTTTACACTTGTTATTTTTTTATTTAAGTAAATATTGCAAACAATTTCGATATATTTCTCATTGACATCAGTTCACATTTTGATTGAAGACCATTAAAAACAATTTCAGAACTTGAATAATTCAATATTATAAGTGATTTTTCTTGTTTATAAAATCACATACTAAAAATTCTTTTTATTTATTTTTTTATCAATTTTATTTATTTAGTTTATTAGCAAATTTTTTAAATTATTTGAATAAAAATGTTTTATTTCACTTTAATAAAGGGCATTTCTCTTCTCTCTTAGCAAATATTGGTGGTGTTATCGGCATTTGTATGGGATGCTCTATTATAAGTGGTTTTGAAATAATTTATTTTATTATATTTCGTTATTTTGAAAACATCGTCAAACTACGCAGAGCACAAATAAAATAAAATTTCCTGGACTTTGAAAAATTTTATAATTTTTTTGTGTATGTAATTTTAGTTGGCAACTTAATTATACAGAAATAATAAAATCGTCCGCTTTTTCTACTTCTTCAACAGTTTTCAATGATTCAGATATGGATTTTGCTGTTGGTCTGTCCTCGGGTAAGTCATTTGTGCAGCAGTAAAAGAGCTCCACCACACGATTATATTCTTTACTTAATTCAAATGCTTGTGGTAGTGGCGGACGTGTTCCGTACGCTGCTTCCATACGTTCGAACAGACTATCTTCAGACATTACTGAGGAGTTCTCTTTACTTGCCGATGAATCCGTCGTCATCTTGCTATCATTGCTGTCTCCTATCTCTAATGTATGGGGTGGTACGAGTGCAATCGTTTCATAAATGATAAGTCCAAAGCTAAATATATCCGCTTTGCTATCAATGATATTTTCTTCATCAATAACTTCGGGAGCGCACCAAAGGTTTGTACCTGAAAGAGTAAATAAATGAGTTTTTATCAGGGACCGAAAATAACTGTTATTTTACAATTTTCGAATGAAAAAGACACAATGAAAAAATTGTCGAAGGACTTTTTCAAATATTCCATTATGATACAAATGGCCTCATCTTCACGAATATTTAGAGCCTTTAAAATTTTCGACTGATTCTATAAAAGTTAAAAATTAACTGTTATTTTTGCCTTTTATTTTTTCAGACAAAAATAACGGTTACCTTTGACTTTTATTTTATCGGTCAAAAATAACAGTTATTTTGTGACTTTTATTTTTTCGGTCAAAAATATAAGCAATCTGTGTTTTTTTAAAGGCCGCTTGTCCGATTAAAAAACCTTTGATACCATATGTAAAACGTAATCACCGATGAGACCAAAATAATGGTATCGATAGTTTTTTAGTCAGTAAAATGGCCTTTGAAAAAACACAAATTGCCTGATATTTTTGACCGAAAAAATAAAAGGCAGAAAATAACTGTTTTTTCTGACCGATAAAATAAAAGTCAAAAGTAACTGTTATGTTTGCCCGAAAAAATATAAGGCACAAAATAACTTTTATTTTTGTCGGAAATTATAAAAGTTAAAAGTAAAAAAACAGTTAATATTTGACTTTTTTGATAAAAACCATAACCGGTACGGTCCCTGGTTTTTATATAATTTGTTTATAGTAAAACAAATTTTTTAATTTCTAGGTCATTATTAGCGAATTAATTTTTTTTTAAATCTTAAATATACTGCAACTTACCAACATATCGTGAATTAGGATTCTGAGCAAAATTTACCAAACCGTTCTCATCCAACGGCAAGCTTACACCAAAGTCACATAGTTTGCACGCCTGAAACTCTCCTTTTATCAGTATGTTGAATGATTTTAAGTCGCCATGCAAGATTCTTGCTTCAGTGTGAAGATAATCAAGAGCACTGGATATGTCGACAATCATCTTTAGAATATTTTCTGCTGGCAACGGACCCAAGACTTCATCGTTACGTTCTTCCAGTATAGAGCCCAACGAAGTTGTGCAACATTCCAATGCCAACGAATCCACCCCATCTTTCGCTATGGCGACACCACGGAAGCCCACAATATTAGGATGTGAAAGTTTTCTAGAATAACCAGATATTGAATAAGTTTGCATATTACATGAATAACAAATGTGCGAACCTCAAGATTTCAGCTTCCTCATGAATTCTCATGTTAAATAAATTCTGTCCATTTGAGCGTGCCCGTTGTGAAATACGTTTGACCGCCCATGGTGAACGCATTTGACCACATTTTGGCGACCGTTCCAACCGGTAGACATTTACGCCAGTACCGTAACCAAGATTTTTCATAAAAGGCGATGCGGGAATCTGTAGCGGAGTGCTCAGATGGGAAATAGCTTCCAAGTGAAGATTGCGCAAAGCTCGCCTTGGTGTTTGCATGGTTATATTAAACAATTGATGTTAATAACTAGCTTTTCTAATCGACAATACTTATTTTAATATAATTCTGTCCAGAATTCTGTTTATTTTTTTAAATTATGGGCGCTATAGAATTATAGCTCACTTCACGCAATGTCATAGATGCCAGATTCGTGTGATAAATCACTTTTCGTGATTTTTTAAGTGCTGTATGACAATATGTGATTTCTTAAGGGCCAAATAGACTACACAGACTGTCGCATCAAACACGTGTTTGTTGCGACGGTCTAATAGTGTATTTGGCTGTTTGAAGGCCTGCTCAGATGTCTGGCAAGAATTAAAATATTTTAATTTTCGGTCGTGTCTGACGGACCGTCTGTGTAGTGTATGGTGAAACCTCACAGATTTGCGAAACTTTCCTTGTGCAAGGACGTGTTGCAGCGAAAGAAAGGATAAATTTAGCTGAATTTATTGAGCTTTTTAAATCCCTGTCGTCACTTTGGAGGATTGAAAGCAAAAAGAATTCTGAAAAAATATTAAAAACAATGAATATGAAGTGTTAGTGATGAAAATAAAGATAGAAATCATGAAGCATCGCTGTCCTCACTCATTGCGCAACAAAGGGGAACTAAAAAACCAAGTCTGCGTGCATGAAGTCTGTGTAGTATATAGTCGTCGCAACGACAAGAAAAAAACATCTGTCTGACCGACAGTCTGTGTAGTCTATTTGGCCCTTTACCGTGCGTTTAGGCCGCCTGAACAAACGAAAAATTTCTTGCGAATAATTTATTACGATAAGAACATCGTTCGGCGTACTCATGATATAATAACAAGTAGGTAGATTCCAGGATTTGCTATCGCTAAGACTCTAAAAATCGCTAAAATGCTAAAAATCTTGTATTATCCGAAGTTTTAGCGATTTCGATAAAATGCGATTCTGAACTTCACATCGCTTAGCTAAAAACTAGCAGTCTAATTTATTAGATTTCTTTAAACATCGTTTAAACAGTTGTTTAGTTACACATCGTTTAAGCGTTTACACAGCCTTGCTAAAATTGTTATTTATAAACGCTTTTTTAAGGGCCAAATAGACTACACAGACTGTCGCATCAAACACGTGTTTGTTGCGACGGTCTAATAGTGTATTTGGCTGTTTGAAGGTCTGTTCAGATGTCTGACAAAAATTAAAATATTTTAATTTTCGGTCGTGTCTAACGGACCGTCTGTGTAGTGTATGGTGAAACCTCACAGATTTGCGAAACTTTCGTTGTGCAAAGACGTGTTGCAGCGAAAGAAAGGATAAATTTAGCTGAATTTATTGAGCTTTTTAAAACCCTGTCGTCACTTTGGAGGATTGAAAGCAAAAAGTATTCTGAAAAAATATTAAAAACAATGAATATGAAGTGTTAGTGATGAAAATAAAGATAGAAATCATGAAGCATCGCTGTCCTCAATCATCGCGCAACAAAGGGGAACTAAAAAACCAAGTCTGCGTGCATGAAGTCTGTGTAGTGTATAGTCGTCGCAATGACAAGAAAAAAACATCTGTCTGACCGACAGTCTGTGTAGTCTATTTGGCCCTTTATCTAAACGAGGTTTGTGTCTAAATAATGCCTAAAGTTACCATCACTAAAAGCCGCTTCAGACTATCTGATAAATCATACAACATCTCATATGATCTGTCAAGCAATGAAGCTCAGATAATGTGAACACATTTTTATCTGTTGTTAGAGTTCTCAAACAACAAAGCATACGATTTTTTTGACATTAGGATTGTTTCTATTTCCATCAGAGAAATCAAACCAAAATTGTTAATTTTTTATTGCGAACAATTTTATTATGAAAAATAACAAGAAATAGGTTATGTAATTGATAAAATAAATAACTTGCATGAATTATGCAATTATTTAGTTCTGTTTTTCAAAGTTAAGTTTTCTCTTATAGAAAGTCTCTTATAGTGTGAACATAATTATAAGAAAATGCTATGACCTGTTAGATGTTTTGAGAACTCTGACAAAAAAAGCATACAAAAAGTTGTTTGATTTATCAGGTAGTCTGAAGCGGCTTTAAGCAAATATTAGCTGCGTTCGTTTCGCTAGTCCTCAACTCTTACTTACTTACTTAGATGGCTCTTACAACCGTTGGTCGGTTTTGGCCTCGTCTAAGAATTTTCGCCAGCCTCTTTTGTCGTGTGCTTGCTGGCGCCAGTTGGAAATTCCAAGCGTTGTCAGGTTATCCAATCCCTGGTCTTTCCAACGGAGATGCGGTCTTCCTCGTCTGCGTGGGCCACCGCTGGGTACAGAATCCAATATTTTTTTCGCTGGAGCTTCGGAGTGCTCAACTCGCTTGTGAATAAAACGTCTACTCGTTTAATTTTTATTTGCTCAATAGTTGGCAGCACTTTTGTCATGACGACCACATCAATAAGTAAATTAAAATTTTTTACTGTTTTTTTTATTTATTTATTTTATAAGTCGGTCTAGCCCGACTATGGAATACATTAAACCTCCAAACATAAATAAATTCTTATTTTTTAAAGTCCATGTATTCCTTTACAGTTTTCACTAATGTGGGTTGTATGGGAGTAGGGCGTGTTCGTGGGCGGGTGGCACCCATTTTTTGTGCGCACCTTAGTTTTAATATAAAATTCTCTCATACAAAGTTTAATCCCTGTAAGTTATATACAAACCTTTTTATGGTATTTTCAATATTGTGAGTTGTATGAGAGGTAGGCGTGTCCTTGGGTCCAAAAATATTCAATAGTGCAGATCCTTGGGTCCATGTGAATATGTGTATTGTATTGTATCATGCAATTATCTCAACTCTCTCTTCTTATCCTGGACGGACGGACGGACAGAAGGACATAGCTTAATCAACTCACGAGGTCACTCTGATCAAGAATATATGCACTTTTCTTAACCAGGCTCGCTTATTTCTAGGTGTTACAAACGTTTGCACAAAGTTAATATAACCTGACCTTTCAGGTTTAGGGTATAAGCAGTTGACTGCTTGAAGAAATTTAATTTTGTTTTTGTACTCTCATCACATTTTGACAGAATCTATGGCAGTTAACTCTATCCCGTACACAAACCAACTAAAAAATAAGAACATGGCAACGCAACTTTACTCAACTCAATAGGTAGTTGACTTTCTCTATGCTCAACTAGCTGGAGACTTTGTTGTTGCTTTCTCATACAAATTTGGAAATAAGCGAGTATAGGCTGGCGAATCGAACGCAGCTATTATACATCTCTATGTGCAAATGTCAAATTTTTCAACAAAACGAAAAACTTAAGACTGCAATGGAAAAAAAAATGCGATCCCAAAATTTGGATTCAACTGATAATGTGAACTTTTTTTTACTTTTAAATAAATTATGTTCTTTATTAAGCATATGGTATTTTTTCATTAAACAGTTGCATTAAACCTAATAAAACTTATAGAGGAGAATATATCCATTGTGGAAAACAAATCTGTGGACACAAACACTCAACCGGAATGTGACCACCTCTTTTATCTCCTTTTAAATCTGAGCGTACAATATTTATTAATTTTTTCATATTTTCTTTGGAAAATCTGTACTTTTCCTGAAAATCTTTTTCCCTAAGGCCCATGGGATTATGTCTTGTTTTGTAAAGTTTTGTTCTTCGCGGCACAGGTCTTTCATCAAAAAAGTCAATCATATTTATTTCATTAGAAAATGATTCAAAACTAAATGGCATATTTATTTTATGTAAAATACTTGTAAAATTCAACTTTCATTGTTCAAAATTCAACTTTCATGTGTTAAAAATGTGACAATTGATATTTCCTCACAACAAATATGACTTACGCAGCCTCTAAACACGCATTTTCGGTGTTTAAGTTACGCAGTACTTAAACAAGTGTGTAAAATGCTAATAAATCACGTTTGGGAGTTTAAGTGCTGTTTAAAGTTAAACAATCTTTAAAATCAGTTTATAAATTAGACTGTAGTTGTTTTATCCACCGTAGTTTAAAATATGTTTATGAAATAAAATTATAAAAAGACAGCGTTACGTTGTTGATAATTGAAATTTACCTTTTTTTCATTCCTATTTTAAGGACTATTAGGTGTTTAAAAATTTTAGAGGCTAAAATTTCTTGTTGCTAAAAATTTGATAATTTTAGCAATTTTTAGCGACTGAAAAACACCCAGAATCGCAAATTAGCAACTTTTTAGCGATAAATAAATGTCAAAATCAGCTGTTTTTTAACCGGTTCAATTTTTTTATTGCTTAATTTAAGCGACAAAAATAGGAGATGATTTGTGAATCAGAATCGCGATTGTCGCTAAAATTTGCTAAAACTGGCGTAAGCATTTTTTAAGTGATCGAGATTTAGCGATAGCAAATCCTGGAATCTACCAACAGGTAGTATAAATCGAGAGGGCTCAACTTTCATTGGAGGCATAGAATGTCAAAACGACGATTCGACGCCAAAACAATGATGCTTCTTGTACAATAATAAATGAAAACAGGGATATATTTATTTTTGTGTTTTCCTTGAAGTTGGAAATATTTTGCAGTATATACACTCAAAAAAATACTGCAGTAAAATTTACTACACAAAGTGTATTTGTTTCGTCAATATGTAGTTTTATTTATTTTCAAATGCAAAAGTAGTTATTCGATAACTTTTTACTAAAATTATACTTAATAATTAAAACTACACGATGTAGTTATAGGTAGTACGTATTCGTTCAGATGTATTTATTAGTAAATACAAAAATATTGAAGATTTTTTTTTATAGCAGTCTGTGTTTTTTCAATTATTTTTTTTTCAAATTGAAAAATTATACATAAATAAAAAATATTTGAAAATATAACTGCCACCCTGGACTGGCTGTACGCGATGTTGGTAAGTAAGGAATATAATGTTTGTTATTATGATGCTAATTTAATTCCACTTCTAGCGGCCGGTGAAACTTTTGAGACGGCGGACTTTGGATAATGTGACGAGTTTTCTCTTGTGCTAATATTTCCGGGCTTTCGGCTCCTTCCTCAACAATAAGAAAATAGACAAGAGAAGTCATCACACTATCGGCACATGAAAAAAGAAAATCAACTCATCGAATTCTACTGGAAATCCCATGCTCTTCCGACAAGAGGGCGAAGATGTTAAGATATATTTCTGTGCCATTTAATACTTTATCTTTAATAAGTTGCAAACATTGTGTGTTGTAAATATAATAACGCCATTATATTATGATGTTGCTAATAAACCTACAGTATAAAAATTTTAAAAAGAACATTGAGTTTTTTTTGTGCAATGTAGTAAAAATTACTACACATGTAGTAAAAATTACTACATAAGTAGAAAAAATTAAGTTAAAATTATTTAAAAGAACTGCAAATCGTTTAGGATATACAAATGATAAAACACTTGTTTTTAATGTAAATGTTTTTGTTTTATGAATTTAAAATTATGTAGGTAAAATAAATAACCTAATTCAGTAATAATAAATACATTTTTATTTGGACGGTGAGTTACTAATTTACATTTGTTTTCAATACATTTTTATTTATTTTTACTACAGAAATTTTTTGGGTGTATTATATTTTTGCGTAAATTGTTTTATTATATTAGCTGCGTTTTTTCCAACATCCAAATCCGATTTCCATACAAACAAAATCTTGCCTTCGATTTAGATTTTGTTTACTTATAGTTCTATGAACACGACCAGGGAACGTAAAAACGAACCAAAAAAAAAAAACAAGACGTAAAATGTTTCACTTTGACAGCGCAATAAAATTGGAAGTTGCAGTCTTGTCATAGAAGTAAAATAAAAAATATATTTATATCTATATTTCTTACTTCTATAGGTCTTGTGCAATTAAAAGCACGAAAATACTTTCATCTATTGAAGATACTGACTAACAAATAACATTCCATGAGCTGCAAAAAAGCTGGGCGGCGTCACTAGACTGGATCAAGGCTTCAGCAGAAGAAGCAGATGTGCAGCAAATATTTGCGAAAGGCATAACAGCACTTGCTGAAACATGCCCTTAAGATAAATAAATTTCTCAAAATTGTTCCTTGACTACTTCTGGTTAAGGAACATCACAGCACAGCCAACGAAGTGAACAGCATTGTGCAACTTTGTCGTCACTTTACACTGCAGCTGAATGGTTTGACCAATCGTTTTGCTGCAATATTAAGTGCTAAAATAAACGATGCTGCTGAGGAACAAATAAACACATTGTTGGCTGAGATGTGCGATGCATGAAAAGCATTTAATTTGGTTTTTGCAATAAATTTATAAATAAAATATATAAAATTTGTTTCTCGTTCTCTTTGTTCGTACTCTTCTTGACCGTCTGGTGTCTCTACGCCATCTAAAGAGCCTGTAATCAAATGCACCTCATTGTCGATATGTTGCTGCATGCTTTCGATGTTGGCTGGAACAATATTTCCAGTAATTTTGGGATCAAACAGCCAACTGTCTAAGGTGCACAAAATGAAGCGTCCATCAATCTTCCCCAAAGCATTGCCTTCGTAGTAGGAATTAAGCGTTGTCGATAACTAGTTCCATTGCACCTGATCATATTTAGCCACATGAAAAGAATTAATTTGCTGACTTTTTCTTTGTTTTGTAAACAATTTCTGACAATGTTGTTGACATTTCTTACGTTATTTTACAATGTATTAGCTTACAGAGTTGCAAACCAAATCTAAATCTAGATTAGGATGTTGGAAAAAACGCAGCTATTATATTATTATTAGATTTTGTGAAATATTTTAACCTAATACTCCTAATTATTATATAACAGAAGCGGAATTGATTTAAAATAACGATAAACAAATTTTACTTGTTTTCTCTAGTTGGAAAATATTGCAGTTTACCTAAATATAAGTGTTTACCTCTAATAAAATGTTAAAAATTGGCAAGTGAATCAACAGAAAAATCCCTTTTTTTTTAGTGAAAAAGTAACCAGAAAGTGCAAGACCAAAGACAAAAAATCCCTGTTTACTTCTTATGATTACACTACTTGTATTTGACACATCATGCCTCCGTCTTAGCAGCACAGTCGCTTTTTATAATACCTGGTTTTTATAATACAATGACGACAACGGGCGACGAGAGTCAAACGTCACTTTTTTTACATATATTTCAATTTATATATTTAATTGCAAACTTTGATGTGAGTTTATTAAATAAAATAATGTAATTTAAATTCAATTCCATAACCTGAAAAAATATTGCTGATTAAAAATCTTGCCAATTATTAAAAAAATAATTTCTTCGCTTTTAATTTTTATATCGTTTTGAATAAAGCTTGATGTTTCTTTTTTTTTAGTTTATACTTATAGTGTTTTCTTTTCTCAACGAATTCAATTTTGACCTGAACTCACAGAATTCTGACCTGTTTTTGGCTGATAAAAGTTCACAAAAAAAGCAACATTTTTTTAATGTTTCGAGTAGGCACCCTTTTTGAAAAACTTCAAAAGAATTCAAGATAAAAAAAAATTTAAAACTTCAAATTCAAACATTTTTTCCCGCTAAAAAAGATTTATATTTTTTTTCATAGAAAAATGTTGACATTTTCCGTAGAAGAGCTCAATCTTTCTGAACTGTCAATGGTAACGTTAACTATTTTCCACATATCTCATTTATTTCAGTTGGTAGCATTTCAGGTCAGAATTTTTAGAACCGTCGAAGTAGAGAGGGCAGAAATTCTGCATTTTTTCTACTTTTAAGGTCAAAATTTTCGAGATATGAACACGATTCAATTTCAAAGGTCAGAATTTTATTTGAGAAAAGAACGAAAAAAATGCAAAAAAATCAAACAGGGCAGAAAAAATTCAAAATTTTTTTAGAAAAGAAAACGCTATTAGTTCCGAGTAGTGTTGAGGATAATATCAACTTTTATCAAAAAACACAATTTCAATTAAAATTATTTCTTGTAATTAAATAATCATAAAAAATATTGTAAATATCTTGCACTTTCTGCTGAAGCTTGTTGTTGTCGCGTATCAAAAATTCAAGTCTCCCAAAATTTTTCTACAACGACAGAGTGGAAAACTGTCGTTCGTCTCCGTTGTCGTCATTGTGGATGGGCTATGAAGTTATTCGACGAATAGGGGGTTTCGCACGGTCGTACAAGTCAGCCGACATTGTACGACGACAAAGTAACGGGAATATTTTGTTGAGCTTTCGGACAATCGGACATGTACGACGACTTCATTTCTTTGTTGACTCTCGAGAGTAACACATCGGTGTAATAATGGCTAGGCAATTTTTAGCGGCAATTATAGTTGTTCAAATTTTGGAAGAAGGACATGAAGAAAATATCAGGAAATGAACTCTGTCCAAAATTTCACATTCGGAGCACTTGCCATTGTTTGTTTTATTTTTTTCTAACTTTCTGTTGTTGGCCAAGTTGATGCTCACTCGTTGAAAACTTTATACAAATGATAAATGCAGCGAGTCGGACCGACATGCGTTCGCACGAACGACATGTCGGATGGACCGGCAGAAAAATCAAAAATTTTTGATTATCATCCGTCATGTCGGTCCGACTGTCTCATTTGCTTTCGAATGATCGTACATGTCATCGTACATGCCCAAGTCGGATGACATGTACGTCCGTGCGAAACCCCCTAATGAGACAGTGTCATATACTGAGTTTCCATGGCGAGTTAACTCGGTGTTTACTCGGGGTTAACTCGCTATGGAAACGCGAGTTGAGTTGAGTTTCGTTAAATCTACGAAACTCCACGAAACTTGTAAGATTTGACTAGGTTCTATCTGTCAAAGTGATTGCTGTCATTAATATTGAAAAAATAATTAAATTTTTATTTTAACAAAAATATTAAAATGTCGAATGCAAGAGTTTTTTGGAGTGCCGCAGAAACTAGTCAAAAAATACCAAAAATTACAAAAAAGAATTGACAAGTTCAACTCGACTCGGTGTTGTGCATGGAAACACTATCGAGTCAGCAAAGTCAAATTGTCAACTCAACGAAAACCCAAACCCAGAGTTAACTCGCCATGGAAACTCAGTAATAGATGCCAACCAAAATTCACACTCGAAATCACTAAATCACACAACATATATGTAAAAATCACTCGTGTGACATTCACAGCAAAAAAATCACGCACATAGAAAAAAAATCAAGCAAAATCACACAAACAGAACAGAAAATCACGCAAAAATCACACACAGAAAAGAAAATCACTCAGAAGCAATTCCAATTTTACAGCATAAAAGAGCATGTAATGCCATACAATTTTACAAATAATGAGATATTTTCTGTTATTTGGTAATATTAGCAAAAGCTTATTGTTAAAAGTTCATTAATATCTTATTTACTAGATCAAAATTAAGAAGAAATTAATATTTTTTGTAATTCAATATAAAATATATCAGTGGAAATAATTTAAATTGTCTGAATTTGTAATATAAACTTAATATTAACTTTTTAAAAGTTTAAACTTTATACCTGTGCTAGCAAATTTCAATTGCAGTGTTGGGTTTGTTCGTTAATATACGTGTTTTCGCATTTACTTGAACGCACTCCTCAACAATAAAGTGAGTGATAAAAAAAATCACGCATGAGTGAAAAATCACTCGCTTCATTACAGAAATCACACATTGTCACACAGCCCTCAAAAAATCACGAAAAGTGATTTATCACACGAAACTGGCATCTATGGACAGTGTAGACTACGATTTAGTTACTTTTACTTGTTTTACCGAACAACTCATTATTATAGGCTGTTTACAACAGTGTTGTATGTTAAGCGTCATAATCAGAAAAAAACAATAATCGTGTTTCACGCATTTTTAAACAAAATTATTTATGCTAGTTAAATAAGAATCGTCTGGATAAAATGACCGCCACGGAAAATGCACCAAGCAATGAAGATTCGGAAAAGACTCCAAGTAGTCAGTTGGGAAACGATGCAGACTCTGCTGCTACTATAAATAATTGTAGCGTTTCCTCTCCCAGTAGCGGAACCGGTTGTATTACCAAAGATGTAAAAACTGGAGATGTTTATATGATTCGTCGCGCAGATGGCAATATATATGCTGCACAGATTATTCAAGTACGTCCAAGTGAACTCTTAAATGCGAACGAATTCTATGTTCATTATGTTGGGCTAAATCGACGTCTGGATGAATGGGTTTCACGTGATCGATTATTGACTGAAACCACTGACGATGATGACACTCCAATATTAGGAGACAAAGAAAGGCGAAACAGTGCTAAAACTCTGAAACAGCTAAGTAAGGAACAAATAGCTTCCTTAGAAAACCCATCTCCTGTAGAGAACACAGATCGGAAACTCACACGCAACCAAAAGCGACGTCATGACGAAATAAATCATGTTCAGAAGACATACGCAGAAATGGATCCAACAACTGCAGCGCTTGAAAAAGAACACGAGGCCATAACAAAGGTTAAATATATCGACAAATTGCGAATAGGCAAATTCGAAATTGACACCTGGTACTTCAGTCCGTACCCAGACGAGTACGGGAAAATTGGCACACTTTATGTGTGCGAGTATTGCTTAAAATACATGAAATTTCAGAAAACCTATCGATATCACGCCACAGAGTGCACTCAGCGCCAACCACCTGGGAATGAGATTTACAGAAAAGGAACTTTATCCATATTCGAAATCGATGGAAAAGAACACAAATTGTACTGTCAAATGCTTTGCCTTATGGCGAAACTTTTTCTTGATCACAAGACTCTCTTCTACGATGTGGAACCTTTCTATTTCTATATACTCTGTGAGATTGACAAGCGAGGAGCACATATTGTGGGATATTTTTCTAAAGAGAAGGAATCACCTGAGAATAACAACGTTGCCTGTATTCTAATTCTACCACCTTATCAACGAAAGGGTTATGGAAAGCTTTTGATTGCGTTCAGTTACGAGCTATCACGACGAGAAGGTATTATCGGTAGTCCAGAGAAACCATTATCTGACCTAGGTCGTCTAAGCTATCGCAGCTATTGGGCGTACACCCTTCTGGAAATAATGAAAGAGTGCCGAACAACAACACAAAGCATTAAAGAACTAAGCGAACTGAGCGGCATTACCCAAGATGATATCTATGATACTCTACAGTCGATGAAAATGGTTAAATATTGGAAAGGTCAGCAAGTTGTCTGCGTAACGACCAAAATTGTTAACGAGCACCTCCAGCTACCACAATTTAAAAAACCAAAACTTACTGTTGATGCTGCGTATTTACGATGGATTCCACCAAAACGAAATCTAACTGGAGGTGCAAAATTTAAGAAAACTGTTTGAGATCATAAACGAATATGTTCAAACTGTGGAAGTATTGAATTCAGCTGAATGCTTATTTCTTAAATATTACTTAGTTTTTATTTGTATAGGTTTACGTAGTATTTCAATTAAACAAGATTTATTTAGTTTATAGTTTACTCTGTAATAAACTTTGTTATCCAGATAAAATATGGATAGCTCAAAATAATTGGGTTTAATATTTTAAATGGAAAATAATTTTGTAAAAACTCCGAATGCAAAAAAAATCTTAAGACTCTATTAACTAGACGTTCTCGCTGCTACGATGATGGCTTTGTTCATTTATTTTCTTAGCGTTGTAAAATTTTTGTCAATAATAATTAAATAATTTAATTTATATATGTAAGTATGTAATGTGTGTTTAATAAAGACAATTAGTTTCTTTTTTCTTTAATTTTTTGATAGTTTTCCCTAATCGATAAACACAATGTCCAGAGAAGAATCCACAGCGGAAAGAAAATAGTGGTTATAAAAGTGTACATCCAATTCCCATAAATCTGAAAATATAATAAGATTAAGTTTTGAAGAAACCGATTATACTTTTATATACTATAGAATCCATCAAGCCAAATGTGAATGCATCCATTGTAGCAGTGATTGCTCTCATCGATACTGAGCCAATTGATATTTCTGGAAATTGAATAAGTGTAAACAACCAAACAACGGCATATATAACCATCAAAGGATTCAGCAATATGCCATAAA
Source organism: Tetanocera ferruginea (assembly GCA_958299015.1). Lineage (NCBI taxonomy): Eukaryota > Metazoa > Arthropoda > Insecta > Diptera > Sciomyzidae > Tetanocera > Tetanocera ferruginea. Next base: position 3,218,464 of record OY282643.1, on the reverse strand, counting down.
GAACCATCGAAAGTCGTGTCCAAGCCTTTACTTTTGTAATATCTACAATAATTGCTAATGGAACGCAAATAATAGCCACAAAAAATCCCAACGAAAAATTAAGCAGTCCCAAAACTGTCAAGGTAACTCCAAGGCATATCAGAGTGCCGATATGTAAAAGCTCCAAGCCACCATCAGGCAAAGGAAATACTATTGGTAATATACTTCCAATAATAACAAAGCACAGCAACACAGTATTGAGAGTCACTACAACTGTAAATCCTTTTGCTGCTAAAAATGCACTGACAGAATTGATCATAGGAACGGCGTGACACAAAGCACCGATTAATACTGCTAAGCCAATGTATACCAGAACTCTACGATAAGGTATATCAATACGAATATTATTTTGTGTGTCATCAGAATGTTGTGTTTCGCGAAGTACATTACTCAAATCATCGCCATTGTCTATGGTTAACCATAGAAGGAATGCTTTGATAAACATTGCACTGGCCATGAGAATAATGCAGGGCATGAAGTCTCCAATAGATATGAAACGATCGTTTTGAACAAGAATGTAAAAGAAGTAACTTTGGTGAAAGCGTTCAAGCAAATTATTTAGACTACGTGAAATGCCTTCCAATGTCTTGAGCATCGCCAAACGATTGTTACTATGACTATTCGTGTGACGCTTGTAAGCCTCAAGTGTCAACGATTCTATGCGATATCGATGAAAAAGTCCATGGTTACCATTTGGTACGCCAGTTGCTTGACTAAAAATCATTTCAACCATATTTCCTAGGTTTTCCTTCAATGTGTCGTGCAATGATCGTCGTTTTCTTCTAGGTTTCTGTTTGTATCCAGACAATATACCCTCCCTAGCAGTTATGCGTTGGACCAAGTTAAACATATCCAGATTTGGAAGTTGACCATTTAAACCCTCTAATTTTACATCGATGTAATCTTAAACAAAATTTTACGCATAAATTGTTGATTACATAATTAATATCTTTTATTTCTTACCAACATCTAAATCCTGTATTTCCAAATTGACAGCTGCTTGCAGAGCTCCAGCACGAGCTTCTAAGATTCCACTGTCTAAAATAGCGGCATCAGAATTAATTCCACCGGTGTGATATGCCTCTAACCAGGCATGCATGCCTAACTGTTCCTGTTCAGTTACCAAAAATACAAGATCCTTGGCCCAGTAATTTCTACCTTTAAATAATGTATTGTTGCTTGCACTCATTGTGGAAAATCAATAATAATCGTTGAAGTGAAGACTTACTACGTACAAAATCAGCAAATGCCAGTAACAAGGGAACACTGGCCGTTATTTCAGTGTGTACTGACGACGGTGGCCTATACGGAGTAGAAAATACGATTCCCTCTGTGGAACCAATACGGGAAGCTCTCATGATGCCGTATATGTTTTTTCCGTGGTACACTTTTCCGCCACCAAATGGATAATTTAACGTAAAGTTGTGTACATGTGTCTCCAATCCAATTTGCTGCATTTTCGCCAATATCCAGGAATGTGGAGTTGTTGTTTTGTGGTTTTCGCGTTCTCTTTGCAGTTCTTCTATTAAATTATGTGCCAGCCGACTGGAGTCTGGTTTAACTTCAGGATATACCAGTCCTAGTTTTAAAAACACTCAAATCTGTTCACAATATGTTAATCTTTTCGATTTCAAACCTGGAGACAATGCATTTTCCGACAAATATGTAGAGTGATTGAAATCAGGATGAGCCAAACACAGAAACCATGCAATACCGGCAAAATAGAAGAGAAGACTAATGGATCGCATATACTTCGCAAGATTGCGTCCAAGTTTATTCCTTTGATTTAGTGAAGGATTCGATAGCAAGCCCATTTTTGTACTCTGAATCCTTGTTTGCATGCATAAATATATATTTTGACAATTACTAAAATATCAGGAACGAATATTCATACCATAGATGCCAGATTCGTGTGATAAATCACTTTTCGTGATTTTTTGAGGGCTGTGTGACAATGTGTGATTTCTGAAGTGAAGCGAGTGATTTTTCACTCATGCGTGATTTTTTTAATCACTCACTTTATTGTTGAAGAGTGCGTGCAAGTAAATGCGAAAACACGTATATTAACGAACAAACCCAACACTGCAATTGAAATTTGTTAACGCAGGTATAAAGTTTAAACTTTTAAAAAGTTAATATTAAGTTTATATTACAAATTCAGACAATTCAAATTAGTTCCACTGATATATAATATATTGAATTACCAAAAATTTTCATATCTTCTTAATTTTGATCTAGTAAATAATATATTAATAAATTTTTAACAATAAGCTTTTGCTGATATTACCAAATAACAGAAAATATATCATTATTTGTAAAATTGTATGGCATTAAATGCTCTTTAATGCTGTAATATTGGAATTGCTTCTGAGTGATTTTCTGCTCTGTGTGTGATTTTTGCGTGATTTTCTGTACTGTTTGTGTGATTTTGCGTGATTTTTTTGCTGTGAGTGTCACACGAGTGATTTTTACATATATGTTGTGTGATTAAGTGATTTCGAGTGTGAATTTTGGTTGGCATCTATGATTCATACTTTGATTTCTTAGAATAGATGCCAGACTGATAAAAAAATAGTTTTTGGAATTTTTATTCCACAACTCTGGGAGTTAAAGTTATATCTAGTGTCCGACCGAATATTCGGTTTCGGTTTCGGTTTCGGCCAGTTTCGGCCAGTTTCGGCCCTTTTAGTCAGTTTCGGCTATTCGGCATCAATATGGCCGAAACCGAAACCGAAACCGAATAACTCTAAATACTAAAAAGTTCCTTAAAGTGGTATTAAAAATTATCTCTTTATTTATTATTTTAAAGTTGAACTTTAATATTCAAAGAATATTTATCGTATGTATACGTTATTATTATCTTTTTGAATTATTTTGTTTTTGAAAGCTTTTAATAAAATTAAAAAAAATATAAAATGTTTTTACAAACAAATTTGTATGTAGACTTTCAGTTTCGGTTTCGGCCGAATATTACAAAAATGGCCAAAATTCGGTTTCGGTTTCGGTTTCGGCCAAAATTTTGGTTTGGGTCGGACACTAGTTATATCTATGCAAATATTTTTTAAAGACTTCATGCGAGACCAAAATATTTCGGATTGTCATAGATAGTGTCCGACCGAATATTCGGTTTCGGTTTCGGCCAGTTTCGGCCCTTTTAGTCAGTTTCGGCTATTCGGCATCAATATGGCCGAAACCGAAACCGAAACCGAATAACTCTAAACACTAAAAAGTTCCTTAAAGTGGTATTAAAAATTATCTCTTTATTTATTATTTTAAAGTTGAACTTTAATATTCAAAGAATATTTATCGTATGTATACGTTATTATTATCTGTTTGAATTGTTTTGTTTTTGAAAGCTTTTAATAAAATTAAAAAAAAAATAAAATGTTTTTAAAAACAAGTTTGTATGTAGACTTTCAGTTTCGGTTTCGGTTTCGGTTTCGGCCGAATATTACAAAATGGCCGAAATTCGGTTTCGGCCAAAATTTTGGTTTCGGTCGGACACTAGTCATAGATGCCAACCAAAATTCACACTCGAAATCACTATACACAACATGTATGTAAAAATGACTCGTGTGACACAGCAAAAAAAAATCACGCACATAGAAAAAAAATCACGCAAAACCACACAAACAGAACAGAAAATCACGCAAAAATTACACACAAAACAGAAAATCACTCAGGGCCAATGGCACGATTACGATTTCCGGGGCGCCGCGATTTGAAGATGTTTTCTGGTAGAGAACAACAAAAAAACATGATTCGCCGAACAAAAAATCGATAACTATATTAGTTATCGAGTTATCGATTTCTTAAAAAAAATTTTTGTTAAAAGATCTGTTCAAAAAAACATCTATATCTTTGCCGTTACTCAATGGATCCTTAAGATTGATATGTCATTTTAAAGGTCATTAAATGACCTTGCAAATATATATCTTATAAATATCATTGCTACAATATTTTTAATTTTATAAGCGAATTTATTCCAAAAATGAATTTTTTAATAAAAAGAACCGTTATTTTCTAAAAAATTTACGTTATTAAGTTACTAAAAATATATTTTTTTTGAAAAGCTAACAGTTCAACCTTTTGTTTGACATATAAAAATATACATTTTTTATTTAATTTCACACTATATTACATAAAATTAAAATTTTCCAAGTGTTTTCTTTGTTAAAAAATCTGTTCACAAAATTCTCTAATATCCAATGGATCTTAAAGATTGACGTGCTATTCGAAAGGTAATTAAATGCCTTTTCAACGATATATAATACAAATATAATTTCAAAAATGTTTTTAATTTTATAAGCGAATATATATTAGATTTGAATTTTTTAGTTAAAGGAACCGTTTTTTTTTCTGCAAAATTTTCGTTTTTAAGGTACTAAAAATATATATTTTTTGATAAGCTGAAAGTTTTACCTTTTTTTCGATAGATAAAAATATTTATATTTTTTTATTAACTGGTCGACCAAAAAATACAAATTTTTTTAACTGACTCGAAAATCCCGTTAATTCATATAAATATTGTATTGTAATGGCGATATTCGTAAATATGGAGTAAGAAAGCAAAACATCTAAGGTAAATATGAGTGAAATAAGCAATTTTCCGTACGAGGGCAAATCATTGTATCATAAAAAACACGACAAAAAGTCAAATAAATTATATATATTATATACCAAATGAAAGATAAATTTTCAAGCTTTAATAATTTACTCTTTATAGTTCATAGTAATAACGGTAATTTTTGAGAAAATAACGGTTTTGTGTAAGAAAATATTCTTTTATTGCATAAAAATACCTATAAAATACAAAGTACTCAACAGATTTCATTAATTTAAAACTTTTAAAGGCTTTCTAAAAGCCTTATATATAACCTTTTAAATTTTACCTTAATCATTAATATCGGTTGTGTATTAAGAATAATACAGCCGATTTTCTTCATAGTCCTTATAGAAAAAAAATTTTTAAAAAATCGATAACTCGAAACAAATCGATAACACAACATTTCCTTTGGCTATTCTTATTTTTATTAAGAGTACTCTTCGAATCCATCGTCAAAACGCGGCGCCCCGGAAATCGTAATCTCCCCAAATTTTTTTCACTGACTTGAAAATCCCGTTAATTCATATAAATATTGTAGCTACAATGTTGCCTTAAAAACAATTATTTATTGTAATGGCAATATTCGTCAATATGGAGTAAGAAAGCAAAACATATAAGGTACAAATGAGTGAAATAAGCAATTTCCCGTACAAGGGCAAATCATTGTATCATAAAAAACACCACAAAAAGTCAAATAAATTATATATTTTATATATCAAATGAAAGATAAATTTTCTAGCTTTAATAATTTACTTTTTATAATTCATAGTAATAACGGTAATTTTTGAGAAAATAACGGTTTTGTGTAAGAAAATATTTTTTTATTGAACAAAAATGCCTATAAAATACAAAGTACTCAACAGATTTCATAAATTTAAAAATTTTCCAAAAGCCTTATATATAACCTTTTATTAATATAACACCTTATTCATTAATATCGGTTATATATTAAGAATAATATAGCCGATTTTCTTCATAGACCTTATAGCAAAAAAAAAATTTTAAAAAAATCGATAACTCGAAAACAAATCGATAACAAAACATTTCCTTTGGCTATTCTTATTTTTATTAAGAGTACTCTTGGAATCCATCGTCAAATCGCGGCGCCCCGGAAATCGTAATCTCCCCGGGCCAATTTTTCAGAGCTGGGTTAAACTGTAGTTAACAAGAGTTTAGTTGATCGTAGATTAAAGTTAATCAGCGTTTAACCACTCAATCACTTTTTCAGTGCTTAGTTACGTTACCAGCAATTTTATGCTTATTGATATGGCAGCACCATCAAACGTCAAAAATTAATCGATTATTTTAACAGCTGGTGCTAAACTTACCAGCTTTATGATTAGTTTGTTTGAGAAGAAGAACGAAGAAATCTGCCAAAAAGAAATTGGCTTTAGAATTGCAATAGGTTTATAAAACCAGAGGAAGCCCGAAACAGTTGTTAGTGAAATTAAATTTAAAGATAGTGCTGTTAAAAAAAAGAGTTTTGTACGATGTTCCAAACTATAACTCTATCATTCAAAATTCCTGCTGTTGCTTTACTAAAGCAATTTTTTTTGGCAGGCTTCTTCATGATGAAAATTTGTTTGCAGGATTTCCCAACTTTTTAATACACCTAAGAATTCGCTGTTGAAATACATACTTCCCAACATATTTTCTTGAATTTACTATTTGCTTATTAAAAATATTGCATAAATTAACAAAAAAAAATAATCTTAACCCTACAATATTGGGCGTTTAACCTTAGTTTAAACTTTAAGGAAAAAACTTGTTCCTTGGTTTAAACTTTGTTTAAACCAGAAATAGAGTTCAACTCGCACTGAAAAATTGGCCCTCAGAAGCAATTCCAATTTTACAGCATAAAAGAGCATTTAATGCCATACAATTTTACAAATAATGAGATATTTTCTGTTGTTTGGTAATATTAGCAAAAGCTTATTTAGGGAATTCACAGTTTGCTTCTAAAGTTAACACCTGTAGGCAGATTCCAGGATTTGCTATCGCTAAATCTCGATCGCTAAAAAATGCTTACGTCAGTTTTAGCAAATTTTAGCGACAATCCTACAGATGATATGTGAGTCAGAATCGCGATTGTCGCTAAAATTTGTTAAAACTGACGTAAGCATTTTTAGCGATCGAGATTTAGCGATAGCAAATCCTGGAATCTGCCTACTGGCAACTTTAGAAAGATATATCAATCGAACTGTGAGCACCTCTTTTTGTGTTTTGGAACTAAATTGCAAAAATAGTTTTCAAAAATTTGAAATTTGTTCAATAACATGCCTTGAATGAGCGGAAACGAAGAATTATGGAATAATGTACTTACTTCTTCGACGATCCATTCTTCTTCCATTTTTTGCAACAAAATTAAATCAGCTGATTAGTGATACCACATTAGCACAAAAGAAAGACATGAGCAGAAGTGAGATAACTTTAGCAACAAGTGGTATCTCAAGTTTGTACGTAAAACAAAAACAATCAAAGTTAACACGTGCTAAAATGTTCTAAAGTTAATAGACGGCAAAGTTAACAGAGCAGATAATACAGAACTGTGAGCACCCTAATTGTTAAAAATTCATTAATATCTTATTTACTAGATCAAAATTAAGAAGATATGAACATTTTTGGTAGTTCAATATAAAATATACCAGTGGAAATAATTTAAATTGTCTGAATTTGTAATAAAAACTTAATATTAACTTTTTAAAAGTTTAAACTTTATACCTGCGCTAGCAAATTTCAATTGCAGTGTTGGGTTTGTTCGTTAATATTAGTGTCCGACCGAAACCAAAATTTTGGCCGAAACCGAAACCGAATTTGGGCCATTTTTGTAATATTCGGCCGAAACCGAAACCGAAACCGAAACTGAAAGTCTACATACAAATTTGTTTTTAAAAACATTTTATTTTTTTTTAAATTTTATTAAAAGCTTTCAAAAACAAAACAATTCAAACAGATAATAATAACGTATACATACGATTAATATTCTTTGAATATTAAAGTTCAACTTTAAAATAATAAATAAAGAGATAATTTTTAATACCACTTTAAGGAACTTTTTAGTGTTTAGAGTTATTCGGTTTCGGTTTCGGCCATATTGATGCCGAATAGCCGAAACTGACTAAAAGGGCCGAAACTGGCCGAAACCGAAACCGAAACCGAATATTCGGTCGGACACTAGTTAATATACGTGTTTTCGCATTTACTTGCACGCACTTTTTAACAATAAAGTGAGTGATAAAAAAAATCACGCATGAGTGAAAAATCACTCGCTTCATTTCAAAAATCACACATTGTCACACAGCCCTCAAAAAATCACGAAAAGTGATTTATCACACGAAACTACCATCTATGTGGATTGTCGAATTTCCCTTGAGTGCAAACAATAATCTATGTATAAATAGGCGTAGGGATAAGAGTCCCAAGCAACAATTACTATCTTTATTTTATCCTAAAGACTTCCTGAAGAGAAATTATTAAGAATGACACACTTACGATTATCTCTAAACGATATCTGTAAGCTACTTATAAAACTTTTCTAAGCTCATTTTGGCACTATATACGTGCGAGTTGCTATTTTAAGAGCGCCCTCATATCGACCTCTTAAACCCTGAAACAAGATCAACACTCTTAGAAGCATTGTCTTAGATAAGACTTACAGATCTATTGCCGATAAATACTCTTAAGAGAATTCAAACACAAATACGTAAACATAGATACAATCAAATATTTTTTATTAGGATTATGTATACATACAATACTTCCCAAATTATTGTATCTATAATATTGTATATGCGTGGTGTAATATTTTATCACATGAACGCAAAAATTTCATTGCGATTGAAGCTTTACCGTATGAATCTTATATTACACTTCGGTTAGAAGCTGTCCCCTTTCGAAAAAATCAGCATTAAAAGTTTTATTTAATTAACAAATTATACCATACTCTCAATAAATGTACTGTAAGGCAGTTTTAAGAGTTGATGCTACATACAAGATTTCAGCTCTTACTTCAAAAATAATTTACTTAAGTAAGTCACATATAAGAGTTGTATACTGTACGAAAAAAGGCGAAATTTGTAGAACCACCATTTTGAAAAGCATTCACTAGTCAGACCGTTGCTCTTATAACACTGGTTTACAGCCAATATGTACTTTGAATGCCACTATTCTTTTCTCATGTAAAATCGGTCGCTAATTCCGAAAAAACATTTTTTTTTTTCTGTCACTCCGTTTTCGAGATATTGCCCACTGTAGGGTTTTCAACGAAAAAAAAAAGTTGGTTCCACTTAATTGCATATATCTCCAGAACCAACAACAGTAATCAAACAAATGATATATCAAATAAAAGCTAATAAAATTTCTTACAAACAATGCAAACATCATTTTTTGGTCGAGCTGTTAGTTTTGGCGGAATAAATTCAAATTTCGGGGATTTTTTTTATTTTTCAGAAAAATTTCCAAAAAAAGACAAAATAGTTGCAAATTTCGTTAAGAAATCAAAATATTTTGTTGCTTTTGATATTTTTTACTAAAAACCTTTATTTTTCCAAAAAAATAAGCTATTGTTGAAGAAAATCTATTGAGAAATGAAAAAGTAGTGTTCAATGGAACGAAAGAACCCAAATGGTGTGATTAATAATTTATGCATTTGGACTTATTTTATTGCCATAAAAAAAAATGAGAATTAAAGGTTGTTGTTATTAAATCATATATTATTAATTTTTATTGTTCTTTTAATAATTTACATTATTCGTCGCCCATCATTCCTTTGTCCCAAAATCCTTGGTACCGATTCTCAATTACTTTTATCTGTTGGTGGAACCTTTCCCCATGTTCGTCGCTCTCGTCACCGAGATTCTTCGCTTTCTTTGTCTAACGCCTTGACAATGTTTTTCATAAGTCCAAGTTTGATGTGCAACGGTGGGAGAATTATGTTTTCCTTTTTGACGAGTGGAACGTTTTTGACGTTGCTCTCTCCAACTTTTGACTCAATTCTTTCTGGCCAGTCCTTATTGTAATAGTGGTGTTCACGTGCTCAACTATCCCACTTGCATAGAAAACAGCAGTACTTTGTGTAGCCACTCTGTAAACCACAAAGCATACCAACGACTTTGAGATCAGAACATATTTTCCAGTCGTGTTGTTCATATTTAATACATGTCAATAGCTTCGCCATTGTTTCGTACGTTTCCTTTGTGTTGACTGCATGTGCGATCGGAATCGATGGCTTTTTGTTTCCTATATGAAGTAATACCGCCTTCAAGCTCACTTTGCTGCCATCAATAAAAAAACGCCACTCTTTGGGAATGTACGGCTGACCAAAGGTATTAAATAAGCCAGGAATGTCTACGCAATAGCAGATATTGTCATTCTTAGTAATGTGTATAGCAAACGGTTTTTCACGATTTCTGTAGTATGTCACCTTAACATCGGGTCTCAAAAAGTTGAATTGTTGCAAACGAGAACCATGCAATTCCGATTTTTCCTTTGACAGTTCCAAATCTCTTATCCAATCATTCAGCTGCGCTTGCGATAAAAGGTGAGTTGTGTTTTCAGTTGTAATAGTACTACCACCTGTGGTTCCTTCCGACTCCATTGAATCTACGGATTTTCGATTGTTTTCGCGTGTTGAATCGGGACAAGTAGGATATGGAACATCGTCAGAATGAGATACTGGCAATGAAACATTCGGGACAGTGGCGTATATCACTCGTTTGTGTTTTCCAACACCAGTCACTTTGGCCAGACAAAAATAGCAATCGTTTAGGTGGCAAAACGGTTGTCTCCAGATCATCGGAACATCGAATTTCATGTATCGTTTTTTACCCGAGCTCCATTCAGACAATATTAATTTAATATATACAAAATACTTGGCGTCCATGATTCACCAATGTTCTCAGCCGCAATACCAAAATAATGTAGATATGACATTTGGAGTAAATTCGTAAAATTGACTCGTTTCTTTTCGAAAGTAAATTCACCGCACACGTAGCAGAAAATATCTGGGTAGTTTTTACACTGGAATTCTCGCAGTCTTTTACTCATTTTATTTTGAAGTATATCTTATTTTTTCCTTTCGTTACAAATTGTGCGTCCCTTTGCTTGCCACGTTTTTTAGTATAATGCATGAATGTCTTTGCTTTTATGCATCTCGAAAGTGCTGCAGGTACAATAAAGGTAGGTAGGTCCACGACTCAGAGCGCGACCGCCGAAACTGTCAAAAAAACACAAAATAAGTATTCACATGGCATAATAAAAACAGGTAGGCTCTCTTTCTTATAGCCATAAGTGTCGAAATCAGACGTTTTGCTGTTACGGTTTCGATGGTTGCACTCTCAGTCGTGAGTCTACCTATTTTTATTGTAGCGTGTTTGTTCTTATCTTTTCTTTCGCAAAACTCTTGACTTGATTCTTATAAACAATAAAAATGAAAAATAAAAAATTATAGTACAATAACCCAATTTATTTATATGACAATAAAATTTGTAAAAAAAACATAACTTGGGTGCTTTCGTTCCATTAAACACAACTTTTTCATTTCTCAATAGATTTTCTTCAACAATAGCTTATTTTTTTTGGAAAAAATAAAGGTTCTTAGTAAAAAATATCAAAAGTAACAAAATTTTGATTTCTTAACGAAATTTGCAACTATTTTGTCTTTTTTTAGAATTTTTCTGAAAAATAAAAAAAATCCCCGAAATTTGAATTTATTCCACCAAAACTAACAGCTCGACCAAAAAATGATGTTGTCATTGTTTGTAAGAAATATTATTAGCTTTTATTTGATATATCATTTGTTTTATTACTGTTGTTGGTTCCGGAGATATATGCAATTAAGTGGAACCAACTTTTTTTTTCGTTGAAAACCCTACAGTGGGCAATATCTCGAAAACGGAGTGACAGAAAAAAAAAAATGTTTTTTCGGAATCAGCGACCGATTTTACATGAGAAAAGAATAGTGGCATTCAAAGTAAAAACAACTTTTCGTTATTTGTAAACCAGTGTAATCAGAGTGATACTCTTCTAGTCAGACCGTTGCTCTTATAATCAGATTTATACTCTTCTATCCAGACCGCTACTCTTAAAATCAGAGTAGTACTCTTCTAGTCAGACCGTTGTTCTTATACAAAGTCTTCTACTCGGACAAATGTCATTTTAGGATATAATATACTCTTGATTTTACAGTATACCAGTAGCTCGTTCTTGTAACTCGTACCGATCGCAGTTACCGATCCATATTACCGATTTGACGTCACTCTGACGTAATTCTCACCTACAGTGTCCGTGTAATAATCTGAATCGATTTCTGTTCAATTCTTTTGTTCCAAATCGACAAACTGTCAGCTGTTCCGATTCCACTTCAAAGAAGTGTTTGTGTAAGAAAAGTGAGTCGATAAAAATTAAAGTTTTTATCACTGACTCTGAGGAAAATGAGAACACTGCCGATTGTTATTTATTTACTTTGTGCAAGTAAAAAACGCTTACGAAACCGAAGAACTGAATAAAATGGATAAAAATAATGAGAAGGTAGGATAAAGTAATGCATAAATTTATTTATTTAATAGCAAGTTAACTCCGGGCGAGTTTTCAAGTCACAGTATGTCTTATGGCTTACATAAAAACAAAAGTTTACTTCATCTCAATTTAAAATATTCACTTTCTAATAAGACAATAATAACAATAATAGCAATATTATAAAATTTTACAGCTCGAAAAATAAGATAAATACAAACGAACAGCTGCTTGTCATTTGATTCAGTTTCGCATCATTTCTTCTCGATTTGTGTTCTTTTTCATCACGGTTCGAATTTTTAACGATTTGAACTTACACAAACACTAGTTCTCACGAAATCGGTAAATAAGGATCGATATAACGTGACGTCACAAAAATCGGTAACTTGTCGATTTATTTACAAGAACGAGCTACAGATCAGTAGCAGTAGATTGAAAAATCACAATCACGCACAAAGTGCATGCTGCCACACTGCCAACATGGCCTCCTTGGTAGATCGGTTTTGTTCGGCTTGTTCTTTTGTTTCTGATGAACGTTGATTGCATGAATTTTTGTTTGCACGTTTTCCACCATAGTGGCATCGCGTTTAAGAATTTTTATGCGTTGGATTTCTGTAGTGGAATTCCCAAACGCGTTAACGACACTTTTGATTATCGTTAACTAGCTCTTAGCTACACTTACTGTTAATTGGTATTCCCAACATCTATGCTAGCAATGTCTGTCTTTAACTTTGACAGTTCGTTAAAGATGTTTGTAGCAAGCTTAACGACGATTATTTAGGCGCCGTTAACTGATAAACAATAACGTTAAGCAAGTTTTGAGTGAAGTGTTTCTATGTTTAGCTTTATATTATTTTTTTTTTTATTAATGTTTTGTTGTTTATTACATGAAATATAATAAAAAATAATATAATTTATGTGATAATTAAATTGCATCAAATTGTTGTTTTTTATTTTTGGGTTTTCGGACAGACTCTTCCTCTATCTCGTCCAATCTATCGATTTCCTTCCTGCTTCTTGTCTCCCACATGATAGAATAACAAGGTAGGCGCATATTGGAGAGAAAGTGAGCTAGATGTCAAAACTCAGCTGTTCGAATTTAAGTTTACTAATTGTTGTTGTTGCTTTTTCGCTTGACGTTTATAGCACCTCACAGCTTTGTTAGTGTAAAATTAGACATTTGAGCAACCGTAAAAATATGAGCCTACCTTATTATTCTGTCATGGTCTCCCATGTGTGGAGATGAACCTCCCTCTCTACCAACCATTAGTTACAGAAAAAATTTAGCAGTTTTACTGCTCTGCTGTTGTCCTTGTCGATCTTTTGCTTATATAATAATTTTTTTTTTTCTTTTGTGTTTATTTGTTGTTGTTCTAATAAAAAATTGTTATTTTTTGTTGTTTTTACTTGTTAAAATGAACAGTGCTGCCATATTTTCAATATATGTTAACATTGTTTGTTGCTTTCATTGTGAATTATTTTTTCACTAAAAGTGTCGTTAAGTGAAGTTTTGGGAATAGGACTAACGTTATTGCAAACTACGAATGTTGTTAGTTGAAGTTAACGTTATGGTAACGTTAATTTTTTGGGAATTCCACTACTGAAACTAAATGGTCAATAGTAAGAAGCGAGTTCTCAGTTTCGATGTCTAACATGTTTAACAATCTTCCCCGAATGTCACTGTCATTCGGCGATTGCAAACCATTTATGAACATTAAGCATTTAAAATTGTCCACCGTGCACTTTTCAATCATGAAGTTTTCACACTGGCGATTGACGCTTGCTGCATAACTAAAGCCTTAACCAAAATAGACGATTTGCTCCGTAACGAGCGAAGACGAAAATGTGCGCTTGAATGCAATTCAATGTTGTTGCCCAAAATAAGCAAACGTAAACACATCGAAACTGAACGAAACGGATTGACGAGACGTTTTGTTCCGCAAGAACCGAACTTTTAGCGTCTCAACTCGTCAGCAACAATAGTGCAGAGTATTTTTACATCAAGTGTTGTTGCATTTTTATCAATTAGTTCAAGAAACAATATTTTAATGAATAAATAGCCATTATTAAGGATGAACAAGGCATTTATATGCATTTGAAACAGTTGGCAGCTGACAGCCTAGACGAGTTCAAGAACGTTTCATTTTGGGTTAAATGTCAAAACAGACGTAACGAATGTACACGCTAGTCGAGTTGCTATCGTCTCGTTTCGTCTATTTTGGTTAGGGCTTAACAATGTCCATATTTTCTTTGCGTACATTTTGCATGCACTTTACCCGTAAAGCAAACTGAGACTCTTTTCGATCAAATAGCTTAGATAATGTAGCGACCGTATCTTCAAATGTGACTTCACGCGTTTTTTTTTTTGGCAATATATAATCTTTGTATTTTTCGAAGACATTGGTGGACATTTTTCTCAAAAGAAGGCGAACTTTTGCTGCGTCATCGAGCTGATCTGCATCAACCTGAAAGACATCTTCGTACCTGGCAAACCATTTGATGAATATTTGATTTTCCTCTGGCTCATATACAAATTCCCGTATACTTTTTGCTAGCAATTCTGTCAAATTCTCGGACCCGATTGCAAACAAATCTAAATTCAATGGAACATCGTGTTGTGTTAAGTGCAAATAACATTTAATATTTTCGTTGTGATATTGTTTTATTATAACAATAAACTAGATAAAATAAATATAATACAATAACTGAGGAATAACAGTGACTTCAAGGTGTTTGCAGCGAATTGTTCTAAGAGGTCCGAGTTTAAGCAGCAGCAACAGTGACTGCAAACAGCATCCAATGAATTGCAGTTTATTCAATTTGCACTTTTAATTTTATTTATTACTTT
The DNA here is from genome assembly GCA_958299015.1 of Tetanocera ferruginea. Classification (NCBI taxonomy): domain Eukaryota; kingdom Metazoa; phylum Arthropoda; class Insecta; order Diptera; family Sciomyzidae; genus Tetanocera; species Tetanocera ferruginea. Next base: position 3,203,459 of record OY282643.1, on the reverse strand, counting down.
AACAATAACAATAAAAATAATATACAAAGCGACAAATCACAATTCTCTACAATTATTTTACATAAACACGCGAGAGTTGGTAGCGGATCATTGTTTACATTTTGCCTATTCTTAGCGTTCTACTCGTTCGTAGATTTTGTATGAGCTCTCATCTTCGTTTTGACAATCACGGTAAGCTGCTCTCCTCCCTGATATTACTTTGTTAGTTATACTATGTAACATACCAATATTATAAGTTGTATAAATTTACAGTTATGAAATGACAATAGATTTATTAGTGTTGCCAACAATTCCGAATAGCCGAAACTGGCCGAAACCGAATATTCGGTCGGACACTATGTATAATACTTGTTCTGTAACTGTTTTTGTGACTGAATCGGTTTGTTCGCCATCTATAACTCGTTATATATCAAATTGAAACGAACTTTAAACCTCGTTATAAATAAAAATTCAGTTGTGCTTAAAACCCAACAAAATGTGTTTTACAATTTTAACAAGTTTTATGGCCTGGTTATGAATCAAAATTAGTTCTATAATTTTTAAAATTATGCAAATTTAGCTTCATTTTAATTGGATCTGTGTCCAAATTTATTCTAATTCTGCTTAAAGAATTCAGCTGTATTTTAAAAGTTTTTCTTTTATTTAAGCCGGGCCCGTCATTTTTGACGGGAAATAAGTAGTTTTTATAGATTGTAATATTTTTTAACATTAATATTACTTGTGATGAAATCAAAAAATAAATATTTGGGAAAAATAGATAAGATAGTCAAAGTTAAGGCTGGCAACTGTGACTTTTAACGTAGCCCCAGTCAAGAGCCTTAGTCAAGAGTCTTCGAAAATAAGAATACCGTAGGATTAGGATTAGGTCTGATACCGTAATTTCCAAGTAAAACTTGTAAAATTCGAAATTAAAAAGAGAATTGGCAAAAAATTCTCTCAGAAGCAATATCTAACACGAAAACTACAAAAGCGCTTTCAAGCAAAATATAGCTAAAATATAGCAAAGTCTTCAAAAGTTAACCGTATAAAATTATAAATTGACATAAATTTTTGTTTTGACGTTTGAAATATAACTGTTTATTGCTAGTATAAACACATATCGCTCATTTAGAGCAAGACTGTCATAACTCGAGATTTAGAATTTTCGAGATGACTGTAAATAACATTTAAATTTGCCTTGTCTCATTGATTAGAAAAATTAAAGTAGAATTTAAAAGAATTATTTTTGATCGAAAAAATATAAAGGTCAAATTTCAACTTTTATTTTCGTTCGGAAAAATTAAAGCCAAGTTTTTTCTTTGAGCTTTGAACGGAAAAAAGTAAAATTTTAATTGTTATTTCTGATCGAAAAAATAATTAAAATTTTAACCGTCAGTTTTGGTCAAGTAAGTAAGCAATTTTTATTGAGCCTTTTCATTCAAGTAGATAAAAATTGAACAAGTTAAGAAAAGTAATTTTAGAACTGTAAGTGTATTATTCTAATATAAATTTCAAAATAAGACGCAAGAAGCTTAAAAAATAAGGTGAAAATGAGGGTGTCTTTAAATAAAAATAAGAATAAAAATGTGCTTGCCTCTGGCACTTCAATTTTTACTGCGAGAAGTTCTCTATATTAAAAATACAATAAAAGATAATCATAAAACTAAACAAACATATTTACATATAAAAACTAATATAAAATTAAAATCGGAGAATATACATTTTATAGAAGGATTAATATTTTTTCATATTTAATAACAATATTTATTTGAAGAAAAAAATTGTTAATTAAATTTTTATAAATAACAAGATAATAATAATATTAATTGTTAACCTCTATGAGTGGCAGGAGTTAAAACAATATAAAAGTCGTATAAAAGTGGTCCAATAAAATCCACCTCTAAAGAGATGTTTTCATTTATAAAACTAATTGGAGAAATATAATGTATGCTTGATCAATTGAAAAATTTTTGAATATCGAATATCTCTTTAAGTAACAGTCTATTCAAATTTTGAATAGACAAGTTCTTTCCGTCTAACTTTTTGAATTAAAATTTTTCTATCATAGATGGAAATATAACATAGATTTTGTTAAAATTTCAATATATCTCATTTAAGAGTTTTTCAACATTGCATTGACCAGCTTCCATCGGTTATTCTTTATCAACCAATTTGCACAGGGTAAATAATGTGATAATGGCTTGTAAGTTGAGTAAAATCATTTTCGTCAAAAATATATGTATAAAATAAATTTATTCTATTCATGGAAATATCGTCATCAAGATCAACGCTTTAACGAAAAAAATCAGTCAAGATTTTCTAAATTATTATTATGATTCATTTGACTAAACCACACGCCCTTACAAAGTTTTAAATACGTCTGGCTATTATATTAAAGAAATCCTATATAAAAAATGGCTTTTCAATCTAAAAGTCGTTATGGTTATGACTTTTAAGAATTCAGGGACTTAAAATAAAGTTTAATTTAGTAAATATAAGAGTTGCACTTTAGCGATAGGTTGGGTATTCACAATCTAGTTCTGTACCAGAAATACAGTATGTCAATAGTCATAAATAAATAATTTCTCAATACTATAAAAGAAAAGAATTATAAATATTTATTTAATGAGTGCAAATATTTTCCCCGTAACAATTTATTTTTATTCGTTTCTTTTTTAATTATAATAAATTGTAAAATATTTGAGGCTGATTTTATATAATCATAAATTACAAAACCTCGTAGCTTCGAACACATAAATAAAATCAATGTATAAAAAAAGGTTTGTTTGTTTCGCAGTTAAAAGTACAATAATTATAGCGAATATTGGAATAAACGACCATAGAAGATACTATTTTAAACCTATATTAGATAATTTAAGTAAGAGATATAAAATAAATTTTGTAACGAATGCATGCTTGTATAAAAAATAAGTAATAAACAAAATGATTTTCTATTAATCAACATCTTATAAATCAATCATTTTTCTTTTTTCTTAAACAAGGATACAAATACTTAAGAAGTCATTTCTTTTTTGAAGCAACGACTACTTTTGTTTTTCAAAGTTTAGTGATCGCGGCATAAGCGAAAGGTTTTTAAGACAAGCATGAGCTTGTTGCACCATATACTGTTGATCCTTCGTCTGACCACAAGCCAGTTTTTCCCATTTCGGATCTAAATACTGTCCACTTTGTCTATGCTGTAAAAACTGTAAGGCTTGTTGTGGACTATTTTCCTTCTTCGACTCTTCATTTGTATCTAACAATAAGTCAGCCTCACTGCAGAGTGTGTCTTTGATAATGCTGGTAGGTGAGAATGCGATTGAGTCAGTGGATGTAAGAAATTTGCTTGGAGTTTCTGTTTCATAGGGAAAGGATTTTTTCTCTAGTTTTATTTCATTTACTGTCGGCATAATGTTTTCACCCCAGCTGGTAATAAGCGATTTGCGTGCTTTCTTTGGTGGAGGTAGCTGACTCTCAGACGCTGCAATACTTGTTGCGGATGAATCTGCTGAAATATATTCCTTTTTAATGGGTTTCAGCGAATTGTTAGTGTCGTTCAATTGCTCATCATGTATAATTTCGGCAAGATCTTCAACAAGACTAGAAGGACTTGGTGGAACGTAGCGTTCACCACGACGTTTTTTACCGAGTGCTGCTAGAGCATCTTTAAATGGTGTGGGTGTTCGAGGACCCATGAAACCTGTAAGATTAAAATATGTGAATAACTATTTTATAAAAAAAGATAGATTTTATTTACTCTTATGCGGAGTTTCGATTGAAGAGTTCTCCAGTTCTTTCTTAATTTCCATTCCGACACGATTATATGTTTTGTGTACGGGCGTGCTAGCTCTGAGATTCATGTCGTCAAAAGTTGTGAGACAAGGCGAATTCAGAAATTGGCTAGGTGAAAATGGCAACAGCTTAATTGGTGTCATAACAGGGGAATCAGGTAGCTTGACTTCAGATTTCGGTACACTTAGTGAATCAGTAGAATTAGCAGCAATTCTATCTAAATGTTGCTGCTGTCGTGCTCTTTTTAATATGTTTGGTGCACGACAGTGCGGTACTTTATTAGTGACATTTATTTGTTGTTTGGACGCTGATGAAGTTGATGGTTCTTCTTCGGTATTATCATTAGAAGCCGTTGCATAAGTATTTAATTGTTGTTGTGGTCGTTGTAGTATTTGAGCTGATAGGCTTAAAGCAAGTCCTCCTGTATTGTATACGCCACCTGTTTTTATCAATGTTTTTAAATTGGAGCGCGAACTTTTCAGATCTGAACACTGTCGCACATATACCTTGTTTCTGTCGTTATCATACTTACGGCGCATGGTGGAGTTCCAGTGGTTTTTGATAGCATTATCCGTACGGCCAGGCAATAATTTTGCTATCTTAGCCCATTGATTGCCCCATTCCATATGTGCTTGGTATATAATGCGGTCCTCTTCCTCTGTCCAAGCTGACTTCTTTATATTGGGGTTAAGGTGATTATGCCAACGCTCGCGGCATTGCTTTCCTATGCGTCCGTTGAGATATCGTGCTATTAATGTCCATTTTTTCGGACCAAACCGACGTACTAACTCAACAACCTTTTCATCTTCTTCGCGCGTCCAAGGTCCTTTTATTAGATCCGGATTTAGAACTTTGGCCCATCTTTGCTGTACCTGCTGTTCAGAACGTTCTTTAAAATGCGGTGCAAATAGTTCCCATTGATCCCCATGTTGCTCCACTAAACGCTTTAATAAATTATCCTCTGATTTCGACCAGCGCTTGCCACATCCACCAGCAGTTTTTGAACTTAAGCTGTTGGTGTCATCATCACCCGCACCAGCGTCCGAGTATTCAGAGTATTCGCCTTCACCATCGACAGCTGAGTCACCACTTACACTATCCAAGCGTTCTGCCAACGATATTGTGTCGTGATCTGTCTCCATGTCTGCATCCATCCTCACCTATCTTCACCGCGCTTCCAGCGTGAGCAGTTATGATAGATTTCTGTGCAGTTGTTTTTGATTCGATAGAACTGATGTACCTTTCCTTTGCAATATAGGCAGCTGCCGTAAGAGTGGAGATGGTCCTGCTCACTATAGTGTTCGTAGATCTGTAGTATTGAGGTACATGCAAATTTTTTTGCGCAACTCAAGCAAGTGATGTATTGAGATGAATGTATGTCATTACGTAGACGAAAGTGCGTCGCATCACTTTCTGTACGACCAGAATCAAAAGGTTCGCGTACACTTGAATTACCATTTGTGGCCATTAATGATCATGCTGAAGCTTAAGCTTGTAAACAGGTGCCGAACAATTTGAAGTTATAAATAACACCTGCCTATCGTTGGGTTTCTTGTGGCACGTAAATTGAAGAGTCGCTTCTTCGTTTTGTATTTAAACACAGTACTAAACAGACTACAAACGAATCTAAGCAGCGTGTGAAGCTATAAAACTGACAGATGGCTGAGCAAAAAAAAAACAGCGCTTGAAAATTGCTCGATTATCCGTTTGTAAATAAATCCCGAGGTTTTTGCAACATTTAGAAGTTAACCTTGTTGTTTATACTAATACCATACTGAGAGATTTGCTTTATGTTGAAATATGTATTCATTTAATAGTTATTGTATTTGAACTATAAGATTCGGCGACGGTTTACTTGAACACTGAAGGCCATTTTGAAATTTCATAGGGTATGTTTAGGCAGTGAAGTAATTTGACGGATTTATGTTGTATATGGTTTGGCAGCACTTAAAAGTGGCCATAGAAAAACATTAGTAATACAATCTTTATATACAAAGTGCTTTTAAACTCAAACTTAATACGAAGTGCGTTAACAATAATCTTTTTACAAAAATTTAAATAAAATAAATAAATAAAATAAAATATAATTACCAGAAAAGATATCAATATTTGTAAAATTTTATTGCATTAAATGCTCTTTTATGCCGTAAAATTGTAAATGCTTCTAATACTTACTTACTTACTTAGATGGCGCTTACAACCGTTGGTCGGTTTTGGCCTGGTCTAAGAATTTGCGCCAGCCTCTTTTGTCGTGCGCTTGCTGGCGCCAGTTGGAAACTCCAAGCGTCGTCAGGTTATCCAATGCCTGGTCTTTCCAACGGAGATGCATGCGGTCTTCCTCGTCTGCGTTGGCCACCGCTGGGTAACGAATCCAATATTTTTTCGCTGGAGCATCGTCGTTCATTCTCTCGACATGCTTCTAATAGTACGTTTATATATGGAGACCCAAGTAGCAATTTCAGCCGTATATTAATTCCAGCAGAGCTTATAGTGCTATATCATAAAGCAACAAGCTTCAACTCACAGAATTGTAATCTGTTTTTGGCTGAGAATAGATCACAAAAAAAGCAACATTTTTTTACTGTTTTCGAGTTGGCACCCTTTTTGAAAAACTTCAAAAAAATTCAAGATAAAAAAAATTTAAAACTTTAAATTCAAACATTTTTTCCTGCTAAAAAAAATGTATACTTTTGAAGTAGAATTACGTCTTACAGCGTGGTTTGTATGGGGTCGTTTTAACAGATTTTTTCAAGGTCATTAGGCAACTTTTTTGGCGAATACTTTAGGGTATACCTACAGCCTTTAATACTCTTCGTTCAAAGATAATATATATACGAAAATATCAGATATATCCTGCGCTGAATGAATATCTAATTTTGGATTTTGTCACTATTATATTAAAGTCACAAAATAGTAAAATATAAGAAGAAAAATGCATGTTTTAATATAAGAAAATCAATCATCAGCTGCTTATGTGCCTGCTGCTTTCTTTGTTTTTCTTTCGTTGTTTATGCTTGTATGCTTTGGTTTTGCACGAACTGATTGGTTCGCTTTGGCAGCATTGTAAGCATTAGTTCGCATTGGGTTTATGTATGCACTACTGTTCTAGTATACTATTTTGAAACCAGAGGTCATGAACCTCTTTTCAACTCAGTCAATGAACTCAATCTGTCAAATTTAACGAAATGGATCTGTGATCCGGTTAGATTTAACTCTTATGAAATAACTTATCATACTTACTTTTTAACTTTTTCTTTGTTTTGGCCTTGATAAGTAGTCCATAATTGTGTGTCATTCATTTATTTATTAATTTTTGGAAGATCAATAAAAATACGTGCAAAATGAACAAAACAATCGGACCAAAGAGACAAAGTAGAAGAGGTTAAAACTTAAACGGAATTCTACGTCTACACTAACGATACTATCGAAACTGTTTCTTTTTTTTCTACGGAAAAAATGTTGACGTTTTCCGTAGAAGAGCTCAATCATTTCTGAACAGTCAATGGTAACGTTAACTATTTTCCACATATCTCATTTATTTTTTATTCAGTTGGTAGCATTTCAGGTCAGAATTTTTCGAACCGTCGAAGTAGAGGGCAGAAATTCTGCATTTTTTCAAATGAACACGATTCAATTTCAAAGGTCAGATCTTTATTTGAGAAAAGAACGAAAAAAAAACAAACAGAAAAGAAAGGGCAGAAAAAATTCAAAATTTTTTTAGAAAAGAAAACGCTATTAATCTCCATATGTAAGCATAGTATAAATGATTTTCTATTCTGTGTGATTTGTGATCTTTTTTTTTTGCTCAAAGTGTCACACGAGTTATTTTATATATTTGTTGCGTAATAAAGTGATTTTGTGTTTGAATTTTGGTTGGCATCTATGATTGTTAGGGCCGTTTTCACAATGTCCGGTTAAGCACTAATCGGAACTTTAACCAGCGGTAAGCAAAGCATTTTCTCAATGTTGCTGCTAATCAGAAGAACTGCTGAGCAGATAAACAATATATATTTTTTTATTACATAATAGCTGACCCGGCAAACGTTGTTTTGCCTTCAATTTTTATTTTCACTGAAAGTGTGGTTCCGTTGCAAAGTTGTACACTGAACCGACATAACACATATTGTTCAAATACCGTTAACTGCAGCTGAAATAAAGTATTTTTTATTTTTGATAGCTGACCCGACAGACGTTGTCCTTTCCTTATAAAAAAAATTTGTGTTTGCTTTGTGAATTTGTGAAAAGCTATTGCAAATGTGTAAAAATAGTTAAAAAAGGGGGAAAATTCGATTTTTTTTTTAATTTGTTTGGGCTAAAGGTCCGGTCACTATTTTATATTCAAACAAACTAATTTGTTTATAATAAAATGTTTTTATTTTATATTATTTTGTCCAATATTTCGAACTCCGCTGGAGTTCATCATCAGGGACACTGTTCTGTTTTTAGAAAGAATTTACAATTAAAAATTTTTACAACAATATAGAAAACACGAATATTTTAACTATTTTATTAAAACATTAAACATAAAGTTTAACAATAAAAATATAAAGCTGGTAGACATCACAGGAACATAAACGAACAGGTATAGCCTTAAATAGTTTTTTTTAATTATAATTTTTATTCATATAGGCTTGGGGTATGTTTGATTTACAATTGATTTGAAAATAAGTACAATGAATCTTATGGTGTTTTATTTACATTTTGATTGAAAGTTCTCTGTTCAGGTAACCAATAAAAAAAATAAATATTTTTTCGATTGTTTAACTGTGATAACATAATTTCGTTCATTGCAATGCTCTGTGACACACGACATTTTTTGTTTTGTTATCTGGAGCGAAAACAAATACTGCTGATGGTGTTTTAGTAGTATAGTGTGAATTTAAATAAAACATATACATTTTTATATATTAAACAAAAGTTCTAGCTGTAAGCTTTTCAAAAAAATATATTTTTAGTAACTTAATAACGTAATTGTTTTAGAAAATAACGGTTCTTTTTATTATAAAATTCAACTTTGGAATAAATTTGCTTATAAAACGAAAAATATTGTTACAATGATGTTTATAATAAATATATTTGAAAAGTCATTTAATGACCTTTCAAATGACATACCAATCTTAAAGATCCATTGAGTAACCGCAAAGATATAGATGTTTTTTTGAACAAATCTTTTAACAAAAAATTTTTTTAAAATCGATAACTAATAGAGCTATCGATTTGTTGTTCAGTGAATCATATTTTTTGTTGTTTTCTACGAGAAAACACTTTCAAATCGCGGCACCCAGGAAATCGTAATCGTGCCAAATTGGAAAAATGCTGAAAGTTTGTAGAGATATATTTAATTATTGTTAATTTCTAATTGAATTTGTTAATTAATTAGAATGTCTGTTTTTGCGTTTTAGTTCTTGTTAAAACTCATAGCGTTTTCTTTTCTCAAAAAAATTTTGAATTTTTTCTGCTCTGTTTGATTTTTTTGCATTTTTTTCTCAAATACAATTCTGACCTTTGAAATTGAATCGTGTTCATTTCTCGAAAAGTTTGACCTTAAAAGTAGAAAAAATGCAGAATTTCTACCCTCTCTATTGACGGTTCGAACAATTCTGACCTCAATTACTGCCGACTGAATAAACAAAATAAATGACATATGTGAAAAATAGTTAACGTTACCATTGACAGTTCAGAAAAGATTGAGCTCATCTACGGAAAACGTCAACATTTTTCTATGAAAAAAAAAAAATAAATGGTTTTTTTAGCTTTTATCTTTAATACTTTTGAAGTTTTTCAAAAAAGGTGCCAACTCGAAAACATTAAAAAAAATTTTGCATTTTTTGTGATCTATTCTCGGCTAATAACAGGTCAGAATTCTGTGGAGTCGGGTCAAAATGGAAAAAATTCTGCATCTTCAGAGGGCAGAGGGAAAACGGCCCTTAATTGCATAAATTATTTCTGATTTACAGAAACACACTTGCAAGCAAGTAGAGAATATATTTTGTCTCCGAAACTTCAAAAATCACCTGGAAATACTTGCAAAAGCTGAAAAAATAATGAACTGTTCTTTTCGTATAAGTTTATTTTCCTTAATGATTTATAAGAAAAGTCATTTTAATTAATTAGAACATTAATTTTAGTTAGAAAATTCACTTAAGTTGTACAACTTGATGTACTATTACGTATTAAAATTTTACATATTAATCGATTTTAAATCGAATAAAATTAAGAAATTTATTTTCTTATATTAACATTTATCAATTTTGATGTTTGCAAACATTGAATTTTGGGTTTTTCACTGCACGAACGAACAAGATGATGGATTGCAATTGTTCGCAACTTGTGCTCGTGCATTGGAAATGGTCAGACCGAACGAAGATGTAAAAAGTATTGTTTGCAATATATATGGTAAATGGAATTTGACAGATGGTGGTTCTATAGTGGTTCCAGTGTGGTCCGCGGGTAAGCTGCTTTAATGAAAATTGCAACACTGCCACACAGCGTTGTCAGATGAATATACCTCAAAAATTACCTTTTTCTCGCATTTAATTCTCACAAATTACCACACGTAAAAAATACCTCAAAATACCACAAAATCGCGAAAATTACCATAACATACCGCAAATCAATGAAATACCTCAAAGTTGCTTAAAATATCACATCAAGCGGTGTTTGGAGCAAAGTATGAAATTATTTAACGAAAGTAGACCTAAATTGCAACATATTAATTAACATCAATTTATAAAACAATAATTTTCATAATAATTCAGTTGTAATTTTTTATTTTAAAGTTTGAAATAATTATTTTATTTTTTACTTTGCTATCAGAAATTGCCAACTTTCTTTTGTTGATAAATATCAAAAACAGTTTAAACACAAGCAAACTACCAACAAGAATTTTGTACACATTTCATTCACGCGTATTTCTACCACGGCAGGTAGAAATCTCTTTTCGATAATGTAATACTATGTTCGCTCTGAGATCAAATTAAGTAATTTTTAGCTTTTGTGTAATTTGTCGATTTGGAAATTACCTCAAACAAGGTAATTTCGTTTAAATTACTCACGAAATTAGGCAAAACTGCACTGCAACCCTGAAATCTGAATATAGTGCAGCGTTTTCAGATGAATATACCTCAAAAATTACCTTATTCTCACATTTAATTCTCTCAAATTACCACACGTCAAAAATACATCAAATTACCCCAAAATCGTGTAAATTACCACAAAATTACCGCAAGTCAATGAAATACCTCAAAGTTGCTTAAAATATCACTTTAAGCGGTGTTTATAGCAAAGTATGAAATTATGTAACGAAAGTAAACTTAAATTGCAACATATTAATTAACAACAGTTAATAAAACAATAAATTTTATAATAATTCAATTCTTTAATGAGTTCAAAAATTATTACCTCTAAAATTACCTTATTCTCGCATTTAATTCTCTCAAATTACCACACGTCAAAAATACATCAAATTATCTCAAAATCATGCAAATTACCACAAAATTACCGCAAGTCAATGAAATACCTCAAAGTTGCTTAAAATATCACTTTAAGCGGTGTTTATAGCAAAGTATAAAATTATGTAACGAAAGTAAACTTAAATTGCAACATATTAATTATCAACAGTTAATAAAACAATCATTTTTAATAATTCAATTCTTTATTGAGTTCAAAAATTATTTCTCAGAAAAATTTCTCCAGTCTTATAGCAGTCCTCGCACTGCTCATCATAATTTTTCTTTTAACACATTCATAATATTTAAATGCGCCTAAAATGTAAAAATACTTTAATCTTACAGAGTTTTTGAATAACTATGCGACAATGATCTTTTTCTTCCAGACATAATTATTTTATTTTTCACTTTGCTATTAAAAATTATTTACGTTCCTTTGTTGTTAAATATTGAAAATACTTCGAACACAAACAAACTACCAACAAGAAGAATGAAGAAGAATGAAGAATGCATCAACAAGCGCATTCACTCAGTTAACCTTTTCTGTACACATTTCATTCACGCGTACTTCTACCACAGCAGGTAGAAATCTCTTTTTGGTAATGTGAGGTATTTGTGGTAATTTCGGTATTTTTATTCTCTCGCGTGGGAAGAATCGCACATGTGGTAAAAATTTTCTCGCATGACAATTTTTCTCACATAAAGCGATGATTTTTACTTTCTCCCGCAGCATCTCGTAAGCAGCGTTGCCGTTTTCACTTCGATCGAAGTTTTTTACTTCACTTTTATGTCAAACACTTCCACACTTCCTCTTTTGTGAAAACACTTCGATTTTGAGTGATTAAAACTTTTTTTAGTAATTAAGTATATTTGATTTTTTAACTTCATTTCACATCAAAAAATCAATTACATGGCATAACTTTGGTGTAAACGAATTCATAACTTGTACCTTCTCTCACAGAGTTTTGTATTGGATGAGAGAATTTTAATGATAGTAATGGTATTCCCTTAACGATCAAAATTTCCCATTTCGTAAACTCGTAAAATTCCGAGCCTCTGTTAAAGGAACGCACCTTTAGACATCTGATAAATTTTTCATGCATATTTGTCATCATGCCGTAACAAATCGACCGAAAATTTGTTCGTAGAATCTGTTTGCCCTAGGTTTCTGAAATGGGAATAATTGAGTTAGCTGCCTACTGCCTACTTACTAAGTTAGCTGTCTACTCCAAACTCTTCCGGGCAATCTTTAGCCTCATCCAATACCAATTGCAGCAGTTTTACTGTCTGACAGAGCACCTAACGATGTGTCGAAGTGTTTATTTTCCGTTTTCAAGCACTGCCACTATCCACTTCTATGCTTGCCAATTGGGATGAATTAAGCGCCAAAATAAATAATAAAACACACCACACACTTTTTGATAGTTTGACAGCTGAAAGTTTAACCAAACTTTTTTACATTGTTTAAGCACTGAAATTGTAGCTTAAACATCGTAAAAAAATCGCCATACAAAATATTTCCATCATTTCCCATTTTCTTAAAATTAAGCAGTTTACGAGGTTTAAGCTGTTTCCGAGGCGTTAAGGGAATACCATTAATGGCAACACTATGTTCGATTAAATACTTCTTGCAAAAGCGCGCGTTGTGAAGGTTGTTGAAATGTTAGTTTGTAAGAATTAATTACTTCGAGGAAGACTCTGATATTACAAGTCGTATTGCAATATCAGAATCACGAATGACTGATTCAAATGTGATATAGCTACAATTCTTGTCTTATGCACTGAGTGCTGTTAATTCACTTCATTTAGAATTTCAAAAAGAATCGCCTAGTTTTTATGAGTTGTTAAAATCATTAAAATTATATTTCAGAAGTATTGTAATTAATTTTATTGACATCTCTGCCGTAGAATTTGATATAATTTTTTAAAATGATATCAATACTTTTAGAATTAAGCCTTTGTCTGATATATATATAGGGCCTAGAGCCCAGATAAAATTTGATTCCTATGATATATCTGTAACAGATAAGAACGAAATTTTAAAAAGTTGTGTACAGTTCTATAACATTCGTACACTAATTATGAAAAGAGTCAATTTCAAATATCCAGTTTTGAGAACATTACAAATTTTGGATACAAGATCTTTAGCTAATAGTTTGGTTCCCCTCATAAAACTTTTTCCTAATCTCATCGAAGAAAAAGATATCGAAGAAAAAAGATATCGACTGTCTAGAAAAGGAATGGCGTCTTAATATTAAATGATTTTTTAGCTGAAAAAGGATTTGAAGAGCTTTGGTTCTACGTTTTTAAATTAAAAAGTGCCTTAGAAGACCTGATGTACCAAAAAAAAAAAACTTTCGTAAGAGCGTTGCTAAGCCTACCGCACGGTGGTGCAACAACAGAAAGAGTATTTTCACAATTAAAACTAATTAAAAATACAACTACTAATAAGTTAAAAGTTAGCACCGTAAATTCGATAATGCTAATAAGGGACCACTTTCTAAACGATAATTTTTTAAATTGGAATCCCTAAACGAATACTTTATCGAATGTTTGTTATAACAGTGATATTTACTTCAGAACCGAAGAAAAAGCTGCATAGAAAATAGAAATAGAAATGGATAATTTTTCTAACATTGTTAATTTATACATACTACCCTGACAACAATCAGTTCGTACGGCTGCATATTTTATAATATTAACACTTTCATCTTTTATTTATAATAAGTAAGCAATATTTCTGGTGCAAAGATTCTGGTATCCTTAAAGCTTGAAATGTATTTTATTAGAATTAATAGCAAAAGTAAAAAAAATTACAAAAACAACAACGTTAAAAGCGAGATTAACCAACTCAGTCATAAAATGCAATCCAAAAACTGACAACATTCAGTTCGTACGATAGAAAGAATGCGAGTATCCACAAGGATAACGGGACAAATTATTTTTTGTTGATTCTGTATATCAATTGAGAATGTATTGAGAACGTTTTAAGAATGTTTTGAGAAAATTTCGGCCACTCTTTGATTTTATACGAGTAGTTTTTTTGAATGATTTCTACTATGGCACGTGGCAAAGCGATTTGTAATGAAATAAAAAAGTTAATTGTCAAAAACTTTCTTTTACACAAAAGTTATGGTTTTTATTGCATAGCCCCTAAGATAAGCAAAGTCAACTGTCCAATACGTCATCAAAAATTATGTTTATATCGCCTCAATTGAGACACAGCAGCTTGGGCGAGGAAATCAATCAAAAGTAAATTATCGAAATATACGAACATTGGAGGCCATTATCATAGAAAAAAAGACGGACTTCAGTGAGAAACTTAGCGAAAATATGATCGAGAGAAGTGTAAGCCGTGAATGGCTTACTCGGAAACTCGGAATAATTTGCATAAATTGAAATATGGCTTTTATTATGTGAGTTTTGGTTAAACGAGTACCAGTGCATTCATTTTAAATTTTTCAGGAAAAGAAAGAACCACCGTTGACTGCCAATTTATGCAAATGTTTCCGAATCCATTCACAGCTAACACTTCTCCCGATCATATTCGACCACATTTTCGCTAAGTTTCTCACTGAAGTCTGTCTTTTTTCTATGATAATGGCCTCCAATGTTCGTATATTTCGATAATTTACTTTTGATTGATTTCCTCGCCCAAGCTGCTGTGTCTCAATTGAGGCGATATAAACATAATTTTTGATGACGTATTGGACAGTTGACTTTGCTTATCTTAGGGGCTATGCAATAAAAACCATAACTTTTGTGTAAAAGAAAGTTTTTGACAATTAACTTTTTTATTTCATTACAAATCGCTTTGCCACGTGCCATAGTAGAAATCATTCAAAAAAACTACTCGTATAAAATCAAAGAGTGGCCGAAATTTTCTCAAAACATTCTTAAAACGTTCTCAATACATTCTCAATTGATATACAGAATCAACAAAAAATAATTTGTCCCGTTATCCTTGTGGATACTCGCATTCTTTCTATCGTACGAACTGAATGTTGTCAGTTTTTGGATTGCATTTTATGACTGAGTTGGTTAATCTCGCTTTAAACGTTGTTGTTTTTGTAATTTTTTTACTTTTGCTATTAATTCTAAAAAATACATTTCAAGCTTTAAGGATACCAGAAACTTTGTTTCAGAAATATTGTTTACTTATTATAAATAAAAGTTGAAAGTGTTAATATTATAAAATATTCAGCCGTACGAACTGATTGTTGTCGGAGTAGTATAAGTGATTGAAATGTATTTCAGTATTTTCTTATTGAACGCGTATTTTCTTATAAAACTTTATTGATTGATTTTTATGAAAATATTTTTATTGATTTTTTCGTAATTCATTTTGAAATTTTACTAAATATGCTTAATAAACATTCATGTTAAAAACAAAATTAATTTATTTTAACACTTCGAAATCTCTGAAAATACTTCCTTCTTGTAGCCTATTTTACTTCGTTTTAAAATTCGCGAACGGCAACACTGCTCGTAAGAGCTCAAAAAATACCGAAAGCACTATTTATAGTGCAAAACTGGTAACGCTGAAAACAGATATGACAATGAGAAATGTTGCTTCTGCACCAAAAACAAAACAAAAGGGGATTTTTTAATTACATATAATTTACACTTAATATCAAAAGTTTAAAATTGTTCTTCAAAATATCTCCGAAATACAATTAAAACATCAAGCACAAAATTCAATAATTAAAAATTTAAAAAACTGCAAACTAACACATAAGAAAATTAGAAAAAGGCTAGCATAAAGTTTTCTCTGAAAATCAAAAAATCCCCCAACTCGTTTATAAGAGTAGGCATTATTTGATATTGACATTAGACTCCCAAAAGTCGGCAGCGCAGTTGCGTTTTATACTACCTGGATAAATATGCCTTGCCCAGTGTGAAAAATTTTGTAGAATTTCGAAATTATCTCACGAAATTACCTAATTTGATCTCAGTGTGAACATAGTATAAAGGGCCAAATAGACTACACAGACTGTCGGTCAAACAAATGTTTTTTTCTTGTCATTGCGACGACTATACACTACACAGACTTCATGCACGCAGACTTGGTTTTTTAGTTCACTTTTGTTGCGCGATGAGTGAGGACAGCGATGCTTCATGATTTATATCTTTGTTTTCATCACTAACACTTCATATTTATTGTTTTTAATATTTTTTCAGAATCCTTTTTGCTTTTAATCTTCCAAAGTGACGGCAAAGATTTAAAAGCTCCAAAATTCAACAACATTTGTCCTACACTCAAAAAAATACTGTAGTAAATTTACTGCACAACGTGTATTTATTTCATAAATATGCAATTTTATTTATTTTTATATACAAATTCAGTTGTTCAATATCTTTTTACTGTATTTACATTTGAATAAATAATACTACACGATGTAGTCATATGTAGTAAGTATTTGCTCAGATGTATTTGTTTTGAATACAAAAATATTTTAAGTTTTTTAGAAAAAAAAGTAGCAATCTTTGCCTTTGCTTTTATATTTTTATTTTTCAAAATTAAAAAGAAACAACACACAACAAAATTAAAAATTTGAAGTCCTGCTGGTAAGTAATTAGTGTTAAATGTGTTGCTTTCTAATGTAATTCTTCTTTTTTTAAGCGGATGGTGTTGTATTGAGAGCTGCTGCACCAACTATTCTACTAGCTATTCTTATTATTCTAAGGCCGTGTACATAGTGCAAGCTGAAGATGTTCTTGAAGATGTTCTTTTGCAAGCTATATCATGACGCTTCTTCGTGCTGTTGCTGTCTATAAGGCGCGCTTTTTGCTAGCAGGAGTTGTTGCAGGGAGGAAGGTGTTAATTTTTTATTGTGTGTAATGAGTTGTAATGGACGTGTTGTATTATTGTAAATTTTTCATTCTTATAGAATTATAAGCAAATTCATATCATATATCAAAAATAAATAAATTTATTTAGTAAAACCAAATACATTTTTATTTGGACGGTGAGCTACTACTTTACATTTACTTTTAAAGCATTTTTATTTATTTTGACTACAGAATTTTTTTGAGTGTATGTTTCGCTGCAACACGTCTTTGCACAAAAAAAGTTTCTCAAGTCTGTGAGGTTTCACCATACACTACACAGACTTCCGTCAGACACGACCGAAAATCAAAATATTTTAATTTTTGTCAGACATCTGAACAGACCTTCAAACAACCAAATACACTATTAGACCGTCGCAACAAACACGTGCTTGTTGCGACTGTCTGTGTAATCTATTTGGCTCTTAAGGTAATATTCGGTATTTTTTATCTATCGCTTGGGAAATAGCGCACGTGGTAAAAATTTTCTCGCATGAGAATTTTTTTCACATAAAGCGATGATTTTTACCTACTCCCGCAGCATCTCGCAAGTGCTCATAAAATACCGTAAGTACTTTTTATCGTACAAACCTGGTAACGCTGCTGCCACAATAACTTCGAACAAAACCTGAATAGAGCCAACTTCATTCATGTTATGTGAGATTTTCGCGCTTAAACAGTTTAATGTGACATACAAATGCTATGTTAAAAATTTTTATAAAATTATATCTTGAATTTACATCTACAGAACTTATTTGTTTCAAATTAAGCATCTGAGATATATCAAAGTTTTTTTCAAGTATTCTATGAAAATGTCTAATGTTGCCGCGAAGAAAGTTTTCATCCAAGTCGAAACGGCTGCAGAACAGCAGGTAAACGCGTTATATGTATGTTTTATATATATTAATTTAAAGTATTCGGCTCAATACTTTACTTTCATCGATCATTATCTATTAAATTTTTTACTATAGGCCTCATTTTCATTACTTATTTTCATGCGCATATGTTATTCCTCTAGGAACACCTTAAAAATCAAAGAAAGACGCTTAAAGTTTTACAGTCGGGTGCGACCGACAAAGAAAACCTAGCCGGGCGTCCGCTAATTGACAAGCTGAGTCGCATCAAGGCGTAAGTAGATCTTCGTTTTGTGTTCCAAGAGAAATGTGATTGCTGAAGACCTCGTTATGTTCTCATCTATTGACGAAAAATTCTTATATTTTTATTATTTTCAGTGCAACTGATATCGCATTGGCTTCGACAGAGTACGCCAAACGAAAAAAAACTGAAACGCGTGCTGCAGAAACACAGACAAGCCCCAAGAAAAGTAACGAAGCAATCACTGTTGAAGATCTTACAACTAGTGAGCATCCTGGTGAAGCCTACTGGGAAAAGTTAGCAGAGAAAAGACGAGTGGCACTCGAGGAGTCGCTTACAGAAAATCAACAGCTTCATGAACGCATTGAAGGCTTGGAGGAGGAACTCAATACATCACGTCAAATGCTCGAAGAAGCTCGTAATCTAGTTGAAGTGCTTACAGAGATGCTTAATGAAAACGAAGCAGAGCGTGAGATCGAAAGCGAGCAAGTTGTTGCCGAAGAGGAAAATGAATCGGCCAAAGTTGAAAATGAAGATGATAATTCATTATGAGTATTTAAATATTCCTTTGTTAGAGTTATAAGAATTTTTTATGTTTGCAACATTCAACTTGTGCTCTCACATATACGCAATGGCAATACATTTAGCATGTGAAACATCCCTGCTGACATGCAAGTAATAAAATATGCTGTTTTTTTCTATTAATTTTGAACTTACCTTTTAACATAATATTATAAAAGCTGTTTGCTCAAACGTTGCTTTCGAAGTTAACTTAATTAAGAGATTTAATTTAATTTAGCCCTTTGGCAAGACCTTAACAAGCATCGCCAGGATAAGTTATTATAAGACTACTATCACTGTTGATCGATGTAAATTTAATTATAATTCAATAAATAAAAACTTGAATAGATAAAAAGTAGATTTGTATTTCTAATATAACTATTAACTTTTAAATCGATTAAGGGACAAAGGAAAAAGTAACATATGTTCAAACCTTATTTTGGAATGTTTGTTTTCATGCTGCTGTTTTTAATTTTTATGGCTTGATGTGTTTTCTATAAAATAATAATTATTTAAGTAATTGATAATTAATATTACTTTGTGAATGTTGGTAAGCAAATCGAACTTCTAAGAAAAAATCACAATACAGAAATTTGTGATGCTAACTTTGAAGGGCCGCATCAAAGTTTCATTTTTATAATGTAATTAACTGAAAGTACTGAAGTAGTCATTGTTTAACCATAAAAGAATATGATCGCATCTGTAGGTGCTTTTGGCTGTAAACATGTGTTATATGACGCTTACGCAGAAGAGTAAAAAACAAACGGGGTAATAAAAAAACTCCTCCATTAATTATTACCACATATTAAATAGATATTGCAACCCAGTTTGCCACCAAACCACTAATACCGAAATATTGAAATGTATTAAAAAATTATTTAAATACGACCACTTTATTTCTGTACGCCTTGGACGTTTGTGTGTGTGGGGTGCGAATGATATGAATCGATAATATCGAACACATTGCTACCCAATTTTAAATTTTGAGTATATTTATATAATACAATTATTAACAAATCAATAAGTTCTAATTTTAACTGTACAATAAAGGTTGTTTTAAGTAAAAGTGTCATAGTTTCTTTAGCATAAGTTATTTTTTATGACATTCAATACAATACAATTCTGGTATTACATAACAATATAACGGGTTAAATTGAGATTATTCTAGATCTATTCCTTTTGATTTTGGCAACTTTAAAAGTATATCTTTGAGTAATTATTAAATAAATTTATTATAGAAGATGACAAATATGAAGTTAGATATAGAACCGTGTGTTGTTGTTCAAAAAAAAAAAATATATATATATATAAGCTCCCTGTTACCCTTGCTATGCACAACATCGTCTATGATATTATCGTTAATCATTGTTCTACCTGCAATGTCACTAGATATCTATCTAACTGCTGTTTTAGCCCAGAGGATTGTTGGTATCAAAGGACACTGTAGGCACAAATCCGTTTTCACCGTCGACAGTGTAGGCGACAGTCATAAGTCGTCCATCAGGCAACCACACTGAATACTGGCCAGATACCTAAGATTATTCGAAAAAATTTTGTTTTTTTTTGTTTTTTTTTTTTAATTTTAAGGCTTACTTTTCCAGCGGCATCTCCTTGTTCGTTTTTATTAAAGAACAATTCCTTTTCTGGGTCTTTTACTTCATATTGGTATTCATACTAATTGTAAAGGAAAGAAATAAAAATTTTATATTATTGGTTAAGGTCAAGCCTATAAAAAATATTTTTATTTTTCATTTAAAAAACAAAAAAATTATTTTTAAGTAAATAATATGTTTCTTAGCATTTCATGTTCATATAACAAAATTTTAATGCGCTAAAATTTGGTATTTGAAGTTTTTAATTTTAGTGGGAGAAAGGACGTAACTAATAATTTTACAGGAAGATAAAATAACTAAGATAAGAATAACTTCTTTAAATGTTATGTTATTAAAAATTATTTAATGCAGATTGTTATGAAAATCGTCAAAAAATTCAGTATTTAAAACCATATCTCAGTTTTTTTTTTGTTTGATGGGTATTCAAAAGAAAATGCAAACAACACGATTTCGAAATATTATGAGCTACGTCCTTTCTATATTAAAGTGACGATATATGTGTATATATATAGTTTGTGAGTTGCCACTCCTTCTCGGCTGATATTATCATAGTACTGTTACACAATGTGAATGAAGCTTTTTTGATATATTTTAAGTTAAAATTATTTCTTTCATATGCATATCATTCGAATATATCCAAGATGGTATTGAAAAAGTTTTCAAGTGTTTTTTTTCGTCTGGATTTTAAATCAAACAAGTATTTTTACCACAAACACATTTTATGTACGCTCTTGACTAAACTGAATTTTCATAAAAGGTAAACTTTACACTATTTTTTTTTTATTTTTTTCGTATATCCATATTACAAAAAATATTTCTTTTATTTAGCAATTCCAAACACATCTATTTTGATATATTTTTACCGGCTCTGGTTGTTCAGGAGCTTGAGGACGCGCAGATACTAACACACACAGGCACAATACCGGTAAAATAAATTTTATAAAAACTAGCGACATATTTAAATATCCTAAATGATAAATGATTCAAAATATATTCTAGTATTTATTGCTCGCTCAGTGTACAAGCGCGTTTAAGTTCATACTGAAATAAACGTGAAACCACCTCAGTCTTTTATACGAGACTTGATTTCATTTGCCGCGACATCATAGGTCAAAGGTACCCATCAGAGAAGCTATCTTCCAAATGTCTAGCTGAATAAAATAAAATTCTTTGCACATTGAAGCTGTGGTTGCGACGCTTTGGCTGTGACTTTGTGACAACAAACAATGTGGTTTGCAGTAGTTTTTTTCAATTTCAATAGCATCCTAACAAGCTTGTAGATTGGCATGGCTTGGCGGAAAAAGGGGCTAACACGTCGTCACAAGGCTTCGAACAACTAATGAAGTTCTATGACATATCAAAAACTATCGTTTTAAAAAAATAAAGCGTAAACTCGGTCCAAAAGTAACTCCCAAAGTAACGGAAAATATTTCAAATCATCTTCAAAATGTTGTTATACATATGTTTACATACTTGAACTGGACACAAGTTGAGTTATGATGTATACTCTTGTGCCTAAGTCTGACATTCTTCATTAAGTTTCCGATCATAGATCATTCTTGCAGACGACTTACGGTCGTCTCCCAAATGTCAGCTGTAAATATGCCATTTATCTGAGTTTAAATGCTCAGAAACAAAAGTAAAAAGTTAGCTATGTTTAAATAAAGTTTAGCTTGTTGTCTTTTTTGTTGTTATTTGTTTTTAATGCATGCATATCGTAGCATCGGTATCACAACATGGCAACATTTAATAATAGTTGCAAGCGGCAAATGTCTTCTGCGCTAGATGCTGTACGCCGGTGTTGAATGTCTTTTCGTCAGCATCCATAGAAGCTCTTCTGATGGCCGCATCATGTCACTGTTGTGAAAAATGCTGGTATCGCTGCTGTTGCTGTTGTATGACAACGTTTCACAGTGTTTCGTGAAATTTTTAAATTGAAATTAAAAATATTTTTAATAGAGATTTTTTTACAAATTATTCAATTACAATACAAAAAAATTTTATTGACATTTAGTTTGTCTCCTTAGTAAAGGAGAAAGTTCAAAGTGTGCATAATTTATCGTTTATCAATAAATGAATTTTTGTAAAAAAAATTAGTATAGAAAGTGGATTATCATGACTAGTTTGGCAGCATATTTAGAGTATTAAAACAATTTTCTGAGATAATTAATAACATTTCTTCATCCAATTCAACATAAGAATAGGGAAACTTTTTTAAACATTTTTAGAAGAGAAGCAATGTTATCGTAAAAGTGGAATTTTGGTTGTCCGTTTAATTTTTATTAATTACATGGCATTGCTAAGGGACTTTAAACAAATACATATTCAGCTACAAGCCGTAAGGAACCCTTTTAAATAGCGTTTGGGCTCAAGAAAAATACAACTAATCATAAAAAATTAGTTAGTTAATCTAATTACAGTTCGACAGAGAACGTTGGTTTGATACAAAATTAATGTGAAAAACAAATTTTCTTCATAAATATTGGAAAAAAAATTCCTCCACACTCTGATTCATTTAACATAAAATTATCAAAATCGGTTGAGAAACACGTGAGAAAATGGTTCTGTTTCGATTTCAACAAGCAAATGTTTTTTATTCTATGTATTTAAAAAAAAACGTAAGCTACTTACTTAAGAGACTATATGCGAAGATAACGATTTTGCATAAAACTAGCAAAAAAAATTTCTGTAGCTAGCTGCTTCTAAACAATACACTGTGCGTCTTTCTATTGGCTGCAGTTTTCTTCATCTTGCCATTTGAAGTGCCAATAATACCTACTTATGTTTGCGTTATTCATATACTACATGCTTAGATATGCATATCTTAGAAGCTCGACTCCTCTGATTATTTATTGAGCGTCATGGAATCTAAAACTGATTCTGTGCTAAGCCATTGTAATACTGACGAAGCTTTTCTGCTTATATCTGTTTCGGAATTTCTCCTCATCTTGCGCTATAGTGAGAAACACGTAAGCAGTGGCAGCTGACCTTCAAAATCGTGCTTAGGTGAGGTGCTCGTGCCCACTGCTTCATTGAACCAAAATGATGAGTAGATGCTGCGCAGTTGTAACTAGAACCTGTATAACCATCCATCGCGCTTTACAAGTATTTGATAATTTTTGCATTGTTTTAGGGTTAATAATTTATGTCAGTTGCACTAGTTGATTTATGTCATCATCGGTTATAACATATGAATTTTAGAGTACAGAAAATACAATACATTTACAGAAAACCAATGTTAAGTTCTGTGAAGAAAATTTGTATACTTTTTGGAGAAAAATTATTTTTTAACCGCTATATTTTAAAAGCGGTATTAAATATCGTATTTACTCAAACATATATTTGATAGATCTAGCAAGTAATATTATGGATATAATAAAGATGAAACAATGATGGATATATAAAAATCTTAGTTATTCAGAGTTAGTCATATTTGGTTTAGAAATCTTACGCAAATGAGATTGAATACTGAATGAGGGCAGTAGCGTAGGGAGGGGGGAGCGGTCCGCCCCGGGTGCAAGCCAAAATGGCGTGCAAAATTTGCCAACAGAACTTTTTACCACATAATTTTTGATTTTTTTAATAAAAAGAACACACCTCAATGACTTCGGTTTTATATTTGAATATCAAGAGGGTGCAAAAGTGAATGAAAATATTTTTCACCATCACCAGGACTTCGTTTTTATTGAAACAAACTTTAACTTTATATTAAATTTTGTTTAATATTAACGCTCACACTAAAACCCAAGTCCCATATGTAATTTTTCATTAGTTAGGCGTGCAAATTATATTAAAATTTTCATGATATTAAGATGGAGTACAAAAGGAAAAATGTAAAAACATTTTTTTTTATATTCCATTAAGTTTTATAAAAAAGCACTTGTTCAAACTTGCTAGCATAGTAGTCATTTCTAAAACCATTAAGTTTCGAAAACCTGCATGATTTTCAGAATATGATGAATGGAAGCGTCAGTTGTTTTGTAAGCAATATATTTCTCTAGAACTTTTCAGAAAAACATGTTCATGTCATAAATTTATGATTTTGTGATTACTAAGTTCTGAGACTATGTATTAGACCTGTTCATAATGGCATTTTCATCTCCGTCAATGGCTCCCCTCAAAAAATCTGAATAATTGGACTATAAAATAAGATTTAAAAAAAATTCCATAAAAAAGTTGAAAACTGGGACGTCTCTCTTCAAAAATGTATATTTTGAGAAAAATTAAATTTGCAAAAATTATCACTTTTTATAAATTGCCTGAAAATTAATTTGGTAACAAAATTTATTTTGAAGTTTAACATTTTTAAGGTATTTGGGTATGGTCAATCGAATGGAGAAATAAAAATAGAGGGTTTTTAAACAAAAAAGTTTACTTTTTCAATTATTTTTATTATAAGAAATGAAAAAATATAAAAATTTTTATGAAATTTTGACTTTGGATCCAGTTTTTAGATTTGTCCTCCGCCAAAAACTAAAAATGATTTGCCTATGTTCTGAAGGATTTTATAACCTTTCAAACAAATTAAAGACTATATCCGAAACACTAGGTAACTATGTGCTTACAAAGCGATTTTTACAAACTTCTACTTAAAAGAAAAAAAAATTAAATTCAACAAAATTTTGGTTTTACCATAATTTAAAGTAAACAATGTTTATAAATTGATAATTTTTTATTGTAAAACCTTCAAAATATTAATTTTACACAAAAATTAAAAACAAAAATAACAGAAATTTCATTTTAGTTTCTCCATAATTCTTGTCTAGTGGTATTTGGAAATTCTTTCCTGTGCTTTTCAACTATAAGAAATAGCAGTTGGTTTTGCTCCTCTTCCTTCGTAAATTTAGAAAATGGGAGCTAATTTCGAAAAAAATATTTAAATTAATAGTTATTCAGGGTCACTAGGGAAAATTTGTAAGCCTTTTGCTTCCAGGTCCTATTTTTTCTTCAATTATGCAAAATTTTTCGAAACTTCATAATTTCTATTCTTCAATTATTTAAAACTGATATTGTGTGGTTTACTGATAGTAAATTTTTCTCTCACAACTTATAAGCCCGGTAGACAAAAATATTGGAACAATTCAAAAAAATTCTTTAAGTTTCTGAAAATTTTAAATTCTTACTTCTTTTATGAAATATTCATGGATAGCATAGTTTTGTTTATTTTTAATCTCTTCTAAAATATGTCATTTTTGTAGAGGTTGATTCGAAAATATGTAGTAAGATTCATCGACTTATTTTATAAAACAAAAAAAATCTTCTAAAGAGGTGCACAATTTAGTTTCCGCCCCGGGTGCCACCAACCCTAGTTACGCCACTGGAGGGTCTTTAACAAAAAAGTAGGTGTGTTGATTTTCACCGACATAAATACTTTTGTAACATTCACAGATTTATATGATATGCTAGTTAATCCGGGCAGACCTTGTCGTGCTACACATTCAAATTTGTTGTTGTATGTCTTTTTGAATGAGAAATCTGAAAAAATACCAAAATAAAATTTCGTGAAAAATATTAGAAGAACAAAATTTAGATCACGACAACAGCGTAATCAATCGGATCCAAAACTAATCATATTACAAACTGAAACCAACCATATACATACACATAAAATTTCATTAAAATCGGTGTGTGTGGTTTCGGAGATTAGCGTAAACCAACACAGTGCCAGGTGATTTTTATATATTAAAATTATATATGATATATTTGAATGTGAGAAAAATAAATTGTTTGTTTATAAACTCGCATAATAAATTGCTTAGCATATTATTGCGTTACTTTAAATTGAACCATTTCTTTATATTAAAAAGAATAAAAATTGCTAATAGATGCTGCTACGGGCTAAGTAAGCAATTAGGTTCCAGAGCCCTATCTCGATCGTCAAAACTAAAACTCTATAAGACGCTCATCATACCGGTGCTTTTTTATGGCTCTGAGGCATGGGTGGTATCGCAAACAGATACAGCCGCTCTTGAGGTATTCGAGATGAAAGTTCTTCGTAAAATCTTTGGTCCTGTTCGAGTTGGCGACGACTATCGCATTCGAATGAACCACGAACTGTACGAGCTCTACGACGACATTGACTTAGTCCAGCGTATATCAATTCAGCGACTACGTTGGCTGGGTCATGTCTTTCGTATGGTTGAAGAAGCTCCAGCGGAAAAGGTGTTTGAGGCGAAAGCCGAGGGTCGACGACGAACAAGAAGACCATGCCTCCGATGGATTGACCAGGCCGAGGAAGCGCCCGAACCACGCTTGGTGAAAGAGATTGGAGACGGCGTGCGCGAAGCAGAGACGCCTGGCGAGAGCTGATGAAGTCGGCCGTAACCCGATAACGGGTTGTCATGGCCACTAAGTAAGTAAGTAAGTAAGTTTATATTGAACAAACATTTTTTAAAACCAAAAATTACGTAACATATGAGTCGACACTTGTCAAAGTCGCCTATTTAAGGGCGACTTTAACCCTATATTAAGGGCTAATACATCGTACAGAGGTTTTAAAAGAAAATGATATTGAAAAATAAAATTATCGCCATTGTCCTTTGTTTGGTAAAACAATATCACGAAATAAAATTAATTTTACTTCAAGATTACCTAAGTTCCTATCCCGAGAAAAAATTTCATATTTAATGCCAATAAAGTATCCAAAGTCTATTCCCTGTGCGTGTGCGACCCCTGCACCGAAAGAAGTGTTAGTTTTGGAACACCTTGCACAGGCACACTGTTCGAATGAAGATCTATTCGGGCGATCTTTGGTTTATTATGTCCGAATATATATGCTCGTTTTTAACATAAGACAGACTTACAACGAAACTATTTCTGTTGACTTTCGAGCTACTGCTTGGGCATACTTCGGGTACATCTCAGGCCAGTCGATACGATTTTCGGTTAATTATACATAATTTTGTTTTTCCTCGGATCTTGTTCGCTAACGAACGTTTGCATTCGGTCTTATATCAATGCGAGATTAGTGTTTTTTTCATTTCCTTCGCAGTTTTCGAAACTATTCGTAGCTTTTCAGGACTACGAATAGTTTCCTGAAAACTGTAGATATCATGTGGAGTAATAGTCCACCTTCTTAATGCTATCGATCTGGACGGTTTTTTGACCTATGGATCATCTTTGCTGATTAAAAAGAATCTAAAAAGTTTTAATCCGCGGCAAGCTGATAATTTAACTAATTAATTCTTTTGGAATATTTTTGTTGCAAGTATTATCGCAATGTTTAAAAAACAGCATATTGGGAGCGCAATAAAAGGCTGTGTTCAAACATCAGACCAAATATCAAAACGTTACGATATCTTCAAGCTAGGCTCTCGATATTTCTCCGTTAAGTGTTTTTTTGTAAATATATTTCAAATGGCAAAAAAAAATGCTTTTTTTAGTCAAAAATTACAGTGAAAATTATAATCTATAATAATAATAATATATAAAAATCTCGTGTCACGGTGTTAGTGTTTGAACTCCTCTGAAACGGCTGGACCGATTTTAATGAAATTTTGTTTGTATACTTGGTAGGTATGAGAATAGGTTTTAAAGTGTTTTTCACCTTCCTTCCAGCGAGGGGCGTGGCACTTTGTCAGGAACACAAATTTTTGGCTTTATTTTCATGTATCAATCGCACATCAATTAAACTCGGTACGAACTTACTATTGAGTCTTGGTCTTCGACTGTCTAATTTAAGCGATCTTTGGAAATGTGGCATGGTACCGCCCATTAAATTCAATTTCTTGATATCGCATCGATTTGGAATTAAATGTCGTATAACAATGAAACTCAGTCTGAAGTAACTGATTGGCTAGTTTTTTAAATTTTAAAACAAGCACAGGCATTGGAAAACGGGGCGTGGCTCCACCCATACAATTAAAATTTTCGTTACAAAATAGCTAAAGAAGTAAAAGTCACAGAAAGTTTGAACATTCTGAGTTGCCATTTGGTGGTGTCCTGCTACTAGAACGGGAATTGTGTAATGGGTGTGGATCCGCCCATTTAAGAAACACTTTTATAAATTGAATCGCTTTGGAAATAATAGTCACATATTAAAGAAACTTGGTTTGGAGAAACTATTTGATGATATCCTACTTCTCGGAAGTACTAGCAAACTAACACGGGTATTGAACAAGGGGTATAACTCCGTCCGTAAAACATTTTTTTATATATCATAACTTTGGAAATAATGATCACAGAATTTTGAAACTCAGAATGGAGTACTAATTTGTTGATGGTCTTCTTTTGGCAAACTGGACAAACATTGGACAAGGACGGCAGCAACGCGCCGGGTACCAGCTTGTTTTTCAATAAATTTAAACAAATTACTGAGAAGAAGTATTTTGGGGGGTCACTGAAAGAGAAAACGTTGTCAGATTTAAAAGTAAAAATCTGATGAAAATGTTGTTTTTGATTATAGGGGAGTTTTTGGAGTCAGATTTGTAAATTTCAAAATCTGCCATCATATTTGACATATTATTTTTTTTTTTTTTCAAAAAACACCAAACGGATTTAAAAACTAGACTTCTGGACAAATTTTTTGGTATGGCTGATTTAAAATGAATTCCCCATATATACTTTTCTATACCTACCAATTCCCCATATATACTTTTCTATACCTAAGTATACTAAGGGTTCAAAACTAAGAAGCAAGTTGTAACTCTGCCAGTAATTTTTAAAGAAAATAAATTAATACTTATGTGTGTGCTAAGATGCTCTGGGTACTAAAACTATGATCGTTACTAGCAAAGGGTGTGAAATGCGAAACATTATTACAACATTTGCAGTAGTTTAAAATGTTACTCATTGTTGTTCTTGACCGACTTTACATCTCTTATTATTTTCTTGTCAATTGTTTGGTGTCATTTGGCATTTAAACTACTCACGATTTTCAGCAACGAAATATTTTAAGTTGGAAATGATCAAAAATTGAAAAGATGGTAGCTTGAAAAATTTATTTTCAGCATCTTTTGAGCACTTACAAATACGGTAGAAATTTGACATACCGATAATTTGAACCTAATTTTTTACCATTAGCTTAAAAACTTTTTATAATACTAAAATTTTCTGATACACACAAATCTAAAAAAAAAACACCCAACCAACGTATTGAATACTTAAATTATATTAACTGTGGAGTGAGATTATCACCACGTGCCATTATAATAAGTCTATGTTCACCTGGTATGAGTATAAATATAGGGATACGAGTAACAATTTAGCACATCATAAAATAATGCTAAATGATGATGAAAAACGTGAAAAATAAAAACAAATTAAACAACTAGGAATCTAAGGTAGGTCTAACTCGACTTTGACATGTATTCATCTAGCGTTTGAATGTCAATGGCTAAACGATCACTAATGTGATAAATGAACAGTTTTAAATGATCAAGACCCCATTTTGTTCTTAAATTTCAATTCATCTCAATACAAAACACTCATTATGCATTGATGGACTACCCTGTAAAACCTGCTTAAAAATTAGTTACGACCGTTTTTTTTTTATTTATAATATACTTGAAACCGTTCAATTTAAGTTTGTAAGTATTTTTGAATGAAATATATTACAAAAAAAAAAAAAACAAATTTCGTTAAAAAATTAAAAAACCAAATTTTTATATCTCCAAAACAACACCACGAAAAATTTTTATAGGATCGAAAACTATTCTTTCCAACCCAGTAGCGCGTGATTTTTACATATAAAAATAACCTTGAGTATTAAACTTAGCTGAGAACCGTTCCTAAATAAAAGAAAGTTACCGATCACAGTATGCTAGAAAACTTAACGTTCACAACAGTTTGACATTCAAAAATCCATATTTTAATATTTTCAAATAAAAAGAGATAACTTTAAACAAATTTTTGCATTCATCAGTATCTAATTAAGAGCCTTCATGATTAAGTGCTCATTAAGTGTTAAGCTGCAAGCGACATCTTAAACCTTTACGGGCACACTTGGTCTGTGGTACCGCGATAAATATGTTTGAAGTAGTTATTTATTTGTCACTCGTTTTATAAAACAAACAAAAACAATACAACGACAGTAAAAATCTTCATTCAATTCTGTTTAAATAGGAAACAAATTTATTTAATGCTAAACAACATGAATTTGTAACTAAATTTCTGTTTCTTTTCATGGTGCCTGTGACCACATGTACTATTTGCGTGTTTTGTTTTTTGAGGTGCACCAGTTAAGGGTTAATTATCATAAAATTAATGACTGCGTATAAGAAAGAATTATTAAAAAGTACTAAACATATAATACTAGAGTTATAAGAAAGATTTTAAATTAAATAGTTTTTATTTTTATTTTATACTTTTATACAGTTTTAAGACAAATAAAAATTTTTTTTTCACTTTAAGAATTCATTAAACTAAAACTTATTTATAAAAATACATTAAAAAGCATGTATTTAAAAAATATAAAATAAAAAATTTCAAAAATGTAAATAAAGCTAAAATTAAAATTGTTCAATTAATTGAATATGGGAACCCGGGAATCTATTTATTTTTATTTATTGGACAAAAACTTTGAAATGACTTGTTAAAACGTTAATTTTCAATTCAATTTTAAGTTTAATCAAATGAATTCATGTCTCTGAAGAACAACTCTATGAATGAATTTCATTTGGATTGTTGCAAAGCAATTTTACACACTGTGACAATAGCAAAGTGCTTTCATGTCAAACTGTGGGAACATTTGAATAAATATTTATTTATATGTGTTTATAAATAAATATATGCATATATATACATAGAAACGATTGCAGAAAATTGGTGCTGCTTACTCAAGCGTGCTAGTTAAGGCTGGGAAAACTACATCGAAATAAATTTCTGAAACAGAAGCACAACTTATTAAATTGGTCTAAAAAAATAATTAAATTTAATAATTATTGATTAATATTTTTGCGTTAAGCATATTTTTTGACGAAATAGAAAATATTTCTTTGCTTTAAACGTGATTTAAAGTTTGCTTAGCAAATTTCGGGCGATTTTGAAGATATGACAATGAAAGAACAATGTAATTGAAAAATAATACGTAGTAAAGGTATAGAGCTACGATATTAGATATTTTAAAATAGATATTTTTTTAAAAATAGTGAATTTACGTAACAAAGTTTCATGTACGTGAAATATCTGTAAGAATTCCAATTTTACATTAGACCTCAGTCCTCACTCTTCTCTCGTACATAGCTAAAATTTCAACCGCGTCTGTCTCAAAGAAGTGAAATATAAGGAGATGCTGTTATCCACACCTCCAGTGTATGTTTATTTGGGCATAATTTGCAAACTAAGGGAGGGAGACAGATAGTTTTTTGACATTTCTAAGCGCTATGTGCAAATTCCACTAGTTCCCAAAAAACTAAAGACAAAGTGATTTTATTCGCATGTTATTTTTATTTGAAATTTATATAATAATAATTATATAAATCTGGAATAATAATTAATCAAAATTTAGATATTTCCATGTGAAATCATCATTTTGGTTTCAACTGTATCATGTCGATGTGGTTCTGAATGAATTTTCAGATAAAGAAAGTGCAAAAGCATGAACATTTATAAAAAACAATATATATGCGAAAAAAGAAATATATTTGAGCAAAATCAACGGCATTTGAAAGGGAAAAACATAAACATTCGATGCCGTGTGAACTTTCAAGAATATAAGGTCTAGTTTCACCAACTATACTTAAGTTAAACTCTGAAAATACATTTCATCAACCATACTTAAGTTCAACTTAATTATGGAAAATACGTGACTTAAGTTATACTGCAAAAAATATACACTCTGTATATTTGCAATCTGCAAAAATGCATGTTAACGTTAAAACTTTCTCCAATTCTGCAAAAATTTCTTTTGCAGAATATATTTGAGATACTGTTACTGAAAGTACTAGGATGACATATACTGAACTATTATTGTCAGTCAACGAAATACTGATAAAATACATTTTAGTAGTGAATACGTATTTTGTATTTATTTTTTATTACATTTAATAATTATAAAAGTTTTAAGCTTATACTTTATGAATAAGGCAAATAGTTGTCGTTCGATTCCACAATATTTAATTCTACCGAAGATTCGATGTTAGATTCAAGTTCACTTTTTGATTTTCCTTTGGTTTCATCTTTAGTTGGCAGTAGCTGTAAATGTTTATTAGAAAATATTGAAATGCGCGTTTTCCTTAAATGCGGTAAACTTCCAAAGAATTGCTTGTTACTACGATTTGATGCAATATCATCAATAAGAACGTTTCGATTTTCCGAACCAAGCTTAACCGATTTCCATTTAGTTTTAAGCTTCTTCACTGGTGCTACAGAAATTGCACTTCCATAAACGGGTTGTTGACTATGTTTGAAGAATGGTTTCGGCTCGTATTCTCTGAAGCACAGTTTTCTCATGCGTAGCTTGAGGGATTTACGAGTACTAACATTTTTATTCTTCAGATCGAAATATCTTTCTTCATATTTTGGAGGATTACAATCAGTATTCTTTTTACGAATTCGATTAAGTTGCAGAAGAGAGTTGATTTTCAAACGATTTAAATATGATAAAAACTTATTTTTATGCATGGTTGTAACATTTATCTGTAGAACAAATAAAATAATAAAATTAATGAACTATATATTATAAATATTTTTAAAATTTCTATGAGGCATGCCGTCATACTTAACTTTATTTATTTTATTTATTTATTGTGAAATATTTTACAAATAAATTTATAAATTAAATTAAATTAGAAATGATTAAATATTTTTTTGGACGATGCTTACTTTCAAGAATAAGTTATAAGAAACGTTCTCAAAATACGTTTTAACCGGATAGTTTAAGCTAGTAGTCGAGAAACAAGCGACTTTGTTTCTAGCTTAAACAAAACAAATTTTGAAATAGAAGAAACCTTTTTTGTAATTAATTTGGAGCAATAAACGAAAGTTTTTGTTCTTCAAGTAAATTTTTAAATAACTCATTGTAAAGATTAAAATAAAATAAAAACAAAAATATTCTAAAAAAAACAAAACAGTCACAATTAAAAAACATAACTTTTCAGGAGAAACGAAAAATAAAACTCTTTGGTTGAAACTGCAGAAGAAAAGCAATTTTCATTTAAACACACAATCTTCATTCTTCCAATTAATCAAGAAAATAATGAAAAAGATGGTGAGATATATGTTTTATGAATTGATAATATCATGAATTGATTATATCAAAAAGTCGATATCAAAACATTTTGAGTTGTTACTGTTTTATATTTAGGACTTGTTTTCAAAAACAAAAAAATTATGGCAAGCCTAGGTATAGGCGATAAAGTATAGAAGAACTACCATTTGAAGATCATGGTGAGTTCAAACCCTGCATGAGGGATTATAAGATTTAACGAAGACTTGTTGCTAGATATAATGAGTTTTCACCTCTAATAACATAGGAGTACTTCATTATTAGCAATGGACGCCTCTTTAAGAGCTTTAGCTCTTTCGCAATACTTTTTTCACTGGGTAAATGTAGACTTTATTTTATTTAATAATAATAAAAAAATTTTGACCAGGAGCACTGGTTAAGGTGAATTGTCAAAATAATTACCGGTTCGTATATGTTTTCTTCTTCGTTTCTGCCACAACTGTTTGTAGAATCCTCTTTTGGAAATAAGTCCCCATCCTCATAAATAGCTTCTATATCGCAATTATCACATGAAGATTTGATGAACTCCTAAAAATAGGATATTGTTTTAAGCTTATCGTGAACTTTTGTATAGAATAGGTAGAGACGACCTCTTTATCATATAAATTTGATTTTGATTGAACCGGAAAGTATTTGTTATGAATTATACTATCATAACTGTTACATCTTTTGGTCTCCAACACAGAGTTTCGCATTTTTCTCTGAGCGTATTTGTTTTTAAGATCAACAACGGCATAAACTGGTTCAACGACTTTAGCTACATTTGGGGAATTGTCGAATTTATTAACTGCTAGATTCTCTTCTGAGTGTAATTTTTTCTTTATCAACACTTGCTCTTTGGAAGTTTTGGCAATTATTTTTTTTTTATTATGCCTCTCAATCCAATCTTCACTCATTTCTAGATATATTTCCTTGGATCCTTTGATGGTCAAGCGACATAAGCTTTCTTGCATTAACTCCATATGTTGCCTGAAAGTCAAAGAAGAAGTCAAATGAAAAATTATTTTTTCAATCATTTACTTATAAATACATCTTACTTCTCTAAAACGGAAACATGTTCTCTCTTTACAAAGCAAACATTAACGAGAAAATCTTCAGTTACTCGGAAGGAGTTCATTATATATGTATTTATCGAATTTACGTATACAATTAGCGAATGAAACTTATTTAATTATGTTATTTTCTTTCAAAATAACACTAGCTGGAGTATCTGTAGTATTTCAGACTAAATGCAATTTGAAAATCTAGTGTTTGTTTATTTTCTAAGTTTCACTAACGGGCACTAATGTTGTATGCATTCGATTTTAGAATGGAGCATTTCTTAAGATCTATTTTGATTATACTGTAAGTTAGTTCAATATTTAGTTGCACCGGAACAGAATCGTTTAGAAGAATTTTCTATACAACAGAATAAACGGAACACGGAAAAGAATCTCATGCATTTCAAAAATAATATGCTTCAAGATATTTTTAGAACCATCCCTCCCCATTTTACTGGAACACAAATTCTGAAAAGCAGCACACAACACATTCATGTTGCACTGTTACACTGTTTTTCTAAATTCAAAGTTCAATTCACGTAAGACAATTAATCCTCCGCAAAAAATTAAATAAAATAACTTAAATTATTTTAACTGTTCTGTAAAATTAACTGTTCTAGAAAGTTAAGTACGAATAATATTTCGCTAGCAATATGTTCAATATGGAACTAGCCTGCGTCTATTTCAATACATATTTTTGACTTTGAACCTGTAGACTTTGTTTATATATTTTTCCGAAAAATATTGGTTAACATAGAAATTTATCAAATTATGACAATTTGTCACTAAAGAAAGTTAATTCTAAAAACTTCGAATAAGGATGCATGATATCAAAACTAATCATAGACACAGTTAAAATACACAGCAAAACAAAAAAATGGGACAGAGTTGTGAGGCAACTACATGCTGAAAAGAACTTACACGAACAAATATTTGCCTTCTTTGAAGTGGCTTTTAATTTTTGAAATGCAGTGTAGCTTTTGGAGTTTGTGTTTTAATATTTTTTTTAAGAAACATTGAGTGATCTTATATGGTGAAAGTTTAATGGAAGAATGAAAAATAAATGAGAAATATAAAATTTTAATTATTCCTATATAACTTTTTAAACGTATAAATAATTGCCGTCCAGTAACTTGCTCATAGAATTAGGGATTTGTAATAAAAGCAAACCTTTCGTTTGTGTGGCCGTTGCTGCGTATTGAGTCCTTCTCCCGGATGCCAGGTGTTAAAACATTTTCACAATTTCTTTTATCCGCCAAAATGTTCTGGCTAACTTTGGAGCAATCCTGACGAGCACAATCTGACTTCTCCATCATGGCTGCCGAGAACATACGGTTTATTAGAGTTACGGAATGCGCTACTTCAGCATTCAAATACTTTGGTTGGTTCGATATAGCGACGTCTTCGTGCAAGCGGAACTCTTGAATACCACTACCTCCACCACCACTACAACAAAACTAATAAAAAACAATTTCACAAATAAATGGTTGTATGAGCGTGCACCTCTTTTCCATTTGACCGTAAGACAAGCACGTATAGCATGATGATTTGTTCAGTTCTTGTTCAGTGCTTGCAGTATTTAAATCCAGAGGATTTATACCGTTGCGCTCCAACATTTTTGCTGTTTTGTGTGCAATCGGAAGACGAGCAGAGGCTACACCATGAGCTGTTGTTGTTGTTGGTGTTGTTGCTAATGTTGTTTGAGTCATCGAACCGCTGCTGGCTGCATTACTTAAAGATGTAGGAATATGGCTTGAGCTAAAAGTTACCGGAATATTCTCCAATGAAATGTTGGCAAATCTTGGAGCCAAACAAGAGGATTTTGTATTTATAGCAATTGAATTTCCAACACTTTGCGAAGCAATACTTAACAGCAACATTGAAATCCATTCTCGGTAAGCAACACGATCATCGCAGTACTAAAAGAAAAATTTCAAGTATGTAGGTCAGTCTATGTAGTGTGTAGAGGGAAAAGCCTTACTTACAAATGTATACATTGCCTGTGAAGTAGTTTCTATCGTAAAACGAAATCCACCCAAGGGACGCACCACTGTTCCAGGCACCAGATTTAGTACATCTTTAAATGAAACTAGCTTGTTGTCGTATTCTTCCTTCGAGACATAAGACAGCAACAGTTTATCTTGCAGAACAAACCACATTTTCCGCCAACCACCAACTTTCTATAAACCAGCCATACACAAACATATACAAAATGCAATTACATGCAAATATAATTAAAAAGAAAACAACAATCACAATATTAAAATTACTCTTGGAACGAACGTTAGTTTCATTTACATTTCGTTTTTTCTTCAAATATCCACAGAGTTTAATTTTTGTCGAAACCACTTGATGTACGTTGCTGGCGCTTGCTGACTTTGTGTCCATTCTGACTCTTTGTGCTAAAAAACTTTTCAAATAAGATGAGTTAATCTTAAATTGATAAAATATATTTTAACAATTATATCTTGTTGGAAAAACAAAAGTTATGTATTTATTTGCAAAAGCTCTATCAACTACTGAATACTAACTGTGTAGCTAGGCATACGAGCAGCAGTGTAAGGGA
This sequence comes from Tetanocera ferruginea, assembly GCA_958299015.1. Taxonomy (NCBI): domain Eukaryota; kingdom Metazoa; phylum Arthropoda; class Insecta; order Diptera; family Sciomyzidae; genus Tetanocera; species Tetanocera ferruginea. Next base: position 3,166,371 of record OY282643.1, on the reverse strand, counting down.
ATCACGGTCGAGTGGGTTTCATTGTTCATGTAACGTAAATGGCAGCGTTGTCTTTTTGCTTCCAACAATCGTTTGTATGAACGAATGCCTAACTGACTTGCTCAACAAACGATTATCTCACCAAAGAAAAGTAAAGCGAAATTCATTATTTATACACGTTCATGATGTTGCAACTGCACCACTTTACATTGAAGCTTTATTTGTAGTACCTGCTAGTTACCCGGAGTTTTGTATGTAGACCTTTTAATGTAGGTTTATTTTCAGTTTTCTTCAATTCTTTTTTTATTCTGCAAACATGCAGACCTTCTGCGCCTTCATGCAATCGCTTTCACCGTAGCTTGCAGCGCAGCGCGACTGTTGTTGTTTTCGTATGGTTGTTGGTAGACTTGAACTCTTAACACTTATTGGAGTAAGTTTTGGTTGTGTCTCTTTGGCGGTTTCTGCTATCAAAATGGAAATGTAAAAATCCGCCCGTATGATGAGTGCATAGCACCAGAAGGTTAAGGTAAGCCTTTCAAGTCTTTGTCAGTAAAAATTTGCATTCGAAATTGGTTCAGAAAAAATCATTTTTCAAATAAACCATTTTTATACACCCCAAAACATTATGAATATTTAGGATCCTATATGTAGATATACAATTATCTATAAAAATGCTTCATACCTAAAACTTTAAACCTGATTTTCTCAAAAGAGCCGTTTTTAAGAGACAAAGATTAAGAAAATTCTATAAGTCCGATTGAGCTTAAACTTTTTGCGTTCTAAGTATTTATTTAAGCAAAAACTAAAATATTACCTACAAACATCGCCAATTACACACAAATTAAAAAGAACTCTTGAAAGGTTCAAAAACGGGGTAATTTTGACATTTTTATGATACTAAACAAAAACAAAACAAGTAAAGAAAGTCTAAAGTCGGTCTAGGCCGACTATGAAATACCCTAAACCCACTTTTCAAAAAAAAAAAAAAAAATTAATTGTAAATGGGCGTGTCCGTAGGCGGATGAAGTCCATTTTTCCAAACCATCTTTGTCTTGTCATAAAAAACATACGTGCCAAATTTTAGCTCTGTAGGTTAAACACATGCTTATTTATTGCGTTTTCAATTTTTGGGTTGTATGGGAGGTAGGCGTGTCCGTGATCGGATGACGTCCATTTTCCGAAGACATATTTGTAATGGTATGAAACACATACATATCAAATTTTATTGTTGTAGGCTAATTATGAGCTGAGCTATGCAGTTTTCAATTTTCGCGTTGTATGGGAAGTAGGCGTGTCCGTGGGCGGACGAAGTCCATTTTTCAAAACCATCTTTTTTTTGTTATAAAAAACATACGTGCCAAATTTTAGCTCTTTAGGTTAAACAGAGGCTTATTTATTGCGTTTTCAATTTTTGGGTTGTATGGGAGGTGGGCGTGTCCGTGAGCGGATGACGGCCATTTTTTAATGACATCTTTGTGTTGATATAAAACACACACATACCAAATTTTATTGTTGTAGACTTATTATGAGCTGAGTTATGCAGTTTTAAATTTTTGCGTTGTATGGGAGGTAGGCGTGTCCGTAGGCGGATTCCAAAAATATTCAATAGTGCAGATCCTTGGGTACATGTGACCATGTGTACCAAGTTTCATCCAATTATCTCAACTCCTTCTTCTTATCCTGTGTATACGGACAACACACAGACGGACGGACGGACGGACGGACATAGATAGCTCGACTCACGTGGTGACGCTGATCAAGAATATATATACTTTTCTATACCGGACTCGCTTCGTTCTATGCGTTACAAACGTTTGCACAAAGTTAATATACCCTGACCTTTCAGGTTTAGGGTATAAAAATTAAAAATTACAAAAAGAGTTAGAAACGAGATATTAAAAAATGTTAACTCGTTGTCAGAAATTATAATATAATTTTTATAACTTTTTTATAATTTGTAGTCCAAGAAGTACTATAAGAAAATTAAAAAAAAATAAAAATTGCAAAATGCCTTATTGTAGCTATGGGGGAGGGGGGTTCTTTCTCATGGATAACTTGAAAAAATTTCGTCGTTTAAAAATGCTTCAATTTTGCATATACATGTACACTGAAGAAAATATGCGTTAAAATTAAATGAAATTGTGTTCGTATCAAGACAATTTGTTTTTGAAATAGATCTTAAAACAAATTCATTTAAGTTAAACAAAACTGTTAACAAAAAATTAAATTTTAAAACAAAAGTTTTTATTATTGAAACAATGTTTTAAAATATACTTTCAAAGTTAACCTTATAAGGTTAAAATTATTAATTTAAAAAAAAATTTGAAACGAACATTTTAATATTTAAAAGAAAAATTTTTAAAGCATAATTTATTTTTTCGAGTTTTCAACATCAGAATCATAATCGGCGACCTCTAGGACCTTTCGAATTTTTAATCCATGCGAAGAAGTTTACATTTAAAACAGAGACCCAAAATAACAGTTATTTTCAATTTATATTTTTTATGTTGCCTCATAACAGTTATAAACGAGAAAAAATTTTTACGTTGCTCATAACTTTTATTTTAAAAATTTTTTTTTTACGTTGCCTGGTAAGAGTTATTGTAGAGAAATAAATTTTTACGTTATTTCTAATATATAAAAATTTCGCGTCACGGTGTTTGTAGTCGAAATTTTTTTATGTAATCGGTAGGTATGAGAATAGGTCGTAAAGTTTGTTTTCACCCTCCTACCCGCTAGTGGCATTTTTTAAGAACACAAATTTTCGGTAAACACAAGTTTTGACCTATAACTGACCTTGAACTAACTATTGAGGCGTGCCCTTCGACTGATAAATTTGAGCAATCTTTGGAAAGGGGGCATGGCACCGCCCTAATTGTCACTATCCAATAAAAATCTTCCATTTGCATCGTTTGTAGTTACTTGTTTTTTACTGTATTTTTGTTTTTTCTTAAAATGAGTAGTTGGTTCTTCGTGTCATTAAGTTTTATACAAAATTTGAATTTTATACTTCTATGGTTAAGAAAAATCAGAAAAAGAAGTACAGCAACTGCAATTATACTACTGTTCGCCTAAGCAAAAAGTTTATGCTATTCAGGAGTCTAGTCCAAGTGCAATTGTTCTTCTCTTTCTCTAACAAACAATTTAAATACGTTTATACAAAATTGTGAAATCCGCGGTTACTCGCTGAAATGACATGTGAAATTACTGAAATGAATGATTTTTTTAATGAAATCTCAATTTCTTCTTTGCGTTCTCATACTTATGTAACTAATTTTTTTCCGAAAAATCACTTGTACTGCGTTGCCTAAAATACGATTTAAGAATACACTTACGTTGCATTCACAACTGCATTTTTTATGAATGCCTAATTTTGTGAAAACTCCTTATTCTCTTACTGAGAGCAAGAAAATAAAATTACAATTGATAATCTTACACATGTTGCCGTAAAAAAGTAACAAAGATTTTTTTATTTCATACAAATTATGAACAACGTAAAAATTTTTTTCTCGTCTATAACAGTTATGAGGCAACGTAAAAAAATAAAAATTGAAAATAAACAGTTAATAGTTATTATTGATAAATATTTTTTTTCTTACAATATAACTGTTATGGTCCAATTTTTAAAGATATTTCTTATAACAGTTATGACTCTGATTTAAAATATTTTTAAATATTTGATATATTGAAATAATTCATTAGTTTTTATTTCATCTGATGTCCGACATTTGTGAATCCAATTCAAAATTTGTCTGCATATCGTACTCTACAACACGCAAAAACTTTTCTTCTACAACAAATTTTGATGTATCCATTCACTCCAGAATTGAATTTAAGCCCTCTACCTAACTAGGAGTAAAACTAGGTTGCAAAGTGACGGGAGATTCTACTCTGAATCATTTAACATCAATCCTATTTCTGCGCTACTTGACCATTGCAGTGTTTTTCAAGCTGAAGTTACTGCTATTCCATGTAGCCGTTACTTAACTTCATATGAATGATAATCAGCTAGGGATATTTGAAATATACCTGATAGTCAAGACGACTCTGACCAAATGTGAAGTACTCACAAATTTATTTTCCTTAAAAGATCCAACATCAAACCAATCCTGAAGATAAAACGCTCAAATATTTAACATCCTTTATTACGATTTCTGCTGAGACTAGGAGGAGGAAGAATAAACAATTCATCTTCTCTGCACATGCCCAGCGCTGTCCAAAAATTGTCGCCTTTTTATAGGTAACTACTTTAACAGTAATCTAGACAGACTCTCAAAATCGTCTGTCTACCGATTACTTAGCTTCTTAAAAAGTTCGAACTGGTTCAAATAGAAAAGGTCAAATAACTAACCCCTTTGTTTCATAACAGATAGCCTCGCTACCGTAACCTAACAATGCAAAAACACTAACTACCCTTTATCAAAATTCGTATCATATTCCGCTTATAGTTCTGCATTACAATAGAATCACCGAAAACTTTATACCAGCGGGCGTCCTCATAATTGTTTGAAAATTTTAATTTTCCATTACGATTTTTAAGACACGATACCAAAACAGTTATATCTTATCAGTTTTATCAATATTTATATTATAATTCATATAGATTACCTTTATATTCAAGTCATCAGGAAGTCTCGTTGTGTGATTAAATGAACAATTTTTTTTCGTTTTTGTGAATTTATTTTAACATTTTTATCATATCATTACATTTTACTATTATTCACTTTGAATTTCACTCAAGACATTATTTTAATTGATATTACAAAAACAATTATCATATATATTCATATTGCTATAGTTAGTTAATCATAGCCATTTTATCAGTCCGCTATTAAAAAAGCCGACTTTTTTGAGGCTTTAACTTTAATTTAAAATAATAAATCATCAATCATAGCCATTTTATCAGTCCGATATTATAAAAGCCGACTCATTTTGAGGCTCTAACTTTAATTTAAAATAGGCCTGCTTAGAACAAAAACGAACTTTTAGTTGCAAATGTTTATTTCTTAAGTAAATAAAATATGTACGTTATTCGATTATTTTAAAGTACTTGAGGCACATTTGTTACAATTGAAGATTTTTCATTTAACCTTTATTATATAAATAATATTCCACAGAGAGACTTATCCTATACATGTATGTTTATAAAAATACTTTAGCAACTTTCAGTGAATCTCAAATTCGATATTTTTAAATGATAATTAGACTGTGCAACATCGGAATTATTGTCAAAAATTTATAAAAGCAAATGATAGAAGGTTTTTGTGGGATAATTTACGAATTTCGAAAATTATTTATGAAAAATGGATGAACGTTAACAGATACCCATACTTTTTACACGAATTAGCTCTGTCAAAACATATTAAAGTATCTATTGTGGATACAAAAGCGGAGAAAACAAAATTTCTTAGATTGGCGCTTTGTAAATTTTACCTCATACATTAACAATATTTTGGTAATGCAAAGACTTGTAATATGACAGTTACTCATATTAAGACGGTATGATAACTTAGGCAAGATAGAAACATAATCCGAAAATAGAAATTCGTCTTTTTTAATGCTATTTAATATATAAACTTATTGTTTATTTCATTGTTCAAATTCGTAATATTCTCACAAGGAGTATTACTTGCCTATCAAAATATACACCAATAGATGCTGTGCGGGTTTTTTTTTTGTGTTCTTCTCTCGAAATATAAGTGCCTATCGCACTACTTTCAATTATTGTGTTAAATGAATTCAATAAAGTTTAAAAAAAAATTTCATCTTATCTATAAAAAAATATTCAGTGATGTTAAATATACACTTGAATTAAATTTAACTAAGAATTTATCGAAAGTCTTGTATTTGTTGAACTTTCCGCATTTATGTTTGCAATTTTATTTAATTGAAATGAACAATCATTTTTAAGAACTGTATTATTCGAGCCGCATTTAAATATACTTTTTATATTACAATAAATAAATAAATACCAGTGTTCACCAAAAACCATAATTTTTATCATCATATAACAAAAACGGATATCATTAGTAGAAAATGTACAAAGAAATTTCTAAGCTAAATGTTAAGTATGAGGGATACTCTTACTTAAGAATTATCCCATAACAAATCTACTAAACGGTATTTTTTCTTTGCAGTCAGGTGTTCATTTTTTATTTTATTAAAAATTCTAAAATTTTTGTAAAACTTTATTTCACATCATCAGTGCTCTTAAAAACCATCACGCATGCTGGTGGCCCCAAAACATATCTACTGGAATCCGTTTCAAAATTTATTTTAATGCTATTATTAAAATATTGGAAGAATTTCATTATTGATGTCTAGTCTTGACGTAGGAAGACTTATTTGTCGTTAAAAAAAAACACTTAATATATACTTTTCATTTTCCTTTTTTGATTCAGTTCAAATTAAAGTAAATGAACTGATAGGAAAATTCAATTCCTTCTGGTTCTGAATTATAGTTTTCATCATTTGTCGCTCTTGCTCTGCTTCGTTGATGTGATGATGCCTGCATTACAACTTTCAAAGTCACAAAGTTACCTTTTCCGTTTACGTTGCTTCATATCTGCTTTTCAAGGCCGACCATCCATCAAGTAAGCAGTTAGCACTGTGTGAACTATGAAGTTGGTGGTTGGGTTTTAGTGCTGCTGCTGCTATTCGATGTTGACTTCTTTCCACCGAATGGAAAACGTAACCTTCTTCGTCTTTTCTTGAGGTCTCCACCTTCTCCACCTGGGCTGACAACTGTTTCTGACTGATGAACATGTTCCATTTGGGTATTACTGTGTGTCGACGCACCAAACGACGGAGATGTGGTGGAGGTGGCACCGATGACATTGTTGATGTTGCTACCCCCATAAAGTGACTTTCCGCAGAGAGACTGCATGCTGAGGGAGTGTTTAGCAATAAATGATGATAGGGTGTGTGCGTGCTGTGACTCTCTGTCGCCTGCATCTTTGATTTGTTCGTGCGAGGACTTGCTAAGCTGAACTGGAGATTGATCTCTTCTGTTTGTCGTGTCGGCGGCATTTGGAGGTGCAGATTGCACGGAGGATGATGTGGAAGATGTGGATTGTTGACTTGCAGTGCTGTGCTGCTTGACCATTTTCCCAAGGCCAACTCTTTTATTGGATGCGTTTGTTGTTGGTGCAACTGTGGAGATGCCAGCAATGGATTGTTGTTGGCTGACGATACTGCATGGCTTTGCTGTTGACTGGTACTGCTTTGAGAGGTACGAATATATTTCCATTGGCACCAAGTCTGTACTTTGGGATCTGATGATTTCACTGTCAGCAATAAATAGAAAATAATTATTAATGTTGATAATTCAGTGTTTATACTATTGAGAAATGTTGTGAATTTGTAATGTTCTTATTAGTCAGTGTTAAGGTGAATAATAAGCATTATTTTAGAATTTTTAATAAAATGTTATTAAGAGATATACAATGTAAACGACTTAACAGTTTCGCACATTTTTTGATGTACTCATACCATTGTAATTTGTTAAATACGAGTAACAATAGATTAGTAAAAATAAAGATTACATATTTTGATTTCTTAGTATTTTGCTTAACTTAATACATCTTACATTTTGAATCTTATTTATGATCATGAGTATAAAAAACAAAATAGACACATGTTCCTTAAAATACGTTTAATACGACAGACAACAAATAGAAGTATAAAACTTTGGAAGATAAAGAGCTACACGAACTCATACGTTCATGTAGATTTCTGTTTTTGCATTCTGAAATAGTAAAATCAGAAAATTAGACAATAAAAAGATACAGAAAAAAGCATTAAAAAAGCAGCGTAACCGTAAAGTGGTAATGATTAAATTCGGCGGCAATATTAAACAAAATAAATAAGTGTGCAAAAATTGTTGTGTTGTTTTTGGATCTTGTTTTGAGAATAATAAGAAAAGAAAGATGTAAAAGATGTCTCAACAAGGCAGGGTATACTGGAATATAACCAGGGACCTATGTAGAACCGAGTACCAATATTAAAAAAAAAGGTTACGAAGCAATATCAATATCTTTCAGCTCAACAAAAATATAATATCATTGCTTAAAAATAAGCAACTACAAACGCTTGAAAATATGGAAGTGTGGATCTTTCGATATGAAATCAAGACTTGTTCATTTCATGATTTTCATTCACTTTGGGAACAGGGTCTTGAATAAATGGCGGCCCAAAAATAACGAATTCAAATTATTGTTAACTTTTATTCTGGACGCACAAACAATTTCTCCGATTAAGATAATTTATGAATATGTTAACAGAAAATGATTTTTCATTCTTGTTTCAAGGCTTTTTTTTAATTATATCAATTCTTTTCTATTAGTTTGTTAAATTTACCTAGATTTTATAATTGCAGGAAGATCCAATTTTTACATTAATGCATCGAGTCTAAGGCTGAAAAAATTCACGACTTTTCGACACATTTTTTTGGAAAATTTATGTTGACGGCTTCAAGATAATTGATTGCCATTTTTTTTTTTATTACTTTTGTTTCGAATTTTTAACTTTTTTCTATTATAATTTTAAGGACATATTTTCAGTTTATGTACAACCATAAACTGAACTTTTGGTTAGATTGTCCTTATTTTTTTACAGAATATCTTATCAACCTTGTTGGATCTAAAAAAAATGTTCAAGGCATGTTGGCTGTTTTTACTGGCTGTAATTAGAAAAGGGGTGGGTTGCAAAACTTTTTATATTATAAATAATATGTAAATTCAAGTTGTATTTTTAGTTTAATTAATCTTTTAGCTTTTGTGTGTTTAGAATTTTAAAAGTGTGAGTTTTTATATTACTAACTATTAAACTAACCTCTGTGTCGATTTACGAGGAGGCGGAAGTGGGGCTTTGCCAATTGGACCATTTGGCGGTGGTGGTACTGTCGGTGGCAATATCTGTTTTTTTGAACGCGGTGGTACAGGAATAGAACGTTCGGACGAAACAGACGGACTATGACGACCTTCTTCTCCAAGAACATTATGAATACTAAATAAGCAAAATAACAATATGGAAAGTTATATTTTAGACAAAATCGTGTTACACATACATAGATAGATATAAATGATAGTAAATTAGTATGGTATAAATCGATCGATGACGAGTAAGTTAACTGTTAACAATGAAAAGAAAACACTCAAATTTACCTATCGCTTCGCGTTAAATTCGAGTGCACATTATGCAATGGCAAAGGCGGAGGTGTCGGAGTTATTGGGCTTTGTTGAGATTGAGCGGTTGATGATAACGTTGTTAAAGGCACACTTGTCATAGTCACAGTTGCTGCTACCGGAGTTGAAGGCACGTTGTTGCCGACATGATTAAAGACATCCAATGAATGTAGCGTACGATGCGAAGGAGAGTTCGTCGTGGGTGATGCATTTGAGATTGGTGTGGATGTACCACCTAAGTAAAATTGAACGGATTGAGCGTCTGCACCATCGTCACTGCATGATGAGTCATCGCGAATTGTGTTGGCGCTACTTCCAATTACTCCACTAGGTCCACTTATTCTACTATAATTGTCGTGGAAACCTGAATAAATATATAGAATGCTATTCCTTACGATCGTGCAAATTCTCAAAGAAAAATTTCAACAATTACTGACAAAAAATCTCGAGTTATCTTAAAATTGAGTTTTCACATAAGCAAGTGTCTGTTATAATATTTTTAAGGTTGAATTATGGCTGATTTGACAAATTCAAAAAATTCCTAATACTTAAATTAAGCTGAACATTATAAATACATCGAAAAGAACTATTCAAATAAAGCTTTGATTAGTGCAAATATTAATAGAAAATAACGAAACTTAACGAAATTTTTCGAAGCCATACAAATGCGATTGCGAATATCATGCCAACATACATGCAATTAGAAGCATATTGAGTCTTACCTTATAATTCCGAATACACTTAGTTCTGGAAGAATTTTAACACTAAATGAAACAATGAGTATTAAATCTGACGATTAAATAAATTGAGATTATTTGCTTTATTGTACATTTTAAACATATAAAAAATAGAGGACACATAGTTTATAATTGACAAACACTAGTATCGTTATAAAATTTTCATATGGAATGCTTATTCAAAGATCAGAATCTTTTGAGCTTTGTTTTTTAATTTAGTTTTTATTTTATTTATTTTTATTGATCTATATATTTAAATAATTATTGAAATAATTAAATCTATTGTTCAAACTTTTAAGTATTTAGGACTGTTTAAACGAATGCACGACTGGCCTTTATGTCATACTAAGGTATAATCTGCAAGAATTTTGTCCAGTGTTCGAAATGTATGCAAATCATTGCTTTACAAAAAAATACTAAGGTACTCGGCCTTTGGAAATCGCCTTGGATTCAGTCATTTTTGCAGTAAAAGGCATGTTGGCTATGATATTAGCACTTTTGAAAAAAAAAAAAAAAACATTAACACCTTAAAAACATCGAATAAAAGATTTAATTTAACTTACAAGGAGAGGTCGGAGGAATGCATTTATAAAAAAAAATGTAAGTTTACAAATTGCCTTAAATATAACATAAATTAATATGAAATAATTGTGTCAACAAACTTCTTTGATATCGACTAAACATTACTAAAAATAACAACAAAATTTATTTATGAAAAATTGATGCCATCGTATGTGGTTTTGTAAGAGCTTTCGTTTGGTACCAAATTTGTAAATGTTTCCATAGAAAATAGTGAAATTAAAACAAAAAACGAAGTTTTCGCTGATTTTTTAATGCGAGTTTCAAATCCTAAAACATCGATTGAGCACGTATAAAAAAATACGTCGACCTTACATTTTTGTCTTCTATCACATATCCGAAAATCATTCAAATCGGAGACTGTCACTTGGGGACCTTTCCTTGTTAGTTATATTTTCTTCTTAAAGTGGTTAAATATTTCTATTTAAAAAAATATTTTTAAAAATAAATAAATTATGGGCCAAAAATTTCATAATGGGCTTATTTTTGTTACTTCCAATATATGTTCTTATGCGAAAAAATTGATATTCGTTTCACTTTTCTTTCATTTTATTTTGAAACCTAAACAAATTTATGTGCATACATTTCTAATATTTTTATTAGTCCTAATTTGTTCGTCACTCTTGATTTTATAAATATATAAATTTTTAGAGATTGTGAACTCTTTATCGACATTTCTTCCTTGCATTTTCTTAACTCTTCAAAGTTTTATTGGGATACGACAAATATTTTTATCATAAAACAGATATTAAAAAACACGGCAAGCAAAACCATATTTCAAGTAATTTTTTTTTTTAATGTCAAAATCAACGACTAGCGCAAAGGTTGTTGGAAAGATCTAGCTACTTAAATTTGTCGACCGAGCCGAATATTTTCTTTGTATCATACCGTTTTTTCATACTTTCGATCATAGATTTAAAAACTTTCAAATCGATCATTTCAATTTTGTGGCAAATTTCGATCGTTCAAACAAAAAATGAGTTGACTAATTTGATGGTGTTGGATTTTTAAGGTGCCAATGCTTTCAGACAAGAGCACAATGTTTTCATACAATTTCATTTCTGTTCTTACCTAACCAATTCACTGGTCATGCCTGACTTTGTTTAAAATTGTAAATCTTTTATTTGACAAAAAAATTTAGAACAAATTAGAAAAAACATAACAAAAAATATATGTGTTAAAAGGAAATGCCGGGTACAAAATTGAAAAATCAAAGGTATTCAAAAGGATATCAATTTCAAAACAATCAATTTCAAAACAAGCAAATTTAAATTAACATAACAACATTAAATTTTCTTTAAGTGGTATTTATAAATATACACTGTTTTTTCTATGGAATTAGTGCTAACGGTAAAGCAATGATGTGCGACATGTTGGGAACAAAAGCAGAGATAGGTAAACTAATTCTGAAGTTTTTAAGTCAACACGCCAGATTTGTTATTTATTTTAAGCAAAAATGAAAAGAAAAATACGTTCAAGAAAAAGAAAATTAGAAAATAACAATTCAAAATTTCGTTCATGTGTGTTCGATGGTAACAAATCAAAGTAACATTTTTCTGGAAGCCCATTAGAGTAAAATTTTGTAATAAATAAGTACTTCATAATGTGTTTTTAGTTATGTGAGAAAGTCATCAAAATAACATATCCATTTCAATAGTAAAACATACGAATACAAATTAGCATCACCAAATAAAATAAAATATATTCCACACAAGATTTCTTCTTCTTAAAATTGTATTGTCATAAATTTAAGCCCAAAAATGATTTTTATTGATGAAGTTTTAAAATGTGTAAAATTTAATTGAATACAAACGTAAACATTTAATCAAAAGAATATAAACGATTTTACAAAATAATTTATATAACAGATTCATTGTTCATTACCTCATCTTAAGTCTAGAAAATGTATATCTGGGCTCTTTCTACATACATATATATATATGTATTTCAATATTAATTAACTAATTTAATCGTTATTGATAATAAACTAACAAATATATAAATTTTATTACATATATATGTATGCAATTATTGTCTAATATGTGTAGAAAGAATTTTTCTGAATTATCAATCAGTTTATTCCGACGAGAGCAAGGAAAAATTTTCGAAATTTAGCTTACCTTGAACAGATTCGTCGTCCAAGTCATCCGTGCTACTTGTAATCCGACCTGTGTTAAATAAATATTATAATTATAGAAAAACTCGTGTATTCGAAGTTCTTTTACAAATTCTTATCACCTCTTGAACTCTTGTTTGAACCATTTCCACGACCGTAGAGGACACTCTCTAAATAAGAGAGTCCATTATTGTTAACAATGTTCAAACCCAAGCATGATTCTATTTGTTTCCAACGATGTAATCGTTCCTGCAGTTCGTTTGTTACCTCCCCTAAAGAGGTTCGCGCCTCAACAATTGATCTATCCACATCATCGATACTCTTGCCATGTGTTGATACAAAGGCACCAACTAAACTAGAACGTTTTTTTCGTAATTTCTCACACGCCTCACGAGCGCACTGCAGTTGCTTTTCGGCTGAAATTCTTTTTTTAAGATGACTTTTGCTTTCAAGTTCGTACGTGTACTGAAGCCATGATTGCAATTGCGGCGGTGGAGACCAGCAATTGTCCACTAATTCGATTTCCGCTCTTGACAATTCCGTACGTAACATTTCAATTTCCTTCTTTAATTTCTGAACTTCGAGATCTGAATTTGAGGAAGACAATGCAGGGGCTTCTTTAAGACGACGCTCCAAATCCAGTTTTTCAGTTGCAACATTTTCCTGCTCCATTCTTGCTCTTTCTAATTCCTGCAGACACTCATATATTTAACTTAGAAAATAATCTAAAATGTAGTTTATTTACTTTTTGCATTTCTTGTAAACTTTGCTCGGCTCTTTGAAGACCTTCCATATCTTGTGCCATGCGTCGTAGATGTCTTTTGGCATTTTTATTCTGTTGATATGCATACCAACAGCCAATAATTGCACTAAGGAGTAATGTCACCAGTATATAATCCTTCCATTTTGTTCCAGTTTCTAAGAAATAAATTAAATATGAAAGTGTTTTCAATAAAGAAACCAAAATATATAAAACCTCTTGGAGGTCCAAATAGTACAACATCCATTGCTTTCAAAGCTATTTTCTGTTTGTGAATCGGGTCTTTAATTCCAAGCACATTGCTTACATAGTGCATATTATTTACAGCCAATCTAGGAAAAGAGATTCAATCAAGGTTTTTTTACATTCTAATCAAATAATATTAAAACTTTATTATATTCTAAGCCCTTGTTTAGCACATTAGGATTGTATGAACCACTCCTCATTATATAAAATATACACTCTTATATTTCTACTATCACTTTTTTATTTACTTAACTTATATACGATATACGAACTTATATACGATTTTTGTGCAGTTACTTTACAAATTTTTTTACAAATTTTTTTACAAAAAAATACATGTAGGTAAAAATTAATTCCAGTTAGATTAAAATATTTTTTTAAAAATATTTATTTTTGGGTTTTTTCATCTCATATTTTCAATTTTGCATAAGTATTTAGTTAATTTATGATTTTTTGAATTTGTGTTTGTTTTAGATCAAGAATTGATCAGAAATGGGTAATTGAAATATTTAACTTATAAAACTTGATACAGTTTTAAGAAGCTAAAGGAAACTTATCAAGTCAAAATATTCTATAGTTTATTTTTATAGAAATGGGTAATTGAAATATTTAACTTATAAAACTTGATGCAGTTTTAAGAAGCTAAAGAAAAATTATCCAGTCAAAATATTCTATAGTTTATTTGTATGATGATTTTTGTCACTGAGATGCATATGATGCCGGGTACATTATACCGGAAGTGTTCCGAACAAGGGTTAAGAATTTGTTTTTATTAATTTTCAGCTTTCGTTATAGAAAATGGAGGTCGTGTACCATATATGTAAATACCTTGGTAAAGCTGCTCCCGTTACAACATGTTGTTTAAACAGGTCAACATATTGAGGTAGTTGAACCGATTGAGCCAGCCAATCCGTTGTTTGTTCAATCGTCCAGTTATGTACCTTAAAGATTAATACTACAAAATAACCGCTTAAAAATTATTTCAATGACAAATTTTACCTCTGATCGTAACCAGGCTTCCCATAATTCTTTCACAGATATATGCATGTCATCATTAAAGTGAAATGCTTTTTGTCGCTTTTCATAGCCGGAATCATATTTAAGCTCTTCCCTCAGAAACTAGTGTGGTAGATTAAAGATTTAAAATTTTAAAATTCTTAATATTGCAATGAACATACATCATCAGATTCGCTTAAGTCAATATTTCCATTATCATCATCGTCCAACTGTCTATGCAGAGTTCGAATAGCCTCCATACCAAGGCGATCCTGCACGTTACCGCTGTAGCAATCTAAGTCATCTGCTTGGCAAGCACCATCTGCAGACCCGCTTCCCATAGTATCTGAAATTATATAAGAATGAATTATAAAATGAAAAAAATTTAAAAATTAAATAAAATTTTTTGTCAGCTGATGTTCTAACAATATGAGTGAATCGACAATCATTATAAATCGCTTTAAAATATCGCAAGCATTGATAGATCTCCAATGTTTCTGGCATTCGACGCAAAAAAGTTTTTTAAAGAGGAATGCATCTATAAATTTCTTTCAAAAGCAAATCTCACATAACCGGATCCTACAACAATACTCTTCTAATCAAATGAAGGTGTTCATTGACGCT
The DNA here is from genome assembly GCA_958299015.1 of Tetanocera ferruginea. NCBI lineage: Eukaryota > Metazoa > Arthropoda > Insecta > Diptera > Sciomyzidae > Tetanocera > Tetanocera ferruginea. Next base: position 3,151,149 of record OY282643.1, on the reverse strand, counting down.
AGTGAAAATAAAACGATGTATATCTAATACATAGGTGTGGAGATTTTCACTCAAAGATAAAATCCTAACATTCATCAGAATAATAAAATAAAGAACACATAATTGGTCTACAAAAGAAAATCTAGAGAAGATCTACAAGAGGCTTCATTTTCCTTTCAAATACGAATACCATATACATATTCAATAATTTTTTTACAAATTTAAGTTTGATTTTTGATTTTTTTAATACTGAAATATATATTTCAAAATATTTTTGAAAAGTGTTTTTTATTTTTATACATTTTAAATTAACTGTTTTTGTCATTGATAATGTATAATTTCAGATCAGTGATATTGAAATAAAACACAAATTTAAAGATTATGCTCCAAAGCTACATTCCACCGAGAAGCACTCTTGAACATTAATCATGATAGTATTCAAGCTTTTCTAGATATTTTATACCCATCACCAATCATGTAATTATTCTGACAAGTGATTTTAATTACTGTACTGTACTGAAGTCAGAAAGCGATGATCCTAATATTTTGCCTTAATATGTGCTATCGGAAACTCATGCGAGAATAATTGATTGTTTCTTGCAATATGACATGAAGCTATGAGGATACTTTTACTATATGTAATTTTTTTGAGGATTATTTTAAATCTGACTCAGTAGCACCATCCACATATTCTCTTATTTCTAATTCTAATGCTCTTCTAATTTTAAGGTTCTATTACAGTGTGTAAAAAATTAAAAATACATTTTTTTTTTTTTAGAATATTGTTCTTTAAGGTCTCAAGAATACGTATACAAAATTTAAGAAAAAAATATCAAATAAATAAAAAGATATAACATTCATTATTTTCGTATGTCACTCATTTAACTCATTTTATTCATATTTATTATCGTTCATTGAAGAAAATCTAAACGCGTGTTTCTCGAAACATGTTTTTCGAATTGGTTTCTAAGATATCTCGAGTTCAGCTTGATCGATTTCGATGAATATTGATTCATTGTGATCTTTATAGACTCTGTTAAGCACTCTACTTATAAAAACCCGAGAAACTTTTATATTTTGTTATTTACGGCTAAGAATTTCTGCCAAAAGGAGGGTTTTTTTTGTTAATTTGTTTTTCAACGCATGCCATTTTTTTTTTGTTTTTTTAATTTTTTATTTGCGTTGGTAGAGTGCTCAACTACAACCCTTAACTGAAGAATGCACTTTGATTTTTTACTTTCAGACGCCTTGAAAATGTTGGAGACGAGAAACCAACTTACAACCTTTTTTTAGACACGCCAACTTCAACGACCTCTAGAAAATAAACAACAAATACAAAAACAAAAAAAAAACATTTTTTTTTATATCTTCAACTTTAACTGTACATAATGTTAATAAATTTGAATTAAATAATTTAATAATACTATGTAAAAAAATTAATAAAAAAGTGTTGTTTTTAATAGCTTCACACTGTAATAGTACCTTAAGTAATCTCATTATAGATGAAACAGAGGTCGAAAGTACACTTTTAAATATTTAACTAACTAACGTCCTCTAACTAATATTTTTAATATTTAAATATTTTTAAAGTGGTTGTTTTCTAGTCGAATGGAAAGATTTCAAATTGTTCCCATCAAAAAATCTGGTCGACCAATAAGTAAAATTGTATGTGTGCTTTATTTGAAAAAAATTGTTTACGATAAAATTTGTAATATCTATGAACCACATGGCTTCATATCAGGAAGAGCAACTGCCACTCAGCATTTATATATTTCTCACTGACTTCGCTTAAACGTTTGATAAAGTCAGTCATGAAACCTTACGTTCTACTCTAGCCTATCAGCCTTGATAATCACGTTATCTTCTTTACCCATTCCATTTCTGTGAATCGTTCTATACATCAAACTATATGTATAATATCCATATTGAACGCACGCAAATATTTTTAAAAATAGTCTTTTACTAAACATTATGGCTCGTAACTCCCAATCTAATTCGTGGTTTTAATTTTCAAGAGGTCATTTCTACTTGCTTATTTAAAAAGTATGTAATTTTATACTGTATTTTTTAATCAAATACAAAAAATTCAAGTAAAACTTTTCATTGATTTAGCATATTTTGTTTATTTATCGATCCTTTTAAAGCGCTTATAATAAATTTTTTCATGCATATTTTTGCCAGCCCTGCAAATTTATAAACCTAAAATTTTAATAAGGAATTTATTTAAATATATAAAAGAAATAACATGAAGCCAAATTCATATGAAAATTAACATAGAATTTATGTCTTTAAAGATACAATTTTTAAACGCCTCCTTGAAAAAAAGTAAAAAGTAATTTGTTTTTAACAAACATTTTTTTCGCCTCAGTTACAACTCCTAAGATAATTGTACGTTAAATAATCTATTTAGTTTTCTTTTAATAGCGTAAATTTATTTTAAGCCTTTTATCATAAATTAAATGAGTTTGAGAATTCAAAGCACGTTTGTCCATTTTTTATTATATTTTAAATTTAATAAGGCTTTGAAAATTGATTTCATGGCATTTCATGGTTCTTCAAAGATAAAAAGTCATTATTTGAGGGTTAATTTTTTTGATTGTTAATTTTTTAATTTCAAACTTAATAACAAGCCTGATAACTGTGTAATGTCTTTTGTACTTACGAAATTCATTGCTTACTGCTTGAGACATTGCTTCACTCAATAGATTATAGGAATTTCTGTGATCAACATGACCGCTTCCAGAAGCTTGATGATATGTTGCGTGTGATCCTACTGCGTGCGCATTGCTTCCACCTATAACACTACCAGCGCCTCCACTGGTATGATGTACCGTTTGTTGCGAGTGCGATGATGGATGCTCCGAGTGTAACGATGACTTGTGATGTTGTTCCGACGAAGGTAGCACATGTGTGTTGTATCGATTGGCAGCTGCTGTGCTTATTGCGTCCCCTAGAGCACCTCCGCATGATACGAACAATTCATGTTTAGAAAATGCAAGCAGCACCATCAGATATAAGCATATTGGTTTGTACATCTTGGCGGGATAATAAATAAGTTAAATTGTGTGATTCACCTGAAAATATATAGACGAACTTATTACAAAAACTTTATTTATCCCATTAAACTATATTAAGAATTTTTAACTTCAGTAAAAACTTTTGCAAAGTGCGTATGTTACACGGCAAAGATGCAGATATAATATATTCTATTCACAAAACCAACTTTGTAGTTTCACTTTAAAATTAACAAAAACAAATACGAAAATGGAGTGCATGATCAATAAACGTGAAAATTAATGGCGGAGCCTAAACTTTATGTCTTTATTCATTAACAATTAAGATAAAAAATTCTGCTAAGCCCGCCGAAAATGTGTATTGCGAGGCGGATGATTATAGCGATAACGTTCGTTATTTTTTAATTAATAAGAAAAAATTAGTGTGCTTCGACAATTATTTGTTTAATATTTGTTTATTAAGTTGGGGGTTGTAGCAGCAGTAGCATTATAACAAAGGAACCTCCGTATTTAAGCCAAGATATTAGTCAACTTTGATTGCTAATGTTTATATAAACATACATACAACCTTGTGCAGCAATGTGTGTGAAAACCTTTAAGAAGTTCACATCAATAAACAACAATCGTTAAATAAAGAAAAGAATTTTTTCACACTCTAATTAACGATTTGTTTTCTACGCTAACATTTCGATATTCCAAATTGTGTTTAGTTTGTGCTTATACAAATAAGAAATTAAACAGAAGATTGAGTTTTAGAAAACTATTCGATAAAAATAAGTGATCATAACACAATTAATCACATACGGTTATATCTAAGCTTTAAATAAATGGCTTGCTTTTTAAGATTAAAGCATTTTCTTTTTATGGTACTTTAAAGTTGAATTTGAACGGTGTATCTATTAACCATTGCAGTCATTTGTATTGAGGCAAATTTTTGCTCACATCAACCATGACATCACATTCAATATCAATACTTAGTACTTGAAAACAAATTTCAGTTTTATTAATTTTAATAATAGATCATTTATTTGTATGTTGACAATATATTGCGTTTTAAGCCTTAATTGACACGATATAAGGTTTATAGCAAATATCATTAATTGTTCTATTTTTTAGAATATAAGTATAGTAATAATAAAATAACTATACAAAGAAGGCAAGGAGCACTTGCAACCAGGTTACCTCCAACTTATAATTAATTAATGATAAAGCGTATTCTATTTCGGTTTTAATGTTTGTCAAACAGAGCTACAGGGTATGTGAGCTTTTTACGATCACATTTACTACGATATCAACTATGAGCAGATCCAAAAACTACAAAAAACCATTAAAAAAACTAACTTACAATACAGAGCATGAATAAATACAGAGTTGTTGCTGTTTTAGAGATTATGGCTGAGCAGTTAAGACCAGGTCGGAGTTTTTCAAGATTAAATCTGACTCATACGGAAGCTGGAACTTAGTGCATGTTATATGCAGGCAAATCAGTCACATAAAGCTAAGCATGTGGTCGGGACGGGAGAGGAAACAAAATTACTGCACTTGTTAACTCAATTACGAAGATCATGTGCCTATTTGCCTGCTATAGTGATTCGTACATAGTATCTGATCTTGGCTTTTAAATATTAACGTGTTGCCTTGTTAAGCGTAAAATGAATGGCGGACGGCTTGCAATTTTTCTTAATTTGGTTTTGACGGATATCTTAGGTGCGCACTACTTTTTTATTTCACCAAGTTTTTCTATTTTAAAATAGTTTATATGATGGCTCAACCAATTTAAAACATATATCCGAAAATCATTACCACAATTATTGAAACATTATTTCGAGATCTTCGTCAAAAATAAACTTTATCCGCGATAATTACGTGTTCTTAATAATTGCAGATGTAAAACAAAATTTTACTTAATAAAAATAAAAAACAAAAGTCAGAGTGAAAATGTAAAAGATTTAAGAAAATCATTTAAACAAAATAAGATAAAAATATGTGGAAAAAAGAATGCATTCAGGGATGCAACTTTATAATGCTTTACATTTGCTACAACAACGTTTACATTTAACTTCACAGTTGGCCATATTCTTTTGACCCCTTTTTGACCCTACATAAGTCAAGACTTGAAATCAATTCTGTGAGTTTGTAGGCAATTAGCCACAAATCGGAAGCGACGAAAGAGAAAAAAGTTGGTGGTATCATCGCGCTCTATTATTTTTTTATTTCTTTTGTTCTTTTCTCATTTTTGGTTCAATTTTATTTTTTGCATATCAGCTTGTTGTGCTGAAACTTGTATGATGATATTATTTACACAAAGCCTTATTTTTGGTATTTTATTACTTTATAAAGCTAAAACAATTTTTTTATATGTTTTTATTTTTGAGAAAACAAACAAGGCAGATATACAATTTAATTAATTTCTTGACCTACGTAGAAGCTCTCGTCAAGTCTAAAAGCATTTTCTTTTCTCAAAATATTCTACAAATTTTCTGAGGTTTTTGACAAATTTTCCCATTTTTGCGTTTTTTTCTTGAAAAAAATGTTGACCTAAAAATTAAATCTTGTTCTTTTATCTTTAAAATTGACCTCTAAAGTACAAAAAATAAAAAATTTTGCATTCACAAGATCGATGGTTTCAAATTATGCGCTCAACTGCTACCAACTGAATGAACAAAAAAATTGACATATTAGGAAAATTGTAAACGCTATCCCTGACATTTCATTAAAGTTTGAGCCAAGAAGTTTCTCAAAAGTAAGCAACAGTGCAGCCAGCACAACAACTTTAAAAAAATGTTGCATTTTTTATCTTTTCTCGACTAAGAACAGGTCAACATTTTTTGAGTTCAGTAGGTGGATTCCAAGATTTGCTATCGCTAAAACTCTAAAAATCGCTAAAATGCTAAAAATCGCTAAAATGCGTAAAATCTTGTATTATCCGAAATTTTAGCGATTTCGCTAAATCGCGATTCTGAACTTCACATCGCTTAGCTAAAAACTAGTTGTTTTATCCACCGTAGTGGCGCACAAGTTTTTCAACGAGAGCTGTCAAATTTTCTGTTTGTGTGTGTAAGCATTGAGGTTAAAGTCAAAATAATAAATTCTTGTGCGCTACAGTGTCGGTAAAATTTATTAAATACGAAACATTATTAATTATAATAACAGTATGAGTGTCTTATCAACTGTGTCTTATTAAATTCGCGTTCTAAACATTGGAATAAAAAAAATTTTGCTTTTTTGCTTATACGTTTTCTATTGGCGTACATATCTTAAAAAATATTTTTATGCAATAAAATTAGAAAAAGACAGCGTTACGTTGTTGATAACTGAAATTTGCCTTGTTTTCGTTCCTATTATAAGTACTATAAGGTTTTTAAAAATTTTAGCGGCTAAAATTTCTTGTTGCTAAAAATTTGATAATTTTAGCGATTTTTAGCGATTGAAATACACTCAGAATCGCAAATTAGCAACTTTTTAGCAATAAATAAATGTCAAAATCAGCTGTTTTTATCCGGCTCATTTTTTTCTTTGCTTAATTTAAGCGACGAAAATAGGAGATGATCTGTGAATCAGAATCGCGATTGTCGCTAAAATTTGCTAAAACTGACGTAAGGATTTTTTAGCGATCGAGATTTAGCGATAGCAAATCCTGGAATCTACCTACAGGTCAGAATGTAAAATATTCTGCACTCTCAGAGGGTAGTATCCGATCACAGTTGCAATTAGATAACTATAAATTTTAAAATTATTTTTTTTTTTGTTTATAAAAAACAATTTTGACGCTTATTAAAGCAATTAGATTGCAATTCCTTTGGATGGTCATCAACGTTGAATTGACTTATTTTTTTTTAATTTAAAATCAAACAACTTTATAAAAAATGTGATGCACAGCACAATAAAAAAAATAAGGCAAAATCAAATTGAAAAATATTTAAAACAGAATAATGGAAAAAGAAAATCATAAATCGTTCAACTTGAACGCTAGCTTTTTCGAGAAGATTTCACCCACCATGTTGTTCGACGAACTTGTTCGCAGATGTGTAAGCTCGTACTACTGTTATATTTTGATCTAGGGATGTTCGATGATAGTCAATTTTCGATGTTCATCAATGTTAACAGACAAAAAAATCGATGTTTTAACATCCCAGCTAGACAGCGCTAACAAGTTTACAAGCACAACGAAAATAAATTTGGTGATTACTAATACACTCTTACGTTGTTGTTTGGTGTTAAACAAGGAAGGTTATATTTGTATATATTTCTTATTCTTTTTAACGAGCAAAAATAAACTAAACACCAAAAACAACGCCAGCTTAGAAAGAAAGCTTTGTTAAAGAAATAAAATTAAATTAAATTAAATAAAAGAAAAATTATAAAAAAAAGTTGAAAAAATTTAAATATAGAAGTGAATCTAATGGAATCTGCATATTGAAATTTTGTTTCCGCACCTTTTTTTGTAAATTTCATTATTGTTTTATGTGCTTTAATGTTTGTGTTGTTTAATAGATACTTATATGTCAGTATTGTATACTATATACTTATATGTCAGTATTATATGTCAGTAATTAAAAATATTAAAAAAAAAATAAAGTCGAAAAAATATAAAATGCAAAATAATATTAAAAAATTTGTTTGTTTTCTTCGACGCTCGTATTCGAGCATCTATTTATTAGAAGTCAGAGCTCTAACCAATACGCCACGCAGCAGAAGCGCCTCGCAGCCGCAAATTTTAAACTTATATAAACGGCTGAATTTGTTCACTTTTCCTTATGTACTTTTCTATTGGTGTTAAGCTAATAGTATTTTTGTATGAAAAAACATAGGTATCAGAAAGAGATGCAACATCACACGTATACAAAAAAACACGTTACCTTTTGCCCGATGCCTGAACAAAGGTAACAACCTTTGTATGGAAAATTTTATATGGGGTTAACGCACTTTTTATTAGCACTCGTGATAAATAACCAGTTATCTAACAGTTACCGTTCTGCCTGGGATTGGTGGTGTTTTATACCATGTTCTCACTACACTCCGAATCAAGTACTTCGGCATTTGAATTACGATTGTGAATTACACCGTTCTCACTACGCAATCGTAATTCAGTTTGACAGTGCGATCTGCAAGGATGCCGAAAAAATAGCCACATACTGGCGAAAATGGTAGTGGGGTTGCAGAAGCAATTAGCCTATTCACAGTTTGAATACGCAGGTCTGTTATATTTACGATTTGATATTTGTACGCCAACTTACGCAAGCATATTTTGCTTTAATGTTGTTTTGCATGCAAACGCAAATACGCAGACACGTGTAAATAAAAGGACGTGTTGGACGTGTTTTTTAGCCTCGTATTTTTAAACCGTCTACAGTTGTCAACTTCGCGTTAAGTGTTCTGTCAGTTAGAAAATAAGACAGTGGTGCCACTGCAAACTTCACTAATTTTGTTTAACATATAAAACTATTTTTTTGTTATTTTGAATGGAAGAGTGGTTTTAAGGATAGGACCTCAACTTCGCATACAATTTATTAAGAAATAGGAGTGAATATATCTCCAAAACTCAATGTTTTGTATTGAACTCCTTAATATCAGATACTGTAATAGTCCCCACAGGTATTACAATTTCTCCTTGAAAGAGTTTTTAACGTAGTGGCAACACTAACGATAAACGTCACAGCGTTGCGTAATTATTGAATACTGAGGTGCTCACAGTTTCAAAAATAACAAATGCAATAAATATGCTTTTACCACGTTTATCCGACGCTTCAAGCCGATTTGATCGAAATCGCTACGACTCAAACCATTGCATAAACCGAACTTCAAGCCGTCTTGAAAGTTTCAAAGCGATTCAATAAGACCTCATTTTAAATCTTTCTTAAAATTTCAAGTCGCTTTGAAAGTACGCATAAACAAGTTTTTATTTTGCAACCGTTCTAAAAATCGTTCGCAGTGCTCTAGCTGTCAAACTTTGTTGAGCACAGGGACAGAATGTACATTGAATTGTCAAATTGTGAAAACACTTCTACAATCGCTTTCACTGAAACCGACTCAGTGTTTGTGTATAAACACTCTACTTTAAACCGTACTGTGATAAAACGAAAGTAATGAATGCGCTTTAGCGTGTCGGATAAACGTGGTTATAGTAAATATACGCTTAAACTGCCTAATTGTTTCTTATATGCGATGTTTTTTTATTATTCATCTATACAATTAAATCACTTAATTATTCCAATTTATTTTTTATGCCGCATTTCCATGCTATCATCTATGATCTTCTACTATCACATATCACAAACTTTTATTCACTATCACGAGCGAGATGGATATATCCCAAGTGACAATTTTAGCCGTATATTAATTCTTGCAGAGCTAATAGTGCTATATCATAAAGCAACAAGCTTCAACTTAAGCTTTATAAGCGCTTCTAAAGCTCTTTCAGAAAATATATAAGGCTACTTTCTCCAATTTAAAAGCATTATTTTTGCTTCGTATGAGGAGCAAAAGTAGCTGCTAACTTTTAAAAGAGTCCCTGTCAAAACCAAATAAGAACTCTTGCAAAGCTCTTTTTTATTTACAATTTGTCTAAGTATATGTGAAAAATAAACTCAATAGATATATAAAATTTGACAAGTATTTGTTATGATTACAATGACAAATAAACTTAAGATATAATAAAGTGTTAATTATATCATACTACAAATATGTTCGCATATCCGTTATATGCTGCGAATTTTGGTGCGCTTTTAAATTTATCGGAAATATGAATGTAATACTTCGAAAAAATACAATGGGCTTCAAAAATAATTTAAATTAAGGAGTGTTTATAATTTTAAAATACTTAAAAATTTTTTAACATTCCTTAAAATTAGCTTAAAATGCATCAAATTCTTTATTTTATAATATAAATTTAATAAAAATCATCAATTTACTTTATATAATATTCTTAACTATAATATTTAACTTAATGTAATTCCCATGACTTTTTATTTGCAATAAGATCGCCATTTTGTCTGATTTTTGCATGTATGCTGTATTTAACATTTATTAGCTCTGAAAATGCAGTCAAAATATACATCTTAAAGCTAAAATTATACTAAATCTATGGGTTTTAAAACAGCTCTAAAACAAATTTCCGAGTTCTTCTCTTTGGCAGATTTTATAAATTCCTTTAAAGAACTATATAAAGTTTAAGAGCTAAGAATGGTAAAAAAAATAAACTATCGAGCTTTTTTCTTACAATAAGAGGCAACTAGCAGCAAAACAAGCTGGGGTAAAGCTTTAATTACATATGACCTAGTAGCTCCAACAATGTTACTTGGGATGCCATTGTTGCTATAAACGTTTGACATTTGATTTGACACATGTAAAGATTTAAAAAATGTTTCTCAAAAACTTTCAAATATGATCTCCGTTTATAATAAATAACTGCTTTAGGCCGCGTTTATAGTGGAGGCTGAAGCTGTTTAAGCCTTTTAAGCGATATTATGACGCTTTTTCTTGCTCTTGCTGTTCATAGTGTGGGTTTTTTTTTCTTGTGCTTTTATACTATGTTTACATATGGAGATTAAGAGCAAGTTGATTAAGGTAATCTTCTTCCGAAATCTTAACTGTTTACACTAGCTTAAAGAGATTAACTTTGACATTTCATTGTTTTGTTTTGTTCTTTTGCCTTATAGATTCTGACTGAGTTCAACTATGTAAACATATACAAACGAGTAAACAAGCGAATAAAACTAACAGCGTTTTCTTTTCTCAAAAAAATTTTGAATTTTTTCTGCCCTGTTTGATTTTTTTGCATTTTTTCGTTATTTTCTCAAATAAAATTCTGTTCTTTGAAATTGAATCGTGTTCATTTCTCGAAAATTTTGACCTTAAAAGTAGAAAAAATGCAGAATTTCTGCTTTCTCTACTTTGACGGTTCGAAAAATTCTGACCTCAATTGCTAACGACTGAATAAACAAAATAAATGACGTGTGAAAAATAGTTAACGTTACCATTGACAGTTCAGAAAAGATTGAGCTCATCTACGGAAAACATCAAAATTTTTCTATGAGAAAAAAATACATTTTTTTTTAGCGTGAAAAAATTTTTTAATTTGAATTTTTAAAATTTTTTCTCTTTAATTCTTTTGAAGTTTTTCGAAAAGGGTGCCAACTCGAAAACATTAAAAAAATTGTGCATTTTTTGTGATCTATTCTCATCTAAAAACAGGTCAAAATTCTGTGGAGTCAGGTCAAAATGGAAAAAATTCTGCATCTTCAGAGGACAGAATTTTTCGTTCAGACAAGAAAACGCTATAACATTTATTTTATTTATATAGTTATACGATAAATAATAAATATTATTATAATTTAAATAAAGTGTTTGTGACTGTTTCGCCGATTGGTTGGTAGAGGCATTGGTCTCTGTCCACAATTGACGTTGCTTTCCTTGCTGCCTGACCCATAATTAATAAAAAGCACAATACTAACGTTTTGCAGTAATTTTCAACAATTTACAAAAAAATTGTTTAACATTACCTTTTTTTACTTCTTTATAGGGTTGTAGTTTTTTTAAGGAACTATCGCTACTCACAAAGTAGATTAATTTTTAATCTCGTTCTGAGAGGATTAGCTTCTGTATGGCTAATCTCGTCAAATTCAAATTCTCGATTAGCGAGTTAATCTCCTCAAATGGCTTAATCTCGATATGTAAACGTACTATTAGACACTTTTTGAGGTAGTTATACTATGGACACACACATGATATCGATACTGATATCGATATTGAAACCATAAACGATTGTATACTACATGGTATAAAAGTAGTGACACACATATTGAAATAGTTTTAATTGGCAATAGTGTTAAATAATTATTTAAAAATAAATCACAAATTTCTCAGCTGCTTCAAATAAGCTTATCCCGTAGAAATTTAAATCTTGCAATCAATAGCCAAGCAAACAGCCTTTAAATATATGAATATATATTTCGTTGGTCGCGCAAATCGCTTGATTTATTGTGCCATACATAAAAAACATAATTTAACAATTTGAAATAGCTTTTTTCATTTCTTTTTCAACTGCTTTTTTATATTGAATTTTTTTCAAAATACAAATTTTATATATTATGACATTAATGTAGTTAAAAATTTTAACCCTCTCTCATGCTGGCGCTGATACCACATAAGATGTAGCAATATTAGGGTTGTCGAAAAAATGTATGTTAGCATGGAGAAACCATGAAAATTTGTTGTGTTTTGTATACCATGAATAAGGCGCTATACTAGTTTCAGAAGTTGGTTTATAAATGACACACTTTTTTAAATGAAAAAGAAGAAAAAAGCGTTAAAAAGTACACCCAAAAAAATTCTGCAGTAAAAATAATTAAAAATGTATTTAAAACAAATGTAAAGTAGTAGCTCACCATCCAAATAAAAATGTATTTATTTTTACTAAATTCGATTATTTATTTTAACTACAGAGAAAAAAATTTTTTTTTGTAGTTATTTTTACTATGTTATATTTAACGTCCTATGGTCTCCGTGCTTTCACAAGGAGAAGAGAGACCCATGGACGGAAAGAAGAAGACGTTTGTTTGTTTTTGGTTTATTAGTTTTATTTTATTTAGTTTATTTCAACAATGGCCCGCTGTCTATGCGAGGCTGCGACCAGAGTTGGATTTATAATTTTATAATTTTAATTTATTCTAAAAAGGCCCGCTGTCTAGGCGAGGCTGCGACCAGTTTAGATATTGTAGGTTTGAAACTATCTTTCTTTCTTCTTCGATTCTACGCCGGTCGGTGGTTTATAAAGGAAAGTCCTCAGTTTTCGAGGGCGTTTCCTTATTCCAATAATTCCAATAATTTCCATTATGTGGAAATTCAAATAGATACCAACCAATCAAAATCAATACATTAGTTACATATATCTAGGAAATGTAAATCATTATGTAGATTTACATATAGTTCTACTTCCCCTTAGTGATACGCGATCACGTACACTTTGCATGTTACGCAGTTGCAGGCAATGCACCTTACAAGCAGCGCAGTAACTAGGGTAGGTAAATGAACGGCCTTTGCTGACCATGCAAGCCAATGCCGATGCACCCAAACAGTCACTTGCTTTGTTTTTGTTGTCGCCGACGTTTAAGTCGGAACCACTTGACAATAAAAACAAAGCATTGGTTTTGTTTATTTTGGTAATTTAAGCATATGCGCTTAAATTAGGTCAGTATGTTTTTCTTTTCTTGAACGCCGGCAATTTGAGTCGCTGTACTCAAATTGGGTTGTTGTCGTTCGTAGTATTATATTTTTTGTTTATTATATGTGTTGAAATGCAGATCGCTGCATTTTTGATATCGACATCTGGTAATAATATTTATTGAGTTGGTTCTTTGGAATTGGTGTGAGGTCGGGTGTACAAAGTGTACATGCAATGTTGTGGGATACAACATCCCTCCCCCCTTATAAAAGAAAATTTTTCTCCTTGAAGAGGTTGAAAAATTTTCTGTCGCGATACCACCGATCAGTGAGCAGAAATGAAGATTACATGAATTTTTATAATAATGAATATTTTTTTATAATTTTTATATACAAATACGTTTAAAGAATTTCATACAAGTAAATTAGTATATATAAAGTTAAATTTATCTTATTATACAGGTATAATCATGTGACTGATTTCTAATATTTGTTGTTAAAAATTTGTTTGTCTAATAGTTATTAATCTACTTATATATATTGTTTTTGTTTTTTTTTTTGTAATCTTATAAGGTAGGTATGTAAAAATATTTTATACATTATGTTTTTTGTTTTTGTTTTTGATATTATTGATATTATTTTGTATATTATATGAAAATTAAAATTTAGAAGAACAAATTTATTTGTAACATCTAAGTATTTGTTTCAAAATATGAATTTGTGTCCAATTACATTTATATTTTTCTTATATACGGACGTATTTTTTTTTTTTTTTACTTTTACGTTTTAAAAAATGTTTTTATATACAGTTTGAAAGTTTTTGCTTTATTGCCGCATGATTTCAATTTTTTTTGTTTTAATTTGTAAGCGGAATATATATATTTTTTTTTTAGTTTTTGCGTATTGCACCATAATTTCAATTTGTTGATTTTAATTTTGTTTTCGTTTCAATTTGTAAGCCGAATATTTCTTTTTTTTTTTCGTATTGCGTATGAATCAGCTAAAATTCGAGAGAAGTTAAAAAGTTTTGGTTCATGAAGAAAACAAATGACTGCCTATTTAAAAAGAAAGAAGTAAAATAGCATGTTTCCCTAGGCTTGTTAAAATCGTAACAAAATTTATAGTTCTGATTTTAAGATGTGTTCGTATTAAGTTGTGGTATTTTTATGAATGTATTTTATGTAATATTGTAATGTTAACCAAATGTTGTATTTTAATCGGAGAATAATTTCAGGTTGTTATTGTGTATGATTTTAATTTTATTGCGAATTTTTATAGCAGTATTTTCGGGTGAAATAATCTTAATAACTTCAAATGGACCTTCCCAAAGAGTTGAAAATTTGTTTTTCCTGGTCTGATTTTTAATCAAAACTTTTTCTCCAACGTTAAATGTTTTTGGTTTGGAACCTTTATCATACTGTTCTTTTGATTTCTCTTTTTTATATTTCAAAGTTTGGCCTGCAATTTTAAATCCGTGTTGTAGTCGTGCCTTTAGCTCATTTGCATAATTTTCGTAGTTATAATTTAATGATGGGTCTTTTTGTAAAGTGGATGGGATTTTTGCAGGGTATCCATAGAGTAATTCATGAGGGCTGTAATTGGTGCTACTGTGAGGCGTGTTGTTGAAAACAAATATTGCATAAGGGATCCAATCGTCCCAAGTGAGAGGGTCATTATTGACATAATGCCGAAGATATTCCGCAAGAGTGCGATGGCTTCTTTCAAGTGCTCCATTTGTTTGTGGGTGATATGGAGTTGTTTGTAATTTTTTAATTTTTAATAATTTACATACTTCTTTAAATAAATCGCTAAGAAAATTAGTACCTTGATCAGTTAAAAGTGAATCTGGGAATCCAAATCGACAGAGTATTTGTTCTACAAAAGCTCTTGCAACTGTGGTTGCTTCTGCATTCTCTAAAGGTATAGCTTCAGTAAATTTGGTTAAATCATCTTGAAAAGTTAAGATGTACTTATTACTTTTGTAAGTCACTGGAAGTGGACCTACTATGTCTAAAGCCACTCTTTCAAATGGTGAAGAGCTCGTCGTTGTTATTTTCATTGGCACTTTTGGAGATTTATTTAGTTTATTTTTCTGGCATGATTCACATTTTCTTATGTAATTTTGTACATCAATTTTCATTGTTGGCCAGTCGTAATTTGCTTTTAATCTTTTTAGCGTTCTATTTACTCCTTGATGTCCTCCAAGCGGTGATTCATGATATTCTCGTAAAATTGTTTCTATTTCATTAATGTTTTCCAAAATTGTTCTTTTGTTGACATGCAAATTAATTGTTTTGTCGGAAAATATTTCTTTAAGCAATGTTTTAAAATTTTCTTTAAACTGTGAGTTAATGTTTGGGATTGATATGGCTATAGTATCATGATTTTGATTTTCGCTTTTTATTTTGTTTAACGTTTTCTTTGCTAATTCTTGATCTTTTAACGTTTTTAAAGGGATGGGTAATGTCGTCGTATGTAGATTTACGTTATTATATGAGTATGACTCTATTTCACCTATTAAAGGTTTTATAAACTGTGGAATTGATTTTATTATAAATTTTTCTTCTAAAGATTCTGTTAGAGGTAATATTAATATTTTTAATGCAGATTTTTTATTGAAATATATTGAATCTTGGGTTTCTATTATTTTAGAGATTGCATTCTTTGTATTTTTGGGTTCTTCAATTTTTGTATGTACGTTTTCATTTTGCTCCTTTTTATTTGTCATTTGGCGTGTCATAACTAATACTTTGTTTACTATTTCTGCAAGTTTTTCATCTTCAGTGATTCGACTGAGTGCGTCAGCATTAGTATTGCTTTTCCCTGCTTTATATTTGATCGTATATTCATATTCTGATAAGAGAATTCGCCATCTAGCTAATCTGGACATTGGGTCTTTTAACTTCATTAGCCATTCGAGTGGTTTGTGGTCAGTATAGATTGTGAACTTTTTACCGTAAATATAAGGTCGGAATTGTTTTACGGCAAAGACAATTGCAAGCAATTCTTTTTCCGTGGTGCTGTAGCGTGTCTCTGCATCGTTCAATGTTCTACTTGCAAAACATATTGGCTTGTCTTTTCCAATTATACCTTGAGATAAAACTGCGCCAAGTCCTGCATCACTCGCATCTGTCGTTACTATGAATTCTTCATCAAAGTTTGGATATGCTAATATTGGAGGGTTAATTAGTTTTTCTTTTAATTTTGAAAATGCTTCATCGCAGAATGCGTCCCAATTGAATTTGGTATCTTTTTTAAGTAGTTTAGTTAATGGTTTTGCTGTACTGGAGAAATTTTCAATAAATCTTCTATAATATCCAGCGAATCCTAAAAATGATTTTATTCCTTTCACATTCTTTGGAGTTGGATAAGTTTTAACTACTTTAATTTTTTCGGGATCTGGTTTAATACCGTTTTCAGAAATTATGTGCCCTAAATACGTTAATTCTTGTTTGAGAAAATTACATTTGTCAGGTTGTAGCTTAAGGTTGTGTTGACGCAATCGATCAAATATTTTAATTAATTTGTTGTTATGATCCGATAAATCATAACCGTACACAACGATGTCGTCGACGTAGACAAAACATTCAAACCCTTGTAAACCCATTAGTACGTTGTTCATGAGCCTTTGAAAAGTTGCTGGAGCGTTTTTTAAACCAAATGGCATTCTGTTATATTCGTAGTGCCCAAAAGGTGTGCTGAAAGCAGTTTTACATTTGTCAGATTCTTTAACGGGGATCTGATGAAAACCTTTGGCTAAATCCAGAGTGCTGAAATATTTTGCTCTTCCCAACTGGTCAAGTATGTCAGTAATGTTGGGCAATGGGTATGCGTCGCCGACTGTTAAGTCGTTTAATTTTCGAAAATCGACTACAACTCTCCAACGTTTGTAACCTTCGGAATCTGCCTTCTTTGGAACAAGTAAAAGTGGCGAGTTCCATGGACTTGAACTTGGGCGAATAATACTATCTTCTAACATTTCATTAACCTGCTTATGAATTTCTTGTCTTTGATTTTCAGGTAGTCTATATGGTCTAACAAATAATGGAGGTTTGTTTGCTTCAGTTATAATTTCATGTTCTGAAGTTTCTGTACACGTGAGGTGGTCTCCTTCGAAATAAAATAAATCGTTATAATTCCTACAAATTTCTAAAATTGATTTCTTTTCTTCTTTATTACAATGCGTTAGTTCTATGCTTGTTTCTATCTTTTTTAATCTATCCTTTATTAAATCTTTTGTTTTATCTAATTTGATTTCATTGAAATTTTCTATCTTTTCCCACTCATATTGAATTTTATTTAAATTTATTTCTTTAATATCTTCTGTTGTGTTCATAAAAAGAACTTTAACTTTATTTTTAATTGGGCGTACCAGGGTTTCCGCCAAATATACTCCTGGATTTATTTGTTTCTTGTGGATCACTGCGTCTTTTGAATAAGCAAAAGGGATCTCTACAAGTTGTTTGCAACGAGGTTGTAAGGTAATGGATTGCAGCCCGTAGACATCAGGTTGAGTTGACTCAATCCTGTTTTTACAATTCCTTTCATTATCCAAGAATAATGCCTTAGTTTCCTCTTTACTTGCTTTCACATTATTTTTTGTGATTTTGTTTCTACTTTGAGGTGACAATGTGATGGATTGCGGCCCGTAGACATTAGGTTGAAGATTCTCAATATGACTTATGCCATTCGGCGCATACTCCTGCTCTTCATTCCTATTTTCACAATTCCTTTTGTTACCCGTAGGCAACACATTGTTTCCCTTTTCTGTGTTTTTACAAATATCTACAATATGTGATTTTAAAATTTTATTTTTGCTTACAGCTGCGTTTGAGCAGTCTACTGGTATTTCCAGTTGTTTTTTCTTGAAATCTATTTTACAGTTAAATTTTGTGAGAAAATCGCTTCCTAAAATTCCATCATAGGATAAATTAATATTTTTATTTAGAATATGAAAATTGTGACTCAGTGTTATCATCTGGTCATTATATGGAACATTTATTGTTTTTATCTGTTCACCTAATGTTTGCATTGAATTACCTGAAATGGTTGTAACTGTATGTTTACTTTGTTTGTTAATTCTGTACTTTTGTTCTGTGTTTTTTAAAAGACTAATTTGTGCGCCTGTGTCAACTAAAAGTGAAGTTATATGTTTGTCTGAAGGTTCGAGTTTAATACGAAGCACTGGCTCATCGTATCTTTCGCAAAAAGGTATTATAATTGAATATTTTAATGTTGTGCTTGGTGCACATCGGCTTTTATTTGCATCCGGGGAGAAGCGCCGCTGATTTCTTCCCGTGCTATTTCGTTTCCCGATGCATGATTTACATGGTGAGTTTGGTAAGGAGGATTGTATTGACCTCTGAATTGGTTGTTTTCTCTAAACGGATTTGGATATTGTCTGAAAGCTCTATTATTTTCTAAGATTCTGTGATTTTGGTGTTCTTTATATTCTTGCCTTGGCCGCAATCTACACTCTTTGTACGTGTGATTCGACCGTTTGCAGTATGAACAAAATATAGATTGTATTTCTTTCTTTATATTATGATGTTTGTTTTGATAAGAATTTTGACTATTATAATTAGAGTAGACATGGTTATTTTTGCGATAGCACGAATTTTCAGTGTGCCCTGACTTTTTACAATATTGGCATGTGGGTTTAAAAGGTGAGGTTTGGTATTGCGAATTTTTTTCCAGCCGTACTGAATGCTCCTCGGCATACATGATGGCTTTCTTCAAGTCCCGCTCATTGTGAGCTTTAAGAATTAATCTTAAATTATGATTCCGCAAACCATCCTCGAATACCCTTATTGCCAAGTGATCGTTCTCGCGTTTTAAATATGTACGAACTGAAATTTCGCTAGTGCTAGAAAATGTAGCTGAATTTAGTGAATGCAGTAATTTTCCAATTCGTTCACCGAACTCTTTAACAGTTTCTCTCAAATTTTGTCTAGCTGTCATAAGTTCGTTTTGAGCAGAGGCTCGCGTTTTTACTTCTTTGAACTCATTCTCCAAATCTTGTACCAAATCATTCCATTTGGTAAAAGATTTAAATTGGATGAGCTCAAAAGCTGAGCCTTCTAGCCGTGTTTTTATAACCTCAAGAATGAATTTATGTTCTGCGTCGGTCTTCGCAGAAGAAAAAAGTATATTACCGCATGCAATGAATTTATTTAATTCGGCTGGATTGCCGTTAAAAACCGGTACGATATTGTAAATGTCGTTCAACGAAAACTTGAGATCCATATTTAGGTACTCAGGATCAGAATCCGCGTCGAAACAAAAATAATTTTCGAAAAATGGTAGAGAAGCAAAGTTCTGTACTACCTTAGTCGCGTGTTGACGAGAAAAATTTTGAAAAATTTTTTTTTTTTTAGAGCAGAAAAATATAAAAATTTTTTTTTTTTTTTCGCAAAAACTTTCAATCTACTTAAAAATTACTAAAATAAGTGAATATATATGTATATAATTATTTATTAATTATGTTTTTTTTTTTTTTGCTCACTATTGTTTTAAATTCTTCCTGGTTCCTGGTTGTTGGTGTGTAGTTGTTGATATATTCTTGAGTTATTGGTGTCGTTGATGTGTTCAATCCCTTTTTCCTGCTTGACGTTGTTTCTTCTTTTTTTTTTTTTGTTGTTGATGACGCCAGGAGGCTCTTAGTAGCCCTATAGCTGGTTATCCTGGTCTTTGTTTATAGGTTTCCTCTGATGTTGTTGATGCCAGGAGGCTCTTGGTAGCCCTATAGCTGGTTATCCTGGTCTTCGTTTATAGATGGGCCAGGAGACTTCACGTCTTATAGCTGGTTAACCTGGGCTTTTTTTTATTTTCACTTTTTATTCACTTTTCACTGCCGCTGTTATAGCCTCGGCACGCTTTTGTTTTTTTTTTTTTATATTTTCACTTTTTTAAAAATTTCAAATCCGATGTTGAAGCCTCGGTACGCTTTTTTTTTAAAATTTTCTTTATATTGCTTTTTTTTATTTCTGGGATGTAGCGTATCCCTCCGCTGCCACCAATGTTATATTTAACGTCCTATGGTCTCCGTGCTTTCACAAGGAGAAGAGAGACCCATGGACGGAAAGAAGAAGACGTTTGTTTGTTTTTGGTTTATTAGTTTTATTTTATTTAGTTTATTTCAACAATGGCCCGCTGTCTATGCGAGGCTGCGACCAGAGTTGGATTTATAATTTTATAATTTTAATTTATTCTAAAAAGGCCCGCTGTCTAGGTTTCTTTCTTCTTCGATTCTACGCCGGTCGGTGGTTTATAAAGGAAAGTCCTCAGTTTTCGAGGGCGTTTCCTTATTCCAATAATTCCAATAATTTCCATTATGTGGAAATTCAAATAGATACCAACCAATCAAAATCAATACATTAGTTACATATATCTAGGAAATGTAAATCATTATGTAGATTTACATATAGTTCTACTTCCCCTTAGTGATACGCGATCACGTACACTTTGCATGTTACGCAGTTGCAGGCAATGCACCTTACAAGCAGCGCAGTAACTAGGGTAGGTAAATGAACGGCCTTTGCTGACCATGCAAGCCAATGCCGATGCACCCAAACAGTCACTTGCTTTGTTTTTGTTGTCGCCGACGTTTAAGTCGGAACCACTTGACAATAAAAACAAAGCATTGGTTTTGTTTATTTTGGTAATTTAAGCATATGCGCTTAAATTAGGTCAGTATGTTTTTCTTTTCTTGAACGCCGGCAATTTGAGTCGCTGTACTCAAATTGGGTTGTTGTCGTTCGTAGTATTATATTTTTTGTTTATTATATGTGTTGAAATGCAGATCGCTGCATTTTTGATATCGACATCTGGTAATAATATTTATTGAGTTGGTTCTTTGGAATTGGTGTGAGGTCGGGTGTACAAAGTGTACATGCAATGTTGTGGGATACAACAACTACAAGCGTAGTATATTTTACTACATATTTATTTAAACGAAAATTAAAATCCAAATTTTTATGCTGCATTAAAAAAGAATTTTTACTACATATGTAGTAATTCTTACTACATGTGTAGTAGTTTTTTTATATTGACTAAAAAAATCGGTGTTTTGTTTTAATTATTAAATTGTGTTTTTTAATTTCTATTTTAAATTATACAATTTAATTAACAACAATATCTCAAGAACATATTTACAATAATGTCAACAATATAATGAAAAATAACATAGAATGATAAAAAAAGAACATAATCAGCCCAATCATGAAACATTTTCTCCCGGGAATTGTAAGTGGAAGTTTCCGGTTTTAAGATAGCAGATAAAAGTATCTCATTTTTTTATTTTACACTCATGAATATTGGCGATTGATGAACAAAATTGCATTCAAAATTTCCAAAAAGTATTTTAACTTAATCTTAAAAACGGAAATTTCCATTTACAACTTCTGGTAGAAAATGTTTCATGATTGGGCTGAATATAAAACGGGAGAAAAAAACATGAAAACTACGTTACAGCTTTATCTAAATGCCAATATTGTGGGCAATTAAACTCCCATCAATTTTCAGCAAAGCTTTTCTTCTTGAAATCTTGATGACTAGTTATAGTGGTAGGAGCCAAATATCGTCAACTAGAATGATATTATTTATTTATATAAGCACTTAACATTTTATTTAAAATTTGGTTACTTACCAGCATTGTGCAGTCTTGGTTGACAATATTATTTTTATTTTTTTAAATAATTTTTAATTTATTGAAATGAAAAATCACAGCTAGCTATAAAAAATATTTTTTTTAAAAATTTTTGTGTATAAAAATAAATACATTTAAATAAATACTTACTACATATAACTACATCGTGTAGTATTAATTATTTAAGTGTATAATGCAGTAAAAAGTTATCGAATAACTACAAGTGTGTTTGAAAATAAATAAAACCCAATCAACCATTTAGAAATAGTGCTTGGATTAAGCTTACATGCAATACAAAAATCAAGCCTTATCCAAGCACGCTTGAAAAACATTTGCCCGGGTAATAAATTTCCAAGTTGCTTTGTGTAACTATTGCGTAAAACACAAAAAGCAAGTGATGTACAATAATACTTGGAAAGGCTTGCATTAAGTAAGTGTTTTGCAATCATACTTAGATAACGCTGACAACGGTAATAGTTTCACAACTGTTCAAAGTTGTGATGCTCTCATATATACATACATTTTCATTTTGTTCGCTCAGCAGCCATAAGGCTAACGGCAAGCTGTTAGAGTGTCCGACTCATATGCGGTGGTTCGCGCGTTCGATCCCTTGGGTAGCAAACACAAAAATTTTTGAAGACATGCAATTTTTCATATAAATATATGCTTCAATTTTAACAAACGAAAATAAAAAATAAATAAAAATAAAAATGTTCCGGTTGGGAATTGAACCTTGGATGTCCAAATCACAACAAATCAAATAACCAGTGGCTTACCAACTGAGCCACGGAATAAAAATTTTTCGCGAGTGCTAATTGATTTGTTGAATGTAGCACACTTGGAAAAAGCTTATTAAAACACTTATATCCAATTGTAAAAACAACACTTGGATTAAGCTTGAAGTAAGGAATATTATTCCAAGGGTTCACTTTCGTTTATCCTACAATTACATGTAAGCGTTCTACAATAGTAAATGAAAGCGTTATCCAAGCTTGAGGCTTACGTGTGTAAGCTTGTTTAAAGCTTATTCCAAGCTTGTTTGGCTGATTGGGAACTACATGTTTTGGAAACAAATACACATTGTGTAGTATATTCTACTACAGTATTTTTTTGAGTGTATGAAATAGCAGAGCATAAGTACTACATTAAACAAAAAATCAACACTGTGTACCCGAACGAGATAGAGGAAAAAAGCCTCAAAAGTGGCGTAACCTTGAATTTAAGCTTGTACTATGAACACTTCATATGGAAAAATATGATTATACTTAAAGCATTTTCCAGCAGCTGTAAAAAGTTTCAGCTTCAGCGTTACTATGAACGCTCATATTCATATTGACCGTTAATTATGTTAAAACGAGTTAATTACGTTTAATCGAAAACAAGTTCTCAAATGAAGTTTTGATGAAGTTAAATGCGTTCAATTGTTGCTGGAAATGAAACGTGTTTAACCATTAAACATGTTATTCCCAATCGGCCAAACAAGCTTGGAATAAGCTTTAAACAAGCTTACAAGCGTAAGCCTCAAGCTTGGATAACGCTTTCATTTACTATTGCAGAACGCTTACATGTAATTGTAGGATAAGCGAAAGTGAACCCTTGGAATAATATTCCTTACTTCAAGCTTAATCCAAGTGTTGTTTTTACAATTGGATATAAGTGTTTTAATAAGCTTTTTCCAAGTGTGCTACATTCAACAAATCAATTAGCACTCGCGAAAAATTTTTATTCCGTGGCTCAGTTGGTAAGTCACTGGTTATTTGATTTGTTGTGATTTGGACATCCAAGGTTCAATTCCCAACCGGAACATTTTTATTTTTATTTATTTTTTATTTTTGTTTGTTAAAACTGAAGCATATATTTATATGAAAAATTGCATGCCTTCAAAAATTTTTGTGTTTGCTACCCCAGGGATCGAACGCGCGAACCACCGCATATGAGTCGGACACTCTAACAGCTTGCCGTTAGCCTTATGGCTGCTGAGCGAACAAAATGAAAATAAAATACATTTATGTATATATATGTATGTATATATGAGATCATCACAACTTTGAACAGTTGTGAAACTATTACCGTTGTCAGCGTTATCTAAGTATGATTGCAAAACACTTACTTAATGCAAGCCTTTCCAAGTATTATTGTGCATCACTTGCTTTTTGTGTTTTACACAATAGTTATACAAAGGAACTTGGAAATTTATTACCTGGGCAAGTGTTTTTCAAGCGTGCTTGGATAAGGCTTCCCAATCAGCCAAACAAGCTTGGAATAAGCTTTAAACAAGCTTACAAACGTAAGCCTCAAGCTTGGATAAGGCTTTCATTTACTATTGTAGAACGCTTACATGTAATTGTAGGATAAACGAAAGTGAACCCTTGGAATAATATTCCTTACTTCAAGCTTAATCCAAGTGTTGTTTTTGCAATTGGATGTAAGTGTTTTAATAAGCTTTTTCCAAGTGTGCTACATTCAACAAATCAATTAGCACTCGCGAAAAATTTTTATTCCGTGGCTCAGTTGGTAAGCCACTGGTTATTTGATCTGTTGTGATTTGGACATCCAAGGTTCAATTCCCAACCGGAACATTTTTATTTTTATTTATTTTTTATTTTCGTTTGTTTAAATTGAAGCATATATTTATATGAAAAATTGCATGCCTTCAAAAATTTTTGTGTTTGCTACACCAGGGATCGAACGCGCGACCCACCGCATATGAGTCGGACACTCTAACAGCTTGCCGTAAGCCTTATGGCTGCTGAGCGAACAAAATGAAAATAAAATACATTTATGTATGTATATATGAGAGCATCACAACTTTGAACAGTTGTACAACTATTACTGTTGTCAGCGTTTTCTAAGTATGATTGCAAAACACTTACTTAATGCAAGCCTTTCCAAGTATTATTGTGCATCACTTGCTTTTTGTGTTTTACACAATAGTTATACAAAAGAACTTGGAAATTTATTACCTGGGCAAGTGTTTTTCAAGCGTGCTTGGATAAGGCTTGCTTTTTGTATTGCATGTAAGCTTTATCCAAGCACTATTTCTAAATGGCTGATTGGGTTGCTTTTTGTATTGCATGTAAGCTTTATCCAAGCACTATTTCTAAATGGCTGATTGGGCCCAATCAGCCAAACAAGCTTGGAATAAGCTTTAAACAAGCTTACAAACGTAAGCCTCAAGCTTGGATAACGCTTTCATTTACTATTGTAGAACGCTTACATGTAATTGTAGGATAAACGAAAGTGAACCCTTGGAATAATATTCCTTACTTCAAGCTTAATCTAAGTGTTGTTTTTACAATTGGATATAAGTGTTTTAATAAGCTTTTTCCAAGTTTGCTACATTCAACAAATCAATTAGCACCCGCAAAAAATTTTTATTCCGTGGCTCAGTTGGTAAGCCACTTGTTTATTTGAATTGTTGTGATTTGGACATCCCAGGTTCAATTCCCAACCGGAACATTTTTATTTTTATTTATTTTTTATTTTCGTTTGTTTAAATTGAAGCACATATTTATATGAAAAATTGCATGCCTTCAAAAATTTTTGTGTTTGCTACACCAGGGATCGAACGCGCGACCCACCGCATATGAGTCGGACACTCTAACAGCTTGCCGTAAGCCTTATGGCTGCTGAGCGAACAAAATGAAAATAAAATACATTTATGTATGTATATATGAGAGCATCACAACTTTGAACAGTTGTACAACTATTACTGTTGTCAGCGTTTTCTAAGTATGATTGCAAAACACTTACTTAATGCAAGCCTTTCCAAGTATTATTGTGCATCACTTGCTTTTTGTGTTTTACACAATAGTTATACAAAGGAACTTGGAAATTTATTACCTGGGCAAGTGTTTTTCAAGGCTTGCATTAAGTAAGTGTTTTGCAATCATACTTAGAAAACGCTGACAACGGTAATAGTTTTACAACTGTTCAAAGTTGTGATGCTCTCATATATACATACATAAATATATTTTATTTTCATTTTGCTCGCTCAGCAGCCATAAGGCTAACGGCACGGTCATAGAGTGTCCGACTCATATGCGATGATTCGCGCGTTCGATCCCTGCTGATGGCAAGCAATCATTTTTGATGGCATGCAATTTTAAAAACAAAAATAAAAATTAAATAAAAATAAAAATGTTCCGGTTGGGAATTGAACCTTGGATGTCCACATCATAAAAAATTAAATAAACAAGTGGCTTACTGAACCACGGAATACAAATTTTTCGCGAGTGCTAATTGATTTTTTGAGTGTAGCGCTCTTGGAAAAAGCTTATTAAAACACTTATATCCAATTGTAAAAACAACACTTGGATTAAGCTTGAAGTAAGAAATATTATTCCAAGGGTTCACTTTCGTTTATCCTACAATTACATGCAAGCGTTCTACAATAGTAAATGAAAGCGTTATGCAAGCTTGAGGCTTACGTTTGTAAGCTTGTTTAAAGCTTATTCCAAGCTTGTTTGGCTGATTGGGTTGTAACGAGTTCAAATGCTGGTGTGTGTGTATCTGCTAGTGACAGAAAAGCTTTTTTTCTATTTGATCACTCCCAAATCTGAAAGAAGCTTTATATGTCAATAAATTTGTCAAAAATAAATAATTTAATATTTTATAAATTTAAAAAAAAAAATTTCACAAAATTTCATGTTATATATCAGGTTCTTCTTCTTTCTAACGTTTTGTGAAGGCTTCCATATTAGCAGCAGCTGCAAAGCAGAGGTTTTTGTCGTATCAAAACATTTCTGTTTATTTATTTCAAAATGTAAACAAACAAGACGGCAATTTCAAACAAGTTCCGGCAATGTGAACGATTGAGTTGAATGAAAAAGCTTTTTTGTTTAACATGTTAAATGAAATCTATATGAACGTACTAATACACTTTCAAAATATTGAATTTATTCAATCTCCCAGTATCACATGAAATCGCAGAGGATATCTATTGCTATAAAAATACAAAATGCATGCTTCATAGCCACATTCGTCAATTTCATAAGGTAGAGTTCGCATGCTTATTCTCTCTTACAAAAAATATGATTGTGGGAGATCGTAGAAGATAGCATCAAGGCCGTATTCAGGGGGGGGGGGGGGTGAGGGGGACCAAACCCCTCCCGAAATGAATGAATTTTTTTATATAACTAAATATATATTTTTAGCAGCATAGAAAAATCTTATCGAAAGATGTTGAAGAAAAGCTGGAGGTTTTATTTTGAAAAACGCTTACCTATAAAACTTGCACAAATCATAGAATATAAATAATAAAGAATTAATTGGTGATAGAGATTGTGATACATCATCAAAAGCATCGTCTTTTGTAAAATCAATATCAAATAGCCAATTCGCTGTGAGCTTGTGCTGCTTAAATAGTTTATTTGCTTCTACATTACCACTATGCAAGATGTTACAGTCCACTTCATGTGACTTAGCGGCTGCTGTTCAACATGTTGAACTTATTATTAACCATTTCAAAAATATGCGTGAAAACTCAGAAACAGACTTTGCAGACATATATTTGGATGCTGACAACCTGCTCGAATTCTTAGGTGAAAAAATTGCAATGCCTCGCATAACTGGACGTCAGCAACACCGCGCGAATGTTAGTGAGCACGATCCGAAAAAATACTTCCGCATTACTATAATAATTCCACTTTTAGAAGATTTCATACATCAGTTAACACTGCGGTTTGAAAAACACAATAAAACACTGACTGATCTTTATAAATTAAGTCCGACAGAATGTGTAAAGCCTGAAACAAAATTTGAAGCAAATACATTTTCGTTTTATGACAGATTTTTACAAGAAAATAATAATAAATCTGAATTGTCGCTTTGGCAAACGAAATGGCGCAAAACCTGCGAAAAGAACTTGCCTAATTCAGCGATGGAAGCACTTGGAGAGTGCAATAAAGAGATATTTCCAAACGTGCATATTCTTTTAAAAATTTTGGTCACTTTGCCAGTTACTACGTGCTCATCCGAACGTTCATTTTCAACAATGAAGAGATTAAAGACGTATCTTAGAAATTCGACTAGCGAGAGTAGACTTAGCCGAATAAATGTACCGACTGAAGAAGTCATTGATTTATTTGCTGCCCAAAAAGCACGTCGGCTCAATTTAATATTATAAAAATATTGTATACGTACCTATACATAAATAAAATTTTCTACACATGAGATTATATGAATATTTATTTTTTAAAGTTGAACCCCCCCCCCGAATTAAAATCCTGGCTAGGGCCTTGGATAGCATGGAAACGCGGCATAACGCTCATTTGTATGAAGTGCTTTATTTGAAAATAACTGGATACAAAGGGCTATTTTGGGCATTTAGCTTTGCAAATTTATGCCTTACTATATATTTGCCACCAATTGTGAGCACACTTTTTATTCGTTGGCTTTTATTCCATTGACCACTTTCAGCGCACTCAACTCTTGTCGCTTCACGTAGAAAAACATTCGGTGAAAAAAAACGCTCACCTAGGTATCGCTACCACAACAGTTGATTTCGTTGAATCTCTACTTTAACTTCTACATAGCTGAAGAAGAATTTTGATAAAATGTTACACCTGTAAATGACTGTCAAATCATTTTTTCCCATACTCGACTGTTTGCAATAGTATTTGAGTGTTGCAAATATGACACATTCGGGCAAATGCATTTCTGTACATTTTGTTGTGGTGAAAACATTTGCCATCATATTTTGCAAATGCCACGATGCCGTAGTATATTTTGGGCCAATTGAACTGTTTGCATCTTCGATATGAAAAAAATTATTGAAAACAATCGATTACTGATTTATTTGAGACTCACACCTCAGTGACTGTTGGCTGTCAAGTTAGATTCATTGGAACCATTTTGTTTACACATTTTCTGAAGTTTTGTGTTCTTTTAATCCTCCTATTATTATATTTCACTTGCTGTGTGTAACAGGAATTTTTAAAATAATCAAAACGAAGAACCCAGCTTTAAACTGGCGAAATCTAAGCGATCAACTTCTGTTGCCACAGAAGCACTGCAGGTGAAATCAATCAAAGATGCAGAGGATAAAATATTGGTTAACTCGCCGGCGGTGCGTCTAGATGATGATGTGTGTCGTGTTTGCCTTAACTCGGAAGGGATTGTGCCCATATTCGACGGTTATGGAACGGATGAACAGTTTCGCTACTGCACGTTGTTGGAGGTTTGTGGGTGCTCTGCACGAAATACTCTTTGTATTAACAAATTGTCTTACTAAGGTTTCTGAAACTGATGGTCTCCCTAATAAGCTTTGTCAAATATGTACGGATCATCTTAAAATTGCTTATGATTTTCGTTTTCAAGCCTCTTACGCAGAAAAATATCTACGTAAAACCATTTTTTTGCCGGTGCTTAAGAAAGAATTGGATGTTGAACAGGATGATTTTATTAAAAACCAAAAGTTAAATGATCAGTCTGAAGTTGCATCATTCGAATTAGCAGAGAATATGCAGGAAATAGATCAATTGCTAACCAGCGATGCTATTGAGAATGAATTAATACCAGGATTGGAGCTAAGTAATAACCGAAACCATTTAGGGTAATTGAATAAAGCAAATTTCAGAAAGCTTAAGTAATTTTTTAAACTATAATGAAAAGTTTATATTTTATATAAAGCATCACCACAAACTATAAAATTAAATATTTTAAATTCTTGTGATTTTTTCTTCAGGTCGATTTTTTTAGGTAGAGATGAAAACTTATCAGAAAGCGATGGACTAAGCGACCATTTCTCAGAAGCTTTTAATACAGATTGCACTAACAATAATATTGTGAGTTTAGAAAAAGAAAATATGTTAAAAATAATCAATGTCAATAATAAACAAAACTCTAAATTTGTCGGAAAACAGAAATCTGTGAGTAAAACTCGCCTGTCACCAGACACTCATATCAAGTTGAAACAGGATTCCAATGCTGAGATTTCTTACGACTATTATTTTAATAAAGAGACACAAATACCTGATCACCCAAGCATTGTCACTGAAAAACATACTTCATCTGAAACAAGAATAAAAATTGACTCTTCTCAAACTTCTGAAATAAAAGAGAAAACTCTAAAGCTCCTTGAACTGGTTCAACTGAAAGACAAAGAAACAAAGCACAACAGAGAAAAGATTGAGTGCAATATATGTGGAACAAATTTCACCCATATTAATTCTCTGAAGCAACACCTAATGAAGCACTCTGGTGAAAAACCGTTCAAATGCGAATTCTGTGAAAAATGTTTTGCTCGTAAGACTATTCTAACTATTCACAGAAGATTGCACACTGGCGATCGGCCATACCGGTGCGATGAATGTATCCGCAAGTTTGTCACCAAAGAGGCTTTGAACGTAAGTTTATTGTTTGTAAAGGTTATAGGTAGTTGTAAATTTTCTTTTCATTTAATTTTATTTATATAGCGCCACAAAGAGCGCGAGCATAATGATCATGCGGAGAAAACTTTCTCAAAGACTAAAATAAGTTTTGTTTGCCCAATTTGTAATAAAGCACGCTGTTCTAAATATTCGCTTGCTGCTCACATGCGTACCCATCATCCCGATAAACAAAATAAACTAGAGGAAAATAAACTCAAGTCCATCAAACGAAAGCAAACAGCTACACAAAATAAGCCTAGGCGACCTCGCTTAACTACTGATGCAAAGGAACAAGTTTCGAAGAGCATCAAATATTGCAAAATTTGCCAACAAGGTTTTTCGAGCAAGTGGGATCTAGTTGATCACCAAAAAACACATAAAATAAACCAAATTTTCGAATGTGATGCATGCAGACGTGCCTTTGAAAAAAAATACCAACTCTTATATCACTTGCAAACGCACGATAATGGAGAAGAACTAATTCAAAAATATTTTCATTCAAGTGTCGCACAAGCTAAAGATAAACGGTGTAAAGCACTAAATAACGAAGAGGATCATACGCCATTGGCACAGCATCAAAAAAATAAAAACCCACCTATAGCAACAAGACGCTCAAAGCGAGGGAAATCTCTTTTGGCCATTGCTGAGGTAGATGTCAACGTGAAAGAGAACAAGCTAGATACCGTCAAAAACACTTCTACAGTTCCGCACAGAAAACCCAACCGAAAAATAGCTTTAGTAAACCTGATGAAAAGCGTTGATCAATCATACAAATCAACGCCTTTTGAATTTACTAAGTGCCGCGCACCAAGAGAAAATCTCAAGACATTAAAACATGATTTGAAATGTCAGATATGCAAAAGAGCTTTTACACACTCCACTTCACTCAAAATTCATATGATGAAGCACTCTGGAGATCGTCCCTTCCAATGTGACCACTGTGGCAAATCATTTAGTCGCAAAAATGTACTAAATATTCATCGACGTCTTCATACTGGTGAAAAACCCTACAAGTGCCCACTCTGTGAAAATGCATTTGTAACAAAGGAAGCCTTATTGGTATGCCTCGCATTTAAACCCAGCCCTGACTATCCAAATAAGTAAAAAGACATCTTAATCTCCCTCATCATGAATCACTATGTTAAAGTAATGAGTAAATTCTGCATTCATTAGGATATCGTGTTACTTATTTGGATAGTTGAGAATGTACGTTCTACGTTTCTAATTATCTCTCTTATCTCTCATTCGTTTCCTTATTCTATGCCTGTTTGCCTTACTACAGCGTCATTTATCTAAATTCCATGATCAAACAATAATTAATGATCGAAGGAAGCTAACTTGTGGAACATGCCATGCGGTTCTTCCGAACAAAAGTCTTTTCGATAACCATATGCGATACCATAAAGAAGAAAAAAAACAAAAAAATTCAACTACAAACCAAGAACAAGGTACCATAGAAACACTACCATTGTTCAAGTGCAATATGTGTGGGGCAAGTTTTTCTTGCTTAAGTTCATACTCATGTCATCTAGATGTTCATGAACCACCTAAAACTTTCCAGTGTGACATTTGCAAAATGCTGTTCAAGGAAAAATTCAAATTACGTTTTCATATTCAGCAACACAAAATCGAAAAAGAATCTTGCAAAATATGTGGTGAGGTTTTCACGATAAAGTAAGCTAAATCAAGTAAGCTAAATTATGTTAATTGACTTAATAATCGATGCTGATTAATATCGTTACAGAGAAGAGCTTATAAAACATATTAAAAGAAAACATTGTGATGCACGTAGTCTCGATTTTCAGTGTGTTGAGTGTAAAATCGGGCTATACGATATGCGTGATCTCAAGGAGCATCTATACGAAGCACACGATGTGTCAACGCAAGGATTAAATACCTGTGATGTTTGTCGAATCGACTTTAATTCTGGAAAAGAATACTATAAACATATATACAAAAAGCATGACAACGTCAGTAAAGCATGCACTGAATGTGGTGATTATTTTGGTTCACGTCAGAAATTTGACGAACACTTTTTAAGTCATTACATTTCATAAAGTTATGCATTAGCCACAGTGCAAACTTACTTAAGATATTTTTAACATAAACATATGTGCTATATTTTATACAAGGCTGAGCCTAAGTATTTTTAATATGTGTTTTTTCACCGTATTGTCCTTAATCTATAGAACAATTTGAAAGTACTTTTTTTTAATTTTTTTTAAAAGAGCATTTTAAATTGTTAGAATCATTATAAAATTAGAACTAATATTTTGCCTGACTTGACGAAATATTTAAATAAATATTTTTTTTATATAGAAAACTTAACTAATATATGTTCTCATTCATAAGGCTCAAACAAGTTATGCGTAAGCATATAAAAGTTTCAGAGAGAAGTCAACGAAAAGTATACAAAAGTTCAAAAACACACTTTTCCATACTTAATTAAAAACGAAGTAAGCATGAAAACAAATTTCAATATAAATCGATTCGAATGAAATGACAAATAAAAAATAATTTGTTTTTGTCGAAAAAGATTGCCAACTAAAATTACAAAAAAATATTTTTTTAAGTTGGTAAATTCATCCATGCTTTATGATTGAATATAGCGGTCAATTTCAATACAAACCTCGCTTAATAAATAAATCCTGTCTAAAACACAATTTTTACTGATTTTTAATAAAATTTCGATACATAAGTGTTTAAAATCAAAATTTAAATTATTTATTTAACAGGTTGCAACCCTTTTCTGCTTAGCAATATACGGTGTCGAGCGCTCACACTCAAGTTTTGAAAAGAAAACGAAAATTGAGAAACTGAACGAAAAATTGCTTACGCACAACTTGGGCGACGCAATATATTGCTGAGCAAGTACGTTCTTTTGCTCTCTAGCTTTTGTATGCTTACGCATAACTTGGTTGACCCTATAAAATTATTCTTCAAAGTAATCTTCAAGCATTGTTAGTCAAGATACTTGAAATAACTCGGCTTAAGCATTCTAGGTATTCAAAGAATTGCTGTGTGCTTATGCTTCACACGATAGTAGTGAAAACTTATTATTTTCCAATTCTAAAATACATATCTATGTATCTATGTATATAAAAATTAACATGTATACAATGGATTAGTTTAGTGAATTAGAAACACAGTGAATTATTAGAAACACAGTCATTATTAATATTATCTAAATTTATTTATTTTTATTATATTAATATATAGATTTATGGAAGCTGAAAAAAAAAACAAATGCTTTAGATTAAAATTTATTTCAATGGTGAAGCGAATGCGCACATGTTTAAACACACAAAACAAGAACATGCAAATTTATGAATGCGCCAATCTATCGTTTAGCGTGACATACAAAAGCGTGAATATTTATTGATTTATTTATGATTTATTTTTTCAATTTAGTTTGCTTAGTATTAATCCTTATTGAATCCTTACAAATCCTTAAACTCTGTGCATTTGATACAATAAACCCATGGCTAATATCAAGGTTTCTATATCTTAACATAACTTGACTTTGACCGAAACCGGAAAATTAAAAAACAAATTTAAAACAGTCGAAGGCCTATACAATTTTTTTAATTCTAGTAACTACTAAAATTAAAGAAATACTGAAAGAATTCCAACATTCAATGAAAAATATTAGGATTTAAATAATTTTTTGTTTAGTTTTTGAGGAGTTATTTTATGGCATCTCCGGATATTAGTGCCTAATTTAAACAAAAGAAAAACAAAATACAAATTTAAATAATCGCTCTATTTATTTCATTCAGCTACTTGTATATTATTGTCGCAAAGGAAGCATTTGTTAAACTATTTTAATTGAGATTTCACATTAATTATTATTTTTATTAGTTATTTGTTTAATTGCCATTTGGTGTTCCGTCACTTTCACTCAACAGACTAGCATCTCTATTTAGCTTCTGTGGCCCATTACCAATTTTTGTATGAATGATATATTTTAAAAGATTCTTTTCATGGATTTTAAAAGAAGTGTTTCCATTAAGAATATTGATCTGAAAACTTTTTCAATTGAAATAATAAGTCAAACAATTAATACTTTAAGTACCTCTTCAGATAAGTTATCAATAGGAATGCCTTTTAAATATTCCACATTATTGCCGGCATCATTTGGAAATGATTGTTGAATAGCAGACAAAACCGCGCTCACATCCTGTTTGAGCAAATATAGACAAGCATTTGGACCAGCATCGAAAGTATAAGCAACTTTGGTAGAGCCGAATACTTTGTTAAAGTTATGTACAAATTGTGTAATTGAGTGCGAAACATCATTCATGTACACACAAGGCGGATAAGTATCCAATGCTATTGCATGAAATTGATTGGAATCTTTCATTGTGATTTCAGCAAACGTTTGAAAATCTTTTCTATCAATTGCATCAGTTATAGATGAAATTCGATTGGGCACGCAACTTTGAGCTCGATAAATAATCAAATCTGATGTGTCTATACTGCGTTGCATACCAATAGTGGAGCTAGTTTTTTTCTGTGTATCATTTACTACTAGAATGAGAACATGCATATCAGACCAGTGC
Source organism: Tetanocera ferruginea (assembly GCA_958299015.1). Classification (NCBI taxonomy): domain Eukaryota; kingdom Metazoa; phylum Arthropoda; class Insecta; order Diptera; family Sciomyzidae; genus Tetanocera; species Tetanocera ferruginea. The sequence goes on along the minus strand of OY282643.1, from coordinate 3,116,414 downwards.
GTAGCTGGAGCTACGGGAATTGCCACTGAATCAGTTCCATCCTTATTTGAACCCATACACCATCGAACAAATCCACCATACATGCTACGACAGGCCGATCCACTGCCCTGTCGCGATATTGTTGAAAGTTCCTCAGTTTCTACGCCATAAAGACAGGCTAATGAATAAACCAAACACGCATAACCAGCCGCACTGGATGCAAGTCCTGCAGCTGTAGGGAAATTATTTCTTGATGCTATATGCAATTTCCATTCAACGGGAAATTTAAACTCGCCTTTCGCTATTGCTAATTCTTGCACTGCAAGAAATATTTATATTAAGTAAACGTAAACATCCTTCTTTAAACATTAATTTTGTTATATACATAAATGCAGATATTAAGAATATGAGATTTAACTTAACAAAAAACTAATTAAATCGCCATTATACGAAAGTACGAATACAAGTATGTAGGCTAGTTTATTTTACCCCAAATGATATTTGAATTTTATTTATATGTACTTACATTTCTTAAGGCAGCGCATTAATCTTGCATTATTTTCAAAGGGCACTTCCTCTCCGTTGAGCCACATCATGTTTTGTTTAAAGCCAGCAGATGCTGCAGCAGTTGTCTTGGCACACATCTAAAAAATAAAGCAGTTTAGGATCAAAGGCTTTCACCTTTGCTGTTCAGTAGAATGAATATATTTCAATTTTAATTTACCTCATCTGTGCTCAGCGTCATGCTTAATGAATCGTTAATAGGCAAAATAAGTTCTTCATCTCGTTTGCCCCCTTCATAGATGAAAAGGTAATAAAAAATTAATATGTATCGCCAGGTAACAAGTGAAAGTTTTCGCACTTACAATACTTTATTAGAGCAATGTTAACCGGTGCTATGCAAGTCTCGACGAACATTTTCTGGCAGTGACTAATATAGTTTTATAAAATGTTTAATAATTTTGCGAAGTTCACTCATTATATTCTTTAAACAAATTATTATGAATACAATCCGCTCAGGTTGCTAGTATTAGAAAAGTTTTCAGCTTGTCCGACTCCAAGCAAGCTTTAATTTAACTATTCCATGAGCAAGTTTCACTTTTTAGTTTTGCTCTAAATATTTACAAATCAACAGCTGTGGTCAAAGGAGGTGTTTCGAAAGTACTGTACGGGGATGTGTTTAATATGTTGACTTAGTAAATTTCGTTGCCACCTTGCGTATTTTATAATGAACGCATTAGACACACAATGACTATTATTTGGTGTATTCTTCTATGAACAAATTTTTCAAAAACGTATTTTGCACAAATCTGCCAAAAAACCATTTAATAGATGTTGCATGTTTTTAGCTTTGTACGTTTTTTTGAATTCTCTATGCTTTGTTTTATAATAATACCATTGACCTTTTGTTATTACATGTGTGTGTAACATATTTTGAACATATTTGAAGAAACTGCAGAAAAATACTCGATTTTCGAGTACCAGGGTATTATTTGTTTATTAATTATTATTTTTACAATTTTGATTTTGGCTTAATGCTACTACCTAGCTGTATCCGTCTGGAAAAATTAAAATTACAAAACTTCAATTCGAAGTGAAACGATACTCTCAGACTTCAATAAATTAGGATTTTTTGACAAAATTACTCAACGTTACTGTCTTGAATTCGTTGACGAACTTTAATCGATTTTTATTAATTGACGAATTTATCGAAAATCTCCTACCGAACCGAAAATACTAAGTAACAATCTTTGGTATAACAATAAAATAAAAACCTTAAATAAAAATATAAATGGTTGCAATAAAGAATAACTGCAGTGTATTTTTGTATGTTTACTTTATATTGTGAATAAATGGTTATAATTTATTTAATAAACATGTATGCATATAAATTTAGAAATAATATTGATTAAGCTTTCTTTCTGGTTGACAATATAATAATTATTTATTTCTTTCTGGTAAACAATATTAAAACCATAATATGTTTTTGTAGCTCTCAAGCAGTTCCTAACAACTTAATTTTACTTTAGTTTTACTCAATAATAACTTTTTATGCAGCTTGGATGGTTTGCTTTTGTGATGAGCTGATCTTGTCACCTAGACTTAGCGCCATACCCTAAAATTTTAATACATGATAACAAGTACAGCAATAGTAAGTTTTTCAATAAACAAATACTTACTTGACTCTTTGCTCGAATGCGAATGTGGCCGGTTACTTTTGAATCAGGATCATCCACGGGCTTCTCAATACTTAAATTTGCAAGTGCATTTTCACCAAAAATCGATCTAGGCAAATAAAAATTAAAAGCGTATTAGGAGAAAAGCGAGTTTAATGTTATAAAGTTAAGGTTAAAAAATGTTATTTAAAAGGAAATATTTATCAAAAGAATTAAGTGTTGTCTTTGCCATACAATCACCAAAGAGCCCACTTACTTGGCATACATGTTAGCTGCCATGAATCCGCACTGCCCAGAAAGTGCCTTTTCTGGAGTCAAACATTTCATATTTGTGCTCTTCAGAAGATGCTTCAAATACTCATGCAAGTCAGTGAATGTTGTATTAACGGTAACCTTAAAAAATACGGAATTTAATTTAGATCTTGTAATACGTGTAAAGCAATTCTTACCTTATTTTCCCATTCAAAATCTTGCCACATTTGCCGAAATTCTGTGTCTGTACAATTAGCCGGAATAATATAATCCATTATATCAATGTGAATAGTATTTAAAACAACGACATTGGTGTTAATAGATGTGTCATAAACTGGAAAAGCAATAAAATTGAATTAGAAATAAATTATGGATAAACAACAATGTACCTATATTTCCAAAAATAATTCCATTCTCTGTAGATGACACTTTAACATTAGCCTTAATATTGCAAAAATCATGTGGAGCCAAGACTACGGGATGTGGCCGTTCTACCAATTTTAAATCTCCTAAAGTGGCTAGCTCAAGGGTGCAATTTTGTAGAGTATCATCTGTAAAATAAAGTAAAGGCGAGTGTAAGATGTTAGTAAGGCGTATATCTGTTTGGCAAGATTAACGTACTAGTTTGATTGACGATCAAAACATCCAACACGATATCATATTGATTAACATTAACATAGGCTTCGGCATAAACGGGATCGGAAAAACCTGTCAGTTGCGTAACCTTGTTTAGTTTATTGTTGGGCGAAGTAATGTCACTTAAGTTTGTGGTTTTGGTGCCAGCCAAGGCCTGATTCAAACTTGACTCAAAGACGTTTTCTCCGAGTTGGTTATCGCGACCATTGGATAATTGCGCAAATACGACTGGATCATCTGGCTGGACCTTTGCTGTAGCCTTCTGCTTCTCTTTAAGCATACGTTGTTCTTCATCGTTTTGTGCATCAAGCATTTTTCCCAAGGCTTCGCGACAATAGCTTTTGAAAATATCTACAGCTTCAGCGGTGCGTTCACTAAGAGTACGCAAGCAAATGAAAATACGATCGGTGTCGTCATTTGTGATAGGTTTCGTTGGATATCCCGATTTACCCAAATGAAGTATGGAACTCATAATTAACATGACTTGGGTGGTCAGTCGATTCTGCTTGCGCTGTGTGCAGTTCAATAAAATATTAAGTAACGAAGATAGCTAAAATGATATTAACTTTACCAATTCGGATTCTAAATCGGTGTATCGAAGAGCTAATTTTGTAAGCGTAACTGAGAGAGCAGCTCCAATGAAAAAATCGCCATCCATTAGATACTGACGCAATGGTGGACGCTTTTCCTTCTTTGTAACTCTACAAAATAAAAAAATACAAATTATAAATTTAGTTTAAGCGAAAGCAAACTCTTTCTCAACATACGGTGCGACGCTGAAAGCACTTTGCGTAGCGTATGTTCCATCCGAAGTCACTTTGCTGTTGGTTGCAGTAGAAGTTTCAGTGCCTACACCAGCAGCACCACCTGCTTGTTCCTCGTCGTTTTGATCACCAGCAAGACGTCGCTGTTCGGCCTCAACCATTGGAATTTCGCCCAATGTTTCAATTATAACCTCAATAACTTCAAGAATTTGTTCCTTTGAGTTAATGTATTCGCCTAGAATCCAAACGGCAGCGCGATGAATTTTTGATGACTTGATCTGAGGGAAGGCCTCAATAAGTTTTTCGATGATCAAATTGCGCAGTGCTGGGAACTTTTGTATAGCCTCGCGAATAAATATTAAAACATCAACTGCAGCTAATTCATTAGTGTCTGATAGAAACTCAACCAACACTGGAATGACTGTAGCGGCAACATCAGGAAATTTAATAGAACATGAGTGCAAAGTGCGTACTAGAATCTGCCGATACTTTCCCGTATCTTCATGTTCGATGTTATGCGTCTTAGAGACCTCTTTCTTAAGAACCAGTACCATTTCACCAATATTGCGTGAAGACACCAAATCCATTGCCAGCGATAGAGTCTTGCGGCGAACCTCAATATCAGGAGAAGCCAACACACGTAAAACATCCATAACCAAATCTTGCATAACCTTAAAATTAAGCATTATTTTTTTAAAAGTACATATAAAGTGCAAATTGTTTACTTTTTCCATGTTTTCATTCTCCTTCATAGCAATCAACCGATCAAGTACTATCAACTTGACGTTGTTATCACTTTCCTTCACAATAAGTTCAATGTAACATCCAGCTGCAGCTTTGATTGCAGTTGGTGCAGAGGAAAGTGTTATTAAAGTGCCTGCAGCTTCGTAACGCACTGCATTCGAAGAAGAGTTTAGCAAATTATAAATGCAACGTATGAATCGGGAGCGCTCTGCAGGGTTTGCATGACAGACTTTGTAGATCAGCTCTACAATGACAAGCTGAAGAATGTCTCCAAAATTATTCACTTGATCTATACAGGAGGCCAAGTAATTAAGCGCGCGTTCCTGATCGGCATGCAATAGCATAAGGAAAGCATTTCGCTTGCAGCTCATATCCTGCTGGGTGTCCAGAAAATTTGCAATCAGCTCTGGACCATCAGGAACAAGCCAGTCGAAATTTTTATAAATAGTAAATATTGCCAAGACTGCATTACGGCGAACGTATGAATGACGATGGTCCAAACAGGAACGAATTGCCGGCATTAAGGGTTCGAGTAACTCTGGCTCTTTTAATTTGCAAAGAAAACGCAATGTAGAACCACGAAGAAACTCATTTGGATGTTGCAGATCCTGCAATTAAATTAAATTTATAAGTTAATCTATTCGGCAATCGAATGCTTACCTTTCTGTAGGCATCGCAAACAAGAATCATTTCCTGTAGCAGCTTGCCATCTTGCGAGGTCTTCGGAACAATTTCCCAGAATATAAGCAGCAGTTTTTTAATTGTATGGTTTTGCACCGGTAGCACGAACCGGATAATAGTCATGATGAGACCCGAGAGACGTTCACCGTTTAATAGCAGCTGAATAACTTTTTTCAACGTTTCAATTTTTACATTGGTGTCGCCCTTCTCCAAATCGAGTTTCAATTGCATTTCGTTGGGTATCTCCATGTCTGGAGAATTGATGATGGTGTAACATGGTCCTTCGGCTAGAGCCATTTTGATCAAAATTTCAACGTGGTTTTCGATAAGTTGTAATTGACGTTGTTTACAACACTTTTACTATCCAATTTTCAACAAAAGCACAATATTTTCCGAGGAATAAAATTTCTTAAATACATGAAAAGATGATGTTCTGAAGATTGACGTGTCAGAATCGGTGTAAGCAACTAAAAAGAAAATGAGAACTGTGTTGCATTTAGTCAGTAATGTGGGAAATAAAAAAGCCTCAAGACATGATATAATCAACAGGGTAGACTAGACAGTCGCCTATTTTCTTATCAGTGGGCCCTAAATGAATACTCGTTGCGTTGCGCTTCTTTCAAAATTGGTTCATGCACATATATTTTATATGAAGCCTACCGAAACACGCACCGGACTACCGCACATGATTAGAATTTCCAATTTTGACAGTGCGTTCGGGTGTGAAGTTGGCTGCATAAAATAAAAATATTAGAACAGAGAGCAACAAACACACAAGAGCGACAAGGAAAACATATGTTTTGATATCAACTTGATATCAAAGTCGTGAGGCTACTTGACGGTCAAGTTTAACAGCTGATCAGAGTTTTTGTGAATAAATTGTGTTGCGCACAGCCTTCGTCACAGCTATCAATTCGAATGAATTTTGATAGCTGTGAACAATCGTTGTTCAAGAATCTTTCATCTAAAAATATTGTGGTGACTGTAGCATGCAGGTTAGTTTTGTGGCTTAGCATACCCGGAGCCTGAGATCGATCCCCAATCGCGACAAAAGTTTTTAAAAAAACACAATTTTTCTGATCGGTCACCTCCTCTCTTCAGACAATGGCAAACCCCAGAGAGTAAATAATGCCATGTAAAGCAACTTGGGAACATGAACTTTAGCCGTTCGGAGTGAGCATAAAACATGTAGGTCCAGTTCTGGGTAATTGTGTGTAAACATTTATTAACACACACAACACAATTTGATCATAAGAAGCTCGGTCAAAGTCCTTTCAAGGGCTGAAATGGCCAATTTGTTTTTTTTTCTTGTTAAAATAATTGTTGTTTTGAAACAACATTTACTCCTTAAAACTTATTTTGTTTTTATAAATTATCTGATTTCAACCAAAAGAACATGTTAATTATATGAACATACTTCTAGATTAGAGATTCCACAATACCTGGGTTTTATTGTAATATTCTTCTTATTTCATTAAATTGGAAAATAGAAAAAACTGAAACTGAGAAACTATATATTTTCATTTTTGTGAATGCTTACGTAATATGAACGAACAAGCAAGCCAAGCGCTAAACTAGTAAGGTATATCTACGACTTGGCCGAAGTTAAAATATCCCCACGGCTGATCCGCAAGTGTAAAACAATCTTTAATTGTAACTCTTTTTGTATGAGTTTTTAAAAGATTTTACTATTTTTATGAGCTTAAATATAAGCCTTTTTTTAAAGTTTTCAATTTTGGGGCTGCATGGGAGGTTGGGTGTTTGTGGTTGTTACAGTTTTGTAGCTCAAATATTAGCCTCTTTATAAAGTTTTCACTATTATGACTTCTATGGGAGGTGAGCGTGTTGGTGGATTGATGTCGCTCATTTTTTCAGCAAACTTCAGCTTTAATGTAAAATATTAAAATACTGAATTTCGGTTTTGTAGTCTAAATATAAGCCTTTTTTAGATTTTTCACATTAGTGGGCTCTATGGAAGGTGGGTATATCCGTAGTCAGATGACGCCCACTTTTTTCACGATTTAGTTTTGATATAAAATACAAACGTATACAATTTTTTGCCTGTAGCTTAAATTGAAGCCTATTTATACAGTTTTTAATTTGGGGTTGTATGGGAGGTGTTCGTGAATGGATGATGCCCATTTTTTTAACACGTCTATTTTTGATATAAAATAAATTAATACCTAATTAAATTTTTTTAGATTCAACGGAAGCCTTTTTATATAGATTTCAATTTTGTGGTTGTTGTTGCGGATGAGAATTAATAGTTGCAATACCAGCAAGACGTCAAGTAAAAATTCTAATAGTGAATGCCGACACATATAAAGTGACAGAAGCAACAGACCGATCATGGACGATGGAACATAACATAACATAATGCGTATATTCTGTACGCAGAGTGGAACGAGATAATGGATGGTGGACTAGCTAAGATCCAAACGAAAGGGTGGACTATAGTTGTATGGTTCCACTGGCAATGTTCGAAATTTCGGTAATTGCGGGGAAAAGCACAACAGGAAATCTCAAGAAAATGAGTTCAGGATGTGCCAATAAAAAGAAGGCGCTAAAACTGGGGTTAAGGCGCTAGGAATTTTGAGAAGTCAGCTTGGGTGGACAGGGTGGCAAAAAATAGGTTAGAAGAGAGCAGATGTAGGAAAAGTCAAAGCCCATGAGAGCGAAAGGGAGAGCTAGGTCAGTGGGGGCTACTAATAAAATTAAATTCGGATGAATTATTAGCAAAGAAGTCGTCAGATCAAACGCGTCATTTTCGTCCAAGTCGTTCGTTGAAGTCAAATTCTAAAAAAAAAAAGTGCAAAGTGTAGAACATATTATTTGTGATTTGTGTATGTAGTAAATTATTTGCAATGAGATGAGGTACTAAAAATCTTATAATTCCTCAGTCTGGTCAGAAGGAGAATCTGGAGAAGCATTAAACCAAGGATCAAATACTGCTTAGTGACCACAAATGTTTTAATGTATGTATGTGTATATACACTCAAAAAAATACTGTAGTAGAATATACTACACAATGTGTATTTGTTTCCCAAAACATGTAGTTTTATTTATTTTCAAACACACTTGTAGTTATTCGATAACTTTTTACTGCATTATATACTTAAATAATTAATACTACACGATGTAGTTATATGTAGTAAGTATTTATTTAAATGTATTTATTTTTATACACAAAAATTTTTAAAAAAAATATTTTTTATAGCTAGCTGTGATTTTTCATTTCAATAAATTAAAAATTATTTAAAAAATAATATTGTCAACCAAGACTGCACAATGCTGGTAAGTAACCAAATTTTAAATAAAATGTTAAGTGCTTGCATAAATAAATAATATCATTCTAGTTGACGATATTTGGCTCCTACCACTATAACTAGTCATCAAGATTTCAAGAAGAAAAGCTTTGCTGAAAATTGATGGGAGTTTAATTGCCCACAATATTGGCATTTAGATAAAGCTGTAACGTAATTTTCATGTTTTTTCTCCCGTTTTATATTCAGCCCAATCATGAAACATTTTCTCCCGGAAGTTGTAAATGGAAATTTCCGTTTTTAAGATTAAGTTAAAAAAATTTTTTGGAAATTTTTAATGCAATTTTGTTCATCAACCGCCAATATTCATGAGTGTAAAATAAAAAATTAGATTCCTTTATCTGCTATCTTAAAACCGGAAACTTCCACTTACAATTCCCGGGAGAAAATGTTTCATGATTGGGCTGATTATGTTCTTTTTTTATCATTCTATGTTATTTTTCATTATATTGTTGACATTATTGTAAATATGTTCTTGAGATATTGTTGTTAATTAAATTGTATAATTTAATATAGAAATTAAAAAACACAATTTAATAATTAAAACAAAACACCGATTTTTTTAGTCAATATAAAAAAACTACTACACATGTAGTAAGAATTACTACATATGTAGTAAAAATTATTTTTTAATGAAGCATAAAAATTTGGATTTTAATTTTCGTTTAAATAAATATGTAGTAAAATATACTACGCTTGTAGTAAAAATAACTACAAAAAAATTTTTTTTTCTCTGTAGTTAAAATAAATAATCGAATTTAGTAAAAATAAATACATTTTTATTTGGACGGTGAGCTACTACTTTACATTTGTTTTAAATACATTTTTATTTATTTTTACTACAGAATTTTTTTGGGTGTATGTATATCTAGTCAGCAAAAAAAAAGAGAAAAAAACTCAGTAAAGCGGCTAAACAAAAGCAGCTTAAATTTTTATAACCGGAAAAGTTCGTGGTGAAAACCTATTATATATACATTGCTTAAGGCGATAGATGCGAGTACGGACGATACAATCCATAAAATCAGCGGGGCTTCAAACCACACGAAACTTTTGCCTACACGAAAGCACCAGAGGCGGTGTTACAAATGCAACAAAAAAATAATAGCGGTATTCACGATCTGGAGTTTATGGTCTTGTATTCTGTATTTTTGATAAGTTTGATATTTGTAGTAAATTTGACAATTGTACAGAAACAAAACATGTACATTTTCCAAATACTATAAATACTAAATTTACAATGGTGGAACGCTATTGTAAATTTTGCATAGTATTTGTGTATTTGAAAAACAGCTGACTTGATGGTCTATGGCAGCACTGTATTGTAGGAGTGCTCACAATCTGTTGCAAATTCTTTTTAATTTACTTAAAATACTACAAAAACTCCAGATCGTGAATTCCGCTAATGTTTTAAATAAGAGTTTTTTTTATTGTAGATACATAGAAAAAAATAATTAATAATTTCAAGCACTCGGTGCAATTGCCAATTTATTTTTAAGATTAATAATAAGTTTTAATTTGTTTTTTTGGTTTAAAAAGATACGGAATAAATAGTTTTTCACTTCTATGTGTTATATATATGTATAGTGCCAGTGAAGGTCTCTATAACGGTGTTCGCGATCGGTAAAGGTGTACCCTTTCGATTCGCGTAAATGGTCGATTTAACGACGAAGACAAATAGGGTACCGCCTCCAAGAGATCTTCTAGGTAGATCTTTTCTTTGAAACAAAAAAAAAAAACGGAATCCGTTTTCTGCCGTGCGATTTTTTTTTAAACTTGAAAACCTTAAAAAAATAAAAGAAGGTTCGTTTGTATTGATAACCGTTATCGTCCCTTGTGCCTATCTATGTATACATGTATATTTTTCTTGTTTCGTTAGACGTAATCATTTTCAATTTTTTTTGTTTAATCAACAATTTAACATATTTAAAAACCCAACTATATATTGATTGATACGTTAATTTATAATTTATCATTTTTTCTTATAATGATATAGTCATTTTTTTATCAACATCAATTCAACTTAAATTTTTCTATTAGCTATTAAGTAAGGTTATTGTTGTTAATTAATACTTTCTTGGAAAAATTTCCCCAAAATTGAAAACTATATAAAAAGGGCTTCTGTGGGTGCTAAATAAATAAAATTATGTATTTATTCACTTTATACCAAAACTAAGCCGTGTTAGAAAAATGAGCGTCATCCACCAACGACCACGCCAGCCTCCCATACAACCCCAAAATTTAAAACTATGTGAATGAGCTTCTATCAAAGCTACAAAAGTAAAATTAGATATTTAATAATTTTATGTCAAATCTAGTGTGTTAGAAAAATGGGCGTCATCCACCCACTAACACGTCCACCTCCCATACAATGTTATGCTTCCTAGTCATAGTCTCTGACATGACCCACCACGACTAACTTTGCGTTTTCAGGGAAGGTTTTCCAACCCGTCATTGTCAGATCGAGGGGCACAGAATAACTGCCGTTCACCGCGGGAAGTAAATGTGAAAAAAAATTTAAAAGAGAAAAACATCAAAAACAGAAACTACGTTCAAATAAATCGAACCAAGATAAAATCAAAACAAAAGTGAACCGAAACAAAACCGAATTCCAAATATAGAATGACTTACTGGGGGATTAGATGTCAATTCCCCAAAGGCTCCCACCCAACCATGGTTGTCTAAGTGTTTTTAAATTTTGAAGAAAACCCCAAAAACAAACACTCCACACCCCTCTCACTCACTCACCTTTCATTGCACCATGCACCTGCTGTTCGACCCCAAATTAAAGAGCTTATCTTTTCATTATAAATTCACAAAAAAATTGTATTACTATAAACTATTTCACATTCTTGATTTCACCTTAATTAACCTAATTTTTAATCATTTCTTCAGACAAAGTATTAATTAACAACAATAACCATGACTTAATAGCTAATAGAAAAATTTAAGTTGAATTGATGTTGATAAAAAAATGACTATACAATTATAAGAAAAAATGATAAATTATAAATTAACGTATCAATCAATATATAGTTGGGTTTTTAAATATGTTTAATTGTTGATTAAACAAAAAAACAAATTCTTACTCAAAGCAAGTTTGCAAAATTATTTCGCACATAGCCGTAAATCTTATCAATTGTACAACTTTAATTCATCGCTCACCTAAGTTTCACTGAATGGGTTGCTAAGAGGGGATTTATACAATGCAACTAGTCGCATGAGACTGTCAAAAGTGAGGGTGCGGAGTAGGAAACGAAAGTGAATGAAAAAAGTCTCTCGGGGTGCGATTTCATGAAACTTTCTGACGTTATCCTTTCATATTTTCGTGGCTAGTTGAATTTTGAAGTAAAGTCTCTGCAACGCAGTTTCATCATGTAGTTTGAAGATGAAACTTTAAAAGAAAATCGAAGAAAGTTTCATGCGATAAGTTTCCTTGTATAAATCCCCTCTAAGTATCTGAATGTGGCCATTATCATGTGTCATGTATAATTTTAACGGCTCAGCTGAAATGGATAACAAGATTGTTAATACGTCACAAAAAGGCTGTGTTTAATCCATACTATATTCAGATTTCTGGGTTGCAAGTGCATTTTTGCCTAATTTCGTGAGTAATTTAAACGAAATTACCTTGTTTGAGGTAATTTCCAAATCAACAAATTGTATGGGAAATTACCATAGTTTTTAGATCATTTCAGTCGAAATTACTCAAGAGCTCGAAATTACCTAATTTGATCTCAGTGTGAACATAGTATAAGCCCAGTGTGAACACTTTTGTGCAATTTCAAAGTTATCTCACGAAATTACCTAATTTGATCTCAGTGTGAACATAGTATTACAAATATTATATTCGGTAAGTGTGCAGCTTACATCAAAACTAACGCGTATTTGCAAAATAGGCTTCTTAGAGCTAATTTAAGCCACATAAATAAAATTGGGTTTTTTTTAGGCATCATCCACGCCCACTTTCCATTCCTATGAATAATAGGAAATAAAAAATAATAATATGTATAAAAATTACATAATAAAAAAATCCTGCAAAATATCACACAGAGAAGAAAAAATCACACAGTTACTTAGGATTACACAAAAATCACATGCCTATAAAAAATTCTTCAGAAAACGCTCATAAATTTAATATTTTAAATAAAACTTGAAATTAGCTTAGAATTACTAGAATTTTTTATTTAACTAGAATACTTTATAAGAAAAAATGAAACTACAAAATTAAAAACTCAAAGTAATAAAATGTATTAATCTTCTTGTGTGTGAAAAAAACACATATGAGTGAAAAATCATACGCTAAATTAAAAAAATCTCAAAAGATGACACGTTACTTAAAAAAAAATCACGAAAATTGATTTATCACACAAATATGACATTTATGAATAGTACGTTAAATAGGCAACATATTAACCTTTCCGTTGATACCCAAATCTTACAAAATGTTGCAAATCACTTAAGGCCTCTATAACTTCTAAACTACTACAGAACGATTTGAAATTTTTACATAACTTGAACTTTTCGTGATTTGAGTTTCACAATGCTTTAGTTAACTTATGGCAATTTTGTAAACAAAATATGGCAACACTGTTTGCAGTTTGCAATAACGAATGTAGCCCAGCTAGACAGCGCTAACAAGTTTACAAACACAACGTAAATAAATTTGGTGATTACTAATATACTCTTACATTGTTGTTTGATGTTAAACAAGGAAGGTTATATTTGTATCTATTTCACCAAAAACATAAATTAAAAGAAAAATTTTAAAAAAGAAGTGATAGAATATTGAAATATAGAAGTGAATCTAATGGAATCTGCATATTTAAATTTTGTTTCTGTACCTTTTTTTTGTAAATTTCATTTTTTTTTTTATTTGCTTTTATGTTTGTGTTGTTTAATAGATACTTTTATGTCTGTAATATATACATATTTTAAATAAAATTATTTTTATTCTTTATCTATCTATATTATTAATAGACGATTTAATGCAATTAAAAATATTTTAAAAATATTAAAAAAAAAATAAAGTCGAAAAAATATAAAATGCAAAATAAAATTTAAAAAATGTGTTTGTTTTCTTTGACGCTCGTACCCGAGCATCTTTTTATTAGAAGTCAGAGCTCTAACCAATACGCCACGCAGCAGAAGCGTCTAGCAGCCTCAAATTTTAAACTTATATAACGGCTGAATTTGTTTATTTTTCCTTATGTTATTTTATATTGGTGTGCAAAGTGCAGCTAATAGTCTTTTTGTATGAAAAAACGTAGGTATCAGAAAGAGATGCAACATCACACGTATACAAAAAAGCACGTTACCTTTTACCTGACGCCTGAACAAAGGTAACAACCTTTGTATGGAAAATTTTATATATGGGGGTAACGCACTTTTTATTAGCGTTCGTGATAAATAACCAGTTATCTAACAGTTACCGTTCTGCCTGGAAGTATTCTCAAAACAGCATTTAGAGATAAAATTGTTAAAACGATATATTCACAATATAAGCTACAAACGTCGTTAACAACAATTGATAATTTGGCAGCACTTTCTTTTTTTGACAGCTTATTAAACAAATTCAGCCTTATTCAAAAAAGTAAAATAAAGAAAGTTAAGAACGGAAAATTCGAACTTGAAAAGAAATAGAAAAAAAAAATTTCTAAAAAAAATTGAAAAATATGAAGAAATTTTTCATATATGCTGTAATTTCTTATTTACGCTCATATCTTTAAAACGCTAACTCTTTCGGTAAAAATGTTGAGGACAGTTTTGAAGAAATTGTTGGATCTATAATTTTCATCCGAATGATTTTACGCTTAGGCTTACAAAGTTACCATCTATGGTTATCTTTGAATTCGAATATCTTTGGATGCGCACATGCAATTGTTGTGATATTTTGAGATGTAGGTTATTTTATTTTACTTAAAGCCGCTTTACATTGTCCTACTGTGTGTTACGACATGTGACATAGAAAGTGTAACCAAATTTCATCACACTGTCATTTTTAATTTTTGTATAAAGAAACTCATATTTCATGTTTAGACTTTCACACAAATCTACATCGCATCACATTTTTTTAAAATTGTTTGATTTTAAATTAAAAAAAAAATAACTCAATTCAACTTTGATGACCATCCAAAGGAATCGCAATCTAATTGCTGAAATAAGCATCAAGAGTGTTTTTTATGCACAAAAAACAAAAAAAAAAACAAATTAAAATTTATAGTTATCTAATTGCAACTGTGGTCGGATAGAATGTGTGATGAAATTAGAAACGAACCTAAAAACAAAATGTAGTACGAGATGTCAAAAAAATCAAAACATATTCGAACACACTTTCTTTTTCGTTGTTTACAACATCCCACATTCTATCACACATTAAAAATTTTGACATGTCGCAACATACTGTAGGACAATGTAAAGCGGCTTTTAAGATGTATGCAAAATTCAGCAAAATCTGACTGTTTTTGAAGACAATTTTGACAAAGTAATTGAACTATTGAAAATTTGTTTTTTTTAAAAAAACCCTGTTTTCGAAGAAAATATTAACCCACTAACGTAACTTTTTGAGAAAAAATGGTCTCAAAATGTAAAGAACCATCCATTGCAAATATTTATATGCAGTTACTACATAGGATTTGTATTTAGTTTAAGAGTTATAAGAAAAAATTTGTGACTTAAAGGTGTAATTTGTTCTTGAATTTTTCTTTTATTTGACCTAATCCGATAAAACCAAGTTTTGCACTACGAGAATCCATTGAGATATTTGAAGTTATTTTTTCATGTCGCACTGTGTAATACAACAAGATTTTTTTTGGGTGTATGAATTATTGCCAATAAATTTTACCAAATTTTAATGAGTTGGCATCTTTATTTACGTCATGAAACTAGTTTCAGAACATCTGTTGTTTACTTATATTTATGCGAATGCTTATTGAATATCTTTTATTTTTTATACATATATACATAAATGTTTACGTGTTCCTTGTTTTACGTTGACCATCATAAATAATGATCTTAACATCTTATCATCTCAATCGAAAATCAAGAAGTTGCACGTAAGCAAAGAAGAACGCTCAAGAGTAAACATCATCTTCCGATAACTGTGTTTATAAGTGAAAAGTTTTGTAACAGTTCCATGACCGCGACATCTTTGTACGAAAAGATGAACGGCAGATCTATACACATACACCGCATACCGGCGACCCTTGTCGCAATTCTGGTCACATGCATACTTGTATACTTTTTAAATTTTCACTCGGAAGAGCGGCCAGCAATGTACGGGATGCTACGAAACCAAAATAAAGTGAATCTCCGTAAGTTATTAGTTGCTTCAATTCAAGCGGCGCAACGTGGAGGTCTCGAAATTCTCGAAGTCGCTCGTTCGCGAAAATTTAACGAGAAAAGCAAAGGAAAAACTGATGAAGGAGCTAACGACCCATTTACAGACGCTGATGGTCGGTCGCATTGTATTATGAAGCACGGAATGCATAGAATATTTCCAAGACTTACTATAGTATCAGAAGAGGACAAACAAACGTGTTCCGATATCAGTACATTTGATTTGGATCCAACAGTGCTGCATGAAACTGCAAATATTCCGGATATTCTAGTAAACTCAAAAGATGTTACAATTTGGATTGATCCACTTGATGCTACACAAGAGTTCACAGGTATTATAAGGAATTGCTATTTTCAATATATGGTTGTCTTTAATATGAAGCACTTTTAAGAGCAACTATATGATTATGTTACTACTATGGTGTGTGTAGCTGTAAAGGGTAATCCAGTCATAGGTGTTATTCACAGTCCATTTATCGGCCAGACTGCGTGGGCATGGGTCGATCGCTCAATGTCTGAATATCTTGCTGCTATTCACTCAAAAGAACCAGACTTAACACATCCTATTATAACAGTTTCACGATCACATCCTGGCGACGTTAAGGATCTAACCAAATCAGTTTTCGGTAAAAACTCCAATATTTTGACAGCTGCAGGAGCTGGCTATAAAGTTTTGCAGGTTGTAGCTAACAATGCTACAGCTTATTTGCACTCCACAAAAATAAAAAAATGGGATATTTGTGCTGGTGACGCGATTCTTCGTGCCCTTGGTGGAACCATGACCACATTGGATGATGAACTCATTGACTACGGTGCCGAGGGTTCGGCAGTGAATAAACGTGGACTTCTAGCAACTATTGCCAATCATGAGCAGTACATTGAAAGATTAATGGCTTTTAGAGAAAGTAAAGTTCACACATAGAAACATATCAGGGACTAGTATTAAGATTGTTAATTTAAGTATTTAGTTAAAATACTTCTTTATTATTACAAATAAAAGTTTAAGAATATTGGATATGTTTATTTGAAAGATCTTTCTGTTTCGATTATAATAATAAGTGGAATAAAGAATATGATAAATATAAGTACATTTATAGGAAAATTATAAGTAATCATCAATAATTTTGAAATGCGAAAGAAACCGAGATCCGTGATATACCAAACTTAAAAGTAGCAAGAAAAAGAAAATTTAAATTCCATAAATTTTTTTAAAAAACTAAACGAATTTTTAAATTCATTCTTAAATTTATTCAATTAAACTTTCAAACGATAAAATTTTTGAAGTTTTCAATAATTTTTAAAGGAGTCAAAAACTTTACTTAAGAAAGACATTCCCTATGGGTTATCCGAAGTTAATATACCCAATAGCCGCGATTAAGTTATATCCGAAACTAGAAAGATTTGGAAAACGTTTCTTCAGTTTTGTTACTCAGGATTGTTTGTTAATAAAATGAAAGAGATGGCAATATATAATTGAAAAATCTAAAATCCCGCAATAAATGCGTCAGATACTTTTCCAAATAAATTCAAAAAAGTAAAATCTTTGTATAAATCATTGAAAGAATTTCCACTTAAAGATTCGTTTTCACATTAAGGATTTTAATCTAACAAAAAGTCATCGTTCATCAAGTTAAAGTTTCATATATTTTCATGGTTATTCCATGGTTTTCTTTTAGCATATACAATTTTTGAATTGAAACTTTTTTGGTGGCGAGTAAAATTTCAATGTCTCTTATTCGTGACGCTAGGCCATGATATAATAATTCCAAGGTAGTATTGACAAGTGTTGATTTTCTCATCCACAGGAAATTACTTACTGTCAAAAGCAGCTGTTCGTTGTTATATGCGTTGGCCACATTCTGCTGTGTCAACTGTTCTGATAGCGACACTTCGGGGAGAGTTGTTATCGGTATTGAAGTGTCAGAAAAGTTGTCAAGTTGATGAAATGTCATGCTTTGTCTCAAATACCAATGGAAATTTTACGGACAAATAAAAAATTTTCTATTTTTAAATGCATTTTAATGCGCAACTTCATAGTTATGTGCATCAAGTTTTGACTTAACAGTTACCGACTGTTGAGTACGCTGAATGTCACCAGTGAAAATTAATGGAATGGCGGGTTATGAGTGCTCTCTATAGCCCTAAAAGCCCTAACCCAAGGCATATTTATCCAGGTACTATAAATAACAACCGACTGAATGGGAGTATAATGTCAAAAACAGAAATTACATACATTCTATTACTTGATTTTGACATTAAACTCCCAAAATTTGGCAGCACAGTTGCGTTTTATACTACCTGGATAAATATGCCTTGACCCATTTTACATTGATCAAGACTTGAAATCAAGTCTGTAAAGCCCTAACCAAAATAGACGAAACGAGACGATAGCAACTCGACCAGCGTGTACATTCGTTACGTCTGTTTTGACATTTAACCCAAAATGAAACGTTCTTGAACTCGTCTAGACTGTCAGCTGCCAACTGTTTCAAATGCATATAAATGCCTTGTTCATCCTTATACCCCTTTTACATTAGTCAAGAATTGAAGTCAATTGTCTGAGCTTGTAGGCCAATTCGCCGCAAATAGGAAGCGACGAAGAGGAAAGAGTTGATGGTACACAGTCAAGTGTACTGGCAAGTTTTTCGAACTCGAAAAATTTCTTCCATTTCTTGACTAGTGTAAAAGGGGACATATAAATGCCTTGTTCATCCTTATACCCCTTTTACATTAGTCAAGAATTGAAGTCAATTGTCTGAGCTTGTAGGCCAATTCGCCGCAAATAGGAAGCGACGAAAGAGGAAAAAGTTGACGGTACACAGTCAAGTGTACTGGCAAGTTTTTCGAACTCGAAAAATTGCTTCCATTTCTTGACTAGTGTAAAAGGGGACTTAACAATGGCTATTAATTCATTAAAATATTGTTTCTTGAACTAATTGATAAAAATGCAACAACACTTGATGTAAAAATACTCTGCACTATTGTTGCTGACGAGTTGAGACGCTAAAAGTTCGGTTCTTACGGAACAAAACGTCTCGCCAACCCGTTTCGTTCAGTTTCGATGTGTTTACGTTTGCTTATTTTGAGCAACAACATTGAATTGCATTCAAGCGAACATTTTTGTCTTCGCTCGTTACGGAGCAAATCGTCTATTTTGGTTAGGGCTTATGCTTGAATTTACTCGTTACGTCTCGTCTCGTCTATTTTGGTTGGCCCTTAACTTGTTTAAGCCTTTAGCTTGAATTTTAAATTTTTTAAAAATGATTTTAAAATTAAAAAAATCTTGTTAGAGGCTTTTCTCTATGCTGAGGCCAACATTTTCTCAATATTTCTATTAAAATAAAAATGTAAATTGTTGTTGAAAAAAAGCAAAAATAATCAAAGGAAAAACAACTTTAAAAAAATGCTTGATTTGACATTTGAAACAATAACAATAACACTTTTTAGATGAAATAAGCAAACTTTTTCTGTTACATTTGACAGTTTCTTCACAGAGAGCAAGTAACAGTTTTTTACCGAGAGAATACCACATTTTATCTATCTATAAGGCTTGAAAACTTCATTTAGTACTGTTGAAAGAAAAAAGGCAAAAGTATGTTCCTTGCTAAATTATGTTCTTATAAGAAAAGGTATTGTGTAAAAGAGAGCAAACAATACTACTAAAACAATAGTCTCCTGAGAATTGTGGTGATTTTCATCATTTATTTTCTGTCAAAAGCTATGCTAATGTCAATGACAAAAGTCATTATTTGTTGTTAATAATTTCGTCTGTGTTGGTGCTAGTTTGCTTAGATTTTGAATGAAGTATTTGTTTTGTTTTTTATTGCAGTTTCTATGAGCCATCTGCTGCCATATGTTCTCATTAACGTTTTAATTTTTTTTTATATGCTGAGATGAAACTCGAAAAATTCCTTCCATTTCTTGACTAGTGTAAAAGGGGACATATCAACGTGCGTTTGTTGAGCTGCAGCTATAAATTTATGATATTTCTAGTGTCCGACCGAATATTCGGTTTCGGTTTCGGTTTCGGCCAGTTTCGGCCCTTTTAGTCAGTTTCGGCTATTCGGCATCAAAATGGCCGAAACCGAAACCGAAACCGAATAACTCTAAACACTAAAAAGTTCCTTAAAGTGGTTTAAAAATTATCTTTTTATATATTATTTTAAAGTTGAACTTTAATATTCAAAGAATATTTATCGTATGTATACGTTATTATTATCTGTTTGAATTGTTTTGTTTTTGAAAGCTTTTAATTAAATTTAAAACAAAAATAAAATGTTTTTAAAAACAAATTTGTATGCAGACTTTCAGTTTCGGTTTCGGTTTCGGCCGAATATTTCAAAAATGGCCGAAATTCGGTTTCGGTTTCGGCCAAAATTTTGGTTTCGGTCGGACACTAGTGATGATGCATCTCTTTCTGAAAGAAAACAAACACATTTTTTAAATTTTATTTTGCATTTTATATTTTTTCGACTTTATTTTTTTTTAATATTTTTAAAACTAATCTAAAATATTTTTTAATTGCTCTAAATCGTCTATTAATAATAAAGATAGATAAAGAATACAATTAATTTTATTTAAAATATATATATATTACAGACATAAAATTATCTACTAAACAACACAAACATAAAAGCACATACAAAAAAATGAAATTTAGAAAAAAAAGGTGCGGAAACAAAATTTCAATATGCAGATTCCATTAAATTCACTTCTATATTTCAATATTCCATCACTTCTTTTTTAAAATTTTTCTTTTAATTTAATTTAATTTTATGTCTTTAACAAATCTTCCTTAGCTGGCGTTGTTTTTGGTGTTTTAATTTATTTTTTATATTTGCTCGTTAAAAAGAATAAGAAATATATACAAATATAACCTTCCTTGTTTAACATCAAACAACAATGTAAGAGTGTATTAGTAATCACCAAATTTATTTTCGTTGTGTTTGTAAACTTGTTAGCGCTGTCTAGCTGGGGACACAGGATAATGGCCACATTCAGATACTTTACTTTTTTGACCCTTCGGGTAGCAACCCATTCAGTGAAACTTGGGTGAGCAATGTTTTCAATGAATTAAAGTTGTGCAATTGATAAGATGTACGGTTATGTGCGAAATAGTTTGCAAACTTACTTTGAGTAAGAATTTTCTATTTTTAATTGAACATTTAAGTTGGCAACTGTTGAGTATGCTGAATGTGGCCAATAATGAGTTGACAAAAAAATAAATCAAACGTCAAACGAAATTATCTAAGCCCAGTGTGAACACTTTTGTACAATTTCGAAATTATCTCACGAAATTACCTAATTTGATCTCAGTGCGAACATAGTATTAGATCATTTCAGTCGAAATTAAACAAAAGCTCGAAACTACCTAATTTGATCTCATTGTAAACATAGTATTACTTGGGGTTTACATTAGACAGTAGTGTTAAGACAGTTGCAACACATTCACAATTTTTTACCAACACACACTCACTTTTGCAATTGTCTGGTCAACTGTTTGAACTCGTTAGACAGTTGACTAGACATTAGCTGGGACAGTAAAATGACATTTTGTATATAGAAAAAAATGGAAAATGGAAAAACGTCAAATAATTCATTGGAAATTGAAGATACAACGTAATATGTATTTTTATAAACATAACCAGTGCAAACCATTGCAATAATATTAGGAACACTAATTATTTGATATAAATAAATGCGAGATATGTTCATTGTTTTCTCTACTGTTTTGCCAATTGTCTGGACGCCTACGTCATAGACTTAATTTCGAAGAATTTTTGACAATGAATACATATTCTTGACTGTCTTAACAATACTATCTAATGTAAACGATGTGTTACATTCGCTTTTTTTTCGTCCTGGCTACTCGAGTGTTCAATTTTGTGTTAAATTCATATATTAAATTGCAAACTTTGATGTGAGTTTATTACATAATATCATTTAATTAATCAATATTTCTGATTAAAAATCTTACCAATTATTGAAAAATAATGTCTTCACTTTTATATTTTATTTCGTAACGAGGAAATGCTTCTTGTTTTTTGTATTGTGTTTGTACTTAATTTCGAGTAGTATAAAAGACAATATCAACTTTAAAAAAAAACGCAACTTCAACTAAAATAATTGCTTGTAAATGTCAAAAGCACTTTCAGCTGAATCTTGTTGCTGTCGCGTTTAAAAAAATCAAGGCGCCCGACTTTTTTCTACAACGACAGAGTGGAGACCTGTCTTTCGTTGCCCGTTGTCGTTATTGTGGATGGGCTATTATGGGAGGCAATTTTGAAGACCTTACGACGACATTGTTGCGCGACATCGAATGTCGTTGACGTCGGTTTCAATTTTATAGCTTGAACCCATTGCACACAACAAGTGACAAACGGCATGTCTCCTCTCTATCGCTGTAGACAAATGTTTGGCGATGACGTCATGTCAAATAATAACACTAATCCTATTCTTCACGCTACAAAATAATTTTTCATAAAAATATAACAGTTTTTACTCAAAAGTATAAAATGTTTTTTTGCTGATTGCAAGCTTACATTTTGAGATAATGGTTATGTAAAAGTTTTTATGAGCAGTTTATTGGACAACATTTTTAAAATATACATTTTTTGAAACATGGTAATAATACCAGATTCGTTGTACATTTTGAATATCATCATAAAAATAACCAAAGTTAATTTTTACTATAGATTTGAACTCTCATTAGAAATTAAATTATTTCACCATATAAAAATCAAACATACTTTGATATATAAATACCAAGACATTTCCGACAGTCTCGAAATCCCTTATGTGAAACTTATCCCACAAGTCTGGCATCAATGATACCTTGTGTTTTCTTTTCAAGTTAGCTGATTTAACTTTTATCGGGACTCTGCTCTAAAACAAATTAAATCTATATATTGTTAATACCTTGGAGGGATGCTGTAACCTAAATGTATACTGCATCATGTCCTTGATTTATTCAAGACTACCTTGAGTTCACGTTTCAAGATTGTATTGAGCTATGTAGGACGAAAGTTTTGGGTTGAGTGCAATGACTGACAAGTGCTTTCATGAAATAAAAATAATCAATCTACGTAACGAAGATGTTGTAAATCATCAGCTTTTGTTAATAAAAGGAAAAGTAATCCAACGTTGCAGTCTAACTGATAAAGTAGATATAAGAATAACTGATAGCGGCAATCAACCGGTTCATCTTCCACCAACGCATGTATCTCGGAACGGGGAATTCAAATTTTTAGTGGATTTGCAGGATCATTCGGAATTGACATTCACATTTCTTTACTGTAATTCTGAACAAAATTTAAGAATATACCACGAAGTCGCCGGCAACTGCTTTCGGATTCAGCCATTGTACATAATTTGTCAAGGTGAAAGAGGCGAGTACTTAACAAGGCAGGGAAGTAATGGAAACGCTAACTCCGCTTGCCAACTGATTGATGTGAATTTATTGCTTGTGCAGAGTTTGTACGCCGAAAAACTACGAGAAAATGGATTTGATCGACAGAGCTTTAAACTAAATGGTCAGTGTCGAATATTTAATTCATCCATAACATGTGAGGAGGCTTGGAATAGCACTGAGGAAGAATTGTGGCATGCGTTCGGAAAAGAAATTCTAAATTCTACACTCGGAAGGAATTCCAACTTAAAATTCATAGCATTTATAGCTTGTACTAAATATGATGGATCAGCTGTAGGTGCTCTTAAGGATTTTTCATACGCCAATATAAGACGCCATTTGAAAGCACATGCAGCTCTGGGTGGAGGTGGGCTTGCTCTCTTTGGTTCAGGTTATTTTTATTCTTGGCCTCAATCCTTCAACGAAATTATATCATGCTTCCAAGATGAATCTAAAGTAGACCTTGTAAAATTTCCTGATGATAGTAACTACAGGCGCACACACTTGGGTGTATATGCAACATCGCTTGGCGCAGTTTGTCATGAACTTGGACACATTTTTGATTTGGGTCATACACAGGATGGCATCATGGGTACAGGCTTCGATTATCTGAACCTCGTTTTTACAGTTGATAATTTAACTGAGCATTTACCAAAACGCCAAATACAAAAAAGTGTTCCAGAATCAACAAATATCAAGGTTCCGCTAAATATTTCCAGATTAACGAAATTCAAAACACATGGAGGTGATTTTATGGAAAAGTACCATGAACAAAAGAGTGGAGACAGTTTTTATTTTTCTCGAAATTGTGCCGTTATTCTGGCGCATCATCTATGGATAAAAAATCGTCATAATAAAGTGGATGTCCCTTGCGCTGACGAACAACCTTCATTTGATATTTTAACGCAATCAGTTGTGAGTACAGGTAAAGATGCTTTAAAACTTATTGAAATAAGAAGCATTTCCAATAGCTTTGTGGACTTTTTTTACGAGTTTTCGCGTAATGAAAAAAATGAGTCAATTTTTCGATTTAAACTGCCCTCTTGTGCCACAAAACTTGATAAAACTCATTACATATTTGTTATCACAGTCGGTGGATGCACGAAAAGCTTGTACTTTCATTAAAACTGGTTTAAATTACTTACTAAAATCGAAGAAATAATGATTTATTGTAGCGTGATGTATTTTATTTGAATTCACCAAAATGTTGGTTGTTTTTTCATTTTAAAAATTAAACACATAAAATGTTATTAGCACATTAACACATATTAAATGTTATCTCTATGACTACTTTCAGTATTGCTTATGTTATTTTCTCAATCTCTTAACCAGTCTTGATAAAGAGTATCAAGCAATTTGGCTTATTTTGGAAAATAAAGAAATTATCTCTCTATTCGTCTCATCTAATTAAATCAATTGAACTCTTTGTTTAAAGCTAACATAATTTAATTTTGCATGTGTTGATAATTTGGTTGGTAGTGCTGTTTAATACTTCAATAGCAGCTGACGTAGCAAGATACACTAAAAGATCTTGTCATACCAAACTAATAAAATAACTTGATTGGTAATAAACGAAATAACAAATAATTTGAGTAGTCAACGCTTCGTGAACTTACATTTGTAATGCATACTCGACGAATCGATAATTTATCATTATCGCATATATGGAAGCCCTGACGTCTTATCAGTAAATAATATGGATGGAAGATAACTGAAATCAAATAGATTGAATTTGAAGTACTTTTAAATAATATTGATAACTTAAAGTTTTGCCAGTAAACATTAAACTAACGCTTAGTTAACAACATGGCCAAAGAACCACGCATACAGTTCAAAGCCCTTAAAGGGTTTCCACAAGTTGCTGATAAAATTGAGACTGAAGCATTTCTAACCGCATCTAAAGAAATTGTAGCAGTTATTGGTGAGTCATTAATATATATGTAGCTTTTGTTGATGAGCTTATTTGTAGATTTTTTCATCTATTATAACTCGATATCGTTTAAAAATATTTATTATATGAAAAATACTCATCTCTTTCTTGTTGTTGTATGGCGGATTAGTGGATGTTGTATGGATTCAATTTACTAAAATGCTATTTGTTTTTAGAAACATTCGGAAAGCTTTTTACACCAGTTATAAATGATATGAATGGCAATATTACGGTGTGTTTTCATTACTTTGAAATTAATAATTTCATAACAATGTAAAATTTAATTTAGAAACTTACCAAATCGTTCGAAAATGACAAGCAACAATTTCACTATCTGGAGGATATCGTAATTTTCAATGTCAATGTTGGCAATAACTATGCTGCGAATGCTTTATTATGGCTTAAAAGAGGCTTACAGCTGATCTGCTTATTCTTTCAGAACATTTTCAACGATCAGCAAAATGTGGAAACGCTTAAGAATCATTTGCAGGATGCTTATGAAAAGTCGCTTAAACCTTATCACGGCTTCATCGTACAGAGTACAATAAAAGTAAGTTGAAAACAACTTAAATTTAAGATAACCAATACCATCATAAACTTATTTAGATCATCTATAGTTGGGTGCCAACTAGATCTCAACTTATCGGACAAGGAAGTGCTCATGATGAAAACATAGAAGTTCTGGAAACTTTTTTACCGAATATGCGTGCACATTTAGACAGAATTGATATATTTTTAAAGGAATACAACCTAGACGATCCAGTGAAAGTATAAAATACTAATTAAGCTGGCATTAGTTTTGTGTTATTTATATTTTAGCTAAATTTTAATCTTTAAGAGCAAATTAAAATATTAATTTATAGAAACATGTGTGTTGTTTCCTTGTGAATTGGTAGTCTGTCTCAGAGATTTTTGTAATTTAAGTTGAAATAATTTCGCTTGGTGATAGGATTGCTTGCGCCAAACACGGATGCCAATTAAAAATTCTATTATAATTATTCCAATGAGTATGTATGTTACAATCGCTATTAAGGCCATATGTTTTCTCACAAAAAGAATCAAACCCAAAAGACTTGGAAGTACTATAAGCGGGCTTACTATGAGAAATATGCTTAAGTCACCCGTCTGAAATAAAAGCATTTGTTTAAAAATGGATTAAAATATTATTGTTATTGATTTGATTACGCTAGCTCTTAGATTTCCTGAATAGCCCATATATAAACGTACGGCTTCAGTTATGGTAGCAACGATATAACCTAAAACGGTAAATCCTCCTCGAAAGTCCCACAATGCTGAAACCTACACAAAAATTGTATCTTCTATATATTCAAATATAAAACCAATAGGTGCTCACATTGGTCCATACATGTAGTCCAAAACTGAATGTCCAAATGACGGACAAATACACATTGAAGTACAGTAGAATTTGTAAAAATAAATTAGCCTTATGTTCAACAGCTGCAAGGAACGTTATTGGTTCATGCGCATTTTTTATATAAAGAAGATGACTTTAAATATTCACCTGCTAACTTTTTATTCTGCATTTTGTAATTTTACGTCTTTTACCAATAATAGTATATCTTGCTAATGTTTGCTTTATATTTTAATTTGTTGAAGAGCAATGCCCGTGACATTGTCATGGAAACGGTTATGAAAACAAATGCTTTGAAAAAAAACAAAAAACAAAATCTAACAGAATCGCTCAAATCACCCAGCCAAAAACTTATTAAAATTTATGAAAATAATTTCAATTATAAACAAATTTGAGTGCATATAAGTCAATGAACTAACCTGTATGCTAGTTGCTATTACCACAAAAGTTGTCTTTTGAATGATGATACAAGGAAAAGGTTAATTGTTACTGGAAGTTTTAGTTGGATATCCAAGATTTTCTTAATTTTGTCATGTTAATGGAGATTAAATAAAATTTAACCAACTCAATTTTCACATGAATTTACTTTGGTTTAAAAAAAATTATTGATATTAACTTTATCCTTATAAATGTTTAACATAAACAGTTTTTTTTTTATTATTTTTAAAACTTGTAATAAAGACAACAAATAAATTATAAGAAATGAGTATTTAATTTATATGCATTTGATAATTGTGTGTGAAAACTAGTAAAGATTAAATACGATAAGAATTAAGATCAACAATTGATGAGTTGTGTACTGGGGCAAGTGCCAACAGATGAGTTACGTATTAATATGGAAGACTGGTATTAAATGCAGCACTTAGACCAGAAACTAAAAAATAAATACATGTCAAATGTATCTCAGACATAAAAAGGATTTTTTTCTTACGGAAAGTCTTCTGTTTGAGGTAGACTTCGTTATTAAGCCTATTAGCCAAATACTGATGACAGCGGATGTATGTTAGTTCAATAGCGTCGATTTGCGAATTAACAACATAATCCTGTTCACAATCCTCACCAAAACTGCTATTTACATCAACTGCAAGTGGGTTGTTGCTTTCGATATGTTTTATGCAGCTATTCCATTCCAAGCGTAATATATACGCTAAATTGAGCAGCTAAACAACAAAAAGTACACGAGGTTAAGGCTAAAATTATATAGAGTTTTTAAAAGAATTAAGCTTTAAGATGGTGCATGGTTTCTCTTTCATAAGAGTAACGACGCAAACGAGAGTATTAAAAAAATTTTCTCGACTAGCTTAAAAACCTTAAAACAGCTTAAAACAAAATTTTCGGAACTCTATTCGGAACGTACTTGTTCGACACCCAATTTAATCGCCGTAGTGCTATCCACCAAAAAGCAATGTTCACAAACAGTGCTCACATACGATTTGTGAACCATAACCATTTCCTTTAGATTAGTGGAATTCGTTATTTTTTCATCTAGCTGTTCTCCCATCGACTGCAGTACGTGTGTCATCAGATGAAAATGAATACTTTGTATTGCGTATATCATCCAGAAACGAAGCTGCTCCAAGCGACGCATCAACAAATCAATCATTTCAAAATCAGCATACGGAATGCGGCGCTTGTGCGATCGCGGAAATTGTAAATTCTCCAAAGTCATTAATCCCCATTTTACTTTTAACAGAAAACGAAATACTTTGTTATATTGTTGTATATCATCTTCGGTTATAATAAGAGCTAGTTCGCGACTAAAATTGTAAGTCACAGTCAGTTCATCAACTGCTTCAAAAACCTGTAAAGAGAGCAAAAACAATGTTGCTTGGGTGTATAGTTTTGCTTAACCCAAACCTTATTTGTTTGGCATCTGAAGGTGGAATTAATCTCAATACGGAAAAAAGATGACATTTCTGGAAATTTGGAGCATATTATGTCGTCTAAATGCATTGTCAGTAAAAATGGATTCGCCCAGGTATTTCCTGATTCAATCTATAAGTTTTTAGATTCTTAAGAAGATATTCTTCGTAGAATATGCTTAGATTACTAACGTTTTTAAAAAGCTTCGAATAAAACTGATACATTAAATCACTAGCTTCCAGAAGCAGTACCTTGCGTATATTTCCGAGATGCTTTAAAATAACAAACTCTTCACGGTAAAGCTTCATGACGAAATTGTTTGCGAAAGCAATTCGTGTTTTGAGAATACGTGTTAAGGATGTAAGAACGACTTCTTCCAGTGGTAGTATAATGTCTTTGGAAGTCTGCAGTTGCTGCCAAATATCAAAGGCATTTAGTTCAATTTTTTCTCCCTGCGACTCTATTTCATTTATATTTTTTGTGGTGGCATTCGAAGCAAAAGCCATGAGGAGAAATTCATCAGTTGTGGTAAGACTGTTTAAAATAGCTTCATTGTTATCTGTCTCCATTTGTTGTTTTGTAACACTTTCAGACTCAGTTTGTAACGACTCCGGTGTAACTTGCGATTGCAACTTCGTGATATATTTCATAACATCATCAATAAATACGTTATAGAGTTTTCCTTCTATAGCTTCACATGCATTTTTCAAGTCCCCCATTCGATTTATTTCATACAAAAGATTCAATGTACAACCAGCTTCTAAAGAATGTTCCAACAACAACCGAAAGCAGATATTTTCCGTTATCATCTTTGAAATATTTGTTGGAACAAAAAAGGCTTTTTCTTTATTTTTTTCAAATTGACGCACACTTATCGTTTGATCCGAGTGAAGTGTTGATCTGCCAAGTTAAACAAGTAAAGTCAATAATATAAAATGTAATTTATTTTTACGGTTTTACCTTTCAACTAGAAATTCCTGCTGCCAATCATCCAACCGCCCTTCAGTCCACCAAGTATCAATAATGATGCAAAAAATTTTTATTGAAGTAAGAAAGAGTGAAACGGCTAAGTTAGCTTCTGTTGCGCAGCTAGCGATTTCATTGCTGTGCATTAGACTTGCGAGCAGATACGAACTTGCAATATGAGCTGAAATAAATGGAAGAAATAAAAAACGAAATTAGACACCTAAGATTTCTTAAACAAAAATTAAGGCAAATGTTCCATCACCTGGATATTGATTTAGATTAAGCACCGCCTGCGAATGTACTTCATAAATCGATTCCAACATTCTAAGTGAGTTTTTAAGATTGGCTTGCAAATGCATTACAGTGCATATTTCAAAATCTTTTTCTGCAAGTAAACGTGATTCATAGTCCAGCAGCACCTGCCAAATCGGTGTCAACAATGAACGTAAATTGGCAGCATAGCACTCAAGTGTTTTTGGAGGATTATAATCGGCATAAATGAAATCCAGAAAAGAACGTAAGCTATACATCATACGTATATAAGGTAAGAAATGTTGCCCCAAGAAGTTTGATAAGCCATTCTGTTAATAAAAAAATAAAATCAGTATTGAGATATATTCTCTGAATCAATGCATAACGCACCACAGTCATACTAGGTATTGAAACATTGGCGCGAACTTGAATTCCCCGATTTGAGATGATATTGAAAAATTTACATCTTTCTGGCGAATGAAACATCCATAACAGCTCGCGCATAAGACAAAGTTCAGTAATTGTTGAAGGTTCTTTAAAACGTATCAAGTTGTTTGATGTATTACTTAAGAACTTGCTGTAAACGCTTGCAAAATTAGCTTCATATCGCTCGCATTGGATGGGGGCTTGTAGATGTTTTGCACATCTTAGCCACCACGTATTCTGAACATGTTCAAATAAATAATCTTGTGATCGGTTGTTATCAAACTCTATGTAATGCTTTTGTTTTTTAGGTGGCTGAATATTTTGTAATGTTGTTGAGTTTGTAGAAAGTTTTGATGGACATTTGACTGCTTCGTGGCATTTCGGTTCACTTGACAAAGCTGCAAGATCGCCAATACTGCTGTCATCGGTCCAATCCTAAAAATCAGTGCAATGGTGAGAGGGAAAATTCTTAAGAAACTATCATATTTACACTTAAATCCGAATTTGAGCACTCATACGGTTCTAATGGTATGAAGTCCTCCTTGAGAGCATTCTTCCAAAAAGTAGTCTCACTCTCGTGTGTTTCCTCAGCTACTTTTTTGCGATTTAGATCAATATTGTACTTGTTTCTTTTAAGGGCTCCTGTTGGGTTATAGGCGAGTGTTAACAGGAAGTCTAGTATTGACCAATGCACATCTACTTCGTAGTGCTCCAAGCACAATGGATGTCTAGTGATCTCATCGCATAGTAGCCCCAGATGGTCAGCATATTGCTGGCAGTTGTCCACCGTAAATTTTTCCTGTATACCTTCAATCTTTCGTTTTACTTCATGACTGTTTGTGCTCAAATTGCGATGATTCCGTACAATGGACCAAGCAAAGTGCTCGCAGTGACGTATGTTTTCATCGTCATCCTAGACCAAGGTTTTGGATATTCTCAAATAATTTGTGGATAATATAAACAATTGATTTCTACACCTACCTCAAAACCAGTTAAGTTCTTTATTAATTTAGGAAGGTTTTCGCGTATTATTTCGTTACGTATTTCTTGTGCCGACATCTCCAGCTAGAGTTTGTAAGAATATTTTTGTTTATTTAGTTTTATGTTTAACAGAGTTGCAAGAAACAGAAAGTACGTTACTACTATTTAGAGTACGTTTTTATTTTTGGGCACGAAACATCGATGCCAGATTCGTGTGATAAATCTGACTTTTTTCCCATTGATTAAGTGTGTTTCTTTACGTAATTTTATTAATTCGCATATTTCCATGATAAGGCACGATTACGATTTCCGGGGCGCCGCGATTTGAAGATGTTTTCTGGTAGAGAACAACAAAAATCATGATTCGCCGAACAAAAAATCGATAACTCTATTAGTTATCGAGTTATCGATTTCTTAAAAAAAATTTTTGTTAAAAGATCTGTTCAAAAAAACATCTATATCTTTGCCGTTACTCAATGGATCCTTAAGATTGATATGTCATTTTAAAGGTCATTAAATGAAATGATATATCTTATAAATATCATTGCTACAATATTTTTAAGTTTATAAGCGAATTTATTCCAAAGTTGAATTTTTTAATAAAAAGAACCGTTATTTTCTAAAAAATTTACGTTATTAAGTTACTAAAAATATATTTTTTTTGAAAAGCTAACAGTTCAAACTTTTGTTTGACATACAAAAATATACATTTTTTATTTAATTTCACACTATATTACATAAAATTAAAATTTTCCAAGTGTTTTCTTTGTTAAAAAATCTGTTTACAAAATTTTCTATATCTTTGCCAATATCCAATGGATCTTAAAGATTGACATGCTATTCGAAAGGTAATTAAATGCCTTTTCAACAATATATAATACAAATAAAATTTCAAAAATGTTTTTTAATTTATAATTGAATATATATCAGATTTGAATTTTTTAATTAAAAGAACCGTTTTTTTCTGCAGTATTTTCGTTTTTAAGGTACTTAAAATATATACTTTTTGATAAGCTGAAAGTTTTACCTTTTTTTCGATAGATAAAAATATTTATATTTTTTTATTAACTGCTCGACCAAAAAATACAAATTTTTTTAACTGACTCGAAAATCCCGTTAATTCATATAAATATTGTATTGTAATGGCGATATTTGTAAATATGGAGTAAGAAAGCAAAACATCTAAGGTAAATATGAGTGAAATAAGCAATTTTCCGTACAAGGGCAAATCATTGTATCATAAAAAACACGACAAAAAGTCAAATAAATTATATATATTATATACCAAATGAAAGATAAATTTTCAAGCTTTATTAATTTACTCTTTATAATTCATAGTAATAACGGTAATTTTTGGAGAAAATAACGGTTTTATGTAAGAAAATATTCTTTTATTGCATAAAAATACCTATAAAATACAAAGTACTCAACAGATTGCATTAATTTAAAACTTTTAAAGGCTTTCTAAAAGCCTTATATATAACCTTTTAAATTTTACCTTAATCATTAATATCGGTTGTGTATTAAGAATAATACAGCCGATTTTCTTCATAGCCCTTATAGAAAAAAAAAATTTTTAAAAAATCGATAACTCGGAAACAAATCGATAACACAACATTTCCTTTGGCTATTCTTATTTTTATTAAGAGTACTCTTCGAATCCATCGTCAAAACGCGGTGCCCTGGAAATCGTAATCTCCCCCATGATAATTTCATGTTTTTATTTCAACATATACATTTTTTGAAATTTACACAGGATTTTTATAAGTAAAATTTTTATTTGTTAATTGAGGAGCAATTTTTTGTTTTAGCGGAGATATAATCGTCCAAATTTAAAGTGACTGTTTTTTTATGAAAAAACACTAAATCAACAGTTTTTTTCTAAATTTTAACTTTGGACGATTATAGCTTCGCTAAAACAAAAGATACAAAATTTGGCGATATTTCGTTTGATGATCTCTTAATTATAGCTCCGCTACAACACATAGATTCTGGATTAATAAAACTAGACAAGTGTAAAACACCCTGTATCTTAAAAATCCTACCACAATGGTAAAAATTGAGTACAGATTTGGAATCAGCGTTGCAAGCTCATATAGAAATTATATTGGGTTTTCCGGATCCTACTTTTTTAGACTAGTATTATTTATTCAAGCATGTCTTAATTTAAGAGCACTGCTATTATTTTGACCGCAACTGTACATTTTATTAACTTTCTTTTCTTCATTAAATCGAATGTACTTATTTCTAATTGCTAATTAACAGTGGCGTAGCTAGGGTTGGTCGCACCCGTGGCGGAAACTAAATTGTGCACCCCTTTAGAAGATTTTTTTTTTATAAAATAAGTCGATGAATCTTACTACACATTTTCGAATCAACCTCTACAAAAATGACATTTTTTAGAAGAGATTCAATAAATAAACAAAACTATGCTGTCCAAGAATATTTGATAAAAGAAGTAAGAATCTAAAATTTTCGGAAACTTGAAGAATTTTCTCTGAATTGTTCTAATATTATTGTCTACCGGACTTATAAGTTGTGAGAGAAAAATTTACTATCAGTAAAGCACACAATATCAGTTTTAATATTGAAAAATTTACGAAAAATTGTGCATAATTGACAAAAAAAAAAAAATAGGACCTGGAAGCAAAACGTTGGCAAATTTTCCCTAGCGACCCTCAATAAAATTTAAATGAAAAATTAATATAAAATATTAAAATTCATTTATAAACGTTTTTCATAATTTTTATCAATTTCTTTATAGTATTCTGAGGAAAAAATGTGTCAAAATTAAATGAAATAGTGTTCATATCTAACGAATTTGTTTCTGAAATAGAGCTTGAAACAAATTCATTAAAATTAAACAGAGCTGTTTTTAAAGTTAAATTCAAAACAAAAGTTTTTGGTATTTAAAACAATTTTTTGCTATGAAAAGCAAATTAATTTAAAACAAAAATTTTAAAAATCAAATCACATGTTTTAAAGCATATTTTTGCCATGCCATTTTTTTAACTTTTCCGAGTTTTAGCACCAGATTCACAACCAGCTACCTCCGGGACCTTCCGAATACCAAATGTTAACTCCATTCGATGAAGTTTGCATTTGAAATATTTTAATATATAATTAATTAGTTTTAATTGCATCATATGTTCGATATTTGTCAAACCAATTCAAAAAATTCAAAAATTGTCATTGAATTCAAATTTTTGTTTGTTTTTTCAAAGAAATAATAAGAGAAAATAAAAAAGAAAGGAGTTTATAGTTAGGTGGAAATTAAACGCACTCGTTTTAAATATTGTCATGTAGAAACGCAAAGGCGTTTAATTTCTTTTTTAATATTTTTTGTTTAGTTTTAAAGTATGTTTTTTTCTCAGTGTATCTATATTAATCTCCGCTTGGACTTTTATAGACAAGATTGAGGTCTGTAATTTTTGACTGATTTATAAATATCACCATAAATATTTCAGTATCACGATATTACAGTGATACCAAATTGATATCAGAATTTGTTTCATTTACATTATCTACATAATTCCCAAAGCAAACTTGCCTAGGTTGGACAAGGCCAAGAGTCATGAATGGCTCAAAA
The DNA here is from genome assembly GCA_958299015.1 of Tetanocera ferruginea. Taxonomy (NCBI): domain Eukaryota; kingdom Metazoa; phylum Arthropoda; class Insecta; order Diptera; family Sciomyzidae; genus Tetanocera; species Tetanocera ferruginea. The sequence continues at coordinate 3,081,736 of OY282643.1, read as the reverse complement.
AGAACTGGTAATTCCAAACCTGTTGATTCTTCACATTCGGTGATTGAGAACAAAATTTAATTTTAATAATTAGAATAATTTTTAAGGAACTGTGCATCTTATCTTCTCTTAAAAACTGTATTTTTGATAGTTTTTGTTGGTTGATTTGAAAATAATAATAATTATTTAAGTAAAATAAAGCATTCAGAAAACCATCTTAAAGTTTTTAATAGACATCTTCAAAATAAAATAATAAAAAGTCAGACCGCCATAAATTTTCATAGAACGCCATTTTTTTTAATTTAAATCAAAAATCTAATGAATTTAAATCAACTTAATTTTTTAGAAATTTTTTAAGCAAGTTAAAAGTTTATTAATGATTTTTAAACTAGTAGTGTTATACAGTAGTTTTATAACAGTATACCCAAAACATATTACTATTCAGGTTAAAAGATGTAAATGAGGTTTGTTTCATGATATATAGTCTCAGAACTTAGTAATCACAAAATCATAAAGTATATTTTTATTTTTGACGTTTAGGACATGAACATGTTTTCTGAATAGTTCTGGAGAAATGTATTGCTTACAAAACAACTGACACCTCCATTTTATACTCTGAAAATCATGCAGGTTTTCGAAACTTAATGGTTTTAGAAATGTCTACTATGCTAGCAAGTTTGAACACTTCTTAACCTGAATATAAGATGTAAAAAAGTGCTTTTTTATAAAACTTAATGGAATATAAAAAAATGTTTTTATATTTTTACTTTTGTACTCCATCTTAATATCATAATTTTAATATAAGTCGTTTGGAAATTGCACCCCTAACCAATAGAAAATAACATATGAAATTGAATTGAGTTTTAGTGTGAGCGTTAATATTAAACAAAATTTAATATAAAGTTAAAGCTTATTTCAATAAAAACGAAGTCCTGGGATGGTTAAAACTATTTTCATTCACTTTTGCCCCCTCTTGATATTCAAATATAAAACCGAAGTTATAGAGGTGTTTTCTTTTTATTTAAAAAAATCAAAAATTATGTGGTAAAAAGTTATTTTGCCAAATTTTGCACCCCATTTTGGCGTGCACCCGGGGCGGACCGCCCCCCTTGCTACGCTACTGCTAATTAATATCTTAGGTCCATATTATCGACATCTCAGTTGTCATTTACACCAAATATAGTTGTATTAAATTGCTTCCCAAAAACCAAAGCAAGGGACAAAATTTGAATAGTTATTTCTTTATATTTCGTCTATTCAAACGTGCAACATTAGTACGACTGTCATGTGCGTAGCTTTGGAAAACCCCATAAATGCTTCTATCTGTATAATTAAAATCTGGTTCGAGCCCCATTTTATAGGAATAGTTAGTTTTAGTTAGATAGTTTTTCTTTATAAACGAAGTGAAAAATCATATTATCATAATATTTTCAATTCTGAGAAATACATATACATATGTATATGAGAAAATATATTCTAGAATTTTCAGAAAATCACATTCAATCAAATTTTTATAATTCAATATTCATGAAATGAAAACTATTTTTAATATTGATTTCAGTGTTTATGTTATACAAAAAGTGCTTAAAATTAATTTTATAAATATTGTGATTTTCATCCTTACGGTACTCTGCCAATAATCGACTCAATTGAAAAGTTTAATTTAGGGCGCTTAATAGGTGACTCATGCGTAACGGGAAGAGATAAAGTTATGCTTTTTTGCGGACTGTTTGCGGTTAGTTTGAAAATAAAATCATTGCTCTGAATATCTGGCAATTTATTCACCAGATCCGTTCTATCGCAATAGTTCGAAGAATTGTCGGTATTCGAGAGAAGAGCTATATTTTCTGGGACTGCTAATGCAGATTGAGATTCTCGTACACTGGCACATCTGTAGCTAAAATCGACAGGTAAAACTTCCATATGAATTTGTTTGACAGCTGCACTAAGTAATGTGGCATCTTGTACATAATTGAGTTCTGGGTCTGCAAAGGCACGACGTTTACGTATTCTTTCCATTAAAGGTGAATTGACGGTTGGAAAACGATGATTATATTCTGCAATAAAAATAAATATTGTTATATTGAGAAAAATTTTTCGATACTTTATAAATAGTTCAAAATAATTTCTAGTTAGACTTTTTCAGTTTAGGAATGTGTAACGAATATGTGTAACAAATAAGGATTGCAAGAAAACATTTTAGTTTAGAAATAAAATCTACAAATTTTGCCTCCATATAACGGAATCGAAATCTACAAAATTTTATTTTGAAAAAAAGCCAAACACAACTTTGAATGTAAGAACTTGTGGAATGAAAACTATTCATCGCAGTTTTTTCTCTGTACCTACTCTACTGAGGTACGTAGAAATATATTGTGCGTTTAGAGACAGTCATTTCTAAATGTGTCAAAGGGTCGGTCACTCTTTAAAATTAATATTTGAAGATATGCATGCATGACAACCAAAATCGCTTCAACGTTTTACGAGCCAGACAACGTGGCACCAAATTCACGGGCAAACATATGAAATATATTTTGTCAAGTGGTTTCACTTTTACTTTCATTTGCTGATGTTTGGTCCTACGACTACTATGGAGTTTTGTTATTCTAATGTGCTCTTTCTGTTTTCAGATATCATTTTACACATTATGCGAGCCTTGCAAGCATGTCAACAGACCTTAGAGTGAAAATGGGTTTGTTATATTCAGACCGACTTTATTCTAATTACAAATTTTAAGCTTATAGAAATTTGCTCTTATATCCAATTACATATTGGAATTTCCTGTCTATGTGGAGTGCCATATGTTTGTGTGTTGCTAGCTCTATTTTATGCATTTCAATGCATCAGATTTCCTTAAGTGTTATTTTCATAGACTTCAGTAAACACTTTAGTTCGGTCAGACATATTGTCTAGATCATCCAGACAGTCTGTCACCATTTTTGATGACCTTGAATTGTTGTCGAATTTGTAACTGTTGTGATGTTAATACTGAATTCAGATAAAAATGAATTAAATTTTACTTTATTAAAATCAAAAAAGTATATTTCGTAATGTTAATCTTGAGAAAACTTTAGTTTCAATTAATTTTCAATCAATGTCAATTATTAACGGCTTAACCAAATAATAGTGCTTTGTGTTTTGAGTAAAAATATAATTATGTGTGTCTCAGCAATCTGCAGAGTGATGAAAGTAATGGAAGATAAATGTACCTTTCAAAAAAATAAACATTGAAGTCATGAGTATGGCGTGTAGAACATATGGTTTTAGATGAATATGTCGATCAAATTGAAGCCTTTGAGATACATTTGTTCTTTGTGGTTGGCTATTAATTTAAATAGCTTTTAAACAAATAAAGGCATGTTTGAATTGTTTCAACTTCTAAAACAAGCCAAACAGTCAATTATAATTATTGGATTTTGTTTACATTGCTACACTCAACCTAAAAAAAAATTACTATTAGCACTAAAATAAAAATAGCTGAATTCTCTCTTTTGACGCTTTACATATGGCTAAGAACTGCGTGGAAGAAATTTACGATTTAGATGTTATATTAAAGTTATTTTTATTGAAGATTATTTATTTGTAAGTTTTTCTAAACTCCTTAATAACGATCATTAGAAATAAACTACAGCATTATTTTTTAAAGTCTTTTCTCCAATATTTCGTTTTGTTTTATTAAAATGTCGAAATAGTCATAAGTTTTTCAGCATCTCACCTGCTTATTGAGCGGTAACAATTTTGGTGACAATTGAAGCCGAAAAAGCTTTTTTTAAATTACTCGGAATAGCAATTGATGACAATTGTTACTTTCAGTTTCAATTGTTATTGTGTTGACATTTGTTACTGTGCCAGAATAGGGCTGTTAATTGAAATATTAACATAAATTTTAATCAATTTCAATTTAATTTTAATAAAATTTAATTTAATTTTAATTTTCAAACATTATTTCATTAAATTCAATATTAAATTAAGTTCGTTTAAATAATTAAACGGAATGGGATGGCTTAAATTCTTGCAATTTTCGTATTATTATTATGACTCATGTCAGAGTGAACGCTACAAGCGAGTCGTACTCAAACGCTACTCAAACTTACAAAGCTTTGCCTGTGTTTTTCTAATTTTTTTTTCTGTGTGTTTCAGAATAAAAGCGATGCTATAAGCTACATGAAGCTACTTTGAAAGCTTCAAGCGTTCAATAGGTGTTTGAAATAATTTCTATGATATGTGAAGTTAAAACTCAACGATTTAGCATTTTTAATAAAAAAACGCTTTCACTTTGACATAGAATAACATTGCTTAGACCCCTTTTCCACACGGTAATTTTTCTTGCTGGCAAGTCGAGTTTGTAGGCATCGGAAGGTGACGAGAGGGGACGAGTACAGACTTGCTCGTACCGGCAATTTTTCTTTTGTCCTGCTCTTTCATTGAAGTTTCACTTTAGTTTTAATCAGATTTGCTCAAGAAAACTTGCTGAGTGAAAACGCAAATGGCAAGTTGAAAAGAGAATTGAAAACTTGCTGGCAATCAAACTTGCCGTGTGGAAAAGGGGACTTATAGCATCAAATAGAAAAACTTCAACTAGGAATGTTCGATGTTGAAAAAACATCGATGGTGGCATCGATGTTGACATCGAAAGCTCAACATCGATTCTCGATTGTTATCACACAAAAAACATCGATGTTGACCAACATCGTCATCAATACAGAAAACAATGTAGAATCAAGGGATTTATTTAGTATATCATTAAGTTGGCTCGTATATACATTTGTTTTCGACATTTAAATTCAGAAAGCTATGTTCATGAAGATCCTACATCCAGGTTTTTGGTTTTGATTTACCAAAAGCAGTTTTTCGTCAAAAATCATTCCTTTTTGCCGCAACTTAGCTTGGGACATACCTACCCAAACCTAGATTGCAAATTAAAGGTCTCCAAAACCTCGAAGGTGTGGATTCCAAGTTTGGCGCTTCGGAGATATTTCACCTTGTTTAGAATTTAAGGCGAAAAATCAATGATTCTTGATTTGAAAATGACTTTTTCAAATCAAAACCACTGGCAAACGTCAAACTGATTTCAAAATACTTTTAGATTTAATACCTTCTCGAATACAGCTTCCACAATGAGTGTCTAAAAATTTTCTCTCGGGTGAACAAAACCAGCAACCTTAATGATCATTTAAAAAAGAAAACATTTTGTAAAACCAAATATTCACAATATTCCAAACTTTCATAGAACCTTCTTTCAACTTAACCAACAGAGTTTTGAGATAATTTTCAAATTTAGTGAAATACTTTGTGAAAGCGTTCATAAAAAATGAAATTTAAAAACATCGATTATACATATGTACATGACATCGATGTAACGATGTTTGAGATATTGCAATATCGATGTTAAAACATCGATTTTTTGTCTCTTAACATCTATAAACATCGAAAATCGGTTATCATCGAACATCCCTAGCTTCAAGTATTGCATCACTTATAGCGCTCACTTTAATTATAGATCTGTTCCCATAGTACAATAAACAAGGTAGCTGCAGGGTTATCAATCCTCTCTCTCTCAGAGTCAGAATTGTCAAATTCAATACAAATTATTTGATGTCTTGTTTTGTAGCTCTATTTCGTTCAGTATTTTTTGACAGTTCTGACTTTCGGCTCTCAGCCCTGCAGCTACCTTATTTGTTGTACTATGTCTGTTCCCGTACTTTTTGGACTAAAAATGATACAACTGTCAAAATCTTGAAAATCAGAAAAAATCTCTCGCAAATAGAGAAGAACACAAACTTTCTCGGACTAAAATTGTACAAAATGTCAAATGAAATTGTTTGTCTAGCGTTGGCTTGATTTGGAGCATCGACAATGCAGACGACATTTTTAACAATATTGAAATATATTCTCAAGTTTAGCATTTATATTAGTTTTTACAATTTTTCCCATGTTTCTGGCTTCCATTTTAATAGTTTCAAAGAAATTGTTATATTTTGCAATTTATTTACTTCCTTGTTAACAGCTGATTTTAAGCTGTTTGACACTTTAACCATTTTTACCAAAAGAAATTTCTCGGACTAAAACTTGGAACTTTTGACAAGGAGGGGAAATTTCTTACTCTCTCGATTCCACTCTCATTTACCATTTTTTCGAGTGCGAGCAAGTTTCTCGGAAACTTGTAAATTAAACCTGTAAAACTGGTAAATTGGACTAAAACTTTCGAGTACGGGAACTGACCTAATATTTTCAGTAACCGACGTTGAATTACGTTGGATGTACCGAAATCAATTTTTAAAAATTATGCTTCCTTAAACAGTACAAGAACAAGAAACAGTACACATATACAATTGTGTCTCAAAAATATTTTCGTTTCTTCATTAGCTACTTCCCCACAAGAGAGGAATTCTTTGTATTTATCTGGAGTTTTGCAACTTGAAATTTTGGCACATATTTGTCCGGTTTACTTCACTTGGTTTGATCTGAATTCGCATTAACCAAACTCTTCTTTATTGGCAAGTATTCATTATAGCCTAGACACATTGACTGCGGCTGCAGCATTGCGTCAAACGTCAAATTTTTTTTACATGCTTTTCTTATGGAGGTGAATGTGGTGAAAATGTTGCAACGACAATGTGTCATTGCAGCAATGTTGCTGTCGTCGATTTAGAACTTTTTCTATTTTGACGTGCGACAAGAGTAAGAACATCGGCATTTGTTAATGTTTTCGCTTAATTTCGTGCTTCTTTTGTGTTTTTCTTATTGTTCATTCTCATTGTGTTTGTGTTAAATGTTTGTTTTTTAATGATAATTCGATGTTTAATAATAAATATATATGAAAATACGGCTTATCGCGCTGCATCCAAATTAATCAAGTCGTAGACAACATGCCAACATTTTCGTTTTCACCTCGTGTTGTTGTGTTGCAGCCGCAGTCAATGTGTCTAGGCTATTAAGAGAAATATATGCTGAAAGAATTTACCTTCCATTGCGGCGGTGATATTAAGCGATGATTGTTGTAGCGAACGTAGTCGATCTTTGTAAATCTTTTTCTGCGTCATAAGCGTCTCTTTGGTGCGCAGAGTTGACGACGTTAGCGTTGATGTTCTTCCTATTGTATGAGTTGGATCATTGGCTGTAGCATATGACATGCTTGAATCTAATGACTCTATAGTTTGCTGTCTCCGTAAGGCTACTTGAGCGGCCATAACACGTTGGCGATCTACCACAAGCTGACAGTTAGGGCAGCAGCATTCACGCCAACGACATAGCTTTTTGTGTCCCTTCACACAGAAAATCACTCCATGATTGCGACATCTGGCACACTTTGGCGTGCGTAGCATGCGGCGTTCTTTGAGTGTTGTTGCATCAGTTAATGCTTTTGTTGATGTGGTTGTGACCACTTTATGTTTACCATTGGAGGAGCTTGCATTTATTTGGGACATTTTAAACTAGTTTTCGTTTAATTGAACTAGCACTTTTTCCAGGAGTATTTTTTTATTTTAGGCACAATTATAATTGTATTATCACAATTGATTGTGTTAATTGTATTGTAGATCAGTTTTGTACACTCTGTCTCAATTGTGACTATAATGTTCGTGTTGACGCGTTCAACGTTTTCACTTAAGTGATATCAACGTAATCACAGAACGAACTCAAACTACTTGAAAAAAATGTTACTTTCCATCCATATGGTTCCCTTAATAGTTATCCACTGAAGAAACAATGGCAACACGCTGTGCAACGTAGTGGATCTTGGTCTCGCATACCAGATGAGTTCTAACGATTATCATTGGCTGTGGTAAAGACTGCTAGCAAAACACTTTAAAAATAGATAGCCAATCGTAGAGTAGTTCTTTAAAAAAATGATACATTTGGGAAATTATTTCATTTATATTTTTTTATTTTTGTAATATGTGGCATGTATTTTACATACGGTACTCATGGAGCATATTTTTGTAAGAAATATTTATTTTTTTAATATTGCTTAGGCCTTAAAAGAAGAAAATGTTTCCTTATGGAAGGATATGACTCACATTTGTTTGTATTATCAGAATCAGAATGTGACAAAATATTGGATGGTGTAAAACAAAAACAACTCATATGTGTCTTTGACTTTGCGCTTACTTGTGAGACATAATTTAACTTACCTTAGTATGAGATAAGTAGTAAACGGGATATTTTTATATTTTTCTTAGGTTTGTTTTTCTTCCTCATTTGCAGAAGAGAAAGAAGACAAAGAATATATCTAGAATTTTCTCCATTTCATAGGTCAAACATTATAAAATCTAATGGCAGATCATTTCTTGGCTGGCAATTCTTTAACTCTTAGTGTGCAGTCATAATTCATGTCATCGTTATATGGTTTATTCTTTTCTCGGTCTATTATGTTCTTGTAGAGTAGGATTAGTATAAATATTTAGCAAGTGGAAAATACTATTTCATGCAAAATACATTTTTTCTAAGAGCATATTTCAACCATCATACAATTGGTTGACCATACGACAGGGTAGGACTGATTACCTTGTCTGAAAAAGCATATCAACTTGGAATAATTTTACTAATACATCTTAAGCTATAATAATACTCAATTAATAAAAAAAAACACTTTTAAATATTAGGTACTTCTAATGTGGAATTTGGATATAGTAGTGAAGTAATTTTTGCAAGGCCTGTTAATTGTATCCAGATTGTTCGCATTATCAAGATTGAATTTTTTTCAAAAACTTCATTTATTTGTTTAAAACTGGCATCTTATTCCAATAAAACCACATAAAAACAACATTTCACAAGAAATCATATTTGGATTTAATAGCCTTTTGTTCTTATTAATCGACTTGTGAACTGTCATTTTCGCCAAGGCTTTGCGCACAAAAAATTTCACTGAAATTCCACTTTTTGAGTTGTGACAGACAGTCTTGCACAAAATGAGGAATATGTAAAGTTAACCGTTATTTTTGCTTTTTGCTTATTTTTAAAAATATATGTGCTCTTTTGTCTAATTTGGTTTTTTTTTCTTTTTGTCTGTTATACTTTTGTTTTTGTCTGTTAAGTAATGACAGTTACTATTTTAAACAGTTACATAAAGTTACTATACAGACAGTGACTATAAAGACTCTCATTTTACCATTAACTACCCGACAGCTATGTAATGTGCACCGTTGCAGTCAGAAAACCCTAGTTTAATAAATAAAATTTATTTAAATATTATTTAAACTAATCTGAAATTTGCTTCAACTGTATGAAAATGTGATCAACGATCAGAACAATGTTTTTTTTTTTTGGGTAGATTAAAAAAGGTTTACTTTTGGGAGTGTAAATTCTTGGTACATGTGGGCCTTCAAAGCCACTAACAAATATGTACTGCTATAGAAATATATCAATTAATTTTCTTTTATCAATATCATGCAGTTTGAATCGAGTACAACCTCACTCGCCGCATTTTTTGTTCAGTACATCTTTTAACCACTTTTACCAAATAACTACTCAAAAAATATTTTTTTAAAATTTAATGAGGGAACCGTGTTTATCTTACCCTTTTATGCAACATATATTTTTTTGAAATAAAAACGCTTACATTGCTTATAATTCCAACGTATTTATATAACGTCTGTTTATTTTTATTTCTTCTCAAAAGTTGTTTTAAATTCAATAGATATATTTATATATATATTTTATAATAATATGTAGTTTATAACAAATTGCAACTTTTAACGAATTATATATATATAGATTCATGTCATAACATTTTCAATTTAATAAAACATCCAATGAAAAGATTCAAGAGAAGTTTAGTTGCAAGAAAGTAAAAATATTTGCAATATCTTAAACCTTTGTTTAGCGCTTTACGATACTGCAAATATACAAAACATCTTTTATGACTGAACTTCTCCAAAGATCCTCCTCTTTCTTATAAATATATTACTTTATATAATATTCGTAAATCTCTTTCAAATGTATACCTTTTAGAATGTGTGTTTTTTTTTAAGAAAAAACCTTTTTCATTTGTTAAGAATACACTTTAAAAATTTTTTTTTTTAATACTGGAAAACTTGCAGCTATTATTGGCTTTTAATTAAAACTATGAGCTAAAATGGGTTAATTTAATTAGTTGGTGCAACAATTAAAGCTTTTATTTAATACTTTACTTTAAACGATGCCAACTCGTTTATATATGTACTATATACTATATTTATATTTGTATGTATGTATAAGAGTGTTTGTATGTATGGATGTATGTCTTTAACAATCTGTAAATTATGCATATGAATATTTATGTTTATTACTTTTAAAATTAGAATTTATTGTCTATAAATATAAAAGTTTTTTTTTTATATTGCTACGCAAAAGTATTTATTCCATTTATTTTTATTTCCATATAAACTGTATATCTATGTAAATATGAGTAGAAATTCTTCAAGAGTATTATTTTCAGTTTTTTGGATTTTCTTGATTATCTATTAGAGTGTGAGTTTGGAAAAAGTAGAGAACTAGGAGGAAGAGAGAAAATAAAAATAAGTTGAGGCGAGGAATATTCTAAATAAGAGTCTGACTTATGTATTGATTAGCTTATTTGTGTTTATACATTGCCTTACATACGAGGTACATTCAAAAGAAACGCAAAAATCCTTGGAATTTAATGATGTCTGAGCTATAGTCATACTCACTGCCGTGAAGTTGTTTGAATTGGACTGATTTGATTGAAACTCAATTGTTCATTTTTATTTAACACTTTACAAAAATCGAAAAAAATTGTACTTTAAAAGGTATAACAGTACAATATATCCCCTATTATCTTTGCGTAATGCCCAAGTTATGAAGATATAACAAGAAGACGTATTTATCTCAAAGATGTAGAAAATCGGTACACAATTAAGAAGAACTGTTGTGATAACGAAACGTAAAAATATGTCTGTAAGTAGTTCCTTCAGTTTATGATGGAACGTATTATTCTGACAGTAATAGAATGAGCCTATAGACCATAAAATACCCGGTAAGGTTTCACAACTGCACATGGCTTTCTAATAAGGAACATTTTACATTTGAAGACAGAGAGAATGTTGGTGGAAATGGTTTTGAAAGAAATAAAAACAAATCTAAAAGAATTAGATTTATGAGAAACAAATTAATGGTCTATGTAAAGCAATTTTTTCAACTACTTTGTCGATGGTATTCTTGACAATTAGAGAGTCTAGCTCAAATATTGTTACTAAAGAAAAATTTTTTAACTTATTTTTACTTTACTCTGGTAAATAATTTAAGAGTTATGCATATCCATCAAGCTCTTGTGAGGAATACTGTATCGAACACACCTTTTCAATTTTTCTTTTCAATAATATGGCTTGGCTACAAGCGAAAACGCATCGTTTAACCATTTGACACCTGAAGCTTTCCTGATGAAAATATTTAATTTGCTAAGCATTAATCTTCAAAGCCAATGAAAGTATATAATCAACCTTTTTTTTATTTTGCCCAAAAAAGTGTTTTGGTAGTTTTCATGAGCCTTACAAATCAAAAAATTTTAAAAATTTAAGAATAGCGTTTTAATTCTCATAATCGGGGGTATCATGAAATCCAATAGCTGTCGGAATTGATTTTTCAAACTACAAGAAACGTACTTCGGGGTCATGAAATACGACATTATTGGTTTTATGTTCGAAGAAGACATAAATCCAATTCCGAACCAATAATGTCGGAATTCATGAAACTAAAGTAAATTTTTTATCGTTTTAAAAATCAATTCCGACAACTATTGAATTTCATGACACCCACGAATAATAAATTTTAAGATTATGGTTTTACAAAATAGTTTTTCTTCCAATAAAAAATTATACATTTGATATAAAAGATGCATTTTATGCCTTTTGTGTTCATTTAATTTCACGAAAATACCTGTGTTTATATCCATTTTGGCGAACGCTGAAAAATGCAACGTGAATTTTCCGAAAAACTAAAAGGTTTTCTCAATATATTCTTTCGAATTTTTCTAATTAGCCCACAAACATATGAAATCTGTAATTTTCACTTGCCGCCAAAAATGGGTTAAAAATTACTTCAGTTGTAATCTAGTTATGCGAAATTGCTGGAAATGATCTTGTAACTTCTAAAGGTTTTAAGGGTACTATTCAAATAAATTATGTAAAAATTTATTATTTTTAAGAATTATTTTCATGCTGCTGATATTACATTCCTAGAGATATTCAATTCTTTTGAACATACCTCAAACTTTGTTTTATTTTTTTCGGTTGGATCTGAGTATTCAATGTATTTTATTTTTATTTCTGTATGTTTATCTGCAAATGAACAACGTTATGTTTCCTTAAATACTATCACAAATTTGGTCACATAAACGCAATGTTCTCTTGGCCAAGGCATGGAATAAAAAAATTTATTTAGCTAACTCGTATTTTTCGTTAGTATCTAATTTTGATTTAATATTTAGTTGTTAGTGGAGGTTCTAAAAGATACTTTTATTGAGTTTTTTATTTAAAGATTTCTCAAATGATAAACTGCTGTAGCTTTAGCTAAAAGAGACCCGTAAGTATTCTACTTCTAAAAACTTGTAAATGGAACGATTTATATAACGCCGAAAGTGTTTATGTACACATGAGTTAACTAAAAATATTTCTTTTGTATTTAAGAATTCGGCATCTTTAGGTTATCTTGGTAAGGTTTTTGTTTAATAAAATGGCTTCGATACAAGAGTGCTTTTCGTTATTTACCCTTATAAAAATACTCAAAAGTAGGTATAAAAAAAATCAAACCTATTATTATTTTAAGATTTCAAATAATTCCTATTACAACCTATGGTCTGGAATGGATTGTTTAAGCATATTTTTGTTTTTTTCTTTTTTTTTCTTAATATAAAATCCAAAAAAATACTTTGTTTAGAAAACACTGTTTCTCTTGGTTCTGATGGCGGTGCTTTGCAATGCCGCTATAACCGCCTCGGCTCCGCCTGTAAAGATTGGTTGCTTTGTTGCTCGTCGCAGAATGTGCCACATTGCTACAGGTTTGCGTAGCGAAGAGAGCATCTGATGCCAGTGCCGTAAACCTTTGCCCGTTGCGCAACTGCCAACGATTACATGACCCAGTGGCATGACGGTCACGTTATCCAGCACGCCGAACACTGTTAGGCGCAACTGAACCGTGGTAAGGCTATGCGGTGGCAGGCTGAAAATAACCGATTCATTGAATATGGGACAGCGATCTTTGCGTTTGAGGGAGGTGCGTTTCTTAAGAATCTTTTTATCATTGTTCATGAGATAAATCTGTGGAACCAAAGGATTGCATGATTGAAATATTTAAAATGTAACACTGAAACGCATCAATACCTTGACGAATATGTTATGTACTTCTGTGGGAACTGTTTCGCTTGCTTGTAAATTTAAATTTAGGTTTCTAGCTTTGACCACGACTATGGTCAGACGCTCGGCTGTTGGTAAATAGCTTAAGGAAAACATTAGTTCTCCCCATTTGGCATTACATTTGCGTGAATCGGATAGTGGAATCCAAGTTGTTATTGGACGTGGCATTTCACAAATTTCCATTTCAGCTTCACCTGCATTATCGAAAAAAGTATATATTTTGTTATCTAAGTATAAGGTTCCACTTTATACCCAGCAGCGTATGTTCGCTTCCATTGTGGTACAGATGAAACCACAAAGAATGCCGACAGTGTTGTTTCTTAAACCAGAAAGTGAAAGACTCATTGTATCTGGGCGTCAAAGTATTGCTGATGATCTGAAAAAAATTAATTCAGTTTTAAGAAATTCGCATTAGTTAAAATTGCTTTTACTTGCCTTGGTTTGCATAGCCCCAGCTTGATCGGGTACCAGATAAATACGCACAAATGTGTCGTGGGAAATCAAATTAGAAGGACACATGATTTCTTTTGCTTCAATAACGGTCACAATGAAATCCATGCCCTCATCTGTTACCGTAGTTCTGAAAATAATATAGATGTTATTAAAGTAATGTAACTATTCCAAGACCGATCATTTTTTCTCGTCACAATGTAAGTGCACAATTTTGAAGATTTTCAAAGAAAATTAATGTATAATGTAGGATTATATTAGAACAATATAACCAAATTAATCTTTTTAAATACAGATACAGACACAAGTAAGTAAAAAAAGGGTGCGGAAAAACTTCCTGTTTGAGGATAATTCATTTTGCGATTGTATGTTATTATGATAAATACTTAAGAAATCGAACGTTCACGAAAACATTGCTACCATGTGCTCTTATGAGAGTCTAAAGGCATTGATGTTTTGCTTCCGCACTCTACCTACGAAAGATCGCTTTGACAAGTGCGCTCATGAGAAATGTCCATTTATAAAATCACTGCATGTTAACTCAATAAACTATTTTTCTTAATAATATACAATCGCAAAATGAGTTATCATCAGAAGGTTGAATTTTCAATCGTTCGTTAGAGTTTTTTCAATATTCATGGGCAAAGTGCAGGTAGAAAAAATGATTTGAAAATATGCACGTATCTATCAAATATTGCCAAGAAAAAACTTGTTGCCTATATGTAATAAAAAAAAAACTTTTCCTGTGCCTTTGTGTGGAAAACACCTGGGTAAATAATAAATTTTATTTTTGTTTTATTTCTACCTAAAGTTTTTTTGCATTTAGTTTTCGTTGCCATGGCGAGTAGCAATTTATCACTTTTAAAATAAGCTTACAATAGATTAAAGATTCAATCTTCACAAAATAAGCTATTCATTGATTTTTTAAATGAACGTTCACAATGAACCAACGATCATGAGTGAGCAAATCGATGACGATTTCAGCGAGGTGTTTTCGTTCGTGATATTTATGAGTATTGCTTTTGTTGGCAACAGAACGTAAATGCTTTTTTAAAAATTGCTTTTAATGCGTAATTTTTTAATTTCATGAGAAATTAAAAACAGCAAATTATAATTATATAAGTCACGATTAGTTGTGAGAACAATCGTAGTATTGTCAGATAATATTCTGACCTTGACACAATTAAGTTAACTTGGAATAAAATTGTACACGTTGGTGATAACCGCATCGCGATACTTTTAAAGGTTATGAAGTTAAAATGGCAATATTCTTTAGCAGATTACAGCCGCAAAAAAAAAATCAACATTTTTTTTAGATAAAACGTAGATGGATTAGCTTATTTTCAAATTATTCCTTATGCGCATAATTCATGCGCTATTTGCTCACATTTATTGACTATCAGCAACTGATCATAAAATAAACATTTATGTGCATAAATTCAGAGCAAGAGAAAATCATTATTTATATGCAACTGATGTAAAATGTATTACCACCGTGTTCATGAATGCAAAGTTGGAATGAGTTAAAGAAACTTTGCACATAGATTATGCTTTGAAAGTTCTTATATCAAGTCCAGTTAGTATAAATTAAAGACAGCTCGCGCATAGTTTATAAATAAAATGTTCATAAATCGTATGAAAATTTTATAAATTGATTATATCTTGCGCTTCAATTATGAGTCAAATGTTCATAGATCGTGCGAAAATTACTTTAATTGATAAGACAAAAAATTGTATGAAATTCCCATTAACATTCTCTCCACATACTTATCGTACTGCAGTCCAACACACAAATATCCTGTTATCTGAGTGTATGGTTGTTCCAAATCGGATAGCGCTACAGATGATTCCGAATTGACGGAATCGCAAGAAACCGCTCTCTCCAGATTTATGCTATCCATTGAACTGCAGGTTGAATCCAATGAGACTTGCGAGCTATTTCGACGTCCAATACTGGACATAGAATCCTGACGCAGAAAAGAGCGTCCAAAACTCCAAGTTGTATTGCCTTGAGTGGGGTTCACCGCACCCGGTATATTGCGAAATAAGAAATCCTCCGATAATGTTTTTTGTAGCATTTTTGGGCCTTTTACCTTTTGGGTAAGACCTACGAATGGATTATTTTTTTGGGTGAGTTTTAGGCCAATAGATGATATTTTGGTAGAAAAATTTGTGAGATCGGGGTCAGAAGCTTCGGTTTCAGAAAAAGAACGATTTCGGAAGAGCGGACTTTGTGACAGTGACTTGGCAGACTTAGTCGAGTCCACGGGGTTAATTAAGCTTTCCAAGTGCTGATTCATATCGCTGCTTCCGTTCGCATTTAATCCGTTCATTGATTTCGTTGCATAATCAGTCGATGTTTCCGTTTGTATTGTGCTTTTGGTATTGGCATTTATAGATTCACTATAAAATGGATTGTTACCGTTGGTTGATTGTGGAGAAGGAGATTTTTCGATTATATTGCCACTAACAGTGACTGGGGGTTGTGACAACATAATTTCTTTGTGTGACGTGTTTGGTAAGGCGCTGTTTGATTCGACTTTTTGAGTATTACTTTCAACACAAACGTTTTCACAGAGAAATGGATTTGTGCTGGAGTTTCGATGGATTAGAGGTTTTTCGTGGTTTCTATTTTCATGGTTTTCAGCAGATCTAACGTGACAATTCGCAATGACATGCTCGATTTGCTCTTCACTTTGTATTGATGCTGATTGCCTCTTTGCTGTTGGTCTTGGTATAGCCGAAGCTGATAATACCGTTTGCATTGGGGTTGAGAAACGTGGCGTTGGTGGTGCCTGAATGCGTTGCGGTATTGGTGATCGCTTCAATGTTTGCCTTGAGGATGCAATATGGTCATTCGTTGGCCTCATGGACTCCACGAAATCTCCATTTAGTGGTGTTTCCATTGTTTGTAATTGTTCTGGCTTAAAACCTTGTTGCTCTTCACTAAATGAAAACTTGACTGTTTTAATACTGTTGCCGCCAATTGGGGGTGGTTGAGTCGGTGCAGGAGCTGGGCGTAGTGGCTGCGGTGGTATTTTGTGATCTGTCTGTGGCAAGTTCCACAAAGGTGATGTACGCTGCGCAGGGTGTTGGCCTGTCTGTTTGAAATCCTTATCAATTGTATCGAAACGTTTAAAGCTGCCACTTGTACTGAGTAAAAATTCGGATCCAGAATGAATCTGCAATGATGAAAGCTACGTAGAGAATAATTTTTTTCAAAATAACTCGCTATTCATACCAGTTCGGATTTAACCGAAGACAGTTAAACTTACCATGTAACCATTAGCATGAAAAAGTTTATTTTTTGATAGACCAATTTTTTCCTCCTTGTTTGATCGCATCCAGGTCAATGCTGACGGTCCTAAAAAGTGGCAGACGAGCGCAATAAGAAAAATCACAAGCAATAATAAAACTGCAAAGCTTGTGACTGTCATAGGTGTGCTGTCCATGGTATGCTTTGTGGACATTGCTTTGCGCCAGTAACAACTTAGTTCATTGTGCCTCTACATTGCCTGGAACAAGTACAAAAAAATGTAGATAGTTGAAAGGGCATGTGAAAAAGAAACGTTTCTTAAGAGAGTCATAAAAGGTAGCATGTGTTACAAAATTTTATAAGTCACAAATATTATTTTAAAAAAATGGCATCGCTATCGTCAAATTGAACTCATTAGTTGTATTTTTCATTCTAGTACTTGTGATTGAATTTGTTTATTCAGATCTTAACTTATATTGGTTAACATTTTACGTTTCTGTATTTTAATTTACCTTCTTCCCCTTCTAAAAAAACATGCTTGTGTTTCTTAGCTCTTAAGCAACATTTTATTCCAATAATTTTCTAAAAATTAAGAAACACGTATTATATTTTAACACGCATTATTATTATTAAATGTATCTTTTTAAATGTTTATGAAAAATGAGCTCCATCTGATTGCTGTTCTGTTGACATTTTCTTCATTAAATTTGTAATATGATCCCTGCCATTTCCACTTCAAAGGCTTGATGCCAATCATCGTTATTATGGGTGACAAATGCTGTCACCTTCACTGAAACACCATCACAAAAACACCCTCATACAAAATTAAGAAAGTGAAAAGTGTTTAGTACAGAATTGTTTCTTTAAATAAGAACATTCATACAAATATATACTATAATTATACAAATATATAATTATTTTGTTAACAAACAGTTTCAATTACATAAAGAGATGTGCTTCTGGGGATACGACATTGATAACGAACGTGATAGTCAGAAAATAAAAGAAGATTGGTCGGCCTCGATAAGCTCATTTATTTACATGATCTTGATGTTATCTCAAAATAATGTATTCGAAAATTCGTGTTAATATTTCAACAAACTTTTCTTCAATATCCGCTAAACATACACTCAAAAAAGTCTCGGTAATAATGTATTGAAAGTATTTAAGTTTGTTTTTGGTGTATTCACCATTATTCGGATTGTAGCTTTCTCGTTGCTTACACTGAGGGAAAACTGTGTTAAAATTAAATGAAATTGTGTTCATATCTAACGAATTTGTTTTTGAAAAATAGCATGAAACAAATTCATTAAAATTAAACACAACTGTTTTTAAAGATAAATTCAAAACAAAAGGTTTTTTTTTAAAACAATGTTTTTGTTATGAAAAACAAATTCGTAACAAAAATTTTAAAACTTAAAACAATTATGTATTTAAAAGTATATTTTTTTAGCTTCTCCGAGTTTTAAGTACCTCTGCCCGGGACCCTCCGAATATCAAATGTTAACTCCATTCGATGAAGTTTGCATTTGAAATATTTTAATATCTAATTAAAAATGCTCACACATAATAGGTCTGTTCCCGTACTTTTTGGACTAAAAATGGTAAAACTGTCAAAAGTCTGAGAATGAGAAAAAATCTTTCGAAAATAGAGAAAAACACAAAAATGTACGGGAACGCTTTTCGGACTAAAATTGTAAAAACTGTCAAATAAGATAGTTTGTCCAGCATTGCCTTGATGTGAAGCATCGGCATTGCAGACGAAATGCCTAAGATTTTTTTAATAATATTGAAATTAATTCTCAAGTTAAGAATTTATATTAGTTTTTACACATTTTCCCATGTTTCTGGGTTCCATTTTAATAGTTTCAAATAAGTTTTGATGTATCGCAATTTCTTTGCTAACTTGTAAACAGCTGATTTTAAGATGTTTGACACTTTTACCATTTTTACCCGAAGAAATTTCTCGGACTAAAACTTGCAACTTTTGACAAGGAGGGGAAATGTTAAACTCTCTCGATTGCACTCTCTTTTACCATTTTCTCGAGTACGGGAACGCTTCTCGGACTAAAACTGGTAAAAACTGGTAAATTGGACTAAAACTTTAGAGTACGGGAACAGACCTTATATGTACACGCAGAGAAAAAAAACGTTTATCGCCAGTTTGCTGCAAACGAACTTCGTTTGTCGTGCTTCAAATCAGTTTTTGTAAACGTTTGAACAGTTGGCATAATGATGGTTAGTTGCGGGGAACACATTATTTAGTTGAGAGAAATTAATTTTGTTTGTCACAAACGGCAGTGATTTTTAAATTGCAGCAACCGAAAAATTTGTTTTTTCCAACTGAAAACTTCGTTTGCAGGAAAAACATTAATTTGTTATAAACGAATATTTCTCAACTGACAAAAAAAGTTGCTTGATTTCGTTGATGAAAAGTGTTTAATATTTACCATCAACGAAAAGGTAGTATTTTAAGAGTGTGAGCAAACAGACACACAACTGTGAATCACATGCGCAGTCACACAACTGCTGAGCTTTCGTTAATGACAAATGTTTCATATTTGCCATAAACGAAAAAACAAGAATGTGTTACAGTTTAAGTAAGCGCAGCCACACAAATGGCATCTCGCTTGTACCTTTGCCCTTTGTCTTAACAAAAAGTTTAGTTGTTGTTGTTATAATAATAGTCAGATTGCCATTAACGTAAGTTGTTTTTCAATTGCGGCAACCGAAAAATTTTTTTTGTTCAACTGAAAACTTCATTTGTAGAAAAAACATCAATTTCTTATGACATACACATTTGTAATCTAAAAAAATTCATGCTACACATTATCTCACAATAGCTCAATGGAAGCATGCTAGACTGTCGCGCGGAAGACGTGGGTTCGAATCTTGGCTGTGTAAGTATAGCCCGTTTCAAAAGAGAAGAACATTTTTTAGTTTCATTTTTCGATGCGCAGTGAGAAATTATTTTTAAAGCTAGAAAATTTTTTAGAGCGTAATTTCCTGCTCTTTTTGTACTGTTCGCTGAACTTTATGCCTTTTTTGAGTGTTTTTTACTATTTTTTTTTATATATTTAAATGCGCAAACATTCAGAACAAATGATCGCACAAGTACGGTGTTGCACCGACGGCCTGCAGCAACCTGCATCTTAAGAGAGAAGTCAAATACAACTAACATAAAAAATAAATTATTTTCTTGAGGAAAAATTGAGAAGTGAAATTTCGGCTACTAAATTATTTTTTAACGCCCCCCTGTTTTTTCAATTTTGATTGGTTGATTTCAAAAAATAAAATTCAGTACTTCCGCAGCACAGTTGCGATGAACAACAAAATTCAGGAATATACATTCATTTTTTTTTATTTATTTTTCTGCTCAGAGAATATTCAATTTTTTTTTAATGTCGAACAATCAGAATGAAGAACGCTCTCAAAATTATTTTCTTGTTCTCAAACATGCGCGAAAATGTTCTTCTCTTTTGAAACGGGCTATATCAAAAATTTTAATTTAATTATTGAAATTCTAATTCTGTTTCATTAACTGCTTCGTCAAAAATAACCGTCAAAATAATAATAATAAAAAAAATAATAAAAAACATTAATTAAAAAAAAAATATTTGGTGTTCCTGTTGGGAATTGAATCCAGGTCACTCAAGTTCCTAGACTCGAACGCCAGCACGCTCGGCTAAACTTGAACTTCCAAAACAATGATTAAATTTCATTAAGTTCGATGTTTTTTCGTTTCAAGCAAGAATATTTTTAAGTTGATAACAACTGAATACTCGTTTGCAGCAAATACAGTTCGCAAACGAAGTATAGTTGGTGAATTTTTCAGTTACGGTAAACGAAAAATTTCTTTGCGTGTATGTCAAAGCTATCTGTAAACTTTGGCATGTCATATGTATGAAACATAAGCTTGGGGGCACTTTTAATTAGTTTTTATTTGATCATATGTTCGATATTTGTCAAACCAATTCAAAAAGTTCAAAAACTGTCATTGTATTCAAATTTTTGTTTGTTTTTTCAAAGAAATGCTTGTTTTGACGTGACACCTTCAAACATTTTATAATTTTAATGTTTTAAAATGCGATAAGTTGATTAAAAAATAAGATATCATTTTGAAAAAATTTAATATATATTTTTTATAAAAAAATTACGCCAAAAACATTTTTTTATTATTTTAGTCACATATATTGCTACTGGAATTTTTTTAAAAAATCATAAAAAAAATCATGCCAGGCGTGATAAAACAAAAACTACTCGACCGATCGTACTGAAATATTAATATTTTGTTTTACACTTGTACATGACAGAATAATAAGGTAGGCTCATATTTTCACGGCTGCTCAAATGTCTAATTTTACAATAACAAAGCTGTGAGTGCTATAAACGTCAAACAATAAAGCCAGCAACAACAACTAGAACAACTTAAATTCGAACAGCTGACTTTGACATCTAGCTCACTTCCTCTCCAATATGCGCCTACCTTATTATTCTATCATGCACTTGTAGATGCATAGAATAAACTACGGACAGAAAAATTGGTTTTATAGTTTTTGGTTTCGAAAAAACGCCGCCATTTTGTTATTTTTCAACCAAAATTGTTTCTTCTAGTTTATTCCATGGCGGTTTTGATGCTGATAAAAACTCCATTTTTTGTTTTAATCATCACGCCCGCCATGATTTTTTGATGTTTTTTTAAAAAATTCTAGTAGCCATATATGTATGTAAATAAAAAACTCAAATAAATTTATTTTTGTGTAATTTTTTTACAAAAAAATATTTATTTTATTTTTCAAAATGATTTTATAACATAAAGGCATTTTAAAACATAAAAAGAAACTTTTTTAGATGGTGTCACGTCTCCTTAATTTTAAAGTATGTTTTTTTTTCTCAGTGTATTCTAACATTTGGTCAAAATTTAAATAAATTTTTAGTTTTATCTAATTAAAGTTCGTGTGCTATCAAATAAACCAATAAAAATTTAATTGAAGTTAACAAGTAGTGGCTGTAGTAAATTAATTCTACTTTTATTCGAAATGGTATGATTGCAAAACAAGTGCATGGAGTGTAACTATTGTAGGATATTCTTTGTATGTGCAAAAGCTGTTGAATGATTTCAATTTGTGTTTCATTTAAAGATGTTCCCTACAAACTGATGTCTCTATTACTCAGTGTCAAAGTCAATTATCTAAAGATATATTTATTGCATAATTTTGGGGACTGCATTTTTCCCAGATGATGATCTGTATAACTTATATAATCTAATTTAAAATCAACTAATATTCAAGTAGTTGATAACATATTCAGTCGAATCTCAATTGCATTATTTATCGGAGATCGCCTCACAAAACATATGAATTTATTTAATGTCCGTATCCTTATTAGGAATCCTTCCAATTTCACTACACTGAGAATATTTTCATCCTCTGAAGATGTTCTGCTTTTGAAGTCGTTTGACGTAAATCATCACGTCAGGAATAAAACCTTTTGCGTTGCACATTGTTGTAAGCAATTAACTTCATATCACCATACTTTTTTGACAAATTTTTTTAATGTTTTTCCATTATCTCGTGCCATGTACGTTAAGCCGGATCGATTTTGTATGGAGAAAAAAAAAGTCATCCGGACACCGACTCAAAAGTTAGAGGGACTCTTAAAAACTATTTCTGCATAATTTTTTTTTGAATTGAAGAAATCCCCATGGAGCGGTTTTGGTTCTCCTAAAAGCTTTTTTTTTTGGCCAAAAAGTCAAGTTTTTTGCCTATAACTTTTTTTTTTTTTCAGAATGCATACCCAAGATAAGCAAAAAAGTAAAGATTGTGATAGTACTCAAATATTGGATAAAAAAAATTTTGAAATTTGTTGTCCTTTTTGAAAACCGTAAATGAAAACAAAAACAACCCAGAATTTTTGAATTTCAAATCGAGATAAGTTGACGGTTGATGAGTTGAGAAAAGTTAACGGGCAAATCTTATATATTAATACGTTAACATTAAAGTTTGTCGTACGCTTTTTTGGTATTAATTAAAACTCAAAATAATTGAAACTTATATCATTTGAAAGGTTTTGTTGTCCAGATGTGCAGAATGTATATATAAATGATATATCTGATAGAGGGGGTTCCCAACCTTCTAAGAGAGAAATTAAATTTTTGAGAAAAAATCTGCTCTTTGATTGATATGAAATTTGGTTGGAAAAGAGTTCTTAAGTCGCTCGAATTTGAATTTTTTTTAAAAGTAACAATTTCTTAAAAAAATTTTAGTTTTATGCATTCATCAATTGTTAAATTTGTAAAAAAATGTTTTTTGAACTCAAAAATTTGACTTTCCATGTGAACATCTTGGTCGGATTTTAACGGTTTTTAAATTTTTTTCATTTTTTCTAAAAGTTTGATAAATTTTCTTTTAAATGAGCTAAAAATTACAGCAAAATTCTAACAAAAGTATTTTTAATGAATTTTCTTAATATTGTCGTTAGTTATTTAGCGTGTGTTTCAGCCAAATGCCAAGAGAGAGAAAAAAACTGTCTCAAATTGAATGTTCTAAATTGGGAAGCCAATATCTCCGCCATCTGTAAATAGATTTTATTTATTTCTTTTTTGTATTTAAGTCTTATCAGTTAACTTAAAAAAACTTTTGAAAATAATACCGTTTTTTGTTTGTTTATATTTAAATTATTCATTTTAAAAAAAGACCATAAAATTTGATTTATTCTAAAAATATGGGGTAAAAATGATTTTTGTTGTAAAAAAAACCAAAAACTCAAAATTGCATTTTTGATTTTCTTTCAAAGTCTATACTGAATTTACGGTGAATTTATTTTGTCTTGACACTAAATTAATAAACTGTCCGTGCCATCAAAAAATCAAGGCTACCCCCTATGATTTTTTTAAAAAATTAAATTTTTTTAAAATGTTCTTTTTCTGTTTTTGAAAGAAATAATTAAATAAATAAATAATTTTTCTGAAGAAAATAGCTTAATATCTCCACTCAATGAAAAGTTATAGCCCGAACTTATTTTGATCATCTCGCATATATTTATAAATAGGCAATCAATAAATTGGTCGAATTTCGACCCCAGGCGATACTAGTATATATAAAACTTCCAGATTTTTTGCTTTTTGAACTTTGGTGATTTGTTTAAGAATTGCTTCTTTTAAATTGGAAGATTTGTTAACAAATTGCTTATTTGAAATAGGAACATTCGTTAATGAATTAATTTTCTAAGATTTGGCGACTTTTATCGAATTGCTTTTCACGAATTGCTTTTATCGGTTTGAACGATTCGTTAACGAAGGAGGAATTTCTCCCGTTCACGATATTATACATGAATTGTATATGATAATTGCTATCGAATAAAATGAACGAGAAAGCAATTCATAAACGATATCATAAGTGAATCATATTGTTTTTTGGGCTGATGCTCAAAAACTATGAAATATTGTAAAGAGTGTATATTTTCTTGTCTTACTTCTCATTTATATGGAAACGATGCACTGTATTCACGAAGGTCAATCTTTTAATTTTTTCATACCTATTTATTTACAATTTGAAGCAAGTCACAAAAATTTCTTTAGTTTTTTGTATTTTTTCTACAGTTAAGTTAAATAAATTTCCAAAATATGTAGAACAGTAGTAGTTGTGTAGTTTTAACATAAATCTAAAATACGAAGCCGAAGCAGATTCAAGAATTTCGGCTAGAATGCTGCAATATAAAATGATTATTAATGTTTTACTCACATGTCATCTCGGTAAGGAAGTCATTTGGTCACTGCTTAAACAAATCCATTTTAAAGAACGTAGCACCCATTTTTGACGTCAATACTTTAGGAGCACACATTTACTAACCAATATTTCTTGTGAGCTGGTTGATTGGGAAGATTATTATTTATACTAGATATTAGTGCAGAGTCTGTCACTGTTAAACGCAACAGCAGGCCTGCGAATTGTGTATATTTTTTATATTAACCCACTCAGAGGTCATTTAACTTCTATTGTCAACTAGCACAGAAACGCTCACATGTTTACCTCATGAGCTGTGGGTGGTTTTCACACATTGGGTCACACACTGATGTTGGCACACATTTAAAACTTGTCAAAGAAATAAATGGCAAAAACGAAACAAAAAAAAGTATGTTTCTATCGGAAAATTCTAACAAAATCCAACCAGCTTACATTCCCATCACAATAAAATAAATCCCATCGAAATTGAAAGTTATTTCAATTATATTGAATATTTTATATTGAATTTTGTTAACTTTAAGTTTCTGGTAGCAACACAATCACACTTCTTGTATTTATTTTTGCCAATTGTTAGAATGCATCAATGCTTCTTACTTCCTCTAAACCAACTAAAAGTTATCATCACGTAGCATTCGGAGAGAAAAATGTACACATGATTTAATATAAGTATATTCAAGCCTGTGTAAGCTTATTGGGGAGGACATGAAGTAGTGTACAAGAGAGAGAGACAATAATATAAGAGAAAGTCAAGCAAAAGGCGAATGTCCTCAATAATGTCACATTTGACACAGTTTAGATGGCTTCCAGTGAATTTTGTTTCTTGTTCAACCCAAAGTAAATTAAATTGTTTTTATTGAAATATATCAATAAATTTTTAAATTTTTTTCAAATAAATAATAAAAACAAAACACAGATGAGTTCTTTCACTGGATATTAAAGCTCATCAGTTTTTTAACTTTTTTTTTTGTTTAGTATTTATATAAATTCTTGAGTCCATAATTTTTTTAAAATTTTTATTACTATTTAGCTACCACAAACGATTTTTACTCTAAAGAATAGGTCAATTCTGCACGTTTGGTTGTTATCAACTGACTGAAGATGAAGAGCTGCTAAGTTTAAACATGGAGAGCTTCGTTTGGTTAACTAGCAGAGTTGCCAACTTACATTTAATATTAACAATTTGATATCCTTCGAAGAGAAGTTACAAATTAAATGCCAGATTTTTTGAGAGGATATCCGATGGTCCGTCTTAAATTAAAAAGCATTTATTATTTATTATAAGTTTTGCTTTAAGTCTGAATAGAATTAAAATATTTGTTACTGAATGTAAAAATTATTTTGTTTTTAATCTTAAATTACAAATTAACACATTAGCAAAAACTTTCATCACCACGAATGGCTATACAATTTTCTTCAGTAAAATTTTCTGTGGAATCCGAATATCCGAAATGTTTTATTTTTCAATTGGACCTAATTTTCCATGTTAATGGCAAAATTAAAAAATTTCACTGATGAGAGCACATACATCACATAATTGATTATATGAACTTTAATGTGTAGCCAATGAATTGCAAATGTTTAGAGGAGATTTAGACAAAAGTTCAAGTCATAATAATTTCAATAGTATCAGTGATATTGCTGTTATGATTGAAAAAAGCTTAATAAATATCACATTTTTCAATTTTTTTAAAGCAAATTGTGAAAACCTGTTTGAATTGTGAATCTCAAAATTAATTCTTTTTTTAATTTTTTATTTATTTCATTAAAGTCTTTGGACTACAAATCATTACTGAGTACTTAAAATTAAAAATACATGGAACATTAAGAATATTGCTTGTATTTTCCTACGGTAAAAACATTTTAAAAAAACATATTAGGGGTATTCACGATTCAGTGCAGTTGCCAGTGTAGTTGAGGACTTGAGGACTTGTGCACTTAACAAAAACAAAATAAACGTACGTCAAAAATCTACACAGCTACATTTCTACTATTGCCTTAAACTTGAGGACTTGAGGACTTGAGCAGTTGTGTAGTTGTGTACATTGAAAAATATGACAGGTTTGAAATAGTGATGCAACATTTAAGAGTTTAAGTTTCAATTACTTGATAAATAATAATCTCATTCAAATTATAATAATATTCTCAATAAAAATTATAATAATAATTTCAATTAAAATTTTGGTGTGCTCACGAAAACCTAACTGCACAACTGCACAAGTCCTCAACTACACTGGAAAGTGCACTGAATCGTGAATACCCCTATTGTATCCTT
Source organism: Tetanocera ferruginea (assembly GCA_958299015.1). Lineage (NCBI taxonomy): Eukaryota > Metazoa > Arthropoda > Insecta > Diptera > Sciomyzidae > Tetanocera > Tetanocera ferruginea. The sequence continues at coordinate 3,054,685 of OY282643.1, read as the reverse complement.
AAATTTCAATTGATTTTATTGAATGTTTTGTTTTAATCTGTAGCAAGTTAAAACAATTGTAGGTTTTTATTTTTTTTATCACGATTTTAATATATCGTGTAAAGCACAGTTATAAAGTATCCATAATTGAAATATTTTCTATTGAAAAGTGCATATTAGAATTTAAAATAAAATTATTTTCTATTGAAAAATAAAATTTTGAAAAAGTGATGCAAAAGTGAAACGTGAGTGAAGATTTTTATTGATAAGTTGGATTATCTTGGAAAATAATTGGCTGTCACAATTTAAGTCTCGGATTTACTTTCTATAAAAGAATTTTGTATTTAAAAAGTGAATTTTTTATTTTTTTATATCAAGCAGAGGCAATTATTTTTCATTAAAAAGGCATTTGAAGGAGTGAAACGGGAATGACATTTAGTTTTTTTTTTGTTTTGTTTATTTTTGTATTTAAAATGAAAAAAGATAACGAAAACATCAAGAAATAGTGAAAGCCGACCCTAAAAGAACGTATCAAAAAAATATAAAGAAAAATTATAGTTAAATACGGATTCCTATAAGAAAACAAACTTTGCAAAGATAAAAAATATTTAATTAAATCATTATTTTAAGCCGTTGCCATCGACGGAATCGCTAAAAGGTCAGACATATAGTCAAATTTGGCATGGTCTTTGATTTTTAATGAGCGTAAGGATCAACGAATTCATCTTAGTGATAAATATACAGATTCGGATGTAGAACCGAAAAAAATGTTGTTAAAATGTTATATTTTGTATTGTTCTTATGTTATGAATTATTTGTTTACTATTTTATGCTTTACGCAATCATCTTGCAATACATTTTTTTTTCTTTTTTGTACAAAAATGTCCTTAATGTTGAAACTAATTTTTACAAAATATGCTTAATAAAGCTTACCACATTAAGCAGAATGCAAAAACAACACAATTAAAATTGTCTTGAAACGTGAGTGACACCGACGTGTAACGTGAGGGACAAAATATATGTAAAATTTTAAAATTCTTAGAAAAAACTAAATTTTTTCCTGCAGTTAAAATTTCTAGTCAATTTCGTTACGGAATTTATTATTTCTATTAACTCAAAAAATTCGCAGATTTAAAGAAATTTGTAGGAAGAACTCGAAAAATGCAAATCGTCCGGAAACGTGAGTGACCCACTATTTAAAGATAATTGGTTTCGAAATGAACACATATATATATAAAACTTTTTGCATGAACTTATTATAATGAGCGCTCAGACTTATTATATCTTTGTATATAATTTTATGTTAAAAGCTTTTGTGTTTAAAACCCCATTTCCTACCAACTTTTGTTGTAAATTGCATGCAATTTTAAATATTGCGAGCAATACAAGGCATACACGCTTAAAATTCCATGGAAAAATTGACTGTGGAAACGCGCCTTAATGCAGAAAAATTTATGTTTTCTGTTATGACTCAAACGTGAGTGACTCTGGATGTGCCAATATGTAATAATTTACGAATTAATATCATTTTAATAACATCAATGCAAAATCATCTTTGTTCTTATGAAACAATTTTATTATATTCAAACTGGGTTGAAAAAAAATTTTTAAAATCACCTCCTATTTTAAAGTTGTCCACGAGCGACTTTCATAAACAAAAAAAAAATATATTTTGGACCACTAGAAAAACAACGAAAATGGTCTTATTTACAAAATTTAAGCATAACATGACCGATCTAAAAAAATGAGATGTCGTTGATAAAAGCTTAACGAGTACTACCTATTTTCATCAAAACATTTGGGCTTCTGAAGTCAGAAAAAGAATAGTTTTCCCTGTAAAGGCTCAACCAAGTTATGCGTAAGCATACAAAAGCTAGAGAGCAAAAGAACGTACTTGCTCAGCAATATATTGCGTCGCCCAAGTTGTGCGTAAGCAATTTTACGTTCAGTTTCTCAATTTTCGTTTACTTTTCAAAACTTGAGTGTGAGCGCGCGACACCGTATATTGCTAAGCAGAAAAGGGTTGCAAGCTGTTTAATAAATTATTTAAATTTTGATTTTAAACACTAATGTATCGAAATTTTATTAAAAATCAGTAAAAAATTTATGTTTTAGACGGGATTAATTTATTAAGCGAGGTTTGTATTGAAATTGACCGCTATTTTCATTTATAAAGCATGGATGAATTTACAAACTTCAATAAAATATTTTTTGTAATTTTAGTTGGCAATCTTTTTCTACAAAAACAAATTATGTTTTATTTATCATTTCATTCGAATCGATTAATATTGAAATTTTTTTCATGCTTACTTCGTTTTCAATTAAGTATGGAAAAGTGTGTTTTTGAACTTTTGTATACTTTTCGTTGACTTCTCTCTGAAACTTTTGTATGCTTACGCATAAAGGCCCAACCAAAATAGACGAAACGAGACGATTGCAATCTGACGAGCGTTTGCATTCGTTATGGCTGTTTTGGCATTTAACCCAAAATAAAACGTTGTAGAACACGTCGACTTGATCAACTGAAAACCGAAAAAAATACATGTAAATTACTTTTTCATCCCTAACAAAGACAATAAAATAATAATTATATGTTAACTTGCACTAATTGATAAAAATGCAACAAAACTTGATGTAAACATACTCTACACAGTTGTTGCTGACGAGTTGAGGCGGTAAAAGTTCGGTTCTTACGGAACAAAGCGTCTAGTCAAACGTTTCGTTCAGTTCGATCAAATACACGGAGAGAATTGTGTGCAGAAATTATGCGCTATGGGCACAACTTATGCAAAAATTGTACACGAAAAATGACCAAGAACAGTTGTTCATAATCTATGCACACTTGTTCATCACTTAAGTTCAGCACTATGAGCATGTTTTATGAACAACTGGGCATAGATTATGAACAACATTTTCATAGATTAAACAACTGGGAAAAGACTATGAACAACTAGGCATATTTTATGAACAACTGGACATAGTTTATGAACAACTATGCATAGGTTATAAGCAACTATGCATTGGTTATGAACAACTGGGCATAGGTTATGAACCACTGTGCATAGGTTATGAACAACTGGGCATAGATTATGAACAACATTTCCATAGATTCTGAACAACTGGGAAAAGACTATGAACAACTAGGCATATTTTATGAACAAATGGACATAGTTTATGAACAACTATGCATAGGTTATGAACAACTATGCATTGGTTATGAACAACTGGGCATGGGTTATGAACAACATTATCATAGATTGTGAACGAATAGGAAAAAATATTTACACCTCCTGCTAATATTAAAGAAACAAAATTTCATTTTATTTTCAAATGTCTTTATTTCAAAGTACAATTGCTTAATAACTAATATTATATATATACATATCAAAATTCAATAAATTATATACTTCAGTATTAACATGCTTATTTTATATAATTTATAAAGTCATTGATTTTTTTACATTTCTATATAAAAAACATTTAGAACAAAGTTCCAGAAAATTGTGTTTTCAAACGGGTAATCTAGGTTGAAGACGAAAAAGCACTTGAAACTAGAAATCAAAAGCATTAAAAGCGTCAGCAAAAAGATAAATGAGACTTTCCACGACTAGAACATACTGATATGAATTGATATCATTTCGATCCTTAAGAATCGACCAAACGGACTCGCACACATGCATATTGTCTAGCAACATCCACATGGTCTCACATTTTTGTATTATGTGCCAATGCAGATTTCTACAACTTCTATGTATGTACACTATTTCGTCATTCAAAAAACCATCGTTAAATGTCATAACTGCAGTGATAAATATATGAGAATAACTCAATACTTACCTCTGGTTTTCTTAATGTACACAATTATATATTTCTAAATAATATTAAATGATATATAACATACTACTGTCGCTTCTAAGCACAACCAGCACTCTTGACACATAGAACATAAGTCCATTCATTATCCATATGTGTACGCATTGTTCATAATCTATGCAAAAATGGGTACAACTTATGAACAAGATACACACATATCAAAATGTTGGGCAAAATCTATGCACAAGAAGGCATAACTCATGAACAATAAGTGTTAATAGTCGTTCATACACAATGTTCATATATTATGATCAATTGAGTTTTATTTCCAAATAATTAGGCTATGAACAATGTTCACAAACTGTGCACATTTTTTGTGTATAACTTATGCACAATTTTAATAGATTGTGCAGAATTTATGATAATTAGGCATAATTTATGCGCAAAGCTGCATAATTTATGCGCAAAGCTGCATATTCAAAAATGTACCTAAACATTTTATAGTTATGAACAGCTTGTGCATTAATAATGCACAACAGTTTTCCGTGTACGTTAGACCATTTTGGTTAATAACATTGTTTCACGTATAGCCCTAACCAAAATAGACGAAACGAGACGATAGCAACTCGACGAGCATGTACACTCGTTACGTCTGTTTTGACATTTAACCCAAAATGAAACGTTCTTGAACTCGTCTAGGCTGGTCAGCTGCCAACTGTTTCAAATGCATATAAATGCCTTGTTCATCCCTAAGAATGGCTATTAATTCATTAAAATATTGTTTCTTGCACTAATTGATAAAAATGCAACAAAACTTGATGTAAAAATTCTCTGCACTGTTGTTGCTGACGAGTTGAGACGCTAAAAGTTCGGTTCTTACGGAACAAAACGTCTCGCCAACCCGTTTCGTTCAGTTTCGATGTGTTTACGTTTGCTTATTTTGAGCAACAACATTGAATTCCATTCAAGCGAACATTTTTGTCTTCGCTCGTTACGGAGCAAATCGTCTATTTTGGTTAGGGCTTATGCTTGAATTTACTCGTTACGTCTCGTCTCGTCTATTTTGGTTGGCCCTTAACTTGTTTAAGCCTTTAGCTTGAATTTTAAATTTTTTAAAAATGATTTTAAAATTAAAAAAATCTTGTTAGAGGCTTTTCTCAATGCTGAGGCCAACATTTTCTCAATATTTCTATTAAAATAAAAATGTAAATTGTTGTTGAAAAAAAGCAAAAATAATCAAAGGAAAAACAACTTTAAAAAAATGCTTGATTTGACATTTGAAACAATAACAATAACACTTTTTAGATGAAATAAGCAAATTTTTTCTGTTACATTTGACAGTTTCTTCACAGAGAGCAAGTAAAAGTTTTTTACCGAGAGAATACCACATTTTATCTATCTATAAGGCTTGAAAACTTCATTTAGTACTGTTGAAAGAGAAAAGGCAAAAGTATGTTCCTTGCTAAATTATGTTCTTATAAGAAAAGGTATTGTGTAAAAGAGAGCAAACAATACTACTAATACAATAGTCTCCTGAGAATTGTGGTGATTTTCATCATTTATTTTCTGTCAAAAGCTATGCTAATGTCATTGACAAAAGTCATTATTTGTTGTTAATAATTTCGTCTGTGTTGGTGCTAGTTTGCTTAGATTTTGAATGAAGTATTTGTTTTGTTTTTTATTGCAGTTTCTATGAGCCATCTGCTGCCATATGTTCTCATTAACGTTTTAATTTTTTTTATATGCTGAGATGCAGTTAAGGTTGATAATCTACGAGTACACCACAAAGGCTACTTTTGACAGTTGAACAGAACCCACATTAAATTGAAACTCTATTCAAAGTTTTTGTTTATTTTAAATGTTAATTCTTTCACTCACTTTCTCTTATTTCCTCAAAATAATCTTGCTCTATGTTTTGAGTATATTTCGCATTTTCCTTAAATCAATCAATACCAGCTGTATCCGCTTCCGGAGCTTGTATTGAGTTTACTAATTCACACGCTTGCAACGCCACCTATGAACGCTCTAAAATATTAGCCGAAAAGTACAGTACTAAAAAAGTTGTGTGTGCTGTGCATAACATAAAATAATATAAAGCTTCAATGTAAACAAAACACATTTGAGCTTTCGAAAGTTTTAAACAGAACTTAACTACAGTATTTTGTAGATTTAATGTTACGCATACGAAGTGGTGTACCTTGTTAGCTAGTTTAACAAAATTTCTAATAACTTATGAAGTCAAATAACACCAGTGACATAATTACACTAAAGGGAAGAGAAAGAGAAGTAAATAAATACATAAAAGTCAATTGAGAAGAGTTTTAAAATTTCAGAAAAAAAATTGGTTATATTTTGTACATCACTTTCATCAAAACTCTCATCGGAAATATGTTCTTTGTATTAACCCTTTCGACCCCAACGTAGCTCACATGCAACTTTGAATTTTTAAAACAATTTAATTTGTAACAAGCGGAAGTAACTCATTAAAGAAGTCATCGAATTGGATAATTGCAGTTGTTAGTAAGAGAAAAAAGTAAGAGTTGCTATCATAAATTCATAAATTAAAAAACAAGTACACAGTTATAGCAAAAAAATTTTAAATACAAATACAAAAATAAAATGTTTAAAGAAAATTGCATTGTAACAGACTTACATACATACATACATAAGTGCAACATTTAATATACATTGAAACGATAAGTCCAGAAGTCTTAAATCTTCAAGAATCCTTAAAATAGAAATTATAACCACAGGAGTTACGGAAAACAACTTTTTAGACAGCTGGTTCAGAAGCGACGTCGAAAGGGTAAAAAAGTTTGTGTTTCTACATTCCATATTGTGGCAAAAGTAAAAATATGACCAACACAAGTATTTTTATTAAATAATGCATTTGATGGGAAGCTAAAATTTGTTAGAATAATGAAATAGAATTGAAGTGTGTAAGAAACAATTTCTTTATTATCCTATGTTTTTAATTGCACAGTTTATAATATATATAATATTTTTTATATTTTAACTAAATATATGTTATCATTATAATTTCCCAAAAATTCAATTCCCAAATCAAAGTTTTTCACTTACATGTAAATATGCTTGTTCTAGTGTTTTTAAAACTTCATAGATCTTACAATAGCTCATTTCTTCTGTTATATCTGTATTTATTTCAAAGCTTGTTGAAATATGAAAACATAACTTCAATTTTGCATTGAACTACTTCACATTTCATATGAAAATATTTTATCTTGGCTTAAGTAAAACTTCAAAATATTCCATATATCATATTATATTATGTAGTGCTCAAATATCGTTTACAAATCTGCCATAAATCCATTTCAATGTTGCATCCTTAACACAATTCAATTATACAAGTGTAAGTAATTAATTTTGTCAACATATTTTATTTATTTTTCTGCAATAAATATATTCCAACACAATAAAGATGGGTGTGTAGTTAAATAAGTGAATTGACCTAAATAAAAATTAATTTTTATTTACAAAGATTTAGCTGCTTACAATCCAAAACTACTTACCGTGGTACAATTAACAAAGTGGAAGTGACGTTTCTGTTGGCGACCACCAATTGTCAAAATAAGTATACAAGAATTGATGCTATTTTAGTTTCATGCGTTTGACTAGAAAACAAAAAAACAAAGTGTCTCTTCTACCATATTTATTGTATTGATAGCACGTCTCCAAAGTATCGATGTCTTGGTGATTCCATGTTTTTGGCTCTCTTTGATTAAATACTGTTAATCCTCTTTGATTGATTTGAAATTAATTTCTATTAATTGTTAACATCCATTAAATAAATAGCGGTATTGTGACCGTTTTAATCACCAGGAATAGAGATTTGAAAAGAAAGTTTTTTATTTTTTGTTAAATCGCTTATAAATTAAAGGGAACATTCCACGAAGACGAGTGTAACATTTGCACGCTTTTAAACATCAATATGCTAGCATACATAAAAGTATTAAAAGATTTTACAGTCATTTGGGAAAAAAAATTTTTAAACACATGATCAATGTTTGTGTAATTTTTATTAAAGTATTTGTGACAGGTGCTACCCAATAAACATTTTTAAGAGCGCTCATATTTAAGACTCTTAAAAGAGGGTATTTTCTGACGATATTAAGAGCGCTCATAATTTTGGGTCCGAAAAGACTCTTATTTATGAAGCATTTATGAGCGCAAATAATAATTATTCTGAAAAGACTCTTATTTATGAACGTTTTATGAGCGCACATTATTATGAGTCCGAAAAGACTCTTATTTATGAACGTTTTATGAGCTCACATTATTATGACTCCGAAAAGACTCTTATTTATGAACGCTTTATGAGCGCACATAATAATGAGTCTGAAAGACTCTTATTTATGAACGTTTTATGAGCGCACATTATTATGACTCCGAAAAGACTCTTATTTATGAACGTTTTATGAGCGCACATAATAATGAGTCCGAAAAGACTCTTATTTATGAACGTTTTATGAGCTCACATTATTATGACTCCGAAAAGACTCTTATTTATGAACGTTTTATGAGCGCACATAATAATGAGTCTGAAAGACTCTTATTTATGAACGTTTTATGAGCGCACATTATTATGACTCCGAAAAGACTCTTATTTATGAACGTTTTATGAGCGCACATAATAATGACTCAGAAAAAGCTCATATTTATGATGGTTTTCTGAGCGCTCATATTATCACTAAGCCACCCCAATATAATTCAGAGTAACTTTTTCGATAAACAGCTTTGCTAAATACAATTTTTCAGAAGCATTTGTTATTTCAATACACAGCGTAAAGTCAACACTTTGGACATTCTTCAAAATTATGCAAGAGATCGGAACTTCCGATGAAAGAAAATTTATATGTTATGGTTTAAGAATTTTAAATAAACATAAATAATTATAACACGAAAAAGGGTATATTCTTTTTGTTTTTTAAGAGTCATGAAAAACTCTCAAATATGACTCTTATAAGACTCCGAAAACAATCATAATGCTGACTCTTAAAACACACATATTTTGGACTCTTATAAGAGTCATATTTCGGACTCAGATCTGTGTGCCCTTCCAGGAAGGGAAATTCGCTCTTATAGGAGTCTTTTATGAGCTCATTATGAGCGCTCAGACCCATAAATATGAGTCTTAAAAGACTCATAATGTTTGCTGGTTAAAAGTACTCATTGAAAACCCTGATTTCACTTTGAATGTTTGTGAAATTCAGTCAACCTATATATAATTAATAAAAACAAAAAAAAAATAACTTTCAATTAAATTGTTTTTGACGATGAACTAACTCTGCATTAAAACGAGTAAGGTATATCTTCGACTTAGCCGAAGCTAAAATACACCCACGGGCGATTCGCAATGGTACAATATCTTAAATTGCAGATCTTTTCAAATGAGATTTTTAAAAATTTACTATTTTGATGACGTCTAATTCATCTAAATCTAATCTAAGTCTAATTCATATCAAATTATTTTCCTGCAAAGTAAAGACAAGCCTTTTTATATAGTTTTTAACTAGGGGCTGTATGGAATGTGGGCGTGTTCTTGAGTGGTTGATGCCAATTTTTCTAACACGACTCAATTTTGATATAATATACACAAGTACCCAATTTCAGGTCTATAGCTTAAATATTAGCCTATTTATAGAGTTTTCAATATTATGGGTTGCATGGAAGGTGGGCGTGTTCATCAATGGATGACGTCCATTTTCCTAACACATCTTAATTTTATTATAAAAAGAATAAATATCTAGTTTTACTTCTGTAGCTTCGACAGAAGCCTATTTATATAGTTTTAAATTTTGGGGTTGTATGAGAGGTGGGCGTGTTCGTGGGTGGATCACGCCCATTTTTCTCTCATGTCTTAATTTTTATATTAAAATAATATATATTTAATTTTACTTTTATAGCTTCGACAAAAGCCTCTATATATAAGTTTCAATATTGGGGTTGCATGGGAGGTGGGCGTGTTAGTGAGTGGATGGAGCCCATTTTTCTAACACACCTGAGTTTTGTCATAGACTATACAAATACCGAATTTAAGTTTTATAGCGTAAATATTCTCGCTTCTTTATGGAGTTTTCATCATTGGGGTTGTATGGGAGGTAGGTGTGGTTTTCATCCGATGTAGCCCATTCTCGAACTTGATCTTAGTTTTAAAAAAAAAAGCTTAAATATCGAATTTCAGCACGATAGCTTCAAAATAACGGCTGTAATCGTGTCCACAGACAGACAGACAGACAGACGGACAGACAGACGGACATGGCTAAATCAACTCAGGTGGTGATGCTGAGCAAGAATATATATACTTTTCTATACCTACCACGCCTCCTTATGGGCGTTACACACGTCGTGACAAAATTAATATATCCCTTATGCAGTACGCGTGGGGGTATAAAAATATAAATCATGATAGAATAATTTTACCAGGTAGTGTTGACAAATGTTGATTCTCTCAGCTACAAGTAAACGAACCCTTGTCCAAAACAGCTGTTCGTTTTTATATTCGTTGGCCACATTCAGCTGTGTCAACTGTTGTGACAGCAACACGTCGGGGAGCGCTATTATCGGTATTAAAGTTTCAGAAAAATTGTAAAGTTTATGAAATAAAAAGCTTTTGATCAAATACGAATGGAAATTTTACCGACAAATTAAAAATTTCATATTTTTAAATGCATTTTAAATGCGCAACTTCATATTTATGTGCATCAAGTTTTGACTTAGCAGTTGGCAACTATTGGGTACGCTGAATGTGACCAGTGAAAATTAATTGTATGCTATGACGGATTGTGAACGCTCTCTTTCTTGTTATATTTTTTGACAAACGTCCGTTTCCAACAGAAACGTCAATACTACCTTGGAGTAATTATATCATGATATAAATACGTTTCAGAAAGTTTTTGATTAAATATTTTAATGTGTGACGGGTATTACACAGATTGTTGCGAGAAAAAATGTCCTATAATCGACTACTTTGAGATAACGAATCGTGCTTTTAATGTTAATTCAACAACTACACTATATTACATTAACAAAAACCTATAATATTGAGATTTTGCTGTGGTCGAAAATACAGTAGAATCTTTTAGAAAATAATTAAAGTTTTTCATATGCTGATAAGAATTTATTTTATTATATTGACGTCTGCGCTGGCTTCGTCTACGTAGATAGGTGTATGGTAAGGCGGGTCACCAAAAATCAATATAAAAAAACACCCCTTGGAATGAAAGCTTATGTCGAAAGAGATTCCCAATTTTTTCACCCAATTGTCTTCAAAGGTAATTTTTTCCTACTGTTATTTTGCGTGCCAAAAACATGCAAAAAGTAAACATGTCAGTTTCAAATAAAATTGTGTTATTCAAGTTTTCGAAAATGCAGAGAACAAGACTTTTTTACATTTCTAAAGTCCAAGTTTGTCATTAACTAAATACCTAGGGGATATAGGTATTAAGGGAAGATATAGGTCAGTAGCTTCTGGATGAGATCGATGTTGTCTACACGATGATGTCAAAAGACTTTTGAAGATACTCTGTCTGAACACTACTTAACAAAATGTACAGATACCACCAGAAAGCGTTGCATTGTATGCTCGAAAAATGGCCTTGATAACAAAGCAAATCATTATTGTGTCGCCTGTATAAGGCTTTTTGTTAAACAAATGATAGATATTGTTTTGAAATATTTAATTTTTAAATATTCACGCTCTTTGAATACGTTTTTATTGTTCAAACTTTTGCAAAAACGAATATTACGAAAAAGACGATTGGGTTATTTTCATCCCATTAGGAAAATTCATTTTTTACTTTCTTGCAGTAGCTAATTATGCCATAATGGTTTTGGCAAAATTGGAATGAGAAAATATAATATATATATATATAATATATAATATTGTTTGTGGTACCTATATCTGTAGTCTCTGAGAAATTGGGATTGACTTTGACTAAAAAATGTTAATGGGTTATTTTCCACCCATTCGTCATCAAAGGGTTAACTTTATTTAATGGAATTTAACGAAGCCTAATTATTTAGAAACCTAGTTTAAAGTAGTGTTGAATTTCTTGAGCTTTTTAAGCCGTTATTCCGTGTTATTAAAATCAATATAAGTTAAAATTTATAAGTTTAAAAAGTTAAATAATAATTTATTTAATTTACAATTAAAAATAGTTGCAGAATATTAATTGTATTAATGTTTTACATTAAAAAAAATTCTTTAATGAATATAAAATAAACAAACCATTCCATACTTATTTAAATAACATGAAATATTTTATTAACATTTTTATAACATAGTATTTTTTTAATAAATTAGGCTCCCCTTTTACTCTGAAATGTCCGTAGTGAAGACTTGTGATCCAGGTGATTACGAGTTCTTCGAGAAAATCGCTTAAAAGATATTATTATTATTAGTTCAAGTAGTTATTTATTATTTTAAAGTTTGCTTAAAATGGTTTTGTTTTTGCATTTTTCATTTAAATATTTTAAAATTGCATATAATTTTTTTTTATTTTAAACCGTGACGTAGTTCAAGTGCAACAAATTTTTAAATTTATCTGAGAACTTGATCAATTTTGAGGAATTTCTTGTGCATTAAAAATAAATTAAACTGTTCAATGTATTATTAATGTTTAAGCAAGTGTTTATTTTTAATGTGAAGTGCCTTTTTACCAATAGTTTTATTGATTATAAATTCAAATTTTATTTTGATACTCATCATTATTTTTTACTCAGTATTTCAGTTTGATTTTTTTTTTGTTCTGTTGTCTTTCGGCATCTCACAATAGCCGCTGTCACACGCACAAGAGTCATTATCTAATCTTGTGCAGTGGCCAGCAGCTGCAATAAGTACCATTTTTCCACAAAAATTTACACACACACACACAACATATACGCGCATACATTTAACACTTTTTAGAGCGATTTTCTTTAAGCTGCATCTATTCGTTACTGACTTGTCACAAGCTACTGTCTTCAAACTGTCACAAACAAAGTACAAAACTTACGTGGCTTCGCTTGTTTTTTATGGCCCATCACAAAGTGAACAGTTAGCTATAATAACGGTTAATATTTAATTAGACCAACATATGTTCAAATTCCGAAACAATTTCTTGCTACATATATGAAAAGTGAGCAACATACGAATACATATGTATTATCAAACTCGTTATTAAGAAGCCAACCCGTCATCCTTCGAGAGTGTCTTGTTGAATAATTAACTGTTTAAAGTTTTCAATCGATTTCGATGAGTCTTTCGTATTCGTAGCATTTTCATGTCGCTTTTCATTTTCGAATCCTCAATTATCGTTAACTCTTAAAAAATTTGATAACTTACAATCGTTGTAGCATAAGAATTATGATGAATGTGCCCCGATTCTTATGACTTTTCAATTATTTCTGCTTCTAAAATGTGACAAATCCGACATTTATGCAATCAAACGCAATCAACTGTGAGTATGAAAAATTAGCACTTGCTGAAACGCGCTTGCTTCTTTATTTAAAAACACTTTCTGGCTTCTGTACGGTATTGTTTTCCATTAGCGTTGCCAGACTATAATACTATAATCCTTAATGCGTTTTACTGATTCAGAGCCGAACCTCACTTGTGCGGATTCACAATGCTTAGGTCGATGATTTGCTCAGCAGTATTATGTTCATTCAGAGTTGTACCACGAAACCACGCTCTTTCACCATAGATGTGGATAGATATTTATTTTACTCCTTTCCTCTGATTGTTTATTAATAAATCAGGATATTTCCGTTATCCTTTAAAACTGTCGTTTGTTACAACCCATCAAATTGATATGAATTAGAAAGAAAAAAAAAAACACGATATCCGACTTTTGAATAGCTTGTAGTTGCGTTGGCGACTTTTAAGTGTAATTGACAATGTTGAACTGAACCATTACCAATGGAGGTACAGTGCTTTTATACCCAGCTGAAGGTTTACAGCTGTACAAAGGTGCACATCCCCATATCCGCTCGTGTCTATGTGGTTTATTTTTCGTTGGGTTTAAAATATTTTCAATAAGACTGCCTATATACATGGTGGACAAAATTTTAAAATACAACAACACCAGCTACAACAACAACAACAACAACAACAACAACAACAACTAACAAACAAGGTAGCCAACATTATTAGCGAGCATTACCATCAACTCTGCCGTGAATAGGGGTTAATGTACAGGACGTCATGTAGACGTGGCCAGTTGCAATATGAGTGCATTTTTAAATTTGTGCTAGTCATATGACAAAGTCAGCTTAGGGTCAGCTATCACACCCTGTGTAGAGGTTTTTATTTAAAATTATTGTTGTTGCTTTTTGTCGTTGGCATTTTTGTCATTTTTTTTTTAATTTTAAGTGAAAACCTATAAGATCTAAGGAACATACTTTTGCCACTTATAATATTTATAACGTTGTATATTTTAAAGAGAACACAAAGAATATAGTTTTTGTTCCTAATCAGTGTCCAATGTCGCCCAGATACATGCTGGTCTCAGATGTTCATTTGAGTTCGAAAAATTATATAATCTTTTAACTAACTGATATTAAATCAGAATTTAGTCAGCAAAAATGTTGCAAAATTACTGTAATCAATTAAATGAAATCAACAGTAAAGGACCTGATTTATGGTAAAAATCACTTATGACCAGACCATATTAAACGAAAAGCATGAATAAAACTTTGTATTATATTATAAATTAATGAATTATGAATTATTGTAAATTTGTTTTAAATAATAATATTTTATAGTTTTATATTTTCAAAAAACTACCAAAATTTCTTGATTTTCGTTCCAATCTTGTTACTCAGGAGTTTTAGGAACAGCTTATAACGAATACCACAAGATAAAATTCGCAAATTCTAAAAATCGACAAAGCTATTGTTCAATGTTCTTGAACCCAACCCAAACTTTGGTGGGTAATTTTTTGAAGTAGAATTACGTCTTACAGCGCAGTTTGTATGGGGTCGTTTTAACAGATTTTTTGAAGGTCATGCAACTTTTTGGCTAATACTTTAGGGTATACATACAGCCTTTAATACTTATCGTTCAAAGATAATATATATACTAAAATATCAGATATATCCTGCGCTGAATGAATATCTAATTTTGGCATTTCTCACTATTATATTAAAGTTACAAAATTGTAAAATATAAGAAGAAAAATGCATGTTTATATATTAGAAAATCAATCATCAGCTGCTTATAATGTGCCTGCTGCTTTCTTTGTTTTTGTTTCGTTGTTTATGCTTGTATTGTTTTTGTTTTGCACGAACTGATTGGTTCGAATTGGTAGCATTGGTTCGCATTGGGTTCATGTATGCACTTCTGTTCTAGTTTACTAATTGCCTATTTTGACACCAGAGGTCATGAATCTCTTTTCAACTCAGTCAATGAACTCAAACTGTTAAATTTAACGAAATGGGTGTGTGATCCGGTTAGATTTAACTCTTATGAAAAAAACGAGTTGGATCATATTTCGTTTTATGTTTTTACCCAATAGATGGCGTAAAATTTTAATTATTGTTTTTAATGCAAATTAATTTGGATTCCACATCCCACTAGCACTAGCGAGTGTAGTTCGCAAACTATACATCCAACAGAGACGAAAGTTTAGCTCGCAAACTAAATATCAGTCAGAGACGAGAGGAAAGGACATGTGCTCAGCGTGAAATATAGTAACTATACGATTTTTTTAAAAATCGGGGTCTTAATTTTAATTCGAAATTAATAGTTAAACTGACTGTAGCTCGCAAACTATATATCGGGCAGAGACAAAAGTGGCACCAATGGAAAGTGCATTTGCTTCGCTTTCTTTTCAACTAAATCAATGAACTCAACCTGTCAAATTTAACAAAATGATCGAAAAAATTTGAAATTTTGCTTGTTTCTTTTTGCTTGCTCATTTTATCATGCTTACTTTTAACGTTTTCTTTGTTTTGGTCTCGATAAGAAGTCCATAATTGAGTGTTATTAATTTATTTTCGGAATTTTCGGAAGATCAATAAAAAATACGTGCAAAATGGACAAAACAATCGGACCAAAGAGACAAAGTAGAAAAGGTTACAACTTAAACGGAATTCTACGTCTACACTTACGATACTATCGAAACTGTTTATTTTTGAACTTAAATTTGTTTTGAGTCACTGGTATTTATAATATTATATTTTTTTTGTGATGTAGAACGTATATAGGTTGATGCTGAAAAACTGCGAAAAATCTGTAATAGCGCAACTATATTATTATTATTACATGTATAAAACTGTGTAAAAATTTATAAAATAATGATTTCCTTTCAAACTTGCCCTTGTGTTAGAAACTTTTGGAGTTGATGATTGCGAATCTTATAAATGATTCTGATATAAGATAATAATGGCAGATGAAACATTAAAGATGAACGTACCAGCCTATGGCTTATCATATTTATACACTGTCTTGGATTTTAAAAATCTCACAGAAATATGAAAACATATTTAATTAGAAATAGACCCTTTGAAAATTCCACCCATTAAGTCATGAAATGAGGTAAACAAATTAGAAGTTTTGTTAACAAATAAAATTAAAATTAAAATTTTAATTTATATTCGTTCTTCCAAGCTATGCACAGAAAATGTTTGGTTTATTTATTTCAGATAAATTTGTAATGTGTCGGTTCCAATGGCTGAATTTCCAAAATTTTAAAATGAGAACTTCACGAAGTTCTTGCTAAACGTGAAGCTTTGATATGTTTAATTGATGGAATAAACTATTTGACTTTATATATAAGAAAAAAAATTAGTTAACATATCGAGCCATAACTGCGAAAAAGATGTAACCATCAAAACTAAAATTTTAAAGGAAAAGATTTATTTTATTATTTTCGACATAAGATTTTTAGTAACGACAAAATATTGATAAAGTTGTGACAAATACACAAACAATTATTGAATTTATCTTATTCACAAACCATTATTGACAATCTCAATTGACTTCAAATTACAAGTGTTTCTATTTTAACAAAATAGCTGAGACAACATTTTTATGAATATCATAATTTCAAAATTTTATTAAAATCGTATGATTCCATCAATGGTCAGGCTGCAATGGGTTAAGTATTTTGAATAGTTTCAACTTTGCTTAAGTTTGCAGTTCACACTTGAATTTGGATAAAGTTATAGAATAAATAGTTCAGTAAATCGGTTAAAACATTGACCTGAATGACAGCATTGAACGAGCTTCTTATGATCAATTGTGTTGCCTGTGTTCTTCAATTCTTTGATATAATTGATCGAGAACTGGACCTACATGTTTTATGCTGACTCAAGAAACTTTACATGGCATTGTTTATACTCTGAGGTTTGCCATTGGCTGCAGAGAGATAACGGCTGAACAGAAAAATTTATTTGTATTTTTGAAAAAAAACTTTTGCTCGAGGTAAAGTTTGAACTCGGTATTCGTTGGCTCGCATTCCACAAACTAAGCGAGCGCGACCATGGCTGCCATCTACAGTATGGTTATTGAAAATATAACGCGGGACACATAGGGTTAAAAACAAATTTAGCGTGGTGTTGATAAACGGAACCAATAACGCAGTTGTATTTTAATGTTTTTTATGTTATGAGAGGGCTTAGCTAGAAAAATCAAGCACTTTTTAACAATTTTATATCTGACTTATCCTTACTAGATGATTCAAGCATTCACACCTTAAAACAAAATCTTAACTAAAACAGCTAATTATTAAAAATATATATAAAAATATAGATACATGTGCAAACGAGATGTATATAAATAAATTTCTCATACTTTTATACGAATGAGTGTCTAAGAATTATGCTTTTAACGCCTCAACACTGTGAAGCCAGTTGAAATACGATATAGTATAACAATCGTAGTGGTAGTGGTGACAATAGATCCTGACGCAAGTGTGTGCAATTGTTTACCTGTTTTACCCATGCCAGGTATTTCTAAAGCTAGTGGTCGATGGTCAAGTGACACAACAGTACCCCACAACAACTACTATTTTATCAGCTTTTTACGTACGTACATACGTGAAAATGACTGAAAAATGCAAGTGAAAGACAACAACAATAAAATAAAAATCACTTTTATGGCATCGCACACAAATTTATACACTCAAGTGTGGTTGTATGTGTGCTTACAAAAGTATGAACCTTATATGCTGTTATTCTTGCCTATGCTAATTGGTTAAAATGTTTGCTTGTTGTGTGGCATAAGTTTAGGCTTGAAAAATTAAAGAAAAACCTAAACTTTATCAGTTGAGTGGGAGTTCAAGAATGCATCCGTGGACTGTCAGCTTGGTTTAAAATTTAATTTAGTCTGTGAGGTGAGTTATTAAAAATATATATTTTTTATCTCAGAAACAACGGGAGACAAAACATAGGTCAGAAAGTAAATGACATGAAAGTTTCTTCAGTAGGTTCTGTTCTCAATTAATTGTTTAGAAACATTTAATAACAGGCACCAGACAATTGATCATAAGAAGCTCGGTCAAAATCAAATTTGGATGAAATAAACTACTGAAATAAGTTAAGTAATGAAATGCTATTGAAATTTCGAAATTAAATTTAAGTTTCTTAATTTGTTAAATCTGCACTGTTTGCTTTCAAAATGAAATCTGAAATGAAAATAGAAATTGACAAAAACTTAAATTCAATTAACTTTATTTTTTTTTTTGTTAATTTTTTCACTTTGTTTTTAAATGTTGAATGTCAAACATGATATCAAAATATACAGATTTATATGCAAGAAATGTAAGCCAAGAGTAATCAAAATTCAAAAGCTCTCAACATATTGATTGTACATTTTTTAATCTGAAGATGTAACTTCAGTTGTATTGCAGGTAATTTTATAATTAACTTGATTTCTACTAAAAGTGGCTTATGGTACTTTCAAAATAAACGACAAATTAATATATAAAATAAATTTAAAGCTTTTTAAGTCAGTGCTGATGAAAGCACTCTGTCTGAGTTGACAACAGAAAGAGGTGAAAAAATTGACTGAAAGCTTTGTTTGGACAACAAGAAAAAATCTCAATACTTTCAAGTCCACATTTGGGCTAAACAAAATGTTTAATTCCGGCTCTTTTAGGCTTTGTGCCGCTTAGCATTTTGGCATTGAAATGAAGACGTCACTGTTGTCCTTATGCAAGGAGGTGAGTCACAAGGCTGTGTAAAATTCAAAGTGCGTTTGTTGCATGTCGTTCTGCAGTGCGCGTCACAGCGTCTACGACAAATGCAATGGATCATCCCCTGCCTGCACACAGCTCTAGACTGTTGCACGCTGTTGCAATTTAAATATTTTTTTGGAACGTTAAGGATAATGATTATTAATTTCTTGGAGTATAAATAAACTAACCGACCAATTAACCAATAATACTTACTTGTTTGTTGTTGCCTTTTAAGAGCTAAGAACAGAATCATACACACTTACACACACACACACTCACAAACACTGCTGATGCTGAAATTTCGTTTGAAACAAAAATAGCTGGCAGAACAGTTTTGGGTAGATAGGAGAAAGGACGAATAGATTGTGACGAAAAGAAACGAGTATGAGACATAAACAAAATGAGCACAAAACGAAGGATTCGTTCATTGCCGAATGAATAAAATCAACAACAACAACGTAACGAAAATTTAGCACTTGTCGACTCGGCTGATTACTGGGTCACTGGATCAGTCGGAAACAGCTTGGTAGAAGAACGAACAATGACGTCAGCAGGGTAAATGGCCGCTGCGCGTTTATTTTGCGTAAGGATAACAAATAGGCAAACACACAACATCACAGTAACATGCACACACACACACACACACACACACACACACACACACATACACACACACACACATGAAGGCAATTTATTTATAGCATAGAAATTTAAATAGCTTAAATTTTTATCGAATATTATTTATAAATAATTACTTCGAAATCAAGATAAATCGTTAATTTTGTCAATGAGAAAGTAAAGTATTTAAAAAGTGACAAAAAAAAAATATACAATAATAGGCTTCAAAACAGTCAAGCAAAAGCCAGCCAAGCAAAAGGTGGTAACAACCTAACTACGTCAGCAAACGGAGAAAAAAACCTTGTACACATTTTTTTTTTTTTAATGAAAGATATTCACAGCTAGATAATGAAGAAAGTAAACCGAGTGGTTCATGGAAAGGAAAATTTGAAAAAAAGTAACGATATATTTTACATTTGTTATTCAAATCATCAAATTATAATAATAAAAACATATGAATTGTGTGGATACAGTTCAACTTAAAACATATTACTTTTATATATTTTATTTGAAATGAAGTCGAATTTCAATTGAGAATCTTGTTATCTTACACGAATTATGACTATTAACCCAACCTTACCATATGACCTTGAGTCCTTGAGCTTAAAATATTAAAGCAAATTTATTGCTTTAATGTTGCTAAAAGGATCAGCATTTAAAAATTTTGTTTTTTTATTAGTTTTCTTATTTCGATATGTTTCAAATGTTTATTTGATTTGTTTTATTTTTGTTTTGTCCTTTCTTTAAGCTGGTGGCACATTTTTATTTAAATTATTGCACTTAAAATTTACGTGTTTGCCAAAAATTAAAAAAAAAAAACAAAAATTACAATTTTACGCTCTTAACTTATCTTTAATTATTAGTTCAACACTTTTATTTGTTTTTGTTTTTTTTTTTTAATTGTCTACGTTTAATTGTTATAGCTTCAGCTATTTTTTTTTTTTGTGTGCTTAGCTTGTATTTGTCTGAATGGAGTAAAACTGCTCCGTTGCTATTCAAAAGTGAAGGAGTGGATGACTTGATTGTTTGAAAACAAAACTCAAACTGAATTTAGATTTTTCCAACGGCATTAAATGTTAACCATAACCATCCGCAATGCTGCCAACAGTATTTCACTTGGCGCTCGTTTGGTCCTTTGCAGACTGCTGCTGCTGTTGCTTGAAACTGCCAAAGCTTCATTCCATCAGTCTTGCTCCTGCTGGGCGGCAGGCCAGCAACCAGTTGGCAAGGCGTTGCAGAGTAGCTGCTGTTTAAAAAATGACTTTAGCAGCGAAAGCAAAAAAAAAACAACAACCAGCTCAAACACTTTCTCAATGAACGCGACGCTTTGTTTTTTCTATTTAACAAAAATGTCCTTGCAATCCTTTTAGCACTCATTGATGTTGCTGCTTTGCGCTGGCATCATCCTGCGTGCCACAGCTGGCTGTGAATGAATATGTGAATGAATGCGGTTAATGACGTCACATCGCTGCAAAGCTCCCGCGCTGCAAGCTGCAGAATTTGTTGACTTGAATGTTCGAATTGAGGTCGAATTCGAGACTAGGTCAGTGTGTTAGCAGTGCGGAATTCGTGCTGCCAAATGACGAAGTTTGTTGCCTGCCTCTTCGAACTTGTTGTTGCGCGTGTACGTATTTGTGTATGTTTTTTGTGTGGTTTTTTTTTTTGTTTTTGTTGTGTGAGTATGCATGGAAAGTTTTGTATTCATGCACGGATGCGTCAAGAAAGAAAAAAGTTATCAAACTATTGAGAAAAAAAAAATAATATACTGTTATGCTTTATAGGAAAAGCATAGAAATCTTTTTAAAAACTCTTATCTGCTGCCTGATGAAATGCATCTTTTTTGATTTTAATATTTAAATTATTGAACCCATGCAATTCATGAAATTAATATATGAAATAAAACTAAATTTGGTACTTTATGTTATATTGAGTTAATCTGTGAGAATTTTTAAGGTGTCTATATATGAGAATTGTGGAATGCGCAACGCATGCGGTATTTTCTATAAAGATGCGAAGTCTTTGCCAGTTACAGCAGAATTTCAACTTAGCAACAGGTTTTGAAATAATTTCGTGTTACAAATCCTCCATAAGATGATTAAAGTAATGAGTTCCATAACAAGTTATAGTGTCGTGAGATCGAGTAACGGAATTGACGCATTTTTTTGAGAATTGCATGTTAATTATATTTACAAAGTTTATTTATTTTCTTTCTCACTTTTCTTTTCTTCTCACTGTTTATTTATTTCTTTTAAAGAAATACTTAATTATAATATTTCTGTTCAGAAATAAAAATTTATATTCTGAGTAATTGCAAAAGCTCTTAATTTGTATCAATTGATACGAGTATCGTTATAGTGGCGAATAGCTGAGCAGGTTACAAGCGCAGCTTTCATAAATAGTTGGAAAAACTCAAATTTTATAAAAATCAAACACATTTGTGCATGTTAGAATAACTAGGTAGGCACATATTGAGATAAAGTGAGTTAGATGTCAAAGTCAGCTGTACGAATTTAAGTTTTTCTAATTGTTGTTGTTGCCTTTATTGATTGACGTTTGTGGCGCACACAGTTTTGATAGTATAAAATAAGACATTTAAGGT
This sequence comes from Tetanocera ferruginea, assembly GCA_958299015.1. Classification (NCBI taxonomy): domain Eukaryota; kingdom Metazoa; phylum Arthropoda; class Insecta; order Diptera; family Sciomyzidae; genus Tetanocera; species Tetanocera ferruginea. The sequence goes on along the minus strand of OY282643.1, from coordinate 3,032,497 downwards.
GAAAATAATTTACGTTACTCCAAATAGTTTATGTCCAAAATAGCTCCAAAATAACCCTTTATTGCGCAATATCTAGAGGTCAATCTAGAGGTTACCATATATTTTGATGGTTTAGCATCTCAAGAATATTGTATTAATTTTTAAGGTCAATGGATTTATGATAGTCTCCCAGACGAATAGATCGATTTTAAAGATTCTGATGTTATTAAATCAGGTTTAGGCTATAGATGTGCAAGCCAATTTTAAAAATTGTTTTTTCACTTCAGGGCATTCCCAACCTTTTAAAGCAGAAATTAGGTTTTTGTACAAAAATCCGCAATTCGATTTGAAATTCGGTTTTAGAAGAGCTTATAAATTAATCGAATTTGAGTTTTTTCCAAAACTAACCATAATTATCTTTAAGGCATTCCTCAAATGTCAATTGTGTGAGAAATTTAGTTCCAAATTAAAAATTTATCTTTTGAGCGAGCGATGAAATCTGTCGAATTTTAACGGTTTTCAAAAAAAATTTTTTTGGTTTTTTGGGTTTTTTCATCGAAATTTTGTTATAAATTGATGTCCTAGGTGTTCTGTAAGTATTTTTTATTAATTTCTTAACTATATCTTAGTATTAATTGTTGTCTTGAATTTATTTTTTCTTCGTTTTAATTATTAGTAATGTTTTATAGTTTATAAAGTTAACCTGCGATGTTTTCGAATAGTAATAATTTTTGTCTCAAAAAAATTTAGTGTTAGTTTTTATCGTTTTAAGTCAAAGCATTCAGTTAATGATCTTTTACTTAATATAACGTTACTAAGGAAAAAATCTTCTTGCATAGAATATCATGTATTAAACGTCTATGTCTACGGCTATGATTGTATTGTTCTTAATTTTGATTGTATTGCTCGAATTCGGGCAACAGGTTTACAAGTTAAAAGTTAAACTTTCAGAAAATCGCACCAAAAAAAAACGATCCATAGCTTTCCGCTTTTATAAAAATAATAGAACCTATTATTTCCAATAGATAGAAATAGTTACTCCAAACCGAGTTTCTTTAATATGTGACTGTTATTTCCAAAGCGATTCAATTTAAAAAAATGTGTTTTATATGGGCGGATACACACCCACTGTACAATGCCCGTACCAGTAGCAGAACACCACCAAATAGTTACTCAATTCTGATTTTAAATGTTCTGTGACCCATAGTTTTCCAATGCCCGTGTCTGTTTTATAATTAAAAGCCCTGGCCAATCACTAACTTCATACTCAGTTTAATTGTTATACAACATTTAGTCCAAAATCTATGCGATATCAAAAAATTTAATTTTATGGGCGGTACCATGCCACGCTTTCCAAAAATCGCTCAAATTTGACCGTCGAAGACCAAGACCCAATAGTGTTGTTAGTACCGTTGTTTCATTGATGTGTGATTTATACAGGTTTTTAACTTCAAATTCAACCTTTTCCATTTCAAATTAAACTTTTTCCAAATCAAATTAAACTTTTCCATTTCAAAAAAAACTTTTTCCATTTCAAATAAAACTTTTTCTATTTCAAATTAAACTTTTTCCATTTCTAAAAAAACTTTTTCCATTTCAAATTAAACTTTTTCCATTTCAAATTAAACCTCAGCCAAGAAAAAGATTTATTTTAGATTTTTATTGAATTATTAATATGTAATCGAAAAGTATTACATATTTCTTGTGTAAATAGCTGTTTGAATAAAATATATTAAAACTAATATCACTAGTTAGTACTAGATGAATCCCATCAAAGAAGTTTTTTTCAAAAGCCAAGTTAATTGCAAGAAATATGCTAGCTAATCCTGATGCACGCGCTGATTTAAGGAACATTAGAACATTATCAAGGAATCTTTAACGACTGTTACATCCACAGATTGTTATAATTATTACACGCATATGTACATGCAACTACCTTCAGCTCTGCAGCAGCTTGGGTACCCTTGTAAATATTTACTTCAATAATTTATATATTTACTTAAAATTTTGTACTTATCTCTAATTTTGTTTTTGGTTGATATTTCTTGTAAAAATTTTAAAAATTAAATCAAAACATTAAAAAAAACTCATCTTAAAATTTCTTAATTTAAATTAATTATTCTAAAATTTTTTTGGAGATTTTATGAAAACCGTGTTAGTATTGAAGATTTATGGGGTGAAGTGAATGGCAAAGTTCTTAAAAGTCTAAGTGTTAGTGATAAACGTCGGTTGGATTATGTATAACAGTGTTTTTTGTGGTTTTTAAAAAATGTAATTTTGATAATTTTGATTTCTATTGAAAATGTGGTGTAAACTAGCCAGTGTAAACTAGTGTTATTAGTTTTTATATAGTTTATTCAAACAGCTATTTACACAAGAAATATGTAATACTTTCGATTACATGTTAATAATTCAATAAAAATCTAAAATAAATCTCTTTCTTGGCTGAGAAAATTATAAAATAAAAATTTACTCAATTCATATACATACATAAGACCAAATATGAAAAAATTGGTCGTCTGGGGGTGTGTTATAAACAACTACCTTGATATTTCATTAATTATAGGTTATTATGTCACAAAAAAATATATGGCGTGAATTAAACAAAAAATATACCTTTTAAGCATATCCTATAATGACACTAATGGAAATACTAGATCAATAGAACCAGAATTAAAAAACATATCTGATTTCATTCTTTATTATTTTTACATTTTGCTACTCTTTTTCGTCGCATAAAGAACATTCACCGAATGTCTCACTTACATTATCTCTTAGGCTCATTAAATAATAAACGAACTTTTTAAAAAATTTATTGAAGTAAGAAGTTAATAATCATAGAGTCAACTTTGAGGCTAAACTTAAAAGTTTTTTTTTAATAACTCGAAAACTGCTCATAGCGCAGAAAAAAATCTTGGTGTGATGAATTGCTGTACAAAATTTACGATACTTCAGTTCAAATTAAGTCTAAACACAAACAGTCCTGATAAAATTTAATAACAAATAGATATAAAAATTTACAATTTTTTTGTAAATAATTTAAAAATAATTTTTTCTGTATAAACACTTCTTCGTATTTAACCGAATCTTAATTTTTTTATTTATGTTTTGCTTTTTTAATACTCTAGTTCTTCCATAAAATTCTAAAACATTTCAATGTTTTTGCATTAAATTTGTTTAATTTGTTTACTAAAACAAGTCTCAAAATTATTAAATATCTCTTTTTTTCCCTATATATTTAAGCATTTCGTATAAAGCTTTTCTTATTCTTTTCAAACATATTTTCTTTTATATTCCGAATGTGAGAACATTAAGTAAACAAATTAGATACACATAAAATCATTCATCATATTTATAAAGCTTAAAGCTTTAAAATATTTTCCCATTTTCTATAAACGTCATCAACGTTGCCTAGCAGACGAAAACACTTTGGTTCTGTATGTATGTGTTAAGTGATTCGTTTCTGCAGAATCTGGGTGGGGTTGGGATACTTTTGCATTTTTTTTTGCCAACATTAGTGCTGCCTTGAATGGCAAGGGATCGGTAGCTAACTCCATCCGAAAGCATTTCCGAATGTGTGTCGACGTGTCGCCGAAGTCGGTGACCTTAGAGTATATTTTTAGATTGCGCTAAAAATAACCGGGGTCAGCATCTATATTTTTCCTTCAACGGAATGAAATTTATTACATACACATACACACACACAAACACACTTGCATACATACACAATTGTGTAGCAAACAAAAAACAAATGTTGATGTAGTAGTTAAGACATATTTTGGTTGAAAGTTTTTTAAATTCATTTTAATTTTTAGGCGAGGGTGAACTTAATTTGTGTGAAAATGTACTAGTTTAAAATTTAATAATGTATCAATAATCAAGATTTCATGTAGCTAATCGTAGTAAAAATTGATTAATATAAGCAAAGAACTACTAAAAATCCTCCCCCCCCCCAACCACTTAATGTTCAATACAAATGACAAGTCGACAAAAATTATTTTCGAATTTTATATTGAATTTTTGTCAAACACAACCTTTCTTTTGACTCCAAACACGATATTGCTGATAATATTGGTTTTCCGGCAATTTGGTTCAGAGCGTCGAATCAACATTATTTCTTTTATTTAAGGGGACGTTACGCGATTAAAAATTTTTTCTAATGTTTTAAAATGCGTATTAGTTGAAAAAATACAAAAATAATTTTGAAAAATTACTCATATTTTTAGGTGAAAAAATTACGCAAAAAATTTTTTTAATTTTTTTTCATGACTACATGGCTGCTGGAATTTTTTTAATAAAACATTAAAAAATTATGGCGGGTGTGATTGCGGCTCACTGAGACATCAGAAAAAAAGCAAAACGTCGTTTTATGCTTATTAAAACCGCCGCGGAATAAACTAAAATAAACAAATTTTGGTTGAAAAATAACAAAATGGCGGCGTTTTTTCGCAAATGGCAAATATTTTGAAATTTTTATTAAAACTAAATTCATTGCAAAAATAAAAGTTTTTAAGATTCTGACAGATTTTCACACAACATTTTTTGTTTATTGGTATGAAATCGGGGAAGAGTCGACTTTTATGTTAGAATTGATATTTGAAAAAGTCGATTTTTTCAGTTGTCTATTGGTAAGGCTGATAGTATAGAGGACTCTAATGAAAATTCATTCTTCAAAGTGGAAACTTACTCGGTAAAATAATAATACACGTTTAACGTTTCATTTGTGAATAGCCTTAATGTAACCTACTATATTTTTTAATACAATGTATTGCTTACAATACCTGTAAAACCATTTCTAATTTATTCTTGCATAATTTTTAAAATGACTATACCTTACATAGTAAGTAATCTTCGGAGTAGTTTTGCTGCATATGAAGCAAAACAACTATGAGAGAAAAGTATACACTAGCATAAATATAAGATTACAAGTTCTTTCCCGTCAAAAATGACGGGTCCGGTTTTAATAAAGAAAAAACGTGAAATATTGATTTTCTTAAGGTGAATTAGAAATCAGCGATGGTCACATACTCGATTTTAAATTGTGCAAATTACAATTTTTAGAATTATAGAAACAACGGAAATTATAGTAGGCACGACGAAATAAGTTTAAACATTTTTTGAAAACTAAAAATTTCAAAATGAAAAAATATAAAAAGTTTTTGAAGTTTCAATATATCACAAAAAAAAAAAATGCATAAAAATATGCTATGAAATTTTTCAAAAAATTAAGCGTTCCGCACTCACATTTTACGGAATTATGTTATAGGATAATAAATAATAAAATAATGAATTTCTTTTATTGGTTTTTTTAGAAAGCAATTAAACATTTAAAAAATAAAGAGATTTTTTCAAGTTCTAAAAATACCTAGGCAAAATCGTCCTTAACAGCTTTTTGGAACTTTGAAGGTTTCGCCACATGGAAAACTTGCAATAACGGTAATTGTGAAACTGAGATCAAAACATTTCATTCAAGAATAGAGTGCAACCTTGCGGTTCAAGAACATAAAGAACAGAGCTTCGGCTGCATTTACAAAAGCAGCGGTTCAGTGCAGGCAGGCTCTGTGTTGCGTCTTGCCGCCACCATCAGTTGGTGACGTAGCAGGACAAATTAAGGTCAAAGTAAATTTGCAGTTTTTGTTGCTATGTGACGTTGTTTTCTTGTCGTTGCTGCACTAAGGTATGATGCTGATGCAGCTGATATTTTATTCTCTTGGCAACAGCTGATGACGTGTATATCTGTTTGCAACCTTGACGTCATAGTGAAGAGTTTTTTTTTTTAAAGGTCTACACCTTTTTTAAATAATATATATTATATTTTATATTATTTTTGCTTTTTTATAGTCCTGTTTGTATGAAGGACGTTTGTTTGTTTTAATATAAAGTTTAAAAAATAACCAATTTTCTTGTTATGCTCTTCTCCATATCACTGAAATAACTTAGGTCTGAATTTCATTCATAAAACCTGCATCCAGCTATTTGGCATATCGTTGCAACAGCAACAACAAATAAAATTGAAGTCCTTCAAAAGACTGGCAGGCAGCAGCAGCAAATCATTGCAATAACCAATGACGTCAACACAGCGATGCCCAATTTATGTAGGTACAACTTTTATTTATACACATTTTATGGATATTTCTTACCATGTATGCTTGTGTTATGTATTCACGCAGTGTAGATGTACAGTGATATTAAGTGTCTGCAGGGTGTTTCTACGAATTTCGATTTAAAATGCTTCAGACTCGGCTCTTTTATATTTAGAAAATACCTTGATGGCTAATTTTTTCGATAACTAGGTGGTTAGATGGTCCGATAACTATGGATTAAAGGTTTGTTTTAGCATATTTTTATTCGAAATATTAGATTTTCAGCATTAACAGAAATTTTTCGATGATTTTCTACATTGAACTGCTTCAAAAAGTGAAAAACAAATTTTCGTAGCTCATTCAGCACACATAACTGCACGGTTAAAAATCTTGGACTAAATTTTAGACAATCCTGTACTGTATAGTATATATGACGACACAGAAATTGTATTAAAATTTAAAACACGCCAAATACTAAAACTAAGTTTAAGTCACGCATAAGTTGAAAATTTCAATCACGTCATATACTTGAACTAAGTTTTAGTCCCGCATGGATTTACAATTTAAGCCACGTCAAATATTTAAAATAAGCTTTAGTCCAACAAGGGCTTAAACTTTAAACTGGATTTAGAATTTAAGCCACGTCAAATATTAAAAATAAGCTTTAGTCCAACAAGGGCTTAAACTTTAAACTCCAATCGGTTTAGTTTTTAAATTTGGTAAACATTAAAGCACACGATTAGAACAAAAATTTTATTCCGTCGCTCAATTGGTTAAGCAGTTGTCGATTTGATTTGATGAATCGAATGACTCTTTGTTCGATCCTTTGGTATTAAATTTTAAACCGTACACAGAGGGAAGTGTAGCATGATTTTTTAAAAAAAAACGCATTCTTATTTCAAACAATCAATTGTTCAAATCTATATTCTTCATGAAGTGTTACAAAATTTTTTTAAACAACAGAGGAAAATAAAATTTCTTGGTTCATGACTGGGCTAAAAAATTAAATAACAAATACAAAAACCTTTATATTTTTGTTCAATTTTTTTTTTACCAGCTTTTGAGATGATAAATTATCGTTACCATTTGCTCAGTGGAAATGTGAATGGCTAAGTATAGACATTTTAATTTTATTAATATTATTAGAATTTGAACAGAATCAATTTCCTAAAAAAGTTAGTGTAACATCTCAAAAAAAAAACTTTCTAGTATTTTGAAAAGTAATAAAATAAAATCTAATAAGAAATGGAAATGCGTTTGTAAGTGTTCTACAATCAATTACAAACGGTTACAACAATTTTACACAAGCGAAAGTAAAAAGAGAGAAACATACACATCTATAGGATAAAGCTTATTATAAAGTTATACTAATTATAAAGTACACATCTAAAGGATAAAGTTTATTTCAATTTGTTTTTCATTAAAATTAAATCTAATATATAAAAATCTCGTGTCACGGTGTTTTTGTTTGAAGTCCTTCGAATCGGCTGGACTGATTTTAATGTAAATTTTTTGTATATTTGGTAGGTATGAGAATAGGTCATAAAGTGTTTTTCATCTTCCTACCTGCAAGGGCGCGCCACTTTTTCAGGAACACAAGTTTTCGGTTTAACTTTCAATATATAAGTCGCACATCAATAAAACTCGGTACGGAAATTCCGTCACCAGTTTCTTCCTCTGGCAAATTTGAGCAACCTTTGTTAAACGGGCGTGGCACCTCCCATACAATTACAGTTGTTGATATCGAATAGATTTGGAACTAAATATCGTATAACAATGAATATAACAGTTAATTATTGGCCAAGTCTTTCACTAATAAAACTAACACGGGTATTGGACAAAGGGGCGTGGATCCGCTCATACAATTCACATTTTTTAACTGAAGATTCATAACTCAGAAGATAGTTAGAATTTAGTTTTGTCCTGCTACTCCAAAACTAGAACGGGCATTGTACAAGGGGTATCGCTCCGCCCCTATAAGGCACACTTTTTAAATTGAATCGCTTTGAAATAATAGTCACAGATTAAAGAAACTCGGCTTGGAGTTACTATAAGATGATATCCACTACTCGGAAATACTCGAAAACTAGAACGGGTATTAGACAAAAAGTATGGCTCCAACCATAAATGAAAATTATAATATATAATAGTTTTGAAAATAATGGTCACAGAATATTGAAACTCAGAGTGGAGTTACTATTTGTTGATGGCCTTCTATTGGCAAACTGGAACAGGCATTGGACAAGGACGGCAGCATCGCACCGGGTAAAAATGTTTGCTGTATGCTAAATTTTTTAAGCAACTGTATACTTTCCGAAACTGTCAAAAATAGGCGACTATATTTTGACTTATCAAGAGAATAACGGCTTAGTGTAAAAAACTAAGATTTCAAAATAGATTTTATTTTTTTATATGTAACGGTTGAGTTTCCATTCCTGAGATCATTTCCTTTTCCTTATTAAACATTCATATTTTGGGTTTGTTCCTTCTAGTTTATTGTTAAGAATCATATCTCAAGTTTTTCTTATCTTAAATCTTAAGAAAGATTTTTTTAATGCTCCTGTAATATTTTCGAAAAAATTTATTTTTAACAATTCCATGTTTAGAACTATTTAAATTCTGTTGCATATAAATAAATTTGGAAAACAGCAAAAAAGGTACACATAAAAGCTTTTATTTTTGTCGATACACATACATACATGTCTACACAATTATATTAAGCACAGATACAATATTGATGCATTTGGCGGTACACACTTAGCTATTAGATACAGCAACGATGACGCTGAGTGTAGCAAAGCTTTTTAGCTTATTTTTCATTCATTTCCAAATTGAAGAGCATCTGAAAAAACTTCGACGCGATATAGAGATAGATTTTCAGCAGTCTTCACTTCGATGGCAACAGAGCAGCTTCCTTCTAAATTAATGCGTTGCTTTTTCTGCTCGTAATCATTGTGACGTCATCTAATGTTATTAAGTTTGAGCACTTGTATGATTTTTAAGTTAAGTTCCACTAATTGCATTAAATGTAAATAAGAACGAGACAAAATACATGTACAAAAGAGAGTATGAGAGAGAGAGAAAGAGATTGAGAATAATAAAGACAAGCATAGCTGTAAAAGTGACGAAGTAGAAGAAATATAAAAACAAATATAACGCTTGAAACGTGCATGTAGGGGTGGGTGGTGGTGTTACTTTTTTTTTTTTAAAATAGGTCAAATAATAAAACCGAAAAAGCTCAAACACTACAAAGCAATGAATGACGTATGACGGACGCACTCTTCAACGGATTGCGATTTACTGGCCATTGAGTTGGGTCTAGCATTAGTTATACGAAGATACAAAAACAAAAACACAAAAAAAAAACAAAAATACCTATACTAATTAAATTATTAGTAGTTGGCAGTTCAGCCAACATTCACGGCTACATACATGCATAAAAACTATAAACAATTTCTACATGTTTTTGTTGCTGTTTTTGTTTTTCAACATAAAAAGATTCTTAAAATAAAACACACACCATTCTGTGAATATCAAAATGTAAAATTTGCATTTTCCAAATTCGAAAAATTTCAATATTAAACTGTGTGAAAATCTTAAAACACCCACATGAAGAATATTTAGTTAAATAATTTTTAAATTTGCTATGAAAAGTTTTGAACAAGATATGTTAATAAATATTTTATAAGCTTTTTTAACACCTAGACTTGAGATGATTTAATTGAAACAAATAACGGATATATAACGTAGAACAAAATTAAGCAAATACCATGGTATCAACGAGTATGTATGAAATAAGTTCGTGTTTATACAAAGCAGATTTATTGCTTCGATACAGGGTAGCACACAACATGATTGTTCTTTGAACTACTCATTGTTTTATTACTCTTATTATAAGCCATAAAACTAAAAGTATCAGTTTACTTATCAGGATAAGAACGATTGTTCTTGACGAACATAGTTTAATATTATTCAGTTTCTCTTTATTTTCTTCCAATATATGAGGTTTCTAGATAGAAAAGTAGCCATTTTTAATTTTAAGAAAAACACGAAAAACTGATACACAGGGACATGTGCATTCAAATTTATATAAAAAAAAAAGTGATGATTGTTATCTCTTAAATACAACGAAAACAAAATTTAACCTTAGTCCCTTTCAATTCTTGTAAAAATATAATTCGAATTTTTGAAATTCATACCAATAATTGAAATTCAAACTTTTTGAAACTAGTTGTAAAGCTCAATACAGATACTTATATTCTTATCTAAAAAAAAATTCTGACTTCACAGAATATAGAATGTTTTAGATTCTGAGCTACATTAATAAAATGTTGACCTCTTTTCAGCTCAGAAAAAAACAGAAAAAATTGAACTTTTTTTTTGGACTGAACTGAAATAATATGCACAGATATTCAATAAAATTGTAAAAGAAAACTTTGTTTTGTAAGTAAAAACCCGAGTAAAAATAAAAATTGTTTAGCCAAAGCTGTACAACGTTCGTACAACAGGCAAAAAAGAAACTCAGTAAGCTAAAAGCCGTACAACGGCTTTACAACAGGCGCTTGAAAGACATTTTGACCGTACATATACTTTACAGCAGCCATAGCGGCCGAGTTGAAATGAACTTTTTCTGCAGCCATGTGTACAGCCAAATTGTCCTGCAAGCGCCTGTTGTACATCCGTTGTACGGCATTTTTTTTAAGAAAAGAACAGAAACTAGTTAGGTAAATCTTCGCCTTGGCCGAACTTAAAACACCCCACGGCTGATTCGAACAAATAATAAAATAAAATTTTTATTATTTCTATACTCCAATGTGGGCGTGGCCAGACGACGTCGCTTTTCTAATACGCCTTAGTCTTGGTATACATGACACACTTACTGCATTTTATTATTGTAGCTAAAATATGAGCTTCTTCATAGAGTTTCACTATTGTGGGTTCTATGGGTGAAGGTGTTCATAGGAGTAAGTCGCCTATTTTTCTATCACATCTTAGTTTTTTGTTAACTACTCCGAATATTATTTTTGTAGCTTAAATATTATAGAGTTTTCACTATTCTAGGTTGCATGGGAGATAGGCGTGGTTTTCATCCGAAATTAAAATGTAGAAATTTCGTTTGAAAGTCATAAAAAATCAGTGGGTCACTTTTTATCACCGTGCGTGGCGACAACAAACATTATTTAAGCATATATAATACGAAAGAATCATTTACGAAAAGACTGTCATAACTCAAAAAAGGCGATAATGCAGAAAAGGCGTTTAAAGTTATCAATTGAAAATAAAATAGAAAAAGCATAGAAAAGAGAAGAAATATTCTCTTCTAACGCGGAGAGCATTCAAAATAATAACTTGAAATTTTTTCTGCTTGAAATAAAGAATAATTCTGCATCATTAAAAAAAAATCACGTTTTTTGAGTTATGATAGTCTTCTAGTAAATGAGCGATATGTAGTTAAAAAAAATTGGCATGTTCTAAATTTGAATTTTTGACTTTCAATTTCAATTGATTTGTTACAAAGGAAAATTCAATATAAAACACAAAAATTGAATTGAATTGTTATAAATACATTTCACTAGAATTGTGAACTTGCCTGTTTATCTCGAAAATCGAATAAGGGACAAATTTGTTTTGCCATTTTTGACCAATTTAAGAATTGGTCTAGAATTTTAACTATAATCAAGTGACATGGAAATAAAAAATAAATTTAAAATCAACAAACACGTTTAACTTGAAATAAATTCGATTCAGGGGCATCGTCATGAGCAACGCAAAAAAAATTTGCAATTGATTTTGATAAAAAAGGCATTTCACGTTTTAGGTAATTTGGTTTTTAATAGTGACTATGCATTAAAAGCAGTGGCTTAACTAGATAATGAAGATCCCTTGTGCAAAATTGAAAAAGGGCCATTACCAAAAATATTAAAAACCTTCAAAACAAAAGAAATATAGAAATATTATTGTTTTTATTTTATTTTACTATATTTTTTGTCTTGCTTTATCAATAGCAAAAGTTTCTATTTATTTGCTTAAATCTAATTCAGACGCATGTTTGTTTTCAATTGCAATCAATGCTAAATTCGACAACCTGGATTGGCTTGTCGAATTTATTTTTAATAATTTTCAATTTACTAAATGTCCAGTCTGCACTTACGGAGATCGCTGGGATTGTGAAGAATAACAGCATAGCTGTGTAAACTTCTGTAATGTCACATTCAATTGGTCAAAATTTGAAATGATTTGTTGACACAATTGGTTAACGGTGTCCAATTCACCAGCTTCACGGTTAAAAATTTTGGACTAGTTTTTAATCCAAACTTTGGTTTAAAGGAATTTTAATCCTAAAAGTACTCTTTTTTATTCCATATTTTAGTTTAATTTTTTTTAATCCGAAAAAGTTTAAGTTTAAGTCTATTTTTGGACTACAAATTTGCATTAAGGAAGTGTTTTCAGGAAAAAGTATTTATATTATTTAATAGCTGAATTACAATGCAGCAGTGGCAGTGGCAGCAGTTGTGTTTGTGGCAACGGCAGCGATCTAGAAGTGGCAGCGTCAGCATCAAAAGCAGTGAATGTGGAATTTTTCTTAGTAGTTTAATTATTTGCATGTTGGCAATACTGATTACTGCCACTGCTGCTATGTAAGTTTCACCATTGAACAACAGTATTCCTAAAATAACAGCTGATCAATGCCACTGCCACTAACGCTGCCACTGCCGCATTGTAGTTCAAGTATAAGATTGAAAACTACTACTACTTCGAAATTTAAGCTAAATATAATTCTAAATGTTGTTAAAGCATCCGAAATTTATTTTTAATTAAATGAAAAAAATTGTTTATTAAAATCTGAACCAAAATATTATATACATTATAACAGTAAACAGTGCTTAAACCTTTGTGGATTAAGTAGTAATCCTATTTGGATTACAAGATTTTAAACTTTGTTGGACTAAAATCTAATCCTTTTTGGATTATAGTATTTTAAGCTTTCTGTGGATTAACACTTATTCCTCTTTGGATTAAGAAATTTTAAACTTTTTGCGGACTAAAAATAAATCCTTTTTGGATTAAAAAATGTAAAACCTTTCATTGGATTAAAAAAATAATCTTTTTTGGTTGTGTCCTATATGTAATCCAAAAAAGTTTAAAATTTAGTCCAAGATTTTTAACCGTGTTGTAAATACTAATGAATTGTTTTGTAAAATTTTTCGGCTATTTTTAGTGTCAGCGAAGGACCCCTATCACTCAAGGGCCTCTGTGCGCTGCACCGTCTTGCACCTATGGAGTTACGCCACTGATTAAGAGCCTGAATCTTTTGATTGACAATTGTTAATTTATTGACAAGCGTAAAAAATCCTCATTCTGTAATGAAATTGAAATTGACTGATAATTTGACAATAACTGTCAACATCAGAAAATATATTGCTAACAAAAAAAAAAAAATGTAAAAAATTATTTACTTTTTAAATTCATGCACGGAAAACAGCAAATAAGAAGTACATTGCCAATAAATTTACAATTTTCAATCACCAGAATACGGCTGTTAAACTTACTTGTTATCCACTTTATGCAAAATTTTGTCAAACTTATAAAATTTAGAATAATGCATAGAAATATTTATAAAGAACATGAAAGTATTATTTGAATAAGTTGAAATATTTTTATGTTACTTCCTTATAAGATTAATAGAATTTAATAATGGATGAAAATAAGTCAAACTATGCACACTTAGATATTAAAAAAAATAAAAACAACATCCTGAAATTCAATTTCAAACATTCAAATGCAATATCATCAGTACTACGATTATTTGTATTCGTTTCAGTAATTCAGAATTTTTATATCAAAACTATAAGTATGATAACCTTAACATGTTAAAATTGTTTTTTTAAGAGAAGTGAAAAAACTTTCTTTTGCCTATGATGCAGGCATATTTCCAACTTCTTGTACCGAAGCAAGAGAAAAGGTAATATTTGTCTTTAACAAATAATTATGTACTGCGAATGCCTCAACAAAAAAATAAATTAAATTCTAATGAGAAGTCACTCTTTACTGCCTCTCTTCACCCACATGCTCAGTAGTTTGTAATGAAAAAAAAAAAAGAAATAACAAAAAAACATACAGCCGCCCACTTGTGCATTCTAGGCATCTCACACATTAGCATTTGCTGTGCCATTCATGTTAAACATTCCAAAAAATCCGATCGATTTTGGATGCTTTTTAGAATAAACCACGTCGGATGGCATCCGAGCAGCTCTTCTTTCAGCACGAATGGAACCTCTGCTTCTTATTGGCACACAGGAAGAAAATAAACAAAATGTTAGCCACTAACACTTTTCTTGCAGTATTCCAAGATCGACGTAGATCTGAAGTTTTTTTGTGGTATCTATTTCTGTGCAAATGCTATTTATAGCTGCTTCGCCCAGATAGATACTGTCTGTTCGCAAGTATCCAAAAGATACGTGATGCCGTAGAAATAAACATATTCAAGCGCTCTTCTCACAGGGAGCAGCATTCGTGCGATACAGTGGGCTAGATTTTTGTCGAACAATCGCTACGACCAACAACTATTCACTTCATAGATGGGAGCATGCTCCAACTAAATGTCACAATTGCTCAATTGCTCGATCTATTGCGCTCTCTTTTTGCAACACCGAAGTTGTGAAGGCTCGAACGAAAAACGAAAACGAAAAACCATCTATTGAGTCTTTTAGCCAGAATACAGTCTGCCGTTGATCGTCGGACCGTTCAGTCTTTTTGTTCCGAACAGTGTTTTTCGATTAGTGTGTTTACTCGCACCCTTTTTTCATTTCCTTTAAGGTGAGTGAGTGTGTGCGTGAACAGGAGCTGGAAAATATATACATAGATTGGAATGTTAATGTAACAAAAACTTAAATTCAATCACGAACAAAATTAATAAAAAAAAAAAAAATATGTAAAAAACGGGCTACTAAGTGTTGGTTACCGTTACAAAAAGTCAACATACAAGAAGAAATAAATTCAAAGGATTATTTAAAAATCAACATTAACAGGAGTTACACAGTTATACGTGATTATGTAAAAATTTAATAATCGTTTTAAGCTTACGTAATGAGTGCGGAATAAATTTTCAAATCTGAAGGATATCTCGTCGCACATACATGCTACACACATAGGCGCATCCCATTGGCGCAGACATTTATGAATGTGAATGTTGTGTAGAAATCATCAGAGCCAAAAATAGCTTTTCTTCTCTATACCACACAAAAAAGTGTTGCGAATACAAAAGATGCCAAAGAATTTTTTTCATAGTGTTGTGCGAGTTTTTTAAACGAGCAGAATAAAAAGAAAAAAAAAAATTCAAATAAAATTCTTTAAAATATATGAAATTCTAAAACTGCATTGATATGGAATACATATAAATTAATCCAACAGTTTGATTCTGTATAGAATTGAAAATAACAACGTGATGTTTTGAAATTAATATTTTATTTTTATTTCTTCAGCAAAAATTATTTTCAACACTAAATTCGTTGCTGAGATAATTTTGATTTTAAATTAAACATTTGATTTTAAATCATAAAAGCTTTCACAAGTTTTATGTTTGCTCTGCTTTAAATAGCAGAAGCTTTGGCATGAGCTTTATTTTAGACCCTCCCTAAACTAAAAACATAAAATTCTACTTTTAAAATCTTTACACAAAATAATTAAAAGTTGAAATATAGTGAAAGCTATTTTTAAACTCAACGATTTTGAGATGATTTTCAATGTTGAAACATATACAGCAGCGCGGTGTGACTAAAAACTAAGCAGAACATAAGTAAAATAACAATAAAAATAACAGCATCAGCGGGCACTAGTATATATTTAGCGTGCTGAACTCTAGAATACTAAAAAAGTGTTGATGTGAGCGCGTCTAACTTTCGAAAATATCAAATCAGCTTCGTTTCAATACCACATGTTGTTTTTTTCTTCTTCAGATTCGTTTTAGATTCGAGCGTATAATGATGTGTGTGGGTGTTTATGCATGTACATGATTATTTGTGTATGTCTGTGACACACTTCTTCAATGTTTGCCGCGTTTGTTCAACGTTGGTCAAAATATTTTATTACTCCAGCGTAGAGCTTTTGCAGATTTTAACTATTTGAATACATTAGTTTTTGAAAATTGCAAAACTTAAATAAATGAAATTGGATATGAATGTGTAAAAAATAAGACTATCTCGCTCTTGATCGTGCAATATTGTGCGCACTGCCCGATAGAATGCTCGATATCGCTTTACCGCACTGTATAGCACCCACTCGCACCTGTCGTGCTTTGCTTGCTTGTTGCTAACCAGAGTGAATGAAACTGCTACAGTTGCCACTCTCTCCATTTTTCTCTCTGCCGCTCTATTTCTTTGCTGCTTGCCGCCCATATACGGCGAATGACCACCACTGCGTATACGTTATATTAATTCAAATCTTTTTAATACATGCGTTCGTTTGGAATTCTATTTTGGGATGACGCTATGATGATGTGTTGCGGCGATCTTGTTGACGAAACGAAACACTTATCCATAAAATATTGGAAATTGATTGGAAACATTGAGATTTTTGGCAGGCTGCCAAAATATTTAAACTTAATTGAGGCAAAATTCAATTCCATTCAATCAATGAACAAGGAATTGCAAAACCATTTCTTAAGCTTATAGTTTGGTCATCAATATTGAAGGTCATCAACAACTTGAATTTTTTTGGGAAAGGAAGTTGCATTAAAAAAAAAAACTTGGTTGCTGAACTTAAAATTTGGCAAAATACGCCAAAATTTGCTTTGATACAAGATTTGTCTGTATAAATCTGTGTTATCGTGTGTGTGTCACAAACCATCATGGTAGTTAAAACTAGAATTTGCTTATTTCTTTTTTAAAGTTTACTTATATTTGTTCTAGTTTCTTTTAAATGCATAAGCATTCAAAATATTTAGTTTTTTCAAAAAACATTTCTGCAACTTTTTCATTATATTTTTCTATTGCAATAAAAAAAGTTTTCATTGAGAGCCATGCGTACTTTACTTATTCAGTGCCATGCGTAAAAAGTTACATATAGTATATAGTACCTCTGCTATTTATTAAAAAATACAATAATTGATTTTATGTAAAATTTTGTTGTTGTTTTTTATGATCAACTTCTTAAATGCATTAATTAAAACTTAACACTTACTTAATGATCAGGAGTGCAATTTTATATCTTTTTTAAAGGGTTTTTTAGATGGTTGAAATATTAAAAAAAAATACGATTATATATTTAAAAGATTTCTTGATCTTTATATTGAAGTGATTTATTTTATTTTTGTAAAAATTGATATAAATAAATTTATAAACTTTTGGGTACAATGTCTTTATTATTTCATTCAAATGAAAAAAAGAAACAGTTTCGATAGTATCGTAAGTGTAGACGTAGAATTCCGTTTAAGGTGTTACCTCTTCTACTTTGTCTCTTTGGTCCGATTGTTTTGTCCATTTTACACGTATTTTTTATTGATCTTCCGAAAATTCTGAAAATAAATTAATAACACTCAATTATGGACTTCTTATCGAGACCAAAACAAAGAAAACGTTAAAAGTAAGCATGATAAAATGAGCAAGCAAAAAGAAACAAGCAAAATTTCAAATTTTTTCGATCATTTTGTTAAATTTGACAGGTTGAGTTCATTGATTTAGTTGAAAAGAAAGCGAAGCAAATTCACTTTCCATTGGTGCCACTTTTGTCTCTGCCCGATATATAGTTTGCGAGCTACAGTCAGTTTAACTATTAATTTCGAATTGAAATTAAGACCCCGATTTTTAAAAAAATCGTATAGTTACTATATTTCACGCTGAGCACATGTCCTTTCCTCTCGTCTCTGACTGATATTTTGTTTGCGAGCTAAACTTTCGTCTCTGTTCGATGTATAGTTTGCGAACTACACTCGCTAGTGCTAGTGGGAATTAATTTGCATTAAAAACAATAATTAAAATTTTACGCCATCTATTGGGTAAAAACATAAAACGAAATATGATCCAACTCGTTTTTTTCATAAGAGTTAAATCTTACCGGATCACAGACCCATTTCGTTAAATTTGACAGATTGAGTTCATTGACTGAGTTGAAAAGAAGTTCATGACCTCTGGTTTCAAAATTGTATACTAGAACAGTAGTGCATACATAAACCCAATGCGAACTAATGCTTACAATGCTGCCAAAGCGAACCAATCAGTTTGTGCAAAACCAAAGCATACAAGCATAAGCAACGAAACAAAAACAAAGAAAGCAGCAGGCACATAAGCAGCTGATTGATTTTCTTATATAAAAACATGCATTTTTTTTCTTATATTTTACTATTTTGTGACTTTAATATAATAGTGACAAAATCCAAAATTAGATATTCATTCAGCGCAGGATAAGCCTATAGTTTAGTATATATATTATCTTTGAACGAAGAGTATTAAAGGCTGTAGGTATACCCTAAAATATTCGCCAAAAAGTTGCCTAATGACCTTGAAAAAATCTGTTAAAACTACCCCATACAAACCGCGCTGTAAGACGTAATTCTACGTCAAAAAAGTTGCTTTACACAACTTTCAGGCCTTCTAATAAGACCTACCTACTCTTTTACTGATTCCTTCGATTCTGGTGTATAGTATTAAATCTATGTTTCATTCATGGTCACTTTTTTACGCAAAAACTCAGTGGCAACATTGTTAAAATGCGAAAAAAAAACTCAGTCTAAACATTGTTGGAAAATGCAAACCACGGACCGCTGTAGCTATATCATGCACTTTCACTTTCGGATTGTCCAATACGAAGTCATGGATTTTTTCAATAATTCTGCAGTGGTCACTTGGTGTTCTCCCGGCGTGTTCATCTTTTGTGCTGATTCGACCTCTTTCGAATTCTACAATTCAATATTTTACGTTTGAATACGATATTTATCGAGCTTTTCTTTTGTTTCTTTCGCATTTTTGTTACGCAAACGTAATGCTTCATCAAGGCACGAAATTCTTATTTATTCATTTTTATAACAAAACCAAAAGCTGTTTAATAAGATCACTGTAACGTCACTATTCACAGACAAATCGATGTGACAGTTATGTTGTTTTCATATTCAGGTTGACACCCGTCAAAAATGTCATGGATTTGAAGAGTGGTAGTGCCATCACTTGAAGGCCGGCAACTTCTTTTAATCAATTAAAAACTTGAAAATTTCTGAGGACTTTTTTAAAATGTTGTACTCATAGGTCTGTTTTCGTACTCACTTCAAGTAACTTGAAGTTATTAGAAAGCGTTTCATTGCACATTTTTCCCAGCAAGAGAGCGAAAAAGAACAAGCAAAATATCAGTTTTAAATATCATTACTCGAACTTTAACCCTCGAGGACTATCGTCTATTTCACTTACGTGAGTACTATCGTTGGGTGTAATCCACCCATACTCAGTTAGTATCTGCGTTTCTCATCTGTCAAATGAAACTATAAAAATAATCAATTTATTTTTAAGAATGAATACCCAACTACCGAAAAACAACAATATTTTATATGTAATTCATTTTATTTTTTTTTTATATAATGATTTACTTAGGAACATAGCAATTAGAGAAAAAAATAAAAAAATTAAAAATGCATTCTGCAAAATCAGTTGTAACTTTTTTAGTTTTCACGCCATGGGCCTTTGGTTAACTGATTTGGAAAGCTAAAAATATATATAAGAAAAAGTTATTTAATAATTTTCTTCGGAACAAAGTAAAATTTTTGTTCAAAAATGAGCCAAATACTTACAAATTTTAGTTACTCATTGCAGCTACTAAGCATATCATCATAGATTAGTGCAGTACGTAGCAGTACGTAAAGAGAGGGTAGGTGTGACTTTTGCAAATATTAGTGATTTCTTTTGATTTTATATTGGCAATCACATAAAATATTTCATTACTGATTACTATCGTGGGTGAAAAACACCCAAAATTTTGAAACGCCATTACTATCGAGGATGTAAACCACCCAAGCCTTTTAAGAAATTGGCTTTATGTAAATATCACCTTAGTTTAAACGAGTAAATAATGCTTCTTAACATCAGGTATCATTAAAATGAGGATTACATTATAATTTAGTGATGATTTTCATGAAAAATTATATACCTCTCCAAGAAATTCAGCCTTATGGGTGGATTCCATCCAGACGATAGTCCTCGAGGGTTAATTGAAAAATTTTTTTGAGAACGAAAATCTCGAGCTTCAAACAGTTGACTGTCAAAATGATGATATTAAATTTTCTCACTGTCTTGTGAAAAAAATGTATGCAATTGATAAGCAAATTAATAAAAAAAGTGTTTTAAATACAAGAACAAAGCAATTAAATTCTATTTTTTTTAAAAACAGCTATTGTGCTTGAAACTTACTTGAAACCGTTTCCGTACTTTTTGACAAATTTTCTAATAATTAAATTACTCTCTATTGCTCGAACTTTACTTGAAGTGCGTACGGAAACAGTAATGTTTCTAACATTTAATATTAATGACAAAATTTGATATTTAATGACTAATATTTAATGACAAAAAATAATTTCTTTCGATTTAATAATTTCAA
Source organism: Tetanocera ferruginea (assembly GCA_958299015.1). Lineage (NCBI taxonomy): Eukaryota > Metazoa > Arthropoda > Insecta > Diptera > Sciomyzidae > Tetanocera > Tetanocera ferruginea. The sequence continues at coordinate 3,011,861 of OY282643.1, read as the reverse complement.
ATCTCTTGCAGTTACTAAACATCCAAACACAAATTCAACATGGCTGATGATGAGGTGAGGTGAGTATCGCAATCCCACAACAATTTCCTTGCCAATATTTTCAATAATTTTAACATTGTTATTTTTTTATTTCTCTCATTTAATAGTTATGAAATACTGTCAAGAGTTTCAACATGAGGACATATATAAGGTAATTATTGCTGATTTCTGCTTAATCCACAATGTTTTTGCTGTCAATGTATATCAAGCTTTACTTCTATTCTACCAAATATTTTTTCCGCTTTTAGATGCCTCAAAATGCCTCAAAATGCCTCAAAACAAGCAAAACAATTTGTTGCTGATGCTTCTGCTTTTGCCCCATAACAATTTTCTATTTGCTGGATTAACATAACTGCTTATAAGATGAACCGCTTTTACACTAACCAACTCTGTTGCAAACTTTTATTAATTATGTTTTATTTGCTCTTTGCAGAAAAAGGCCGCTGCACCAGCAGCTGCGCCAGCGACAGCACCAGCACCAGCACCAGCCGCAGCACCAGCGCCAGCTGCCGCTGCTGCACCAGCTGCTGCTGCCAAACCTGCAGCGCCAGCAGCTGCTAATGGCAAGCCTGTTGCAGCAGCTGCTGCTCCAGCTGGCCCACCAAAGGACCCAAACGACCCGAAAGTCAGAGTCGAAGAGGTACAAACCTCGTGTTTGTGTGTGTGCATCGTGCGATATCCCAATGTCATGCCGCCTTTTTCAAAATGTCCTCGTGTTGCGTCTTTATGTCAAGTTGCTGATGACGTCAACTGTTTGCTAACAAATTTCTTTCTTCCTTCAAATTCTGTTTTTGTTTTTTTTTTTTACTTTCACGCAAATAGGCTAAGAAGGCTAAACAGGCCGAGATTGAGCGCAAGCGTGCTGAGGTGCGCAAGCGTATGGAAGAAGCCTCCAAGGCCAAGAAGGCCAAGAAGGGTTTCATGACCCCCGAAAGGAAGAAGAAGCTTAGGGTAAGTTAACGTTAATGCACTCAAAGTAATGCTATAATCCTCATCTGCTTTCTCGATTCCACTTCATAGTTGTTGCTCCGCAAAAAAGCCGCCGAAGAGTTGAAGAAAGAACAAGAACGCAAAGCCGCTGAACGTAGACGTATCATTGAAGAGCGTTGCGGCAGCCCCAGAAACCTCAGCGATGCCAGCGAAGGTAATATAAACGTTTTTCCATTTTGCACTGAAAAGAAACAAAAACAGAAAGAGAGAAAAAAAAATAAGAAATGTTTATCATATTAAGACCAAGAAAAGTATTCGTTATTTAAACACATCACAACACTACTACGAGTACACACCACGTAGCAATATAACTCACCTACATACCATACTGTCACATTACACTGAAAAATAATTTTTGACTTTGTGCAAATCATGTTTTTTTTTCTGCAAAGATTTTCTTTTGACATTATTTTGTTTTGATTTAGAATTAGTTTTATTAAAAGCATCATTTACACACACACTCACACGCACTCACATATGCAACGTTATACATACACATTATCCTAGTATTTAAACTATCCCATATCTACAGAAACACTTAGAACCCTTTGCAAGCAACACTATGAAAGGATTAATAAGTTGGAGGACCAGAAATACGATCTTGAATATGTTGTTAAGCGCAAGGATGTTGAGGTACACACACAAAACAACACACAAATATTAAGAAAAACAAACATGCACTGAGCAAAAGCCTGACAATTTCTAAAACAATTGTCTAACTCTGCAATCTTACACAGCGAAATAGCGAAATCAAACAACAACAAGTTTTTAATCAAAATCAAAACTTAACGCTTCTTTCACTACTTCTTTTCACTACTTTATCTTTCTACTACAAAACTACATAACAACGTTGGCAGCACTTTTGGCAATTACTTTTCGCACTGTCTCTAAAATAATAATTATTTTTTTTTAACTTTATTTTTTATTAAAAATAACACACTCGCATCTTTTGTTGAGGCAACACAAACCTGTTGAAGAGGAACACTTGGAGGAATTTCAGAGAACATGTCTGTCAAAATATGCAGATATGTTTTTTGGTGCTCAATATTTTGTCAATCTGCTAGTCCTTTCATTTACAAAAACACACTCACACAGTCACACAATCACACATGCACACAACATATACAGAACACCAAAATGCATATTCATATTTAAGTACCCACCGAAAATAGTTATATTATTTTTGTTTTTTGACGAAAAAGCACATTTGTATTTTTTTCAAGTGCATTTTTCATTGTTTTTTGATTTTATTTTTCTTTTTTATTGTTCTCATTGAACGTACAACCCACAGATACAATTAGGAAAACATGTCAAGATTATTACACTAAAATTCTCAAATTGGAAGATCAGAAATATGACCTTGAGTATGAGGTTGCAAGAAAGGACATGGAGGCAAGAAAACCGAAATGTGTTGTTTCTTTTTTTTTGCTTAACGTTTAAAACGTACTATGTATAAATTTTTGATTTTGTAAAAGTAGACCAAACCGTTCAAAACCGTTCTGGCTTTTACAGCTGATGCTGGTATACGTAGAAAAATCGTTTAATACTATTTGTAAGCTTCTTCACTGCGAGTTTCTCTCTTGAGAGAATACTCTTGCTCAACTCTCAGAGTTGAGTAACATTTTGTAGTTTTTTTTTTAACAGTGTAGACGAATTTTACTTTGCGCGTAGTTAACATGTAAAAGTATTTAATTTTTTTCGTACCGTAAATAGTAGTAAAAAGAGAAAAAGGGCTTGCGTTGTAAACTCTTTGTATTCTAGTCGATGCAGAGAGAAGGTTTTGCTTTTTTGCCAATAGCTTTTTTCTCTTGACTACCTTTAAAGCTTTTTTTGCCCTAGTTTTACTAAAACACTTACTAAAATACACACTTACAAAATACTTTTTCAAGTGATAATAACACATACTTATTTTCGTTACATTTCTGATACACTAACAATACAACAAAAACAACAACTAATAATGAAATAACGTTAACGTGTTAGCGACTTTTTTAACCACACGTTGGCGTTATTGAGCCAAATAACGTAAGAGCAGAGCTTTTTGTTTTTTGAAAGCTTTTACTAAATATTTGGTATAAATAATTTTTTAGCACAAATTAAAAAACACAAACAAGAATTTATGGTGCAACATGATTTTGAGCACTTTATCTATACAACTTAAAGCATACAATTATACACCGAAAAAAAAAATCAAATTCGAAAATATTTTAAGTATTTTAATTCCATTATTTTATAAGATGATCATCGAATGCAGTTTATCAAATGTTAGTAATTTTTTTTTAATAAAATATCATTTTTCAAATAAAGCCATTCAGCATTTTTTGAGTTTTTAAATGTAGCTGAATGCGTTTGTTTGAAAACTTTAAGCCAGAAATTTTGCACATAGTCATCACCACCCTGACACAAAAACCAAAGCACCCAACCAAGCACTACAAACACAAACCTTCCCACAATTACAACCTACTACATTGTTACGTTACACTAAGAAAAAAAAATACAAATAAATTTGTTTTAAGTCCAAAATATCTACGAATTATCTACGCTTATCTATTTAAACAAAAAAAAAAAAAAAAATATTAAACTTGTATTTTTATAAACACATAAATATATATATGTAAATATATATACTGTGTACATAGCTGAACTACAGACAATATGTAAACAATATTGGCAACGTCTTTATGCCTTGGAGGGTGACAAATTCGATTTAGAGCATATCCAAAAAATGAAGGCGCAAGAGGTAAACAAACCCATTCAACTATTCAAGCAATTCAGCCAATTTTTTAGTTAAAAACAAAAAATTACATAAAAGCAAACCTATATTTTTAATATTTCTAACTAATAAATTTCTATGATACACTAAAAATTTTCCATCCAAATGCTAAAAAACTTACGATCTCTAGCTAGGTTTTCAATCTTAAAATAAGATTAGTTTATGTTTCGTTTTTCTAAAAGTTTAGATCTTCATGTTCCAAAAGCTCTACACACGTAAGACCAACAAGTTTAAGTACTTAAACAGGTTTGCATTTGATTTTCGCCATAAGTGGTTCGTACAATTTTCATTTGACATTTGCCAGAACAACACTGTTAATTCCGCTTAGACTGTCTTATCTCTTTCAGCCCTCGCGTGTTATTTTACAGGGACGTGCAATAATTTTGAAAATAAAAAACAGCCATAATCAAAATATTTTTACGATCAATGAATATATCTTTGTAGGTAAATTTTTAACTTTTGAAACGACACATGACAATGCCAGGACACGTTTCCTTAATTATCGATTGTAGCTAATTTTTTTGCAATCAGGTCTAAATTTCAAGATATTCGCTATTTATATATTTTTTGAGAAATAACACTCCAAAAATAATGAAAATATAGCTAAGAACGAGTTTAAAATTCACTAAATTTCAATCGCGAATATCTTGAGAAAAAAATTGAGAATGCCACTAAAATCTACTGCCGGAAATGATGTTCACATGTGCCGACGTTTTCATATGTCTTCTTCACGTCCCTCCAGTGTTATTCGTATGTATACAATAGAGCTCAACACTTCATTTAAGTTTTTGAGCTAAAAGTAAGAAAGCTTTTCTTACAACAACATAAAATATGTTTTCCCCTTTTTTTTACACTGAAACTTTTCATTGTTTTAATATTTTTCCTGCATATATTATTCATTACATTATTAGTTATTTTTAAGCACATGCAAACAAAATTCAATAAGTTTTAGACTAGATTTTCGACAGTTCCGTTCGAGTTGAAGTGAACTGTATTGTTATACCTCTATTATCAGAATATTTGCTAGCATTATTGTAGAACTCGATGATCTTGAGAAGCAATGACATCGATTAGTTTAGAAATAGCCACTCCTTCCCACTCTCAAGCTCTCTTCAAGTGCTTGCCAAGGCTTGAACTGAATGATTTTGAATTTACCTTAATTTTTGTGTTTGAAATATCTAAGTATTAAATAACTCCAGCATCAAACTGACACATTGGAACACATAACATTCTGAAGATTTTTTACTCATGCTCAATGGTGAAAAATCTTCCAATCCAAATGAACAAAAGCGATTGAAAATAAATTAAGTAAGAAAAAAAAAATACACATTCTATAAACATTCGTGCCTGCAAATCTTAAGGATTCACATATTGTATATTTATAATTATTTAAAGTGAATTTGTGTTCGATATATTTCGCCAAATATTTTATTTAAAACAAGCAACTGCCAATATTCGTCATGTCCAACACAAAATCACAAAATCAATCAATCATTTATTGAATTGTTAATCAAGATTTAAGTTCAAAAATAAATTAAAAAAAAAAAATTAACGAAATTTTTGCAGGCGAATTGCAAGAGATTTGCGAAGAATATTACGAGCGTATGTATATTTGTGAAGGCCAGAAATGGGATCTGGAATACGAAGTCAGGAAAAAAGACTGGGAGGTACTGCAAACAAATTCAATCCTTGCTAAAATCAAAATCAATTTTTTTTTTTTTTCTGTTTATTGTCTGATTAAACAAGAAGAACTAGATACACAAAATCTGGTTTGTTTTTTTTTGTAGTTGTGTTTCGATGTACTATATATTTTGGTGTGATGATAAATGATAATTGACAGTAATAAAAAGTTTTAAAGTTAACAATACACATGCACACACACAATTTTCCACAATTTTCCATTATTTGCATAATTCACCAAAAAATTTCATTTAAATTCAATCAACAAACATCCACAAATGCAATGCTTTCCTGATTAGAAATATCCAAACTATGCATCCTTTGGTAAGAAATATACAATTATCCAACCTTCAAAGCATCCATTAACCTATATTTTATGTCCTCTATTAATATCTTCATTTGGTAGGATTCTCCCTACCCTTTTAATAGTGAACAACTTAAAAGCTTATCATAAAATCGCACTTTTCCAAAGAAACCATTTTTATTGTATACTCGTTTGGTATTTCCATATATCACCACCCTGTACAAAGAATTTTAATTTCTCTCTCACTACACTAATAAAGTACACTGAAAAAAATTATTTTATAGCAATTTAAGATACTATAAAAATTAAATACTTACAGTAGAAAACAACAACAACAACAACAACAATAAAATAAATCAGCAATACAACAAATTTAAAAAAATTCATCTACCTTAATTGTTTTGTGAAAAATAATTTCAAAATGATCAACCACAACTACAGCTCAAACAAAAAAAAAGTTATACTTAAGCTCATTTATTATCACCACGAATTTTTGTGTTTTTTATTTGTTTTCTTATGTTGCACTAGCGGCTGTTACTGTGTTAGTTGCACAGTAAAAAAAAAATTATAACACTTAAGATTTCATTATATTCGTTTGCTTTCGAAATCAGTAATATTATTTCGTGCGTACATCTTTAACTGACCCAAAAAAAAATACAACACTCATTGCATATGCACACAAACACATACATATACATTTGTATATAGTTATATATGAAGTTGTATAAAATTTCTTCCAGAGCACAAACTAAAAAAAATGCTTCTATTTTTGCATTGACTAAATTTATTGGTTCGTAATATTTTGTAATTTTTTTAAAGCAGCAACAAATTTCTTTAAGCCAAAAGTCGATTTCGGTTAAAATTCATAACGTAATACAAAAAAAAAAAAAAAAATAAAAGGAATGAAAGAAAAAACTACCTAAACATGGCATATAGACAGGTCTTGCATGTGTCATAGTGTCAGAAAAAAATCTAATAAAAGTTCAAATAATGTTTTATTAACATATTAAAAAAAATAATAAAAGTATTATACTTAAACAGCGTCAGTATGGCACACACACTCACACAAACACACAATATAACTGTCAATAATATCGTTTACACGTATTTATAAGAAAATCAAAAATTACTCAGCAAAGCCCAGTTCATCTCAAAAAGATATTGAAAAATTAATAACGATGTTGCAACGATTTAAATTCTGAAAATATAAAAATCAGTATCAAATCTTACCATGATGATAAACGTTATAGTTATAAAAAAAACTTATAGTTCATAAAAAACCCTCGATATGATGTTGTCTAATTATTTTAAGAAATTTTTAGTGTGATAAACTTTGTTTTTTCTTTGGAAAATCCAAAATATTTAGAAGTGTTTGTTGCGATATCGTTTCGATTGCTTATGGTATGTGGTTTGCTGAGTAGTAACTTATAAAAAAAAAAAACTATTGTAAATTCCAATTTGTGTAAAACTTGCAACTTTAGTTTAATTACAACTTTTTGCTATAACTTGTGATAATTCTCCAATATTATATGTGATACTAATTTGCATTTTGCATTTAATTGATATCTATTTATTTTATGAAATTAAATTATTAATCTATGTAAACTTAATCCATGCTCTCCAGCTGCTCTACTTTGCATATTCTATTTGTACATGTTTGCTACAACGTTTTTATTATTGTAGATACACGAAACACACACACACACACACACACACAGACATACTTTTACAGATAAAAAACACTTATGCACATTAATATTTTAACTTATTTTAGAATGTAATGAAATAAGCAAATAAATAAAAAACACAAATATTCCCCTTTTTTCTATGATATTCGACAGTTAGTAATAAAGTTCAAAAATATTCTCCACAAACTTCTCAAAAGCAATTGAAAAACTACAATTTGTGCCATACTGTGCAGTACCTCATTAAGTGTCATCTTTTCGTAAATGTTCCTGAAAAAAAAATATATTTGTTTTACTTTTGTTTTTTAACTCAAAGATGTGTAGTACTTTTTTTATAGATGTGTATAAAAAAATGTTATGTTCACATACTTACATACGTTAATGTCACAAAACCGTAAAAAGTTAAATCAGAAAAACTTTTAAATCGACATTTGGATGTTATGCTGTTTCACGAAGCTATATGTTACGACATTACACTGTCGGACAATATAGCGCACAACCAATTTATACCAAATTAAAAAGGCTTTTCTAATACAACGCGGATAAACACATTTTGCAGTGTTTATCAACTTGTTTTTGTACTTCTAACATAACTATCTGCTATAACGATAACTTTCTGCTGCGTTATAATAAACTGTATGCTTTGAGAACTTTTATTGCTTAAACTTGATGCCTATCTATAATTTTGATTTTGATTTTTAGTATCTGTGCAATTTGTATATCTTATAAAACCTTCAAACAAGCAACAATTTCTATAATAATTAATATAATTTTATTTTTCAAACTCCTTTCAACGATCTAGATCAACGATCTCAATGCCCAGGTTAATGATCTTCGTGGTAAATTGTAAGTGAAGCATACCACTAACTATAATTGACTTTTAAAGATTTTAATATTGTTATTTTTTTTACCGTGTACAGCGTTAAGCCAGCACTGAAGAAGGTTTCCAAATACGAGAACAAATTCGCCAAGCTGCAAAAGAAGGCCGCCGAGTTCAACTTCCGCAATCAACTCAAGGTTGTCAAGAAGAAGGAATTCACATTGGAAGAAGAAGAGAAGGAGGTAAGTGTTTTGCTAAAAAGCATTTTTCTTTTTTTTTGAAAATTTTTAATTGTTTTGCCAAGAGAGGGCAAGAGATGAAATAGAACCATGTAGATATGTATATACTTTTAATTTAAGATAATTTTGGCACACAAATATGGAGGCTATACAATGTATATAAATAACAAGTACAAACTTTTCTTTAACCCTTTGAGGAACGTATTTAAAGCCGTAATGCTAATAAGTCGATGCCATTTTTTCCCCCAATTGAGCCATTTATATAATTTCATAGTTCACAATTGTTCATGATGTTAATAAGGATGAACTTCTCTAGAGCGCTTTACAATTAATATTATCAATAGCTCCAATTTTATAATTTATTAAACCTTTTCGACACTTACAATTTGTCAATAAAAATGCACTTTTTAGAAACTAAAAACAACTAAAATCAATTCAAAATAGGCTATAGTTTATTTTGAATGACGGTTTTTTGTCGCTGGGGTGCTTATGATCCCAGTGTGCCGAGCACGTTATACCAGAGAAGTGTCCCAAAAAAGGGGTAAAATAGACGATATGCCAAACACCTATGCTTCTTTTGCAAATTTTGTGTGCCATAAAGATGAACTGTATTTGTAATCAGCGTCATAAAATAAGTGATAAGCATGCTAATTCAGCCTCGAATAAAATTTTTATACTTAAAATCCCTACAAACTTCCATTCAAAACTTCATAAAAGTAAAAATTCACGAGATGGAGATGGACGCAGAAAATAGTTTTATCCTCAACTTTTCATCTCCAAGCTGTGGCGTTTATGTTGGGAAAGTTTTGTTGCACAATGTAATCAACTTTGAATTTCAATAAATTCTATTTGTCTAAAATTCACTTTTGGACAAAAAAATTTATAAATCAACTAACTAACCTTTAAACTGTGCCATTTAAAATATTACATTTTTCCACATCAGTGTACCTTTCGTAGTTACGTGCAACTGTTTTAAATAATTTAAAAATACTCAAAGCATAAATACAATTTAAACATTTTCTTTGCTTTCAATTTACTGTGCAAAGATCAAGTTACTTTGGTACTCAAAGGGTTAACAGCTCTATCGGTGTACACAGTAATTTCTCTTCTCTTAATTGTTTCTCTAATTTTGCAAACAGTTTAATTTATCCTTCTGTTGGCAACATTCACTGATATATTATAAGATTTCGGAGAGTACTCACGGTGGTCACATCGAAAATTGATTCAAGAAATTACAATATAATGGATGCTATCCTATCATAACATTTTATAAGAACTTAACACTTAACTTTAGAGAGAATTCTCTACTCCATTTCTTCTAAGAAGCAACTGAGAGTCTGCGATCCGTACTACCACAAAACCGAGTAATAAGTGTCATAAATTATATTCTGTGTACTAATTTGTATTATAGAAATCTAACTTTATGAAAAATTAGTCTGATTTTTAAACTTCTTAAAACAACGTCCTTTCGATTTAGGTAAAAATCGATTTCTATAGGTAAAAATAATTTTCTCAAAACTTCGAAATATTTCGGTATTTTATTATAAATTAGAAGGCAGAAATTGTTCTAGTAGTATTTAATTTTTATTTTTTACTACACTATTTTGTATATTTTATCTTAATATTTATTTATCTAATTAATGCTTTCTTTCTTCTTCTACTAACATTTTCGACAATCTAGAAAAAAATAAAAGATCAAATACTCAAAGCCAAAAAGTGTAAGAATTAAATGTGCACTGAAAAACAAAAACACACACGTTTGAATGCATGCACATGTTTTATATGTGTGTGTGTTTCCTTAATAGGTTAAAAGACATATTAATTCGAATATTTCTGGCTCATTTACTTGAAGGCTGTCATAACTCAAAAACGCGATAGCACGCTTCATATTGTTTAAAAATTTCAAGTTATTACTTTGAATATTCTCCGCGTTAAAACAGAATTTCTTCTGCAAAATCACTATTTTTGAGTTATGAAAGTCTTAAAATAAATGATTATATTATGTTGATTAATATGTCTTCAGCTTATTGCACAACAATGTATGTGTGTGTGTGTGTATGTTAAGTTTTTGAGCTGAATATTTGTTTGAAAGTGTTTGTATACATTTTTTGTCACCTGTAGTTTACAAAAATCAGCATGTATTTGTAGTCTACTTTTCGGCATAGATTTAGAATTTATAGCTGCCCCATTTGTCTTGTCAACGTCTAGAATTTCAAATGTTTTGCATATATATTAAAACATTTAACTAATATAAAAACCTTTTTTTAACTTCATCATTGCAGAAAAAACCCGACTGGTCCAAGGGCAAACCCGGTGACGCTAAGGTAAAGGAAGAAGTTGAAGTTGATGCCTAAGAGTCCTCTGATCCGACCCGCCTTACATACATAAAATTTTAAATAACTACACACTTTCATAAAAAAAAAACACCAAAACAACGAATATATTTATAATTTACAAATATATTTTTTAAAGTTATTTAAACGTTCTTTCCTTCGCATTATTTATATTTATATATTAACTATGTAATATTAAACAAAACATAGACATGAATTCATGAAACAAAATCTTTTTAATTGTAACAAAAAAAAAAAAGTATCAAAGAAACATCATAAAACACAAATTCTTCTCTTTCGTCTTTTTTCATCGTCCAATAAATGTTCGTCCTTTTATTAATTTTATTTGCTTCTGTTACAATTTGATTCTATCCATATTTTACCAAACATTCTGTGCACCCAATCTATATGACCTGCATGTATTATCAAAACATTCGTTGGAGCTGAACTGTGATTTTTCTAGCCAAGTGTTTCATTACAATTTTAAAACACACTTTCAGGAACACGCTCCCGAAACACCTGCTCCAGCATAGACGACCACCTTAGTGACCAACAAAAATAACAATCGATATTCTATAGTTAAAATCAGTTTTTATTATTTTTCGATTGTTGATTTCGATATTTTTATATTCTTTAATTAAATAATGGAACAACACCAACAATATATATAAATAGCTAGCATCATTTTTCATCCACAACAATGTTATTTTGATCAATGAGACGACGATGACAACCAAAAAAAACAAAAACAAAAAAAAAAAAACAATTTTTGCACAAAATTCCACGGGACGAAACCTTATCTAATACCACGCTTAGATAAATAAACAGCAAAAATAGAAGCACAGTTAACTAAATAGTGAATTTTAAGATTTTTAATGTACCTATTGTATAATAATTAAAATTTTTTAAATAAAATTGAACAACAATAAAGCGAGACATTTGAAAAAATAAAATAACAAACACTTTTGTTTTAAATGTTTTTACTCTATCGAACTATTTTGATTGCAAGCTGGTGATATAATTAGAAAAAGTATTTCTTTTTAAGTTTATTTATTTATTTTATTATTTATCTGAGAAATCAGTTTCATTTCTATAACTGTTATATATCGTAATTGCATCAAATTTTTGATTCAGTGAATTAAGCCTTAGACATAATTCTAAATTGTTTTGTTTATCTTAAAAACTTAAAATTAAACTAATACAAGGTGATCGAAAAGAGGTGATACAGTTAAAAATACAAATATTTATTTTATTGTTTAATTTCTAATTGTTTTTAAGTTACAGACTTCGATAAACAGATTTTGGCAGAAGAGTTTAGAGAAATGTTTAGGACGTACTTCGGTGTTTTCAAAGTTTACTTATGACTAAAGGTTTAAAGTATTGGATTGAAGTTTAAACACTTGAATTGTGTGCATTGTTCATATTTCTGTTGCTTTTCTGATTGCAATATTTTTAAATGACCTGACCTTACTGAGTGGTTGAATTCTAGAGAACTGAGTAAAATTTTGTAAAGAAAGATGTTAAGACTCACCACTTTGTTGATTTCTTTATGTATAAGTCTCAAAATACAGCAGAACGCAAGGCTTGAGCTAAATATAGGATATTATGAGAATGCTTACTATGTTCTCAATTTAAGCAAGAATAAAAGTTGAAATTCTGACTACGAGGCCAATAACATTTTAATGTGTGACCTCTTAAATAAAGTTGTCAAACAAGTATATTTGTGTAACATATTTGACATGTACTACTTTGTTATATGTTTTTTATATTATAATACTGCAAATGCGATATGGTATTTTTGGAATTCTATTATTTTCGTTTAAAAGCCCAAAAATAATGTTAATTACTAATTTTACTTAAAATCTTTATTTAATCTTAGTCTTATTTTGTACCTCTTCTGCCTGAATCTGTTCTTTGAAGTTTGTCTTTTATCGATTTGTTGCACTTTTTAATTATACTTATTTATAGCAATACTCGTACCCGAGTAAACGTGTTGGTTATACATTTAATACTTGATTATTTAATATTTGCAATTGATGCAGTTCATTAAGTTCCAATATGCTTATTTAAGTGTTTTAGCTAGTCATAAGGAATAAAAATCTAGTAACTAAGACAAGGAGCTAAAATAAACTAAATGAGATCATTGCCACAGATTGCACTTCTAAATAAACTAAGGCTTAAACTAATATCTATTATTATCGGCTATTGCCAGCAAACCAAAACACTTTTCATTATCCAAATGCAGCACTTCGATTTGCATCAATTCGTCAAAGTTGTCATCTTCATTGCCGTCATTTTCGGCGGCATGCATATCGTGCTAAAATGTTTGCGCATTGCGACATACACCACAGCCCAGTGCAAACTCTTCACCAGTGGCAGGGTGTATGATATGTAATGGACATTCATCGCCAATCATTTGCTTCGCCTTGGGACCAGCTGGACATTGTGGCAACTTGTTCTTGGGTATGTTGGTCAAACGCTGAAAGTCATCGTGGCACGTGTCGCAGAAATGTGTTGTGCCAAAGCAGAAAAATACCGCTACAGAGCAACAATAACGGCATTTATACTCCAGGAAATCAGTGCCATGTTTGGGGCACATTTGTGCACGTGCCACATCAGAGCAACCACCGCAAACAAGTTCTTCAGGATCGAATTTTTCACCAATTTCTACATCGCAACGAGCTTCCCCACCATAGTAAGCTTTTTGGCATTTGAAGCAAACATAATAGGCATAACGGTCCATGGCCATATTGGAGACATCCTTGGCATCGGTATTCTTCACCACACCCTCATATTTTAATCTGAAATGAGAAACAATTGCAAATAAATTATAACTAAGGTTGATTGACTAGGTTACCTCATCAATGCCTTGCGTTTAACGTCTTGCTTCAACACATTTATGGGTTCTAGAATATCAGCAAGTAGTGGATGCTGGATGTCAGCCTTGCAGATCGGACACAACGAAAAACCAAAAGCAATGCGTGGACCACTCCAGCGTTTCTCCAGCACTGTTTTGCAACAGTGATAATGAAAAACGTGTCCACAGTCCAGCTATGAATAAAAGCAGAAACATTAAATATCATCTTTCAAGTCTAGCATTAAAGCAACAGTACATGTATTGATGGTGCACATGACAGTGCTTCGATAAAGCATATCATGCACATGTCATCTGCATCCTGTGTCAACTTCGGTTCATGCAGCTCATCAGCCATTTCATTTTCACGCACATGACAGACGTGCTGCAAACAAGGCAAGCACTTTTTCTCATTCGTCACTCCACCACAGACATGACCACATGGTTTTGTTTTCAAGCAAGAGTTCGCTGCATACTCCTGACACTGTGCATCAGCACAGACGTTGCTAATTTCCAACAAGCCCGTGTTGCCTGTAATGCCACAGAAACGACAACGACCCACTGTTTCTTGTGGACCAGAAATAATAGTGTGACTACCATCTCGAAATTCAACCATGCCTTTCAATGTCTTGGAATCGGCTAATGCCAGTAGCCAGAAGAGTTTTGTGCGTCCACAGGATTCATGCAATTCGACGCGAATGGCTTCCTCCTCTTCCTTGCATACCTAAGAAATAATTAGCTGCTTTATTATGGATGTTTAAATGAATGTCTCCAATATTCACCGTTCTCTTGTGCATTCTTGTCTTGCGATTCAAATGCAAGAAACGATCGCAATCGCCACATAAGGAGCCACAGGTTTCGCACTGTATAATAGCTGCAGTCTCACCATCATCATGATTACTGCACATAGGTCGAGTCTCAGAGACCTTGGACCATTGTCCGGAGGAAAGCTTTTCAACATGATCGCGATCTAGTACACAAAGACTGGCTAGCGCTAACCAAAGAGTGGCAGTTTTAATGCAGTTCTCAGGGTTGCGAAATACTTCATCCAGTCGCGTAAGATTAAGCACAGCCTCAGCGATGGCAGCTTTAGTTATTTGCGACCACTTTTCACTTAATTTGCCCTTAAAATTAAATTTTTAAAAATTAATATAGTTCTTTTGAAGATATTGCAGCTGAAAAACGCAACATTTTTACAAAATAATCTTCACTTACACTTGCCAAGTCGCGAATCAAACAAATTATACTCTCCGCTTGCTTCATCGAAATAACGCCATTCAAGAACCAACGCTGGTTAAGATTTTTCGTCGATCCTTTATTCTTTGATGACTTAAGAGTTGAAGTGCCCATGCCAAAGTCTACTTTATGCTCGATATTGCCAACATTGTTCAAAGGATTATGATCGAAACGGAATGGCAGTGAATTGGGAAAGTTCACTGCAACCGCTTCTGTCATAATTACATCAGCTGACTTTGATGTAGTCTTCAGTAAGTGCACTGAAAGATCCAGTGAATTGCATAGTCGCACAAAGGACGGGGTCTTTTCCAAGCTTGTTTTGGCATTGGGAGTAGTTTTAATTTTCACCTGCAATTGTAACGATTTTGCTACCACTGCCAAGAAGATGTCAAATAAGCCTAAGCGATTCATATCAAAATCGTAGCCATTTTGATGAGCTATATTGTAGTCGGAAGGTGGCAAACGTTGCACGCCCAAAATGTCTGCGAAATTCTCGGGTGAGATCTCTGGCAGAATGCGTCGCAATAACGCAGTGACCTGGCGCTGCACTCGATCACTGCCAGTATGTAGCAAGCTGAGCAGATCCCGTAGTAATCCATGTTGATGCGATAGATATGAGCGTCCAACGGCGCTACCAGATAGCGCTAAGACCATACTCAGCATTTCAAAGCAGTATGTATCCGGCGAACGGTAACGTTCAGAGCTACTCTCACTTTTTGGCTCGCCGACGGCTGAAGCCGTTGATGTAATGGTTGCCTGGGTATCCTTGAAGCAGTTGCTTAGATTGACAACTTCCCAATCTTCCTTAGCGCGTTGAGCCTCTTTCTTTATGGCATGCACTATGTGGACAATCACCTGTTTCTGGAGATGGGACAACTTGCTGCGTGAGAATAAAATGCCCACCATGTGCTCGCGCAGATCTAGAGAGTCAGCCAACATTGAATTAGCGGCACTTGACTCCATGCCAAGCACGGATTGATGTCGGCTGTCCGCCAATTTGTGGGAGTCATTCGCTGCAATGCTTATTAGCTTTCCAAACACTTGGCCTATTAAGGAAAAATATTGTAAACCAAAAATGTATCAAATACTTTCAACTCTCACCTGTGATAAGACGAAAAACACGCAGTGTCTCTGCCTCGCATGTTTGCTGCTGTATTCGCGTTGCGTTCGTTAGCTTGAAGTATGATTTTTGTTGGTGACTTTGCCGGTGATCTACAGATGCATTGTATTGGTCGGCTATATTCTCCTCCATGCCATTCACAATATTCGGAAGACCTAGCAGTTTTATCTGACGCACTCTCAGTGTGTTTTCAGGACCATGAAACTCCAAGCGGAAATGTGTATAACTGTCATCTAGAATCTTTGCCGAAATCCATGAACAAGCTTTTGGATCAATATCAACTGATTTAACAAGATTTGTATCGCCCAGCGATTGTCCGGCATAGAAGACGACATTCAAAACCTTATTCTTAATTTTTGTAATAGCAGAAAAGTAGAATTAATTTAAGGTTTCGTGGTGCCTAGATCCGCAACTTACCTGAATATCACGACTGTTGTCGATGTGCACCAGAACCGCCTTGCATGAAAACGCCATTTTGTTCATGGATATTTCAATTATTTTACATTTATTGCGATCCTCTTCATCACTCTCCCAAAATGTTTCCGTTGAATTATCTGTTAAAGACTCAGCCATGGCTTGACGCGAAGAAACAGTTACCTAAAATAAGTTAACCAATAACATTTCGTACCACTGCCAAGTGATTTTAGATAAAAAAATACCTCAAACATGCCATTCAAATCTGTAAAATACAACAATTTCGCTCCAGCAGCATCATGTCCGTTCACATTATCCGCTGTCACTAAAGCAGACACTGCCATAATATCGTCCTGTTCATCAGACTTTGAAAGAATCTTGGAAATATTGCCAAAGACATGCGAACTATGAAGAAACTGATGATCCGCTTGACGAAAACGAATGCCAAAGCATTGTATTGCTATGCGTTGTAGTGAAGAACCGGGTGATAAAAAGAGCGTAAGATCCGCCACTGATTGCAGGAAAAGATGTAAACTTTGGGTTATCATGTGTGAAAAACGACCACTTATTTGCGTAAATGAAACTGGATGTTCCAATGCCAGTTCAGCGTCTTCGCATTTTCCGTCGCCAGATTCCACCGAGGAAACACTCAACGAACTTACAAACCACCACATAAGGTCGTGTAAGCAAACGCTCTGCGTAACTGAACGTATCAGCCAATTGAGTGCCTGAAGTGAGTAAATCCTACATGTTGCAATGCGCAAACTTCGTTTCATGGCGTACCTCAACTTATCCAAATCATGCTTTTGGGTTATGAACAACATGGCCGGGCGAGACAGCAAAGCATTTATTTGTGTAGAAGCTTCCTGGTCAAGGGAGTTGGTCAGATTTTTCTCATAACCATCTTTTTCCTGTGTTAATGGTTTACAGGAACTTGCACTGTTGCTAGAAAATGCATAATCTTTTGAGGCTCCATCTAGTCCAATGGAGGGTATTTCAGTTTCCACAGCAACGTTTTTAACTACTTCATTCTGATCATTTTCATTAGCATTGAGATGCAGATTCATGACATCTGTATCATTAGCTGCTGCTAACGTAGATTCACTTTGCTCCACTCGTTGTACAACGGAGGATGCTAACATTTTTTCTGGTACAAGTCTACGTAGGTTTTCGGACGGATAGCATATAAGTAGAGAACCGTCACCTTCAGTTGTCGAGTTGTTACGACGGCGATATACAACTTTAGGTTGTTGATTTTCATCAAAATTTGAGGCAAACCCCTTTAGATTAACTCCACCCATCTGTTGCTGCGCTGCAGCCCAACCTTGTCCCATTGAAAAACTGCGATGAAATTTAGAAAAAGTACCTGTCGATGGACCAGCTTGTGTGGAAACAGAGCCAGCCATCAACTCGTAATTATGAGGATCACACGACTCGAAAGAAATTTCGGACAGTGGCTGAGGTAGAAAATAAAATGAGATTAGCATAAAGTGAGAAGAAAATGACCCTAAAACCTACTCTATCGAAACCGTTCTCTGTAGTGTTAACGCCAAATATTTCATACGGCAAATCATCATCATTGCTAGGCACACCCAAGGACTCCAGACATGCAAAAGTTTCTGGAGCAGCCCAAATAAAATCCGGTGAAGCTGATGCACCGATAAAACTTTTGCGATATGGCGTTGAACCTGTGTTTGATAAACAAATTATACTTAGAAAATATCAACTTCTGCAAAATTTCCCCATTAGCTTACATCCAAATTTTCCGCTCATTCTCAAACCCACGCGACTATTTCGAGCAGAGTCCCCACGACTAGTGCTCGGCTTATTCAAATCACCGACATTAAAGTTTTGATGTTCTATCACCACCGGCATCTGTTGCGGAGAACGTTTAGTAATCGAGGAGTTCAGCAAAGCATTGTTGACTGCTATGGCATTCGGTCCGGTTGGAAGATTCGAAACACTTGATGACAGCTCCAGGAGAAAAGTAGCGTTTTCACGCATTGTTGTATATATCTCAGAATTAGCAATAAGCGCTGTTGTCTTCACGCCAAACAGGTTCATTTCATTGGCTACAAAAAAACGTGTTTAAAATTTTATAGTAACAAAACTAATAGCTTCATACTTACTTGAGCTAGTGACATTGGGGGCATTGTTGATGTTGTTCGTATTCTTATTGGCTGATATGTACTTCTCGCGACAAGCATCGCACATTAGAAACCAGCTTGAGGCGCCCTTACCACCTTCACCACAATTACCCGCCCATCCCTCACAGAAAATGCCAACAGAGTTGTAACCTTTACCCTTTGCGGATTTACCACATCCAGGGTGAACGATACGCATGTGATACGTCACGGGAATAGGCAAAAAAATTTCACATAACTCACACCACGACCCATCGTCTTTCTTCTTCTTTTTCGATTTCTTGCTCTCCTTCTCGTTTGGTTCGGATTTTTCTTTTGAGCCTGCATTTGCATCACGTGAAGGCGAGCTTAATTTCTGCCTTTCCATGCTATTGGTCTGCACTACTTGAATGCAATTAGAACATACCTTTTCCCATAAATATACCAAGCAACGCAATGCTGGTGGTAGAACTGTCACGATCTCTGGCAGAGCGTGCAGTTTTATCTTCTCGCCATTTTCAGTGTTATCACCGGACAAATTCTTGCGATACTTTCTATTATTAACCGAGGAGTTACCACATTTCGTTAGTGTCTCTAGTGTTGAGGGACGTATGTTTAAGTAGTTTCCTGCATTAGCAACTTCTACTGAATGCCGCTGCTGTGCCTTTTGTTCGCGAGACAATTGCAATTTATTATCGCCACCATCTCGTCGGGTCACCACGGTTGCACCCTCTTTCGGTAGAGATGGATGGAACTTCAAAAAACTAGCACAAGCCATGGCATCGTGAACGATACCTTCATGCCAGAGAAATGCGGCAAAAACTGCACGAATACTTTCGGCCAGCGAAGGTGGCATAGCACGTTTCATTGGCCCAGAAGTTTGAATTTTTATTGCTGTTGTTGATTGAATTGCTGGCTGTGAAAATTTAACCCCACCCGACAACGGAGCTGGCCACACAGGTGGACTCGAGTCGTCTGTGCTTGCGGTCGTACTGGCTGGCTTTTGTTCACCGAATAAAGGCGTTTCCTGGTTTGGCACCGTAGCTCCACGTGCTGTGGTTATGTGAAGTAAACTCATTTCTTCCTCCAAATTCTTTAAATCCGATTCTTTTAAAGCTGTGGTATCAGAAGACGAAGCAGAAGGTTCATGTTTCGTTACTCCAATCATTTTTCGTGGTGAGTGCTTTGGAGTGGAGAGCAAAGCAGCTGTTTGACTGGGTGTGAAATTCGTTATGCGTATAGTTGAGACATCAAAGTCGGCAACGCCAGCGCTTTCAACAGGGTTTGAATCTTCCCTAAGACTTTTTGGTGACTGACTGGAGTCCTGTGTAAGCGAACTTAATAGACCAGATGTTTCCGATAACTCGTTGGACTTGCTACTAGCACTCATAGCAGATTCACCCTTTGCGGTTTTTGGTATACAAATAGGACTTGAGCTACGTTGAACCTGCGAGGCACCATTTCCATTGCTACGTGTCTCCTGAGCACCTATAGCTCTAACCAGATCTCGCACCGAAACCGAAGCTATGTCACTCACATCTGAGCGTTTACGTTGATGTTCTTTTACTGTTGTTCCACCAAGACTGCCTTCAGGATTGTCGCCTTTGAACCACTTTTGTAGAGCTTGTAACTTGCTGGCACCGCCACCTACAACACCTGCTATGGCTGAACCCAAATTAGATGGACTCGATCCATGTAGCGATTGAAGTAAATCAGCTTGGCTGGATTGGCCAAGTTGTTGAGATTCACTTGAAGACCCACCCGTGTGCATGTCAAATACTTTATTGATGTCACTCTCGTGGAGGTTTGAGTCACAGTCTGCCTTCTCGGGAGCAAACAGAAAGGGATTCGTTGATATTGGCATTTGGCTGTCAGAAGATTTGGCTGCTGTTGGTCTCGAATGTGAGTGATCTGCAATTTTTTTACATGGCGAGGTCGTTTTGGGTTTTGTAGGCGACTCAATGACAGCAGTGACGGCTGGAATATCAATGTTTTCTAGTAGAACTTTATGCTTTGGTTTCAGTTTTCCGGCAGTCGTACTGGTCGAAGTGCTAGTTGTTGTTGATGTTGTTGTTGTTGTAGTGTTTGTAGTGCTGCTAGTGGTGGTCGAAGTGGATGCGTCAGTGACAGGGTGAAGCAAGGTTTTGCTTAGATGCTGATTGTATTGCAAACACCAAGCTTCAGTGGGGTACCAACCTATGGTACAATGTTGACGAATAGACTCTGTAGACAAACGTAGCCAAACACCGTCATCATTTTCGATTTCATCAATGAACGAAATAACACCATTGAGCTGAATAATGCCAACCTGTTCCGATTGCAGTGTTGGATGCGAACGTATGCGCAGACCAGCAGTGTTCTTTGTGAAGAATTTTCGAAGCTTGTTTGGTGGTTGTGGTTTTTTGACAGCGTGCTTATGTGTAGGTGGCGGTAGACCTCCTTCCTTGACCTCTACTCTATAAACCTCTTCTAGTAATATGCCGTCGATTGAAACGGCCAAACAGTAGCTACCCACCGAATTTGGAGTCCAGTGAACACTAAAGGTTCCATTTTCCATGTCTTGAGCGTACAAAGTTTCTGTGACGCGAGTTTGCACTGGGCTACTGTAACGTAATTCTTCAAAGGAGTAGTTGCTAAAGGGCTTCATAAAAGTTATTGCTTTGAAGCACATTTTATCTTTGATTGTAGGTTCATAGTTCATTCGTGGTGGTGGTGGAACACCACCAAAGGAAGTAGTATCGGTACATGAGACGCGACGCATTTTTATGTTTCCATTCCCAGAAGAACCCGTGGGAATGGCTTTGATTTCGACCTAAACGAAAGTATAATAAAATCTTTATGACTGACTTTATGACATATACTATATGGCGAATAACAAGTTCACGCAATATATAAGAATTAGTGTCATCTAGTAGTAATGTGGTCTTACCTTAAGTTCAGGAACTAAAACTGCATCTCCATACTGGTCGCGTATGGTAACAGTCACCTGAGTTGGCCAACCATATCTTAGAGGTTCGGTTATAGTGTTCAGTTCACATCTGTTAGGATAAATAACAACGTGTAGAGACAAAATGTTCAAAAGTGAATACGAGAGTGTCCAAATCGTGTTTTTATCAACCCCTTTTTTATCCAGTTCAAATACAATATTTTAAGGTTTTAGTTCAGATAAAAACCAACTTAATTCAAAACATTTAGAAAGTTAATGTTTGATTCCCATGTTTAAAAGAACCTTTGACACGCGATTTTAGGTACCCTATTTTAGTTTCTTTCAAACGAAAATACTCACTTATTTGGATCCAGTCGTGATTCCGGCTGTAGCCATGCTGCCAAACGTGCACCCGATGAGCCAGGAGCTCCGCTAATGAAATCTTTAAGGAACTGACGCTCATTTGACTGAGAACTGAAGAGAAAAAGGGATTTTTATGTAATTTTCAATTGAAATGGAATTATAAATAAAAAACTTGAAAATATGAATTACGAAAAATACTGATAAAGGCAATAATTTTGCTCAAAATACTAAAATACTTTATTTGTATAAAACATGTTAACACTAAACAGTGCACTTACGACAACGTGAATACTGCATAACGTGAACACTGCTTAACGTGAAAACTTTTTTTTTCAATTTACTACTCTAAAACGTGAAGAAGGTTAGAAAGTACGTTTTAATATTTTTTTTTAATGGAGTTTTTAGTTCTTCATATTTTTTAATTGAATTTTCTAAATAAATCTTTCTTATGTTTCATCAGAAAAGTAAGATTTAATTTAGACATATTGCATATGGGTATCTCCCAAAAAAGGTCCACCAAAAGTGAATAAAAACATTTAAATAAAGCAGTCTTAGAGCTTTCAATTTTATTTTTTTGATTAATATTACTGCTATATAACTTAAATTTAACTTATTATAATTTATTTTTATTTAAATTTGTAATGAACATCTTTATTGTATTTTATTACTGTCAGAAAAATTTGTCGCGTCCATGATGTCGCGTCCGTAGTCGTGCTATATCTATTTAAAAAAAGTTAAGAGAAAATTCTCATATTTCATAAGTCTATGAAGAAAAGTTATCCTTTGAGCTTCATTAACATGTATATTATATATACAAAAAAGATCTTAAAATTACCTAAATTTTGCATATTTCTATACCAACTTAAAAAACTTCTGTATTTTGTCGCGTCCGTTCCATTGTATGATTGCTTATTACTTTGTACTAATTTGTATTAAATCTTGCGAGTATTTTTATAAAATGTAGCAATCATCGCGTTAGAACACTTAAAAAATATATCGGCTCTTTTTGTGTCTTTCTTGTTTTTCTAGTAATTAAAACCGTGCGAATGTCGCGTCCGTGCCACTGGGAGATGCCCATATGTAGACCGAAATGACGATAAAAAGTATAGATTCCCAGCAAAATTTTCCGTATTGCCTTGATTTGCATTCGATTATAAAACGAATTACATAAATGTTGGTGACCAATAATGCATTATATTGAATATTACTCGCAATGCAGTTAGTAATGTCAGCCCTTTTTGCTTTTGAAATGATTGTTTTTTTTAGATAACTGAAATTTTTTGTTTGACTTTTATTTTTGCTTCAAAAGTGTCAAATTTTTATAATTTTGAATATGAAAAAATGCCAGATTTATGAATGAAATACAGAAAAATGTGCTAAAGGTAAATATACAACATTAATTAACTAACTGCTACATATATCTATCAAATAAAAGCAGTTTTATCAAAGTAAAGAAAAAATTCTCTAACTCTTGATTGGTGTTGTTGATCTGTTTAGCACTGTTAAGCAAAAGATGTACGAAAAAAAAATTATTTTTTCAATATTTGAATCGCTTTTCTAATTTGTAAAGAGAAACAGCTTATTTAATAACTTCTTAGTTGTTATTAAATAAGTGATTATTGGAAGAAGTTATTCATCTAGTTTAATAAGTGCTTACATAAGTACTCCCATGTCAAGAGAAAGCTTCATCAATTACCTCCAATGACATGCCTGTATTAAAATAATGGGTTCCGTAAGCGAGAGGGTAAGCGATGAATGAAATTTTCTGGATTACTTTTTCGATTATATGTAAGCGAAGATTTTGCTGGGTTTTGCTACAAATTTTGACATTCGCAAACGTGAACTCACACAGTTTTAATTAGTTCACGTAATCACGAGTTCACTGTAATTGATTCATAACTATTTCATCACATTCTTGTTTAGCCCTAATTATTACTAAATATTTATTTTTTGCTCAAACTCCATTTGCTAGTTAAACAAATTTGCTCTTTATTCATTGTTTTTGGCTCAAAAGTAAATAAATATTAAGAGAAATGTTCTCTACTTTTGAGTGAGAATTTCATTTCAATACAGAGAACAGAAGGAACTTCACTGATTTTCCATTTTACTTTGCATTCGTTTGCGTTTTCATTCGACACAAACACAAAACAAAAGTCTATTGTTGTTGTTGTTTATTTTGATAGAACTTTTCTACAGCACATTTTTATGACGTTGAAGCGATATCCGATGGATCACTATAACACAGCAATATGGCAGCAACCTGGCACACTGACATGGTAAGAGGGTGTCCGATCGACCCTACATCTTGAAGCCAACAAAATTTAAAAACCAAACAAAGAGAGGAAATACTTGGTATCCAACAGATACCTGTCGAAGAGCAGAGCATGGATAAAATTGTTAAATAGAGCTTAGCTTTTGCTTGCATGCAGACGGAACACGTTTTTGGTCAACGCTTTCAAAATACACAATAAAATTTGGAGTCAGGGGCACATGCAGAGACAGACGCAGAATCAAGAACAAACAATAGAACCGAGCGGCACTTGATACATTGAGTTGATAATGAAAACGATTGAAAAATACATAGAAACAACAATAAAACAAAAATCTAATCGGACAGTGCTCCCTTTTTTTTTTGCTTTTGTTAAAGGGTCGTGCACCCAATACAAAACATACCGATTGAACTTGATGTGGAAATCGGTTGATGTGCGGTAATATACAAGAAAAAACAAATAAAACCATCTGAACAGGAAATAGAGAGAATGGCATAAACTATCCATTAGAAACTGAAGGGTTCAGATAATGTAATCCGTGGCAATTGAGGGAGCAACAAAACTGAACATTTTGAGCATTACAGTTTCTTTTTCTCAACGAACAAAGTTGGTGAATTACTTTGAAATTGTCTACAAAACATAGATTTCCTAAAAACTTAATAAGCAAACTGATTGAGAATGGATTTAAGGGAGGGGAGGGAAAAAAGCAAATCTATTAACGAATTTTACAATTACCAGTCTTAATTACTATCTTAGCAGTATTTATGTAAGTCTAATTATGCTGAGTCAGTTCTTCCACATGAATTGATCTCTCACAACTGAACTTAGCACTAAACAGACCATTCCACTCAATATAGAAATTTACAACTTGGTGGTTGCAAAGTTCTTATGAATGAAATCATAAATTGAATGGAAAGCCTGACATTAACCCGCATTTGAATTTAAAAACCGTTTCGTGGGGTTGTTGGTGTGAAAGTCTTTGACTGCAGCGTAAATCATGGACGTGCCTCTCTGATTAGCAATAAAATATTTTGTATACAATATAATAAAAGAAACTTGGAAAATCTCAATTAAAACAATTTATGACGTGAACAGATAACATTTGGATATGACAATATTCGAAAAACCGAGTTAGTGCAAGAGTTATTGTTAACGCAGAATTTTCAAATTGTTAACGCAAATATGGCAAATTTTTATTCTTTATGAAAACCTGGTTTAGTTTTATTACTTAATAACTCTACCGTACAATGAAAAAACTCTCAGCAGTTATATCGGAGGTAGTTGAAAATTCAACTAGTTTATTTCTAGTTCAAATAATTCATCGAATAAATAGTTTTTCATTTCATTTTCAGATAAAACTGGTTTCCAGAAAATTAACAGATAAAATTTCATGCATCAATTCAATATTATTTATACCAACCCGTGTTCCATATGGAACTAGTATAGATATAGGGGAAAAAGGTATCGTAAAGGAGACAACTGTCAATTTTTATGACATAAACTCGTAAAAATCTTCAGTTTTGTCAATGCAAAAGGGTATTGTAGTAGAACCAGTACTGGCTCTTTTTGGAACTATTCAAAACTTGGTCCATTTTTTTACTAATTTGGAACTTGTGCTTATCTTTTTGTTTTAGTTTTTAATGGCACTACATTATTAACGGTCCGTTTTTTTTTTTTTTAAATGTTATACGCTTGTCTCTACGTAAGATATTTTCTTTTGAGACAAATGGTGACAATTGTCTTTACGATTTTATTTATAAGAACTATTTTTAAGAAACCTTAAACTTTCCTCATTTTTGGCTTAAATATAGCATTTTGCCTTCGTTAGAGCTATTTTGTATTATTAAATAAATGTTAAAAATTGTTTCATATACTTTTCGTGTACCCCCATTTCAATTTCAAACCCCATTTAAATTTTTTAAAAATTACAAATATTTATTATAGACACCTAAACTTACATGTTGAACACAGAAATTATTCAATTATTTGTAGAAATATGATGAGTTGCAGTGTTCTCACTGAAAAAACGAACCGCAGTATTTCTGAGCACTTAAACTTGATTGAAGATCAATTCAATTCAATTGCTATGATATGTTACAGTGAGATACAGACAGAAATACTTTGGCTCATATCAGGGTTAGCTAATTGAATGATCTCAATCGAGAAAAGTGGAGAGTTAAAAATCAATTTATTATTAGATATTTATTTTATTATAAAAGAATTAATTTTGATCGCTTTTAACATAAATAACCAATTGATGTATATACATATGTGAGCAAAAACAAGTCCGATCTTAAAGTGGAAAAAATCACGTCAACATCATTTGTATTAGTTGTAAAAAGCCAAGACGCTCATAACGGGATAATATTTACATTCGAAGATTTCAATCTATATGACAAGAATAAAATAAAATTACTAAGACGTAATACTACTTAAGTTGAGGACTACCAGGCTAAAAACTTCAATACCAACTACATTGAAACTTGTCAAAGAAAAGATAAACTAAGATAACTATTGATACATTTTTATTCAAATTTAAGAAAACAATTTTTATTTTCTTAAATATTAATTTTATTCTCTACTAGATATTAAATAAGAGTCATGTTAATCAATGTAACGGTTGTTGTTTTTCCAAGTGTATCTTAGATAAACAATTTGGAAATTGTTGGCACTCAGTTTTATCAGTCATCGCACCCTTATGATTACTCATCAATTTTTATTGGGAGCTGTTTTGAGGAAACAAATGGGAAATTCTTTGATATCTTGAAATTCTAAATGAAGAAAAAGTAACAAACAACAAGAGTTGATTTTGCCTGAGTTTGTAAAAAACCGATTAAACTGATATGAATGCAGGTGCCTAGCGGAAGAAAAGCAAAACAAAAAAACAGTACTGATAATCTTAGTCAAAAGGTTCACTTGATATACTTACAAGATATACTTACTCGATGTTATCTTACTTCCTGTGTTTAATGTCTAATGAAACATGTCAACAGATGAAACGTTTAAAATTGAATTTACAATTTAAATAAATATATACTATATTTGCGGTAGCCGTGGTAATAAAGTTTAATTAAAACACTTCGAATGTCATTTATTAACGCACTTTTCTTAATTTTTTTCTCTTTTAAATTTATTTGTTCACTTAGATTTCCAAAACAGCAATCTATCCATCGTCATACAGATTTTTAATTGTGTAGATACAAAATGTACAAAATATATACATACATACACACATGCCTACGTTAATACGATGTATTGCATATGTTCAGCAAAACATTTTATATAAATAATATTAAAGGAATGATAAAAGAAAAAAAACAACAAAAGAAAATTCTCGACGTACCGTCGTGGCGACTATATTAGCATACTTGAATAGTTTTAATTTTCAGTTGGATACAAAAACGTTCCAAATATTGAAGGAATAATATAAGAAAATCACCTAGACATAAAAGTTAACATAAAGAACTTACATATTTGTTGGTTTTTGAAAATATGGCCACCGTGACCGTGCTTCTAAGTATTTGGCGTGCGAGTCAACGAACAGCGGTAGCCCACGTTCAATCCTTACATTTAGCACAAGATTTCAATTTAATTACAGTGGCTCACAGCTTATTTCGTGTAGACGATGTGTTAAACTTTGAAATGCTATAACTTGGTAACTAGTGCTAGTAATGAAAAAATTTAAACGACATTTGCATGCTAGTAATAATATATTTATAAAGAAACTTTTAAATCTTTGTATAAAAGCCTACGTAAAGGATAAGAAACAAAAAACTGAAAATGTAGCAAAATTCAACGTCACAGCTTATTTCGTGTACTGCACTGACTCTTAAGAAAATGTTATATGTTAGTCTTTTTTATTATTTTGTGTGGCCACCATTTGTTTAATTACATCCTTAAGCATCTTCTACATCTTTTTTGTAATCTCTGGGGGTATTTGTGGCCATTCCTCCATTAAGGCATTTTTTAAAACATTTTTATTGGAAATATTCCGCTTGCTAATGCAACTCTCCAAAATTGCTTATAAATGTTCTTTTACATTTGAGTCGGGTGACTGTGCAGATGGATTCATAAGATGCGAGCAATTCCAAATCAACTATGAATGGACGATTCACGATTTATGTTTTGGATCGTTGTCCTGGTAGAGCCGAAATGTCTCTCTTACGCCCAAGGTGTCGGCACTTTGAAGCAATTTTTTTTTTTAAATATCTAGGTACATTGCCTTGTCCATAATGGCTTCAATAAAAACTAATTTTCCAACGCCCGATACAGCCATATAGGCCCAAACCATTACGCTGCCGCCACCATGTTTTACTGAAGGCTTGAGATGTTTATTGTTCAGCTCGGTATTAGCCTTACGCCACACATATTGCATTCCGTCGTAGCCAAAAATATTTAACTTAGACTCAATTAGACTAAAATTAATGTCCATTCCAGAATGTTCTAGGACATAACATGTGTTGTTTGGCGAAGTTTAGTAGACATAGCTGATTTTTTTTATTAATATAAGGTTTCTTGCGTGCTACTCGACCATTAAACTCGTTGGCCGACAGCAGACGACGAATTGTTGTGGCACAGCATTTCTTGCCCAACTCCTTCTCAACCTCCTCAAGCCAATTAAGGAGCAGAAAGCCTCGGATTTTCTTTGATTTTTCGCAGAATTAGTCGCTCGTCCGCTTCTGTAAATATTTTATTTGGAGCATTTCTAGCCTTATCAGCCACACGATTTTCGTGCAAAAAGCGCTGGATGATGTACTGCACTGTAGAGGATCTCAAATTTACTATTTTAGCTATTTGCCGTTGGCTTTTTTCTATTTAAAATGAATTGAAACTAATACGCGCAGTTCTGTTGTTGTGCGACGGCCCATTTTTAAAAGAAATCAATTTGTGCACTTAAGGTTTTGAATTCACACTAAAAATAACTGCTAACTGCGATCAGAAGAATCACAACATGGTAAAGAAAAAAAACAGCGAAAGAAATCAATAAACTTACGGCATCACGTTCAAGAACTTAAATGTAAAAACAGTGTACACGAAATAAGCTGTGGCGTTGAATTTTGCTGCATTTTCAGTTTTTTGTTAATTATCTTTTTGGTAGACTTTTATATAAAGAAATGAAAATTTCTATATAAATATATAATTACTAGCATACAAATGTCGTTTACATTTTTTCATTACCAGTACTAGTTACCAAGTTATAGCATTTCAAAGTTTTACACATCGTCTACACGAAATAAGCTGTGAGCCACTGTACATCTCTCTGCAGATAATGGCAAACCTCAGAGGAGAGTAAACAATGACATGTAAAGCTTTTTGAGTACATGGCTATTATCCGTTCAGAGTCTGCACACCAAAAATATGTAAGTCTAATTCTTGACAAACTCTTTAAGAAAACATCAGCAAAAACTTGAAGAAATCTTTTCAAGATAACACGCTCCGTTAAAATCGGTTATAAAGGGTTGTAGCAGATTTATTGTTCATTTTCAATTTATAAATATTGAAAAAATTTGTTAATATAGCTACTACTGTACTAAGAAAAATACACAATACATGCATGTTTAAACATGCCTCTATTTGCAATTCTTATGTTCAACACTTTCGCCTCTTAGACGCTAGATTGTAAAAATAGCAAGAGATAAAGAACTTGCGATGATCTTGCCAACACTTAATAACAAGCAGAATGCGTTTTAAGATTACAAAAATTTCCTTAAAAGTTGAAGCAACTCTTTGTGGGGGGAATTATAGCTCGTTAACAGTAGATCAGAAAAGTCGACTAACACCACAGAAGAAAGTTAAAAACTTAATTTAGAAACTAGCTGTCTCAGGCACACTTTGCTACACCCAACAAAAACAACTTTTTCTAAGTATTTAAATTCGATGAGTGCAACGAAGCGAACCGAGTTACAACTAGACCAAGTTTAACAATGTACACAAAGTTACAATGAACCTATCAGAAATGTTTATTCTGCATGTTTGAAGTCAATTGATCGGTTCGTTATAGGGTTATCGCCCCTTCCGTTCTCTGTTGGCAAACCTGGTGGTTGAAAGTAACAGTACTTTTTTCAAACTTTTTTGGTAGAGTACTTGAAATATGATTAAAAGAAAGTTAACAAATCATTTTTGCCGACATAAAATATAAACTAGTTTTTAATGCCTAGTTAAAAATGTTCTTTTTTAATAATTTTCAAATTTTTGTTTTATATTTTTGAAAACATCTGAGGAATGTGTAAAAAAAATTTCAGAAAAAAAATTCAAAGCCGTTTAAGATATATATGGGCATTTCCATGATGTCGAACGCGACATTCGTACGCATTCAAAGTGAAAAAAAACATATGCGAAAACATTTTTTTATTTTGACAAAAGGCGAAAGTTATAGCTCTTGATTAGCACTGTAATTGGCGCTAAGGTTGATTTTGGGCAATTGTTCGTTTTCAAGAAAATTACAAAAAACTAACGGATTCGCACGCTACAAAAACAGAAGTCGATTTTGTGGCAAACAGTTCAAGCGCTGATTTCAGCGAAACATGAGGCATTATTTTAATGTGACTAATTTTGGAATGTTGTGCATTGATGTCTTTTAAAAATGGTTTTTATTTGATTAAAAAATATTAAGCAGCAAAGTTGTTTTTATTATTTTAATCACTGTCGCACGCTACATGTCGAATGCTACATTTTGTTGCATCATATCTTTTACGTTTATGTTTTTACTTTTTTTGTAATTGGACATGCAGAAGATTATTATAAATGATTTTTAATGAATTGAATATATTTATTTTCACAACAAAAATTATAAACTTTAAATATCTTTCATAATGAAAACAAAGGATATTCATCTTATATATGAAAAAAAAAGAACAGAAACTAAGTTAAATGAGACTAGTATTAATTTGTTATATACAATTTTTGTCCTGCTTATATCTTTCGATCAGGACATGAAGAACTTTAAGCCCTTTGTGCATATCCTTTGGCATCGCTTACTGCACTTTTTTAACCGCTTTCGCCAAGATTTGCCTAATTTTGCCTACGTATGTTTAATTTTCCAAGAGTTTTCGGTGCCTCGCTTGCTGTCGTATGTGATTATATTTCCGTTTCTCTGGAATTATATCTTCTTTACCTTCAGCCAGCGCTCCCCACTTTTATTTACCAATCCGCATTCTTTTCTTTTTTTTTAATTTGTAGTTCCAGTGTTGCCAACAATCTTAAACTAAAAGACACCAAGTCACAAATAACGCGTAATTTTGATAAAAAAGCACTAACAATAAAATCTTTAAAGCTTACTCCTAATTTTGCGATAATTTTTAAACAGATCTCAAAAATTATTTTTGTCATAAAAAAAAATTTGTAATCTAAAGAAATACTTAACCTTGCATTTTTAAATTTCTACTTTTACATTAAATATTTCTTATCTCATTTCTATCTCTATATTTCATTCAAACATTTTTTTTTCATTTATTTAATTTTAAACTTTTTGTTGGTTCACGCGAAAGGCAAAAGTGTTTTACTTTTTTGTTTCAGGCTACCTGGAGAGGAGATATCGTGCAAACCGCATGAGACCTTACGTCTTCAAGAGACGACCTCAATTTTTACCTTCACACGTAAGTATAACCCTAACTATTGATGCCAAAAAAAAAAAAACAAAAAATTGTTAATTTAAGACTCAACTAAATATATAAAAAAAATATTATTTAATTAAAAAAAAATATAATGTAATATAATATTATAAAAATATACAATTAATATAATAAATAAAAAAACAGTCATTCAAAACATCCGACTTTTTACTCAAAATAGTATATCAAAAAAGAGACACAAATTCTGAATCTTCTAGCGTGATTTGTATTTTTCAAAATAATTACACTACGTAACAATGACAATTAACTTGCAATGCCACATAGATAATGTTGTGGACCTGATCGAGTACTAAAACCCTGCATACTTAAAATTTTAAAATTACCCTCAAAATCTAGACTTAGGTAAAAAAAAACTATTTTCCGGAAGTATCTAAAAGTGTTCACCCATAACGCCGTTATTTGTAATTGTTTTAGTTTTTAATATATCGTTGAAAAATCATACATAGCCACTTGTAACGATATATAACAACATATCGCTGCCTAAATATAGAAAGGCCCACTATCTAAAAGAGCCCTATCTCAAAAGAAAAAGGAACATTTTAACCCAGATGTGCCTTAACTTTTTCAATGAAAACAAATTGCAAGTTTGTAATTTGTTTTTTTTTACATTTTTAATTTTTTTCAAAAAAGAGCAAAAAATGAAATCTGTACTGAACATTTCTTTATGGCATAAAACATTTAACCTTTTTGAGCAAATCATAAAATGAAATAAGGTTATGAAGAATATTAGATATATATGGGTTAATAAAAAAAAATTTCTGTAGTTTCGACTTTTTATAAACAAATTAAAAAAAAGAACTATACGTAAACTCTTTTTTACTGCATAAAGTGCAGAACAATGTTTTTTCTCAATTTTTTATTCTCCTATAAAGAAAAAAAAAAAATTAAATAGGACCTTTCTATATTTAGATAACGTCATGTATTTTTTAGTGTTCGTAAACTATTTGGTTGTACTGTTGAGAACATTTGGTGTAGATTTAAGGTGCATATTTTTGCAATTTACTTAACATATCTTCGACACAAGACAATGAATTGTGGTATGGTAGTGACTCTCATGACCCAAAAATGAAACGAAGGCTAACTTGAATAGCCAAAACTTACTAAAATTCAATATTTATAAAACTAATCAAAATAAGTGCCGTGCAGAATCTGTACAGTTTCGAGAACATTTTAGTTTCCGGTTATAACTTTGCTTCAAAATACCACATAACGGATGTATACAGAATATTTAGAATATTTTAAAGTCTGCCAAAATAATACGTAAACATTACAAAAAAAATAATTTTTATTTTTGATCAAACAACAACAATAAATAAAATACTCACAATAAATGAAATAAACTTAAGTTTGAGGCATGTTTGCTTTAAAACTACAGTTTATGGGATACCCAAAAGATTTGAAAAGAAAAATTTAATAAATAAAATTGCTCCATATAAATTAAGATATTTTCACGCATGCCCAAATCTAACCGCATGAACTTCAACACAGAGCGAGAGAGAGAGAAAGAAACAAACTCCAAGTGATCATTGGAACTTGACATGTTTGCATAAAGTGAGGAAATGATAATAAAATGCATAAACGTTGATTAATGCAAAGGGAGATTCAAAGAAACAGTAGAACCAAAAACCGCAGACAGACTAACTGATTGAATGACTAAATGGCTGGCTGACTAACTGACTGACTGACAGACATTAAATAAACGAGTATTTTTTTAAGAATATTGCACATGAAACATAATAAGAAACCGTAAACAAAATTCAGTAACCGAGCGATTCGGTTAAATTGAATTATAATGAAGGAAAGGAAAAGACGAATTAATGTGGAGCGAACCTAGTTGAGTTCAAGTGGATGGATGGATGGCTGACTCGTTACAAAGGGAGATGAAGTCTGAAGTACTTACAAACAAATCTACATTGTAATCAGGACTGTAAGCGGTACAATGCTAATTCAATGACAATTGATCAATAATATTTCATTGCATATATGTATGTTATAAGGTGTTGTTTTAGAAAAAGTCCATTAATATTATTGTTTTTTTTTTTTTCTCCAAAGGCAAAAATCATTTTTAGCGTCATAAGATAAAATACAATCTTGAAAGAAAATAAGTTTATTTTATCTACTCCCTGGCATGGATCATTGTTGGCCCTACACATGCTACTGTGCACTAATAACGCACTACAACGTCGCCACTTTACGAATTAAAAATGGAGATTGTATTTATTCTTATTTCTGTTGTTGTGGACTTCGTTCTTATTGTTATCACCGGGTATTTGTTATGCTGATTATGGGAATAATTATGGTTTTCTGCCGTTTTTGAAATGCAATAAAATTATATTTAAATACAATGCATTTGAATTACGTGAGGTACGACGAGTACACTTTAAAATGTCTGTCATAAGTGTAGTTCAGTGTAATTTCTTTTCACTTGTCAAAGGGATTGAAACTTGTTGTGATTTCATAACTATTGACATGACCAGCTATTATGTTGTAGTTTATTTAAATTGCAACAAAAATTTTAAAGGAAATTGTCACAGTTATTGCTTTATAACGTTACGTTAGCATTATAAATTTTTGGGATTTTTCCAATGTCTTGGTTTGTTATATAGTCTCAAAAATAATGTATTAAAAAACAGTTGTATAAATTAGTATTAATCAATAATCGTAAATTAATAGACACTTGTGGCTACGAAGTTTTGTCATCGAGATAAAAAAAACATAGAAATAAGGGTTCAACAAGCATTTTTGTTCTCATTTAAATAAACATTTTAAGCATAATAAAAATAAAAGCTATTTAAACTATTTGTATGCAGTTTAGAATTAGGCGTTAACTCTTTGCTATTCACTTGAAAATCGTAACAAGAATCATGATCATGATTCACTTACAAAGAGTAAATCAAAATCAATATCAACAAAAAATAGTCATTTCTTGAATAGAAAACTCTTGATTTAAACCGTCAAGTTCCAGTCTATAGTCTGTTTTCTTTAGATTCATAAATTCAGCATTTAATGATTAATTCTGTTCACTACGAGATAAGGAATGTCTGCTAGTAAAAAAAAAAAACACGAGATCACTGACTCGCCTATGGAAAAAACACATGTGATTTTCTAACAGTTAGTAGGTAGGTTGACAAAAAAAGTGATTCAATAAAATAAGGATGGATAAAAACAGGTACACAACAAAACCAGCCATAAATGTTTATGAAAACAACTTTTTATTCAACTTCTTTGATGCTGACTGAATCTGAATGAAAATGAGTAGCAGTTAAAAACAACAAAAAACAACACACGGATTAAAATTTGAAAAAAGAAAACCACTTAAAACAAGAAGAAAAATCGAATTGGAATTAAATATCTGTAATGGAAAAACAGATCAGGACAAAAGCACAAATACAGAGTCAAGATAAAAGTCCAGAATAAAAGAAAAATAAATAAACTACTCATTGTCAGTCAAGTCACAGAAGAACAAGAACAAGACAAGAACAACCAAATAATAAGAAAACAAAGCAGAAAACTAAGAACAAGTTTTCAACTGTATACATTCGAGAGAACTCAAAATAAACAAGATCAGCTGTAATTAAATACAAGTTATGGTGTTACTACTCGGTATGATACAGAAGTAGTGGTTCCGAAGTACTTGAAGAGAGAGAAAAACAGGGAGTGCAGAGAAATCAAAAATTCACTCAACGAGAATAAGTCGATAAAGTCTTAGGCCCGTTAACTGAACTCAATTTTAAACAAAGTTTAGCTTAAACAAAGTTTAAAATTCCTTTACCTCAGTTTAAATTTTAACGCCGATACCTCATCTCAAATCTAAGTTTAACTTAGTGAGGCAAGTTTAAATTTAAACACAGAAATTCTAGGTTTAAATAATTTAAACTTAAATTTTGTCAAAAATTCTCTGAGAACATTGGAAATATTCTCAATTATAAAAAAAAAATTAAAAAATAAAAAATCATACTTCAAAAAATTCAAAAAAAAAAAACATATTTTAAGTTCTGAAAAAAAATATTCCAATATTTATTTTTATAATATTTATTTTTATATAACAATATGTAGAATTTTTACTACAGTGCCGCTCAAATATGTTTTTTAATCTTAGTTTAAATTTTTAAACAGAGTTTAAATAAACTGCCGATAAAATAATTTAATAATTTTCACTGAGTTTTAAATTTAAACTCTGTTTACGAAATTTGAGGTTAAGGAATTTAAACTTCGGAGATCAGTTAACGGGCCTTAGTCTTTTAGTCTTACTAAAATAGATTCTAAAATTTGTTTTTTTGATTTTCTTCAAAAATTATTGATCAACATATTTTTTATTAATGAAAACAATGAAACAATGAAACTTAGAACAAATATGGTTTATTCAGGGTATCGAGAACAATATCTAAACA
The DNA here is from genome assembly GCA_958299015.1 of Tetanocera ferruginea. Classification (NCBI taxonomy): domain Eukaryota; kingdom Metazoa; phylum Arthropoda; class Insecta; order Diptera; family Sciomyzidae; genus Tetanocera; species Tetanocera ferruginea. Next base: position 2,975,670 of record OY282643.1, on the reverse strand, counting down.
TTTTAAAATTTTTTTTTAGACGCACTATGTGGTATATGAACCAAAATGTATTTTCTTATAATTCTGTCTGATGACGCTAATAATATTTTCAAAATTAATACAAACGCCCTGTTCGAATTTATGAACTTATTAAAAAATAGACATCTTTATTTATTTCGGTTTTTAAAACTTTTGAAAGTTTTGTTATATTGGGTAAGCAATAAACGACATTTTCAGATATTTCAACCTTGAAAAAAATCATTATTTTCAAAAAAGGTTAAACAATTTTTAAATTTTGAGGTGCAAAGTACTTAAGTACTTCATAAAATTTAAGACTTCTTTGAAATAAAAATATAAAAGAAAATTTTTCGAAAATTTATCAAAATACTCCTTCCAAATTTTGTTGCATGTTGACAGAATAAAACTAAAAACTTTAACATATTAAGATTTTTCTCTTCTCTGTAAAGATTCTCAAGATTAAGTTCATGCTTTTAAAGCATATATTTGCAAATCAGAAAAAATTTTTTAGCATTAATATGATTAAGAATAATATCCTATAAAGGCAGTATTCTAGTCTACGTCCAAACATTTTGGGTGTTTGTTTAAATTCGATTAAAAACAACTTAAAAATATTTTTACCACCCATTTTTTATACAAAATATATATTGATATTTTAACAATACAAAAACAAATAAAAAAAAAATTTTTCAATCGAAATAATTTTAGGCTGGTAAAGTGAGAGGGTGAAAAATAAGGGTACGTCCTTCTTGACATGATGCCAATTCTGCTGGTGACCTGTAAAAGAAAAATATATTCTTAATAATTGAGAATGTCGCTATGGTCTGAACCTTTTTTCAAAGTTTTTAATTTTTTAAAAAAAGGGAAAAACAAATTTTTTAAGTACCGAACATAACTATTATTTTTGACCGATAATATAGAAGTCAAAAGTAACTGTTGTATTTTTTTTGTCGGAAAAAATCAAAGTTGAAAGTTAACTGTTACTATGTGACTTTTTCGATAAAAACCATAACCTGTAGGGTAGACCGGATCATTTTTATATGGATAAAAAAAATTTCAACCGGTCGGGGTCTCAAAAGTTAGAAGAACTCATTAAAATGATTTCTGCATACTTTTTTTTCAAATCGGAGAAAAACCGTCGAAGCAATTTTGATTCTCCTGAAAGTCCTTTTTGGTAAAAAAAACACATGTTTTTTGCTTGTAAATTTTTATTTTACACAGAACGCATACCCACATTAAATTTCTTACTCATACTAACATTTTGACAAAAAAAAAATTGTTAAAATATTGTTTCATTATATTGAAACTCTTATGACCACCAAAACTTGAATTTTTTGCAATTTTTGAAAAGGCATTTTTTTTTAAACCGCTGTTAAAGACACATTTTTTATTAGATTTACGAGGAATTTTTATTGTTGGAAAGGTATTAAGTTCTTCTTTCGTTCTGTGTATTGCTTTAATCAAAGCTATGTGATTAAAAAAAAAATATATCGAAAACTGGACGATAAAACAGTGAACAAATGAAATTAATTGTTTGTATGAATAAGAAATATTTTATTTTATCAGATTTCTAAAGTCGATTTCACACATTCTGTCAGTTTTCGCACACAGTTTTGATTAAAGCGATACACAGAAAGAAAGAAGGAATTAATACCTTTCCAACCATAACACTTTCACTTAAATCTGGAAAAAAATGTGTCTTTTAAAGCGGTTTAAAAAAAAATGTCTTTTTAAAAATATCAAAAAATTCAATTTTTTAAGTCAATAAGAGTTATAATGGGACATAATTTTTAAATTTTTTGAATATCAGGACATTGGTATAAGTAAGAAATTTAATATTTTAGCAGGTGTGGGTATGCGTTCTGTGAAAAATAAAAAGTTACAAGTAAAAAACATATTTGTTTTACCAAAAAGGACCTTCAGGAGAATCAAAATTGCTTCGGCGGTTTTTCTCCAATTTGAAAAAAAAGTATGCAGAAATCATTTTAATGAGTTCCTCTAACTTTTGAGACCCCGACCGGCAAAATCTAAATTTCGATCCGGTCTACTGTACGGTCCCTGTAATATTAACATAATCATAGTTTCAATCGTAGAGGAATATATAAAGAAGATTCACACCAAATTTCAAGTTAATTGGTTTATTTGAACTTGAGAAATCACAACAGACGTATTAGATACAGTAGTTTCGAGAAGAACGCTTTGAAAACTTAAAATTTTCAAAATTTTATATTTTCATTTTTATTTGTATTGTTAAAATATCAATAAATATCTTATAAAAAACCACAAAAAATGTTTACCCCTAGACTAGAATACTGCCTTAAGAAGATACACAAACAAAAAAACAAATTGGCCATTTCAGCCCTTGAAAGGGCTTTGACCGAGCTTCTTATGATCAGTTGTGTTGTGTGTGTTATTAAATGTTTGACCTACATGTTTTATGCCGAATCCGAACGGCTCATGTTCTCAAGAAGCTTTACATGGCATTATTTACTCTCTGAGGTTTGCCATTGTCTGCAGAGAGGTGGTGACCGATCAGAAAAATTTTTATTGAAAAAACTTTTCGCCGCGGCTGGGGATCGAACCCGGGCTCCGAGCATGCTAAGCCACACACTTAACCTGCATGCCACGGTCACCACGAAGATACACTCAATACGAAAAAAAAAATTTCCATTTTTATTGCAGTCAAAATTCAATAAAACATTTTAATTTTTTGTGGTGAAAATCGAAAAAATTTAATTTTTTCCATAAGTATGCATTTAATAAAACTTCAACTTAATTATATGAACTTGAATTTAATATCGATCAAAAATATACTTTCAAATATGTATAACTGTTTTTAAATGAAGTCAATATCTGTTCCACAAGCAAAGATATAAAAGTAACCTTAAGCCCTTAAATATGTTTTTTCGACCGGCCCTCAAGGTCTTCCAGCGGCACCACAGGCTAAGGGTTAAACTAAAAAAACTATACAGGTTAAAAATGTAACAAATTTTTATGATCTATAAGAATTAGACGACCGGAACCGTGCATACTAAGTGTGTGGTATACGAGTCAACGAATCACGATAGCCCCGCCCCGAGTTCGTATCTTCTGACACAGAAAGTTTTTCAATAGAAGTCAATTTTTCTGATCGACCAAAGGCAAACATGAGATTCAGACAGGCTGGCAGGCTGAAATCTGTGTGAAAAAAACGAGATGCAAATAGCTATCTATCTGGCTTGTTCACATTGTCTGTCTTCCTGCCTGTCTGACTCGGCGTTCACTATAACCGCAACCTAAGAAATGTTATGTAAAGACATCAGCAAACTAAATCATAAATGGGCATAAAACCGTGTCCATTTTACGGTTAATTCTTTACAAACATTTAATAACACACACACAACACAAAAGTTTAATAGAAGCTAGATTTCAGTGCTTTCAAGGGTTCAAATTGCCCATTTTTAGTTTTTTTAATAAAAAGTAGGCATCAACATATATTTGTTCATAAAACTGTAACCTTGGCAGCTAGAAAACAAATTGAAGAAAGACCTATTGAAGAAATTCCATTGATTCCGTTCTGATTAATAATTTGTTGCCATTCATAAATTTCTAACCAAGTAAAAAAATAATACTCTTTCCAAAATTCAATATTTTTCACAAAATGTATAAACATCGCATTATCGATTTTCCAACTTTTTGGCTGATAGTTTTTTGTACGGCCAACTCAACACCCGACCTTGTTCAACAAGTTGGCAAGAGTGCCAGAATAAATTTCACTCAGTTATTGTGTCTCAGACAATCAGATCGGAACGCTCTTGAGTGTTTTTCGTTGTTCAGCATTTAATGATGGTGTTAGTGAGCAACTAATTGATCGCAGCCGCTAGATACATTTAGTATTTTGTGAGACAGCGGCGATGAGTGTTGCGTCGGAATTGTGAACGCTTACGATACAATGAAGACGGTTTTTTTTCTTCACTGTAATTAATTAATAACCAGCAAGAAAAGAAAAAGAAATCAAAAAAATATAAAGTTCAAGTGTGTAATTAAAGTAATTGAAAGCGGTGAAAAGTTTTATTATTTTCAAGTTAAATGCAAAAAAGTGAAAAGTTTAAAAAGAAAATGTCACAAAATGCAAATTAAAATCAAACAAGTTAAAAATAGAACACACGCAATACTTCTACACTTAAGTTGGAAATATTAAATATTTTCGGTTTTTATGGTAAAAAGCAGAGAATATTTAGACAGATATCCATAGCATTTCGGGGCCCTTCGTAGCAAAAAAAAAAAAACACTGATGTCTGCACTCTCCAAAAGCCTTGTGATAAAGCATAGCAAAAACTACAACAACACAGACAACCAGTTGACCTTCCTTTATGCGAATAGTACGTCACAACAACAACATCAACAACAAATTGTAACGCACAAAATGCTGAGATCAACAAAATTATCACTTTTAGCTGTGCTCTACAGTAGTTTTGTAATTATTTTAACATTGTCGTTAGTTGCACCCGCACACTGCGATGAATTATTACCAACTATGCCTCAGACACCTCATGTGGTCGTGGGGCCATCGGGCGCCATACATACAAGGCGTTACGCACGCAGCGCCATCTATGCAAATGATTACTCATTCTCATCACCAACATCATCATCGCTAGTATCAACATCAGCAACCGCGGCGACACACAAAACGGATAAAAATAGTCATGAGCGCTACTTGGCCGCCATGGGTCTACGAACCAGATACAAACCGCAACAATTTTACGCTAATCCCAAAAGTAATCTTACAGCCGCTATTGTAGCAAAAAGCGTGCCAACAGCTGAGCCTGTACAGAATGATCTGCAAAGCTTTAATTTAATAACCGGTGCACGTGAGGATATTTGCAAGGATCACTGTAATTGTGGTAAAGCCAAGAATTCATTCACTACCATCAGCTGTGATTTCCAGGAGAATCGCAAGGTAGGTGCATGCAACAAATCGTAGCAGTAACTCAGTTTAAATAAGTAACTACTGTAATTTTGTTATTTATCCGGTTGGCCGCACAGTGTTCAAAAATAGTAAACTTCCTACATGTTGTTACTATTTTTTTGCCTTATCGGTTGAAATAACATTTGTTTTTGTTTTCTTGGTTTCATTCTTCGTTATGCACATCGTCACGTTTTTTAATCTGATTGCTTAAATTTTGTTTACCGTTTCCGTTGTTTCAAATTCCACTCTGAGATCTGAGCTTATTTGTCTAATTTTTTTTTAATTTCTTTCCATTCAACTAAGATGGAAGACAAATTTCGGAAAAGCTCGAGTTCACAAACTTTTGCTTCCTGTTATTTAAATAAATAGAACTTCTACCAAAAGTTCGTTTTTTTTTACTTTCACATGACAAATGATAAACTGCCTTGCATATCTTTTCGAGTGACATGAATAAGATATTCAGTAAATTTAGATCTTAAGTAACAAAAAAAAAAATAAAAAACAAAAATAAAAAGATGGAAACTTCGGATAAATTTAGCGTAGGCGGTGGCAGGGCGATATATTATGTGTGTGACATTTATGAGTTTAGAGTGCGTGTGCGTGTGAGTGTGCATGTGTCTAAGATCGATTTGAGTGCATTTTCACTTTCTGTTGTTCTGTCTGACATTAGGAAATTGTCCGAACGTAGAATTTGACACTGAGTACCCGAAGATAAGAACTGTCGAGCTGCTAAACTCGTACAAACCGCAAATAATTTGAACATCTTTATTATTTAATGGTTTGTTTGGATCAATTAATTTTTTTCTTTTTTATTTTTTTTTTTTTGTTGTTTTTTTATCATGTGTGAAGTTGTAGAATTTTCACTCGACACCAGTTTAGTTCGTTGCTACCACATTAAAATTATTGTGTTTTCTTCTTATCTCTTATTAATTTTATTTCAAATCTGTGTTAATGAAAACACATTCTGTAAATAGAAATCCAAGCTAATTCGTTCAACATCCCAGATAAAGATACATACAAAACCAGATAAGTCACACAGATCGAATTGTTGGGAAATCGAAAAAAAAACGCCTTAATTTTGTCAGATATTTTTTATAAACAAACCAATTATGCAAAATTATGCTCCACAGGAATCGATATATTATGCGAAAAAAATAGTCTCATAGCGCAAAAAAAAACCATGTTTTAGAAATGTTAGAAATGAATCAAAATTTAGATTCCGTCGTTCGGGGTCTCAAAAGTTAGAGGAACTCATTAAAATGATTTTTGAAATTGGAGGAAAACCGTCGAAGTAATTTTGATTCTCCTGAAGGTCCTTTTTAGTAAGAAAAAATGTCTTTTTTTGCTTTTAACTTTTATTTTTTACAGAACGCATACCCAAATCCGCTAAAATGTTAAATTGGGTATGTCATACCAATGTTTTGACATAAAAAAAATTTTTAAAATTTGAATGAAAACTGCACAAATGAAAACTTGCTTAAACTTTTCTGCTTTTGATTGAAAAGGAGATTTGTAATGCATTTTTCTCTAGAATTTTTATCATTTTTATCAAAGAGGATTATGGATTGATATATTGCTTTAGAATGGCATTTCTAACTATAATTTTTTTTTTCCTGTGACTTGTCTGGATTTGAATGTAAACTCCTCAATTTTTATTTATTAAAATTATTCCCAAACAATGTTTAATAAAACAATATTAAGACAAAACCCGAAATATCATTATAGATAAAAATAATTTCATCTAGTGCGATAGCCATGACACTCGATAGTGGACGATAGTTTTTTACTAACCACCGATAAACTATCAATAGTTTTCGCTAGTATATATGTTTATATGTAGTTTACACTTATATGAACATTTTATTCTCGTTTCTTGAAAAACAATTAAGAACAACCCTCCTTTTCCTAAACAGTCCAAAATTTAATGACTCGCTTAAAATTAGATTACAAAAAAATTACACGGTACAACACTCAAGAAATCCCAAAGAGTTTCTCAACGGTTTCTTAAGGTTTTGGGTTCGGTGAATACGAATCTGAAGTCAGAATTTTCGGGTCACCCTAGGTTTTCGAGCTACGGGGGAGGCTGAACCCTAACCCCCTACTGTTAATGAAATCAATATGACCGACCCTATTACTTTTTCAAAAGGAAAATTTTTTACCTTGGAACCCATCTCCTCCGACCCCTCCATATGGTGGCTTCTATACAAATTTTATGATTTTTGTATACATTTTATGTGAAAATTTTATTTAAAAAACAAATTTTATTAATATTAATTTATTGGAATACAAAAAATTTGCTTGAAATTTATTTTCTTTTCATTTTTAATATATTTTATTATTATTATTTATTGGTATTTCTTTAATTTAATGTTTAGAATTCTACATTATTATAAAAAGGCAAACAGAAAATTTGTCGAGTTTTCTGGTTAAATAAAAAAGTTCATATAAAAAATATATGAAAACCTTCAAATTTGTATGGGAGCCCCCATATGTACTAGTCGGAGGAGATGGGTTCCAAGGAAAAAATGTTCCTCTTGAAAAAGTAATATGGGTCGGTCATATTGATTTCATTAACAGTAGGGGGTTAGGGTTCAGCCTCCCCTGCAGCTCGAAAACCTAGGATGACCCGAAAATTCTGACTTCAGATTCGGATTATGCGAACCCAAAACCTTAGGAAACCGTTGTGAAACCTCTTGGGATTTTTAAAAACTTCAGTTTTGTTGCTCCGTGTTATTTAAGTTATTGATAAACTTTTTTATTTTATTGAATAGATAAATTATCAAATTTAATTTGGAATTATTGTTGTTGTTGTAGTTGTTCTTGTGCAAAAAAGATACAAATCGGAAATTTTTTTAATAAGTTTTTATAACAGCCAATCGTAGAAAAAGTAGTTTCGTTATGGACAGGATTTTTTGCTCGACATGCCTACACAAAAAATTCGCAAAAAAGAACTACTGAGAAGTTTTGCTTAAAATTTGCACAGTATGCTTTTATTTAAAAAAATACAATTTTGTAAACAAATATTTTCAAAGGTAAAAGGTTCCTAAAATTAACAATTTTCGTGCGATTTTTTTTTGCGGTTTTTCGATAATTGTTTTATCAATGCACTTTTATGCAAAAATCATGAGTTCGTCCGCAAAGCATTAAACAGACGACAGCACTGGAAAAATGTTGAGGAGAATTTTTAAATATTATTCAATACTTGTATAATAAAGAACATTTTAAACGAATTTTGATATATTGCTTAGTTTTTTGATTTGATCCATTATCGTCTATTGGGTAATCTTTTGGGCCCAACCGGCCTAATGGTCAAATAAAACTTTGTTGGGTTAGACATGAACTTAGCAGGCATCAAACTATAAACTAACATGAGTTTTTTGTTAATTTTACTAAAGTATTTTATATTGAAAAAATCAGGCTAAGCCTAGTACTCTGTACAGTTTTATTTTAACTTTCATTCGAATTTTCATACAAAAAACGATAGCTGTGAAATACGTGTGAAAATTTTCACAACATGTTTGTCAAAGTAGAAATCTATTCCGCTGTGAAAAATTTGTTTCACGACAATTTTATTGAACTGCCTATTTATTTTGTAGTGAAAAGTGAGAATTGTATGTTTTTGTGATTTTATATAATTATTTTTTTTCTATTTTGAAAAGTTAAGCATGACTTTCTCATTTACAATTTCTACCCGACAAAATATTTATCAGAATTAACATGAAAAAAAAAATAATGTTGCCAGCGAAATTTCACGCAAACGAACATAGTACTAGGCTTTACTGCTTAACCGATTTACTTTTCAAGCCAAAAAAAATGTATAAACAGTAAATTTACATAAGCAGTTATAACAACTAAACTAAAAAGGATATCAAAATTATATAAATGTTGATTGTAAGGCAAATGTTTTCGCTTATCAGATGATTTCATTTTTTTTTTTTTAAATTTTTTTAATATTTTAAAAAAATAAAAAATAAAAAAACACAACTGTTCAAGCAAATATTTTGCAGCTGAGCAATGATCCGTTATCTTGCCATGTAATAATTGTTTCCTTTTCTATGTTTTGAGTCATTAGATTTGCAATACATTTAGTTGATGTTTTTCTAAGTTTTGTGAGTAAGTCTAATAAAATTTGTTTTGCAAGATGGACCACGCACGATATGTGGAGCATGAAAACTTGTCCTTAAACATTTTAGAAATGACTTATCGAACAGAAAAATTGTTGATATGAATTGACTGAGTGACTCAGCGAAAATAGAACGCACGTTAAGAGGAGAAATGGACACAAAATAATTTATAGTCCAACGGACGAGCGCTAAATTGTCTGGAAAATCTGGGACAACCCAAGATATCGGCTTCAAAAGTGGTTAGTAAAGTGGAGGAAGAGTTTGGGTAGTCATTTGGAAGCATGACTTTAATAGCAGAATAGCGCGCAAAAACCCTTCATAAGCATCATAATTCAGAAGGTCGGTTTAAAATTTCTCGCTTTTGAAATACCTTATCATATTTGCTGATGAGTCCCAATTTATTTTTCAAATTTTGCGGAGTGCATGATCTCGGGTTCAAATCCCATCTAGCAGAGACAATTTAATATAGTATTTAATTTTCTTTTGCAAACAACTGAAGATGTCGAGAGAAAACTGACGTGCAAAGCTTCTTGAAAAAATGAATATTATTCATATGGAATTGGCATAAAACTTATATGTTCAGTTCTAGATAATTTTTTAAGCAACATGTATTAATACGCACACAAAAATTAATCATAAGAAGTTCGGTTTTTTCAGGGCAAAACTGGTTTCTTTCGCTTTGTTTTTTTTCCTTTGTTTTTTTATTTTAACCCAGCTGGCGATTAAAAACCATTCAAAAATTAAGTTTTTTAAAACACACCAAGTGAATACCAGTGTGTCTTAATAACACTTCAAACCCGAACGTATAAAATAAACTTTACAAGACTTTATCTAACCTTCAAGATTTGAATACCTGAAGTTAAGTTCAAGATAACTTCAGTTATTTTTACAGTGTTACGATTAAAATATTTCGAATAAAGAAGTATATTTTGCGATTTGTCTGTTCGAAATCATCAAAAGTTATTTTCCAAAAAAAAAAAAACAAATTATTGTATTCTGGCGTTTTTGCTGGCGAATAAGCCGGTTTGGCTACAAAAACTTATCTAACGAGTTAATATTCATATCTCCGTTAACACTCCGGCCTTTAAAGAAGACACTTTAAAAACGTAGAAGTTAGAAAATTTTTTTGTTGAAATAAGCTCAAAATTTATTTAACACAACTCCCTTTAGCCAAATACTTACTCAATAGACAGACAATCAATCCGCCACTTAAAAAAACAAACATTCTTACTCACTTTAGTTGTTATTTTGAGTAAAATCAGGTGTTCTGTTTAATTTAGCCAACTTTTAATGTATCTCTCTAACTTTCAGATTCTGTGAAACAACATCTCACTTTTATAAAACGTCATAGATTTAAGATGAAATAAAACTTAATCATCATTATTATTATGTGTTACACAATAGTTAGCTTATCTTATGTTCCTTGAAATAAATTTGGTTAATGATGGCGTTGCGGTGTTTGCTATCAATTAACATACCTGCTGAACTGCTTAAATGAGCACCATTTATTTTCATGTTGGTTATGTTATTGTCGGACTGTGTTGCTGTGAATAGTTTTTTTTTCTGTTTTTGTTTGCCATAAACTAACAAATTAGCACAGTTTTGCAGCATTCGTTGTAAAAAAACTATTTAAATCTCATGACGAGGGAAACTCGTTGGCAACTTTAAAATGAAGATTCAACTGTTTAAACAAACAAAGTCATGTAATCATTTCTAGCCATGGAATTTTTTTTCTATGTCGGTTTCATTCTTTGTACTCGTATACAATGTGGAACATAGACATTATTTTGTATGAAAAAAATAAACTGTAGGTTGTCATAGAAATGGCTTTTAATTTGTTTGTGAACTTTCGAGGTTTAGTTCAGTCAATGTGTGACAGTTTAAAATTCGTAGGGGGAGTTGTGTTTGAATAAAAATTAAGGCTGGAAAAGCTGTGGTGCCCATACATATCAATTTAATAAAAACTTTAACTTCGAGTTCAACTAAAAACATTTTTGATTTGTTTATAAACATTTTTCAGAGTAAAGCCTAGTACTCTGCTCGTTTGCGTACAATTTCGCTGGCAACATTTATTTTTTTGTTGCGTGAAAATTCTGAAAAATATTTTACTGTGTACAAATTGAAAAATTTGTGAAAGTCATGCTTTACTTTTCAAAATAGAGAAAAATATATGTATATATAAAAACAAAAAATTTACGACAACTGTCACTTTTCACATCAAAATAAATAGGCAGTTCAATTAAATTGTCGTGAAAAAATGTTGCAAGAGAAATGTTGCGAGTATTTTTCACAGCAGAACAGAGTACAACTTTGACGAACATGTTGTGAACAATTTCAAAGCTATCGTTTTTTTATGTAGATTTGAGTGAAATTTCACAAGAAACTGAATAGAGTACTAGGCTTAACAATGAAGGAAATCATTTGTAGCCGACTTATAAATACTAAAAGTCAATGTTTTTATTTAAATACTAGTTCTTTCCCGTCAAAAATGACGGGCCCAGTTTTAATAAAAGCAAAAACATGATATATTGACTATCTTTAAGCTAAATTAGAAATCAGCGATGGTCACATATTAGATGAAATTTAATACTAATTTAAAATAATAATTTTTAGTTCAAAATATTTATGAGATACCTTTAAGTAAAAACGTAAACCATAGTAGGTACGACAAAATAAGTTTAAAAATTTTTTGTTAAGGCCCAACCAAGTTATGCGTAAGCATACAAAAGCTAGAGAGCAAAAGAAAGTACTTGCTCAGCAATATATTGCGTCGCCCAAGTTGTGCGTAAGCAATTTTTCGTTCAGTTTCTCAATTTTCGTTTACTTTTCAAAACTTGAGTGTGAGCGCTCGACACCGTATATTGCTAAGCAGAAAAGGGTTGCAACCTGTTTAAAAAATAATTTAAATTTTGATTTTAAACACTTAAGGCTCAAACAAGTTATGCGTAAGCATACAAAAGTTTCAGAGAGAAGTCAACGAAAAGTATACAAAAGTTCAAAAACACACTTTTCCATACTTAATTAAAAACAAAGTAAGCATAAAAAAAAATTTCAATACAAATCGATTCGAATGAAATGACAAATAAAAAATAATTTATTTTTGTAGAAAAAGATTGCCAACTAAAATTACAAAAAAATATTTTTTTTAAGTTGGTAAATTCATCCATGCTTTATGATTGAAAATAGAGGTCAATTTCAATACAAACCTCGCTTAATAAATAAATCCTGTCTAAAACATAAATTTTTTACTGATTTTTAATAAAATTTCGATACATAAGTGTTTAAAATCAAAATTTAAATTATTTATTAAACAGGTTGCAACCCTTTTCTGCTTAGCAATATACGGTGTCGAGCGCTCACACTCAAGTTTTGAAAAGTAAACGAAAATTGAGAAACTGAACGAAAAATTGCTTACGCACAACTTGGGCGACGCAATATATTGCTGAGCAAGTACATTCTTTTGCTCTCTAGCTTTTGTATGCTTACGCATAACTTGGTTGGGCCTTTATGTATCGAAATTTTATTAAAAGTCAGTAACAAATGTATGTTTTAGACAGGATTTATTTATTAAGCGGGGTTTGTATTGAAATTGACCCCTATTTTCAATCATAAAGCATGGATAAATTTACCAACTTAAAAAAAAATATTTTTTATAATGTTAGTTGGCAATCTTTTTCTACAAAAACAAATTATTTTTTATTTGTCATTTCATTCGAATCGATTTATATTGAAATTTTTTTCGTGCTTACTTAGTTTTTAATTAATTTTGGAAAAGTGTGTTTTTGAACTTTTGTATACTTTTCGTTGACTTCTCTCTGTAACTTTTGTATGCTTACGCATAACTTGTTTGAGCCTTTAAACTGAAAATTTCAAAATAAAAAAAAATATATAAAAAGTTTCTGAAGTTTTAATAAATCACAAAACAAAAAATGCCTAAAAATATGCTATGAGATTTATAAAAAAATCAAGCGTTCTGCTATGTCTACACAGAGAGTTAAGTTAATTTTAACTTACATTTAACCGAAGTTGTTCACACAGAGATACCGTAGCAGAATTGAGTTAAATTTGCCGACAATGCTGCTGGTGTCTCTGCGTACACATGCGTTTTTTTCTTGCTATGCGAAAGCTCTGCCCATATTTGGATGAAAACTACTTTCCCCACTATTGCCCAAATCCTTTTCGAAGTTTTTTTACCCATTTTTAAAGAAAATAACAACATATAGTTAAAAAATAAATTGTATAATTAACGAATCAGCTGTTCTATTTTGACAGTTCTTGTAAAAAAAAAGTTTCTTTCATGAAAAATACCACTGAATATAAACATTTATATTATTTTGTAGTGTACTTTTAGGCACTTTTTACATTGATTCATAAAAACTCAGAATATATAATGAGTTAAGTTGAGTTAAATCGTACATTTTTGTACTGGTAACGTAAGAGTTTATTTCTCGTTAAATGGGAAAACTCAGCTTTGTACTGGTAACTCAAACTTAACTCTCTGTGTAGACGTAGCATTCCGCACTCCCATTTTTCGGAATTATGTTATAGTAATTTTAACCGAACAAATAAGATAGAATAATAAGAACTTGGAATATTTTACGTCAAGTAATACAAACTTACTATTTTTTTACATGTTAGTAAAGTGTGGACAAAAATTTATACATATCTATAAAACTCATTTTCTGTTCGTTTGTTTATTTGACCTTTATACAAACGGTTCAACGGATTTTCGCCCAAATTTGGCTCATTTATTACTTACCAGCTCAAAGGCATATTTCGTTTTGACCACTCCCCCTCTTGATAAATGCACATCGACACCTTAATATAGAAAGGACGTAACTCATAATTTTTCGAAATCGTGTTTTTTGCATCTTCTGTTAGAATACCATCCATAAAACAACAAAAAATTTAAATATGGTTTTAAACATTTTAAGAAGTTATTAAGATTTTTTATCTTGATGTACAATAATGAGTTACGTCCTTTCTCCAGTAAGAATTTTACTAAGTCTCCTATTTTTAACATCGCGTATCTAATTATCGCGTTCGAAGTACGAGACTGCATTTAGGAAAATATGCATACAAAATTGAAGAAACAGACAAAGAAAAGTGTTTCAATGTAATTTAAAAAAAAAAAACTGAAAATTTTATTCCAATTTCATGTTTAAACTACAAGAAGAGATTTCTTTCTTCTATTGTTGCAGCAAACTGCACGTACCATGAAATGAGTTTGTTTTAAAAAAAAAACAATCTAAAAATCTCAGACAACTGCTTATCATTGAAATCGCTTCTTTTAAACCTTATTTAAATATCGTCTGTGCATAAACAAAATTTTTCTCTCAACTCTTTTTAACGAGTAACAAGACAAAAATAAATTGCAATAGCAATAAAATTCTTGAACATCTACAGACACCCACAGAGGACAACACGTGTCGAACGTGTCTTTTTACCCTTTACAAACTTTCTGTTTGGGTTCAAAGCGGACACCAGCAACAAGTTACAAATTACAAAAACACTTCCATTCAATTGATAGAAAACTAAATATAATAAAATTACAAAATATTCCGAACATATAAGAATAGCGACCGATTGTCAACTCCAAGAGAGACCAACGCGGTAAGCACCTTACGTCAGTCAGTGCTCTTCCATGGTAGTTGAGTGTATTTTTAGTGTGTCTCGAAAATGTTTTGAATGTTAAGATTGTGGCATGTTTTGGTGGTAACTAGAATCTTGCGATCGTTTGCTTGCATCCACGTAAAATGATCTCGTAAAATAAAGACAAGACAAACACTTTTCTACAGATATTAAAACTAAATGTGTTAATTTGTCTTCTAGTCACGTTCTGTATTTTAACAAAGGCGTTGCAGGCATTAGTTTTTGGAATTCTTGTACTTCTTCAATAGTCCTTTATTTCACTGGCATTCCATGCGCACTCTTAGCTATAACTTCCCGTTCTACTCAGCCAATTTAAGGTTTGTTCTTTAACCACTAGGAAAATCCCTAAATACTGTGTTAAGCACGTGTGTTTTTGAGTTTAACGTGTGTTTCTTCATCATTGTGGGCTGTTAATCACATGTTGATTGAGTGTGGGAATGGAAGAAAGCAACAAAAAACAGCTCCATATAGCACTCAGGTAAACTAAAGAATACGCTGTCAATAGCCTAGTTGATGCTTCTGAATGTTTTCAAGATCCTTCGTGATCGCTATTATCAGTGAACGTGATAACTCTAAATTGGATAACTTAGATATACAATGTTTCGTCTTTTTGGCATTAAGGTGTTATAATATTAAAAAAGTTTTTGTATAGTTCGCTCCTAGCTCTTAGCTCCTATCAATATTTGGTCTATTTCGATGCCACATTCCCAAATAAAATTGTCATGAATTAAGTCTATTTTTAAGCTTTTAAGAATGCCTAAAACGTTTGTAAATCTTTATTTCAATAAAAATAAAACAATTTTCAATAAGCAACAAATACCTAAAATAAAAGAAAAATCCATTTTCTTCAGCTTTTTGGAGCCACGCGCAGGAAAACGTTTGCTTGTAGTTCTTCTTTTGTTGTTATTGTGAGAAATCAATAATTTATTTTTAATTGTTAGTGCTTCGCTCTCGATCGTGTGTCACGCCGGTCGGCTGGGTGAGCTAGATATATACAAACAGCCGTAGCTAGATGCACGTTTATGGCTTTGGCAGAATTTTAAGATTGAATACATTTGCTTTTATGTTTCCGGCGCTTTAGGAAAATTCAAAATTCGTTTGTCGATATATCTCACTTCATAATGTTTGGTCCAGCAATATGTATAGATATTCCAATATTTGGAGGATATTGTAAATGTGAGATGCTCTAAGTGCATCCATCAATTTTGACAACATAAACGAACATTAGTTTAAAAATTCAATTAATATGAAATATAGAACCTTTTTAAAAGTGAAGGAATCTTTAAATGCACAACAATATTGTAATCAGAAACTAGAACAATTTTAAGATCTAGACAGAGACAATTTGCTATGGTGCCATTCATGCCAATATGGTGGATGTTGACACCCTAGGTCGTCAAGCCACAACAATCGCAGAGTATTGAAATAATAGAAGAAAAAAATCAATACTAATAATTAATTTGGAACAAAGTCCGATGACTTCCGTGAATAAAATCATACAAATAAGCAGTTTTTTCTAATGACTATTGTATAGCTTCTGAAGCAGAATTAGTTGAGAAAAGTAAAAGCAGAATAAAATTTAAATAACTGTGTGCAAATCGAAAAACACACACAATACTCTGAGACGCAATAAAATTATGACGCATACAACTATGCGACGATTTGCATGTCGATATCCGTCTCGGAGTCTCAAAACATTTTATTCTACATAGATAAAAAATTGCTAACCGAATCACAGCTGGATTTGGTATATTTTATTTGTATACAAATTTTATTTTATATCGTTTTGCATCGCGTCACCTCGAGCACAACACTTACTCACTCAACAACTTCGCACTCAACCAGATTTCTTTAAATGGTCGCACATTGGGGCAGTTCTTATTAAAAGTGTGCTCAAATTCAAGCTGCTGGTTTGATGGAGGTTTAGTGTTTCAAATCTAATTCCGAATAACTATTTGATATAAGTACGAAAAAATATTAAATATTCAGTTTTCAAAGTAAAACTTAAACGCCTTATGGAGATATCTATGTTATCTATATAATTCATAGGAAAAGGTTTTCTTTGTGACTTTAACTTCTTCTAGACCAATACTCCTTCTGTGTGGCTAGTTAGTATTTGCCTACGCGCTGTGGCTAGTGTCACAATATCGTCAAAGCCATTTTTTAACCCTTCAAAAATAATTTTTGGCCAACATTTTTTTTTAGGTTTCAAATGAAGGATAACAAAGATTTTTGGTCAAAATTTCCACTCAGTTTTGCGCTTAAAATTTCGGAACCGCCGAAAATGAGCATTTTTTCAATTTTAAGTACAAAATTCATGTTCCGGCCCTAATTGATATTAAGGAAAAATATTCTGGGATTAAAGCTTCATATATATTTCTTCAAAAAAAATCTACCTAGTTTTGGCTCCGGTTCAAAAACCATAAATATTTTACCACCTGAAAATTGGCTTTTTTCGAGTAAAAAAATTTAAAAAAATTGATGGTTTTATTTGATAAACACTTTTTTTTTGTCACAAACACGTGTTTTTTATGTTGCATTCATTTGTACATTAAAAAAAGCAAAAAATATGACAAAACTACTTCATTTGGAGCAACAATAACAACATTTTTTACTTACCAAAAATAGTAAAAAATTCACGTCTTGTGACTACTGTATCGATTTCGTAGTCGGTCCAACTTTCAACTCACTGTGCGGATAAACGGCTAAACCAAAACTGACACGGCTTGGCCGGTGTTCATACAAAGGTTCAACATTTTTTTAGGAGGAGATATTATTAATCAGATACAGCTTTGTCGTAAAAACTTACACTAGCCACACGGAGGGTTAACGATACGGATGTCATTAAGGGATTATACTACTCTACAAATGAAATTTTTTGCATTAGTCACTTTATAGCATTGTTCACTAGAAAAGAACACACGATAAAATTTAAGTGTTTTCAGGTCGATTTTTAACAAAAAAATTAAATAAATTAATTAATTAAATAAAAAATTTAAACTCACACCATTTTGGAAAATTTTTTAAAAAAATGTATAATCGTACACTGAGAAAAAAAACATACTTTAAAATTAAACAAAAAATTTTGAAATAGAAATTTAACGCCTTTGCGTTTCTACAAAACAAAAATTAAAACAAGTGTGTTTAATTTTCAACTACCAATAAACTACTTTCTTTTTTTTTATTTCTTTGAAAAAACAAACAAAAATTTGAATACAAGAAAATTTTTGAATTTTTTGAATTGATTTGAAAAATATCGAGCATACGATAAAATAAAAGCTAATTAATTAAATATTAAAATATATCAAATGCAAAGGAGTTAACATTCGGAGGTCCCGAGAGTAGCTGTCTGTGCATCTGATGCTAAAAACTCGGTAAAGCTAAAAAAATGGCATCGAAATATGCTTTAAAATATTTGTTTTAAATTTTAAAATTTTTGTTTTAAATTTGTTTTTCGTAACAAAAACATTGTTTTAAAAACAAAA
This sequence comes from Tetanocera ferruginea, assembly GCA_958299015.1. Lineage (NCBI taxonomy): Eukaryota > Metazoa > Arthropoda > Insecta > Diptera > Sciomyzidae > Tetanocera > Tetanocera ferruginea. The sequence goes on along the minus strand of OY282643.1, from coordinate 2,957,464 downwards.
ACTTTTGTTTTGAATTTAAATTTAAATACAGTTGTGTTTAATTTTAATGAATTTGTTTCAAGCTCTATTTCAAAAACAAATTCGTTAGATATGAACACAATTTCATTTAATTTTAACACATTTTTCCCTCAGTGTAGGTACTTTCCTAGACTCACACCATTTTGGGAAATTTTTAAAAACTGTATAATCGTAAGTACTTCCCTAGAAAAAGCATAAATGAAAGAATACAAGATTGTGACATCCGCATGTTTTTTCCTGGCTGCTATGGAGTACGCCGATTTGCTCCAATGTAAACATAAAACACATGTCAACTTGAACCAAGTGCCAGATGCCATTTTGTATAGTACATTTTTAAAACACGTAAATTTAAGTTTTTTTTTTATATCTAAACCATAAATTAAAGACTGAAAATTTCATTTTAGTCCATTGACTAGTTTTCAAGAAAAAAACTTGCGAATAAAAGTTCATTTTTAAGTGAGCCTGGGTAGTTAAACGCCTTCAAACGAGTTGAGGCTGAAGATGTTCAAAACAGTTTTAAAAATTGTGTTTTTGCTGATGGGGGTTCCCAACCTTTTTAAAAGATAAATACAATTTTTGTAGAAATTATCGCGAAGTAGCATAAAGTGATACTTTCTGCTGGATACTTTCTGGGTTTTTTTTGAAATGTCAAATTTCAAACAAACTGTTTGTTCATCTGTCAAAATGAAGTGAGCGTAAACCGCTCAACCGAGGTAGCATAAAATATTTTCGCTACCTAAGATGTTTCGGTTTAACATTCTGCCGGAAAGTTGTAGAAAATTTTCTGCTGAATTTTCTGCACTTCAAATTTTCGATAAAAATTATATTTTTTGAGTTCCTCAAATGTCAACTGTGTCAAAAATCAAAATACTAAATTCCAAAATTCTACCCCCCGAGTAAACGTTTCAGTCCAATTTTATCGGTTTTTAAAAAAATAAATTTTTGTGTTTTTCTATCGATGTTGTAGTTGATAAGGAAGTATTTTTGATTAATTTTATAAATATACTTGATTTTATTATGTTTTCTGAAATAATTTTTTTATTGCTTCCACTTGAAAACTTTAGTTCCGATGTTTTCACAGGCCAAAACTGCAAGTGCCTTATCCAAATTTTTTGTTTTTTTTTTTTGTGTAATACAGCGTCAGGTCTGGCCCAGTGTGCAACGGTTCATCGATTCACTCAGCAGCAGCATGTGTTGCATGTGAGTTACATGCGTTATGAAAGCGGCTTATTTTGGTGTTGTGCGTTGCTTCAATCATAAATGCTTGTTTATTTTTTGCTGCTACTTTTCGCTTTGGTTAAAATTATCTAAATAAGAAAATGAAAAACTGCAAAAATCCTCTTTATGTCTAGACAAAACGGCGAAACGACATCGAATATTTTTTGTAACCGCCAAAGAATGCAGTCATTTTGAAATCATATTTTTTTTCAACATTACAGTGGCGGCACAATTGTTTTAACTCAAATATTTATCAGCAGGTGTTTCAGCCAAAATTTGATAAATTCCGCAATAAGTAAAACCATATTTAATAACTATTAAATTATTTAATGCTGCAAACGTGAGCAGGAACACCATATTTAGTGGTATACGAGGAGCTCAGCAGGAAACAAAACAGACAAAGTGACCAACTCAATTTTTTGAGAGAATAAATTAAGTCCGAAATTTTGGGAAAAACAGCGCGCAAACAACACATTTGTTGCATATGGCCAAAACAAAAACAACAACAATATAAAATTAGTTACTACAACAACAGCAGCAATAGTACAAACAACATAAAGTAACATTACTTAATTTAAATTAAATTAAACAAAAAAGATTTCAGTGAGAAATTCTGTCAGCCCATCAAGCTGCGTTCGTCGCTATCCTCTGCTGAAGAAGTTCATAAAAATTTAGTCTCATACAAATGCTGACTGACTGACGCACTGGCTGGCTCACTTTTAGTCATTGGTAGTGAAAAGTCAGAATCAAAACGAACAAACGCATGAACGGCCTTAAATGACAACGCAGCCTGCATATAAAATATGCTCAAGCATGTTCCCGCTTATATATCTAGCAGATATGCAACGCAGCACAGTGCTAGATACTTCAAACCTACTTTATGTTACAAGTGCAAAGAGCAATGAAACACAAGTCAGGCGATCAGCTTCAAACCAAAATAAAATAATGCAACAAAGGAACACATAAAAGTCTCTGATACAAAATTGTGTGCAGAAGAATAGAATACAACGATCAAGGGTGGTTGATAGTTGGTGCTTGGAGCCAACTGCTGCTACTGATGGAACCATTAAAGTATGCAGAGCACTAGAGAAAATGTACGAAATAAAAGAAATGCAATTGACGGAACCCATATTTGTATAGAGATAAATAAACTCGAATTACAATCTCGGGAAGCCATAGATTTGGACGACGCCACAATCACAAACAGCTGTCTTTCTGCTGTGGACGCAAATGCTTTAGCAAAGCAATGACACAAATTTTCGAAACATACATTTATAATTCTAAGAACAGAGTTTTTTAGAAGATAAGATTGGGTCAAAATTTAGTGCAACGACCTTTGATACTATAGTTCAAAATCCCTTCTACAACTATCAATTCGGACTTTTTCTTTATTTCGTGAAAGATTGGGTGTTAAAAGTAAATAATTAAGGCAGTACTTTATTAATACTAGTGTCGCCTGGAGTCGAAATTCGAACAGCTCGGTGCACTCCTTCTCCGCACTCTGATTAATTTAAAAAACAATTATCAAAAATCGGTTGAGTAACACGGGAGAAAATGGTTCTTAACTGTTTCCCCTACTCCTATTTATATATAGAAAAAAATTAAAAAAAAAAAAATTCTGAAAATTTAAGCTTTTTTCTCGAAACTACTATTTCTAATACGTCTTGCGTATTACGTCTTTCCCAGGTTCTAATGAACCGATATACTTGAAATTTGGTGTGGACCTTTTTTATATACCCACCCCTCTATGGAACTATGATTATGTAAATATTTTGTTTTTTTACTATATTTAAAAAATTAAAAGCTTCAAAAAAAAGGGCAAAAAATCACTTATTTACAAACTTCCGTAATTTTGTTTAAAAAAATGTTCTTTTTATAATCGTAGTGAATTTTGGGAAAAAATTGCTCCTCATGAAAAATGTAAAAATATAAAAAAAATTACTTCAGACCCAATATATCGACAGTGTTTGGTCTGAAGGTTAAATTTAAAGTGATTTTTCATTTATAAAGGTTAATGAACGGCCTCGGCAGTGGAGTGGTTAGCGTGCTTGACTGGCAATCCCGAGATTCCTTTTTCAAGTTCGGGACAGGTGCGGAATTCCGGACAAATTCCGGTTTTACACTTTTACCTTTCTACACTTTTACCTAAATGCATTGCTTTATTTGTCAAACATCCCGGTAGATAGTGACGAGGAAAAATTGTTTCAATAAAAAAAACTAAATATTTAAAAACTTTGCCTAAATATTATTAGAATTCCATCCTAAAAGTTTACTTATGTCAATTGGTATAAAGAAAAATTTAATTGTTTGATAGATTCTTTACTTTAAGAACTTATTAGTAACTCAGACTTCATCTTTTTTCTCACTTTTACAGTCCATTGACAGAATGTGTATTTATTTTTTTAAATTGAAAATTGTCGTATCGTGTATATAAGATATATACACTAAAGTGGGTCGGCCTCCATACAAAAAAGTTTGAAAAAACCAACCCTTATTTTAAAGTTGACCTCGAGAGGATTCCGAAAACAAAAAAAAAATGTTTTTTGACCACCGAAAAAACAGCGAAAATGGTCTTTTTTGCTTAACTTAAGCATTACATGTCAGATCTTAAAAAATTATATGTCGTTGAAAAGGGCTCAATGACCACTACATTGTCTTTTTAGAATACAGTCGAACTTCCATAACTCGAACTTCTATAACTCGAATTTTCCATAACTCGAACTAAATTGGTTGGCAGTAGCATAAAGAGAGTAAATAGCATACAATTCTCCTTTCGTAACTCGAACTTCCACAACTGAAGTTCTCCATAACTCGAACGAAAATAGTAGCATTAAGAGAGTAAATAGCATACAATTCTCCTTCCGTAACTCGAACTTCCATAACTCGAGTTTCGAACGAAAATGCATGCACATGAATTCTATAACTCGAAGTAATGTCATGAATTCTATAACTCGAAGAGAACAAACTCTCGCTTTTCTTTTCTTAAGAAGCCTTTTGTTCGTTTGTTTGTTTTGAATATATTCGGGGAAATCCCATTTTGATATTCGAAAAATTATTTTTGAAGTGAAACTTCTTTAGCGGCGAGTGAAATTTCAAGGTCTCTTGTTCGTGACGTTAGGCTAACGTTTTCAATTCATATGAAAAATTTTAAAAAATTATTGAAGCTGCCGAGAATTGAACCCCGAACATCGTTGCTTAAGAGACGGAATCTATACCCTTACGTCACGTAGGCACATGATAAAAATCCAAAGAAAATTTAATTAAAACTGAACGCGTAACATACTGAAAATAACATAATTAACATTAACATTACATTATCATTAACATTACAGTATTAACATAACCGTAACATTAATTTTCATCCTACAAGTATGCACGGAAACAGGAGGAGAACGCGTTCGTGAATATAGAATTAGAGCTCTTAAAAATACAGCCACAGCTGGGTCTGCAACTAATGATGAAGGTAAGGTGATTGCAACAACGGCTGAGTTTCAAAATGCATTTTTACGAAACATCAGTGCATTTTGGTGAATCTACAAAGAACCAATCCCCAAAAAACACACTGATGCATCTCAACAAAATTTTAAAGCCAACCAAGTTGATGCACTCAACAATCAACGTTCGCTGCTTTATGAGGCCCTCTATCAACATAGCAATTATTATGATCAGGAAGCAGGAGGTAATAATGAACAAGATTTGCCTCTGCTTTCGGAGGCTCCTTCAAAGAGTACTATGCAAATGCAATCCAGCATTCAAAAAGTAACAATGTTGAGAAGACATTCGAAAGCAACTAAAACACCAACTGAACTAAAACAAGTACCGAAAATAACTGTTATTAATAATATCAAAATTTTTTTATCGGTAAAATGAACAAATATAAATTACCTGATATTTTTGACCGAAAAATAAACGGCAGAAAATAACTTTTATTTTTGCCCAAAAAAACTATAAGGCACAAAAAACTGTTATTTTTGTCGGAAAAAATAACAATTAAAAGATAAAAGTTAATATGTGACACTTTCTACAAAAACCATAGCCGGTACGGTCCCTGGATGCAAATATTGAATCAACAAATTATTATTCCATTTCGTATTGATTGATTTTCTTTTCAGATACTTTCTCTCTATATTTCACACTAAAATCTCTCTTATTTCTTACTGTTAAAGAAGTTTTAATTCTGCCACGTGTACGTTGCTACACGCGAGTTTTTTTTATTATGTATGATTATGTATTTTATCAAAGTATTTTTGATTACGAAGCATGGTTAAAAGCGAACGAAATAACTTGCAATGCTACTCTTCAGGATTATATTAAAGTAGATTATGAGCTTTGCACACCAGACTTTCCTACAGATGACGATATTCTTGAGCAGTACTGTTCTGAACTAGGGGGTGCAATTTTAAGCCGATCAGAAAGTGATGGCGAGGGTTCGGTGGAAGAAACTATTCATTAGCCTTCCAAAAGTAATGTAGAAAATTCATTCCGAACTTTGAATTTGTATTTGCAAACGAATGACACTACAACTGATGAGCACTATAAGAGTTTGAACAAATTACAGTCTCTTTTTAATGAAAATAATAAAAAAACACTTACCTAGCAATTTATTTCAGAATATTTTACTTAACTCTAACTAATTGTATGTAATTTTTAGTAAGCGCCTGTTTTAAATAAAAAACATATAAACATATCCTAAATATGCACAACTGTGAGCAATTAAGGCTTTTTTTCAATAAAAAAAAAAATATTCTATAACTCGAAGTCTCCGTAAGTAGAAGTTTTTTTTGGGATAATAGTGATTCGAGTTATGGAAGTTCGACTGTATTTTGACTTTTGAGGTCATATTCAACTAGTAGGCCCCGTTAGCCCAATTTTCCCACCTTAAATTTATTTTTTTTTTTCTCATAAGATTAAACTCCTTCAAATTTGTTTAATTTGTGTTAAAAAATTATTTATTAAGTTTAAAAACAAAGAAGTTATAATGTTCTATGTTATAATGAAGTTATGTTCGTTGACTAAAATAAAAGTTTATTTTTTATAAAAAAAGGATTATATCAAATATTTGAACTATTATAACTTCTTTGTTTCAAATCCGTGCTTTTACTTCCTTCTTCTCGGTCAAATCAAAATAAGCAGTTTTATTAAAAACAAAATTAAAAGAGCAATAAAAGAAGAATAAAAAAAAATAACCTTATATTTATGCAACCACAATTCCACACCGGGTTGCACCCGTTTTCAACTTTGATTCAAATGTGGCTGCGGACTTTTTTACTTTTATTTATTTAAATAAGTGTGTCGATAAAAATAACGTACAGAATAGAACAATGGAACATTATTTTAATTAAAATTCAGAGAAAAAACTCTCAAGCATTCAACGATTTTATTAGTCATTAAAACATAAGAGAAGTTTTGGTATCGATTGCAACAGTTGGCACAAAGTAGCAACTAATCCACACAACACTGCGAGCGAGGGAAGACAGACACGAGAAAGTTAGTAATAAGTCAGAAAGGGAAAGGAGCGGAAACGCATTTGAAGTGCGGGTACTAAAACAGAGATAAGAGCTAAACCAAAAAAAAAAAAAAAATAGCATTAAACCCGTACAATCGCATTCAGTACCGAAATACGAAGAATATTATGTTCATGTTGTTGTTGTTTTTATTTTTGTATACTTACAGTAAAATAACAAAATATTTATTTACACTTTCTGTGGAACTTGAATGATTAATTTTTAATATTTATAATATTCATGGTTTTAATTTTCAACTTTTAGTATCCCGTTTCTATGAAGTTTTCCAAGATTTGATTATATAGATGAGATAGACCAAAGTTTGCAATGATGTGTAATAAACTGCTAGAGTATTTGTTTGCCTGAGTTTAGTCGACGTTTTAGTGCACACTTCAAATGTTTGGGAATAATCATGACGGGACACATGCCTAATATTTTAGGAATTTTTTGTTCAACAACATATGTTTTGCTTTCAAACTATTGTTTACTTAAGATAAATATAAGATTTATGTTTTATCAATTTCCTCTTTCCTCACACACACACACACACTTTAGATGTTTGAATGTATCTCATGTAAAACAAATGTCTTAAAGTACTCTTTAATTTAATTTCATTGCAGTTGAGTGAAGTTTTTGGAACAAATTTTAAAGTACCCGAAGATACTACTGCAATAACTATTAAATTAGCACCGAATACAAATTTTCGACTGGAACGTGGTTTCTTCAACAACAACAGAGTCAACAGTATTAGCATCGATGGTACTTATAATGAACGCGAGCAAGTTGAAATCACAACCGAAGCATTCCTTGGAAACTATGGCGGCTATACGGAAATACGTACAACGAATGTATTTTCGGTCATAATACGTGCCAAAGCATTTTCAGGTTAGTTAAAGAAAACGGTCTCAATAAAATTTGAGAAATATATTAAATGTGATAAAAGTTTGGACTTCAAGATCACATACTTTTAGTATTTATATCGTAGATTGAAGAAGAATAATCAAAGCTACAAACCGGAAAAAGACTCTAGCACATGAGGATTAATTTTGTATATTTTAAGATCACTAAAAAAAAAACAAATTCAAGGACAGACTAAGCTTTTGTTTTAAATTTACTTAACTATTATTAGACTTTACTTTTTCAACTTCCGCTACCATCAGCAGTTGTTAACATTTTTATTGTAAAGATATTTACATTATTTCCTCAGTTCTTTATAATTGTTATATATTTTTCTTTCTCTCTCTTTCTCTCTTTCTCTGTCATATCTTCCTCAGCAAGAGATTGCAAGTTTAGTATACGCAATAGTAACGATCTCATACTCTTCCCAGATGCATTCCAAAATGCATCGATCAATGGTTTATTTGTATCCATCAATGATTTGCGCATCGAGGAGAAGGCATTCAATTCAGCCCAGGCTAAGGTTTGTTTCAGTTATTTCAATATAATTTAAAAAAAAGAGGTTATTTAATAAAAACAATCCATTTCAGTTACGCATTGAGTCCTCACACATCGACAATATTTACCGATTTGAAGCTTCATTACGGGAAATACGATTTGTCAACTGCAGCATAGGTACCATCAATGGTGGTACCTTCGATGTCATCTCAATCAATTCTATAGTTTTCGAGGGTTGCCGTATTGATGTGATCAAGGCCAGAGCTATAACAGAGAAGGTGAGTGCGGACCTCAGCAATAAACCAAATCATATTAAGTCGTCTAATCATTATTTTCACAGCTATATAGCGATCATGTCTCCATAACGGGTGCTATTATTGGAACAATCGAGAGCGAAGCCATCTATGGCAGCGGCATAGCAGAACTGATTCTAACAAAGAACAAGTAAGTGACTCAATTCACTGCAAATATTTGACTTTTAGACCAACATAGCATTCAATTCAATTCAATTTTTTTGCAGAATCGACTCGATACACGAGAACGCCATCTATGTGACTGCCATTAATGCCACAATAACCCGCAACAATGTCAAACATCTGGGTAATAATTGGCTGAGCGTCAAGGACTGGTCCAATATTATCGTGTCCAAAAATCAATTTGGAGTTTTTGGACGCATGATGCTGGAGGAGACCAAACAGCCAGTCATGTGCCGCTTTGAAAGCAATTCACTGACACAACCGCAGCCTGGTAGTCTTAACATTACCAATCGTTATTGCATAATTCGTGAGATATCGGTTAATATTCCTTGTAAATGTCATCTCGGCTGGTTGCACGAGTTATCCGCCAGAGATTTGCGTTCTGAAATCTACTGCACCATAGACGATAAGTTGAGTTTCTGTTTTAATGCGACCACCTTCAACACGCTCAAGTATCTGAATGAGGTGTGCGACGATACAAAAACAACTTTGGACTGTGTCAAGAATATGAATCTAAAGAAAATCGACGGCGTCTTTTTTACACCAGAAGAGCTTGAACAAAGAGATCAACATGTGCCAAAACTGATTTTTATTTTAGCCGGTGGAGTTACTTTGCTCGTTTTGGCCGTTATCGCTGTCATAACGGCTGTACGTTGTTGTAGAAGGTCGTCAAAAGGTGGCAGCTCCGGGCAAACATCGAACAGCAATACAACTCTGCACCATGGCAATCACTTGCATGAGTTCTCACCCGCAGAACGACAGGTGTTCGCACAGACGTTGCTGATTATGCAGAAAAAATATCCGGATATTCAGAAGCAAGTCAATGAGCGCATTCAAGTTTTGCTAGAACGCAATCTATCCGATAAAAAGTGCGTTAAGATTATTAGCAATATTGTGGATTTGATAAATCAAGTCGAACAACCCGGAGAAGATTTTGTGGCATTAAATCGCGTGTTGACTCAGCATTTACAACCTCCACAACCTACAGCACCCGCGGATCCCATTTATGCAGAACCCGGTCTGGCTGGACTAGATGATGGTTTTTATACGACCAGCGCTATTGTACCGGCTGCACAAGGTGGCGGTTTACCTGTTGCAGCAGTGGGCACACTACCGTCGGAACATATTTATGCGGAACCGAATTGCGCTCAACAGCCTTTATTGCGCAATGAGTATGCTTCACCGGCCGATGGTCATATAGATTCCATGGACTTGTACACAGAGCCCATTAACGAACGAGGTAATTAAATGTAGTATTCGTCTCAAAATGCACAGGGTTGTGTCTATGAAGAAGTTTGTAACTATTTATTTTATTTGATATGAAAAGATGAATGTTTACTATGGAATGTATTTTATTATAGTTTGTTTTATAGTTTGTGATTTATAAAAAAGCGCTTTTTTATTATTATCTTATATTAAGAGATTAAGATTATTGGTTTAGCTCATAATTATATCTACACATAAGAATGAAATCGAACAAGAGCACAATTGTTCTTGTTTCATAAATAAAAACACTTAAATTAATCTAAGTTTTCGTTCTTAATTAGTAGTTATTGAAATTTTTATAATTTGTTGTTTATAGATGCAAGTTATTAACATATTGTTGCACTTTTGATTTTAAATTTTTTTTCTTTCACAAACAGATTTAGAATACTGAGTATTGAAACAAACGGCATTGTTGAAATCGGCACAGATAAAGGTACAGATTTTATGAAGCAAATGCTTAAGCAAAATGGTTAAGGTTTAGACGATTAAAAAAATCATAAGCAACTGATAGCCTTACGAAATAATCCACTTAGACCCCAAAAGTATCTTGTGAATTCAAAAAAGAAAATCTAGGCTTAATTTTGTTTCGTGACCAAAGTATTGCTGGCCATAATTTCGATTATAAATATAAACAATCCGAAAAATCATTTTTAATTTTGTTACTTTCATTATTTCTCAGAGGGATTATCCCCGGATACAGTGGTATGAAGAAGGCACAGTAGTGGGGAAAGTATGTCGTACTTGCATTTTATTCAAATATGTCGTTGATTTTCATTTAAGACTAGATCTGTTCCCGTATTTTTTGGACTAAAAATGGTAACTGCCGAAATCTCTCGAAAATGGAGAAAAGCGCAAAAAGTCAGGAAACGCTTTCCGAACTAAAATTGTAAAAACTGTCAAAGAAAATTGTTTGTACAGCGTTGGCTTGATGTGGATCATCGGCAGAGCAGACGATGGTTTTCAAACATTTCCCTTTAGTCTGGTTTCTATTGTAATAGCTTTTAATTTTTTGTAAAGAACTTTTGATAAATTACAATTTCATTGCTTACTTGTAAACAACTGATTTTAAGCAGATTGAAACTTTTACCATTTTTGCCAGAAGAAATTTCTCGTTCTTAAGCTTGTAACTTTTGACTGGGAAGGGAAATTTTTTACTCTCTCGATTACGCTCTCTTTTACCATTTTTTCGAGTGCAGGAACGCTAAAATTTTAGAGTACGAGAACTCTACGGGAATAGTAGGTCTATCATAACACGAGTTAAAATTGTAAGCAACGATTTTCATGGTTTTTAGAAAAAAATTGTTTTGGTATTGACAGTTTTGTACGAAATGAGGGAACAATTAAAATTAAAATTTCCAGTTGCTCTTCGTATTTAAAAAAGTACCAAAACAAAAATTTCCAAAAGTGCAAAACTTCGAAATCGGACTTTTTTTATAGGTGTCAAGCAAAAACTTTTATCATTTTTTTCTTTAAATATATTCTAGATGTTCACTTGCAAAAAATTGGTATAGATCGATTTTGAAGAAGACTCTCTCAAAATGAAAATTGGAGATGGTTTCAAATTATTTATAAAAAATTATTGACTAAATTTTAAAAAAAGTAAATTTGTCATTTTCCATAGCCTCAAATACTTCTTTGTCGTCAATATCGGTTTCAAATTTGGACGTATCAATATTTGACGAGAACTTTAAAACAGCATGACTAGTTTTTTTTCTTCTTAAAAACCGTGAAATTTTTGTTTTATGTAAGACATTTTTTGAAAACTTTATTTAAATAATTTTGAACACAAGGTACTTTTAGGTCAATCAGGCGCTAAAAAATCGAAATAAGTGAATGATGGTTGAGGATTGGTAACTTTGGTTCAGGCCGGTTTTAACTTTTTTAATTTTATTTAAGTAAAACAAAAAATCATCGTTGTACACTAAACTTAAGCTTTAATTACAATTAACTTAAGCTTACAAACGCCCACTAAACAATTTCATACATTTATAAGCAAATCATTTTTAACCAATCCTTATAAATGACTCAACAAGGTTCTGATGAATTCGTTATTCTTCTAGATTTACATATGCCGATCAATACAAATTTACAACGTTTGCCACCATATACCAAGCCATTGCGCAATCAAAAACTGCCACCAACACCGTCCACATCAACAACCAAACCACAGAATCTACCCGATGTATTATACCAAAGCCAACAAAACAATCCATCCACAGCGTTATCACAATCAACCCAGAATCCGTCCACAATGTCAAATGCACACCGACCTCTTACAAATGTTCAAAAAATGGCACAGGATCTGCAGAATATGCCAAAGTTTCACATAAATACCTTAACACCAAACCCGGGTAGTCGAAATCTACATTTATTAGCACCACCGGTGTACACAGCACCGGATACTGGCAGGAAAACACATTTCAATCGTTCTACTGAGGCAAGATTGGCCACTCCTGAGATCGATGAGTGCGAGCTTGATATGCGTGGTGCTGCAGCTCTACCACCGCCAGACTCCGGCTCCAATCATTCTGGTGGCAGTGATGAAACGGTCAAAATGGATGATGTCATACAATATGTTGATGCGTGAAGCGGGAATTTTTTTAGTCAATACAAAGGGAACAGTCAGTCAGTCAGTCAAATTAAAACTATACGATTTTCATAAATAGCATTAAGAATAGTAATGCGAAAAAACCACTCTTATAAACAGGCTTGTGATTATAATTATTTAAACTATTAGATTTTAAGTGAAAAAATTCAATTTTATTGCAATACCTACTCTAGGCATTTAAATGGCAAAACAAAAATATTATTAAGCATTATACCGATAGAAATCGGGTTTTCTGATAAAAAAAAAACAAAAATCCAATGTAATATATGTATAGTTGTAAATATTATTTATAAATAGTTTTACAAAATATCACGCTCACAAATTTATTTATGACTCAATGATACACACAATGTATCATAATACATAAAGCATAAAACATGAGAATATGTAAGATAAAAAATACGGTTAATGTGTACAACATATTTGCCAATATGACAGTCGACAGCACCTACATACAGTGGCTCACAGCTTATTTCGTGCAGACGATGTGTTAAACTTTGAAATGCTATAACTTGGTAACTAGTACTGGTAATCAAAAAATTTAAACGACATTTGTTTGCTAGTAATTATATATTTATATATAAACTTTCATTTCTTTATATAATGGTCTACTAAAAAAATAATAATCAAAAAACTGAAAAAGCAGCAAAATTCAACGCCACAGCTTATTTCGTGCACTCCACTGAATCTTAAGAAAATGTAATATGTTTGTTTTTTTTTAATATTTTGTGTGGCCGCCATTTTGTTAAATTACATCTTTAATCCATTTACTGGCTATCCATTTACTCTACTAATTTTTTGTAATATCTGGGGGTATTTGTTGCCATTCCTCCATCAATGCATTTTTTAATTAATTTTTATTGGAAATATTCCGCTTGCAAACGCCACTCTCCAAAATTGCCCACAAAATTTCTATTACATTTAAGTCGGGTGACTGTGCAGGCGGATTCATAAGATGCGGGCAATTCCAAATCAACCATGACTGGACGATTCTCGATTTATGTTTTGGGTCGTTGTCCTGGTAGAACCGAAATGTCTCTCGTACGCCCAAGGTGTCGATACTTTGAAGCAAATTTTCTTTTATAAAATCTAGGTACATTGTCTTGTCCATAATGCCTCCAATAAAAAATAATTTTCCAACGCCCGATGCAGCCATACAGGCCCAAACAATTTCGCTGCCGCCACCATGTTTTACTGTAGGCTTGAGATGGTTATTGTTCAGCTCGGTATAAGCCTTACGCCATACATATTGCATTCCTTCGGAGCCAAAAATATTGAACTTAAACTCGTCCGAGAAAATGACGTCATTCCAGAATGTCCTAGAATATAAAACGTGTTATTTGACGAAGTTCAGTCGACATAGCTGATTTTTTTTTTAATATAAGATTTGTTGCGTGTAACTCGACCATTAAACTCGTTGGCCCGCAGCAGATGACGAATTGTTTCGGCACAGCATTTCTTGCCCAACTCCTTCTCAACCTCCTTGGCCAATTTGGGACCCTAAAGCCTCAGATTTTCTACGATTTTTCGCAGAATAAGTCGCTCGTCCGCTTCTGTACATATTTTATTTTGAGCATTTCTGCCCTTATCAGACACACGATTTTCTTGCAAAAAGCGCTGGATGATGTACTACAGTGCAGAGGGTCTCAATTTTACTATTTCAGCTATTTGGGGTTGGATTTTTTCTTTTTTAAAGTGAAATAAAACTATTTCGTGCTCTTATATTGTTGTGCGACGGCCCATTTTTTAAACAAATCAATTAGTGCACTTAAGGTTTTAAGTCCAGACTAAAAACAACTGTTAACTCCGATCAGAAGAATCAGGACATCAGTCAAGATAAAAACAGCGAACGAGAAAAAGAAAATAACGGCATCACGTTCAAAAGCTTACATGTAAAAACAGTGTGCACGAAATAAGCTGTGGCGTTGAATTCTGCTGCTTTTTCAGTTTTTTGTTTATTTTCTTTTTAGTAGACTTTTATATAAAGAAATGAAAGTTTATATTTAAATGTATAATTACTAGCAAACAAATGTCGTTTAAATTTTTTCATTACCAGTACTAGTTACCAAGTTATAGCATTTCAAAGTTTAACACATCGTCTGCACGAAATAAGCTGTGAGCCACTGTATATAGAAATAATTTTTTTTTAATTAAATAAATTCTTATCAAAAATTAAACGCATACATTTTTACTTATTTGCAAAATAAAACAAAAATTGAGAAAACGATGTACACAAATTTTAAAATGGAGTAGTTTTGTTGATATTTACAAATAACACATATTTATGATACATATAGTTAAACATAGCATTTCAAATATCAATTTTTAGGAATAAAACAAAAGGTTAAAATACAATAAACCTTCTTGCAAAATTAAATTTGAATCTGGTATAGTTTAGACCTAACACTCGAGTTAAATGAAATTTAAATGGCTTTTGTATGGTCGAATTTGAAATTTGAAACTGCTTTTGTTGGAAAAAATTTTAAATATGCTATTTTTCAAACACGAAAATTTTTAATCACCATTTTATAAATTGCTTACAATATAACAAACATGCTTACTAAGTTACAAAATGGAATCTGTTGTGATTTACGAGACATTTAAAAACTGTCAATGTTAAAAAATAATTTAACTTGTAAGAAATAGTTTCAAATTTTAAGTTAATTTAGTTTCAATTTAATTAACTTAAATTGATAGTTAATTTTTTTTTCTCTTAAAGTTACTCTCGAAACCATATTTTTGCAAAAGTACCGAAACATGAAAGTAGGTCTAAAGATTTGCATTTTATCTCAAGAAATTTTTCTTCTACTTAACTTTTGTTGTTTTGAAGCTTATGGCGTTTTCGTTTCTACCAAAAAATGTTGTTCTGTCGCAGTGCAAAATGTTTTCAATGTTGCCCGCAACCCTGTAAAAGTGCATGTTTTTGCCTACTCGAAAAATGTCAACTTAAATAAACGAATGTAACCATCCTTGTCTAACGCACGCATGTCATAATATTGTCGTTTTAAAAACAGCTGATATGCAGGGCAATCATCTACCCTGAGAAAGTTTGCAGGGCAGAAAATGCGCCTTTTTTTCCCTCTGTGAGTGTGACATTTTAAGAAACGAACACAGAATTTACTCACCCGTTTGCACTTATTTAAGAATCGAACACGAAAAAAGGCAAGGGCAATGAAAAGGCAACATTTTTTGGTAGAAACGAAAACGCCATTAGTTACATGACCACATATAACTATTTATATGTGGTCTTTAGCATTACATTTATATTGGAAGTAAGTTTTAAGGCAGGTCTGCCTTTAAAAAAAAATAAAATGCCGAAATTGTCAGTGAAAAAAAATAAATTAAAGAACTAAAGGGTGGTTAAATTTTAAGGGCCGATGTAGAATGTAAACTACACCTAAACGTCAAGATTTTTTCTGCATTTCGAAACCATCCCAATAGGCAATTAAACCAGCGCTCTTCATACGAAGGCCTGCATTGACTGCTACTTTTGAAGACTAAATACATCCGTTCCTCGCTGCTCTTATGAGCACTTCTTGAAAGCCTTCTTTTTCTGCACAAAAGGCAGCACAACAAACCTTTTTTCCCTTCAAAAACTGACTTTTCATATACTTCAGAGCAACTTTTTTGATTAAAGTTAGAATATATATCAGTTTAAAAATATGACATAATAATGCCCCTTCTTACTGATATATCAAAGATTATTAGATTGAAATGAATCTCACTTAAAAAAACATAGGAGAGAAGATAAAATCATAGAATATATAAATAAATAGAAAAAGATGTAAAAGAAAAAAAATATTTTTTCAACACTTTTTGTTTACCCCTACTTTTAGCCATTCTAAAGAAGTGCTTCCATCAGGCCTTTTTTGAGCTATCGGAGCGGAAGGCCTGCGAAATTTTCCCACTTCATATAAAAAAGAAAGTGTAATTGTATATGAGTGCGGCAGTACTACAAAATCCACAGGAAGGCCTGCTAGCAGCGATGTCATTGTCTACTGGGATATTTTCTGCTCAATTTGAACCATGGAAAGATACACAATCGAGCACAAAACGCGTTAAAGTTATTCAGGCTTATTATGAAATGGATGAAATAGTGGTTGATCAATTTTCGAAGAAAAGCCTCTTCAGTGATGAGGCAGATTTTCACCTCAGTGGATTCGTCAATAAGCAGAATTGCCGCATCCAAGAGTGATTGTCGAAGAACCAATGCACCCACAAAGTGTAACTGTATGGTGCGCAGTAGCGTAACTCCATAGGTGCAAGACAGTACAGAGCACCGGGGCCCTTAAGCGATAGGGGCCTTTCGCTGACACTACAAATAGCAAATGGTAACGAAGCTGATATAATAAAAAATACGGTAACTTTCAAACAAATGCGATAACTTCAATAGTAGCCCAAAATTTTAATCAAAAATTAATAAGTATTTACAAGCTGGTGAATTGGACACCGTTAATCAATTGTGTCAAAAAATCGTTACAAATTTTGAAGCAATTGAATGTGACATTACATAAGTTTATACAGCTATGTTGTTGTTATTTACAATCCAGTGATCGCCGCAAGTGCAGACCGACCGGTCATTTAGTAAATTGAAAATTATTAAACATTTTTTAAGATCTAAGTCAAGGCAATACAGGTTGTCGAATTTAGCATTAATTGCAATTGAGAACAAACAGGCGTCTGAATTAGATTTAAAGACATTAATAGAAAATTTTGCTAATGATAAAGCAAGACAAAAATATAGCAAAATAAAATAAAACAAAAATGTTCTTCTTTTGTTTTAAAGATGTTCTTTAATTTTTCTTGAAGGGCCCCTTTTTCAATTTTGCACACGGGCCCTTGATCATCTAGTTACACCACTGATGCTGCGGTTTATGGGTTGGCAGCATCATCGGGCTTTTTTCCAAAATGTGGCCGGTCAGGCAGTTACTGTGAATGGTGTTCGCTATTGTGAGATGATAACGAACTTTTTATGGCCCGAATTGGTAGATATGGATGTGGAAAATATATGGTTTCAACAGGATGGTGCCACTTGCCACACAGCTAACGAAACAATGGCTTTTTTGTGCGACAAATTCAATGGCGTGTTATCATATGGTGGCGATGCCAATTGGCCGCCAAGATCATGTGATTTGATACCGTTGAACTTCTTTCTTTGGGGTTATATAACAGAAAAGGTGTACGTCGATAAGCCAGCAACAATTCAAGGATGAGAAAATTCGGTGCATTAATGGCATAGAACCTCAATTATGCCTCAGCGTCATCGAAAATTTGGACCATTGGATGAAGGTGTGCCGCCGAGGTCGCGGCAGCCATTTGGCCGATATTTTGTTCCATATATAATTGAACCATACCAATATTATCATAATAAAAAGAAATGACAATAATTTCCTAAATAATTTGTGTTTTATTCAAAATCAACATCAGCCCTTAAAATTTAACCACCCTTTAGTTTTATTAATATCTAAAATTTCGATTTTTAGAGTCAATATTTTTTTATAAAAATTTAAAATTTTCTTGTGCCAATATTTTAATATAAATAAAATATGTATCTTTTTAACACGTTCGAATAACCATTGTTTGAAATATAAAAAGTTAAGGCTAAATAATAATGTGGTGACCGTGGCATGCAGGTTAAGTGTGTGGCTTAGCATGCTCGGAGACCGTGTTCGATCCCCAGCCGCGGCGAAAAGTTTTTTTCAATAAAAAATTTTTCTGATCGGTCACCACCTCTCTGCAGACAATGGCAAACCTTAGAGAGTAAATAATGCCATGTAAAGCTTCTTGAGAACATGAACTTTAGCCGTTCGGAGTCGGCATAAAACATGTAGGTCCAGTTCTCGGTCAATTGTGTGCAAACATTTAATAACACACACAACACAATTGATCATAAGAAGCTCGGTTAAAGTCCTTTCAAGGGCTGAAATGGCCAATTTGTTTTTTTTTTTTTAAATAATAATTTTTTTCATAAATAGGACCTTCAGGAGAGTCAAAACCACTTAGGTAAGTGTGCCACGAATGCAGTAAAAAATAATCATAATTGGTTTTTTAGTGGTTCTCTAACTTTTACGTTATATACGGTATATTTAAAAAAAAACGAATTGGCCATTTCAGCCCTTGAGAGCCTTATAAAATGTTTGCACAGAATGCTACTTTTTTAATGCCCACTCCAAATGTCCATGTTCTCAAGAAGCTTTACATGGCAGATTTTACTTCTCAAAAAGCTGAGGTTTGCCACTGTCTACAGAGAGACGACGTCCGATCAGAAAATTGTTTTATATTAAAAAAATGTATGCACGTCTATTTTTCGAATCAAAATTTCTTTTCTTTTTAGTGAAGAGTGAATATAATGGAAACTAATTGTATATAAGTTTGAAAGTAAACCATCAAATTGCTGAGGAGAGAACAGCCAAAAACCATAAACATATAATAAGCAAACATCTCGTTAACCTTCTACATTTGACATCGTTACAAAATTTTGCACTTTACAAAAGTGCACGAGCCAAGAGTGCATGTTGAAAAAAAAAAAAACACCTGAATGCAATTAAACAAGATTTGCATAAATCTATAAAAGTACGAGAACATGTTTTGCATACAAAAGCATGCAATCAACAACAAACTGCATTAATTTTTTCATAAGTATTACAGTTGGCGCCCGATAATTTTAACATATTAAGAAGAAGCAGTTCATATTTCGGTTCAATTAATTTTGTAGAGGGGAAAATCAAAAAATGTTGCCGCAAAGATTTTTCCACAAAGAAGGTTAAGGTATTAGGTTGTTAAAAATTGTAAGATGTTTTTTTTGCTTGTAATATTGCGGGCGAAAAATATTTTTTCCTTAATACCTACATAAATAGGCGTGGGGAAAATAGTTAAGAATCATTTTCTTCCGTGTGTCTCAACCGATTTTGATAATTGTTATTTAAATGAATCAGAGTCCGGAGAAGGAGTGCAACGACCTTTATAATTATATTAAGGCAAACCAAAAATTGGTCGATTTTCGACCCCAGGCGATACTAATACATTTTAAGGAACAAACTCATGCCATCAAGCGCGAACTGTATCTACATATTTTTTAATACCAAACAAGGAGTTAACTAGAAATGCATTTTTTATATTTTATGGTTTGATGCATAACTTAACACTTGGTTAGTTTAAATCTCTTAGCTATAATTAATATGCAAAAAACCCGCATATTTTAACTTAACGTTACTTTTTTACTCTTGGCTACAGATTTGTTAAGTTGAGAATTTGGAGATATGTTAATCACTTGAGTACTGATTATACTTATTATAATAATCAGTTGAGACACGGAAACCGTGTCTCGGCGATTCAGTTAAATATTGATCTTGAACTTCAAAGAAAATTTTAAATTGTTTGGAATACCTCATGCATATATTATGTAAATAATCTTTCACACACAACTAAATGAAAAAATATGCTGATTTCAAATAAGTTCTAGTGTTGTATAGTTTTATATAGAAAAAAAAAGAATAGATTAAGAGATTACATGCAGTGATAGGAGAACCTATTTCAGTCAATGGGAATGTTAAAAGCATAGATTTTGCCTTATTTGATTGGATCTATTTAATATTCTTAAGTTAAATTTTGTGGCACCTTTAAATTTATTTATTTCGGCTTAAAAACCAAAAAAAAAACAAAGACCATACTTCACCTGCTATCAAATATATTTAATGCTAATCCTTAATAACAAACTTTGATTATCTGAACCGTTGCTTTGGTACAAGAGTTTGGCTTTTATTCGTTTATTAATAATACGAGTAACGCTACACAACACTATAAGTCCCCACAAAGTACCTTAACTTCACAGCAACGTTGGGCTCGGAGTCAATCAGACTCCAACATCATCATCATCATCATCATCATTTATGCTGATCTCCACAAAATGCTCCGCAAAACAAACAAAAACCATCGAAACGTAAACAAAATACAAACGAAAAACTAAACAAATAAAAAGCTGAGCATAAAAATAAAGAGTCAACAAAAACAGCTACGTAGCATGACCACAACTAGCAACAGCGAACAGTATAACGTCTTAACGTTTGACTAACGTTAGTCAAGAACCGATCCACTCAACACGCGGAACATGCGGCTCCCATAGTCGGCTGCTGAAAGAGTAAACAAACCTAAAGCCAGCCAGTTAGCAACGAGAGCGCTTAAAAAAGATCGAAGCTTTTTGCCCCGACTTGTAGGATCGGGTCGCAGTTGCGGACCAGATGAATGTCGAATCAGTTTAGAACTAGCTGCCGGTTGATAAGCAATACAGACGGAATACTTTATGTGCGTGGCGTAACTTTGGCGCGTTTACATGCAGCAGCGAGAAGCTAACTAGGTTTACTTAATAAACAAAAAAAGAAATGAAAAATACACGTTTTTTAAAAATTAAAATAAATAAAAATAAACCAACACTTAAAGTTAAAATAAATACTTACTTAATTTCTTGAACACAAAATACGAAAAGTTCGAATATCGGCCAATGTTATGAGAAAATTAAATGTAAAAAAAACAAAAATTTCCATAAATGCCGAGCGTAAATTAAAACGAGTGGTTTGGCAAATAAATAAAAGCAACTAGTTAGTGCCAACAATAATAACAACAACAACAGCAACAACAAGGTCTCTTCACTACAGTGCATAGGTTAATTGAATTAAAAAATTCTTTTAAGAAATAGTTCAAGCGATAATCTGCACGCCTGTCAAAGCAATATTGTTGCCACCTAAACGATTTTATTAAAAAATTAATTAAGTTTTATTTATTTTTACTGAACTTAAGTTCAGACAAGTGGCAGCGAGAACTAAGCATAAAATATTTACTTAAATAAACTTAAAGCTCAAGCCAAAATGAACAATAAACATAAATAATAAACTTAACAAAAACAAAGCTCCAAGTCAAAAAAAAAAAACATCAATGTCAAATATCTTAATATAATGAGTAAATATGTATAGCAGAAATATTCCAAAGAATTATTTACAAGCTAAATAAAAATTCCAAAAAAATTTTAAGAAAAATCTGGCCCCTGTGGAGCAGCATTGATTCTTTTTGTTGCTTGTACTCTACGCGAAAAATGTGCTTAATTAAAGATTCTGCATTTTTATTTTTTTTCTCAAAGTGTGCAAGAAAATCTTTTCCGCATTTATGTTAGTCTGTAGATTTGTGTATCCGACTGTGTGTGAGTGTGTGTGTGTAAGATAGAGAGAATAAGTATGTGCAAATATTACAATTAGCTCATATTAAATATTATTAAATCATACGCGAAAAAACGACGCAATAAACTCAATGTTACGTTAAAGACTTACGTAAATTAAAAAAAAAAAAACAAGAAATAATAATTTAAAAAGAATGCGAGCAAATCTTTTTAACAGTGAAGAGTTTGTGGTTTTTATCAGTTGTTCTTACAATAAAACTTCAAAGATATGCAAAAATATTTATGAGTAGAAGAGAATTAATTTTTTATATTGTGTTCTTTACGGGCCAAACATTGCAGCAGTGTTGGAAAATGACACGAAGTTTTGAAATTTGTATGCTTAAGGTACTATTACAGTGTGTAAAATATAAAAAATAATTTTTTTGTTTTTTTTAGAATCTGGAAATTTTAGAAAAAAATATCAAATGAAAAAAAAAAATAACATACATTACATTCGTATGTCGCGCATTTATTCATATATTATCGTTCATAGAAGAAAATCTAATCGCGTTTTTCTCGAAACAAGTTTTTTCGAATTGGTTTCTAAGACATCTCGAGTTCTGCTTGATCGATTTCGATGAATCTTGATTCATTGTGATCTTCATAGACTCTGTTAAGCACTCTACCTATAAAAAGCCGAGAAACTTTTATATATTGTTTTTTACGGCTAAGAATCTCTGCCAAAAAGAGGGTTTTTTTGTAAATTTGTTTTTCAACGCATGCCATTTTTTTTGTAGAGTGCTCAACAACAACCCTTAACTGAAGAATGCACTTTGATTTTTTACTTTCCGACGCCTTTTTTTAAACACGCCAACTTCAACGACCTCTAGAAAAGAAACAACAAATACAAAAACAAAAACAAAAATTTTTTATAAATTCGACTTTAACTGTACATAATTTTAATAAATTTGACTTAAATAATTTATTAATACTATGCAAAAAAAAATTAATAAAAAAGGTGTTGTTTTTAATAGCTTCACACTGTAATAGTACCTTAACTCAAATATTTTAAAAAATTCAACTTTTGGGATTGAAGTAACTGTTTTCCTAAACATGATTGGTAATTGTAGATTTTCACTTTCAATCTGGAGAAATTTCAATTTCAAACGATAATGTCATTTCAGTGTTGATTTTCTTTTTTGCAATTCTTATTTCATACCAATCGCATAAGTTCAACATTTTACACCGGATAAGCGTAGTAAATTAACACCGTTCGGTGTAAAAAGTGTAAATTTCTGCACACCGGTGTGAATTTAATTGGAAATTTTTTTGATGTGTTAATAAGGAGAACTTATTAATTATTAGTTTTGGAGGAAATGTTAGCCCCAAGATTCATTAACAATTATGTCGAAGATTTTGACGTTTATAGAAAGTTTTTTTCAACGGCTAAAATAAGCATATGTATGTATATTAAAGACTCTCAGACTCTCCTAAATGAAAAAGCACTATATCTTAAAACGGAGTATAATATTCTGAGACTACTCGAGATAAAAAGGACGGCGTCTTGTTTATTGTTTATATATATCCCATTTCAACCCAAACCATTGTAGACTATCCAAACTCGAAACTAATACCTATGTTTTTATGAAGCCATGAAGCCTGCCAAAGCCTTCCATTTTTTTTGTGAATTCCCAAATTTTCATAAAACAATTCACGTTTAAAAAAATATATACGAGATCTGTTCTGAACCAGTAACGGGTGAAAACTTTGGTTTTTTTAATTTCGGTATGATTTCTTTCATACCATCGGAAAACATAAGCAATCTGTTTTTGTCGCGCTTCACTGCAGACGTTTGTTTCGCCTGTGTCGAGCACGAGTAACGTTAAAGACCACACATTTTGGCTTGCACACATAAGTGCAAGACAACATTTTGTTTATATAATTTCGATTTTTTTTTCGTTTATTTGATCCCTCTTGTTTGATTAATTACTTTAATTAAGGTTTTTTATTGTCAATTCCGGTAAGTTTTTCGAAAAATACGGACCTATCTTGAAAGTCAGTTCCAAAAAATGTAACGTTAAAGGCCACACAAAATTGAATATATTTTCAAAACAACAAATATTAAAGGAGAAAAGTTTGTTCACATAAAATTCAAATCCTGAGGACTTATTTCATGTGCACATACAAAATTTGTTGGTTTAATGGAATATTTTCGTTATATTATCAGATATATGCATTCGAGAGTAACGTTAAAAATAAAAAATTAACGATATGTTTAATAAAATATTTAATATTTAACTTCTAGAAAAAGAATGCTAAGGAATCGTTATTTAATGCCAAGAATAAACAAGAAACTAAATAAATGCTGACGCAAGATAAGGCCAAAGATTTTTATACAAGATTAAATACATTTTGCAACATTTAATTTTCTTAAAATTTAATAATAAATTAAATTTATAAAAATTTACAGGCGCTTAGAACAATTTATGTCGACTAAAACACATTACTCGAATAATGCTCACAGCATTTCTACTTTTTTAGATTTGAATCCAGAATTACAGATGTCAAACCTGTTCAATCAAATCTGCCTTGTTTAGAAAATTGGATGAAATGGAGGATGGTCATATACTTACATTCAACAATAAATTTCATTTCATGAAACAACCTTCAATAAATCTTTTTATTCTCAATTAAGTCATTTAAGATTTTCTGAAGAAAAGCTTAAGATCGAGTGTGTTGCTCTCTCTCTCTCTCTCTCTCTCTCTGTTCACAAGTATTAAATCAAATTTAATTTGCTCAGTTGACAGTTTTATGAATACCTCATGGAAAATCTAACACTTCATCATAAACCTAGTTTTATGACACTTAGATTGAAAACAATAAAACCAGAAGGTCTTAATTGAAAGAGGGCTAAAAATTTGCTATAACTTTTGTTGGCACAATAACGCTTCTATCGATATTATAAGAATCCACCTCTAACCAACACTCATCATAATTAAGGTGGAAGTAAAAACTTGTTCCTACCTGTTGACGCTTTTATTTCAAACAAGCAAATGAAGAAAGCTTACATAATCAACAGAAATTTGCAAACTATTTGTATTTGTAGATCTGAGCTTTGCATTTACATTTCAGTTTGGACAGACAGACAGACTGACAGATGAGGCTAAAAATAAATAATAAAAACAAACAAAAAATACTAGAACACATCATTTGCTGTCATAGGCGAATAAACAAGCCCACATTGCTTTCAAATGAAATCGAAGGTCAAGCATTTATGTCACTGCCGCAAAAAAGTAGCTGATATCGAGGAAGAAACACAAAAAAATCAAGCACATTTCTTTCAATTAGCTTCGTTTAGTATTTAAACCTAAAGTACTTGGCATTCGTGTCGCAAAGATCACAAACGCAATTGATGAACCAACAGTAAATTATTATCATAGCGCAAATCACGGTCACAACAATAATATGATGATGAAAATAAAAGTTGTAAACATAATTTAAGATGGTTCTAGCTAACAGTCTTGAAAGTTGAAGAAGTAGAACTGTGTATTCAGTGACATTAAATTTTGATTTTGGCAATAAATTAAATCAAGTTATAAGAAAAAAACAAGAACAAAGATCTTGAAAAAATGTTTGTGATAAATTGTTTTTTATTTCAGATTTCAGAACATGTGTCAGTTTTGCATATGTTAACATGGAATCAATGAAATAACGCCCCTTTCACAACGACACAACAGCACATAAGCCGCCTTTAATATTGCCATAAAAAGTTTAAAAAATTAATTCAAATTGATTATCTTTCTATTCATTGTTGTATTTAACGTTCACTACAAGAACGGAAATTGTATTTAAGTGTAGACAACAGTGTTCAAAATCTCAAACGGAAATTAAATTCGAGTTAATTAAGTTTCTCAACCATAAACAGGAATCAGCCATAACTGTTTCCTTCAATACACTCTTCTTGACGTCTTTCGTACGCACTTTGTCAATCATGACTGACACACAACCAGAGACAATCTAAAGCCACAGTCCATGATTAAAACTAATCCAACTCGAGTTTGAACTCGAACAAAACTCACTGTCCAGTACTATTTAGTATATCACATATTTACAACAAAGTTATAATGCAGCGTCTGTATGTAAATTTGTGCTTTTAACGCAAATAAACTGCAAAGCAATGAAAATATTTCTCAACCACAGCAAATTAATAGAATAAATAATATTTAAATATTACGTTGTTGAATTTGCTTGTGAGTTTGTTTGTTTGTTTAAAGCGCTCTATGTGAAATAAATTGAATTCTTGAAAAATGTACATACATACATACATATATCAATTCAATTCAATTCACAAAAACACTTAGTTCGATAAGATGAAAAGCCAAGAGTTAAAACTAAGTTAATAAGCGTGCCACAAAACTGTTGGCAATAGAGTGATCTCATTAGAGGCCGATAAAGAAATAATTTATGTATCTTAACAAGTTTACTGCCAGTCAACACAACGCCTGCATTTAAATATTCAGATATAACTTAATACCTTTAGTTTAGGTATTAAGTTAATTTAATGCATACTAAAGTTAATAATAAGAAAATTTATAATAGCCTACGATGA
This sequence comes from Tetanocera ferruginea, assembly GCA_958299015.1. Lineage (NCBI taxonomy): Eukaryota > Metazoa > Arthropoda > Insecta > Diptera > Sciomyzidae > Tetanocera > Tetanocera ferruginea. The sequence goes on along the minus strand of OY282643.1, from coordinate 2,931,225 downwards.
GTTAGAGACGAGATGAGTGACAAATAAACAAACGTTCAATTAAGGTTCATGGAATAAATAAATTAAACCATTCTACAAAAAATTTACGACTTTTTTTTCAAGTTAAATTGAAATTTGTTTAGTTGTATTTCTTTGAAGTTTATTAACACTTATTGAGAGTTACTACCTTGAGTCTCTAGTTTAAAGAGGCTTCTCTGGCCTCTTATTTGATTTAGTCTGGTGACGAGCATTAATCAAATAATTTATTTCTTGTATTCTTTTCGACCTTAACATGATGTCACTTCAAGATATGATTTCTTTATTCAACTTTTCTGGTTTAATTTCACATTAAATAAAAGCGAAACATATTGCATATTTGTATTCCTTTACATGCATCTCTGAGAGCATTTTTAAAAAACATAGTGCACAAATTCGGCGAATTATTTTTTTGGGTTTTATAAAGTACATTTATTTGAAAATTTAATAAATTTTTAATTAATTTTTTAAAGAAATTCGTAATTCGTTCAAAAACAATGATCGCAGAAAGTGTCCAACTAAGTTAGCTTCACAAATACGAGCATTATAAATATTTGAAGTTATCAATATTATTTTTTGCACTTTTAAAATAATTTGCATTAAAACTTTATATATAAAAATTTTATATATTAAGAGAATCCACTATTCCGTTTTTCTTCATATCCTCGTATCCTATATGATATCCTATCTTAATACCACGAAATTCAACATATACATGCTAAGAAATAGAAGATACATTTTCTCATTGCTTAACACTTGGAAATATTTCGAAGATAACTATGCGAAAATTTAACATGAATCTGATTAAAATTGAAAATAGTCAACCAGAAATTTTGAAAATGTTCAAATAAAATATCTCTGAGAGCAGCTACAACTGCAATTCGAAAAATATCCACGTCAGTGTATTAAGAAACTTAATAATTAAAATGAAGATGTATTCCATTACGTTATTGATTTTTATCAACATTCATGAGAATTTTCAATATGGAGCGAGAAATGTATAAAGTCCGACACGTAACGTACGAACACATACAATTCTCATCTGTGACTTTAATATTACGATATTTAAAACGTTGTTGAACCCTTCTTAAAACTTATTTTATTTGTAATAATTTAATTATTTAGAATTATAAATAATTATAACTAATTATTAATAAATTTAATATTAATTGTAACTATTATCTTTTACACTTTCAAAGTGCGACCAACCATTTCGCAGAATTATTCTAAGTTTGGGCGTAGTCTCAAAAGTACTTCCTTTTTTGTTACGCCTTTTTTGTTCGTGAATGGACGAAAAAAAAAGAAATTTTAAATTTTAAAGAAATTTACTCATGGAGGGCTATTTAAACCGATTTATCTTAATTGAAAAACTATTAGCGAAAGGTATGAAGAAATGTGTCCGAATGTAACGTTCGAACGCTAGGATTTACCCATATGCGACTTCTTTAAACCAAAATATCAAAATTGAAGACCAAGTTGTTTGGAATGTTTTTTTTTAAAGTACATTAATATTTTGTCCATGGAGCAATAATTAATTTGTCTATACAAATTTAAAAGTGTTGAATTAACATTTTTGAAAGTTTGATTTAAATTAAAGTCAGTTCGAGTAAAAGTGAAATGTAAAACCTAGCTGTACATTTGAACTTGAATTAACTGTATACCTCTTATTTATTATAAACAAAAACACTTATTGTGGCAATCGTTGTAGATGGTTATCCTTTCCAGGTCTTAATTATGTGATCATTTTTAATACAGAAATTTGACGAAAAAAAATAATACTGTTGAGTGTAAATAATCTATTTATTTTAATTAGTCATCAACGTTTTCTATTCGTTTAGGAAAGCATTTAATGAGAGCACCTATTAAGCTATAGTTGTATGAGTAGAATGCAAAATAAAAGGCAAATCAAGAGATAAGATAAACATTTATCTTGAACGCACACCAAAGAAGGAGTCACCTCCGTACAGGCAGGCAACAAGAATTCCATATAAAACCTTTTCTCAACATATGCGAACAAGCGTTTTTATATTCGATTCAAGTGAAAAATATTCGTAAGCAGACAAATAAATGTTATCAGTTGTAATTGAGACACCAACAGCTCAGCTCGCTCCAATCAAATTAAATAAACGTTCGTATCAGCAAAAAACAAAAGTTATTAACACTGCAACTAAAGTGGAATTCGAATGTGAAATAACATGTGGAGACATATTTCGAAGCAAGTAATCAAAATATGAGAAATATTAAACAACTTAATTTACGCTGGCAGCAGAGACAAGAACTACAAAAAAATAGACGATATAGCATAAACGAAAGCCAGACAATATGCAATACTTTCTACATTTAAAAAGGAATTGTATTTTATTGGCAGTACTTGGTGTAATTCTCTGGGCTACGCCTGCCGAGCAGGAACAGGAGAGTTTTTCTAAAAGTGAGACACGAAGATCACGCAGAGGCTATATCGATGAGTACAAGAGAAATGTCACCTGTATAGCCCACGATGCCAAGTTTACATGTGATTGCCAAAATGCGAATCAGGTAAGAATCATAGTTGATTAAGTGACTCAATATGGGTGAAATTGGTGAAATAAAGTCAATAAGAATTTTTAGAGCATATTCTTAATAGAAGAGCACTTTTAGATTTAATTAGTTACATAATAGATTAAAGCAAGCTATCAACTTATAAACATACTTTCAGCATATGCTGCTACCTCACCTACTAGGTTATGTGTTCCAAGTTGAAATTAGCAACTGTAAAGCCCTCACCATAGAGGCCAATACATTAGAAGACACTCAAGGATTACGCAAAATTATATTCAAAAACATTGCCAATTTAGTTCTTAATAGAAATGCGCTTACATTTCCACGTTATGCAAGTAACACGCCATTAATAATCGAATTCCAGGAGGTAATAGAATTGCTTTTTTAAATTAATTTTTTTTACCAATTTCTGACATTATTTAAATTAGGTTAATTTTGAAACTATTGAATCACATGCCATCAATGGCAACATAGAAGAAATTTCATTCATTGGTGGCCGCATTGATGTTATACATCCGTTTGGTTTTACGACAATCAAGGATCGGGCTATACTATTGAAAATTGAGAATGTTTTAATTAAGCGAATCGAGCCACAGGTGAGTCAAACGATTTAAAGTTCTCAAAAAGAGAGGATAATTTTAATTACATTCATTTTATTTTAAGGCTTTCAAAAAATTCACTGTGGATCAAATGGAAATTACAAATTGTGTGTTTGAAACAAATTTGCCATCGAAGGCTTTCTATGAATTGGAAGTGCTCAATACACTGAGAATACACAACGTGCAGTTCCAAGAAGTACATTCGAGAGCATTTTCTTTCAAATGTAAGTACTTCAATATTTTCCATAACACAGAGCAACACTGTTACACAGAAACAATGCTATAATCTGGAATATTCGAATATGTTTCGAATTTACTTACACAAAAGATCAATTTAAAATTAAACGTTGTTTTAAGATAGGTACAAAAATTTCTGATTAAAATCTTTAAATGTTTATTTTTTTATTTTAATATATTTTGTATTTAAAATGAATTTTCAAAGATTCGGAAATTGTGCTGAGATGCGCTTGGATTACAACGAAAATGTCGTATAGATTTTTAAAATTTTCACATTCAATATTTTGCACAACAACAATATTTTTTTGCAATAAATATTTTTTAGAAGAAATTTCGGATAATTTTAGTTTATTTTTTTTTTTGTATTTTCTTGTTTTTTTAATCCCATTATCCTTAAGAAAATATATTTTATATCCGCTCCCACACTAATATAAAAATAGTAGTTAAAAGGTCACAATTAGAGCTTCGAAGACACACATATTCTTTTTTGATATCTGATTTTTGATTTACGTTGTATTCACAAAAATCAAGCAGATTTTTGTTATATCCCAATATTTTGAATATTGCGAATAAAATTACGAATAATACTTTTTTTTTTTAGTTGTTTCGAAATTAACCATTACGAACAATCATTTTCAAGGCATTGACTCGGAGTGGATCGAAGCATATGTAAGGGAAAGTGCCATAATACGGGATAATAACTTTGGCTCAACCAGTCAGATATCCTTTAAAGGTAAGTTTTACGAAGATAAACCTTAACATAATATTTTTACATTGTTTTTTGTTTGTTTATACTTCCAACAGGTGTTAGAGTGCATCGAGACTATATCGCCAGTGAAATGCTCGAATTGCGTTTCAACAATAATACGATACGCTTTTCACTAACACCACCACGCCCACTTGAGTTTAGCGAACGTTTTCGCGTTAGCATCGAACAGCTACGCTACGAGAATAGCTATGCGTGCAAAGATCTCGACACAAGTATAAAGCCACCACGACCTCGATTGGAATTTTTTCAGAAATTTTCCGACAAAATTCTATTTCAACGCAGTGCCAATGGCGACAACCAAAGCTTTCTAGTATTAAGCAAAATCATCGAATTGGACTGCAAGCAGCCCTCGTATTTACTGTACATACTCTTAGGAGTTTTAGCTTTAGTTGTTATTCTAGTAATTATAGCGGTTTTTGTTTGGTGTCGCATTGCCAAAAATAGCAAGCGTAGAAAATTGAATGTGGTATTGCCGGAACCGCGCACCTACAAAGAGACTCAAATAGTGTACCAAATCGAAAATGCTGGTCTCCTTAAGACTGACTTGTAAACAGAGGAGAGAAGAATGAGAAGGAGGAGTGTGAGGGTGAAACACTTTTGCTCAAAAAAGATGCTACGCGTGGCTGGAACACTAAAATTAAAAACTACACAAAAATGCTTTACCAAAACATAGTCTAAGTTTTCTTGTAAAATTGTATATAAATGTATTTTTATATAATCTATATGTATTATGAAATATATGCATATTTATATTAATTTATTTGCTAAAATAGAAAAATTTGTTTGAACTCACCCTATTGGCAGATAGGACTCTAAAGCCTGATGCACAGTCAAAACTGGCTCCGCCAAGGCAAACCCTTTGGACAGCAAGCCATGATGAGTGCTTAAAGTCTCTTCAATATCAGTCAGATCTTCAACGTCTTTGTCATCTTAAGAACGAACATAACTTAAGAGTGTTTAAGAAATAATTATTAAAGCCAAACCTGGTAAATTGAGATCTTTTTTCATAAGGTTTGCACTGCACATGCCACCTAAGTAAGCCAATTCCTGCTCCAAGCGCAACAGACAGGAGTTTGTAGATGTGCTCTAAAAGTCGAATGTATTTGATTTAAACTTACACATGCTAGCTTAGCTAACTCCACTCACCGAAATTGGATTGTCGTAGCCTACAACCAAACATTTAAAGCCAAATTTGTTTATGTGTGGATCTTGTGCATACAACGATGAAGTCTCCAAGGAAAATTCTACACAATTGCCCGGCAAAACAAGCACATTTTGCATCCAGTTAAATGATCTGAAATGTTTGTTCACAAGTTTATTTGTTAAAATGCTTTACTTATTAATTAAAACATTCATTGTTACTAATAACGTACGTATTAAATTTCTTTATGACTATCCATTCCTTAACCTCTCTGCCATTTGTTTCAGACTCTTTGCCATTGTTTGCCGAACAACTACTAACCAAATTTGCATTTTTGCATCCAACTCTTCTCAAATTCGTATTATTATCCAACACATCGAAATAATTATCATAAGAGCAGCTCTGTTCAACAACTGTTGGATGTACTGGAATAGAGAGTAGCATATAATCTTCTAGCTGTGCTGTGCCACACTGTGCATCAAATTCAATGCTCAACCACTGCACACAAGGTGGAAATTCTACGCGATAGCAATTTATTGAGGCACTGCGATAAGGATGTTCACTCTCAACAACGCAGTAATGGTTACTAGTTGTGGGAATTGCAAAAGGCGGAGGCACCTTTTCATTTGCAGCATCGCGATTTTCAATCGAAAAAGCATCGGCGATCGTTAACGCATCGGCGTTTTTTTGCATTAGGTGTCTTGCAGCACCTAAACTCTGGTCCTTGGTCGCATACAACTGATTTAAGGCAGCAATGTGCGGCAATATTTCCTTAATCAAGCCAAGAATTTGCACCGAACTCTAAATAAAATTAAATCGAGGCATTATTTTTTTTTAATTTTGTAAGCTGCCAGCTTTACAAAAGCTTACCTTTGGATCACTACAAGCTAGAGTGCCAATGTGTGCGTAGACAAGCGGCAGCAATGTATGAAACATATTTGATGAAGCAATATTAAAGATCTCCAAAATATGCACTACGCTGAATTGTTGATTAGAGGCTTCCTCTGTATCCGATTTATTTATCAAAGATTGATGATGCTGCGCATTTTCAAACTCCTCGGCCACTTCATTTTCTGCACGTTCGTTGCCATTAAATGTTGCTATCTGGCCATTGCGGAAATTCAAATCGTGTAGGCCACCGCTCTCCTCAATCATTAAATCCTTTGGATGTATCTCGGTGGCACCGATTTCAATTTCCATTTCAAAGGGATTGGTTGAGCGCTTGTCAAATTTTAAAGTCTCCATAATGCCCTTTGAAAAGGATTCGATACGTTTAGTTATATCGCGGGCTGTATTAGGTATGTTTGGATCAACTGGGGCCACAGAAGTGCGCGAGTTATTTGCCCAATTAATGTCCATGTGCTCCTCTATGGGCGTTATGTTGTGTTCGGAATCAATGGTTTGCGTATGATTTGAGGAGTTATCTGAAGGGGATAATGATACCGCCAGAGCATTTCGTGCCAAAATCAACAATTCGCTGCATTTTTTCGTTATATCGGAGGCTATTTGCAAAGCAGTGTCACGTGTTGTTACTTCATTTGTATACGAAGCGCCAAATCCGGCTAAACAGCCATGATTTTCACCTTTAATCGGAGTGCTATAATAGAGAATGCAGGGAATTTGTCCACGTTGTGGTGTCGTTCCATTGAAGCTCAGATCACATGAATAAAAATGAAAAGTTGCTCCACATGGGCCACGTACAGACGTCATGCCTGCATCACCCGAGCAAGTGCGAGCACCTTGTGAGCACAAGCGTAGCGCATAACGAACATTTTCCTAAGTAAATGAAATAACAACATCAATAAATTTGTCTTAGTAAAAACTGCGACGTACTTTTAAATATACAGGTCGGTCAAATTTAATTTCAGTCATGTCATTGTGTACAACATCCTGATCGTAAGAACCGGATATAGATTCCAGTGTTTCCCATTTATGCTGCGATTGTAGGTCCACCGTATTGTCGTATAACAATTCCAGCTGATAATCATAACTTCCAGAACCGGAATAGGCCATAGCTCCAGCAATTGCGATACCAGGTCGGTCTACCATAAATGCAATGGCATCAGGTCCAAAATTCCCCGTATTCCAAGTGCGACTCAAGTCACAGCGAGCAAAACGGGAACCTGTAGAGTGTAAACTACGTGGTGGCAAAAACATTTTATCAAACTATAAATAAAAAAGGACAATAAGGAGCTGTTCAATGTCGAATAAGCAAAAACATATCACATACATCAGCAACAGATGTCTGGTAAACTATCTCGGCGAGTACGCGTGCCAACAGGTGACAGCAATTGTTGATTAGTCCTTGATTGATATCCTTACAGCCAACAGCATTAAAGTTAACACTGCGGTTGTAAATATTTTCGATCTTCATGCGTATCGGACTGGCAATTATGTCTAATAAACGCACAAGCACATCTTTAAAAGTCCATGAATTGCTTAGAAAATCATTTTTCTCTTGTTGAGTGCGATAAATCATCTGTTCAACTAGGATTGGGTATTGATGAGCTTCAGTAGAGGAGAGCATAGGCAGGCCAGAATTGTCACTGGGACTAATGATAGATTGACGTTCGTTACCGGGTGCCAGCAGCGAAAAAGTTGAGCGCAATTTTATTGAGGGCGAACAGAGACCTGCCAAAATAGCACTCAAGAGACGTGCATGTAAAGTTCCCTGATTAGAAGAAGGGTATTGAATATGCTTTATTTGTTTTTAGATACTCAGAATTTCTCACCTTGTCAATTTGTGCAAGAAGATCGCACAAACAGTTCCACTTAAGCGATGATGTGGGATAAAAGACATCAAAGCATTCAACGAAACTTATGTGACATTCATCGAGAATATCCAAAACCATCAAGTAACCTATAAATATATAAAAATAAGTTATTCAAAACACACAAAAAGAGTGAATATACTCAATTACCTTCCTCACTGCAGACATCTTTTAGAATATCATCACAGAATATGCCAATTAAGAGGGCACGTACATTTCCAATGCACTCTGCGAGTTGAATATTTTCCATGTTATGTTTACGCGTGGTGGTTGGAGTTGATGTCGTTACAGTGTTGGTTCCAGCATTACTGCTAGCAGTTTTTGCACTCCTCTCTAAAGATGCCAAAGATAAAAAAATTAAGTCAGGATTTAAGCACAAAATATTTACCTCCAGCCGCTCCTTTTGTTGTTTCATTCACTTTTTGCTTTGCATGCAGCTTGCTTAAGGCAACTAAAGCCAAAGCCGAAGCTGGTGCATTGTTAGCCATAGTAACCGATGCACGTTTGGGATATATTTCATTGGTATATTTTCGCAATAGACGCAAACATGACTTGTTAACATAAATTAAATACTCTAATGACTGCTTCACCTGCAATTGTCGCGTTTTGTCTTTTTGTTCTCGAATATTTACTTTAAACGTTTCCCAGGACCAGTTGAGCAATACCACGAGACTCTCAAAACATTCTTTGGTGACTGAATTGGCAAAAGATTTCGATATTTTTTGTACAGGATCAGCATCAACTGGCGCAGCGGGCTGTTTAGATTCAAATGTAATCAGTCTGTAGAGTATTGATGGAATTTGACCCGAATTGACATCGGTACCGTTATTAGCCTTTTTGGACGATTTAAACGAGAAGACAATCTGGTCTTCAGTGGTTACCGACGCCTGCCCAGCTGAACCACAATCCGACGATGGCCCAGCAATGCGTGCCCATACCAAATACCAACGTCCTGCTACAGCAGTAAATGTTTTGGGCAGCATTATATGATGTTTGCTACGCGCTGCACACTCATAAGGAATTTCTTTAGTTTCACAAATAAATACGCCATCTTTTTCGTAGCCACCGCCTTCAGCACCCATGTCGAATAGTTTAAGTTTGCATGTGTATTCACCACGACCGCCAAACATACCGAAGCCACCTTATATATGTATTTAGAAAATTTGTTTCCATTCCTAATTTTATTAAAAATACAAACGTAAAAAAAGACTTACATATCAATACATCTGTGTCCACGGAGAAACGTATAGCCTCAACACTGTGACCAGAATAACCCCAACCTCCTCCGAAATTGTCAAAGCGGTTGACAATCTGATAGTCACAGTTTTGCGACTCTTTTATTTGATTTTGAGGCAGAGGTATGGCTTCTTCAAAACAGCTGGGTCTAAGAATTATAATAAAAATATGGCTAAAAAATTTACAATCTTAAATTTTAAATATTGTATAGATGAAAACTATTAAAATTATAGTTCTTTATTATTCGGCAAGTTAAAGCATAAAGTTTTTGATTCTTAAGAATCAAGCTAAGCGATAGTCTCGCGTAAAAAATTTATTTATTTATTCGATAAAATATAATGAAAGTAATAAAGAAACACAAAACTAACGATTTTCACGAAAAAAATATTATATATATATAATATTATATATAATGACCATAAAATTGACAACACAGCCATAATAGTTATGGCTTACTTACATTGAATCTTGAGCCGATGTTAGAACATCCAAACATGCCAATAAATTCAATGAAGCCTGTGATCTTGATATGCGAGAATCGGGCTTGCATGGTAAGGCAAGTTCTGGAGATAAAATAGCACGGTAATTCGAGGCATTCTAGAAAAATAATAAAAATATGCTATAGTATATTTCCAATAAGTGCAGTGCAATAAATATTACTGGTCCTTTCTTAGCAATGTCACTAGCAACAACATTATAACAGAGTAGTTTTTTTGCTCCGCCATCGTACACCCAGAGCACATTGAACTGTGGATCAAGTGAGAATGCTATCTGAGGTTGAGGTTTTTCTGCACTACTGCAGCCAGCAGAAATTTTGGACTGATCTTGACGACTGCGGCGTTTGAGGCGTTGAGCATCACTATGTATTTGATTTTCCTGTAGATCGAAAATTTGATTACGCGCCTCATGCATACTGCGTGACATTTGTTCGTTAATGGGACAGGCGGAGCCCTTAGCGCCAGTTCCGTGCATAACATCAGCAGTAAAATTCTGATTTATCTCCGGAAAAACATTTGCTTTATTGTTTTGGATTATTTGCACGAAATTTACTTGATTACTATAGTGAGCAGTGCAGCTGCCATCACGTCGATTTATGGAGAGTGCATGGAACGACAAGGGGATGCTGGGAATAAGCACTGAAAATATTTTAAAATGTGTTTTAGATTTTATGGTGTTTTCTTTTTTTTTTAACGACATACAAATTGTTTTTTTGTTGGCCACAACATTGACTTTGGATAGTAAATGTGATGTTATCAAGGATTCGTCAATTTTAATAAATGTCTGATCGCCACTTGCACCAATCCAAGTGGCTTTTTTGCCAAAACTTGGGCCAAGACCGCTGAAGAAGAAATGAGTTCTTTAAACAAATTTTAGAGCAATTTTTTGGTATGCTTACAAGACTGTGCCAGGGCTACAATTCCAGAGGAATTTTTGTCGCTGCGTTATAATATTTGCTATAGACACACCACTTGAGGCACCACTTTCAGACGGCATCTTATAGCCATTTTCTGCCATGTCCTCAGCATCGTCTGGTATAGAAGATTTATTTTGATAGTCATTTGGCAAACGTCCCAGCTGTCCTTTTTGGTAACTTCCAAAAGTATAAACCATGCCTTTGTGTGTCATCAGCACTGTGTGGTTACTGCCTGCAGCTACTTGACTTACAGATCCATGTACCTTTACTTGTACTGGGCCACTAACAGCCTGCAAATCTCCACTACCTAGTTGACCGTATTGATTGCTGCCAAAAGTAAAAACTTCTCCAGCCAGCGTTAAGACGACGGTGTGATGCAGGCCACAAGCAACTTGAATAACTGGTGAAATAGATGATAGTGTAAGGATTTGAGGCGCCATTGGAGCCACACGTGGTGGATCCTTTTCCAAATCAGTTACTGTACTGCTTTCTTCATTGGGTTTTTTATCTTTGCGACGCATAATAATACTCTTCGACCGCTGACGATCGTTCTGAAGGATTTTTGAATCCTTTGAATCTGAAGAAAAATCAAATATACGCGCTCAAAAATATACACAAAAAAAATATAATTTTTGCCCACCATTTTCACTTTCCTGCACTGAAATGCATGTCGAGCAGAGACCACACTTTGAACAGCCGGCATCGCCATGCCCACAGGGACATATACTAAAGAACAAAAAAAATATATTTTTATTCACAAAGATAACTTAATATTTAAACAAATAACTTACGCTCCTGCTAAACGCTCCTCTACAGGAACATTCAACGATGACACGCATGAAACATTATATCCTGTGCATTCGCGACAAACAACGCAAGTGCGACACTGACCTTGAGCCAAATTGTGGTCATCATAGTCGCACAGAGTAGAAAAATCAAATTTTAACTTCTTCTCGCACTGGCCATTTTTACTATCCATTTCGGAAGTGCCCACATTCATTGTAGACGTGGTGCTATTCTTAGATTTCGTGAATACGCGACCACATTGACCCTTGTTGTTGAGACCAAATGTGAAGAGTTGACCCTTTGAATTTAAAGCCACGCAATGCGCCTTGCCCAAGGCCACCTTTGTTATATGCTGATCTATGAAGTCACTCACGAAACCCAGGGAATCACAGTGAGCCGTATCTTTGCCGAACATTATCAATTTTCCAGTTTTTGTTACAAAGGCTGAAGTTCCATTATTGCAAGCTGCTTGTATTATGACATGTCCATCTATTTTTGACATTTTCTTAGGTTTTATCGCTTTGGGTTGACGACGATTCTTTGAAGTGTCACCATCTTCACCACGACGAGCAGTTCCTTTAGAAAAAAACAAAACTCTTCTGTTAACGACAAAGCACTTTAATAAAAATTTCAAATAAAATACCTGCGAAATAAACCGTTCCATCGTCATTTACAAGCAGAGCATGTATACCGTCGTGACCCACGGCAACATGAACAATATTTGACAGTTTTGAAATAATCAACTCTGTCATTTTCATCGTCGGAGTGCGTCCCACAGATTTTAAACCTAGTGAACCTGATTTGCCATAATAATAAACTTTGCCATTCGAAGCACGAACTATGCCGAATTCCTTGCCACACGCAATGCCATTGATTTCCACATCATTTGGTATTTTTGGTTCGAATATATTGTATGAGGATTGAATTTTTTGTATTTGATTTTGATTAAGTACTTCGTCCTCAAAGGCAGCGTATCCGAGGGTACGAAATTTTTTACGTGCCAGTTTAAGAGGCAGTTCAAAAGCATGCAATTCCCCCGGTTGACTACTTATTTGTTTAACAACTAGAGAGTCCTAATTATATAAATTAATTTTGTCAAACTATTGTCTCTTAAGAAAATATTTACACAATTAACTTACATCCCGGTTTGTGCAGATTGCATTTAAAGAATTTTCATCAGTAAATAAGACATAATTGAGACCATCACGCACCACAGATATATTAACATTGCCCTTTATGGATAAGGTATCCGTATTGACGATGCTCAAAGGCTCAGAACAACGTTTATAACTGCTTTTGAAATACAAGCAGCCAGCACAAAACCCGAGCCAACCACCTTTTTCTTTGGAGAAACTAATATTTGTGGCATAAATGTGCCCTTTGTAGGTACCACCAAAGCCAGTACCTATTTTAAATAGAGCACTACCCAACAAGAGATAGAGATATGTACCATCGGATGCCATTGAAGGCTGTACCAGACTCAAATTATTGCTGATGACAGCTGATTGCAGTATAAACTAAAATTAAGTATTTAATTATTTATATATATCTTATGATTCGTATGCAATTCGAATTCTACAAACCTCGTCTATAAGTGAATTCTGTGGCACTCCATGATTGTGAAAGTCAGGACAAGTTGGTTTGTTAAGAGCTGCACTTATGACGGTGCGCTGCAACGAAGCTAAAACCATCGGCAGATGAATAATTTGACTAGCCAGTTGTTTGGGTGACATAAGCAATGCAGCGATTGCTTTCAAAGTTTTTCCAGTATCGCCACGAGCAATACAGAGCCCGATCAAAGAAGAACACGCCATCGCAGACCAGTTGGACACGTTATTTGCACTTCCCGCTGGCACAGATGGCATTGTAGCCAAGTCTAAAAGCAAATCGTACAGCGGATTAATGAGCTCTTCTGGTTCCAGCTTAAATGACTCTGGCTGCTGGCCCTGAATGACATCTAGCAATGCTTTCAACGCTTTCGTACAAAGCATCGGCTGAATATGTCGTGCATCAGCTATAAGTTCAAACAAGCTGCGTAAACCGGCACCCACAATTAACGGCACTCTTATAAGTGACCCTTCCTTATCGGTTTCATCATCTAGCTCGCTGTCCACATCACTGTTCATGGAATCATGGCGCATTCGTTTCTCTGTTGCTGCCACAATATGACAAGAGCATTCCACTAAATTACTAGAAACGCATGTACCAGCACATATCAAACAACATGAAGAACTTAAATTTGCTGTGGTCAGCTTTTTGTCAGAGTTTTCCTGGAAAAGTGCATACTTGGTCTCGGCCTCTAGCACAGCTGAACGTATTGCAGAAAAAACTGCAAACTTTGATGCATTCGCTTCAAGTTGAATCTGCGCCATCGAAAAAGCAGGATACATATTTAATTTATCACTGCTTGTCGCTGGTTCTACTGCGCCAGCTGCACCCGCACCAACACCAGCCGCAGCTGCACCAACAACAGCACCATCAACTGCTACCGCTGCAGCTTTCTTATCCTTATGTTTACGTTTCGATCGGGACTTGTGGTCATTTTGTATTTTCCTTGGAGCACAAAAACAATACAAGAATTTAAAATTATGAATACATCGGAAGTCAAATTTGATATGCAAACATGTTCATAATTTATTCGGTGTGGTATATAAAATAAAAATAAACAAAAAACAGCTGATTGCCGCCGGTTCGCATTTTGTATTTAAATTTCATTCGATAACGATGCCGCGTAGCTTGCTTGCGGCTTTGTGAACAGATGATAAGCCAGAATACTGGTCAACGACCTTGAATACTTCGCATCTCTCAACAGAACACGGTAAGTGCTCGTATTTGGTAAAAATCGATATCGATGAATAGAAGGAAAGTTTTTTATTTATTTAAAGCAGAAACTTGAACACACAATTTTAATAATAATGATATAAATTTAAAGCTTTAGTTTTTATTTTTTATGATTCACAACAATTATCTATCTTCGCACTATTTTTAATTTCAACTATTTTATTTGTTGGATAGTCATTTTTTTGTAACAACAATTTTATCCTTGCTTACCTTCTGCTGTTGTTCGTATACAGCTCATAAAAGTGTTCACCATATTTCGTTGGATCCAATAAGCCAACCATTTTTTGTTATATTAAATTTTCAACCTGCGAATCGGTATTGTTTGGTGTGAAGAAATAGTTTCTGCAATATTTTACATATTTACACCGATTGGAGTAAAACTTTAGTTGCACTTGATGTAGCCTGGCGTTATGAACATTTTTCACTTATTTTTTACAATAAATATCCAGACATAAACACATATTTTTAGTATTTTCAGCAGTGGAAAAAATTTTCAACGCTTTTGACGAATCGATCAATAAACAGAAAGGACACTCAATTGCTTGACAGATGTAATCAATGAAAAGCACTGCCAGCTGCAAGTTTTGTGCATTTAGCAAAAGGTAGCTTACACGATAGAAAAAGGACATGCAAAAGTAAATTTTAATATTTCTTTGAGTATCGTTGTTCGATGTGATATACATATTCTAAAATAATAATATCTCTTATATATAAAAATCTCGTGTCACGGTGTAAGTCAAATTTGAGCGTCCTTGGGAAGGGTGGCGTGGTACTACCCATAAAATGCAATTTTTTTAAATTGCATAGATTTGGAACTATCGTGTCGTATAACATAGACACATAGTATGAAGTAACTGATGGGCCAGATCTTTCAAATATCAAATCAGAGTGGAGTAACTATTTGTTGATGGATTTCTATTGGAAAACTGGACAGACATTGGCAGTAACACGCCGGGTAGCAGCTAGTAATAAATAAAAAATAGATAGTTTGAACGTCAATACATTGATTTAAGCAATATTTCACCTCGCTATTGATAAAAGGGCCCATTCACTAGCGCAAGAAAAGAATGGTAATAAAAATTATTCATATGATATAATGTACTGTAATAATAATAATATATGAACTTTATTAACGCCACATTAAATCAGTTTTTTAAAAAATCATCAAAAATTTATTGATTTTTGCACACACACTTTTTTCCTATAGTGGCTTGTATTTATTTTGAATCGCAATTATTAAAAAAAAAGTTCAATAAATAGTTTCGATAGTATCGTAAGTGTAGACGTAGAATTCTATTTAAGTTGTAACCTCTTCTACTTTGTCTCTTTGGTCCGATTGTTTTGTCCATTTTGCACAAATTTTTTATTTATCTTCCGAAATTTAACAAATAAATTAATAACACTCAATTATGTACTTCTTGTCGAGACCAAAACACAGAAAAAGTTAAAAGTATTACATTACAAGGCATTACAAAATAAGCAAGCAAAATGTAAAGTTCTTTCGGTCATTTCGTTAAGTTGGACAAGTTGAGTTCTTTGACATTGATGAAAAGAAGGTGAAGCAAATGCCCTTTAAATTCGTGCCACTTTTGTCTCAGCCCGATTTATAGTTTGCGAGCTACAGTCAGTTTTACTACTAATTTCAAAATAAAATTAAGACCCCAATTTTTACAAAATCGAATTATGGCTATATCTCACACTGAGCAAATGTCCTTTCCATTAGTGTCACTTTCGACTCTATCCAATATAAAGTTTGCGAGCTACACTCAAATGAGTATTGGGATGTGAGATCCAAATTAATTTACATTAAAAACAAAACTAATTGATCCTGAACAAAACCTGAATAATTTATTAAATCCAAAATAGATGTGTTCGTCTCACATATTCAGTTCTGCTACTTTCTACTCGACGCACTAATCAACGCTTGCTCTATTGAATGCATATATCGTGTCCGTCAAAAAGCCAGCGCCATCTATTGGTTAAAATTATAAAGTGAAATGTCATCGAAGTCGTTTTTTTTTATAAGAGTTTAATCAAACCGGATCACATACCCATTTTGTTTAGTTTGACAGTTTGAGTTCATAGACTGAGTTGAAAAGAGGTTGTGATTGACCTCTTGTGTTAAAATAGAGCACTCAGTACACTAAAGAAGTTGAACATACAAGAACCCATTAAGCAATGAGTTTTCTTGACGTGGTGTAGAGAACATACGCTGCGAATCAGTTCCTATAAAGCAAAAACAATTCAAGCAAAACCAACGAAACAAAAACAAAGAAAGCAGCAGCCACAACATAAGCAGCTGATGATTGATTTTTTTATATTACTAAACACATGAATTTTTTTTCATATATTTTGTTATTTTGTGACTTCAATATAATAGAGTCAAAATTTAAAATTGGATATTCATTCAGCGCAGATTTTATCTGATATTTTAGTATATATATTATCTTTGAACGATGAGTTTTAAAGGCTGTAGTTGTACCCTAAAGTATTTGTCAAAAAACGTTTCATGGCCTTGAAACAATTTTTTAAGACGACCCCATACAAACCATTCTAATATTCTACGTAAAAACAGGTTTAAGCGTAGCAGCTTTTAAAATTTTTAGTAATAGACACTGGAGCAGTAGAAAGCAGATGATTCCAGTGTGCCGAATATGGGTTATTATTCAAAGGCGGTAGCAAAAGAGCAAAGTTTTTAATAACCTACACCACTATAGGGAAAGTTAAAATCTCTTTTCCAAGAAAAAAATACTTGAAATTAAAAATAATGATCCATTTTGAAAATTAATGCAATTCTCTTATATTTTTATTAATTTGTTACATCTTTAAGTTTTTTCAAACTATAAGCTTTTTCATGTGATAGTTAATAGTGTGGTGTGTTTACGAGAACCTAACTGCAACTGAACCTAACTGCATCGTGAATACCTTTATTGTGTAAATAGATTTCCACTTCCACCGTAAAATTAACCCTAGAATGGCATGCTTATTTTTTATACATAAAGGTCATGCTTCGTCGAATTGACGACTCCACTTTTTAAAAGGCCTCTACCGATGTCCTATACGGAAAAGTCTTTAGAAATGACTTATTTTTGATTATTCAGATTATTTAGAATAAGAGAAAATACCAAACATTTTTATGTATAAAAGTTTTTAATAAAAAAATAAATCTTATCTGTCTGAGTTCATTTGGCTTTTTTTAAAAAAATTTACATAAAACAAAATTAAATATTAACTACGTCAAGCGTACATTGAATATAAAATTAATTTTTATTTTAAAAACAAAGTTCTAAATTTTATTCAGATGACGTTTTTAAATGGATGAGGTAATACTATAGGCAATAGGCAGTAAGTTTTTTTTAGCCTCCGCTGTACCAAAGCAAGCGCTGAAACAATCAAGTTCATCATTAGATTCGTTGTAGATCGATAACATTTTTTTTAACTTCTGAATATTTTTATATGTTTTTGGTTGCAGATTTTGCGTTCCAGCAATAAAAATGGAATATTAATACAAAAACTACAAAAAAACCCAATATATGAAACTGAAAAAGTTACTTAAAAGACATGCTTAGTCGTTTTGACGACGATAATTCTTAAAAATCATACTTCTAAACTATTTTTTCGGTTCTACGTCTGCGCATACTTTTAAGCTAGACTTTGACTAGTGCTATAGGAAAAATCAGAAGAAAACAAAATAAAACAAGAAAGAAAAATTATTTAATGTAACCATGCGTCGTCGATTCGACGAAGCATGTCCTTCTAGGATTAATTTACATAAATATAAAAAGTAAAAATAATGAAATAGAATATCTGAAATAATGTTCCATTAACACATGATTTAAAAACAGAATGGGTGATTTCATAGATATGAAATCAAGTGTTTTTAGTTTTAAATAGTTTTTTTATATGCCATAAAATTTAGAAATTTATCTACGCCCCTCAGAAATCGCTATATGCTGACTTATCCCGAGTACCAATAGTTTACAACATAATCTCTTTACACCATGTATGTTTATCACAACATATTGTCACATTTACATGTTACAACTCTTGTATATTTTTATGTACACGAAACAGAACCATAGTACAAAAAAGTTTATTATTGTACTATAAAGTTTATTGTCATTAAATGACCTTTCAAATATATTTGTTATAAATATCATTGCTACAATATTTTTAATTTTATAAGCGAATTTATTCCAGAGTTGAATTTTTTAATGAAAAGAACCGTTATTTTCTAAAAAATTTACGTTATTAAGTTGATAAAAATATATTTTTTTTTGAAAAGCTTACAGTAAGACCTTTTGTTTGACATATAAAAATATACATATTTTATTTAATTTCACACTATATTACATAAAATTTAAATTTTCCAAGTGTTTTCTTTGTTAAAAAATCTGTTCACAAAATTTTCTATATCTTTGCCAATATCCAATGAATCTTAAAGATTGACATGCTATTCGAAAGGTAATTAAATGCCTTTTCAACGATATATAATACAAATATAATTTCAAAAAAGCTTTTAAATTTATAACTGAATAAATATCAGATTTGAATTTTTTAATTAAAAGAACCGTTTTTTTCTACAAAATTTACGTTTTTAAGATAGTAAAAATAAATATTTTTTTGAAAAGCTGAAAGTTTTACATTTTTTTCGATAGATAAAAATATGTATATTTTTTTATTAACTGATCGAATAAAAAAAAAAAATTTTTTACACTGACTTGAAAATCCCGTTAATTCATATAAATATTGTAGCTACAATGTTGCCTTAAAAACAATTATTTATTGTAATGGCAATATTCGTCAATATGGAGTAAGAAAGCCAAACATCTAAGGTACAAATGAGTGAAATAAGCAATTTCCGGTACAAGGGCAAATCATTGTTTCATAAAAAACACCACAAAAAGTCAAATAAATTATATAAATTATAAATCAAAAGAAAGATAAATTTTCAAGCTTTAATAATTTACTTTTTATAATTCATAGTAATAACGGTAATTTTTTGAGAAAATAACGGTTTTGTGTAAGAAAATATTTTTTTATTGAACAAAAATGCCTATTAAATACAAAGTACTCAACAGATTTCATCAATTTAAAATTTTTCTAAAAGCCTTATATATAACCTTTTATATAATACCTTAATCATTAATATCGGTTATATATTAAGAATAATATAGCCGATTTTCTTCATAGACTTTATAGCAAAAAATAAAATTTAAAAAATCGATAACTCGAAAACAAATCGATAACACAACATTTCCTTTGGCTATTCTTATTTTTATTAAGAGTACTCTTCGAATCCATCATCAAATCGCGGCGCCCCGGGAATCGTAATCTCCCCGAGCTTGTGAAAACCTTTATTATTCACTGTACTTTCCTTCTGCTGTGCTGTATGAATCAAGTTATCTGTGATTTTTTTAAATACTTGGCAACTCTACATAGTATTGTCAACAAGCAAGTTTGTTGCGGTATTTAAATTCTTTTAATTTTTGCGGGTCTAAAATTATTTTAGAGCTAGTGGCAGAATCTTATCTAAATTATATGTAAGTCAATGAAATGGGCACCGGTGGAGAACCTCCATGCATAGAATTGGATAGCTGTTCCGAGTCGTCGAAGGTGGAAGAGTTTAAACATACAGACTTACCGGAGCTAAGAATACAAAAGTTCAAGATTAAAGTACCAAAAATGCGTCTGCGTGCAAGTACCTTGGAGGCCAAACATCTTTTGAAGAAAATGCGTGAGCAGACTGCTATAGTTGTTGCACTATGGCCTCAGCAGATTGAGACCACGCGCAAGTTGGAACGTGAAGTCAAGATTTTGCAGCAAAAGTTACTCGAAGACGAAATGGAGATAATGGATATGAAAAGAAAACGCTGGTGTCGAGCATGTGAAAAGGAGGCGACGTACTTGGACAAATCCAAAAAATTCTTTTACTGTTCCGAACGATGTGAAAAGCAACACCAAGAGCTGCAATTGAGGAGTCAATTGGAGGAGAAACCTCCTAGCAAATAGCTATATTTAAAAGCTTCATTTTACTTTCCTTTTCGTTTCTTTTAAAATATAATAGATTTAATTAATGTTTTTTCACATTATTTTAATAAAAAATGTAATTTAATAATTTTAATATTTTATTGTGTTTTTATTGTGGTTGTAATTCAGTAATTATTTTATTAAGTAGGAAGGTATTTAAAATCTGCGAGCACCGCCACCACCACCACCGCCGAATCGTCCCCAGCTGTTTGAACCACCACCTCCAAAACGACCGCCTCCACCTCGACCTCCAGACCAATTTCCTCTGCTACTATTGCCAAATCCACCGCCTCCAAATCCAGAATTTCCATCAAAACGGCCTCTCTTTGCTGGACCACCACCACCAGCACTGCCGCCACCTTGTCTACTTTGGAATGGCATCACACCTGACTCGCGCTTTATTTGATAGTCTCCGGCCGACATGACGCAGAGATCTTTAATCACTTCAACTAATTTCATATGCGATTCATCCAACTGCATAATTTCATCAGGAGTATCACATGCAATAGTCACTAAATCCTCAATAGCTGATTTTAATGCAGCTAACTGTGCAGCATGTACAGGATCCATTTCAAAGTTCAACCAGTTGTCAACACGTACCACGTTACTATGGACCAAATCGATTTTACGACTGCCAAAGAGTATCAAATGTAGTGGCGAAACCATTGTCATCTGTTTGCAGGACACAGCTCGAGTGCGAATCTTTTCGCCAAATACAAAGAACGGATACGGAAAAGTTACCGCCAGGTTACTACAATTCACAGATGTCTTGTGTAATAGCGCAGCCTTGGATTCAGTAGTCAGAACTTTACGTTTCTCCTTGTGGTAGCAAACGTTTGGATACAGACCTAGACAGAGCAAACCAATTGCCATATCCAGAACAGGATCATCAGAATTGGCGTCTATTTTTCCAGATATCATAGACTCTTCAGGGAAACCAGCTTGTTGCAATAAATCTAAAAGCTGATTTTTAGCTTCAGCCATAACTCGCATGGTTGACAACTGCAAACCCTTCCATTCGCAGAAACGTATCTCTTCATCTTCACCACGGTGCTTGGCATTCTCCCACATTTGTGTGGCGACAATCATGGCCACATGATCGGAACATTTTCGACCGCCGAGTGCTTTTTGATGGTTAGCCAGGCGGCGCTGTCCGATATCTAGTGAGAAGACCTCTGAAAATGTACTTGAGTAAGCAGCCATGCCCGAAAGTAAATCGGCACAACCGAAAACAGTGCCCAAAATCATCATCTTGCCCAAGCGAGGTTCAATGGGCAGGCGCGCAAGAATTCGACCTAATGGTGTGAGTTCATCTTGAGCATCCAAACAGCGCATATCGCGGAGCAAAACTTCGGCCTCGATTACAGCATCAAGTGGTGGTGGTTCTAAGGCTTTTGACAAAAACTGATGGATAGAACCAAGACGTAGTAATTTAATAGTAAGAGCCATTTCATGTAGCGGCGTGCGGAACATCTCTGGTGTTAAATGATTTTCAAGACTTTCGAAACGAGCACGAGAACAAAGAGTAAAGCAGAAACCAGGACGCACACGTCCAGCACGACCCTTACGTTGCTCCAGATTAGTTTTACTTGCCCAGACTGTAGCGTAGCTGGTTAGATTATTATGTGAAGTAAACATCTTCATACGTGCTTTGCAGATATCGACAACAAAAACAATATCGTCAATCGTTATAGAAGTTTCAGCAATGTTGGTGGACAAAATAATCTAGAAGTGTTTAAAAATCTAAATAAAAAATTATTAAAGCAATGATTTATAAATGCAAACCTTTGTAACGCCATCTGGTACAGGCTCGAAAACCTTTCGCTGTTCTTCACGTGGAATTTGGGAATGGCAGGGCAATATGCGGAACTGTGGTCCACCGAATTGAGAGTTTTGTAAATATTTCATCAGAGCAAAAATTAGATTCCATCCAGGTAAAAATATTAAAATAGCTCCAGGTATATTCTTTGACTTTATATGTATTAAGAGAGATTCAATCAGTTCGAAGGAGCACTCGGACTCGGAAATCAAAGCCATGGCAGTACGTGTATTTGCCGAATATTTTGAATCAATTACTTTGTTCAAGTTTTGATCGGATGCATCTTCACCATTCTCTGCTATAATGGCCTTCTCCTCGTCATCCTTTTCCTTGCGATTTTTACGCGACTCAGGCGTAGGTTTAAAATTAGTCATCTCAATGCAATCCTCTAGGAAGAATTGCTGTACTGGATGTGCGCGACCAGGCACCTCAATCACTGGACACTTGCCAAAGTAGTCAGAGAACAAAGTAGTGTCTATAGTAGCAGACATAAGAATAACTCGCAGATCAGGATAAGTATGCACCATGTCACGCAAAATAACCAAAATGAAGTCGCTATTAACATCGCGTTCGTGAATTTCATCAACAATAATGTGCGAGATACCACGTAGTCCAGCCTCTAGTTTGCGCAGTAGCACGCCCACAGTGCAGAAAAGGATAGCACCGTAGGGTCGTGGCATAGACGATTCAAAACGCACTGTGTAGCCAACAGATTCGCCGAGATTCTCACAACGCTCATTAGCAACACGTTCAGCCACTGATATAGCCGAAATTCTTCTAGGCTGCGTGACATAAATGTTGCACCAGGCACCCTGACCCGATGAAATATAGTCTTCTAAGATGTATTGAGCAATCTGTGTGGTCTTGCCGCAGCCAGTGTTTCCGCGTATAATAACCACTGGATTATCATTAATGGTGGACATAATTTCGTTGCGCATAGCAGCGATGGGCAGCTTTTCACGGAAATCCAGAAATTTCTAAAATTAAATTCAATGCATTAGTTTTCAGAGCAGTTGTGAGTACATATTTCATGTTTTACATGTAACTCCGGATCGTTGAGACGCTTCTCTTTCATGGTGTTTTCCAAATCGTTGCAAAGATCATCTAGTGAAGCGTTTGCCAAGTAGCCCTCATCAATGTTGGAAGCATTCCAGGCGTTCCAATTTGGTTGTGGTGGAGCCCAGGGAATAACAGCACCCTGCATCTGAGAATCATTTAGACCTCGTCGAGGACCATCTTTACCTACATTGACCTAAAGTACGTTCAAATGTTTTTTTTTAATTATTTTGAATGACTGGAGCGCTTATAACTTATCCTTACAAGTAAGCTCACTGCATTGGATTCGGGATCGACTTTTATATTAGATGGGTTAACATATGGTAGATCCAAATTTTGTATGCATTCCTCCACTCTTTGCATCAATGATGGATCAATTGCTATATTATAAGGTTTAAGTTCCTCGTCATCTTTCTTTTGCTTCAATGTTCCAGAAAAGGCTTCAATGACGCCCAAATGGTATAGTTGTCGAACCAAGGACAGCGCACAAGACTTGCTGGCCGATTGCTTGTTGGAACCAGTTTCACGAGCTGTAATTGTGCGTTTAAGATCTCGCACAAATATATGCATTTCAGCCATAAAACTCCTGCGAAGGAAAATTACAAAATCAGCAACAAAGATATGGCCGAATAATAAGTTCGCCAAATAATCACAATCAAATTTAACAAAACACAATATTAAAATTCTCAAGTAGCTAGCCTTAAATTCTTTCTTTTTTTTTATTCACCTATTTATACACTGTTTTAAAATGATCAATCTTACCTAAATAAATGATCATAAGTTCGGATTTAAAGTATACTACTAGATATTTTACTTGTCGCTTTAATTAGTTAGTGGAAATATTATAACGCTTCATAGGAAACTCTGCATTGTGAAAATTTTCTTCATTTGGAAAGATTTCCGAAACCTTTTCTATGAGGAACGGTATCCTTGAAATTCAGTCTCTTAATTTGATCAGCGAAAGTGTGTTAATTATGATTTTGAAAAGATAATACTGCAATTCAAACCAGAGTGTAGGTAAAGACAAGGAATATACTTGGGGAGTTTAAGTAAAAGAACTTACACTGATTACCGTCTTTTGAATCAAAATGTTAAAAGATGATTAAAATTTACTGATATCACAGGCTTTGCGAAAATTTAATATAAATAGAAGTTAAGACTAAGGGAAGTTGACTAAAAACAAAAAATGTATCTTGATTTTTTTACTACTTATGGATTGCATCGCCATTTATAGATTACAAGCATTAAAAAAATAAAGGCATAACCGTTACGCACTTTCAATAAAACCATGGTCTAGTCTGCTCGGTTCTTCTGAGAAGAATTTTGTTGTTGTAGCAACTTGTTACTTCATGAATTATTTGGCATAAAGCTCAAAATATAATTCTTAAACAAGACGTTTTTTAAGGATTATAAAATACAAAAATTTAGATATTCACAAAAACGTTTAATTTTAAGGATCTATAATTTTGTAACCGAGTATTACACTTATAAGAAAATTGACAATAAACTATTAAAGTTATGGCCTCAACAATATCTTGAGCTACTTTTAATTATTCAAATACAGACGCTAGCTTAACGGTGGTCCTTGTAAAGTTGAGCAAATATTTTTAGAACGAGTAAACCCCAAATGAAACAATCTTATAAACAGACTTACCTTAAAACAATTTGGTTTTATTTACAGCCTCGGTCATAATTGCATTTAAACTATGCAAGGCACAAAATAAGTTCCAATCAAGCCCATAAATCTCGATGCACATTTTTCTGCAAATGTTCTTTCCAACAAATGAAGAGCAGATGGAATAACTAAACATATATAAAACAAAATTTAATAGCAAAACCTAATGATTATATATAACAACAGCAATTAAGGTGTTGCTTGTAGCCTTCTGGATGATATTCTTTAGTCGACGGAAAATTTTAATTTTATTTAAAAAGTAATGTTTTTTAGTAACTGAGAATTATGTATTTAGTAAAAACTAAATTATCAATTGAAAGTTTTTAAAAATAAGTGAAAAATAATCATAAAAAACAAAAAAAAAATAATTCCATTTGTGTTCCTAGCTAAGTTAAGAACACCAACGGAACTGATGGTTAAAGCGAAAGAATCACTTACAAACCACTTGATTTTGCTATTGAATTTCGTACATCATAAACTTGAGTAGCAAAGGAACTTTGCTCTACAATTGTTGGTTGTCATTGATTTACTTAAGGATAAATTTCCAAACATTTACAGAAAACTGTGTCGAGGGCAACTCATACGTTAACTTAACAATAGGAAATTAATGTACGCTTTCTTTTTCGATTACAGAGTTCAAATCGAAAAAGTGAGCTAATGAATTGTAAATTTGTATAAATTTGGTCCCGATTAACTCACCTAGCATGGTCAGGACCAACCGGAGTGTACTTGTAGTCTGCTGTTATTTTATTCATTTGCATGAATTGATGAAGTTTGGCCTTTGCATTCTCAATTGTCCAATTTCCGTGTATGGCAGCATTCACATCAATAGATTCAGCCTCTTTCATTTCTAATTGTTCCTGCGCACGATCGATAGGATTGAATTCGCGACTATTACCATCTCTGTGCATGGGGCGATAGGCTTGTCCCAAATCCTGAGGACCCAACCCACCGTCAAACATTTGACGTTGCTGCGAACCACCACCACCACCTCCATTATTGCCATTAAAATTACCATCATCCTGTACAGGAACTGAATGTACACCCAATTCGGATGGTACATCGCTGGGATTCATTTTACCACTTCGCACAAGAAAATTAACAAAGTCCCTAGCTGCATTTTTTTCTGCATCCTTCTTATTTGTTGAATTGCCAGCAGCAACATAGGGAAAAGGAGCTACACGAACCTCACAAAGAAAACGCTGTCGATGTTTCGGACCTGAACAAAGCATGTGATGAAATATTCAATTTTTAATGGGTAAGAGCTGTACTTACCAGTAGGCCGAATATTACTGACTGGGTCAACTTTATTTTTAGAACACCATTCATGGAGAAAAGATTTAATATCAGCCATATTTGATTCGATATAATAACTTTATGTTTATTTTTATTACAATATATTCTCAATTAAAAGTATTTTTTCTCTGATTAAAATACGCACAAAGCTTAAATTCCAAGCGAAAAAATGTACTCATAAAATATTGATTCTAGGAAAAAATTAAGGGTTGGAACAGTACGCGATTTGGTATGTATTCTGTATTTATTATTTGAGGTAGGAAAAAGTATTAGTAGTTAAAACAAGTAGCGTAACGTCATATTGAAAATAAGACAGTATATGTGACGTTTATTTATTTTTATAAATTGACCTTTTAAGTAAATAACACAAAATATTGCTACGAAAGAATTTATTTTTATGATTTCATAACCAATACAACACAAAGGTTCCAAAAAATAGATGAAGTCGCTTTAGGCACAATACGCAGTCAGTATCTCGATATCGATTTGCTAAGCAAACGGAATGAGGAGGACTTCTCACGGACACAAAAAACGATAATGGTTTACAGAAAAACTGTTGAATTTTGGAAAGTTTTTGTCGAAATATATAGATGGTGTTTGTCAGAAACTTGAAAATACATAATTTTCTTTAATATTTGTTGGATTGCTGAAGTACTTTTTTACTTGTACGACTTCTTGTAGTAACTGACAACACCCAAAAAAATTTTATTGTATTAGGTTTGTTCAGTAACAAAAAATTGTTACAAATTGTTACCAATTATTGCAAGTTTTTACTAGTAAAGCGTTCACGTACTCGAAAAATTTGCAACGAGAGCGAAAAACGAGAGCGTAAAAAAGTGAGAGAGAAAAAAGTAGCTGCAAGTTTCTGTTAGCAAAATTTCTACTTGCAAGAACTTGCAACTACTGAAAAAAACTGTTTGTCAAAAAAAAAAACAAGCTGTCAAAAATTTTTCTGTGGATTTCATATTAAAATGGATAGAAAAAGAAACATTTATAATGCTGAGGGAAATGTAGGTATAAATATTAATGTTGATAGGGCACAAGAAATGATTTCTACTATTTATAACATCAAGTTACAGCAGCAGTTTTTTTCGGTTGAAATAAGCTGTCAATTCCTTTGATCAGCCGTTGTTAACTTGCAAGTTTCGACTAGTTTTCTGTTCACGTACTTTTTCTGCTAATTTTCTCTTTGAACATATTTTTTCCTCAATTCTTCTTTTGCTCTCTCCCTGCAAGTTTTAACAAGTAAAGTACGTGAACAGACCTATTATTAACAACATCAACGTTGTAGAATTTATTTTTGAAAATCTTGTGCATGTAACGTGATTCTCGTAATAGCAATCAGGTTTCTGTTAATCCAAAATTTACTTCAACATACAAATTACAAAAATGTTTTTAATACATAGACAAACTTTTCGTTGAATTATGATGAATCGTGTTGTTCAGCTAACACAGAATTATTTTTAAAACAACATTGTTTCATTGCATCATCACAGTCATCTTGACGACACGAAATATTTATTATCAAACAAGATTGAAAATAGAAGAATTCAATTTATTAACATAGAACGGTTTGATTTACTGACAATCAAACTAGAGGTAAGAAATCTATGAAATAAAATATTAAGTACAAATGTCAAAGTCATTAAAGTCAAATATAGACTCTCTAACCAACTAAGCGGATAAACATTCTTTTGACAGATTACTAAACTCATATTGCTTGTCCCTGAATTATGAGCTAATCACTCGAACTGCTTCAAACAAGTTCATTGTTTCAAATAAACCCTTTGAACAAATCCGCATAAGCTCAATTGCATAAGCGCTAAACGACCACAATATCGTCGGTTCAGAAGAACAATGACTTTAATGCAAATTTTGTTATATACGGTTTATTGGTTAATTGATATCCCAAATATCAAACTAAACAAGCCAAGGCCAAGACTATAAGTCAGAATTATACCAGTATTCATGATGCAATTATTATTTGATAAAAGTTTGTTTTTAATAAAAGTTTTACATGTTTAAAATTTGTTTTTTGCCTCTTCTGCACAATTTCAATTTTTGCAGTTACGTCATTGTTTTTCTGAACCGACGATATTGTGATCGTTTAGAGCGTTTTCAATTGAAAAAAAAAAAAACAAAAAAACAAATTGGCCATTTCAGCCCTTGAAAGGACTTTGACCGAGCTTCTTATGATTCAATTGTGTTGTGTGTGTTATTAAATGTTTGCACACAATTAACCGAAAACTGGACCTACATGTTTTATGCCGACTCCGAACGGCTTAAGTTCATGTTCTCAAGAAGCTTTACATGGCATTATTTACTCTCTGAGGTTTGCCATTGTCTGCAGAGAGGTGGTGACCATCAGAAAAATTTTTTTTGAAAAAACTTTTCGCCGCGGCTGGGGATCGAACCCGGGCTCCAAGCATGCTAAGCCACACACCTAACCTGCATGCCACGGTCACCACAATTGGTACGGTATTCAATGGAGCTAATGCGGATTTGTTCAAAGGATACATTTGAAACATTATCAATGGACGTTATTAATGCAAATATTATACTATGAGTTAACAAAGTACAAAACTATTTCTAAAAGGATCTACAATTATGAAAAAATCCTTCGCACGATTGATTCGAACTTAAACGACGGTTTGGTAACTGTAACCGAAGATCCGAATGTAATTTATGATAATATTGAAAAATTTATCCTAAAAGCCATTGAGGAAAACAAAAATGAGGTAATCTCGTAAATGAATCCCAAAAATCTTGTGTTTCCGTGGGTGAATGCTGAATTTAAAACTCTAATCAAAATTAAAAACAAACTATACAAAAAATACAAAAGGATCTAACAAAGTCATGATTTAAGAATTCGCCTCGATAGTACTTACGCAAAATAAATTCATGCAGATAATTTCTATAAGATAAACTCACAGATGTCAAGGGTGACATGGTGACATGGAAAATATTAAATGGTTTTTTTCAGCTCGGTAAACGAGCGGATATTGTCGAAAAAGTGGAAACAGCTAACGGGTTGTTGATACACAGGTTGCAAATTGATGACTTCTTTGTAAAACGAGCAGCTGTGACAGGATTTGCAACTGAAGAGGATGACAATATCAATGAAATTCCTCTATGTGTTGTTAAAAACTCAGCAGCAGCCATTGCCTAAGTTATGGTTCCATTTTTGCTTCGAAAATACAAACTGGTATCTATCCTGTAAAGTTTAAAAAGGCAAAAAATATTTCCAATCTTTAAAAGAGGAGACCGGACTAAAACCCAAAATTATAGGCTAATTGCTATTTTCCCTACTAAATGCTGGGCTGGAGAAATTAATCAAAGAACAAATTCTAAAACACTTGGATGAAATTCAGTTTTTATATAACCACCTGTATATAAGTAATTTAGTGTTAATAGTCAGATATTTATTTCTAATTAAACTAAAGAACATTCCCTATATTTTTCTAGCTTTTTTAAGAATTAAATTAGCATGTATATTAAATCTAAAGCGATTATTAAAGGAAACTCCTAAGTATTTTATTGCATTTTTAAAGGGAATAAGCAAAAAACAAATATAACACATTTAATCGATATTTTCAAATTAATTTTTTAGAAATATTTTATTTTATGGTTAAATGTATTTAGAAACTTCGTTCTCTAAATACATAAAATCATACTTTACATAGTATGAAAGTACTAGTACAAAATATAAAATTATCTTTGACTACTACTCTACTGCATCTCTGTTCGGTTCTACTGCATCTCTGTTCGGCACTTTGAATTAAAAAAAATTTGCGATTGTTCAGCTCGACCGCCAGAAATTTACAAATGATCTAATTTTGGGAATACTATTAGTGGCAAAACAATTTAAACATAAATTAAACAACTAATTGCAAAAAGAGAAATATGGACTTTAATTCACTTTTACAGCAAGCTCAGCGGCTCTCGAATGAAACACAAAACTCAGAGGAACTGCCGCGTGTTGAACGAACTATATCACAGGTACTACAAGCAACTCAAGAACTACACTCGCGAGTTACCCAAACTGGTACTCAGGATATCCAAGCGTAAGTTCAAGGTATTTTGGGATCCATTTTGAATAACACTAAGTTTTATTTTAGGCACATTTTATTGGGTTCCAAGGGAATTGATTTGCCGAAAATATCACAAAAGCTTGAAGCATTAAGTGCACGCAAAACATTCGAACCATTAGACCCCATAGCAGACACCGATGTACAAAGCTTTTTGAAAAATGAGAAGGAGAATGCAATTCTATCAGTTATAGAAGAGGTGCATCGAAATGTAAGTGAATCGAGCAACAATCATTAGACAATATAACCAGTTTCTTTACCTTCTCTAGACATTTCAGTCTGCCCAAAAGCGTAAATGGGATCATATACGAGCAGAATGGCGTCAAGAAAAAATAAAGCTACTTAATGCCTTAGTCGGCCCATCACAAAATTGGATTGATATACAGAAAATGCCGGAGCAAACTATTTTGAATGAAACCTTTGGTACACGTTCTTGCCTTAATCGCATTGTAGGTTTTTTGTTAATTTTGTTTTTATTATGCCATACGCTGACACAACTTTTGAGCAGGAAATGGCCTATGCACGTGAGGTTTATGAATACAACGCTGTAGTTATGAAAGGCGCTTATAGACCAAATTTGGTGCAGAAGTTTGCTAAAGTTGCTGAAAGTTTCGAAGATCAGAAAGTTTCGGAAATCTGGGAGATAATGAAGTACATGGTCAATGTTACGCCTGTCTCACGAAATCGAGATCCTATACAGAGTCGTTGTCAAATAACACAATTCATAGATCAAGCTAAGAAATATTTGGAAAATCGGTATGTACCGTGAAATAAAAGTATTTCTGTAAATATTTGTGTCATACATTTTCAGGTACAAGTTGTACATGTCAACAATTATAAGCGGTAATTTGCGCGAAGCTCAGCGTGGTGGTGTGCCCAGTACTTTCAATTTAGTTTCTTCTTTTGTGGGTTTAACTTTTAATCAGGGTAACTGCTTTGGTTTGCAAGATGCTAGTATTGATGGAAAACCGTTATGGCCAATGGTTTACTTCTGTCTACGCTGTGGTGACTTACAGTCTGCACTCAAGTGTATGCAAACCGGAGGGTATGCAGAAATTGTCAGAAACTTTTTTATAAATATTGACTTTTTTTTTTTACTTAAGGGCTGGGCATGAGGATTTTATACAAGTGTTGGACGACAAAATCAAGAAACCAGAACAAAAAATCAACTCCAAACTTGAAGGGCAGCTTAAACTGCATTATTGCAATAAAATAAAAAACTCAACGGATCCATATAAAAAAGCGGTAAGAGTTGAAAAATGATAATTAAATGTGAGATCACCATTTTACTAAAATTCTTCCCCACGTAGGTCTATTGCATTATAGCAGGCTGCGATATAAGTGAACAACATGCAGAAGTAGCCAAAACTACTGATGATTTCCTATGGATTCAACTTTCCATTTTGCGCACCGATGTAACAGACAGCTCTGAGGTGTTGACTTATTCTAGTCTACAAACACTGATACTGGAAAAATACGGCGAGAAGCACTTTAATGCCGGCGAACAACGTCATCTCTACTTCCAGGTTTTGGCTTTAACCGGCCAATTTGAAGCAGCTATTGAATTTCTATTTCGCACCGACAAATATCGCACCCATGCGGTACACATTGCATTGGCGCTGAATGAAATGTTCTTGATTGGTGGACCACGGAATGTACAGGAGCCACTTTGTAAGTTTACACAATAACTTATGTGATTATTATTGAACTTGTCTATCTCACATATTAGTATCTGTCGATATTGAGGATCCTGTACCTATGCGTCGCCTTAACATGGCTCGCCTAATTATGCTTTATGTCAAAAAATTTGAAATAACAGATCCGGCTGAAGCTCTACAATACTTTTTCTTCCTGCGCAATTTAAAGGATCCCGAAGAACGCAACCTGTTTTTGGTGTGTGTTAGTGATTTGGCCGTAGAATGTCGAAATTATGACCTAATTTTTGGCAAGATGCAGCCGAATGGTATTGTTTCGGGGTAAGTTTTGTTACGTTATTTAAAGTTATCTGTTTAACTAACATTAATATTTTTAAGGGGCCTCTTCGAACAGTTCGATTGTGTTGAATTCGATACACGAACCGCTGCTGGCATGGTTGCCGAGGAATTGGTGCAGAAAGGCTTGTTTGAGGATGCCATAAAATTATTCGACATTGCAGGCGTACGTAGTTATACGCAATGCTTTACAAATTTTCACAACTTTAAAATCTTTTCTATTCAACAGATGCAAAGTCAATCCTTGCGCTACACTTCAATCTTACTCTCACAAGTTGTGCACCAAAGTTCGCTGAAGGGATCCTTAAGAGAACGTTTATCAGTTATGGCAAAAGAATTCAGTGACCGATTGCGAGGTAAATAACACAAACAAGCAAATAATTTAACATACTTATCTTCATTGGCATCCAGAGATCACAAAATGTTTTGTCGGTTTAATTAAAATATTGACCCTTTTCCTTAACCACTGAAAACAGTCCGATGCATTCATTACATTTTTTACTATCTTGAGCTTTATTTTATTTATTTATTTTATTCTTTATTTATTTTACTATTTTATATATCATTTCTATATATTACAGCACCAAAGAAGCGTTTGACAGTACAATATATTTTCCATTTCCTACTTCTAGGTAACCGCATCGAATGTGAACCTCAAATCATTGCCACATTTAATCTGCTCAACGAGCTGGTGTCCTTTTTCGACTACTACCATGATCAGAAATACCAGCTGGCTTTGGAGGTGTTGGCAAATACAAAGTTGGTGCCAATGTCCATCAACGAGCTGGAGGATTGCATAAATAACTTCAAGCGTTTAGGTGGTGAAATATGCAAAGTCTACCCAGATATTTTACTAGCTGCTATGGATATTTTGTACGCTCAATACAAGAACATCAAGGGCAAAGATAGCGGCATGTTGGACACTGGTCGAGATAGTGTAACTAAAACGGCTACTAATAATCATAATCATAGATCTGTAAACTTTTTAATTTTTATAGCAACTGCAATATCTGCGTCAGAAGGCAAAGGCGCTAACAAATATGGCAGCCACTGTGCCGTATCGCATGCCCGGAGATACAAACAAGCGTCTGGTTCAAACTGAGATTCTTATGCATTAAAACTCTGGCGGGGATGGTTGAAACAGTAGTATTTTTTTTTGTTTGAAAATGTCTTGATTTTTTATTTTGAAATAATATAAATTGTAAAAAGTAAAAAATATTTACTATTCTTTTTTTAGCTTAATTTAAATAATATAAAAGAAAGAAATTAATTTTCTATTGCAAGTTAAGTCCGTTCAATGCAGCATGCGAGAAATCAGTTGTACTTGGAAATCATTTTAGAACATCTATATATTTAGCGTATGCATTAAGTGTACCTCGTAGTATTATTTTTATGTGAAAAGTTATTTTAAATGCTTTGAAATGCTAATTGTGCGCATGTTGTTTTGTTCTTAAATATTATAGTATATTGATAGTTAAGTTGAGAGGAATATTATTCGAATATATAGCGTCAAGAAACACTCAGCTCATTCAGCCCATGTATTGATAGGATGCACAAACAGGTTCTTGATGTCGGCCATGTGGTGATGTCTGTAAAGCCAAACGTTGTAAGTGACAAGAACGACAAAGTAGGCGTCCGTCTAAAGGATAACAACGTTTATCCGGTTCATCGGTTAGCTGCATGCCACATTCTTCGCAAATATAGCAATCAACATGAAAATCTTTGTCCATGGAAACCACGCGCACTGTTTCATCCGTGCCCTCAACGGGGGTGATGCCTAAAATGACATAATTTAATTCGAAAAAGAAATAGTTACACTTCTAAAAGTAAAAGCTTACCTTTTCCACAACTGGCGCATTTTGGAGCGAACATGCGATGATAATCATTGACACAGTAAATCTTATGATCAACATCTACAGTGAAGGGTACACCATCAAGGCATTCGTTGCATATGCAACAGCGGAAACAACCGGGATGATAGGATTTACCCATGGCTTGCAAGATCTAAGAGTCAAACGTGGTAAGCCAGTCAAGAAGACAATTTCAAATTATATTATCAAACAATTTTACCATCTCCATAATTAAATGCCCACATATAGCGCACTTTTCAGCAGTTTGTTGAAATCCAGAATACTACAAAAATAACTATGTAGTTAAGAACACATTCTAAATCCAAAAATATACCATGTAATCCTCTTCGCAATAGACCCGTCCATGAACATTGTAGAAAGCCTTGCCGCGCAAGGCACGTCCACAGGAGCAGCATATAAAGCAGTTGGTATGGTAAAGATTTCCCATAGCCTGACATGCTTGTCCGGCGCCTTTCACCTTGTCGCCGCAAGTGTGGCAGATTCCTTAAGTGGAAAAAAAGAACAGTTTAGTGTGAGAACTTAGTAAACAAAAACAACAAGAACAATTGGTTTACCGAAATATTCGCCATGCTCTTCACTTTGCTCAATTTCTTCCTCCAACTGCCGAGTCAGTTCTTCGATTTTGCGCTGAGCTTCTGTAGGACCAGCTGGACGTGGTGGTGTTACACTGTAAGGAAGTAGGTTCTTGGAAAGACCTACAAGGTAAAACAATTTTGATCAATAATTTTATTAACAAAAGGCATAATTTTCACCCTCACCTGTGCTGTTTTGAGACGGAGTTGGCGAAGTGGTCATCGGTATTGCAGATGAGCGGAGCATATTTGCTGGCGACTGGGTAAACTCACGTTCGAACAGGGGAGATACCTTGCGTTGGCCCGCCTGCTGCTGCTCTGCTAACTCAACATAAGTTTGCAATGTTTTCTGAGGTTGTGCATTGCTTGTAGCTGCTTGCCTTGCGGGTAGTGGAAGTTCACGGTTAAGATTTGCGGTCATGCATACGTAGTCGGAGCTGTTTATATCCTCAATGAAGTTAGGATTTATAGCGACATTGATGACAGGAGAATGCAATGCTTTATGCTGATGAATACACAATAAGTGAAAAAGTAGAACTGATTAAGTAATATCTTACTGTGCCACCGCTTTTGATCGGTGTGTGTTGCTGTAATTGCAAGTCGTTAGAGTTGCTGTTGTTGCTTATGACAGACTTTGATGGTGACACTGATTGATTAGTCAGATGCGATGGAAGCGAAAGATTACGATAGCGTTGTGTAGGTGACTGCAGTGCATTGCTAGCAACAGCAACTGAGTTGGTGCTGGATTTAAGTGATGTGTTCGAAGTGCTGCGACGATGCAGAGGTGAGGCCGAAGTAATGCTAGGCTCAGCGAGACCTGAATTTTCTCTGGAATGGTGATGTGGAAAGTTTGATGAATGCATGGCAGTGTGGGCTGAAAGCGCTGGCGAAGGCTGCATTTCAATGTGCTGGTAAATTGTAGCTGTAGCTGGAGAGGCCTGAGGCTGTGCCCGTTGACCTTAAATGTGTATTTTAGAAAATATTAATATAACCATTACATATTTTTTTAATCAATCTTGTCTCACCTGAGTGTGGAATGATATTTTCGTATATGGGCATGTGGTCATGTTCCGGTACTGGAGTGTGTGCATAACGACCACTATTTGTGGCTTGCATTACCAAGTAATGATTACGCGAGGCATTTGCGCCAGATGGACATGTACTTGTTGCCCCCACTATGGTCTGAGGACCAGCTTGTTGTGGCTGAGCACGTTTATTCGTCGACTCAAAGTGCCCACCATCATTATTCGTTCCATAGAATTCCAGATTTTCATATACAGGTGAATGCTTCTGCGATGGCTGGTAATGGTGATCGTAGATGAAGTGATGTCTATTGGCTGCAGCACAGAAACGTGGGCTGCTGGTATCACTGGTAGTTCCATTGGAATGAACTTCACTTCGTCCATTGACATCGCCTGCGGAATGATAGGCCGCTAGTTGCTCGATTGGCTTAGGCGTGGCATATTTAGACGCTGCAATTATATTGCTCCGCTCATATATTTTGTATTCCTCAGCTGCTTGTTGCAGCAATTGTTGACGATGCGGCGAGTTTTCACGTATGAAATTCTCTATTGCTCCCGGTTGGCGTTGAATTAGAACTCCGCCTGAAGAGTTTTTATTATCGCCTATTTGAAGCCTCTGCATAAGAACTTCATAGTCTGACTCATTGATCTGAGGTGTGCTTCTGTGTGATGACATATCTTAAGGATTCCCTACTTTATGCAACAACAACAATTAGCACCACTCGATTAGGATGCGCTGCGCCGAGTTACACCCAAAATGTCTACTTTATCTAATGGAATCTAACGAAATTGAGGAATTAATGAGTTATATTTACACACAATTATATTGATGTTAATAACAAAAGTTCTGCAGTATTAATTATTTGTGTTTTGTGTTCAAACGTGCGGATTTATAGGTGACCAACAACGAAAAATTCATTGAAAATGTTTCGGATTGAAAATCTTCGAGACACAAAAAAGAAGAAAAGTCATTAACCGTAATTGAAAGAGATGCGAAGAAAAAAAAAGGCTCGCGTTATTGCCAGAATAAAGTATCAAAATAGTACCTTTATGCTATACTAGACTTTCTTAAGAAAAATTTCTACGTGAACGTTTCGAATTAGAACGTAAACTCGTTTTAATTCCAATTATATTGTGAATTTCAGAAAAATAATCACGAATAAGTTTCCAAAAATACTTAATCAGACCAAACTTCAAGGATTGAAATGGACAACCTTAGATTGTAAAAAATTTTTTGTTGTGTTTTTGATTATATGGATTATGTAAGTTTCCATGACACATAGGTTAAGGAAAGGTTTGTCAAAGTTCTTTAATAAAGTTTATAAGAGCTTTGAGAAGAGCCACGGTTTTTCTAACATTCTTTGGATTAGGTCCAGTGCTGTCACTTTACCACAATTGTGGTAGCTCTACCACTTTTTTCGACGTTTTTTTCTCTACCACTTTTACCACCCACTATTAACCTTTTCCATATATCTACCACTATTTTATTTCCATCCTAATTTTTATCTCTAACCTATTACTTTACATTTTATTGATATAGTAATTTTTTGAAATGTGTGATTAGACTTAAAAAAGCAAATTGTAAAAAAATCATTTAATCCATGAAATAAAAAATTAGTTTTTCAGTGCTCTTTCAATTTTTCCAAACTGATTTATTGAGTCACACGTCCCGTTCCCTAGGGAATCCAAGACTGTTTGTTGAAATATTTGTCAAAAAATAAGAGCCTTAAGTTCAATATAACCTCTAAACTTCAAATTTTTTGGTGCGCATGAAAACTTTGCTTGAAAATTGCTATATTTTTAAAAAACTGGGACACGAGTACCTAATATGTATACAAATAAGCTCGAGCTCGTGAGACAAGCTTTGTGGTTGGAGTTAATGGTGAGCGAGCATTCCATTTCTCTTGAATTTGCACATTAAAATGTTTGTCTTTATGATCGGGTATTCACTATTAACAATGGATGTATTGCGTTTTTGAGAATTATTTGTTGTTTTTTTTTTGCAATAAAATTTAATGAAGGTCAAAATAAATTTAAACCATAATTATTATGATATTATAGGAAGTAAACTAAATTTTTTGTAGAGGAAAAAATCTATCACTAATTTTCATAATCTACCACTCCTCTTAGACACAATCTTCCACTATTTCAAATTTTCAAGTGACAGCACTGATAAGGCCATTAGATATTTAAATTTTACATATTGTCGTTTCGCATATAAAAAAGGTTTACGCAATCTATAACCACGTTTATCCGGCACGTTAAAGCGCATTCATTTGTTTCGTTTTGTCACAGTACTGTTTAAAGTAGAATGTTTATACACAAACACTGATTCGGTTTCAGTGAAATCGATTGAAGAAGCGTTTTCACAATTTGACAAGTCAATGTACATTCTGTCACTCTGCTCAACAATGTTTGACAGCTAGAACACTGAGAAAGATTTTTAGAACGGTTGCAAAATAAAAACTTGTTTATGTGTGCTTTCAAAGCGACTTGAAATTTTAAGAACCGATTTAAAATGAGGTCTTATTGAATCGCTTTGAAACTTTCAAGATGGTTTGAAGTTCTGTTTATGCAATGGTTTCAGTCCAAGCGTGAAAATATAAAGTCGAAGATAAACGTGTTATTTATTTATTATTTCCAACTGAGGTGGATTGTCGAAGTGGCCCTGTCGCTATAAAAAAAAGGCAAAAATTTGTTTTTTATTTAAGAAAATTCATCAACTGATAAACAACACGCATAAAAGTTTTAAATCACATCACATGGAAACGCAGCTTAATTTCCTCATTATTGGAGCAGCTTTTAATCTTATAGAAACTCAAACTAAGCAATATTAATAAAAAACACTATTTTTAAGAAAGTTATTACCAGAACGAATAAAAATATACTGGCATGACCATGACGTTGAAGGCACTAAATATTAAGCATTATTTTGAGTACTCTTTTTTGTACTATATCCGATAATGTCTTTTAACAGCACCACTGAAATAAGACGTAAATAAAAAGAAAAAAATTTGCACTGTTTGACAGTTCCTTTTTGGTTTTGGATATGTCTGTACGTCATTTCGTGGATTTTCACTTTTGGCAAATATCACGATTTATATTGAAAATTGAATAAATTTTATAAATTTAGCACACATTAATTAAAAAGTTCAGAAATGGATTTCGGTACATTACTGCATGTGGCAAAGAAGAACAGCGAAGCGGACAAAAATGCTGTAAGTCGTAGTATCAGAATCTGAAATTGAAGATGATGATGATTAACATCTGGAAGTTTCATATAATTGGGAACAAATAAATTTTTGTTGCTCCTGAATAATTTTTATCAAATTTATGAAATTTTTCATTTCAATTTAAGCCTCTTTATTGCAGTATTTTTTCTTTCGTCAATATGTATGGGATGATCACTCAACTAGGTGATAAGAAAGATGTCCTTAAATTATTTTTATTATCGAAAATTGAATGTTTTGCTTTAGATATGAACCATGAATTCACTATTTGTAATAACTCTACTACTCATAATTTTATTATTTTTTTTTTTGTCAGGGCAAATATTACAGCACGAAGTTTGCTCCTCCTAAAAAGGAATCTAAGGATAAAAAGCTTTCCGAAAATATACAGAAATTTCTAAAAAAGCGTGAGCAGGAAGAACAAGAGCGCCAGCGAATCGAACGCGAGAAACTAACAAATCTGCTCTCTAAGCGCGATGAAAAATCCAAAAATAAAATCAAGAAAATGTTGAAAGTAACAAAATCAGCAAACAAATCCGTTCTGGACGACGCCATCAATACGGAACACACAGCGGTTACTATGGAGGGTCCTGAGCAGCCAGATCAGGATGATTACGGTTATGTGTCTACCGAAGCAAATGCATTTTACCAGAAATATATAGAAAAAGTAAGCAGGTTCCACATAATTTGGACACACTGCAAAATGATTTTTGTTACAGGTTAAAGATGTGAAGGAGGATAAAGGTTTTGCTCCCAGTAGACCACAATCTCTAAAAGATCTCACTGGTACTAAGGAACGCGTTAAGGCAGCCATAACGAAAGAGATTGAAGATAAGAAAAATCATACTAGACAGCGAACTAGTCTTGTTCCTGCGTCGTCTACAACAACAACAAAAGAGCCAAGTGCGAGTATTGTTCGTTCTCATACATCATCAAAGAACTTATATGATCCGGAAGCAGAGCGGCGCGAAGAGGAGCGCAAAAAGCGAGAGGAAGAACAAAAGAAGGCAAAAAGTAGAAAACCAGCACCTCCACCCATGGACTTCCAAGCTCTGCTTAAACTTGCAGAGAAAAAGCAGCATGAACCCGTCGAGATAGTTGTGGAAGTAAAAAAGAAAGAACCCGAGCGTTTACTTACATCCAAAGAAAAGCGTGAGCTGGAAGAGCGTCAACGTGAGCGAGAAGCTAGAGAGCGTCGTAAACGTGAGCGCAATAGTGATATTCCCAAAGATCGCAGTAAAACAGTTGAACAAATCGATCGCAGCAAAGATAATAATACCGCTGCTCGCATGGAGCCTAATGGTCGTATTCCTAAACTGAATCAGACACCAAAAACCGCAACAGGTTCCACAATGACAAAACCTGCAAACAAACCAACCTCAACTGTAATCAATAGTAATGGTTTCAAGAAACCTTATCCAATCTCAAGCTCAAGCTCATCTTCGCAATCATCAAATTCCCAAACTGCCAAAACAGCAGTTAATTCAGCATCCAACACAAAGATATCGCCAAAGTTAACTACAGCTACAAGCTCTATAACAAAGAAACCATCATTGTCAGTTAAGTTGAGTTCTGCATCAAGTGCCTTAAATAGCTCCAACAGCAACAATTCTAATGGTGGAAGAAGTGTGCAGGGATCAGGCTCGTCTTTGAAAAATACACAAAGTGGAGCTACGCGTGAGTTTCCACCACGAGATTTGAAAACAGTAAAACCACGACAATTTCCTCCACCTGATGTTCAAAAGACACGCCAGTTTCCACCACCCGATGTGCGTAGAGGACCCAGCAGCAAAGCAAGTGAGAGTCGTAGGCCTCAAATAGCGCAGAAAAGTAAGTAACATTCGTCAATGAGTGGGTGGTAGGCTTAAATAAAAGGTCATTCTCATTAAAACGGCTAAAATCGTTTGTATAATTTTTATTTAATTTTTTTATTTTAGAAAATTATTAATTAAAATAAAAAAAAACAGCTTTTGCATATCAAACTACATACAACTTTGTTTTCCTTGACTTAAAGGAAAATAAGATATAAATAAAAAAGATCAACCTTGGATATATTAATGAAAAGAATGAACCAAATTTATTTTCTTTCAAGGACGTATTCTAGATGATGACGATGAGGATGAATATGACTCTGAGCTGGATGACTTTATCGATGATGGAGACTGTGAAGATGATTATTCTTCACACATTAAAGAAATATTTGGATATGACAAATCAAGGTTTGCAAATACTTTAAATTAAAAAATTATAATAAATGTTTTCTAAACATGCTATTGTTCCCAAAGATATCGGGATGTGGACGATGATGACGATGCAGGAATGGAGTCGAATTTCGCTCAAGTTCAACGCGAAGAATATATCAGTAAAAAGATCGGTAAGGACATTTAAGGTATTCCTTTCTGTACAGTGTCGGTATTTTGCATTATTTATCTCCAGGTATAAAAGAAGATTTAGAAGATATGAAACTGGAAGCTGCTGAAAAGAAACGTAAAATGATGATGATGAAAAAACGAAATTAGAAAGGAATTTGAATTCAAACATTAGAAAAATTTGTTTTTAAAAAAATACGTACACAAAAGTACGTTGCTGAAAATTATTTGGTTTGAAATTTAAGAATACAAGTCTTAGCATTTTTTTAGGCTTAAGGGCAGAAATCAAGTTGAGTTGGTCCTTAAAAATATTGTATTAAATTGGTTGACTTTGACAAATAAGTACTTTGCTTTCACTTTATTAAACTATGCATGTATAGTTTTTATATTTTCAATGAATTTATTTTAAACATGTTTTGTTATAATCAAAATAATATACTCCAAAAGACTCAAAATATTTTCTTGAGTTACTATGAAAATAATTATTTGGATGTTTTATTTATTTGAGTTGGTCATATTCCTGATATAATTAAATGTAATAATGTCGTAATTATAAAGTAATGGCATTTAACAAAATTCAAATTTCATAACAAAATCAAGTTAAGAGGAAAAAATAAATAACGTCACAATATTTTCGCTCATACTTCAATTAAGGGTTTAACCATGTTCAGACTATCGTAATTTATGGCTGGCTCATTCTTGATTTAAGCCTAAAACATGTACAAATTAATCAATTTCCGTGGGAAATCTGTCAAAGAAATTACTTCGAAATTAAGTAATTTATCATAAATTACCATCATAGATGCCAGTTTCGTGTGATAAATCACTTTTCGTGATTTTTTGAGAGCTGTGTGACAATGTGTGATTTCTGAAATGAAGCGAGTGATTTTTCAATCATGCGTGATTTTTTTTATCACTCACTTTATTGTTGAAGAGTGCGTTCAAGTAAATGCGAAAACACGTATATTAACGAACAGACCCAACACTGCAACTGAAATCTGCTAGCACAGGTATAAAGTTTAAACTTTTAAAAAGTTAATATTAAGTTTATATTACAAATTCAGACAATTTAAATTATTTCCACTGATATATATTACATTGAATTACAAAAAATATTAATTTCTTCTTAATTTTGATCTAGTAAATAAGATATTAATGAACTTTTAACAATAAGCTTTTGCTAATATTACCAAATAACAGAAAATATCTCATTATATGTAAAATTGTATGGCATTAAATGCTCTTTTATGCTGTAAAATTGGAATTTATGCTTAAAATTGGAAAATTTTTGCGTGATTTTCTGTTCTGTTTGTGTGATTTTGCGTGATTTTTTTTCTATGTGCGTGATTTTTTTGCTGTGAGTGTCACACGAGTGATTTTTACATATATGTTGTGTGATTTAGTGATTTCGAGTGTGAATTTTGGTTGGCATCTATGATTAGCATACAATCCATAACATCCAATGATTGGATTCCAATCTGTGACGGCTCTTATTTTTTCGATTAATAATGGACAAATCACAAGGTGCTCATGGGTGCGTTTCTGAAACTAGTAGCAGAAAAAGATACATACAACCATGGTGTAATTACAAGGTGAACGTGACGTTTAAAAAATTTCCCCAGTTTTGCTTAGATTGTCAAAAATTTGCGAGCGAAAGAGAGGAACAGGCGATAAGTGTCGAATCATGTGTTTTTTTTTCTGGTTATACAGCAGCAAATGAAAACAAAGATTAAAAATATAAAAAGTGCAAGTGGTGTGACATAAATAAATTGCTTATATTATAAATAATATAATGCATTTAACACAAAATCGAACAATGAATGTTATTATTAATTTATAAACAACACAACACAAAGATTACAACAAAAAGATAGTAATTTTATGCATGATACACAGTCAGTGTTCGTCCATTTATCTGCTTAGCCATGGCGACCAGCATCTATTTTTTCCACAATGCACAGCATTTAAGTGATTTATTATCGCCAAATTACGTTCACATAATCTCTTGCACTTCGTAAATTGTAGTTTTTTGTTATTGAATAAATACCTCTCATTGACTGTTTTGCACCTTCCCATTAAAATCTGCAATCAGCTGTTTTTGACAACGCAAGCAAAAAAATATTTTTCCCCCAAAGAGAGAGGTGAAAAAGTCACGCTCACCTTGTTATTCCACCATGCATACAACATGTTGACCATGATAGAATAATAGCCTAGACACATTGACTGCG
Organism: Tetanocera ferruginea; assembly: GCA_958299015.1. Lineage (NCBI taxonomy): Eukaryota > Metazoa > Arthropoda > Insecta > Diptera > Sciomyzidae > Tetanocera > Tetanocera ferruginea. The sequence continues at coordinate 2,887,631 of OY282643.1, read as the reverse complement.
GCTGCAGCATTGCGTCAAATTTTTTTGCATACTTTTCTTATGGAGGTGAATGTGGTGAAAATGTTGCAACGACAATGCGTCATTGCAGCAATGTTGCTGTCGTCGATTTAGAACTTTTTCTATTTTGACGTGCGACAAGAGTAAGAACATCGGCATTTGTTAATGTTTTCGCTTAATTTCGTGCTTCTTTTGTGTTTTTTATTGTTCATTCTTATTGTGTTTGTGTTAAATGTTTGTTTTTTAATGATAATTCGATGTTTAATAATAAAAATATATGAAAATAAGGCTTATCGAGCTGTATCCAAATTAATCAAGTCGTAGACAACATGCCAACATTTTCACCTCGTGTTGTTATGTTGCAGCCGTAGTCGATGTGTCTAGGCTATAACAAGGTAGGCGCATATTGGAGAGGAAGTGAGCTAGATGTCAAAATCAGCCGTTCGAATTTGAGTTGTTCTAAATGTTGTTGTTGCCTTTCGTTTGACTTTATAGCCTCTTATATACTTTATACCTCACAGCATTGTTTGTGTAAAACTAGACATTTGAGAAGTCATATTAATATGAGCCTACCTTATTGATAGAATATTATGTTGACAACACGTTGTGTGTCTTCTGAACGGTTATTTTCATTTTCTGTAAACACTTCCAAAAATTGACTTATTTGAGCGCGAAAATTTTAATAAATATTTGATATATCAATTTGGAAGAGATAAGTAATATTTGTATTATAGAAACTTCACTTTTACAGGTGTCAAACTATGTGAATATGTCAAATTGAAAATAACATGTTGAGTAAGTGTAGTGAAAAAATAAAGCGGTTCGAAAAATACACAACATGTTGTGAGTAGCGGAAACTGATACTTGCCGTTCAGAAGACTTTTACTCAACAGTTGCGCAACTGTTGCGAAAAATTAAGTTTCGAAAACGCACCCAATAAGAATAAAGAATAAATTCAAAATAAAATCAGTCAAACATATAATTTAAGATAAACAAATATGCGAGTTGTCATGGAAATTTCAAAATAAATTACGAACAGCTAGTTTGAACGCAGTTTATTGAAGTGAAGTAATTTATGACAAATTAAGTTATTTATGCAGTAATGTGAACGTAGTATAACACTATAACACTTCACTTCATTTTTTTATAAAGTTTATTGTTATTTGAGTAAAAAACTTCAATTTTTAATTACTTGTTCCTGGTGTCACAGGAAAATTAAAAATTAAGTACAAGTTAGTACTACTTTATATATATAAGCCCCTTATTTCTTATTTTGAATTTGTAAAAATCCAAGATTTTCTATACAGCTCTACATTTTAATTACTGTTTTTGTACAAATTAATAAAATTCAAGATTTGAAAAAAAATTTCGTAAGAAATGCTCAAATCTATTCAAAAATGGCTATGATGTAGCAGTTTAAAACAAGTGAAAATTGTCAATAAAATTATCGATTTAAGATGCCAACTTTCACATTACCCTGTGGCAAAAAAAGTTTTTTTTATAATTTATTTAATGGTTTCAAGCATAAACTTCCAATGGCATCTACCATAATTTCATTCAATCAGCCAATAGACTGACGTGTGAAAACCTTCGTTGTGTTTTTATTTCGTGCTAGACATGTTTTTTCTGTTGTCCATGTACATTTTTTAAGCTTTTCTTTTATTTTATAAGTTTAAAAGCAGATGAGTACATATAAAAATATTTTCTTAATATCATCTAATTAACTTATGTTATGTTAAGTTATGTTAACTTATGTTATTAACGTCTTATGTTTGTTTTCCTCAAATCTACTTCACATGCAGTAGATAAATAAATTATGAACAACTCTGATTCGGGTATATGTTGTGTGATTTCGTGTGTGAATTTTGGCTGGCATCTATAGTTTTACTCAAGTTTTTTACTCAAGTTGCCAGCTTTACAAAAAAAAATCGTATCTGAAAGTTATTGCAAACAGCGAATTGGAAAATATTTTGGACAAATTATAATTTAAGTTATGCTGAGTTTATATAGCCCATTTAACTTCAGAGTTTGGCTTTTTTAGTTTCGTTGCAAAGAACAAAAACTGAACATAAAAAGAACAAACCAAAGATGTATCATCCAATATATCAATTCAGTTTTTCAAAACTGCAATACCCTACGAACATATCCTACGAGTTTCGAATATGTAAATCAGCTGTTGCGGTACAAAATTCCAATGCGAGGATTTACGAGCTGAAAATGTATTGAAACTTTGCGAGCACCTCTTAAACGTTTTTTGTATGAAAAAAGAGAATAGTCGATATGCATAGCGAAAACTTACGAGTTTTACGTGGTATTCGAGGCATTTGTTAGCAATATTAATGAGAACCAGAAATTCTCCTGTGTTTATTTGAAGATAAACACAGGAGTTCCAGTATCAGTTAATATTTCTTTCAAATAGAAAATGGCAAAATTGTGAATACGACTTGAATTTGAATGTTGTGAAAAACGGCAGAGTAAAAAAGAGCAGAGTAATCTTCAGAGCCAGGGCACATAGAGAACGCCTCGATAAGAGTGCGCTCTGAGCACGTTAAAATTTCTCCTGATCAAAGCTCTCTGATATTCACTCTAAGTGTTTGGTCTTTTGAAACAGAGCAGGTAGAGTGACGTCGATAGCGCTCTGTATATGCTATGAGTGCATACAAAAACTCGATCAATCCACTCTTGATGCTCTGAACAAAATAAAGAACACGAACAAGTGATTTGACAGTTTCTGCTCTGCTCTTAACAAATAAACGAAAACGCCTATTGTTGCGGAAATTTTTTATATATAAAAGTAAAACCGAAACAAATGATTGAAACAAAATTCAAGCTAACGCAACGCATTCGATTAAGAATGAGCATAAAAAATTTGCGTACCGCGAGGAATCATAACGCAACATGTATTCGATTAGCGTTTATTGTTAGAAAAATGGACGTCATCCATCCATGAACACACCCAAAAATTGAAAACTCTATAAAGAGGCTTATCTTCAATCTGTAGAAAAACACTTTGATACGTATGTATTTTACATAAAAACTAAATCTCCTCAGAAAATTCTACGTTTTTTCACACAACTTTATATATTTTGTTCTTATATTTTGAAGGTTTTTACATGATTTTCTTTTCTGCTTTTCTAGAAAATATTTCCTTATTTGTTCAATTTTACAAAATTATTTTTAAGGTGTGTGATTTTGAGTATCCTATTAAAGTACAAATTGATTGTTGTCAGTTCTCGAATTATAAAAGAATTTATCCGGATTTCTTTGTCTTCAGCTGAATTATGAAACCGTTTATTCATTTATTTTTTCAGCTCATTTATTAAAGCAAAGTTGCCACTTTTGCGTTATAACTAGTGTCCGACCGAAACCAAAATTTTGGCCGAAACCGAAACCGAAACCGAAACCGAATTTCGGCCATTTTTGTAATATTCGGCCGAAACCGAAACCGAAACCGAAACTGAAAGTCTACATATAAATTTGTTGTTAAAAACATTTTATTTTTTTTTTAAATTTTTTTAAATTTCAAAAACAAAACAATTCAAACAGATAATAATAACGTATACATACGATAAATATTCTTTCAATATCAGGGACCGTACCGGTTATGGTTTTTATCGAAAAAGTTACATATTAACTGTTATTTTTTAACTTTTATTCTTTTCGACAAAAATAAAAGTTATTTTGTGCCTTATATTTTTTCGGGCAAACATAACAGTTACTTTTGACTTTTACTTTATCGGTCAGAAATAACAGTTATTTTCTGCCTTTTATTTTTTCGGTCAATAATATCAGGCAATTTGTGTTTTTTCAAAGGCTGTTTTACCGACTAAAAAACTAATGGTACCATTATTTGGGTCTCATTGGTGTGCAGAATTTACATATGGTATCAAAAGTTTTTTAATTGGTCAAGCGGCCTTTAAAAAAATACAAAGTGCCTGATATTTTTGACAGAAAAAATAAAAGTCATAAAATAACTATTATTTTTGACCGATAAAATAAAAGTCAAAAGTAACCGTTATTTTTGTCCGAAAAAATAAAAGGCGAAAAATAACAGTTAATTTTTAACTTTTATAGAATCAGTCGAAAATTTAGAACACACTAAAAATTCATGAAGCTGAGGCCATTTGTATCATAATGGTATATTTGAAAAAGTCCTGTGACAATTTTTTCATTGTGTCTTTTTCATTTAGAAATTGTAAAATAACAGTTATTTTCGGTCCCTGTTCAATATTAAAGTTCAACTTTAAAATAATAAATAAAGAGATAATTTTTAATACCACTTTAAGGAACTTTTTAGTGTTTAGAGTTATTCGGTTTCGCTTTCGGTTTCGGCCATATTGATGCCGAATAGCCGAAACTGACTAAAAGGGCCGAAACTGGCCGAAACCGTAACCGAAACCGAATATTCGGTCGGACACTAGTTATAACTTAAAGAACATTTGATTGATATACTGCACTAACCGAAAAATACAAAAACGTTCTTCATGTTAAAACAGCGAATATTTTCTGATAAACGGCATCGGAAAATATTCAGCATTGCTTGAGTACCATTATTATTTTCTGCATATCAGCGTGCGTTTGTTGAGCTGCAGCTATAAATTTTTTGTATCACTTATGCAAAGCATTTCTTTAATGTATTTTTATTATATTATGTTTAAGAATTTAATGTGTTTTTAAGGTTTTTAGGTAGTAAGCTCTACTTTTGATCTCTGAGCAAATAAACAAAATCGCTTTATATCTTCGTGGTATTCACCACTGTTGCGTAGCGTTAGCTAATTTTTGACGTAGTCAAATGTCACTCTTGAAATTGACAACTTCACTTACGTTTTTTCTGCTACCACCGCGTGTGCCAGAAATTTGTGTTCGCTTGAAAAACGATAAAAAACATTGAAAATAAGCAGAAATATAACATAAAGTTAAGAAATAATTCAACTTTAAGTCTGCAACGTTTTTCATCAATCTTTTATTGAAATATTGTGAATAAATATAATTGTGGATTTGGTTTTGTGCTTCAATTTGTTGTTATAGAATGAGTGAAACGCGTGAGCAAATCTTGGAGGATATCAAAAATCAAGGTGATCTGGTCAGAAAACTAAAAGCAGCCAAGGAATCCAAAGAAAAGGTACTAATAATAATTTGTTCAGGATTTTAAGGTTTATTGTCTGTAGTGACTGCACAACTTTTCGTTTTTTCCTTCATATATTTGTAATTTTCGGTATTTTTCTGAGAAACTTTGCAATTGCGCGATTTCATCATCCACTTTTGGGCTATGGGCAATATTTTATGGCATGGTTTGGGGCTTGCTTATACATATATGAATCATACTCATCGCCATTATAATCATCATCGTCATTAACTACTATCGAATACAGTATTAAAACATTGGAATGTGGAGAGTGGTTCGTGAGGTGGCGGTAATGGTTGTTGGCGCACCATCACTTTCAGCAGCGCTCTAATTGATTGCATTGTTGGGAAAAAGTGTTGCGCTGGCAGTCGGATGCTGTCGGTAGTATTGTTGTTTTTGCTTATTGCTTCATCGTATTCCATTGTTAGCAACAATTGCAATCAATAAAGTGATTGGCAAAGAATGGATTACTGCTGCTCTGTTGAAAATAAAGTAACTTCAATAAACTTCGGCTCTGAGTAACTGCTACGTAGGAAGCTTAGAAATGTCAGGAAACCGGTTCCAATTTTAAAATCTTTCGTAGCTCTTGCTTTCGTAGGCAATTTAATTTGAATTAAATTTTCGCTTTTTTATTACCAACACAGCTGATATTTGTTGATTTTGGCATTTTTGTTATCTTAGGTCAAATTGTAAAAACATGGTTTGACAACTTATTTTGTGATTAATAAAAAATCCGTAAAATGTCGAAGTTGGCAAAAACTGTAAATAATCATTAATTTAAAATCTGCAAAACAAAGATACAAATTCATGTTTGTATTTTTGCTTGATTCGTTCTTTTTTCTGTTTTGTATTAAGACTGGAACACACCACCGATTCATTAAAATTCTTGTTTATTGATTTTTTAAAATCTTCGTAGTATTTCGTTATATTTCAGCTGTTTAATTATGACTGGTTGCGGTCAAACAAGTAGTTAATTGATTAGGCTTTTGTATATAATTAAAATAAATAAATTATGCTAAACATAGTTATATTCCACTAAAAATAAAGTTTTCTTTGAAAGTAAAATATAGGAAGAAGTTTTTCATTTTGCAAAAATGTCACGTCTCGTGCTTCTGTAGCAAGTTTTGAAATAAGTGTATTCTTTAAGTTAATACAAATGATGATTGCTGGTTTAGCAACCAACAATACGTATTAACTCATACATGGTCGGTACCATTTTTATATACCTATAAAGATATAATAGGGTCAATGTCCTTCCGAAAGAATTTAAAAAAAAAAAAATGAAAATAGTACCTATTACATAAAACCTTAAATTATTTTTAGAGTCTTAATAAATTCTTAATAAGTCCTTAATAAATTGAATCTGAGTTAAAACCTGTACTCTTAGTAAAAAAGTCGACTCTTTTGAATTGAGAAAAAAATAGATTTAGAAAAAGCATGCTTCCTGCTTTAGAGTGCATCTTTACATCTTGAATTTTAAATCTTACTTAACACAATTGATATTAATGAAAATTGAAGAGATGGTTGTATGTGAAAATGAATTTTAATACAGAGCATCTCGATTAGAAGAGATGCAAGTGTTTTAATCGTAACTTTTTCTCTTACTCTTTTCGTTTAAAATCGTGTGACTTATCATGTGTAATAATAAAAAAAAGAAAGAGGTAAAAACAAAAAAAAATCAACACAAAAATAATGTTGAATTTATTATAAAATCCAAAACAATACTAATGTTCTTTTCAAGTTTTGTGTTAAAAAGTGCCTATTTTTTATTAAAAGCATGATTTAAAATTAATAAAAAATAATCCAAAACATTCGCAACAGTTTGGTCGATAGAACGCAATACAATCAAATGAAAATAGTAACTTTTTATAACTTCAACATCTCGTCACTTTATTGAAAATATATTAAATGCACTTCATAGCTTCTTCGGTTTCAGCTTCATGCTTTATTTTATCTATAAAAAACCTTCTTTTAGCTATAATTTAGTTAAGCTCTTTTGAATTTTAAATTTTTAACCTTTTTGTCTATTATTATTTAAGTTTTCTTTACTAACTACTAACTGTTATCTGTTAACCTGGATAGTCTTCAAAACTTCTAATCAGTTTCATTATTGTTGTTGTATAGGTTTAAAGTTTACATAAAGAACACGTGGAGTTTATTTAAATAATTTCAATTAAGAACAAACGATATCGTTGTATTAAAGAGCTATTAAAAAAAAAAAAATATCAGAAAATGTTGCGTTCTATTGGCTGTCAAACTGCGTGTTTTGTGCTTCAACAACGTCGAATTATAATTAAATCTTATGCTAAAAAAGGATGTAAAGCCTTGACTGAAGGCTGCTATAAATGCTACTTTGCGAGAGTAGCGAGCACGCAACGTACGAAACCTCATTTTGATAATGACACCAATGCAACAAATGAATCCAACAATAATGAATCTGAGGCACAGCAATTGGAGAAGGTTAGCATATAAGTTAGTTAGCTTTTGCACTCATGATCTTTGCTTAAAATACTCTTATATACATTTTTACTCACTGGTATATAGATCGATGAAGAAGTGGCACGTTTGTTGGCTCTGAAGGCTAAACTGAATGATGGCCCAGCGCAGCCGCAGAAGTTTACACTTAAAACACCAAAGGGAACGAGAGATTATGCGCCACAGCAGATGACTTTGCGACAGGGAGTACTCGACAAGATCGTGGAGGTTTTCAAGAAGCATGGTGGAGAGGCTATAGATACACCTGTTTTTGAATTAAAAGTATTTTGGAAGTGTTTCTGATATTGTTGACTTTTATTAATTTTGTATTTTTTTTTATGTAGGAGGTGCTCACTGGCAAATATGGCGAAGATTCCAAACTGATATATGACCTGAAGGATCAAGGTGGCGAAATTCTTTCATTACGTTATGATCTCACAGTTCCTTTGGCACGTTATCTGGCCATGAGCAAGATTTCCAGCATAAAGCGTTATCATATCGCAAAGGTCTATCGACGTGATAACCCGAAAATGACTCGTGGTCGTTACCGCGAGTTCTATCAATGCGTAAGTTCCAAATAGACAATTGAGCAAATGTTGATATTTACTAATTATAATATTTTCTGTACTTGCTACAGGACTTTGATATTGCTGGTTCCTACGATCCTATGCTTCCCGATGCTGAGTGCGTTAAAGTGGTAGCGGAGATTTTAGACACACTGGATATTGGCGAATATGTTATCAAGCTTAATCATCGTCAGTTATTGGATGGCATGTTCGAGGCATGTGGTGTATCAGCAGATAAATTTCGATCAATCTGTTCATCCGTGGATAAATTGGACAAGGTATTGACTAGAAGCCGTTGAAAAAACTTTATATTTATTTCATCGATTTGAGTTTTTAGTCACCCTGGGTTGATGTTCGTAAGGAGATGATTGAGGAGAAAGGCTTAGACGCTGAAACTGCTGATCGAATTGGTGATTACGTACGTCTAAGTGGCGGAGCTGAGTTGGTAGAAAAGTTGTTTACCGACGAAAAATTAAAGGCGATACCTGCTGCAGTCAAAGGACTCGAAGGCATGCGTCTGCTGCTTAAATACTGCAATGTCATGGGTCTGCAGCAAAAGATATGTTTCGATTTGAGTCTAGCCAGAGGTCTTGATTACTATACAGGCGTTATCTATGAATGTGTTCTAAAAGCCGAGCAAAAAATTGTTGATAATGGTGTTGCGGCAGGTGCTGATGCTGAGGAACAGGGCACAATTGGTTCCGTCGCAGGCGGTGGACGTTATGATAATCTTGTTGGCATGTTCGATCCCAAAGGCAAGCAGGTGCCTTGTGTTGGAGTATCAATTGGTGTCGAGCGCATTTTCTCCATATTGGAGGCAAAATATGCAGCAACGGGCGTGAAGACACGTACTAACGAAGTTGAAGTTTATGTGGCTTCAGCACACAAAGGTCTGCACGAAAAACGTTTAAGTATTTTAAACGAGTTATGGGATCAAGGCATTAAAGTAGGTATGAACAAATATAATGCGGCATTGAATAATATCTTTCTTTTCTACTAAGGCGGAGCATTCGTACAAATTGAATCCCAAGCTGCTGGCGCAGCTGCAGCACTGCGAAGATAATCAAATTCCTTTGGCTATTGTCTTTGGTGATTCAGAAATAGAGAAAGGCATAGTCAAGTTGCGCGAAGTTGTAAGCCGAAAAGAAGACGAAGTTCCTCTAGCTAACTTGGCAAATGAGATTAAGAAACGTCTACGCAGTTAAGGTGATCGTTGGGCAGCGCAGGACGTTCAACTGGCATTTGATATGATATGAAAAAAAACCACAAATGTATTTATTAAAAAACAAAAATATTAAAAACAAAGTGTTCAATGCATCTTAATAAAAATCAAACAAAATCTTAAAATCATAAACTGGCCACAATTTTTATAGGTAGTCATAAAAATTTATTCAGTTTATTTTTAAGCTACTTCTGTTTATCTTCAGTTAACTCTTGACTAGCACTTAAAATTCGTCTTTTTATATCTCTTTCATTGCAGAAGCTTCTGTCAGTGGCGTCAGTAAATGTCACAAGCTTAACAGTTAAATCGTTTTCATTTTGTATAGAAAATGCCGGAGCTACTCTTAGCTGCAACAACAGTTACCAGGCTTAAGCCGCTTATTACTGCTAATGCAATCAGCGGGCAGCAAAAAGTGCTGCCACGCAAAAAACAATTGAACAGAAAGCGTCCCAGTAGTAAACAAATTAGTTGTAAGCAAGGCAAAACGAAAGAACAATTTAATAGAATTTCTATCATTTGCAATATACAGGAACCTAGCAGGTACAAAAACAACGACAAACTTTTTTCACCACCGATCATGTCGACAATATCTAAAACCAGTGCACAAGAGCAGAGCTTTACGGTAAGTGATTGCTACACTCTGATTATATAAAAATTTAACACAAATTAAATATGGGCTATTTTCCGTTATTTTCCGCCGTGTTATTGTTTATAACCTCTTAAACACATTTATTAATTTTTATAAATGGCACTAATTCCGTTTGGTTAAAATCAGGTAAAAAGAACCGGTGCTCATATATCCATGTTGATTTTGTCAAACCATTAGGGGAGACTCGTCCCCGTTGTCTCAAGTACTAGTTGTCACAACTAGTACACGACATCTTTTGATTCAACACGTTATCGAATGGAATATCAATGCCATCTATACGCTATTGCAATGTCTAGCATCCCAAGAAAGTTTAAGTGCCGTTAGTTTTGTTTTGCAAAAATTAAAAGAAATTTAAGAAACTAAGTTGGATTTTTGCATTTTTATATTTTTTGAAATTTTGTAATTAAACAAATAGAAGTGTGTTATATTCAACTTTAAATAAATTTCCAATACAATTAATATTATATTTTGCGAATACTTATGAATTTTAAGATAAAACTTTATATATAAATTTACAGAACATTGTTAACATTTTTTCCCAAATGGTACAGGTTGTCACAGCACTTGTGGGGCTTGTTGTCACATATAATTTTATATAACTATTTTGAAAGTATTCTATGATTTATTTGAAATTAAGGAAATATGCCAAGAAATCGCAAACGACTTACAAACCGAGGTCGGACATCTTCAGATATCATGATGCATGCCGAATACAGCTAGTATCAATGAAGATAACGTGGATTCACTATGTGTAGATCGTTGTCGAGCGTCAAATCCAATAATAATTGTCGTCAATGTATAAAATGCAAACGTTTTGCACAAAATGCATTGAAAGTGATAGTTTGATACATTGCTGCTTAAATTGTGTTTCGGAGTGTGGCAGCAATGACGATTAAGAAGTGTGACAACGGGGACTACGCATTGGGACAACTTACCCCACGAGTGGGGTAACTTGTCACAGACGAGTTAAATTTTTTATCAAGGAAATTTTTTAATTTATTTTAAAATAATATATGTTATTTACATCAGGATTGAAGAATAAAAGATTAAATTTATGTTTACAAGTCTTGCAGTGCCATTATTGCTTGATTTGTGGGAGTTACAGCGGTTCATTCAAATTTTGTGACAACTAGTATCACTCTCCTCTAATACTTTCCATAAATTTTTTTTTCGAACCACCAAATATATATAAAAAAATCTTTATTGTTAACACTTATTTTTATAACGTAAGTATTTAAGTAAGTATTTATAATATAAATAATTTTTTTCAAAATATAAAGCAGCTTTATTTGTCACTTTCCATAAAACAAAACAGCTCATAAACTTGTTAATAATCCTGGTCGGTTTCCACTAGAACGCTTGACCTCACGATACACATACCACCATAAAAATATACGTAAGTCCGCAAACAAAACATTGTACCAGTCCATAATCAGTCCATAATACTTGAATAATTAAGCTGGGGGCCGTGCGTACTAAAATACAAAATAGCAAAATATATTTAAAAAAATTATCTATATTGTAGAAATCCATGATATAGCGTATCCGGTATGAAATTGCAACAAATTTTGCAACGCTGGATAAAAATAAGTACTGAAGGTATTAATTTTTTACCGTTATATTTGAATGCTTTTAACGATAATTTGACATTAAATTACTTTAAAATGTCGACAAAAGAAGAACAACGTCGCGAAACAATTTGCAATTTTTTAATTGGAAATTAAAATTAACTTATTGGAAAACTTCGAAGATTGTTTCTCATATTTTAGAGCAAGGAGAAAACCAGTGTGTGGTATATAGAATACTGACTAGGTTTGTACCTAGAAAAAAACTAGAAAAACTAGAAAGTGCAGTTCGGCCGACTCATCCAAGAGGTCTCAGCTCAGAAATGTTACTGAAATAAGATCGCTTAATTGTATAGAGCGCTTGCAAGAAAGTTGCATTGTGATGGAGAAACATTAAAAAAAGTACCTCAATGATATGGGAATACAAAAATGCCCAGGAAGAATAAGCCGACTGTTTCCGAAGAGCAAGAAGTTAACCAACGAAAACAATTAAAAAGTTTGACCAAAAATGTATTTTACGTCAAGAAAAACATAATTTGCATCATGGATGATGAGTCATATTTTGAGCTAGATAGCAATGAATGGCAGGGAACGCACCCAAAGGGAAGGGAAGAAACATACATATAATAAAATAGAATATTTGGAGCATACAAATTCCCTAAGAAAGTATTACTATGGCTTCCAATTAGTCTGTTCGGGATATCGGATCCAGAGTTTTTTGAATTTGTTTTTGTTGTCAATTCTGAACGATATATTGAGCACTGTCTGTCAAAAATGAAGAATTTCATAGAAAAGATGCATCGAGGCCTAAATGTGATCTTCTGGCCAGACTTAGAATCTAGCCATTATGCTCGAAAAATGTCCCCCAACTACATCCAATGGACCATTTTTGGACTAATTTAAAGCGAAGAGTTTATGCTGGCGGCTTCGCAAAATACAAAAAATCTGATCGAAAAAATTAAAAAGGAACTCCTCAAAATGCCAACATCGATATTTTCAATAGCTATGGAAAAAGTTCCCCAAAACTACCGCAAAGCGGATCGGATGAGACCAAAGTTTTTTACATTAAATTAATATGATGTATTGTTTTTTTTTTAAAAGTGAAATAAAATTTAAAACAAAAAAAAAAAAAAACAAATTGGCCATTTCAGCCCTTGAAAGGACTTTGACCGAGCTTCTTAGGATCGATTGTGTTGTGTGTGTTATTAAATTTTTGCACACAATTGACCGAGAACTGGACCTACATGTTTTATGCCGACTCCGAACGGCTCATGTTCTCAAGAAGCTTTACATGGCATTATTTACTCTCTGAGGTTTGCCATTGTCTGCAGAGAGGTGGTGACCGATCAGAAAAATTTTTTATTGAAAAAACTTTTCGCCACGGCTGGGGATCGAACCCGGGCTCCGAGCATGCTAAGCCACACACTTAATCTGCATGCCACGGTCACCACAAAATAAAATTTACGTTAGTTTAAAAAAAACCATAATATACTATATTTTGTTGGAATTTCATTCCGCATACGTTAATAAATAAATTAATAAATTTTGAATTCAATTTTCCCGAAATTAGATTTCTGCGACATATCACCTTCATACACTCATGTCTTCAATTGCATATCTCTGGTTCACACCCTCGAACACGTAACCTTGCACATCTTCATTTTTTTTTCTATTAGACTCAAGGTCAAATATAAAAAGTTTTAATGCTTGCTTCGTCTCTGTAGGAAAAAGTTTCAGAGTTCAAGAGAAGCGTTTTTACCCTCGCGTTCTTCCGTCATATTTTGGTAACTGCGCATTATATTCTTTCAAGTCCCAGTTTTGTCCTTATTTTATTTAATGTTTTTTACGCATTGTTTATTGAAGCTTATTTTTATGCTGCGTCCTTGTGTGATGTCCTTGCGTGACGTATTATTAATGTTTTGTGTGTGTGTGTGTGTGTGTGATCACTGTCATCCCCTGTAATTGAACAAATAGGATTAAAACAGTGCGTTTTTTAAATAAATCAAAAATTATATGCATCTTTTTGTTGCTTGTTATTTATTAGAGCTGCCTCAATAATAATCTTCCGTACTTTTTTTACACAGAAGTGAAATGTAAATAACACAACTCTGATCTGTTCAAAATTGAACTGGTTTCTCGCCGTTAAAAATAGTTTAACATTAACACAGGTATGATAAAATAAAAGACGCTCTTTGGAAAATATAAAAATAATTTATTCAACATTTTAATACTACACCAAATTGCACCAATATGCGTTTGCTACTAGTTGTCCTCCATGTGTCGACATAAAAAGTCCGCAGTTTGCTCCTCGTTCTTCTCGCATGCTAGAAATGCTTGCACAACAATTTCACGCGGAAATCCTAAAGCTACCAAACGCTCAACGGCCAAACGTTCTTGTTCAGTTAGAACAACTTCAATCACCTCGTCTTCGTCAGACTCCATAACATCCTCCCCGTCGTTGAGCATGCGTACAAATTCGTCTTGATGTTCACGAATTAGAGCTAAAAGTGCCGGATTAGTTTCGCCTATCTTGGCCAAAACTGAGCTCAATAATTCCGGACGTTGTTGGATGACACGTCGCATCTGACTAAAACGTGGATCACTGCGTAGAAAACTCAATGGACCGTTTGTGTTTTCAACAAGGGCTTCCTCTGTAGGTTGAACCAACATCTCGGGAAATTCGGGAATGCCCTCGATCAGATACTCGATGGCTCGGTCTGGATTATTAAAGCTAGCCATCAATGCACGTCGAACATCGACCTCGGCATATCCCATGCTCATAATATTGTGTACTAGATCTTCATTAGTTGTCGCTGTAGGTGGCTGTTCGATTGCTTCATGTGGCGTATGATCTTCAACAACTGTGTTTTTTGCAGTACCAGGTGCTGTTATTGGTTGTTTAGCCACACCACCGTTCTTTGACTGAGCCGAAGAACTCTTTTGCGAAGGTCCTGGTTGATCGGGGTTATTTGTTGTCTTAGTTGCTTCCTTGGTTGTGCTTTCAGGATTTTCTGTGGATGATTTCTTCGCCATTATAACTAAAAATTTGCGCTCATCAATGCTGTATGATTTAAGTATATTTTCATTGGAGAGAACACGTCCAGCATAGATTAATTGCTGTAGCTCTGGCTTTACTCCAACTTCAGGTAGTTTACATAGATGTGCTTTAAGATCCCAAACAGTCCTCGTGTCGTCAAAATCCACATAGAAGGTCTTTTGATCGAGCGTTTTGATTGTAAGTTTCATATTGTTGTTGTGATTGAATTTTCAGTCCTTTTGTAAAACGACTTCAAAATTTTGATGTTTCAAACGAAAGCTTTGTGATCATTAAAATGTTTCTTCGGCAGAAGGTCTGAGAATGAAATTTTTTATGTGATGACATACAGGATATTGTTCTGATTCCTTTGGGCTAAAGGGGAATATAAATGATAAGGACATAAACAATTTTCAAAAGAGTTTTTAATTTTTCAAATGTCATTTTGTAAAGGGCTAAGTTCAATTCAAAAACTGATTTTCGATACTATATCTGATATTTTTATTCGAAACTAAAATAGTTTAATTTTATTTGATAATTAAATGGACAAAAAAAGTTTTTTCTAACTCGACCTTAAGCTACTCGCAATATGTGCTGTGATCACATATGTTGTAAATTTACTCTTGACCTTTGAGCGAGAATGTGCCAAATTATTATAAGACCAACCCGCACATTCTGAACATTCTGCTAATATAGTTTGGTTTTTTTTTTCATTTTTTGAATACATATTTTGAAATAGTTGTGATTTTTATAATCTTGTTTGTTTTTATTCTGCTCTCAAGAGAATTGCAATAAGTCGTTGAACACAACAAATTACAACATAACCCTTATGAGAGTTCCACCCTTACAAAAGCCTTATCATGGTCCTTTGGGAAGAACTAAACAATGAATTTTAGAACGTCCAAGTTAATAGTTTTACCTAAAATAATTTTATATTTTTATCATTAAAAAAAATAAAATTTTATTCATCGCTAAATATATGTATATTTAAGCAATCTCACACTTGAGACAAATGACTGTTGTTGGTGTCCTTTCTTCCCTTTGTTCCCAACCTCACTGGCATTCGCACATTTATTCTTGACTCGTTTTTTCGTTTTTGTGCCTGACATGTAATTCACGCCGAGTCGATCGAAAAACCAACCCCTACTACTTAGTTCTTTTCGGATTTTAGGGGTTGCACCGGACTTTCAAAGTGCAACTTGTTTGTCAGCGTAACCCACATTGATGCAAAGTTTAGTTCGTTGCTTCTAATTTACGGATTAATAAGAAAAAAAATCAACGGCTTCATGCAGCGGTTTAAGCTGCGTAAAATTATTTCAACATTTCCATAAAAATTATTTAATAAAGAGCGAAGGCAGGCGATCGTGGGAAGTGATTAGAACCGCAAATGAGTCGTTTGTACGGCAACATTGCGGCAATGATGGATTAGGTAATATATTACAGATTAGTTTTGGTTGCTATTGTGTTTTTCGCAGCCAGCTACTGTTGACTTTTGGGAAATATTTTTGCTATTGGTTTCAAGTTACATGCTTAAATATCAATCAGTGAAAAGTAAATTTTGATATCAAATTTGACTACAGCGCCGCAGTGTAAAATTTTTCAAAGGTTAAAGTTAAAATTTTGTAATTCTCCAAAACAATTGAATATTTTTAGAAATATCTGAATCACAATTTGGACGTAATATTTATATTCCAAATTGAAATGTGCTTTAAACAAATTGAATTGACTTTTCGCAAATAAAATCTTAATTTTAAAGTTTTTCCAATATGATAAAACCGATACCGGTCAATTTTACTTTTGTAGATTTGTCAAAATATAAAGGACCACCCACTAAATACACTAAAAAGTGGTCCCACTTAAAATTAAAATTTCCTGTGGAAAATTAAAGTGTTTTGAGTGGAAATCAAGAATGTTTAAAAAAAAATTGGAAATAATGACTCATTTTAGAGAACCAGCCGGCAATATAAGAACTATTTTAGTACGATTTCACATATTGATAATGATATTTATCAATTCCATTTAATATTAAAATAATTTTTTTGGCAATACCCTCACATAAGGGTAAAAGGCATTTATGTATATATATATATTTATAAAAAAAATGAAAAGAAAATTTATAACTAAAAAAAATATTTTGAAATCGTGAAATCGTACTAAAATGACTCGTATATTATAGGCTGGTTCTCTAAAATGACCTAGTTTTCAATTTTTTTTATACATTCTTGATTTTCACTCAATTTACTTTAATTTTTCATAGGAAATTTTAATTTTAAGTGGGACACTTTTCAGTGTATTTAGTGCGTGGTCCTTTGGGATTATTTTACATCCACAATCATTTTTACAAAATAAACTTTAAAATATAAATAAGGTAAAATATAAATAAGGAAAAAAGTTTCTCAGAATATGATAAAAAAGACATCATATTTAGAGAAAAATGGTATTGCTCCAGAGAATGCTTTTCTTTAAATTTGATCTCAAAAATTCTCTAAAAATGAAAAAAGCTTCCATGAAAGAGAAATATTTTCTCATGACTAAAAACACCTTCTCTTTCACAGAAAAATATTTCCTTTTAACAGATTCAACCGTTTTTTTTATCGCATAAATTTTTTCTAAAAATAGAAATATTTATTTAATTTTAATAAATCTTTTCTTTAAATTTAAATCTTTAAAATTAAATACATAATGCCCAAAATTTGTATGAAAAATATTTGGTATTATAAAATATTATTTCATTATGAAATATTTCCAAATATTTGAAATCATATTCTGTGCATTATTTAATTTTTGATTTGGGCGTTATTTCATTTATTTTGGGCTTTATTTAATTTTTTATTTTGGGCGTTATTTAATTTTTTAAATCCTTAAATATTTTAAGGGTTGTTTCATATTTTATTTTGGGCTTACTGAACCTGCAGAATCTAAAGTTTCTGGTGCTCTATTGTGAGATTTCTACACTCTTCCCAAGACTAAAACCTTATATAGTTCTCGAGCAATATAAAGTTCTCTATTGTGGGTGTTGACGATCTGATCTGGGCTTTTTCCTCACTAACTTTTTGTTTGTCCATGGTGTGGCTGGCACAATACGGTAATGCCCATTTGAAGTATAATTGTTGATTTGAATATTCCGATCAAATTGAACATTTACGCTCTGTTCTGATTTTGTGTTAATTGTGGGCAAACAAAGAGGCGTGGCAAAATCTAAATGACCTATTTTCAGAGAAGTAATTCAAAAATCATTTGATAAAGATTTTATAAAAATTCATCAAGTGGTTTAAGGGTCTATTGAATACATACATACCAACACTGTAACCTTAGAAATTTGAACTCCAAACGGTGTTAATGCACACCATTAGGTGTGAATTAAATCCGTTGGAGCGGAGTTCAAAAATTTACTCCGAACTATATTTTTAACTCCAACCGGTGTTCAAGTTTTTTATCCTATCGGTGTTCAAAAATGATGCATAAAGGAAAATTTCTGACAACTTCTCAAAATCAAAAGTTTTAATTAATCCGATTTTGGTGATGAAGTATATTTGAAATCCTTTTGGATAGCTCAAAATTTGAACTTCGCTGAATCGAAGTTTGTCAACACCTATCGATGTTAAAAAATAAATATCTGGTCATTGGAGTTCAAAATTCTCGAAAGGTTTTAAGTGTGTACTAAATAATATTATTCAAGTCGCAAAAATAATAATTACCTCTTAAGAGTACAACATCGAAATAGTTATATCGGCCTATATATATTTTTATAATTACTGTTTCTATAAACATGCTGGAATTTTCAATCTACTGAAAAAATAATTTTAATTAAATTCGACCGATCAGCAAATTTGACGCTATATATAAGTACATATATATCTATATAGTACATGCATTCAGAGTATTGTTGACAAGTTAACCGCAGGAACGTGCGTCGTTTCTGTTCTTATCTTGGCTGGCCAACTCTGCAGGCGACACGTGTCGCCCACTGTTGCCATGTGATCAATCGGCCTATCTGTGCACAACATCATTCAGTTCCATTAGAAAAAATGGCGATGCACTTTTTCTAGCATATTGAATCTTTTCATGCCAATGCACTGCATACAATGGAGAAACAGTTAAACCCGTAAATTTGCGTGCAATACATATAGAAGAACTCGGTGAGTTGATGACACGACGACGTCGATTATGATTTAAATGGGTTTTTTTCCATAGCAGTAAACTGGTACGAAGTACTGCCTGTCCTTTCTTCATATTTAATTCGTTTATGAAATGAAACTAATTTCAAGAAGATGAAAAAAGGTCGCAATTACAGCGAAGTCATCAATGAAGGGTTGGTTGTTCGAATAAGAGCACATGATGTGCACACGAGCTCAGTTCTAGTAAAAATATTTTTAAAATATAAAAAGATATGTGTGCCAAATGTCATTTGTTGCCGCCTAGTTCATTGATGCATTTCTAATCGTTGCAGAATATTTGTACTATATTGTGTGCATTATATTGCGTTCGACACACGTCTTGCGTCCTTTTGTAGTAAGGTTTTTTTTATTTATTTTGCTTGGTAACTTTTCAATTTAATTATATCGAAGTTGGCCATTTATAAGGATAAAGACAGAATTGCGAGCAGTTTGCCATTTGTGCACCCAAATGTGTAAAATGTGGGTGTTAATGGCGTATTAAGTGTTTATCGTGTAAAATGCGCTTAAATGTGAATTCATTTGCAGGAATTCTACTGATGGTAAGTTTGATTATAATCTGCAGCACGTTTTCCACATATTTCATATGATTTACTTTTGTGTGCAAAACTTTAAAGAATTGCATTGATTTTAAAAGTGTCCATGTGTGAATGCAAGACGGCACACTTCAACACACGTGCAATCATTGATACTTCCGGTTTAAAATGTCAACGGCTCATGAAATATCATATTTAATTCAATTATTTACTTGTGTGCACCATAACCATAAGATTCGATTAAAAAAAAGTAAGTTATTAAAGAAGTTCGAAAAGAGGTGTTCATAGTTTTTATCAAAAATCAATATTTTTTCTTTAATGCGTCAAATTTATTTTTATTATTTACCCCATTCTTTTATCTGCTTTGCTGTGTTTTCTAATGAAGACATTAAGCAGAGAGATTTTTTCTTCTTTTGAGCAAAATTCTTTTTAAAACTGCTGTTTCAACTGCCCCTTTATTTCTTAAAATGAAAACTATGTTTAGCTACAGGCAACATAAAACTTCTTAATTAATATTAAAAGCTAACCATGTAAACTTAAAAACAGCAACAAAAAAAAACCTTTGATAAAACTATTGAAGCCAGTCTTTTACACAACACTATCCCAAACAAAGTGATGTATGAGGGTTTAGGGATTTCTCATACTTTTATGCAACCCGCATAAACAAAGTGACCAAAAGAAATAAATCAGTGTTTGTTTCAACGCTCTACTTGTGATGCTGAAGTGAAAGGATTTTGCTTTGGTTGTATTTCCCACAGGGGTGATTATTAAAACTGAAAGGATTCACATTTGGACAGTTCCATTAAGGTATACGTAAGTCTCAGAGCCAAAAGCCAAAACAGCAAATATATCTAAATTATTTTGCAACCAGCATTAATTGATCTAATAATTTGTCATTAATTTTAGTAAAATAACACTTTTGACTTTAATTTTAGTTGTTTGAATTAACGTCAGTCGAATTCAGTCTTCAGTCAGCCACTAAATTCACGCTTTAAAATTGAATAGAAGCAATTATTAGCTAAAGAATTTGAAGCAACTTTAATTTTAAAATTGTTTGATTCAGCAGACACATTCCTGTTATCCACTTTATTTATAAAATGAAGGAATATTTGCTACGGAAAAATTTCTCCATATTATAGAAATAATATAATTTCTCATATTATTTCTCCATATAATTTATAAATTATTGCAGTAGGAATTTTGTATAATTTTTCTCACAATTAAAGTTAAACCACAATGCCGGCTCCTTTTCAGCTCCTTTAGTACATATCGTCAAAGTTTTTTTCTTATTTTTTTTTAATTATATATTTTCCTGATACTCCTTTTTTTAATTTTCATAATCGACGATATCTCAAAAAATACTCAATGTCTTATTTTTTTTTTAATTATATATTTTCCTGATACTCCTTTTTTAATTTTCATAATCCACGATATCTCAAAAAATACTCAATGTATTGACTTGGATTTATTTTATTTTAATTTGAATAAAATTTCATTGGGACCTAACTACATTCAGATATTTGTCGCTTTTTTGTTTTTTTAGACTATTTTAAATTCGCATGCAAACAACGTTTTTATAGCTCTTTATGTAAACTCTAGCATTATCTACAACTTGAAAATAACGTTTTATTTATCTTATAAGATGGTCGTATCAATTTACAATAAATACAACATATTTTGAACAGCCTACTTAACTATCATAAACTTACCACAGGTTGAGTCTTTCGGTCCTTTACAATTATTGTGAACGCACCCGAAGCACGTTTATTGGATTTTGACATTTCTTGTTCCTCTTTCATTCGCCTTATCTTTTGTTTGGCACTTTAGTGCTGTTGAGTTTCTTGCACACGTTGCTTTGTTTACGTTTTAACGATCTGTTGGATGCGAGTAGTCGACTCTAAAGTGAATATTCATTACTTTTGCCATAGAGGACAATGATAATTTCGAGCTCTGTAGATAACCGCATACTTATTAAATACAGCACTAGTTAATGCCTAAACAAACTACATTCCAAACGTGTACGTAAAACTGTGGCGGTTCGAAGCTCGATCATCATTTAGTAATAGTCTAATTTAATTTATTATATAGAACAATGAAGTTGCAAATAAAGACACTTAACCAAAAATCTCTCGTGATCGATATCGAGGAAACGCAGACAGTGTACGAGCTAAAGAAGGAGCTGTCAATGTACCCGGATATAGGTGTGCGTCCAGAACTACAAAAGCTCTTGTATGCCGGCAAGATTCTTATGAATGAAGATCAACTGAGTGTCTACAATATAGATGTGAAGAAATTTCTGGTCGTTATGATTCTTAAGCAGCCACTTATCGATCAAGCATCAGTAAAGCCAACTGCTCCAAAAGCTGAAGAAGCCACAGCTCCAAAAGCTGAAGAAGCCACAACTTCGAAGGAAACGACAACAGATGCTACTAAAGATACGGGCAACACATGCGAAGCTGCAGCCACAAGTTCTGATGCTAGCGCTGAGTTCAAAACACCAACAACACCAAAAGTCAAAGACCAAAGTACAGAATCCAGCACAAAGTCGGTGGATGCTAATTTGTTGGCTAATATTGTAAGCATGGGTTATCCTGAGGATCAGGTGCGGCTGGCCTTGACAGCGAGTTACAATAACCCAGAACGCGCTATAGAGTATCTTATTGAAGGTATTCCGACAACAACAACAAGACCAACAAATGCAGAAGCCGCTGTTTATTCAAATACTGATGATGATCTTACTATGTCGCCATTTGAAGTATTTCGCTCGGATCCAATGTTTCAGAATATAAGAAGGGCCATACAACAACATCCGGAACTGATCAACGATGCCATCAAACATATTGGTGAATCCAATCCAGGAATTCTAAATCTGATTAATGAAAATCAACAGGAATTTCTCAGCATGTTAATCGAGGCTTGCGAAGATGATGATGACGATGATGACGGCGAAGATATAGACGATGATGATGATGACGATCTTTACTGCAGCTGAAGTGGTGCGGGCGGGCACCTTATAACAAGAATACACAATTTATACTGGAATGAAAGAATGAAATAAATTAAAATGAAGTTATTGAAAATTATTAAAAAATGTTTTTGTTTTTTTTTTTTAATTAAAACTATGAATAGAAAGAATTTAATTTAAAATTTCAATTGTCTAGAAGGTTACGTAGAATTTAGCAGAAATATATTGAAGACGTTTTAAGAGCTTTTTCCGAATATGATTTAAATTCTTACTTTTTTGGTTTATGATTTCATTGCTTATTACAGGCCATCTATACTTACAATAATTGATCGCATCAAATATTTCATGAAATCGATATCGCAAGTGTGGACCGCTGATATGAAATTTATCTTAAAATATTTCTTGAGATGAGCTGTAATTTTTTGACACTTTTCAGTCAAAAAATTGTCGAAAATATAGATTTAATAAAGTTTTGAATATATTTGACTTCATTTTCAAAATGGAATTTCATGGTATGAAATCTGTATATCAAGGAATTAAATTTTACAGTTCGCATGCAATCAAATATTGTTATTGTAGATGGCTCGTTAATTCAAATGTTTGTGACGCTTGACAAAAAAAGGTATAAAAATTCGTATCACAGCATATTAAAGAATATTAATTTGAAAAAATTCATCAAAATTAACTATATGGTAATCTGCTGTTAAAGTAAATTTTTACAAGTTGAGTCATGTTGAAATAATTCGCGTTTAAAGAGATATTTGGAGGAATTTTCAATTTCTTTGAAAACTAAAATTTTTTCAAAAACATAACTTTTGAATGTCAGACCATGAGGTAAATATGTTAAATGTGATGTTTCTTAAAATATCCTTTGTAAATTCATATAAAATACTAACTTCAAAAACATTACCTTGAAAATGGCTCAAATTTTTAATATATATTTTGCCTAGGAATTGTGGTACAATCACCAAATTTTTTAAACATGCTATTGTCATTTGTTACTATATCATATAAGTTAAAATGTTTTTGGATAGTCATTCAAAAGAGTAAAATTTTAATTGTTATTGACCCAATAAAAATATAAAGTAAAATTGAAATCATATCTAAGCTATTTTGTTAGCAACATTGAAACTATGTATCTTAACGATTTAAGCATTTTGATGACAAAACCTCTTGATAACTTGAAAACTGAATACATATATATATTAAGTTCTAGCTAAGAGCAAATACAACTATCTTAGATCAAATGTTATTGACACCAAATCATATCGTTTCAAATCGCTGCTAGAATTAAAAGTACATCGACAAACAGTAAATCAAGGCGAACAGAATTGTTTGCTCGATTCAGAAGAACAATGACAGCGATTGCAAGAGAGTTCAACTGATGATGACTTGCTGTAGGTGGTGGTGTTGATGGCCGTATGGGGTGACTGTTGTTGTTGTTTCGCTGACAGTGTTGATGTGTTGTCCAGTGAAATTTTTCTTTTATCCTAACTAATCACATCAATAGATAACCATAAAAATTAAAAACAATTCTACTCGTACATTTTTTTAGAATTTATTGGTGGGAAACAATATCAGATGCAAATAGTGCAAAATGCCATTTTCATTGTATTTGTAAAGAGGGTTGAGTTTAAAATGAGCAGACAAATTAACTATGGTGGTTGGTTTTTATTTTCAATTAAAATAAACTCCATAAATTTAAATGAATAAAAAGTGAGCGACTATTTTTCAACATTAATCTTTCTATCTAAAGACTTTCTGCAACAGCTTGAGTTCTTTCAAAAACAATTTCAATGGCGTAAAATACTGTTTTAATTTTCGAATTTCTCACAAAGTACTAATATGGTTTTTGATTTATTTCTTCACGATGCCAAGAAAGCAATAGTATTTTTTGTCATTCAATCTTGAGCTATGTTTTCTTAACCACTCTACAAATGCGTCTTTAAATTTAACATTCTTCACTTATACAATTTTTGTTTTCTTTTTGAATGATCACTCAGTGTAATCGGATATGAAGAATATGAAGCCTAGTCTTTGGCTTTAAAAAAAAATGTCGCAATTAGTATGGCACCCCAGGGCGACAGAAGCTGTTGCAAGCGCAATAAAGGTAACAGCAAGACATCAATTTTGGTTCATTTCATCTTCGAGAACAATTTGAAATTTAATATTTTTTTAAAAAGATCTGGTTGAACAATATGACTTAAAAAGCTGAATTCAGTGCTCTACAAATAGTTCTCACAAACATATTTGAACGTTTAGCATGTTTGAGTTATGATGCTGGATTTATACAGGTTGTGCGCTTGCGCAAATGTTTGCCAAAAAAACATTTTAAAGAACTACATGATTTCACTTTAATTTGCATCATTTGGTTAGCCTTTCCACTTTCCTCTAACCTTCTTTCTTTCATAACCAAACTGTGGCAAACGACCGGCTACATTGTGCTGAAATTAATTGTGTTCAAACAATTCCTTGCCAACTGGCCCGCATGCACTGGAATTTCTCAGCCACCCTCTTTAAAATTGGTTCAGTCTTCATTGAAGCCCAACTCAAGCCAGTCGATAAACCTGTATTGGTTACCAATGCAAGATTTAATCCTTATTACAGCTGGTTGTAGCAGAAGACTTGGCAGCTAATACAGGGTAAGATATCGATATAAGTTCAACAGCTGCGACAAAAACAACCACAACACTGATTGGCTTGGTAGTTCGCGGAGTTAAACAAATAAATATGCTCTACAACAATATCTGACTGCACGTCTATCTGTCCGTCTGTCTATCTGCTGCTGGCATTCTATCAGCGACAGATGAAACGGCAATTAATGTCAATAGCGTGTAAGTAAGACAAAACAAGTCAGGGTCCGAGAGAATGAAAATGTAGCATGCGGTTTAAGTATATCTCGTGCTATTGATTTTAAAATAAAATCGACTGGAAGGATTTCATGCAAATTTTTTGGCTCATCACTGATGCTCTATGAGACTGATGCTGCAACGTATGGGCCAACATGGACATGGACATGGACATTCACAGGTATTGGCAACACTTAAACAAACTCTTACAGACAGGCTCAGCTGGGCAAACAAAAACAACAACAACAACAACAAATGATAATCGAACGAAAGATGATAACCACAAAAATTGATGATATCGGGCGCGGTGGAGATGTTTCCATGAGGTATTTTAAAGATTATAACCATTATTATTCAAACTTATACCGGCATTAAATTGGCCTGCATATGTATGTGTGTTTGTGTGTATTAGAAGTTCTGTTGTTTGTATTGAGTTTGTTTAAAATTTATTTTATTTGCACAAACGATTAATTGTGCTACAAAGAATGGATTTATTAGTATTGGTTGAGTTTTTGGAGAACTCGCAGCCTTAAAGGTAAATATTGTGTGCTGATACAGGGTGTGATATTTAAAAGAAAATAATAATAATGTACTATACTGGAGTGCATCCTTCTTGACATCTTTCCAACCCTTTTGATGATCTGAAAAATAAAAGAAAAAACTTATTTTATTAAGTAAGAATGTCGCTATTGTCTGAACTACGGAAATTAAAAAAATATTTTTTTTTACAAAATGACGGCTGTATGAAGAAAAGTAAGTTTTTCCCTGTTTTTTTTTTTAAATATAAAGTTTTTAATTTTTTAAAAATATTTAAAACTAAATATACATAATTATAAAGATTACAATTAATATTAAGTATTGAAGTTATGACTAAATGTCTGTTAAGGCGGGTTACCAAAAATTCAGCACTTGAAAAAATTTTGTTTGGATGTCCCGATGGTCTTTTTTAGTTATAACATACATTAGTATTTTTAGTATTTTTATTATAACATAAGTTTTTTATTTTGCCAAATATTTAAATTAAAAATTTTAAAATTGCAAAATATCTACTTTAAGATGACATCTGACGCCAATGACTACAAATACTAATCTTATTACTAAAAGACCATTTAGTCTGTTTTTCGGGACACCAAAAAAATTTTTTTTTTGTGGTGCAGAAACACTTTCAATGTAAGCTTTCATTTTAGGGGTTGTCTTTGAACATTCTTTTTTTTCCCCACCATATAATGCGACCTACTCTTCTGTCTGTGAATGTAGTAAAATCTAAAATTGTCTTTTATATCATCATTTATTTAAGTAAAATTGGATTTTGTCTAAAATTTATATGGCTGTATCTACAAATTTCATCTAACTTTTCCACTCGAACATTCTTCTATTGGACCAACATTTTCGTTTCTAGCCATGTCCGCACATCGAAATATTGTGTTTGGATAACCATATTTTGAAAAAAATTTACTTTTCACTTTCATATACTTTACTATCCGTTATAATTCAAAACAAAATCTTTGTCATTTTCACGTAGAGTTTCTGGAGATTCGTTGAAAATTTTTCTACTTTAAAAATATCTGACTTTAGCACCCTGTATTCAAATTAATACACGCCAATTAGTGTACAACAATTGAGAAAACTGGAATTCGGAAAATATAATTCATTTGTGTACCTCAACAATTACAGATTTATTTGTACAAAGGATGAACATGAAGAAGTTTTTTGAATGGAGCAAACAAGGAAGAGGTCAGAGGACAGAAGCTTTTAGCCTGTCGACACATACAGTCGCACATACATACAGCCAACAGGCAATTTGGAAAGGTACTCTGAGCTGTATTCAAGTGAGGCTGTAATTGTGCCAAAAACAAGGTTGAACCAAAACAAGCAAGGACGAACGTAACAACAACAATAGCAATTAAGGAGCGTCATTTTTAATTGAACATGAGCAATTAGCGTGCATTCTATTTCATTTTCAGGCATGAAGCAAATACAAATAGTACACACGTAAATACAAGCACAACTACACATACAGGCAAATACAGTCACATGCACACACACACACATGTAACTGAGTAGATGAGCACATATTAATTGGTATATCCAACCACCTTCGACGAGGGTTGCATCTAGAAGATGAGCCTCACTTTTTGGTTCTCATCGGTGTGCGGGGCGAATTCAATTTAGCAAAACCCAGCAAAGGCTTCATCAGCAACATCAAATGCATCGTTATACATTTTTTTTCAATTCTTTTTGTAGTTCACTGTTTTTGGGGTACCACCACCACTACTACAACCACCACCATTACCACCACCATCGCCACCACGAATGACTATAACGATGTTCTGAGCCGGTGCCACGTGCTTATCCATCAAAACGCACTTATGTAGAATTAATTTTTAAATAGAACCATCGTAGAGAACAGATTCAGCAGTCAGTTGAAGCTTTCTAAATGATTGTTTTCTTCATTTAGCTCGAAATGCGTTTGCACGACATTGCAGTGCGTTCCTTCATTCAGGGGATCTAACTACCGAAAGACCGACCCACCGACCATCCGTCCGTCTGTCCAACCGACCAACCTTTTGCATGTTCAATTATAATTAAAAAGCAGTCCTACTTATTGTCTATAATCATTAAAATGGTTAATTGAGTGCTTATGATGGACCACATAGCATTAATTAATTTAATTAAAATGTTCCAAGTTTAACAACTTATTTGGTGCAATCGAGCGTTGGGAAAGTATGAACAAACAGGGGACAAATTTTCAAGTTCTCGAAAGCATAACATCATCAAATTGTTTGACAATAACGTCGGTTAGAAAATCGTTTTTTTTTTTAAGTCGGATATTTTAAAATAAATTTTCGGTGGGATATTTATAAAAAAGAAAAAAAAAAAAACGAATTGACCATTTCAGCCCTTGACAGTCCGAGCTATTTATGATCAAATTATGTTGTGTGTGTGTTTATAATGTACACAATTAATCGAGAACTGAGCTTACGTGTTAAATGCCGACTTCGAATGTCTAATCTTCATGTTCTTAAGAAGCTAACCTTGGTATTTTTGAGTCTCTGAGTTTTAAAAAATTATTTTCTATCAAAAAAACTTTCTGTCAGATGTGAGGATTGAACTTGGGCTACCACAGCTCGTTGGCTCGTACGCCACATACTAAGCACGCACAGCCACGGTTGCCACTTATAAAGAAATATAATTATATTTGTGAATAATTATGGTATAGTTCATTGACATTTTGTTGACAATTAACCCTAGTGCTACGAAAGGACCTTTAACCCTCCGAAGGGCGCGACGCGGCAAATTAGCCGCAAACTGTTTAAGGGCGGGGTATGGATTTCAACACTTTGTTTGTGCATTTTTTTAAGAGTTTGTAATGAGCAATTTTATTAAAACCTTTTGTACATTATTAAGTGTACTTTTAAGAATATTCTGTCATTTTTTCATCGGAAATATTGAAAAACAAGCCGGTGACAGAGCTATTCTCGGTCGGAAATTATCTGAAATCAAAAACCATTACAATTTCGTCAAAGTATCATCAAATACTCGCCCCCAACGTTCTTTGGTTATTTGTTTTTTCATTTAAAAATTTTTGGTGGCCATCAAAAGTGTAAACTGCTATTTTCCATGAAAAATTCCGACATTTCATGCTGTGTATGGGAAACCCCTTAATGTAAAAAAAATTTACCTAAACGTTGGGAGGTATTTTATATGTAGAAAATGTGTACCAAGTTTGAAATGAACCGGTGAAGTAGTTTTAAAATGGCAGTGAACACGAACTTGGAAACCACAACTTGTGGGAAAATCACTTTAAAGTTTTATACACATACGTTTATACGTTCGAGGTACACTTGCTTAAAACTTCATATCTCCGTTAGTTTTACACGGATCGACTTCAAATTTGTCGAAACGCCCTTAAATTGCGTTTTTCAAATTCAAATCATAGAAGCAGGCCGCTGCCACTCAAGTGACTTGTTACGTTTTGAAATGCATCGTGATTTACCGTTAGTCGTCTGTTGCTAGGTTATTTCATTTAGTTGCTGTTTGTGTTTGAAAATCGGTGTCTCGTTTGTTTTTTTTATCGTGTAGCAAAATAATTCAGGTTTACCTTGCAGAAAATTTTTTGGAGTTAATTGTGAAAAAGTATTTTGATGATGGTAAAAATTGAAAATAAATGTTAAAATAAATTTTAATATCAATAGAAAACAATGGATTGCTTTATTTTAATGGTTTTTGATTTAAATAGGAAAAATTCCAGTCGGAAGTATAAAAATCAACTTGTGGCTAATTTGCCGCGGCGAGCCCCCTCGTGTTACTTTTCAGAGCGCGCCCTCCGAAAGGTTAACATAGTTGACCCGGTATAATCCATGATAGAGTAATTTTACCAGGTAGTGTTGACAAATGTTGATTCTCTCAGCTACAAGTAAACGAACTCTTGTCAAAAACAACTGTTCATTGTTATATTCGTTGGCCACATTCAGCTGTGTCAACTGTTGTGACAGCAACACATCGGGGAGCGCTATTATCGATATTGAAGTTTCAGACAAATTGTCAAGTTTATGAACTAAAAAGCTTTGTATCAAATACGAATAGAAATTTTACCGACAAATTAAAAATTTTCTATTTTTAAATGAATTTTAATGCGCATTTTCATATTTATGTGCATCAAGTTTAGACTTAGCAGTTGGCAACTGTTAGGTACGCTGAATGTGACCAGTGAAAATTAATTGTATGCTATGACGGATTGTGAGCGCTCTCTTTCTTGTTATATTTTTTGACGAAAGTACGTTTCCAACAGAAACGTCAATACTACCTTAGAGTAATTATATCATGGGTATAATCTATATGTCATCAGCATTTTGCTTGAGTATGTTTATTTTTCGAATGAAAGATCTCGGTCAGTTACTTTTCATCTGCTTTCAACATGCTTTCTTTTTGCAGTGGCTCAAAGTAATAATGGAACAAACTTAAAAATTGCATTCAACTCCAAATTTAAGTTATTTTGATGGTCCAACTGGCAAGTTTTTGTATATTTTCAAAAGAGTTTGATGTTGTTGATATAAAATAATTATAAGAATATTGAATTAACAGTTCATTGATTTAAAAAAATAAAAAAACAAAATTAATAACAAAAATCAACATCAAAGTAATAATGGAACACGACGATAATTAATAAAAACATAATCAAAATTATTAAAAAAAAGAAACAGTTTCGATAGTATCGTAAGTGTAGACGTAGAATTCCGTTTAAGTTGTAACCTCTTCTACTCTGTCTCTTTGGTTCGATTGTTTTGTTCATTTTGCACGTATTTTTATTGATCTTACAAAAATTAACAAATTAATTAATAACACTCAATTATGGACTAATTATCGAGGCCAAAACAAAGAAAAAGTTAAAAAGTAAGTATGATTAAATGAGCAAGCAAAAAGAAACAAGCAAAATTTCAAATTTTTTTGATCATTTCGTTAAGTTTGATAGGTTGAGTTCATTGACTTAGTTGAAAAGAAGGCGAAGCAAATGCACTTTCCATTGGTGCCACTTTCGTCTCTGCCCGATATATATTAAGTTTGCGAGCTACAGTCAGTTTAACTACTAATTTCAAATTAAAATTAAGATCCCAATTTTTAAAAATTGTATGGTAACTATATTCACGCTGAACACATGCCTTTTCAATTAGTGCCACTCTCGTCCGATATTTAGTTTGCGAGCTACCCTTTCCTCTCCGTTCGATGTATAGTTTGCGAACTACACTGTATAAAAATTAAACACATAAAAACAAAAATTAAAATTTTACGCCATCTATTGGGTAAAAGCATAAAACGAAATATGATCCAACTCGTTTTTTTTCATAAGAGTTAAATCTAACCGCATCACAGACCCATTTCGTTAAATTTAACAGTTCGAGTTCATTGACTGAGTTAAAAAGAGATTCATGACCTTTGGTTTCAAAATAGAGCACTTAGTAAACTAGAACAGAAGTGCATAAATACACCCAATGCGAACCAATGCTTACAATGCTACCAATATGAACTAGAACTTCCAGTTTCACGTAAGCACGTGTTCACGTGTTTTTAAAAAAATCAAGTAAAAACACAAAACTCCACTACACGTGTCTTTAATTCACGAACTACACGTGAAGTTCGTATTAACGTGCAAGTGCCAATGACCCACTTGTGACCTCAGAAAATCCATCTGCATCCGATTGGCTATAGAATCATCCATTTTGGTCCAAAAGTTCCATGGAAACTATAAAAGTGCCAATGACCCACCTGTGACCTCAGATAATTCCACTGCATCCGATTGGTCATAGAATCCTCCATTTTGGTCCAAATGTTACATGGAACTCATAAATGTGCCAATGACCCACCTGTGACACCAGATAATCACACTGCATCCGATTGGCCATAGAATCATCCATTTTGGTCCAAATGTTTCATGGAACCCATAAATGTGCCAATGACCCACCTGTGACCTCAGGTAATCCCACTGCATCGATTGGTCATAGAATCATCCATTTTGGTCCAAACGTTCCATGGAACCCATAAATGTGCCAATGACCCACCTGTGACCTCAGGTAATCCCACTGCATCGATTGACCATTGAATCATCCATTTTGGTCCAAATGTTCCATGGAACCCATCAAAGTACCAATGACCCACCTGTGACCTCAGATAATCCCACTGCATTTTGGTCCAAATGTTCCATGGAACCCATAAATGTGCCAGATAATCCCACTGCATCCGATTGGCGATAGAATCATCCATTTTGGTCCAAATGTTCCATGGAACCCATCAAAGTACCAATGACCCGCCTGTGACCTCAGATAATCCCACTGCATCCGATTGGCCATAGAATCATCCATTTTGGTCCAAATGTTCCATGGAACCCATCAAAGTGCCAATGACCCACCTGTGACCTCAGATAATCCCACTGCATCCGATTGGCCATAGAATCATCCATTTTGGTCCAAATGTTCCATGGAACCCATCAAAGTACCAATGACCCACCTGTGACCTCAGATAATCCCACTGCATCCGATTGGCCATAGAATCATCCATTTTGGTCCAAATGTTCCATGGAACCCATCAAAGTACCAATGACCCACCTGTGACCTCAGATAATCCCACTGCATCCGATTGGCCATAGAATCATCCATTTTGGTCCAAATGTTCCATGGAACCCATAAATGTGCCAATGACCCACCTGTGACCTCAGATAATCCCACTGCATCCGATTGGCCATAGAATCATCCATTTTGGTCCAAATGTTCCATGGAACCTATACATGTGCCAATGACCCACCTGTGACCTCAGATAATCCCACTGCATCCGATTGGTCATAGAATCATCCATTTTGGTCCAAATGTTCCATGGAAACTATCAAAGTACCAATGACCCGCCTGTGACCTCAGATAATCCCACTGCATCCGATTGGCCATAGAATCATCCATTTTGGTCCAAATGTTCCATGGAACCCATCAAAGTACCAATGACCCGCCTGTGACCTCAGATAATCCCACTGCATCCGATTGGCCATAGAATCATCCATTTTGGTCCAAATAATCCATGGAACCCATCAAAGTACCAATGACCCACCTGTGACCTCAGATAATCCCAATGCATCCGATTGGTCATAGAATCATCCATTTTGGTCCAAATGTTACATGGAACCCATCAAAGTACCAATGACCCGCCTGTGACCTCAGATAATCCCACTGCATCCGATTGGCCATAGAATCATCCATTTTGGTCCAAATAATCCATGGAACCCATCAAAGTACCAATGACCCAACTGTGACCTCAGATAATCCCACTGCATCCGATTGGCCATAGAATCATCCATTTTGGTCCAAATGTTCCATGGAACCCATAAATGTGCAAATGACCCACCTGTGACCTCAGATAATCCCATTGCATCCGATTGGCCATAGAATCATCCATTTTGGTCCAAATGTTCCATGGAATTTATACATGTGCCAATGACCCACCTGTGACCTCAGATAATCCCACTGCATCCGATTGGCCATAGAATCATCCATTTTGGTCCAAATGTTCCATGGAACCCATAAATGTGCAAATGACCCACCTGTGACCTCAGATAATCCCACTGCATCCGATTGGCCATAGAATCATCCATTTTGGTCCAAATGTTCCATGGAACCCATCAAAGTACCAATGACCCGCCTGTGACCTCAGATAATCCCACTGCATCCGATTGGCCATAGAATCATCCATTTTGGTCCAAATGTTCCATGGAACCCATCAAAGTACCAATGACCCGCCTGTGACCTCAGATAATCCCACTGCATCCGATTGGCCATAGAATCATCCATTTTGGTCCAAATGTTCCATGGAACCCATAAATGTGCAAATGACCCACCTGTGACCTCAGATAATCCCACTGCATCCGATTGGCCATAGAATCATCCATTTTGGTCCAAATGTTCCATGGAACCCATCAAAGTACCAATGACCCACCTGTGACCTCAGATAATCCCACTGCATCCGATTGGCCATAGAATCATCCATTTTGGTCCAAATGTTCCATGGAACCCATAAATGTGCCAATGACCCACCTGTGACCTCAGATAATCCCACTGCATCCGATTGGCCATAGAATCATCCATTTTGGTCCAAATGTTCCATGGAACCCATAAATGTGCAAATGACCCACCTGTGACCTCAGATAATCCCACTGCATCCGATTGGCCATAGAATCATCCATTTTGGTCCAATTGTTCCATTGAACCAATCATAGTACCAATGACCCATCCGTGACCTCAAATAATCCCACTGCATCCGATGTGCCAAAGAATCATTCTGAAGCTGAATACGAACCAATCAGTTCGTGCAAAATTAAAACAATACATGCATAAACAACGAAACAAAAACAAAGAAAGCAGCAGGCACAGCAATACATTATAAGCAGCTGATGATTGATTTTCTTATATAAAAACATGCATTTTTCTTCTTATATTTTACTATTTTCTGACTTTCATATAATAGTGACAAAATCCAAAGTTAGATATTCATTCAGCGTAGGATATATCTGATATTTAAGTATATATATTATCTTTGAACGATAAGTATTAAAGGCTGTAGGTATACCCTAAAGTATTCGCCAAAAACGTTGCATGACCTTCAAAAAATCTGTTAAAACGACCCCATACAAACCGCGCTGTAAGACGTAATTCTACGTCAAAAACACAGAGTTAATATTTAGTTGGTAAGCCCTTCTGTTAAATAACCGCTTCCAAATGATTTCGCATTAAATCACTTTTTTCGGCAGTAGGCCGGCTCCCTATTCTCCCACTCCTTAATAAGGTGTGTTTTTCGCTGATCACGCGTAGAAATTGTGTGATTTTTTAACTTTCCTTCAGATTACTCCATGAATGCTCAACAGGATTGAGGTCAGCAAATTGGGGTGAAGTTTCTTAGATATGTGGGAAATCATTAAGAAGTCAGCTTCTCACATTAAAGGCCTTATGTCTCGGATTGTTATCCTGGTCAATTGAAAATGAACTCTCAATGCCCAACTTTCTCACACTTTCCTTCAAAATATTCTTCAATATATTAAAGTATACGTGTCGGTCCATAATACCATTGATGATGTGAAGTTTCCTAGGACCTGCAGCTGACTGGCACATCATAGAACCACTGAACTCATACCGTGCTTTATTGTTTGAAAAAGTTGGTTTTTCTCAAATTCCGCATTTTCCTTTCTCCACATGTAGGATCCACCGTGAAAGGAATTTTTTTAATTGGGAACAAGTTCTCATCATATATGAAAGCAAATTTAATGTTTTCTGGTCAGATGGTCGCTAAATGCGAAACTTGAGAAAAACGAACTTTGTCAAATAATAAAACACGGTATGGGTTCAGTGGTGCTATGGGGTTCCAAGTCAGCTGCAGGTCCTGGAAAGCTCCATATCATCGATGGTATTAAAGACCGACACGTATACTTTAAAATATTAAAAAATAATTTGAAGGAAAGTGTGAGAAAGTTGGGCATTGCGAGTTAATTTTCATTTGACCAGGATAACGATCCGAGACATA
This sequence comes from Tetanocera ferruginea, assembly GCA_958299015.1. Lineage (NCBI taxonomy): Eukaryota > Metazoa > Arthropoda > Insecta > Diptera > Sciomyzidae > Tetanocera > Tetanocera ferruginea. Next base: position 2,852,423 of record OY282643.1, on the reverse strand, counting down.
AGGCCTATAATGTTTTCCCTTATTTTATTAAGTTTAAATTTAATAATTTTATGCGGTATTGTTTTGCAGTCCTGTTTATCTTTGTATATCAGCTATTTAATGTCGGGCTACTAAACTGCTGAAAGATATAAAGAGGTCTTATTGCAACAACAACAACAACAATAACATCTAGCAAAAGGCAAAAATGAAAAATGACGTTTTTGTCAGCTCATTAGATATAGTCAAACGTTATAACAGCAACGACTAGGTTTTTCCAAACCTTAATCATTCGGATAATGGACAGGAACCAAATGTCAAAGCGAACTAAAGAAAGGAGTAAAAATGCAATCAGTGCTCAACACCCAGCAAAATTAAAAAACAAAAAAAAAATCAAAACAAAAAAAAACTCCACTGCAAGCAAAGGGTTGGCAGTGAAGGGCAAATATGAAAAGGGTGCTGAGTAGTTAGAGGTAACCGCCATTTTGACATTTGGTGTTGTTTATCATTTAATTAAAAAACTCGAAACATTTCAACGACGTAGTGAAGAAAAATGAGTTTTGTAAAAATAAGAAATAAATAAAAAAAAGAGATCTCGAAGAATTCATGACAGGGTTAAATAATGCAAGTAACCGCCCCACCACAGAATAATGCACCGTTATACATGTTAAAAAAAGGTGCTCTTGTCTGTATCCGGAGAAAAATCATTATTAACACTTCATTGCCACCCGCATAAAGGATGTCAAAAGCTGTCAAAGCAGGTGGCAAGAAATGTCAACAGCACATTTAGTGAGTAGAACCATCAAGCAGGCCATTGTCAAAGCTTATATACTTTTGCTCCACCTACAAGACCGAAAAAAAAAACAAACAAACATACTTAATATAAACACGATATTTTTTTGGTAGGGGTCGTGCCACTATCAGTTTACATGGTGTCCGCGGCTAAACAACCCTCAAAAGGAGCTTTGCACCACCAACTTCAACATTTGTCGGGGCGTTAACTGGCATCCAATGGAACCGCTTTAACACTTTTGCTCATTGCTGTCAACACTGTCACCAAATGAGTAGAGAACAAGAAGAAAGTCCAACACAGTTCGTTTATGCTGGAATGGTTATTTATTTACTTAGTTATTTTGTTTCATCTGGATTCTAGAATAACACGCATTCCTTTACTTTGACGTTGTTTACCTGTTTATTAGCCCAGCTGCTCACTCTATAGGTACTGTTAACTTACAGTATTTTGGCTATTATTCTGAACAGGCAAACGTTTTTACCAGCGCTGGGTTAACAGACGGTCCGTCGTAGAGTGACTTTGTGAGCAAAATATTACTAATTCACGTGTTTGATTAAATTTTACTTTATAAAATGCTCTCTTGCTCTATTTCTTGCTTTTAATTTTCTCTCTCTCTCTCTCTTTTTCTCACTCTAACATAATTTCTCTCCCATTGGAAATGTATACTAAATTCATTCTGTCAAGCAAACAGCTGATGTGGTTATTTTAGTTAGTTTAATGCACGTAGGGTTGCCAACATAATGCAATTTAATTGAAGAAAACTATAAAAATTAAGTATGATAAAAATATAATTTGATCTTAATACTCAAAGTATCGCAGAGATAACTTCCTCTACGAAATAGTTTTTTTAATAAATAAAAATTGCCGAACGGAAGTCTGAGTTAATGTTTTGCAGCATGAATTTTTTTAAGTTGTTCTCAAAGAGGACATTTTTATAATATAAGTATGATGTTATAAGTTACATTTTTATTAAAAAATAGCCTATGAAAATAATTTATTTTTTTATAAAGAGTGTTCAGCTTAATAGAATCTGAAATTGACTGTAAACAGATAAGTTTTGCTCAATTCATGTTCGCTTAATGTACGTTTGTTTTTCCGTAGAAATATTACAAACTTAAAGAACTTTTTTTAAAAATCGCCACATGGATTTATTTTTAAAAAACAGTTTTTGGCTTGTAGATATTAGAGTTAATTATTACTTAAATAAAGCAACACTGCATAAATGAGTTAAATTGTTAACGTTGTATAAACTAAAGTAAATTGAATTCAAATAATTACAGAATTTATATTTTTATTATTATTAAGAACATAACTCACTATTAAAAAAAGTACGTAATTTATTAAATACGTACGTAAATATATTCGGAAACTCAATAATTTTAAATTATAGTAAAAAAGGCAAAATTCAATAATATCTCATTTTTCAGTAGTTCTTGATAAAACATAAAGTTTGGTGGTTTTTGTTTAAAAAAAATATTTTTCTTATTTTTTTTTTGTTTGAACCGTTGATGTCAAATATAACTATGTATTTGAAAATCGACAGAGCAGTTTAAAAAAAAATTGCAAATACAATTTCTTAGTTTTTGAGAAAAAGTTATCTCACTTTGGCGGTAACTTTTAGCCTAAATTTTCAATTTTTAACAGTCCAAAATTAAGCTTGCATGCTTGAAATTTATAGAAAAAAATTAAAGAGGTTCCTATTTTAGTGTGGCAATAAAAGAAAAAAAAAAAGGAAAAATATACATTTTCAACAGACCTTCGGAATTTTCAATATTATTAAATTAAAGTTTGAAGTTTGAAGTTTCAATATTATTTAATAAAGATATTTAAGTTTGGATAAGGAATGTATTCAATTGAAACCTTGAACAAATAAATCCCAGTTAAAAAGAAGTTTTCTGTATTTTCTCATAATATTTTTAGTATTCCATTAGTATGGATTACAATTTTAAAAAAATTGGCACGTTAAAGAAATTTGAATTGGAATTTAGAAATAAGTACAAGATATAAAAGAGAAAAGAGAAAAGAAAAAAAAAAATGAAAAGAGTGGAATACTTCCCCCTACGAAACCACTGCGTTGCCTTAATAGTGAGAATAAGTTTTTATGGATTCTATACATTATCTCCAACGAAATAACTTCATACAAAAACAAATACATAAATTCTAATTTTTTCATACAAAGTTAGGAGTTAATGTATATGAAAAGCTCCTGAAAGTTAGTATTTAGTTCCATACAAATAAAATGTTATTTGATTTTCAGTGTTAGGAGTTATTTCCTTTAATAATTTATGTAATTGTAACTTAATTTCTAAATGTAACATTTTTTTCGTTTTGGGTCATTTTTATTTAGTTTTGGGTCAGTTTTAATTTGGTTTTTTATTCGGACTATTTTTCTTTGGGGAACATTTCCTCGTCAAAAATAAACCCGTCAGTACTCTTTGCTTTTGGATATAATGGTTGCTTGCGGAGAAGAGATAAGGTCTATAGACATTATGTCTATTCAAAAAGTGAACACCATCATCGTATATTGAAATCTTCTAAAAGTTTTCACATACATTTTCACATGTGGTGCAGTTCAAGGACATAAAAAAAAAATCTGTTTTATGTCAAAAGATTTAAAATGGAAATTAAATTTGATACGAGGATCGTTCCAAGACGATCTACTTTTCGAAACAATCTAAATTCTTACACTAACCTTCTCTTTCCCAACTCGGTAAAATTTTAAGTACATTAACGTTAGCAGCAACACATGAGTATTTTTTAATTTCACCACCAGTTATAGTAAACAATTAAAAAAAATAAATAATATAATAATACATAATACTTTGTTTTTCGTACTACTATTCACAAAATAGTTAATTCAACTGAATTTCACAAACTTTAAAAAGCGAATGATTGTGACAACTGTTGTTCGCACCAGAACTTGCTGAAAATGCAATAATTTGGGGATTCCCCGGAATAGACAAAATAAGAAAAAAAAAGGCAAGTGGAAGAAAAAATGCAAACACGCTTGTTCAGACCGTCTAAAGGCGGGCTTGGAAACAAGAGGGTTAATTACTCTTTTTATGTTTATTTTTATGAGAATCTTTGGACCTATTTTATTTAAAGTTCTAAGGTGTTATTTCATTATGCAATGATATCTTGTTTTTTATCATCGATGAGAGCTCCTTTCGTTTCAATTAACGAATTTTAGCATTTTGCAATATTTCTTTCATTAAATGTTTGGAGTATAAATCTTTGTTCTTATGTACGGTAATCGTGTTTCCTATGGAATTCGACGATTGTACGAATATTCTTCAACATCCTTACAAACTCCAACAAATATTCCTCAAAATATTTTTCCATAATACTTTAGACAGTGGTAAAAATGAGGACGTTGCCAAAAGGTGGAATAAAAACCTTTGATTTCAAATGAAGGATGAAGCGCGTCACATAAAAGATGGGTAAATTCCAATATGAAGTGTCTGGACAATAACTCAATTATAAAAATACTATCAGATTGACGATTCAACTATGTTAATCTTTTGAGTCACAACACTTTCCCGGACCTCACTAGTTGACTTTTGTATCGGTAAGACCCTCCGTAGTGTATGGCAGAAGCATATAGGCCAAACTGTCCACATTGTTTCTTTAAGCGTTCTTCTTTTTTTCTGTAGTTTGTTTGATTTTACTATTCCCGCGTGTTATGAGTTCCAGTCGGGAATGCCATCACTCAGATGCTGCGCATTCACTGGATCCGCATGTCAGAAAAACAACAAAAGACAAGAAAACATGTGCTCCAAGTGGGATTGTCCAATGTCGAACGAATGAATCGACAGCAGCTGGTTAAAATAGAAAAGCACAAAAGGCAATCGCGTCAATTATTTAGGGAGGTGAGACACTCAACATACACTCGCAGCCAAAAGTGCGCAAGAGCGCATAAAATCCACCCTGAAGTGAATCACAGACGTCGGTTAGGAAAAGCATGTGAAACGAAAGACCACAAAAAGCCGGTCTCACCCAACACTTGGAGAGGAAAATCAAGTCAACTGCAACCACCGCACTAGAAGCGAGACACAGCAGATTCATTCGTCGAATAAACGTCGGCGCTGACGGTTTATTATTGTGTGAGCGGCAACGTAATTTGAAAAATTATATTAAAATTCAACAAAAACGTGTAGAAAACAGAAAATTTTCACCCAAAGTGTTTTGTGCACATTGAAAAGTAAAGTGATAGAAAAAATTTCATTTGCAACAAAGAGTTGAAAAGAAATTCTATACAATTAAGTTCAGTGAAGCGTTATTAAAAAGTATCAAAAATAAATCGTTGATATTTCATTAACTGATGCAGTGAAATTAAAAAAAAAAATAAAAATTTAAAAGGTGGTACAGATACTGTCACCAAAATTAAAAGAGCGCGAGCAAGTTAAGAGTTCTATCTGCACTCAAACCTGAATCAAAGTGGAATAAAAGTAAACAAATAATTAAACAAACATAAACATAAAAGATAACGATAAAGCTTACAGTAGCTGTCAGCGTAACAACGTGATCATCACAACCAACTCAGACAAGTGTCAGCAAAGCAAATAACAACGACTGTCAGCTAACGGAGCATTAAGCTAAAAATTAAATAATATTTAAAATAAAATCAACAAAAAATTATTCGTATGCACTGCTCCGGCTCATAAATAAAGCACTTTTTGCAAAAAATTTGGCGCATCCCTTGAAGCAAATCGCCGTCCCATATAAAAAAAAAAAAAAACAAAACAACAAACATCAAACAAATTTTTAGAAAAAGAAAATCACACAAAATTTACGACTTTGTTAATTAAGTGAAAACATTCTCGACCATAATTAAGAATAACGTAAAATTCTTTTTTAAAATTGCTCCAATTCATGTGTTTACATAAATTAAACTATAAACTAAACGCCTCAACGTCAGCCCCTCTTCGCTGTTCTGACTCCGGCTCCCACACAGTGTGAAACGCGATATTTGTTTTCATGTGTTGCTCTTGTCAGAAGTTTTCTTGCGAATATGAAAAACTCGAGTAATAATCAAGAATTAGTATAAATAAACAAACTAAACGAAACCAACCAACAAACAGACAGACAAACAAACAAATAAACAAACAAACAACCCACAGAAAGTGTTACAAAAACATTAAACAACAAGCTTTCAAAGAAATCCAGCGCGATCTCTCTGATCAGGAGCGAAACGACCGACCTACAATACATTGAGTGCTAACGGAAATTTAGCACATTCTACTAATTTTATTTGCTGTTCTCAAGAAAAGGCCAACGCCTTGCATACCGATCGATTAGCATACGTAAGTGTTGCTCGGAAGAGTATCTTTGTTTTGCTTTGTTCGAAATGGACAACAACTACTTTGTTGCTGTTATTTCCTATTGTAGAAAAAAAAACATTTAAAAAAAAATATTTATAAAAATAAATTCATGTTTTCGTCTAAATCCTTGAAAATATGAAAAAAATATCACAGGCGATGGGTTGTGATAAATAGTTTGAAGACGAATCTTAGTAAGACGGATTCTCAAGTCAAAATTCGAAGATATTTTCAAGAGAAAAGGCCATAACATGATTTGGAAGAACTTGCGTTTAGTTTTTAAGTTCACAAAAGTTACATGGCTCTGTGATATTATTTAAACATTTCACATCGGATGACTATAAGGACTTGACAAAAAAGTAATATTTCTAAACTTCTATATGAGTTGAAATTATAATTATCTGTTCATAATGAGATAAGTATTTAGAGTTAATTCATAATATATGCTCTCTTCTCTGGAAAATAAATCGCTGCAGTCTTGTCGCAGTCGAATTCTTTTTGATCTCGCAGTAGATATAATTTGAAAAATTCTCTTTAAGAAAATTGACCATTTCAGCTCTTGAAAGAACTTTTGCCGAGCTTCTTATGATCAATTGTGCTGTGTGTGTTATTAAATGTTTGCACACAATTGACCGAGAACTGGATCTACATGTTCTATGCCAACTTCGAATGGCTAAAGTTCATGTTCTCAGGAAGCTTTACATGGCATATTTTACTCTCTTAGGTTTGCCATTGTATGCAGAGATGTAACGGCCGAACAGATGATAAAAAAAGCATCATATTTAGAGAAAAATGGTATAGACTTGGCTCCAGAGAATGCCTTTCTCTAAATGCGATCCTACAAATTCTATAAAAATGATAAAAAGCTTCTATGAAAATGAGAAATATATAAAAATATATCGTTTTTAGAGAAAATGACCTTTTATTTTTGAGAAAACATTTGTTTTTATTGAAGAAAATACTTCTCATAAAGAATTTTTTATCAAAATAAGGGAAACATTTTTCATTTTCAATAAATTTTTAAATAAATTTTTCAAAAAATTTTTTTGTGGGAGAAAACTATTTATCAGTAAACGGTGTGACCAAATTAAGAGAAAAAAATTTAAAAATATACTTTCCTAATACAATTTTGGGTGCTTAATGCAAAAATAATAAATTTTTGTGATAAAATATATTTAACCATTATTTTGGTGGTCTATGTTAGAAAAGTATATTTTTGAATTTTTTTTCGACCACAACTTACGTTGTATAAAGTAAATAAGTGATCGCAACGTACAAATTTTAAAATTACTGTATCTCGGAACTCAGATGTGACCCAGACCTTAGACTACCTACATTGCACTCCTAGAGGTGCCCACTATCATACTTTTTTAGAATCATTCTAGAAGATTTTTGGTGGTCACGCCATGTTAATAGAGACATTGAAATATTTCGATTTCCTAGAAGTGAAGAAATATATCTTTGAAAATGTGAAAATTTATTCTAATTGAAGAAAATTTTATTGAAAAAGAGAACATTGCTATTATCGAAAATAGAGAAATTTTTTACCGCAGAAAGATATGTGTTTTTTTCTGAGTGTATTGAAAAAAACTTTTTGCCCGAGGTGAGGTTTGAATTCGGAATACGTTGGTTCGTACGCCACACACTTAGCACGCATGACAAATATTCAGACAACTTGTAAGAAATTGAGTACAGTGATGTCTTTTGGTATGTCTCTTAAGTAAACATTTGTTCTCTGAGCCAAAGAAACATTCTTTACAGTTTTAAAATTGATTTTGACAAAAAAAAAATCACATGTCTTTAACTAAAAACATTTGTCAAATTTTTTTCTCACAAGAATAGTCGGACTATCCTGATCCCACATTACCCTCCTTCAAATTTTTATATTCATTCAAGTCATGCTTCTCGGTGGTTCTTGAAGTCGCTGATATCGAATCGGAATAAAAAATTTCTCAACTGTCGATCAAATATAGCGTCCCAACAATTATAAAATTTTTAAAATTTATAGCTACCTTAAGTTTTCTTAAACTTAAAGTTCGCTTTGCGTTTTTGGAGACGCGGCTTATGAATTTGATATTCGGACTTATGAAGAAAAAACCTTTATCTAAGGCGTTATAAAAAAGAAAAAAATATTTTATAATGCTATTAACCACTTTCAGATCGTCATAATTGATCCGTTTCACACGACATATTATTGATCATCTTGAGAATTCTCCAATTCTAACTTTAGATTCGTTGCCAGCGACTCTTATTCATTTTCTCTGTGTAAGTTGAGGTGCAAATATTAAAATGTGGGCTTCAAAAATTAAGCTTTAAATGTTTTCTGTATTTTTAAAAAATAAAATTACAAGATTAATGTTTTGCTAAAAGCAAATATTCTTCTAACTATTCTAAAAATGCACATATTTCCAACCTACTCAAACACTACAATTCTACTATAATATATGGCTTACATTCTGTATACATTTTTTAACAGGGTGCTCTCAGTTCGTTTACGAATGACTTAAAATCTGAAAAAAGGCTGAAAATCTGAAATTTGTAAAAAAATTTGAGTTCTTTAAGACAGTTGTTCGCAGAAATAAAAATAATACACTCCCCGCTACCATTGCTTCTGTTGACTTTAATCGACTACACGTCGATCCACTCCCTTCCATGACCGTTCATGTTGGCTGTCGATAAATTTGATATAATTAAAAGCATTAAAAATATGTATAAATAATTGTAATTACGATATATTTCCTTGTAAGCAGCAGCACATATACACATACACTCAGAAATGCACTCATACATGCTCGTGCAGGCATACATATTTTCACTGCTAACGAGCTCATTTAAAACAAAACTTAATTAACACTTAAGCAAGTTATTTCAACTAATTAACGATTTTTTCTTAAAACAATTTTTTTTTTATATTTTATTTTTAACAACCAAGCAAGCAGCCAAGCAACAAAAACTAAGAAGCAGCAGCAGCAGCAATAGCAGTGAGACCAACAACAATATCGACAACAACATCAGTACTAACAACAATGCATGCATTTATTTATGCAATTAATGCCAAATGCGTGTCTGTCAAGTTGTATACTCTGCATATGCATGACTGTGTGTGTGTGTGTGTGTGTGTGTGAGTATATGTATGTGTGTTGTTGTTGCTTTTAGTTTATTTATATTCGATATTTGTTGCAAGTAGGTTTTATGGCATGAACACACACACACACACACTCACATATTCTAGCAGTTCTAAAGTACAACAGCAGCAATTGAACAACAAGTAGTTGCATTAATTAACATTTAAACAATAATTAAATTATTCATTAAAGAAAAGGAAAAAAAACACCATAAAATAAAAATAAATTTAAGCAAAAGAAAACAAACAAAAAAAAAATAACGTACAGTACACAAATAATATGTGTAGAAAATTCACTAAAAGTGCAGAAAAGGATTACTTGTTGCCTTGTATTGCGGTATTCAATCTTGGGCGCAGGTGTGCGTTTGTGTGTGGGTATGAGTTTGTGTGCCTCCAAAAGAGCAAATGCGGCTTAAGTCCTATGGATGCTGAATTTGTTGTTATTGCTGTTCGAACAACGCTAATTAACAACGCTCGAAAAGAAGCCGCCAATAAAGTGTGCACAAACGGGGTCAAGCTAAAAAAAACAAAATTTCGGACCACTTGAGAACCGGCTGTAAATTCTAAATGAGAGAGTCTGAAATTAACTTCGTCTAAGGCATTAAGAGAAAGAATAGAGTATTTTTTTTTATATTATTAAATGAGCTGCTTGCTTTTAGGTGGCCGAATTTTTTTAATTTTAATTAAATAATACTTTCGGATACCTTTAAATACTTCATATTCAAAGGTACCCGAAATAATCGTAGCAGAATTTGTTCTCTTGCTGATAATTCGATCTGAAACAGAGCAGTGTGTCTCAAAGTGAAACCCATAACTATAATATTCAAACTACATTCGGAAACAATTTATGTCGGTAAAATCGAATGGTTAGAAAAGTTTTATTTTGTGCGAATTTTGAGCGAAAATAAATACTTATTCTAATACTAATACTAGTCGGAGTGTACGAAATAGAGCAAATAAAACTTATATTTTGTATACCTCTTAGTTTTAATGAAAAATTTATAAATCTAAACTTTTTTATAGAGCTTTTTTAGTGCTATATGGAAGGTTGGTGTGTCGATTTAAGTTTTGATGTAACGAAAAGACATACCAAGTTTAAAATCTGTAGCTCAAATAAAAACCTGTTTGAAGAGTTTTCATTTTTGCAGGTTCTTATTTTTTATACATCTCAGTTTTAATGAAACATTTACACATTAACACATTTCAAGTTTTATTGCTGTAGCTCAAATATAAACCTTTCTATTGAGTTTTCAATATTGTGGGTGGTATGGAAGGTAGGCGTGTTCGTGGACAATTTTTTTGTATACACTTTAGTTTTGATATAAAATACTTACATATCAAATTTTATTTCCGTAGCATAAATTTTCACCCATGAGTCAGTTACGGGCATGTCCTTGATGAGCCGGGGTTCAATACACAGTGATAACGATAAATAAATTTTTACGGTATACAATTTTTCCTTAAAATATTTGCTTGTAAAGATTTAAAAAAAATATTTGTTAAATAAAAATATATAACATTTTAATAATAGTAAAAAAAAAATTAACTGAGAAATAATAAGTGCACAATAAATTCATTATAAAATAAATATATGAAAATATTTTCATTTTACAAAGTATGTTTTTGTCCGTTAGAGAGTTTTTGTCCGTTAACTGCCGTAGAAGACTCGAATATATATATATAATTTATTTAAATAAACAAATTTTTATTTCGCCATAAACCATTAGTATGCCGTTTGTTAATTTTAACCAAGTCTTGATTGATAGAAAGAAATTTTTTCTCAGTGTAGGTTTAGCTTCTGTTAATGAGATGCGATCTCCGATTAGAAAAAATTTGTTATATCCGAAAATTTTCTGTATTTTATAGGATTTGAACCCCAAGCTTACCACGGTTCGCGTAACACGTACGGCATTGACTTCAACAATAGAAAATATACATAAAAGTATACTTATGTACACTCAGAAAAAAAGTTTCTCGGATTATGATAAAAAAGACATCATATTTAGAAAAAAATGGTATAGATTTTGCTCCAAAGAATGCTTTTCTCTAAATGTGATCCTATGAGCAACATAGCAAGCAACATTTAAGGGAGGACATGAAATTGGCCGTTTTTTTAAATTGACTTTTTTATTTTTGTATTTTAGTAAATATTCTTAAGATTCTAAGAAAAAAATTTCATGGAAAAATTCCTACGGGTTCAAAAGTTACAGCCGGATAGTGAGAGCGCATTTTTAATTTTCGCCTTTTTTTTTCTTTTATTCACGAACTTTGAACGCGTTCATCTCGAAACCTGGTTGCGCCACTAGCGGGTTTATTTTTTGACGAATTTTTTTTTTTTTTTTGTATTTTTTTAAACTTGATTCGAGTATGGCACGAGCTTTTTTTTATTTTTTTTTTTAAATTTTTTTCAATTTTTATGAATTTTTAAAGTCAATATTTTTTGTCGAAAAAAACACACTTTCAAATTTGGAACATCAACAAAAATTGAAAAAAAAAAATTTGAAAAAAGCTCCTGTCATACGATAACCAATTGTGTTAAAATTTAAAAAAGTAATTTTTTTCCAGATCGGACAATTTTTGCGACTCCCAGCGCTGCAACCACGAGGCCCCGTTTTTTTCTCTGCCGCCAGTTTGGAGCTCTATAAAAACAAGTTGGATTGAAAAATATATATTTTTTCTCTTGTAATTCGTTCAATTTTCTACAATAACATGATATAATTACTCCAAGGTAGTATTGACGTTTCTGTTGGAAACGGACTCCTGTCAAAAAATATAGCAAGAAAGAGAGCGGTCACAATCTGTCATTGCACTCAATTAATTTTCACTGGTAACATTTAGCGTACTCAACAGTTGGCAACTATTAAGTCGAAACTTGATGCACATAAATATGAAGTTGCGCATTAAAATGCATTTAAAAATAGAACATTTTTTATTTGTGGGTAAAATTTTTATTGGTAGTTGATGCAAAGCTTGACATTTCATAAACTTGACAATTTTTCTGCAACTCCAATACCGATAACAGCGCTGCCCGTTGTGTTGCTGTCAGAACAGTTGACACAGCTGAATGTGGCCAACGCTTTAACAACGAACAGCTGTTTTTGACAAGAGTTCGCTTACTTGTAGCTGAGAAAATCACCACTTGTCAATACTACCTGGTAAAATTATTATATCATGCTACAATAATAAAAACATTTTTGGAAAAATGTTTGTTTTTGACTGAGTTATGAATTTTTAAAAAAGTTCTGTTTTCTCTGCCGCGAATGTTATGTCCCACCTTAATTCAGTTTCTGCCGTCAATTACTTCCATCCCCTCTGCAGCTGCGGAACCGGTGTGTTCTTGTTCAAAGTTCTGCGTCGTTGTTGTTGTATTCTCTGACCAACTGATCACAATCATATCACAACATATCACAATCCTTGCAACACGAGCTGACTGAGAACAATTGTGCTTGCTATGATTTATCGTTAATTTACTTTATTTTATTAATTTATTTTATTTTCATATTTTATTTCACAACAAAACTCAAGTACTGTTGAGATATGAATGAAAATCTTTCAAGTTCTACAGGGTAATTCCATGGTAACTCGCGTTACATTCAGAAAGTTATATGGAGTTTAAACGCATTAAATATATATTATTTAGATAAACAAATACAAATGCATTCTTTATGAAAATAATGGATTTAGTATGTAAGAAATTGCTTAAAAAATTCAGTGGTGACATAATATTTACCCAGTAAAATAATATTTTCGGTTAGTCGCTCGCGTTACCATTTTCGGACAACATGTATAGAGATAAAGTTTCTTTTAAATTTTTCTGCGAAATTTGTGGGTAGATTGTTTTAACATTTTGCATAAATACAAGCAGCAGAATTTCAATAAGTTTATATGGGTAACTCACATTACTTTCGATTTTAATTTTTAATTAAGGAGCTCTAATGTAACTCTTCAAGCTCTAATGCTCAAAAATGAAAATTAAATAAAGAACCAACCAGTACTAAACCAAAATTTTATTATATTAAGGATCTACTTCAGGCTATAGTGCACAAAAATTGAAATAATTATATAAGTAATATTTAATATAACTAGTTGATGTATATACAGATAATTGTATATTATCATCAGAACTACAGTTATTATTTCCAGATCCATATATTTCTTCCTAATAGCAGAATTTTTCTTAAGCAGATATGCTAGAATAGTCGATAAAAACTCCTTTTATGTCAAGTCTTAAAGTTGACAATTGATGGCAATGTTGCTTCTATTAAAAATTAATTTGTATATAATTGGAGATTGAAAATCAATGACAACTTTTTCTTATACCGTGTCCACATTAACATGGAAATACCCTACAGTGCTTGTGATGTTTGTTTCACTTCATATAGAACATTTTTATGCGATTTAAAACCTCAACCTAAATACAGTGCACTGAAGTGCTATACAGTAGTGAAGTGAAGTTTATATACCGCAGTGAATAGCAGTGGTGACCGAGGCATGCAGGTTAAGTGTGTGACTTAGCATGCTCGGAGACCGAGTTCGATCCCCAGTCGCGGCAAAAAGTTTTTCAATAAAAAATTTTTCTGATCAGTCACCACCTCTCTGCAGACAATGGCAAACCTCAGATAGTAAATAATGCCATGTAAAGCTTCTTGAGAACATGAACTTAAGCCGTTCGGAGTCGGCATTAAACACAATTGATCCTAAGAAGCTCGGTTAAAGTCCTTTCAAGGGCTGAAATGGCCAATTTGTTTTTTTTTTTTGTTTTTTAATAGTAGGTTATATACCGTTCTTTAGTAAATTATTGCCACGGCTTGATCACAAACAAAATATCTAACAAACTCATTCGCTCAATCAGCTGTTTCAAATGATATGATAAGGAACAAATAAAATATAATAAAATATAAAACCAAATTTTCTGTTTACGGGAGCGTAAGGAACTTTCCTACTGATAATAATTATATCTGTCGATATATGAATTAGTACAAAGTGAAGAAATACATCAACAACAGCAGCAACAACATAATTAAAAATGTCAAAAGTTGCCAACGATCGTTCAACAACAGCAGTGAACAAAGCAGAGTGTGCGGGGAAATGTGAATTCGCGACAGCATCAATGGTTTGGCTTAATTAATGCAATCAAATTTAACACCACAGCCAAAAGCAGCAGCAGAAACAACAACAGCAACAGCAACATTGCCAAGCAAAGCAAGCAAGCAAGCAACAAACAATTACGACAGAGACAACAACTAATTAAATTATGCGCTTGGTTTGCTGCATTTTCACTAATTTATTTGAATTCTGTTTTCTTTGGCATTTTTTTCAATTAATTTTATATGCTGGCCTTTATTGTTTTTTTAGTTGTTGTTGTAGTTGTTGCAACTGCAAAATTTTTAGTTAAGCCGCGTTATGCAGTGAAATTAAATGCAGCGTTTGTGTGTGTGTGTGTGTATGTGCGGTTGAAATGAGTGCAGCGCGTTGCCAATTGCATTAAATTGTTGCAAGCTACAGTGGAAAGAGCAACAGTTTCACCTTTGTTCTTGTTTTTTGTTGTTGTTGTTGTTGTTTTTGATGTTGTTGTGCTTGCTTCTCTTATGTTAATGAGGCGCTACAATTAATTGAAGAACCAATTAAAATATTTTATTTAAATTTCGTTGCTGCGACTGGCCGTAGTGAAAGAAGCAGCAAAACAACAACAGCAAAATATCAGCAATATCAGAATGTTGCTCTTTCATTAGCAACATCAACGTTTTTACTTTGAAGTTGTTTGCAGTCAATTGAATTAATTTAAATTAATTTAAGCAATGTTTTTTACTATTGTTTGCAGTGCTCAGTGTTCAGTCTGTCTCAGTTGAAGCGCTGCTCGAATGATCTGTCTAATTAAAAAAAAAAAAAAAACAAACAAAAATGTTGCTGTTTTGTTAAGTGTTGTTCTTGCCTTAATTTGTGTTGCATTGTGTTGAATTTATATGCATTTTATTTATTTTAATTGTGGCCGCCGGATTTTCACTCAGTACCGCGCGAGCTCCGTTCACTTCATTCGCTGCATATTTATTGCTGCAATTGTTTGTTGTTGGTACAGCATGTGTTCTGTTGTATTTTAGCCGCAATTAAATCGCTAATAAATACGCATTGAGCATGCAGCACAAACACACTCACACGCACACACAGAAAAAAAAAAAGAAACCAACAACGTAACCAGTGCTGCCACATTGTTTTCTCAATTATGGAAAGTCAATTAATTCTAATGAGTTGCTGTGTTTTTTCCATTTTTGCGCTTGCAACTTTATTTAATGACTGCCAAGCAATGCGTTAGCGTAGCCGTAGCGTTCATTGTTGTGCAGAAGCATCTTCAGCTTATTTTTTTTTGTCGATCTTTCCCCTCCCTCCTTGCTGCTGCATTGGTGTGTGCAAACGTTTCTTTGTGTTTTTCTTGTTGCCTGCAGCGCATGTTGTTTTGCTCGTTCGTACTCGTGTTTTAATTTTCTTGTTGCTTTTATTTATATTTTTTTTTTTTTTTTTGCATAATAAATTGTTTATATTATTAATTTTTTTTTTTAATTAATTACTCGTACGATCACACACACACACACACACACACACACACACACATACTTCACCCCCCACAATCGCATAAAAGGCATATCAAACATGTTCTTCCAATTAGTGTGTGGTTTATGTTTGTAGGCGGATTTTCCTAATTAAAAAGCAGCACCCGCATTTTTAACGACTTGCAATATAATTAATTGCTTAAACCAGTGTTGCCATCAAATACGATTGCCTCTTTTCTTAAGTAAACAACAACAATAAATCTGTACACGTACAAAGCTAATAGATTAAATTTAAAATTTAAAATTGTTGCCATAATTCTCGATTAAAATAAAAAATAATTGTGTGTCTCAATAGCTGCTGGACAGGGTCGTTAAGAAGGCAGTTGGAACCCATATGTTTTAAGGCCCAATTAATCATAAAAAAATGATTTTCAATAAATAAATTAAATTCAAGTCTTGCTGTAACTCAATGGCGGCCGTGATCGTACGTGCTTAATTTGTAGCGTACGAGCCAACGAATACCGAGTTCAGTCCTCACCTCGGGCAAAATTTTTTTTCATGACAAATCTGTTCGTCCGTCATCTCTCTGCATGATCAGCTTGTTTTTTCATCTCAGTACACTTTAATTAACCCTTTAAGACGAACTTTTTTTTTTCTACATTCATTCCTAAAATTTCAAGATTTCTAATTGCACGGCTTGAAAAAGCCAAGAATTCCACGTATTGTACCAAAACTCATGACAGAGTAATATTTATTGTAACAAAATTTAACAAAAAAAGGTATCTGTTTTTTTTTTTTTTTTTGTATAAAAAGCCTTTATTCTAAACCGACATAGTGGGTTAAAATAATACAGTTCGATTAAGACTCACAATGGCTTAGTTGAAGTAACTCAGAAAAAAAGCAATACACAATTGATGTAAGTAGCAACCCAGGAAGTAAAAATTTTAATTTTTCTTGTTATACTCGTCATATCCTGGGTTAACACTATAAGCTGAAAGTGAGGGTACGAGTATATACTAAATCCTTCCGAGTGGTAGGAAGCTTGAAAGCGGTACTAAACATAATCTGTGGTCTGTGATTTTCTAAAAATAAATGATTTCAAAAAAATTAATTTAATGTTACTCATACGTCACGTGTTCCCTGTAAGAGCTTCTGTATTACTTTGACTCTTTATAAAGTAGGTAGTTCAAGTTAAATATTTCTAAAGATTCTTACAAGTGATAAATACTACTTTTAACCCATTTACTCCCACTGTACTCGCTTGGGTACAGAACAATGTTTTAGTTATTTGCACTGCTGTTTTACTGTTTGCGCATTTATCCGTTGAACTTCTGTTTATATGTTTTCTTTGACACATTGCTTACATACTTGTTGCTACTTCTATGGAAAAAAATGGATAACGGTAATTTGCGATCGCGTTTTTATATTTTTATTTAAATTTTTATACCCTAAACCTGAAATGTCAGGGTATATTAACTTTATGCAAACGTTTGTAACGCATAGAACGAAGCGAGTCCGGTATAGAAAAGTATATATATTCTTGATCAGCGTCACCACGTGAGTCGAGCTATTCATCTCCGTCCGTCCGTCTGTCCGTCTGTCCGTCTGTGTGTTGTCCGTAAACACAGGATAAGAAGAAGGAGTAGAGATAATTGGATGAAACTAGGTACATATGGTCACATGAACCCAAGGATCTGCACTATTGAATATTTTTGGAATCCGCCCACGGACACGCCTACCTCCAATACAACCCAAAAATTGAAAACGTAATTAATAAGCTCATAATTAACCTACAACAATAAAACTTGATGTCTATGTGTTCTGTATTAATACAAAAATGTCTTCGAAAAATGGATGTCATCCGATCACGGACAAGCCCACCTCCCATACAACCCAAAAATTGAAAACGAAATAAATAAGCCCCTGTGTGATCTACAGAGATGAAATTTGAGAAGTATGTTTTTTATGACAAAACAAAGAATTTTTAAAAAAATGGACATCATTCGCTCACGGACACGCCTACCTCCCATACAACCAAAAAATTGAAAACGCAATAAATAAGCTTCTGTTTAACCTACAGAGATACAATTTGGCACGTGTATTTTTTATGACAAGACACAGATGTTTTTGAAAAATTGACATCATCCGCCTACGGACACGCCTACCTCCCATACAACGCAAAAATTGAAAACTGCATAAATACGCTCATAGTTAACCTACAGCAATAAAATTTTGTGTGTATGTGTTTTGTATCAACATAAAGATGTCTTCGAAAAATGGGTGTCATTCGCTCACGAACACGCCCACCTCCCATACAACCCAAAAATTGAAAACGCAATAAATAAGATTATGTTAGTCACAGAGAGATAAAATTTGTTATGTATGTATATTTTACCAAAATTAAGGTGTGTTCAAAAATTGAGAGTAATCCGCCCATGAACACGCTCATCTCCCATAGCGAAAGCATAATGAAGGCATTAACTGTGAACTACAGTAATAAAACTTGGTATGTTTAAATTTTTCTTCAACATTTAAATGCATATTAAATATAGGCTTCATCCGCCCACGAATGCAAAAAAAATAATTTTATTGAAAATGGGCGTGTTTCAATAATATTCAATAATATTATTACTTTTTTTTTTAAAGTAGGTTTAGAGTATTTCATAGTCGAATTTCTTTACTTGTTTTTTTCTATTTTTTGTATTGCTTTAATCGGTACTACTTGCTTTAAGTGGTGACCGTGGCATGCAGGTTAAGTGTGTGGCTTAGCATGCTCGGAGCCCGGGTTCGATCCCCAGCCGTAGCGAAAAGTTTTTTCAATCAAACATTTTTCTGATCGGTCACCACCTCTCTGCAGACAATGGCAAACCTCAGAGAGTAAATAATGCCATATAAAGCTTCTTGAGAACATGAACTTAAGCCGTTCGGAGTCGGCATAAAACATGTAGGTCCAGTTCTCGAACAATTGTGTGCAAAAATTTAATAACAAACACAAAACAATCGATCCTAAGAAGCTCGATCAAAGTCCTTTCAAGGGCTGAAATGGCCAATTTGTTTTTTTTTTGGTTTTTTAATCGGCACTAATAAAAAAAAATGAAAAACATTTTTATTTTCGGTTTTAAAATGGCTTGGGAATAAATGGGTTAAATTAAATGTCAGTAATTCCGCCACTTATTTTCTTCCTTTTATTCTACAACCTACTGTTGTGAAGTTAATTTTAGATTAGAATCTAATCAAAGACTTACAGTGAGTAGCTTTTTTTTGGGGGAGGGGTGTTAGTTGGTTTCTGGGTTGAAACCCTCCATAGATACCAGATACCGCAGAGTAGAAAAAAAAATCAATTCAACTCAATTCAATTCAATTCAATTCAATTCAACATTATAAAAAAAGTTGATTTTAAAAATATTTTAATAAACTTAATTATCTTATAACGTTTATCATGAAACTCAAATTTAATTATTACAATTTCGTATTATTTTTTTTAAAGTAACTTTAGTAAAGCATTTTATATGTACAATATATTTTATTAGTTTTTATAATATTTCTATATAACAATGTTTCAGTTTCAAGATGATATTTTATAATGTACAATTTTTGAAAACAAATATTTTTTTTTATCGATTTCTAAGAAATTTTCAAAAATTTAACATTTTTAAAAAATTTAAATGTACCAAAAATGGATTAAAATTGGTGTCATAAAATATCACTCTCAAAGTTTTAAAAAAGCATATTATATTTCACCTTAATTTGGTTATGGGGACTTGAACTGATCATTAGTTATTCAAGTTTTGGCACTACTTCATAACAAATTTTCTGCTGAAAATTTTGCCTCTAAAAGAGTCCTTTTTTAAGCATATTCTCTATTATATGGCTTATTTTTGGAAAAGTTGTTCAGAATGTATCAGGCTTTATTTTCTGTAAACATACCAAGTACCAAAAAATATGCAGGTCCTGCGCACCTTAAAATGGGACATAACATTCGCGGCAGAGAAAACAGACCTTTTTTTAAAAATTCATAACTCAGTCAAAAACAAACATTTTTCAAAAATTTTTTATTATTGTAGAGAATTGAACAAATTACAAGAACAAAATTCCAAAAAATATATTTTTCACTTCAACATGGTTTTATAGAGCTGGGGGCCAAACTGGCGGCAGAGAAAAAAACGGGGCCTCGTGGTTGCAGCGCTGGGAGTCGCAAAAATTGTCCGATCTGGAAAAGAAATGACTTTTTTAAATCTTAACAAAATTGGTTATCGTATGACAGGAGCTTTTTTACATTTTTTTTTTAAATTTTTTGTGATGTTCCAAATTTGAAAGTGTGTTCTTTCGAAAAAAATATTGACTTTAAAAATTCATAAAAAATCGAAAAAAAAAAAATTAAAAAAAGCTCGTGTCATACGATGGCGAATCACGTTTAAAAAAAATACAAAACAAAAATTTCGTCTAAAAATGAACCCGCTAGTGCCGCAACCAGTACGAAAAACATGGTTTCAAGATAAACGCGTTCAACGCGTTTGTGAACAAAGAAAAAAAAGGCACCGTATGAATTTTTCCATGAAATGAAACTAAAATACAAAATTATAAAAAAACGATTCCCCCCCTTAAGGTCAAAATTCCAAAATACAGTGTATCTGTTCTCTGACCTTTTCACAGTTTTAAGACTACATGTTGCTAAAACTGCCCAAACCTTAAAAAATAATAAAATACATTCGCAAGAAATCTTGGACCTCAAAAAACAAAAAAATAAAGCAAATTGGCCATTTCAGTTCTCGAAAAGACTTTGACCGAGCTTATGATCAATTGTGTTGTGTGTGTTATTAAATGTTTGCACACAATTGACCGAGAACTGGACCTACATGTTTTATGCCGACGCCGAACGGCTAAAGTTCATGTTCTTAAGATGCTTTACATGGCATTATTTACTCTCTGAGGTTTGCCACTGTCTGCAAGGAGGTGGTGACCAATCAGAAAAATTTTTTATTGAAAACACTTTTCGTCGAGACTGATGATTGAGCTCGGGCTCCGAGCATGCTAAGCCACACACTTAACCTGCATACCACGGTCGCCACTTGGATCTTGGACCTCATTAGCTCCAAATAGCGTAGAGATTTCATCTGTCCGTGTTTTTTTCATAATCCTTTCACCACTTGACGTCTGAACTTGCTATAATAAGTAAGTCTTATATTTACAAAAAAAATATTGTTCTTGTTATTCTAAGTCAGTTTTGTGAAAATACCGAATATATAAACTAGGTATAGGGTACTTCAAGACAAAAATATAGCAAACATAAAATGAATAAGGATTGTTATAAATAACTGTCACAAAAAACTCAGGTCTAACTTAAACATGAATCTTATAATTTAAATTTGTAGTGAATTTTATCAAAACAAGTTATTTCAAAAATATGAGTGGGATTGAAAAATTGGGACTTGTTAGCACCCATACTACCCAAAAACAATAGTTTTATAACTCAAACTGTAAATTTTGACACTAAGCAAAGAGTGTCTATAGAGCACTAAAGTACTAAAACAGTCTTTAGAGTTTTAGAACAAAATAAAATATGTTCCGAATTTTTGTTAAAATGTCTGTTTGTAGCAACGTCTTCGAAATTGTGGCTCTCAACTTGAATGTAGTTCATCACGTTGAAATAATCAGTATATTATTTTTCAAAACCCAGCTAGCATTCCGTTGAAATTCAACAAAGTAAGCTTGTCAAGTAGAGTTTGGAGTTTGGTGTTCTGTTTTTTGAATAAACCTGAATTAATTAAATTTAATTGGAAACGCTGTTCTTCTTAAATATTTACATATTTAAACATATAAAACGCAATCAAGAAGAAACTGAAAAGAACAAAAGCATCACCACCACCGCCAAGCATTTCATCTCATTAGTAAACAATTCCGTCTGCATGACAATCACAAAAATGCCAAACTTTCAACTGACAATGTGACAAAATTTAAAAATCACCTCATAGCAAAAACACTGCAACAACACCAGCAACAACAACTCCCAGAACAACTCCAACTAAAAAGTGCAAGTGTTGCTGAGCACAAACAAGCAATACCGCAGATCAACGACGTTCCTTGTTCGGCAGAGATTTTTTATATATATATATATATATATTTCTTTGTTGTTTTTGTTTAGAATGTAGCGCGCTCTTTATTTTTTAATGAGGCTCTAATTGACGTTTGCATTCATACAACATACAATTTTTTGAAACATTTAAAGCCAACCGAAACTGTCAGCATCGGAACGTAGCTCATCGATCACCGCGCGGGGTAACACAAAACTCGATCCGCAGCGGATCTCGAAAGCAAGCCGCAAAAAAAATATTTTAATTGGCATTTTAACTGAGAGTGTTTAGGCTTTGGTAAAAATTGTTCTTACCTCATTATAACAATGCAAAGGTACGTTCAACCCAATTAACAGATTTTTATACAATCACACACATACACACAAACACTGATCACTGCACAGAGCATAAAAATAATCACCAAAGAAAACAGAAGAAACCATTGCCAGAATCGAGACAAAAAATAAGCCAAAATAATGAAACGAAACGAAAACGAGTCAAAGAATCTCAAATATCACATGCAAGTCACACGTACGATCGAACCGATCGCGCATAGGTACCGTCGATCTACTCCACTCAAACAGATGCACAGATGCACAGCGAAGTTATAAACAAGAAGGTGCAGAGAGCGGTGCATCTAGATATGGTACATTTGAAGATATCGACTGGCGCAGAGGCTTCAAAAAAGATGCCACATTATTAAATTTATACATCGTCAAGAACGAGAGCAGCGTGATGATCTTGCGCGGCAGTTAGTCCTCCGCAAGACACCACGAAAGACAAACTAGGCGGCAGTAAAATAAACAGGACTCCCAGCGAGTAGTTTGCTCTCTGTCACCCCTAGTATTAATCTCTCTCGCTCTCTCTCTCTCTCTCTCCTTCTCTGTCTGTCGCGGTGACACAAAAGTTGATTGCGTTGATGACGATCACGTTGCAGATGATGAGGAGAATCACTTAGTTAGTGTAGATGGGCATCAGCAGCCAGCATGAATACGGGACTAACGTTAAAGTAAAGGGATAGAGAGAGAGAATGATGGAAAGAGAGACCAAAAACAACCCAATTAAATGTCTGATCGTGTAATTGGCAAATTAATTTCAAACCAATTATAAATAAAAGAACGCAAGACCGCCGAATGCTGGCAGGGGGACTGTTCAGCTGACCGAGTCGTTATTTTGAGTTGCGGGTGTGCGATGCATAAAACAAGATTCAAATTGCAGAAATTGCTGTTTTATTGCCAAACTCAAATCGAACGAATTCTTGCAACCGATATATCAACCGAGGCTTAGGATGCTTAGTCGCTGCCTCTGCCTCTGACACTTAGTCGCACGGTTGTTCTTCTTCATAGTGTTGTAGTTGTTGTTATATCTGCAAGTTTGAATTCGTACATAAATATTTAATAATGAAAACGTAATGTGCGTGCACTTCATTATTCATATCTTATAAGTTGAGTACGTATCACTTTGCAGGCGGACAGGGGCGGCCAATACTGTGCACCATGTCTGCCGTGTGTAGCGCATTACCTACGCTCTTAATTATATTTATATTCGAGTAAAGCGAATTTGCGGTGTGTTTATGCGTGTGTGTGTATGTGTGTGTGTGTGTGCTTGTGTTCTTCTATTTGCCATTTTCTCATTGCATTGCGTTTGCGTTTCCACACTGAAACCGGCCACTTCACCACTCAGCAGTATTCACTCCACCCCGCTTTGTTAACTTTTTAATTAACGAGTTTTCTTTTTCGATTTCAATTTGGCCGGCTCTGAGGCTGATTACCTCCCTGACTGCGTGCCAAGCAGAGTTGCACGCTGCTTGTTTGCCCCGCCGGCTTCGACAGCAATTTTGAGGCTTGGGTTCAGCCTCCGTGCACTTTATTTAATTTAATAACCTAAGAAATCACACGCCGCAAAGTGTTTGGCGAATGTGTGTGTGCAGCACACACATAAAATGATCGTAAAAATAATGTAATAATTTATTAATAATGTTTGTGCAATTTGCGTTATTGGTGTTGTTGTTGTTGTACGAGTTGGCAACAACAAAAGTCACGGCGTTGCAGCTGGATAAACGAGTTTTTTTTTGCTGTTGCATTAGCTGTGGCAACATCCAGGCTTAGGCGGAGGTGGCCTGCGGTAGTAGATGCAAAGTGGTCAAAATTAGTTGGCACTTAAGTTGGCAATCGCCGCGCACTGGGCCAAAACAACAACCAATTAAGCCAAATGAGCACGTTTGTTTTTTACACTCCTCGACAATAATTGAGCTCAATGCATAGTTTTGAGCAATTTTCCTCTTAAACGCTTATCAATATTTTGTATCAATCATTGTTATTAGCTGCTTTTTTTGGCCATATGTGCCAAAAATCAAGTTTATTTTGTATTCTACGCAGTAGGTGTGAACGTTTTGGTGTGAACAATGCAGTTGAATTAGTTTTTATTACCTCTTAAGCACTGATTTTACCGCTTTTATGTTTGCCAATTTTATTCAAATAAAAATACATACTTCAAAATGTTAACTTGTCTGCTAATACATAACAAGTGCTTTTTCACTGCTACACAGTCAGCATAAAAGAACGAGAGAGAGAGAAAAAAAAGCAAGAAATGGCATTCATTCCCGCTCAATTTCGTTTTATGAGATGCTGTTATAGCCATGTTAACAGTATTATTTACATTTACCGCAGATTGTTTGCTTACAATGTTGTGAGAGAAAAAAAAAAAAAAAAAATAAGAAAGAAAAATATAGCAAACAAAAAAAGGCATGCAAGAAAAGGGTGGATTTCCGTCAGGCTTTGCATAATAGAATTGAGGGTGGTTATTGAGAGAATAAATCATGAAATAAAAATTTAAGCTAAAAAAATCAACCAGCAGTCTTGACGTTGAATTATCTCTACAGTTAACATATTAAGTTAAGACATAAAATTATTTTTATGTTAAGCTTGCTGGCTGGATTGGTAGTAAGATCACCTAAAATCTATTACGTAATGAGGTCAAAACTTTTAGTTTTCCTATCAAACTATTTCTTTTTTTTTTTTTTGCTGCACTTAAATTCAGAACTAAGATGTGGAAATGCCTAAAATGGCTAAAAATGTAAAATTTTTCTTAAAAGATTTTTAAGATTTTTAAAAGATTTTTTAAAAAGAGGCAAATTATGAATGACACACTCCTTTATGACTTAAAAAAAATCTCCGAGTGGGGTCTTGCCAATAAAGTAGAGTTTAATGCAAGTAAGACCCAGTGTAGCCTGTTAAGTCACAAGCGAGTGGATTGCCCCTTAGCTCCCCTTAATATGAACGGTGTGGATCTTGTGGAGTCAGCAGCTCTTGACGTTCTGGGCATATCGATCCAATCTGATCTACGTTGGAATGATCATATATTCGATGTGTCGAAAGAAGCGGCCAAGTGCCTTGGTTTTTTAAAACGGTGCAAGAAATACTTCACTCCAACTGATCTTCGCATGATCTACACCTCATATATTAGGCCGAAAATGGAGTACAATTCGCACATTTGGGCAGGGGCTTCAAGATCATTTTTGGAACTCCTGGACCGAATTCAACGTCGTGCGATATATCTGATAGGGGATGAAACTATTTCTTCCTCTCTCAACTCTCTTGGACATCGATGCAATGTTGGTTGCCTGAGCCTTCTGTATAGGTACTACCATGGAAAGTGTTCAAGGGAAATTCATGACCTGACGCCACCAGCTCGTGTGTTTTCTAGGTCTACTCGGGCAGCTCTTCAAGCCCATCCTTATACCATTGCTTCGTTGCCCAATAGAACATCGCATTACCGAGACAATTCGTTCTTCAGTCGCTCAGTAAAATTGTGGAATAATCTTCCTACGAGCGTTTTCCCTGACAATTACGAGCTGTGCAAATTTAAATCAAATCTTCACCGACACTACTCTACTTTCCCATCCTCCCACTAAACTATCACCCTTCTTCCGAATTAACACAATGCTTTCGCATTTATAGGGGGCATCCCCTGAGCGTTGGTTCAGTCTAAAAAAAAAAAAAAGATAAGCAACATCGAAAAAAGTTAATTCATAGGAATGAATAGATTTTTAGCGAAAGAAATCTACAAAAAAAGTACAGAATAATTGCGAATGATCACCATGAATCGCATATATGTATTTTGATCCAGTAACCGTTTTCATAAGGCACATGAACTATTTATGATATCAATGTACAAAATACACTAAAGAGAAAACACTAGGACATGAATATTTCGTATGTTAAGTGCTTAAAGTTCATAAACTATGTTAAAAAAGAAACGTGAACTACAAAAAATGTACATAAATGCAATATAAAAATGCAATGCAATACGATTTATTCATAACTTTTGTGAATAAAATGCATAAAATTAATTCGTGTACAAATGCAAGGACCACAAGAACAGTTAGTGATACAAGTGACAAAAATTCATGAATCTCATGTACACTCTAAAAACTGATCGTAATATCGTGTAATATTACAGCAATAATTGCTGTTAAATTTCACGCATTTATTGACGGTTTTTCGAAAATATCTCTCAAAGCAGCGAGCTTTTTCAATTTAGCTAAAATGAAGCGTATTTTATCGCTAGTTTAGCGTGTTTTCGCTCAGAAAATCTTTGAACGCTCCTTAAGCGAGATTTTACGCTATAACAGTGGGTTTTCGCTCATTTCGCTCTCACAATTAATTCATATTTTTAGCAGATACATTATTTTACTTCAGTTAGTTATGATCCTCACATGGAATAACATCAATGTTTTTTGATGCTATTCCATGTAATGATAAAAACAAGCAAATGAATGTGTTTGAATGTTGATTATTTACTAATTACTCCATTGTTAATTAATAAGTAATCAATATAACAACAAGCAGGATATATAACACGCATTTTCCGCGTATTATTTATCAATGCACTCTATTCAAAAGAGCGACAAAGATAAATTGTAGGAGAGATTTGAGAGTGAGAGAAAGAGGAGTGAGAGAGAATATTCTTTATGTTGTGTGGCGGGATTTTACTACAATAATTGCTGTTAAAGTGTTGCCAGCAATAATTGTAGTGAAATCTCGCCATTTTTTCTTAGAGTGTACACCAGATGTGCTTGTGAACGTTTTCACTCTTTTATATAACCTATTGTGTATGAGTACACTCAAGCGATGTATAATTACATTGAGCTTATGTACAAGTACACAGTAAGAACAAAATTCAAGTTAGTTTTATATGAACGTTTACATAATCTATATTTTCAGTGTGCAGTTCTACAGAAAGTATTCAAGAAAGTGTACATATTTGTTTGTTCTTCTATAGAGAACTTATTTCTAGAAAACATAAAATAGCATTTCTGTAACATATAACAAATTTTGGATGGATTTTCACGCATTCAATGATAACATGAAAAACAGTTAGTAGCTAATTTATTCTCCAAAAAATTAAAAAAAAAATTGGCTATTGAGGCCTGAAAGGATTTTGATTAAACTTGTTATATGTTGTCTGTTTAGAAATGTTTGTACACAATTCACCGAGAACTGGTCCCAAGGTCTTATGTTGACTCCGAACAGTTAAAGTTCATGTTCTCAAGAAGCTTTAAATGTCAATGTTTACTCTCTCTAGTTTGCCATTGCCTGCAGAGAGATGACAACCGAGCCTAAAATTTTTTCTATTTAAAAAAACTTTCTGTCAGATTTGAGGATTGAACTCGGGCTACCGCATTTCTTTCGATCGCATGGCTACGGTCATACTTTTTTCTTTTAAACTAGTTAACATATCAGTTCTGTTAAGCGTTTTGGTTGTTTTTCTTAATTTAATTAATTTGATTGATGATTATCGCTGTAATTTGCATCTGTCCGTTGGACATTTTAATACTTTTCCTCATTGCCAATGTCAAAAAGTTCGCACACATCATTAGTCGTTTGCAACGTTTTTTGCAACGATCACTTACTTTGGACATTCAAGCAATAATTTGTAATATTTTAAAATGTTGAAAATTTTTCAAATTATTTACGATTAAAACGTGCAAATATTGCACTTATTTTTATTTCAAGTTTTCTTACAAAACTAGCGCAAAAGCGTCACGAAAAATAGCTAAAAGAAGAAATAAAGAAAAAAAAAACAAAAACCAAAAAATGTATTGGATGAAAATAAAACTGCAACAATTAAGCGCTGCAATTGGAAAAGTTTACAAATGCTAAAATTTTAATTGCTGCTGCCATTAATCACAACTAATTAAATAAACAACACCGCGACTCGTTAGCTAGTTGTTGTTGTTGTTGTTGTTGTCGTGTTTGTTGTTGCTGTAATCGAGCTTGTTGTTGCCGTTTGGCTGGCACCTCATTTTCAGTCGAGCATTGCGAGCAGTTGATGGAATTTATTGAAAACGCTTTGGCAAAAATAGACGCTGACGGAAAAACGTTGGCAATTAGTTAATAATTGGCAAGAAAATAGCCGAGTTTGACGACAACAACGACAGTCAGAGTCGCTTGCTGTTAGTCTTAGTATTGAGGTGGTGGCGCACTTTGGACAAGCTAAGCCACAGCAGGCAGCCTGCATTTAATTAATTTTACTGTCTTAAATACCTTAATAAGTAGCTATTACATTGTAATGACTTGTTTCATAAGTGAATTGTGTTCATTTAGGAATTTCATTAAGACAACAACAACAGCAACAACATCTACGGTACAAGCGAGCAACCCACGCACTTGGCAACGCCAACATGCGTCTTGCTAGTGTTGCCATAAATCTGTCACGCTCTTGTCACTCCAATGATTAACTTGCCAACGAACGACCATTTGCCGCGGTTGTACTTCTTTTAACATACAAAAATAAGCAGCAGCAGCAACTAAGATGCTATTCTTTTATTTTCTTTTTACCTTATTTCATGCTACCAAATCTATTAAGTTAATTAAAATGGTCTCAAATAAATTGCAATTCTTCTGCTTCTGCTTCTGCTACTTTAACCATTTCTTGGCTTTTCTGTCATTGTTGCTTTGTATCTTTTGCCCCATTCTACTCCCTGTGTGTGTGTGTGTGTGTTTTTAACTCGTTCAGACCTCAAGTTAAGTCATGCAAAAACCACGTTTTATGTTGTCGCTGTCGCCGCCGTCGTATTGCTCCCACTTTGTCGTATGTTGGTGCACTTTAATATGCAACGACAGTCAGCAACATCATTGTGGAACATGTGTGCAAGCGAGAGAAAAAGCGAGAGACGGGGAGAGCTGTACAAAGCACAAAAAAAGCGCCAATTTGCTACGAAACTCATTCCTTTAATGAGCATTTTAAACGTAATTAACGAAGACACATTGTCCCTTCTTCTTCTTCTTCCGTCACTGCTTTTGTTTCGTTTGTTACGTCTTGGGCCGCTTCATCAACTTCCTGCTGGGCATCTGGGCAGGCCTGGCGTATATATGTCATTGTAGGAATTTTAATGATGACTGTTTTGCAGCATTTGAGGCGAGTAGCAAATTTTTAACATGAAAAAATTATGTATTTTGGTTGGGCTATGAAGTGGTGCGGTATAGTGAGGAGGGAGGGGGGAGGAAAAACTGAAATCAGATCTGCGATTTAATTAAAAGCGCCGATTTCTTGAAATGACAGAAAGCACTAAAGCACCCTATAGGCAGTCGATCTACATAGTTATAAAGGTGGATCGGTTTGTTCAGACGGGAAATTTGTGGAACCTATACAAAACTTTTTGCTTGGAAACCTGGGGCCGAATTACGGCAGTCGTGATCGAATTAAAGCATTCGTAATTATTGACTTTTCGGTAATTTAATTTGATTTCAAATAAAAAATATGCTGTGATACAACAACAAATTTTGTCATAAAATAAATTTCGATACGAAAATTTATTTAATCACGATGCCGTAATTTGGCCCTTGAACACTAAAAAGATTCCCGATCCGAACAATTAACCTATACACAACTTCGAAGCTTGGGAGACCTTTAGTTTTGAACCTAGGTAGGCACTTCGCCTTTTTATGCCCTAACCCTGAAAGGTCAGGGTATATTAACTTTGTGCAAACGTTTGTAACGCATAGAACGAAGCGAGTCCGGTATAGAATATATTATTGATCAGCGTCACCACCTGAGTTTGGAATCCGCCCACGGACACGCCTACCTCCCATACAATGCAAAAATTGAAAACTGCATAACTCAGCTCATAATTAACCAACAACAATAAAATTTGGTGTGTATATAACTTATGTCAACACAAAGATGTCTTCGAAAAATGGACGTTATCCGCTCACTGACACGCCCACCTCCCATACAACCCAAAAAATGAAAACGCAATAAATAAGCCTCTGTTGAACCTATAGAGCTTAAATTTGGCACATATGTTTTTTATGACAAGACAAAGATGATTTTGAAAAATGGACGTCATCTGCCTACGGACACGCCTACCTCCCATATAACATAAAAAGTTGAAAACTCAATAAATAAGGTTATGTTTGTCATAGAGAAATTAAATTTGGTATGTATGTATTTTATACTAAAACTAAGGTGTGTTCAAAAATTGGGAGTAATCCGTTCAAAAACTCGCCCACCTTCCATAGCGAAAGCACAATTAAGGCATTAACTGTGAGCTACAGGAATTAAACTTGGTATGTGTACATTTTTCATAAACATTTAAATGCACATAAAATATAGGCTTCATTAGCCCACGGACACGCCCATTTACAATAAAAATTTTTTTGTTTTTGAAAAGTGGGTTTAGGGTATTTCATAGTCGGCCTAGACCGACTTTAGACTTTCTTTACTTATTTTTTATTTATTTTCAGTCAAGTCTGCCTTGGTTCGGAAATAGGTAGATAGATAAGTAGGAGAGAAAGTGAAATAAAGTGAAACCAGTGTTGAATGTTCTATGTGTGAAGGAAAGCTAAACAACATGCGAATTTGAGTCTGAGACAAGTGTTATGATTTTACCTCAGTCGATTCGAGTTAGTAAACAATCTCATTCCACAAACATCTCTACCACCAACTACAACTGCCAAAGTCGATGATATGAATTATTCAATTTTTAATTTCAGAGAAATGAAATGAAATAGAAATGAGGAATGAATTAAAGAAAGTTAAAAGCACAGAACCATGGCTAGACTGGGATTCGAAACCAGAACCTCTGCGTTGGCAGTCAATCACGTCTCCACGTCTGCAAACCGAGGTCCCAAAACCTGAACCCTGATTGAGAATTAAACTCGACCGCTAGCAAGCTCGGATAAACTTGACGTTCGTAAAATGTGATGTTTATTACACAGGGCAACACTGATTCTGCGGCATGGGGTTTGGTGGTCAATTTTAGTATATACATAGATGAAGATCTTAGCCTCTTATTTAGATTATTTGAATTGACTCTGGTTCTCGCGATAAACCGCTATTTTTAAAATTAAGGATTAATAATTATTATTCTGCTAGTTTTGAAAATGTAGTTTTCTCAGTGTAACTAGCTATGAACAATTATTTGTAATCAAATTAATATCCCTATAACTACCAACCACATGTCGAATTTCCAATACGAGGCCGAGTTTAGCGATTTAACTTAAAATAAACTCTTGCGCTATCAGATCAAAAAAATCATAATTTGCCGCAGCTAAGTAGGAACATTTTGTGAATTTTTATTAACTTTATCTCAAATGTGCGATTTGGATTTTTAAACCTAAGAGTATGCAAGCAAGCAGATAAGAGGTTCATAAAAAATCACCAAAAGAAAAATCGCAAAAAAAAGAGAATAAAATAAGGCTTTTGTAAATTATATGCTTTAAATTTCAAATCACGGGATTAAGCAAAACAAATCCCGGCATATTTTTGGATAATTTTGGTTGGGGGACATTAACTCAAAATTTCCGAAATTAAAATCATTCGATTTTAAAAATATTCCCTATATCGCTTAAAATTTTTCTTCTAGTGCAGAAAGAAAATGTTGAAAATTGTTACCTTTTATATAATCTTTTTAATATTACAATTTTTTACAACCAAAACAGTTTTTAAAAGTTTAAAAATGTCCCTTCAGCGATAAAGGTTTTTTTCAGAAATAACTGAAGCGCTTATTAAAGCAACCCTCAAAAGTTAAATTTTAGGGCTTGTCACAAAGTGATGCATGGCAACAAAGCTGCCACCTGGTCTATTGTAGCGCACACAATCGTTAAAGGCTAAAAAAAGACATGCCATGCGTTAATTAAGATCTAGCTTTACGGTCACAGTATTTACAATCATCAACAACAACAACAACAATAAGAACAGCAACAACAACTCTAAAAGCTATGTCAACATATTTAAAACATTTTTGAACACTTTGTTCCGCCGTTGGCCAAACATGCAGAAACGGAATGGTATGCTTATAAATCCAATACAACCAAATTTGATTTAACTTGAAGTCGATTGCAATTGCTTCTGCCTCGGATATCATCTGTTCTCTTTTGTTTCATCCGAAATGCAACGGAATAGCGTTAATATGTACCACAAAGAATCAGCTAAGTGGCAACTCCAACGTCCAAAAGTGCAAGAATGCGGATTAACCAGTGTCTTCGACAGCTTCAACTCAGTTTCAGTTGAAGCTTCACCTCCAGCTCAAGCCATTAGTGTGATTCGTTCCTTTATTTGATGCCTTATTAACTGATTCCTTTACTTATGAACTTGGCAAGTACATACATGCTTGTTGCTGTTGCTGTTGTTGTTGTTTTGAATGGTGTTGGTGGCACAGCACATGCTCACTGCCAACAGTTCTCATCGATCGCACTCATCATAATCGAACCATCGATCGATCGATCGCATCAAATAGGCTCAAAAATGGTAACGTAGCAGTAACTAAATATGACCAAGTTGGAGTGACTGACTGGCAAGACGGACGGACGACTTTAGCGGAGATGACGACAAAATTGGGAACCGGCTTTGCACTGACAGGCATCATAAACGACGAAACGTTCTGCAGCACTAACAATAACCACAACAACTCAACAATTCATTATTTTTATTTTATTATTTATTTTTTTTTCTTTTTTTGTCTTTAACTTATTTTTACTTATTAGTAGCTTATTAAATAAATGTATTGCGTTCGTTTGCGCTTTTATTTTTTTCGTGCCCTTTTTTGTGGCGGACGTGTTGTTGGTTTCCCGCCTCCTTTTTTTGGCGTTGTTATTTCGAGAAAGATTTTTTTGATTTTCGATTCCCCAAAGAAGTTGCCTTCGCGTTCGATACTCATTGAAATGTTCTGTAATATTCGGTGTTCTTGTTAGTTGTTGTTATTGTTGTTGTTGTTGTCGGTACAATATATCTTATCTGCTATTTGTCGTTTTTTGTATTTAATTTTCATATCATAACAGTTTTTACTGCCCTCTGATGATTTATTGCTGCCAGTCGGGAAGACTTTTTTGTAACTCAGTGTTTCATTAAAATTGTTTTAAAGAAACCAGCCGGAAATTAAAAAAATTTATTAAAAAACAGAAAATAATTAAAATTTCAAGACTAAAAATTGTTTCTTTTTAATTGTAATCCGTATTAAAAATGCTAAAAAAATCATTTATGAATGTAATATAAATGTTTTTTAACAAATTTTGTTGCTATTATGTATATTATATGTTAATTATGGTGTTGAGAGAGACTTGTAGGTTTCATTTAAGCATGCTTTCCTTTTTTTTTGGGATATTATTCCCTTTACCAATAAAAAGATTCCATAACCTTTAATTTAAATTTATTTTTGTTATAACTTAGTTGGTAAAATCTTTGAATTTTTAATTTTCCTTGTGTCTTAACCCATTAGTACCCATGACGAAGCCAACAGTGATAAGAAACAAAATTGACTATTGGAATTAGGATATTTTAAAAAATTATTTTAAAAAAGGTTCATGACCTTTTCAAGTACATGGCCACTCAATGCTGACCTTGACATTTTGTTCCGGTTTTTTGATACTTTTATCTTTTATTTTTAATCATATTCTTAGCAAATTTTTAACAAATCATATGTTTTTACAATTTTAATAACTTGATGGTGGTGACCTTATAAAAACATTATTAGATTTGCAATGTAGAACACTCACAAGTGTTGAAACAAATATTCCACATTATCACCAAATTTGTTCCAGTCATAAATTGGAGCTTTACACATAATAAGACAACAACAACACTAGTAATAAATATTTATTTTTTTTTCACCAAAAATAATAAACCATAAGAATTGTTATTTAATAAAAACAGAAAAAAAAAACAAAATAAACAAACGGTAAAACCAGCTGATTAACTGAAGTTCCAAAAAATTCCAACCATAAAATACTAAAAACTTGCTACTGTTAAATCTTTCAACTAAAGAACACACAAAGTGGGACAAAATTTTATGAAACCCATAAATCTTGCGTTAAGTAGTTTTTGACAAACTAATTTAAAAAAAAAAAACCAATTTTTATGAGGCTTGCCGCTTGTGAGTGTGTGTGCGTTAATGACTAACAAAATGAGTACAACAATAACTAACACTACAACTGTCATAACAGAAATCATATCAAAATCTCGGTGCTTAAGTTAGGCGATAACAAGTGTTTTTCATCCCCCCCCCCCCCCCCCCCCCTCCTCCCTGTGCTTTCATACTTCTCTATGACAAGACCATGACAAAATAATTAAGACAACTTTAAATTGTTATCAACCGCCATGTGTCAGCGTTGCCAACTATTAACAAGTGTGCGGTTGTTGGTAATTTTAATTAACTTAAACGATGATTTTAAAGTATTCAGTTTTAATGAATACTTTAATGGGCGGAGAAATAAGAATAAAAATTGTTTTTTTTTCTCTGCCTTAACGAACCACTCAACGTGTTTATTGATCGCGCGGCTCAATTAATCGATTGCGCTTGCGCTTGAGTTGCTAATGTTGTTGTTGTTGTGCTCAATGTTTTCCTTGCAATGGTTTGTTTATAATTTGTTTTAATTAATATTTTCTTAAATTAAATTAGCAATTGTTATACAATGTTTAACGTCTGTTGCTTTATAGCCCAGCCCAATTTGTGCCGCACCGCACCGCACCGCTCCACACCATGGTGCAATAGCGTTGCGGCTACTACCGACCTCTTGGTGATCAGTGATCGGTAATCGGCTTGTGGCTTGGCTGTTTAATTAATAAATCAATTTTGTTGTATACTCATATTGCTATTGTTGTTGTTGTTGTTGTTATTTTAATTGTTGCCGCTGCTGCTGCTGTTGCTGCTGCTTTTCTACAATCATTATAATAAACATTTTAATTATAATAATAAAATAATGAGGCAACACACAGAGAGCTCAAACGAGCGGACTTCGATTTTGTTGGCAAAATGTTGTGAGAAGCAGGGCGCTGTAAAGGAATTCAAAATAAAACAAAAACAAAAAAAATATAGCAAAAAAAAATCAAAACTTAAACACGCTTATTAGTTTGTTTGTTATTCTATTTAAAGTAGATATCAGCATTTATAATGTTCATAGCAGAAATAAAACATTTTTAATGGTTTTCTTAATTATTGTACATTTCACATTGATTGCATAAATTTTTAATGAAGATAAGAAAGCAGAATAAAATAAGAATAAAATACATATTCAATTATTTTCATTTACTATAAATTAAGAATATAAAGATCAAAAGTTCAGAACACGAGTCATTTTTAATTATGGGTCACATCTCTAAATTTTTATATATTTTTTGTAAGATTTGAGATTAATTTGTTTCTTAATTATTGAAATAATCTTTTCATAGTGTTGTGGTTTTTTCAATTTTAATTGAACAATTTCAAAATGTAAAAAAAGATATGGCAGAGAAAACACTACATAAAAAGCCTCTGATGAGTGGAGTAAAAGTTAAGAACGACTTAATAAGATTCTTCTGAAAGCTCTGTAGTGTTTTAGGAAATTATATACCCTGAATTATATCAGGTTAAAAGAAAAGGTAGTGATGTGGTGTATCAGTTAGCTTTATTTAGTGTTTTTTTTTTTTTTTTTTTTACAGTTTATGTGGTAGCCAAACAGCTGCTCTGTTAACATTTACTATTCGCTACAAATGTTTTATAATGATCAAATGTTCTATCAGCAACATTTTTTTTTGTTTATGAAACAACATAGTGTAATAATTGAATATTACCTGAAAGAAACTAGCGGAATTTACTATAAAAATTTCATGCGTGGAATTTATCGTATAAACCATTTCTTAATTAGGTCAAATAAAATAATTATATTTTACTTTTAGAATAACACTTCTAATTTTCATTTGTTTACTTTAATTTAATAAACAATTCTTATGAAATAGTTTAATAGATAATACGTATGAGCTTGTAATAACCTATAGAATCGTATATATTCAATGAAAATTTAAAATTATTATCAACAGTAATGTAAAAAATATGAAATTTTATGTTCGAAATCTTATGCAAGGTGAATAAAGGGTTAATTCATTTTTTGTTTCGTAATTTTTTATATTGCGGTGCTGCATGAAATCATTTTCATTGCAGTTTGAAGTTGAGTTTGAGATGATCAATCTTGTTTGTTTCTCTAGCATCTCGGGTTCGAATCCCTGCTAGACTGTTATCCTACGCAGTCATCTTTCTTGATTACAGTCAATCCCGGTTAAGTATCTACCCGCTTTAGTTCCGTTCCCGCTTAGGTGCCATTTTATTGCTGCATCTTTTCATTTTTAAACAATTTTCATACTAAATTCCCCTTTTTAGTACCTCCCCGCTTTAGTGCCATTCTCGCTTAAGTACCACTTATTTCAGCGTTCCATTAAAAACAAACAGTACATTTTCCCCCTTTAAGTGCCTTTTTAAATATTAGTGAAAATATACACCTGCACATAAAGTTTGAAAATATGTACATATTCCATTCCTAGTAATTCGATTATTCAACACTTTCAGTAATCAAAAAAAGAGTTCGTTACCAGGCCTTATTAGAGAGAGGAGCAGCAGGGGCTCAAGCCCCGGGCCCAACATCTGAAAAAATTTAAACAAAAATATTCAGATGAAACAATTCCTTCTTTCTCCGCGTATACAAAACTAATTCATTGATGAATTTGCGGCCAATTCATGAAAAAACTATCATTTAGTAGATTCTTGCTTCCAAAGATTTTTCAATTATTTTAGATGCAATAATATAGATAATGTACAAAAGTGTGGATTCCAACTGTTACCATTGCGTTGCGGTTTTGTTTGAGCTTACCACACGGTTAAAAATCTTGGAATAATTTTTAAACCAATTGTCGGAATAATGCATTTTTTAATACTTTTCAAAATATTATAAATGTTTTTAGTCCAAGCTGTCATTCTTCAAAAGGATCAATTATTATCATCGGTCGACCATGGGAGATATATCGCTTAAGCGTGCTTTTCCGAGGTGTTTTAAAGAGAAAACTGTTCTTATCCCATATTATTCGCTGGATGATTGTGATCTTCTATTCTGAAAGAATTTGATTGTGAAATGGAGAAGCAAAAGCGAAAAGTTTTGTTGATTGTTGATAACGCTGCTTGTCACAAGGTAGATCACAGTCTTGGAAATGTAAAAGAAAAGTTCCTGCCGCCAAATACCACATCAATATTGCAGCCTCTTGACCAAGGCATTGTACACACTTTCAAAGTTTATTTCAGGCAAATAATGATTCATTAACCACTTCTCGTAGTGGAGAAAGGCTTGACAATCAGACAGTTTGTGAAGTCAATTACATCGTTAGATACACTTGCGTTTGTTAAACGTTTGTGGGAGCTTGAGAGTAGTGAAACTATTAAAAATTGCTTTCAGAATGTAAATTGTCTTTCCCAATTATTTTTATAATATTGTAATGAACTTTGGTACTTTGTGTCTCACGCAGGTAGGATTTCAAGGTGATGTGATGTCTTATTTGAAGATATCGACGAAATGGTAGTGATTTCTATTGCACAAGCAGAAGAATACGTGGCGTGGGACAGAACGATGAAATAATAGATGATGTTGACCAAATACAAGACCAATCATCGGAAAACTCTTCTTCAGATAGTCCAATTGACCCTTTGTCATTTGCCAAAGTTGTTAACGCTCTTGATACTCTAAAAATATAGTCAAGCTTCAACAATATATTGCCTGTGAAGAACTTGAAATTTTTGAAGAAATATTGTTCAAAAAAAAAATTTCAGAAGTGTTGCTACACTGAGAAAAAAACACATACCTTGCTCCGGTAAAAAATTTCTCTATTTTGGATAATAGCAATTTTCCCTTTTTCAAATAAAATTTTCTTCAATTAGAATAAATTTTCACATTTTCGTAGAAATATTTTTTATTTCTAGGAAATGGAAACATTTCAATGTCTGATAATGATAAGTATTTTTCTCGCACAAAAAATTTCTCATTTATAGAGAAATTTTATTAAAAATTAAAAACTTTTCTTATATTTTGATAAAAAATTCACTATGAGAAGTATTTTCTTCAATAAAAACAAATATTTTCTCATAAAAAAAAGTATTTTTCTCTAAAAATGATTTATTTTTCTATATCATGGTAGCTTTTTATCATTTTTAGAGAATTTTTAGTATCGTAATTAGAGAATAGCATTCTCTGGAGCAATGTCTATACCATTTTTCTCTAAATATGATGCCTTTTTTATCAAATTCCGAGACACTTTTTTCTGAGTGTAGAAAAAAGTGTTGCTAGAAAAAGTACTGACTTTTTTCGGTAATGCTTTTTTCCTCATTTACCTATATTGGTTAAGTATGAATAATGGAAAGGATGTACAGTAGACCGTATCACCTTGTATGGCAGAAAAATATGCCTATTTTGACCCCGTCTCAATCGTTAGATATTTGAGAGACATTTTCGAAAAAAATGTTTTTTTTTTTTTAAAGTGGTCCCTATGGTGCTATTTTGGTTTTTTCGTTATATCTTCGGTGTTTCTTGTTCGATCCGGAAGATTTTATATCTGTGTGTTTGCTGGTGTTATCCAAATATTTTCTGATGTTTTTTTACCTCAAATGTTTTTTTTTTCGACTGATTACACAATCGATCTTCGTTGCTACCATATCATCCTGCTCCAAAAAATCCAACAAATTAAAGCTTTGAAAAAATCATTATAGCCATGGGAAGAAGTGAAATCGAAAAAATGGATTTTAGGAGCACTTCCGACCTATTTTGCAAAGAATAACACTTTGGATCATAATAATTTTTTTTTAATATTCGAAATCGGAAATTCGGATTTAAGATTTAAGATTTCAGATTTAAGGTTGCTGTAGCGGTCACTTCATATCAAAAAGTAAATCAATCTTTTTCAGTGATCAATAAAATCGAGCTTAAGCTCGCATGAAACGTGCAAAAATACTTAATTTAAACAAAATGCATTTCCGTAAGCGCGACTTGGACAGAACAAAATTACCAACAAAACGAAATGTGTTGGAATACGCGTTGTTTCTTCAGCATAATTAAAAAGTCAAACGTAGTGCATTCACAGAAAATATATACGACGAAGTTTCAAGATTGTGGCATGGCGCAAAAATACCAATAGTGTCGAGAACTTACAATCGAAGCCAAATTCGGCAATTTTGTGGTCCCAACCACCAACCCCACATCAACTATAGCAGCACAACTTACACTGAAATGATCGACTGGTCAAGAGTTCAAATCACTGAGCCGCCATGTCTCCAGTTTTACAAGCAAGACCAACTGTCTGATCTACAGTATACAGACGAAATCATTAAAATTCCAGGTGAGCACCACAGAAAACATAAGTTAAATAATTGAATGATGTAATGTTGACGTCATAATTTAATCCGTTTGTATTACGTTTTATTTTCGACAGATTATCGTTGCCAGTTGCAAAACACGGAGCGTTTCGTTCAAATAGTACATAAGTCGTCCACAGCAGTCACTGACGAAAATCGATTGGGGCACATTTTCACGAAACTTGACAGTTGCGAACGTTACAGCCACCTTTAATCCCGAAAAGATTTCAAAAATTCAAAAAATATTTTATTATGATCCAAAGTGTTATTCTTTGCAAAATAGGTCGGAAGTGCTTCTAAAATCCATTTCTTCGATTTCACTTCTTGCCATGGTTTTAATGATTTTTTCAAAGCTTTAATTTGTTGGACTTTTTGGAGCAGGATGATATGGTAGGAACGAAGATCGATTGTGTAATCAGTCAAAAAAAAAACATTTGAGGTAAAAAAAACATCAGAAAATATTTGGATAACACCAACAAACACACGGGTATAAAATCTTCCGATTTTCCGGATCGAACAAGAAACACCGAAGATATAACGAAAAAACCAAAATAGCACCATAGGGACCACTTTAAAAAAAAAAAAATATTTTTTTTCGAAAATGTCTCTCAAATATCTAACGATTGAGACGGGGTCAAAAATAGGTTAGTTTTGGTGATACGCTCTAATGTACAGTTTAGTATGTATGTACTATGTACCTGAGAAATTAATTAAAAATTGTACTTTAAAAAACTGCAATACATTTTTATATACATGTGTACCTTATTCTTTTTGTTAATTTTAAATTAATGGTAATTTTTTGTTTATCTTTCTAATAAAATTATCTGTACTCAAAGATTTGTTCCAATTCATTAATATCGCACACTAAATACAAAACAGTCACAACTCAAAATTTTTTCATATCGACTTTTTGTCATAAATCAATTCACAAAACACATATCTCGCTCTCTTTTTTCATTATTTTGTTCATTAACTGGAAGAATGAAGTTTGTGTATTTAAATGAAAATTGCTTTTATTTTGTATTTTCAACCAAAGAGTTTTATTTTTCGCTTCTCCTGAAAAGTCATGTTTTTTTGAGTTGTGACTGTTTTGTATTTAGTGTGCGTTATGTATTAATGAAATGATGTGTATTTTTGAGCTTTATTTTGAGAAAGTGTTGATAGGTACCTCGAGGTACTTAAGCGGGTCCTCGCTTTAAAACCTTACCCGCTTTAGTACCACAAAAACTTGTCACCTTAAGGTTAGGCACTTAACCGGGATTGACTGTACTTTCATTATTTTGAAGCAACTGAAATAAAAATACACCAATATTAACAACTTAATAGTTGTTTTTGGAGGTAGTGCAATTTGTGATGAAAATTGACTATTATTGAAGGCATTTCAGTTGCCACAGGTTTAAATTTAAAAGTTTCTACAGTCTTCGGTCACTCTCATAATGTCCTACACGTTTTTCTATTTGATACATCATTCTTCCCCATTCATCTATCATACCATTTCGAACCAAGGCAGGCTTGTCTGAATAGATGTAACACCTGAAGTTCCCAATTCAAAGAAAAAATAAATTGAGTTCAAACTGTTTTACTTTCAAATTCACTTTAGTTGTCATTTGCTTTAAATACATAAATAAGCAAATATATAAGTCGAGTCGAGTTAGACTAAATTGCATTTTTATATTATTATCCTATCCATTGACATTAAATATCATGTTAATAAATATCATTCAGTTATTCAGTTGAGGCTTAATTATTTAAATCAAAGTAACATGATTTCAATTAAATAACAACTCTTAATTATGAACAAAATGCATGCAAGCGTTATTAATTAAATTAAATCTGCAACATTGCGTCTTCTTTTTCTTCTTCATTAACAGCGTGTTAATTTAAAGCAAACTGACGTGAATGTAGAACTGATGCCGGTGCATGCTGTATATATATGTATGTCCGTCTGTCTGTCGGTCTGTCTGTTATGGCCATTATTTGCATTCTTGTGGTCAGTTTTTGTAAATCGCATTTAAATTGAGCGATTGAGCAAATAAGTGCGAAAAGCATTAATAAAATTTAAAATGCAACAGTGACAAACATACACACATTCAAACACACACGTATACTCAAGCTTTTGGACCATATTTTTACTCTTAACACAATTTGGCGGACAGTTGAAGGAGTTAAGTTACAGTCACAGACAGCGACAACAACGCGGTATTCGGTAAATGATCGCACTTATCTTTGATTTACAACGTTTAAACTGTATTTTAATAGCAGAGCTTCATGAGATTTTGATTGTGGTCTTTTTTATTTTCATAAATTTAATTGAAGTGCGTCTTTATTTACAGTGTAGAGAGTTGAATAACGCACTCAATGGCGCACAGTGCATGTCTGTTTGTTTGTATTAATGCACAATTGCTCATTCGCATGGAAATTATTTACATTTACACAAACACACACTCACTTACTTATTCACTCACATTAACACAGTCTTATCTGTGCGTTTGCGTGTTTTTATTTGTATTTGTTGGCGTGGTTTCTGCACGCGTGTGGTTTTGCAAAGGTCCATAAATATCCTTTTTGACCATGAGCTGAGCATGTTAGCCGAAGTGTACTGAGTGGCAGTTTTTTATGTGTTAAAATTTAATTTCCTCTTGCGTTTATTTTTTTTTTTTTTTTTGTTTTAATTTTTTTTGTTTAATATTTTGCCATTTGTGTGCATGCACTTTATTTGCACACACGCGTGCAGTTATTATATTTGTTTGTAAGTATGTAGGTATGAGTTTGACCACAAGTGCTTAATAATTTTCACTTTAGTAAACATGAAATCATTTATTTGTAAAATAATCGAATTTACATAATTTGCAACAATAATAAAAAATGCAAAAAAAAAAAATTACAACAGAAAAAACAACTGCAGGTGGCAACTCTTATATTAAATGTTGGTGCAAGTGCATTCATGTGTTACAACAGACGAAAATGTTAGAGATGAGAGACTTTTTGTATGCAATAGTGTGTTTTATGGACTGTCATAATCAAGGCAACATTTTCATGTATGGCAGGTTATACTAAGTTGAGGTAAAGAGCAAATTTTTAAAAATTTGTTAAGTGATCATATTTTTACATCTTGATATATCAAATTTTAAAAATTTGTTAAGTGAATATATTTTTTTATTTCGATTTATCAATGAAAGAAACTTTATCTTTTTACATTATTTTATTTTTTTCAATAAATTTTTTTTAATTTATTGAAAAATATCTTGAAATTTTATTCAATATTTAATTTATTTGATAAAAACGAAGTTTTTAATATTTTTAAATTTATTACTTATTTTGATTTTTGAGAATAATTTCTAAAACATACATTGTTAATTTTAATATAAAAAAGTTACTGTTTTTAAAGAAAAAATATATAAAAGACAAAATTCAAGAAAACTCAGACAAGAAATTATCTTATAGAAATAAGACTGTGTGCGAATTTTGAATTTTTTTTATGTGTAGGAATAACCTGGGGTTGTTTCTAGTAGAAGACTACTTCCAGAACACGAATCAAGTGTGGACGTATGTTATTTCTAAAATGAAGACAAGTGGAACAAGGTATTGAGGATAAAATAACCTTGAGGTACTTTGGTTACCTTGAGGAACACCTGATTCAGAATTAAATTCAGAAGACTCTCTCGGAATCGTTTTTGAGAAGATCGCACAGTCAAATACAATTTTATCCAGCATACAAAATATTGTGAAAATCCTATTAACTTTAATTTGTATAAACAAGAGGAATAAATAACATGAGAAGAGTGTTGGACTATGAGGTATTGGGAGTACATACATTTTTATTGGGCAAATAGATTTTTTGCAAGCTGCTATGTTTTTCTTTCGCATTTAAAATTAAAACAAAAATTCGAAATAGTCCTACAAACTCCAAAATGAGTTAGCCAATTAAAACCTCTACGACAAAACGGAGTATGAGATTGTGTTCTGGGAGTGCTCCTCTCCTAGCAATAACCAAGGGTTTCTGCATGACTGGTTGGTTTTTGGACTGTCCCTCTGCACAGTAAAAAATATGAGGATAAATTTTATACTATTTGGTATAAATATAAATCTATACCAAATATGTTATAAAATTTATACCATAAAATTGTATAAACCAAATGTATACAAAGTTGGTATAGATTTTATACGAAAAGTGTATAAAATGTGCTTACACCAGGTTGGTATACATTTTTATAGCAAAAGTATAAAAAACTCGACTTGTACATGAAAGCCGAGTGACTCCGTGAGGTTTTCGTGTGTATAACTGGAATATGTATAATATAGAAAATATTACAATAATACAAAATCATTTCTGTCAATGTCAAAATCTTCTTTTTTGTAATCGATTGTAAACAATTTTTGTAATCGATTAACAAAAAATTTCATTATCAAAGAATTGTTGCTGATTTCAATTTTCGTAGAAGAAGTCTATAAATCGTTTGTAATAATAATTAAATTGTGCCAAAATAATAAATGATAACGATTGACAAAGCAATAGCGATAGCGATTGACACAATTCTGTGTCGACAAGGAATAACAACTAAACTCATTTTCAAAATTTCAGAAGACCATTTTTCAGATGGAAATTACTCCAGATGGA
Organism: Tetanocera ferruginea; assembly: GCA_958299015.1. NCBI lineage: Eukaryota > Metazoa > Arthropoda > Insecta > Diptera > Sciomyzidae > Tetanocera > Tetanocera ferruginea. The sequence goes on along the minus strand of OY282643.1, from coordinate 2,808,334 downwards.
CTTTTGTTGTGATGATTTGATGGTCTCAAACATTTTACTGTCAAGGTACATCCATAAAAATTTGCGTACTTGTGTATTTCGTTGCGAAAAAAGCAATGAAAGTAATATGTTAATTTTGTCCTAACTCGACTTTAGCTGTTATTCCTTATTGACACAGAATTGTTAAATGTGTTCTTAAACAATTTTTTTGGTTCATATGAAAATAAATTTTTTCAAAACTTTAAAGTAGCTCTATTTCAACTTAACTCTATTTCTTCATGAAGAAAATTAAATTTCTGTGGGTAGAAGTTTATCCGATTTCGATAAACTTCGGAAATTGAAGGTAATTCTTGATACAGTTATCACAGTCGTGTATAGTTTTAATCTAGCTATACATATATCACTTTTTATAGGAAATGAATTCTCCCATAGTACTGTTATATAGAAAATAACCATGTTTATATAGTACTGAAGGAACAAATTGATTAAGCCTAACCATAGATTGGATCAGTCAATTTATTAATTAAACCATTAAAATTTTTAAATGTGGGCCCGGGATTTTTAAATTTGAAAAATTTTTTTTTTTCAATAAATTGATATATTTTTTATAAACTTCATGTTTTCTTATCTTTTATTTACTGCTTAATCACTCTAAATGAAATTTTTCTATATAGCAACAGATACATTTTTTTTGTAAACGCCATGGACTATCGGGTGTTGAAATACCCATTTTCATTAGAATAGGTATGATGGCCAGGTGTGTTGAGGTATTGCTGTAGGTTTTTCTTTGTAAAAAACTAACAGTAAACTGAGTTTATGCATGTTATACACCTAAATTTCTTTTCTCTTAAGCATTTCCAGAAAACAGCACTGATCAGTATTTCATACATCCATATTATAATCATTTTTATTATAAATTAGATTTCAGAAAATTATAATAGAAAAACAAATTAAGTGAAAATGATTATTACAAAATATAGAATCAATTAAAAAAATAATCAACTGTAATAACAAAATAATCAACATCGTTAGTGTTCATTAAAAATTAAACGTAAATTTAAATACATTTTTGTATTAATTAACATTCACGAGCAAAGAAAAACAGGCTTTTTAATGGGGCGTCGTCACTGAAGGCAACATTGTTGAAAAAAAAAACCAACATGTCGCAATTTATTTCTCCAACAGCTCGTAAATTGTAAATGACAATTATTTTAACAAAAATAATAGTTCTCACACATAACTGACAATAAATTGCTAATTTGCACAAAATAACGACCAACTAACTAACCGAACGACCGACAAACTGACGACGTCAGTGGAAGACATGAAATCATTACCATAAAACTCAGTGGAACCGAATTGAAAATGTGAAGCTATAAAAGATACTCTACAAAAATTGCCAATCAGCTTTACACATATTCTAGATATCAAGAGAGGTAGACCGCCAGACAAGACGGGATCACAGACACACAGTCAGAAGGACGGACAAATAGGTTGCGCGACTTCAGACACGTTTCGATATCTTGCTGCGTTGATATCTTGCTGCGTTTATTGCAATTAATTAACTCGTTCTAAGACGACATTTAAAATGGAGCCAAATCGAATTTGAAATGAATTTTTAAATAATTAAAAATTCTGAAATGATGTTGATTATGATTTTATGATGTTGTAAGTGAACCCACTTAAATCGATTATAAAAAAAAAACTGATTGAAATATTTAAAAATAAATGGAAAGAAAAATTTTAAATTATTTAGAAATAATTGCAACAATTAGTTGCAACAAGTTGTAACTAATTTGTTGCTTCGGTAGAAAGGATAACCAAAGGTTCTATCGGACCTAAATCTCTATTTCTCATGTTCGATTTTTTTTTTTTTTTGGATTCGCATATTTCTTGAAACGTGAAGGGTATACAACAGTCTGGTCAGTTCATGTCAGTTCAGTTCAACTTCTTAACATATTTCGGACTCAACAGTGTACACAAGAATATATCAAAAACTAAATTAGGTTCACCATTTCGTTAATCTACCTTCGGTAAGAAATTAATTGTGAACGATCTTGTAAAGTCGAGTGTATTGTTTAAAAAACATGGATGGCTGAGAAAAAGGATTTGTCTTTCAAGTTTGAGTGTTAAGCTATGGATATGACTATTTTGATTAGAATAAATCCAAGGTATGTGGGCCAAGTCCAAGGTATCCTCTAACGTTTATTTTCATTTTAAAAACGGAAATTTTAAAATGAGCTTCTAAAACGTTCGTTTGATTTTCTAAAGTAAACATTATAAAATTAGCTTCTAAAACGTTCGTTTGATTTTTTAAAATTAACATTTTAGAAGAATTAGAAGAAATACATGCAATTTTTAAAATTTTCATTTTAAAATAGCAAACGAACGTTTTAAAAGCATGTTAAAATGTTTATTATAGATAAACAAACGAACATTTTAAAAGCTCACTTTAAAATGTCCGTTTTTAAAATGAAAATAAACGTTAGAGGCGCACAGTTTTTTCAGTGTAGAATTCTTTCAAGAGAATTTAGTTCGAATAATGCAAGGCTTAGATAAGATATATGGGACATATTCGAAATTATGGCTTAAGGTATTTTTTTGTGCTTGAAGCAATGTTATATCCGTTTATTTAGAAAACATTAAAATCTGATGAATATGTTTTACCCATGACGGCCATAAGCGAAGTTTTAAGAGAAGAGAATAAATAAATAAATTTCTGTTAAAAAAAAATAAATAAAAAATTAAAGAAAAGTTATATAAAAAATAATATTAAAATAAAGAAAAAATTAAAACTTATATATTAATAAATTATTTTAATTTTATGTAAAAAGTTTTTATGCATAGATGTGTGAATAGTTGGAGAATCGTTTTACAAAACATTGGTACAATTTTTTTAAAAGCGTAATTAGTATTTTTATAAACTGTTTTATTCATTCTTATAAAAAAAAAATTGTACTATTTTTCTCCACATGTCGATGATTTTTTTTAAACAAAACTGCAAATGTTTAAAAACCATTCTTTTTTGCTTGTCTGTTCGGCTGTTTGAAATCATTATTTATAATGAAATAAATAATGAAATTATTTTCTATAACATAAATTAATGAGTTTTTTAAAATTTATATTTGTTTTCTTTTGTTTTTTCTATTTTGTCTAACACAAGCCTCGAATTCTTGCATTGTACTAATTGGATTTGTAATATGTTTTTAACAATATTTTCTGCTTAATTGTATCTGATATCTTTTATTGTTGTTGGATCTTTTTTCAAAGTTGTGTTTATTTTTTTTTAATGTGCTTTATTATTTTCCATGTGCCGCGCGCTATAGAAAATCTTGGTTGGCTTAATTGTTGCGCTGTTCCTCACTTGGTAATCGTCGTAGTCGTCGTCGTCGTCGTCGTCGATGTTCGTCTATTTGGAGCAACAGAAGCTTGCCGCCGCTCGTCGCCCGCCTCATTATTTCCGTTCGTTCGTGCGATCGCTTGTTTGTTTGTTGCTTTATTTGTTTGTTTGTTCGCCTTTTTCTGCACATTCTTTGCTCATCATTATCGGCCATTGGCTGTCGTTTCTTCTCCTTAAATATTGCTCATATGAGTTGCTTTCATTGTGTTGTTGTTGTTGTTTGTTTTTTGTGGCCGCGCTGCATGTGTGGCAGTGGTGTATGTTGTGTTTTTTTTTTTTTTTTTGTTTTTTGTTTGGATCCAATGTAGCTCCATGTTAATAATTGGCTTGAATGAGTTTCCTAATTGTTGCCCCTTCTGCTGCTTCCACTTGTTTCTCAGTAGTGCTTATTTCAGCTGAATAAGTGGTAGCAGTAGAAGAAGTAGCTGGAGACATACATAGGAAGACATTTCTCTTAATAATGTCTTGAATTTCATCCGTTGATTCATGATGTTTTTTTTATTTTATTTTTTTTAAAGGTTGTTAATTAAGTGAGCGCTAGAATGGCGCTGCTTAGGTCGACCACTTGTCATTATTTGCGGGTTCATTTCTGACGTTTGTCTTGTCTTCTACTCGACTCTTCTGTTTGGGATTCAAAATAATTGCTTCGTGTTTCTTTTTTGTCATCATTAAAATGTATTTTGTTTGGCTACCAGTTATTATTCGTTGTCCCTGTACTTGATACAATTTTAACAATAATTTTAATTATCGTTCAGTTCGTTAATGTATCGAATGCACAACGAACGCACATATGGACGAGACGACACATCATGTTCACATGCACACTGACAGTTGTTGTTGTCGCTGATGAAGAACGACACTCAAAGGAAGTACCATAAGAAGAAGAAGCAGAAGAAGAAGAAGGCAATCTTGCAGAAGATCGCATTTTATTTTGCTATTAAATGATGAGTATTCTTTTTTTTTCATCTCTATGGCTTTTGCGGCGTGTTAATTAACTCAATTACGTGTTTTTGTTGTTGTTGTTGTATTTCGATAATTATAATATTTATAGCCATCATTTAGAGTTGTTTCTTGACATAGCTTTATGATCGTCAACGAATCGACTTGACTTGGCGTAGCGTGGCTTGGCTTGGATGTAGATAATAAAGGGTGATTATAATGCATGGCTGTCAAGTGTTGCTTTTTATGACATAATCAAGTCGTGTTGAAAGTTTTTTTTACATCATAAATATTACTTTCTAAAATTCTACAATTTTCAGCAATACTACAGAGCTTATTTGTTTCAATTGCTGAAGATTAGAAACAGTGGCGGTGACTGCGACGAAAGGCGTCCAGGTTAGGCGTGTGAAGAAGGGCCCCTTAGGTAAAAGTATTGGCTGCACCATTCAATTGTAATCAATATGTATAACTCACCTAAACATACAGCTTTCAGTGACTTTTAAACATAAAATATAAGAAAGATCTTCTATTGAGAACACGTATTGGCAGCATTAACAGTTTGAATTTTCCTATAAATTCTACTTTTATCTGGCTAAAATAATATATAATGTAATTTTATACTATCCGATATATTCTATTATATATTAAAATATCACGCAGTATCGAGCTAATTTTTTTAAGTCTGACCAATTTACAAAATAAAAGTTCTTCAAAGTTAAAAAGTCATCTGAATCGTAATGGTGTTAAGTAAAAAAAATATAAAGTATAATTTTATTTAAAGTAAATTGAAAAGATGTACACTTCGGGAAGAAAAAAAATTTGTATTTTTTATTATTTTTTAGAAGAAAAATTTCTTTAAGTTATTGAATTACAAAATTGGATTCAATTTCATTTTTTTCACAACAAAACTTTGACATTTGGGGCCCCCTGAGTAGTACAATATATTTTTGAGTTCTGAGAGTAGGACAATCTAGTCCGTCAGACTCCCTGGTAGTTACGCCATTGATAAGAAGCATCACCTAATGGATAATCCAATACGAGGTCCCTCTTTCAACTGGGTTGTGTTGTCAATCATGAAAAGACTTACAACAAAGGCTCTGAACAACGTTTATTAATTGTGGTTAATCAGTCATCAGTTAGAGAATTTAAATATTGTGCTTAGCAACGAAGCTCATTTCTGGTTGAACGGCTGCATTAACAAGCAAAATTGCCATATTTGGGCCGATGAACAAGCAGATGCAATCCAAGAGCTTCCAATGCATACCGAGAAATGTACTGTTTGGTGTGGTTTATGGGCAGGAGGCATCATCCGACCGATATGCTCGAAAGAATTGTTGAAAATTTCACCCACTGAATGGATCATTTAAGAGCTAGTCTTAGGCAACATTTGAAGGAAATAATTTGTAAGAATTGAGTTGTAGGAACCGAACTATCATCATTCCAAATAAAGATTTGCATCAACACATTGATTTTTATGTATTTTATTTAAAATACAAAGTAGGATGCTCTTATAAAGAGTTATCCTTCATATGCTTTGATTTCCAATTTAAACTTAAAATAAACAATGCATTTTATTAGACCATTTAAATTTTTTTTAACATAAAGCGGTATCAGAGTGCAAAACAAAACCTTGCAACTTTTTTTGACTTCATGATTAAAAATTTTTCAATCAGTAACCTTGTTCAAATCACGTCTCTCATTTAATTAACTTCAACTGTACGTCAACCAGACTGCTTTGTTTTGACGTAGAATTACGTAGTTGTAGTTGACGTAGTTGTAGGAACCGAACTATCATCATTCCAAATAAAGATTTGCATCAATACATTGATTTTTATGTATTTTATTTAAAATACAAAGTAGGATGCTCTTATAAAGAGTGATCCTTCATATGCTTTGATTTCCAATTTAAACTTAAAATAAACAATGCATTTTATTAGACCATTTAAATTTTTTTTAACATAAAGCGGTATCAGAGTGCAAAACAAAACCTTGCAACTTTTTTTGACTTCATGATTAAAAATTTTTCAATCAGTAACCTTGTTCAAATCACGTCTCTCATTTAATTAACTTCAACTGTACGTCAACAAGACTGCTTTGTTTTGACAGTCTTACAGCGCTGTTTTTAAGGGGTCGTTTTAACAGATTTTTTCAAGGCCAAGAAACTTTTTTGACGAATACTTTAGGGTATACCTACAGCCTTTAATACTCATCGTTCAAAGATAATATATATTCTAAAATATCAGATAAATATCTGCGCTGAATGAATATCTAATTTTGTCGTTATTTTATTAAAGTTACAAAATAGTAAAATATAAGAAGACAAACGCATATGTTTATATAAGAAAATCAATCATCAGCTGCTTATGCTGTGCCTGCAGCTTTCTTTGATTTTGGCTTGTATTGTTTTTGTTTTTTACGAACTGATTCGCAGGCTTCTTCATTGGGTTCTTGTATGTACTACTTAGAACTGAGTGTTCTTGTTTGTGTACTGAAGGTTCTTGTATGCGCTGCATTCACAACCTCTTTTCAACTCAGTCAATGAACTCAAACAGTCAAACTTAATGAAATAGGTCTGTGATCCGTTTAGATATAACTCTTATAAAAAAAAAATATTAGATCATATTTCGTTTTATGCTTTTACCCCATAGATGTCGTAAAATTAAAATGTTTGTTTTTAATGCAAATTAATTTGGATCCCACATCCCACTAGCACTAGCGAGGGTTGCTCGCAAACTAAACAGAAACGAAAGTGGCACTAATAGAAAGGACATGTGCTCAGTGTGAGATATAGTCACTAAACGATTTTTTTAAAAATTATAAAATAAACTGACTGTAGCTCGAAAACTATATATCGGGCAGAGACGAAAGAGGCAACAACGGAAAGTGTATTTGCTTCGCCTTCTTTTCAATTAAGTCAATGAACTTAACCTCTCAAACTCAACGAAATGATTGAAAAATTTGACATTTTGCTTGTTTCTTTTTGCTTGCTTATTTTATCATGCTTACTTTTAACTTTTTCTTTGTTTTGGTATCGATAAGAAGTTCATAATTGAGTATTATTAATTTATTTGCTAATTTTCGGAAGATCAATTAAAAATACGTGCAAAATGGACAAAACAATCGGACCAAAGAGACAAAATAGAAAAGGCTACAACTTTAACGGAATTCTACGTCTACACTAACGATACTATCGAAACTGTTTCATTTATTTTTTTGTTTTTGCATTTCAGGTGTTAAGTCATGTCTGTATTGATTTGAAGTGGGGAGATATATATAGACAATTTTAGGATGTTCTATGTTTGACAGATTGTTGAAAAATAATATTGACTCAATTTAAAATTGATTGAGTCAAAAATTAAAATTTAATTATAATTCAATCCAGCCCAAAACAGATGAAAACTATAACAAATCTTGAACAAACCGTCAACTGTAATTAAATCGGATTAAAGCAAATGTATTCTTGAGCTTGACGAATCAAATTTTAATTTTTAGATATATTGTGAGAATGTTTTTTGGGCACACACACTCACACACTAAGAAGCCAACCACCCTTGGATATTTATGAAAATTATGAGTTTTCAATTTAACGCTGCTGTTTTGAATTATGTTGCACGCCACTTTCTATTCACAAACTAATTTAATAAAAGCCCAAACACACTAGACATGCGTTTGTATGTGTGTGTGTGTATATGAAAAACAATGTCGCTTGACACACGGCATAAACATGTTTTGTACATTCGAGTTTATAAAATATTGCTGGAAGAAGGATGTGTGTGCGCTAAGTTCTGAAGGAACATTAATGAATATTTGAATATTTTTCTTCTACTCGGTTGAAGAGTTGACGTTATTGTTGTTGTTTTTGTTCAAGTTGTTGTTGTTGTTGAATCTTAATGGTATGCCTTCACACGTGTGTGTGAGTTTGCGTTTAGTGCATAATCAACTTGAATGTCAGATACAAGTTTTTTGGATTTTCTTGAGTGCATTAATGGGTACGAGTTGATTATTTAATTAAATGTGACAGTTTAACGGCGTAAAATCAGTTGATATATCCGACAAAAAGTGAAGAAAATAACACACATACAAAAAAAAAACTTCAGAACCTTCAAACTATTTAATATAATTATGCACAGCCTCACACTGAAGCACTTATTTGTTTTTATTGTTTTTTTTTTTTGTTTCTCTACGATTTTAACTTGGCTTTTAGCGTGACGCGCGGTAACTTATTGTGTCACCAAGCAACGTTAATGTCAAACTGACAACTGCAACTGCCGAGCTGTCAGAGTGACAGTTTTTCAGTCACGGCAAGCTATCATCGTCGTCCAGTTGATATAATATCTGAAAATGGCACAAAATCTCTATAATTAACGTTGTGAAAAATTGTTCACAACTAAATGCAGCAGCAGCAGCAGCAGCAGCAACAACAGTCTGGACCAACCGGCTGCTGCTGCTGCTGTTGCGTCTTCTTCGCATTCGCTCTTCTCATCTACTCTGCTCAAACAGTAGCACATGTTGAGCTGTCATGTTTCTGACAGTTTGTTTGCTAAATTGTACAACGACATGTTTTAGACATTTTATTATGAATAAATTGAATAATGTTTCGTTGATTCGTCTTTGTTCGTTCGAGCGTTTGCTTTTGTGAACAATTTGTGAACATTTCACTCGAGTGCATTTTGAACGCATTTCGAAGTTCACAAGAAAAGAAACGGCGAGAGAGAGAGGTATTGAAAAAGAGCACAGTAAATTGGTATGAATACAGGGATACTTAAAAACTTTTTGAAAATTTTTTTCTTACAGCAAGCAAGAATTAAATGCTAATTTTTGGTACTTAAATTCTAAATGAAATTAAAGTTATATGCTAAAATTTTAATATTAAGTTTTAAAAAACGGAATAAACGTAATTATAATTTATAATTATAAATTTATATATAATTTATAATTATAAATTAATTATAATAATTAGTTTATAATTATATATAATTTATAATTATTTAATTAATTTTATAAAATTTATAATTATAAATGAATTATAATAATTGGTTTTTATAACAAATATTTAATGTTAACATATAATATAAAATTAAAATAATTGTATTCTTGAAAATACTCGTTCAAGCTAAATTGACCCCACCTATATATTTGTACCTTGTCTACAAACACAAATTTAGATTTAGATTTTGAAATTTTGACTTAAAAGTCAGACTTGAATGCCAAAACTTTGTACTCATATCCTTTGTATGAAATTGCTTGAAACACAAAATTGTTTTTTGCTGGTCTTGAAAATGTTAAAATTATTAGTTGTACCTCTTTTGTACCTTTCGAATAAGTGTTAATGCTTGCCTAGAACAGCAGATATGACGATTATTTAGACACAAACAAGTATTTTCAATATTATTTTGCTGTATGAATTTTCATGTCATAAATTGAAAAATCTTGTTTTCGATATCTTTTAAACTACTTTTTAGATGATTTTAAATATCGTTAAATCAAAATTTAAATTATTTAATTAAAATAATATTTTAGTTTTTATATCATTATCGGTTGGTATTGGCTATTATTCCTGATGCATTTTAATTTTAAATTTTCTTGCAAAGAATTTTCTTTATATTTTCTTTAAATTTGTTCTGCCCCATATAACCAAGATTAGTCAACACATTTAAGGTATTCTCTAAGTCTGGTATATGCCGTTGTATGGTGTTAGAAATGTGCTAAAAAGCTGTTAAACAATAAATTTAATGGCCCAAAAATGGCAAAAAAAAAGCAACAAAATTCATCATGTCATATTTATGTGCATGAAAATCTTATAAGTAAGTATAATTTATTTGTATTTAAATTGTCAAAGAAATCTCAAGATTTATCTACTAACAAAAATATAAAAAATACGTTAGTTTTTTAATTACGAAACATAGAAAAATGTAGATTATTTGTCTGTCAAAATTTTACTTTGTGTGGTCTTCTGCCTAAAGTTTTGTTTTTTTTTTTGATTTATGCAAAAACTTTTTAAAATTATTTATTTCCTTTTAAAATTTTTTGGTTCCAGCTGTCAAATAATTTAATGGATTTATCTATTTATAAAGAAAAATAAACACAATTTTTATACTTAAAAAACTTAATTCCTCTTTTAAGTTGTTATAAACATTCGTCTTCTAAAAATTATTTTTTGAAATTTTTTTTAAGTGGTCTGTTACTGCGCTTGCAGTGTTTTTTAGTCGTTTATTCACCTTTTTGACGTAAGCTCTTATGGTAAAAGTTTCAACAGTGTTACCCTGTTTGTTAACCTGCTCATGAATAACTCAAACTCCGAGTGCAATGTCAACCCTCTGTATATATTTTGGACTGCACACGTTGTTGTAATCGTTCTTCGCCCATCTCCATCTGCATCACCATCTGCATTGAAAGACATCCAATGTTTTATAATTCCACCACACTGCATAAATGATTAGCTACAAACGGCGAGTCTTTCGAATTAGTTGGCATCTCTGGCTATTTTTAGTTGTTCTTCCTGCTCGCAACGGCTATACAAAGCGGCAATGATTTGATTGAGAAATTTGAAAATTAATTTGTTACACTTTCAGATGAGTTGGGAAGCTTGTTTTTGTTGTTGTTGTTGTTTTTGATGTAGTTGTTGCTGTTTCGTTGTGTTCTCGTTGGACTGACATTTTTGTTTGTTGCGCTGCCAAAATGAAAGTGGCAATTAATTTTGTCAGCGTTGCATTTTATTAATTAACAGCTATGTTTAGATAATGGTGGGTGCGTTCGTTGGGAAGAAAAAGCGAAAAAGAGAACGAAAGTGTCGTCAGATTTATAGAATTTAGGCTCATTATTTTTCGTTGGTGTTTGATTGATCAATGAAGTGATATTTTATGAATGTGAATTTTATTAATTTTTCATTTTTTATTTTTGGCGCTTTGTCAATTAATTAAAAAGAAATTTGTATGTATGTGTATACAAAAAAAAAAAGAAAAATAAGAGTAGCAAAACTTTGTCAATCAATTAAAAAACAAAAAAATTAGATCATATCAATGAAAAAAAAGTAAAACTACTAGCACAGAACGCATATCTTAAATTTATTGATTTTGATAATTTTGTAAACTCCATTCAAAAGATATATCTTATCTTATATATTTAGTCAATATTGGTATGTATCACATTTGATACATGTGGGTTGAAGGCTTTATTTAGTGTCGATAATGAAGTTTTTATTAACCAAAAATAATTTTAATATTATTTTTTATTGGCCCTTTCTTTGCTTCTTAATCTAAATTAAGTTTTATGCTTACTAGAAGATCCTTGAATTTATGCATCCAAGCAAAATTTAAATCTTACTCCTGCATCAAAGTAGAAAAAAAACCAAACGTTTGTCTATTTTTTTCTTTTTTTTTTCTGATTCTTACTAATATCGTTTCATGATGCTTGCCTCAAAAACCAAATAAAATAATTTACACCCAGCTTTGTCTATACCCCTATATCACTAACTCATAAAGATATTATGTTGCATGATCGTTGATTTAAGATTTTTCCCACTCAAATTAAATACCGCGCCCAAAAATCTGCTTAGTTTTCTTCCTCATAATATTAATCGAAGTTTTCCTCAACAAAACTCAACAACTGTGTTGTTAGTTCCATTGAATGAAGTGCTATACCCAGTGCTATCAACACCTTCTGCAACCACACCCAATAATACACACACTTGAGTTTGTTGTTGTTTCTATTTGTTTTTTTTTTTTTTCATTTTGCACACTCGCCAATTAAACTGTGAGTTATTCGACAAACATTAATGACACGAATTTAACAATTAAAATTACCTCATAAAACACTCCATCCATCCAATGGAGTGTCTTGACACTCGGGTGGCGGACGTGAGGTACTTGAGTTCGATTGCGAATTGTGAATTGCAAATTGTAACTGTAAATATTAATTAACGTTGTGAATGACAACAGCAACAACAACAACAAGAACAAAAATAACAAACCTCAATTAAATTTTTTAATGCTGTTGATAACGGAAAGCAAAGAAAATAAAAGAAAAAAAAGAACAAGTGAATTGCTTATTGTACATATTTATAGTAAGCAGAACATAAGCGACGCGACGCCTCAAAACAACACATTCACGGATATTGAAAAAAAAAAAAACAACAAAATAGTTGAACAGCAAAAGGAGCTAATTAATGGTGTATATATTGCAATTTATTAAATTTATAGCAATTTCAACAACAACATCAACTACAACAAATCCATGCTAAATAATATGGTGCAAATGAAATCATGTGCTGGACGCACACACAATTAATTAAGTTTTCATATCGTTAGCATTTCTTCAAAGACAAGACAAGCCAACGAAGACGTCAGACTTGTCGTCTGAGATTCTTTGGCCCAAAAGAACCAGTTGAAGCCCACGTATTCTTAACTGAACGAATGCGCTCTATGGAAGTGCTGATTCCCAGTTGGCTCAACGCAACACAGTAGTAATAGATGTAGTTGTTGTTGTTGTTGTCGATTGTACATATAAGCTGATTCTATTAGGTGTGGAATGCACTCGCATGCCACTTGACATTAATTATCACCAAAAAGAGACACCAGCAACAACGGCAACGACTTAAATGTAACAAGCTCTGAATTTGGAAACAGTTGAGAAGACACAAACACTCTTAAGAGCCAATCGTCATCTCTATGAGAAAGAGGTGTAGTAACTGGATTTCAGAAAAAGATGCAGCAGAAAAATACTAACGATGATGTCTCTTACAAGGCTAAGTAGCGAATGTCTTACTAGATGAAATTTTAAGGTAGTTCAATCAACATATACATACGTCGTATATAATTACATATTTACATTTCCAGTCAAAATTAAAATAATTAACTTTTAATGTGGAACTAAGATTTTGTTGTAGTTTCCTTATTTCCCAACTAAAATTTGAACTTCTATAAAGCTATTTGCGAAGAATATTTTCCCTCCTTGTGCGAAACTTTACAAGCCTCATTTGTAGCAATTATAAGGTTCGCTCTCAAAAATTCAAAGTCTTGATATTGCTTCTCTCACAAGAAGCGTTTACTAGGGTTCCGTTTATGCTTTTACGAAGTTCCTTAACGAGGATTCGCTCTCACATGAGCAACTTCTCTCTCTCAAGCAATGTAGGAAACTGCTTGAAAGCTTACTGGTGCTTCGTCTAAACCTTCACGAAGCACGTTAACGAGTTATATAGATTCGTTCACAAATACACATGCTAGAAGTAACTAGTATTATAGTAGCTGCTTGGAAGCTACTAGTGATTCGTTAAAATCTTAAAGAAGCACACTAACAATAAAATTAAAAACAAAAATAATATTGATGACAATTTGTTATATTTCGCAAAAAAATGTATTCATTCATATAGAAATATGTTTTTGTTATTAGTTTTTCTTTTTATTATTTCCAAATATAAAGAATACTGAAAATGTATTAGGAATATTAACCCAGTGCCATCTTTGAGGTTTTGACTTCTTTCGGCCGACTTCATTGGATGGCTATTTTTTACCCCTATATAAGTACCCGATCACTCTTATATTTTTTGTGGATTAAGTACAACTCTTTAACAAAATATGCCTGAAGGTTGTGTTCAAAAATAATTAAGCAGTGACTCACTAGCAATATTAGAACACCCCGAAAAGAGCATTATGGGACAAAAACTTCAATAATTAAATAATTTTAGTAATAAAAAATAATTTTTTTTTAAATTTTTCGAAAAACTTTTAAAAAGTATTATTAATACTATAATATGTAAATTTGGTAAAAACCTTCAGCGTCTTTGAATAATCATCATCATTCAGAATCGTTATCATTATAGTCAACATATAACGTGCTCATCCCAATCTAGTTCGTCTGTTAAATGCAATTTTGAATTTTTCATAAAACAAAAGTTTGAAAAAAACTACACCGAAGTCGTCGCTGAACGATTTCTTCCACTGTGCAGCATTGACAGTATCTTTCTGACAGACAACGCGACGTCTATTGGAGGACGCCTTTGGAGGAATTTTCTTATACATGCTTAAATTTTTTTAGTAGGGGTACGTACACGCTTCCTCTCCCCTTTCCGAGACACAGTGCTTCTCAAATGTCACTGGTGATGATATCGTGCAAAAAAGACGGTGCAGGGCTTATAAATTCGTAATTTATAATAACGTGGTGACCGTGGCATGCTTGGAGCCCGAATTCGATCCCCAGCGAAAAGTTTTTTCAACAAAAAATTTTTCTGATCGGTCACCACCTCTCTGCAGACAATGGCAAACCTCAGAGAAAAAATAATGCCATGTTAAGCTTTTTGAGAACATGAACTTTAGCCGTTCGGAGTCGGCATTAAACATTTAGGTCCAGTTCTCGGTCAATTGTGTGCAAACATTTAATAACACACAGAACACAATTGATTATAAGAAGCTCGGTCAAAGTCCTTTCAAGGGCTGAAATGTCCAATTTATTTTTTTTTTTATAAACAAAGAAAGGCTTTATCGATTTCCGATCAAATATGATATCCACTAGGCGATCTAATATAGAAAATCAAATGTTTGTCTGTCTGTCTTTTCCGTTTAGGCTCGCGCACCGTTTATCAGATTGAGCATATATGAACAAGAACCAACCGAACAGTACCGACCGAGTTTAACGAAGACAATCCAAAAATCGAATCGATCCCAAAAGGATATTTTGCAATTCGAATTTTTTTCGGAATACAAATGCATATTAAGTGCACGCATTTTTCTCGAAATGACTTTTTTCAAAATGGGTGAAAATTTTCCTCGGAAACCAGACGTCGGATCGAGTTGTGGAAGATGTCATTTTTTTTGTAATCATGTCCTGCAGGTACTGTTTTACGGAAATGTGACTAAACACTTTCGATGGTGGGAGGGGGTAAAACCCCATAAAACGATAATTTTAAAATGTTAACATGAAAGCAGTTTTAAAAATGGTTTTTTTTTTGTGCTCGAGGGACAATCCCGAGTAACACCGGGTAACATCCGCTAGTATATTATATTTTCATTACAGTATTAAATGCGAACTTTTTATTATGAAAACAATCTTGATAAGGTGCTTCGGTAGCTCTTCTCGGAAAGCATATAATACAAACTTTCTCGCTTTCAAAAATTTGAAACTTTTATAATAATTTTTTTGCTCACAAGTTCAGAGAGGCTCTTTGTCTAAACTTTTTCTCACAAGAGGCGAATACGAAGTTATACTCTCAAGATCTCGGTAAATTGCTTCCAAGAGCTTCCGTCGAAGCAGGCAAAGCAAGTTAGTTTACAAAAATTTGAAACTAACTTTTACAAGTTTCTTGGAAGTATCAAAGAGAGGGGAAACTAATACTTTCGTTCACAAGTTCAGAACGAAACTCTCCGTCAGAACTTTGAATAACAAGCTTTTTACGAGATAAATATGAGGTCTTACTCTCAAGAACTCGATAATTGATTTCGCAAGAGCTAACATCGAAACACGCACGACAAGCTCGCTCACAGTATTCTTATATTTGCGTTCACACGTACTTTCGAATTATAATCGAGAGAGAAAAATTTTGAATCTGTGCTCACAAGTTTCTTAGAAGGGATATCGAGATAGAAACTCCTAACAATCTCGAAAATGCAAGTTCTTGGAAGTTCAATTCGCAGTTGTTAAAGAATTTTGAGTGAAATTCAAAATAATAAAACGTTGGCTTAATCAGGGCATTCATACGGGTTAGAGGTTTAAGAAATTTCTGTGTTAGATTTATCTATAGCGATACTCATACATCATCTCACTAATGTATAATTTAAGACAAATACGTGTACGTCCTTATCTTGGTTAAAATACACAGATGGAATAACTCTTTATATGGAAGAAATCATTACCTTGTCATTTAATTACCGTCTGAGTGATAAAGTTGTGGCGTTGCCACAGTTTTCAGCAAATAATTGTCTATAATTAAGCAGAACTTGAATTTGCACTACTAGTCATTTCCAAGATATCCGACATGTCTTGGATAGACGCTGCAAAAACAACCAAGTTTTCTCGTAACTAAATAAAAAAAAAGTTTGTTTATATTAACTGTTAAATTTGTTAAAACAACCAATTAGCTTGTGTTTAGTTGAACAAAACAACTTTTTCGAGTGTAGTCGAGCCTTAAGTTTACAACAACAACAACAACAACAATAAACTCAGCAACAAGAATAATTGCTTCAGTATCGCAGCTAGTTGCTGCAGAGAGTGTCAATCGCACCCGTTGTTCGTTCGCATTGATCGGAAATAATTTCAGCAACAGCGATACACTTTGTCGTTGTTGTTGCTGTTGCTGTTACTGTTGTTGTAACAAAGGAACACTTTGTCGTTGAGTGTCTGGCCTGCTCATGGAACTCCATAAAGGCACAATTTGTCGATAATTGTTTACGCAGAATAAAATGAGGCAACAAATGTTGCCAACAACTTAATAAAAATTCCATCAATGTGTTAAACATGAGCTTGGAATTGTTATTGTTGTTGTTATGTTTGTTGTGATTATTATTGACATGGCGTAACGGTTGCAGCAGCAGCAGCTTAAGTTGGAGGTTGTGTGCTACAAAAGCCAAGGACTAAAAGTGTACCACTTGGTAGTGTTTTCTCGAAAACTCAAAGACGCACAGCAAAAAACTCTAAAAAAAGCACAATAAAGCACCAACAACAACAACAGAAGAAGTAGTTGAAAGGAAAGCAAAAGATTTGAAAAGCATTGAAAATCAATGTCAACTGCAGGCACACACACACACTCGCTCAATCACTGGGACTCGAACTGTAACACACGCGAACACTTAAACTCACATAAATACCAATCAATGACATGTGTGACGCTAGATGGCGTGCATGACTGTCGAAGGTGGGGCGGGCACTCAAATAATTTCGACTCGCAATAAATCTCATAAACAGTCTGCTGCTGAAATGTTTTGAAGAGGCAACAGAACAACACTTGTCGGCTCTTTGTTCTTGTAGTTGTTATTGTTGTTTTTGATTTTTATGAGGGATTTGGTTCATAGGTGCGAGTTGGTTCCATTATGTTTCATTAAACATGATGACCGTTTATGACGTTCTTGTAAACAACAAAGAATGACAACTTCAAATGGAAAACAAACAACAACAAAACATTAATATTTTTTACATTTAAAAGCAAAACGTTTAAATAAACATCCTTGCTTTGCTCTAAGTGAACTTTCCGGTACTTTAATGTGAAGACTAACCAGCCGCCTTAAAATTTTTGCAATCCTGCAGACTTCAAAGTTATTCCTTTGCTCTTTTTTTTTTCTTAGTTCTTTTTTTTACAAAACAAAAATACCAAACAAATTATAAAAATTGCATAAAACAATTAAATGTGAATAAGAAGCTGTATAAAATGTTGCCATTGTTGTTCTGTTGTTTTTGTTGTGTTGTTGTCCTCCGTTCGTGCATAAATTATTTCTGAACAACTAAAAATAAAATGAAAAAAAACAGAAATAAAAGAAAAAAAAATAGAAAAACTGTTTAAAAACGTTTACGTAGATCTACTCAGCGACGTTTAAAAAAATGTGCGCAGCAAAGTATTGTCCCTACATCAGCCCTACATTTATTTTTCTCTTCTTCTTCTTCATATTTGTCGCTTTGTTTTAAATAACAGAAGTTTAAGTATTTTTATTCAGAGTGAATTTTCTATGGTTTTTCACGTCCATGACTCTCCGTGGTGACCATTTGTCGTCAAAGTTCTTCGTTTGCATTTTCATGGCGAAAGTCAGTTAAATTTTTTATAGTTTGCATTTTGTTTTTATGTACTCGAAGTTGTACGTTATTGTTTGCTGAAGCCCTGTTTATGTTTTGTTGATTTTTAATATGCGTTGGACGTTTGACTTGTATTCATAAAATATGCGTTTTTCCAAGCAGTATTTACAAAAATATAAAATATGTTTTATATACATAAAACAAACATGTAAGTATAATAGGCTATAAAATCTAAGAAGATTTCTAAGAAAACTTCCCCAAGAAACTATGGATTTAAAATCAAAACCCAACTCCAAACGTTAGTCATTAATATTCACATTTGAAAAATTAAGAAAACAGAATAATTTTATTGTGATATGCTTTTAAATGAAAAAAAAAAACATTTTTTAAGCTTATTGCTACACTCAGGGTTAAAAATGCTGTTTTATCAAACAAATCATGTGTTGAAATAACAGATTTCACTGTTAAATACCATCCAACAAATGAAACTTTCAAATCAACAGTCGGTTGACTGTTGGTTTATGGAACACGAAACCCGTATAAAAACTTATTTATTGAAATTTGATCACTGGTTTGTAAGTTCATGTATGGCCGAGTGTGCTAACGTGTGCGTCTAGTACTGGAGTGTCCACGGTTCAAATCCGGCAAGGCCAATAAAACATTTTTTTGTTATATAAAATATTTTTTTTTAAATAAAAAATGAAATTTGCAATTTTTTTTGCAAGATTTTAAGTATTTTATTTTTGACCAAACAATTAATAAAACAGTATTATTATTATTTCACTTATTAATTTACAATTTTTGATACTTACACAGCTAGGGTTCGAACCCACGTCTCCCGCATGACAGTCTAGTGCACTTCCACTGACTCATTGGCAACGATAATATATATATATAGCAAAACACATATAAAAACTATTGCTTAGAAAAAATTGACAATTCAATATAAGCACAAAAATATTTCAACAGATGATTTTAACAGCACAAAAATACTTTGAAACGTTCGTTCAACAAAGAAAATTGTTTACTTAAACGCAAATCATTCAATCGAACAGTGTTTTGAAATAACAGTGGCCGACTGTTAATATTTTTCTGAGTGTGGGCTTTTTTCTGCTTCATCTTTTCAAGCCAAATTTGAGAAATTTTTTTTTAAATTTTTTTTTTAAAAACTCAAGTTTGTAATTTCATCGAACCATCAGTAAAAACAAAACTTCTAAATTCAACTTTTAAAATTCATGTTATATATTGTTACTTGATAAAACAGAACGTCTTAAATAAAAAAAAACCTTTTTCAAGTTTTAATGACCTTGGCAGCTACACTCAGAAAAAAGTGTCTCGGAATATGATAAAAAAGGCATCACATTTAATGAAAAATTGTATAGACTTTGCTCCAGAAAATGATATTCTCTAATTGCGATACTAAAAATTCTCTAAAAATGAAAAAAAAAGCTTCCATGAAATAGAAAAATATATCGTTTTTAGAAAAAATACTTTTCATTTTTGAGAAAATATTTGTTTTCATTGAAGAAAATACTTCTCATAGAGAATTTTTTATCAAAATATAAGAAACGTTTTTCATTTTCAATAAAATTTCTCTATAAATGAGAAATTTTTTGTGCGAGAAAAATACTTATCATTATTAGAGACATTGAAATATTTCCATTTCCTAGAAGTAAAGAAATATTTCTTCGAAAATGTGAAAATTTATTCTAATTGAAAAAAAATTTATTTGAAAAAGAGAAAATTGCTATTATCAATAGAGAAATTTTTTACCGGAGCAAGGTATGTGTTTTTTTCTCAGTGTAGGTTTTGATTTTTTTGCTATACGTCTTTCACCTTGTTCTCTCACCTGCACAATTTGATGCACCCTATTGTATAACCTATATCTTGAAAAATAAGCAAGATGTCGAAAAATTGGTTAGTATCCAGCAGTTCATATATATTCAAATATTTTTTGATAACCTTAAATTTGCCCTTGAAATCCATTTTCAAAGTCAAATAAAGCTTTTTAAATGAAAAAACAAAGTTTTTTTATTGCAGATTCTTATTCTACGACTTTTTTTGCAGAAAATAGTTTTTTATAAAGACCAATATAAAACTTATACAAATACCAGTACAAAAATCAGAAACATAAAAATTAGTATTAATTTTATTTCTTTTCTAAGCAAATTCACTGTTGATTTAATTTTGATCAGAATCATATTTTCTGGTTTTGAATAAAAAAATCTTTAAGAACAAATTTCCATAAAGAAAAAACACACTAAAAATATTCTCTGCCTTCACTCAGACGCCATCATTTGTTTCGAGGTAATTAAAATTTATTACGTTTTCTTTCTCTCTCTCTCTCTCTGCCATTCCGAACTGAAACAATGTCACGTTATTACCAACTGCCTCTGACTAATTCCTCTGCTTCACTCTCCATAAACTTTTTAATCCTTTCCTTTGATTCTTAGTTATTAATATTATTTTAATATGTATGTGTTTTTTTTCTATAGCACTCAACTGCGCTGCATGCGTGTTTCGTAGTTTGTGTTTCCGT
Source organism: Tetanocera ferruginea (assembly GCA_958299015.1). Classification (NCBI taxonomy): domain Eukaryota; kingdom Metazoa; phylum Arthropoda; class Insecta; order Diptera; family Sciomyzidae; genus Tetanocera; species Tetanocera ferruginea. The sequence goes on along the minus strand of OY282643.1, from coordinate 2,787,767 downwards.
TTCCGTTTCCGCTACAATCATTGTACTTCTCAGCATAGACGACTGAATGAAACCACATTTTCCTTCCACCCCTTCCCCTCAAGCAAACTCTGTACTTATGGTTTTCTTGACCTCCAACCGCTAAAATCATGTCCTTATTTTTACGGTCCTTTTTATATATTTGCTGTTTACCCTATAACTATCTCATTAACTGCAATCAATATTCAAGTTTTTCGTGTCCACCCATAAAGCGACACTGGCTTAACCCTTGTACAACCCCCCACTTGTGCAGTTATGGTTATGGTTTCACAGTTTAGCTAGCTAACTAGTCGAGTTATGGAACCCATAATTACGACGTTTGTACCGTTAAATATGAAGTTGTGCCACTAAAGCTGAATTGAAACCCTTTCGAAAGTTTGTGGTCGTATAGGTGGTGATGGCGGTGGTGGAGGTAGTACGGTTAGGTCAACAGTTGTAAGAAGCCTTCCAAGGTAAAGTGTAAAATTACCAAATTGCACGCCATTAAACGGAAGTTTGTTGCTTCAAAAAAATGCCACCCAACAGCAGGTTGTGAAAAGGAAAAATCCTTAGGTGGGAGTCACTTGCGTCAACTCGGCAGTTATTAGGCTTGTTTAGTTTAGGGTAACAACCGCGGGTTAATTTGAGTGATCGTTTTTATATGATAATTGCCCATGAGTGCCATGAGTACCTAACGTGCTGTCCTTGGCCATTAAAAGGGTTTTGGTAAAGGCTTACGTGTTGTTGCTATTGTTGGTAGATGTCTAGCCGCGGGTTGTTGGTTTCTTTTAAATTGCAATTAATTTACATAGCATAGAAAAAAATCAACGTTTCTGAGCTAAAGAAAATGCAAAGAAAAACAATGGGGAAAATGAAAATATTTGGCACTCATGCCAAACTCAGCAATCCGTAAACAATCAGGTGGCAACAACTGTCACCAGATAGTCAAACAGACAGACATCAAACGAAACAAGCTGTCCATATCAAATAATTAAGCGGAAAAGCCCCAGCCAAAACGTTCCTGCGTACCAATTTAGCACGAGCTGTTGCCGCATTTTAGGCGTTTTTCTCGTACAATCACAGTATTTTCACACCAACAACCAACAACAGTTTGTGAGTGTGGTGAGTGCAAAAATAATTACAACAAATGACGTGCACTGTGGTCCGCACAAAATTCCAAGAGGCAACAAATTCTAAAATAACACAAATACGAGTGCATGTTTGTTTGTGTGTTTGAGAGTTTTGACAACGCGCCTAAAAGAGCGTTAGTGAAATGTTGCAAAACGCATTCATTACGCCCTAAAAGCATATCGAATTGCAAAAAGTCAGTGTAGCACGCTTAATACGTTTTTCACCGTCGTCGTATATGTTCTGTATGGATGTCCTGTTAACAAGGAAGAAGGAAGAGACAGAGAGAGAGAGAGAGACGAGGGTGTTGTGCAGTATCTTTCCACAATTTTGCAACGTCATAGCGGAGCGCAGCGCATGGGAATGACACTAATTAGTGGTGAGTTTCATGTGACAAACGCAGCGTATGTTCCTTACTTGCAACGAAATCCTTTCAACAGCGTGTTTGAATTTTCAAAACTACACTGGCAAAAAAAACAACAACAATAACTGAAATTGTAAATATTGAATTGTGGTAGAAAATGAATGGAGGTAACGACTTTTTATAAAGTATTTATAAAATCTTTGCAAAAAGGATGTAGTTATTTTGTAATGTTGAAATTATGAAATAAGACGGAATAAAAATAATGACAGTAATTATATTGATAGAGATGTAATGCGAAAGAACTAAGTATCTTTATCAAGATTGCCGATTTATATAGAAGACTTTTTTTATATTTAAATATAGATCGGCAAATGCAGAAAGAAGTATACCTAAAGAACTAGTAAAGAAGTAACCTTGAAAAATAAAAATGCTTAAAGTTCAATAAAAACACATGGAACGTTAAGGATGTTTAACGAAGGATATTGCTTGTCTTTTCCTACGATAAAAGCATTTTGAAAAAACGTATTGTATTCTTAAATTTTAATTGATTTTATTTTATGTATTTTTCATCTGCTAAAAAACTTTTAGGTTTTTTATTTTTGTTAATTTGGTATTTCGTGGTTTAAATATCAAAGCGCAGTTACATAATATTCATAGTTAATCAGTTTCTATCGAAAAATATAATTTAAAAAAGTAATTCAATAGAAACGTGAGTGACAATTTTTATTCATAAGTTGGATTATCCTGGAAAATAATTGGCTGGCACAATTTATGTCTCTTTCTATATAAGATTAGTGAATTTTTCATTTTTTTAAATGAAACAGACGCAATTATTTTTCATCAAAAAAGTATTTGAAGAAGTGAAACGTCAGTGACATTTACTTTTTTTTTTGTTTGTTTTTGTATTAGAAATGAAAGAAGATAACGAAACTATCAAGAAAAAGTAAAAGCCGACCTCAAAAGAACGTATGAAAAAATATAAAGAAAAATTATAGTTAAATCCGAATTCATATAAAAAAGACTTAGCAAGGATTAAAAAAAAAAATAATAAAGTCATTACGTTAAGCCATTGGCATAGACGGAATTGCTAATAGGTTTGGCACTGTCTTTAATTTTTAATGAGCGAAAGGATCAATGAATTAGGCTTAGTAATATATATACAAATTCGGATGCAGAACCGGAATACATTTTGTTAAAATGTTATAGTTCTTCTATATTAACCAATTCAATGGATTTGTCCATTATATTGGACACATCGAAAAATATTTTTTTTTTTATTTTCCAACGTCTTTTCTAAAATCAAATAGGTTGGTACTATAAAATGAAGTTCACCAGATTAACCACGATGCAAAAAAAAAAAAGACTTATAAAATTGTCTTGAAACGTGAGTGACAAAATCAGTATGTGAAAAAATCTTAAAATTCTGAGAAAAAATTTAATTTTTTTTTGCAGTTAAAATTTCTACTCAATTTCGTTACGTAAAATTACTTTATTCTTTATATTAACTCAAACAATTCTTAGATTTAAAGGAATTTGTAAGAAAAACTAGAAAAATGTAAATCGTCCGAAAACGTGAGTGACACACCAATTAAAGATTGTTTTTCCAAATGGGTACATAAAAAACTTTTTACATGAACTTTTACTAGTGAGTTTAAAACTTATTATTCCCATATAATTTTATGTTAAAAGCGTTTATGTTTAATAGGGACAAATTTATGTTTACTGCTATGACTGAAACGTGAGTGACATTGGTTTTGCCGATATATTTATTTAATTATATTTATATTTGAAAAATAAAATATAAATAAAACTTATGTAACTTTCATCGCACCATATAAAATCTGTTTTAAAATTGTTTGAGTGCTAGAGTATTCAATAAAATTTAAAAATTTTAAACTTGAAAATATCGTCTGTATACAAACAGACTTATAGTTCGTTCAGATGATTCATGTTTTCTGTTAAAAATCAAAATATTCACCAACCCTATTTATTTTTTTTGTTCGAAAAAGACGAAATTCATGACGTTTCATTATAAAGAGAAATAAATCAAGCAAAAATAAGAACAAATTTGAAGGAACTAAGTTTTAAGTGGATACATGCGTTGTGACCTAGTCAATATACGAACCGTTGGCCTTAGGTCAAGTTTGTGCAGATCGAACAGAAATATTGTTAACTCTTTATTCGTACTGTTCACTTGACATTAATTTCTTACAGTGTGCTTTTTGAAAAATCCGTGGAATATACGTTGGCAGCCCAGCAATTCGGAGAATTCTTTGCTACCGACTGTGAAATGGGCACAAAAATCAGAAATCAGCTTAACGCCAAATAAACGGCAGATACACAGACGCACACACACGCAGACAAGCAACCACTATGCCAACACTATTATACCAACACTTTGTGCAACACCAACAACTTCAAAAGCGGAAGTGTTGCAAAGCTGAACAGAACTTTGTTAAATGCAGAAAAGCGCATCAGTCCATAATGTTGACGATGACCTCAGCGTCGGTCAGCGTGGCTGCAACACAGCAACATGCATGCTAGTTGCATAAATGTATTGGAGGATGGGGTGGCGTGCCACAGACGACCGACCATATTTCGTGCTGGCATAAAATGCTTACGTCAAACATGATGCAGCTACGACGACTTGGATGGGGGGTTGGCAACACCACAAAAAATAATAACAACAACAACAAGGCACTCTCTGCTAATAACTGAGATGGGGGTGGGTGTCACACATTGCAACACATGTTCGCCGCTATGCTCACACCTTGCGACACAGCACAGTCAGACACACTCATACGCATACAAGCATGTCAAGCCATATTTATTTAATAACACACGATAATTGGTAATTAATTTATTTTGCATATTTTTGAGCGGCGCAAAATGTGCGAATGAAGTGCGTAGCCAACAGTTTTTTTGTTGTTGCTATTGTCACATTGGACAGGCGTTAAATACGTGCAGCGCACAGTCAGCACGAAGTTGGCAGTTGTGGAAAATTGTTTTTTTTTATAAATTTTCAATATAAATGCGTTGCACCTGTTGTTGTAATTGTGATAGACAGTCAATCTAACAAGTGAGTGAACGTGACACTCATGCAAAAGTTGCATCAAAGTGCTTCCAAATCTATGGCTAACGAATGCTCGAGAAGGTTTGAAAAAAATTAACGCATAGCTCCGCACTGGCTAAGCTTAAGATTCCGATTAAATTGGTCGCAATTAACTAAGCAAAAAGCGGTAAGTGGCACTTTATGGCAAACGGAAACCAGTGCGCCATTTTTGTTCAAATGACGACGCTGTTATTATTTTAAATATTATGCGCTGCACATACGTTGATTTGCTTCTTTGGCTATGGCAACTCTGTTGACTGTTTATTATTTATAATAACTATAGTTTTTTTTTTTTCAAATCTGTCGTTCAATTATAAATGGCTGTCGATTGCCACAGAAATGTCAGCCAGCAATTGGTAATCGGCAATTGGCAGCAGTTGTCACTGACAGCTCGGTGTATGACTTGAAATGTAAATGCAGTATGTTGCCGCGCAGTGTGCGGTGCATTGCGATAAACCCGCTTCAAACTTAACTTCTCTCCACTCAACTCTTGACTAATGATGACAATGTTGATGGATCCTCCATGCATGCGACTGGCTGCTGTTTTTTTCTCATTCATTCATGCATTCATCCATTCAATTAGTTGCATTAACCGTTTGTTTGGCAAAATAGTTTGTTGGCACGATTTCTATAGCGTTGCAACGCATATGAGACACAAACAATAAAAAAAAAAAAATAAAAAATCAGCACCATCAACGGCAAAAACTGTCAATTGACGTTAAATGGCTTGATGACGATTTTGGAATCAACAACAAAACGAAAAAGATAAAAAATCCTGACTTAACTCAACTCAACCAACGTTTGACAGACAAATTATCGTAAATTAAGTAATTGAAAAAAACTTCATGCAGCTGTTTTTTTTTGGTTAATGCCTTTAAATGAACATGCACACCCTACAAAATATATTTTTCTTCAATGATAAAATTATAATTCTAAATTCAGTTTAAGAATATTGTGGTATAGGTTTTAAATTCTTTATAAATAATTATTATATCTATACTTTTATAAAAAGAATTATCAAGTATTTGTACGAGCTAAATTTCAAACCACAGTCCTTTTTTTCTATCAGGTCAAGTTTTGGAGACATAAAATGTAAACAACGGTTCACTTTCAATTGGACCATAGCTTTATAACGCATTGATCAATTTAAATTTAATTTTATATGGATTAAATATTCAATATTAGACCTTACCATTTCTGTTTGTGGAATTTCATTATCTTTTATATTTTTGAAAATATTGGCTTCACTTTGAAAGTGAATCATTGTTCAGACTTTCACATTATATTTTTATTTACAACCCTGTTATTGTTACTTTTTACTTTTCGAAATTATTTCAAAAATTTTGTATTAGTCGGTTAGACTATCTCTGGGATTTTAGAAAGCATTTTACTTTTGTTTTCAATGCAATGGAAATTTAAGAGTTATTTTTAAAAAAATTTTATTTATATTAATTTTTTCTGAGAAAGAGAAAAGCTTGCCATTTATCAAGCTCAGATTTTATAGGATAAATTTATTTATAATTTAGTTTTTTTCTTAAATTACTTTTAAACTGTCAAAGGCATTGAATACAAATAAAATCATTTATAAAATTCCAGAGATTGTTCATCCGACAAAAATAACATGTTCTTTCCCTACGGACAAAAGTACCGGTTCAGAACCTATCACGTGAAAGGTTCCAAAGTGAGAGTAACTGGTCCCAATTCTGCCACCAACATATGAAACCAACCGGTCCGTTTTACATGGCGTTGTCATTGACAGGGGTAAATTGACACCGGCTAGATACCTTTGCACCAATCCTAGAACCTTTTCAAAAATATATATCAATTGACACCTCATAGATACTTTTGGACCTAATCAGTAGCCGGTCTATTTATAGAACACGGTACACTTATACGCTCGTTGATAATGAAATTGAATCAATGTTTTGTAAATTCATGTTAAGCCGAGCTTGCTAGCGTTCACGTTTAGTACTCGACTGACCTGGGTTCAATCCCCGGCAGAACCAAAAAAATATTTTTTTAATTTAAAATAAATTGTTTTTTTTAATTAAAAAATTAAATTTACAGTTTTTTCAAGGTGTTAAGCAAACTTATTTTGAAAGTTTTTTTTTGATTAAACAGTTAATGAAACGGAATTAGAATTTAAATTATTAAATTAAAATTGTTGATATATGTAGTCTACTTACACAGCCAGGAGACGAACCCACGTCCACCACGTGACAGTCCAACGCACTTTCACTGAGCTATTGGTAACGACAAGATAAATATAGCAAAACTCATTTTAAAATGACTGGTCCCGTTCTGAGTTAAATCGAATCTGTCCTGTGATAGGTTAAATAAGAACTGTCACAGGACCGGTCACTTTAGGGCATGAATCATGAATCATGAATTGCATCTTTTCATGATTTTCATGATTTTCATGATTTTCATGATTGGTTTATATAACATGAAAAGATATAAAGTTACATTGTTGTGCATGTAAATAGTCATATAATGTGAAATTTTGAAAAATTTTTAACTTTGAAGATCAATATTTTAAAAACTATAAAAGAAAATGCATTTAAAAAATGATTATAATAGTCATAAACAGAAATGGTGAGGTCAAATTTTGCTTATTCAATTCTTTTGAAGGCGACTTAAATTGGCCGATGGATTAAAAACATATGGTCCAAATAATAGAAAAATAACAGTTTGTATATATCTCAAAAACTTAACCTGACAAGAGACAGATTACGGATTTGAAATTAGCACGCACAAATACATATGGACATCTCCCAAAAAAGGTACACCAAAAGTGAAGAAAACCATTAAAATAAAGCACTCTAACAGCTTTTAACTTTATTTTTTTTTTATTTTGATTAGTATTACTGCTATGTAGTGGTGACCGTGGCATGCAGGTTAAGTGTGTGGTTTAGCATGCTCGGAGCCCGGGTTCGATCCCGGTGAAAAGTTTTTTTCAATAAAAAATTTTTCTGATCGGTCAGACTCTGGCTCTCTCTCTGCAGACAATGGCAAACCTCAGAGAGTAAATAATGCCATGTAAATTTTCTTGAGAACATGAACTTTAACCGTTCGGAGTCGGCATAAAACATGTAGGTTCAGTTCTCGGTCAATTGTGTGCAAACATTTAATAACACACACAACACAATTGATCATTAGAAGCTCGGTCAAAGTTCTTTCTAGGGCTGAAATGGCCAATTTGTTTTTTTTTTTTTAATTTTTTTTATTACTGCTAGGTAACTTGAATTTAACTTATTTTGATGTATTTTTATTAAAATTTATAATGAACATCTTTAGTGTATCTTACTATGGTGGAAAAATTTGTCGCGTCTATGATGTCGCGTCCGTATTCGTGCTATATCTATTTAAAAAAAGGCAAGAAATAATTCTCATATTTCATAAGTCTACCAAGAAAATTTATCCTTTGACTTCCATTAACATGTAAATAATTATAAAAAAAATTCTCAAAATTAGCTAAAATACGAGCTTAAAAACATTTCTTGTTTTTGTCGCGCCCGTTCCATTGTAGGATTGCTTATTACTTTGTACTAATTTGTACTAAATCTTGCCAATATTTTTATAAAATGTAGCACTATTTCATCTCGTTAGAACACTTAAAATACATATCGGCTCTTTTTATTTCTTTCTTGTTTTTCGATTAATTAAAACCGTGCAAATGTCGCGTCCGTGCCACTGGAAAATGCCCATGTGGGACCACTTTCGTCTACTCGTGTCCAAGACCGTGTAAACCTGTGTTGTTGAGCAATAGAATTAACATTTTTTATTTTATGAATTTAGCTTTTTGTTTTAATTGGATACGTAGGGTAAAAAGTAAGTTTAGGTAAGAATTGCGCCTGAAATGAGATTGTAGAACGAGGTCTATTTATTCATTGAGATTCCGTATAACTGTGGTCCTATCGAAACAATGGAATTTGAAAAAATATACATAAATTTCATTGAACAGGGTTGGTTGAATCAGCCGGTGCTGTGTATAAATCTAAATAAGTTCATTAATTACGAGCTTCTATAGCTCTCTGTAAGGTCTGTTGATCGAATGGCTTAATTGACATTTTTGATGATGGTTTCTACTTCTATGACATTTCCGCACGCAGATTCTGTAAAATCCTGGATGATGAATTTTGAGCATAGTATTCTGTAAAGACTTCTACTAGAATACGACTTTCAGAGCTAAACCATTAATGTTTTGAAAATCAAAACTTTAAATTTTTTTGGTGAACAGCACCAGTTCGTTTTTCTCAATCCCACCTATATCAAAGCGAAGTTTTTCTAAGACTATTATTAAAAATTGTAAATTTTTTTTTATTTGGACAAAACCTTATTACTTCCCGTTATGTATGTACAAAAAAAATTAATCGTTGGTTAAAACTTTCATCCCAACCACATCTGAAGTGGTTTATTTTTTTACACAAAGAATCTTTGAAAGAAAACTTCCAACATTATTTGGAACACTTTGTCGAACTTTGAAATTTGTAGATTTTGATAAATATTTTTTCTTTGGTGTATCACCTTTTCTGCATTTTTATTGTATTGAATTTATTTTGATTGAATGCGCGACAAAGACGTGAATAAAAATTGTGTGGCTTGGTGGCTGAAGAAATCAAGCCTGCCGCCGCATGACGACAACTATGACGCCGTTGACAATGTTTCTAAAGCTGTTGATGTCGCTGATGATTTATATCAATTCTTCTTCTTCTTCTTCTGCTTCTATTCTTGTTTGTCATGAATTTATGTACAGTATCTGCCGGTCTTCTCGCAAGCAAAATTTGCTGCACTTGCCTCGGCTTAAAATTCATCAAAAGAAAATCATATTTTAATTGAGCGCGCAATTTGAGCTAAAGTTCTTGTTCATTGTGGTTAGTGTGGTTTCTGTTGAGAATTAAATTGATGTTAATTTGTTTATGGCAGCGCGGCTTTTTTTTTGCAGTGTGTTTTGTATTGGCTTCCATCAGCTTGCCACACTGTGAGTCACAAGCAAATTTTTCAAGTTTATGAAATTAAAACAGGGTCTAGAGATGAATTAATGAAAACTTGATGCATAAAATAGTTTAAAAATATCAGAATAATTAAATAAACTCCTATTCTTTCCATATTAAAAAAATGTATGCCTTTTGTGCAGCCTCAGTAGTCTCTTACCTTTGTTTAATTATTTCCTCATTTATAACCAACTAAAATTAATCACTATTTGGAACGACTTTGAAAGTTGTAGTTGATGGTAGAAAAGTTTGTGTATTGCATTGCTTGATAAGTTGAATTGACTGAGTTGAGGCAAAACACTTACCTCACTTCAAATTCGCATATTAATGTCCGTCAGCTGTCCGTCACACACCAGCTTTTCGAACCAAGGCAGACTTGACTGAATGAAATCCTTGGTTCAAAGCTAACAAAAAAAATTATATCTCCGTGCAATTAAGGTTTCTAAACTGAATTTATGATGCACATTTCAAAACATTATCTTCAAATGACAATACAACAAAATTTTTGCATTAGTTATTGTAAACCTTCAAACACATACGAAAAAACAAAATAACCAATTGTGAGAATATTTCTTTGTTAAAATTTTGAATTTAGAAATTGTGCCAAATGAGATTTTGCCAAAAATTTATTCAATGCATATAAAACATGAAAACTAAACTCAGCTAAATTGATTTAAAATTGATAAAATTTCCAAATCGCACTTGTGTTCACACTCACAAAAACAAAAGTAATAGTTATGAGAACGACAACAACAACCCAAAACAATGCACTTCCGGTCCATTGCCTTACGAAGTGCAACTCTAAACAAAGCGGTTAGATTTTGATATTCTACAATTCAGTCAGTTAGCCAGTCAGTCCTATTCATTCAAAGCTATTCTAATGAAAAATCAATTTTGAAATTTCGACACTGCATAGAGATGTGGACAGACGTGCAGAGACGCAGATGCTGTGTTGCTGATTCGGCGGTCGAGTGGAGTTGACATTTATGAAATTTGTATGGAAGTGAAATTGTCTAGGAATGCCCATATCAAGACACACACACACACACATACACACATTCATCGCTCATAACACAACGCCACACACCATTTCCGACGCGTTAAATTTACATAAATTGATTTGATTGAATTTTTATTAGTGGACGCTTGCTTTGTGGTTGGTGCTCAACATTCGACTAATTTAGTATGTTTTTTTTTTTTCAGTGTAGCAGAGTAAATGTAAATTGGCCGTTGTGGCTGTCAAAACTTGAACGAATTTAGTACTAAAAATCATCAAATGCAAATTCATTGAGGTCTTCCAAAGCAGTCTGCATAAACTAAGTGCGTCAAATGTTTGTGAAATCATTGAGCATCAATTGCAGTCCTGATCCTGCGTTATATTCAATGTTTTCCCAGCAATTTGTGGGTAAACAAAAGATGAACATTTTCGAATTTTCATAACCGCTAAACATAAAACTGACTGCTTGCATAAATCCCGACACACACACACAATCTACACTTTGTGGCATAGTTGTGTTCACAGATGGTGCAACTAAACGCAAGATTTCATTTCATGCAGTCTAATATTTTTTATTACAATTGTGGTCTAGTGGCAGCATCAAGCGGCATAAATTTTGAATTATTTAAATGTTGTTACAGCTAAAGCGATGGGTGGAACTCATGGTTGGGGGGGTGTTGTTGGACAGTCGGCGCTGTTCAGTAAAATCATGAATTAAATGAATGCAATGAAATAATAGAAATTGTCATAAATCTTGCAGTTTAAATTTTCAAATTCACTTGAATTATAGAATGATACAAAAAACAAACTACAATAGCAAAAATTGCAACACCAACAACATGCATAGTTGTTGCAATAACAACAAAGTGTGGTTTTTGTAATCGAACCCGCACATGACATTAAAATAATTTAGTGGTAATCAAGAATGATTTGATTGCAATTTATAATAATTTCCAAAGTTAATGAATAAAATTTTATATTGTTGTTAGTTGAGAGTAGTTAGTTGTGGGAGTTAGTTATGCAAATTTTCTACATTTATGTTCAAATTAACTTTAAATAGAAAAAGAAAAATGTTTTTAGAATAACAAAAATGCATAAGTTTTCTGTTTCTTTAAAAAAATATCAACATTTTGTTTTAATTTACGTATTTTAGTGTCGGCACAGACCCATTTCAAAAGCACAGACACTTAAATCTCAAATTTGCATGAGGACTATAATGAAGTGTTAAGGGGACTTGACATCTTCAAACAATTTTTTTGATGTTTTAAAATACGCATAAGTGAATAAAAAATAAGATATAATATTGAAAAATTAAACACACATATATTTTAAAGTAAAATTACACAAAAATCGTCTTGGATTTTTAAAAAAAACTTGCGGGCGTGATTGCGGCTCACTGGAACATCTAAAAAAAAAAAACAACAGGGTGTTAATCAGCAACGAAACCGCCTTGAAATGAACAAAAAGAACAAATTTTGGTCGAAAAATAACAAAATGGAGGCGTTTTTTTAAAAAGTCCAATTTTTGGGGCCAAAAACTATATTGCCGATTTTTCTCTCTGTAGCTTATTCCATGCATTATCAAGTGTAAAAAAATATATTAAAATTTGAGAACGATCGGTCGAGCAGTTTTTTATTTCATCACGACCGCAGATTTGCAAAACGTGGTTTCGAGAAAAACAAGTTTAAAATATTTGATGTATTTGATTAAAGTTTTGACGCGATGTGCCCAAAACGCTCGTTAGAGATTTTAGAATCAAAATTTGAGGTTAATTTTAAAAATTGAGGTTAAAAACCCATTTTTCAATATTTTTTTAATAATAAAAAATTTTAATTTTTTTCAAATTTGATGGCGTCAGTCTTTTTAATGCATTAGTCGTGTCTGAACAAACTGTTGAATATATTTCATATGGTTTCTAATGTTTTAAATCCCTTCGAAAATAATGTATTTTTTAATTTTTAAAAATTATGTTAGATTTTCGGGTTCACTGAGTTCTGTTTCATAAATTCGAGTAAATTTTGACATATAAGCGCATATGAAAATGAAGGAAAAAGAGGGTAAACATAAAGGAAAAAAAAACAAAAAATTTGTTTGGCAATTATTACAAAACTAAATTCACATTGGTTAAACTTTTTTACACCGAATAGTTTTAATTTATATCTCTTACCGCTGTGAAATGACCGAACTTATTCGAACGGTGCGAAATAAGAAAGGCAAAGGAGTAAAAAAATATAGAAATCGCATTATCTATCATTACCAATCAAATTGAAAATGTAAATTTCTCAAGACAGAAAGTCAAAAAAAAGGTTTCGGACAAAATCTACATTAAAGCTTCTTCATTTGACTTTGCAACATTCCACTGTGACGAGTGTTACATATGCACACTATTAAACATCAATATGCTAGCATACATTAAATTCTTTCAAGTTTTAAAAAACCTGGCTCAACTTGAACTTAACCCTTTCGATCCCAACGTTGCTTGCAAGCAACTTGGATTCCTAAGCATTTCTTAGAACTAACTCATAAAAGGAGAAGCCGAATTTAATAATTGCAGTTTTTATAATAAAAAACTAGCAAAAAGTAAAAATTTTGTTGCGATCAACATAACTACGGCGCATTATTCAGAGTTAAGTTTTAAAAAACTTGCATTATTGCAAGTAACTTCAATTTCTAGTAACACAATAACTCAAGAAGTCTGAAATCTTCAAAAATGCTTAATTTAGATCTTATAAGCACAGGAGTTATGAAAACAAAATTTTCAGACAGCTAGCTCAGGAGCGGGGTCGAAAGGGTTAATCGAAATCGATTTTGGAACATGCCTGCAAGTTGATTTGATACAACAATTTTTTACCCACTAAAAAAAATGTCTATAAACATTAGACCGGATTATGGTTGTGTGGATAAAAAAAATTTCAACCGGTCGGGGTCTCAAAAGTTAGAGGAACTTATTAAAATGATATCTGCATACTTTTTTTTCAAATCGGAGAAAATCTACCGAAGCAATTTTGATTCTCCTGAAGGTCCTTTTTGGTATAAAAAACATGTTTTTTGCTTGTAACTTCTTATTTTTCACAGAACGCATACCCACATCGGCTAAAATATTAAATTTCTTACTTATACCAATATTTTGACATAAAAAAAATTTTAAAATTATGTGATTTGATTAAAACGACATACAGAAAGAATGAAGAACTTAATACCTTTCCAACAATAACAATTCCAAGCATATTTTTCTATCTCATAAGATATTTTCAACCTAATTCTGATGATGACGGTTATACATTTTTTGACAAAGTAATCTTTTATGTATTTTTTGTTCATTTGTTCAAGTTGAAAAGTCAATAATATTTTAAACAAATTTTTTTTTTGTTATCAATACCTTTTCTGATATTGAAAATTTTGTCATATAATGAAATTCAATTTCCTTTTAGAAAGAAGAAATTTCACGCTTTTCAACAAATTAACAATTGTTAATCACTGGAATAAGGTTTTTTATATTTTTATTAGTAATTCTATATAAATGTTTGTATACTTTTCAGATTTTGTACTGTCAGGATAAGCGATAAATACGACCTTGACTTTTAATTACCTTCACTAGGCAAATGAATAAAACACTGTGAGAATGTTGCTTATTTCGCGAAACTGAGACTGCGATATGTAAGCGTTTTTTATAAATATTTTCGAGACCACATGCTGGACGAATTACGTTACGTTCTGTTCTTGGCCTGCAGCCACATATTGGTACATAACTCAAAAACTGTTGAGGCATGTAAAGTGTTGGCGGTCAATAATGCCGAAAAAATAACATGTTGAAAATAAATAAACACATGAAACAGAGCGACAGATAGACAGACAGACAGACTGATAGGCGTAACTCATACACAAACAATGGTGCATAAAGTTGAAAAGTACACAGATAGCTGAGTTGCATTTATCGGCGACAGTTAGAAAGGAAAAAATGCATAACCCGCTGGAATTTTTTCTTACTGCCCCAAAAACTAAAAAAGGACTACCGAAATTCCGCAAGAGCCACAGAATGCAGCCAGCAAACTTTGTAATTTTTATTTCCCCTTTGTTTTATGTTCTCAGAACACAGGATAACCGCAAATTTGTGCTGCACTAAATGCAGCGGTCTTTATGGCTCGCTTTCACGATGCGCATCACACTTTATTATTTCGTTTTGACGCAATGTGGGAAAAAGCACAACAGCACCAACAAGATGCATGCAAACTTTCATAGCTGACTGCTGGATTGACTGCCAACCCCACACAACTCTCCATCCATCAATTCACCAAGCAATGACTATTAGGCGCTTCTGTACTTATTTACCATGTAGATGGCGCCAAAAACAACGTGCTCGCTACACTGCACCAAAAAACACACAAAAAAAAAACAAAAAAGAATCGCGTAGCGCAATATTTTCCTAGCTGAGATAAGCAGCAACGAACAGCAACATGTCCTCCTCCTTGTCTCCATCACTGCTCCATCGAAACACTGTTGCAGTCATATTCATTTGATTTTTCAAATAGACAAAAATTTTAATTGAGCGCGAAAAAAATGGCGAAGAAATGGCGGTTGTGGTGTTAGTGTTAAACTGGTTTAAATTTGTTTAAAGAAGCGAACATTGCGCTGCAGAAAAGCCATTAAAATTAATTGGAAGTCAAAAGCGCAACAATAACAATAACAGCAACAAACAACAGTAACGACGCTAGCAAGTGTGCTTGTGTGTGGCCAGAGAACTAACATCTACTTAAAGCCAGGCCAAGCTAAGCGGCGGGGGCTTTAAACTCTTAATTGCCTATTAGCCAAAGTAGCTAAAGTGGCTAAAATAGCAAAGCGTACATCTAACGTTAAGCAGCTATTAAAATTGACACTTTTGGCATGCCGAGCCGGTCAGCGTGTGCTTTTTGGACATATTTAATTGGCCAAAATAGTTAAGTCGACTTAATTAACCAACGCTTATGAGTGACTAAATGCTTCTTGGCAAACTTTTTATTGGTACACAGAGGGAAAAACCTATGGACTCAATACATAAATTTATGTACTCATCGCATAGTTTTCTGCACACAAAAATTTTACATTTTTCATGTATTGAGTACATGTTGAAATCTTTATTGACTACATAATGCTTTCAAGCGGTTTTGTAGTCAATAAAGAATTTTATGTACTCAACGCATAAATATGTGCCGTGAATTCATGGATGTATGTGGTGAGTACATTCTTACTGTACTCATCGCAAACTGTTACAAATAATTTTATGTAATGAGTAAAGATCTTATGTACGTATTACAGAGATTATTGACTCAGTACATACATACTTTACTCATTACATATTTGGAGTACATAATTTTATGCAATGAGTACATACATTATTTACTCATTACATATTTTAAATGCATAATTTTATGTAATGAGTACATACATAATTTACTCATTACATATTTTTAGTGCATACATTTATATAATGAGTACATACATCATTTACTCATTACATATGTTAAAAACATAATTTTATGCAATGAGTACATGCATAATGTATTCATTATATATTTTTTGTTCATAATTCCATGTATTAAATATATACACAATTCATGCCTGTTCCTAAAGCACCCTCTCAATAAATGCAATAAATAATTTTATAAAGAAATGACTAGATTTCACAAAATAATTGGAAATTACTTATAGAAACCCAGCCATTTAATTCTTATCCAATCATCACTTTTGTTCTAGAGTACAGTGGATAAACTCATTCCTGCTCTGATTTTCTAGAGGCTTTAGAGGTGTTGCTTATTTGAAAATCAAGAAACGAATGACATAAAACAGCAAAATCGTGTGCCGATGTGCAAGAGATACGTGTACTGAGTCCATATTTTATGTACTGAATAAATGTGTCACTTCAATCGTATAAGGGGGACGTGTACTGAGTCTATATTTTATGTATTGAGTAAAGTTTTTGTAAAAAATTACATAACACGTTGATTGAGTACACGTTGCTTGTATCTATTGAAGTCTGCTATGTATTCAACACATAACATGATGTATTGAATACATTTTTTATTCATTTTAAAAAGTGAATAAATTGATATGTAGTCAGTACACGCTCCCTTTACTCAGTAAATACTGCTCTTGTTGCGTTCTCATACAAGTTGCAGTGCATAGATTTTACATAGCTGTCTCTGTACTGACTACATAACTTTTTCCCTTAGTGTACGAATTGAGTCCAGAGCAAAGTGAACATATTTATGTATGCTTGTGTGTATGCGTTGGTTAAACAAGACAAACGGAAGCGGACGCAGGGGCATACAATGAGCAGGAAAAACAAACTTAATTAAGCCAATTAACGGTTAGCTGGATTGTTGAAAATTACTTTCATATCGTTTTAGGTTGAGTCTTAATTGTTTTTTCGTTCAATTAATCTATGTGATGCATACATATATTTGCTAGTGTTAGATTGTTAAGCTGTGCCCAATAATAACTTTACGAACATATTTGTAACAATATTGATAAAGTACACGCAAAAGTTGTAGGCGGCAGAAAAATAAGAAAATGTAGTCTAATAAAAGAGAAATAAAAAAATAAAAAAATTTGGTAGCTATAAGTAAGAAACATTAGTCGTGATTTAACGCCAGTTAAATACATTATTAAAACGCTCTTTTTGTTTCGATTAAGAAAATAAAATTTTTTGTGTAATTTTTTAACCTCAAAATATATGTATGTGTAATTTTTCAAAATCATTTCTATTTTTTTTCAACTTGTGTGCACTTTAAAACTTGTATAATTAAATAAATAAATTTAAATAATATTTAAATAATTAAATAATTTTGAATACCCTAACATCAAAATTTTCTATTGATGTACTATCATATTAACTGAGATGTACTTGTTGCCAAGAAAAAAAAGTTCAAGTACTTGCTCTCTCAGCTAGTTCCTTTTAGCGCTTTTCGGTTCAAACCCCAACTGGGCTCATGCTCCTAAACTTCTATTTTTCCCATAAATCTGTATTCAATGGCGGTATATTTAATAAAGATATCGCAAATCATTAATGGCACAATCGATAGTTTCAAACTCTGGTGACTATTGATTATTTTTCGACAGACAAGCGATAGTTTTCGATAGCGTTTCTGTATTTTTATATTAAGACTAATATATGTCAATATCGTTGCTGTCAAATTTGTTTGATTTTGAAAACTTTCCAATTGCCAAGAATCCAATTTGGAGCTTTTTTAATACAATGAAAAATGTCATGTAACTCCCCTTAATGAAATTAGCGGGTAAATTGATATACCATGTTCGGATAATGTAATATACCACATATACCATTATTACATTACCCGAATAGTGTTAAATAGCAGTATCTTTGGTTTTTTCAACCAAAATTAAAAAATTATTTAATTGAAAAGAAAAAAAATGATGTTTTAGTTTTATTAATGTTGTTGTTGATACAATTTAATTGTTTTAGTGAAATTTACGTAAAAGAAAACACAAATACAAACAAAATCAACTGAATACAAATACAAATGTAAAAACTTAACAAAAGAAATAACACAAAGTATAAAATAAATGGAATGAACAGATATGATATGAATATATGGTATATCACATTACCCAACTTTGACTATATCACAATAGCCGAATCCGGTTTTCAAAATAATAAAGTTATTTTAGTAAAAATACATTTTAGAAAATAAAAATCTGAACTCATTTGTAACTAAATTTATTCCAAAAACAACAAATTTATCTATTTCAGCTTACAATTCTGCTTAAAATATTGTAATTCACTCGCAAAGCGCACGCAACAATATATATCGACTACATCGATTATACAATTTCCGATATAAAAATTGTGTATTTAACAAAAAATGCAGTTATATCACATTACCCGACCATATCGCAATACCCGAAGTTACTCTATACCAAACAAATTTTTAAGTTCTTAAGGTTTAACCACTCAAGATGCCAACAAAAGCGCTAGAAAATTCTTAAGCCATCTCTTAAGACCAGAATTCTTGAAATAATGTTTGAAAATTAATATAGCATGGCCTACTATTTTGAGCTTCAACATAGGTTAGGTTAAAACTTAAGGTTAGGTTACCTTCTTAAAAATGTCAAAAATAGTTACGAACAGTTACATTAAGGAAACGCTGGGTAATAATATATCGATGGCTAGTCACTAAATTGATATGTGCAAAATTTCAAATGTTCAGGAACTTCGGTTTTATTTTAAATTTCAATAATTCTCAGTACAAAACAGTAATTTTAACTATGTACTGACTAGCATTCACTAGTTATGCATTTTCAATAAATTTACACAAGGCAGATATTGATATTGATAAGTTGAAAAATGCAGTTAACCCATTTTCGTCAAAAGGTCACTTAATATTTTATTGCGCCTTACCATGAACACACAAGATTTTTTTATGAAAATGTTTGATTTTGTGTAAGATTTTCGTCAGTAAACACTAAAGTATAAAAAACACTTAAAATGAACATGGTCTGACATATATAATTTTTACTCTATCTTATAATTTGTTGACTATCGATTTAAATTTGATTATTTTTCTTAAAATATCATGCCTCATGAAGATAAGTAATTTTTTGTATGATATTTAATATTTTTAAAAAGGGTCTAAAATAGATGCATTTATTGTCCAGAGTAAAGTACCTTCAAGTACCGTTAATAAAAATGAGTACTAAAATAATTTTCTAATAAATTATTAAGAAACGATTTTTATTGTATTCATTACCTATACTTAGTTTTCAAACATAATTTTACAGTAAGTTTTAAATAGTTTTTAAAATAATTGTTAATTTAAAGAAGCAGTGGTAGAAAATGTGTTCATTTGATTTGTTTTCAAGAAACTAGATGGTCGATAAATTTAAAATATATAATTTTAAAGATAACTATGAAGAAATGCTGTTTCTGAGAATCACCGTTATAAAAACAAAAATCAAACTTGTTAGCTATATAATGACTTAATCAAACAATAATTAATATTTATAGCAAAACTTTCTTGAATAATTCGATATATGTTCGAGGATGAACGTTACAATTAATAGTTTTGACAGTTTTGCACGACAAGAACGATATGTAGAATTTTCGACAAAATTGATCATGCACAAAAATGTATGATTCAAAGGGTTAATCGACTGTCTTGTTGTTGTAACTTTCTCGTAGACTTTCTTGATCCTTGGTTATTGGACTTGAGTGGTGATCATTTTGTAATTCTTTATTTAATCGAACCATATAAAGCAACATCTAAAATTTCGAGTTACTGTCAACATTATTTTTAAGCAACCATTCACTCAAAAAAAATTTTCTCGGAATATGATAAAAAGATATCATTTTTAGAGAAAAATGATATAGAGTTTGCTCCAGAGAATGCTTTTCTCTAAATGTGCTCCTAACAATTTCCTAAAAATGATAAAAAACTTCTATGAAAATGAAAAATATATGAAAAAAATATCGGTTTTAGAGAAGAAGACTTATTTATTTTTTTGAAAAGATTTCTTTTTATTAAAGAAAATACGTCGCATAGTAAATTTTTTATCAAAATATAAGAAAAATTTTTAATTTTCAATAAATTTTTCTCTATAAATGATAAATTTTTGTGCGAGAAAAATACTTATCATTATTAGAGAGAGAAATATTTCCATTTCCCACAAGTGAAGAAATATACATATCTTCGAAAATGTGAAAATTTATTCTAATCGAAGAAAATTTTATTTGAAAAAGAGAAAACTGCTATGATCGAAAATAGAGAAATTTTTTATCGGAGAAAGTTACGTGTTTTTTTCTGTGTTGCGTCAGGTTTATGTTACTATTTTTCTGACCAAGATTTGATTCCAGCCCATACGAGAAGATCAACAAACTTAAAAAAAATTTCAGTTTTTCATTTATAAGAATATTATAAAATATATATATAATAGAACAGCTTTACTATATAATAATAACTGTTGTATAGAGTTTTGTGTGTTTTTATATATATATTTTTTATGTCACAATTATTATTAGTACAAAATGTCAAAATTTTATTTGTAATAAATTATTTAAATGTCTCTTTAAATTTTTATCAAGAACATTTCATTTCATATGAAATGGCCAACAAACATTTTATGTTAAAAGCAACAAACATTTTATGTTAAAAGCAAATTGTAATGTTTTTAATTACTTGTAAAAATTGTATTAAAAAAAAAATATACTTGTTGTTTCTTGCCTCCTGTGAGGTTTGAACTCACGACCCCTGGTTTACGAGACCAGTGCTCTACCACTGAGCTAAAGAGGCTTGTTGTATGTGCCCCGTCAAATGTTTCACTTAAGTGCACGACATTTGTGCTGCTTCTTCTGCTTGTTCTTTCTCTGCTGCTTAATTCTGACGTATTTCGCAAACGCAAAGTATTTTATAAACTATCGTTGCCACTCAGCTACGGTCTTTGTGCAGGCTTGATAAGAGAACTTTTAACATCTACGTTGCCAAAAGAGGCAATCGATAAAAGGCACATTAAACAAAATATAAAACACACACACACACACACGCACAGAGGTACATACGAATGTTTTGGATGAGCTGCTTTTGTGTCTAAGAGTGGGATAGAGAGTAACTCGAAAGAGTGGAAATGAGATAACATACATGTTGTATTGAAGCAAATGTTAAAACAGAAAAACAAACAAACTGTTGTTAGTTAATTCAAGGTAGCAATAATTCTTACGTTGTCAAAGCTAGCTGCGCAGCCGCTGTTGTTGACCTCAATTCGCATGTACTGTTGTTGTTGGTATTCATGACCCTCCCACTAGTTCTAGACTAAGAACCTTGTTCACTTTGAGTTGGGAGAATATAAGAAAGTATTTTGTCGAAAATCTGAGCACCGGCTCGTTGGTCTAGGGGTATGATTCTCGCTTCGGGTGCGAGAGGTCCCGGGTTCAATTCCCGGACGAGCCCAAGATGCTTGTAAGATTTTTTTCCATATTTAAATTAAAGAAAATAAAATTTAAAACACGTTTATTACAAATATTCTGCAAAATGAAAATTCCAGATAAAACAAAAATATTAACAAAATTGACAATTTGTTGGAGACAATGAAGTGTTGTTGTTGTTCTTTGCTTACAGATAGCGTAGGAATGTAAGAGTTCGCAAAGTTTTTTAATTTTAGTTTT
Organism: Tetanocera ferruginea; assembly: GCA_958299015.1. Taxonomy (NCBI): domain Eukaryota; kingdom Metazoa; phylum Arthropoda; class Insecta; order Diptera; family Sciomyzidae; genus Tetanocera; species Tetanocera ferruginea. Next base: position 2,766,023 of record OY282643.1, on the reverse strand, counting down.
AATAATAATTTATGTAATAAAAAAATGTATTTTATTTATTTAAAAATTAAATAAATTATAATTGTGTTAAAAAATAAATTTTGTTTACTTCATCAAAAACATTTATTTTAAATCACTCAATCGAGCTGGCACTCGAACAAGGCGCGTAGAAGTATGCAATGAATTTTTCTCGCATTTCATAATTTCTTCAGAATTGGTGCCTAAAAGATGCAAGCATTATTTTTTGCTTTGAATGACTTGCAGGGTTACCAGCTGTTGTTTTTATCGAAAGTTATTGTTTAGCACAGATTTTATGTTTTTTCAGGTGCAGTTTATTTGTGACAACAACGCGTGATGAGGGGAAAAAGCCTTTCTGCTCGAACGTTATTTATTGCCACAACAACTATATATTGTTCTCTATTTAGCAACAACCATCGACAACAACTCAATCTTTGATGTGGAAAATCATCGGCACGTTCTGCAGCGGCACCACGTAGAAAAACTTAAAAAAGGATCTGCTAATAATTCTTTAGCTCCTGCTGACTTTAATTTTTTCACTGATTTTGGTTAACGTATTTTGTATTTTTTATATTTTTTGTTTGGCATGTACAACATGTTTCACTATTTTTTGTTGTTTGTTTGTTTGCGTTGCTGAAACTTTACAAACATCCAAAGCATTGATATATTACTCCAAGCTGCCATAGCTTGGTCCACTATTATTCTGCACAATTGTCCGCCTCTTGGATTCGTTTGGTTCAGGGTATTTTTTTTTCCCACACTCTAGGATATGCAACAAAATATCCCTGTATTCCGTACTGCGCTTGGCCAAACTTCAAAAAGGATTTACAATAAACAGTGTTGCCACTTAGGTTGGTTTTGTATATTTTTTAAATACTGACTTACACTAGACGAGTGTCTGGTATTTGCTGCATTGGCTCAGCTGTTTGAAGTTGGGGGAGTGAGTTTTTTGCTTGGTGGATTTAGCTGATTTTATTGCGCTGATTACACGCGCGAGCGCTACCTTCATCACGTTTTTTAATTTGAAATAAAAATAACAGTGACGGCAAAAGTTTTTATTCTCAATCTCTGCTGCTAAATCCACCGCGCTGCTGCTGATATGAGTTGCGTGAAAAGTTTTTCGCTTTCTTTTTTATTACCTTCTTCAAACGTGCGCCTGTCGACGTTTGTTTTATTTAACGCTTTAGTTGGCTTTCAAGAACCCTTTTTATTGCTTCGTGAGTGGGTCCTTGGCTTAAATTGGCGGCTACTTAGTCAAGGATGCTGAAGTGGGCACGACATTCAAGTTGTAGCATGTCCTGCCTGAAATTATTTTTCTATAATGAGCTTATTCTAAGTATATTTTTTATGCTACGCGAAATCTTTATTAGCTACGTAGTGCCTGGTTTGTAATTTATTAATGTAAGTTAATGGTTGACGGAAGGAGAAAGGTGCGAATGTGCAAATAAATCTTTGTTTTAAAATTCTAAATAAATCTTAAGCTAAGCATTTTAATTAAATACTTTTGTGTTTTTCCCTGATTTTTAACTTTGTTTTGACCTTTACTTTCTCTTTCTCTTGCAGATGATGACTATGGACATCACAAAAACGGAGCCCAATACGGGTCCCAACAATCAACAAAACTCCAATAATAACAACAATACGGCGAATAACAATAACAACAACAACAATAATAATAATAATAGTCAACTCTGCGCTGGCTGTGGCAAACATATTCAGGATCGGTATTTGTTGCGCGCTCTGGATATGCTGTGGCACGAGGATTGCCTGAAGTGTGGCTGCTGTGATTGTCGCCTAGGTGAAGTGGGCTCAACGCTGTATACGAAAGGCAACCTGATGCTGTGCAAGCGTGACTATTTAAGGTGAGTGACGCTTCTAAATGTTTGTTCAGACTAATAAAAATTTCTACACACACTGTCTGCTTAAAGAAATAAGAAGATATTTTTATGAAAATCGTTCTACATTATCTCTTACTATAGCTTGTAATCAGAGTGAATTGATTTCATTAATAAATCATGCTTTGTTTTCGTTTTAGAAGTATGATTTTCATAAAGAAAATAGACAGAAAATAGACAGAAAATGAGATTTTTTGTAATAAAATGCCTTCGCCCATATAAAGTGACCGATTTTGAGAGTAAAGGCGTCTTTAAATTATCTATAATTGTTGGAGAAGGATTTGAACCTTATAATATGTTACAAGGATAACAGGGCCGTCGATGCCATAGTGTGAAAGGTGCATTTGCACCGAGCGGCACACCCAAGGGGTGACATTTTGATATTTAAGAGCAATGATTTTCTCAATCGAATGATTTAGAAAAAAATAACTTTCTAAATCAAAATAGTTGAAAACTATTTGAAAATTAAACTTTTTACAATTGAAAACTAAACACCGCACCCGAACTGTACGGTGAACTTATGGCTCTTACAATTTTTTTTTAATTTTAGAGTTTGTTATATCCAACAATTTTCTCTCTCCAAATGTAGCGATTGCACTTCGTATTTTGTTAACTTTGCCAGTGACCGTTGCCGGTGGTGAGGGTAGTTTTTCGAATTTATAAAAATAATAAAAAAGTATTTGCGATCGAAAATATGACAGAGTCGACTATCCGGCTTAACCTCAATATCGAATTATTTACGAATTACGTAAAAGTATTGTTTTTACCGATATTTTAAATGACTTCGCAAGTTTTTTTGATTTTATTTTAAGCACTTGTGTTATTTTAATTTCATTTGAAACAAAAAAAAATATTTGACTTTATTTATGTATCTTCTGGAATTTTCCATTGAATAAAATCGAATTAAATTTGGTTTTTTTTTTATTTTATTGAAGTAAGGGCGGCAAATTTGGTTTCGTCTTGAGAGCCCAAATCCTTATCAACAGCCCTGAAGGTTGTAACACAACTATCGGACAAAATAAATTGAAGAACAAAATAAATTGAAGAATAAATAATTTATTTCAATTATTATATCAAAAACATGCGCTTTACTTTTATAAGGGAGAGTGGGGTGTTGTGAGACAGGTTTAGTTTTTGGAAGATAACTTCTTTAAAAGTTAATATTTTTTTTTCTGGAAACATTTTTTGGATAGTTTATTCAATTACCTAACAACCTCCGATAACATTTTTTGAAATTCAAAACACTTAAGAATTTTCTTGAAGCCTGAAAAAAAGATTGGAACTTTTGATTTTAAAAAATTATGGGGTGTTGTGAGACACTACTATAAATATAACAAAATGGAATTTTTTGCTTAAAGTCCTTATTGAATTAGGAAAAAAATTAGGAAAAAATTAAAATACAGATAAGAGAAATTGTTCGCGTTAATCTGATTCGGCTAACAGTTAAAATATCAGGTTTTCATTTTGGCACACTGCAGATGAACAGTTCGATCACAGTTATTGCAACTAATGAAATTGTTTTCGTCCGGACTGATTTTAGAATGTAAGTCGTGCATGCGTATAGTACGGGCTATACGTATTCATGAGATTTCACACTCCCTTGGCGTATCCAAAAAAAAAAAAGACTCTTTGGCACGTTTGCCCTACAAAAGATGCAAAAGTATAGAAATCTTCATCATCTAATGAATTTTTTTTGTTTAAGTTGTTTTTTCATTCTTTTGGTCGGATTTTTTCCTCAATAATGCCACATTCTTGGAAGTTGTAAATACGGTTGCAAAAATAGGCTTCTGGCCGCGTTTTGATTTTTGGAATAGGGGATCAAACTTCAGAGGACTAACCTTCTCTAGTGCACTGCTCAGCTCAGACGCCTTGAAAAACCAATTTAATTTGTAAAATATTGGAAAAACTGGTTTCCTGCCAGTTTTGACACTTTGATATGCAACAAAATCGACTAATTTATCATTTGAAGCCGATGCGGAAAAAATCTTCAACTTTGCCATATAACGGGTTCCATACATTCTAGATTTATCAAAATTATATGATTTGCAGACAACTCGAAAACAATTATCTTGTATGGCAATTTCTTTGATGGCTGCCACTAGGTGGATGGATGCGACATTTCCTTTTGGCTTTGGAGATACTTTATATGCATTTAGTGGCATGATGGCTATAAAAATAATGAAATAAAAACAAAAATTAACTGTCTCACAACACCCCATATTTACTGTCTCACGACACCCCATATTCGACATTTTCAAATGGCCACTGCGCCATCATCACCCGCAATTTTTTTTGCAAAATCACTTCAGTGGGCTTAAAGGCAATGGAATATAGATAATTTTAATAAATATTTACGTTCACGTTTAATTTGCAATGTTTCTGGAAATTCCACAAGGCAAACTGTACAAAAAACTTTTAAGAGCGCGATCAATGCGATGAGTGCACATAATAAGTGAGATCCCATTGAGAAAATATCTTACAGTTGTTGTGAGCATTCATAACATTACCACTATGTCAGATATTGACATGTCTCACAACACCCCATGTCTCACAACACCCCACTCTCCCCTACTTTTTATAATTTTACCATTAAAATAGAAACAAAAATATATATTTTAAACGGAGAATATTCACGAATTAAATTGAATTTAAAGTTATTGCATTGGGATCAAAGATTTGTGGAGGAAAAAGCTGCAAAATTTAGGATTTGCACATATGACAAATTGTCGAGAAAGTTCCTAAGAATTTTGCGAACTACTGAACGATATTGTAAATCATTTAGTCAGCAACAAAAGACCTCTTTACAAGATAACATCATTTTTTCTTTGTAATTCAGCTAAAAATCTAGATTTATCTGAAGATCATAGAATATTTAAAACTAAGTAACCCATCTTGTGCAGTTAAGGTTAAATGCAAAAGAAAGAAAGAACAAAATATTTTGAAAAATATTCGCTTCCTGTAAAATAAGAATAGAATAGAAGAACAGGGATATAAATGGGGTAAATATTAAATTCAGAATTAATTAATTAATTAAAAATTATTAGGATAAAATTAAATTTAATACATTTTGTGCATAAGCAGTTTACATTCTTTGGAAAAATGAAAATATTTAAAATAAAATATTTTTGCATTGGATAAATTTCTGACATTTTATTTTATCCGATAGTGAAGTATCGCATAGAAACTCGTTATACGATGTTTATTTCAACCTTTTAATATATAATTTTATTACACTCAATATTTTTTCAAAGCAGAGTAAACTCCTAATGAAATGTTCTTATTTGCTTTTCAAAATCCTAAATTTTTGTTATTTTTTGTTTACTTTGCAGACTATTTGGCAACACTGGCTACTGTGCTGCTTGCAGTAAAGTCATTCCGGCCTTTGAGATGGTGATGAGAGCGCGTACGAATGTCTATCACTTGGAGTGCTTCGCCTGTCAGCAATGCAATCATAGGTGAGTTTAAGGCGCTATTAAGCCCAAGATTAACCCGCCCCTTTACTGCGTAGTCATAAATATTAAAACTGCTGTTGAATTATCTGCTTTGCTGGCCAATAATTGCCACTAAAGTGGCAATTTTCAGTTTTTTTTATTGCCAATAACAATCGGTTTGCTTGTTTTTCTTGTTGTTGTAATGGCAATTCTTCTCTTTTTGTTGTTGTGTAATCTGCTGCCATCAAATAATACCCAAAATAGTACTTTAAATTTTATTACATCGAGGTTTTGTGTGAAACGATTTGAATTTGCTACAATGACAACAATAACAATAACAACAACAACAACAACAACAAAAACAACAACGGCAGTTTTGTTGTATTTATTTATTATGGAGAACCCTTGCTTTTGAGGAGCGCATATTTTTTCTTTTTATTTTTTTTTCTATTCTTGGCAACCCTTCGCTGTCTGCACCACCCCTGGGTGCACTCATGCAAAATCGCTGAATTTATTTCATTTGCCAATTCTTGAAATGTCACTCAAGAGAGTTTTAACGGCCATACATTGAGTTTCATTTTGATTTTCACTTCCGTTTCCGGCATGGTTTTCAATGTAATTTTTTCAATTTCACAGATCCTTTGTTTGAGGCATAGTTGTTGTTGTTGTTCTTCTGTTTTTATGGAGCCGAAAATTCGTTGAATATTTGGTCGCCTGCATTAATAATGAGTCGTCTTGTGGACGGCGGCACAGCAGCTACCTGGTTCGATTCCAGTCGATGTGGTGGTTGAGTGGCAATAAATGCAGTTTTTACTCTAAATAAAATATTTAAATTGAAAGCAATTGAAGCTGCGTATTGTTGTTGCTTTTATTGCTTCGTGTGTTTTTTTTTTTTGCTTTTGTTGCCATATCGAATGTGATCTGATGAAATACGAACAATTTGTTGAAAACCAATTCATTGCCGAATTGACTGATTTTTAAAGGCTTGACCGAGCCAATAAAATATTTATAAAAATTTACAATTTATTTTTATTTTTTATGCCCCTGGTCAAAAACTTCACAAGTTGTTTGTTGTTTTTTAAATCGCATTATTTCTGTTAAAAATCTCATGCAAACAATTGAAACGAGCTATTTTTCGTTTAAAAATAATAAATCAATGAATGTTTGTTTGGCTGTTTGCGCGGGTAGCAGGGACTGGCCATGCCTCAAAGTTGCTAATCAATTTTTTAAAAATTAATTCAATAACCGAAAAATCAGCGAGGCCTGCAATTCAGTCAAATACAGCCTGCAGAGTACAGAGTCAAACATTGTGGCCGGCAAGAATTTCTTGGTCGCTGTTGTTTTTTTAGCTGCCTGTTAATTGAACATGCGGGCCACCCACATCCTCTGTTTTGACCAAAACCCACAAATTTTTTTAAGTTTACATTATTTCCTGTCGTCATCGATATTGGCGCTTGATGTGTTGATGTGTTGACGTGTTGTGTGTGTGTATGTCAGTCGTCATGTTGCATGCATGAGGTACGTGGCAGCACCCGCAGCTTATGTCGCACAACATTTTTGTGTTTCCTGTTTGCATATTTTTTTACTACTATTTTTTTGTGAATTTTTTTCATAACTAGTAGCTTTTTGACTACTTTTTTTCTTTGTAACTTTTTTATATTGTTTCAAAAACAGCTTCCTCTGAGTTGCTGCTGCTGCTGCTGCTACAGCCCGGATGTTGAATTGTCATTTCGCACATGTTGATATGTTTGCCTGTTGTGGCATTGTGTTTGTTATCCTTGTAGATTTCGTTTTTGTTGTTGTTGTTTGTTTTTGTTGTTGGCTTAAGTGACACAGGTGCACGTTTGAAAGTCAGTTTGTTTTAACTCTGTTTTTATATCTAGCCAAATAGAAAAAACAAAGTTTTTTGTGGACTTTATTTTGTTTTCAGTTCAGCTGATAAACTCTGCATTGTTGTAGCCACATGCCTGAGCTGTCAATCGATTTGCTTTTATTCCATACAAAAAGCAAAAGAAAATTAACGCCATATTTTCATATCCGCTGTAAGTCGCATGTAAATCGCTGCGCTGTTCAGTAAAATGTTGATTGAAGCTGGCTGGAGTGATTTTAATAGTTCTTTAACTTCTGGGCAAACTTTCTTTTGCCTTAAATACCTTATTTTTAAGTGCTTAAATTCTATGAAATTAATATTTGCATAACTACTGCTTTTTGGACCTCTCTCTCACTTTGTTTGTTCTTCTCTCTGTCTGTACTTTGACATGTCACTTCATTTCCTTGTCATTGCATTGTGCATTTCTAGAACTGAAGTCAAAGTTTTGCTTAGCTTCCTGTTGATGTCAGTTGCGAAGCGAAAACCATTGCTGAGCTAAGTTTCCTGTGTGTATGTTCAGCCAGTCAGCCATCCAACGATTTTGTATCTTTTTCTACTCAATTCCATTCTACTCCTCCTTTTACTGTTGTTTCACATAACAAAGATGTAACTCGTATGCAAACATGTGGAAAAACGTTTCTCCGGTTGCACAGCTAATTATAAAGAGACAAAAAATTTAAAGGACTCTTGTTTTGACGCAATTCTCTTTTTTCTCTTGTTTCATATAATTAATAATTTAATGTTTCTCAACTTTTTTTCCTTCTCCTGATACAGATTCTGCGTGGGCGATCGTTTTTATTTGTGTGAAAATAAAATTCTTTGTGAGTACGATTATGAAGAGCGTCTTGTCTTTGCCTCCATGGCAAACCATCCTATGCTCAAGCGTCATGCCAGTTCCATTGGCCAGGGTTCCCCAACTAGTGCTGCTGGTGGTCTACTGGGTGGTGCAACTGGTGCTGCTGGTACTGTCGGTGGACCACGTACACCCGGCGATCACAACAATAACAATGGACCACAAACACCTACTGGTGGCTCACCATTTGGGGCGCAGGTTGGAGCTGTTGCCCATATGAAGAACTCCTTGGGTGCAACTAGCTAAAATAAAGCCCCAGGCAGTGGCAGCTATGGCTGCAAACGCTACCAAAGAAAATTCTACGATAGAAATTGACTGAATGCTGAGTGCGGACAATGAGCAGAGCCTGAGCTGCAGTATAACTTGGTCGAATTCCAATATGAAGTGGAAAAAATTATAAGTTCTTTTAATTGTTTCTTTTCTCATTTGTAATTTTCCATATCTTAAGTTGTTTTTTTTTTAACTAAGACAATATTAATTGTATCTAATTTTAACAAAATTTTGTAAATATTTTCTATGTGCAATGTTGAGAATTAGTTTTAATACTGAATTTAAGATTCTTGTTTTGTTGGAAGTGTTATTTTTTGAAGTTAAAACTTCTGTGCCAAAAATCGTTTAAGAGAAATAAATAAGAACTCACTTTAAATAAATAATAGAAAAAAAAAACAACAAGAAATAAGCGATTCTAGATATTAATATAATGAATTTTGAAGTTAGTCACCCCCCACCGAAGTTGAAAGAACTTTTTGTTTGTATATGTCAAATAATTTAAAAAATTTAATTTTTGAATTCTTCCATTTTTAAATAATAATTATTTTTTTACTATTTTTTGTGTTTTATAATGTTCATTAATTGTAAATAAATCAAATACTTCATAGAAATTCAACGTAAATTAAGTTAAAAAAAAAAAACAAAACGCTTTGTTAAAACAAATAAAAAAATTATTGTTGATTATTTTTTAAGTTTAGTTTATTACGAGGCTGAATGAATAAAAGTTTAACTCATTCTTATTATTTAGTTAAAAAAAAAAAACTCAACAAAAAACTTTAACTATAAACTCAATATAAAATTACTTAGCAAACATTAAATAATTCGTTGTTGTAAATATTTTGAAAATCTATAAAACAAATAAATTCCAAGTTCATTTGACAAGCTAAATGCTAAATGATTTTTACTCAAAGTAACAGCGGTTTGTGAAACACTGGTTCGATTAAATTTAACAAAAACTAGCAATAAACTATAGTTATCTACACTCAAAAAAATAAATACACCACAAATCATAAGAAAAAACCAAAGGATTAACGTTACTTTGTATTTGTACGCGATGCGCTCTCAGATTTATTGAAATCTGCACTAAAATCAAAAACAATATTTATATAAATAAATATATATAAAAATATATATTTAGAAATATTAACTTACTATTAAAAAAAATAAATAAATAAATAAAACTAAAGAAATCATGAAATTATAAAAAAATCAAGCATGTTGTTTCTTCTTTCTAGACTGGATAGTTTTTTTTTTATGTAAAGTATGACGTTATTGGTTCCACTGTTTCTACTTCTCCAAAGGATGCAAGCGATATTGAAAAGAATCAAAGAACTTTCGTCTAAATTATTTAAGAGGACATGAAAAATATTGCAAGCATTACCTGTTCAGTTGAAAACGGATCAGCTATATAGAACAAAAGGAAACTGAAAAATGAAGAAATATTTTCATTTGATACATTCCTGTATCAAATGAAATAATCAACGTACAAAATTATAAAGCTGATTGGAGAGAAAGAGCTGATTAGTATAGCTTAGCTTAAACATTAACATTTTTTACTTTTAATCGAATTTGGTATTAAAATTCAAATTTCGCGTTACAAATTCAATATAATTTTTCAACTTTCGATCGCGTGAGTTCCACATTCTCTTTTCAAAATAAAATCCATAAAAAGGTGGAAGATCGAAAAGGTGGATCGTGATTTGTATAACACTGAAATCACTTTCATTCAAGCTTATATAATTTTCCGACATCTTTTGAATGAAATAAAAAAATTTATTGTCTGTGACAGTTTTAACAGGAGCAACTCAGTTTGTGTATAATTTCATTTTGTTGTGCCTTAAAAAGTGTGATTATTTATTTATTAACATAAAATATAGTTAAAAAAATTGATTTTGGATAGCAAAAGGTAAATAAAATGCATTTTATCTTTTAGTTTAAAGTTTTTAAATGCTGATGAATTTGTGCATGAAAAAGTGTATTTTGTATATGATGTAGATATACATCAGTATGCAAAATCAGTTCTGAATATTTTCTGTTGTAGCAAAGAGAGTTCTTGTTTATATTTTTATGTTTGTATAAATATGTACTGTTAAATTTGCCTTAATATTCTACTTTTTTAACAATTTCTTGTGAATTGACATTTTTGTTATCACAGTATGTCCCGAACGCTGAAAACTAAAGATATTGAAAAGATTCTAGCTGATTTAGAAGATGGTAACGTTTCGGATGATGGGCTAGAAGATGAAAATGATGACGAAGAACAATTTTACGCGATCACTAGGGACCTTCTTGAAAATTTGGTGGAAGAAGCCGACCCTTTAGGTGAACAAGAAACCGCTGACCACGATCTTGGCGAAGAAACTGATCCACTTCCTACTGAGTATGGTTCACATGGCTCATCTGTACAAAATTAAGTCCAAGACAACTTCATGAATTTGTTTGAGAAACGCAGCCTTGTTTGGAAAATAAATCATTTATGTTATGATGATTCTACAATTACTCACGAACCTGGAACATTAGATGAAGATGTAGCCGAGTTAGACACCCCATACAGGTGTTTTCTCCACTTTTTTACTCCAGACTTCCTTCAAAAAATCGTAGATGAAACTAATCTTTATGCCACTCAAAGCAACCCTGCAACTTCTTTTGTAACAAATGTTGACGAATTAAAAAAATTCATAGGAATTTTGCTTTTTATGTCAGTTCAACATTTCCCGAGTGTTCGCTCTTGTTGGCACGAAAAATATGGTTATGAACCAATAAAGAGTGCAATGCCAGTTAACCGTTTTGAAACTATAAGGAGTGTGTTGCACTTTAACAACAACGAAAAACATCTTCCAAGAGATCACCCAAATCACGATCGCTTACACAAGATAAGACCTGTCTTAGACCATCTAAATGAAACATTTTCATCTATACCAATTGACCAGCATCTCTCTTTAGACGAGCAGATGTGTTCAACTAAAATAGGTCATTTTCTCAAACAGTACTTGCCAAACAAGCCTCATAAGTGGGGCTACAAACTGTTTGTGCTATGCAATCTTACGGGATATGCATACCGTTTTGAAGTTTATTCTGGCCAAGAAGATAAAAGGGTACCAGATGAGCCAGACCTAGGACCCATGAATAATGTTGTTGTACGGTTAGCCAAAGTGATACCGCGGATGAAAAATCACATATTATATTTTGATAAAAACAAGGTATACATTGCGTTGGGACCGTGCGTCAAAACAGATTGCCAAACTGTCGGCTTCCGGATAAGAAGGATCTTATGAAAACTGCGATTCCTAGAGGAACGTATGAAGAAAGAACTGCTCATTATGACGGGGTTGATTTTGCAGCGACTGTGTGGAAAGACAACAAAGTGGTTACCTTATTGTCGACATATATTGGTTCTCAACCTGTGGGCAGTATAAGCCGGTATGATAAGCGCCTAAAACAAAAAGTGAATATACCTTATCCTAAAATTGTCCAAGTGTATAATATGCATATGGGTGGAGTTGACCTTATGGATAGCTACTTAGGTCGCTATCGCATAAGGGTCAAGAGCCGAAAGTGGTACCTTCGCTTATTTTACCACATTTTGGACCTTGCGGTAATAAACTCTTGGCAACTTATGAAAATAAATGCTATTGCAAAGGGTGTCTTCAGTAAGCAGTTACTAAATCTTGGTCAGTTTCGAAATGAATTGGCTGATACCCTTTACAAAATTGGTCCACAATTAAGCGGAAACAAAAGAGGTCGACCTGGTAATAACTCGCTTGAAACAAATTTACAAGCAACAAAAAAATCGAGAGGGGAACCTCTCACCCTTTGCCACCAAAAGATGTCAGAAAAGACGGCGTTGACCACTGGCCTATATTTGCCAACAGATTGCGATGCAAAATACCGGAGTGCAAGGGAACAACACAGTGGGCATGCCAAAAATGCAATGTGCCTTTATGCTTAAATGCAAAAAATAACTGTTTTTTAAAATTCCACACCTCATAATTTATTTTAAAAATTTTTGGAACATTATTTCATATTTCATAAATAAAAACTTGGATTAAAATACAATCAACATTGTTGAACAATTTATTACTATTTACAGGTTATTATAAGAACTCAAGGAATGATTGTGCATGATGATGTAGATATACATCAGTATGTTTTTTCCAAAATAAAAAGAAAATACGAATTTGGTGGTTATAATATTATTTTTTCCTTCACTTACATTAATTTTGTAGATGATTAAAATTTTTTTTAATCAAAAATAAAAAATCATGCATTTAAGGGTTAAAAATGTTTGTAAATGATCCCGAATAACGGATTAACATAATCAGAAAAAGTAATCGTGTGTCTCTCCCTGCCTAATGATATTAAAACTAGAGACAAATTTTGTACGGCTTTTCAATTGCTCATCTTTGAATCAACAAACTAATATTACCCAGAAGGAAATGGTCATGTATAGGAATGTGTTTTAGAATGCACCACTCCTATGAACTATACATTCAAGAACGCATGATTTTTTACACGGCGATGTCATAAGAAAATCATGCATCCCTTTTTGCATTCCTAAAGAATGCAAGAAATATCAAATAATTTTATCATGAATAAAATCCTTGCTCATAAAATATGTGATTTTTCCTATATGTCTAAAGAATGTATTTAAAAATGAATGCTTTTCGAGTCCTTTTTTATAATTTATTTTATTTGTAGTTAAAAGTAAAATTATTAGTGTGAGTTTTAAATTATAAATTAATGATTAATTATAACAGAAAAAGTAAATGACACTTGCTTTTTTTCAAATTTCACAGTTTCTAATTTACAGTTTTTTTCACTGACAAAAAACTAAAAGTAAACAATACTTTCATTCAAAATAAAAAAAAGTTCGCATTCTATGATATTTTACTCGGAATGTGAGAAAAGGAGATAACGAAAATACTGCTAAATTGTTCATTAGAACTGTTGTGACGTAGGCAACTCATGCGCATTTCCCAATCTGTTATTTATCATTCTTGGTAGCAAATGATATAAAACATACTGTTAGCACGGGGATAGTCAAGAAACCTGGTTTAGCAACTGATAATTACTGGCATGAATAAAATCTGATATATGTATCTCTATGGGTATAAGATTATAACTGATGATAAAATAAATTTCCAACGATAGGGTCATGTTATGCCGGAAAAATTGGTCTCAAGGAGCATAATATGATCCTGTGTTCAGGCATGCTATCATTCTGAATAATATTGTATGCTGGCTGACCAAGTTTTCTAATCTTATTTAGATAAGCGGTCAGTTTTGGAATACCCAAAATAAGTGTTCAACAGTATTTGTCTTTACTGGTAATGCTTCATGAGTGTTCAACAGTATGCAACTGTACTGGTAATGCTTTATAAGTGTTCAACAGGACTGGTAATGCTTTATGTCTCGATTTGATTCAATTTTGATTAGACATTTCATAGTCATAACAAATACCCGGCGAGGATCTATCGGTTCTTTATACCGGGATACTAAGTAAATTTGTTTGCTTAAAACTATCAATTCATGTCCGGTTTTGTTCGAAACTCGAGTCAAGGTGGAAACCCTTTTGATGGGGGCTATCGTGGGCAGGCTCTTCGGGAAGCTTCGTGCTGGCATGTCATAACTGCAAGAGATTTAAGGTCGGTCTCGCTCCTGACCAATGGATGTGAATTGAATTTAACCTCTAATTAAATGTTCACAAATTGGTACAAAGGTATCGTGGTGACCGTGGCGTGCAGGTTAAGTGTGTGGCTTAGCACGCTCGGAGCCCGAGTTCGATCCCCAGTTGCGGCGAAAGTTTTTTCATTAAAAAAAAAAATTTTTCAGATCGGTCACCACCTCTCTGCAGACCATGGCAAACCTCAGAGAGTACATAATGCCATGTAAAGCTTCTTGAGAACATGAACATTCGTTCGGAGTCGGCATAAAACATGTAGGTCCAGTTCTCAGTCAATTGTGTGCAAACATTTAATAACACACACAACACAATTGATCATAAGAAGCTCGGTCAAAGTCCTTTCAAGGGCTGAAATGGCCAATTTTTTTTTTTTTTTTCTTGTATCAGTGATGAGTTAAGTCTTTATACCCGAACTGGTGAACGACGCCTTATTAAGCTATTAATACTTGAAAACGTGATACCTTTGTTACGTCCGGAAAATAATTGATTTTATATGGCGATAATGGTGATTGAATTCTGCATGAAATGATTGAAAAGACGGGTTTCTCAGTAGAATCTTGGGTGCTGGGTACATGTAAACTGGTCGATAAATTTAATTACATTCAAAAAAACAATTGGATTTGAGAAAACAACTCTTAAGAGAAGTATTTATCTAATGATTTTGCACTGCCAAATGTTTAAGTTTATCGGTGAGATTTAAATCAAGGCGCTGACTCCGAATATAACATCAGGGTGATTTATTTCGTGGCACCGAATTCTGAAAACCAATCTGTTGAGAGTTGATTTCAAAAAACCATGACTCCTCGCCATGGGGCAAGTAGAATTAAACCATAAGGTAGGCGTCTACTATAAACACATGACTAATGTCTTATAAAGGCAAGGCAACAGTTTTAGTACATGGAGAAAAACGTCATCGAACTTAAAACTCAGAATTGTATGGAGATGTTGATAAATCTAATATATAAATATCTCGAGACAAGGTGTTAATAAATGACGAATAGGTCGTAAAGTATTTTTCACCCTTCTACTCGCAAGGTGAAACTTTTTCAAGAACACAAATTTTCGGTTTAACTTTCGACATATAAATCACACATCAATGAAACTCGGTTTGAACTTATTATTTAGTCTTGCCCTTCGACTAGCAAATTTGAGCAATTTTTGGATATCGAATAGATTTGCAGCTTAACCTTCCAAAATAGCACCTCCCAAAAAAAATTGGATAATCGCAGGGGGTCAATTTGACGCCAATAACTTTTTTACCCCATAGAATCTTCCTGAGCGGTTCAATTGGCTTCAAACTTATTTGAAATGAAATTAAAATCTATTGTTTTATGTAGCTCTAGGTATGAGTAAACAAAAAAATTTATTATAAAAAAATTCGAAAAAATGATTTTTTTTTTTTACAAAAAATGGTATATTTTCTATATTTTTAAAGATTTTTGAAAAATTCCAATGGGGTATTAATCTTTAAAGATCAAGTTTGGTAGTTTTAACATTATTTAA
Source organism: Tetanocera ferruginea (assembly GCA_958299015.1). Classification (NCBI taxonomy): domain Eukaryota; kingdom Metazoa; phylum Arthropoda; class Insecta; order Diptera; family Sciomyzidae; genus Tetanocera; species Tetanocera ferruginea. The sequence goes on along the minus strand of OY282643.1, from coordinate 2,750,521 downwards.
AAAAAAATGCCCCAGAAAATTTTACCTTCCAATTTCCACGGCTATCGAAATTATACTAAAGCTTAAAATAATATCCCCACAAGGCGAGTCTAGTGTTTAAAGCCTCTTAAAGCCAGAGATGGCACCAGTTTTCAAAAGTTTAAAGGATGAAAATTAGTTTTTAAAATGTTATGGGGTCTCTGTGACCCCGAACTTTTATAGAGGGTTAATGTCGCATAACAATGAAACTCAGTTTGAAGTTGCTAATTTGCCAGGTCTTTAATTATAAAACTGACTCGGGTATTGGCAGATAGGGCGTGGCTCCGACCATGCAAGTTAAATTTTCGATTAAGAATAGTTATGGAAGTAAAAATCACAGAATATTTGAACTCAGAAAAGAGCTACTATATGGTGGTGTTCTGTTACTGGGGAGCTGGAACGGAAATTTTGCAGGGGTGTGGCATCATCGATAAAAGAAAATTTTTTATATTGAATAACTTTGGAAATAATGGTCACAAAATATTGAAACTTAGAGTGGAGTAACTATTTGTTGGTGGCCTTCTACTGACAAACTGAAATAAGCATTGGGCCAGGACCATGGTTCAATCTTATAGTCGTAAGCAAGTGTTACGACTAGTCGTAATATTTATTGTTTATTTACTATTTATCTACAAAAATAAATATATTTTTTCTCGCATTCCAAAGCAAAAATTAAAATTTCTGAAATTTTACGAAAAATATTTTGTTGGTTGACATGGAAAAAAATGGCACATGCCAGGTCAACTAGTTAATGATAAAAGTGTAAATATTACTATTAACCTAATACAACTAATAAAAAAGTTAGATTTCGACAATTTCTTGAAGTATGTTCACCTACTAAAATGAATAAATCCCTTATGAACCTTAACATGGGGGGGGGGGGGGGACATTGGCCGTTTTTTGAAATCGACTTTTTTATAATTTTGTATTTAAGTAAATATTCTTAAGATTCTGAGAGGAAGATTCATGGAATAATTCCTACGGGTTCAAAAGTTACTGCCGGATTAGTGAGGGCGCATTTTTATTTTTATTTGCATTTTTCTTTGTTCACAAACTTTGAACGCATTTATCTCGAAACCATGTTTTTCGTACTGGTTGCGGCACTAGCGGGTTCATTTCTTGACGAATTTTTTTTTTTTTTGTATTTTTTTAAACTTGATTCGCTATCGTATGACACGAGCTTTTTTAAAAAATTTTTTCCGATTTTTTATGAATTTTTAAAGTCAATATTTTTTTCGAAAAAACACACTTTAAAATTTGGAACATCACCAAAATTGAAAACAAATTAAAAAAAAGCTCCTGTCATACGATAACCAGTTTTGTTAAGATTTAAAAAAGTTATTTTTTTTCCAGATCAGACAATTTTTGCGACTCACAGCGTTGCAACCACGAGGCCCCGTTTTTTTTCTCTGCCGCCAGTTTGGAGCTCTAAAAAAAATATATTTTTTTAAATTTTTTTTCTTGTAATTTGTTCAATTCTCTACAATAATAAAAAATTTGGAAAAATGTTTGTTTTTGACTAAGCTATGAATTTTTTAAAAAAGATCTGTTTTCTCTGCCGCGAATGTTATGTCCCACCTTTATCCCGTTTTACTCTTTTAGATCTTTCGGCGAACTTCCTACCCGAAAAGGTTCATTCAAAAAAGATATATTTTTAATTTTCGCGATAGCGAATCTCATTCATCACAATCGAGGTCTCTTTTAGTAATGCCACTTCCCAGTGGCATTCCCATCAGTAATAGTTGACACAATTTTCTATATAAATAGAAATTCCTCAAAATGACTGCTTATCGCGCACAAATAATATTTTATGATTTCTTTTCTATTAGCAATAAAAATCCTCATCAAAGATAAGTTACAACATTATTTCTATATTTTTGAACAGAAGAGAAACAATAAGAAAAACATTCAGAAGAAAGCACTGATAAGCGAAGATAAAAACATTTTCATAAGCATTATTTTGATTATGACACTGTGTTTTGGGTGTTGAGGGCGAGTGGCTACAACAAGTAGCTAGATAGAAGTGTCGCTGATAGTGAGGGTGACAGAGTGTAGATGACTAGCAACCACAACTGCCAGTGGCGTCATTATTGCTATTGAACAAAAACAAAAGATTCAACATTAAATTTGAAAACTTCTACAGAAGATGACGCGGAACAACAAAACAAAAACCAAAGTAAAGCAAACAGAAGAATAATAAAACAAAAACGCTGATAAGACGCTTTAGACACCAAGAAATAGTCTCCGAAGTCGAACATATCCTGCGGGTACAAGTAAAACAACAGAGCTATAGTGGGAGAGAGGGAGGAAGAGTGATATTGACATATCCGGCGTAGGAATACACATGTGTTGGTGAACAGAAACAGAAGGAAACCGCAGCAAAGGAGCTGCTAAAATGACTTTTATTGTTATTACTTTGGCGGGCGTTCGAAAACATTGGCTCGATAGTTTCGTGCGCATAAATTCGGCAGGATATTGAATAGATTTTATCGAATTCTATTAGACAACAACAATGAGCGAAAAGATATGGCTGGCAATGCAGATACATGGGGACTAAACTATATGAATTACTTCAAAGTTTTGCAATTTCAAATAAATCCATTTAAAACTGTCGCAGCAAACTACATACATTCAAATTGCTTGGGGACACAGCATCCTTGATTGGCTGAATGGCTGAGCTGAATATTGACAGTATAGCGTCGACTTATAGACGACTGCGACAGTTTCATTTATCATAAGTTATCAGCTATCGCTGCAAACGATTTAATTCAATGAATAAATAGTAGCACAAAAGCGTGGCAACGCTTAAACAAAGGAACATAAAAGCCAAATTCAGACAAACCGAGAAACGATCAAAAACTGTCATTAATCAACTTTTTGTGGCCACCATACAAAATAGGATTTACTGTTATAGTGCTTACGCAGAAAAATGGCTGCCACTACAAATGAGCCCGTTTGTGCGAAAACTCATGATTAATGATCCTGTGTAGAATGCGAACGAGAGAGAGCGCTTACCGGAAACACCAAATAGCGTGCCTGAGTGACTGACAACAATGACAGCTACAATTGACAACAACAAGCAAGAGTATCGAAATCATGATTGTTGCTGACATTGTCTGTCTGTTTGTTTGTTTGTTTGTCGTCTGATTGTTGTGCCTAAAAGTCAGTCGGAAAGTTTAAAAATTGTCAACAAAATGAGGCCATCGACGATGACAGCAGCAATTTAGCAAAAACAAACGCGCCAATTATATGCAAACAACAGGATAAGCCGCCAGTTCCGTTTCCGTTTTTGCAACGTCTAGCTGTTATGATGTTTCAAGTGACGCTTGAAGTACGCGCAAAAATTGTTTGAATGGAATTTTTGCATTTGTTGCCGACACGAAGTTGAGAATCTTGTTCAAAATAATTGTTGTTGCAACAATTAAATATGAGTGTGGCAACACACAGCTGTCATGTTCTCTGCCGAACTTACTCAGATTACAGCTGGTCGAGCTACAAAAGGAGTCACCCTCAATCCTTGCTGCTGCCATCACTTACCACTCGGCACATTTCAAAGGCGCACTTGACAAATTTTCCATTGAATTAATTAAATTAATTTTTGAAATTTCACCTCTTTTACATTTTCATTATGGAATTCTTGAAATTCTACAATATGCTGTCAGATTTCAGCTCTATTCCTTCAAAGATGCCGAAGACAATTAAGCAAGTTTTGCATTTTCAGGAATCCTTTTGATGAGCTTGTTTCACGAGCATTTGTGCTGAAATGCGATGCGTTGTGGTGCTGATTTAGTCATTTTCGGTGTTTAGCTTCAGGCTTGTGTAGCCAACTTCAAAGTGAGAATTTCTACTAAGTACAACACATTTTTACAATTCACATTGGATATATTTACAGAGATTTGGATAATCTTAAAAAAAAAATAATTGTGAAATTTTTGAAAAAAGAGAAAAATTCAGGAGCAACGGCATGATATAGATAAGTATGTAAGAATGCATCTAAAGTTCGTTTTCAAGTTGTAAACCTAGGAAGGTGGTTTGGAAAATAAACTCTTTCTCGAAACGTATTTATATTAAGAATTTTTTTAATTTGTGGTTCAATGCTATGGCTTCAAAGCTCACTTGGTTAAAAATCGAGAGAATCGGAAACCATTAATTGCCCGTCAGAAAATTTGAATTGTTAAAACGAATACTTTCATGCCACCGTAATAGATCTGTTGTTCAATATTCAGAAAATAAACCTTATTCTTGAAAAAAAAAAATTTGTTAAGTTCACTAAAAACACTTACACGTTGAGAATAATGCTTAAAGTTTCTTTTGGTAAGAGGATTTAAAAAAAAATTATTGTGTCTTGAAACAGTGCCCATATAAAAAACTTTTAGGTTTTTATTATATAACTAGTTTTTTCCCGTCAAAAATGACGAGCCCGGTTTCAATAAAGGAAAAAACATGAAATATTGAAATCAGCGATTTTTAGTTTCAAATATTTATACAATACCTTAAAATGAAAACGGAAATCATAGTAGGTACGACGAAATAAGTTAAAAATTTTTTGTAAAACTGAAAATTTCAAAATGAAAAAATATTAAAAGTTTCTGAAGTTTCAATAAATCACAAAACAAAAAAATGACTAAAAATATGTTGTGAAATTTTTCAAAAAATCAAGCGTTCCGCACTCACATTTAACGAAATTATGCTATATTAACTAGTTCTTTCCCGTCAAAAATGACGGGCCCGGTTTTAATGAAGAAACTAAACATGAAATATTGATCTTTTTTAGGCTGAATTAAAAATTAGCGATGGTCATATATTCTATTTTAAGTTGGGCAAATAACAAATTTTAGTTCCAAATATTTATAAAATACTTTGAATTAAAAACAAAAATTATAGTAGGTACGACGAAATAAGTTTAAAAATTTTTTGTAAAACTGAAAATTTCAAAAAAATTCAAAAAGTTTTTGAAGTTTCAATAAATCATGAAAGAAAACATTGCCTAGAAATATGCTATGAAATTTAAAAAAATAATCAAGCGTTCCGCACTCACGTTTTACGGAATTATGTTATAGTAATAATAATAATAACTAGTTCTTTCCCGTCAAAAATGACTTAAAAAATGAATTAAAAATCAGCGATGGTTGCATATTCGATTTTAAATTGTGCAAATAACAATTTTTAATTTCAAATATTTATAAAACACCTTAAAGTAAAAACGGAAACTATAGTAGGTACGACAATTAAGTTTAAAAATTTTTTGGAAATCTGAAAATTTCAAAATAAAAAAAATATATAAAAACTTTTTGAAGTTTCAATAAATCACAAAACAAAAAATGCCTAAAAATATGCTATGAAATTTTTCAAAAAAATCAAGCGTTCCGCACTCACATTTTACGGAATTATGTTATAGTAATAATAATATTCATAATTGAAAATCTATTCAATCTATCTATCTATAGCTATTGAATGGTTCATATTAAAATTTTTTTGAAAACCAATTTCAAGTAAGAAATAACTTTTAAAGAAGTAAATCAAGAAAGAAACATGACTATTTTTTTAATGAGTTTGATCATCGTGGTTGATCCATATTTTATCCATGGTCGCTAATTTACGCAAAAAATCAGTCGGATTTAGTTTGTCCAAACATTATTGGAAAGTGCGAACACGTTTATGTTTTTGATTGATTGTTAACAAACGCGGCACCCATCTTGCAGTAAACTTTCTCATACCCAAATGTTCACTAGATATGCCTAGAACTATAGCTATCTCACTCACGCACTTTTATTTATGATTTGTCGAATATGAAATCGTGGATTTTTTCCAATACATTCTGAAGTGGTCACTTGTTTTGGTGTTCCCTTGGAATCTTTTCTATTGGTTCGACCTTTATTGAACTCTGCAATCTAATATATTACGGTTGAGTACGGCGGAGCACACTGTTAAAAATCTTGGAATAATTTTTAAACCAATCGTTGGACTAATGCATTTTTTTATCCTTTTTTATTAGAATTGATTTATTTGAAATACTAGAAATTTTTTTAAGTCAAGGCTGTACTAAAATTAAATAAATTGGAAATAAATTTTAAGTTTTAGTACCTGAGGTTTTTAATTCAATACAAAATCGTTGATCCACTAAAAACAATTTTTTCCACGTGCTAATTATGTACTAAAATGTTTACGAAATTTAAAACAGTACCGAAAAGAGTTTAAGTTTACATTTTCAACCCATGCGAGACTAGGTTTTAGTATTTTACGTGGTTTAAATTTCAAACCCATGCGGAACTAAACTTAGTTTTAGTATTTAACGTGATTTATATTTTAAACCCATGCGGGACTTAAATTTAGCTTTAGTATTCGACATTGTTTAAATTTAAATACAATTTCGGAGTCGTCATATACACAGTACATGATTGACTTCAATTTAATCCAAGATTTATAAGCGTGTAGATTCACCGTAATCCCGGAGAAAAATTTGAGCTGAAAACAATCCCAAACCAATTTATTTTGTGAGTGATTCTGAGCTTAGCCATAATATTCTTGATATCAAGCCATAATGCGATCGTTTATCAAAAAAATTAACACGCTCATTTGTGCATAATGTATGTGATTTTTGGATTGTTCGTCAAAAAACTAATATGCTCACTTTGGCCCAAATTATGATATTTTGGTATATTTTGGTATTGATTATAAAAAAAATGCTCATTTGTGTCCAATGCATTTGTGGTTTGTGAATAAAATAGGTCAACATGCTCTCATATGTCTAATATAAGAAATTGTGGGATGTGACATTTTATGAATTTTAATAATACAAAGCAAAATATGACAAAATATAAAGGGCTCAGGCATCAAAGGAACCGAAAAAAACAATGCTCAGACGTAAATTCAAAATTACATTTTCATTGTCAAAATTAGATATTTGATCTTTTATTTTATAATTAGATATTTAATCCAATTCGGACAAGAAAATATTATTTTATAATTTATGTTCTGAACTTTTATACTAACAGCAACAAAAACCAACTGAGAATTATGTCGTTCGGGTGCTCATTTTTTGGATGAGCAAAAACAACAACAACAAAAATTAATTTTTATGATCAAGCCCAATATGACACTTATTAAACACAAATTGATGTGTTTATCGAAAAATTTTCAAGCCCAATTTCTGGTATAAACTGAGTACGTGAATAGCTTGTTTTGAGATGGTTTTGAACTCTATTGAGCTAACTTCATTTACGAACGCTTTGAGCTTGATTTACGCAAACTTTTCTTTTTTTTATTTTGCACTTTTATTATGCAAAAAATAATGGTTAATCAAGGTATGAAATTCTGTTTTATACATTTTTATTAGAATATCTTAATTGTTTGTTGTTTAATATAGAACACTGCACCGTCACTATTCATTAAGAGATCGATCTGACATTTATGCTGTGTTCATAAAATATATGAATTTAACTACACAAATATACCTTACTTAATACAACTTTTCTTAAATTTCACGTCTTCCGACTACTTGATACTCAACAATTGTTGTTAGAAGAATTAGAAGCTATTTTTAAAACTTTCATTTAAAAATTTAGAGGAACGTTTTAAAAGCTCGACATTTTCCGAAATAAAAAAGAAGTTAATCGAGATATTTCTGTGTCTACAAGCAATAAACGCTAAAGTCGAGTTAGGACAAAATGAGGTTATGACTTTCATTGCTTTTTTTCGCAACGAAATACACTAGTGCGCAAATTTTTATGGTTGTACCTTGAAAATTAAATGTTTGAAGCCATCAAACATCTAAACAACAAAAGTCAGGGTACTCTGATATAAGAGAGCAATTTTCATCTGAAAAATGCTCTTTTGAAATTATGAAAATGACTTTAGCTGTTATTCCTTGTCGACACAGATTTTTGAACTGATTTTTATGACCAATTTTTAATTTAGTGTAAAGGTTTCATTTAAGAACAACACAGAAAGAAGTTTGTGTTTTTAAATTTTGGCAAAAATAATAATAAATGTTTTTTTTCGAAGATTTCATCCTTAGTGTGAATCATATTTACTTTTTTTTTTAACCATTTCAAACTAAAATAGAATTGAGGTTCTTGCGCATTTGGTGACAATTTGCACTTTTTCTTTATTTTTCTCACATTAACTGCAATAAAATCAAAACAAAACCACGTGTTTTTCATTCAGGCGTGGCCAAGGCGTACAATTTTCTCATTATATGTGCCGGAATGTTGACGCCCCTAAACTATTCGTGCTTCCAATTGAGCTGAACACCACTCATCATCCTTGGAATATCTATTAAAAAAGCCAGAAAAAAACAGCAAAAGCTTTTCATTTTATGCTTTTTTTTCTCAGCAAATGGACGAAGAGCACAGCTGATAGAGAGTAGAGCATACAATGATAATATATATACAAAGGCAAGTTAAGCTTGAGAGAGTGTGTAGGTGGTGGGTTGGTGGGTGGCTGTTAGGTTGTATAATCCTTTGAAAAGGCAAAATTAGTGAGAGAACGAGCGAGAGAGAGAAGGAAGCCGTTTGTAACGGTTAACTTTTTGATGAAAAGTAACAAATAGTTGTGCTTTTGCTGTTGTTGCTTTTATCTGATTCAGACGACTTAATGTTGGCATGCAGAACACATCGCATCGTCGTCTATTTGTCTTGTTCACTGTCAGCCAGTTTGCCAGAAATGCATAGAATGTTGTTGTTGTTGTTGTTGTTTGCTAATTAAACCGAATAAACCTGGCGGGCACAGGAATTTATTTTCGCAAACTTCTAAATTACATGTGTTACAAAAACTGAATCAAATCAATCAAAGAACAAATCATATGTCATGAACGTAGGCTAAAGCATGTAGAGTAGGACATTATTTATTTTGTGAATATTAACATTAAAACATTAATTTTAAAACTATCTTCGATATCAAAAAACTGATTCTTGACACTCTCAATTACCTGCAAAAAATTTTATAAAAAAAAAATTCCAAGATTCATATATAATTCTGAACCATGATATAATTACTCCAAGGTAGTATTGACGTTTCTGTTGGAAACGGACGTTTGTCAAAAAATATAACAAGAAAGAGAACGCTCACAATCCGTCATTGCATGCAATTTATTTTCACTGGTCACATTCAGCGTACTCAACAGTTGGCAACTGTTAAGTCAAAACTTGATGCACATAAATATGAAGTTGCGCATTAAAACGCATTTAAAAATAGAAAATTTTTAATTTGTCGTTAAAATTTCCATTCGCATTTGATACAAAGCTTGATATTTTATAAACTTGACAATTTTTTTGAAACTTCAATACCGATAATAGCGCTCTCCGATGTGTTGCTGTCATAACAATTGACACAGCTGAATGTGGCCAACGAATATAACAACGAACAGCTGTTTTTGACAAGGGTTCGTTTACTTGTAGCTGAGAGAATCAACATTTGTCAACACTACCTGGTAAAATTATTCTATCATGATTCTGAACTCACATGAATTCCGAAATTTTATTATTTTTTGTTAAATTCAGTTTGAACTAAGTTTCAGTTTTTATATGAACTTGTTTTCAAAATAGGAATACCTTTTTTCTAGAAATAGGTATCTTAAAAAGATTCCAACGAGTTTTTTGGAGTTCAATTTTAGTTTTAAAGTTTGCCGATAGTTGGAAGTCAATTGCAAAAAAGGTTTGTGGTTTTTAATTTATTGTAAACTTTCAAAGAAAACAAATAATGTGAAACTGCATTTTATACACATAATTTAAAAAAAAAAACTAAATGAAAGAAACTGTAACGATTTTCTGACAAATATCTTTCAAATTTGAGAAAAAAACGCGAATTTTTAACTTCTGAAAAATTTTAAAAATAAGTTTCAAAGTTTGAAGTGTATAAACCGTCGCCTGAGAAATTAAGTGTCCTTATGTGACTTTCGACAGTTTTTATTAAATTAAGCTTGAGGACTAATAGCTTTGCTTATAACGGACCGATTTACTTCAAATTTATATAGGATACGCATGTATATTATAACAACTTAAAATATTGTAAAACTGACCACGCCAAATGAAAGAGAAACCCTCAAAAAAGAAGAAAACAATTCTAACTCAAAACAGATAAAATGCTACCTACGACATTTAATTTCTCAGGCGACGATATTTTCTCACGTATAGAAAGTAAGCAAGAACAAATATAAGATTTATAAAATACGGGAATTTTAAGTAAGAAAATTCCGATTATAAATTTTTTTGATTTGATTTGAATTTATTTTTGAGCAAATTTTTTTTAAAAAAGTGCATTTTGCGTCATTTACCCCCATTTTAAAAAAAATAGAAGATCCATTAATAAAAGCATGTATGCAAAATATCCTATTAGTGATACATAAAAAATAAACTAATTTTGAGTAATTTATATTATGATTCCGCAAAGGCAGTTTTAATTATGAGTTTAGAATTTTCATTATAAATACTCTTCTAAGATATATTTATGATGGTTTTTAACATATTTAAAATCTTTTGAGATCAAAGAGGGAACGATCTTGAAAAACTCCTAATTCATATTGTGTTTTAAGATCACTATCATTCAGACTTACTTTTTTGGAATATAAAGGTTTTAAATAAAACTTTTAAGAGAAAATTTGTTATAGACCGTTTCAAAAGAGAAGAACATTTTTTAGTTTAATTTTTCGATGCGCAGTGAGAAATTATTTCTAAAGCTAGAATTTTATTTTGAACGTAATTTATTGCTCTTTTTGTACTGTTTGCTGAACTTTATGTTTTTTTGTGTGTTTTTTACTGTTTTTTGACACATTACTTTAAAAACCACCGTTAAACTTTATTGTGTTATTGCGAAATCTGTTTTGCGTCGCAGGATTTCACAGCCGAAATTTAATTTAAATCATTTTTCGAACTATATTTTCAAAAATAAATTATTTTCTTAAGAAAAAAACTGTGAAGTGAAATTGCGGCTGACAAATTATTTTCTGATACAAATTTTGTTTTCAATTTTGATTGGTTGATTGTGAAAAATAAGATTCAGTACTTCCGTAGCGCAGTTGCGATGAACAACAAAATTTAGGAATATACAATAATTTTTTTTCATATACTTTGCTCCTCAGCAGTGTTGCCGTTTGGATCCATTTGGATACTTTTTTTCTTCAAAAATTGATGGATACTTATTATTTAAGCCTTAGTGGAAATTTGGATACTTTTATTGAAAAATCAGTTTTATATGAAAATTTAGTCATATGAAATAAAAAATTCCCTAAATTACCAAAAATTCAAAATCGAGTTTTTGATTGATTATGATGCACCGTATCCAAATATATTTTAATGCAAAATGTTACACTCCTACTACTAAAATCAACGATTTTATTAACAAACTTATCCTGAAAAAAATGGTTTTGTTTTTAATTTAGAAAGCTTTTTGGTTCTTCTGAAAAATTTTTCAAATGATAGATAGGAATTTTTTGATTTTATATGATCCCTGCAAACATTTTCTGAGGCTCTCCAAAAAATGACTCTAAAAATAGTGTTTTTAATGCATGTTTTTTGATGACTCATTAAAAGGACTCATGAAAGAGTCTTTAATATGACTGTGAAATGATTGTTCAAAAATAAGACTCTTAAAACAGTCATTATTGTATCTGCTTAATGATAAAAGACACTCATTTATAAAAGACACTCATTTAAGAGTCCTAAATATGACGGTAACATGATTGTTCATAAAAAAGACTCATAAAAGGATCATATATTGATTGATATATGTGTAATCAGAAAGAAGACTCATAAAAGAGTCTTCTATGGGAGTGTTGTATGAGAGAAAAGAATCGGATTATTTTAAAAGCACCATATCTAATAAATAAATAAGAACTTAATCGAGAATATTTATTTTAATTGTATAAAACTTTGTAACTGTCCGTTATGGACACATGCTATCCTGATGTCGCTTTTCGGAGTATTATTTGTGGCGATTTAAATGCATTGGAAGTGAACTACAACAAATGTTCGTTTTAAAATGACTTCTTATATGAGTCTTAAAAGAGTGTTCAATATGAGTATTAAAAGAGTACTCAATATTAGTCTTAAAAGAGTTTTAAATATGAGTCTAAAAACCGTTATTACTATGAGTGCAAAAAACTCATAAAACAGTCAAAAATATGAATCATATTTTGGAGCCCACAACATACGAAAATGTACTCATAAAAGAGTCTTTTTTGAGCGCATTATGATGCTTTTTAAAAAATGAATATTTTAAAGAAAATATGCTTTTTATTGTAAGTATTGCCATTATTGTGTATATTTGTAATTTTGTAAACCCGTGGTTAGGGTTACAAGCAAGACGTCAAATTGAGTTAGATTTGTCAAGTTTGTTTAGAGCAAATTGTTTGTTGGCAGCTCAATAGACTCTTGTTCAACAGACTCTTGCAGCTACTATTTTAAGTGAAAAATACGATTAAAGATTTTAACAGATAGTACTCAGCTAAATCCAACAAGTTTTGTGGAGTTTTCTTGGGTTTAACGAAACTCAACTCAACCCTTGTTTACATGCAGAGCTCACTACGAGTAAGCTCCGAGTTAACTCTGCATGTAAACACAGTATATGCCGCTTCTAATTAAATACTTTTTACGAAAATTGCTTGAGATAAGAATCAAAAACTAATTTTTTGTGTTTAAAAAGTGAATATAATATAGTTTTTTGCAATTTGATACCTGGATACTTATTTTTTTTTAAGTGGATACATTTGGATCCATTTCTGACCTTTTTATGGATACATTTTTTAGAACCGTGCGGCAACACTGCTCCTCAGAGAATATTAAATTTTCTTTTCAATGTCGACCAATCAGAATGAAGAACACTCTCAAAATTATTTTCTTATTCTCAAACATGCGCGAAAATGTTCTTCTCTTTTGAAACAGGCTATATTTGATTAAACGCTGTGGCGCAAAAGGGATTTTTTTCATTTCACTGATGTCTTGGGTTCAAAACTTACGATGAGAGAAAATTTATGAAAATGCTATTATTGCATTATTATTTCGGACTCTTATAAAAGTGCTCTTCTAATTCAGATCATTGTGATTATGCGGGAGAGGAAACAGTCTCAAATAAGACGGCAATATGAACCTCAAAAAATATCACACATTTTTATACCCCCACGCGTACTGCGTAAGGGGTATATTAATTTTGTCACGACGTGTGTAACACCCAAAAGGAGGCGTGGTAGGTATGGAAAAGTATATATATTCTTGCTCAGCATCACCACCTGAATTGATTTAGCCATGTCCGTCTGTCTGTCCGTCTGTCCGTCTGTCCGTCTGTCGACACGATTACAGCCGTAATTTTTAAGCTATCGTAATGAAATTCGATATTTAAGCTTTTTTTAAAAAAAGTAAGGTCAAGTTCGAGAATGGGCTAAATCGGATGAAAACCACGCCTACCTCCCATACAACCCCAAAATTGAAAACTCTACAAAGAACCTAATATTAAAGCTACAATACTGAAATTTGGTATATGTGTATTTTATGTCAAAACTGAGATGTCTTAGAAAAATGGGCATCATCTACTCACTAACACGCCCACCTCCCATACAACCCCAAAATTGAAAAGTCTATAAAGAGACTAATATTAAAGTTACAAGACGGAAACTCGGTATTTGTGTATTCAATGTCAAAACTGAGGTGGGTTTGAAAAATGGGCGTCATCCACCCACTAACACGCCCACCTCCCATACAACCCCAAAATTGAAAAATCTATAAAGAGGCTAATATTAAAGTTACAAGACAGAAACTCGGTATTTGTGTATTCTATGTCGAAACTGAGGTATGTTAGAAAAATGGGCGTCATACACAATCTAACACGCCCACCTCCCATAGAACCCTAAAATTTAAAACTTTATAAAAAGGCTTATATTTAAGCTGCAGGAAAACAATTTGATATGTATGTATTTTAGACACATAAAAATAATAATATCTCTCAAAATCTCACACAAAAAGCTCTCCAATTTAAGATTCTTCCACCCTTAAGAATCGGCCGTGGGGGTATTTTAACTTCGGACAAGTCGAAGATATACCTTACTAGTTTTAGATATGATTCATAAAATAATTTTAAATACAACTCTTATGTGTCAAAAAAACACTAACAGTACCGACTTTTAAAATTGACATATGCGCATTTCCATCGTAACTCACACGACATGCGTATGTCATTAAGCTTCGTTTTCTCGGAAGTTTATGTTATTAATGAAAAAAAAATTTTTAATGTACATATGTATATCTTAGAAGAAATAATTTTCCAAAATTGTCGTTCCTGTAACTAATTAAGAACAGCAGTGGTAAATATGGACGTAACTTACGCGACAAAAAAAGGAGTGTGTTTTACAAGCAAGTTTATATTGTAAAAATTCAGCGAATTTTCTCAAATAACTTGTTTTTGTTTTTAATTTTTAAATAAAGGAAAAACAGTGAAGTTTCATAATAAACCTATTTTACTGATGAACTTTTTATATTCAAAAATATCTAGAGTTTCCAAAAAATCTTTGCCGTAACTCACGCGACAAAATTTCTGTTAAAAAAATTTGTAATTAAGAAAACCAACTAATGCTTTTAAAAATAGTTTTATATTATTAAATATAAAAAAATATATATTCTATTGCAATTGTAAACAACGAATAAATTCTGATTTCAAAGAGTTAAAAAAAAAAATGAAAAAAAAACTTAAAATTAAAGGTGAAACGACTACACTTTAATTGTATAAATCTTCGATGAATACGTTTTAGCGACTTTAATACAAGTTTTATCGACAAATGAAAAGAATTGAGAACTTTTTATACCCACAATATTGCGAGTATTCGACCATTATACAACAGTATTTTACCAGATTAAAAATTGGAAATGCCCATTAAAAAAATCAAATTGGCCATTTCAGCCCTTGAAAGGAGTTTGACCGAGCTTCTTTTGATCAAATGTAATGTGTGTGTGTTATTAAATGTTTTGCACACAATTGACCGAGAACTGGACCTACATGTTTTATGCCGACTCCGAACGGCTAAAGTTCATGTTCACAAGAAGCTTTACATGGCATTATTTACTCTCTGAGGTTTGCCATTGTCTGCAGAGAGGTGGTGACCGATCAGAAAAATTTTTTATTGACAAAAACTTTTGCCGCGACTGGGGATCGAACTTGGGCTGCGAGCATGCTAAGCCAAAATTTCACATATACCGAACTCTTATTAAAGTCGTATTTCAAACACAAATCAACGTGCTCTTGCTGTTGGGTTCATATCGGAGTTTTAAATAAGGTTACTGAGTTACGAGCAGTTAGAGTAGCAAAATATCCGAATGTCTTTAATACTTATTTTTTTATCTTCTGGCGTTATATTGAGTCGACTTGGGCAAATTTTATTGCAACTTTAGCTTATGTTAAAATTTTTGTTAAAATTAACAAAATCTCACAATCTTTGAGATAAAGATAATTGTGCATTTCATTTGCGAGAGCATGTTTTATTTAAGGACTATACTTCTGCCCAATTACCAAAAGAACACGTGCAAAGTCGTACTTAAACTTGAAATAAATCGAGTTAAAGTTTTTAATCCATGATACAAACATTTGCTACACATTTACACAGCATTTCCACTACGTCAAAGCTATGAGCAACTTCATCCTCCTACACAGGACCCACTCCATTCATATACCAACCAACTCATACCACTCGAGGAGTTTGAGTTGGAAAATGTTGTTGTTCTTTCATTTTGTTGCCAAACTCTAATCGCGGTTAATCTCGAAACAAACGTTTTGCCATTTATTTTCCACTTTTGCTACTACCCCGGCTGCTAATCCGGAGCTAACTAATGACTTAATTTATCAGCGCTGCAGGGTTTCAGCGGGCGCCAAATTAACTCAATTGTTTCATTATTGTTGTTGCTGCTGTTGTTGTTGTTGTTGTTATTGCTACTGTGTGTTATTCTCTCATCAAAGCCACACTGGGTTCTTTCCCAAGACCAAATGGCATTCATTCATTTGTTAAACGCTTCCAGTGTTTGTTAGCGGCATTCGATCGCTTTGCTTAACCCTCGGCTTTAGTTCTCGATTAAATCGTTTTGCAATCTGTAAATGATTGAAGCTTCTTATAAATCCAATTAATGTTGTTGTTGTTGTAATTGTTGTTTATGTTGTAGCACAATGTGTTGCAACAAAACAAGAAAAACAACACGAAACTCACATCAATATTTATAAACATACAAGCGAAGATATATTAAGGACTAAACCAACGCCTCCTCCACCTCCTTCTGCTTTTCACCCCGCCCACTCTTTGTGTTTGTGTTCATAAACATGACAGATATTAGCAAATCTATCTCTGTCATTATCCTTCGATTGTTCTACGCCTTTTGTCCGTTTTGCTTCCGTTGCATTCGTCTGCAGTGCGTTACGGATGTTTAAGGATGCTTAAGGATATAACCGATGCCGACTGTCCACTGCCTGCTGCCCACTGCTTGTGATTAGTTGTTGAGGCCTCGAGCAATTTGTTGATTTCTATGTGTATGAGCTGTTTATGTGTGTGTGGATGTATGTGTGTGTGGTACTAAATAGATGTTTGCCGGAGCTGAGGCAAACGGGACATTGCGTTGATTTCTATAATTAATCGAATTAGCTGTGGTCCGAAACTGGGGATGGAGGTTAAATTAAAACACGACTGCATGCGTTTGACAGTTATAAGAAGCAGCCAGTTTATTTTTTATCAAATTCTAAAATTGATCTCTTTGATAGAACAAACTTTCAATCATCACAATAATTGAATTTCTTTTCTTTGTTCATAAATAATTGTAATTGGAACATAAATTATATGCCTGCGGATTTTATTCGAAAGCAACGTCAACCCACCAGCAGATGAGCAACAAAAGTAAACAGAATAAAAATGAAAAAAAAGAAAAAATTTAAAGTCAACAAAAAACAAGCAAACAATACCATTCCACCCTCATTTGCTGTCCAGAACACTGTCGGCAAACATAGCCTGTGTTTAGAAAAGGACACTGTTTCAAAAAAAAAAATTAAAACAACGAATCAACAAATGAAAAATTGCGCTTATTTTTTTAAAAAAAAAAACAAATAAAAAAAATTAAAATTGAGCTTCGGCACTTGGCTTAGTGCTGGAAATTATTCACGGTAAATCATTTCGACATTTTCCTGCCTATAACCACGCCATTTGACTGCGTTGCCGTTTTTATTTAGGTACGCTCTACTTCTTCAAACGACTTAAAATAAAAAGTTTGCGCCCCCCACATAATTGCGGTTAATTACAATATTATTTACCCTATGTTGGATGGTGAAAAAAATAAGAATTTCTCTTGAGAAGAAAGCCAAGGCGAAGAATAAGCTGGCGGCTGCACCGGAACTAGCGTTCTTCCCAGCATATTTACAGCACATTTAAATTTTAAAAAATTGATTATTAATGGATGTGCTTTTAAATCTTCTGCTTGTGTGTGTGTTTGTTTGTGTCCTTTGTACTGTTTTCTCAAGTAAAAAACTAAACTCTAGGATACAAATATATATCAGATGAAAAAAAAAACGCGTTGTGAATTTATTTGAAAGCGTGCTTAAAAAAGCGTAAAAAATTATATTAATTATGGAAATTGCTTTTTATGCGGTTTGCTTACTTGAGTTTTAGGACTCGTGTCAGTTTTGATTTATTATTTCTACTCAACTGCAGTGTTTGGTCTTTTTCAGTCACAGTTTATCTCCGCTCTTTTTCATCTTAACCCCTCCCTCACTACTCGCTTACTTTTAAAGACATAACAATTTATATTCATTAATTTCGGAATGAATGTTTTAACCCTTCTGTTCATAGCACGTCCATCAATAGCACTTTGCATTCAAAAATCGTGCACCGGAAGCAAGAAAGTGCTTGAGTTAATTTGCTATAGAAGGATTTCATCCTTTTTAATGGTGTCCCATAGCGATGTCCCATAATTTTTAATACTTTCTGCGTTTTACTTTTTTCATGCTCTTTATTTTTCTGTATCCGTCTGTAAAGGTATTAATACCGTTTTTATTTTCAACTTCTGTTTAGAAAAGTGTAATTATTGCAAGCTGTGCTTTGTTGGCAAAGAACAGCACTTTTCGTTTGCGTTGTCGTCCCATCAGGGAGCGATGCAATTTTAAAATGCAAATTAATTGGCAAACATAGTTAATCCCTTTAACGGCAAGCCATGAAATTAACTGTCAAAAAGGTCTTGGGACCTTATTGTAACGGGAATGGCTATTTTCGGTAATGCTAATGAAAGTTTACCAAGTATTATTGCTCAATTTGTTATTGCTTAACTTCTTTTAATACTCGTTTCTAACCCTAAACGTAACATACACCAAACAAATAAGAAAGTGGAATGAGTGGAATTGTACAAAAATAATTGTGTTGAGAAGTCAAGTCGAAATGGTTTTCAGCGCTTTTTAATTTGAATATATTTAAACTAAAATTTATCATGTAGAGAAATTCAAAGTTCCTTCGTCAATGCTTATCCTAATGACCTGTTGAAAGTCAAGGTTGTTTATTTAGCTTTGATCTAAGTAATCCGGGTTTCACGCCTATCTAGTCAAGTTTGTCTTGGTTCGAAAATTGAAAATGAAAAATAAGTGGCTCAGAAAGAGAAAAATGTTGCATGGAAAATGTGTAGAATTTGTAGTAAATAAAGACAACTGAAGAAATATGTAATTGAGACAAGTGCCTTTACCTCAACTCTTTTTCAAGCTCCTCAACATCCATTTCACTAACTTTCTTTATCGCTATCAACTGCATTTATTAAGTCATAGTCATAGCAGTGACTTTTTAAAAAAATCTTGATTAGAAATTTAAAGAGAAAAACCAATGGTAATCGAACCCAGGACCTCTTGTATACGAAGCAACTCGCCGTATGTTGCACTACTCAAGCCACTTACATTGATATAATTGCGAAAAAAGAAACCATTATGTTCTTGGTTACCAGTATGTTCACAAAAATTACTTAGCAAATCATAAACAAAATTATTGTGCAAAAGTTAAGACATAAAATAGCAAGTATTGGAAATTTATGATAGGAAATAATGTTAAAATGCAACTAATTTTGGCTTTGAAGAACCAGACACTTAGTTTCTATTGTTCGGTGTGTTTACAAAATTTTTTTAGAAAAGCCAAAATAATATTTTTTGACTAAAACTGCTCTAAAACCGCTGTAATATCAAACAAAAAATGGGTTAAAATAACAAATTTCACTGTTAAATACCATCCAACAAATGAAACTTATTGATCAACAGTCGGTTGACTGTAGGTCTTTAAAGTTAAGCTGACGTTTGGGTCTAGTACTCGACTTACATAGGTTCAAACACCAACAAGACCAACAAAAAAATTATCTTAATTTAAAATATGTTTTGTTTTAAATAAAAAATGAAACGCACAATTTTTTTTTTGAAGATTGTTATCAAACTTATTTTGAAGATTATTTTTGAGCTTTTGTTTAGAATTTTTTTTTGTTGATTATTTTGTTTAGAAACGGAATTAGAATCAATTATTAAATTAAAATTTTTGATATTTACACAGCTATTTATACTACAATTTTTATGCTTGTCAATAAATAAACTTTGGAAATTCAGGGTTAGCCGAGTGTGCTGGCGTTCACATCTAGTACTCAACTAACCTAGATTCAGCAAACAATTTGTTTTGTCTAAAATATTTTTTAAATAAAATATGAAATGTAGAATTCATTTCAAGAATGTAAGCACACTTATTTTGAAGGTTATTTTTGATCAATCTGCTAATGAAACAAATTTAAAATATCAATTTTATTAACATTTTTGATACTAACACAGCTAGGATACGAACCCACGTCCTCCACGAATGACAGTCTAGTACACTTCCACTGAGCTATTGAGAACGATAAGATAAATATAGCAAAACAAATTTTAAAACTATTGCTTAGAAAAGACCGACATGTCAACAAAAAACACAAAAACAATTCAACAGAAGATTTTAACAGTACAAAAATACTTTGAAACGTTCATTCAACAAAGAAAACCGTCAACTAAAACGCGAATCATTCAATCTTACAGTGTTTTGAAATATCAGCGACCGACTGTTAATATTACTGTGGATATTTATCTGAGTAAAGAAATGATATAGCAGATTCTGACGTAAAGTGGTGAGAAGATTATAAATAAACGCATTCAAATGCAATTTATTTGCATTTTTGGGTCTAATCGGTTCCAAAACCATTCTTGGCGTGTGTATTTTAACATTTTTATGCAAGTTTAGGTAAGTTTTGCTGAAATATTAAAAAGTTTGTGAAAAAGTCAGATAAAATATAAAATTTTGGAGTTTTTACCTTAACCCTTTCAATGGCTTGGCTAGAATAATCTTGGACAAATTTGTTTGAGGTAATAATTCCATCATTTAGGCCATAAAAATAATAAAAAACATCCCTCTAGCTTTTATCAGGCTGTCTAATATAATGGACAAAACCATTCATTCTAACGTTGTATGATAGTATTAAAGTTCAATTAAAACAACCGGAGGTAATGCTTTATTTATAATTTATTATCAAAAAAATTGTATGCTTTGAAGGACGTGGACTTTTTTGAAAACTAATGTTTTTTATAATAAAATTTAAATGAAAAAAATTATTTTCATATCTGATGAGTTATTCATTCACAGAGTTGAGGCTAAAAATCAAAAAATTTTTTTTAAAGAAATATGAGAAAATGCATTCCATTTCTTTTGCATATCGTAAAAACGCCATATTTGTAACTTTGGATGATTAAAACAATTGTTTACTGGTGCAATGAGACTTACAAGAAAAAAGCACACATTTTGTATGGAAGCCCCATTAAATTTTAAGTTTTCCGATGAAATATTTAAACATAAGAATAGGCCATAAGAAAATAAAATTTTTGATACCCATATTGTGTACTTTTAATGTAATAAAATTTTTTCTCTAAACAAAATAAATGCATTTCAATAAAACAAAAATGTTATTATAAATAGTAATAAATTAAAAAAAAACAAAAAAAAAGGTAAGTTTACAAATTGCCTTAAATCCAATATAAATTAATATGAAATAATTTTGTCAACATACTTCTTTGATATTGGCTAAAAATTACTAACAATTATAACAACAAAATTACAACACAATTTTCTTATGAAAAACTGATGCCATCGTGTGTGGTTTTGTAAAAGCTTACCAAATTTGTAAATGTTTCCATGGAAAATAGCAAAATTAAAGCAAAAAACGAAATTTTCGCTGATTTTGGCACGCGAGTTTGAAACCCTTAACCATCGATTGAGCACATGTAAAAAAATACGTCGACCTTAGATTTTTGTCTTCTATCACATATCCGAAAATCATTCAAATCGGAGACCGTCACCTGGGGACCTTTCCTTGTAAGTTAAACTGTATATATCTCCTTCAATTTCATGTTCATTCATGTTGGTACAACTTCATTTCATAGTACCAACCTAAAGACATTTGAAAATAAGAAAACAAATTATTTTCTGATATGTCCAATATAATGAACAAACCCATTGAAAGGGTTAAACGACGCCTAAAATTTATTTTTTGGTTTTGATATGTTCACAATAGTTTAAGCGTGAGACGTTTTGAATATTTTTCAAAGAAATCATGTCGAAAAAACCGAACAGATATAAGTTACAAGTCATAAAATAAGAAATATAACCTGAATAAGCTTCCATTGCACTATGGGAAATTTTACCCTATTTTGTGGCCAAAATTCGAAAAGTTGAAGTATCAACTTAAAACTTGATCCATCACTTAAGTTAGAAGTATTAAGCTTGCCTTACAAAACTATACTTGTCACGCACACTTTTTTATAGGTGGGAGGTATAGAGTTGAATTATCAGCTTGAATCTTGATCCAGCAATTGGGAATAATTAGTAAGCTTCCAATACAAAAATTGACTTGCCACGCCCACTATTTCTACAGGTAGGCTGTAAAAAGTTCAATAAATGTTGTCATTTTTAGGTTAGAAAAATTATTATTTTTGTATTATCGCACAAAATCGCAATATGAGATGTTGTGGCAATACACATAAATGATTGCTCTATCGATGTATGACGAGTTTTTCTTGAACTTTTTTAAACTCTTAACTAAAGTTTTCTTTTAAAATTAAATAATTTCTCGTAAAAGTCACTTATAATAAGTCCACTTTCTATCAGAAAAATTCAATTTAATACAAATTATTAATTGAACAATAAATACATCACTAGTTTTTTTCCATTTTTTAGTTATCTAAAGTTGCTGTTAGATTTTGAGGTACATCCATTTGAATACGATATAAAAAACTATATAAAAAAATAAAGTTTTTAACTCATTTCGAAACAACATGTTCGGGATGTACCATAGCAGTGGTAAAACACATTATCTAAAAACAGAGTTTATATTTATATGCTTTGGAGTATTCCCTGTTAGATAAAACCAAAAATAGAAAGATTCAAACAAGTTGAAGAATTGACTTTTGGCCTCAAAATGGGGCCAAATTTGCCAATATGCATTGGAGGTAAAATTTTCAACAACATCTTTGTATAAAGGCGTGTCAAACTCTTTAATTTAATGTTGCAGTTAGATTCATCCGAAATAGGGTTGCAATTAAAGTTAAAATAAAATTTGATATTGTTTGTAATGCATGGTTGTGATATTGTCAGGTTTTTTTAAAATAAAAAAATAAAAAAAAAAAACACCGGAAAAATCTTCTGGAAGGAAAAATGACTGGTTTGGGACCCATCAATATGGCTACACAACGGTCTATGGGGAGGTTCGTTGTCATTTCGTATCCCAGGAACACTACAAAAATTAATTATATAGAGTCCCTTATTTATAGGTGAAAACCCAAAAAAAAAAAAAAAAATGTACTGAAAAATAAAACTTGTGTTAGCAAAGCAAATAATCTCTAAATATACATGAGATATTGTTTTGATGACGGTCACAATACCTCGTCTTTACCCACCCATCCTTTGACCCATTCCAAACTCTATAATAGGTCCCTAAATCATGATTATTTCATCCCTCAATCACACCAAGGATAAAGCAGATTAATTTACAGATGCCTGTTTAGAAATCCCATTTTTATTTAATTTTATCAAAATAAAGCATAATTATTACTAGCAAAATATTAATAAAGAATGAAATTAGAAATATATTTTTCAGCATTCATTATAAAAAATAAAAAAAAATTTATTGATAATAAAAATAAAATTAATTAAGTATTGTTATTTAACATGATTATTTGTTTTAATAAAGACAGCAAATAATGTTTTAACTTATCTAAAGAATGCGTTTATTATAGCGAGAAGTAGTTTTTTTTTTTGTTGATTTTTTTTTTTTTTTTTTTTAATTATTTTGTTCTTTGTGTGTGTGCATGAAAAGAAAAAACAAAAATTGTTGTAAATTCATGTAATTAATTAGTTTTATGATAACATTTTTTTTTGATTTAGATTATTAGGTATTAAATAAATTCATAATAAATTTGATTAAAAAATATTTTTTTTTTTAAAAGATTTTAAGAAAGATCATGTTTCGTTTTTAATCAAAGACAACATTTGTTTCATTTTTGCCAACTATTCAAAAAAAAAAAAACAAATAAAAGCTTTTGCTTTTGTTTTGGTTCTAGTCGACCAAGACAAATGTCAAAATTGTGAGCGCAGAGAGAAAAAACAAATACAAAGAAATTTTGTGTGGGAGATCAATTAAAGTTGTTGGCTGTAAATGTGGAGAGTTTCGCTCAAAGTAAAGCTTTCGGATTAGCCGAAGCTTGCGTTTTAGCCAACTTCAATTGATCTCCACTCACTGAGTTTACGCGAAAGAAAAGCAAAAAATATGTATGCATTAACTTTGCTTCTGTCGTTGTTTTTTTTTTTTTTTTTTTTTTCTTTATAGCATGAAATACAGGGTACTTACCGAAATCCGAACTGATCGAAGAAAGGCCTTTCTGGAGCAGATGAGGATTCAATGATTTGCTTAAAATAATGTTGTTTTTTTTGTTTTAATATATATATCTAGATTATTTTTAACTACTTTTCTCTCGTTTTTTTTTTTTTTTTTTTTTTTTTTTTTAGTATTAAGTTTAACTTATTTTCAATAAAATTTTTAATTTGAATTTAAGACAAGCAAGACAATTTTTGTTTTCTTTGTTATTTTTTTTTTTTTTCTTAAATGCACTTATTAACTTTAACCATAACACTGATATAGTTATTTTGTTTTTTTTTTTTTTTTTATAAGATTTTCTGCTGGCTTTTTGTATGTTAAATTTTTTGGTTCCTAAACGACTCAATTTTGGTAGAATTTTACTATACCAAACCACGCGTTTTTTGAAACTGCGAGACCAAACTGGTTTCTAAGCTGCGGGAGCTGACTTTGCCAATCTTGGTAATGTAAAGGAAAATAGCGAGGAGATGATGCGGTTTTCTTAATAGAGAAAAGAGAAAACCAAATGTTGCTAACCTTTATGTTTTAAATGTATTTATAATATTACCTTTATATCAAACTGTATTGGGGAGATCATTTAATTGTTGATACGAATTAAGTAAGTTAGAATTCTGAAATTTTTTTTTTTTTTTATAATTTATTATTTTAATTAGAATATTTTTATTTAATTTCTGTTTACCTTTTCATAGTTAAACTTTATTTTGAAATGATAAATTTCAATTAAATTAATGCTTTAGCAGCAGATATAATGAAGGATTTAAAGAAAATTTTTGGATTTTTTTTTTTTTGTTTGACTATTAAGAAGTATATTTCTTGCCGTGATCTCCGATAGAAAAGAAAGAGTTTGACTTCCTATCTGTGAGCATGGCTATAGTTTTGGCTGTTTTTTTTTTTTTTTTTTTTTTTTTTTTGTACAGGCATGTGAATTTTGCTTTTAACAGTTGGTACTAAACTATGAGAAGTCTGCATGTTAGGTTTGCATTTAGGGGTAATTCACAAGGGTTACATTTTTTAGTTAGAACAAATTCAATATCTAATAAATATTTTAGGAGTTTTAAATTTCATGAAGTTGAAAGCAACTAATTATTATATTTTTATATTATTTATTTTTGTATTTTTTTTTCAAATTTAACAGGGTTAGGGAGATGTTCATTACATGTTATGAACATGATTCATATTTTAAGATTGAAATAAAATCATTTTAAGATTTATTTTTCACAGCACAATATCATATAAATGCAAAACTCTGTATTTGGTGAAATAATAATTAACTCATGTTGAATTCTCCAATGAGGAAAGGCATTAAAGAGGGTACACGTGCATCCATGTCTTTATTATCAGATCGAAAAGATTTTTCAACTGCATATTAACATTTTGTTTATGTCATGAGTTGGTTCTGAACAAATAACTGTGTTGAAAACTTGTTCCAAACTTACGTAGTTAAGTAAAAGTACTTTAAGATATTATTCAAAGGTCATTAAACATTGGCCATTTTCGAAGGAATCTTGTGCCGCTTTTTTTTATTTTCATACAACGCCAACATATTTTTCTAGGCTTTTATTATATTAAAAACCATAAATCAATTTTATTGCAGCCGTCTCAGGTACTTTAATCAGTTCTAATATCCGCTAAAAGTTGCAATGTGCACGTTACTATCGCTGTACCGAACCGTGTCGAGTGCCGTTGCTTCCGCCCATAAATACTAATTTCACAGGCAATAAAGAAGAACAACACCAACAACTTCGCGAACATTATTTTTCCGCATTGAACATGATTTTCTGATAAAAACAAGACATTTCAATGTTGCAAAAATAAAATTATGAAAAATGGTGCCTTCGGTGCACCCAACATAGACAGCACTGACTGACAGTGGCTTGAGTGTGGGGGCGAAGCGAACTTCTATTTCACCAAACAATTCTATGCCAACATCTGGCCAGTATATCAATTTAATTCAGCCTTTTCTGCGTAACAGTCTGTGGGTAGGTGGTATGAGTAACTCGATTACTAACTGCTATTAATAAAGTCAAATAATTACCTAGAGAAGCGCTTCTGTAATGCCTCAAGCCAGCTGGCACGTTGGCACTAAACAAGCAACACGGCTCATAAATATTCGTAATGGTTTTACGTGCCGCAACGTAACGCGCGGTTCTTCGATACAGCACAATAAAAATTCGCACAATTTTGCAAAATTGGTGGAGGAATAGCTGTTTAACCTCTGTCTGTTTGCCTTATTCTTTATTTTAGAATTTTAAGCTATATATATATATGTATATTTATATCTACATAACTCATTTTTTTGTTTGCAGAATATGATGTTTGTAACTAGTACAATATGTCCTTGAATGCCTTACATTAATGTA
The DNA here is from genome assembly GCA_958299015.1 of Tetanocera ferruginea. Taxonomy (NCBI): domain Eukaryota; kingdom Metazoa; phylum Arthropoda; class Insecta; order Diptera; family Sciomyzidae; genus Tetanocera; species Tetanocera ferruginea. Next base: position 2,724,228 of record OY282643.1, on the reverse strand, counting down.
TGTACGGCTAAATATGATGATTAATGTTGTCGCATATTAGCTCTTGTTCAATTGTTGTTGTCTTTTGTCATCAGGTGCATTTAATACGCGGACGCTGTTTTGGAATCGCAGTTGTTGCCACCTAATTGGCATTCCACATGCTCATAAATTTATATTTTAAGTTTAATTGCAGCATCCAATTAGTGGGTGCGCGTCTTATAATGGTCCTTATGTCAGCTAATAATAATTAGTTGTAATTTATGAGTTCATATAATTAAATCCTTTTATGTGTTTATGTGAGTGGGCAGTTAATGAGTGGGTGGTGATGGCTATTATAAGTTACCATTCTAAAGGAAAGGTTCAGTAGATTGCGGAAGATTTCATTATTCCTGTAAAAAATATTGGTTATATCCCGGGGATTGTATACCATATGTTTTATTAAATTATAAATCACTTATTCATTATTTTTTTATCTTAATATATAAAAGACAAGCGTCCTGCTACGTGCTCTATATCGCTCAAACATATTTTATATATTCATTACAATGTACAGACATATATTATGTGAGAGTTAGTCACGAAACATTAAATGAAAAACAAAAATTTAAAAATAGCTAAAACGATATTTTCCTAGATTTTTTGTCAGCAAATTCTCTGATAAGACTGTCAAAATATTGGTTTCCTGGGTATCCAGGTGTTGGGATATAACCCTTGAAAATTGTGCTGTGATAAAGTTTAATGTTTCGATAGGGATTGTCAGTGTGTCTTCGATATAGTGCTGCAAAGTTATAATTTCATCACACAACAAATCTCCATCAATATCACTTTAAAGTTGATCGTTAACTTTTCTTGAAATGCAGGGCAGTGGCGTAGCTAGGGTTGGTGACACCAGGGGCGGAAACTAAATTGTGCACCCCTTAAGAAGATTTTTTTTTATAAAATAACTCGATGAATCTTACTACGTATTTTCGAATCAACTTCTACAGAAATGACATATTTTAGAAGAGATTCAAAAAATTAACAAAACTATGCTATCCATGAATATTTGATAAAAGAAGTAAGACTCTAAAATTTTCAGAAACTTAAAGAATTTTCTCTGAATTGTTCTAATATTTTTGTCAACCGGGCTTTTAAGTTGTGAGAGAAAAATTAACTATCAGTAAACCATACAATATCAGTTTTAAATAATTGAAGAATTGACATTATGAAGTAATAAAAACTCAAGTTAGTTTAATATAGAAAACTTTGAAAAATTTACGAAAAATTTGTTCCCATTTTGCCGTGCACCCAGGGCGGAACGAACTTCCCCCCCCCTTGCTACGCTGCTGGTGCAGGGTAATGTCACATGAGTTCTTCTTTAAGTTTATTTATTATTATGTTAAACAAAAAATTCCACATGACGGAAAAATCTTGAATCTGTTGAAATCTTTCCTTCATAAATATGAGTACCTACGGAGCAAAGCAACGTTAAAAAGCTTGACTTGAAGATTTTTTTATGAATTGTTTAGATGTACCTCACAAGTCCACACAGTATAATTCTATCTATAACAATAGTTTTAAGTTCTTTTGGCAGGATAGACAGGAAAGTATACAGAGAGCCTTGTACAAGTTAATATTTCTAGCCTGTCGTTGACAGCGTCTCTCTTTCGCCTTACATAAATCAGTGAGGGATCGACAAGACAAGCAACAAAATTTTAAGTTGTGGTAGATAAACGCTAAAAAATTATTCCCACTCCTGCAAGCTAAGTTCATAAAAGTTAATACGCTGAATTCGGTTTTTATTTATATCTATCGAGATAGTTACTCAAATTAGGTGGTAACGTTAAGGGTCACCCCCCAGTCACCGGCACCCCTGTTGCCCACCCCTTAAGCCGGCACTGTTCATATGAAAGTAGTTTTTGTGCAATTACAGACTTATTCTGGTGATAGAACATTTCTTAATTTATTGACAAGGTAATCTCTTGCACGCATTTTTTTGTCCATGGAGTTTGAAAGTCAAAAATATTTTGGAATGAGTAATTTTTACGCTTGTCAATAAATTGACAATTGTTAATCACCAGAATAAGGCTATTAAAATCTTTAATATAAGCTTTAAGATGAGTTTTATTCTTGAGCAAACTAACGGCACTTTTAACAAAGAAAGTTAATTTTTTCCCTTAAATTTCATATCGTAACTTTAAGAATAATAACACAGGAATTCAATTTATGTCTTTAAGTCCATCCAATATAAAAACACTTAACTGGTTTAACTGTCATATTTAAATGAATACGAAAGTATTTTTTTTTTTTGCGAAATATTTTTTTAAGAATTATTGGAAAAAGAATTTGAAGAAGCGAATGGAATGCAACCCGTTATAAAGTTGGTTTAACGACTTAATTATAAAATTAACTCTTTAAATGTGCATGTCAATTTAAAATAAAAACTGCAATTCAAAATATAAATAAGAATCTTGAATAATATTGAAGAAATGCGTTTAAATATTTTTAAATTCTAAACTCTAAATTAACTTTTAAATAGCGGTTGAAATACCTTTATCACGTGTCTACAGCACAAAAACATTACCATCTCACGCTTGATGCCATTAATAAAAATATGAAATAAAATGACATAAAAAATTGGTACATCATTGTTGTATTGTTGTTGCGGTAACAAATGCCAAACACCAAATCATTACAAGCCCTCATAAAAAGATAAGAAAACCTCATTTGCACCGCATGAATATTCAAAATTTCAAAGATAGCTTCACATCTTCAATTGAAGGGCAAACCGACGCGTCGACTGAGTATTTTACGCCATTGAAATTTCGTAAACGGAAGAGGTGTAAAACAGCACACATACACACACAGAACACCTCTTCAAAAGCTATGAGGTGCTCACAGGTTGTGGCTAGGCAAACATTTAATGGGGAATGTAATGCGTTTTGTTAATGTCCTGCAGAGTTATCATTGTTCCTTATTATTGTTATTCATATTCATATTATATTATTTAAATCGCAGTTACGAGTGGGTTGAGGGAGTGGTCAGAGGCACAATTTTTTCATGATAAAACCAAAAATGTTCATAGCCTGCCACTGACATGGGCAATTATTTTACCACGAATATGGAAAAAACAACCACAACACCAACAAAAACAACAAGCAAAGGGTACTCTTGTAACCGGTATTTTCACACTTGTGCTGCCAACACTTGAACTCCTCGCGTATGAATTTTCATATTTTTGTTTGGATTGTTGAAGATATGTATGAATGGTGCTGTACCTACACATCTAAACATACAACGGAAGCACACACAAACACTCAAACTCATTCACATACGCAATCTCAAGTGCTCACATGCATGCTTGCTTTGTGTAATCGTTAGTAATTTAATTTAAATGAAATACTTTTGGCAAACCCTTAAAAAAGAGGTAATTAAGACTTAACTGTTCACTGGCTTCAAACTGGTTGTGGAGCTCTAAAATCTGGTGCTCTGTTGGCGGGGCATATAACGATGGGTAAATGTGTATACATGCGTACATGTGAAACATTTTGTCGCTGTTTGTGATTTTAATATTTTGATAAATTAAATGATTTTCATGAGATTTTATGGCAGAGTTTTACAAATAGAGTGTTTCTTTGAGAGGGTAAATCTGTGTCGACAAGGAATAACAGCTAAACTCATTTTCAATATTTCAGGAGAGCATTTTTAAAATTAAAATTGCTACCTAATATAAGGTCACCCTGACTTCTGCTGTTTAGATTTGATAGCCTCAAACATTTAATTTTGAAGTTAAAACCATAAAAATGCGCGTATTAGTGTTTTCAGTAGCGAAAACACTCGACTTTAACGGTTATTCCTTGTCGACACAGAAATATAGCTCATTGTATAAACAGCTCATTATAGTGAGTGGACAGGCTTGTTACAGATAAATATAACTATAGATTGTGCCGAAAAATGTTTCGGTAAAGTAAGTTGCAAAGTCCGATTTTTTGAGAACGGTGAGTGATGAAATCAAATATATCTGTAAGTGATGAGGTAATGTTGAATCTAATAATAAAAAAAAAAAAAAAAACAAAAAAAAACAAATTGGCCATTTCAGCCCTTGAAAGGACTTTGACCGAGCTTCTTATGATCAATTGTGTTGTGTGTGTTATTAAATGTTTGCACACAATTAACCGAGAACTGGACCTACATGTTTTATGCCGACTCCGAACGGCTCATGTTCTCAAGAAGCTTTACATGGCATTTTTTACTCTCTGAGGTTTGCCATTGTCTGCAGAGAGGTGGTGACCGATCAGAAAAATTTTTATTGAAAAAACTTTTCGCCGCGGCTGGGGATAAAACCCGGGCTCCGAGCATACTAAGCCACACACTTAACCTGCATGCCACGGTCACCAATCTAATAATAAGCAGACAAAAAAAAAAACAAGTAAAGAAAGTCTAAAGTCGGTCTAGGCCGACTATGAAATACCCTAAAACCACTTTTCAAAAAAAAAAAAAAAATTTATTGTAAATGGGCGTGTCCGTGGGCGGATGAAGTCCATTTTTCCAAACCATCTTTGTCTTGTCATAAAAAATATACGTGCCAAATTTTAGCTCTGTAGGTTAAACACATGCTTATTTATTGCGTTTTCAATTTTTGGGTTGTATGGGAGGTAGGCGTGTCCGTGATCAGATGACGTCCATTTTCCGAAGACATATTTGTGTTGGTATGAAACACATACATATCAAATTTTATTGTTGTAGGCTAATTATGAGCTGAGCTATGCAGTTTTCAATTTTCGCGTTGTATGGAAAGTAGGCGTGTCCGTGGGCGGACGATGTCCATTTTTCAAAACCAATATTTTTTTGTCATAAAAAACATGCGTGCCAAATTTTAGCTCTTTAGGTTAAACACAGGCTTATTTATTGCGTTTTCAATTTTTGGGTTGTATGGGAGGTGGGCGTGTCCGTGAGCGGATGACGTCCATTTTTCAAAGACATCTTTGTGTTGATATAAAACACACACATACCAAATTTTATTGTTGTAGACTTATTATGAGCTGAGTTATGCAGTTTTAAATTTTTGCGTTGTATGGGAGGTAGGCGTGTCCGTGGGCGGATTCCAAAAATATTCAATAGTGCAGATCCTTGGGTACATGTGACCATGTGTACCAAGTTTCATCCAATTATCTCAACTCCTTCTTCATATCCTGTGTATACGGACAACACACAGACGGACGGACGGACGGACGGACATAGATAGCTCGACTCACGTGGTGACGCTGATCAAGAATATATATACTTTTCTATACCGGACTCGCTTCGTTCTATGCGTTACAAACGTTTGCACAAAGTTAATATACCCTGACCTTTCAGGTTTAGGGTATAAAAATAATGTAAAATATTACAATTAACAAAATAATTGCTTTCTAGCTTTATACAACATTATGGTACATATCGAGATATTAAGCTCTATCATATAAGCTCTATCTACAAAACCACAAGTTTTCAGGAGAGCAAAAATACTGTTTAATTCGCTTATTAGCAACAATTTTCATGAACTAAAAAGTTAATTATATTTCGCGTTATTTCAGCTGCTATGGTAGATAAACAATATTGCATTGAAAATTAAATTTTTATATATGATAAAATGTGAAGATAGACTCTTTTGTATCATATGAAGAAAAGCATTTTTATGAAAACATGTGTGGTCTAATCAGTTTTAACCAATTTTCATGCAACGACGTTGTTTTTGTATCATTTATTGAATTTTTTAAATTTAATATAATAAAGAAATAATTAATTAATATTAAAATTTAGCACAAATATTAAAAACAAGAGATAAAAAATTAAATAATTGAAGTTGTTTGCAAATAATTGAATTTGCATAACTTTTATCTGGCCTGGCTAAGATTATTGTAAAGGTAGTTTTACTCCGAAGGAATTACTGTTGAATTACTGTAAGATCTTGTCTATGTTTCTTCTTGCATTGCTGGATTGGAAGTCGATTGGTTTGCTTTGGTTCTATATGACCTGAAAATTGTTTAATTATTGTAGGTAGTTCAAAGAAATCATGCCCAAAATGCACTTTTAATTTAATACTACCTCTTGGATGGTATAAAAGAGACCTTAATTGTGATACTGTCGGATCAGTTTTTGCTCGACTAGATCTAATGCTGGAAAATCCATTAAGGTTGCTATCCTTATAGTTTTTAAAATATTTTAACTCAAATATAATGCATTATGCTTGGTTTTCACTTAGTCATTTTTTGTTTGACATGAAATTTAAAAGTTTAAAAAATCACATAAATAACATTTTTTTTGCAATTTTTGCTATAACATGTGAAGAGATAAGTTTTTCCTATTTTTCGCCATTGTCAAACAGAAAAAAAATGACCACGTGTTGATATTTTTCATGTGACTGACAACAACTGACCATTGAAATTGACCATTGATATTGAAAACTAGGCTTTAAAGGGTTTTTCTGACATTTATCGACAAATAGTGATTAAAATTTTGGAACAGCAACCAATGGATTAAATTGTTATTGGCATAGTATGTGCTAGACAGAGTTTTGACGAATGGTGTATTATACACGAAATACTCGCCACTTAAGTTTTTGCTAAAAGTATATACTTTAAAAAAATTACACTACCAGAAAGATCCATTCGAGACACTTGAATTATACGGTGTGAAGTTAGATCTGCTTAAATCTAAAATCTCATTTAGTTTTTTCAAATTTTTGAATGTTTTTCACAGTGTATAACTTTGCAAAAAAAATAAATTATATTTTTAGAGGAACTTTCCACCAGAAACATGGAAACATGACATGGAATCATCGATACGTAAAAATTCAAGGAGTAGACAGACAGTTTTGCATTCATAAATAAGCATCTTTGTAGATAGAAATTTTATAAAATACATGATATATACCACTAAAAATGGGTTTTTCTATTTAAAGTGAAGAGTTCAGCATCAGAAAAATAGTTGAAACCGTTGAAAATTGGAAGTCAATGGAATTTAATTTATATAGTTTTGTTGAATAATACATATTTTACCCTGGAACACATCAAAAATTTACCGAAGCAACGTAATTTCCCATTGAGTTTTTTAAAAAATTTTTATATTAGCTGTGTTTTTTACAAAGCGAGTAGTCAAAAAACGACCACGAAGTCGCTTAAAAATATTTTTTAAACTTGGAAGCATTTTCTCGAATGTTAAAAAAAAGTGAAAAAGAAACAAAAACAAATTTGATAAAACAACATTAAATGGGCAAAAATTAGCAGGAACCGAGTTCCTGATGATTACAAAAAATACTTAAAACAACTGTGATGAGGCTTAGATTTTATCTTTATTTAATTGAACACACCTCTACACAACAATCATTCCAAAATTAATCTATAACTTGAGTTAAAAACAAGTAAAGAAAGTCTAAAGTCTGTCTAGGCCGACTATGAAACCTACTTTTCCAAAAACAAAATAATATTATTGAAAATGGGCGTGTCCTTGGGCGGATGAAGCCTATATTTTATATGCATTAAATGTTGATGAAAAATTTTCACATACCAAGTTTTATTCCTGTAGCTCACAGTTAATGCCTTTATTGTGCTTTCGCTATGGGAGGTGGGCGTGTTCATGGACGAACTACTCCCAATTTTTGAACAGACCCTAGTTTTGGTATAAAATACATACATAATATCTTTGTATGTAAATTATCTTTGACAAACATAACCTTATTTATTGAGTTTTATACTTTTTGGGTTGTATGGGAGGTAGGCGTGTCCGTAGGCGGATGAAGTCCATTTATCAAAACCATATTTGTCTTGTACAGGCGTGTCCGTGGGCGGATTCCAAAAATATTCAATAGTGCAGATCCTTGGTTGCATGTGACCATGTGTACCAAGTTTCATCCAATTATCTCAACTCCTTCTTCTTATCCTGTGTTTACGGACAACACACAGACGGACGGACGGACGGACGGACGGACATGAATAGCTCGACTCACGAGGTGACGCTGATCAAGAATATATATACTTTTCTATACCGGATTCGCTTCGTTCTATGCGTTACAAACGTTTGCACAAAGTTAATATACCCTGACCTTTCAGGTTTAGGGTAAAAACAGTACTCGCGCACGCATTGCTTCCATACTTCTTCTTAGATATGGTGCAGTTTCTGGAAGAACCATTTGGTGTGTCCGCCCTGTATGTGGCGGACGGTGTTTGGTAATTTTGGTTGAAACGTAGAAATTGTTAGCAGAGCTCATGGACGATGTAGCAAGTTGACATCAGATACTTGAAGTTGAGCACTTAAAGGAAAGGCTTCTTCTTAGACTTCTTCTTGAGGTTGTTCTTGAACGTCTGCTTGGTCACCTAATATGGGTAGCTGTCTCTTCCATCAAAGACAGCATGTCTTAATAGCTTTTCAGGAGTGCAGCCGTTGGAGGTCTTCTGATTTCTGACAATTTATTTTTATTTTGTATTTATATTTATAACTTTGACAAGTAGTGCTGTATAAATTTTCAGGTTTAAAATATTTAATATTCGGTTCTGAAAATGTAACCGATAATGTAAAAGTTTTCAAAACGAAACTTTAAATAATCAATAATTTTTTTAAATAATAGGATCATGTAACAAATCTTGTTTATCCTGCTTAGTAAATAGCGTCGTAATAAATTTTCGTCGAAATATTCATAAAAACAAAATTTTTAATATTTTGTAAAAAATATTTGGTACAAAAAATTGTATTTCATAAATCACTATTGATTGTCATTCAGTCACAGTTGCCACCTTTATAGGAAATTTTCACAATTATTGAAATGTAACTTGGAAGCATTTTTTTTCGTTTGCTCGGCAAACTTTTAAGCGAGTAACAGTTTCCTGTGTTATTTAAGCGAATATTCATATGATAAGCGGTCGTTTTTTTACAACTCGCTTGGTAAAAAACACAGCCATTGTTGCTTTAATTTTTTTTGTAATGAAAAAAAAATTTCATTTAAAAAAAAAAAAATTTCTTAGAAGTGTAAAAATTAATTGAATTTTTTCAGAATTTTCAATATTTCGAAAAACCATGAAATCGACATTTTTTCAATTCACTGGACACTTTTGTTCTACGGAAATTTTTTCAACTCTATACACGTAGAGAAATTTGAGCTGTAAACAATCCCAAACCAATTAATTTTGGGAGCGATTCTGAGCTAAGCCATAATATGCTTGATATCAAGCCCTAATGTGATTGTTTATCAAAAAATTAACACGCCCATTCGTGCATAATTTAAGTAATTTTTGGATCATTTATCAAATTTAATCATTTATCATGCCCACATGCGTCCAATATAAGAAATTTTTTATAAGAAGCTACTTTTAAATGCTAATTTTTAAACGTTTTTGCTAGTTTTGTGAATGTAGTTTTCTTAGTGCTTAGTAACAATTGTATCTTAGGTGTTAAAATTCTGTGCATTGTGACCAGTGGATATTAATTGTATGTAATGACAATTCGCCTTGTAGTTATTATATCATGGGCTTCAATATATTCGAAACAAATCTTTTGATTCAATCAAAGAAAATAATGTCAAAAATAAATAAATAAATATCGTATCAAATAGCATGAAACCATATAATTTCGAATTAGTTGACAGAAATTTTTTAAATTTGACACCATAATGAACAAAAAGCATCATTTATGATTCAGTTATAATTAGGGAATGCAATCCCGGGATTCCGGACTTTTTTAGATTAAAAAATTTTTAAAATTTTAAAATCCCTGGATTTTTGGTATTTTTGAAAACAATAACTAAACGGAAAATTTAATATACTTATGTATATATTAATAAATAAATTGTGCCCAGGAATTCGGCAATGTTCTGGCAACTTTCTGGCATTTGCATTTAGCTAATAATTTATAAAAAATATCCTTAAATATTAATTTTCCACATAAGAACGATTTTTGTTACCAACTGTCAGCCTCTAGCATTAATCATAACTGCTGAAGTAGTCAACCATTTAATTTAATCTACCCTTCGTTACAGTGACAGCTGATATCATCATTTAAGATGCTCGCATGCATGCATGTGGAACTGTCAAAAGGATCTTAAATAATGACAAACGGTTTGATTTCTGCATATTTTTTCAAAAGAAAAATTCCAACAAAAACATAAACGAAAAAAAAGCAAAACTTTATTAAAACGTGTTTGAAATATGATAAAAAGCAAGATTTCGTTGCGGTTGCCACACAATTCGCAGATATCTGCCACAAGATCCTGTTGAAAATTCTAATGTAGTCACATTTGCAAGCATGTGAGACACGTTCCAGCCGCACTGATGCTATTTGACGCAGAGGTGGAAAGGAGCAAAGCCACAAGAGCGTTTTTAGATCGTTAAAGAAAATGTTCACATGATGTCCTTTGTTGGTATGCAAAATAGAAGAATTTAGTTTTGCAGCCAGAAATTTTGATTTATGTTAAAAATGCGTGTGTGGGCTAACAGCACCAAAGGGACGCGTGTCCTCTTTTTGTATATAGTTTATAAGCAAACATACATACACACACACACATATTTCATAACAAATAAAAAAGTCCTTTTCTAGTTTTAATAGAAAAATAAAATATGTGAAATTTATTGCGGAAATGATAAGCGAAAAGGATCTACTTTGGCTACGTAGAGCTAAAACAGGAAACGTTTGTATTGTATGTTTTTATTTCTAGTTTCCGCTTTGTTTTTGTTATTGTTGTTGTTATTTAGTTCTTCCTGTCTTCTCTAACAGATGTATGCAATGTATTAAATTTTTGACAAGAGTCCGAGAACAAAACGAGATATGTGTTGACCAAACATGACTGTTATGGAAGCACGTAATGTAATAACTAAGAGCGAAGAAAGCGCTGCGCCGGAAGCGGAAGTTAAATCTTAACTTAAAAAAGCGGAAGCAAATGTCATCATAATATATAACGTTGTGCTCTAGGCTGAGCCTTTGCTATTGTTCTTAAAGCAACATTTGTTGAATGAATAAAAAAAATGGGCAGTGAAAAACGCTCAAGGACCAAAGGATTCCATTTCTAAACTATGCCAACATTTTAAACTTGTTAACCTTGTTTGTAAATCTTTACACAGTACGAACATTTTACGCATTGTTTTGCAAAACTGTTGGGCCAAATAATGATTCGTTTTCAACTGAAAAACAACAACAAACAAACTTCAAATAAATATTCGAGGTTTTAAATGATTATGATTGTTGTTGTTGTTGTTGTTGTTTTCCTTATCTTTTCTATGTATGTATGTTATATTTCCGCCGGAAGTTTAGAGACCCGCATAGTTGTTGCTTCTAGCTGAACATAACTTTTTGACATTTTGTAACCCAAACATGGCTGACTGACTAAGCTAAATGAGAAGAAGAAGAAGCAGGAGTACACATTGAATCATTTCGTGAAACAAATACAAAAACAACATCCTGAAAACATTTATTATATAGCACAAGCAGCTACAATCTATCTTTGCACCATGTTAGAGGCAACGGCTGTTTGCTGGATTCTTGTGACAAACAGACTTTTGACAATTTTCGGACATGATACCGAGTCCGAACGGACCGACAAGGCGAGAAGGGATTAATTGAATTGCATAATTAGATGGTTGGCAACACTTGCCAGTCAAGCGTTGCTGTTTTTGTACCAAATTTGTCCAAAATAGCCAATTTGCTTACATGTTGTGTTGTACGTCCAACAAACACACAGACCTCACTCCGAGAAACGAATGACAAAGGCACATACAACATGCGTTTATCTCACAATAACAGGATGTGCAAAAAGGGGTTAAACGCAACTTGATGGTGCCTGGTGTTTGTATTCTGCCTAAGCTCTAAGAGCTGCTGTCACAAGCATTTGTCATAATTTAGTAATATTAGTTATAATAATAATAGCAGCGTTTAGGTCATTAGCTGCAAGTGTATGTGAGTGTGTTTGTGTGTGTGTGATTAAGGATATCAAGGATGCAAAAGGATATTAGTGCAAACACCTGTGGCGCAAAACTGTCACAAACATTCAGCTATATTAATTACTTACTCTGCTGACTGACCATTGCACTGATTACTAGCCAAAGATGTGGTTGAGGAAGCTTAAGTAGCACCGACCTTGGCCTGAAGTCCCCAAAGCCAAGTATGCGTGAATTTAAAATATTGAATAATTAAGTTTTATTTACATGACAGAACCGAAATAAAACACTATACTTTTTCTCTTTTATTATTATTTTTGATTTTCAAATTTATTTCATTAGACGGATTTTTGCTGACTGGCTGGCATTCCTTTTGCTATCACGCAGCCAATGATTGTAAATGTCTTTTGATTGTCTTTCGCGAACAGCCAGCTCAGTATCGCTAGACCGCATAGTTGACTTGAACTTGTATTAATTCGATTTTTATTGCTCCCTAGGGTGACATTATGCGGCATTTGAATCTCGCCCCTTTACCAGCAAAAAAAACAAGCAGTAACACCACCGCCAGCACCACCCCCAACACTGCTTCCAGCAGCAATTGACGTTTTTAATGTTAAATCCTTTTTGTCTTTATTTCTTCATTAATTTAAGCGCATTCATAGATTTATAAAGATTACCTTCTTTACTCAAGGCATGTGGTGGGGGTTAAGCGTACTTTTTTAACCCCTTTAACATTGAACGTGGCATTCTATTCAAAACCCAATTAAAACCACCACCAAGCGTTTGTGCACCATACCAGGGGGGCTGAGCTAAAGTTTTGGTTGGATTAGTTTGCTTTAATGCGAAACATAATTGCATTAACTTGATTTGAAATACCAGAATTGAAATAATCAGATGACATTATTTGAGAAACTGAAACGTACACTGAAATGAATACCGAAAAGAATGAGGTACCTGAGGAAAAGAATGAGGTTTTGAGATATACTTACCGATACAATATTTTCTAACACCTTTTCATAAAAAAATTTTAAAATATGTTACATAGGGTGGGCCATTTCGGCTGGTTCCTCTTTGAATGTTTCACATGTTATTTTAAAATTTACAGCTATATGGCGCTCAGAAATGTGACAAAACCTCAGTATCATATTTCAACAAGATTTTATTTCTAAACAACGTATCGAAATATTGTTATAACCTTTATATGTATTAATGTTAGCTGTAGTCTAGGTTTAGTTTAGTACACCCGGATAGTACAAGAACAGAGGTGCTAAAAATTTTGATGATATTAATGTATTATGATCGAACTTCACTACGCGTCCATTATATTGCTCTTTTTTACTTGGCGACTTAGAGATAATAGCAGTGAATGAGTCGAAGGCAAATTTTAAATAAAGCGGAATTTCTTCCAAATTTAAAAATTTCCGAACTAATAATATATTTTTGGGCTTATTTTTGACCGAATTCCACCTTGTATCCATTTTCCGGTTAAACACATATTTATTGTGGTCAATAGTTTGATCGGGGACCGTTATTATTATAAGCAATACACAAAAAAATTGAGAAATAGTCATTATATTACGATTTTTAATTTTTTTATCGACTCAAACAAATATATCATTTTTAATTTTTTATTTTATTCAATCAATCAAAAACTATTTTTTGGCTCAAAAATCAAAATAAAAAAATCAAATTTTTGACCAGAAATAAAACTTATATGTTGATTTTTATTATTTCGGTTACTAATTAGAATCATATTTTATAATTCATAATCATTTTAATTTTTTTGTTGACACGCTTTATAAGATATTTTTTACAATTTTGGTGAAAAAAATGATTTTTATATCTGTTTTAAAACAAATAAAAAAAAAAAAGTTAAATCAAAAATATGAATCAGCAAAAAATAAAAACAAAATAATTTTTTATTTTTAAGTGTGTGGCTTATCATGCTCGGAGCCCGAGTTCGATCCCCAGTTGCGGCAAAAGTTTTTTTTCAAAAAAATAAATTTTTCTGATCGGTCACCACCTCTCTGCAGACAATGGCAAACCTCAGAGAGTAAATAATGACATGTAAAGCTTCTTGAGAACATGAACTTTAGCCGTTCGGAGTCGGCATAAAACATGTAGGTCCAGTTCTCGGTCAACTGTGTGCAAACATTTAATAACACACACACCACAATTGATCATAAGAAGCTCGGTCAAAGTTCTTTCAAGGGCTGAAATAGCCAATTTGTTTTTTTTTTGTTTTTTTTTAATCCAATTTTGTTAATTTTTATTTTTTTTTTTTTACAATCCTTACAAGACATTTTTTACAATTTTGGTCAAAAATTTGATTTTTACATCTGAATAAAAAAAAAATTAAGAAATGACCTTTTATTAAAACAAAATAATAATAATTATTTTAATATTTTTTATGTGAGCAACAAAATAAAAATAAAAAATAATTTTTATTTCTATGCAAAATAAAAAAACCAAAAATTATTTTTATTTGTGAGGAAAATAAATCAAAAATATTTTTTTTTTGCAAAAAAATAAAAATTTTAAAAGTTTTTATTTCTGTCAAAAAATAAAAATTATAATAAATATTTTTAATTTTTATGTTTTTTGGTTAAAAACAGTTGATTTCGAATTTGTTGCTAGAACTTTAAAATTCAAGTTGACTGATATGGTTACGAACTACATTTCTTTATATTTATGAATTCGGTGTTGTGGCGAGTACTAGTTAAAAATGAGTCGCTGAATCCGAATTCGTCATCAGAATTTCAAAATGATTTTATTTTTACCATCGGGTTGCCACCAAATAATGAACTGATTTAGTGAAAACGTACCGAGAAAGGCCAAAAAATACTATTTTACGGGTAACAAAATTGGACAAAAATATCAAGACTCACAGCTAGAGGGCCGCTCTATATGAAAATACATGCTTAAAAAATGTCAAAACCTCAAAAAAAGCGGATAACTCAAAAACTAATCCAAACTGGTCACAAATTTATATATTTTTTGCGGTTCAAGAGAAGATGGCAATAGTTTTTTATTTAATTTTTGAATCAGTAACGAGTTCGATAGACCAATTTTCTGAAGGTAAGTTGAAGTCCTCAAAACTCGTATAATTCTGAGATACTCGAAAACTCGTATAATTCTGAGATACTCGAAAATTCGAATAATTCTGAGATACTCGAAAACTCGAATAACTTGAGTCCACCAATTTTTGAAGGCCCATTATCTAGAATTTTGAGAATTAAATTTAAATATTTATTTGCTAATTTAGTAATCCTGATTACCGTTGATTTGAATTCCTTCAGAAATTTTTCATTGGTCATAACGGCCTTAACAAACAGTTCTTTAGTCATCTGCGTAGAATTTCAGATGGTTAAAGTGTCCTAAGCGATATTCTTATCAGTTGCTTGGCTTACCGTTTTGGTCGAAAAGAACCCATTATTTTTAAAAACATTGTTTTCATTTAAATTTCTAGCAAAGACATTTTGATGTATTACACAAAATATTTAATATTTTGATTGAAAAATTTGACGAAATTTCATCACCCAAGGAACAACTCAAATATTCTTATCTCTAAAGAGAAGCAAGACAACATAAACAGAGTCTTGCATAAAGAACGGAAGGAACATTTCAACTCTGTATTTACTTACATATAAGTATATGTGTAAAGGATAATATGGACATCATAAAGACTCTTTCACTCACTTCTCGACATGTTAGCAAGTGTGATGCCCATGCTAGAGGGCGTTGAGAACATCTTCTTTCCAAAAACGACAACAACGAAGATGAAGACGAATCTTGATGCTCTGGTATTTCTATGTCTTTTAGGTTGCCTTCCTTCCTTGGTGTCTAATGCGCCTTGTTATGTTTGTTTTCTGGTTAAATCATTCATGTTAACTTGTCTTAAATCCTGTTGCCTCTGTCTATGAGTGTGAGACAATTTATTGCCATGTAATTGAGTTGAGACGCTGACAAATGGGCGTTTGTCGACTTAACTCCATTACGTGTTTATTAACAAGTGCCTATGTGTTTGTGTCAGTATTTGTCCTGCCTGTGTGGATAATCATTTGCTCTGAGTGAACTAAGGACCACAAATAGTTTGACTTTTTAATCTTGTAAAAGTTAACATTTTATTCATAAGCATATTATTACATAAAGAATATCAAATGGACATGCAAAGTTAAATGGATTTTGCACAGAATTTATATTTCTAAAACATTTTAGAAAATCAATCAATATTAAAAAAACATACATGAAACAAATCGTTTTTTTTTCAAAAGATTATAAAATTATATTTCTTCAAAGCATAATAAAATATCCTTTTATTTGTATAACTTATATATAACTTATAATGGCTATAAAATATTTTAATTCTAATTTTCGTTTCTCAACTTCAAAAATTGTCTGACGAAATGTATTAATATTCATACCTTTTTCATATTTTTTTTTTTTAAACTTTGCCAAAATTAAATATTTTTTTCTTAACAAAGTCAAAAAAGTGTTTGAAAAATTTGGAATTTTCAAAGTAATTTAACTTTAACTTAACAAAAGTAACTAAACATAAACTAAAATTATTTTTATTTTTATTTTGTCATTTCATTGTTTATTTTTTTTATAGAAATCTTTGTATATACATACATTGCCTAAATTTTTTACATAAAGACCTTCTTTTTTTCACATAAAGACCGTAGCTTTTTTTGTCGTAGAATTTATTGCTATAACATGCAATTCAGTGGATACTTCGAAAAGCTCCACCTAAAAGCTCAGCCTGCTACGTAGGGAATCGCTCATGAACAACAACAAAATTATTGAAGGCGGTGTCATTGGTAAAGCATGGAAGCTCCTCCTATTTTGTTATTGTATGTATATAATTGCAATGAAATAGATACATTTTCACAGGCGGTAACACACAAACATTCAATGCTTGTATCTACAATATATAAATGCACACACACAATTTAACTTTTATTCTGTCGTTTATTTTTAAGATAAAACTTTGAAACTTTTTTAAGAATTTATTCAAAACTATTAAATCCTGTGAAATTTATTCTCCATCCAACAAAAACAACTGTTTAAAAAACAACTTAATTATAAAAGTCAACTTAATTCTTTCCCTAGGCAGACAAAAGCTTTTTAATTATGCATTAAAAATTCGACAAAGGCTCAAAGTTCTTGAAATTTCGAGACTAATTGTATGGAATACAAGAGGGAGAAATAAAAAAATATAATCAACAAAACAATCATACAAACAAAACATTCGAAACAAAGCGAATTACGTGAAATTTTATTGACTGAACTGTAGAGCTGAGGTAAGGAGTTGCTTTTGAATAAGAGCTGTGGTAATGAAATTGTTATGCGTCAGACAGATACTTTGTGAAGGGCATTTGAAGAAAACTTTTAAATACGCTAACAAATAATTTTAGAAAATCTCATTATTTGTGCAAAAGCCACATTCTAGAGAAACAATGGAACTCGTTGAGCTACATTTTTTTAACCAATCTTGAGTGAAAGGTTTAAGAAATTTCAACAGCAAAATGGGCATAATCAAAGCTTACGTATTAAGTATTAAGTATTAAGTATTAAGTATTAAGTATTAAGTATTAAGTATTAAGTATTAAGTATTAAGTATTAAGTATTAAGTATTAAGTATTAAGTATTAAGTATTAAGTATTAAGTATTAAGTATTAAGTATTAAGTATTAAGTATTAAGTATTAAGTATTAAGTATTAAGTATTAAGTATTAAGTATTAAGTATTAAGTATTAAGTATTAAGTATTAAGTATTAAGTATTAAGTATTAAGTATTAAGTATTAAGTATTAAGTATTAAGTATTAAGTATTAAGTATTAAGTATTAAGTATTAAGTATTAAGTATTAAGTATTAAGTATTAAGTATTAAGTATTAAGTATTAAGTATTAAGTATTAAGTATTAAGTATTAAGTATTAAGTATTAAGTATTAAGTATTAAGTATTAAGTATTAAGTATTAAGTATTAAGTATTAAGTATTAAGTATTAAGTATTAAGTATTAAGTATTAAGTATTAAGTATTAAGTATTAAGTATTAAGTATTAAGTATTAAGTATTAAGTATTAAGTATTAAGTATTAAGTATTAAGTATTAAGTATTAAGTATTAAGTATTAAGTATTAAGTATTAAGTATTAAGTATTAAGTATTAAGTATTAAGTATTAAGTATTAAGTATTAAGTATTAAGTATTAAGTATTAAGTATTAAGTATTAAGTATTAAGTATTAAGTATTAAGTATTAAGTATTAAGTATTAAGTATTAAGTATTAAGTATTAAGTATTAAGTATTAAGTATTAAGTATTAAGTATTAAGTATTAAGTATTAAGTATTAAGTATTAAGTATTAAGTATTAAGTATTAAGTATTAAGTATTAAGTATTAAGTATTAAGTATTAAGTATTAAGTATTAAGTATTAAGTATTAAGTATTAAGTATTAAGTATTAAGTATTAAGTATTAAGTATTAAGTATTAAGTATTAAGTATTAAGTATTAAGTATTAAGTATTAAGTATTTATTAAGTATTAAGTATTAAGTATTAAGTATTAAGTATTAAGTATTAAGTATTAAGTATTAAAGTAATTAAGTATTAAGTATTAAGTATTAAGTATTAAGTATTAAGTATTAAGTATTAAGTATTAAGTATTAAGTATTAAGTATTATGTATAAGTATTAAGTATTAAGTATTAAGTATTAAGTATTAAGTATTAAGTATTAAGTATTAAGTATTAAGTATTAAGTATTAAGTATTAAGTATTAAGTATTAAGTATTAAGTATTAAGTATTAAGTATTAAGTATTAAGTATTAAGTATTAAGTATTAAGTATTAAGTATTAAGTATTAAGATAAGTATTAAGTATTAAGTATTAAGTATTAAGTATTAAGTATTAAGTATTAAGTATTAAGTATTAAGTATTAAGTATTAAGTATTAAGTATTAAGTATTAAGTATTAAGTATTAAGTATTAAGTATTAAGTATTAAGTATTAAGTATTAAGTATTAAGTATTAAGTATTAAGTATTAAGTATTAAGTATTAAGTATTAAGTATTAAGTATTAAGTATTAAGTATTAGTATTAAGTATTAAGTATTAAGTATTAAGTATTAAGTATTAAAGTATTAAGTATTAAGTATTAAGTATTAAGTATTAAGTATTAAGTATTAAGTATTAAGTATTAAGTATTAAGTATTAAGTATTAAGTATTAAGTATTAAGTATTAAGTATTAAGTATTAAGTATTAAGTATTAAGTATTAAGTATTAAGTAATAAGTATTAAGTATTAAGTATTAAGTATTAAGTATTAAGTATTAAGTATTAAGTATTAAGTATTAAGTATTAAGTATTAAGTATTAAGTATTAAGTATTAAGTATTAAGTATTAAGTATTAAGTATTAAGTATTAAGTATTAAGTATTAAGTATTAAGTATTAAGTATTAAGTATTAAGTATTAAGTATTAAGTATTAAGTATTAAGTATTAGTAAGTATTAAGTATTAAGTATTAAAGTATTAAGTATTAAGTATTAAGTATTAAGTATTAAGTATTAAGTATTAAGTATTAAGTATTAAGTATTAAGTATTAAGTATTAAGTATTAAGTATTAAGTATTAAGTATTAAGTATTAAGTATTAAGTATTAAGCATTAAGTATTAAGTATTAAGTATTAAGTATTAAGTATTAAGTATTAAGTATTAAGTATTAAGTATTAAGTATTAAGTATTAAGTATTAAGTATTAAGTATTAAGTATTAAGTATTAAGTATTAAGTATTAAGTATAAGTATTAAGTATTAAGTATTAAGTATTAAGTATTAAGTATTAAGTATTAAGTATTAAGTATTAAGTATTAAGTATTAAGTATTAAGTATTAAGTATTAAGTATTAAAGTATTAAGTATTAAGTATTAAGTATTAAGTATTAAGTATTAAGTATTAAGTATTAAGTATTAAGTATTAAGTATTAAGTATTAAGTATATTAAGTATTAAGTATTAAGTATTAAGTATTAAGTATTAAGTATTAAGTATTAAGTATTAAGTAATTAAGTATTAAGTATTAAGTATTAAGTATTAAGTATTAAGTATTAAGTATTAAGTATTAAGTATTAAGTATTAAGTATTAAGTATTAAGTATTAAGTATTAAGTAATTAAGTATTAAGTATTAAGTATTAAGTATTAAGTATAAGTATTAAGTATTAAGTATTAAGTATTAAGTTTAATTTTTTAGTATTTCCCACCTAAAAGACTCTCTAGCTCGTTCTGAGAGAGCAAAGAGTGACATTAAAAAAAATTTGTTAATATATAAATATTTTCAACATAAATTTTATGTCACATATAAACTTTTTAACTACATTTTTGCCATTCCGGTCCACTGCCAACAATGAAATCATGGCCTTCAACTTAATTTCAGCTATTGAATTAACGTTACAGCTATTGAATTAATCATTTCCTTAGTTTTTCCACAGCGTTGTCAAAACATAAATACAGCTTTACCACAATTTCCTCTCCCACTCAACTTCCTTCACTTTGTAGCCGTTAAATTCATTGTTTTCTTCTTCAATTATACGCTCTCTTTGTCTTTTTTGGCCGCACACAAATAAAGATAAACAAACGTTTTAATGATTGTTATTTTTCTTCTTTCATTTTCTGGCGTTTCCAGATTTCAACATAGCACCAACGTCTTCAACAGTCTTTTAAGTACATTTCGAGTACCAACAAAGCAACGAACAGAGAAAAAGCAACGAACATTTAGTACCAACAAAAATTAGCGAGTTGAAACAAAATTAAAAATAAAAAAACAAACAAAGACTCAGAAAGAGCGAAGGAACTAAGTTAATAAAGTGTTTTTTATATCGTCCTTTGTTTTATAGAGTTCGATTTTCAAGTAGAATAAAAGCTTTCTTAGCTCCAGCGACTCTTAGATTGGAATGATGGGATGGCTGATGTTTTATTTAGCTTAAGTTTATTTAATTTGTTTTTGCTTTTCTTGCTTTTCTTGCGAGTTATAATAATTTTGCCATTATTGCAATAAAAATGTAGACAACTTGTTTCTAATAATCCTCGAACTGCCACTTTAGCATTAAGTATGGCTTGACAGGATATGCAAGGACTTTGCTGGTATTTAACAGTACAGCATACAAAGGCGTGAAATCTAAAACACAATCTGACATAATTCGCCTAATATGACGCATACCAAGCGTCTAAAATGTCATTATTTGCTCGTGCCCTCGGGTTCTGTAGCGCGGTACCGCAGTCAAAACAGGGGCCCCATTCCGCATCATGAGCTCCTCTTGAGCTATAATAGCCTTTTATTACTATGTTGTTGTTTTCATTTATTTAAAAGATATCCTTAAATCTCCGTAACAACATTAACGATAGCATAAAAAAATTCTGTAAGCAGTGAAAAATCTTGACGAAAAAAAAATCGCAAAATATTCAAATGAAGTCGTGATAAGCTGCTTTAAATCTGTAAAAAAGCGACGCTGTGGAATGCCAACTCCACCCACTGCAAAAGACAACACCAAAGTAATGGGGTGTGATTTGTTAAGTTCTCGGCGTATCCTCTACAGGACGCAGCAATAATAGTAGATGGCAAGAAGCTATGAAGGAAGCAAGGAAGGACGAATAGAAGGACAGACAAAGCAGCCACAGTGAAAAACAGTACCAAAGAAAGTAACAATGAGAAAAAACCCAAGACAAGCAGTAAACGTAAGAAAGCGGCCTCTAGTCATCGTTTGTGCGGGTGACTTTGCTAGAATAGCTCTCAGCGATGTTGAAGAAAAGAAAAACATTTTTCTTAAGCCATAAAATGCTCTTTTTACAAACTGTGAATCCCTCTTGATCACTTTAAGTGGCTCGCGACTTTTATTTGGTTCGCGGGCACTCGTGAAGTGTATTTAAGGGGATTAACAGCTACTGTTGGAGTGAGAAACGGAAAGTGTGTGTGCATCATTGTGTTTTGTCTGTCAATTACTTTGCTCTGGCGTCACTTTAATGAAAGTGGGATATTTTTAATTTTGAAAAGTTTTCTCATAAAATGTAATTATTTGAAGTTGCTTGAAGTTAAGTTTGAGTTCGAGGAATTGGGTGCTTGACACTTATTGCCAGGGTCGATGACTCAATTAGGAGTAGTTTGGGTATAAAATATTTGAAGATGATCGAGTAAGATACTGGGAGTAGTTTGCGATTAGTTACGATTTTAATATCTAGTCAAAGTTCATTTATTTATTTATTTTAATTGTTGTAAAAATACGTTTTCATTAGTAAGTTTCAATTAATGTTTCATGTAATTTTTTGTTTGTAATAAAATTTAAAAAATTTCAACAGATTCCCCTGAAGAATTATTTTTTTTTTTAAATAATGACTCAGAGTAAAAAACACAGTTTGTTCACAATTGATCGATAGCTGGACATACATTTTTTATGCCGACTCCGAACGGCTTAATATTATGCATTTGCCTGCAGAGAGGTGACGGTCGACAGAAAAATTAATTTTTATTGAAAAAACTTTTGCCCGCGTAGGACTAAACTCGGGATTTTTTGGTTCGCACGCGATATACTTACCACGCACGACCATGGCCGCCACAATGAGGTGGTGAACACTTCCGTTTGATCTCATTCAGAATCAAATGTAATTGATTTTTCGGATCTAGTTGTCATTACTTACCGATATTTTTTTCCATATATGAGGAGTTTACATTCAAATCCAGATAAGTCACAATGATCGAATTGTTGGGAAATGGAAAAAAACGTCTTAATTTTGTCGGACATTTTTTATAAACAAACCAATTATACATTATTATACTCCATAGATACATTATGAAAAAAAAAATAGTCTCATAGTGCAAAAAAAATTCGTATTTTCACTTTTCAAATTTGGACTTGTCTAGTTTTGAAAGTTAGAAATGAATTAAAATTTAAATTCCGTCGTTCTGGGTCTCAACAGTTAAAGGAACTCATTACAATTATTTCTGCATACTTTTTTTTTAAATCGGAAGAAAACCGCCGAAGCAATTTTGATTCTCCTGAAGGTCCTTTTCAGTAAAAAAAATGTTTTTTGCTTTAAGCTTTTTATTTTTTAAAGAACGCATACCCAAATCCGCTAAAATGTTAAATTTATTACTCATACCAACGTTTCGACATAATAAAGTATTTAAAATTTTAATGAAAACTACACACATGAAAATTTACTTGGACTTATCTGGTTTTGATTGAAAATTTACAGTGGACATGTTTGCTTTTGATTGAATTCATTTTTTCATTCATTATCATTTTTATCAAAGAGGATTTTATGGATTGATATATTGTGACATTAGCTTTACAATGGCATTTCTAACTAAATTTTTTTTTTCCTGTGACTTTGGATTGAATGTAAACTCCTCATATTTGGAATGTGTTCCTTTCGTAGTGCCTATAGTTTTTCTTGAAAACTCTGCACCAACTCTTCACCTCTTCAATGATTTTTGAAATAGATGTGAGATTCGTTTTGTATATTTTTAATAAACAAGTAAAATATCTAAGCCGGTCCAATCGGAAAGTTTTTCCGAACATAACAAATTTGTCTAATAACGAAAGAACTTCTTTCAAAAAAATAGAGTTTGAGATTCTAAAAATGCACAATATTTTCTACCAAAAATCTTCAAACATTCGGCATAGAATTTAATAATAATTGCCATGAGCCTTAAGCTTCTTCCCAGGAATTGAGTGACTTCCGTATCAGAATAATGCTATTCACACATCTTTAGCTTCATCATGTCTTGTCTTTGATCTGTTCCTTCTATATCGTTGTCACCCAATATTGAATAAATGGATAAATAGAAAATCACTCACAGCTCATTGCCTTCTTTGGCCAACTTGGTATGATGATGACAATGACAGAATCTGCCTGCTACCACCCAGAAGTTATGCAAAAATACCTCGCTCCCCTCACTTCATTCCTCTCTTAATCCCCAGCAACCATCAGTTTTTCATCTTTTGTCATTTTGTGTTGTTTTTCTGGTTTATTGGGCTAATTCAATAACCAACAAACGACCGAAGTATCTGCTCCACAAAAGCATGTGTAGCATATTAGAAGCAACAACACAACAATAATATCCTTGTGCCATAAGGGTCCAACGTGTATGAGTGTGTGTATGTGTTTATAATCTGCGGGTTGGTGCGCCCACAGAATTTCCGATTTTAATCATCCATCTCAGCCCCAGCAGCTCTGCTCGCCAAACATTTAGAAGTTTCACACTCAATCAGATAACGCTGCGGCGAGCAAAGGAATTCCAACTCATGCTCAATGTTGTTGTTGTTGTTGTTGTTGTTGTTGTTGTCGTTGTTGTTGCGATATATCTACATACATCTACATTACATCTAGCCATGCTTGAAGGAATCAGGTTTTTTGTATCAACATACCTACTACTCACCTACTAACCGCACACACACACATAAGCTGCTTGTAAAGCGGAAGAATTGTACAACTTATTTACTTTCGAGGAAAACTGAGAATGTGTCTATAATTGTCCTGCAGCACATTTTAAGTATGAGCCAACACAACAACTCATCAACAAACACGTTGAAATACACCTCGGCAGCAGCCAAAAAGAACAACAACAAAGCACAAACAGGAGTTTCAACTAGTAGCAGTAAATAAATTTACACACATCCTTGACAGCCCCCAAACCGACAGCACTCCTTAATAGCCTCAACACAGGCTTTATAACTTTATCAGCATAACGAGTACATTATCCTGACTTGCTTGGTTGTTGTTGTTGCTATTGTTGTTGGTTGTTTTTGTGGCATTTAAAAATAACTTTAATGGCAAATTTATCGATCATATTTTGCACGTTGTAGCACCAGGCGGCACGGTTCGCTCCACAGGAGGCCCTTAAAGGATGATCCAAATGGGGAAGATAAGCAAGACATATCACTGTTAACAAAGAAAAGGATATCGGTAGCATTCAAACACACACACACACACACACACACACACACACACACACACACACACACACACACACACACACACATGAAATTGTTTGTGTGCAGGCATTGAATTGTTTGAAGCAGCAGCCGAAACTGTTGTGTTTTGTAGCGAATAATGTTAGACCGAATGAGTCGTTTTTATGGGATTTTTGCACTTCATTAGCTTTGATTTAAACATGACATTACTTTGGATTGTCAGGCGCAGATGGAAAATTAGATAACATTGCATTACGTTCGAAGAATCACATTATAAGGCTGTGTATAGAACAAGCTGTAAATGAGCATAGAAATTAAAATTTAAAAATTTATAAAAGTAGCTAACTATATTAATCTGTATTTGAGAACCCGATAGATGTTTTCCTGTGCCAATTCAATGAATTTGTTTGTGATCGTTCTGTCGATTTGTGAGAAGTCTGCAAGTTTTCTTTTGAAACTTCAGTGTATGACGATCAAAACCTTGTGAAATATAGTATTTTTATTGTTTAATGGGTGTCTTAGTAGAGACAACAACTCGAATTTTCAAAAAAAAAAAAAAATATTGAAAATGAAAATATATACAGAGTGTCGAAAAAACAGTTTGAAAAACCAATTTTTTTTTTGGACCACCGAAAAAAACAGCCAAAATGGGCTTTTTTGCATAACTTAAGCATTACATGTCAGATTCTAAAAAAGTTATATGTCGTTAAAAAGGGCTTAATGAGCACTACATTGTCTTATTAGAACATTTTGACTTTTGAGTTCAAATTCAACTAGTAAGCCCCGTTAGCCCGATTTTCCCCCCAAAAAATTATTTATTAAGTTTAAAAACAAAGAAGTTATACAAAATTGCTAAAGAAACGTTACAATATATTCAAGTTTATCAAAACCCGACCCACTCTAACATACTAACATACATTCAAATAAGAACAAAAAGTTTATCCATTTTCAAGAAATCATAAAAATACTGTTTCATACGAAATGTATGAGAAAATTAAATTTCTTCATAAATTTTATTACAATATTTACCGGACTATTTTTTTCTCAATACAACTTCCGCAAAACCAAACTAACAATGTTAAGTAGAAATTCATCCAAAAGTACATTTATATTATTACTTTATTTCAGCTATTAGAGTAAAGGGCCCCTTCACAGAATGAATCAACAAAGCTATTTAGGACATAAGAGCCTCGAAAAAACACTTCTTCACAATTATTTTTAGGAATGCTTTATGACAAATGCTACTTTATTTTATAAAAGAATCGTGCAGAAATCTTTATAAAAGAATCTTGCAGAAGAAAGTTGAAAAAATAATCATTAAAAATATTTCAACTCATATTGTAGTCATACTGAAAAAACATATGACATATAGCTGAAAACGTTGATCATGTCGAAGGAAATCTCCAAAATAATGGTTTGAATTTTCAAGAATTTTATTTCCACCATAAACGTAATAATAACACGATTTTCAGAACTTTTTGAAACTTCAATAAAAAAATTACAATCAAAAAAATTTTATTTGTCAAACACTGTATATTTTATTTGCACTATTTATTCATATCGTCTAGACTAAATTTATCTCTTGCAACACCTTTGCCTCACATAACGCCAGTCATATGAACAACGATCATCGACATCATCATCATCATCATCATCATCATCATCATTTGTAAATGAACACAAACAAAGTTAACAGCCGTTTAAACCATTTAACCAAAACGATTAATCTATAAACACATAAACAACATCCTGCCATTGATATGCCATTGAAAATCCTTTTTGTACCCACAAAAAATCACGACAGCAAAAAATCCTACATTACCATAAAAAAAGTCAAATACCGAACACTACTGGCTGGGCGCTATGCAAATGTTGCCGATTTCTGATGTTGAGGCAATAAAATGTGAACTCTTCTCATGGCACACAGCAGGAAGCGGGCTATCTGGATATGCAAAGCTATTAAACGGATATTTGGTCAATGTATTTATGGCCGACATTGTCGTTGCCAAATGCATTACAATGGCGCTGGTCAGCAAGCAGGAAATGCGTCCTGGTAACTCAGGGAGATGCTGATAGGCAGTGTTTATTGCGCGCTGAAGAAGCTTCAGTTCAACTAAAGGGTTTGTTAACAATTCGCTAGGTTCACTGTTAAGTGCATTTTATGAAAATCATATGAGTTCCATTTGAATGACGTTTCAGCTGAAATGTCACAGACACCCAAACAACAAACAATGTGCGCCATATTTTGTGATGCAAAATGTCTGACTGCAATTACAGATGTCGCAGTTTTAATACTCGTACATTTATAAATATTTTCATGTTTTCACATATTTTTGCATTTTTAATTTCCCCGACATTTGTTGCAATTTCCGCTTTATGCCTACTCATAAAATGAAAAGAAAATAAAAACTTGGTACCAACTTGGTTTGAGGAGGAAGTTTTTTTGTGTTGGTTTTTGTCATTGACCCGCTGTTGTTGAGTGTGCAAAAGAAGTCGAGTGTACGCAGCCTATGCTAAAGACTCTACGGGGACATCCTCAGCAAAATAAACTTTTTTAAAACACACATAAAAAACAAAAAGAAAGAAAACAGCATGAATATGAAAAAAGCTCAAAATAAAAAAAATCGAGAAATCCCGGAAATATTTACGCTGTGAGTGGAAAGAACGGAAATAACAAAATAAGCAAATTGTCTGGCAAAATAAAAATTACTTCCTTGCCAGAAAGTGGGAGAAGCGACCAAACAAACATGCCCACAAACACACCCACTCTGACGTTTTGGGTCAAAATCGTATGCTCGGGTGTTGAACAGAGGAAAATAGCTTAAGACATCGCAACGGACCATGTCAACGCGACAAGTGGTTGACTTGCATCTCATTTGCTCTTTCTTACTTATTTCATGGGAATTTTTCTTCGTTTTCTTGGCTTTTTATAACGCAAGAACCTGTTGCATGTTAGCTAGTTGGATGAAGAAAAAAAGTGGATTTTTCATTTTGCCTTTTTTAAGAGTCAATAAATTATGCAGGATTAAACAGGATAAAAAAAGCAAAAGCAAAAGCAAAATTACATTCATCGTTTAATATTGGTCCTGATGAAGTGGCTATAAATGAAGCATCCTGTTGCTTGCTTTGAAAAGTGGTATGAATTCAGTTTTGCATAATAATGATTTACGAGGTTTTGCGGAGAATTATTCGAATTATATCTGGAGTTTCTTATGTTTTATATAAGAAGTAAGCTTTTATTAAAAATTAACGATAAAGGGCGAAATAATTCCAAAAGACGTTACAAAAGTACCTACATATTTGTATATAATTTTTATAAAAAATTTTTATTGTCAATTTTTTTCTTGAGGAGCAAAGAGCCAAAAATGTTGTTTTTTAATTTCGCTTTTTATCGACGATATTTCTTTCATTTATATACCATAACATCGAAAGACATAAAAATCAAAGTAGCGTGTTTTTGTCGCGTTTCACTGTTTCAGTTCATTTTGCTTGAGTAGCTCACGTAAAACTCGGAACAGAAAGGTATGAAGGTGTAACGTTAAAGACCATACATTTTGGCATCTATAAGTGCAAGAAAACAGTTTGTTTATATTATTTGAACTTTAGTCGTTTATTTAATCTTTTTCTTCTATATACAAAAAAAAAAAACAAATTGGCCATTTCAGCCCTTGAAAGGACTTTGACCGAGCTTCTTATGATCAATTGTGTTGTGTGTGTTATTAAATGTTTGCACACAATTGACCGAGAACTGGACCTACATGTTTTATGCCGACTCCGAACGGCTAAAGTTCATGTTCTCAAGAAGCTTTACATGGCATTATTTACTCTCTGAGGTTTGCCATTGTCTGCAGAGAGGTGGTGACTGATCAGAAAAATTTTTTATTGAAAAAACTTTACGCCGCGGCTGGGGATCGAACCCGGGCTCATGCTAAGCCACACACATAACCTGCATGCCACGGTCACCACATGCAGTTTCTTCTGTATAGTTCTTGAATTTAGTTTCTTTCATTGCCAATTTCACTAATTTTTTAAAATGCAGACTTATCTTGAAATCACTTCCTGGTAATAAACTGGTTAATCTGGTTAAAAAAACTGGTTAAAACTGGTTATATCTTCAAAACAACAAAAATAAGAAGACACAGAAGCTGATACAGATAAATTTATACATTAGAGTGGGTCGAGAAAAAAAGTTTGAAAAAACCACCCCCATTTTAAAGTTGACCTTGAGAGGATTCCGAAAACAAAAAAAATGTTTTTTGGACCACCGGAAAAACAGCCAAAATGGTCTTTTTTGCATAACTTATCGTTTGCACGATGCCGCAATTCGTGAAGAATTTTTCAAACTCTTGGTATGTAATTATTTAGCTTAGGTTTATTTTGGGAAACTTGAACATATTGTGACGTTTCTTTTACAATTTTGTTTAATATATGTAATTGTTCGTTGAACAAAATAAAAGTTAATTTTTTATAAATAAAGGATTATATCAAATATTTGAACTATTATAATCATAGTACAACAAGGAAGGTAGTATTATTACTGACTGCGCTGCCGAGCTGTGGGCATATAGTGTCAAAAACAAGTAATGTACACAGAAATAAAAACATAAAGGGAATTTTTTCTTTAAGCAAATCAAATTTTGTATAGATTTGTCTTCCCATCATTGCGCTAAATTATATTATTCTAGTGTTAATTTTTCATAAGTTACACGTCCCTTTATCAAGCCCCACTTTTTAAATATTGTACGCATTCTTGTTCCAAATTTACAACACAAGTTTTTGTAAATCAAATTCTTCTTTTTTCAAACTCTTCCGCCTTATTTTGTGTTTTTTAAAACAATGCAAAATTTACTTATTTTAATTAACGAAAATTAAAAATTTTACCATTTTTAAAAATTTTGTTTTCCCCTTCTCACAAAAATCCTCTTTTTTGTTAATAAAAACAACACCGTCAATTGTCATCACAGCATTTTGAATTTTCAATTGTCAACACAAATTTGAAGAAGTTTAGCATCTTTATCATTATGAAAAAAAAAAAGAAATTTAAGGGGGGTACATCGGGCTAACGGGGCTTACTAGTTGAATATGACCTCAAAAGTCAAAATGTTCTAAAAAGACATCATAGTGCTCGTTAAGCCCTTTTCAACGACACATAATTTTTAAGATCTGACATGTAATTGCTTAAGTTGTGCAAAAAAGACTATTTTGTCTGTTTTCCGGTGGTCCGGTGGTCCAAAAAAATTTTTTTTTGTTTTCAGAATCCTCTCGAGGTCAACTTTAAAATAGGGGGTGGTTTTTTCAAACTTTTTTTTTGTATGGAGGCCGATCCACTCTAATATACATACAGCAACAAATACATATACAGATACATCCACAGATACATATACAGATAGAGATACAAATTGGCTTTCATTGAAAGAAATTTGTTCAAAAATCTATGATAATTATTTTCCTGTAATATCATAACATTAATTGAGGCGCTCAGAATAAAATAGACCCTATCAACATACTGAAGTAATGGAGAAAAATTGATTTGAAAAAGTTAATAAATTTTAAGTCGCTCTTAAGGAAAAGCAAAAGCAATTTAAAATCGAATTATCTTTTGAATGGAATTTATATTTTGTTTGCTTGGACCACTTTTCATTTTCATAATGTAATTTTTTTAAAAATGGCAAAGTTAAACTATTAACTTTAATTTATTAAATTTTAAGGAAGAGATGTTTATCCGAAAATATAATATCAGGAAGGGTGTCTGGTAGCATTATACCAAAAAAAAAAAATCCCAAGTTTATGGGCTGGACCATTTTGTTTCTGAGCATCTCAATCCTCTTAAGAATAATGCAGGAGACGTTCTGTCTATTTTTATATATATTGATATTAGTCAGTATCTGTTTTTAGATTTTAAAGGTCAAAAGTTGAATATTCATGTGTTTTTTAACATCTTATATTCATTGATATGACCATTAGGCATCTTAATAACGAAGCTTTAAAAATTTCTATGACCCATTAAAGTTAAATAAAGTTATTTCCCTCTTGTTTTTTTTTAACTCCACTTAAATTTGCACATTATTGCTGCTATCCTCACCCTCCATGATGAGCAAACAACTGTTCCATGCTCTTTAAATAATTGCCATATTTTATTAACTAGCTTCACTCGTTCTATAATAACTTAATAGAAAATACGTTTGAAGCATGCAACAGTTGAATTGTTGCCTCATCGTACAGCAGCTTCATCTTTATCTGCCGCAAAAGCATCATCACCCTCCCAGGAATATCCCAGTTTGTTTGTTTACCTTCAGCAGCCAGTCTGCATCTCAGTGGCATTCATATCACTAACTGGGTAAACAGATCTATGAACCGAACTAAACTGAACTCAATGCTAACTAATGTTGGCTTCACATGCCACTTAACTGACACGGAACGGTAACATTTAACGTTTCCATAACGTAAGCGATAATAATGTGAATTTGCAAATAATATAATTCCTTACCTGAATATGGAATAGAGTTGCCATTTAGTCTACTTCATATGTTAAGCACATATTCGAAATTAAATCCCCCAGGGACATGCTGGGACATAAGTCGCTGGCGGTGCGAGAAGCGAGACGTAGATAGTTTCAAAATTAATGCTTAAGCTTCACGCAAAAAGTTTTTCCATTTGGAAGCAAACGAAAGATACAACCAACCTGCTATTATAGACGCACATATTAACCTCAAAAAGACAGACAGATAGTCGGAGTAGAGACCGACAGACTGCCAGTGAGCGATATACAAACATTTGATTTAATTATGAGTGGCATTTATTTCGTTGGTTTTGAGGCGTTTTCGCTACAGTTTTATATAAAGCTTGCTACACACTCACTCACACTTTTTTGGGTTACCCCGAAAGGTGTTAGACTGTTGATAATAGTACCAAACATTAAACAAGATGTCTACCTGTCAAACTGACAGTTTGTCTAAGTGGAAACTTAATTTCTTAATTGTCAAACGAAGTGTGAGTCAAAAACTCCGTTACTTCAAAAACTATAAAGTTTGTAGTCGTTTCTCGACTCGAACTGTGGCTAAGACTGTGGCAAGATTGCGGGTTTGGTGTTTGGGGTTTGGCTTTTTGGGGCTGTTGGTTATGTTAGCTAGTTTTTATTCAAACGGCGTTCTAGCATATATTTAGCCAAGTTATAAGCTGCAATACGATTGAGCTAATGTCTTAAAGTGAAACTCAATAGTTTGTTGTAATTCTCAAAGAGTAAAAGTGTCACAGTGACAAATTGACATATAAATGTCTGAAGCTTGTAGTGTAGCTTTCAATTAAGCAATACTGAAAGCTTCAAAAACTTTGCTCAAAGACTTACAGTTCCACCGAACTAAGTCAACTCATGCATAATTGAGTTGAGTCCAAGAAGAGGAAATAGAAGCAAAGTTTCTACGACGTTGTTGGTTATGAGGAATGAGTACTGATGATAAACAAAACTTTTTCACACTTGAGTGCACCATCATTAAACTTTACAATCAGTGAGGGTTTCCGTTAAGTGACTTTTTTCTGTTAGGTTTATTCCTTCACTCCCTGCCCGTTTACTTTTAATACTGTATAATTTAACGCCAGTTTTAATTTTAATTGTAAAGATGTCGTTACAATGTCTCTGCCTTGTTCGTTACTCCATGTTCGCTTCAAAAGTTTCTGTAATCTTCCATAACATGCTCAGCCAGCTTGCGCGCCTCTCGAGCCATGAGTCCACAAATTTTAATTGCTGGCATTTCAAAGTTTGAGCTCGCATGTAAACCGACTCCTTTCCGCATGCTTTGTGCCAACAATTTGCTACAAATAATTATCATAACCTGATTAACATGAGTGCGCGTTACTCTCTGTTAGTTGAGATGTCGAAACGTGTGCAGGAAACGGAAGTAGTAGCTGTTACTGTTGAGATTTCGGCAAATGTATGTGGCACAGCGACAAGCCCGGCATTTTGTTTGGAAACTTTTAATATTAATGCTGCTGCTTTTAATCCTGCAGTCTAACAAGCGACTCAAGAGCACGACTTTTAATATATGCACAGACTTATATATTTTTTTCTTCAAGTGTAGCGGTGTATAATTAGAAAAATTATTATTCAACGTATCTAATGTTTATGTAAATCACACAAAGAAGGGGTTGAAAAAAAGTTTAGTTCTTAAGACGTAGCAACTCTTGAATGAGTCGTTTTGAAGAGAGCAGCCACAACAAATAACAAAGAAGATTATTTTATGTTCGGCGCTATTCGCTAAGATAATTTTTGGAGTTAGGCCATTACATAGGGTCAGAAATTTAAAATTAATACATAATTACATTTATGAATTCAATAAATTTATTTTAAGTTCGCAACTGCATTTAAGACTATGTATTTCAGCTAAAATCACTCATTAACGCAACAATTTTTTTAAGTGTAAGAAGTTTCCAATGCTCAAAATATGAAAAAAATATTGTATGATTATGATTTTGCGATATCATTTAGAATTTTAGGATGCTCTTTTTACAAAATATCTTCTACAAAATATCATTTTAAATTCAATTGACATAAAAACTATTTTATAAAAAACTGAACATAAAATTTTTAGTTTTATCTTCATTTTGTATCTTTTCTATTTTCTTTCAAAAACGTTATGATTTAAAATTAAAACCCTCCTCATTTGAAATACTGCTACATAAAATATTTTTTTTTTTTATAATCTATATAAAAAAAAAAGTAACTTTGAACTTAACAGTTGAAAAATCATAAAATACTACCCTGTAATCACTTCAGCTTCCGCTTTTAAATTGTTGTCGTTCGACCATTTTTATAAAGATTTTAAATTTAATTCTTTGATATGACAAAAATCATTTCAAAATCAAGTTGATGACCTATTTTTTTGAGCTTATCAATAATAGAGTTAGGAAAACATCGTAGCAGCTCGTTGTCGACAATACCCAACATCCGGTCGTTACTGTTTTTTTACGGTGATTGAGTTTCCAAAAGCGGATATTATATTTTCCAGCATCAGAGTGCTAGAGCGCAGCAGCACAAAACAAATACTGTTATGTTCTGTACATAACATTAATTGTGGTCAAAGACTTGGTTGAAACTTTTGCTCCAACATGGCACTCACCCTCTAGGCACCAGCACTTTGGTCCAGGTCTAGTGATTTATGTTATTTCTTCGCAAGGCCATAAATATGCCAAGTTTTTGCACTGTTTGTTAGTTTGTTTGTCTAAAACAAACATATTCCGTTCATGTAACACCTGTTACGAGTGCCAGGAGCCGGAGAGCCTAACGTATACGCTTGATATGTCCCAAGTGACCAACCCTAGCAGAGATCAAGTATGGCAAATATTTAACCCGTGAAACGAGCACAACTCAATTAATTTGAAATTTTTTTTTTTTTGGCCATCGTAGACAGTAGCAAGTATTTAGAATGACAAACAATAATAGCGTACGGCATGGTTTCTTCTATGGTCGTTGTGATTTTCAATGAAATTCTTCAGTTGTTGCTTTATGTTTATTAACAACATTCACTTGGTTTTCATCTTCAACATCAACTCTAGCTGTGGCGATGGCCGTTAATATTGTGCTTAAGTCCCATGTAATCATCGCGCCATAATCATTATGTTTATCCTTTGAATGACTTTGCAGGATAAACAGCACAACAAAAGTAACTTAAAACAACAATAAACATATCATAAGGATATGGCAGGATGAAGAAAGTGCGGTGGAATCTCATGAAGCTGTAGCGAACGCACGCAATCTTAGTTACAATGGAGTCCTTTACAGCTGGACAAATGTAAGTAAGCACAAAACTTTAGCCATCATATTAAAGACTATCCCCCTGTATCCACAGCCACACCAACAACCACTTCAAGATGCAAGCAACGACAAAAGTCGGGGGCGATGATGATGTAGGAAGCAAGCCATTATCTTTTTTGTCGCTTGCTGGCAAATGTGGTGGTTATATCCTCATTAAACGATTTGCAAGAAGGAGGCGGGGAACAAGTTGGAGGAAAAAAAAATTCCGGAATAAACAAGAAACAGCCGTTAATTTCTTTTTATGAACCAGCTGGGAATCATTAGCTGTTGTATGAATAAGCAGTAGAAAAAAAAAGAATGAACTATAGAAAATAAGCAAGAAGAAAAAACAACAGGATAAACATCACCTTGGCCAGTTAGCTCCATCTGACCCCCCCTTCTGGTTCGGAAATGCTGTAATCAGCAGTTAACGAAATAAAAACACAGACGGAGCAGTCGATTCATTCGAGCAATTAGATTTCATTTCTTTCCAGGGAATTAATTGCTAAACTTGTGTTTCTTTTCATTTTCCTACCGATTCTATTGTGGATTTCATAAGGTCGTCACCGTTTGTCCGTCTAGGACAACATCTTTACAATGCCAATATTGCCAATTGCTGTGCCATTTGGGCGCATTCATTCGCAGCCAACTTCACACTACTTGACAACGTAAGCACCTTTTCAAATTACGTATCAGTAGACATTCTTGAGGATTATGAGGTAAGGAATTTGGTCGTTACGCTGTTGGAATTGGTGTTGTGATTAATTTTTTATTGCAATACAAGGAATTACAAGGACGTTTGAGAGTTTCGTAGCAAATGACTTGGGTGGGTTTTCTTTCAGTCGAAAATGTGAGAAAGTATCAAGTTTTTCGATTAAAGTTTTTGTACACAGGAAAATGGTTAAATAACCCAGAAGTTATATTGGAGACAATTGGAAAAACCAACTAGTTTATTTCTAGTGAAATTGGAGTTAGTTGCGAACTATTACAAAAGACGCTCAGCATACAACAGTTTCAATTTATTTTTATATTCTTTGTTTTTGTTGTCAGCAGGCACAAACAAAATAAAAAAACATACACGTTCAAAACGTGTTGTGGCTCGTTTTTTCATTAAGATTCAACACATATTTTAACTTTTGCAAACATTTTCCATGAAAATGATTAAGTGGTAAATGTCAGGTAAAACTACATAAAATAATTTAATAAGTTCTATTGTACGACCCCGTATGTGAAATAAGGCTAATAATAGGGCTTACAACTGACCACTCCTGGGCTGTATCAAAACAGACCAGTTTAGAACTATCCATTATGGAACTAACACAGATATAGTGAAAAAGGGATGCTTAAGGGGACAATTGTCTTTTCCTATGACATCAACCCGTAAAAAGCGTCAGTTTGTTCAATGTAAAAGGGTATTGAAGTGGGACCAGTACTGGCCCCTTTTGGAACTAGTTTAGAACTATTCTAAATCTGGTCCATTTATCTGCAGGGAAGTTATAAATCTATACAAACTATTTGACTACAAACAAGGTGATAACGTCATGGGAGAATGCCCAGAGCCTAAGAAATAATCAGACCAAATCTAAACATTAAACAAAATGAGAGACATTAATTTTTATTTCAAAGAAGTGAAATTGTTTAGTGGAACCAACTTAAAGACTAATTACATTTCTTCTCTGAGCTCTGTATTAAATTAAAAGTTACGATTCACTTCCAAAGATTTTAACTGAGAAGCTGATGTCTTTTTTTTTATTTTTTTTTATTTATTTATTTAACTATCAACAATCGTTTAACAGTTTAGAAAGTACAATATAATGTATATTTATAATAGAAATATGAAAAGAATTAAAGTAGATAATAATATTTATAAATACTAAACAAATCGTAATACATTTTGTTTAAAAATATTTCTGTTCACTGTGAAATCTATTTGAGCACTTATGGAGTTGAACGCTGAGCACATGCTATTAATGGGATCATTACAGCCATTATAAGTCCTATGATATGGTATATAAAAAAAGTCTCTTTGCCTAAAATTTCTTTCAAGTGCGTAGATCTTCAGGAGAGCGAGGATTGGCGCGCAGTCAATATGTGACATCAATTTATCGCGAACAAATACAATTAAAAAATATTTGCGTCTGGAAGCTAAAGTACTTAGACCTAGAGAGCACACCTGGACGCATAGGTTGGCATAAAATTCCAGTTCATTTTAAACATAATATAGCGAGTAAAACGCTTTTGTATTTTTTCCAAACGTAGAGAATCTATCTCATAATATGGATCCCAGATCACACATCCATATTCCTTACTAATGAAAAAAGTTAAGTTCTAAGGGTTAAAGGATTAAGGATTAAGGATTAAGTTAAAAAATAAAATCCTTAAATTCTCCAAAAAAATATGGATTCTTTTTCATATAAAAAGTCATTATGTTGCATTTGGCAACATTTAAATAGAGTTTATTAATTGAGCACCATTTATTCATATTATTCAGATCACTCTGAAGACTCAGATGGTCAGAATGTGATGAAACTGAAGTGAAAAGTTTAACATCATCGGCATACATTAAGCAGTTTGTACGCTGTAAAAAGTTTGGGAGATCATTAATGAACAAAACGAACAAAAGTGGTCCGAGGTGGCTTCCTTGTGGCACTCCAGAATGGTAAGTGATAAATTTCGAATAACAGTTCCCTATACGAACGACTTGATATCGATCAGAAAGATAATTTCTGAGCCGGGATAACAAAGAGGCATGAAACCCCATTTGCGATAGTTTTTTTACTAAAAAAGAGTGCTGCACCCTATCAAAAGCTTTGGCAAAATTAGTAAAAATTACATCAACTTGATTACCACTTTCCATTTCGGCTCCAATGAAGTGAGAAAATAGTGTTAAATTAGTGGAAGTAGATTTTCCGGTAACAAAACCATGTTGAGAATCAGAGATTGAATTTCTAATTCCAGCATAAATGCGCTTTTTCACAATTGCCTCAAATAATTTTGGAATCAAAGGTAATTTTGATATAGGTCGGTAGTGTGAGATATTTTGCCTAGAGCCTGACTTATGGATAGGGACTATAATGGATTCTTTCCAGATATCCAAAAGCTTGCCTGTTTTTAATAATAAATTATATAGAATTGCTAACGGCTGGGCTAGCACAGCTGCGCAATTTTTAAGAAATATTGGGGGAATATTATCTGGGCCAATTCCTTTGTTAACGTCGAGAGTTAGTAATTCTTGTAAAACATCTTCATCAGAAAGAACTAACGAACCCATATCAGTAATAGCGTTGCCATTATAGTAAACAGGGCAGTTGTGGATGTCACTATCATCTAATAAAAAATTTGATTGAAAGTAATCCGCAAAAAGATTTGTGACATCTTGAGTGCTATTAACAGTTTTATCGTTGAAAAACATATTTTTAGGAAAACCTTTCGTATTTATTTTTTTATTCAAGAAATTCCAGAAATTTTTCGGATATCCTCTAATATCTGATTCTAGATTATTAAGATGAGATTTATAAAGCAATTCTTTAAGAGATTCGTATTCTTTGCGTGCTTGTTAATAGTTTTGACGAAAAGATATATTAATTATACTTTTTTTAAACAGTTTGTTCTAAATGCTTCATTTATTATTTCAATAAAAAACTCATAATTTTGTGACAAGATATCACCAAAACACGCACACCAATCCACTGTCGACAAAAAAATTTGATATAACTCTGTAATCAGCTTTTTTAAATGAAGACTTTTGTGTCTGATGTCGTACATAAATATAAAGAAAAGAACCTTAAGAGGCGGAATTATAAGGAATCATAAGGAACGTCGGTTTGTATTAGCAGGAACCATTAATGAGTTTGTATTAGCAGGTCAATAATTCCGTGACTTTTTTAACTTCCCGCCTCTTAACTCAAAGGACAACACTGCTCCCGTCAGCATTTGTCAGTTGACTCCTGTCAAACTTTGAACAAGCAACGTCATTTAGTTTGTGTTTGCAAGCCAATAAAAACCCGCAACACAAAAATCACTCAAACCCAGGATAAGCTTGATAAGTAGGTACTATGGGAACTCTGCAACATTTATTTCAATGGTAAAGTGGTTTAATGAATTTTTTTGCTGTCATGCGAGCACGAGAGATGCGGAACGATCTGGATGAAACAATTGAAAGAAATTCACGATATGGTGTTGGCCGATCGGAGATTGAAAGTGCGGAAGATTGTGGAAGCCATAGGCATATTACATGGCTCAGTTGTTTCGTTTTTGAATGATCACTTGGATATGAAAAAGCTATAGCCGCAAGATGGGTGCCATATTTGCTCTCAGTCGACAACATCGAAGGAGTTTTTGCGCTGTTTTGTAACTATGGTCTACTAGTTAGGAGGCTGAAAATTCACGGACTTATTGACCCTCAGAGAGTAAATAATGCCATGTAAAGCTTCTTGAGAACATGAACTTTAGTCGTTCGGAATCAGCATAAAACATGTAGGTCCAGTTCTCGATCAATTGTGTGCAAACATTTAATAACACACACAACACAATTGATCATAAGAAGCTCGGTCAAAGTCCTTTCAAGGGCTGAAATGGCCAATTTGTTTTTTTTTTGGATCGCTGAATTTGAATATTCACTGTACATTCTGTTGCACATCTTTGATATTTGAAGTTTTAATTTTGAATTTCATTAAATTGATTTTAAACATTTATTAAACAAATATTTCGATTGTGAAATCTACATTGATACGTATAGCCCGTATTATACGCTCATACTTGTTACATATTAATTATAAATTTTTGTCTGCATGGCTTGAAGTGTCTTAAAACTTCAAAAGTTTACCAACTTAGATGGTGCATTTCGATTTGTTGTAAGGAGTTATTGCCAGAGATAAAGACATGTTACTAGTCTCACTTGATTATGATTGAAATTAAAATTTGGTGAAATTCGTAACCGTTAGTTTTTGTGAATTTTTCTCTTTACATGAATGTCAATAATTAAATTTTTACTCCAGTTTGGCAGTCTTCATTCACTTATTTATTTTCCAATATACCATCTCATTTTCTAAATATAAAATTTATTGATTTTCTATAAGGAAACTGTGTTCAATTTACCACAAACCATCATTTTAATCTTCCCTCAAAAACATCTACCTCATTTCCATCTTGTAAGTCGTTAGATTTTATATCTCTCTGAGCGGGCGCATTAAACACAATTTTTCAAAATTAAAACACGCATTAACCTCTCCACAAGCAGCTGTTAAGGCTATAACGACTTCATCGACCTCGCGTTCGAGCACATCTTAGAAATGTCTCTATCAGCAGTCAACTTCCTGTTCGAGCCAACCGGCGAAAAAGGTGATTTGTACAAAATCGACACTCTTATCTATGATCTTTGAAAGAAACATAAAATTTTAATGTGCTCGCTAAGCGTCTGACATGGGTATACTTCTGCTGCTCTATGCCACGTTCTCGTAGTTGAAGTTGAAGCAAACTGGTAGTTGGGCAAAATAATGTTCAAAGTTCGTTTGATGTGAAGCCACAGATGCAAATCAGCGCAAGCAAAAAATACACTACAATGAAGCTGTTGAAGCAGCCAGGAAACTCTCTTGGCCACCACAAACTAATCCGTTCTTAATTAAAGATTTCAAAAATCGATGTTTAGATTGCATCGTAACTGTATGTAGTGTCCTGTAGCAAGTTAGAGCATCTTAATTTCCAGCATTATAGTAGTGGGCTCACACTAGGCAGTGAAAGTGGAATTACCCCGTCCAGTGGGGTAAATTTTGAACATAAGCAAAACTGTTTTTCTTATAAGAACATCAGCAATTCTGCTCACCGCTAACCGCCTGCCAGCAAATCAAAACTTGACAAAGGACTTCTTGCCATTTGTTTGTCTTTCGGACAAAAGTTTTCGATACTGCATCGCAAGGATGTCGCACTCCATAGCACGGTATGCTAATAGAAGCATCTTCTACTTTTTGCATGTCATCCCACACCAGATGTAAAGAAACCACATACCAGAAGGTGTTCTTATAATTTCCGTCGTCTGTTTGCATCGTGATAAGATCATAATCCCATTTATGTTCATACTTTCTACAAAACTCCAGCCGATGAGTGAATGAGTTTGGGGTTTCTTGGGCTTGTGCTTGGCTTACGGTGTGGAGAATTGCACGAGAAGTTGTTGCGGATATTTTCGCCAAAAGCACAGGCAGTCAATATATGAAATGTGTTTATATTTAAACTG
This sequence comes from Tetanocera ferruginea, assembly GCA_958299015.1. NCBI lineage: Eukaryota > Metazoa > Arthropoda > Insecta > Diptera > Sciomyzidae > Tetanocera > Tetanocera ferruginea. Next base: position 2,683,397 of record OY282643.1, on the reverse strand, counting down.
AGGTCAGAGAACACTAAATCAACTGCGACATTCGCACAAAGTTTGCATAGAATCTCGTATCTAAGCGAGTGAAGGATGTAAAGAAGGTGTAGCTACTAAGTTCGTTAAGCTTCTTATAAGTGACCCCACGCCATTCTGTGAAGCAGCCAGCCAGTACAAGTTGGGATGTCAGGCAAAGTTTTGAGTCGATTAAGAAGTTTTTGGGGCACAACATGGACACTAACATACATATATGTGTGTGTGTGTGTGTATGTGCGTGTGCGAGAGCGGTAAAAGAAACAAATTTGCTTTTGTAAAGTTTTCAAGCTCAAGATAATAATAAAGGATGCCTTTTTTTGTGCGGTAGCGTATAGCGAATATTCATGGCTTCCGTGTGTGACGCGATGCTATCGCCAAAGGATGCGGAAGCAACGCCATTGTTGCAGCTGGCAAAACAAATGAGATTTAATGCTTTGTGGATGAATGGACTGACAAAAGGGTTTTATTTGTCGCAAGGGATGGAGTCAAGGAAATATGGCAGGAAATAAACGTGTCTTATGGATAACGGCACATAAATTTTCTAAATGCGACAGCTTTTGCGTTCAAACAAGGATTGCTAATCTCTAACTAATTTGTTGGTCTTGTTTAATTTCGAGAGTGAAGAAAAATTATACACAAGAAGTTATTTATAAATGCGTAACTGTATAAAAATAGTTTATCGAACTTATTAAGCAGTATCAGTCATTCACAAACAAACTCATTTGGTTAATAATTGCCATTAGCTGAGCTGTGAAATGTACACTTCCTTCATGGCCAACCCTATTTCGCTGACAAGCAAAGTATTCCATCCTTCTGCAGACAAATAGACAGACAAACTTCAGTGTTGAAAGCAGCCGGAATCAATCGAAATGTACCGCAGACTTTCCGCCGGACCTGTTTGAGAGAGCCGCTCTGGGCGTCGCACTGACTGCTCCGTTTAAGTTCTTATCTGATTGAGTGTAAAAGCAATCAAAGGCAGTTGGTAAGCTCAAATTTAAATTCAAAAACCAGTCGGTATTCACACTACACTAGAGCGTATTTGTATGCACTCAGAGAAAATCAGTGTTCATTCATTCATACCTGAATGAATTAATAACATTAATAATGTTAAATGGGAAAAATATGCAGATTTATAAGAAATTATATAAATTTGTAATCATTTATTTAGAAAATTTTTAAATTTTTTGATATCAGTAAACATTTAGAAACAAATTATCTCAACAAAATGGCTAAAATAAAAATAAACAACTTTCGCAGAATGTTTTACTTCGAAGTAAAATGTTCGAAAAATGTTTCCAATGTTTTACTAGCAATACCCAAACAAATTTCTAACCTACACGGTTAAAAATTTTGGACTTAATTTAAGTCAATCTTGCACTGTGTATATGACGAAACCAAAATTGTATTCAAATTTAAACCATGTCAAATACTAAAACTAAGTTTTAGTCACTCATGGGTGTAAAATTTAAACTTTAAATTGTAATTCTTAATTACAATACTTAAAAACGAAATTCAATAACTAGCACACGCAAAAAATGTTATTCCTTGACTAAGTTGGTTAAGCGGTTGTCGTTTTGATTTGATGAATCGAGTGGCCCTGTTTCAATGTTCGAAAAGACGATTTTTTTTTTAATTTTTTTTTTTATTTTAATATTATTATAACACAGTGAAACAGTTAAAATAAATCTTATATACCACTATATACTGGTGAAAGTACTTCTCCATGAGGGCAAAACCTAACACTCAGGGAAAAAATGCTGTTTTATCAAACAAATCATGGGTTGAAATAACAGATTTCACTGTTAAATACCATCCAACAAATGAAACTTTCAAATCAACAGTCGGTTGACTGTTGGTCTATGGAACACGAAACCCGTATAAAAACTTATTTATTGAAATTTGATCACTGGTTTGAAAGTTCATGTATGGCCGAGTGTGCTAACCTGTGCGTCTAGTACTCGAGTGTCCACGGTTCAAATCCGGCAAGGCCAATAAAAATTTTTTTTGTTATATAAAATATATTTTTTTTTTAAATAAAAAATGAAATTTGCAATTTTTTTTTTTTTTGCCTGATTGTAAAGCATTCTATTTTGAAGGTTTTTTTATGACCAAACAATTAATGAAACAGAATTATTATTATTTCAATTATTAAATTAAAATTTTTGATACTTACACAGCCAGGGTTCGAACCCACGTCTCCCGCGTGACAGTCTAGTGCACATCCACTGAACTACTGGCAACGATAATATAAATATAGCAAAACACATATAAAAACTATTGCTTAGAAAAAATTGACAATTCAATATAAGCACAAAAATATTTCAACAGATGATTTTAACAGCACAAAAATACTTTGAAACGTTCATTTAACAAAGAAAATCTATATAATTAATAGGCTAAGGTTTTTTTGTGACTTCAACTCCTCCCAGACCAATGGACCGATCCTATCGATTTAGATGTCATTAAATCAGGTTTAGGCTGTATATGTGCAAACCACTTTTAAAAATTGTGATTTCACTTCAGGGGGTTCCCAACCTTTTAAAACAGAAATAAAATTTTTGTACAAAAATCCGTTATTTTATCGATTTGAAATTTCGTTTGACAAGAGCTTATGAATTGATCGAATTTGAATTTTTTTCAAAACTAAAAATTTTTAACCAAAATTATCTTTTATGCATTCCTCAAATGTCAATTGTCCGAAAAATGCAGTTCCAAAATCAAAAAATTCCACTTTCCGAGCAAACAAGTCAGTCAAATTTTAACAGTTTTCAAATTTTTTTTGTTTTTCTAAATTTTTGTTTAAGTTTCTTTGAAAAGTGTTGGCAATTACGGTAATTATCTTGCCAAATGTATTTTTAATGAATTTTCATAATATTTTCTTTAGTTGCTTAACGTGTATTTTTATCAAACGCCAAGACAGAGAAAAAACTCTCTGAAATTTAAAGTTCTGTATTTGAAAGCGAATATCTCTGCCACTTTTTAAAAAATTTCATTTATTTCTTTTTTGTATTTAATTGCAATCGATTAACTTAAAAAAAATAACTAAGTTTTTACCGTTACTTCATTATTTATATTTTAATCATTGCCTTTAAAAAGAGTCCAATAAAATGAATGTTTTCTCAAAAAATGTATTAAAAATTGTTTTTGTTGTAAAAATAAAAAAATTTCAAATTTGCATTTTTTATTTTCTTTCATTGTATATAGTTTATTTAAGACGAATTTGTTTTTGTTTGACAGGAAAATTAATAAATACTATGTGTCATCGAAAAAACAAGGGTGCTTTTTGGGTTTTTTGGTGTTTTTTCATCTAAATGTGTCATAAATCGATGTTGTAGGTGTTCTGTAAGTACCTTTTATTAATTTCTGAAATATATCTTAGTATTATTTATTAAATCTATTTTTTAATGCGTTTTTTTTTAACATTAGTTATTTTTTATAGTTGGAAGAGTTAAGCTGCGATGTTTTCGAATAGTAATAATGTTTTTCTCAGTTGTTATATTAGTGTAAGTCCGTCTTCGTATTTTGACAGTTACATTAAAAAATTTTGTGTCAGATCAAACGTTTAAAGTCAAACCATTCAGATAATGATCTTTTATATCATTATTGAGACTCAATATATCGTTTCTAACAATTAATTTTTATTGAATTGCTCGAATTCGGGCAACAGGTTTACTAGTTGTTTACTTAAACGCAAATCATTCAATCGAACAGTGTTTTGAAATAACAGTGGCCGACTGTTAATATAACAGTTGATATTTTTCTGAGTGTAGCGGGGTTTTGCAAACTTAGGGGCGGAACAAATTTTCTTTTGACATATTTAATTTCGGTTGCAACTCAACGCATCAGTTTTTGGGCTCTAACATGTCTAGTATTGCGATTAAGATGTTAAACAATAATTTTCCAAACATTTTCTACCAAAAAATCACACCATTTCCGAGTTAAGGGACTAAACACTCAAAGAAAGTTTTAAAATATAAGGGTCCCCGCTAGGATTTTGCTCTAATGGGGTAGTACTTTCACCTCTACATAGTGGTATAAAGAATTTTGACTTTTTTTAAAATTTGTTTCACTGTGTAATCTTATATTATTAATTATTTAATGAAAAAATTGGACTGTATAACATTTAAATTTTTTGCCACATCCTAGGATCGAACCACGAAATGCGGCAACCATCGCATTAGAGTCGCAGGTTCTAACCTCGGGCTAATCTGTTGCTTGCTAGAGCATGACCAAAAGGTAAACTAAATTCAGCTTTTTCAGCAAATCTAAAACCTGAGGTACTAAAATTCAAATTGTTTTCCCAATTTATTAAATTTAAGTACAGCCTTGACTAAAGAAATGTCTAGTATTATGAAAAGTATCAATTCTAAAAAAAAATTAATGGATTAAAAAATGCATTAGTCCGACAATTGGTTTAAAAATGATTCCAAGATTTTTAACCGTGTAGAAACAAACTTTTTTCTAACAATACATTTCAACCCATTATATATTTCATGTGTATTCATATGTTTGCTTAATATTGTGTTTGTTTGTGTTTGGTTGCTTGTATCTAAAACAAAGCTGATTGAATTAGCCATTTATTGTTTGCTCACCATTTTCACCACTTCTGGTGCAATGAATGAGTTCGTTGCGGTTTCCTCATAAGCATTATCATCCGCCTGTTATCACTTCACAGACACATAAACAAAGCCATAAAAAACTGGGACGATTTGTGCATGTGTTGGCTTGGAATTGTGCCGGAAGTTGAATTGTAAAATGTATGGTTTTGCTTCAGTTTCCTTTTAAGATATGCCGCAAATTTCATGCACAAATACTTCCAGTCAAGTTTTGTAGTGTGAGTTGGGCAGTCCTGCATGTAACTAACATGGTGAACATGTAACACTTTATAAAAAGCTGTAAAAAGAATGTTTCATGTCTGTTTTAAAAATAGTTTAATTGTGAAAAAAATTCATCAAACAGCTTTAATTCTATTTAATTTGTGTTGACAGATAAAGGTATTCACGATTTGTTGTATTTGTAATATTTTTGTAAAAATATACAACATAAATCTTTTCTGAAACCATTTGTCGTTAAAAAAATGTTATGATTTTCAAAAATACAGAAATTTTTTATGATACAATAGGATTTTTCTTGAAGTTGATAAAGTTTTGCGTTTAGTTCTCAATTAAAACCGATGATACTAATGAAACGGCGGCGAATTAAGGTGAATTTAGGTCAATTTAGGTGAAATTAGGTGAATTTGGTTGAAATTAGGTGTTCGAAAAACCTTTTAAATACGAAGCAAAACAATTACACGGTTTGACGACTTAAAAAGCACAAGCAAACCTTATAGAAATTCTTAAAGAGGGGCATGTTGTGAATCCATCGCACCTTGTCAGACCTCTCAATGTCGTCACAGTTTTTTGTAATTAATTTTTAAAGTTGAAGTGTTCAAATACTGTTGTACCGACTTTCATTGAATTTTTACAGTCATTTGCCTTGTCGTAAATAAAAACTAAATTGCACTTCTTTTCAGTAGAATTTCGCCTAGTATAAGGCTGTATAAAAATAAATTTGATTTAATAAAAAATGAAGTGTGCAGTGAAGCAAATTCCTTTGTTTTTCGTTAATTTCAGAAAACAAATTCATGTTTCTATGAATTTTAATGACATAAAGTTGCATGAATACCATTATTATTTTGACAAAAACTCATTGCGTGTAAATGTACCTTTACATTGAGCTCAAAAATATCAAAATCGGCAATTTTAACGATTTTTTTTCGTCGTCAAATACCGATTCCCATGCATAGGCTTGCTATCATACAAAGTGTTGCCATTTCGTCAAATCTTTACCGATTTTGGTCATCTCTAATTCGTTGGAAAGACGATATGGTAAGTGACATGTGGTGAGGCTGTGGTGTACTATAGGCTGCTACAACTAGGTGAAACTATCACAGGGCAACTCTACCGAACTCAATTGATTCGCTTGAATCGAGCAAATAATTATCACGTTATCAAATAATTCAACGAAATAAGTGCTGAAAAATAACTTCATTGTAATACTGTTAAATGTTTTTTTCTTGGAATTATTTTAACTATACAAAATATTTTTGCTACGAGATTTTTGATAAATCAAAATCTTGGCTTTTCTTTTTTATTCAATCTTTTTTATATTGCATGGTGTTTCAAAGAAAGTATTAAAAAACCTGTGTATCTTAAGGAAACCCTTAAATTTCAAATTTTACTTTTTTTTTTTTAAAATGTGAATAAACTTATTTTAAACACACTTATTTAGCTTAAAGATGATACTTTAAACTTTTTGAAAATACAATTTTTTTACTGTTGATTCATAAAAACCATACTTTTTGATGATTTAAAAATCGAGACAAATATTTAGGTACACATAAAAGTATTACTAATAGACTACATTGGTGTGGAGATGTGGAGGTCAAACGTATGTAAATATTCAAATATTTTATATTTTTTTTACTTAGTTTATTTGAAACACCGGAAAACACAGAATTATTTTAATGATATTTTTTGCTAGGATTTTTATTTCATTTCGTAAATTTTCATCAATGTAGATTATAATCTTGGTTCAGTGATTTTAACGCACAAAAGCCCAATGAAATAACGCTCAAAATAAAAATAAAATAACGCCCAAAATATTTTGAGCTTTAAAACATGAAATAACGCCCAAAATAAAAAATGAAATTAAGCCCAAAATAAATGAAATAACGCCCAAATCAAAAATGAAATAACGCCCAAAATATTTTCAAAGCAAATCATTTAAAATATTTTGGGCCTTATTTCATAACAAAATAACGCCCAAAATTTGTATGAAAAATATTTGGGCGTTATTTCATTTTTGATTTTGGGCGTTATTTCATAATGAAATAATAATAATAATAACCAAAATGAAATAAAGCCCAAAATTTTGGTCCTTTTTCATTAGAAATAACGCCCAAATATGTATGGAAATTTTTTGGGAGCTGTTTCATTTTTTATTTGGGCGTTATTTCACTGAACCTATAATCTTAAATTGGTTTCTTCAGTTGTTTCCTTTTTCTATTTTTTAATGTTGAAAAAAGTAAAATGTTGAATATACCATACATTTTACCTAACGGTCCTGATTTGTAGTGATCGTGGCATGCAGGTTAATTGTGTGGCTTAGAATGCTCGGAGCCCGAGTTCGATCCCCAGTCGCTGCGGAAAGTTTTTCAATAAAACAATTTTTATGACCAGATTCAGACAATGGCAAACCTCCGAGAGGAAAATAATGCCATGTAAAGTTTCTTGAGAACATCAACTTTAGCCGTTCGGAGTCGGTTTAAAACATGTAGGTCCAGTTCTAGGTCAATTGTGTGCAAGCATTTAATAACACACACAACACAATTGATCATAAGAAGCTCGGTCAAAGTCCTTTCAAGGGCTGAAATATCCAATTTGTTTTTGTGTTTTTTTTTTTTGTTTGTTCCTAATTTTTGAAAGTTTTTGTTTATAAGGTAAAAACCTTGAATGGTCTGAACTAAAAAAATTTTGATTTTGAATCCAAAAATTGTTGTCATAAAGAATGAAATTAAATATGAAGATTTTTTTTGAAAGCATACGTTTGACATAATTGGCATTATTTCTTCAGAAGTATTTCAAAATTTATGAGTGTAATTTTTAAGTTTTAAGTTTAAAGTTTTAATTTTTCGAACCGGTATCGCTTTTCATGAAATTCCATACACTATAAAACCTGCAATCGCAGTCACCGCAACTTAGCCTTTCCAAATCCTTAACGACTTCATAAATTTTCTATTTTATTTATTCCAAACATGTACCCTCGTCTGTTTGACTTCAACATAATCGCTACGTCTAAAACAATTATGTAATCATTAAAAATCACATCAACTCACTTGCCCGTAACTAAATGGGCCAGTGTTGCCCAACTGTAATGTTTTTGGCTATTTTACAATTTTTTAATCCTGCAGCAGAAACAAAACAAAAACAAGTAAACAAACAATTTACATACTTCGCATAACTCCACTTAAACGAGTTTTGCAACAAATGCTAGCAAAAGTGACACCGAACTCAAATGAAAACAACAAAAAAATAATAAAAAAAAAAATGTTTAAACGATTTTCAGCTAATCCCTGCTGGGCATTTTGTAGCCATCTTTTCAGCCGCCATCCGAGCACGGCATGAGCCAGCCAGCAACAACGAGTGGCCAAAACAATCTCATGCAAATTTCATACGCTACAGCGTTGATTTTTGTTTTTTTCTTTTTTGGAAACATGAAATACATTTCCTGTTCAAACGTACCAGAAGCGGTTGGGACGTGGAAGAATGTCCAACATCAACAGCGTCATCAGCATCAGCATCAAGTCAGCTAGGCAGCAGCTGGGCAGTCAAATGACCAAGCCGCGCCTTGGCAAACTGTCCTTGCTTTACATAGATATATCATGGACTTTGTGTGGGTGAGTGTGTTGTGTGTGTGGGTGTGGTAGTATGTGTGCAGTAGCTGGACTATACAAATACAAGATGAATTGTTGTAAAAATGAATTTTCATCCGGAATGTCCAAACAAGAAATCCACAAAAACAATCACAAATAATAGAAAAACAAAGAAAAAAGAACAGAGAAAGCTAAAAATATACAAATTTATTTGCTGCTCAGTACTTGCAGCATCCTTGTTTTAACTGACGAGACTCAACCCAACTTAATGCTAGCCTGCTAAACCCTCCGTTCGTTCGCACGCTGACTGCTTCAACTGTGGCTGTGGCTGCGAAAATAAAACTTTCTGCCGAATTTAATCCAATAATAAATGGAATATTTCTGACCTCGGGCATTAAATTAAATGTTATCAGGCGAGTGCAGAAAATTATCAATGTTTCGACTATGATGAAGTCTAAGGAAGGGTCAGAGGAATGAGCATTCACATGATATCGCACAGTCAAAGTGAGTTATGAGCTGTAGTTTTGTCCTCAGTCCACTTGAAGAACGAACACAAAAAAGATAAAATTCTTTAACACTAGCAGTGGATGGATGGACGCTCAGGCAATTAAAATGTACACTTTCACACATTCCACATAAAAAACAAGTTGATTTCGTTTTGATTTTGCATTTCAGAAATTTAACTTTTAATCTTAAACAATTATTTAAACTTTTTTCTTGCAGTTTTGGAAAGTCCTTTTTGCCAGCTTCTTGATTTAATGTTTAAAATTTTATATGCAGCGCTTAAAGGGGCTCCATTAAAATATAACGTGGACATGGAAATTGCTATGAAAATTAATGGTTATCCTTTTTAAGTCCTGCACTCTCGGACGCTTGTCCTTAATGAATGACCGTACAGCGCGCGGCGGACACCATCGAGCTGCTCCTGGCCACATGCAGATAATTGCTTTATGACTAGTTAGTTATGGACTTAAATTTGATGCTATTCATTTGGGTGGAGCAGGCAGGCGGAAGCGGATGTAGTTGTGGCGGTATTTTAAATTATCTGGCAGCGGCTGCTGCTGCTGTTTGCCGTTAAGGATACTGTGGGGATCAATTATTTTTGCAATGGCCTCAAGGTGGAGACACCATTTATTCACACCAATTTGCTTTCGGCCTCGAGTGTATGTATTTTAAACAGTATTTAGTGTGTTTAACAGCGAGTGTGTTTTAACAGGTAATATTTTTTGTAAAACATTTATTTTTTTTCTCATTTTAGAGAGTACATGTTTATGGCTAAAAACTCTTAAAACTTGCACAACAAAAACTTCATCTAGTCGAAACTAACGTAAACACGTCAAAACTGTTAACTTGTTTAATGGCCAAAAGTTTTCCAAACATGATTTTTCAAAGTGGCTTTGTATAAAAACAAAATTTTTTTTTTTTATTTGTGCTCTTTTGGTATTTGATGTAGAAATGTAACAAATCAAGCGAAACTTGTGCGCAAAAGTTACAAAACATCTACAAATGGTGTCGGCAAAGTTACGCATCACAAATCATAATTTCTGCACAAAAAGGGATTTCGTCCCACCACTTGTGCGTGTGCATTTTTATTAAGTAGCTAAGTTTTTTCTTTCTTCTTCTTCACCTGATGCCATGACGATGGGTTTAAATGTTGCTTCGTCTTGAAAATGCTTTTAGCTACATTCTAAGCATGAATTCCTTTGTAGTTTGCAGTTTCTCTCTATCTGCTCTCCTCTTAATATATGACAAATGTGCAAATATTTCACTTAACATAATTTAACTGCATGTTTTGCCATGACAATGAAATGAATTCATTTCATTCCGAACATTTAATTTAGCAAATAGCTTTGACCATCGCCCAACCTGGTCAAACTGCCCAAGGGGACTAAAAGAGATTTTATTACTTATATATTTGCGTTTTTTTTTTGGTTTTTTCATTTCATTATTTCATTATTAGAGGTTTCTTCAAATATATGAATATTCATGCATTCTTCTTTATTGCCTTTGTAGGAATTTTTTTTAAATACTTTATATCATACTTTTAACTCATCAAATTATAATTTTAGTGAAGTGAACAGGAAATTGTAAAACTTTGTATATTTTATGTTTTATCCGCTATAGAAAAATAGATTTTGAAGATTAATTCTAAAATCCTTGTATAAGATTATTTTCAATACCCTAATATGGGGAACAACCCATATTTTTATACCCTAAACCTGAAAGGTCAGGGTATATAAACTTTGTGCAAACGTTTGTAACGCATAGAACGAAGCGAGTCCGATATAGAAAAGTATATATATTTTTGATCAGCGTCACTCCGTGAGTCGAGCTAGTCATGTCCGTCCGTCCGTCCGTCCGTCTGTTCGTCTGTGTGTTGTCCGTATACACAGGATAAGAAGAAGGAGTAGAAATAACTGGATGAAACTTGCTACACATGGTCACATGGACCCAAGGATCTGCATTATTGAATATTTTTGGAATTCGCCTACGGACACGCCTACCTCCCATACAACGCAAAAATTTAAAACTGCATAACTCAGCTCATAATAAGCCTACAACAATAAAATTTGTTGTGTATGTGTTTTATACCAACACAAAGGTGTTTTCGAAAAATGGTCGTTATCCGCTCACGGACACACCTACCTCCCATACAATGCGAAAATTGAAAACTGCATTACTCAGCTCATATTTAACCTACAACAATAAAATTTGAGGTGTATGTATTTTATATCAACACAAAGATGTCTTCGAAAAATAGACGTCATCCGCTTACGGGCATGCTCACCTCCCATACAACCCAAAAATTGAAAACGCAATAAATAAGCCTCTGTTTAACCTACAGAGCTGAAATTTGGCACATATGTTTTTTATAACAAAGCAAATATGGTTTTGAAAAATGGACATCATCCGCCTACGGACACGCCTACCACCCATACAACGCGAAAATTGAAAATTGCATAACTCAGCTTATAATAAGCCTACAAAAATAAAATTTGATATGTATGTGTTTTATATCAACACAAAAATGTCTTTGAAAAATGGACGTCATCCGCTCACGGACACGCCCACCTCCCATACAACCCAAAAATTGAAAACGCAATAAATAAACCTGTGTTTAACCTAAAGAGCTAAAATTTGGCACATATGTTTTTTATGACAAGGCAAAGATGGTTTTGAAAAATGGACGTCATCCTCTGACGGACACGCCTACCTCCCATACAAACCAAAAAGTTTAAAACTCAATAAATAAGGTTATGTTTGTCATAGAGAAATTAAATTTGGTTTGTATGTATTTTATACCAAAACTAAGGTGTGTTAAAAAATTGGGAGTAATCTGTCCATGAACACGCCCACCTCCCATAGCGAAAGCACAATAAAGGCATTAGCTGTGAGCTACAGGAATAAAACTTGGTATGTGTAAATTTTTCATCAACATTTAAATGCATATAAGATATAGGCTTGATCCGCCCAGGGACACTCCCATTTACAATAAAAATTTTTTTGTTCTTGAAAAGTGGGTTTAGGGTATTTCATAGTCGGCCTAGACCGACTTTAGACTTTCTTTACTTGTTTTTGATTCAGATTATTTTTAATTAGTTGTGGATATTTCGACCGTGGATATTTGTGGATATTTGTGGATATTTGTGGACCGTGGATATTTGTGGTGACCGTGGCATGCAGGTTAAGTGTGTGGCTTAGCATGCTCGGAGCCCGGGTTCGATCCCCAGCCGCGGCGAAAAGTTTTTTCAATAAAAATTTTTCTGATCGGTCACCACCTCTCTGCAGACAATGGCAAACCTCAGAGAGTAAATAATGCCATGTAAAGCTTCTTGAGAACATGAGCCGTTCGGAGTCGGCATAAAACATGTAGGTCCAGTTCTCGGTCAATTGTGTGCAAACATTTAATAACACACACAACACAATTGATCATAAGAAGCTCGGTCAAAGTCCTTTCAAGGGCTGAAATGGCCAATTTGTTGTTTTTTTTTTTTTTTGTGGATATTTCGATGTACTTTTGTAGCTCTAACTCTAATATGATATTTTTGTTCTTTTCAATATTTTTAAAAATATGGATGCATTTTAGATATTCTAAAATGTTATTTTTTTACATATAAATGGTTAAGGTCACACCTGAAGTCCTTTAGCACTTGTAGAAGGCTTAAATTAGCCGTTTGAAAACATAAGAAAATTCCTGGTTTCACTGTTTATGTAAATTTTAAAATTATATGCGTTAAATAATTTTCACCCAATAAACCGAACGCATTTGCCTCGAATTCGAGGTAAATCCAAGATCTCAGATATTTATTTCGAAAACGAAGTTAGAAAACACTTTGCTAATGAGTCCGATGGTGGAAGAAATGCACACTTTCGTGCATTTCAAAAATGCAATTTTTCATCACAATCGAATTACTACCGAAACGAGGTGTAATTTTCTTAACTACATTTTTTAAATGTATTCATATTTTACGCAAATCGCTTATTATGATAAAATATTAAAGAGATTCATGTCACTTCGTTAGCCTTCATATGTCGTATATCGTATTCTTCGTATATGAAATTAACATGAACGAACTGTTAGGAACTTTCGTACCGTTTTTTGTAAATTGGTTGCATTTTGTGTGGATGAGCGCTTAGGTAGCACATTTTTGCTTATCGAAAATTGTATCTTCATTTTAATTTGTTCTTTTGATGTCATATGTCCGGGCCCCCGAAATCTGATGATGAGCTGCCCGTGGATGGAAAGTCAACCGTTAATCCATGGAACAAATTCCGGGGTCCCATTTAGGAAATTATAGCGACCTATATGCGCTCAAAAGAATGAGTATGTTGAAAAGACAAAAACAATAAGGAAGCAATAGGAAAAAACTAATTTTGCCTACAAAATACCTGGGAAGATGATAGACAACAGCACTACTGTAAAGAGGGTTGAAGAATCCCGCTCAAGATTGTTGTGCATGGAAGCAGGTACTTGTTTCGGCTCAGACCTTTCAAGGGTCGCTATCTTAATGTTTAAAAATTACTTGTCTATGTTAATTGTAAACATTTTCAATTCACGTACAAAAATTTTACTATTCAAAATCTTAAGGACCTACACAGGACCTTTAATTTAAATACAAATACAGATCAATGAATATGTGAACGAAAATAACATGCGATCAGACTTGAATGATGCGACTTTCCTTGAACTATTTGCCATTAACTATTTGCTTTATAGCTACGTTATTTGCTTCATTATGAAAACAAGCGCTTCGGAACGTGGGTTCGACTCACAGCCAGTTCACAGATTTTGTTGCAAAACCATTCTATTCCAAATGAATTTATAATACTCCTGGAAAAGTAATTTTACTGCAAAATGTGTAAAAAATACATTTTCAATCACATTTCTAATATTTCCTTAAAAAAATTATCCTAAATGGATATATCCCGTTTTGCCTAAAAGCTACACAAGTACAGGCAGTTAATTTGGACATAACTAAATTGAATCAAGTAGCGTGTTGATCAAGAATATATACTCGAATATATATCCTTTTACTATTATAGTACGAATTTAACAAATATGTAAATATAACGACAAAGAAAGATATTATCTACATCAAATTTAAATTTTCAAATTCAACTTTTTCAGGGGCTAAAAGTTTCAAAAATTAGAAGTTTGCTTATTTTAAGTAAACAGTATTTAAAATTAAAATAAATAAAAAAAATGTTCACTCTGTTTAGGTTCTAATGAAAAATGCAACAGATCTAATGATTAAAAAATATAACTGTGCCAAAAAACTGAATTTTTAGCGTGATAAAATAAAATTAAAAATTTTTAAATGGAAAAACACAATATTTTTTGTTGTAAAAACCAGTCTCAGCAAGATGCTTATATCTACAAATAATCTCTAAAACTTTAGGTAGACTGTTAATGCCGTGAATAGGTAATTCGAGTGGTTTGGAGTCAAACAATATTTACAATTCAACTATAAGCCAAACATTATCCTGATTCACACTGTCAGACGTTCAAAAGTTAATACCTTGAGGTTTTCCCAACTGCTTAAATTCTTAATCGTAAGTTTAAATTTTCCATTTAAATTGATGAAAAATCTAATGAGAGTACCATGGCATGGAAACAGTGCAGGGAATGAGCGAGTACAACTGAAACAGCTGAACATGGTTTTTCAATTTTCCACATTTACAACAACGAAGTCAATTATTTTCAACACATGCTGGAACACCGTAAGCGACGAAGAAGTCTTTCACATAATGAAATATCAATATTAAAAGATAACCCAACAACTCTTAAGCGACAGTATAAAGGATTACAAAGGACCAAGTGCAAGTGGAGACGGAAACAGGAGCAAAACCAAGACGATAGCTCATAACTTATGCAAGAAGTTTCAACTTTACCAAATGAGCAACATGCGGAGAATGAGACGAACAACGACGAGGAGGTGTCAGACTTAAGTGCTTTGACAGAAGCATCGCGAGTCAAGTTGCAGGATAAAATGTTCAAAAAGGATTTAATTGATTTTTCATTCGCGTAAGAAAAATTAACAAGGTAAAAGAAAACATTAAATAAAGTTTTAGATAATGAAGACAATAGGAATCAAGTGAGAGGAAAAACAAAGAAAAGTGAATGCAGAGAGAAAATTATTACAAGAATTGAAGTTATTTTAAGCTTTGTGGGAAATTCGGGATTTAATAGCAAGTGTCGTTGAGAGACTTTAGTTGTGTAGAATAAAACTACCAATAATTTTGAGCGACCATCCCATTTGTTGCATTTCAATAGAAAACAAAAATGAAATATTTGCAATTAATTTTATTATTATTCGTAATTATTGCTAGTTATTAATTCAGCGTTGCAACAATTTATGTCCAAAAACTCATTGTCAAGGAACAATATTAACAGAGGTATTCATTAGCATAACAAAACAATAATTTATTCAAAACGTGTTTAAAACTCGTGTGTGGCAACACTTTCCACACTCGCTGCACTGAACATGTTTGTATGTGTGTGTTTGTGGTGTGTGGCCAGTTGATAAAAGTAATTATCGCGCCAAACCAAAAACGAAATTTGAATAAATAAAACAACAAAATGCTTAAATTTGCATTCGTTGTTCAATTTTAAATTAATTATTAGCTAATAATTGTGCGACTGCAATCAGCGCCATCTAGTAGCAGCCAATATAGTGACTATAATGCTAAAGTGTCAATGCGTTTGGAGAAGGCTCTGTTTCACGGTTTAATTTTATTGTTATTTTTTATTTTACTGCTGTAATTTCAGCTTATTGACCGTTAAAGCCATACACAGTGTTGCCAACATGCATAAATTAAAATATATTAAAACAAACTGTTGAAACATAGCGTGTTTTTTTTTCACTCTCTCTGCACTGCTGCAAATGATTTGGTCATTACCTTATTTTGCAAAAATTGAAATTCCAAAATAAAAAAAAAATTATTACAAAAAAGCAGAAAAATCAATTCGATGCGTGCTTATCAGTAGCGCATCAGGCGCTGCTACTGTCGCTGCTGCAGGCGGTATATTTCATTGCAACAATTGCTTTAATGCATTTAATTACAATCTGTGCGCGAGATTAACGCGCGTCGCTTAATGTTGATATAATTAATAGAATCAATATGCAAGTGTGGGGCTGGGTCACGTGGTTTGGCGAGTGGGGGTGGGAATTGGGCTCGTAGCTCGTCTCGGAATTTGTGGTTGGTGCGACACAAATGGAGTTAATTGCAGATTAAAAATGTTGCACAGTGTGGCATTTGAAAAGTCGCGCATATCCGCGACTTTACAGTAGCATGCAAATGTTTGCATACTTGTGAGTGCGCGAGTGTGTGTGCTTAAGTGCGGTTAAATTTTGTGGTCAGGCAGGCGTTAATTTTCTGGTTATAATGTGTGTTTAATGCAAATTTACACACTTAAAATTGTATAAATTTATGAATGTTTTATTTATGTTTTATTGTGAAACAATTATACACCCAATGAAAATGGTTCTGAGTACCTATAAATAGGAATTTACTTTACTTCATATGAATCTGCAGTCGTGTGGATGAATTGTTTAAGTTTTAGTGTTATATTGAATAATAATAAGTGCATTCGAAACTTTCACTAGACAGTAAGTTTGCCACCAAGCTTGGTTTTCACTTAGTCATTTTCAATGGTCAGTTGTTGTCAGTCTTAATGAAAAATGCCGACACGTTGTCATTTTTTTTCTGTTTGACAATGGCGAAGAATAGGATAAACTGTTCTCTTCACATGTTTTTAGAAAAAATTTCATAAAAGTTGTTATTTATGTATGTGAAATTTGTCAATTAAAACTTTCACGTCAAATGTAAAAATGACTCAGTGAAAACCAAGCATTACGCTCATTGTTCAATGCCTGTTACAGGTTTTTAGTCACAGTTTTTAGTGAGCAAGATAAAAGAAGTTGTTAAGAAAAATTATGTCATAGATGATATCGAGGAAGATGACATCGGTCGCAACGGAAATCAAATACGTGCTCGTTCAGTAAACGTTGTTGGCTTAAAAGGTGTAAAAAGAATTCAATTAGTATTGAAGAAAGTGAGTGAAAAAAAAAATTTGAGCCATTATGTCACACCTGAAATAGCAACATTTTTCGCATGCTCCGGATTCTCATTTAATGATTTAATTTCTACCGATCCAGAAAATTAGACTGAGCATGAAGATTTAAAAAATTAAAAAGTTTTTTGTAGGTGCCCCCTTAAAGGTTGCAATGAGAGAGTAATAAATGACGAATAAAATCTTGGAAAGAAACAAGCAATGGGAATCAGACACACACTTAACCCTGGGGAGCGGTGGAGTACAATTTCCTAAAAAGATAAATTTTGTATGGGAGCCCCCTTGGGGGGTGGAGGTAGGGGCCAGGTATGTTTCCGAAAAATTTTGAGGAAGAATATTAAATGGGAGTCGGTCAACTATTGTAGCACTCTAGGGAGAACACTTGGTTAGTTATGGAGATTTTTGTCAAATTTTTCCACTTTTCACCATCCTTTGACCCCGATGCCGCATAACTTAACCCCACGCCACAACAATTTTTTTTACTTCAAAAGAATTTTTTGTCAAACCTAAAAAATTTTAAGGTTCCTGGTTATCAAAATCCCGTTACTCAAGATCTCCATACGTCACTATCCCACCCCTAATTGACAACCACCACCAATTTATTGCATAACACATGAGGTTTACGCCATTTTCTTAATAGCTGCGAAGCGGTAAGCTTTTTTTACGATTACTTTTGTAATGTTTTCCATTAATTCTAAACGTTTAGTTGCTACGCTTCATGGAAGTTTGAAATGTGAAAAGCACATGATGTGAAAAATTTCGAATGGGAGTTGCGCGTTTTATAAAAATAAAGCAAAATATTTTCTTTATTCTTCAAATATTTTAAAGTTTTTTAACGAAATGCTTTTTATCTAGGTCAGTACTTTATTAAAACGTCCTTTTTTAAAAATTATTACCAACAAGCTAAAAAAAGCCATATCAGCTTAAGGCGGTCTTCTCATTCAAAACCCGTTTTTTGGACCCTTTTTAAAAAAAATTCTTATTTGAAAACGCAAAGAATAATTGAAAACTTTTTTTATTTATTGTATTACAAAAGTTTCAAAGTAAATAAAAAATTTTTTTTGCCTCGATACGTGGGCTGTTCAAAAAGTAATGAGACTTCAAAGTTGGTGGTGAAAAAAAAGGTGTCGTCACGGCGGCCACGATTCCGGGTCTCCGGAGCGTCTGAAATGAAAAAAAAACGGGGTTATAATCAGTATAGATGTAATTCTCGGGTGAACCTCAAGCTTAATTTTGTGATTTTTTTTGACAAAATGGCGGCCATTAAAAAAAAAAATTAAATTTCGGGCTTTTTTTTTGTAGTTAAGTGTAAAAAAGAATAGTAAAAAGTTTTTTAAAATTATGGTCGAGGTTCACCCGAGAATGGTGACAATTCTGCATCGATTCCATTTTGGTTCATGAAAATCGGTTTAGTTGAACTGGAGATATCATGGCCGCCAGTTCGAAAAACGTGGTTTCGAGATAAACGCGTTTAAAGTTTGAAGTAATCTAAGTAAGTGAAGTAACCTTGCTTCACAAAAAAGACTGTATCTTCTAAAGTATTTCGAATTTCTAAAAATCCTTTTAGGGGCATATTCACAACTACCCAAGCTATGCAAAATAAATGCAAAAAAAAAGTCGAAAAAAAAAATTGCTCAATGAGAAGACCCCCTTAAAGTTTAAAAACTTACGTTAGTATGACGGTTAGCTTATTTCTTGATTGAAGATTTGATTTGCAAATTTGTTTAATTAGCTTAAATTTTGAGAAAAGCGCTCTTCTAACAAAATAATGGCCTAATATAAAATAATAGCCTAACAAAATAATGGACTTTGGGAAATATGAAATGAAAAATTACAAAATTAAAAAATGTGCCTTTTGAAAAAAAGGCGTACTTGCGGTACTGACAGTGTACCCCAAAAGGTTCAATTGTGCCGGTTGTAACATCACTGAACTAAATAATTAGTGGGTACCAAATTTCATTGATGTGTACTCATCGTTCAAAAGTAAGTCGTGGCCCTCGTATACAGCCAATTAATTTTTCCAAAGCTACTCGATATTTAAAATTTGAGATGTATGGGCATACCACATTTCACAAGAATACTCTAAAGTTTTCGCTACAGCTACTCTAAAAATTCGTTCAGCGGAGTTACGAACATACACACATACATGCATTATTTTTTATATTCAGGGTGTTTCAGACCTAAAGGAAAATAATGCAGAGGGAGAATCCTTTTGATAAGACGAGCAAAAATTGTATGGATGGAATTGGTCGGATAGACCTACCTAGAGAACTGGGGTCAAACAAAATTGTGTCATTAAGTTTTATTCCATAACTTATGTATTTTTATAACGATAACAAAAGTTAATAGTTTTTTGCAAAGAAAATCAAATGTCCTTCAAGGTAATATCTATACTATTATATAAAATTGAAGTGGAAATATTAAGTGCACCAATGACTCCAAAACTACTGGACCGATTTCTATGAAAAAAATTTTAAAATATCAAATTTGTGCTACAGAATGCCATAGGTGGGGTTTATTTAAGAAAATTTAACAATAAATATATTTAATTAAGTTGTTAAGTTTTTTAAGAAATTACCACCGATGCTAAGCATTGCTTGGTCGCTTGCTTTTCACGCGTCTGTGTTACGAGAGTTTAAACTACATGTTGCTATCAACCCTTCTCTTTAAAGTTTATTGATCTCGCTCTCCAACTCATTCGAAGAGTAACCAAAAGCAGTTGGCGCTCTTTGACGTGATGGGAATACAAGTTAAATAAACCTTGCTGTGCTGTTATTGCTGTAGAATGATGAGCCGCAAACCAATGTGTGCATATTGTTTCGCCGCAAATTTCTTTACACATATTATTATTGTAGTTTTCCAATTTTTTAATATTTCAAAATGCGGCATTCACAAGTGTGATAGCATATTTTGTATAGATTAAAGATAAATTAAAAGTTTGAAAAATGAAGTGTTCGTATTTCCCTTAAACTACAAATACAGCTACAATTAAATACCTCGACGTAAAACAAGTTTGACAAGTTAAACAGAAAATGCAAGAGCGATGCTCCGCGCTAGGAGAGCAAGAGCAGCGACTCAAAGAGAAAATTGTTGGTAAATTATGCATGTAATTATTTGCTTTCACGACTGCAATTGGAGTGAGGCAGTGGCGTAGCTAGGGTTGCTGGCACCCGGGACCAAAACTAAATTGTTAAGTAAGCCCTTTTAGAAGGTTATACTTAACCTCATAAAAGCAATGCTTAAAAAGTACTACGAAATTAATATAATTCTTTTAAATAATAGTTTACTGTTATGGTTATTTTGTTAAAGTGCAAATGAGTAAACATAAATATTTTAATTCATTGTATTATTTATAAAAGTAGGTAACAATATACAAAATTAATCTCATCGATATTAATATATTTGATATCATTTGAAAATTAATTTAGTAACTTATACAAAACTGAAAAATTTTCCGCAATCAAGGAATTTTTCAAAAATGTTTTGTTTACGCAAAATTTTGACTAGCAATAGTGAGTAAATCCCCAAAGATCTATTTTGAATAATTTTGCATAATTGAGGAAAAAATAGGACCGGGAAGTAAAACGTTAACAAATTTTCCCTCAGTGACCCTGAATAACTATCAATTTAAATGTTTTTTCGAAATCAATCCACGTCTTCTATATAAAAATTAAGTGAAAATTAGAAAAAATATTAAAATTAAATTAAAAACTTTTTTTCTAATTTTTATAAATTTCTTTATAGTACTCTTTATACATTTTAGCTTCGACTTTAATAGACAAGACTGAGGTCTGTAACATTTGACTGCCTTATTCTCGACCATAAATATCACAATATCACAGTGATAACAAATTGATATCAGAAATTTGTTTCATAGTCATTATTTACATAATTCCTAAAGCAAACTTGCTCTGGGAGAACAAGGTCAAGAGTCATGAAAATTAGAATAATTTTTAGAATAGTTTTTTCTTAAAAACTGTATTTTTTACAGTTTTTGTTAGTTGATTTGAACAGAATAATATGTAAATAATATGTATTTTAGTAAATTAAAGGAATTAGGAAACCATCTTAGAGTTTTAAATAGGCATTTTCAAAATAAATTGAAAATACATCAGAACGCCATAAAATTGTTATAAAACGCCATTTATTTAATTTAAATACAAAATGTAATGAATTTTAATCAATTTCATTTTTTTTTTTAGAAATTTTGAAGTAAGTAATAAATTGAGCTTTTAAATTGTTTTATGTAACAGGACACCGAAAAACATATTACTATTAAAAATTGTGTTCTAGCAGGTTATGAGCTGCAAATAAGGTTTGTTTGTCGATGTATAGTCTTAGAACTTAGTAATCACAAAATTATAAAGTATATATTTATTCCTGACATTAATGACACGAGCACGTTTTTCTAAAAAGCTCTGGAGAAATGTATTGCTGGAGAACATCCCAGCAAAATCTTCGCTTACATATAATCGAAAAAGTAATCCAGAAAATTTCATTCATCGCTTACTAAACCCATTATTTTTATATAGCCAGTCATTAGAGGTAATCGAAAGCCTGTCACTTGAAAAGATTAAGCACTTAAAACGGTTGGTTTATAATTGATTTCACGAAATTAATACTTGAATAACAACTTTCAAGTTGATGTGAATGCATTGCCGTGAATTTATTACGGATTAAATTTAAGTTCTTGCATTAGCATTTATGTAATGCATTTTAGAATCGATTAAAAAACAAGACCTAACAAAAAATTTTGCTGGGATATTGGATGAAATGTCTACTCAACTAGCATGTTTGAACACTTTTTAAGATGAATATTTCAAGTACAAAAGCTTTTTTAAAAAACTTTATGGAATATAAAGTGAGGAATATACTTTAATTCATCACTTTAATGATGAATAAAAGACAAATAAAAAATAAAACCATTAAAAAATTATCTTCGACTTGCCCGAAGTCTTATATTTTTTTTCCAATTTTTCATATTTCAAACTCAGAGTACGTTCTATTTAACAAGAAAGCAAGACTTATGTATGATCTTTCAATTGAACACATTAATTTTTGTATAAATTATGAAGGTTTTGAACTTCCAATATAACGAACCCTTATTTAATGTTGTTGACTCTATATTGCGAACATTTAAAATTGTAGGTATTCTATTTAACAACATTTGCTTCTCTGAGCTCGCTTCGTTTGTTTTTGAATTTGTAATAACATTAATATGTATTTACTTATCTTATTCTCAAATAGTCCCTTCGGGCTAATATACATATTGAAGGGTTTCCTTTTTAAAAAACATTATAGGAATGTATTGACATAATCTTGGATTTTTCATTTGGAGTGTGAACAGATTTTAATCAGCAGCTTTCTAAACATTTAATAATACCTAAAACAAGTTCAAAAATTCAACTTTATTGGAGTGCATAATTAAACCAAAAAATGTAAGGATATTTGTTTCAAGTTGACAAATTTATTAGCTTTGTTATATGATAAAAAACTCGAAAAAAGTATTCCGATTTAATGAACTTTTCGATTTACCGAATGACCCTGGACATTATATCTTTCGTTTAACTGGAGCACCACTGTACGACAAATCTCAAATCATGAAAATTATTTCATTATGGACTTTAAAGAGATTTGCAATAAAGAGACGGCTGTAATCGTGTGGACAAACGAATGAACAGATAGACAGACGGACATGGCTTAATCGACTCATGGTGGTGAAAAAAATTTTGTGACAAAATTATTGTGCCCGCTACGCTTTGCGGGTGGAGTATAATAAATATTTAATAAAAAACTTTGAAAAACGTAGAAGTAGATTATGGTAAACCAGTCGGTACAGCAGAAAAGCAGATTTTTCTTATTTCTGATAATGCCAATGAATCAAAAAACGTTGTTAATACTGAAGTATTAAATAACTTAAATTAAAATATCTTCACTTTATTATCATTATACTATTTAATATAATTTGCTTTCAAATACAAATAATATGCAAATATTTTAACTTTTCTAATTATTAAAATTTTTCAAATAAACAAAGGTATTATTGATAAAGAGAAAATGTCCGTGGCGTAGCCTCGGACGACTGTGGCCTGCTAGTATAATATATATGTATATAATGAGCACCTTAATTGAAATTAATTTAAAAGAAAACAATTTTTTTTATAATTTTTTCATGACGTACTTGAACAGTTCTGTATACATGAGCTATATATTTTTCCCCAAAACAATTTATTGGTAAAAACAATTTTTCGATGTTACCAGTTTTTTCTCTCACTAGGGTACTAAATATAAGAACTGTATGTTTGCTTATTGGTACAAATGACAGTTAAATTCTAGATTTAGCGGAATTTACAAAAATAAGTATATTTATTTTTGAAGTATCGCTGTAGTCTCTGCAGTCCACTTACGCCTTATTTAAAAATATTAAAAGAATTTTAATTTGCCTGAAAATTAATTAAATGGTGACCGTTAGCCAACGAATTGTGGTACTCCGAGTTCAATCCTTCATCTGGCAGAACATTTTTCAGTAGAAAACAATTTTTTGATCGGCCAAAAAACGTAACCCACATTTTTTTCTTTATTAAAAGTGGCGACATTTTAAAATTCTGCTCATGTTATTTTTGACAGCCAAAATTTCTTTGAAATTAGGCGGTTTTTTTTTGTTTTTCCTGATATTTTAAAATTTTTTTTAGCAGTATTAGCCAAACAAATATTTAATAATAACTAGTTTAATAATAATTTTGAAATTTTTTTCTGTTCCTAAAAACTAAAAGAAATGTTTGAAAAATGATCAAAAGTCAATTGACTCTCTGGACATACATTTTGACTTACATATAAGCATTATTGAGTTTTCAAAACGTTATGAACAATTTTTTTTTGAGTGTATGTCCGCATTTTTATTTTTGTACCTGTCGATTTGCATCAAATAAATATTGATTTAATGCAATTTTATTTAATTTTAATATGTTAATAAATTTATGTCAATACGAAGTCAGTTAAACCGAAAAATGCGAGGAAAACTTTCGCACAAGCAGAAATGCTGGGATGGTAGCTTCGTTATGATTTGCAGATTGCAATATTTTTCAAAAGTTTAAATTGACAATTTTTAGGTTATATGTACATTTAAATTTTTTATGATAATTTTGGGAGTAATCATGAGTTTGTATTTCATGGGCAAATAAGTCTGGCATATCCTAAGGACGTAAGCATATTACACATAAATTTTCAATATTATTCAAGACTTACAATATTTGTAAAATTTATTAGACATTAATTGTGTTATTTAAATTTTGGCCACGAACCAGAAATAAATCATTTATTGAGTTTTTTTTTTGCCTAAAAATTGTGTTTTTTGTCTTTTTTTTCTATCAAAAATAAGTTATTTATGTAGATTGTTTTGAATATTAAAGCTTAAAAAAGGCTTTAATTGACTAATTAGCAAATTTAGGCCTTATTAAATATACACATGAAAACTTTTCTGCACGCCACTTTGCCAGCTAATATTTTGCCATATTTTCCCTTCGCCTAGACTGCATTTTATATTCTTAAGAATTCAAGCCGCGTAAAAGATTTGCTTAGGGATTGCATGAGGGAAACCTGCAACGTTTCCCAAAGGACTTTTTTCATGCATGTAAACATTTTTAAGAACAAAAAAAGAAAAAAAATAAAAGCACAACAACGTTAAAAAAGTTCAAAGGGTTCAAATGCCGAGCTCAGCTCATAAATCAAAGAAACACCAAGTTATCCGTGCACATGTAAGTAAAACTAATACAAGCGAGGGTTACCAACACCAACGCATATGCACCATATTGCATGCAAGTCCAACTAACGCAGCATAACATTACGTTCTGTTACACGTAACGCAACTCAATTTACGATTTACACATAATAATTTTAACAATTTAAAATATTCTAAGCAAACAAAACAAAAAAAAAAAAAGAAAAAAACAAAAAATCGTCGACGAGGTCATAAAAAATTTAAAATGCCATTTCAAGACAGTAACTGTAAGTATAGCGTGAGTGTGTGTGTGTGTGTGTGTGTGTTGGTTATATGTTCTGCTTGAATTCGAATCTAATGATGCTTGCTCTTTCATACCTTGTAATAATCGCGGGGGTGGGAGGGGGTTACTGACAATACCCTTCGAAATAAAACAAATCGACTTTGAAATTGTAAATCCTCGACAAACCACAAGAATGCCATTCCACATTCTGGCCAACCCACTTTGAAAACCGTTTTCGCATCATAATACGTCGAATGTGAGTAAGACGTGCGAGATGTTGTTGGTATAAACAGCAGCAACAAAACCTACAACAATAGAGCAACAACTTGCAAGGAACGTGGCATGAATTATGATATGTTTTGACTCCTTGACGAATGATATGAGATCACGTTTAAACTGAAGTAGTTAAAGAAGTTAACCGTTATGTTCTACATGCTAGTTCAAAAAATTTGATTACTTTATAATAAAAATTGTAGCGCTTCAGCCTAAATAAAAGATTCTTATGTAAAATATTGGAAAAAAATTAGCTGAAAAAAAAAATAATGTAAATATTTTTAAATGACTTTTTGTTATAAATTTTTGAAAATTGCACTCAGAAAAGATTAACGTTGCATTAGGCAATGAAAATTTTTTGGATCACTTTGAGCACTTTTGGAATTGATCAGCGTGATCAGCGCCATTGAAATACATTTAAATATGTAAAATTTGTAAAATTAAAATATTACAAATATTGCCGCCTTGTGTTATTATTGGTCGGACTGCTGTCAGCTTTTTATGCAGCTATGCTTGCAGATCGATCTGAACTTTAAAAGTTTCCAGTCACATTCCTTTGGATTGTACTTAGGTTCGTATTATAATATTTCTTATCGCTTGGATTCTCGAAAATCTATTATTTTTAATGCATTATAATTTTTATTCAAATATAATCTTGTTGTCGATAACTCCTAAGCTCTGCTATTCAAATACAACCATTACTCCATCGCCCAATTCTGTTGCCATATTTTGTATTCATATCTGTAACCACACAAAAAATATCAACCAAAATGATTAATGATGTGTGAGACTCAAGGATGCGTGTGAGCCTTGTTTGGCGCCCCAATCAGTTAAGTTCTGCTTTAGTTAAGTTCTGCAATTTTACGGTGAAAACGTGCAAAATAAATGGAGCAAGCATGGAAAATGAACTACATTGGGCCACACATGAGGGAAGAAAATGTAGTCAAACACACAAAAAGGCTCATTCAAACAACTCTCACACACACACACACACATACACATATCTATCTACATACATATGTTATGCTGATGATGATAATATTGTTGTTTTTCGGTGAGGTCTGTTTATGCCACATTAACGTCAAATAATGCGCATAAATTCAGCTGAAGATATTTATTAACTTAAGCGTTCCCAGCGGATTGATGCGCAGGAAGTGCAGAAAGTTAAATCCTGAAAAGATTGTGAGTTAGTCGGAAGAAATGTGTAAATAATTTTTGCACAATTTTTCTCGCATCACACATAGAAGCTATTTATTCAAAAATGTGTTCAGAAATCATTGGAATATTTGAGTGAATCAACGAAGTGTTGCCATCAACACTTGCCGAAATGGCCAAAACGATCAGCGTGCAAACTGTTGGCTTATTTATGCAGTTTTTCCAATGGCTAGCTTGTGTTTCTTTTTCTCTATTTCGTTGAAATGCTCAATGAATAAATGAAAAAGCATGCAAAGCCGTAGAAAATGGAGCAGATTTTTTCAGCATCCTTGCTAACGTGGTGGCTTTTGTTACAATAGATAGTTTATCGATGATATCCTTGGAAGCTTATAAGGCGCGAGTTAGTCTCACGTTTGTTTCCGCTTCATGTGTGTTGAAAAAGAAATCGACCTGTTAACGTTCTCTACCCCGACTTGGCGCACATCCGACATGCTTCTATTTTTTTTTTTTATTGTTGCAAGGATACCAAATGCAAAAATTTTCACAAATTTTTTGCGGTTGGCGAGACTCATAAAAATTGTAAATTGTTTCAGGATTTTCAAGTTCTTTATTTGTTTCTGGCTCTCATTGCTTTTCATGCCATTTTGTAAAGTTTGTCGATAAAATTTTGAAATGGCAGACTTTAAAGGAATATGATGTTGCTGCGAATGTGGAAAGGTTAAAAGTCAAATGCCTCGCAGTCATTGCTTGCATTCCTGAGGTAAAAAATAATAGCTAAATTTAGAGGAGATACAGCTGAAAGAAGCACAGCTGAAAATACTTGTTGTTAGCTGAATGATATCGTTTTTTACTTATGTTAGTTAATTTTATTTGAGTTTTTAAAGAGAGTGTTTCAAAAATTGTATTAGAGCCTGTTCTCACTCGCCTTACGTTAGTCGGCGCATCGGATTAATTATGACGTCTACAGGTAAAGAGGATAGTGGGAAGGTGGCATGTAACGTGAGAATTTTTGAAAATTTAATTCATTTGTTTGCTGCTTTTAAGTTTGATTGTTTGTCATTTCTCTTGTTTCATGGCGTAAATAAATTCTGTTTCGCCTGATGGTGTGTTTTTTTATTATAGTTGGACTTCTAACACAAAAACTGAAAAGTTTCATGAAATTCGACAACAGAATCTATTGTTCTCAGAGGTCATAATAAAGCGGCCTTAAATCAGTCGGTAGTAAGAACACTTGAAATATGCCTAGTATCCAAAATAACGCTATTACTCTGCCTTTTTTGAGACGAGTGAGAACAGGCTCTCCATTTATAATTACATTTATAATTACATTCACTGTCGCTGTCACTGTCACTGTCACTGTCACTGTCACTGTCACTGTCACTGTCACTGTCACTGTCACTGTCACTGTCACTGTCACTGTCACTGTCACTGTCACTGTCACTGTCACTGTCACTGTCACTGTCACTGTCACTGTCACTGTCACTGTCACTGTCACTGTCACTGTCACTGTCACTGTCACTGTCACTGTCACTGTCACTGTCACTGTCACTGTCACTGTCACTGTCACTGTCACTGTCACTGTCACTGTCACTGTCACTGTCACTGTCACTGTCACTGTCACTGTCACTGTCACTGTCACTGTCACTGTCACTGTCACTGTCACTGTCACTGTCACTGTCACTGTCACTGTCACTGTCACTGTCACTGTCACTGTCACTGTCACTGTCACTGTCACTGTCACTGTCACTGTCACTGTCACTGTCACTGTCACTGTCACTGTCACTGTCACTGTCACTGTCACTGTCACTGTCACTGTCACTGTCACTGTCACTGTCACTGTCACTGTCACTGTCACTGTCACTGTCACTGTCACTGTCACTGTCACTGTCACCGTCACTGTCACTGTCACTGTGACTGTCACTGACCCTTTGAAATATTAAAATGTATGACATTAAAAATTCATTCAAAACAGTTCTTATTTATTGTTTGCAAAAAATACTAATGTTTATTTAATCTTTACGGCTGCAGTAAAATTGCCTACCACAAAACCCTGAAAACAAAACATTTGCATTTCGAATGTGTCAAAATGCATTGCAACACCCTCCTGCCCATGGAATAGAACCGCAAAACAACCATCACTGGCAGGACATCGACTGCAATTGCAAAAATAAATTCTCACAAATAGCAATGGAATCCTACCAAAATCGGTTTTAATCCCAACGCGATTAGTTTAATTGTCGTTTTGTGGTCGTTTGGTAAACGCAGTTTAACCGGACGCAGTCTATGAATGAGTGCGATGGGCCGGTTAAATTCAAACGGGTTGGTGTCGATTTATATCCATGGGGTAATTATGGCCCGCGGCGATAGTGATGCCACATTATTGAGCATTGATTCTCCAACGATGCGCGTAGCCAAATGCAAATATTTCGAAACGCATTTCAGTGGCTGATACGGAAATGCGCTCATAACTCCTAAACCAAAAGCCAGCAAATACTTGGCCGCGTTGGTCATTTTCATGGACAGCGTAACCATAGACAGTAGCAACAAGAGGTAGTTTGTATAGAATGCTCGGTGCAACTGCAGGGATTAACCGAAATTTATAAACGTTTTTCGATGGAATCAAACATTCACACACAAACGACAAAACACTGCAACATTCGTGCGATATCCTTTTGCGATTGTCCTTTGCGCCAATTGAGTGCATAAATCGATGAACGGCCGAAGGACCACGAATCTCAGCCAATCTATTTGGGATTAAATCAAATCGAAATAAACGATTTTTAATGCAATGCATTTGAAATGTAGCTGAATCCGTGCTCAGGATGAAGAGGATGAAGAGGAGGAGGAGGAGGTTTCAAATGATGCTGGATAATGAACAAAGGTTCTTTGAAGCGACGGATGCTAACACAAACCCCTCACACAAACAAAGTAGATAGGCGAATAAAATCGAGGTCATTAATTATTACTTCAGCTAAGATAAGCAGCAGCAACAACCACAGACGAAGCTTAACCCGTATTCGAGTTCGAAATTAACCCCAAACGCATACTTTTTCATTTGTGTCATTAGCCCGGAAGAGTGTGGTTGGTGGTCAGAAAAACCGGCATAGTCCGGCAATCCATTGCTGCTCTCAGTTTTACCAACACACACATGCAGCATGTGCAGAAGATTAATTAATCTTTAAGGACTTGTTGTTTTCTCATTAAGGATTTGCATGAATCTCGTTATATGTAGATTGTAGCATAGTCGCAGTGGTAAAGAGGTGTGGGTTTGTAGAAAACATTTCTGTACAGATTTAGCTGACCATTTTTTTGTGGTAAGCAAATGAATTTATTGCGTCCCTCTTGAGTCGCATTTAAAAGGATTAATTGTTGACATTTGTTTGAAACAGTAATTGAAGCCATTCATAATAGTTCTTTAGCTCTCAAGCAAGCCCTTGTTTAAATTAATCTTATGGTAATAAAAATATTTACTTTCATTTAAGCTTATTAAAGCATATGATATAAATAAGAATTCTGAAAATATTAAAAAAACATTGTTAGTAACTAAGCTATAAGCTAAAAATATTGCCTACCTTGAATTTTTGTTCCACACTGATTTTACTAAATCCATATTCACCCCCCATATTAGCAGCGCTTATTCGTGTTATCTCTGGATTTCCAGAACGTTGCACAAAATTACCTTTAACCCAGCCATTCAGCCAGTCATCCAGCCAAACTCACACATTCTGACACGATACAAATTTAACAATTTATTCCTTCCAGCTCATCACAGAGTCAATGAAAAGAACCAACCCAACCAACTGACAATCTCAGCCATAAATTCCGCACGGATTTCAGCTACAGCTCATCTCGTACGCTACCAACATGAAATTTATTTGCTTAACTAGCAAACAATCAACCAAACCTTCATTTGTCCCCACTCTTGAATTAATTCCTTTGTAAATGTTTCGCATATTTGAGCAAATTTTAAGTTCTATTCACCTATTAACCCATCAGCATCATCCTAGCGAGTTCTTGACTAAGGCTGTGCCCTGTATTTTTGTTCATCCTTCACTGTTTGCAGTCATTGTGATGAGAACGCGGCACACGACAAACGCCCAATTAAAAGGTTGCTGCTGCATGTGGCCAGCGATTAAGGAAAGCTTTATTCAGAATTTTGGGGATGTGGAGGTAAATATGGCCAGAGAAATGAAGGAATATTGCTTTAGTCTTGGTTTACAAACAACAAACAAATTAGCAGCGGATTCTGAAAGACCTAATTTTAAATTTGCAAATAAATTGGTCTAAAGTAGAAGAATTGCACTGAACGATAATGATATGATTAATTTAAACAATATTTTACCATTTACAATATTTTTATCTTAGACTTTCAAAATTTTAATGCCACGCTGTGGTTCTTAAAATTTTACTTTTTTGACTTTTTACCGAAATCAGTACTGAACCTTTTTTAAGCTAAGATAGATAAAATTTAAAGAGAAATGCCAAAGAGTACATTTGCTTATGATTTCAGAATTCGATATTTTTCGAATAATAAATGTATTTATATAAAAAAATAGAGATAATAAAAATATAATAAATAAATAAATATTCATGATATACCAAAAATATGGTAATTATATTGTGTTTTAAATAATTCGGCGTTATGTTAAGAAATTTTGTCAAAATTATTTAAAGCTATTGTAAGTTGATTAATAAGCCATTCAAGGATTAGCTTTTTATTAAATAAACTAGTTGACCCGAGCAGACGTCGTTCTGCCACAGACACTCGTGTTCTGCCAAAATACATAGTTTGTTTCTGTATTTCCCGATTTTTCAGCATCCTCTCAGAGACAGAGTTAACGGTAAATTCAACATTTACGCTATCTTTGCAGGTTCTTGCTTTTGCACTGATAGTACTCTGATGGTTTTTATACTCGAAAAAATCGGCTACCAAACTTTGAGCTCAATCGGCTCAGTAGTTTTAAAGTCCTTTGCCATCAAACAGACATACAGACCAAATTGCTTTAAAAGTGGGCGTGGCATCCTTTATGCATGTAGTGATCACACTTGTAATAATAGCACCTACACACCAATTTTCACTGTCAAAACATGCACAGCTAATAAGTTTCTGAAAAGTAGGCGTATTTATAGTTTGACCTCGCCCATTTTTATTAAAGTTGCCCTAGAAACTAAATAACAAAATTATAAAGTTCGTAGTACAAACCGTCTAATATTGCCAAAACGGTCAAAAGTAAAGCATTTTCATTAATTTGTGTGGTTGGTAAAACAGGGTAGGCTACATTTTTTTTATTTTCTAAACCATCTCGTACTGAAGAAAATCGACTGCCAATATTTCAGCTTGCTCGACTTAATAGTATTGGAGCTTATAGCCATATTACACACATCGTTTCGCTTCTTATGTATAAATGGCGAAATTCGGCTCACGTTGCTTCAGCTGGAAAATATATTGGAAAATAAGACGTATATTCAAAACTTATTATAAATCTCTCAGACCATTACCATTTGTCCAATGCCCGTTCCAGTTTCCCATTCCTCCATTCTGAGGTTCTGTTCTGTAAATTTTAATTCCAAAACTTTTCGATATCAAAAACTTTGTTATAAAGACGAAGCGTATATATCATTGTCCAATACCTGTCTAAGTTTTCGAGTAGAAGGACATGGTAAAGCCATTGGAAGGACCAATGGTAACTGTATTTTGAGTTTCAATGATTTGTGACTTTAAAAACATTTCTGTATTCAAAAATTTGGCTTGTATCGATAACGCTTCGACCCGTTACTATTTCCAATATAAAGACCGGGTCAATTAGAAACTCATACTGAATTTCATTGTTATTCGACAATTACTTGTGAAAGTACTTGAAAAAACTATAAATGTATGGGCGGTGGCATATCCCTTGTCCAACGCACTCTCAATGTTATCAGTCAAAGGACACGACAAAATAGAAGGTTCGTACTGAGTTTAATTCATATATAACTTATAGTATGAAAGTTAAACTGAAAATTTTGGCTGCTGAAAAATTGCCACGTCCCTCGTATAACGCCCATAAAATGTTACTGTAAGACCGGCACGTGTAAATTTATGTCGAATTCCAAATTCTGGAGATGCACGATCTGTAATTCCAAAGCTATTCTAGATCGCAAATTTGGATTGTATGAGAAGTGCCAGGCCACCTTTTCCGATTTATACCAATTAAGGTAAATGTACGGAATTCCGTAAGGTTACGGAATCTTTTTGCTTAATGAATTATTTTAGAGAGGTTAAAAGACATTTTTACATAAGATCTTTTTAAGAGCATTTGGACATGTATTTTTTTAATTACAAAATAGTAAGGTGGGAGAAAAGTTGTTTTTTAAGAGAAAATTTGGTACATTTTCAAATTTACCCAAATGTCTCTAATTCCGTGATAAAATTTGTCGATTGAACTTTATTCCATAAATTTAAGGCTCTAATTCCGTTAAAAATCTAAACCATAAGTTCAAGGGTTCCTATTTTCATTTCTTAAGTAATGTGATGACATTTGATGCATTCTTTAATTTTTTCAAAATTCATTTAAGTAACGAAACATAAAATAAGGTTTGAATGGTAATGTAATTTACTGGATAACATGGGATTGAAAAAATGTTTAATAGAATAAAAATAATACCTTTTAGTAGAGGTAGTTTATATAGAACGCCACGATTCTTGATTTGTTCTGGAGGTCTTACTTTTTAAAGCACATCTATTTTGGTGTCAGTGCCATGGTTTTGACCTCATTCCGCCGAGGAGTAACCAAAATGTTAGCAAATTTTCCTAGAAACTTTTTTTATTCTTATTTACTAAAACATAATCTCCTTTCAAAACAAATAGTTCATTGATTAAACCATTAAAATTTACTTCTTTGGTGTGTGTGGTTTTCTGTTTTGGTGTAGTTATTGATAATATCGTGATTTAAACTAGACTGAATGCGGTGCTCAAGCAATTGCAGAAGGCACAACTTCTTCTCATTTTAAATGCTCTGCAATATTATTGATAAGCAGATCTTGCAGAGATCTTTTCTAAGAAACTTTAAGGGAGTGGAAGACGACAATAGCTATTGGTCGAATAAAATGAAAAATTCCGTATTCAGAATTCACTTAGATAGCGACAGATGAGAAGAATGCCCCCTATGTAGAGCAACATTAAAAATTAATTGATTTTTAGTGACAGGAAACCCTATTTTTGTAAAGTTATACTTCCTTTACCCCCTTACCCGTTCAACAACTAATGCTTCCACGGTTTACCAACATTTATTTCTTTGATGTAGTTATGTTTTGTACAATAAAAACTAGCAAACTGACTTAATTTTGTTCGCACGTTTTCGAATAGACAACAAATATCTATACTTTCATAACATCTTTTTGAATAAATTTAAAGGAAATCAATGAATTACAAATGCAATGAATTACATATTAGGGATTTGGAAAGTTATTTTATATCACGTAATTGGCTCAAAATGTTTTTGAAGGATATATAAAGTTAACAAAACTTAATAACAATAAGAAGGATTAATTATGAATATGTAATTTAGGAATTTAAAATGCAATAACTTTCCTTAAATCCGTTACTATCACGTCATTAGGTTCATTCAAAAAGTTGTTTGTCCTCAATTACGTAAATCACTAAAATAACTACTATTTTTTAATACCTACTTTATTAAATCACTTTAACAAACACTATTAAAAGACTTTAAAAACACTGCTTAATTTTCCTTCAAAATAAAGTATATAAAACTTCTGCAAATTTTCAAATTATAAGCTTAAGAAAACATACTCTAAGGCTTAACCATTTTGATTAGAGAAATAGAACAAAGTGCGCATGCGGCGAAGTGTGTCGACTAACTCGTAAACTATGAATGATCTAACGATGTCTCGAAAATTAGTGTGATGCAAATGTGGGAAGGACACTTTTCTCAAAACAGTGGCTTAAAAAAATTGTTTGATTTTTACCATGGCATCTTATTTTCCGGCATTAAAAAATAAATAAAAAAATTTACGGGATAAGGTTCACTTACGGAATTCCGTACATTTACCTTAGTTATTACTTGGATTGGATTCACTTTCATTAAATCATTAAAAATTTTGTATACTTTAATTGATTGTCACCAGAGTTGTGACTGTAACGCAAAGTAATATAATATATTACGTAATATTATTACTTCTCCCTAAAATCGGTGAAATAACTTATTATCCTCAGCGAAAGTAATATTACCAAATAATATTATTACTTTTGTTTTTACAAGGAGCACCTTGTTGTGTTCATGTATTAAGTAACATATTACTTTCCAAAGTAATATATCAAAACTCTGATTGTCACAAATATAATAATTATCTCTTATTTCCAACAACATGAATAAAAAATCTACCATCTTCCTTAAAAAAAATCGATTACTTTAAATATCTCGGTTGCAGCTCCAACTCGTGAGTCCAAAATTTACAAAATCGCAGAATCGCACATGGAACCAAGATATATCCAAACTTTGCAACTATGATTATTAATGATAATATTCTAAGGAGAATAATAACACAAAATTGTTGGTATCAGAACACAAACAGAAACTTAAACTACAGGAAGCTAAAGATCAAGAGTCTAGATTATTGTTTTGCGATGATAAGATAATTCAATCTTAATACAAACGCATTCAAATTAAATACCTTTTCATAAAAAATACTTAAATGTATTTGTAGTGAAATTGAATATGATTAAAATTACATTCTAATTATTTTGACTTAAAGTCGAAACCAGTAATGAGCCCATTTAATTTAAAGCTTATTTATTTTTCTGTCAAAGAAATGAAGAATTGTTTCAGTATAAAATTATGGCTAAGATATGAAGCTCAAATTGTGTTTTGATAACCAGTGAAACAAATTTTAAAAAAAGTTAAAATTCGAATATACCACTATATAGAGGTGAAAGTACTACCTACCCCATGAGAACAAAACCCTAGCGGGGTTATGTAAACTTAGGGGCGGAACATATTTTCTCTGCAATTCATTCATTCAAAAAACATTTCATCTTTACTAACACAAAACAACAGATACGGCATAAAAACAAGAATATATTGAACATTATAAGCAAATACTTTCAAATGCTTTACGTAATATTTGCAGTAAACAAGCAATCAGGGGTTCTATTATTAACAATATCCAAATCATTTTTATACCCCCACGCGTACTGCGTAAGGGGTATATTAATTTGGTCAAGACGTGTGTAACGCCCATAAGGAGGCGTGGTAGGTATAGAAAAGTATATATATTCTTGCTCAGCATCACCACCTGAGTTGATTTAGCCATGTCCGTCTGTCTGTCCGTCTGTCTGTCCGTCTGTCTGTCCGTCTGTCTGTCCGTCTGTCTGTCCGTCTGTCTGTCCGTCTGTCTGTCCGTCTGTCCGTCTGTCTGTGGACACGATTACAGCCGTAATTTTAAAGCTATCGTGCTGAAATTCGATATATAAGCTTTTTTCTAAAAAACTAAGATCAAGTTTGAGAATGGGCTTAATTGGATAGAAACCACGCCTACCTCCCATACAACCCCAATGATGAAAATTCTATAAAGAAGCGAATATTTACGCTACAAAACTTAAATTCGGTATTTGTATAGTCTATGATAAAACTCAGGTGTGTTAGAAAAATGGGCGTCATCCACTTACTAACACGCCCACCTTCAATACAACCCTAATATTGAATCCTATGCATATAGGATTGTGTCGAAGCTATAAAAGTAAAATTGAATATTTATTATTTTTATATAAAAATTAAGACGTAAGAGAAAAATGGATGTAATCCACCACGAACACGCCCACCTCCCATACAATCCCAAAATTGAAAACTATATAAATAGGCTTCTGTAGAAGCTACAAAAGTAAAATTAGATATTTATTCTTTTTATAATAAAATTAAGATGTGTTAGAAAAATTAGCGTCATCCACCGATAGACACGCCCACCTCCCATACAACCCATCATATTGGAAACTCTATAAATAGGCTAATATTTAAGCTACAGACCTGAAATTGGGTATTTGTGGATATAATATCAAAAGTGAGGCGTGTTAGAAAAATTGGCATCAACCACTCAAGAACAGGCCCACCTCCCATACAACTCCTAGTTGCGTCATCAAAATAGTAAAACTTTTTTAAATCTCATATAAAAAGAGCTGCAAATGTAAGATTTTGTACCATTACGAATCGCCCGTGGGGGTATTTTAACTTCGGCCAAGTCGAAGATATACCTTACTAGTTTTTAACATTTTTGAACCAACAAGTGAAAATTATTTTAGTCATTTAATATTGACAATGTTATATCGGATGAAACCGAAAGCATAAATTTTATTGTTCTATAGTAATCTTTTTTCGGTCAGAGTACAAAGCTCAAGTTGAAAAATGCACATACCCTACCTCCACTTTGCATTTTATAATAAAAGTGCCGTTATTTTTCCAAAAAAATTGTGACAAAAATATGTGATTTAACAACGATGAATAAAGTAACAAAAAAATTTAAATAGAAAAATCATTTATTAATTAAAACAAACTGCCATTTGAACTTCATATCTGCCTTTGCGCAGATGATAATGATTTTTGAAAAATTTTTAAAATTTCCAACCGATAAATCTTTTGAAAATTAAGTTCGAAAAGAATGCATGAAATTTGCGAGCTGCTTTTGTTAAACTATAAAACTAAAAATAAGAAACTAAAACTAGGGAGTAAGGTATTACCCCCACCCAGTGGCGGAGCGAGGGGGGGGAAGGGGGTGTCATCATGCCCCGGGCGCCACTCGCAGAGGGGCGCCAAATCATTCTCAAGACAAACAAAGTTTTGCAAAAAAATTTGTTTTAATTAATTCAATAACTAAGTTAGCCAACTGTAGGGTACAATGCTATGATAATGCTGCCCTTATGTCAAATCACATATCTGGCGTTCAACAAAGAATAATAGAAAACAATAAGGTAACATTTGTAAATTGTGATAGCTAACAAGGCAACATTGTGATAGCTTGTGACAGCTTACCAAGATTCAATCTTTGTAACATGTTTTCGAAGAATTGATAACATACGTCTCTTTTCGTCACGTTCAATATTACGATGGAAATTGTTAAAAATGCTTTAAAAAAATCTGTTAAAGAATCTGTAACACGATGGAGCGCCAGAGCGCAAGCAGTTAGCGTTATTGTCGAGGGACTGGAAGAATACGTAGAACTATAAGAAAAATTAGCAGATGAAAATACTGCCACAAGTGGTACACCAGAAATGCTGCAATCTTTATCTTAAACCGAATTTAAGTATCATAACTTTAGTCCATTTCTGGCATGAACTCTAAGAGAATTGACCGTGTGCAGCTCAGATTACAAGGTCCTAAAATTAAGTTTAAAGAAGCGTTCCATGATCTCAAATTATTGGCGACTGAACTTGCAGAAATTCGTAACGAGATATGTGAAAAAGTTATCGAAAAGGCTATAAAAATCTTTGTAAAAAATGTTGAATCGATACAACAATCCGTATAAAATGTCGCCGTCAAATGCGCGGAGAATTGACTCTAGATATGGTCTTTCCACAGAAAGCGAAAAAACTGGCGTTATGAAAAGCGTTTTTGGTCGTCTGCATCAGGAAATAAGTTCACAATTTACAAGACAAGGAAACTTAATTGCAAATTTTGGTATTTTCTGGACGTTGAAAATTTATTAAGTAAGAATAATCCGTACAACGATCTTGAAAAGAATTGTAAAAATTTGGGTGAGTTTTATAATATTGATTTATATGGAACAGAACTTCCATTTAAAGAAAAAGATGTTTTTCCAAACCTGAGAGTAGCACTTCAAATATTTATTACTATTTCAGTATCAATGTATCAATCAGTGTAAAATAGAATAAAATATGTAAAATACAGTACAATGTCGAATTTTAGCGTCTTCACTCAAATGCATCTCCTGACCGTATTTTTGCACGCATTTCTTTCGGCGGTAGTTTATATTCTCCACTAAAAATGAAAATAGTTTTCGATTTTTTTTTAATTATGATAGCGCAAAAACTACTCATCCAAATGAAAAAATTTGTTGATCAAACATGAAGAAAATTAGAAATTTTATTCGGCTTAGCGTGATTATTAATATTGAACAAGAAGTGTACAAGATATATTTCAACATTAATTTTTTTGTTGCGTGGAAGTTCTGACAAATATTTTGTTGTGAAGAAATTGAAAAATTTGAGAAAATCATGCTTTACTTCTCAAAATAGACCAGCTTATTCATACAAAAATTCAATATATCTTTAGTTCGTGTTTGTAAGAGTAGAATATAGTTAAAATATCGAATGTAACATGATCAGTTCGATACAATTGATGTCAAAATTATATATAGTAAAATTTATTTAATTGAAATAAAAAAATATAAACTTTATTATTTCAGTTAACGAGTAGTTAAGCAAGCAACAGTTCTCTTTAACGAACTGGATACGAATTAACAGGTTAGGTAGTTAAGGGCCAGTTAACGATAACCACAAGCGTCTTTAACGCTTTTGGGAATTCCACTGATGTTAATGCTCTACATAAAAAATAATTTAAAAGAGAAGTGGCTGAATACTTGGGAAAAAATAAGACTAGCATTACAGAACAACCCAAAATAATCAGAGCTCAGAATTACTAATATTCTAAGACTTTGATTCTTCATTCATTCTAATGATTCTCCTTTTCTGATGTTTGAAACCACTTTTTTTATTAAAACCAATTTAGAAATATATTAAAAAACTTTTAAATGAATTGGTAACATCTCCATGTTACTCGATCTTTGTAATCGTACACTAACATTTGTCAAATGTACCTCAATCAAAAATGTCAAATTTACCCAAATGCTCTCGGTATCTTTTTTTTTAAAACTTTTTTAGTTTATATTTAGTCCTTTTGAAATTCACTTATATTTAAAAAAAATAGTTTTTACCTTTTGTAAAAGGTACTTTGATTATCTTTTATAACTCGGTCAAGAAGTGCCGTCAAACTTAGTGACGATTACTGAAAAACAATGATGCAAAACTTATAAAACAAATTATTGTAAAATAACGGTTCGTTCATACCGAAAACGTCATAGTCAAATGTGCACCAAAGTCAAGGGTACCCCAGTTTACCCTACTAGGCTTAACTATAAAAACTTGTTTTGCGATTTTCGTGTTAAGAGACCCTAAATCTATAACAAAATATAATGAACTGTCGTGTACAGAACCTTTTCCTGATTTTCACGCATAGTGTTATTTGTATTAATGTAATTTAATAAGTGTATTATAATTATTTGTACTAAATATTAAAAAATATATATAATATATCATAATTTTTTTCATTATTTCATTGGGGGCGCCAAAAAATTGTTTTGCCCCGGGCGCCAGTTTTGCTCGCTACGCCACTGCCCCCATCCCCTCTTACTGCTATATTATTATAGTTGTTCTTTTTCTCAGTGTATGAAGTGTATAAAAAACGACAGAACTAGTTGAACACCAAAAAAGTATCACATAAATTTTATTAATAAGCCTTGCATAACCTAATGAAAGTATACCGTTTACTGAGGACTATGAAGGATTATACAACTCTTGTCTATGATGTGGTTAGAACATGAAATTTTATCACAAGTTTTAGAGAAACATTTATTTGCTACAGATTTCAGGCTACAACAAAGAGTTCATTGCTTTCAATTAGCTGAACTTAATACAATACGACAATATAACAACAACAACAACAGTACTCATAACTACCAAATACGCCAGAGCAGCATGGCATGCGCTGGTCATTTGTAAGGATAATCCTAGAGATTCAACAAACATCATATTCAAGTCCATATTGAAGATGAAAACCAACAAATAGAAATAAATGTCAGTGGGTAATAAAAATAAATGCGTTGGAATTACAGAGAAAGGTGGCTGGGAGGCTAGCGACAAAACTGGCAAATGGACAAAATCAAGACAATCACGGAATGATGATGTTCAACATTGTCTTATCTTATTATTTGCTGCCAGGGCGAATGACAAAAAAAAAATAAATCAACGCACATGACAACACTTCGAAGTGAAGCAACTAAGGCGACTCCCTAAGGCCATGAATTCGGACGAAAAAAGTATGTTCACACAAAAAAAAAAACAAAGAAAGCCAATCCAAGGCATTAATTTTTATTAACCTACAAAATTGGCATCTGTAGTCCGAGCAAGATAAAATAAGCTGATGGGCTCAGCTAAGACTTAAAAAGTGTTGCACATTTTAAATATGTCAAAACTTTAAACTTAGACTTAGATAAATGATGGGCGGCAGTTAGCTAAAACCACAACAACAATGCGTTCCCAACTTGCCACTTAAGCTGCGGTCTGTATCGTTTTAATTGCGCACGTGACACTCGCAGTGCACCAAATGCGTCACATGTTCTTGCGCCGAATGACAAATGCAACAAAGTTTGGTAGAGAGATAGACACCCACCAGAACAGCCCATTTTTATCCCATCCTCTCAAACTCTTTATGGGGTGGAATGATGGGTGTTGGTTGGTGTGTGTGTGTGCGTGGGTATTTCTTGCAAATTTCATTAAATATGATTAATGGACAACGATTAACGGTGAGTAGAACGCGCATTGCGGTATTTATGCAAAAATGTAAGTGACACGCAACGCCATGTTGTCACAAACATCAAGCAGCAGTTGTATGGCAGCAACAACACTTGAATAGCAAGCAAAAAACAACAACAAGAAACAATACAGGAAACGGAAGCCAAACACCATCCACCCACTCGTTGCTGCGCTACGCTGCCGTTGCAAGGATTCGCCACATTGATGTTTGTCAAAAAGTGCTGCAAGGGTAAAGGACGAATTGCAATGATAAATTGCCAAGAATTATTCTTCGGCTAAACTCCTGTCGCGTTTGCTATGCTTGGCGACATTTTTAAATACAAGCACAAACAAGGCACAGATAGACGTGCGCGATCTGTATCTATTTTGTGTAGGTGTGTGTGTGTGTGCGTGTGTGTTTGCGGAATTTGGTGTAGCTGCCATATAGCGTACTTAAAAGTTAATTGAAGGGAACGGCAACAACAACAGCAACTTCGAGTGTCGCACAGTAGAGTTTAATATATGCTAAACACTCATTCAACTGCAAGAAAAACAAATCGTTGCTCCCACTGCTGCTCTTGTTGTGGTTGCAGAATTTGTTATTATTCCATTTGTTGAAAAATTGTTATCCTTGTTATCTAATTTGTGATTAAATGCTGGTAATTTATATGAAAGATAAGTTTAAGTTGTACAGCACTGGTTTTCCTTCAGTGTAGCGCGTATTTTTTCAGTGTATTTCAAGCTGTCATCTAAACTTGGTCATTAACTGCCAACAGCAACACCAAATCAACATGTGTGCTGACTGTGTGTGTTTGCGGCAGTGTGCTTAATTGTGGGGGAACATTTTAATTTGTCCATCAGCAGCAGATGTTGAAGGACCTGTGTTCCGGTGAGCTAAACTCGTTGTGTCGCATCGCATCACTCAAGCCACGAATCGGAAATGCGTTGAAATGTGTCTCATTTCATTCGAATGCATACTAACCATATCCTGTAAAGTCCTTGCATTGCACTAAGCGTGTTTTGGCCTCCAACCTCAAATTACTGCATTGGCTGCAGTGCACACAAGAAAAAGCTGCAATGATTTTGACAACAATTTTGATGCATTTTGAACAGCATGTTCAAGCTTCTGAACAATGATAACATTTCGAAAGATTATCGATACTTTTTAAACATTTCTACAGAATTATTTAAACTGTTTAAAGCTTTTACAGGATTTTCAAATCCTTTTTTCGACTGCTTCGTTCTCTTTAGCAGGTGACGAAATCCGCGCATTTTGTGTCTGCAGCTTCTTAACAAACTCGGCAAACTTTTAAGAACCCAAAATCAACACTTTAGCATCTTAACGGCCAATTTAGCTGAGACAAAAACAACAACAACAATTACAACAAAAACTGAAACAAAGAAAGAAAGCGCACTTTTCTTGGGCTCTTGTTTACGGAAACACTTTGGGGAACAATAGAACCTCGAAGACGGCACAAAACAGTTGTCAAGCATCTGAAAATATTTAAAACTCATGAAGCCGCACTCAGCTTTTAGCCTATCTCTGCGCTTGCTTTGGCAAAATACGAAAGGAACAGCCAGCCACTCCTCATAACCGGGCTTCGTAAATAACGTGAAATGATGATGCCGTTTGAGCCGAATGGGTATTCCTGCTTTTGACGTAGAATTACGTCTTACAGCGCGGTTTGTATGGGGTCGTTTTAACAGATTTTTTGAAGGTCATGCAACGTTTTTGGCGAATACTTTAGGGTATACCTACAGCCTTTAATACTTATCGTTCAAAGATAATATATATACTTAAATATCAGATATATCCTACGCTGAATGAATATCTAACTTTGGATTTTGTCACTATTATATGAAAGTCAGAAAATAGTAAAATATAAGAAGAAAAATGCATGTTTTTATATAAGAAAATCAATCATCAGCTGCTTATAATGTATTGCTGTGCCTGCTGCTTTCTTTGTTTTTGTTTCGTTGTTTATGCATGTATTGTTTTAATTTTGCACGAACTGATTGGTTCGTATTCAGCTTCAGAATGATTCTTTGGCACATCGGATGCAGTGGGATTATTTGAGGTCACGGATGGGTCATTGGTACTATGATTGGTTCAATGGAACAATTGGACCAAAATGGATGATTCTATGGCCAATCGGATGCAGTGGGATTATCTGAGGTCACAGGTGGGTCATTTGCACATTTATGGGTTCCATGGAACATTTGGACCAAAATGGATGATTCTATGGCCAATCGGATGCAGTGGGATTA
The DNA here is from genome assembly GCA_958299015.1 of Tetanocera ferruginea. Lineage (NCBI taxonomy): Eukaryota > Metazoa > Arthropoda > Insecta > Diptera > Sciomyzidae > Tetanocera > Tetanocera ferruginea. The sequence continues at coordinate 2,640,117 of OY282643.1, read as the reverse complement.
TCTGAGGTCACAGGTGGGTCATTGGCACATTTATGGGTTCCATGGAACATTTGGACCAAAATGGATGATTCTATGGCCAATCGGATGCAGTGGGATTATCTGAGGTCACAGGTGGGTCATTGGTACTTTGATGGGTTCCATGGAACATTTGGACCAAAATGGATGATTCTATGGCCAATCGGATGCAGTGGGATTATCTGAGGTCACAGGTGGGTCATTTGCACATTTATGGGTTCCATGGAACATTTGGACCAAAATGGATGATTCTATGGCCAATCGGATGCAGTGGGATTATCTGAGGTCACAGGCGGGTCATTGGTACTTTGATGGGTTCCATGGAACATTTGGACCAAAATGGATGATTCTATGGCCAATCGGATGCAGTGGGATTATCTGAGGTCACAGGCGGGTCATTGGTACTTTGATGGGTTCCATGGAACATTTGGACCAAAATGGATGATTCTATGGCCAATCGGATGCAGTGGGATTATCTGAGGTCACAGGTGGGTCATTTGCACATTTATGGGTTCCATGGAACATTTGGACCAAAATGGATGATTCTATGGCCAATCGGATGCAGTGGGATTATCTGAGGTCACAGGTGGGTCATTGGCACATGTATAAATTCCATGGAACATTTGGACCAAAATGGATGATTCTATGGCCAATCGGATGCAATGGGATTATCTGAGGTCACAGGTGGGTCATTTGCACATTTATGGGTTCCATGGAACATTTGGACCAAAATGGATGATTCTATGGCCAATCGGATGCAGTGGGATTATCTGAGGTCACAGTTGGGTCATTGGTACTTTGATGGGTTCCATGGATTATTTGGACCAAAATGGATGATTCTATGGCCAATCGGATGCAGTGGGATTATCTGAGGTCACAGGCGGGTCATTGGTACTTTGATGGGTTCCATGTAACATTTGGACCAAAATGGATGATTCTATGACCAATCGGATGCATTGGGATTATCTGAGGTCACAGGTGGGTCATTGGTACTTTGATGGGTTCCATGGATTATTTGGACCAAAATGGATGATTCTATGGCCAATCGGATGCAGTGGGATTATCTGAGGTCACAGGCGGGTCATTGGTACTTTGATGGGTTCCATGGAACATTTGGACCAAAATGGATGATTCTATGGCCAATCGGATGCAGTGGGATTATCTGAGGTCACAGGCGGGTCATTGGTACTTTGATAGTTTCCATGGAACATTTGGACCAAAATGGATGATTCTATGACCAATCGGATGCAGTGGGATTATCTGAGGTCACAGGTGGGTCATTGGCACATGTATAGGTTCCATGGAACATTTGGACCAAAATGGATGATTCTATGGCCAATCGGATGCAGTGGGATTATCTGAGGTCACAGGTGGGTCATTGGCACATTTATGGGTTCCATGGAACATTTGGACCAAAATGGATGATTCTATGGCCAATCGGATGCAGTGGGATTATCTGAGGTCACAGGTGGGTCATTGGTACTTTGATGGGTTCCATGGAACATTTGGACCAAAATGGATGATTCTATGGCCAATCGGATGCAGTGGGATTATCTGAGGTCACAGGTGGGTCATTGGTACTTTGATGGGTTCCATGGAACATTTGGACCAAAATGGATGATTCTATGGCCAATCGGATGCAGTGGGATTATCTGAGGTCACAGGTGGGTCATTGGCACTTTGATGGGTTCCATGGAACATTTGGACCAAAATGGATGATTCTATGGCCAATCGGATGCAGTGGGATTATCTGAGGTCACAGGCGGGTCATTGGTACTTTGATGGGTTCCATGGAACATTTGGACCAAAATGGATGATTCTATCGCCAATCGGATGCAGTGGGATTATCTGGCACATTTATGGGTTCCATGGAACATTTGGACCAAAATGCAGTGGGATTATCTGAGGTCACAGGTGGGTCATTGGTACTTTGATGGGTTCCATGGAACATTTGGACCAAAATGGATGATTCAATGGTCAATCGATGCAGTGGGATTACCTGAGGTCACAGGTGGGTCATTGGCACATTTATGGGTTCCATGGAACGTTTGGACCAAAATGGATGATTCTATGACCAATCGATGCAGTGGGATTACCTGAGGTCACAGGTGGGTCATTGGCACATTTATGGGTTCCATGAAACATTTGGACCAAAATGGATGATTCTATGGCCAATCGGATGCAGTGTGATTATCTGGTGTCACAGGTGGGTCATTGGCACATTTATGAGTTCCATGTAACATTTGGACCAAAATGGAGGATTCTATGACCAATCGGATGCAGTGGAATTATCTGAGGTCACAGGTGGGTCATTGGCACTTTTATAGTTTCCATGGAACTTTTGGACCAAAATGGATGATTCTATAGCCAATCGGATGCAGATGGATTTTCTGAGGTCACAAGTGGGTCATTGGCACTTGCACGTTAATACGAACTTCACGTGTAGTTCGTGAATTAAAGACACGTGTAGTGGAGTTTTGTGTTTTTACTTGATTTTTTTAAAAACACGTGAACACGTGCTTACGTGAAACTGGAAGTTCTAGTTCATATTGGTAGCATTGTAAGCATTGGTTCGCATTGGGTGTATTTATGCACTTCTGTTCTAGTTTACTAAGTGCTCTATTTTGAAACCAAAGGTCATGAATCTCTTTTTAACTCAGTCAATGAACTCGAACTGTTAAATTTAACGAAATGGGTCTGTGATGCGGTTAGATTTAACTCTTATGAAAAAAAACGAGTTGGATCATATTTCGTTTTATGCTTTTACCCAATAGATGGCGTAAAATTTTAATTTTTGTTTTTATGTGTTTAATTTTTATACAGTGTAGTTCGCAAACTATACATCGAACGGAGAGGAAAGGGTAGCTCGCAAACTAAATATCGGACGAGAGTGGCACTAATTGAAAAGGCATGTGTTCAGCGTGAATATAGTTACCATACAATTTTTAAAAATTGGGATCTTAATTTTAATTTGAAATTAGTAGTTAAACTGACTGTAGCTCGCAAACTTAATATATATCGGGCAGAGACGAAAGTGGCACCAATGGAAAGTGCATTTGCTTCGCCTTCTTTTCAACTAAGTCAATGAACTCAACCTATCAAACTTAACGAAATGATCAAAAAAATTTGAAATTTTGCTTGTTTCTTTTTGCTTGCTCATTTAATCATACTTACTTTTTAACTTTTTCTTTGTTTTGGCCTCGATAATTAGTCCATAATTGAGTGTTATTAATTAATTTGTTAATTTTTGTAAGATCAATAAAAATACGTGCAAAATGAACAAAACAATCGAACCAAAGAGACAGAGTAGAAGAGGTTACAACTTAAACGGAATTCTACGTCTACACTTACGATACTATCGAAACTGTTTCTTTTTTTCTTATTCTACTGTTTTGTTAAGGTGTCTGTTTCCCTGGAATTGTTTTTGTTTTGTGCCACTTAAGGGTGTGAGAAATCATCATCATCATCATCATCATGAAAAAGTTGAATATATCTCTCCTCAGTGGCTCAGTTTGACTTCAATTTCTGCTCTGATTGTTTTGTTTGTCGTTTTGTATGCTTTGTTTCCTTTGGCGGGAAGCCATTAAATGCAATTATTTTTTCTACTTTTTTAGCAAACAATGAAAATTTATATGCCTAGCATCTTTATTGTTAAGATTGTTGTGCAATTCTGGTATTGGTTGAGTACTTTGCTGGAATATGCGTTGGTTGTTGGTGTAAACTACCTATGTGTGGCTGATTCGACACTAATGAGGAACAGAAACACCAATTCTAAAGTGTATTTACTTAAAGAAGTTTTTGGCTCTCATATAAAAGTGGTATCAAAAGTCCCTACTGCTAACTAAACAATCAAACAACATTTAACTAAACAAAGTTCAAGTTGAAAAAATGTTCAGATATTATGCTTGGATTCAAAATGTTAAAAACAGCAAACAAAAAAAAAAAAAATCCTAAAAAAAATTAGATTAGCAATGTTAAAAAGTTTAAAATGGTTGTCTTAGTTATTTTATAACAAGGACTGTTTATTTCGTTAAGAAAGAACAAAATAATTAAGAGCCATTAAAGCTTTTTGACGACCAAACATAAATTTTATTTTTTTTACATTTTTCGACTGAATAAAATTGAAACAACATTCTCAGAAAGTCTTAAGTCAATTGAATAACAATTTTTGTAGTACTAAGAACGAACGTTCGAAGAAAAGTTCATAATAAACTACTTTTTAAACAATAAAAGCGATTTTCTCGAAAAATGCTGTCTGAAACCGGAGGAGAGAATTACTCGAAAACTATTGCACGGATCGCTTCCAGTTTCTTTTCACTTGTAAAGCGAACACAATTCCTTTTTTAATTGTTCGATATTTATTTAAGAGAAATGGTTATTTTTTATAGCTTCAAAAAATAAATATTTTTGTCAAAAATCTGTGTCTTTACTACCATTTTCGTAAAAATCAGTATTTTACTGAAACCTTTGATTAAAAGCTCAAAAAGTTTCAAAAGAAATAAAAAGAATTCAAAAAATTTTCTTAAAACATCATCTTATCATAATACAAAAAAATTTAATAGAATCGGGTCATGGCTGTATCCCAACCCGACCGATATATAGTTTGGGAGATACACTCAAATAAAAAAACCTGTCCGATCTATAGTTTGGGAGATACACTCAAATAAAGAAACCTGTCCGATCTATAGTATAGGAGATACACTTAAATGAATAAAGTTTTCTACAAATTAAAAAAAAAGTGAAGACCCCGATTTAAGAAAAATCGGGTGGAAGCTATATCCCAACCTGAGCGAATGACCTTTCCATTGGTGCCACTTTCGTCTCTGTCCGATCTATAGTTTGGGAGATACACTCAAATGAATAAAGTTTTCTAAAAATTTGAAATAAAAGTGAAGACCCCGCTTTTTTAAAAAATCGGGTGGATGCCATATCCCAAGCTGAGCGAATGACTTTTTTATTGATGCCTTTTTCGTCTCTGTCCGATCTTTAGTTTGGGAGATACACTCAAATGAATAAAGTTTTGTACAAATTTAAAAAAAAGTGAAGACCCCAATTTTTAAAAAATCGGGTGGAGGCTATATCCAGAGCTGAGCAAATGGCCTTTCCATTGGAGCCACTTTCGTCTCTGTCCGATCTATAGTTTGGGAGATACACTCATATGAATAAAGTTTCCTAGAAATTAAAAAAAAAAGAAGACCCCGATTTTTAAAAAATCGGGTGGTTGCCATATCCCAAGCTGAGCGAATGGCCTTTCCATTGGTGCCACTTTCGTCTCTGTCCGATCTATAATTTGGGACATACACTCAAATGAATAAAGTTTTCTACAAATTTACAAAAAAAAGTGAAGACCCCGATTTTTTAAAAAATCGGGTCGATGCCATATCCCAGGCTATATAATTTCATTACTTTTTCAAGTTTTTGAAAATTGTTATCAACTATCAATTTACTTGCTATGACACACGAAATTCTATGTATTTTACATAAATTATAACATAATATGAAGTGATTATGTTATAAAGTTATTTGTTGTTATTAAAATAATTTTTTCCAGTGTTTCCTGGCACTTAACTAAACTGCAGTAAAAAATTCTTGTAGTAGCGACGCTCAGAACAAGGCCAGAACTCCAAATACTACAGTGCTTTTCAACTGCCGATAGAGGTTCTTGTCTTGGAAATTTATGTGTAGTGTTTCTTGACATTTGTTTGTGATAATAAAGTACAAGCATATAACCGAAAACAACGCTGTTACCGACCATTGCCATTTATTGTAAACGGAAGGTTTATTGCCTTCTATGAATTTTATGTATTGTATTTTATTGGTTATTTTATTGGGCAACGATTGCGTTCGAGCATGAATAAATAATTTTGTTTTGAAGTCTTCTTTATAACGCATTAATTAATTGCGTGACTAAGTTTTTGATGTTATTTCGTTTTTTAATTGGCAAATAAATAAATTAAATTTATTTGCTTCGATATGGAGTTTCACTTTTTGGTTTGGTGATGGTGTTTGGAAAGAAAGAATGTAATGCAATTTTATTAATTATTGTATAGTTAATGAATATTTCTACAGGACTCAATGAATTCTTTTAGGCAACTAGCGATTGATTAAAACTTAAATATAAGTGAGAACCGATTGATTTTTAAAACGTTAATTTATATTTTATTTAAATAAAGGGTGTTTTTTAGAGGTACAGAACTTTAAGCAGGCAACACTTTTTTAACTGGCGGCCATTTTGTCAGCTGTGAAGTGATTTGTGTTTACTTTGGTTTGGCATTGCAACATGAATAGACTGACGCCGGAACAACGCTTCCAAAGTGTGCAAATTTATTTTGATAATAATGGTTCTGTTCGAAATTTTCATAAGAGAATTTTGATTAGCGATGAAGCTCACTTTTGGTTGAATGGCTATGTCAATAAAGAAATATGCCGTAATTAGAGTGAAGATAACCCTCAATGGTATGTTGAGACACCGTTACATCCAGAAAAACTGACTGTTTGGTGACTGGTCTGGTGGTCAGAACGTTACAGTCAATGGTGACCGCTATAGAGCCATGATTACTGACTTTTTCGTTCCTCAATTGAACAACAATGATGTGCAGAAGCTGTGGTTTCAACTGGACTGCGCAACACGTCACAGATCTCGTGCCACAATCGATTTACTGAAGGGAACAGTAGGTAACCGCATAATTTCTCGTTTCGGACCCGTAAACTGATTTCCAAGATCATGCGATTAAACTACGCTAGACTATTGATTTTTTAAGCTGTAAACCAAGTATTTGGTGGTGACCGTGGCATGCAGGTTAAGTGTGTGGCTTAGCATGCTTGGAGCCCGGGTTCGATCCCCAGCCGCGGCGAAAAGTTTTTTTTCAATAAAAAATTTTTCTGACCGGTCACCACCTCTCTGCAGACAATGGCAAACCTCAGAGAGTAAATAATGCCATGTAAAGCTTCTTGAGAACATGAACTTTAGCCGTTCGGAGTCGGCATAAAACATGTAGGTCCAGTTCTCGGTCAATTGTGTTCAAACATTTAATAACACACACAACATAATTGAACATTAGAAGCTCGGTCAAAGTCCTTTCAAGGGCTGAAATGGCCAATTTGTTTTTTTTTTTAAACCAAGTATTTCAGATGTCAAACCTATTCAGTCAAGTCTGCCTTGGGAAATCAAGAGAAACAAGTGTAGAATGTTGTATGTATGGCGGAGCGCTATATCAACATGCAAATTTGAATCTGAGGCAAGTGTTATGCCTTTACCTCAGTCAATTCGAGTTATTAAGCAATCTCATTCTACAAACATCTCTACCACCAACTACAACTTCCAAAGTCGTATATATTGATGAATTTTAAATTTCAGTTGATTATAAATGAGGAAAGAATTAAAGAAAGGTAAAAGCGTAGGACCATGGCTGGACTGGGATTCGAACCCGGAACCTTGACGAACGCAGTCAAGCACGCTAACCACTCGACTGCTGATCGACTACTTGGAGGACAACATTCGCCGCGTTATTGCCGATATGTGGCAACAAATGTTGGAAAAAGTGATTGAAAATTGGACCTGCAGATAAGATTACGTCCGAGCCAGCCCTGGCGGTCATATGTCACAAGTCATATCTTAATATATAAAAGACAAGCGTCCTGCTCCGTGCTTTATGTCGCTCAAAATGTTATAGTTGTTATTGTAATGCTTTTTAAAAGTTCAGCCTGAGCCAAAACCTGTTTCGCTATTACAGTGCTTTTTATATGAAAACATTGCTAGCCTAAAAGTATGCACACACAATTTATTTGATATGTTGTTAGTTGTTAAAGTAAGGACACATTGGCTGGAACAAAATAACATTTGAGGTGTATGATAAATGTCATATCGTCTGCTACATAATTATTTTTAATACGACCCGTCGTATGACGGGCTTCTTTACTAGTTTAAATTATAATGCCAAAAAATTATCTTTTGAATAAAGTCAATTTCATGTCAATCTTAAAAATTCATCTTTGTTTTATTCCATTTCAAATTTCTACAACTCTAAAAAAAGCACCCTTTATTATGAGCAAAAAGATTGAATGCTTCCGAATATAAAGTCAGAATTTTGAAATTTTCATTCTATAATACGGTAAAAAGTACTCTTAACTTGATGAACGTAAAGTAAGAACTGAAACAATCCAAAGCTTGCAAGAACTATTTTTTAATTTTAAACACTTTAGATGTTCAATTGAATTTTGTCGTTTTAAAATAACATCTAAAGTCGACTCAAGAAGTAATTGAATTATTGATGCAGCTGTCCTGCACGTGCATAGCTCCATATACACACCAAATCTGGAGCTTCTAGTGTATTTCTACCCAAAGTAATGATAAATAAACTTTAAAGCAATACTTGTAAAATGGCGATCATAAACTTTAAAGCATTACTTGTAAAAACATTAAAATCTGACTTAAGCTGTTATTATAAAACGACACAGATAGAATGGCTCTGAATATGAATACTATTTGTAGTTGAAAATTTTTTAAAGCAGTATCAGGTTTGGGAAATGAATTTTCTATAGAGATAACAACACTCATGCCAGTTCTTTACTTCTCCTTAACATATTAAACTTATTTCTAGCCATCCGATCCTTCTCGAAAAAAATAATTCTCTCATAACTCATTGAAAAGGCGTAAATTGTATCTGCGTTTATTAAGTGTATTCATAACAAGCTACTTCCATGTGCTTCCTATTATCGACGGAAGTGTCCATTTCCACTTCCGTCCATCAGCGTGTTCGTGACCTCGAAATTTTTTTCGTCTTAAACTGAAAACCAGGCAAAATATGCCAAAAACGTTCACCCTAATTAAAATCTAAATACTTGCCGCACATTTATATCAATTGCGATCACAACAATAACAACAACAACAACACAACCCAAGCAAAAGTCGTCAACTACTCGTAGATACAGCACAACACTTTAAGCAGCACGTTGGTGTTGTTGCTGGTGTTAATAGCGTGGAGTGCGGAGCCAAGGACTGGGTTGTGTGAATCGTGTAGATTCATTCACAATATTGTAAAATGAATTGCGATTTCTATTTCTAAATGGTGCGCATGCATTTCCGTTTAAAAGACATAGCAACAAAAATAATAACAAGAACAGCACCAACATCAACATCAACAGAAAACGTGGCCAAGAAATCACTGACGGAAACCTAAATCCGAATGTGTGGAAAAATAGAAGCTGCATGTGCTGCAAATGGATTTATTTTTCCTTGAATGTTTATTTTAATTTTTTGAAAATTGCATGATTGCACTAGCTGGGTCTTAATCGATATAACAACCATCTTACCTCACCTTGGCAACAGCTAAGTAATGTCTTAATTATTTCAGTAATACTCATACACAGTCTATAATTAATTGACGAAATTTATTGAAGAATTTGGTTTTTGGTAAACAAGCACATTCCTAACATTTTCAATGAGCTGACGAAGATGGTCAGTGTACGCGGTACGTGACTGTGATGGAAAACACGCTCAACAGTTGAGCAATGCTTTTGACTTTGTTGAAATATTATGGCACACATTCTTTCGGCAGTGAACAAAGAAATTCAAATAATACAAGTTCCTTTTAGAGTCAGCTCCAATGTTACAGAATTTGGAACATAGACTAGAAAAATATAAAAATTAATTTAGAAATGATGGAATAAAAAGTAAAAATAAATAAAAATAATAACAGCTCAAGATGCCTTAATAAATTCAAAATCTGCAAAAAAAAAAATTTATTTAAAATAAATTCCTGGGATTCGGGTATTAAGGATTGATTCGGATATTTCTTAAAGATGAAAAATTTCACTAAATGTTTTTTCAATCCAAAATAACTACCTGCGTTGATTTTTTCAATGATTAGCTTACGAATGTTACTCGCAATTCACAAAATATATGAATCCTCTAGTTAGGAAAAATTATGCTTCTACTACAGTTCACTACTGATATTGAATATTTTACTTTTACTGCTGTTTAATTTTTTCGAATTTGTTGGTTGTGAACTACGATATTCGATCATATAAACTATCTGCACTACAAGAAAATAGTTAGTGATTGTGAATTCTTAGACGGGACTTTGCATTCCATGACCAAGCCCTGATCTAGCAAAATTATTTATAATTTCCAAATTTTTCAGTGCTCTTTTATAATTTGTGTTTTATTTATAATTTATATTACTTTCTAGAGATGGGATCATATACAATCATTATATGATGGTTGAAATACCATTTTCACTATCATTTTAGGACAACTTTGATCTGAAACCAGACCAGATTCTTTTCGAAAAGTAGGTGGCGTTGGAGGAGAAGTTGATACTTTTTTAGGTGGAACGTGTATAAGTTTTTAACTATAAAGTTGTATTTCCACACGGACAATTTGTGCAAAACAACATACTTCCAGACCTTTCAAATTGGTGAGCAATAACATAAAACAAAACAATCCTTCCTTCCCTAAATTAATTAAATCACAAGAAATGTTTCTCTCTTCTAGAAATATAAACCTGACCAAGTAAAAAATTATGAGCCTTGACTTCTTTCTATGCTTAGTCAAAGAAGAATATTCGATTTTCCGGGGAAAAAAATTCATATTTTTATGAGTTATCATTTTATCTTTGAAAATATAATTATTTTATTCTATTCCTTATTTTATAGTTGGTTTAAGTATAAGAGTGTATCGAAAGTATGGCACCCAATTCCGGTATCAAAATTTAATATGTAGCATATAAAAAATTCTTTCTTTACTTTTTTTTCTAGGATGAAGTACTAAAACATTTTTCCAATAAACTTTTGCCACACCCAGAACACTGAATTCTTGCATTCTTTCTTCTTTTCTCATAGATTATCAACGATTTCGTGCTATGCCAAAATCGAGTTATTTTAACAAAATCGACATAATTTATGGTAATTTTTCTTTTGGTTTTTGTTTTTAGCTATGCAATGCTTAATATCGCTCGAAGAGTGCATCCTGTGCTCTTGTCAGATGCAATAAGAAAGAGTGCCAGACGCCAGTCTCAATCGACTTCAAGCATCTCATCAGCATCCTGAACCGATAAATAGAGGAAATACAAAACTTTGGAAACGAGAAGCATATAAAAGGAAGAGGAAGAGGAGAAGTATGTTAAAAATAGTCACAGTGCGTTTGGCATGTGCTGCAACAGACTGCAGTCGGAGTCGTCAACTGAACCGTTTAACCATCTGGTGCAGCAGGCAACATCATTCAGATGAGGAGGCATTTAGAGCAACTCTTGTTGGTTTTGTTCTTCTTGTTGTTTGGCTTGTTTGTTTGTTGAGGTTGCCTAGTTTTTTATTTTTTTATTTTTTTGTTAAGGCCTTGTTTGGTTCGTTTTTATGCAATAGGAGGACAAAAGAGGAGTCTTCCTACACAACCGAAACATGTTTAGATTTTAATCGTTAATCGAACGATTAATTTTAGTAACTTGGAGGTAATGCATTATGTGGTTTTGTTGTTGTTGTTATTGTTTTTGCTATGGCTCACGTTGTATTGGCAACAAACTTTACGCATTGAATATTAATTTTGTTGTTGTTGTTTGTTCAAAATAACTCAGTTCAAAATAAGTTTGCAAGCAGCTAGTGGTTTAAGCCAACAACGACTTCTATATTCAAGCATTCACTCTTCAGCTAGCTGTTCACTCGCTAGTCAGCCAAAGCAGCTTTTCTATTGAATTTGTGCGAAACACTCGTTAGTTGTCCATATTTTGCTGCTGCTGTGGTTACTCTCGGTTTGTAGTTAATAGAAAACATTTAATAAATAATAAGGCTAAAACAAAGCCAACCGCTAACAAGCACCGAGAAGACGATGCAATGCGATGCGCGTGCGTAGCATATGTAAAATAGCAAACAGTTTTGTATTGTTAGAAAATCGCATATTTTATGATGACGTCGCCGAGATAGTTTGTTTACTGATCATTCAAAAGTTGCCAATGAAGATCGTTGAAGTACGTTGAACAAATGTAGGATGATATAACGTTGATAATTCAGGAGTTGCTGAAGTGTCAGACGAGGTTTTGAGATACCCGGCAAACTTCTGGCTGCCAGTCAGTCTGATGCCAATTTCTTGGAACTTCACTTGAATGCAGTGGTTGGAACAGAAGTGAACAGAGTTGCAAATAGCCATAGTTCCATGTTTTTGTAACTGTAACAAAAGAAACAGAAACATCTAATTTAAGGTCGATAACTGATAATTTTCTCATCCATCATATATGTATAATATCGGATATGATGAACTATTTGGAAAATAATTTGAAATATTCACACCATTATTCTGTACGATCATCAATACATTACAAAAACCACATCTTGCTTATCGATAATGTTGTTTTTCGTCATACAGAATTATGAGATAAGTGTATCTCTCTGTCTCTCTCTCTCTCTCTCTCCTTCTAAGCAGCCCTAAGCTAAGCACTACATTTTATTCCATTTGTAGTCCAATAACGTTTCAAGTTGAACCTCATATATTTCTTGTCTTGGTTCATTATCAATGTTGTACCGTTCCATTTGCAGTTATTGTTATGTTAATAATTGTTATTGAGTTATAGACGCGCTCAAAGCTCATTCAATGCGCTGACTTTGAATGTCAAATAATCTTAATTTCTTGCTTCATTGTGTGCCGTTGAACATTCTGTTCTATTTCTTTTCAACGTTTTTGTAATGTTAATTTTTGTTAATTTCTTCAAATTGCATCCGATAAGCTTCCACTTGAAATGCAGAATGGGTGCTACTAACATATAACGGCTCAAAGATTGCTACAGGTTGATGTTGTCTGTGGTGAGGGGGAGAGAGCATTTGTCTAGAAATTGGTTTATTTTTACTTCGAAATTCATAAGCGTGCTTTTTCAAGTCTTATGAAAGTGAAGAAGGTCAGCGGCTATTTGTGGCGCCTGACCAAGTAAGTAGTAGACATATTTGTTAACTGTAGATCAATTGCTTATGAGGAAAAAAGCCATGATATTAAAAACAAAATTGATGTTGAAAATAGTTTGAAGTGCTCCTGTTAAGTGCACTTCTACAAATGTAGTATTATATTCCAGCGCAATCGAGTGTTTTCTTATTGAATTGTTTATATATAAATTTGAATTGCATTTCGAAATTGTATTTAAAAAATAGTAGAGCCTAAACTTTTCAAAATATAGCAAATTTGGAGAGTTTGATTAGAATAAACTTATATATAAGAAAAATTTATATAGGAGAAATAAACAATTTTGTCCTAATTTAATGCTTTTACTTCTGATATATAAATGTATATGAGAGATATAACATTTTGTTTTTAATTCAGTTCATTTTTTTAATTTAGGTTTTTTATTTTAAACTTTTTATTGAAAATAGTAGTAAAATTTATTCATTTGAGTATAGTTCGTAAACTATATGTAGGACAGAGACAGAGAACGTGGCACCAATAGAAAGGGTATGCGCTCAGCTTAGGATATAACTACCACCCAATTTTCTTAAAAAACGAGGTCTTCAATTTTTATTGAAATTAAGTAAGAAATTTGTGTAAGTTACTAAAAAGTTTACTCAATGAATACATTTTGGTGTATCTTATTTATTATTATCTAACCGATTTCACTACTTAATAAAAACACTTGCACATATTATTACACATAAATTATTTGCATTTTTGTTTTTTTTAGTAATGGAGATTAATTTTAAATACTATGTAATTTGAAAAATACAATTAACATTACAACTTCTCACAGTTGCATATCGATTAAGTAAGCAGAATTGAAATATTACTTTTAGGAGAACGAAGATATTAAGAGGTCCCAATTAGTGTCCGACCGAAACCAAAATTTTGGCCGAAACCGAAACCGAATTTCGGCCATTTTTCTAATATTCGGCCGAAACCGAAACCGAAACCGAAACTGAAAGTTTACATACAAATTTTTTGTTAAACATTTTATTTTTTTTTTAATTTTTGTTAAAAGCTTTCAAAAACAAAACAATTCAAACAGATAATAATAACGTATACATACGATAAATATTCTTTGGATATTAAAGTTCAACTTTAAAATAATAAATAAAGAGATAATTTTTAATACCACTTTAAGGAACTTTTTAGTGTTTAGAGTTATTCGGTTTCGGTTTCGGTTTCGGCCATATTGATGCCGAATAGCCGAAACTGATTAAAAGGGCCGAAACTGGCCGAAACCGAAACCGAAACCGAATATTCGGTCGGACACTAGTCCCAATGTGCACAAAAACGGATGCGGATCCGTTTCGAACCCGTTACGAGTCCGTCAGAGCGGAATTTGTTTTTTTTATGTTTCGACGGATCAGTTTCGAACCCGTTACGAGTCCGTCGACGCGGAATCGTTTTTTCATGTTTTGACGGATCCGTTTCGAACCCGTTACGAGTCCGTCGACGCGGAATTGTTTTTTTTATGTTCTGAAGGACCCGTTTCGAACCCGTTACGAGTTCAACGACACGGAATCGTTTTTTTATGTTTTGACGGACCCGTTTCGAACCCGTTACGAGTCCGTCGACGCGGAATCGTTTTTTATGTTTTGACGGACCCGTTTCGAACCCGTTACGAGTCCGTCGACGCGGAATCGTTTTTTTATGTTTTGACGGACCCGTTTCGAACCCGTTACGAGTTCAACGACACGGAATCGTTTTTTTATGTTTTGACGGACCCGTTTCGAACCCGTTACGAGTCCGTCGACGCGGAATCGTTTTTTTATGTTTTGATGGACCCGTTTCGAACCCGTTACGAGTCCGTCGACGCGGAATCGTTTTTTTATGTTTTGATGGACCCGTTTCGAACCCGTTACGAGTCCGTCGACGCGGAATCGTTTTTTTATGTTTTGACGGATCCGTTTCGAACCCGTTACGAGTCCGTCAGAGCGGAATTTGTTTTTTTTATGTTTCGACGGATCCGTTTCGAACCCGTTACGAGTCCGTCGACGCGGAATCGTTTTTTCATGTTTTGACGGATCCGTTTCGAACCCGTTACGAGTCCGTCGACGCGGAATTGTTTTTTTTATGTTCTGAAGGACCCGTTTCGAACCCGTTACGAGTTCAAGGACACGGAATCGTTTTTTTATGTTTTGACGGACCCGTTTCGAACCCGTTACGAGTCCGTCGACGCGGAATCGTTTTTTATGTTTTGACGGACCCGTTTCGAACCCGTTACGAGTCCGTCGACGCGGAATCGTTTTTTTATGTTTTGACGGACCCGTTTCGAACCCGTTACGAGTTCAACGACACGGAATCGTTTTTTTATGTTTTGACGGACCCGTTTCGAACCCGTTACGAGTCCGTCGACGCGGAATCGTTTTTTTATGTTTTGATGAACCCGTTTCGAACCCGTTACGAGTCCGTCGACGCGGAATCGTTTTTTTATGTTTTGATGGACCCGTTTCGAACCCGTTACGAGTCCGTCGACGCGGAATCGTTTTTTTATGTTTTGACGGATCCGTTTCGAACCCGTTACGAGTCCGTCGACGAGGAATCGTTTTTTATGTTTTGAAATAATATTCAGAACTTAAACATTAATCAACCATCGCCTTTCGATTTTAGAAAACGTTTTATAAATTGAAATTACTTCTCATATAATTTGAAAAAAAGCAAAATTTAAATAAATTTTAGCAATAATTTGCTTACTTATTATAAATTCAAATAGCAAATTTTGAATTGATTCAAGCAAAAAGGTGTTTGGTTATTGAAAAACAAAAAAAAATTCGGACTGACTCATGTCTATAATAAAGAGAAAAAAAGATTGAATTTTCCTTTTTCTTCTTTGTTTTTCGTTTCTTCTTTCTCATCAGTCAGAATTTGTTTCTGTTTGTTTTGTTTGTCGCGTGACTTTGAACAAATAGGTTGTGTTTTAAAGTGGACAGCACAATTTTATTTTATGTACATATATATTTTAATAATAAATAACAAATATTTTGTCGAGCTGTGTTTATTATTAAGGTAAAAAAGTGTGGACTTGTATAGTTTTTGATAGAACTTTGCAAAACAATTTAAAGTGTTAAAAACTATTTCGCAAAAAGAAACGCACTTGAAACGGCGTGCCTTGCTTTGTTTTGTTGTTGTTGTTTGTTGCCGCTATGTAACTGGTATTTCTATCGGCTGCTTCTGTTCGTGTCAAAGCAAATGCAAAAAAAAGGCAAATGAAAAAAACGGCGTCACTTGCATTGCTTTGGCGTTGTTGTTTTGTAGTTTTTATATTTGTCACTGTTGCTCAAGGTTGCCAGTTAAAATTCGGAATAATTCCCACTAAAATTGGCTTTTCATACAGCACCATAAAGTAATAACACCTAAATTACCATGGTTTTATTATTAATTAACTGGGCTAAGATACGATTCGCGTTCAACTTAAGTGGTAAAAACCCACAAGCCTACTTGAGGACGTGTCTGCATGTTGTTTTCTCTGATGAATTAGCACAAAAGGTGATCTGGCTGGGCATGAAGGAGAAAAAAGCGGCCAAATATTTAATTGTCGTTGATCCTATCCGAGTTAATAAATGTTTGTAAATGCCTAAGTACATAACATGAATTTGCATGCGTTTGAAAGTTGAAAATGTTGTTGCGGCGAGCTTACGTTTGCATTGCAGTCTGCTTCATAAATTCGAATCTATTCCAAGTTTTCATTCGTCATTGACTTAACGCATATGCACGCAAATGAATGCTATGTGCTCGGTCCTTTAAATATAAAAATCTTTTATTTAATTTTCCTCAGGTGCATTTCAAAGAAATACCCAAATGAAAGTATATCGACAGTGGAGGACGTTGCCAAAAAGTTCTTCCATTACGCGAATGATCGCGTTACAAAGAAGAAGAAAACTGATTTTTCTTAAATTATTATTAATAATTATTAATAATTATTATTAAATTATTATAATATTTATGAATACAATTACTTTTACATATTTAATAATTTTAATATTAACATTTATACACATTATGCGAATTTTTGAATTGAAATAAAAAAATCATAAAATTAAAATTTTGCAAAAATGTTTCAATAAATTCAGAATGTTCCGCTTTGAATGCATATTGTTAAAAAAAACGGGTCCGTCGCGGATTCGTATTATTAAACAAAAATGAGTCCGTTGCGGATTCGTATTATTAAATAAAAACGAGTCCGTTGCGGATTGGTATTATTAAACAAAAACGAGTCCGTTGCGGATTCGTATTATTAAATAAAAACGAGTCCGTCGCGGATTCGCATTACTTAAAATAGCGAGTCCGTTGCGGATTCGCATTATTTCAAAAAACGAGTCCGTCGCGGACCCGCATTATTAAAAAAAACGAGTCCGAAACGGACGCGTATATGGAGTCCGTTTCGAGTTCGAAACGGATCCGTGGAAACGGTAAAAACGATTCGAATTTTTGAGAGGAATTTCATACGAAAACGGACCCGTAACGGATCCGAAACGCAATCCGTTTCGGAAAAAATGTACGAACAAGTGAGTCCGTTTCGAATTCGAAACGGATCCGTTTGGCACACTGGGGTTTTAAGGAATTAAATTTGTTGTATTGGAAAAATGAAGGGCCTTTAGGAATTCTTGAAGCGCTTTCCTAATAATAAATAAAATTATGCAGTAACTTATCTATACATTAGATCACATTTTGAATGCAAAATAACGAGGAAAAAATATATAAAAAGCTTTTTACAAATTATAAAGTGTTATGGTCATTAGCATTAGAGCAAAAAATCTCAAAATTATATTTATTGTAAGCAGAAAATTCACAAATCTATTTAATAATGCGCAAACAAAAAGCTTTGGGTACACTTTTAACTGTGTTTATATCAATATATATGCATAATACTTATATGGATGGAAAGGTTTTTTTGAGTAGAACTGCAGAATAATTTTATTCGAATAGGATATTGTTAAGACAGGGAAATCTGAGGTAAAGTGAAAACACATTTTTCCTAATAGAGCAACCAGAAACGACAGATCTCATTTTCTCTCTCGACAGCGTAAAAAAAAGAATTAAAAAAAAATAGACAAACAAAAAACTGGTCCAATTTCGACCACAGGCGATACTAGTAGATTTTGCTTTTGCAGTTTTTGTAACTGTACGACTTATAGTTTAGAATATAGAGCTGTTCAAATACATGCACTTATAAAATTTTTGTATAATTTTTAATGTTTTTGACAGTGTATAACTTTGCAAAAAAAGAACATAACGCAATAATAAAAAACACAGAATATGTTTTTTCAATGTGAACTACTTATCTACAAAGTTTCAAAAAAATCGGAAGCACAAAGGTCAGATTTTGCTAAAAATTTGTAGAAATGATTTGGAATCACTGATATTTAAATGCGCAAACATTCAGAACAAATTATCGCACAAGAACGGTGTTGCACCGACGGCCTGCAGCAACCTGCATCTTGAGAGAGAAATCAAATACAAATTACATAAAAAATAAATTATTTTTTCAAGAAAAAATTGTGAAGTGAAATTTTGGCTAACAAATTATTTTTTGACGCCTCCTTTTTTTCAATTTTGATTGGTTGATTTTGAAAAATAAAATTCAGTACTTCCGCAGCGCAGTTGCGATGAACAACAAAATTCAGGAATATAAATTAATTTTTTTCATTTATTGTTCTGCTCAGAGAATATTCAATTTTTTTTTTAATGTCGACCATGACAGAATAATAAGGTAGGCTCATATTTTCACGGCTGCTCAAATGTCTAATTTTACACTAACAAAGCTGTGAGTGATATAAACGTCAAACAATAAAACAATAAAGCCAGCAACAACAACTAGAAAAACTTAAATTCGAACAGCTGACTTTGACATCTAGCTCACTTTCTCTCCAATATGCGCCTACCTTATTATTCTATCATGATGTCGACCAATCAGAATGAAGAACGCTCTCAAAATTATTTTCTTATTCTCAAACCTGCGCGAAAATGTTCTTCTCTTTTGAAACAGCCCAGCAAAATCTTCGCTTACATGTAATCGAGAAAGTAGTCCAGAAAATTTCATTCATCGATTACCCTTTCGCTTACAGAACCCATTATTTTTATACAGGCATGTCATTGGAGGTAATTGATGACGCTTTCGCTTGACGTGGAAGAACTTATGAATGCGCTTATTAAGCTTGACGAATAACTACTTCTCAGTAAACAATTATATATCAACAACTAAGAAGTTGTTTTATAATACGTTGCTGTCCAGAAATAAGGAAACCAATTACATATTAAATATATTTTAATCCTTAAAATGAGGAAATACATTAATTGAGAATATACATACACTTTATAAATTATAATTATAAAATAATCACACAAAATTTCAGAGCGTCGACTATTTCTGCAAACAATTATGTTTGGAATAAAAATAATTTCGTTGAAGCCTTTCCCAATGAATGTTAAATCGTCCCATCGTTCTCGGAACTATTTTTACTAAGTAGAGAAAAAAGTGGTTAAGTTATTAAGTGGTATTAAGTTATGGTTATTTATTCTTACCTTTTATTCTTTTTTCTATACATAATTAGCAATTTTTACATTTGTCAAACGTTCTTCAGAAATTTTAGTTTTGGAACTTCAAAAATTTTAAAAATTTGACGAGCTTGAAGCAAAAAACAAAAGTCAAACAAAATTTTAAACAATTTACAAAAAAAAAACAAACATCTGAAAAGCCTGATATTACTAAATGCATTACGAGTTAAACATAATATAATGCATTATTGGTCAATCAGCATTTATGTAATGCATTTTAGAATTGATTGAAAAGCAAGGCTTTACAAAACATTTTGCTGGGAGGCTATACAGAGATCTTTCTTATGATATCAGAAAGAAAACTATGCGTTGAAATTGATAACGAATTATTATTTTGTAATTTTCCACCAAAGCGTTCCTTAACTATTTGCTAGATATTTTCAATACGATTTAGATCCGGACTACAGTATGGCCAATACAAAAAAGTCATCATGTTGTTTATAAACCACTTTTTAGTATGGCCAGCAATACGATTTGGATTATTATCTTGTTGAGATCCAATTCACGGGTAAGTTTTCATCGCCATATACATATATCGCAGGAAATAAGAAATGGCATATCTTGTGCGTTCTCCACAAGCCTTGATGTATGTAATGTAGTTGAATGGCTATGCCGTGTGGAGACGGCCAGTAAGGTTTATGCATCAGTGTTTTCGCGGCCATTGTTGCTCAATGAAAGTTTAAGAGAATTGCAAGCACATTTACCTTTGGGTATTTGAATATATATACTTATAATAATTTTCCATTAAAAGACGAGTTATTTTCTTTTGAAATTCGTTTTATTTAAACACAGTTATATTATTAATGCTCCGACGAATAAGTCAAATTACAATCACATCTAACGGTAAGTTGAATATACTATACAACTGTTTAAGGGGGGGAGCTTATGCTTTAGTGAAACTTTCCCTTAAATTATTACTTAACTTCTTCACTCTAACTTCTGCTTATTCAGAAAGTAGAAGTTGGTAATATTTACCTTTAAAATATATATATATATGTGTGTGTGTGTGTGTGTGTGTGTGTGTGTGTGTGTGTGTGTGTGTGTGTGTGTGTGTGTGCGTTTGCTTAGAAGTAACTAAGCTAAGAACTCAAGATTTTTAATACAACATTTTTAACATTTATTAACAAGGTTTGTTATACGTTTTTCTGTGGTTTTATATTTTTAACATCTTTGCTTACAACATGATTCACATACATATGCCTTAGAAGTGTGCCTTAGATGTGCCTTAGATATGCCTTAGATATGCTTAGTTTTGTAGCTGCTTCTTTTACATGATTTTACTTGTTTTTGCTTTTTTTTTTTTGTTTTATTTTTGTAATTGTTAATTTCTTCTCTACTAAATAAAAATATATACATTAAGTAAAAGCGAACAATTTTTGTGTTAATAATTAAATACATTAATATGTTAGAGCTTCAACATTACAAATATATGTACGAGTATTGTATGTATGTATGTATGCTTGTATATATATGTAAGTAATAATAAAAATAGCAGATTTTTCATATTTACAAAGTATTTTTTAAACTGCCTTATTTAGCAAAATTTCAGAAATCATGCTTTCGAAATTAAACAATTTTTTATGTTTTCTCAAACAGAGTTATGTTTGATAAACTTAATTCAAATATGTTTTAGTAAGTTGAATAATTTTTTTCATAGTTTTTTTTTAAAACATTTACTTTTTTTATTAAATTTACAACAAGTCAACAAAAAAATATAGCCTTCATTCCTCCGCCAACTACTTTCATATGTAAGTCTGGGGCTGATTTTAAAAATTTGTACACTTGAAAAAAATTCATCGAAGTTACATCAGAGTTTGTTTGTTTTGCTTTCTCTTATCTATTTATATATGCTTATTTTATATTTATGTATGTTTGTAGTTTTTAGTTTATAAATGTTGTTGTTTATTTGTTTGTTTTTTTTTTCATTTAGAACATAATGATTGCTGCTTTAAGTAGTTTTTCATACAAACATGAATACATTTCTTACAGTGTGCTCGATAAAACTTTGTTGCTTTAACACCTGCACTACTTGAAAGCAGATTGGAGCACTTGAAGTCCAAACATTGAATCAAATGTTGGTATTATCTAAACTCGCAGAGTTTATCTTGGTTTGATGGAACTGTGTAGCTTTGGATGGAACTCATCATCCTTTTGAGCTGCTCTCTTCAATGTAAACATTTCCTGGTTGCAGCGTTTTAAGAATACGTCTTTCGCTGTGTTTAGCCGGTTTTTCTGCAATGAAATGAGTTGAAATTTATTATTAAAATATTATGTTAATATTTTTTGCACACGCCACTGGTAACCAGCATGCGCAACAACAGCCTGACATTGACGCCGTTTTTGGCACTTTTGACAAGATGGAGAAAAATAAAAAAAATGGCATTCTTAACAAGTTTTATTTGCATAATATTGCAATATAATAAAAATTCCTGCATTGTTGATCTTAACAATGTAGCTGCCTTTATGTGGAATACAAACATTTATCAAGTCATACATTTTTGTGGTTTTGTTTTATTGTTGCGCTACTGTACATGTTCCCAAAAAAAACCTGTGGACACGTTCGCCAACAAAGCACACACGTCTGTCAAAAAATGGCGAACGTGATTTGAGACTTAAATTGTTACGAAAATAAGTTAAACCAAACTGCAGCAACTTTTTAATGAACTGCAAAATTGTTGTTGTTGGTAATAATTGGCATAAATAGGTAATATAATTAGTATACTATGTGGATGTCAAGCTTGAAACAATCAAAGGTGTCACGGATTTTTACCAAGTTCTGAGTTCTTCCGAATTCCCATTTCTTCTAAGACTAATGATAGTTTTAAAAAAAATGCATGTATGGATAACATGAGTTTTTAACCAGAACTTTTGAACTTCAAATCGTTCAAAGAAGTTTTCAAATATTTCAAAACGCTAAAACACAAAAAAACTAAATTATTTTGTTGTTTATTCTGTTAGACTCACTAGAAAACTCATTAATACCCTAAATGAGCCAAAGAGTATCAGAATCCGACGCATGGTTCCGTTAAATCGTATCATAAACTAGCTAGTTTAAAAACAAGAAATCTTTTTATATTTAATTTAAAACTTTATTTTTTTTATAAGTTCGCAAAAGAATAAAAAAATTCACTTTTGCTTATTTAAGTAAAGAAACACTTTTGTGTTTTCAACAATGTGTTGAAATGGTTTAAATTTTTTTTCTGATTTACATTTTTTCTGCTGTGCTGAATTTTTTTCGATTATTTAGGGCAGGGCCCTAAATTGAATTGCTTTATTTTAAAAATGCCTTTTTTTCTTTTGATTTTATTTATATACTAGCTGGTACCCGACGCTTTGCTGCCGTCCTTGTCCAATCTGTTGCAGTTTGTCAATAGAAGGCCATCAACAAAGAGTAATTCCACTCTGAGTTTCAATATTCTGTGGGCATTATTTTCAAAGCTATTAAATATAAGCAATTGTCTTTTATAGGCGGAACCAAACCCCTTGTCCAATACCCGCTTTAGTTTGCAAGTATTTCGGAGTAGTAGAATATTACCAAATAGTTACTCCAAACCGAGTTTCTTTAGTGACTTTTATTACCAAAGTGACCCAATTTAAAAAAAATGTGTCTTATATGGGCGGAGCCACACCCACACCACCAAATAGTAACTCCATTCTAAGTTTAATTCTGTGACTTTTACTTCTATAGCTATTCTGTATCGAAAATTTTAATTTTATGGGCAGAGCCACGCCTCGTTTTCCAATACCCGTGTCTGTTTTATAATTGAAATACCTGGCCAATCAGTAACTTCATACTGAGTTTCATTGTTATACGACATTTTGTTCCAAATCTGTGCCCTGCCCCCCCTTTCCAAAGATCGCTCAAATTTGATAGTCTAAGGGCACGACTCAATAGTAAGTTCGTACCGAGTTCCATTGATGTGTGACTTATAGACGAAAGTAGAACCGAAAGATGTCTGTTCTTGAAAAAGTGCCACGCCCCGCGGGTAAAAGGGTGAAAAATACTTTACGACCTATTCTCATACCTACTAAGTGTACAAAAAAAATTCATTAAAATCGGTTCAGCCGTTTCGGAGCAGTTCAAACACTAACACCGTGAAACGAGATTTTTATATATTAGATAAAATAAAAAAAATTGAATTGCAAAAAATTTTACAACAATGTATATTTCGAAATGTTAAGGTTGCTACCTCATGTGATTACACTGGTTTACAAATAACGAAAAGTTGTTTGTACTTTGAATGCCACTATCCTTTTCTCATGTAAAATCGGTCGCTAATTCCGAAAAAAAAATTATTTTTTTTTCTGTCACTCCGTTTTCGAGATATTGCCCACTGTATTGCCAAGAACTATAAAAAAATGGGCGTAAATATGTCTCTGAAAATTCACTTTCTGCACTCCCATTTGAATTTTTTTCCGAAGAATCTCGGTGACGAGAGCGACGAGCATGGGGAAAGATTCCACCAACAGATGAAAGCAATTGAGAATCGGTACCAAGGATTTTGGGACGAAGGAATGATGGGCGACTATTGTTGGTTTCTCATCAGAGAGACCGATCCCGAATTAAATTAACGACAAAACAAGAATTCTAATCATTTTGAATTTCTGAATGATAAATAAAAATTATTTACAATGTTAATAACAATATAAATGATTTAATGCAACAATAAAATTTATTAATAATAATTATATACAATTTAAATAATGTAATAATAATGTAAATTATTAAAAGAACAATAAAAATGAAGAATATATAATTTTATTACAACAACCTTTAGTTCTCATTTTTTTTTATGGCAATAAAATAAGTCCAAATGCATAAATTGATAATCACACAATTTGGGTGATTTCGTTCCATTAAACACAACTTTTTCATTTCTCAATAGATTTTCTTCAACAATAGCTTATTTTTTTTTTAAAAATAAGGGCTTTTAGTAAAAAATATCAAAAGTAATAAAATATTTTGATTTCTTAACGAAATTTGCAACTATTTTGTGTTTTTTTGGAAATTTTTCTGAAAAATAAAAAAATCCCCGAAATTTGAATTTATTCCGCCAAAACTAACAACTCGACCAAAAAATGGTGTCTGCATTGTTTGTAAGAAATTTTAATAGCTTTTATTTGATATATCATTTGTTTGATTACTGTTGTTGGTTCTGGAGATATATGCAATTAAGTGGAACCAACTTTTTTTTTTTCGTTGAAAACCCTACAGTGGGGGGCAATATCTCGAAAACGGAGTGACAGAAAAAAAAAACAATTTTTTTTTCGGAATTAGCGACCGATTTTACATGAGAAAAGGATAGTGGCATTCAAAGTACATATTGGCTGTAAACCAGTGTCCTTAAGGTGTGAATTGAATGTGCTAAATAAGATTTCAACATCCGCCGACACTAGGAGCAACTACTGGAAAGACTCTATGTCATTTATTCGCACAATTTTTGACAAAGTAGAATTATTGGATCCTGTGATAACATCGTAATTTTAAACGTATTTTCTGTAGATCTTTGTTCACAAAAAAAACCTCGCATAATTTTAAGAGCAACTCTCATTTGCAACTCAAATATTTTTTAACATCATACAAAATTTTTAATTTTTAAAAACTGGGTTAGGTATTTTCAAAGAATAAGTTGACTGTGTAAAAATTGCCTTGTTTTTAAAATTTTATGCAAATAGGTTTTTTTTTTGAAATTTTAAATTTTACACACTTAAAATTTGCCAAAATAAATTCACACCGTTCAGCGGATATAACATTTTTTACACCGAACGGTGTTAATTTACACCGCTTATCCGGTGTGAAATTCCAAACTTATCCAATCGGTGTGAAATCAGAAAGGCAAAGAAGCATATCAACATTGAAATCACATAATCATTGACAAATAAATTGAAATTTGTCAAGACTGAAAGCGAAAATCTATAATTAAAAGTCATGTTCAAGAAAACGGTTTCAAGGAAAATCGACATTAGAGCTTTTTGCATGCGACTTTTTTAAAATTTGAATGAACTTAATCGATTTTCGAGCATGTCTACTATACTTGGTATAACATTTTTGTACCCTTTTCAATAAATAAATATTGTATAAATATCCTATAGAATTATAGAAAATTACACCGTTCGGTGTTAAAAATCATCATTTTGCATATTCAAAATAAACACCTAACAGGGGTTAACACAAACATCCTATCGGATTGTTTATTTACTTACACCGATCGGTGAGAAAAAAATATCCCCTTTCGGATATAAAATTCTAACACTTTGACACGGTGTTTTTTTACACCGAATGGTGTAGGACTCCCTGGAATACCAATCGGTGTAAAAATTCCATATAAATTTTTTAGTGTGTATGCATTTTTTTAATGCGCAACGAAATGGAATGGGCCCTGGTCACAAATAAGTTAAGAAATATATTGTCTATTGGATATAGTGGCAAAAAAAAGGCATATAATTATTTTGAATTTTTTAGACTTAAAAATTAAATAAAATAATTTTGAGTTCAATCCACGAAAGTATTATTTTTGCTTAAAATTTTTAAAATAAACTTGATCGTGTGGACAAAGTACAATTTTTTTAACAATTTTGAATTGAAATTAATCTAAAGACAAAAGATTTTTACTAATCAACGACTTCGTTTACAATCAACATGCCCTTAAAGAAAGAGAAAAAGAGAATAAGAGAGAGAGAGAGACAATATCAGTTACTTTTGTAAATTATTTTTTATATTCTTCAAGTTTACGATTTATTCTTTATATTTCTTATTTATAACTGATTCAAGTCACAACAGCGTCTTTAAAGCATTTAAATCTGTCAATCGTAAATTATTTCATAAAAAATTGTACATATTTTATTGTACATATTGATATATTCCAAATAAAATAACCAAGAAATATTATACGATATATATGCAAATCGAAAAATTATTGCCAACGTGTGGTAAAAGCTATTGATTCATTCGCACTTGAACTAATGATGTATACAGAGAAACGAAAATGTTTTTCAATAAATGTTAAAAAGTATTTTGAGTTCAATAAAATATTACTGCGAAGGCGCGTCGACACTGTCAATAAATCAGATTGAAAATCATTTGTCAAGCGATAAAATTCACACTTAAGCGTTAAACGTGCTGTGGAAATATTTTAATTTAATTTTTACTTTTTTTTTGCAAACATTATTTAAAAAGCGTTTTTTTTAAAACTATTCAAGCGTTTGCAAAAATGAGCAAATAAGCTGAGATGTTCAAAGAACAGACTTGATAAGCAAGTACACACATTGGCGAATGATTGCCGTCTATTTAGCAATGCAATCAATCTTTATGAATAATCATTAAAGTTATGATAAATTAAGAAGATATTGATTTTTTTAAATGCGCTTCAATGACAATTCATAATTATATGTTGCAATGCGTTGTCCCCGACAAGACGAGGCTGTTTCTTTTTTTTTTCTCTCTCAGGTCGTGACTTACAATCAACTCATTTGAATACTTAAATTCTTCCTGCTGCGTTTGAAACTCCTACAAGGACACTTACGTTGATGGTGTTTAAAATGACACTAATTTACGCGCAACTGACAGACATCCAGCACAGCCCAACAAACATAGGCATAAAAAAAAAAACAAAATAAAACCCACTCACACATGTAGACGGATTCATGTAGAACGACATGCCACTTGAAAGTACAATAGATGCAGTTCAAGTGGTTTGTGAGTCCTCGGCTAACAACAGCTTAAAACTACCTGTAAGACTGAGGAAAAAAATAAATCCCAAATATAGACACCCGCTGTTTTATAGCATTTCGGTGCCAAAACGAGAGTCCTAAAGTTGATGTCAATTTAAAGAAAGAAAAGTGCTTAACTCACCCGGCAGAAGCACATGTTGCGGCTGAAACGTAGCCGGACCCTTGAGTGCATCGGCGTTGCCAATGAAAAATGTTCCACCCTCAAGACTCTGAACTTCGGCCAATTTTGCCATTAGTTTTGTTGACAACTCTTCAACATCTGCAATGAAATAAAAAAACAAAAAAAAAACAACATTAAAATTAAACGATATTATTTAAAAAGCAAAAAGTTAATGATGCTTGTAAAAGGGTAACTTTAACTTTTAAGATGTTAAAACAAAAAAAAAATATTTCAAAAAGACATATTTAAAATTTAATTTCTTACATATGTTTATCGACACAGACTAAGTACAGTGCATGAAACGTGGTTAGGGAAGTTTTTGCTATGGTTGCGGTTTCCTATACATGACAATTTATCCCGTCAGAAGTTCGCGCAAAAGTGTTTTTGTAGCATTTGCCAAAAATTTCAATATTACACTCTTAAATAACAAAAGAAGTACTATGTACAGGGTTGCATTTGAGTAATATAAAAAAAGTACTGCGATAAATATATTTTTGCTTTTACGAAATAATTTTTTTTTTTTTTTGACACAAAAGCGAATGAGAAGGAAAAATGTTGGTTGTGGAAAAACAAAACTAGGTTTGGAAAATGAAAGTGTTCTTTTCGAAAAAATTTAGTTTCAATTCGATTGTGCGTGAGTGTACTTCATTTCCAACCCATTCAAAGTGATGGGAAAAACATAACATCTCTTCTTAATAACTCATTTTTTTCAATACACATAGTGTTCAATTTTTTGAAGAGGTCTTATAAGGTAAAATAGTAATACAGTCCAGTAATGCAAAAAATTTATATTACTGGTATGTAACTGCGTTCAGTGTTTTTTAAAAAATAAATAAATAGAAGGTAATTTAAGTATATTTTATTTTTTTTTTAAACTTTGCGGCTAGGTGCGTTTCTTTCGCCTGAATGTACATAGGTCTTGTCAGGCAACATTTTCCAATAGAGGCCTACACGCGAAAGGTTGAATTCGTTCCTGGCATCACTCAATTTATTTATGAACGGAGCCACAATATCTTTCGACGACGACAATTTTTCCGTAGATTGTTTTAGTAATCTTACTCCATATCGCTTCTTGAACTTGCAAAATTATACATCGCTGGCGAAAAACTTTCCCTCGTAATATTTCTAATGACACAATAGTTTTCACAGCACTGACAGGATTGTAGAATTTCTCTTGAACCAAAAACCATTGATGAAGAGCTTCCTTCATTTTTTGCAACTCGCCGGTTTTCATGGTAAAGCGGCATATTCCGCCGTTCGTTCAAGTGCTTAAGATTTCACGTTTTTGTTTTTTAACAATTCAAATGGTTGATTTAGACAACCCGTACTTCATGGATAATGCTTATTTTTTCTTGTAAAGAAATTAATTTTTTTTCTCACAATACTAAAATTTTTCAATCACGAAATATGCATCCAAAAACAATGACAATTTAGTTGCAATTCGCAAAAAACTGAATTACACAAATTATAAAAAACTTAACTTAATTTTTCTTTCGAAGGTCTTCAGCGAGGGAGGCACTGAACTGGCATCACGGAGCACGTTTTGAGAACCACGGATTTAACATGCGTAGTTTTTTTTAGTTATAGTTTGGAAAATAATTGTTTTTTTAATACCTGATTTAAAATCATGCTGCCATTATTTTAGAGCATTTTTGATTTTTTTTTTTTTTTTTTAAATATTGATCCAAGTTAACTGACAGTAAAAATAAAAAATAAATGAGCCTCAATAAATTTCGCGAATATTTATAAACAACAAAAATTTCTTAGAATTTAAGTACCTTATTTTGAGAGAAAATAAATCTTCTATTCAGAGCAACATTTTATTGACTTCATTGTTTACTTTGCCGAAACAAAACAAAAAAAATTAAATAAAATAAAAACTGCTGGTTAAAAATAAATGCGATCGACGATCGATTTTTTGGCTGTTTGCCGTCGCTGTTTGACGTAGTAACTCGCAGTAAAAACAGCAAGAGATATCAGCAACAAGAAATTCTTTAAGTAAACTTAAATTAATTATAAACTGTATTACTATTTTCAAGATTCTTTTTGACGTAGAATTACGTCTTACAGCGCGGTTTGTATGGGGTCGTTTTAACAGATTTTTTGAAGGTCATGCAACGTTTTTGGCGAATACTTTAGGGTATACCTACAGCCTTTAATACTTATCGTTCAAAGATAATATATATACTTAAATATCAGATATATCCTACGCTGAATGAATATCTAACTTTGGATTTTGTCACTATTATATGAAAGTCAGAAAATAGTAAAATATAAGAAGAAAAATGCATGTTTTTATATAAGAAAATCAATCATCAGCTGCTTATAATGTATTGCTGTGCCTGCTGCTTTCTTTGTTTTTGTTTCGTTGTTTATGCATGTATTGTTTTAATTTTGCACGAACTGATTGGTTCGTATTCAGCTTCAGAATGATTCTTTGGCACATCGGATGCAGTGGGATTATTTGAGGTCACGGATGGGTCATTGGTACTATGATTGGTTCAATGGAACAATTGGACCAAAATGGATGATTCTATGGCCAATCGGATGCAGTGGGATTATCTGAGGTCACAGGTGGGTCATTTGCACATTTATGGGTTCCATGGAACATTTGGACCAAAATGGATGATTCTATGGCCAATCGGATGCAGTGGGATTATCTGAGGTCACAGGCGGGTCATTGGTACTTTGATGGGTTCCATGGAACATTTGGACCAAAATGGATGATTCTATGGCCAATCGGATGCAGTGGGATTATCTGAGGTCACAGGCGGGTCATTGGTACTTTGATGGGTTCCATGGAACATTTGGACCAAAATGGATGATTCTATGGCCAATCGGATGCAGTGGGATTATCTGAGGTCACAGGCGGGTCATTTGCACATTTATGGGTTCCATGGAACATTTGGACCAAAATGGATGATTCTATGGCCAATCGGATGCAGTGGGATTATCTGAGGTCACAGGTGGGTCATTGGCACATTTATGGGTTCCATGGAACATTTGGACCAAAATGGATGATTCTATGGCCAATCGGATGCAGTGGGATTATCTGAGGTCACAGGTGGGTCATTGGCACATGTATAAGTTCCATGGAACATTTGGACCAAAATGGATGATTCTATGGCCAATCGGATGCAATGGGATTATCTGAGGTCACAGGTGGGTCATTTGCACATTTATGGGTTCCATGGAACATTTGGACCAAAATGGATGATTCTATGGCCAATCGGATGCAGTGGGATTATCTGAGGTCACAGGTGGGTCATTGGCACATGTATAAGTTCCATGGAACATTTGGACCAAAATGGATGATTCTATGGCCAATCGGATGCAGTGGGATTATCTGAGGTCACAGGTGGGTCATTGGCACATGTATAAGTTCCATGGAACATTTGGACCAAAATGGATGATTCTATGGCCAATCGGATGCAGTGGGATTACCTGAGGTCACAGGTGGGTCATTGGCACATTTATGGGTTCCATGGAACGTTTGGACCAAAATGGATGATTCTATGGCCAATCGGATGCAATGGGATTATCTGAGGTCACAGGTGGGTCATTTGCACATTTATGGGTTCCATGGAACATTTGGACCAAAATGGATGATTCTATGGCCAATCGGATGCAGTGGGATTATCTGAGGTCACAGTTGGGTCATTGGTACTTTGATGGGTTCCATGGATTATTTGGACCAAAATGGATGATTCTATGGCCAATCGGATGCAGTGGGATTATCTGAGGTCACAGGCGGGTCATTGGTACTTTGATGGGTTCCATGTAACATTTGGACCAAAATGGATGATTCTATGACCAATCGGATGCATTGGGATTATCTGAGGTCACAGGTGGGTCATTGGTACTTTGATGGGTTCCATGGATTATTTGGACCAAAATGGATGATTCTATGGCCAATCGGATGCAGTGGGATTATCTGAGGTCACAGGCGGGTCATTGGTACTTTGATGGGTTCCATGGAACATTTGGACCAAAATGGATGATTCTATGGCCAATCGGATGCAGTGGGATTATCTGAGGTCACAGGCGGGTCATTGGTACTTTGATAGTTTCCATGGAACATTTGGACCAAAATGGATGATTCTATGACCAATCGGATGCAGTGGGATTATCTGAGGTCACAGGTGGGTCATTGGCACATGTATAGGTTCCATGGAACATTTGGACCAAAATGGATGATTCTATGGCCAATCGGATGCAGTGGGATTATCTGAGGTCACAGGTGGGTCATTGGCACATTTATGGGTTCCATGGAACATTTGGACCAAAATGGATGATTCTATGGCCAATCGGATGCAGTGGGATTATCTGAGGTCACAGGTGGGTCATTGGTACTTTGATGGGTTCCATGGAACATTTGGACCAAAATGGATGATTCTATGGCCAATCGGATGCAGTGGGATTATCTGAGGTCACAGGTGGGTCATTGGTACTTTGATGGGTTCCATGGAACATTTGGACCAAAATGGATGATTCTATGGCCAATCGGATGCAGTGGGATTATCTGAGGTCACAGGTGGGTCATTGGCACTTTGATGGGTTCCATGGAACATTTGGACCAAAATGGATGATTCTATGGCCAATCGGATGCAGTGGGATTATCTGAGGTCACAGGCGGGTCATTGGTACTTTGATGGGTTCCATGGAACATTTGGACCAAAATGGATGATTCTATCGCCAATCGGATGCAGTGGGATTATCTGGCATATTTATGGGTTCCATGAAACATTTGGACCAAAATGCAGTGGGATTATCTGAGGTCACAGGTGGGTCATTGGTACTTTGATGGGTTCCATGGAACATTTGGACCAAAATGGATGATTCAATGGTCAATCGATGCAGTGGGATTACCTGAGGTCACAGGTGGGTCATTGGCACATTTATGGGTTCCATGGAACGTTTGGACCAAAATGGATGATTCTATGACCAATCGATGCAGTGGGATTACCTGAGGTCACAGGTGGGTCATTGGCACATTTATGGGTTCCATGAAACATTTGGACCAAAATGGATGATTCTATGGCCAATCGGATGCAGTGTGATTATCTGGTGTCACAGGTGGGTCATTGGCACATTTATGAGTTCCATGTAACATTTGGACCAAAATGGAGGATTCTATGACCAATCGGATGCAGTGGAATTATCTGAGGTCACAGGTGGGTCATTGGCACTTTTATAGTTTCCATGGAACTTTTGGACCAAAATGGATGATTCTATAGCCAATCGGATGCAGATGGATTTTCTGAGGTCACAAGTGGGTCATTGGCACTTGCACGTTAATACGAACTTCACGTGTAGTTCGTGAATTAAAGACACGTGTAGTGGAGTTTTGTGTTTTTACTTGATTTTTTTAAAAACACGTGAACACGTGCTTACGTGAAACTGGAAGTTCTAGTTCATATTGGTAGCATTGTAAGCATTGGTTCGCATTGGGTGTATTTATGCACTTCTGTTCTAGTTTACTAAGTGCTCTATTTTGAAACCAAAGGTCATGAATCTCTTTTTAACTCAGTCAATGAACTCGAACTGTTAAATTTAACGAAATGGGTCTGTGATGCGGTTAGATTTAACTCTTATGAAAAAAAACGAGTTGGATCATATTTCGTTTTATGCTTTTACCCAATAGATGGCGTAAAATTTTAATTTTTGTTTTTATGTGTTTAATTTTTATACAGTGTAGTTCGCAAACTATACATCGAACGGAGAGGAAAGGGTAGCTCGCAAACTAAATATCGGACGAGAGTGGCACTAATTGAAAAGGCATGTGTTCAGCGTGAATATAGTTACCATACAATTTTTAAAAATTGGGATCTTAATTTTAATTTGAAATTAGTAGTTAAACTGACTGTAGCTCGCAAACTTAATATATATCGGGCAGAGACGAAAGTGGCACCAATGGAAAGTGCATTTGCTTCGCCTTCTTTTCAACTAAGTCAATGAACTCAACCTATCAAACTTAACGAAATGATCAAAAAAATTTGAAATTTTGCTTGTTTCTTTTTGCTTGCTCATTTAATCATACTTACTTTTTAACTTTTTCTTTGTTTTGGCCTCGATAATTAGTCCATAATTGAGTGTTATTAATTAATTTGTTAATTTTTGTAAGATCAATAAAAATACGTGCAAAATGAACAAAACAATCGAACCAAAGAGACAGAGTAGAAGAGGTTACAACTTAAACGGAATTCTACGTCTACACTTACGATACTATCGAAACTGTTTCTTTTTTTTTTCATTTATAACTTTCTATAGCGTGTCCTTCATGAGTGCGAATCTTTATACGCTTCAAATTAGCCAAATATTGTTGATCGACAAACGTCGATCGCTGAATCTTTGCAAATATGTACATATTTCAAATG
This sequence comes from Tetanocera ferruginea, assembly GCA_958299015.1. Lineage (NCBI taxonomy): Eukaryota > Metazoa > Arthropoda > Insecta > Diptera > Sciomyzidae > Tetanocera > Tetanocera ferruginea. The sequence continues at coordinate 2,606,348 of OY282643.1, read as the reverse complement.
TTCTTGTTTTTATTTTTTCGAAATTTCTTTGGTTTTTGCTTTTGTTTTTTTTGTTTTCTTTTTCGAAATGTAAACATTGCCAAAGCCAACCACAACAACTGCAGCGCCGCAAGCAAAATCTTTTTGAAAATTGCGCAGTTCGATTTTTCCACCCACTGTTTTTCTTTTTTCTATATATTTTTTTTGTTATTTTTACAAACAGACATTTCAGTAATTTTCGAATTGTTAAACATTTCAAATTGAGTCCATTGGTTGTATGAACATATTCATTTGGACGATGAACGAAAGGAAGTTTATTTTAACGCTGACTGCCTGCTGAGTTTCGCAACTCTTTCTCGCACATCATTACTCGAATCTGACTTTAAAATGCAACAATTTATTTGAATATATTGAAAATGTACGAAAATAATTCGCAACAGAATGCAGAGTTCTTGAATAAGTGGCAGCAATGGCATTTTTTCAAGGCGCACGGTGGAATGTGTAGCGCTCTTCACCAAGTTGAAGGAAACCATTAGCGAATTCTTGTTATTTAAATGTCAACAAAAGTGTACATAAATGCAGAATAATGGTTAAAACTACTTTTATTCGAAGAAATTTCAAGTTTTCTTTTATGATATAATCTATGCTTTTTCACTTCCGGTGAAGTGTTGTTTTGTGTTTTACTACTAGTTAAGCTATTTTTGGTATTATTTTTAATCTTTGCCTACTAACTAGGCATTGATTTATATGCTCTTACATTTTACAGTCAGCCCTTCTTTTTTTTTTTTCTTAAAATCTTGTACCTTGTCTGCAGTTTCAACATGATATGGTTTCTTTTAATGCTTTTCTTCCTGCCAGCTATAGAATCACTTTGAATTAATTTTTAACATTTCACGCGGCTTAAGTGCGTCATCGAACAAACGACTAAACTGACAATATATTCATCACCACCTACATATATAGCACACCTTCATCCAACCACATCCTCATCATTGTCATCAACCACTTCCGAAAGAGATCATTTTTATTTTCATTCATTTTCACCAATTTTTGTGGGTCTCTTTTAATATTTTTAGAAAATATTTTCCAAAGTGTGACATGATATACGGTGTGTTTTTCCTGCTGCTGTTGTTGTTGTTGTCTTGTGTCGCTGCTCATTTTCCAAACTTTATTCTTTTCCCTGTGTTTTTTATGTTTATTGAAAAATGCATAAAATGTACATTTGTGACATCATAAGAATTTTGATTGTAGTTTATAACACTGCACAGTTGTTATTGTTGTTGTTGTTGGTTTAATTATTTTTTTTTTTTCTACCCTAAGCCGGAAGTTGAGATTTTCTTTGGTCGATCGTTGTGGTTGTTTCGCTTTCTACGACTTGTCCTTGAGTAGAGTGATTTAACCAATCTTCTTGATTTCTTGATTTTGTTGATGATATCTCTTTGATATGAAAGTTTTGTGGTGTTTTACCGTTTGTGTTTTACGTGACTTTTTTCATAGATTTTAAAAATATTATCTAAGAAAACAAGGGAGTGAATGGAAGGGGAATCATCACTTCCGTTGTGTCGTTTATTTTTTTTTTAATTACGTTAGGATTTTTTTGTTCGATTAATTTCTAAATTTTTATAGTGAGGTATAGATAATGCGAGCACTTATAAAAAAATTTAGGCAATCGAAAAGAAAAAGCTTACTACACCGGAATATTGCTTAAAGGAAAGGTAAGGCTATTACATTTGAAATATTTTATTAAAAGTTTTTGACGTAGAATTACGTTTTACTGCGTGGTTTGTATGGAGTCGTTTTAACAAATTCTTTCAAGGCTATGAAACTTTTTTGACGAATACTTTAGGGTATACCTACAGCCTTTAATACGCAACGTTTGAAGATAATATATATACTTAAATATCAGATATATTCTGCGCTGAATGAATATTTAATTTTGGATTTTGTCACTACAATATTAAAGTCACAACATAGTAAAATATAAGAAGAAAAATTCATGTTTTTATATAAGAAAATCAATCAGCAGCTGCTTATGTTGTGCCTGCTGCTGTCTTTGTTTTTTTTTTGTTGTTTTTGCTTGTATTGTTTTTGTTTTATACAAACTGATTCACAGCATTGGTTGTCTACACCAAATTAAGAGGGCTTGGGTTGTTGTATGTACTACTACGTTAGTGTACTGGGAGCTCTATTTTAAGAAAAGATGCCAATCACAACCTCTTTTCAACGCAGTGTTCAATGGACTCAAGCTGGATGGACTCAAGCTTAACGAAATGTGTCTGTGATCCGGTTAGATTTAAGTCTTATGAAAAAAACGACTTGGATAATATTTCGTTTTATGGTTTTACCCAATAGATGGCGCTGGTAATCTGACTGACACGATATATGCATCCAACAGAGCAAGCGTTGGTTAGTGCGTCTAGTAGAAAGTAGTCTAGTAACTTTATATGTGAAATGAACAATTTTTCTTTATTCAAGAATGATCCAGGTTGTGTTCTGGATAAATTGTTGTATTTGTTTTCAAAGAGACAAAACAGAAAAGGTCACTACTTAAACGGAATTATACGTCTACACTTACGATACTATCGCAACTGTTTCTTTTTTTGTTTTCAAGGACCTAAAGTTGATTCTTTAAGTGTGTTAATACTAGTCAAAGATTGCGTTGGTAAAAAAGGTATCCGTATGATCTCGAAACGTGCCTGCTATTCGATATTAAAACAAGCAAAACATTTTAAAAATTATATGAAATTTATTCGAGCTTCAACTTATATGCGTAACGTATCGTTTTATAACATTTTTCGCTTTAAAATTGCTCTAAAAAATTGAAAAAAAAATACAAGTATCATTTATATTTATGGTTCATGATTTAATAAAGTTTATTTACATTTAAACAAAAAAAAAAAAAAAACAAAACATCAATCATTCCATAGAGTAGTTCCTGTATATCTTATAGTTAAGTTTGAAAAAAATTATTTTTTACAGATGCGTTTCGAATTTCATGAGAACCTGGCTTTTAAAATGCAACATAACCAAGTTAAATATAGTTTCGATTAAAGTAAATTTCCAAGCAAGTTTTTCTTTAGCTTTGAACCAAAGAATTCAGTTAAGTCTGCTGTGGTTCGAAAGTGGGATAATAGATGAGTGGGGATAAAATAATAGAAGTGTAATGAATTTATCGCAGTCAATACAAGTTGCCAAGCAATACCATCTACAATAATCTCTACCATCAATTACAGTTCTATAAGTTGTAAATATTGAAGAATTTTTAAATGCAGTTTATTTAAAGTGAGGAAAGAAATGAAAATGTTCAAGAGTAGGACCATAGCCCTAGCCGTACTTGGGTTTCAAAACCGGGACGTCTCGGTTGGCAATCAAGTACGCTGCCACTCTAGACTACCGAGGGTAGTAAGAGGTACAAAAAAAAAAAAAAATTTTATTTTCAGAGAAATGTTTTTGAAGTACTTTTGCAATTACTGTGAACTACGGAAAAACTCGTTCAACTGTGGAAAATCTTTTAAATTCTTTGGTTTTGGGAACAGCAATTTAGAGGATATTCAGACCAATCATGAAACATTTTTTTCCGGCAGTTGTAGATGGGAGTTTCCGTTTTTGAGATAACATTAAAATACTTTTTAGAAATTTGTAATGCAATTTTGTTCATCAACCACCAATATTCATGAGCTATCTTAAAAATGAGCTATCTTAAAACCGGAAACTCCCATGTATAACTTCCGGGAGAAAATGTTTCATGATTGGGCTGATTATGATAAGCTACGCGGTTTTAATATTTGGAAATATAGGGCTCTCTACAATATAATAACTTTAAAGAAATACCGCGGGTGATGGTCATACTAATAAGTCAAGTCCATTTTGTGCTGTACATGGACTTCGTATATTTTTTAAAAATTTTCACATTAGAACAGGAAATTACTATATTTTATTCCTTTATTTCCAAAGGTCGTCACAAAAAGTTTTTAGATTTCAAACACATATCTCTTTAGGAGGCATCCATTCATTACGTGTGCTGATCTTGTTGATTTTTTGACCCCTCCCTCCACTAATGAGATATCGTGAGATTTCGCTTGACCCCCTCTTCTAATCTCACGTGAGATTGTACAAAATGCATGTTTATGTTTTCAGTGTAAATATGTATATCTTAACTTCATTGTATTTGATTTATTAAAAAAAAGTAATTTATTTAATTATTTTTATTTAGAACTAGTTTAGACTAGTATTTCAGACTACTGAAATTGTAGTTGTAATGAGAACTCATATGCGGTCTCAAGTGTGACTTCTAGAACCAGCGTGTCGCGGCATCCCACTATATTGTTCTTATAAATTTGGGGTCTCAAAAAACGAAAATCGTAAATCTATAAGAAAAATATTATGGGATGCCGTTTACAGAAATTTTTTCAGATTTTGAAAGTCGGTTAGTTTTTAAATTGATAAAATCTAAGTTTAATGAATCGAGTGGATGCCGGTAATACTTTAATCGAGAAAAATGACACATCTTAATAAGTATTTAATTTTTATTAAATAACCGGCATAAAAAATAAAATTAATTGTTAAAATCACTACCTGATTCTTGATAATATTAAGTGCATTAAACATTAAAGCGATTGACAATAGCCAACAAATATTGACTAAAATATATGCATCTATTCACCTCTTTTACACTGGCTTTATAAGGAATCAGAATTTTTTTTTTTTTTTTCAGAAACAAAAATTTTAACATGTTTATTTGTAGCTCGGCTTACTTGGGCACACACATACTTATGCTATACATATTCCACATGGACACGTTCCAGCAGATGATCTTGTAAATAAAATACGATCCTCAGCAAAACCAACAACCAATGCATATCAAAACAGAACATAAATTAAAATTTAAGACCAACAAAAAATTTAAAGAATAAAACAAAAAACAACATTTTAAACAGACAGACAGACGGACAGCTTGTTCTACACGCCTAGAATTATTAGTTTTTGTGGGTGGATCGGATCGCTGATCGTTCGTATTATTTTTTTCGTTTTGTTTTTTCACAAGCTCATTTCTCATCATGATCACTAGAGAGAATAACAGCATTATTACGCAAAAGAAGTCGTGCGAAGAGATCAGCTACAATAACAACAACAACAACAACATCAACAAGAACACGATCAGCAACAGCAAAATATTTGGGGTGAACAAGTGAACAGCTGGAACAGCAAATTAACAATATTTTATATACTTGCAAATGAAAATGTTTAGCTTCCAAGATAGAGTCCAACAACTTGCAGTAGCCACACAGCCACGCACCAACTAAGGTGAGTGCAAAGCATCTAAAAATATATCACCGATCGAGCCAAGTTATGGATGAAAATGGAATTTTGACTCACTGACTGCCTGCGCGGACTGCCTGGTCGTTGCGGCAGTCAGCTAAACAACAGATCAACAGTAGCAACAGCAACAGTGTTCGAGCAGCCCATTACAAGCGCTTACTACCGGTTACCATCGGTTAGCAGTGTATAAATTATCCAAATAGCACATGTTAGTGTGAGTGTTTTTCTTCTTTAAACTCCACACACACACACACACAAAGCAAATGCTGCTCTATAGAATCTTCGCGGCTGCTTCCCGCTTGTCTGCTTTAATGGCCAAGATTATTTATATGACTTCGAACTGGTGAATGCGTGGAACTGAATGTGAAAATGTAAAAATTTGCTTTTTTTCAAATGAGTCGACAGAGGCTGACGTACAACTTGGCGTTGACTGCTGTTTGACGAATTATGATGGAGGATACTATCTAGAGTATCTGGCTAGATAAGCCTTTAGCATGTGGAGAATGTTGCTGGTAAGAGACACTCGTATAGGATTATGAGTTAATACTCTGCTCTACACTTCATGCTTCATGCTACGCTGCAAGTAGCTGACTGCGTGGAAAATCGAGGAATGATGGAAAGCTGTGTGCATTCTTTTGGTCTAAATCATTGTCAAGGACAGTTAAAGACAGCCATAAATTCTATGCGGCACAACTATTTTGTCTATTAAGTATGTTCAAGAATTATGATAATTGTTTTCTGGAACAGCCCATACTTTGTATGTTTGACTTAGCATGACTTGTAACTGTCAAAGAATTCTAATAAAATATTCAGCAAGCTTAACGCAGACAACGCGATTCGCTAACCGTAATTAATTATAGGAGCGCGCGTGTTGATGGTAGCAAAACATATGTAGAAATTAATACAAGTACTTGACCACAAAGTGGCGTCAAGTCAGCAGCAACGTGCTCATTTTTTCTAATATTGGCAACCAAAAACTTGCAGAACGTGCAAAACTTCACATTCGTTCGACAACCCAGAAACGCACCCAATTCTCGTTTATGAGCTGGTTCGTTGGTTGTTATTCGTTTTGACTTTTCGACGACTCTTTGACGTCTGTTCCACTTTGTCGCTTGTCGTCAGCGTTGTTGTCGTCGGAGTATGAATTTCCAACGAAAAAGTAAACGAAATTTCTTCTGATGTTGCCAGTTGGTGGCAGAGACCACCTCGAAAATCATGATACACGGGTAGCATCGGAACATGTTTCTTTTTATTTTTATTTCGGCATAACTTATTTAATATGCTTGACGCAGAGCGTTTAAATCAAACTTCGTGGTATTGGCATTGAAAGCAAGTCGGCGTTAAACATTGATTTCAAAGAAATTCGCAATGGTTAAGTTGCGATGGTTCCACAAGACATATGAAAGGAAAATACACATGCTAGTTGAAATATTCACAACTCTGGAAGAAGCCCAGTAAGTTGAGGAGTTGGTCGGGTGCACACTCTAAATACTCTATGAATAAATCATGAAGATTGAGAACGATAGAAAGCGAATGATAGAATTCATGTAGTTTTACTCACGGTTCAATTTAAAATAAGCTCCATAAAAGTATTAAGAAATATCAATATGTTTGAAAAAATAAATCAGTGTGTGCGTGTGTCCGACATTTTTGAACTGTGTCAATTGAAATTAAAAAGTAAATTTCCCCCAACGTAAGTTGTTAGAACGGAGAAGGTGTGAAAGTCAATATAACAACAGTTAACGATATTGAACTTCTATCATGGAGTCTAGCAAGATGATGGAGTAAGTATAATAATGCTTAAGCTTTCATACTTTTCTAACCTTAATGAGGTTAACTAACGACTATGAACCAAAGAGTGCAGTACCTTATTTGAAGAGTTACAAAAGTGTCCAAAAACTCTATTTCTCTCCATTTTTTATGTGGCTTTAATCAAATCCATAACTACCTCTAAAACGCCGAAAAAAGAGAGCAGAATAGAATGGTAAGGTATAACAAGGGCTGCCAGGTTCTGATCTCCTCGCGGGTTATCCCGATTTTCAGTTTAAAAATGTGCGTCCCACGAAAATCTTACTCGGAACGTCAATTGTCCCGATTTTCCAAACTACTTTTAATTTCTGCATTATTTTTATTACATTTTAAAAATATTTGATGTTTTAATTTTTTTTTTTTATTTGCTTTCCTAGTTCGAAAATTTCGATATTATTAGCGTTTACACAACTAAAATTGATCTACGAAAAGTATTTCTGCGTTTTTAACCCAGGTTTTCCATTTTTAAGTTTTGACTTTAAGATATACATACATATAGAAAACATTTGTTTTTTTGCAAAATCCCGATTTAAAAAAAAATCTGGCAGCCCAAGGTATAACACAAGCCTAAATCATAATGATTTATGATTTAAATATATAATACAAGCCTTTTTGATGGCGATCGTTCATCACAACCGTTTCAAATGAATCGTCCATTTCTGCAGTCGTTTTTCAGCTTGTTTTCGAGATATAAAATTTTTGGTTATATCTTTTATTTTAAAGGTTATACTTTCCCATAGTGTGACCTCTCATTCAGTGCATCCAAATATTTCCCTCCGCCTTTGACACCTCTAAAAATTTTTATTTTTTGCATATCACACTTTGTTTTGATCTATTAATCGGTGGAGCGGTACATTTGGTACGGTTTCGGTTTTACTTTACAACCGTGATCAGAAACCACAAAAAAGCAAATAATGTTTTGTTCTCGTTGACCATTATATTCCGCCATTATTTCTTCGGCTTGTTAGTAAAGAGTTAGTGATTGAGTTGTAGAGCGACATTCGTATGAAACGGAAAAATTTTAGCGCTCTCTAAAAAACACCGAACCGATCAAAAACGAGACGTTCGTTAAGGTTTTTTGTACACCCTTTGCTATCAAATTCCTAAAACAAAGTCTATCCTTTACTTGCCTTAAGACTTTGAAGAGGCTCTGCTGAATGCTTAAAAGGATATTTTCATTAGTTACTTTTATTCCATGGTTTTCTATATTTCTCACTCTTTGATCCAAGCACAAGATCACTAACAAATACCGAGTTAATTCATCTGAATTCAAAAAAATATTATTCTTGCGTACAACATGATTCTATAGTTGAAAAAAACGCTTTAATACACGGCAGGAATTTTAAGTAGAGCCATGCTTAGTTTGCTTGAAGATCAGGATCTTAACCATGAGAATGCTACTGTGTTGATCGCTACGATTGTCTTAAAACGATAACAGAAACTATTTTTCTATATCTAACCATGAATTCGTATCCAAACAGAATACTAAATAAGCCTGAGAATGAGAAGCAAACAAACTGAAAGGACGATACAACTCTGCAGGTGACGGTCATGGAACTTCAAAGATATAATAATAATGAAAACCTGCTGCTAGTGTTTTGCTTAGAATGGAATTAGCTTATTTGGTTTTAACTGTTCACAGAAACTGTACAAAACGCACAAAAAACTATTTTCGAGTTGGTCATTTAAGCCAATTTTATTGGCTTTCTTGCCATGCTTAGTCAAAAGCAATTTTCGATTTTATAGTTTCTTTAAAGCGCTATAAAATTATTCATAATTTCAGCGAAACTTTTTGCGGAATTCTACAAGCGTTTAAAAGAGTTGTAAAAATAAAACAGCACAAAGAGAATTCTGCATTTTTATGCCTATTTTATCAAATCCGGAAAATTTCGAAATAGACGCACTTTCAAAGAGCTGCGTTATTTTATCTATTACAATCATTTGTGACATAATTCGAAGAACACTTGGTGTACACTTACCTTGATCCAGACGACGCTCCATGCGTCGCCATTGACGCATGTGTTGAATTAATATACAAGCAGCTACAATAAAGAATAGCAGACAGGCCAAGACGGCCAAAAAAAGCGCTGCAGTTTGCCAGTCCAGCGGAATCGTTTCTTCGTGCTGCTGCTGAAGCTGATGTTGCAGCTGTAGTTGTTGCAACTCCTCGTGTGTGAAATGTTGCTGTTGCAAATTAAAGTCGGACTTTCGACGCTGACAATAAAAATACAAAAGAATTCGTTAGTGCTTATTTATAACGTATATTTCTTTAGTCACACTCTTGGGGATAACCTACCTCCTTCCAATTTGGTTCTGTTTTCGCCAGAACCATCCAATCGATTTCCAAATCATAGATTGAGCCGCAGATTGTATCGCGATGCAGTTGACAGGGACGCAACACTATCAACTGCCCCTGGCACTCGGTGCATGGAATGCATTTGTCCTTGACTGGATCCCACCATCTGTGCGCTTGGCAAGGTGAGCCTGCGCACAGCGAGCAGGTCGTTGAGAGCACGAGCAGCGCAACATAGGCGGCTGTTGTTGACAGCGGTAACGACAGCGATACTGAACGAAGCATAGCAAAGGCGGGACGCGCATTCGGCAACCGAAGCGTTGTTGTCGTTGTTGGTGTTGGTGTTGACGAGGCAGGTGCTTGAGTGAGTGCTGCAGTAGTTGTAAAGGGCGTGGCACACGCAGACATTGCCCTTCTCCGCCTGCTGCGTGCTGTAATGCTCTTGGTCCAGAATTCTGATAATCGCCACGGAAATCTGCTCTGAATGTTTAAGGATGTGGTTGACAGCAATTGCGTTGATGTTGGTGGCTGTGACTGCCGGAGCTTGCTAGACTGGGCTTCTGTGTGTTGTTTGTTCGCGGATGAAGTTCGATTCGGCATGATCTACAACAAAAAAAGAAGCATAAAAAACAAATGCAGGACATAAAATCTATAAAATTTAAATCATGCGGCATAAAAGCAGTTCAATTAAAGCTACGCTCACTCTCACAACAATTCTCAGGGACTAACTTTCCCATGTGAATTGCGACCAACTTCAGTTCTTCTAGTTGTGGCGTTGACGCACCCTTGTCTAACCTATTCCCATAACTTCATTAGAGTATTCTTCGTTGACATTGCCAACGCCGCCACTTGCATCATGAGGGTCAACATCAAGTTGTCACTCTTGACAGATGATTCGCATGAACGCAGAAGAACCCGAAATGCCTCAAGTGCATGCCACTTCGGGAAACAAAACTCAAAAACAAAAACAATACAAAATGATGAAATGGATAAATAAATCCGTGTTCTAAAATCTGTGTATAAATTTTTATTAATTTAATTAAGTTTAATTAAGTGTGCGATCAGCGATCGTCACATGCGATATGAAAACAAGATGGCGGTTAATGATTTCGTTAGACATGCGCGTGATCGCGTCACTTTGTCTGCGGTAAAAGGGTGAATATTTGAATTGTTTTTTTTTTATTTATTTTTTATTTCAGCTTCTACCTATATTGAATTGAAAATTTCACCAACGCAAGCAGCAGCACTTCTTCAAACGTTTCTAAGCACTGCAGAGCTAACGCGGTTTCAAATAGAAATGCGCGCGAAAAAAACATGGTGGACAAAATAGTCGTCAATCGGTGCGCGCTAAACATGGAATATGTTGGAATTCATAAAAAAAAACACACACACACAACACACATTTGGTTATGGCAAGAAACGGCAAACGAACAAACTATTGCAGATGTGGAAGTCCCCTTTTTTAGCTGATAATGATGACCATTTGGCACGGAGGCCAAGCGTACACGCAGCATACAGATTGCGAGAGTCCGCGGGCGCGATCATAGTAAAGCCCAGTACAGCAAACAACAAACTAACTTACAGCAAAGTTGTAGCTGTTTTTGTTGTTGTTGTTGTTTTTGTTGTTGTTGCTGTTGCGATCATTATAAATAATTGTTATTTTATTCATGCGATCAGCAACAATTTCATGTTTTTCTACGCGCTGAATGACAGTCGAGTTGACTGTCAATGCGACAGCAACAACATAGCGCACTTCCGTTTTGTCAACCAGTGGCGGCGCAAAAAAAACAAATAGAATTTTAAAAAGTTTGTATTTTGATAAAACCATTATAAAAAGCAACGAGTTATATCTGTGTCGACAAGGAATAACAGCTAAACTCATTTTCAAAATTGCAGAAGAGCATTTTTAAAATTAAAATTGCTACCTAATATTAGGATACCCCGACTTTTGCTGTTTAGATTTGATGACCTCAATCATTTAATTTTCAAGGAACAACCATAAAAATTTGCGTACTAGTGTATTTCGTTGAGAAAAAGGCAAGAGAAGTAATAATCTCACTTTGGCCTAACTCGACTTTAGCGGTTATTCCTTGTCGACACAGATATACAGTTGCGGTCAAAATAATAGCAGTGCTCTAAAATTCAGACATGCTTGAATAAATAATACTAGTCTAAAAAAGAAGGATCCGGAAAACCCAATATAATTTCTATATGAGCTTTCAACGCTGATTCCAAATCTGTACTCAATTTTTACTGTTGTGGTAGGATTTTCAAGATACAGGGTGTTTTACACTTTTTACACTTGTCTAGTTTTATTAATTCAGAATCTTAACTACACACCATAAGATAAAAAATTAAATTTTGTATTTAAGAGAAAATATGAAACGTTTCAACGGTATATCAATTACTATTGTGATATGTGTTGTAGCGGAGCTATAATTAAGAGATTATCAAATGAAATATCGCCAAATTTTGTATCTTTTGTTTTAGCGAAGCTATAATCGTCCAAAGTTAAAATTTAGAAATAAACTGTGGATTTAGTGTTTTTTTACATAAAAAACAGTCACTTTAAATTTTGATGAAACTTAAGCTATTGGGCGTTTAAATCTTGCTGGAACGATATAGGTGGTTTTATATTAAAATATAGATATTAGTAAAAAATTCTTAAAGGTACGTGTTTTTTAGTAAAATTATGTTTCATAATGAGTACACTCAGAAAAAACACCTATCTTTCTGCGATAAAAAATTCCTCTATTTTTAATAATAGCAATTTCATCTTTTTCACATTTTCGAAGAATATTTCTTCTTTTTCTCAAAAAATAAAAAATTCTTCTCTAAAAACGACATATTTTTTATATTTATCTTTTTCATGGAAGCTTTTAACCATTTTTAGGGAATTTCTAGGATCAAATTTAGAGAAAAGCATTCTCTGGAGCAAAGTCTATGCCATTTTTCTTTAAATATGATGGTTTTTTAATCATATTCCGAGAAACTTGTTTTCCATATTAAATTGGAACAACGATAGAAGTAGCGTTCTCATGAGAATGCAATTTTGTATGTTTGATTAGTTTGAGCTTTTTAAGAGAAATTCCAAAAATGTTTTAAATTGGTACGACCCCTATTAATTTCCACATAATTTTGTATATTTTGTATTTTGGCACATACAAAACCAAGACGATCTTATCGAAACTCTGTCAAAAGGATATACAAATAGAGTATTAAATGCGAACTAAAAATCTGTTAGTTCTTAGAGGTACCTCCCTTAGACCTCCATTCAGTTTCTACATGATTTTTTTATGGGGGCATAACAAAAAGTTAAATTTGTTAAAAAAACTTGTAATTCCTTGTTTTTTGCAAATAAAATTGGTACACTTTCGCAAAAACTGAATTTTAGTTTTTTAATTTGAGAAAAATAAAAATTAATTAATTGATTTTGCAGAGTCAGTTCTTCGTATGAAGGCATCATAACGATAAGACGGCATAATTTGTTGAAAAAGAATTAATACTACATTTGAAAGTCAGTTGTCTTCCTTTTGACCACACATATACCCTGACCGGACAATACACTGTAGACCAGAAAGTTTAAACATGCAAACATCATATGCATGTATTCTATTTATCTGGTGGAATAATGTAAGTATTTTTTTAAAAGTTTCATCTTATAATTCTAATAATAACTTACAAATATTAATATACTATACAAAAAATATTCAATGCTTATTAAAGTTTTTATATTAAAGAAAAATTATAAAAATCTTTTCTCCTACCCCAACCAGAAATATTAAAAAAAAAAATTGTATTATCTTAAAGTAGAACACCGTTAGAAATCCGTACGTGCATTTAAGAAAGTTTTAATATTTCTTATAATTTTTCAATAAATAAAAATTGTTAGTTTTCTCCAAAAATTAAAAGTAAGAATAATACCTCTTGTGTATAAAAAAATATGTTCTTCTTTCGAAATTTTTATACTTGAAATTTCGAGATCCTTTAAAGAAAACGGTTTCAGGCAAATACTATGTAGGTTTACTCTGTTGGAGCTGTAGTATTAACAAAAAAATTAATAGCTTAAATAATTTCAGCTGTACCACCACTGTCAACGCCACCGCCATCACCTCCATTACATCTCTATGTTCGCTATTGCCTAAACGAATGACTCCCCCATTCAACACTAACGCAGGGCAAACAAGTAACACACGAGCTTCAAAAACTATGAAATTCAAATTTAAGCATAAACCTAGCCAGAGCTAGAATAGAGAAAAACAACAGGAAGAAATATTTAATTAATACTTATAAGCCGCATTGGGCCACCGACACCGGCGCACGTAGTACGACTGGCTTAACTCTCTAACCATTGCTGTCGCTGTCAGTCCTATTTTGCAAAATTTTTCCGTTTATTTTTTCAAACGTTCGAACACATGAACTTCTTCTAATTGAGCTCTAAACAGTTGTACTTCATTAAAAATCGACGACGATCAATAAACTTCCACTTCATGCGGCGACTTACAACAACTTGACGCGATGAGGTCCGCTACGAGGCCTACGCGTTACTCTAAGTTACTGTAGTTGTTGTTGTTGTTGCTGCTTTAATGTCTTCTTACAACTGAAATTTGTGTTGTCGTTATTATAATTGTTTTTAATTAATTCTAATCGGAAATAGTTTTTATAATTTCTTCGTACGTTTTTTTTTTCCTTCTTCAACGACGACTCGACAAAAGCAACACGTTCATATTTATTGATTTTCGTTGTGATCGTTTACTTGCTATTGGTTTTCACTTGGAATCAATTTTGAATAACAGAGAAAGAAAAAACCAATTGATTGCGGACGGAATTAAAAAGGAATACCACGAACCGAAATTTTAACTATTTCCAAACAAGCGTGGTTATAGTTTTCGGTAGAGCGATCTTGTATTATTTTTGTAAGATTTTGATCAGGCACTCATTTTCACAAGACTAGGTAGTGAACTATTGAGAAACTGTCTTTCAATGTACCGGTTTATACTTGTCAAGAATAGGCGGTCAATTCTCTTCTATTCCTTTTTGAACTTGCCATCTCTCACGTTGATGTCGACGTCTCTCATCCACTAATGCAAGAATGGACCTCAACTTTTGACAAGTATAAACCGGGACAATCAATAAGCTTCGAAATTATTAGTTTCCAGATACCTACATTTGCTGTGACGTCATACCTTTTTTTAAAGGCCAATTAAAAGCGTGCCTCTTTGATCGCCATATCGACAACATAAGCAACAAGTTTGATGGATGTGTTTAACGATTAAAATAATCCTCTCTTATTAAAGCCAGCAAACAACTTTTTTTTTTGGCAATCAACCAAGATCTGCTGCGAGTGATGATGATGATGAAAGTAATCAAAATAATGAATTTGCAAATAATTTGTTGTCGGTGTGCCAAAATCTAGACAAAAATAAAACAAGAGAAGAAAGAAAACTGTTCGCTATCCCAGCCCAAAACTGATCTCATTGCTTTACAGAGCGAAACATTTTTTTTTTTTTTTTGCTACAAAATTGAAGTCAGCCAACTGATCGTGAAAACTGATTTTTTTTTTTTTTATTTTTGTTGTATTTTTCGATTCATTTCAATCTCGACTTATCCAATTTCACGTGCCGCAGATTTGCATTGAAGTGTCGCTCTTCGCCTCTTCAGTTTTTACAACGTTGTCAAGCAACTTTTTAATGCATCCATTAGACGATCACTAAAACTATATTTATACAAGATGTCTGCCAGCTGCAGGGCGCGCACGTCGCGATCCACAGCAAAGTCAGAATAAAAACGGTGGACGCGCACGGACGCGTAGTACAGAAGGGGTTAAAAATAGGCGGCAATATTATTGTTTGTACTTGAAGTTGCATGAAGATCAACAAGCAGCATAAGAAAAACACCGAACATAAAGGCTGTGAGTACGTTTTTGTTTTGTTTTTGCTTATTTTTTATAAATTTTTTTATGTTTATACTTAAGGAAAAAAAAAACAGAACAGAATCGAAGGTAGTTTTTAACATTTTGTGGGGCACTTGTTCAAAAAACAAAAACCATTGCCTTGTATCAGTGGATCAGGAGGGAACGAAGTTAGACCACGACAAGTGAGCCGCAAGGCGACGACAAACAAATTTATACAGTATAGAAGAGGGAAGCTCAAAAAAAAAATATGTACCTTCTTCGGCACATACGATACGGTCTTCGGTATATATAAAGTAGATATGTATGGATGTTTATATAGACTCTTATACATCCGTATTAATATTTGTACGAGCCACTCGCGAAGAGATGAAAGCGCAAAAATATGCGTTCGAGAAGAATAAATTCGTTGGATACGAGGGTGTGGGGATAGGAGTGGAGGCTACGGACAAGACAAGCGGAAAGAAAATAAAAATTTTGCAAAAATAAATCTGTAGAAGAACTCGGATTCCAGAGAAACAAATTGTTATTGTTATGAAAGCAAGTTTATTAAGTCAAAAACGTCAGAAAAAAGGCACGAGGAAAGACAGACAGCTGGACGGACGGACAAATCGAGTATGGACGGACAGTAATGACAACGCTGCAATGACAGTGATAACAATTTAAATGTTAATGTTGTTGTTGTTGTAGTTGTTGAATTTATGTTTTGCTAATTGTTGACGAGAACAGCGAAGCGAAGACAGCGAGAGTGCAGCGTACAAGTTGAAGTAAACGATCAGCATGCTTAAGAATGGTATAGGTCGAGTGTACAAAAGACAAATTTTTATTTTTGTTTAAAATTTTAAATTTAAATTTTTTCAAAATATTTTAAATGTTCGAAACTTGAGATATTTAAGAAATCTAGTTTTGAAGACTTTTTTTGAAAAGAGAAGAGATATAATTTTGAAATATTTGAAGCATATTTCTTTATTTTAAACAGAATAAAAAATGTATGGATTTTCCTATTTCTTTTTAGACCTTTTTTATTTGCTCTATTATTTATGTTGATTAAAATTCAACACTCCAGACTTTTTGGGAACCATTTATTAATCGAAACTGTTATTTTTATTGAAAATTCAAGGCCAATCTGAGGCAAAGACCAAACCAAGTTTGAGCTAAAGAAGCGAGATACACCACATATTGTTTTTTTTTTTGAGAGCCTAAAAATAAACCTTTATGTCCCAACACATATACACAAACAAATCTATACAAAAACAAAAAAGTCAAATGGATCGTTAAACATACCCGAATATGTTTATTCTTACAACATCTGGCACAGATATATTTTTGGTGTTTATCCTGAAAAATGGTTTCCTTGGCAAATGATCAAAATTTTAAACTAATTTTTTTTTTTGTTTTATCACTAAAACGTAAATCTTTGAATTGAATTTATTTTGTTTTATGTTTACTACATTTGCCAAAAAAAGCAACAAAATACACTCATTCAAATGTAAGCTTACGATTCACTTTTGAATTAAATGCGAATGCTTTAATTGTTATGTCTGTCATGGTCTAATTTTGAAATTTAGTTGAGTGACTCAAGTAATACAATGACTAGATCTCAAAATAATTGTTACACGAATTGAGCACATCAGATGAATGCACCAAAGAAACTAACGATTACTAATTAATTGACTCAATGTTTCCTTCCATTGGTTAAGCACGCACAGTTCAAAGCGTTGCCCGGTTTGTATTCTTTTGTAGATACTTTTTCATTGAAACGACTTTTGCAGTTAATTAATTGTTGATCTTAATAGATTTGTTTGAAGTTTTGTTTTTCTTCTTAATTTCTTGGCACTGCTTAGCCATGAACTGAGTTTCATTGGGTGTAAAATTGAACGATTCCGGTGAAATACAACATGCAGCGCTACTCTGTGGGAAGACATTATTTGTAATTCATGCAAGAAAAACACTTTTTTTAAGGCATTACAAAATAAACAGTTCTAATTGAAGCGTTTATAAAGTAGGTCAGATGATAAGATATTAAAAGGTGATTGAGTTAAGTAGAAAAGTTATTGTGTTCTTTCGAGATAATAGAAAAATATTAAATCATTGAGAAAAAACCAAAAGTCTAGAGATGATATAAATTATTTTGTTTGTATCTTTAAACTATATTAAAAGTTACAATTATACAAATAGAGTGTCAAACTTCTATACTGACGACCCAAAAGTTAAGAAAGACAGGCTGAATTTTAGCAAAAGTATTTAAAAGAGTATCTAGGAGTAGATAAGAAATTTCCCTGGAGAAATTTCACGAGAATTCGGAAGAACGCACCAAGAAGATAGTGTGTAAGAAATTGATAGGTGAGAAATGGAGATTTTCTCCCAATATAATCCGCTGGATTTACACGGAAATATGGTTCTTGATCGGATACTAATAGTGGACAGAGAGTGGCACTAACTTCGGTCACTATATCTTCCAATATGGAAAAAATTTATTCCAATATGGAATTACATGCATTTACATTACATGCAAGAGATACAAGGAGGGGAGGGGAAATATTTTCTGTCGAATCCCTGACACTATTGCCCTGCACCTATCGGAATGAGACTTTGTACACTTGCTAAACGCTTTCTTCACCCTTCCTTGAGACAATCTCAGGGAAAGCACCAAAACAAATGTATGGATTCATAAAATCCACAAATTGGAAAAGCAAAAAATGCCACATTTGGGCATGGGCTTCAAGATATTATTTGGAGCATCTGGAACGAATTCAACGTCGTGCGATATATTTGATTGGGGATGATAACGTTTCATCATCTCTCAATTCTTTTGGTCATCGACGCAATGTTGGGTCAATAAGCCTGTTATACAGGTACTACCATGGGAAGTGTTCAAGGGAGGTACACGACCTGACTCCACCAGCTCGAGTATTTCCCAGGTCCACTCGTGCAGCTCACCTAGCCCATCCCTACAGTATTGCCTTGTTGCCCAACAGAACCTCGCATTACCGTGATAATTCGTTTTTCAGTCGCACAATAAAATTGTGGAATAATTTTCCTGCGGATGTGTTTCCTGGCAGTTTTGACCTGTGTAAATTCAAAACAAATGTTCTCCGTCATTTCTCCATTTTTCCACCCTGCAACTAGCCTATTACCCATCTTCCGAATCAACACAATGCTTTCGCATTAATAGGGGGCATTCCCTGAGCGTTGGTTCAAGCCAAAAAAAAAAAAAAAAAAAAAAAAAAATATTTAAGGATGTAACTAACACCATCCATAAATATTTCTAAATAACATGATTTTCAAAAACAAAAAAAAAGGTCTTTGCCCTAACTTTTATGAACAGTTATATAATGTGTGCTATTAAATGTTTTGTTATACTCCGATCGGCTTAAGTTTCTATTGCAAAAACTTTCTGAGTCAGATGGTGATTCGAACCCAGGTCGACCGAGGTTCGATCCTTATACTTTAGTCAAACAATAACTTTTTTAAAGTAGCTATTTTTCAATAAGTTTTTGCCTTTTTCAGAGTAAAAAGTGTTACTAATAAAAGCTTCGAAAAGTTTTAACTTGGCTTTGTGAGACAAATTTATTTTTTTTTATGTATAACATGAAAATCCGGATATTATGGCCAACTCGGATGCCATTCAACCTTTCTTTGGTGTAAGAGATCTATTAAGTTATTGTGGGGGAATGTCATTGCCTCTGACTAGTGCGACTTTTCACTGGTTTTCCATTTACATGTGAACAAATATTAAAACAAAACAAAAGTAAAGAAAGTCTAAAGTCGGTCTAGCCCGACTTTGAAATACTCTTAACCTACTTTTTTTAAAATACAATAATAGAATTCAAAATGAGCGTGTACGTGGGCTGATGAAGCCCATATCTTATATGCATCTCCGTTTTGAGGAAAAATTGACATATACTAAGTTTTAATAATGTAGATCACATTTTGAATTTTTCGGGCTATTCGGGCGCATGTTCGTGGTTGGATGACGTTCATTTATTAAGAATGTCTTTGGTCTGTTATGAAAACATACGTACCAAATTTTATTCTTGTAGGTTAAACATAAGTTTATTTATTGAGTTTTTAATATTTGGGTTGTATGAGAGGTGAGCGTGTCTGTAAGCGGGTAACACTCATTTTTATAAAACATTTTTGTTTTGATATAAAATATATACGTACCAAATTTTATTGTTTTAGGTTATTTATGAGCTTACATATGCAGTTTTCAATTTTTGCGTTGTATGGGATGTAGGCGTGTCCATGAACGGATTTCAAAAATATTCAATAGTGCAAATCCTTGGGCCCATGTGACTATGTGTACCGAGTTTTATCAAGAAATTTCAATTCCTTCTTTTCCAGTGTTTAAGGACAACACTCAGACGGACGGACGGACATCGATAACTCGACTCACGTGGTGACGCTGATCAAGAATATATATACTTTTCTATACCGGACTCGCTTCGTTCTATGCGTAACAAACGTTTGCACAAAGTTAATATACCCTGACCTTTCAGGTTTAGGGTATAATTATTCATTAATTTTGACTTGTCTTTATTTTGAATATACCTTATCTTCACCATAAAATTTCTTCTGTACTGTTCTATCACTAGAAAAACACGTCAGATATGTTGATTTTATCAGAGAAGAACTAAAAGTAAAATATTAATAAAAACCACTAAATCGAAGGAAGAGTACAAAATATACCAAAACTTATTAGGTAGAATGAATGTTAGAAAAACTCAAAGTCCATGCCTGATTAAACAAGTGAAACGATTTTCAACTTTTGGACCACACACACACACAAATTTTGATTTCATCTTAAAAATAAATAGTTTTTATGGAACTTTGTAAGCCAAACTTTAAAGAATAGGTACTATTAAATTAAAGATCTTTGAAAAATGCAGTATTTGAAGGCTCAGAATTTTGCTGACATTAATTTCGAATTGATAACGAGTTGATCGACTAAATTTGAATTTTGGAAAAACAACCAAATATTTATTTTTTCAAAATCATGTCTACTAATTAAAAATTAAGAGGGTTTTGATATTATTTTTCTTAAGAAGAGGAAGTATATTATTGTAGCTATTTGTTAAGCGCACAAAAAAATGTGTGGTCATATGGAAAAGTAGATTAAGTCTGATTTCAGTGTTTCGAGAAAACTTTTTTAAAAATTTTTAATTCCCATACAAGCTATATGAAAAATACTTCGATTTTTGTGTCATAACTTTGAGTTGAGAATCATGTTAAATGATTTGTGTGAATATGAAGCTATTCGTGAGCTACATAACTGCATTAAAAATTCAATTCTCTCTTATGTCGACTTAAGCTACTCTTCTTTATGACCACAGAAATATATGAAAAGTATTATAAGTATTGTAAGAAGCATCTGATCTAGGGTCCAATAAAGTCAAGAAAATCATACAAATTTTAAATCATTTCTCATATTTTCTTAAGAAAGAAGTTGTCCTTATATGAATGTTTTTCAAAACTGTATTCAAAATGATATATTTTAAAGTTTTTTTTATCCTTTACCCATAAGTCAGTTATTTTTAATAAATTAAACAAGTTCAGTTCAATTTTAAGAAAATCATTGTTTCCACTTTCATGGTGGAAGAAATCAAACAATTTCTTATTAAATACCGTTGTCTTAGCCGGCTGCGCACCAATTTAAATTTTAAACCATGAATAAAATAATTAAGAAAATTAAAATATTTTGCTATAAACTGTATTTTTTTCATTAATAAAACTCGAAAAGTATACGTTGCACCAACTCCGCCCGCCCACTTTGGTGATAATTTCGGGAGGAGGAATTCAGTGACAAGAATAAGAATTGGCAGCCTTTAATGAATGCGTTTATGTGCTGCCTCGCTGGCCAGTTGAGAATTTCTAATAGCGTTTTGTAGCGGGAACTGCGAGCCAAACTGGCTGCCTGGCCATGCTATTTGAACATTTAAACATAGATACGTGAATGGGTGAATGTATGTTTGTGCATTTATAAAATAAATGTTAAGATGTTTGTGTGTCACTTTATGAAAAATTAATGTTAATGTTGAAAGAATGCACTCAATTCTAGCTGCAGAGGAACACCGGGTGTCTGATAAAAAAAAATAAAACACCGTTAATTTGTCTAAGTGGAGCAAATGCGCAACGAATGCATAGCTATTCCAAAACATGCAGGTTGGAAGGGGTTATAATAGTGTCTTTGACTAAAGGAAGAAGGTTTATCCAACACTAAGCCAGAGGATTTCTTTTAGAAAGTTTCTTTCAGTGGCTGGTGCCCTTTATAACACAGTTTAGCTCATAACATAATTATAGAATTAGATGAACGGATTCTGGTTGCAGAGACCAAAAAAGTTACACTGTTAACGGCGTTTTGAAGGTTAACGTCTAAGTATACTTTTTTAAAAATGTAACACCCTTAATACAGTTAATTTTTTGCTCTAAAAACAACAATTGGTAATAATAAATCAGTAGCCAGAGACTTAAAATATTCCATCAAATTTTTTCTTGTCAAAATTCTGTATATACTTTAGACACTATTTAGTCCAAGCGTACTTTTATGGAGAAAAATAACAGTTTACTTATTACTTGTCCCAAGTAAAGAGTTCCCAAAAGTATGCAATGAAGAAATATGCAGATGGTGAAGACTTTGACGGATGATGAACTTCTAACGTTAAGTAAATTAACTATTAAAAAAAAGTTGTTATATAATTTTTACCCTCTTACGACCTCTAAACTTTGTGGTGACCGTGGCGTGCAGGTTAAGTGTGTGGCTTAGCAAACTCGGAGCCTGAGTTCGATCCCCAGTCGCGGCGAAAAGTTTTTTAATAAAAAAATTTTTCTGAACAAAATTGTTTGTCCACCTCTCTGCAGATAATGGCAAACCTCAGAGAGTAAATAATGCCATGTAAATATTACTCTGTCGAAAACTTTAAAAATGCAGATATATGCGTAATTTTTTATTTATCTTTTCAAGTTTTCTTTGATAGAAATCCATAGTTCTGGAAAAAGTTTGGATATCATGCGAAATAAATTAAATATTCTCAATCATGGAGTTTTTGGCTTAAAAAAGTATTCTCTGGTGCATTAACCTTATTTTTTATTGCAAATACATACGGTCATACCTAGATACATACATGACACTCAGTTCTAATTATAAGCAATTGTATCGCACATTTAATTTTCTCAATTAAATTGAGGTGTGTTTGTTTGATTTTTATTTGCAAATACAAAACTAAAGAGAAAGTATTTGCATATCACACACGATTTATTCAAAAAGAAAAAAAAAACAACAAAACGCAATTATTTAAAATTTGTTGCATCCATTAGATAGATGCGCATCTGACGAGCACAATTTGTTAATTTCTCTTTTCATTTCAATCAATTTGCTAAATTATCTTTATTTGCTGCATGCACTGAGTATAAAACAATTAGAGCACAAGTATCTCAAGTGAATTTGCATTCGTCAGTATCATTTTGTGTCGAATTTAGTCTTTAAATTATTTAGTTCTACGCTTGATTCGTACATTATCTTAAGTTATTTACGACATTTTCATATTTTTCCTTTTTCTGCACACAAGTCACTTGTCTGTCAGCGGCGTTACTTCACTTCTGTCACTTGTTTCAAATGTCGATTTTTTGTTTTGAAACAACACCGAATTCTCAAAAAATCATATTCATTAAAACCAACACATTATGTAAGCGCGTAGCTTGTATCCATAAGATACTAACGCATTTTATTTTTATTTTTACACGGGCGAGCGGATCCATCATAAATGTTCAACGCAACAGATTTCAATCATATTTTTCCATATTTAAACTGAAGGAAACAGCAACAACAACAACAACAACAAACAGACACAAATACAACTGCAACAACATACGATACAGCATCACCATTATCTCCAACAACAACAACAGCAACAACAACAACAACAACAACAACAACAACAACAACAACAACAACAACAACAACAACAACAACAACAACAACAACAACAACAACAACAACAACAACAACAACAACAAAACAACAGACAAACAAAGCTTAAAACAATCAAAGAATTTGAATCCAAAAACATTTGTTCGTTCATTCGTTCGTTCGTTCGTTTGTCAATGGATCTGGATGGAGCTCAGACGGTGCCCCGGCTGCGACCGGCTCACAGTAGCCTCCACTGTTTACGCGCTCTGAAGCGCGAACCATTTAACAAACCCGCCGCATCTGATTCCACTGTATCTGAATTCGTATCTGAAATGTTGTTAATTTGTATCTGTGTATCTGCTGTTGTTTTATTAGATTTAATTCAATTCCACTTCATACAGCAACCATCATGATTTCGGCGATACTCAGGGTAGAATGGTCGAGGTCGCTGTCAAAGGGATAATTTTAATAATTCACTTGTATCGCATGTCAATCGAAATGAAAATGTATCTATTAGCTAGACAATAGCAATCCTTTCATTAAACAATTTGTGTTTTCTTCTTCTTCTTTCTAAGACTCTATTTGGTGGGGACAAGACGAAAAAAGTATTGCAGCTCAACTGAAGCGCGACATCAAGACATAACTTAACACACTTAATTAGCATTTAAAACTGATGAGCGTTTAAAAACTTAATAAAAAATAAATAAATATCAACCAACAACAATTTAATTATTTCAATTAGATTCTAAACTTACAAGTTTGTAGTTAATTGTTTTTTTTTTTTTCTTTAATACAACAAAAAATCTTAACTAAAAGTTTTATTCTTAATTCAAAAGTTTATACATTAAAGTTAATTTTTAGTTTTGTTAATTCCGAGCGCGCGATTAGTTTTTCGATACTTATATCGTCGAGTTTACAAAGAGACTGAATGGTACGCCGAACAAATTCTGTATTAAAAGCAGACACGATCACCATAAAATTGTTTACATTTTCAACATGAACTGGCAACGCTTTTCACACACTCGTTCTCTTCGCAGGCAAACGAAGCAAGCGTGCGACTGAATTTTCACAAAAGAGACTCACCCACAACTCGCACGACTGCCAGTTTTCTGTTTGGATTTTCCATGTATTCAATACAATTTTAAAAACTTGAATTGTTTCCAAACGGTTAAGAGAATGAGTGTGCGCGTGAGGGAAATTTATACTCTTTAGGATCTGTTCTCTTTAAGTGTTGGGTAAGCTTGGGGAAATTTTCCAGTTTTAAGTTTTATGAATTGTTTTATTTTTTAGTTTTAAGTAAACTAGTTAATATATGACTTTGACATAGATTTTGTGTTTGTCGCCTGATATCGCATTTTCATTGTTAACACATAAAAAACTAAAAACTTCTTCTAAATGCGAATTCTGGTAGAGGAGACAACAAAAGAAAAGTGTAACAAAATTTTAAACGTTTTTGCTAGAGAAACATATAAATATGAGTTATAAGTTAAAACTAAATTTATAAAATTAAAGATGGAAATAGGTTAACCCTTTGTTCCCGGAGGTATTTTCAAAATATTATATTCAAAAGAACCATCAAACTAATAGCCGATACACATTGACTGCAACCTGCGACGAAGAACAAACGTCAAAAAATAGAACACATGTCTTCTTATGGAAGTGTAATTTTTGCCTGCAGCACGACAAAGAGAGGATTCGACGACAAATGTTGCAGCCGCAGACTTCAATCTATTTCTAATTTGACAGCCGACAAAAGAGTACTCTGAAGTTTGTTTACGTTTTTGTTTTAATTATATTCAAGCTAGCTGTGCGTTTTCCATTGTGTAGTCTTGTGATTATTGTTTTGTTCTAAAGTAAGTTAATAAAGTAAATAAAATTCATCAGAAACACAGCAATACAGACTGTTGCTGTTGCATTCATTATAATCAAGTCGTCGAGAACACTGCGACAATTCTCTCTGACGACTAGTTTTCGTTTTGTCGGTGGACGCATGTTGCAGTCGATGTGTATCGGCTATAATGCACAAAAAATTACTTACAACGCAATGAAAATTGCCCGCAAAAAATATGTACCGTTATAAAATGAATTACAGTTCGTAGAAATACGCTTGATTTTTCTATGCAACCACTAGGATTATAGAAAAAATATATGAAATGTGTGGTTTCACTGCGAAACCAGTAGGAAGCAAAGGGTTAAGGAAAACGATTCTTGTCATCATTTTCATTAATAGTTTTTTAGCTGCCACACATCGCAGGTATATGACTTAGATATTTATAATGAAGTCACTATATGACAGATCTATCAGTAATCAGTATCAGTAATGCACATAACCTAGTGAAAGATTGAAAACAAAACTATATTCAATCGGTGCGATCAGAAAGCGATGTTGATAAAATCTATAAAATTTAATGCTCTTAAATTTAATGTGGAAACATTTTTTGCAAATTGTCAAAAAATATTATGCCTTTCATAAAGTTAGCAAAAAATTTCTCCTAAGTACTTTGAAATTTTTTTATTTTAAGTCATAGTTAACTCAAATATTAAGTTTTGTACTTCCTTTTTTTTTGATTTTATGAGAAACTATAAGTTTCGTACATGGAATCGAAAAACTGTACCTTATATGAACAATTTCAAAAGCGTACTCAAACTGTTTCTCTATCCAATTCGCATTTGGCTCTTCGACTCAAACACCATTACAATCCTCAAGTCCCCAAGAGAGCGCAATATAATGTTAGCATATGTTATGTTTGTCCCGAAATTTTCATCCCCTTTTGATTTACGTAAAAAGTGATTAATTTTTCGAGAAGTCGTTCGTTTTCGAGAAGTCCCGTTTTTTTTTTAATTTTTTGTGTAATATTTTGGCACAGTGGGACTTCCTTTACCTACACGTCTCGATGGGTCCAACCTTTTTTGATACTAGTATCTCTATCTGCGTGTCCACATATTTCAATCCTATAAAAAATCCGTAAAAACGGGTAAATTTTAGCTACCTCACACTCCATTTTCGAGATATCCCATTTTTTTCTAATTTTTTAGAAACTTTTACTTTTGCTACGGTTTTAGTTTTGCTTTGTGATCGTGACAAAAAACCACAACACAACAAATAAAGTTTTATGCTCGAACAGCTATTCTTCTTGGCGAGTTAGAGATAGTGGTAGTGATTGAGTCGAAGAGCGAAATTCGAACAAAGCGGAATAAAGGTAGCACTCTTTTTAAAAATACTGTACCTATTAAAGGAATTGTTCGTTAGGATTTGTTTTTGCATTCCCTCTGGTTTCGTATTTTAAATTAAAATTGAAAATATTTTCAAATCAAACCAATTGAAAAAAACAATGAACAGTAATATTTTTGTTGTCTTCGAATATAAATTATATCTTTAAGACATTTAAATTAGTGAAATGTTTTAGCCAAAAAGGAAGAATCTATATAATTAATAGGCTAAGGTTTTTTTGTGACTTCAACTCCTCCCAGACCAATAGACCGATTTTATCGATTCAGATGTCATTTAATCAGGTTTTGGCTGAAATTGTGC
Organism: Tetanocera ferruginea; assembly: GCA_958299015.1. Lineage (NCBI taxonomy): Eukaryota > Metazoa > Arthropoda > Insecta > Diptera > Sciomyzidae > Tetanocera > Tetanocera ferruginea. The sequence goes on along the minus strand of OY282643.1, from coordinate 2,579,596 downwards.
AAACCACTTTTAAAAATTGTGATTTCACTTCAGGGGGTTCCCAACCTTTTAAAACAGAAATAAAATTTGTGTGCAAAAATCCGCAATTTAATCGATTTAAAATTTAGTTTAAGAAGAGCTTATAAATTGATCGAATTTTAATTTTTTTCAAAACTAAAAATTTTTAACCAAAATTATCTTTTATGCATTCCTCAAATTGTCAATTGTCCGAAAAATGCAGTTCCGAAATCAAAAGTTTCACTTTCCGAGCAAACAACTCAGTCAAATTTTAACGGTTTTCAAAATTTTTTTTGTTTTCCTTAATTTTTGTTCAATTTTCTTTGAAATGTGTTGACAATTACAGTAATTATTTTACCAGATGTATTTTTAATGAATTTTCTTAATTCTGCCTGTAGTTGTTTAACGTGTATTTTTACCAAACGCTAATTCAGAGAAAAAAACACTCTGAAATTTAACGTTCTATATTTGGAAGCGAATATCTCTGTCAGTTTATAAAAAATTTAATTTATTTCTTTTTTGTATTTAAATTAATTGACTTAAAAAAAATTTTAACATTTTTAACCGTTACTTTATTATTTATATTTTAATCATTGCCTTTAAAAAGAGTCCACTTAATTGAATGTTTTCTCAAAAAATGGTATAAAAATTGTTTTTGTTGTAAAAATAAAAAAATTCAAATTTGCATTTTTGATTTTCTTTTATTAAATTGAGTTTTTTTAAGGCGAATTTGTTTTTGTATGGCAAAAAAATTAATAAATACTATGCGTCATCGAAAAAACAAGGCTATGATTTTTTGCACGAAATTTAATTTTTTTAAAATGTTGTTTTTATATTTTTAAAATCTTCAACAAGCTTCAAGAACAATAATTTGAAGAAAATTTTATTATAGCTCCAACCAATAAAAAGTTATAGCCACAAATCTGTTTCAATCATCCTGCGTATCTATATAATTAATAGGCTAAGGTTTTTTTTTGTGACTTCAACTCCTCCCAGACCAATAGACCGATTTTATCGATTCAGATGTCATTTAATCAGGTTTTAGTTGAAATTGTGCAAACCACTTTTAAAAATTGTGATTTCACTTCAGGGGGTTCCCAACCTTTTAAAACAGAAATAAAATTTTTGTGCAAAAATCCGCTTTTTAATCGATTTGAAATTTAGTTTGAGAAGAGAGCTTATGAATTGATCGAATTTTAATTTTTTTCAAAACTATAAATTTTTAACCAAAATTTTTTGGCGTTTTTTCATCGGAATATGCTATAAATTGATGTTGTATGTGTTCTTTAAGTATTTTTAATTAATTTTTTAATTATATCTTAGTAGTATTTTTTTTTTTTAAATCAATTTTATAAGTCGTTTTTATTTAAATTTCTTAGGTTGTATAGCTTTAAAAGTTAAGCAGCGATGTTGTTGAATAGTAATAATGTTTATCTCGGTAGTTATATTAGTGTTAGTCCGTCTTCATATTTTGAAAGTTACATTTAAAATTTTAGTGTCAGATCATAAGTTTTAAGCATTCAGATGATGATCTTTTATATCAATATTGAGACTGAATATATCATTATTGAGGAAAAAGCTGATTGAATAGAATATCATAAATTAAACGTCTATAATGTTGCTAACATTTAATTTTTATTGAATTGCTCGAATTCGGGCAATAGGTTTACTAGTTCACATAAATGTTCACACCATTTTTATTTTGCATAATTTTTAATACTGTTTACAGCAAAGTTGTCAGTCAGTTATTCAGGTCGATTTTCAATAACTTTTTTGGTTCAAATATTATTTCTTAAAAACAAAAGTAGATCCACTTAAGGAGAACTGCCTATACATTCTGGAGAATTTCAAATTTAATTTTAGAAATTTTCATCAATTTGCACCTAACTTGCTCCAAAAAAAATGTAATTTAATTTTTTGTGTTTGAACAAAATAGCTTAACTTTTTGCCATATTTTTATAACTTCACTGATAAGAAAACACTAACTAAAAAAAAAAAAATAAAAAAACAAATTGGCCATTTCAGCCCTTGAAAGGACTTTGACCGAGCTTCTTATGATCAATTGTGTTGTGTGTGTTATTAAATGTTTGCACAAAATTAACCGAGAACTAGACCTACATGTTTTATGCCGACTCCGAACGGCTAAAGTTAATGTTCTCAAGAAGCTTTACATGGCATTACTTACTCTCTGAGGTTTGCCATTGTCTGCAGAGAGGTGGTGAAAAATTTTTTATTGAAAAAACGTTGCGCCGCGACTGGGGATCGAACTCGGGCTCCGAGCGTGCTAAGCCACACACTTAACCTGCACGCCCCGGTCACCACTCACTAACTATATGCAAGTTTTTAAAATGATTGTTAATAACTTTTAAGCATTAATTTAAAAAAATTCGTTTAGAGAAAAACTTATTTGAAAAAATAGTGTGTATAAGGCACCAGATTTGTCTGAAGTTAGAAGATATAGTTAAATTTTAATTAGGTTTTTAATATAAAAATGTCCCAAAGAATGCACTGAAAATAAAGTCAAATCCGGAAGTCTTATACCAAGATATTAAAAACTTACTTATTCCGTTCTTATCCAAACAAATCTTATAACAATCTTATCCAAGCAAATCGTATCCAAAGTGATTTCTTTCTTATAAAAAAATATTTGCTTTTAATATTTTTTTTTAACCTAATTCAGAAATGTGTCAAAAAAACACCTTAAAACAATTTCACTAGCATATTTTCAAATAAAACAACAATCAATGATTTTATTTGGCTCGATACAAAAAATTGTTTGAAAATACTCATGAAATAAGCTAAAGTCTACAAACGATGCTTACACACACACTAGCAGGTTTGACCTTGAAATTGAAGGATTTTAAGACTTCAGCACAAATCCTTAAATAAAGTATTTTCAAGGCAGCATATATAACTTATTTAAAAGATCAAAGTTGTTGAGCGTAACATATTTATAATTTGATCAAAACTGTTTTTTATTAAAACTACTTGAGCCCGAGGTCAAGAGGCATTTTAATGAAGTCATTAAATAACTGATTTTTTCTTTAGACAATCCCGTTTTATGAAGGCATTTTCATATACAAAATTTTGTTAAAACATTTCAATACATATAAGATAAACACGAATTTTATCTTATCCAGAGTTTTTATCTCTTTTCTCTTGTATCACTAGAGAAAGAAGCATTGATATTAAAAATTTAGTTATTTTTCCTAAGAGTTCTCTTTCCAATCATACACTTAAATATAATTAATGGCGTTTTCGTTTCTACCAAAAAATGTTGAATTGTCGCAGTGCAAAATGTTTTCAATGTTGCCCGCAACCCTGTAAAACTGCATGTTTTTGTCTACCCGAAAAATGTCAACTTAAATAAACGAATGGAACCATCCTTGTCTAACGAACGCATTTCATAATATTGACGTTTTAAAAATAGCTGATATGCAGGGCAATCATCTACCCTGAGAAAGTTTCGCAGGGCAGAAAATGTGCCTTTTTTGCCCTCTGCGAGTGTGACATTTTAAGAAATGAACACACAATTTACTCACACGTTTGCACTTGTTTTAAAATCGAACACGAAAAAAGGCAATGAAAAGGCAACATTTTTTGGTAGAAACGAACACGCCATAAGACTACATGTTATCTCTGAAGTACATTGTTAGGTATTGCTTACTTTGAGATCGAAATACATACATGATATTTCAAGAATTAAAACAATTCCTAATTGGAATTATTTCGATGCCAAATAAAATATGCAAAAATTATTTTTTCAAGTTTTTTTAATATTATTTAAAAAATTTTAATTAAATACAATAATGAATAAATTAAATACAATCTTTTAGTTAAAATTATATAAACAAAATACGTTGATCAATCAAATAAATATAATCATCACTTTTAAAAAATTGTTTATATTTGAATACAATGTAAATGTTAAAGAGTAAGAAAAAAATGCAAAAATCAAATTCAATTCGGTGCTTAAATCTAAAGAAAAAGACTTAATATTTCGTTTAATTTTCTATAGTTAAGAATAATTTCGTGTCTGAAGCATTTTAAGGTTAGCCAGTTTTTGCGGATGTCGAAGAAATTTTTAATAGCATTTCTTATCTAATCAATTATTCACTTAAAACTAAAATTTATTTCGTTAAATTTTAAAATTGTTGATGTTTCAATTTATAAAAAATACTTTAAGATAATTTCAATACAGTGCAAAATGGACACGTACAATTTATACCAATACTAATATTTACTATAAATTTTTAAAATTAATTTATTTTTATATAAAAAAAGCAATCGAAATTCCTCTCGAAGGCAATGTGGTGATTTTGTTGTAGTTGTTGTGTTGTTTTTGTTGTTGTTATGCAAGTTAGTTCATTTAACCACTGTAAGAAATAAAATAAATTAATTCAATCGGAATAAATAGAAAATAGAATACAGCTAATAATATTATGTACTTCAAACATTACTGTAGGTGAAAAATAATCAAGCTCAAAATCTAAAAGCATTGCTTATGGCGAACACAATTTTATTAGAAAAAATTCTTTCTTCACTTGCTTGTTAATAATTTATAAAAAAAAATTACATTCAAATAATGATGATGATGATGATGCAAACCTTCCTCCCTTCTCAAAAGACATATCATATTAGAGCAATCAATTGTTTCTTACTTGCCAAATATTATTGGAACCAGCTGCCCAAATCAATCAATCAATCATTGCATGCCGCCTTATAAAAAATCATTCATTTCGATGTAATTCTTAAAACTATGCAGAGAAAAGTACACAAATTGTTTTCGTGTAACATATTATTAGTTGGCATTCCATAAATAAAAAAAAGAAACAAATAATAAAAATACAGCGCAATACAAGATTAAAGTGATGCTTAATTAATGTGAAAGTGGTGCAGACAGAAGAGCGATTTGAGATAGAGATAAACAAGCTTACTTACAGATGTTGAAGTGAATGAATGAAAAGTTATGGAAACTTGTGCGAAAATGATGGCCTTAACTGCAGGTAAAGTTTTTTTTTTTTTTTTAAATTTTTGTCTGAATTAACATATTTTCTGTATCAGATATCAGATATCATACATATCGCACACTAAATACAAAACAGTCACAACTCAAAATTTTTTATATCGAATTTTTATTATAAATCAATTTATAAAACACATATCTGACAATATTTTTCGTTATTTTCTTCATTAACTGGAAGAATAAGTAAATCGAGTGTTATTAACTGAGCACTGTTATTAACACTGTACGACAATTTCCATCTTTATCAAAAATTATAGACTTATATAAGTGGATTTTGGTAGAAGAGGCTATGGTTAATGATTACATCTAAATATATTTAATATGGGTCTTAGTTTAGTATTTAATTAAAAAATTTACTAAAATAAGAATTGTGAAAACTTTTGAACATAAACTCTCTGAGAAGACTAGTATAAATATCAAATTAATTTTCTGCGCATACTTTCAGGCTGAACATTTTTATATTTATAGCCCCACACGTACTGCGTAAGGGGTATATTAATGTTGTCACGACGTGTGTAACGCCCATAAGGAGGCGTGGTAGGTATAGAAAAGTATATATATTCTTGATCAGCATCACTACCTGAGTTGATTTAGCCATGTCCGTCTGTCTGTCCGTTTGTCCGTCTGTCTGTCGACACGATTACAGCCGTAATTTTCAAGTTTTCGTAATGAAATTCGATATATAAGCTTTTTTTTAAAAAGCCAAGATCAAGTTCGAGAATGGGCCAAATCGGATGAAAACCACGCCTACCTCCCATACAACTCCAATAATGAAAACTCTATTAAGAGACTAATATTTAAGTTACAAAACTGAAATTTGGTATTTGTGTGTTCCATGACAAAAATGAGATGTGATAGAAAAATGGGTGTCATCCGCCCACTAACACGCCCACCTCCCATACAACCCCAATATTGAAAATTATATAGAGGCTTCTGACGAAGCTATAAAAATAAAATAAGGTATATATTCATTGTATATGAACACTAAGACGTGTAAGAAAAATGGGCGTCATCCACCCACGAACACGCCCACCTCCCATACAACTTCAAGATTAAAAACTCTATAAATAGGTTTCTCTTTAAGCTACAGACAACAAATTTGATACGTTTGTATTTTATAGCAAAACTAAATCGTGGAATCGTTGTCATTTGCCTAAGGCCACACCCACTTCCCATACAGCCCACTATAGCGAAAACTCTATTAATAGGCTAATATTTACACCGTGGCGACCGTGGCATGCAGGTTAAGTGTGTGGCTTAGCATGCTCGGAGCCCGGGTTCGATCCCCAGCCGCGGCGAAAAGTTTTTTCAATATAAAATTTTTCTGATCGGTCACCACCTCTCTGCAGACAATGGCAAACCTCAGAGAGTAAATAATGCCATGTAAAGCTTCTTGAGAACATGAGCCGTTCGGAGTCGGCATAAAACATGTAGGTCCAGTTCTCGGTCAATTGTGTGCAAACATTTAATAACACACACAACACAATTGATCATAAGAAGCTCGGTCAAAGTCCTTTCAAGGGCTGAAATGGCCAATTTGTTTTTTTTTTTTTGTTTTTTTTTTGTTGTTTTACAGAGTTACAATTTAATTTTTTTATCCTTACGAATCGGCCGTGGGGGCATTTTAACTTCGGCCAAGTCGAAGATAAACCTTACTAGTTTATATATTAAAAAGTATTCAAGAATTTTTTTTATGTTAAATTTTTAAAAGGTTAACTCAAAAGAAGATTAAAAACTTTTCTATAATTAGATATTCTATGTTTGTATGATATTGAGTGTTACGTCTTGTGTTTGTCCCAGAGGCCAACCCAATTATGGTGGGTCAATTTTTTCTACATTGACTTGGTTTGAGTCACTTGTATCCACTCCATTAAATTTGTTTTAATGATATGATTCGTGGATTTAAATGGGTTAATGCTGAGAAAATGACTAAACATCAAGTAAAATATTCAATTTCAACAATTTTTATTCTTCCGAAATTCCTACGAAATTTGCTAAGAAATTGTTTTTTCCCATTTCTTATAATAATTTCAATTTCATTATTATATAAGAATTTATTATTTTATGTGTCAAAATAATAAATTAATTTTTAATAATAAATTGCATAGTTATGCAATGCTAATTTTACAATTTTAGCATAAGCAGAAAACTAGAAATGCAGCTTTTGCAGGTTAGAAAATAAAATTGACTATTAATAAAAATTTTGCAAACAAGTGGATTTTTTTTTAATATGTGAAAACTAGATATTCTAATCTTTGAGTTGACGCGAATAAGTCTGGTGAGCTCTATTGTGCTGATAGAGAGATATTCCACTCAATTTAATTTTTGGAGTTTGCCAATGATTCGTCAGTATTTTAATAAATGTTTGTATTTTTATATTTCTTTTCTTTCTAATATAAGCAACATATATAAAGTAGACATATATAATGGACTTTTATAGCAACTAACAAAAAATCAAGAGAAAAATTTCGAGGTGTAAGATTTATATTATATTGAATTCAAATTAATTGCATGAAAAAATGTACACATTTTTTTCTTAATCCGTGAACAGACATTTTATATTTAAGCATTTCTCTGACGTATAGCATTCTTAGATATTTATATTTTTCAAGTTGATTAAGAGTTTTTTTTTGAAAAAGAAAACCACAGGACGTGCAGTAATCTATGTAAACAGAACTAATTTGTTGGCAAAATTTTAATCTTAAAAATTGAGGTTGCCACAAAGAATTACATATCTTAAAATTGTGTCACAGTGTTATTGGTAAGAAATAAAATGAATATTTAATAATCATATTTTTTATTTGTTCTCTGCTTAAATATGTTTAAGCAGCTGAATTTAAAACAGATTTAAATTTTCCATAAATAATGGCAACGTCCATAATCTTAAAAAAATAGAACGCCAGATGAATGTTATAAATTTCACAAACGAGAACGCATTTATATAAAATAAAAAAATTATAAATGTACTTGGCAAAGTTTTGGAGTAATGAATAAATAATAAATTATTAAAAAAATTTTAATATTTATAAGTTAATATCATCGAAAAATACGCTAAATATCCTGATGATGAAGTTCTGGTAGCAAAATGAAGTTATGAAAACAACAACAAATGAGAACACACAAAATATTTACTAATTTTTCAAACCCATAACTCGAAACATTCACTAGATAAATAAATAAGAGTAGTTTTTTGTGGAAAAGAAGAACGAAAGAACAGCAACTAAGAGATTGTGCAATGCGGACACAAAATACGAAAGCGAAATCTTACCTCTTGGCCGATGTGGTTCTTGAGTAGGGATTTTGCAGGATTTTTGGATGTGTTTCCATGACGCGAAGTAATAAATTATCCAAATAATCCTCCAATTCTTTCACGCGTTGACGTTGCAGTAAAGCCTCGTTTTCCATGCCATTCGCAATGAGCATGAGTTCCTAGAAGAAACAGTTTATTTGAAGAATTAGTTGGAGAAGCAATACAATGTTGGCCAGCTTACCTCTCTTGATTTTCCGTCATATTTTTTGGCTAGTGCTGCTGTCATTTCTGATCTACGCTCGGCATGCGTGGAGGACTTTTCGTGTCCGATTATAATGCGTTCGCTTGATTTTGGACTAGGCGATGTAGTGCGTTCATCTTCATTTTTATCTGTAAGGATTCGACATAAAGTTAATTGTTTACATGGTTGTCTTTTGATGCATTATAACAATAATAGAACATGCAAGTGAATGTGTATGAATGTATTTACTAAATGTGCAAGCAATGCAGTCCACTGGCGGATTAAGTATTTTCAAAGTGGACCATTATCAAAATGTGTACAAAAACAAACGAATTAAAATAAAATAAAATGTGTTCTTAAATAATAAATAACATAAATTTTGTTTCTTTAATTGTAAAATTAAACAATAAGTTTTTGTTTTGTTTTGCTTTTCTAATCCGCCAGCGTTTCACATACAAACAACTGCTTCAACCTCTCTCTCCACACGCTCACCTCGCTTGTTGAAATATTTGAATTTACTGAAACGTTTCTCTTTCTTCTCTGTCGTGATCGTTCGCTCCTTTGGAGATTGTTGTTGAGGTGGCGTTGTAAAACCTTCATCACTCTCATCCAACGAAAGGGAACGTTTTGCAAAATTCAAAATTCTATGATCTTCATCGAGTCGCTTAGCTTCGCGTTTCTTTTGCTCTTCCTGTAAACGTAATTCTTCTTGTAATTGCGCTTCTTGATCGCGTAGACGTTGCTCATTAAGTCTGAGTTCTAATTCAAGTTTTTCGTCTTCTTCTCTGCGCTGCTGTTCTGCTCTAAGTATTTGTGCTGCCTCTTCTTGTAGTTGCAGTTGTTCTTGAAGTTTGCGTTCATCTTCAGCCTTTTTTAGTTCAGCTTCTTTCTCGCGATTGATTCTGGGCAAGGCTTTTGGAGATTCTTTCAATTCAGCCTCATTGGCTATGAATGCCTGTGAGCTTAACTTCTTGTCGGCTTCAAAGTCAAAAATTTTGGCGCTATTTTTCTGTTCAAATTCTGCAAAACTTGCATTAAATTGTTTAAAATCATTCTTTTCGGAATCGGGAGAGATCAAGCTGATGCGTGGTGCTACTGGTGATGTATTATTGAGCTCCAATAGCATTGATTTCCTAGGAGATTCCTTTGCTAATGCAAATGTGTTAATCTCCACTTGCTTTTTAGCTTCGGTTTTAGTATTTTCCTCGCCTTCATCGGATTCAGAGGAAAAGTCACTGCTGTCTGTGCTCAATTCGGCACCCAACTTAGCTTTGACATTCTCCTTTTCTACTTTCTCTATGATTACATCATGCTTTTCAATTTGCTCCTGCGGCATGTCTTCCTCTTCGTTTGCAGTTGGCAGTGGTACGCGAGCTGTTTCCCAAGAACGCCTTTTTAGCGAGTCGGAACTGCCAATTTCTAAATGCTTGCCGTAGAGCTTTGTCTCCCATTCATTAAGTTGCTGCTTCTCTGCGCGTTCATTTGCTATTTGTTGTTGCGTGCGAGGCGGCTTGGAGGGAGGTGGCAGAGTACGTGCGCGTACGCTGAAATCATTTTCGATTTCCTCAAGCTCATCTTCATCCACCAAATCATGCACAATAGGCTGTTGTTGCTGCTTACCTCCAGCTTTTCCATTGACGCCAGCAAGTAATGGCGATGGATTCTTTGGCACATAATTTTGTGACGGCGGCTGCAGTCCGGTGCTGCGAATATTCAAGGAGCTGCCCGAACTCTTGTGTGACAAATTGTCGAAAACAAATTCATCTTCATCCTCACTGATAACACCTGGATCGGCTTCACCAGCACGTTGGCCATAGCGTCTACTACCACCGTTTGAACTACTGGGTGTGCCTATGCTGGCAAAGGAGCCACTAAACGAGACATCGTCACCCTCCTTGTTCTTCTTCTTGCCGTTGAGATGCATTTTTGAGCCTAGTGACTTGGCAAACTTCTTGATACCTTTACGTTTCTCAATGGTGCCAATGGACAATAAGCTGCCACCCACAGACGAGGCTAGCTGACCAATAGAAGACTTGTGTTTGTCCTTCTTGCTCAAATCGGTCAAGGAACCGGACTTGACGATGAAGGAAATACGCACTTCTAGCTCACCGCGTTCCTTATTTTTCTTCTCTTTGCCTGGCTTGCTTTCTAATTTAAACCATTTGGAGCGTGGACGATCGTAAACGTCCATTTCGTTAAGTGGTTGTGATACTTGACCGAGAAACTCATCGATGCCGATATTGTTGCGATGCAGACAAGTTAGAACTAGTTCGGCACGATTGCCTTGATCGGGAATTTTGCTGTTGAAGATGAAATAAATTTAATATAGATGACTTGACTTGGAGTTACACTCATTCGACTTACAGTTCACATTCTTCGTTCCAGTTGACGTTTGACTCTGCCTTCTCTTTGACCGATGTCTGGTACTTTTCCTTGCCCAAACCAATGGTGACAAAACAGTTGTTGGTGCCATTTTTGCCCTTGGTAAGCAGACCCTTGGCTCGCTGAACTGCAAGTAAAAAATAAAAATTTCATTAAATCGAAGTCAGAAAATCTGAAAATTTTAAGTAGCTTCAAGTTTACTATGAAGGGGGGGGGGGGGTATTTCTATTTTAAATAGTTAATAATTTTGATTCTGAATTAAACAAAACAGAATATAAAGAAGCAACAAGCAACGCATTTAGCTGTTTTGTTTAAATATAATTGTCTGTCTAGAGGAGTGTCATCTGCCGACTGGCATTTATGCCAAAGTGGTGGCTGAATGCTGGCGTCGTGACCTTACAAGCTTCCACACAAATGCCAATAATAGTTGTTGTAACCACAACTCGATTCTTTCAATTTGGTTTTGTTTTTTTTTCATTATTGTTTCGCTTTCTGTAACAACGAAGTGAAAATAAAAACGATCAAAATAAGTTATCGAAACAATGCGAAGTCGATGCTTGTCAATCTGATTACTCAGCCATGTCACAGACTCAGCGTAGATAAATCGAGTGAAGCCTCATTTAATGTTGTGTTTGTATTCAAATAATAAAAATTATGTAAATAGAAATGCAAAAAAATAAAACTAAAGCCATTTGAGGATACGTCATGCGTCATTTTGACATTCAAGTAGAATGTGGAAACAGACGTAACGTAGGCGGGAACTATTAAATAAAATAGCTTTATTAACTGTGCAAAAAAGCAACAATTTTGCAAATGAGTTGTAGCGGCAAAGTTTCATGGCAAGTTAATGACAACCATCGGGTATTTCGATGAGAGAATTTTGTCAAACAGCAATTGTGGAATTATTATATGTTGACCATATTTTCAGCGTGTTGGCAAAGAATAATTTGCATTTGCAACGGTACCATCAATAAAGTTATACATATTCAAAACAAATTAAACTGTATTTCATGACGCAATAATATTAAGGCGTTATGAGCGTATCGAGTGCAAAGACGCCACAAACAACAGGTCGGGCATATTTATTACCTCACTATCGAAATATTCTCAAGTTAACGCCATGATTACAGCTCGTTTTCTTTTAAATGTTTCCTAAATATTTGCAACAGCTACGCGCTGAAGCACGCTTCAAAAACGTTTACGTTGGCCAACATTTAAGTATGCGAAGGCTTTAACCAGCTGTAACGGTTTATTGAATTTATTTTGTTGTAATTCCAGCACAAATGTTTATGGCTTGTGCAAATAAATAGCCAAGTTAGTTGGTTGTTGACTTGAAAAAGTTTTGAGGAAATACCACTTCAGTACAAACTAACCGAAGATGGCTTCAATTGAGTGGACGACTTGGTTAGAGTTTAAGAGCAAAACAAAACACAACAAATAATGAAACTTGCAAAAACAGTTACAGTCCAAGTTTTAGAAAGATATATAAAGATAAGAAAACGCCAACGTGGGGCCAAAGTAGACACTTTCACAGCTTTATGAATTTACATGGCCCACACGCGGCTGCGCTACAAATTATTTCTACGCTTAAAACGCTCAACACACACACACATACGCACCAACACTTTGAAGTGTTGAACTTGATTTGGAACGCTTTTGAAATTTTCAAACAATGGAAAGTTAACAATGAGCCGCCAAGAAGAAACCAAGTAGAAACACCGAAAAGCCGGTGCTAAGGTGAACACAACAATCAAACAACAAAAGAAAAAAAAGACAATAAATTCAAAACTAGGTGAATTCATGGCTGTCATGAAGCGCAACCGGTTTCTCTGTGTCTGAATTCTGCCTGAAAACTGCTAAAAGGCAACTAAAGCACGCACTCGAGGTTAATTAAACTGAATGCAATAACTTTAGCACAAACGTACAAACGTTCCTCGGAACAGTTGATGATGGCATCAGAAATTGTGACAACTTTTCAATTCAATTAAACAAATTAAGATTGACGAAACACAATTTGACGAAGTCAAGAAGTCACCTTCTCTTGCCCTACTCCTCTCCTCCTCCCAGCCAACATCAAGTTTGGTGTCTTTCACTTTCTTTGATTTTTTTTTTCTGTTTTGTTTTTACAACTAAACATTCACCATTTAACCAACCTGTTTTTGTTGTTATTTGTAAATGTTATTTAAAAAATTTATAACTTAATTGTTGACAAAAACAGTGGTTGCCTCGGTGACTGCATCGTTTGCCGTTAGTTCCAATGAGCGTTCATTACATCATCACCATCATCAGAAGTAGCGAAAATAGTAGAAGCAGGTTTGATCGCAATCACTCAGCTAGTTACAAAGTTACTCCGCTGAATATTTGTTTTGCTGTAATTCGACATGTTGTCAATTGTTGCACTAGTAAATATGTTGCTTTATTTTTATTTGATAGTGTTTTTTTTTAGAAGAAAGAGAAAAACTCATAATTAACCGGAAAATTAATTTGATGTTTGTCGCTAAAATTGGCCAGCTGCTGTTTTTGTTGTTTGCTTATAATAATTGCTGCAGTGTTGGGTAGCCTATAAGTAGGCCATGTTCTCATAAAAGCAACTAATGAAAAATAGTGCAAGTTACAACATCTTGTTGAGATGGAAATTTTAATATCTGTCTATATTTGCACTCAATCTCAACATAAATCATATAACATGCTGATAAACTCTTAATTTTTTGTGTTTTTTTTAATTCAAAAGAAAAGCAGCGGTAATTTTAAGTGGTTATTGTGAATGTATTTTAAATTAATTTATTTAAAATAATGTTCAGAGTGTCTTCTGAACTTAATTAACTTTCATAAATTCCATCGATATATTTTTAGCTTACAAGCGATTAATTATTGTGAATTTATTTTTCACTGGGTACATATTCACATGTTTTATTGATACAAAAATCTATTGAAATATTTACATTATTTAAGTATGATATTTGAACATGAATAAAATAAGGAAAAAATTAAAATTCTGAAAAAACAAGTAAAGAAAGTCTAAAGTCGGTCTAGGCCGACTATGAAATACCCTTAACCCAATTTTCAAAAACAAAACAATTTTTATTGTAAATGGGTGTCTCCGTGGGCGGATGAAGCCTATATTTTATATGCATTTAAATGTTGATGAAAAATTTACACATACCAAGTTTTATTCCTGTAGCTCACAGTTAATGCCCTTATTGTGCTTTCGCTATGAGAGGTGGGCGCGTTCATGGACGGATTACTTCCAATTTTTGAACACACCTTAGTTTTGGTATAAAATACATGCATACCAAATTGAATTTCTCTATGACAAACATAACCATATTTATTGAGTTTAAAACTTTTTGGGTTGTATGGGAGGTAGGAGTGTCCATAGGCGGATGACGTCCATTTTTCAAAACCATATTTGTCTTGTCATAAAAAACATACGTGCCAAATTTTAGCTCTGTAGGTTAAACAGAGGCTTGTTTATTGCGTTTTCAATTTTTGGGTTGTATGGGAGGTGGGCGTGTCCGTGGCCGAATGATACCCATTTTTCAAAAATATCTTTGTGTTGATATAAAACACATACATATCAAAATTTATTGTTGTAGGCTTATTATGAGCTGAGTTATGCAGTTTTACATTTTTGCGTTGTATGGGAGGTAGGCGTGTTCGTGTGCGGATTCCAAAAATTTTTAATAGTGCAGATCCTTCGGTGCATGTGACCATGTGTACCTAGTTTCATCCAATTATCTCAAGAGGAGTGTTAAGCGATTCGCCTGGAAGAGTCGCGAACGATTCGCTGAGAGGAGTCTTAAGCAATTCGCCGGGAAGATTCGCCAACGAATCGCCGAGAAGAGTCTTAGGCGATTCGCCAGGAAGAGTTGCGAACGATTCGCTGAAAGGAGTCTTAAGCGATTCGCCAACGAATGGCAGAAGGGGTTTTTGTTTGTTGCAGAGCATCGTTGTTGAATGTTACAAGTTGTTGCATGTTTGAACTAGCGGGCTCTTCGACGTTGTTTTATCCCAGTTTCATGAAATTTTTTAAAAGTTAAATTTTTTGATTAATTTAAACGATTTTTCAGAGCCTGCTTCATATAACAATGATAGATTTTGAAAAGCTTTTTAAAAAACAATCTTCCAACGATCGCCGGAATGAGCGAAGGAAGATTTTAAAATTTTTTTGAATCGCGCATTCATCCCTTGGGCGATCAAAAAGCGATCCATCTTCCAACGCTCGCCAGAATGAGCGAAGGAAGATTTTGAACATTTTTTTGTCAATCGCGCATTCATCGCTTGGGCGATCGAAAAGCGATCAATCTTCCAAAAACCCTTAGGCGAATCGCTAGCGCGTCGCCAAATGATCTAATCTTCCAATCGTCTTCCAAATGTTTGCAGGGAATAAGTTCCAAAATAGGATCTGCGTTTCTGCGATCTAAGTTTTTTTTTTTAAGAAAATAATTGAGGAGTTTACATTCAAATGCAGATAAGTCACAGGAAAAAAATTTTAGTTAGAAATGCCGTTCTAAAGCTAATGTTACAATATATCGATCCATAAAATTCTTTTTGATAAAAATGTCAAAAATGCTAAAGAAGAATGCATTAAAAAAAACTCCTTTTCAATCAAAACCAGACATGTCCACTGTAATGTTCAATCAAAACCAGATAAGTCCAAGCAAGTTTTCATTTGTGTAGTTTTCATTCAAATTTTAATATTTTTTTTGTGTCTTAACGTTGGTATAAGTAATAAATTTAACATTTTAGCGGATTTGGGTATGAGTTCTGTACAAAATAAAAAGTTAAAAGCAAAAATAATTTTTTTTTACTAATAAGTAGTGTCCGACCGAATATGCGGTTTCGGTTTCGGCCCTTTTAATCAGTTTCGGCTATTCGGCATCAATATGGCCGAAACCGAATAACTTTAAACACTAAAAAGTTCCTGAAAGTGGTATTAAAAATGATTTCTTTATTTATTATTTTAAAGTTAAACTTTAATATTCAAAGAATATTTATCGTATATATACGTTCTTATTATCTGTTTGAATTGTTATGTTTCTGAAAGCTTTTAACAAATAATCTAAAAAATATAAAATGTTTTTAAGAAAAAGTTCATGTAGACAGTCAGTTTCGGTTTCGGTTTCGGCCGAATATTACAAAAATGGCCGAATTTCGGTTTTGGTTTCGGCCAAATTTTTTTTCAAATCGGTTATCCTCCGATTTGAAAAAAAAGTATGTAGAAATTATTTTATTGAGTTCTTCTAACTTTTGAGACCCCGAACGGCTTAATCTAAATTTTGATTCATTAGTCCAAATTTGAAATTGAAAATACGAATTTTTTTTGCACTATGATACTTTTTTTTTTCGCATAATATATCTATTCCTGTGGAGCATAATTTTGCATAATTGGTTTGTTTATAAAAAATGTCTGACAAAATTAAGACGGTTTTTGTCGATTTCCCAACAACTCGATCTGTGTGACTTATCTGGTTTTGAATGTAAACTCAATTTCACATTTGAGATTTTCACTGAAAAGTCTTCCAATTTTACATAGGAATACAAAACAGTATCATTTTTGTAGATGTAAAATTTTTCCAGCCGAATATTGCACAATGTACGTACGTCACTCAACAACAATTTTTTCAACCAGAAAAAATTTTTTTGGTAAGTTGAACACCCGATCAAAATCACAAAAAACATGAAATTCCAAGTAAAAATGTCTGAGTGCCAAAGTTTATTTTTTCTTATTTATTTTTACATTATATTTCATTGTTTAAGTAATTACTTAATTTTTGAATTGAGCAACGCCTCAAAATCGTTCACTTCACATTCCAAAAAAAAAAAAAAATGTTGGTGTCGTCCTAGATCGACGTCTTAACTTCACAGAACACGTGGATTATTTTATCTCGAAAGCTGGTTCTGTGCTCGGTTTCCTCAAAAGAAATTCTACAGTTTTTATGGACCCATATATTCTCAAAACTTTACATTGTTCATATATGAGGTCTCAATTGGAATACTGTGTAATAATCTAAAACCCTTCCTACGGAGTCAATTTTCCATTGAAATGCCTTCTCATACAACTGTGATTGTGTTTTGATAACTATAAAAAAACACTTGAATGTCATCGAAAATGTTTTCCTGTTATCTTAATTCAATTCAACAGTACTTAAAATCATGTTCCTATTGTTTGTTCCACAACTAGTTTAGCTTTTTCATATGTTATAGTAAATTGCAATAAAAAGTAGCCTGCAGGAGCAAGTTTAAGTTGGCTGTATTGATGAAATAATTAAAAAATTATTTTATTAATTCAAATTTCTTAAAAAAATTTTTATAAAATCTTATCATTTCCATTTTTCCCTCATGATCCTGTTTAATCTAGGTTTTATATCATTCTAACTTTAAAATCTAATGTCCCTTATTAATCCTTATTAAATTTTAATTATAAATCAAAATAATTTGTTTTCTTTACAAAAAATTTAGAGTTGGGACTACAAAAGTTTCTTTGACATATTTCTTGTTCAACAATATTGAAAGGTTACCTGAAAACTGAATACATCAATTGAGTATTTATTATTTTTCTTGAAAGAATTCAGAATTAGATGGAAAATCGTAGATTGAACTGTACATCTTTTCAGACTTGGTTAGAAAATTACATTATATCCATATTAGTGGTGGATGGGCGGAAAAAATATATTCAATTAAAAATGTGGTAAATGAGTCTGCAATATTATGATATAGATTCAAAATTAAAATTGCTTAATTTTACGTATGTGATACATTTTATTATTTAAATTTTAAATGACAACTTACTTACTTAGATGGCGCTTACAACCGTTGGTCGGTTTTGGCCTGGTCTAAGAATTTGCGCCAGCCTCTTTTGTCGTGCGCTTGCTGGCGCCAGTTGGAAGTTCCAAGCGTCGTCAGGTTATCCAATGCCTGGTCTTTCCAACGGAGATGCGGTCTTCCTCGTCTGCGTTGGCCACCGCTGGGTACCGAATCCAATATTTTTTTCGCTGGAGCTTCGTCGTTCATTCTCTCGACATGACCTAGCCAGCGAAGCCGCTCTATTTTAATACGCTTGACTATATCGATGTCGGCATATAGCTCATACAACTCGTGGTTCCATCGTATTCGGTACTCGCCATTGACGCAGATTGGACCATAGATCTTGCGAAGGATTTTTCTCTCGAACGCTCCCAAAGTCCTTTCATCAGAGCTGCTCAACGTCCAGGTTTGTGATGCGTATAGTAGGACGGGCATGATTATTGACTTATAGAGCGTCAGTTTTGTTCGTCGAGAGAGAGCTCTGCTTCTCAATTGCCTACTGAGCCCAAAGTAACACCTGTTGGCAAGAGTTATCCTTCGTTTAATCTCAATACTGATATCGTTGGAGGAGTTTATACTGGATCCCAGGTAAACAAAGTCCTTCACTACCTCAAAGGAGGTGTTGTCAACAGTGACGTGGTTTCCAAGACGCTGGGACTGTTTGTTTGTTGACACGAGATACTTCGTTTTATCTGCGTTCACTGCAAGACCCATTCGACTCGACTCTTTTTCTAGCCTGGAGAATGCTGCACTGACTTCGCGCGTATTTTGGCCAATGATGTCAATATCATCAGCATACGCCAGCAGCATAACGCTCTTATAGAAAATTGTGCCGCTGCGTCTCAGGTCAGCAGCTCGGATGATCTTCTCCATTACTATATTAAAGAAGTCGCACGATAAGGAATCACCTTGTCTGAAACCTCGCTTGGTATCGAACGGAAGGGAGAGGTCCTTCCCGATTTTCACTGCGCTGCTGGTGTTGTACAGTGTCATCCTGCAAAGACGTATTAGCTTGGCAGGAATACCAAATTCAGACATGATGGAGTATAGGTGACTCCTTATTGGACTGTCGAAGGCGGCTTTGAAATCGACAAAGAGATGGTGCGTGTCGATTTGTTTTTCGAGGGTCTTTTCCAAGATTTGTCGGAGCGTGAAGATCTGGTCAATGGTGGACTTTCCAGGTCTGAAGCCACACTGATAAGGTCCAATCAGTTGGTTGACGATGGGCTTCAGTCTTTCACACAATACGCTCGACAGGACCTTATATGCGATATTTAGAAGGCTAATCCCACGGTAGTTGGCGCATATGGTGGGATCGCCTTTCTTGTGGATTGGGCAGAGCACACTGAGGTTCCAATCATCTGGAATGCATTCTTCCGACCATATTCTGCATAGAAGTCTGTGAATGCATTTAAACAGAGCTTCGCCACCGGTCTTAAACAGCTCAGCCGGCAGACCATCGGCTCCTGCGGCTTTGTTGTTTTTAAGCCGAGCTATAGCTGTTAAGACCTCGTTATAGTCGGGCAGCGGAACTTCAACGCTGTCATCCATGATTGGGGTTTCCGGGAAATCATCTCCACTGGCGGGATTGTTGTCAGCGTCGCCATTTAAAAGACTAGAGAAGTGTTCCCTCCATAGCATCAGTGTACTCTGGATATCTGTCACTAGATTCCCATTCTCATCCTTGCAGGAAGAGGCTCCGGTCTTAAAACCATCGGCCAGGCGTCTTATTTTTTCGAAAAATTTTCGAGTCTCATTCCTGTCGCCATGCATCTCAATTTTCTCGCACTCACGCATTTCCGCCTCTCGTTTTTTTCGCCTGAAAATGCGTCTCTCTTCCCTCCTCTTCTCTCGGTATCGCTCCATAACAGCACGCGTTACAACCGACTGCAGGGTGGCTTTGTAGGCGATGTCCTTCTCTGCAGTGGCGTCGCGACACTCCTGGTCGTGCCACTGGTTTCGGCGAGGGCGGTGGTAGCCTATCACCTCTTCGGCAGCCGTACGCATAGAGTGGGATATGTGCGTCCACTGTCCGCATATATCGTCGATAAGAGGAGTGCTTTCTTGAAGCAGGAGTGAGAGTCGATTAGCGAAGGCTTCGGCCGTCCGTTTTGACTGCAGCTTATCGACGTCTAGCTTTCTTTGTGTAGGCTTGCGAGCATTCTTAGCTGCGCACAGACGTGTGCGGATCTTGGCTGCGACAAGATAATGATCCGAGTCTATGTTAGCACCACGGATCGTGCGTACGTCTAGTACACTGGAAGAGTGCCTTCCGTCAATCAAAACGTGATCAATTTGGTTGCATGTTTTTTGATCAGGGGACAGCCAAGTGGCCTTATGAATATTGAGATGCTTGAATCTAGTGCTACTAACGACCATGTTTCGTGCTGCGGCGAAGTCAATCAACCTCATTCCGTTATCGGATGTGTTGTCGTGGAGGCTGAACTTTCCGACTGTTGGACCAAATATGTTTTCCTTACCCACCTTGGCGTTGAAGTCACCAAGCACGATTTTTATGTCTTGACGGGGGCAGCGCTCGTATGCGTCTTCAAGGCGCTCGTAAAAACTTTCTTTGGTCTCGTCATCTTTTTCTTCTGTCGGAGCGTGCGCACATATTAGGCTTATGTTAAAAAATTTTGCCTTGAAGCGGATTATGGCAAGTCGTTCGTTCACAGGAGTGAATCGCAGGACATGATGCCGTATTCTCTTGCCAACTACAAATCCGCATCCAAACTCGTGCTTCTCCGCATGGCCGCTGTAGTAGATATCACAGGATGCTTGCCGTAAGCAACCCTGTCCCTTCCATCGCATTTCTTGGATTGCAGTGATATCAGAATTATATCTTTCCAAGATATCAATCAGTTGGATAGAGGCACCATCCCAATTTAGGGTTCGGACATTCCAGGTGCATATCCGTAAATCATTATCAGTTTTTCGTTTGCGGTAGTCGTCATCAGATTTGGGGATCATTCTTTTATTTATTCTTAAACTTTTCATTGAAATGGTTTTATTACATGGTGGGCTTCAAACCCAACGCACAACCTTTGCTTGATGGCCAAAGGAAACCCGCCGCTCAGATTCGCCGCCAAAGTTTATCGGGCGATAGTACTTTGACGTTACCAGGAGACACCACGCGGAGGTTTGAGTCGACTTGAGACGATTTCGACATGGATAATGCTGGCCTCGCCAAGTTGAGGCAGTCAGACACGTTGCCATGTGAAGATCGCCCCCTTATCTCCCTTTTAAATGACAAGCTATTTATAAATGGGGTCTGAGTAAGAACTTAAAAAGGAATTATTTTTTAAAATAAAATTTTAGTTTTGTTCCTTGCGTTAATTTGCGATTCATAATTTTAAAAAATAACATTTGAACATCAAAAAAGAAAATTTTTATTTTATATTTTTCTGTTAAGCCTTTATGTTTCTAGCCACCATGCAAAATGTTATCCAATTTTTTTTAAATAGAATAAACTTAGCTAGCTAAGTTAAAAATATTTAAGCAGTAACAAATACAAAGTTCACAAAAATTGCAGCAAAAAACAGTCCGAAAAAATGTAGCGGTCGCAGCTGTTAAGGCCACAAATTATACGACAATAATAATAATTTTGATAATGATCTCAAAGCAAAGCTTCTATAAAATATTATTTTTACGATATAAAGTCTTGAATGAAAAATGCTGGTAAATGGAATGGAATAATAAACTGATAAAAGTTCAGAGAAACTTAAAAACAAGAGTCACTAAGTGAACTGGTGCATTAAGGTCGCAAGCATGCCATACAAATTAACTTTAAAAAAATAAACAACAGCAAAAATAAAAAAAAAAAACAAGCAATTCATTGAAACTGTGAGGCAGCTGAATTAACAATTTTGGCACATTTCATCGAAACTGGCACACACGCAAGTGTATTTTTCAAATTATCAACTAAGATAGCTGTCATATAGTAGAGAGCTGATTTATTGAAGTAGAATTTAAATAAAAATTAATTCATGTTTTATAGTCTACACTTATTGATCCCAGGCAAAAACTTGCATCTCTAGTCTGAAGTTGTTTGAAAACCAGCTATTTTAAAACCTATACCAGTCCGTTGACGCTGCTTTACGATACTGCGTGTAGGAATGCGATACCCTAGAACTATCCTCACTTTGCAACAACTTCGCTTCAACAAATTGCGCGATGGAGTTGGAACGATCGCAAAATTAGCAAGCAGTGCGAAGCAGTGTAAAGCAAGAAAAATGCAAACATGAAAAAACGAAGTAAAAAACTTGCCAATACCAAAAATGGAATTACTCATAACATATGAGCATACCCTGTCCCTGTATCTTAACAGCTTAAATTAGAGTTAATTGTTTTGATTTAACATGGGTTGGCTGCAACAACAAGAAATCAGTTAGAACAGTGATATTTATGAAAATATTTTCTTTAACGTTTGCCGTTAAATTCCTTCCGTGTTTACTGTGCATCACACAAAAACGCATAAAAAAGTGGAGTAGAGACAGCTCATCGGTCTCCTAACTGCGAACTATGCACAGGGAGCGGATATCAGCGCAACTCGACTATAACAGCAACTTGTTGTCGCACCCGTTCAGACACGCAAGCGCAGAATGCGAACAAATGAAACGTAACGGTTTTGATTTAATGCAGCCAAGTCAACCAACATCAGTTCCAGAATTGCTCCAAGCAAAAACAAACAACAATAACAACAACGAACTAGGAATGGCTAGGAACAGAATTTCTAGCCGCACTTGCAACACTTGACTTGTTTGCATTTCCATGTCGGCGCTGCACTTGTTGCAATTGTTGATTATAGCTGAAGCGTTACTGATTCTAATTCAAATAATACTAGCAACACTGGCAAAGTAAAACGCACACACATACACACACACACACATCAAGCATTTCTTCAAAATAGCAAACAAAAATATTTTATAGATGTGGGAAAGCATCAAATAAATATATTCAATTAAATAATCCAACTCTACCATCATCAACTACAAGTTAGTAAAACCAGTTAAACAGTCAACACCATACAAATTTCGCGCTTCATGCTTGCGCTCACTCAATCCCTGCTACGAGAAGTTATTGCAGAACGAACAGGTTGTTAGAAGCCGTTCGGCATGTGATGCAATGAAATTTTATCGATTCCGCACCTAGAGTGGAATCAATTACATTCACAGAAACGTGCTAAACAGATATTAAACTGCAGAAAATCACTTAGGTTGGCACAAAAGCTCAACTCTTCCAAAATGAGCAAAGAGGCAAAAATAAATAACAAACTTCATTGCTTGAGTGGAGTCATCGAGGTACCTACTGAAGCATCTTCATATCATGGAAAATGTTGAGAATCCACTACAGCAACAACAATAACAAACAAATACAACCTTTACCAGCTGAATGTGTTAACAACTAAGTAATGACAAGTTATGTTTAGGCATCAAAACGTTTCTACATATATTCAAGGCCTAAAGCTACAAAAATGATAAAATAAGAAAAAAAGTGGAAGCCATGTTTAGGCTGCGGAATGCGTTGTTCATAAATATAAAGTTTTTGGTTATGGAATTTTTAATACAGCGTATGCTGAGCATAAAATAGCAATATTTATATCTTATTCATGAAAAAATATTAAGTATTCCACTCAGCTAGCTACAAATTGTTTGTAAACAAAACATTTGGAAATCTAGTAGTTAAGCAAGCAAGAATTGTTTGAGTTTTTGATGCAACATTTTGGGGTAGAAATAATATAAAAGCCTAAGTGCTGTGGAACCACATGGTTGGTGTTAAGAAACTTGCCGGCCATTAACAAACCATTCAGTTAATAAGGCAAGCACACAACACGCTCATTCGAAATAGACAGCAGACGAGCAGAGACAGACAAACATTGAAATAGGTGGGTGTTGGTTCTTTCGTGTTTGAAGTAAATTGAATGCGCCTAAAAATAACGCCAAATGTCTATCTTGACGAAAAAATCTAAAAACGAAAATTTAATTAATAGCAGAAGCAGCTTGCGTCAAATAAACAAAGGCTTGACCGTTAAATAAATAAAGGCTATAAGGAATTATGACCAAAATGAGGCAATATTTGAACAGAGACAAATAGAAAAAAAGGAGCAGGCGGTATGCATGAAGTCATCGTCATTGTTCGAACAAGGTAGGTGATAAATAAAGAAGACCTCATAATAAAAAACCACCACCTCTACTACCAGAGTTAGTAACTGACAAAGAATGCGAAACATGAGCTGATCTTTGTTTGCGCTAGCTTTATTCATCGATAATAGCTTGTGCAGCAAGCAATTCCCAGACATGTTGCCAAGTGTTAGTTGAATATTGTTCCCACACTTGAAGAGGAAACCAGGTTTGAATTCACAGCCAAAGAACAGCTGCGGAATTTGAAGCAAAGTTCGAAAAAAATACTTCCTCATTTTAACATTATTTGCTGCTGATTAATGTATACTTTGAGCAAAAACAAAGGAAATGAATTTATGGCGTCGCATGGCTTAAACAGCAAGCTTGAATTTTAGGCTCTAGATAACGTTCCAAAACAGAGAATAATTAATTCAATTAATTCCCAAGATTTTGAGCCAACAGCAGAGTGAAAATTTTTAATTTAATAAGTTTACTTTGTTTACTCTTGAATTTGGATAAAATATTCAAAAGAAAGTTGAAGCATATTTTTTTTCAACAATGTTTCTCTTTTAATAATGTTGAGCAAGAGCTAAGCTACGATTTGTATATATTTAACATTTTTCGAACCAATTTTTGGAGCCACTGTTGGCGACGACTTATTTTCTTTTGTTTTTTTGTGCAAATTAATCAAGTTGTTGTTTTTGACAATCTCAGCGTTGCTCACTTTGCCACAAGCAAACGAGCAAAAAAATGCTCAACAGTTAGTTTGTAATATTTTGATATTTCGTTATCGCTTTTTTTTGTACTTTATGTCGTTCTAGTTGTGACTGATTTCCACCACTTTTAGCGTTGAATGTCAAATGTTGGTTATTGGCACGAATTATGAATTCATTCTTATTTTCAATGATAAACAAAAGCAAGCATGACCAAAATAGACTCAGATTGGACTCAGATTCACGTGTTGAGCGTTACTAAAAGTATAATAAAAATAATTAATTAGTTATTTTATTGTTAAAAATTCTAAACTCATGTTTACATACAAACCTAGTGATGATATTTTAGATCAGAAAAATCCACAGCTAGTGTTGAAATTCCTTGAACAAATACCCAGCTGCTTCTTTAAAAGCTAATTAATGTGTTCTGGTCACGGCTTTAAACAGCTTAATGAAATTAAAATTTAGTCTACTACATGTAGGGTATAGCATGTAGGGTATAAGCTCAGGTGAGATTGAGTCATAAATGTGTGTTGTACTTGAATTAGTTGTTTCTGGTTTTGTAATCATTGAAATATTTTTCAACAAAACAAAATAAAAAGCAAGCAGCAATCACTGAGAATGCATTGATGAAAATACTCAGCATGACTGAATCACATGAGAACCCTACAGCTCGTTTAAATATTTCTTTCTACAGTCAATAACCTTTATATTGATTCAATGCTAGTTCATATTTATTGATAACTTTCCTACAAGCTATTATTTAACACCGAACATAATGATTGTGCCGCTGTAAAGTTGTAAATAAATTATTTAATGAGCAGCAAATGCAACAGATATTAACAAAATATGTGAACGAAAAAAATAATACAAGTTTTCTCTCACTGCAACCACAATAAAAAGGCAAAGATGAAATTTAATGAATGCTTAACTCGTTAATTGAACTTCAATGAATGTGTTTTTTTTATGTTTTTGTGCATTTCGACCGCATTTATTTTTTGCAATAATTATATATTTATATACACACATATGTAGTGGCCAAGCTACTGGTCAGTAACTTCAAAGCTAACTCCAAGAGCTATTTTATTTTTATTTTTGATACATTTAATGCTAGCAACTCATTTTAGCGGAAAACCTATACGCGGTTCAACATTGAACTGTTAGTTCAAATGAGGTCTTCTTGTGCAACTAATGAGATTTTTGCAAATTACAAAAGCAATAAGCGTTGCGTGGAATTTGTTTTATTTTTTGTATTTAATGAAAAAAATTAAAGGTATCTGTTGATATCATTGTATAAGTTAAGATTCTTTAAGCTTAAGTTGAGATTCGTCAATAAAAATGAACGAGCAAAAGTATTTTTCATTGAACCAATATAAACAGAACCAGACAAACAACTCAACACTACAATTCACAGAATTTTATTGCAAACAAGTACAAATAGTAATTCCACAAATATTTTCAACAAGTGACTAATTTTTTGTCTAAAACAGCTTGAATAAGTTATTTCTTATCTTATCAGCGAAGAGTTAAACATTTTTTATAAGTGATTACATTTTTAAAGGCTAAGCGGGAATTTCCACAAAAAGGTTTAAGAGTTTTAAAACAAGAATTTATTTAATCTTTACTTTCTAATAAAAAATGAGAAGGTGAAAGTAAAGTAAAGCCACATACAAAAAATACATCCAAAACAAGTTGCTAACGTAATTACTCAAAATTTGAAGTGTTACTATTTATGTGAAGATTTTGTTTTGCAAAGGATAAATAGATACATAGAAGTAAAACTGAGTACATGCTTTTATCGATAAGAGATGGAAGTACAAATTTCTGCACCCATTTTCGGTTTTCAACTTTATTTTTATAACGAAAGCAATACTTTAAAATTGATCCTAAAAACTTTATATCATGGGTGATAGTAAGTCAAAACAAAATTTTTTGCTTTTCATAATTCTAATTACGAGCTCAAGACCTCGAAGGCGTTCAATATGCTGCCGGCCTATCAAAGAAAAAACACACGATTTAAGCCAAAAATTATTGTTTTATTCTTCAACTAGTCCAGTCCCTTTCAGCTCAATAGACTTATTTTAATGATTTTCTAAATTTCGTAGTACTAAGATTTCATAACATCTACGAAATACGGTTAATTTTCGAAAATCTTCCTTCCCTGGAGCAGTCTTTCAAAAATATATTTTTTTTTTCTTTTCGATAAATGCGGTGGCTTGTTTGGGATTTCGTTCTTGAATCGATCCAATAGGACTATCGGATTGTCCAAAAGGAAATCATGGATTTTTGCAATAAATTTTTGAGGGGTCATTGTTTTTGGTGCTCCGTGGCGTGTTCATCTTTTGTGCTGATTCGACTTCTGTTGAAGTCTGCAATCAAATATTTTACGGTTGAATATGACGGCGTAGATTTATTTTTATATGTATCGTGCTTTTATTTTATACCAATACTTTTATAACAATACCAAAAGTTGTTTAATGTAGAACACTGTAACGTCACTCTTCATTGACAGATTGATCTGTTATTTATGGTGTGTTCATGTAAAGTTAAAAAATGTCATGCATATGAAGAATGGTGTTGTCGTTACTTGGAGGCCGGCAGCATCTTGAACGCCTAATTTAATAGATAAGATACTTAATGAAATTTTAGCAAAATGAATGGCGAAAGAAGAATTATTTTTCGATTTGCCACATCATACTCAGAGTACATGTTTGAGACTAAATCTTATTATATTGCAATTTATTATATTTTTGATGTTTTTTCACTTTGTGTAAGTGGTAGGCATGGTTCTAATAGAATTTGGACAA
This sequence comes from Tetanocera ferruginea, assembly GCA_958299015.1. Taxonomy (NCBI): domain Eukaryota; kingdom Metazoa; phylum Arthropoda; class Insecta; order Diptera; family Sciomyzidae; genus Tetanocera; species Tetanocera ferruginea. The sequence goes on along the minus strand of OY282643.1, from coordinate 2,552,254 downwards.
TTTTCTAATACCATTTTAATTTATTTAAAAAAAAGCTATATAAATATATAATATTAGCAGGATTACTACACAATTTTATCGTGACTTTAGGTATACAAAAAGGCGAGCATGACTTAATCCACTCAGGTGGTGTTATTGATCAAAATATAAGAACCTTTACTATGCCTCTCACGCTTTTTTATAGTCGTTACAAATGAAGTGTCAAAGTTCGTACACAGTGAGTGTTGGATGTCCGAGAAAACCTTATTCAAACCTCAGTGAACCATGGACCTGGAGCTATGAAGCGCGACAGGAGTTTCTCAAACCACTATCCAGTGCTTGTAACTCTGAATATTATTAAGGAAGATTATTTGATTGTAATGAACTAAGGTATTAATTATCGAACGATTTAGTGCATTCATCCGAGGTTTGTCAAATTAGTTTAGAGTTCGTTTGTTTTGATCCATGCTTAGTACATTTTTAAGCTGCATGATTTCTTTCTATGTTAGCGAGAAGTTTATCTCGATTATTTGTGCATATCTTTCACCTCCTCAAATATGATGCGTTAAGAGTGAATTTTTATAAATAGAAAAACTTGAAAATTTATCAAAATAAAAAATTATCTATCCAATCAGCTCACATGCTCGTGTTTGTTTGAATCGTGATTCCCACAGACATGTATGTGGCCCCAATTCGAATGCATTCTTGATGTGCAGCGATACAGCAAAGAAGAAAAAAACCCAACAACAATAACAAAAACGAATAAACTTTTTAATGGCAAAGCTATACAATGGCGAGAAGAAACAAATTCCAACACGATGTAGAAACAACTAAAGCTCAACTTATAAAATTATAATAACTACAGATGAAGACGGTTCTACATTATTTTAACAGTTAAAAAAGAGAATTTTACTATAAAGGAAGTGAAAAACTAAACAATAACATTGGTTGCAGTACTATTAAATTTTCCGCTATTCTGATTGTTAGACTGTTTTTAATAATGATCTTTGGCACCAAAATCATACCTAAATGTTGAAGTTCGCGCTGATCGTCAAACGTTATAAAACTACTCACATATTAAAAATTCATGTGAACTCACAAAACAGCAATATTGCTAGTCATTGAACGATTTCGAATTAGGATTATGATGGTGACAAGATTGCTGGTTCTTTCAGTGTTTAGTATTTATTTATTACTATAGTTCACAGTAGATTCCACCTGATTTTCCTGCTGGTAAGTCGGTATTAATCAAAAACATTTTGAAGTTTTTAAAGTTTTTACTTAAATAAAGACAAGCAATTTTTATTGTTTGCTCAGTTTGGCTGCACTACAAATGCGACCTAACTGGTTTGTATGCCACAAAGAAAGTTACAAGCACTCCAATCAACTTGACTTCAGACAATTTGTGCATAATTAGTAATATTTTCCATTTTGTTTTCTTATCTATTTCCGACCAAAAGATTTAAATGTTTACGCAGATGTATTTATTTGAAGAGTTAGAAGAGTTTGTAGCACCCTATTTTAAAGATAATCACGGAGAGTGGAACTCTAACAAATTCCACCATTGGATGATTCAGATGACTCAGGAGGGTGACCAACGTAGTCACTCAGGTAAAACAGCGAATTACGTATTTCAGCACAAAGATAAAACAAAAATTGAATACGTAGAAGGTGAAGATCATAGCGAACAAAGAAATATAGAGTTAAAACAAATAAAAATGTTGTTGCTCACCAGTAACTTGAATGTGCGTTGGACTCCACATTTTATTGTTTTTATAGTTTGCTACTTTTTATTTATTCTGCTATGCTTCTTAAGCTTATCCTTTGTTGCAAAAGTGAAATTTTTATTTTTGTTTTTGTCGCCGCCTTTTCTTGCCTTTTAATGCTTCACGTAATGAATATTATTTTCGATTTCAATTAGCTTCACATGAATTTAGAGATAATTTTAGATTTTCTACGTTTTTATTTTTAATTGAATTTGCAAAACACACACATTTAAATGGCGAAACAAGCACAATAATAGTTAAATCACAACAACAAAAGCACATGAAATGACGCGACAATTTGTTTATTATTAAATTATTTGTCGAATTGATGGTAGAAGGAAGAAAGACAAACCGACGGGAAAAATAACAACACCCAAGAACAACAACGTAACTAACTAATCGACGGACAAAAAAACTCTAATTCGATTTTGACATTCGCGAGGTTACCTGTGCACGAAGTACGTTCAACGCTGGATGGTTTCATATTCAAAATGGCTGTTCATAGTGCAGTGTTGCACAAATTAAAAATTAGAAAACGCTTGGGAAAATCATAGATGTCAGATTTTTGTGATAAATCACTATTCTTGATATATTTAAGTGCCGTGTGACAATGTGTGATTTCTTCAATAAAGCTTGTGATTTTTCATTCATGCGTGATATTTTAAATTTTCATTGTTGAAGACTGCGTTAAAGTACACGCGGAAACACGTATATTAACGAACACATCCAATGCTGCTAATTCAAATTTGCTAACGCAAGTATAAAGTTTAAAGTTTTAAAAAGGTTTATATTAAGCTTATAATACAAATTCAAACAATTTAAATAAAATTCCACTGATATAAATTATATTAAATCACCAAAAATTTTCATATCTTCTTAATTCTGATCTAGGAAATAAGATAGAGAAAATATCTGATTATATGTAAAATTGTATGGCAAATAATGCTCTTTTATGCTGTAAAATTGAAATTGCTTCTAACTGATTTTCTGTTCTGTGTGTGATATTTGCTTGATTTTATGTTCTGTGTTTGTTTTTTTTCTCTGTGTGTGATTTTTTTGCTTTGAGTGTCACATGAGTGATTTATATATACATATGGTGTTTGAATTAGTGATTTCGTGTGTGAAGTTTGGTTGGCATCTATGGGCAAAATACATATTATAGGACACAATATATCGGGAAACCAGAAAATCGCACTTTGAGACATTTTTCATTTGTCATATCAAAAATGGTATTCCCTAACTTGTACTATGTGATGATATTCGGTAGCGTAAACATTTTTTCGGTTCACTTTTCGTCAACAAAATTGTCATCGCAAGTTTTTGACAAACTTCCAATATTTTCATTGACAAAATCGGAAATGTATTTACTGTATACTACTTTCCGAACACTAAAGCAAACAGAACTTTGCAACACCAAATATTGACCAAAATATGAATGCAGAATTCTACATAATGGGCCGAATGAATAAAAATGTAGTTCAAGCTATAACTAGCAAATTTTAAGTTTAAACTAGTTTTGAGGTGAATAAAAATTTCAGTTAAAGCTAGTGCCTTTTTCCAGTCTAGTACAAACTAGTTTTTCCAGCGTTTGCTGGAAATAAGTGTGAATAAAAACTAGTTTGTACTTAAAATAACTAGTTTTAACTTAATTTTTTTAAGCCTGTCATTGAGGTGCTGAAAATAAAACGTATTTTTAGTTGTTTTAACAAAAAGTGCTTTGAAAAATCTTGTTTATTCAAATATTTCCAAAATTTTCCCTCACTGATGGCACTTGCGATTTTTTAAATAAAATGTTATAGTTTTTAACTATGTCAAAAAATTTTGCACTGTTTTTTTCACCCATCGTGTCACAAAATATATATTTAATGATCAACACAAACTGACAGAGTTACCAAATTGTTTTTCTTTTAGTCATGCTAAACAATTATAAGAAAAATAGGCATATTTTTAAACATTGGCAACTCCCAAACAGTTTCTGTCAGCTGAGTTTACTGCCACATATGTTTTAATTTTCCAGTACTAGCTATCACTTTTCAGTACTAGCTATGTAGTACTAGCAATGTTTTATTCACACTTTTTGTAGTTTAAACTTTTCAGCATAGCTAGTACTGAAAAGTTTAAGCTAGTGCTAGTACTTTGTACTACATAGTATAAGCTACTTTTTTATTCACTCGGCCCAATGTGCTAGAGGACTTGTGCACTTACTTTACACAAAAAATAAAAAAACACGTGCGTCAAAAATCGAAACAACTATATTTCACTACAGCCTAATAGCTCATCTACAATGACGAGAACGGGAGACGAACGACAGGTCTACACTCTGTCGTTGTAGAGAAAAGATGGCCGACTTGAATTTTTTAAAAGCGACAACAAGCTTCAGTAGAAAGTGCTTTTGACATTTACAAGCAATTATTTAAATTGAAGTTGTGTTTTTTTTTTTAAATAGATATTATCTTTAATACTACTCGAAACTAAGTACAAACTCAAAAACAAAAAACATGAAGCTTTATTCAATAAGAATTAAAAATTAAAAGCGAAGAAATTATTTTTCAATAATTGACAAGATTTATAATCAGCAATTTTTTTTCAGAATATTAAATTGAATTTAATTTTATTTAATTTAATTATATTATTTAATAAACTAACAATAAAGTATGCAATGATATATATAAATTGAACAGAGAAACGAGCACTTGAGCTGCCAGCACGAAAAAACACGAATGTAAACAATGGCTGAATTTCTTTTTGTCATCTGTTTTCGTCGCCAAATTATAATTAATTTGAAGCTGTCTACAGTGACATTCGATGTCGGGCAACAATGTCGTCGCGATTGTCTCCAAAAGTTCGTCCCATAAGAAATACATGTAAAATAAAAGTGACTTTTAACGCTCGTCATCCGTTGTCGTCTTTGTGGATGGGCTATAAATTTGAGGACTTGCGCAATTGTCCAGTTGTGTGCACTGAAAAATTTGACAGCTTTATATTTATTTATTACTTGATAAATAATAATCTTGAACCAATCATTATAAAAATCTCAATATTAATCCATATTTATAATCTCTGTTAGAAGTGTGGTGTGTTCATGAAAACTTAAGTGCACAACTGCAGAAGGCCTCAAGGTTTTCAACTACACAGGCAGTTATAGCAAATTTTCTGAAAAGATCGGAAAGAAAAATGACTCGTAGTGGGCCCTGCCGTTATACTACTGTGCAATGTTCCTTAAAGCCTAGTTCCAAATAATAGTAGGATTATTCACTTTTTGTTGTTGCTTTGCATAAGTATACAAAAATCAAATCCGGATTATTTTGAAGCGAGAGAGAGTAGATAATAATGGAAATTGAAATCAAAAGAAGATATTTTTGCATATATTTTTGGCCTGAATTCAGATAATTTATAAAAACATAATTATTTTCAACGAGGTCACTGCCCACTTACGGCACGTAACGCAACGACTTTCGAACGGCGACGGTAAGGCAAAGAACTGTTTCATGCACACTTAGCGTAACGGCGGCAATAACAAATCAATCTTAAATATGAGAGCAACAGTCTACAATTGATTTTTTAAAACTTTGATGCTATAATGTTTGCAACTCATGTCATATAAAGCAACATTTTCGCTCAAAAATTAATTTTTTTTTCAGAATACATGTTTTGCAGCAAAGTTTTTGTCAACAAAGAGAACGACAAGTCGGTCAGAATTCTTTGCAACGATTCCCACCGGCTTTTTCGTCGGCGTCAACAGTCGTCGCCGTTTCGTTTACGGTTAGTGGGCATGTATACATAAGAACACAGGCTAGTTATATTTTGGAGTTTCGTGTCGTTTCGTTACGTGCCGTAAGTGGGCATAGACCTTTACTGTTTTTACAAAATGATCTGTTAAGTAACGAAGGTATTTTGTTATTTCATGTTATCCATCCGTTTACCAAATAATCGTTACAGTGAGGACTTGCCCTTAGCACGATATGTCATTGTAAGGAGCTGTTTACTACAAAATCTCGAGGGTCTGTTCAACAACAAATTCATATGTTAATAATCATTTTATAAAAGCAATAAATTTACGTATATTTTCATGGAGATTAAAATAAATATATTAACATTAATAACTTAATACTGATCACTTTGATAAATCTCCAAAATTATTTAAATTAAAATGGTTTGTGTTCCGTGCTTTATCATTCCAGTGCTGCTATATATTTGGCACAAATTCATACAACCGATACTTCTGCGCTATTGGAATCCATGGGAGAAGAAAGATGCACAAGGCAATGTTATTAAAGCGGGACCAGAATTTCCATTCGAATGCAAAGGAGGTGTCTGTCCTTATCCAGGTGCAAAAGCTAAAATAAAAACAGAAAAAGAACTACTAGAAGATTTGCCAGCAGACAGTTTTACCGAAGAGCTACATGAAACACCAACAGCTAATGTAACGGCTGAAGGACATCAGACTAAAAAGGAAAACTAGTTTTATAAATTATATCAACTCAGATTTAGCAATAATTTTAAATGTATAAATTTCTAAAACGATTAAAAAACGGCGAGAGGCACAAATAATAGTTCATAAATTAAAATAAATCAAGCTGTGGTGGAAGTGTGGACAAGACGATGCGACGATCGCAAAAATGTATAAGACGGATAAGTCTCTATTGGGGATAAGAATATATATAAAAAAGATGATGTTATTATAAATAAAATTCGTTTTAAACGCTATTGCTATTATTTTTATTTTTAAAAATGAGAAATTTGAAAAGTAGACGAAGTAGATATCAAATATTTTCCACATAGATGTTGCACTAAAAAAGTGCCGAACTCGTCAAAAAGACCAAAATCTCGTCAAACGTTATATTTCACCTTCCCACTTACTCATCTCGTCTGAAGATGCCAAGTGCCAGTGCAGACAGGGTTAAAGATAAAAAATAACAAGAATTGCAATAACTGAAATTCAAACAGCTAAGTTTGGCATCTAACTGGCAATCAGAATTTATCATTTCTAACAATCTGTCCTACCATTCTACAATGCTCTGCTCTTATGTTTGGTTCTGAACATCTGTATGATGACAAAAATGACATAAATACAGTAGATGTTTGACACACATGTTCTTTTCTGTGTTCATTTGAGCTTTAAAACACGTTGGTGCTAGTTTGTACGCAGCATTAAAAATTTGTAGTTCCATTTCAAATACTTGCTTGAATTGCTTCGTGTGAAAGCAGTGTTAGTTGAAGATTTTTTTATCGACTTATCGTGTTCATCTCTAGACAAAAAGTATCGGTTGTTTAAATTCAGTTTCAAAGTTCGTTTTAATTATGAATGTGTAAAAAGTGTGCAAAGTGAATTTAATATTGAAGTCTATGTTAATTTCTTTTTTTCAAATCAACAAGTGCAATGATATGCTTGCTAATAAGTCAAGTATTTTGAATCCTTTCATCAAAGAAGGTCACAAAGAAATGGCAACAAAATTATATATTTGGTAACAATTTTATTTTTAACTGAACTACTGCTATGAACTAACACCTCGATAAAATGTGAATATTTGAATTTGCATTGATTTTCTGGTATTTTAAATTTTCACAATTTCGATTAAAATGCCATCCATGCGTGATGTGATCTATAGTTCAATAAGTGAAAAATTTACTAGTTTTTAATTGATTTATTTAAAATTAATTTTCAGTCTGTTTGAAGTCAAGTAATTCTCAAGTACTTGAAAATGTTTGCAGACGAAAGCCAACTGACTAATTTTACTGAAATTATCATACAAATTATGCGAGTTCGTTCTATGGAAACAACTACTTTTTCAATTACTTTGAAATTAGTTGATTTTCCCAAAGGTAAGTAATTGATTTTCAGGCATACATTTATACCAAATTAATAAAAAAAGGAATCGAAAATAACTACTGTTTTCAAAACTATGAAAACTAGGGAAACTGACAAAGATTCTCAAGTATTCCATATTGACCTTGCAGATTCATTTTAAGCCATAACCGCGAAAAAGATGTAACCATCAAAACTAAAATTTTAGAGGAGAAGATTTCTTTAAATTACTTTCGACTTGAGATTTTTAAATCTTTTAGGACAATATTTTTTTTTAAGTTATGACAATGGTTTTTCATAATCCTTACATATAAATAATTACAATTATTATTACTAGTATTTTAATATAGATTCTAGATTATTAATAATTAAATAAATTATAAGTTTCGATAAGAAAACAAATTTTTGTAAATTGCTGATTACATATTTTTTCGCGGTTATGGCTCCATTTATTTCATTTTTATTTTTCATTTTCATTAATGAATGCTTTCAACTAAGCATTATTTTGTGTTTAAACAAATAAAACTAAAAATGTTATTTCTTTGCAAAATTAACAGCTCTTAATATAAAATTTAAAAACTGTTTTGTAAAAATCCCAATAGTTACTGTTCCTGAAACAACTTTTATTCGAAATAAAACTCAATTCGTTTTTTATAAAAAATTACAGTTTTAATAGTTTTCTTTTAAATTCAATTAAATAAGCTTAGACAATAATATATTTATATATATATTTTTTTTTTTAAATTTGCAATTATATTTTACAATGTATAAAACTATCTAAAATATTAATCAAAGATGCGCGCTCTGAAAATTTGCATTTATCTCTTTAACATTAAAAACTAACAAATTTCACAAAATGTTAATAAAATAAAATAAAATAAATTTAAGAGAGAAAAAAAAAAGATAAAAATAAACAACTTGTTTGAAGGAGATTTGAAAATTTGCATTAGAAAGAAATTAAAAAATTAAAGCTGATTTCTTGTTTAGAACAAAGAAAAGATTTTAACATTCAAACTGTGCCTGTAAGCATGCTTCAGAAAAGCAACTTTAACGTAGTATAATTTAAATGTTGAGTGATAGTACGGGAGAAATTTAAATACATCACTAAATATTATAGAAAAAAAATAAACAAGAAACAAACAAAATTAAATATGAAATTTTAAAAACACTATTTACTGCTAATAGATTGTCGAATTAAATAACAATTGCTTTTATTTATTTATTTTCTTTAAATTATTTTAATCAACACAGTGGTTGGGTTTTCATTTTTAAACTTAAACTATTTAAAACAAAGTTGCTTAATTTTTGTGGAATTCGTTTACATTAAAATTTAATATTTTTGCAAACATTAAAATTCCCTAATAATGACGTTTTATACTAAACACAAAAAAAAAACATTTACATTAAAACTTACCACAATCTCTTCAATATTTTCTTTTATAACTAAATTTTAAATTTTGTTTTTAAATTTAACTTAAAACTTAGAAATGAGATACTTTTTACAAATCTTGTTTTCATCTAATATAGCTTAAGTTTATTTTTTAAATAACATAAATTTTAACATTTGTAATAAAAAATTTGTTTTAATAACAAATTGGAAGAGTGTTTTTTTTATTTTTAAAGTAAAACTTAATAGTTGTTCTTAGCTAGATCTTAAATTAAAATAAAGTATGAAAAATGTCTTTCAGTTTGCTGAATGTTGTTGCTTTAGTTTTCATTCAAGTACATAATTTTTTACAAGTAAATCTAGTCCAATTTCAAGTACTACATAAGACAAAACTAAGAGTTTAGCTTTTTATTGAAGAACAGCTTCGAGAAGTGTTCTTTTGTTTTTATTGTATAACAAAAATTTTCTAATCGTTCTGGTAGTGCTTGAGAGGATTTAAAGATCATTGAAGATATGGGTTTCTGATTTATAGACCCGTTAAGTGTTTTGTATTTTTTCTGCGTGTCCTTTAAAGTTTTTTAAAGTTTTGAACCAATCGAGAAGAGGCTAAAAGATCGCTTAATATATGGCTCAGGACTCTTTTTCCTTTTTATTTTTTAAAACGTAGTGGATGTTCTTGTCAACATTTCCTTACTATGTCATTTATTTTGATTTCATCGCTTGAATATTCTACAGTTTCAGTTCGTTTTTTTTATGGTTGTTATTTAGGTTGTTATTCTGTCAACAGTGTTTCTTAAATACTAAAGGAATCTTATTATTGGTTCTTCTCAGCGCCTCCCAGCGTCTTTTTTTCCAAAGAGCGATTCATTGTCAAATGTAGATCGCCTCAGAGCCCTTGTTAGCTTGGTGGCCACCGGACATATAAAGATTATTGGCCGCAGGTGATTGTACGCCTTCTGACCAGTCAGAGGTGGATCGTGGCGAAGCACTTGACCAGTGACCAGGTGATTCGGGTGATGGCGTTGGATAGCTGTCTAGCGTCTGCACTAAATGTTGCGGAGTAAGACCACCAGAGTGTTGACTGGGCGGTGTTAGATATTGATAGAAGGCTTGATTGTGCTGTGATGATGGTGATAGCATATTGGTCGAGGGCGAGGATCCTGACATAGAACTCTGTATTGAGGGTGGATTCATTTGTCCAGAATGAAATGAGTCTGCAGTTGAAGAAATAAGTTAGGTTAATTTGATCTATTTTGCGAAAATATTGAGTACGCTTACCCGGAGATCCACAAAATCCATTCAAGTCCAAACCGGCTGAACCGAATTCTAAGCCCCCGAGCTGCTGTTGCTGCTGTTGTTGTTGTTGTTGCTGTTGCTGCTGCATCGTTGGCATTATTGCACTACTTTTCGAGTTGTTTTGCTGCATCTGCTGTTGTTGTTGTGGCGCCATCATAATACCCATGTCACTTCCTGTAGGAGAAATGATGCCCATACTCACTGGGGAGCTTTGCTGTGATAGACTCTGGCTGGGCGATTGAAAACTCATGCTGTTAGGTGAGCCAGCCGAGCCATTGCTATGTGAACCATTAACACCATTATTGCTGTTGCCACCACCAAGTAGTGTGTTCAAGTTGCTGCTGCCAAATTGCTTCTGATGTGTTGCATGTCGCATAGCTTGTATGTGCGTAGGTGAGGTGGGTAAGCTAGGACGTGATTTTGCGGGTGATGGAGATCCTAAAGCGAAGAAAAGATATAAGTTTCAATGAAAATAATTTTCTTTGATTAACATTAAGCGAAGACCTACCTAGATACGCGTGCGGTGAAAGTGCCATATTACTTTGCACAGAATGTGGTGGCGACTGATTTGAATAGGGCGGACTTAGACCCTGTTCGTGGCCACCCATGCCGTTTCCCATGCCATTGGGTCCATTTTGATTACCGCAAAGACCGTTGTTGTTCGGTTTGCCACCGTTTTGGCTACTCATCATTTCCTGATGAAATGGCGACCCCATCGAATAACCATAGTTCTCCAACTTAATCATGTCTATATTGTTCTGTTGTTGCTGTTGTACAAGCGTATTTATCGACTGCGCGTTCTAAGAAATAAAAACAAAATTAAGTGGGTTCAACAAAATTCCTTTTTGGAAATCAATAACTTACTTTTATGCAGTCTTCATAGCTCGGCGGTTGTTTTCCATTGATGACGGTCCCCAGCAGGTCGCCGTGATGATGTGGAGCTGCTGCCATCGCATTCGAGTACAGCGACGCCGTGTCGTACGGACTTGGCAGGCTTGTTAGTGCTGTCGTTGGCGGTGAATCCACTGAACTCAGCTGGGCGTCGAGAAGTTGATTGTCCACTCCGCCCTGTATCTGACCCACTTGGCCACCACCCAAGCCATTCACTAACTGTGCAGCCATAAGGCCGTTTGCGCCCTTTTTTGAAGCCGCTGTCCCCTTTTTTGAACTCGGTTTTCTTCTGAGGCTTCCACCGTCCAAATTTGACTCGGGACTGCCTTCCAGCAGCCTTGCTTTCTTTGCAGCTTTGTTCTTGGCAGCTTGCGATGGCTGTTTCCCAGATGTGATTACTGTTGGCTGCGTTATCATTTGCGGTTGACTACCTGGTGGCGGAGATCCAATCATTGTTTGCGGTGTCATGGTGACCATTTGTGGCGAGCGTGGAATGTGTTCATCGAGTAGTCGCACGATGTCATGATGCAATCTTTCGGAAGCAACATCTCGTGGTAGGCGATCCATATGATCGGTGATTTCGCGATTAGCAAAGTTATCGAGCAGTGCTTTGCAAGCTTCGTAGGAACCTTCGCGGGCAGCAAGAAAGAGTGGAGTCTCGTCTTTATCATCTTGAGCATCACGGTTTGCATGGTGCATAAGCAAGATGTTGACGGCTTCAGTGTTATTTACGGCAGCTGCCCAGTGAAGTGCGGTTTTGCCTGAGTTATCCGCAGCGTTTATATCGGCATCGGCAGTGATGAGGTCTTCTACCATGCCCTCAATGGCAAGGCGAGCAGCTAATATAAGTGGGGTGGTTCCATCGTGCATGCGTGCATTGAGATTGGTAGCACGGTTTCGTAGCAATATTTGGAAGACTCCCATTGCATCAGCAGCCACAGCAGCATGAAGTGGTGTGCGTCCAGTATTATCCTGGCAATTGGCATCGGCACCTGCATCCAAAAGACGCTTAGCAGCATCAGCACGTGCATAACGCGCAGCCAAGTGTAGTGAAGTTTCGCCAGTTTTATCCATTGTTGCGTTTAGTTCTGCACCTTGAGCCAAAAGATCTGATATTACTTGAGCTGTAGTGTCGTCAGTTGTCTCAATCTCTTCACCAGTGTCAATGCCTCCTCCGCGTACTGCTGCAACCATAAGAGGAGTCATACCACAAGGTCCACGTACATCTACGTCATGCTTGCCATCCTGATGCGCAGGTGGAGTCATTATGGATGAACGAACATCAGCGACTTCAAGATGAGCTTGAGACCAAACACGGGGATCTGCTTCCTCATAGTCGGTTACCATTGTGTGATCACTGGCGTAGCCACCATGATCGTTGCGCAAACGCTTTGGTTGCGGCATGTCAGACTCGTCATCCGACCATTGCTGCGCGTGACCCATATGACCCGAGTTCATGTTCACATCATTGCTCATACAAGCCATTGACGAGTTCTTATTGAAGTTGCGCATTTCCTGACCATTTGCATCTCTTCGTCGTCTTTGCCGATTTATGGCATTAGCAGGTGTGCGAAAACCTTCTGGGAACCAGGTAACGCCATGAGCGCGTTTTCTCTGTGTTGTTATCAATACTCCAAAGAGTGCGAATGCTAGGACGACGAGAATAATGCCTAGTGTAACATATTTAACATTTGTTGGAGTCTCTTCAACGTCTTCACCGGGGTTTTGTACACCACGAACACTGTAGATCGGAAATTTTCTGGATAAAGTGTACTTTGAAGCAGTGGCAGCTAAGAATTCGGCAGCTTCAGCTGCACGATTAAAGCACTCCATGCATTTACGGTTATCAATCTCCAAGTAGATCTGAACGCCTGTCTGCCCATTGCGCTCAGTAAACAAAATCTTGTGCTTACGACCGAATGGTGTATTCTGAATATCGGTTAGCTGTGATGTACCTTTCCAAGGAAAAATCATATCCTTTCCCATAGAGTCCTTCTTAATACGCACTGTTGTACGCAGCACATGTCCCATTTCTCGTAAGAACTCAACTTGCTGCTCACGAAACTCTTTCATATCCATGATCATTACCACCGAGATTGCACCGTCTGCAAGATTTGGCTGTTCTGTTTCGTTCTCACAATCTAAACCGTCCCAGTTGCATTCGGCATTGTTGCAGCCATAGTCACATAATCCGTTAGCGTAGTGTTTCTGGCAGTAAGCATCATATACGGGATTACAAGGTTGAAGCTTCTTTTCGCAATCACGGCCATCAAACAAACAGGCTGCATTGTTACATTCTTCGTTGCAAGTACCATCCATGAAGACACGCCAACATTCTATTGTTGCAGTGCAGTTGATCCAGGGGTTAATGCCGAGTGAGCAGTCATTGCCATCAAAATTACATGCATATGTATTGCATTCCTGATCACAGACATGGTTTCCTCTGTTTTTATCGCAGCCACGTTTCTCGCACATTTTCCGTTGATATTCCAAGTCTTTTGTATACTTTGTAAGAGCACCACGACTATTGTCAGAAGCCCAACCAGGATACTTGGCGTCATATATATCACAGCGTTTGCCACTCCATTTGCTGGGACAAAAGCAAACAAAGTCACCCAGTAGGTTATCACAAGGAGCACCTTGCGAACATGGGTTCGGAGAACACTCGTCCATAGTATCAATTTCGCAATTGATGCCAATAGTTCCTCTAGGACACTCACAGCGATAACCGCCGGCATCATCAATAACACATGTGCCAGCTTGACATGGATTGGAATCGCAATCGTGTCCGGAGAATTCGCAGTTCTTGCCATAAAAACCATCGGCACAGACGCAGTGGTGCCCGCTTTGCTTTGTTGAGCATATACCTCCATTTTGACATGGTGAGTTGGCACAAAAATTTACTTTATTTTCGCAGTGGCGTCCCATGTAACCGGATTTGCAAGTACAATGATAGTTGTTAACAAGTTGGACACAGCTCAAAGTGCCAGCATTTGAGCATGGATTTGATAGGCATTCGTTTATATCTCCTTCACAGCGTGAGCCCACATAACCTGGCGGACAAGCACACTCAAAACCACCAACACGATCTATACAAGTTCCATTGTTGTGACATGCACCAGACATACAATCGTCCTGATTTATTTCGCAAATTATACCCAAGGTTCCGGGTGGACAGGAACAACTGAAATTTTGTATTAAATCATGACAAGTTCCTCCATTCTGGCATGGATTTGGTGAGCAGTCGTCGATGTTAAGTTCGCAATTTTGACCCTGGAATCCTTTGCGACAAATACACTTGTACGCACCAATTAAATCGCGGCAAGTACCACCGTTCTGACATGGTTGTGACTCGCATTCATTGATCTCTTGCTGACAATAGCTGCCAGTATAGCCTTGCTTGCAGTAACATTGCTGAATATTGTTTCTTTCGCGGCAGGATCCATTGTTGCAGAGCTGTTCCAAACTGATGCCTTTGCGAACAGCTGCATCTTTACAGGAGATTCTTTCAACGTCACATAGCTTTCCCGTCCAGCCTGGAGCGCACTCACAATTGTACTGATTCTTGATTTGGGAACACGTTGCCCCATTTTCACAACGCGACTGGTTGCACCAATCAACGTAGTCTGTGCACTGCTTGCCCGTGTAGCCATATGAACAGTGACATGTATATTCGTTTCCGTTTTCATGGCATGTTGCACCATTTTGACATGGTTGTGAGTCACAAATGTTTATTTTATATTGGCAATTGGAACCTGTAAACCCAGGTAAACAGGAACAATCATAGCTGTTTATGCCATCTATACAGGTGCCAGCGTTTAAACAAGAACTTTCCGTGCAGTCTTCATCATTTGTCTGGCAGTTGATACCCGAGAATCCAAGTGGACAGGTACATGTATACGAGTTCACATACTGATGGCAAGTGGCTTCATTTAAGCAAGGCATGCTAAGGCATTCGTCGATATCAGTCTCGCAGTGCTTTCCTTTGAACCCATCAACACAAAGGCATGTGTAATCACCGATTCCATCCAGACAAGTTCCACCATTTTGACAGGGAAAGGATGCACAATCATCAGTGTTTATAGAACAATCCCTACCTTCATAGCCTTTGGCACAGAGACATTTATATGAGCCCGGTACGTTAAGGCAAGTAGCACCATTACGACATGGCAAAGATAAACTACACTCGTCTATATCTTCATCACAATATCTGCCCGTGTAACCTAGCTGACAGGTACATGAAAAGTCTAAAAAGTTCGAAGAAGGCGTGCATTTGGCATCATTTCGACAGCGATTTGAAGAGCAAGGATCTAGTTTGGATTCACAGTCTCGACCAGTGAAAGGCACTTTGCAAACACATTTGTAGCCTTTTACTTTATCAATGCAGGTTCCACCGTTAGCACATGGATTGTGGATGCAATCGTCGATGTTTGTCTCGCACTTGTATCCAGTGTAACCTGGCATACATTGACACTTGAACGAATTCAACTGATCGATGCAAATACCACCGTGTTGACAGGGATTCGAGCTGCATTCATCAATGTCGACTTCACAACGCTTGCCGCCATAGCCGGGTGGGCAGTGACAAATAAATTCATTGATGCCATCTTCGCAACGTCCACCATTAATACAGGGATTAGAGGCACACTCGTCAACGTCACTAAGACAGCGTGCATCGAAGAAACCACGTGGACACTCGCACTTGTAGCCATTCACTAAATCTATACAAACTCCATTATTTGCACAAGGGTTGGAAGCGCACTCGTTGATATTGATTTCACAATGAATTCCAGTGAAACCGGGAATACATTTGCAAGTATATTTGTTGATGCCATCAATACAAGTTGCGCCATTGTTGCAAGGATTACTGTGACATTCGTTGACGTTTATTTCACAGTTTTGTCCTGATGTTCCTGGTTGACAATTGCAAATGTAGGAACCTACACGATCCACACAATGACCACCAAATTGACAGGGATTCGATTCGCACTCATTAATCTGGGTTTGGCATAGATATCCAGTGTAACCCGGATCGCAAACGCACTGAAAAGAGTTATCACCGTCGATGCATTTACCGCGATGACAAGGGTTCGGATCACAGTCGTTAATATTTATCTCGCAGGAGAGACCCGTGTAGCCAGGAGGACATTCGCAGGTGTAACCAGCTATTGAGTCATGACATATTCCATTATTGCGACAGGGTTGTGATTGACAATCATCGATGTTTATTTGACAACGTGTTCCAGTAAAACCTTCGGCACACGAACATTTAAACCCGTTTATCATGTCATGGCATTCACCCTCATTCAAGCATGGATTTGATTGGCATTCGTTAATATCGATTTCACATTGAGTTCCAGTAAAGCCGGGCATGCATACACAACGGAAGGTACCGGGATCGTCCAAACAGCTGCCTTCATTCTGGCACGGGTGCGACTCGCATTCATTGATGTTCGTCTCGCAACGAGGTCCGGTAAAACCTTGCGAACAGTTGCAGACAAATGAACCCGGAGTATTGACACAAATTCCACTGTGTTCGCATGGCGAACCTTGGTCGCACTCATCGATGTCCTCTGAACAATCCACGCCTTTATAACCCGTAGCGCAGGAACACGCATAAGAACCATTTATTGGACTGGTATCGCAAATTGCATCGGCATGACAGGGATTAGAAGTACAAGCATCGTCCAAATGACACAGTAGACCAGTTTTTCCAGGAGTGCAACGACAGTAGAAAGAACCAACACCATCAATGCATGTTGCCCCATAGAAACACGCCGCAGCAACGCAGTCATCTATGTTTTCACTGCAATCAGGACCGGCCCAGCCATTAACACATATGCAGGAGTACGAACCATGAGTATTTGTACAAGTAGCACCATTTTGACAAACTGAAGGTCTGTTCAAGTTAAATAAATGAAGTAATAAAAAACCAAAAATTACTAAATGTTGAATTCACAATTCTTTTAACTTACCTCAAAGCGCATTCATCCACATCTCCTTCGCAGAACTCGCCCGTATAGTTGGGTGGGCAAGTGCAGCGATAGGAGTTTATTCCATCGATGCATGTACCACCATTTTGACACAGATTTCCAGGACAGTCATCAATATTTTCCTCACAGTTCTTGCCTTGATAGCCTGCAAATAAATTGAAACGAGACGTGCGTTAGTGAATTGATCATTGAACTCAAAGTGTACTTTAATAAAGTTATAGAAAGCTTCGTCTAAATAATCATTTCTCAATTAGCTCGAAACTCATGGTTTCCTAACTAGCGCTTAAAATGAAAATTCAATTGAAGCGCGTTGTCCATAAAAGTTTTCAATAATTGCAAGTGCAAATGCAACACGATGCAACACCATTTTGGCACACTTGCCAAATGCTGTGCTGTTGGGTAGTGAATGCTGTTTAAACTGTCACATATATGGTTCTATGTGGTTTGTGCTACATGTCTACATGTCGTTAGACTAAGATGAGTCCGACAAGTCCAGCCAATCGTCAACGAGGTATAAATTTGAGATTCAATTAAAAATGCCAAAAATAGATAAATATCAATTATAGTATTGCTGATGCCCATGTGTCGAAGTAACTTGTGACCGTGGCAACATAAAAAACAAATCAAGCTAATAATCATACCAATGTCCGAAAGATAATTGCGTTGGTTGATGCGAAAGTATACAAAATGGAGGAAATAAATTTAAGATTTATAAAAGCAAACTCTACAGTCAACCCATTGCATATTTATTTTCGGTCAAGACTTTGGAAAATGTGTACTTCTACTGTGCCAGGACGAACTGAGTTTATCACACAGCTTCCCTATGATTACCACATCAAATTAAGTTCCTCAAAACATTTCTCACGCCTTCATCATACATTGACCCTAATTGGCTACGAAAACATATCCAAGATTTTATTAAAGCAAAATTTTGCATTCTTTCCACAAATTAACTTTAAAAAAAAATTTGACTGCTCTCGGCGCAAAAAAAAAAAAAAATTTAACGTTAGTCAAAGTCAATCATTATTAATCCAGGCCGAAAAATGCATTTAAACGTTATTAGCATATAATGGAGCAGGCTAGCTGGCTGGCTGGCTTCGAGCAAGACCAGTTCGTGGCGCTATTTTGTGTTTTTTTATCTAAGCCTCAAAATATGTATTGTTGTTGTTGGCTGTTGCAGCTATTTAGCCAATTCTTAGCATTACTCATGCTTATGCAAATGAAAGCTTGCCGCAACAAAGTCCATTTTTGTACGAAAAATACTCCTTTTTCAGATTTTCAGTGGCCGTTTTTTTGATCTTTCATCTGCGTAAAGAAAATTCATGCTAATGATTGTTAACTAAATGTGGTGTGGATAAAAGGGAGAGAACAGGCAGAAGAAGCCTATACAAAGGAGCATAAAAAATTCAATAAAAATAATCAAGCCTGCAATCAGAGCAAATCAGTCGAATATGGTCAACATTGGATACTGATCGATTGGGTAATGCATGTCATTTCCAAGATCATACCTCGACCAGTTCGGATAAATACTGTGCTTTTTAACTATGCCCAACACAGATGCACAACTCTGCAAGTTTTAGGCTGTTTAACTTCGTAAACAATATCTTAGGACTGGTCCATTGAGTGTGTCGATAAAAAAAGCATTTAAAAAAACCAGAAATCAAGCAATAATCTTGAGGGAAAAGTAAACTAAGGAGAAACCTACACATGTTTCCACAAATCATAAAATGCAGCTGGGTTACACATGCTGAGCTACACAATCAATGGAAGTGGTGGAGGGGATAGTGCATAAGGTAGCGCTATGCTTAGGATGGATGGTAAGAGATAAAAAAAAAGAAACAACTCAAACGAATTCAGCACAAGGGAGAATTGAAGAGAGCCAATGAGCCACGAATTTCACTGAGCTGGCTTAATAAGAACCGGCTATGAAACGAGACTCGTTAAAGTTCTCTCACATTAATTTCGCGCTTTAAGCTTAACATAAATAAAATAAATAAAAATAAAAAAAAAAATCACACGACAAACATGTCCAACGGCGGCTCAGTAGAAGTAATACAACAACATTTAAGCCAAGCTTGATCGCTGTTCCAACACAAACAGCGCGAGGATGGCCAGGCCAGCATAACACAACAAAAAAAAACAAGAAAAAAACAAAAAACCAACAATGTGGAAAAATAATAAAACATAAACAATCCGACGCGAAACATCGAACGCAGCCGAGACAAGACGAAGGCAAGCCCCGAACGTTGGAAAACGAACATCTTTGGTTGTTCTTTCCCACGGTCTCATATCTTGGCTGCATGCTTTCAGTTCGCTTCGCTGCTGCTTGATCGACTTTTGCTTCGTCGTTCATTCGTTCGCTCTGATCCAGCGTTCGTTCGTTCATTGCGCTTTACTTTGCTTCGCTGAGTCTTGGCGAACACGCCCTCTCGCCGCACGATCGACTGTCCTCAGTCAGCTGCCCCTGTTCGCTGGCTCTGTCTCAGCAGTGACTGACTGTCTGTCTGTCTGTCTTTCTTTAAGATACGTTGACGTCGTCGCTTAAGAAATTGTGTATGAGTAAGGCGTTTTTACAGCATTGTTGTAGTTGTTGTTGATGTTGCTTTATTGTTGTCAATATAATGTATAGTCGAGCATAAATATAAAAAAAAAAAAAATAAACAAGCACGCTCAAATTGCTGTACGAGTTGTTTGCTTGAAAAAAAAGTAGTTTAAAGAAAACCTCTGTCGAAATTCCGAAATACTGTCTGCAAAAATGTTGAGATTTCTAGAGAATAAACTTCGAAATCGGTGTTCACTTTCGTAAATATTCGGAAATATGCACATGCATTTTTTCCTAATTTTGTCTTTGTTTATTTTTCGAAAATAACTTCGAAAGAAAGAAACTCGTCTTTTTCCATATTAACTAAACTGAACTGGACGGATGGATACAACGTTTCTTGCGATTTCATTTTCCCTCACCGTAGTTCCAAGCTTTGGTTTATTTCTTCTTCGTTTTGCCGTTTATGTTCTGTTCTGCAGTTGTGTTTTTCTCCTTCTTATTTTTTAATTTTATTATTTTTTATTTTTTTTACTTCATTGAATGCCACGCCAAACCGGCTTTTTCTCTATTCCGTTGTTGTGAGAGTGTGTGTGTATGTTTGCTTGATTCTTCTCGCCGAGTTCCTTGGGCCTGGGCATGCGCGCATGTGTTCTCGTTTTTATATACTACGTTTTCTACTCGAATGTCGTTCGAATTGGAATCAAACTATCAGAGGAGTGGTTGTCGTCGCAGCAAACCTGGTTCTATGCATGTTGTTGCACCCAAGACATTGTTGGTGTCGTTGTTGTTGTAACTTATTTTGTTGTTCATAGCTACACTGGCAACTAATCGACAGCAACTTTCTAACACAGTATCTCTTGGCATCCGGATATTTTATCTAATCTATTTTTAAGTTAAGGTTTGCACAGCAGCTCATAAAGGAAACCGTATTCAAATGAACGGTTGTCATGGGAGTGCTAGAAAGAGCTTGTGTATTGAAACATTTCTAAGCATTTCGAGAGCAATTAAATTTCTAACATCTGTTTCCGATCTATGACGGATGAATTATTTTCTTGAATACTAAGTCGCTGAGTGCTGCAACATGTGTTAGGATACCGTCCTTGCGCTAGCATTGGTTCTCATGGAACATGCTTTTCTTGGGTGCCACACGTACAAACCTACTCACACAGTAACCTTGAACTCTATGTACAGTGAATCAAAAAAGTTTAGGCACACAGCACTTATGAGTTTAAATTTGCTAGTAAAACTTTTTCCAGTACACTTGCAGAAAAGAAAAGTATAAGCATTTAAAAAATAAACATTTTATTTTGTATTTACACCAAAATAAAAATTTAATTTCAATTTTAATTCATATTAAATGTTACAATACTAAAAAAAACATGATTTTGACATCAAAAAAGTTTAGGCACAAGTGATTATGTTTTTATTAAAGTGAGTAAATTTCAAGTCCTTGAATATTTGGCTAGACCTCCTTTGGCCTAAATTATCGCCTCTTAACGTCCTCGCATTCTTACAGATTTTGATGTCTTCTCTGGTGATATTATTGACCATTCGGTGCGATTGGCTTCCTTGAAGCTTCCTTGAGCGCATTTTAGAAGTATTTTATTTGAGATTTCGTATTTTTTTCTAGTAAGTACCAAATATGCTGAAAGGGGTTCATATCGGGTGCTTGCAAAGGTGTTTTTAGCTGATTTCAGAGCTAGATAAGCCATTCCAGCAAAAGATAAGACCAATTTTTTGGGTCGTTATCTTGTTGAAATTTATATTGTATCCCAGTTAGCCCCAATTTTTCAACACTGGGTGTCAAATGCTCATTTAAAATATTCAAGCAAAGGTGTTTATCCATTTTATCATCAATAAAAATTAGATTCCTAACTCCAGACACCGCCAAATAGCCCTTAATCATTCGATTTCCGCCACTGTATTTCACTGTTTTTTTATGCTATTTTCCTACAGCTCTTTTTTTAGTTTTCTCAAACGGTTTTGAGCGCCATATGATGCAAACAAATTGTATTAAGGTCCATCACTAAAAATAATACAATCCCAAAATGAATCCGGCTCATTTAGGTAGGGTTTTGGGAACTCTAACCTCTTTTTTTTATTTGAAGCTTAAATTTGAAGCTTGCGCCGATAAACTCGTACCTAATATCCAGCTTCATTAAGTGTATCGCGAAGTGGTCGAGCATCAAAGTTTTTTCAAATCGTTGCTGTATTTCGTGGCACAATTTAACAGCTAAATTTTAGGGTTTTGAGTAACTGCAGGCACTACAATCTAATCCTGGTGTAGCGTTAATATTTTGGCACGACCAGATCGGCTCTTACGCTTTACTTTACCGGTATTTTATAATGATTTATGATGTTACTGACACTTGAATATGATCTCTTTACTAATTTACCGGTTTCGCGATACGGTTTTTTCTATACATAAACATTTATTATTATTTTACGAACGTCAACCGAAATTTCTGTTCCATTGCTTACTTCTTCGCTCAATATTTACCGAAACCGCTCAATCTTTACCGAAACCAACATCAACACTCAGTAAAAACTTTTAACAAATAACTTAAGCGCAAAAGTAAAGACAAAAAACCAAGAGATATTGCTAAATAAGAAACAACATGAGACACATACAAAGTGTGCCTAAACTTTTTTGATAAGGATTTTTCCTTCATCCGCTTAAATTTTGATTGGTAGTTTGAAGTAACGGGACATTTTTTGGATATTAAGAAAGAACTATTTCTAATGGTACTTTCTTCATTAAAACTTTGGTCAAATTCGTTATTATTAGATACTTAAGCAACACTTTTTTTCAGAAACATTGCTTGTGCCTAAACTTTTTTGATTCACTGTATATTTTGAGAATTAATGTTGGAACTTACTCCACTCAAACCAAGTGAACATTTTATAGTTTATTCTCAACACTGACTTTTGCTTAATGAGGAGAATGTGTTTTTTGCTTTTTTGCACCAAATTCGATTGAGTGACAGATTTCGATTGATTTGGTTTAAATAAATATTTTGTGATATCGAAGTTCAAAATCATATGAGTTGAGAGAAAAAGTGGACTACGGGCGAATATACCGACCCGAGAAATCAAAATGGGCAACATGCTGGGAACAACATTTGTTGTACTGTGCAAACATTGTGATGACAAGAAACAATAGCAAAGTCTTACCCCCGGTCCCAACGACATTGTGTCCAGTCACTTCTGTGCACAAATCGTCGCAACGCTAACATCAAGACTAAAAGAACCGCATTCACAAAAAGACGAGGGGGCAAAAATTGCATTTTTATTGCATTTCGCGCAAAAGTCTTCAAGTCTGTGTGTTTGTGTGAAACATTGAGAAAACTACAGCAACAACAAAAAAAAAACCAAGACCCACACTAAAGCCCACACCACCAAATTATGGCTAAGGAGAGAAGGAGGAGTAATGGGCGCGCAAAACATGCGGACAAAACAGAGTCAAAACAATCAAAGAATACAATGGAACAACAAACAAAAAGTGCTGAATATGTTGAGGGATCAAAAATGATGAGGGGCAACGAAGGGCGATTTAATAGCAACAAAAACCACACAAACTCGCAATGGCAACAATAATAAAATAATAAATGCAATGATTGCAAATTGACGGTGGAGCAGCAGCAGCGACTTTAGCGAAATGAAGAAAAACATGTTGATACAAAGAAATGGTTGGCACCTCGAAGAGGGTGGGTGATCGCATAGGGTTAAACATAGTATGGAAAGCGTTATCAATGTTAGTCTGATGTTGATAACTTTGTTCACTATGCAAAGTTATTTTGTCATTCGTGTACAAGGTTTGACATGGAGGCACTGTTGAGTTCAATTGTACTCGTGTCGTAAGTAATATCAACTTTAACCTGGTAAAGTTATGATTCATAAAAATTCATTTAAAGGACAAGCTGATAAGGGACTAACAAAATGCCTTTGTATGGCATATTCATTCTGTTCAAAATTGAATCGGACCGTCTGAATAAAACAACAACAGTTGTCTTAAAGCTAATGTTGAAAAGTTGAGCAAAGAGTGTGTTTGAAATAGTGTTTTAACAACGGAATTTCTTTTATAAATGCATTCAAAAAAATTTCGTAGAAAACCTATCTGGACTCTACACTATTACATACACAGACTTTTGAGTGGTACAAATTGTTCACAGAGGGTCATACAATAGTTGACAACTTGCCTGACTGTTTTTTTCGATTCTCAAGGTGTCGTGCTATCGGAATTCCTTCTGCAAGATCAATCGGTCAACTCTAAATATTATTTATGTGCTTTAAAGCATTTGCTCGAGAATATTTTGAGAAAGAGACAAGCATTTTTATGAAAATGCTCCAGCTATGGACCCGTGTGAGTTTTTCATATTCTCCAAACTCAAATTGTCCTTTAGTGAATACCATTTTGGGATGGTTGAAGTCATCAAAGAGAATTCACAAAGGGAGTTAAAGGCCCTTCCGAAATCGGCCTACCAAAAATTCTTTTTAAAATGGAAATAACGTTGTATACGTATATTGTCTCCTAGGGTGATTTTTTTTAAGGTGATCAAATAAATATTGAAGAATAATTAACCGTTGTTGTTTTATCTACACAGTCCGGTTCAATTATGAACATAAGGTATACTCAAATCCATATTTTTTTTTTTATTTATAGCAAAGTATATGGCATTTAAAAAATATAATTGTTTTGTTTGGAAATCCACGCGTATATAAGTCGGCTCAAAATATATTTATGGTGTAAATAGGGTACAGTTGCCCAGACCACTGCAGTGTTTTTCAGACAGAGATAATGACTATTTCTAAGTGTAGAGAACAGCTAAGTTATCGACTCGGAATATCTACATTTTTACGGATAGTCAAGCTTGCATAAAAGTCCTTGAAAAAGTGTTCCTAACATCATTTTATTTATTATTTATTTATTATTATTAATTAATTAAATGTTGTACAATGTATCTTAAAACTAACATAAAGATACAAAAATATCTTTATGGTATCAGCATGTCATCAGCATCTCCCAAATTTCACTCTAATTTCTTTCACTTAAAGCACTGCCTGAGAAATGAAACAATTATCTAGGCTGGGTGCCGGAGCATAGGTACATCCCTAAAAACTATAGGTATGATGAGCACTCTAGGGAAGGCACGGTAAAAACTTTCATGAACTGCTTCTTACTGAAAAGAGCAAAATAAGCTGTTTATTTTCGTCAAGGAGTTATATTGCTGCATTGATAGGTGTCATCTCAGCTGCAAGGATGAGGAGTCGGTATCATATCTACTTTGCTGATAATCAATTCTCTGCAGCAGAAAACAAACGCATCTCGGAAGCGCCTTTTTCAATCATCCTAAGGATCTCGAAAAACAGACATCAACAAGCAAAGAGTGTTTATTATGCATATTTTTTGATGACTCATTAAAAGGACTCATGAATGAGTCTTTAATATGACTGTGAAATGATTGTTCAAAAATAAGACTCATAAAACAGTCATTTTTGTATCTGCTTTATGAGTACTCATAAAAGACACTCATTAAAGAGTCCTTAATATGACGGTAACATGATTGTTCATAAAAAAGACTCATAAAAGGATCATATATTGATTAATATATGCGTAATCAGAAAGAAGACTCATAAAAGAGTCTTCTATGGGAGTATGTGAGAGAATAGAATCGGATTATTTTAAAAGCACCATATCTAATAAATAAATAAGAACTTGTATAAAACTTTGTAACTGTCCGTTATGGACACATGCTATCCTGATGTTGCTTTTCGGAGAATTATTTGTGGCGATATATATGCAATGGAAGTGAACTACAACAACTGTTCGTTTTAAAATTACCACTTATACGAGTCTTAAAAGAGTATTCAATATGAGTATTACAAGAGTACTCAATATGAGTCTTAAAAGAGTATTCAATATGAGTAATGAATGAGTATTAATATGAGTCTTTAAAGAGTTTTAAATATGAGTCTAAAAACCGTTATTACTATAAGTGAATATAGACTCATAAAACAGTCAAAAATATGAATCATATTTTGGAGCCCACAACATACGAAAATGTACTCATAAAAGAGTCTTTTTTAAGCGCATTATGATGATGAACCCTCATTTATATGAGTCTTGAAAGAGTCTTTTAATAGTCATAATGTTTGCTGGGAAAATATGCTTTTTATACCATAAACCTGAAAGGTCAGGGTATATTAACTTTGTGCAAACGTTTGTAACGCATAGAACGAAGCAAGTCCGGTATAGAAAAGTATATATATTCTTGATCAGCGTCACCACGTGAGTCGAGCTATCTATGTCCGTCCGTCCGTCCGTCCGTCCGTCTGTGTGTTGTCCGTATACACAGGATAAGAAGAAGGAGTTGAGATAATTGGATGAAACTTGGTACACATGGTCACATGTACCCAAGGATCTGCACTATTGAATATTTTTGGAATCTGCCCACGGACACGCCTACCTCCCATACAACGCAAAAATGTAAAACTGCATAACTCTGCTCATAATAAGTCTACAACAACAAAATTTGGTATGTGTGTGTTTTATACTAACACAAAGATGTCTTTGAAAAATGGGTGTCGTCCGCCCACGGACACGCCCACCTCCCATACAACCCAAAAATTGAAAACGCAATAAATAAGTCTCTGTTTAACCTACAGAAATAAAATGTGGCAGGTATAATATTTATAACAAACCAAAGATGGTTTTGAAAAATGGACATCATCCGCCCACGGACACGATTACCTCCCATACAACGAGAAAATTGAAAACTGCATAACTCAGCTCATAGTAAACCTACAACAATAAAATTTGATATGTATGTGTTTTATATCAACACAAAGATGTCTTCGAAAAATGGACGTCATTCGCTCACTGACACGCCCACCTCCCATACAACCCAAAAATTGAAAACGCAATAAATAAGCCTGTGTTCAACCTAAAGAGCTAAAATTTGGCACATATGTTTTTTATGACAAGACAAAGATGGTGTTGAAAAATGGACGTTATCCGCCTACGGACACGCCTACCTCCCATATAACCCAAAAAGTTGAAAACTGAATAAATAAGGTTATGTTTGTCATAGAGAAATTAAATTTGGTATGTATGTATTTTATAACAAAACAAAGGTGTGTTCAAAAATTGGGAGTAATCCGTCCAAAAACTCGCCCACCTCCCATAGCGAAAGCACAATAAAGGCATTAACTGTGAGCTACAGGAATAAAACTTGGTATGTGTACATTTTTCATCAACATTTAAATGCACATAAAATATAGGCTTCATTAGCCCACGGACACGCCCATTTACAATACAAATTTTTTTGTTTTTGAAAAGTGGGTTTAGGGTATTTCATAGTCGGCCTAGACCGACTTTAGACTTTCTTTACTTGTTATTGTTAGCATTGCCATTTTTGTGTATTTTTGTAATTTTGTAAACCCGTGGTTAGGGTTACAAGCAAGACGTCGAATTGAGTTAGATTTGTCAAGTTTGTTTAGAGCAAAGTTTTTGTTGGCAGCTCAATAGACTCTTGTTCAACAGACTCTTGCAGCTACTATTTTTAAGCGAAAATACGATAAAAGATTTGAACAGATAGTACTCAGCTAAATCCAACAAGTTTTGTGGAGTTTTCTTGGGTTTAACGAAACTCAACTCAACCCTTGTTTACATGCAGAGCTCACTACGAGTAAGCTCCGAGTTAACTCTGCATGTAAACATAGTATATGCCGCTTCTAATTAAATACTTTTTACGAAAATTGCTTGAGATAAGAATCAAAAACTAATTTTTTGTGTTTAAAAAGTGAATATAATATAGTTTTTTGCAATTTGATACCTGGATACTTATTTTTTTTTAAGTGGATGCATTTGGATCCATTTCTGACCTTTTTATGGATACTTTTTTTAGAACCGTCGCGGTAACACTGGACATCGGGTACCGATTCCAAAATGATTTCAAAGATTATTTTGTACTTTGTAGCGACAAAAAATAAAATTCAATTTCCAACATCATAGAAGATTTAGAAGTGCGAGTTAGATTTAATTGTGCATTCCTCATGCCTCAAAAGTTGACATGTTGCTGACCATGTATTTCTTTTTTATTTTTAATGTTGGCTAGCATATAAATTGTTTTTAATTTCCAACGATATCAGCATAAAACCAAACTCAAATTCAAAACATTGGCTTGACTTCAGTCCATTGAACTCTAGCGCGGCATGTTTGAACAAAGTAAACGGCGGAAAATTGTCAGAAATTCTACGAATAAATTTATTTGCTTAACTGTGCAAATTGTAAGTATTTACCTGATAAGCGATGCTAAGAAAGGCAGAGTCGCTTGGGGAAGGAAGTGCGGTTAAAGTGGGATAAGGCATATTAAAAAAAAAAAAATGGTTAAAGTTGCCTCTTGACACTGATGAATAGAAACACCATCATTTTAAGAATGGATTTGGACAGAGGGTAAAGTTTTAGTCATTTGCTTGACTTCCAGACTAGCTTGTCTAAGGCCCATGACTGCTGCTTCATCGACTTATTTATTGTGGAACACCTTTTACTCCCATGATTTTGCGATATCGTTTGTTTTATTTATTAATTTTTTTCTTTTCAGCTGCTTCTCTAGCTGCAACAACTATTGTTCACTTGCATATATTCGTATATATATATATATTATATGAGTGGCAATTATTTTCGGTTTGTTATAGCTATTGGACAGGCGAGCAACAACAATTCAGGCTAAGTTAAGCTTAAGGCAAAAGCAAGTCAGCTTTAAGATGAAGTGGTGTGGAAGTGAGTTAAGCATAGTTCGGTTAAATAAAGCAAATGTGATTCCAGTTTATGGTGGAATGGCGGTTGCTGAGTGCCAAGTTATGGGAATTAATATAACAGCAACAATTAATCAAAATGGTGCTGCATGTAGCAAAGAAATTGCAACGAAATGCTTTAGATTTAAATGAAGTGTATACTTTTAGATCATTGAAGAACGAGGAGGAGGAGGAGGAGGAGGAGGGTAGGGAATGGTGGAATTGTCAATTTAACTGTGAGATAACAAATGGAGATTTTTACTTCACCCACTGTTGAGTATTCTAAAATGTCATTGCTTGTTAGGATGCATGTTGTTTAATTTGAACATGTTGCTCTTGTTTAACACAAGCAACAATTCTTTTAATTGCACACACCAACCAACAATCAACATGTTAAAGTAATCAAAAATTTGCCAAAATTCGTACTAATCGTCTATGAACAAAATTTATTTGTTAGTCACAAAAAATGGCATTCGTAAATCTTTATTTTAATTGTTGTTGTTGGAGATTCAATTAGAAAGCCAATCCATATACATAGTTAAAAATGCAATAAAAATGTTGCTGCTATAATAGTTAGCATTGTCAACGGAAGCAATTTAATTGCTGTTGTACACAGCATCAACACTTCACAGACGACTTCTACCATAAAAACAAAGCTAGTAGCGGTCATAAAATTAGCTTACATCAAGCTTAACTTATGTTAGGGGCGCTGGTGTTGCTACTTGTCACTGCGCAGCCGTGAAGTTTTGAGATATTTAACCAAGACATACTTGATCCTTTGACTGCAGTCGATACTCGGCAAACATTCAGTGTGGCAAGCCCTAGTGTTGGCCACACGAATAAAGAAAGAAATGACTGAGGAAGATGCTGCTGTTGCGATAGAATCTGCGTTAAAAGTTGTTGCTGCAATTTTAGTTAAATGTTGTTATTGTTGTTTTGTTGTTGGCAATTTTATGCAGTTCTGTTTAATTAATTGAATTGAAACGAATTGAATGGAATTGAATAATCGAGGCAAACGGACTGACTGCATCTAAACCAGCTCTGGCAATGAACGACAATGTTGTTTTGGTTGTAGTTGAGAGGCAGTGTAGGGTAAAGATTAGGCATGCACTAAATATTTGTTGTGTTCTATGGTGCCAGTTTTCAGTTGCAATCTTTTATTACTTTTATTATTATTTGCATAAATTGTTCTCCACCAAGGTTCACTAACAATGTTTTATTGCTCTGAAAACTGGGTGTGTCCGTCCCAGCGCTTTAAAACACTTAATACTGTAGGTTATTTCAATTAATGCATTTAGAACATAATTTTTTAATTAATTTTTCCTCACATGGTTTGAATTAATCTGGTGATTATGATAACAATCATAATATTTGAACTTGTATGAGTTGAGGAGAGAAACAAAAAATTTAAAGATTTCTAAGCTCTGACTAAAAATTCGAAAAATATGTAAAAATTCCAGATTAAATTTTAAAAAAGAAACAAGTTAGTTAACTGTAAATTCAGTCTATCCCGACAATGGTTGTTCATTTTTTGTAAGCACTCGTAGTAGTTTTGACAGAACATATAAACATATCAAATTGTATTCCTAAAGCCTGTCAATTATTTATGAGACTGTTTATAGAGTTTTCAAATTGGTGTTGTATGGTGTTGTGGTGACCGTGGCATGCAGGTTAAGTGTGTGGCTTAGCATGCTTGGAGCCCGGGTTCGATCCCCAGCCGCGGCGTAAAGTTTTTGTTCAATAAAAAATTTTTCTGATCGGTCACCACCTCTCTGCAGACAATGGCAAACCTCAGAGAGTAAATAATGCCATGTTAAGCTTCTTGAGAACATGAACTTTA
Organism: Tetanocera ferruginea; assembly: GCA_958299015.1. Lineage (NCBI taxonomy): Eukaryota > Metazoa > Arthropoda > Insecta > Diptera > Sciomyzidae > Tetanocera > Tetanocera ferruginea. The sequence goes on along the minus strand of OY282643.1, from coordinate 2,521,958 downwards.
GCCGTTCGGAGTCGGCATAAAACATGTAGGTCCAGTTCTCGGTCAATTGTGTGCAAACATTTAATGACACACACAATACAATTGATCATAAGAAGCTCGGTCAAAGTCCTTTCAAGGGCTGAAATGGCCAATTTGTTTGTTGTTTGTTGTATGGATCTAAGTGGCGGCCATGGCATGCGAGCCAACAAAACACCGGGTTCGATTCACAATCCAACGTAGAAAATTTTTTCAATAAAATAGAATGCAATAATGCAAAATGTAGCCGTGAAGGATCAAGAAATTTAGTTCTAAACAGTTCGTTTTATGAAGAAGGGTTAAAAGTTGGAAGTAGTGATCGCGATCACCAGGTACTCAGTCGACTTGAATGAAATAAATGCACAAGTACAGAAACATTTTACATTAATAGTCCTTTATGCATTGACGGAGTGGTACATTTGAAGCATTGAAGCTGCCATCCGTGACTCACTTACCGAGGTGGGCGGGGAATCACCTGTGAAGAACTGCATGCGGAGAACAGTTCACGAATTATGCATGCGGATCTTGGTAAAAGCCAACTTACTGGATATGCAAAGGGGTGATTTCTCTTCTTCTTTGGCTCAGACCTATAAACGGTGTGCTGCATCTACTTAATACTTAATAGTGAATACTTAATTAGTGGTCTCAGGACTGTTTTCCTCCATACTCAGCGAGATTGTGGAGTGAGTTTAGGATAAACTCAGTCACTGGGTTGCCGAATGCGGCCTATAAGTGATTCCTAGCAAAACAGAACTGATATTGTTTACCACAAACATCAAACTTCAATCTTCAAACTGCACATTTAAAGCGATCAAACACTTTCTTTTATCAGCTGCGCTAAATATCTGGGAGTAACACTAGCTTCGAAACATAGCTGCAAATCAAACATTTAAAAAAGGATTTATAAGGATCTACGCCTATAAAAAAAAATTCGACAAGAGATGCTAGGCAACCAGTTCTGGTTCCTCTGAACGCGGCTAAGGAAAAAGTATTCCTGTACTTCTTTCACTTAGCTAATCCCAGATGGAGGAATTTAATAATCTGTGCTACGGTCAGGAAAATGTGGACTCCATACAAACTTAGCAGAACTCACACACTGTAATCGAGATCACGCACTGTTATATATAGCTAGAGCTCGGTAATCAGTGCGGGTCATTGGAGCATTGGAGTTCACGCTGAGAGACTTGGTATTCCAATCAACTCCCATTGTCGTGGCACCCGCACGAATACAAAGGAAACAGTGCTACACTTTTGATGTGCTTGCCCAGCGCTAGCAATGTGCAGACTAACTTCACTAGCAAAACGCTTCTACGACAACTAAGAGGAACTTTCAACTTCAAGGACCAACGTTATACTCATATTCATTAACCGAACTGTATAGCTCTGAGGAAGCATGCCTTATTCATCCTGCCCACACCCCACTTTTGCAGTAAAGACATAACTTGTTAGCTTAGCTATTTATAAATGACGATAAAATATAAAATTTTTCAAATGGTTGTTGTCTGAAAGTCCTTTTATATAAAGCATGTTATGCCGTTACGCTAAGCTTTCACATTTTTGAAAAGAGCTTTTTTTTTAAAAAAGGTTTGAATCAACAATCAAAAAAAAAAACGTGTACTGGTCATTCTAAGAAGGTACGAGTAAAATAAGCTCTAGTGCTAATTTATGTCTGGATGAAAGTCTGTTTGTATCTCCAGTTCTCGAAATTGTTGTGTTTTTTCGTTACTATTTATATTCTTGCAATACTGTCAATTCTCAAACGAACTCATTCCAATTGTGCTGCAGGTTAGATAATTTGTCTAACAGTCGAACAATGTTAAACCTCTTACTATCCTGCTGGTGGATGGATGCACCACCTAACCGCCGAACAAAAGCCAAGTTGTCAAAAGCAGTCTTTAAACTTTTTATATCGATTTATAGTTTTCATTTTACAATCAAGTCTTTAATCGGCAACTAGTACTAAGTCAGAGTCGAACAACATGTAACAGGCGTCTGACAGCGTTAACAGCCTCTGGACATCACGCGCCACAGTCATCGTACAGTACGTTCGTTGTAATGGAACAAACTTTGCATTAACTCAAAACTGAGTGATCGCTGGCTGAGTAACAACGACGTAGTCGAAAACAAAAACAACGCCGCCTGAGGATAATTTTTTACTTCATTGGAACATTTTCATGTTTTTTTTTTTTGTGTGCGAAATTGCGAAAAATTTAAATTTTATGTCGAAAGTATTTTTAGATAATGTTCGAAAGCAGCACGTGAAAAGGGCATCACGATTTTGGAGAGTTAAAAAAAAACTTCAGTGGACGACGAAGCAACGCACGATCACTTGGGAACCAAGCAATATAGGCAGAGTCTATGTATTGAGTCAAGAAAATATGTTAATTTTGGGTTTTTATGTGGAATAAACAAGCATCAAAGTTCAAAATTGTGCTGTTTCCATAAAAGCAAAAGAACGGAATGCAGTTGGCGTTTTGTTGTATTTTACTATTTTGGTCGTCTTCATATGGCAAAGAAGTGAAAGAGCGTGATCTAATATGTTCAATGAATACAATTTTCGTTGCTATTTTTCATAAAGATTAATTTTTAAATTTCTACGATTGCAAATTGATTTTTGTGGTGAAGATAGAGAGAACAATAGCGCAGAGAGAAAACATATTTGAACTCGAAATTGATCTTAAATTGCTGCAATGTGATAGCTGGGGGATGAGTTAATCAATCGCTCTTCCTGCTATTTTTCGAAAGCCGCACAGAAGCTAAAAACTCCCACAGAAAGTCGCCAACAAGACGTCTGCGGTTGTATTGAAAATAATTTTGCTTGGACACGCGGTGGTTAGATGGCTAGGCATGAGAAGTATCTATCGGTAGCAAGCAGAGTGGTAGCTTCCTTAAGTCACAACACATTCCGCAGCTGCAGAAAGGTACAAGATTTTGAGCAAAATGATGAGAGAGAAAAAAGTTAAAACAATTTCACAATGGCAATTAGAGCGAGAGCGAGAGCGAGAGCGAGAGAGAGAGAGAGAGAGAGCGAGCACAAATCTTCCCAATGATGTATTAATAATAATAAATGTTTGGTGTTTGGCTTGGTGGGTCCCACCACAGCTACGCCTTAAGGAGGTCATGCAGAGACAGTGAATGCCCAATTCAGGTTTGAAGACTTGTGCTTGTAATGACGATACGCTGGCTAACTTAATGATGACTCGATATCGATTCCTGACTTATGATGAATGATGAAATATTATTGTTTCTACGATAAGTCCGTCAGGCAACCACGATCAGCTTTGCAGTTGCTATAAAAAAATGCCATAAAAAAAAAGTTAAGGAAGCAAGGTAATGGTCGATAGCAGAGGAGACATCATCATCAATATTCTGAAGTATTTTTGGTACTTGAAATGAAAAGAGACAAAAGCGCAATAACTGTATGAGATAGAGATAATTTGTTGAAAATTCTTGCGCTTGCATCACGCTTTTCTAAATCGCTGACGGAACTGATCATCTGAACTGAACAATGACGTTTTTAAATGTTGCAATTTTTCTAGTTTTACCGTAAATAAAAGTGCAAGTCACACACAATTACGCCAATTTTCAGTGTTCTCACAGGCAATGCTTAACTTTTCCTGAAGATGTTTTTCATTAACTCGTTTGTCAATACTTTCCGGTCATAAGTACTACAGCTGTCAGAGTCATAGTTGAAATAAGGATAGATTAAAAAGAAAAGAGACAAATGAATGCCCGGAAAAATTGAAATGTCTCTTCTTTAATAATTCCAAAAGAAGTATGAATATTAAAAAGACATCGCAATACTGTTGAAAAAATTATTTACTTAAACTGACTCAGGCGAGATGAATCAAGTAAATGTAAACCATAAAAGATACGTCAACCAAAGCTTCGTGTTGCAGGAAGTCAAATCATAGTCTTGATTCGTTCAATTCGTTTCTGTTATGGTTATCTTGTTGTAAACTTAAATTTTTTGTGATATAATTTGACAGCGATTAACAAAATCGATATTTTAATTAGTTGTAAAGAAAGTCGAAGATTTGTTGAGCAAGTAAGCAAGTCTTTCCCAAGAAAGTTTTATTTTGCTTTTTATTTGGTTTCACTAAAAATAATGCATTATCCACTTCATCGCATAAGTTCTTAAAATTCCTGAAGACAAGAAAATAACTCTAAAGCGGGTTTTGCTGTTAATCTATTTGACCAACCGGTTCGGCTGCATTACAGAGCACTAATGTTCTTGATAAGCTCACTCAAAACTAACACGGCTAGAGCAAGTTCTAAGACTTGAATCACATTTGTGCCTGGTAGTACGGAAGAAAAGCAGTACCAATGTTTTTTTTTTTTGTTTTTTTGTATGTTTGCTGTTGAACGATTAACAACAATTAGTCGCTTAAAATTGCTCAATTTAACGAGTATTTCTACTTAAGCAGGGCCATAAAAACAAAACCATTAAGCCATGAACTGGCTCAGGATCTATATTTTAAAATGTAGGTACTGCTTTGGGTGCACAGTATAATAAAGAAAAGAAGTAACATTTTACAACAACAAATAAAAAATACTCACCAGGTGGGCACTTGCACTCGTAAGTTAATCCATTCGATGGACGACACGTTCCGCCATGCTGACAAGGTGATGGTGCACATGGTATGTACTTGGATTCGCAGTTTTTGCCTGTGTAGCCACCAGGACAAATGCATCTATAAAAAATGAGAAAAGTAGTATTGGTGAGAGAGGTAAAATATATTTTGTGTTTGTGTGTTGTTTCTGTTTTTTATCATGACAGTTAAAAATGATTTTAAATGAGTTCACAATAGGAAGAGAAGCAAATTACGTCAAAGTCATTTATGAAACGCGCAACTAAACAATTTTGTTTTTGCACTAAAGAACGTTTCAGAAAAAAAAAAAACAATATAAAAATAAAAAATAAAGATTGGGATACCAAGATAATTACTAAGCAACTTCCGTTTTGAAAGCTGGGAAAAGTGTGGACGTGGTTGAGCGTGGATTAAAAGGATTCTTTTAAAGGACATTTACATTTCTAAGTAAGTGGTTGTTAAGTTTAATTAGTAAATGTAATAGTGGCATTATTTGTTTCAGATTTGTCTTAGCTTATCTAAAGTGATATTTTGTTTTCTAAGAAGCAGTTTTTAACGAATTTACAATTTTTTACAATCATCAAAATTCTGCGACTTCATTAAGATAGTCTTGAAAGCATTTTTTAAAACCTATTATATTTTTATAAGAAACTTTATAACTAACCGAAAATCATTCTCATAGATTGATTAGTTATAAAGACATCATTCGCATTAAAAAAGAAATAAATATCAGATAAAATGTCAATACATGATGCCCTCCTCATATATAAAAAAAGCATTCAAGAAATAAATTTTGTTAGGATTCTCCTTTTAAATACTCAATTCTCCTTGTAAGTATTCAATGCCAAATATATTCAATGCCAAAAATACAAGCTTCAGATTTTTATCTTTATAGTGTTGATGAAGTTTTGAACTTGTCGGCAATTCTTCGAGGAATGATCCAACTATTCTACGACTTAATTGATATCTTGATGTTTTTCTAACAGTACTGTTGAACGTCAGTACTTCAAGTCAGCCACGGTTTCAACTCAAGCTTAAATAAAACTAAAAACATTCAATGCTAAGGTTACACACTGGAGTGACGTTTCTGTCTGACTGACAGATTGCAACGTTTTTATTTTTTTAACTTATCTCAACTTGATCGCTTTAAGTGGCAGCTCAACAAAATGGACTAGAATGGCTGCTCATCAGTGTTTAGTTCCAATTTCAAGAGTAAATTACAGTCAGGATAATATAAGACAGAGCTACTCATTCGGCTTCCGTTGCGCAGAAACCTAAGCTAACTTTAGGTGGGAAGAAAATACATGAAAATAAAAATAATAAAAATACTTAAATCACTGGAAAAAAAAATAAAAAAAAAATCATGCCAGAGAAATTTAAGCAATTTTAAGAAGCGCGCAGCTCAAGTTGAAGGTGTAATACGGGCAACAACAAACCGACTATCCTCCAATCCGACTAGCTCAATGCCTTTTTTTTTTTTGTGTCTGTCTGTCCGTCTGTCTGATGGACTGCATGGCTATCTGTAAGGTCCGTCCGTCTGAACATCCATCTTTAATCAACTTGTGAGTGAAAAATTGCTACCTGTTCCACTGTTGCCTGACTAAAAGTACGGGTAAGAAACGTGATTTTCTTACGACAACAACTAAAACAACAACAACAAAACCAACAGCAGCTGCTACCAAGGCATTTGACAAATAATTAGAACAGTACAAAAAAAGCAACTAGCTTTAAAACTACAGGTTCATCTAGGGTCAAGTGTTGAGGTTTTAGTTGGTTTTTTGGTAACATTTTCATTGAGCCATTTTGTCGCAAATGCCCTTTAAGCTCCATCCAAGCCAACATATAACAACTTAGCTACCAACTAAGCGTTGCTCTTATAAGTGCTTTTTCTAACTAAAACTCAATCATATGCAAAATAAATGCAGATTTAATGCAAATCTACGCGATAATGCTCTGCCAGTTTGGAAAAAAATTCTTCTGAACATATCTTTAAGTTAGCCAAAAAACTTGGGCTACGCCAGTTGTAGTATGTGAGAAGAAATGTTGGGCAAGTGTTGCTGTTGTGGCCGACTGTAGAGCCAATAAAGCTGGGGCAAGCGAGCAAAGACGCTGAGATATTAAAGTAAATGGACAAGTTTCTTGGCTAAAGTTAAGTCTTGGCTTTAAAACTTGCAAGTCCAGCATACTTTACGACTCTGCAGCCTTTAAGAGTTCTTGTTGTCTCGAATTTTATTGTCAGTTTTTGTCATTTTTTTTTCTCCTTCGCCAAAATGCTTTTGTATAGACTTAAAAGCGCTCTTTAGTAATATAACTATGTATATATAATAAACTCAAAATTTAGAAGAAGGGTGTGCAGAAATCTTACTCGGTAGCACTTTTGTACAAGTTTACCATGAACGACCACAACAACAACAACAACAAAATTGACAGCTATTTTATGTGTGTGATGTTTTGTGCTTAATTATGTGCTAAATCAAGCATGAATTGTTGAAAATGTTTAAGAAGCAGAGTCGTGTAGGTATCAGTTATAACAAATATAAAAACAAAAAGAAATCGGAGAGTGACTTGAGTAAAGATGATAATAAAATAAATGCTATTGACCCATGATGGTTAGTAAAAAGTTTTCTATAAATCAAGTTTAAAAGATCAGGAAGTATAAATAGTAGTAGTTAAAGGGTTAAACTGCACTTTAGTAGTATTTTAATAAAAAAGAGGTACATTTTTGAAGAGAGCTGTGTTCTACAATAACTATAAACAGTGCTTTCTTCTCAAATCAAAGATAAGTTCTTGCCTTTTACAATAAGTGAATGAAATTAAAATAATATTATCGTTACGAGCTCAATAGCTTTGAGGTTCACTTAAAATTTTAATCATTTTCCTTAGCGAGGATATTAAAGCCTAAGAGATTAAGATAGTGCGTTGTTCTGCAAGATGTTTATAAAAACAGTTACGGAAATAAAAACAGAAACTATTTTACACTGCAGGATAACTTAAATATCATTTAAAATAAACGATAAAAAACCGTATAATTGGGGATTATTTGAATCAATAAGAATTAATGGGTAGAGTTCTGAGAAAAGTTCTCTATGTGTGCGAGTTTTTATTCCTGTCAGAAGTGCTTGTTCTCTACACTCTGTTCCCATTGTAGTTGTTGGTCAATATTTTGGTTAATTCTTTTCAAATGACTTTTTGGAAGAGTCGTCTATTTTTATGACTAACTTAACTCATACAAGTAATTCTTTTGATCATGTCTGCACATCCGTTCCTTATAGAGTTCATTAGCGTTTATATTTAAAAAGCTGATCAAGCTGTTGGTTGTAATCTTAATCAAAATAAAACTAAACTTATTCTTGCGAACAAACATGTCTTTTTAGGAAATTGACAAAACGTTCTATGGTAAGATGAAAAAAAGATGAATATGTTCGGTTTTGATTGGGTCATGTATGTGAGTCAACTAAAAAATATAGTATATGAACCATAAAAACCATAAAATGTGCGGTGGAATTTTCTTGATTGAGATGTTATATGTGGAATATAGAAACAAGAAATGCCTATAAGATGGGAGTTGATGCAGGTCAACGATTCAAAACGATTCCTCAAAATTCCTCATGTTATAAGATAATACTCGCAGTCTCATCTTAATGCATAGAGGACATGTGCAGAGTTCTAAAGTGTCAAATAGGGGTATATAAAATAAACAAAAAAAATATAGCCCAATCATGAAACATTTTCTCCCGGGAGTTGTAAAAGGGAGTTTCCGGTTTTAAGATAAAATTAAAATACTTTCTGGAAAGTTTTAATGCAATTTTGTTCATCAACTCATCAATTTTCATGAGTGTTAAATAAAAAAATGAGATATCTTATTCTGCTATCTTAAAATCGGAAACTCCCTTTTACAACTCCCGGGAGAAAATGTTTCATGATTGGGCTGAATAAGAAAGTTAAGTTGTGAAATATAATCAGGAACTCATCGTATTCCTTTACACCGGCGGTTACCTCTGCCAATTTGGTAAATTCTATGAAGCGGAGGTGTTATGAAGTTATCGAAACTAAAGCAGAAACAACATCATAATAATTCTATAAGTTTTTAAGGAAAATATTTTTATATTTTTTTCCACAACTGTATAATTGAAGTGTGGAGATTTATAATGGAATAATTTTGTTCATGGGAAAGTGAAGTAAGTTTCACCCAGAAGTTTTCATTAAATATTCTTATTAGGCCTTTCTTAAAAAACTTTGAAAAATTTATCAAAACATTATTAAAGAATTTCGTTAGCTATGCTAGTTCGGAAGTTCGCAGAACGTTTTATAAAGTTCTGCTGCAAAATGTTGTTTTTAAGAGGTTGTTTTCAAACTTAAGTATTTGAGTTTTTTTGGCAATTTAATGCAATGAATTGCATTAAAGTAAAAAAACGTAGATAACTGTTGTTGACATTTTTTAAAAGTCAGTTAAGAATAAAAGCCGGCCACAAAGTGTGTAAAGATGCTTCTAATCTATTTCAAATAAAATAACAGAAATCTAAAGAATTTCAGTTTTATTTTGATTAAGATTACAACCAACAGCTTGATCAGCTTTTCAAATATAAACGCTAATGAACTCTATAAGGAACGGATGTGCAGACATGATCAAAAGAATTACTTGTATGAGTTAAGTTAGTCATAAAAATAGACGACTATTCCAAAAAGTCATTTGAAAAGAATTAACCAAAATATTGACCAGCAACTACAATGGGAACAGAGTGTAGAGAACAAGCACTTCTGACAGGAATAAAAACTCGCACAATAAAAACAAATAAAACAGAACCAAGACACAATCACTTCTTTCTTTGATGTTTTTTTTTTCTGTTTTTTATTTTCACATAGTTAGATATCTGGATTTTTTTTTTTTTGTTTTTTTCTTCTTGTAAAGGTTTAGCAGCAATAGGGTTAGGCAGAGCAGACAGAGTCTTTTCCTAAGACACAACCAACCAAGACACAACCACTTAAAGTGCGCATGTGCACTCGCATAGTCACACACTCACACACAAGCACGCAGACACAGTTGACCGGTTTTTTGAAGTTATCAAATGTTCAAGTTTTTGGGGTTTTATGCTGTTTACAAAAGAGGCAGGCCAGCAAATGAAGCCAATGGTTAAAGAATAAGAGCTGTCAAGAAAAAGAAAAAGAAGAAGAAGTTTGTATTTGGTTAAAAAAAAAACAAAATGTTGGTAAGCAGTTTTGGTTCGTTGTTAAATTTTCGGTTTTATTATCATGATTTTTTTTTCCTTGCATGTGGCTTAAATAACTTCCTCGTAGAAAAAAAAAAATAAGTAAAATATCTGATGTGTGAGGTTTTTATATCTTCGGACTTTCTTATCTAGACATGAAATGGCTGTGTGTAATTATTTTTTTGTTTGTGTCAATTCTATTAGCTATACAAGTACCTAAAGTTCACAAAAGTACCAGAACTTTTCAGAAAACATTCACTTAACAACAACTCCACAGTACTACCAACGAAGAAAAAAAAAACAATTTTCAGTTTATAGCATTACTTATAAAATAATCAATTAATACAACTATTAAGTTAATTTAATTAATGATCTAAATTGAAACTTCAAAATAAGACTCAATGAAAAATGAAATCAATGTTTAGATTTGGTTAAACCAATCAAGAGCCAGAGCTCGCCAATGAGTTTTTTCGACTGTCAGTCATAATTTTGTCCATTTGATAGATATTATATAAAATGCCGTAAGAGTAGAAAAACCATTAACACCGGCAACAAAACCTGGCTTCAAAAAACGCACACACTCACACACACATGCGAAATAAATTGTTTCTTCTTGTTATTACTTTGTTTTTGTTGTTGTTCTTGTTTTCTTTAAAACCTTTATAAGACAAAAATAAACTCTTGTGTAAAATGGAGAAAATGACAGCGTCTTCGAAACCCGAACAACGCCGCAAACAATGTCATAAGCAGGGCTTTAGCAAGTCATACACATACATACGTATTTCACCAAACAAAGACCAACCGACCAAAGTGGTGCTGGGCTAGTTTGAAGACTACACAGACTCGAAGGTCTGGCTTTCTGTTTATGAGCAGACTAAATGGTGCAACAATAAAAATTATGAATAAACCTAAAACACTTGCAACATAAAAACATAAAATTGGAAAACAGCAACATTGGATTTATTTACTATTGATCACTTCAAATGTGATGGTCAGTAAAGATCAGTTTCATAATGATTAGTACAAAACAATGTTGAACCATCTCAAAATTAGTACTAACATTGTCTATCAGTCAAAACTGTAGTTTTTGTTAAACTCGTTTTGCTTTAGCTAATTTATAATTTATTGATATCTCTTCTTTGCCTCGAACTTAACTCAATTCGTATGTTTTAAGCTTTATGGCCAAGCTTCTTGCAGTACGAGTTGCTTTAAATAATTTTAAGTGTCAATAAAACATGAAACACTTTTCCGTCTGCTTTTACTCTGCTCACTGCCCTTAATCATCCCAAATGTTTTTTCTGTTATGATCTTTACAATCCATCCAACTGTTTCTATAAACGTGTTACAGTTGCGCGATACGTCGTTCATCTATAGATCTGGCTGACTGTAATAGTGTACTTTATGATGCTTAATTTGACTATTTTTATATTTTTATTCTTGTTGTTGTTCACTCTATTTGCTGGCCAACATGATTTATTAACGCAAATTCCTGTCAGTGTAACCAAGTTTAAACCCAATTGTTGTTGTTGTTGTTGCTGCTGCTGATGGCCAATGAACCATTGAAAAGAACATAGGTTGGCTCAATGGTTTGCTTGCTGGCAATAAACGCAGTTGTGTTGGTTGGCCAACAATTCAACACGCACATAAAATACAACTATATGTGCTGTAATTAAGCATGTATGGGGCAGTTGCTTTTGTTGTTGTTGTTGTTGCTGATGCTACTGCGCGATTCTGAATGGCTCAAACTATTTAAACCACTGATGATCTGGTGCGATCATCATTGATCTACAGCTGGCTTAAATTTGATTTTTATTTGATTGACATGTGAACTTTCGGTTAATTTTTGGTAATAAAATTAAAATTCGTTGCAAATTAGTTTTTAATAATTACAAGATTACATTAATTGAGCTAGATCATTATGGGCTGAACTTAAACTGGCGTTGTTAATGTTGATCAATTAAACAAGCGTACTTTTTTATTTTACAACTAGCTATCTGCCCTCAACAAAAGACTACCCGGTTTTTATTGTTGAAAAAAGATGGAGTTATTAATTTAGTTTTAGTTCGAATGGAATAAATTTGGGCACGATAACAACTCACATTCAGTTAAATTATGCTAAAGTCTTATCATTAACCGTCTCTTTATATCACTTCTCTCTTAACATTTGTCAAAAATTACCGACAAAAGGATTTCGACTTCGAATGTTCATTATTTCCAAATTTAATTGTGAATGCTTGATATTTTAGTCGAATTGTCATTAAAAAATACTAAAGAATCAAGAAAAGTAATAATAAAAACTAATATTGGGTCAATGAAAAGTTTTTCACCCTTTTCCAAATAGACACTTTTCAACATCACAGCAAAATTGTTGACACCAACTTGGCATACATTCTTAGATATACTGCTTCCAGAAGACATTCTAAATATCCATTTTTGCTTCTCCTCAGCCTTATTGAAAAGTGATATAAGGAGGAACTCTCATAAACTTCTAAAAGGCTATTTAAATAGCTTCCAAGAATGCTTCCATAGCATGGCTTGTGCAAGGCAAAGATGAAATATTTTCTTAGATTAATTTTGACTTGTCTTCTGAATCATGGAATGCCTTTTTAAAGTTTTTCTGGAAAAAACCTACTGGAATCCTTTCATTGTTGGCCTCAAAGAAATCTTCCATTGAACAATTCTAGAAGCACTTCTAGAGAAGATTAAGGAAATCATTCCTCCCAATGACATGCATGTGTTAAAAGAATGCCTTTTAATGAATGATATTAGAAGGTATGGAACTTACGACTTTCCTTTCGACTTTATCTTCTTTTGCAAGTATTTTTTTTGCTGGTGTAGAGTATAATTTTGAGAATACTTACCGAAACAAAAAACATTAAAAAACGTGTCACCGGCAAAACGGACAGTTCATAGATTATTAAAAAACGTATTGCGATATTTCTTAATACAGTCGGAATATAGATAGTTTTTAAAATTAATTAAAACTCTGAAAATAGTCCTTATAAAATATTTCTTTGTCCAAGGCGAGTTGAAGTAAAAAAATAAACGAGTGCTGGGCTGAAGAGGACCATCCCTTTTGAAGGAATTTATCCCGCCTAACTATAGTAATTTTTTTTTCTATATCTCTACTACAATTAGTAAAGTTCTTCGCCGAAAAATCCAAAGAAAGTTTAACAGTGATGGCATAATGTTTCCAGGAAAGCGGTAAAAGGGTTTCTATCAAAAGTGTACATATTTGATAAAATAAGAAATTCACTTGAAGTAAACGACACATGTCTTTGAGCTTTTTTAGAGAAACTCCACAAGCTTTATCATAAACCTAATATGATGGGTTAAAATACGTCCACATATAACAATAATTTGGATTGTCTGCATTACGAAGATCAGACATAGGTTAAGCGAAAGATGATGTAAACGAATCAACGCTGATCAAATATTTGCGTTTAAACCATGCAAGTAAAAATCTTCAGTTCTAAATATTTATGAAAAACTTAAAAGTAACATCGAAAACCAAAGTAGGTATGACAAAAAATCTTTAAAAATTTTTTGTAAAATCATGGTAGAATGAAGAAGGTAGCCGCAAAGCTATCAATCCTCTCTCTCTCTCAGAGTCAGAATTGTCAAAATTAGTACAAATCATTTGAAGTCTTATTTTGTCGCTCTATTTTGTTCGTAATATGTTTGACCTTCGGTTTGATTTTCGGCTCCTTGCCCCCAGCCCTGCTTATTATACTTTATTTGTTATACAAGATCTGTTTCCGTACTCATTTCAAGCAACTTGAAGTTACTCGAAAGCGTTTCTTTACACATTTTTCCAGCACGAGAGAGAAGAAGAACAAGCAAAATGCCACTTTTTGTCGCTCTCTATTAATCGAACTTTACTTGAAAAATTTCTTCGAGCACGAATCTCGAGCTTCAAACAGCTGATTGCCAAAGTGATAAAATTAAATGATTGCCTTGTTTTGTAAAAAAAATTTATGAAATTGGTTAGCAAATTAATAACAATAGTTAATATAACCAAAACTAATGCTTACGAAAGTGTTTTAAATACAATAACAAAGTAATTAAATTTTATTGTTATCAAAAAACAGCTGTTGTGCTTGAAACTTACTTGAAACCGTTTCCGTACTTTTTGACAAATTTGCTCATTTTGACAGTAATCAAATTACTCTCTATTACTCGAATTTTGCTGGAACTTTATTTGAAGTGCGTATTGAAAAAATCATGATAGAAGTAACTAAGGTATATTGCGGACAGGCAAACTGCTGAGACTGTCAAAACGAACTTGACAACCCATAGAAAATCTGAAAGTTATATGTCCGTGAAGATGTATGTCCGAACTGATTGTTGGACAAACAAATTTATTTGCGGAACATATAGAGTATACTGGGCGCTACCACGACTCGTCGGTATTCTCTATGGTTTCTGCGTCCACAAATTTTGAAAAGATAATAAGAGCAACTGCAGCAAAATCATGATAAAATAACTAATTAAGCGCTTTTCACTTGAGCTAAGCAGTGTTTTTCTACTCCTTTGCTGGTCAATATATTTGCATTTTATATATTTCGTTCAACCTGTAAAACGTCTAATTAGATCAACCTTTGGCAAAAACTGTCAAGATGCTGTCAAAAATTCAATAAAAATAAAATCGTTGCTTTATTACCTTCGGCAACATCTAAGAGCTGTTTAAAGAAGGCAGCTTCTCATAAAAATAGCAAATGCTTAAATTAACTGGAATTTATGAGGCTACTGTTAAATATTTATCAAGCTTGACTTAGTCAACAACTCAGCATAAAAACTATTAAAAGTCGTTGAAAAACAATAAATATGACATTTTATTGACGAAACCGTTGAAGTCAAGGCCATTTATTAGACAATTAATGCAAATTATAAGTCGATAATTTTGCACTAATTTGCTAATTATCGATATACTGGGTGGCCAATTTATGAGAAGATTAGCATTTGATTTTATTTTTTAATTAACTGTTGATTATTTGACATTTCATTGGTTTGCTATAATTTGTATGTACATATCAGGAAAATAAAGAAAACAAATTTATTCAAATACAACATAAAACAACACATGTTTTATTCGCACTTCTTGAATAATCGGCTCTTTTTACAATTTATGGCAACATCAGGCCGTCTTTCAGCTTTTGTGGTTTGCTGATTGGCTCATTTGTTGTTGGTTGGTTGATACATAAGCAGATTTTCAAAGATTGTCGTTTAGTTTTTTAAATATTTAATTTATAAACCATACCGGAAATTTATAAGCAATGTGTCAGCTACAGGCTCGGCGGCGCGCGGCATCTTTTTGGCCAAATTCAAGCTGGCTATCTGATTTTGGGAAAAGTTCGAACTTTGATTTATTTTTATAACGAATTTATTATAATAGGAATTTTTCATAATTTATTGAACGTCGTTTAGTTTCTTCTTTTTTGTGTTTTTTTGTTTTGTTTTTTTTTTTTTGGTAAAGTATTAAATGTTAACTAAATTAGTTGTTATTGTTGTTGCTGTGTGTGTAGCTGTTCACCGTTGTTGGTGGTTGACATAAATTAAGTGATTTCGAGCGACCAAGTTTAGACGAACGTATTGTTTAGAGTGTGTGACCAAAGATGTTTTACAGTGTTTATAATTTTTGTTGTTGTAGTCGTTGTTTTTGGTTAAATCAATTTGTTGAACATTTAAGTTTTTTGTTTTTTTTTGTTTAACTAAATTTACGACATTGTCTTAGATTGTTTGTCAAGATTTCAATGTAAATTTTTAAAACTGTCGATAGTTTAATTTAATATCTCGATCTGAGCATTGATTTTTGGCAGCCTAAATAAATAGCTACGCTTCAATGCAATTAATAAAATGTTGACATTAAATTTAAATATTTAATTTGTTTCTTTATGGCGTCGGAAACACTGTTGAACATTATGAAAACAAGCAAAAATTAGCAACGTTTAAACTCGTGTAATTTATAGAAGACTTGTGCAAATAATATGTATACTTCAGCTGCAAACAAAGAAACAAGATCTCTCAATTTCAAGGATTTAGCAAATGAATTAATTAACGAATGCAATAATGGTAGAACACATTTTTTAAATCTAAGCAATAAACAATGAAATAGCACTGATTTTTATGAATATCAAACTTACTGATACGATCCGTGAGTATTCAAGCAAGTGCCACCGTGTTTGCATGGATTTGTCGCCTTGCACTCTTCCACATCCTCAGCACATGTCTGACCTTTGAAGCCCTTCGGGCAAATGCACTTGAAGTGTGTGCCACCCGCTACAGAGCTGCAGGTACCACCATTACGGCAGGGTGCGGTAGCGCACAAGTTCTGTGTATCACAGTGTTCACCTAAAAGTAGAATTAAATTTACAATTATTATCAATTATCCTGTCGCAAAACATACAATATTTTCAATCTCTAGTATATAAAGAATGCAGATCGCACAAAATACTTGTAGTACTGCAGAAAGTGCACCATCACTTACCTGTATAGCCGTTTATGCAGGAACATGTGTAGTCCTTGAGCGTTTTTAGGTTACATGTGCCGCCGTTGTTGCATGGCGAGGAATCACATGCATTTGGCACGGGAATCTCACATAGCGATTCTGTAAAGCCGATTGGACAGATGCACGAGATACCAAGACGGCCACCACGGTATGACACCGTACATGTTCCGCCATTTTGACAACGACCAGGTCCAGAATGACAAGGATCTGGATCCTCACAAAAGTCACCAACGTAACGAGAAGTGCAACTGATATAAAAAATAAATTATAAATAATTGCTCAAAATAAAGTAAATAAATGCAAATTAAATTTGAAATAATATATTAAATCAACGAATACAGAATTTTCTAACGAGTCAGCAAAAATTATCTTAAGCCTTTAAAGGACTGACTTAAATAAAAGCCATTCTGTGAAGTGAATGTGGAATATTTTCAATTCCGTCTGACTCACGCCAGTCAGCGCAACGTGTTGGTTTAATTTATTTTGAACTTTTTACCTTGACACCTCAGTTATATTCTTTGTCTCAACATCCTGTGCGATTTTTAATAGCTACTTTTTTTTTATATGTTCCAAGAGTGCCAATTAATTAACATAAATAAACTACTTCTTTCTGGCTTGCGGTCGGGCTTAATTTTTACGACGATTTAAATAAAGTGAAACACAAACAAAACAACATATGAGAAAAACGAATAAATGTCAACAATAAAATTCCACACATGCATTCTTAAAGAGCTGGACAGGACGATCGACATTCTGAAGTTGAGTGTGAGTTAAGTGGTTGGATATAAACTGAGCTTAGTTTTAAGTTGAACACAACAACATATTTAAATAAAAATACAATTTATTCGGTGTCACAGATGCTGTTGGGGTTGTCATAAAAAAAATGCTTAAATCTGAAAAATTTTTCTCAGTAACGAAAAAATAAGATACAAAAATTCTTACAATCCAAGTGTTTAGGTGAAACTAACTTTAATTTTGTACATAATTTGATAACAATTATTAATTTAAGTGAAAATTAAAGGGTTTTTAGAAATTTTTTTTTTGTCAATCTTAACCATATTCCATATTTTTAATGGTCTTTACGTCCTTTACTACTTCCTCAATAAATAAGCACATTTATGCTGCCGGTGACATTTTTATTTATTTTTTTTTTGCTTTCTTTTCACTGTGCATATTGATCCTCCTCTTCCTTTGTCATTTTAATAATTTTGTCATTCAATACTTGTGAGACAGCAGCATGGCTTAAATGGAAGATAAATGAATGTGCGTTTGTGTGTAGCATAAACAATTTGATCCACTTTTGCATGATCGTGCAAATAATGTGCATAAGTAAGCGATAAAAAACGATGCAAACTTCAATGAAAAATTATCAAAGAGAAGTGAATCTTATTAAAATTAATTGTAACACACATCAATTTTCATCATTTATCAATCAAGTTTGTAAATCTAAGTACTTAATAATGAGTTAAACAAACATAAATACTACTTCTTATATATTGTTGATTTGTTGCATATCATTTCGATAAATTTTTAGCAAAATCTGACCATGGAGTTATCGTTTTTTTTAAACTTTATTGGTTAGTAGTTCACATTTAAATTATATTTTATGTTTGAAAAGTTATTTATTTTGCAAAGTTATCACTGTTAACCATCAGGCGCAAAAAAGGAAACGACGGTAAAGTTTAAACATCTTCAAAGGATCTGGTCATATAAAATCTATGTTGTACTTCTATGGAAACTTTTTATTTCTTATCCTTAAATTTTCCGTCATATTTTCCATGGTCAACGCAACTTCTTGTTTACCTTTTACGCAAAATTATGAGTTGTACCAATCAATTTTCAATTTTCTTCTCTTTAACGTTACACTCGAACGCACATTTCTGCAAATATATCGAAAATATTCCATGAAATTAAGCAATTTTGTATCTGTACTTAAAGTAGCTTTAAAGACTTACATTTTATGTCCACAAACTTTTCTTCCAACTTTTCTTATTTTAAAGATATAACCAGTTTTATGTGGTCTTTAACGTTACATGTTTTGGAAGTGAGTATCAAGGTAGGTCTGCATTTTAAAAAATTTACCGAATTCGGCAATAAAAAATTTAACACTCACTTCTAGGAGCCAAAATCTAGAACTGAATGCAACGTGTGGTCTTTAACGTTGCGCGTTCATATCTTTTGTCCTATTTGAATTTTTTTGTGTGCGTGACACATGTTAAATGAACAACGCAGTGAAGCGTGATAAAAACTCCTGTGATATTAATGTTTTCCGTTGGTATGTTATATAAATGCACGGAATATAGACTCCTACAGAAAAAATTGACCATGTATCGAAAATTATATATGGAATTATATAGAATAAATTATTGCTTCGAACTCCTTAACTCGAGCTGTTGACGAAAAACAGACACCATTTTTGAAATTTGCGTTCAAAATTCATCTAGTATTGATTAGAATTTATCCTGTAAATTTTTCACTGTTCCTCTGTGTTGATAAAACTTTGATGAAATTAGTTCAGTATTAAAAGTTTTTGAGTTTTGTGAAACCCAATCATAAAATTTTTAAAAGGAAGAGGGAGCGAAGAGCTGAGTTTCTCAAGAACCGCTTTTATAAAACAAAAATAAATTGCTAGACAAGAAATATGAATTTTTTTCGACTCTGAACTACAACTAATTGTAAGTTCAAAACACCAAAATCTTTTTTTCCATATTCGCAGGGTTGAAATTATTTAAGTACAGTAAAATATCGTTTTTTTCTCTGAATGAAAAGTTGAAACGGCACTACATTCATTTATAATTCCTGCTACAAAATAAATCAGAAACCATTAGTACGAATTCCAAGGCTAAATATGAGATGTTGTAATGTGTGTGTGTGTGTGTGCATGTGCAGACGTAATTTTCCCTCGAGAAAAATCAATTGCCATTTATTGTTGCAAACCAGTAACTTGTTTTTAAGTCAAGTAAATAAATCCCAACCTCTACGGTCTAAATTTATATATCAATGGATGAATATCCAAAAGGATTTGTGAATATCATAACATGAGTTCAGAGAAGCAAGCATAACTTTCTTTGTGGAATTACCTTAATTGATAGTTGCACTAACACTGCCATTTGTGGTACTCTGTTGTCGCGCATGCGTGCATAAGTGAACAACTTTAAAACCACTCATGCGCAGTTGTTGTGGCGCTAAGTAAAAAATGATATTTGTTTGCTGATTAAGCGTTCGAGCGATCGATTAAGTGCGTTTTGTTGATTCACTCCCATATAGTTGTAGCAAAAACAAAAAAAATGATCAGCATGCATCTGAAGTAGGTTGTGTGCTCTTTAGTGCTTGTTGCATTTGTTTTATCTTCAGCGATCGCAATGTTTTTGAAAACTGTGTAAATGTCTCTTGAATATAATTAACGCAATCAACAAGATAGAAGTGTAGTGCACAATTTAAGCTTGTAACGTACTTATCTGACGAGCAATGTTTCCGATTTCTAAGAAAGCATTAAATTTGGTTACCAACGCAGCAGAAGTTTTATCCAGATACCTAAGTTTTTCTATTTCAAAATGTACTGAAAGATCAACACATCCTTTGAGTTCAAACACATAAACGTTGGAAAATTAATAAAGAATACCTGTTCAAAGACCATATTAAACTTAGTTATAAAATAAATCACGCACATCTGCACTATATGTCTATGTGTACATATGTACTTTGCAAGCGTAACATAGCTGCAGATTGTACCGTGATTTTATAGCTTTAATTTCTCAGGGCACAACACGATAGGCAAACAAGCCGCCAACAACAGCGCATTTTGCAGTAGAACGGCAGCAGAGCAAAACACCACAATCTAGTCCACAATCGGACAAGACCGTTTGTAGTGTGGTCGAAACAAAACGGACCAACAAATGCACAAGGAAGCAACATACATATGTACAAGAGAGCAAATGAAAGAACGAACAAACAGCGCATGTTCGGCGGCAGACATGATGCTGTCGATCGTTGATCGAGGCCCCTAGATATGCCAAGAAACAAGCTTACCACACAACATATGATGCTGCCGCTGTGTAGATCGATTGCAATCGCGGCCAAGTTGTTCAAATAAATAGTGGTAAAAACAGCGTTAGAGCGCCATCTAGCGGTTGTTGTGGGATCACAAACAGCTACAGGCGCTCATCTGAGCCAAACCGTTAGTTGCGCTGGTGAGATTGTCCGTTCATACACAGCGCTGGGGGTGAGTACCGCACAGGATTGAAAAACGACCAATGATTTTTTTTCAACACTTTGTTTTCGCAGTTTGTCGATACAACTTCTTATGCCAACTTTTTTTTTAATTTTTTGTCGCTGCCTCTTGTAGTGTTTTTCGAATTAGAGAAAATTAAAAGCTTGTCGCAGCAATTGCAGGATTTAATTTTGATTTCTTGCCAACGATAAGCAACCGTGAGTTTCAAGTAAGACTTTTTTTCTGTTTTGTTGTGAACCATTTTATTGAAGTGTCAACGTTTCTCGCCTTTGCTGCATGGTGTTCTGCATATTTTGCTAGTTTTGACAGTTGACAACTTTTAAATGTATTAACAACTTATCGTTTTATTTTGAGCTGGCATCATGCTGGCGACAGCAATGATTTAAAAAAAAAAGTATCGAGGCAGCAATTAGCCTACATGTGCTTCTAGTTTATCACTTCGAGTTACACTTGCCGACAACTAATTGCATCATTATCCGACATAAGTTAAGACGGTTTTAGCATATGTTGTTTGCACACAGCATAATCAATTAAAACTTACTGCTTAGGTTTTCAATTTCATTAAAGAATGAGACATTTTTGCGCTTGTCAAGAAATTAACAATTGTCAATCACTAGAATAAGGCTTTACGTGTAAAAATGTCTTAGTTTAATGTATGAATTATTTTAAAACTGCAAATGTCAAAAGTCATAAGTGATAAGTTCAACTTTGCACACGCGATAACAGACATGATCCAAGTAAGGATTTATAATTTAATATTAAAATTGTTATGACGTAAGTAAAAATTGAAGTGAGCCCGAGTTAAAAATTGTTGACGTTAATTTTCGAAACTGCTAAATACGTGCAGCACGGCCTCCTTGGCGTCATAAATAGTAAATAGAAAAAAGCTGTGTCATGCCTTACAGGCCTAACAACGTCGTTCTGAACGCATGGCTAGCTGTCTCATGGTGACTCGGGTTAATCGGTTAACAGTGCTCGTTTGAAAATGTATAACTTTTCATAATAAAATACTTCATGGTAATTATAAATTGCTATGTTGCGCATGCGCATGCCCAGCTGCGTCTAATTCAAGTTTAAAGCAGCACTGAGGTTTGATTGCGTTGCAACTTAATGTAGGAAGAATAAACATTTTATGATGGAGGCATCGTGTCTAGTTTGCTGTTAAGATGACCCGCAGTGAGGTGAGTTTTGAGTGCGTTTCTCTATTTTTATGTTCATTGTATTGCAGCGATTTTAAGCTTATTCACAAAACAGAAAATTTTTAACTTTTAAAACGTAACGGAAATTGATAAAAATACTCCTTCCATTACTAGAGTTTTTCGGGAGTTTGACGTAAATCTAAATGCATGTAATTTACATTGAACCGTTTATCGTACACTCACAAAAAAAAAAGAATAAAATATAGCAGAAAGGCTTAACTTTTCGTCACTTGTACTTAAAATTTGTCTTTGTATCATTTTACAACATTTTGAAATTTAAATTAACTACATTTCTCGGTGCTTTGAAAGCTATATTTTCTTTAGGAGTAACGGGCAAAAAATGTTTTCTTTTTTTTCGCTCTATATCAACAGTATATATATTCCGACTTTCTTCTTCAGTGCCATCGGAACACATATTATCAAAGCAGTCTGTTTTGTCGTGCTTCACTTTAAAATTTCATTTCGCGAACAGATTTCGTGTAAAGTTAAATACCACACATTTTGGCAAGACAATGTTAGTCGTTTATTTGTTCCCTCTTTGATATTGTTCTTTAATTTTTTAAAAATAAAGTTTCTTTTGAGTTTTTTCATTGCAATTTTAGTAATTTTTTTAAAAGGCAGTCCCACCCTGAAACTAATTTTCAAAATATGTAACGTTAAAGACCACATAAAACTGGTTTTATCTTCAAAACCACAAAAGTTAGTAGAAAACTTTGCTCACATAAAATTTTAGTCTTGAAAGCTACTTTCATGTGAACATATAAATTTTGTTGATTACATGAAATATTTTCAATGTCTTTGTAGAAATATGCGGTCGAGTGTAACGATAAAAAGAAAAAAGTGCCCATATATTAATGGAAAAGTTGATTGTTTTCTTATAAGACCTGTTTTGAAAAATTATTCGAAAAATTAATAGAATAATTAACATTAAATTATATATTTATTACTTTTTAGGTATTTTGATTTTGTTTTTTTTTGTAAAAAAGTTTTTTTCTTCCCTTGTGCAAATAAATTTTGATAAATAAATAAAAGAGATTAATTTTTTTCTTCAATTTTTTTTTTTATTTCTGAATTGTTTTTGTGTTTTTCAATTTCTGTCTTTTTAAAATTTTAAGTGGTAGTTCTCTGTCTAATCCTTTCACTAATCCCGTCATTTTTTCTTGTGCTTTGTAATGTTTTTACCAAGATCTGTGCCAAATTTAAGCACCCAAGTGTCAATATAAACCGATATAATATTTTTTTTCTAAAAGTGTTACGCCCCATTTAAAATCCTACTCACTTTTTGTATTACTGTAACGATCTTAAATACCAATGTACCAAACAGTAGTACCCAAATGTGAATATTAACTGAAATACTGTGTTTTCTAATGGTGAAACGCACCTTTATTGCACCCCGTCCACTTTCTTGATCGTGGTTTGTAATTGTTCTGCCTATACCCGTACACAATTTCAGTAGCCTTGTAAAGCATAATAACAGATATACTGATAATAATGAATAGTGATACGCCCTTTTGTAGAATCCCGCCCTTTTTCATAAGCATGTTTTGTTATAATTATACCCACTCCTGTATCGAATTTTGGTACCCTAGTACAAAAGAACCGATATATAGTATTTTTATAAAAGTTCCACGCCTATTTTTTAACGCCTCCCACTTTTTCGTCGTGCTTTTTTTGATACTACCTACCCCGAAATAAATTTTACTTCCTTGGTGTCAAAACGGAGATACAGTGGTTTTATGTAAAAGTGACACGCCCCTTTATTGAATACACCTATTTTTTAGATTTACAACTTCATGAGCATGATGTAAAACAGTAAAAAAAAAACAAAGAAACTAACCTACTTGATCTCCGCCCTTTCTGAACCGTTTCTCAAGGGTTATTCAAAATTAATCTGAGTAAAATGAAGTGTTCTTGATTTTAAAAATCTGGCTATGGTTTACAATCGGAAATTTCAAGATTTTTATTAACGAATAACTTGTAGAGCAACGCTTTAATTCGGTAAAACTGTTTAGAAAAAGAGTCCACCTTAAACTTAAAAAAAACTTACTAAAGTGTTGAAACTCTTGGTTAAGCATATACAAAGCATTTAGCGGCTATTATCAAAATAAAATTTCGCAACAAATAGTGCAAAAAATTCAAAAATAAATATTATAACGATTAAATATAGGTGCGATTTTGATCTGTATAAAGATTTGCAAACAGACCGGATTTTGACTTCGTTACCGTTTTGATTTTGAATCAAATCCAATCCAATCTGCATATTTACGATCACAATCCGTTAAAAGCACGTCGTATAGCGGTTTATCAAAAGCTAAAAGCAACACTTTGCTGCTACTGCTCGCTCTCTCAGTTGAACAACAACTTAACAAACTTTAAGATTTCGTTGCTACTCGATACACCATTTTCAGCACATTCAATAAATTATTAATTTACAGCTTCTGCTTGTTGAATATTATTAGCTCGATCTGCTTGAGATCAATGCGCATTTCATCGATTGCATTTAAAATGCGGTCACCTATCACAGAGCATGCGCACACACTCTTCCACTGAAAGTATGGCATAAATTATGGAAGCAGACGAGTCAACAAATCATAATTTCATCTATTGGTTCTCACATTGATCGCATACAACTAAGCCACAAGCGTCAACAGCAGCAGAAGCAACAGCAATAATATAACCACGCAGTTATAGCTGCTACTTCGCTTGAGCTAAACTAGCGTTGCATTGCGCATGCGTACAAAACTCAATCAACTCGAAGACTAGATAAGTTACGCGCCTCACTGCAGCATATCGCTGGCTGTCCGGGTGCTGTGAACTGATGACTGAATGGATGCTGTTCATCATCCGTTTTTTTTTTGTTTTTTTGCAAGCAAACTCCTAACCGCACTGTGGAATTTTTCTTCGTTGTCTTCTATTTGCTCATATTTTCCTACGATTTCAATTTTGTTTCCATTTTTACGCATGCGCAGATGTTATCGGTGATTATATAGATTGAAAACTGTGGTCGTTGCTGTTGTAATGATTTGGTGTAGCATAATGAAAGGATCTAATTTCTATAAAAACAAAATTGAAAAATGAAACCGCAAAAGTTTCAGTGGTTTCAGTGTGGTTGGTTAGTAGAAGACTCGAAATAGAAGATTCACACGACTTTGGTAACAATTTAAATATTTAAAAATTACAACATAATAAATCATCTATGCTCTTGTGCTTGTCGATTTCGACATAATTGAACAGTTTTACTGTTTTTTTTTAAAATTTTGGAAACGTTACAACTTATGTATAAGTGCTAGTTAATTGTATATTATTAATGACACGTGATTCTATTACAGCGTAAACAGCCTAAATGGCTAATAGAGAGAGAGATAATTGTTGTAAGCGAAAGCTTAATTATGTAAGCAACTTGATGATTAGATTGCCAACATGTCTAATATTGAAAATCATGCGTGGCAATTGAGCTGAAAATAATTTTAGTGTTTTTGTTTTTTTAAAGCAAAAAAGACTACATTTTAATCAATCATATATAAAAGCCTTCATGCCACTCATGATGGGAACTATGGCATATATTTTGGAATACATATAAAAACCCAGAAAAAAATAATTATTATTACTTCGGCACATATGTTGATGGCCAACAATAACTAAATAGAAAAAAAAAACAACTCCAAAACTACTGCATTTTAACTTCCTGTTCGTAAGAAATCCACTATTTGTCAATGTTCGTCGATCACTGCACACAAGCACTCGCATCATTAGCAAAAGTGCCCAATTAAACCATAATTAAACCGAAAATGTCCAAAATAATCCCGAAGGAGTTAACGTACACGATACGTTTAAGCCAGCGCAAAGTCTTCAAATGCACGTCGCTCGTGGCCAAGATATTGATCGGTACAACGACGGACATCGAGGTGTACGTTTTCTTCTGTTTTGCGGTTTATTTGTAAAAAGTAAAAAAAAACAAACCGAACTTAATTGTATAATACTGTAGTTTTGTAAAGCTTTGGTGGTTCCAGTCAAACACCGTTTTGTACAAGTAACTTCTTAAGACAAAAGCAAACTCCGAGGAGATTCTATGGGACAGGCATTTGTCGATTAGAGCTGGTTGTTTATTTTCTCCACTTATCAGCAATGCATCAGCCATCATTTTAAACTGTTGAACAAGAAGTGCGTCATCAAGTCAGACTCTTGCCACACACACACACACATACTCACGGACTTATGTCGAATTTCAATTAGTCAAATCGCGTCACTCTGCTCTGGGTATGCTTTATTATGCTGCACATGCGCAGTCAAAGTACAAAAAAAAAAACAAGAAACTCACGGATCAAGGCATCAAAAGATTTCGCAGTGTTGCTCCCACAGCAAGAAACCAGATTTGAAAGTCAGACTATGTTGCTGTGTAGGTGAACTCTGATGAGAAGTCAGACCGTTGTTGTTGACAGTTTTTTTAGAAAACAGTTGCCGACAAAGGAAGCTCCTAGAAAAGAATGCTCATATCTAAAACTTAAAGCAGGTGCTTTTTGTATGCTCACAAAAATTCTGAATAACGTTAAGATAAAGTGACATAAGGTACATATAGATAATGTGATAAGAGGTTTGCTACTTTTGAATTACTGCTGTAGAAATATTTATTTTTTCTAATATTTAAATTTAAAATTTCCTCCACTGTGAGTGAAAATATTATAACGCGTGGAAAAATTACAGTTTCTACATTGATTTTAGCAAACATATATCTATTTACCGTAAATATATTTCGGAATTCTGACCATATTTTGTTTATTTCACATACTGTTATTTATGTAACAACTGTTTCAATGTTAATTTATAAATCCGGGAAACATATTTTGATTGTTGTGAAAAAATAAATATTTACGAAAAACATGTTTGTAATAAAATTATTCTTTCTGTTTCGTTAGATCCAGAAAAATGTAGAAAAATGGACCAGATTTGAGTAGCTTTCTGAACTAGTTCCAAAAAGGTCTAGTACTGGTCCCACGACAGTACCGTTTTACATTGAACGAACTGGCGCTTTTAACGGGTTGATGTCATAGGAAAAGACAATTGTCCTCATAAACATTCCTTTTTCCCTATATCTGTACTAGTTCCATTACGAACTGGTCCATTTTGATACAGTCCAGAACTTGTATATTAACCATTTATCACTTTACTATTTTCATCGAATATGTTTGCGAAAGTTAAAAGAAGTGCGGAATCTAAAGGAAAAATAAAAAAACGGGCCACAACACGTTTTGAGCGTGTATGTTTTTTGATTTTGTTAGTGCCTACTCACAAAAAAATCTAAGAATATAAAAATAAATTCAAACTGTTCTATGCTGAGCGCCTTTTGTACTAGTTCCAAGCTAACTCCAGTTTCAATAGAAATAAACTAGTTGGTTTTTCCAATTGTCTCCAAAATAACTGCTAGGATTATAAAAAAAAAATCTCACATATTACCTCATCCGATCAAAGAATTTATTAAAAATTTTAAGAATGAACTTACAAAACAATGATATTCCTGACAGAGAAAATTGCTTTTGTAATCGTTAAAAAAATCTTAAAATTGCTTCCATGTAAAACATAGTAAAATCAGATCAATACTACGTGACATAAAAGACGATAGATTTCACCAAAATATACCGACATTTACAAATCAAGCGTATTCAACATAATACACAGAAAGAAAAAACGATAGGTATTTTTAACAATCTTTGCAGTTAATTGACTACCAATGCAAATTGTTGTTGTAAAATTTTGAGTTTGACCTCTCTTTACAGTTAAATTTACAGAATTAAATTGTTAGTTTTACTATCAATGTTAATTGTTGTTGGTTTGTAACTATTATTGTAGTTAGCTCAACCAAAATAAATGTAGTTTTTTTTACGCTTGCTTTTTGTTGTTATTTTTCCAACTATTTAAATAGTTAAGCATAGAATTTGTTGGTTTTTATTAACAATTTTGCAAGGTAATTAAACAATTCAAAATTGTTACTTTTTTCTATGCCAAACCGTTGAAATGTCTGTCTTCTCTAAGAAATAGTTTTTAAATATGTTTTGCTATATTTATTTTATCGTTATATATATCTCAGTGAAAGTGTGCTAGACTTTCATGCGAAGGACGTGGGTTCGAACCCCAGCTGTGTAAGTATCAAAAATTTTAATTTAATTATTGAAATAATTTTAATTCTAATTATGTTTTATTAACAGTTTGGTCAAAAATAACCTTCAAAATAAGTTTGCTTACAATCTTGAAAAAATAAAATAAATTATTCAAATAATTATAAAAAAATTATTAAAAAAAAATTCATGGTGTTGCTGGTATTTGAACCTAGGACATGTAGGTCTGCAGTCGAGTAATAGACGCACACGTCAGCACACTCGGCTAAACATGAACTTCAATAAAAGTGATCAAATTTCAATAAATATGTACGTTTTTATATAGTAAGTTTTACAATTTTTGCAGTTGAATGAATTTTTACAAATTTCCTGTAAATTATACCGCTTTTGCTAGGTTGGTATAATTTTAATCTACTTTTTGATTAGATTTACCAATAAAACTTTTTTCGTTGGCAAATTACTATTTTCGGGGTTAGTTTTACTACTTTTACAGTCAAAATGAAAGTGACAATTTTTTTTTCCGTAAAATTAATCACTTTTCCTAGGTTCGTGCAATTTTAATCTACTTTTTGGTTAGATCTACCAATGAAAATTTTTTCTGTGTATGCTCTAGTGTCCGACCGAATTTGAATTTTTTTGAAGCCGATTCTTCGGCAAAATGGAAATAATCGGCCGAATCCTAATAACAAACAAATGCTTTCAAGTCAAAACAATTATAAAATTTATTCTTTGCTTTTTTTATATATTCACTTCAGTACAAAAAAACCTAATGAAATTATTATATTCGAATTAATGTAAGAGTTTGTCTACAAAATTCAGATGTTTCTGTAAATGATTTATTGACGTCAGGAAAACGTAGAAAAAATTTTATCAATCATGATCCAGTCGAGAAAAGCCACTAACTGATACAAACTGAAATCAGGCAGAAAATTTCTAGCTTTAACAAACAATGGAAAATGTTTCAAATGTGGAATTTTGAACGGGGTTCACTGAATAATTCAAAAAAAATTCAAAAAACTTATAAAAAAAACTGTTTAGCAAAGCAATAACATTCGGAAAAAATAATCGGCTATCTCCACCGAAGCCGAAGCCGATGCCGAAGGTCAAAATATCAGCCGATTATGCCGATTACCGAAGCCGAAGCCGAATATTCGGTCGGACACTAATATGCTCATAGTCCTTGAAATATTCATGTTCGGCTTGCTTGTATTTTCCTTGCATTTTGTTCACTCATAAGCAAGCATCACTATGACATGACGTTAAAGCGATGGTTTCTAATAAATAAATTTTGGCAGTTTGCAATATTTTCTTTAAATTAAAATTAAATCATAATCGCGGCAAACATAATAGACTTATTGCAACAAATAAGCATAATTTACAGTGAACATAATATATTAATGGCAACAATAAACGTGCTTACGGCAAACAAATTAACTTGCTTGCTATCAAAAAATTTTTAAGATTATCAGCCCTATTATACAATGTAATTAGTATGTGTGGCGACCGTGGTGACCGTGGCATGCAGGTTAAGTGCGTGACATGCTCGGAGCCCGAGTTCGAAGTCGGCATAAAACATGTAGGTCCAGTTCTCGGTCAATTATGTGATTGTGTGCTTACATTTAATAACACACACAACACAATTGATCATAAGAAGCTCGGTTAAAGTCCTTTCAAGGGCTAAAATGGCCAATTTGTTTTGACGTAGAATTACGTCTTACAACGCGGTTTGTATGGGGTCGTTTTAACAGATTTTTTCAAGGTCATTAAGCAACGTTTTTGGCGAATACTTTAGGGTATACCTACAGCCTCTAATACTCTTCGTTCAAAGATAATATATAAACTAAAATATAAGATATATCCTGCGCTGAATGAATATCTAACTTTGGATTTTGTCACTATTATATTAAAGTCACAAAATAGTAAAATATAAGAAGAAAAATGCATGTTTTTATATAAGAAAATCAATCATCAGCTGCTTATGTGCCTGCTGCTTTCTTTGTTTTTCTTTCGTTGTTAATGCTTGTATGCTTTGGTTTTGCACGAACTGATTGGTTCGCTTTGGCAGCATTGTAAGCATTAGTTCGCATTGGGTTTATGTATGCACTACTACTGTTCTAGTATACTATTTTGAAACCAGAGTTCATGAACCCCTTTTCGACTCAATCAATGAACTCAAACTGTCAAATTTAACGAAATGGGTCTGTGATCCGGTTAGATTTAACACTGATGAAAAAAAACGAGTTGGATCATATTTCGTTTTATGCTTTTACCCAATAGATGGCGTAAAATTTTAATTTTTGTTTTTAATGCAAATTAATTTGGATTCCACATCCCACTAGCACTAGCGAGGGTAGTTCGCAAACTATACATCGAACAGAGACGAAAGTGTAGCTCACGAACTAAATATCAGACAGAGACGAGAGGAAAGGACATGGGCTCAGCGTGAAATATAGTAACCATACGATTTTTTAAAAATCGGGGTTTTAATTTTAATTTGAAGTTAGTAGTTAAACTGACTGTAGCTCGCAAACTATATATCGGGCAGAGACGAAAGTGGCACCAATGGAAAGTGCATTTGCTTTGCCTTCTTTTCAACTAAGTCAATGAACTCAACCTGTCAAACTTAACAAAATGATTGAAAAAAATTTGAAATTTTGCTTGTTTCTTTTTGCTTGATCATTTAATCATACTTACTATTTTACTTTTTCTTTGTTTTGGCATCGATAAGTAGTCCATAATTGAGTGTTATTAATTTATTTTTTAATTTTTGGAAGATCAATAAAAATACGTGCAAAATGAACAAAACAATCGGACCAAAGAGACAAAGTAGAAGAGGTTACAACTTAAACGGAATTCTAAGTTTACACTTACGATACTATCGAAACTGTTTCTGTTTTTTTTTTTGTTATGAGTGGCGACGAATAGCCAAATTATTGGTCAACATAAACGTCGCAGTTTAGTTGAAAAAACAGCATAACTTCACAGAGATGCCCAAATGAGCTGTGCAGTGCATTCAAATACTTGAAACTTGTGCACTTATCGACCACTTATGCCAAGTTTGCTGCACTTATTGCAAACATACATATCGCACAAATCTCAACTGATTCAGCTGGCAGTTCAACCAAGCAATCAGTTGAAGAAAAGCGTGGAAATTTTTTCATATAAAAGCCATGCATTCATCTTGTTCCTTGGCCCGTGCAATGAGGCACTATGATACAATGCTGCCAATTGTTCCAACAACTGGCACTCCTCGCCATCACAACAGTTACTGTCCTCTGAGTGCTCCTGCACACACACACACACACACACAGCCAAGAAGCTGCGATGACAACAACATTGCCGCTTGATTAAGGGAATTAGACGCAAAATAGCGCAAAAGTTATTAGAGATACGAACGCTCAATGGATGCCTGCAATGTGTGTATGTATGTGTAATATGGCCACATAATGGAGTGTTATTGTTTGTCTCCTTGTTGTTGTTGTGTGCTGTTTTGTTGCAACGGATGAACGGCGATCTTTGCTTTGCAACAATATCGATCGCTCGAATTAAAGCTCACTTACGAACTAGCGTCCCCATGAATGAGGTCGCCTGGAGGATCATGCAGAGATAAGCACCAAATAGAGCAGCAGCATCAGCTCTTCTGGTCTGGACTAGGTGCAGCAGCATCATAAAACCAACAAAAGAAAACAAAAAAAAAACTACAACGGTTAACTCGCTGCCTAACTAACTCATGTTTAAATCTTGTCGATGAAAAAATAAAATCAAAACAAACAAAATGATTCTCGATAAATTATTGTTATTGTTGTCGTTGTTGTAATCACACTGCTGGCACGCAAGTGCTGGTTTGTGTGTGAAACAAATTTGCGCGCCTGCGTGAAGCATAAAATGTTCCTCTTGACAGCTGCTTAGAAACATTAAAAAACTACTTCGTAAAGAGTTCAATGTACAAGGAAAAAGTTAAGGAAGTTGCTGACATGGAACCGTTACATAGAGGTCGGTTGTATTGGGACAGCAAGTAAATAAAAGCATCAAAATTAAACAACCCTGCAAACATAAGTGAAAAATTATGCATTTTTTATGGGGGCTTCAATATTTTCAGACTCTAGATTTGCCAAAATGCTGGCTATTAGTTTTCGCCTGTTTGATTTGTGATGACAGTTTATTTAGTAAGAAAGTCAGCGAAATGAATTTATTTATTTTTTTATGGATGAGTTTGAAAAATGTTACATGTTTAAAATTATTGCATAAATTATGTTCGATATCGTGACAGTTTCAGATTTCAATGACAATTTTTTTAATATATTTTAACAAAAGCAATGAATTAAGTTTAAGAATTAAAATTAAATGTTTATGTCGAGCACATGAATGGAAGACAAATCAATGATTTAAGCCCGTCTTGACTTAATTGCATAACTAGCATAAAGCCATAAAGTTTGTCATTTAAATTGCGGAAAATAATTTTTGTTTGACAATCAACGATTTTAATTTACTTTGGCCATGAAGATAGCGTCTAAAAGCCAAACCTTGATCAAAACTTTGACTGGTTTTCTAAACAAATCTAAATGAAATGTTTATTGGCCGATTATATTACTAAAGCTTAGGCAGACTTAAGAGCGGATGTGGCAGAATTATTAAACATTAAACAAGTAGTCGATTGGCCATCATCAATAATCGCCATCTGAATAAGACCATAACACGTTGCTGCTCGAGCACTGAAGAAAATCAATTGTATGTGGTCTGTTCTAATCTGCATGTAAGTGCTTTTTTTACAGAAACCTGCTAAATATCGTTTAAATATATGCTCTTCATTTGTTAAAGAAGTAGAGGATAGACATCAACGAGGTTGTTGATGAGTTACGAGTAACAACTTTATCTGTGCATCATTTAAGACAAGTTTTCGTGTTCTATGACTGGTTTCGATTGAAGATGTTTTTTCTCTGAAGATCTAGTTTAACTTGGTGACTTTTAAATCCTTTCTTTCAAACAGTGCCAACTTTTAAAATAGTTGAAATTAAGTATGTCGTAATTTTATAACACATTAGAGTGATCGGTTACATATTTAAAAAACAGGTGCGACATGTGCTCTGTACGTTTCTCTGTTCGTAAAAACGTAAATCTTGCTGCACTGTTTATTCCTTGCCTTCTGAGTATTAATGTGGGTAGATAGCAGGTAGAAACATAGAGGAGGATACCAAAATGATATACCTGAAAATTTATTTTCAAATAAGTCCTAATAAAAAAAGGTGGCATATTCGACTTTATCCCGTTAGGGTAAACATCTAAGCCTTTTTGATACAAAATTTTGAATTTGCCACAGGGGAAAGAAGTAAACTGCCTGTTATGCCATTAAGCAACTTTCTCTTAAAAGTATCTTAGCTCTATAACATCAAAACAAATCAGGGACCGTACCGGTTATGGTTTTTATCAAAAAAGTCAAAGATTAACTGTTATTTTTTAACTTTTATGTTTTCCGACAAAAATAAAAGTTATTTTGTGCCTTATATTTTTTTCGGGCAAACATAACAGTTACTTCTGAATTTTATTTTATCGGTCAAAAATAACAGTTATTTTCTGCCTTTTATTTTTTCGGTCAAAAATATCAGGCAATTTGTATTTTTTCAAAGGCCATTTTACTGACTAAAAAACTATCGATACCATTATTTTGGTCTCATCGGTGATCACGTTTTACATATGGTATCAAAAGTTTTTTGATCGGACAAGTGGCCTTTAAAAAAACACAGATTGCCTGATATTTTTGACCGAAAAAATAAAAGTCACAAAATAACTGTTATTTTTGACCGATAAAATAAAAGTCAAAGGTAACCGTTATTTTTGTCTGAAAAAATAAAAGGCAAAAAATAACAGTTAATTTTTAACTTTTATAGAATCCGTCGAAAATTTAAAAGGCTCTAAATATTCGTGAAGCTGAGGCCATTTGTATCATAATGGTTTATTTGAAAATGTCCTTCGACAATTTTTTCATTGTGTCTTTTTCATTAGAAAATTGTAAAATAACAGTTATTTTCAGTCCCTGAAACAAATACATTTCATACTACTTTATTTGAACTGTTGGTACTACTTCATGTTTCGAAATTCTTTTATGAAAACTATCGAACTTTTTTTTTCGAGAGTGCTCGAAAGGTGCAAATAAAAATGCATTCTATGTTAATAAATTTGGAAACGATTTTTCTATAGCTCACTTCTACGCAGAAAAAAAGTACATTTTTAAGAGCTGTAGATTTAATAGAAATTAACAATTTCATCGCTTCTGAATAATTAAATAATTTGACATGACCTTTATCATTCGTGATTTTAAACCAACTTAGGTGTGAAACCATCAGCCGCTTAAACCATACACGAATTATATGATTACTCAATTTTATTGTATGTTACACATCTGATCAACATCCAGTGAACTTATTAAACTAGTTCACAAGCTTGTAATTTTTATTTCATAAAATATTATAATAAGATATAACTAAGAGTAAGAAAAAAAGTTACTTAACTTGTTCAAACAATGAAATGTTGCATCAGCTGCATTTTCAATCTTATTAAATCTGAACCAATCTACCATTCCACATACGTGCGCACGTAAAGGAACGACTCAATGTATGTATTTATAAAAAACTGACAAATCTTAATTTCTCATTGCAAAAAAAAAAACAAACAAAAACAATGTAGAGTTACAAGTAAAATCAGTGAGATAAAATATATGGCTCAAGATACAAACAAAATCCACATCAAACCATAGCTCAAAGCCTTAACTAATAATTAACATTTAATTGAAGCCAAGAAAAACATACATAATAATAATAGAAAAAAAAAAAACAAAAATTAAAATGTGGGCGTTTAAGGCAACACCTGTGTGCAGCTGAAATAAAAAATAAACGACAAATCTATGGAACCTACCTGCTTGAATGCATGCCTGAGAGACTATTATTACGGATCTATAATAATGACTAATTAATTAATGCAAGAATTATACAAGCACAAAAAAAAAAACAGAAAAAATTAAGAAGTTATCATCATGATTGTTACTTCATTTGGCAACTCAGGGGAAAACGTGAAAAATTGGCAATATTTGCAGATACAATATTAAAAATTTATAAGGGGACCGAGATTTTCGACTGTGACGGTATGTTTTTTTTCTCTGCAACAAGATCTATGACCTAAGACAGCATCTGTTGGTGCAAAAATGAATGGACCATAATGTATGCATTGAGTTAATCAGGTTATTGCTTATGAAAGATCCCTCAAAAACAGGACACCAACTGTTGCTTGTTTGTGGCAGCAAAGAAACAGTATACTTGTATTGAGTTTCAGAATATGTAACTCCGTTGCAAAAAAGGAAAAAAAAATATCATATATTAATTTTAAGTTCATATCTTAATATATTTCGTTCAATTCTGCAAATTACTGTAAAGCACATGGCTAAATTTGTCATTACTACTCACATCAACTGAGTAGTGAACTGAGTATACAACTCAGTTGAACCATTCCGTTCAACGACAAATTGTATTTATTTTTGCTCCTAGGGACCGCAAAAACTACTATATTTAATTATTTTTTGTTTTATTCAGCCGTAATCAGCGCTAAAAGTTAAAAGCAGCAAGAAACAAAAGCAAACAAGAACGAGCAGCGCTAAGGGCAAAACAAAAAAAAAAAAAACGACAAACAATGTAATGCAAAATTTATAGACGATCAAAAAGAGAACAGTAAGAACAGAAACAGAAAGCAAAAGGAGCTACGGTACGATAAAGTGTAGAAAGGTTTTATAAAGTTTTTATCCCCACTCTGCCAGCATTAAGTAAAGTTAAATAAACAACCAAGAAACAAGAACTGGATAACATAATGCAAACGGAATGTTGGCAATAAATATTTGCTACGCTTGCGCTGAAGACTTAATTTTTTTCCATCTCTTTCTTTTGGTTTTTTGCTAAGAAATATAACCTCAACCATGCCATTCTTGGCGATGTGGTGATAATAATCACCAACAACTTGTTGCGCGCACGCCTTACAAAACCTACAATAAAATTCAATGCATTCAGCTGAAGGATGCAGGGAGCACAGTTAAAAAACAAAACAAAAAAAAAATCAATGCAAGTTGGACCAAAACAGCCAACCAACCATTCAAGCATTCAGCTAGCTAGTCAGTAAGCAGAAGGGTCCACCACGGCGGCATAATGACGATGACGCCGTTCCATATTATTGAGGAGGAACCTTAATCGACCATAACAACAACAAAGACGACGCGACGTCTTCTTGACTTGATTTGTATAGACAGGCATGGCAACATGAGTTCAAAAGAAGTTTATTTGTGGGACGACATATAAAGTCGATGTATATATAGTATATAAAGGAAAACAAAGTTTAAAATTGCGAATCCTAAGAGAAGAGTATAAAAAGAAGCTATCAGGCAAGCCCATTGTGGGCAGATGATACATAAGACAACGTCACACTGTCTTAATATTTAGATTAATAAGAAAAAAACTTGTTACATCGGTCAACTTTGTAAAAAAGAAGAATGGAAAAAAAAACTGAAAAGAAATATGGCGGAAAGGATATATAACTTTTTAAGTGCCTTCAACTTAAATATAAGCAAATATTATAAAAATCATATACAAATATTACAAAAAATATCCTTTCTTTCAATTCATCAATAGAAGCTCAGTTAAAGTCCCTTCAAGGGCTGAAATGGCCAATTTTTTTTATTATATTCTTTCTAAAATGTCTAGAGTAAGACATCAATGAGAGTCGGTAACTTCATATCATAATCTATATAATTAATAGGCTAAGGTTTTTTTTGTGACTTCAACTCCTCCCAGACCAATGGACCGATTTTATCGATTCAGATGTCATTAAATCAGGTTTAGGCTGTAGATGTGCAAACCACTTTTAAAAATTGTGATTTCGCTTCAGGGGGTTCCCAACCTTCTAAAACAGAAATAAAATTTTTGTAAAAAATTCCGCTATTTAATCAATCCGCCATTTAATCAATTTGAAATTTAGTTTGAGAAGAGCTTATGAATTGGTCGAATTTGAATTTTTTTCAAAACTAAAAGTTTTTAACCAAAATTATCTTTTATGCATTCCTCAAATGTCAATTGTCCGAAAAATGCAGTTCCAAAATCAAAAATTCCACTTTCCGAACTCAGTCAAATTTCAACGGCTTTCAAATTTTTTTTGTTTTTTTTAAATGTTTGTTTAATTTTCTTTGAAATATGATAATAACTTACTTAATATTGTCTTTAGTTGTTTAACGTGAATTTTTATCAAACGCCAAGGCAGAGAAAAAAAAACACTCTGAAATTTAAAGTTCTATATTTGGAAGCGAATGTCTCTGACACTTTTTAAAGAATTTCATTTATTTCTTTTTTGTATTTAATTGCAATTAATTGACTTTAAAATAATTACAAAGTTTTTACCGTTTCTGTATTATTTATATTTTAATCATTGCCTTTAAAAAAGAGTCCAATAAAATGAATGTTTTCTCAAAAAATGTATTAAAAATTGTTTTTGTTGTAAAAATTAAAAATTTGAAATTTGCATTTTTGATTTTCTTTCATCGCTTATAGTTTATTTAAGACGAATTTGCTTTTGTTTGACAGAAAAATTTCTATGTGTCATCGAAAAAACAAAGTTTACCCCCTATGGTTTTTTGCTCGAAATTTTTTTTTTTTTTAAATGTTGTTCTTATGTTTTTTAAATCTTCAAACAAATCAAAAACAATATATTTGAAAAAAATTTCATTATATCTACAACCAATTAAAAGTTATAGCCACGAATCTGTTTTAATCATCCTGCCTATCTATATAATTAATAGGCTAAGGTTTTTTTGTGACTTCAACTCCTCCCAGACCAATGAACCGATTTAATCGATTCAGATGTTATTAAATCAGGTTTAGGCCGTAGATGTGAAAAACCACTTTTAAAAATTGTGATTTCGCTTCAGGAGTTCTCAACCTTTTAAATAGAAATACAATTTTTGTACAAAAATTCGCTATTTAATCAATTTGAAATTTAGTTGGAGAAGAGCTTATGAATTGGTAGAATTAAAATTTTTTTTCAAAAAAAAAATTTTTAACCAAAATTATCTTTTATGCATTCCTCAAATGTCAATTGTCCGAAAAATGCAGTTCCAAAATCAAAAATTCTACTTTCCGAGCAAACAACTCAGTCAAATTTCAACGGTTTTCAAAAAATTGTTTGGGTTTTTTGGCGTTTTTTCATCTAAAGGTGTTATAAATCGATGTTGTAAGTGTTCTGTAAGTACCTTTTATTAATTTCTGAAATATCTCTTGGTATTATGTCTTACATTTTTTTTTAAGATCCGATATAATATCTTTCAAATTAATTAGAGATAATGGCCGCTTCACCCGAATTCTTTATACCAAAATTTTAATAAAAAATTTTTTAAAAAAATAATTTAAAATACAGCTAAAATGATCTGGTTTAACGGCTTTGCACCGTTGCAAATATATGTACAATTTTGAAAAACAATCTATTATAAGACTATCAAATACAATTACACTCAGAAAAAGATCAACTGTAATATTAACAGCCGGCCGCTGTTATTTCAAAACACTGTTAGATTTGAAAAAGTGGAATTGACAGCTTTTTCTATTGAATGAACGTTTCAAAGTATTTTTGAGCTGTTAAAATCATGTGTTGAAATGTTTTTGATTAGAGTCAAAAATGAAACAACAAGACTACCTGGTTGTCTGTCTTGTTTATCTTGTCGTTAGCTGTGTAAGTATCAAAACTTTTAATTTAATAATTTAAATTATAATTCCGTTTCATTAACTATTTGGTTAAAAAACCTTCAAAATAAGTTTGCTTACAATCTTGAAAATATTGCACACAAAATTTTTTATTTAAAATAAAAAATATTCTTTGTTGGTTTTGCCGGTATTTGAACCTAGTACAGTCGAGTAATAGACGCACACGTCGGCTTACTCGGCTAAACATAAACTTTCAAAACAGTGATAAAATTTCAATAAGTACTTTTTTTGTGGGTTTCGTGTTCTATAGACCAACAGTCAATCGACTGTTGATTTCAATGTTGTATCTGTTGGTTGACACTTAACAGTGAAATGTGTTATTTCAACCCATGATTTGTTTGATATAATATATTTTTTTCCCTGAGTGTATATAATGTTACTTATGGTTTTGTGCAATTAATATGTACATATATTAAATTTTGTTACTTTATATTTCATTAAGCTTTACTTTTGAATTGGTTTTCTGAGCTGATCTATATTTTGGAAGCGAGTGAATATTTCCAAAAGTAGAATCCAAAAATATAAATTTTAACAGAAACTTTTATTTTAATGCAGAAACCTTTTATGTCCTTCTTAAGGAAAATCATGAAATACTTTTTATTAGTATTTTTTAAGTATTTCTGAGAAGACCTTTCGGGTTTAATAATTTTCTAACATTAGAACAAACATTTTTGTATTGAACATATAAAAAAAATTTAAGCCAAGCAATAACTAGAATTCGCATATTTAATCAACTAAAATTAGTAAAAAAATCAACTCTTCGGAGTAAAAAACTATAAAATAAAATAATTTCTGTAAATAAATCAATATTTATTTATGTTAAGAAACAAAAAAAAAAAAAAATCTCAAATATGACCACGAATAATTTTGCCTAAACACTCCCTCATTTGTAGCCTCTCATAGACAACAGCAACAATAAAAACAACAACAAAATTGAAAATTTATGCCTTCCAAAGCAAGCAAAAGCAAATGAAGAAA
The DNA here is from genome assembly GCA_958299015.1 of Tetanocera ferruginea. NCBI lineage: Eukaryota > Metazoa > Arthropoda > Insecta > Diptera > Sciomyzidae > Tetanocera > Tetanocera ferruginea. The sequence goes on along the minus strand of OY282643.1, from coordinate 2,482,337 downwards.
AACGCACGTTATGCCTTCAAGCTAAATCAAATTGCATAAAAGTAATAATGGCATAAATTAAACTTATAGACCTTCGTAAAGAAAAGACAGGCTACAAGTTCGTATCAACCCAGAAACGCAGCTGAATAAGCAGAACAAACAAATGAACAAACGACAGACGGACAGACGAATAGGCGGATAAACAGACTGGTTTATTGCTCATACAAATAAACCTTTTTACTTTATCTTCTACTATTCGCAAGCGTATTAGGGTAAAACAAAACAACAACAACAACAATCATCATTCTACGAAAAACTGCGACTACAAACATGTTCTTTGCCAAGTCCTACACATTTTATCGTATTTTCAATGATCATACATACGAGCGACAAATGTATGCAAAAAAACAGAACAAATAACAAAAACACAAGCAGCCAAGAACAACCTTTGTAGGCTTTGAACACATATCTAGAAAACGACGTTGTTCCTTTTGCTTCACTGTCTTCTGTCTGCTGAAGACACAACAACATCTAATGTGAAAGACAGACATGCAACAAGTCTTTTATGTCCATCTTTTGCCAGCAATCTTTTGTAGCTTTAAAATTCAATTTCAAATCTCAAAATATACGAGTAGGTATATGAAATTGTTCCAGCAGATTCTCATATGATGCAGCAATGAACACAGTCTGTCGCCCACGCGTGCCCACAGCAGTAGATAGTAACAGCGTCTTAACAATCAGAGCCATGGAGCAGACTTCGTGGAGCGATGCATAACATTTTGGGTTGCTTGGCTTTGGTCGCGAGTACAGATCATTATTGTCAACATATTCTATCTGCTGCTATGTTCTCTTGGAGTAGCCCGTCTGTCAGGTAGTGAGCTAGCCAGCCTGATGCTCCTTTACCAGTGAGTGAGTGTGTCATTGCAAAAAAAAAAAAAAAAAAAATTAAAAACCAAACATGTCACTGAATACGCACATTTCTCAAACATGAGCTTCAGAGTACAAGTCAGCTTTAGCTGTTTTTATAGCCAGCCAGCCAGTCAGCTTATTTGAAATGTATCGCCGATGTTCATCTAACTATCCGCCATCTAGCCTGGCATTACTATTTTTGTACTTTAGTGTGCCTGCCAGTTGCACTTTTACAAGAGTTGCAATAACACAAAAGTTGTTGCTGTGAGTGTTCATGCTCAAGCTTACTACCAATTCGAGCAGATAGCGTACAAAAATAAAATCAAGCACATAAATAACGCGTGTTCAAGTAAGGCACTTTAACCACATTCAGCAATTTAAGTCTTACCGAACCCATCTGCAACAGTCTTTGTCAATATGATGATCTTTTGAATTCTTCTTTGGTGGCAGACGTTCGGCATTGGTCGACATAAGTGTTGCCATATATCGCGTATTTCACGGAACTTTTCGTATTTTGCAAAATATATGAAATGTGCCACCTGGACATGATTTGTCTCGTATTTTCAACCATTTTATTAAATGTAATAGTATAGAAACATAGAAACCCGTCATACGACGGGTCGTATCCAAAATAATTAAGTAGCAGACGATATGACATTTTTCATTCACCTCAAATGTTGTTTTGTTCTAGTCGTCGTCAATGTGTTCTTAATGATAAAAATCAAATAAATTTTGTGTGCATGCTTTTAGGCAAACAATTTTTTTCATACAAAAAGCACTGTAATAGCGAAACAGGTTCTGGTTTAGGGTGAACTTTTAAAAAGCATTGCAATAACAACTATAACAGTTTGGGAAATATAGAGCACGGAGCAGGACGCTTGTCTTTTATAAAGATAAGATATTTTATCGTGCTCATACATTTTTTTAGCATTTTTGCTAGATGTTGATGGATACTTTCAGAAAGTGTAAGTGGCCCATTTTGAGTACTTATGACATAGTTTCGTTTTTATTTATCAAGGATCTAATATCCCCGAAAATCAGAATATGATTTTTCTATTTTTACTTGTTGAAAATGATTTTAATAAAAACTTTTATAAAATTATTCTTATGAGATGAATTAGTTGCAATGCTTTAAAAAAAAATTGAAATAAAAATTGAGCTTTTTAAACTTTGTTATTTTTAAATTTTTTGTAGAAATATAATATTCAAATTTCACTGCAAACATGCTTTACAAATCTAAAGTGTTTAACGAGATAGAGATTTTTAATACTCAGCTTTAAATAAAGCTTTTGTTTTAAAAATTTCTGCCTCGTAAATATTTTTATTATTTTCTAACTTTTGATGTAGAACGATTTGTTTTTGAAACCTGAAAATCTTAGACACAAACCTTTAAAGTTTTCTTCATATTTTTAATAAAATTTACTTTAAAAAATAAGAATTTGAAAAGTCTAACAATTTAGCTGAATTTCAAAAATAGTTACTGCTTTAAACGTTATTTTATACAAAATAATTCTGTCTTGAATTGCTTGAAAATAATAAAACAAAAAACCTTTATAAAAAGCAAAATGGTATCCGATTTTAACCATAAAAAAGCTGATGTATCTTTAAAACATTTAGTTTCTAAAAAACAAGTACCTTGGTTAAACAAATTTTAATGAAATATTAAGTTTGGAAAATAAATTTCAAGTTATACGTTGCCCCGCCAAATTTTTCAAAATTTCGTCTTTTTCATAAAAGTTTCGCATTTGTCCCGTAGAGCTAGAATACAAATCTAGCTACGCTTGTTTACAACTATGTTGAATTCTGGTAATTTAAAAAAAATTTTAAATTGAATGCCAATTTCGCTAAAAACATTTGTTATGAGATTATTCCATAGGTTTTATATGAGTGCTAACTCTTGAGGAATTTTTGTGAACCCAAAACAGATTTTTAAAATTGATTAATTTTAATATATATAATAAAAACCATAGGAAAGAATATTTTGCAAGATCTCGTCAATTTTTTAAAAAGCATAACCAAAAGTGTTTGAAACTATCATTTACTTAAAAATTAAATACTGTTAGCATGATTTTTTCATTTATTTTATGATTGTACATTTTTTATATTTATAATTCTAAATGGCTGTTTTTTTGTTTATTTGAGTGCAAACTTCTATCAGTGCCGATTTCACAGTTAAATACCACAAAGTGTTTTCTATAAACTTTCAAATTTTGAGTCTGAAAAAGCTAAAGTAAAGTTCAAACAACAATTTTATAGACAAACACTTCAAAGACTCAATCAACTAAAACACCCGCACAATGACAACTTTATAATAGACCAAAAATGGCCAAAAAAAAATTCAACAATAAACCTTATTGTTCTACAAAACAGAATAAATTCGAACGAAGAACAAAGTTTTATTGTTTATCACAAGAACATAATTATAGACATAAATCGAAACAAGTAAACACATACAGATATAAGTAACTATAGTGTAGATAAATTTGTTAAAACATTTGAAGAGTAAAAATCCAACAGAATTATGTAGTGAATTGAATAAAAACAAAAACTCAAATAGAGAAACCTGTAGAGAGAAATAAGCAGCTGATAAATATGTCCACCTCCACAACAGACTCAGCCAAGGAGTTTATATACGGCCTGATGCGAGCATGTATTGGAGACGATTATGACGACGTTGAATGCTGTGCTATTCCAGTACAACTTTTATTCAGATGCATGTCTTCTTCACTGCAAGGAAGCAGGAGTGGGTTGTGTGTAAAAGCTCTGGCTAAAAAAGGCGATGGCATGTTTGTGAACTTGTAATGCATGTTATATGAGTTGCCATCTTGATATGAAGCAACAACTGCTTGGTACGTGTAATGAATGTTCAATGAAGAGATCGTCAATTGTTGATGATCAGAAATATGAAAAACATAACAACTTAAAGATATGAACAGAATACATAAGATAGAAATTCCAAGCCGGTTCGAAGACCAAAAGTTTGAATTTCAACAAAAATTGGTCAAACAAATTCAAACAAGTCTCGTTTTTTTAGGGAAATAAACATTAAATTAGTATCATGTTATTCAAAAAACCATTACCATGAATATAGCATCAAACCATCGATTTCGATGATCGACTTTGCAGTACTGACATTTGACATGCTTAAAAAAAGCTTATCAAATCTGCCGCATGAAGAAAAATCAAATCAAATGGAATTAAATAAAAATTCAATGAATCCAGCGGCAGTCAAACGATCGTTTGCATTGTAATCAAGTCAATTAAACAAACAACAACAGCAACGGCAAGAAATTCGCCACAGAAACTATTCGCCGCCGAAAAGAGCTAAAAGTTGCACATAAGCATGATTGTTTGCTCGAGTGGCACGTTTTGCGCACAGCATCAATCGAATAACGTCTACAAAGATCGATCTATCGATCGATCTACCTTTTGCTTGCCTTTATGTAAGAAGTACCAGGCGTATCATACAAGCCATACAGCCACAGATGTGGCAGCGAAGTAAATGCCCACATTTGCAAATTTAGAGCGATCAACGCCATAGCAAGTAATCCGCAAACGATGTCGAAAAGGTTGCCAGCAATGTGCAAAGATCGTTCGAGTTTAACTTTTAGGCAAGCATCATTGATGATGAGGACGAGGGGAAAGTTCAAGCGATGCTATCGCGCCCCAAAGTATTTTATTCTCTCTATTTACAACTTTAGTGTTCACTGAACTGCTACGCTACCACCATCACAACACAACGATCGTTAAACGATCGACAGCTTCGTTCGATCGTTCGTTTGGTTTGGCGACCACCTATGACAAGTACGCGGCGCTCGCGGCTGCAAGCAGTTCAAATTTAATTGTAAACACAAAACAAACGAATTTTTTATAAATTGAGCAAAAAATACGATCAGCATTACTGAGTGGAATTGTATCGATCTGAAGTGTGGATTTAGATTAACAAAAGTACCTCTAACTATTCGATTTTTTTCAACTTTCAATATAATATCAACTGGTCAAGTGATCAAATCAGCCATTTCGAGGCGAAGATATCGATTTTCTTGAGACCAACTTAAGCGACACTTAAGTGGGCACTTTAAGAGATATTTTTCTGACCATTTTACAAGATTTGAGACGAGTTTGCAAGCTACTTAAAATATGAGTTAGAGCGTAGATGATACTATTGAAGTGATCGTTTAAAAACAAGCAAAGAGAGTTGATAATAAGAGAAAACTTTAGGAAAAAATAAATCAACTTTATGCCATGAGAGTTGTAATTGATGTGTACTTTGAATGCCGCAAGAGATCACGTCATGCTTGTACCTCAAAGCAGCTTATTAAACATTCAAGTCACATAATTTTTTTTGGGTAATTTTCAAAAGTACGTTCATCATAATTCATAATAAATATAAAAAAAAAATGTCAGTAACAAATAATGTCAAGCTGACAGTCGAAATACCAAAACGTGCAAAATATTAAAAAAACCCTCAATAAAAAACAAAAACTTTAAAAAGTTATCTTCAATTCAAATAAAAAGAGCGAATAAACAGAGTGTAAAAATAGGTGTCAATAAAACAGCTCAATTAAATGTTACAAAAAAACAAAAAAAAAAAAATACTTCCATAGCCCCCTGATGGTTTTGGGTTCCGCCAGCACAGATCACGAGTTTTGGCAACATAATTCAAAGAATTTTTTTAGCAACACGAGCAGAACTGAATTGCCGAAAGGCCACAACATTAAAAATACTTTGGAGCGCATTTTGGCTAATTATTAACCAAAATCTAAGATTTATTGCTAGTGTTTTAGATTAACCCTTAAATGTAGTCCTTTAATTTAATTTAATTTTTAAGTTTTAATTTTCTCGAGGGTGCTCTATAGACGGGTATAATTTTCAAATTCCTGGAATTCATTTACGAACTTGTGTTTTTTTAAATTATATCGAATTTTTCTAATTGTTTTGATTTTTGAAAATTGTAGATGTTGTTTTTTTAAGTAATTTTGATTCAATGATTACATCCATTGAAATTTTCTAGTCAAAAATCCTATGCTTTCTTCATGCTTAAAAAACTGGTTCTATTTATTTTTATGTTACGTGTTTGTTGCTTTGCTATTTTTATTTTGCTTGCTCACTTGATATCAGACTAATAGCATGAGGTTAGAGCGTTCAATTCTTGCGCGAAGGCTGGTAATGGTCCACGGTTCAAATCACGCTGATGGTATATTAATAAATTTTTACGGTATGAAATGTTTTCTTAAATTATATGCTTTTATAAAATTTGTATAACCAAAAATAAAAACCAGTACGGTCCGGCTGAGCATTGAATATGGGTCACTCCAAATAAATTAACAAACTCCAACCAACTGAACTAGGAAATTAAAATTTTGCACGTGATCTAAATGTATTTTTCAATGATGAACTAATCAGTCAAAACACAATTCTTTTCATACATTATTGTGATCTGCTGAATCAAAACTATCAATCAATGTGATATGAGTTCGATACTCACGGCGGGCGGAAGATTATTTTTAATATTACAATTCCTTATTGTTATAGACGCAAAAATGTCTGTTTTTGAGATTTCACTCAAGTAAATTATAAAACGAGGCGTAAAAAGCTTCAATTCTAAAATAATCAACCATAATTTTTATCCAAAAATATTTTTAAATTTAAAGACATGACAACAGCTGCGAAGTTGCTGTGTAACCGAACTACGATTTTGAGCGCCTATGGGTTAATGTTTGAAAGTCAATCTTGCGAGCAAATTAAAATTTTTGCCAATGCTAGTGTAGAATAATTAAAGCTTTTCAGGAAATGCATAAATTGTTGAAAATTAAGTGTTGTTTCTGTTGCTTTCCATCGTTTTGAGGATCAACAGAGGATTATTGTTTCACCACATTTTAAATTCATACAACATATCAGTTTGCTGCTCCACCAACAAAAACAATCATCGAATGATCGTTATGCGATTCTATCAATATGTTCAGCAGTAGGTAGCGGGTCGGGGTAGTGCACCAAAATGATCAACAATTGATGCGTGATAGCGCCGTAAAAGGTCACAAAAGCTGCTCTGCTTGTCTGTCAGTGCGGCATTGGCATGGCAACGCAATAACATATAGACTATTATAAAGCCATGTTTGTATGCATGCAGCCAAAATTGATCACTAGAAGAATGTCGGATTTTTATTTGAAAGGCATGTATTTGTGTGGAAGCGCGTGCTCAGCTGGGCTTGAGTTAGTACAAAAGAGAAAATCAAGGCACACTTGAAGGAGCGGGCTTTAGCTGGCTCCACTGGGATTTACAAAGTTGGTATTCAGGTAGTTGGCACACAGCGCAGGCATTCAAGAAACGAATGAAAACTTGTTTTCTGCTGAGCCTTTTTATTGTCTTTTGTTTTTTGGGCCAATGGGTCCGTCCGATACGAGTGCAAACATTAAACGTCGAGGTAGACAACAACGCCGCCGCATTACTGTTTCTTATGTTCTGCAGGTCGGTCTAGACGGTTTTCAGGCTTTAAAGACTTTTCTTAGTTTAAGTTTTATTTCTGTGATGATTGTAATGACGATGATGATGACGACTCCCTTTGGGATTTTTGATTGCTGTCTATGTGTTGCTTTATGTTGGACTGTAAAGCAGTTCGTGTGAGTGCAGATTTATGGCTTATTTCCTAAATTAGTCGCAAGAATTTCACAAGCACCACTGACAGAAGAAAGAGAATTGCGCATCGATTACTTCTTTTGGTCAGTAATTAGGATGAACGCTTAAATTGTTTCCATTGAAATATAAAATATTTACGTAAGATATTTGTTAGGTTTGAATTTGTTAAGTGAAAGTTAAACTAAGAGTTTAAATTATAAGGCTAATTTATGGTCTGTTATTGAACAAAACTTGTTAATTATTATAAACTTTTATGTCTTGCTATTTAAATGAAATAAAATAAAATATTTGAATCAATTGTAGAATCATTTACAAATTAGCTTAACATACGTTTGTTTAGTCAAGACATGATTTTAAATTAGAGTTAGATTAAATTAAAATTTAAATTTCACAATATAAGTGAGGAGATTTATATAAGGGGAAGACATGCAAATTAAACTTAACAGAAAGATGAACCAACACAAAAGAAAATCATAATATCAGTCTCATAAATAAGCGTGTTGAATAATTTAACAAACAGAACTTCGGCTTTTGAGACTTCAGGCTAAAGGCTTAAATTTAATGCTTTTAGGCCTTTTATCTAAATGGGTAAAAAAAACTACCTCATATAGAATACATATTCATATTTTCTTTCGCGTCTTAATTTTTTTTTTTTTTTTTTTTTTTTTTTTTTTGACTAATGAATTGAATTAATTCTTTGTGTTGAATAACAAATTAAAAATAATGTCACAAAACTGTTCGAATTAAGCAGCAAAAAAAAAATAAAGTAAAGAGTGTTGAATAAAATTATTATTGCATTAATGAATATTTTCTCTGTTCACTGATTTTCTTTTGAGGCAGCTATCTTTAGCTTTCTTAGCTCGAATACTTATATATAGATGGGAAAATTTGAGTTCTATTTATTAAAAATTATTGTTTTTATACTTCGGCCACAACACTTCTATAGAACAAGAGGTACTAAAGACTTAAGCCGCGTTTATAGTGAACGCTGAAGCTCAAGCCAAAGCTGATTATGAAACAAAAATTGTGCGCAAGAGAGATAGAAATCAGTTTGACTTAATTTTATCTAGGCTTTATAGTTTGTAAGCTTATTTTATATTTTTGATAAACTTGATAAAAATGACTAATGACTATTATACATACTATTGATAAAAATATTGCAAAATGTCAACAGAAAAGCTTTTTCTTTGATAAACAAAGATTTAACCTTCAATCCGATAATCAAAATCGTGTTCATGTTTGTATAGATATGTTAATTTTTCTTGGATTGAGGCCGCTTATTGGTTTAATACAAGTAATGATGATCTATATTATTATTATTATTATTAACGAAAATAGGTTTTCGGAATTCAGATTGAAGGTTAAATTGTTTTGTAAAATTGTTCTCTTAAGTTTTTATTTTCATACGTTATTTTTTCTAAGGTTTATTTTGTTAAATTATCTGAGTAATTAAAGTTATGTTATCCCGTCTTTTTCTTTGTGATTTTTTTTTTTTTAGCTTTGAACCATAAATTTCAGGTGTCAAATCAATTCAGTTAAGTCTGCCTTGGTTCGGAAATGGGGATATAGATAAGTAGGAGAGAAAGTGGAATCAAGTGAGACAAGTGTAGAATGCTGTGTGTTGAATTTGATTTTGAGGCAAGTGTTATGCCTTTGTCTCAGTCAATTCGAGTTATTAAGCAATCGCATACCACGAACATCTCTACCACCAATTACAACTTCCAAAGTATTGATGAATTTTTAATTTCAGTTGATTAGAAATGAGAAAAGAATTAAAGAAAGGTAAAAGCGTAGGACCATGGCTAGGCTGGGATACGAACCTGGAACCTCTGGGTTGGCAGTCAAGCACGCTAACCACTCAACTACCGAGGCACAAATTTATACTAAATTTTATAACAAAGCCGGCTTAGATAAAATAACTAAATTTTGCGTTTAAGGTAGTAAAATGCTCTTAACTGTTAAGTTGAACTTACTTGCAATACGGTTTTAAGCCGTTATTCTGTGTTATGCATGTTCCTCCATTTTTGCAGCCCGCTGTCAAACATGATGATCCTGAAAAAAAAAAGAACAATAAAACAACTATAGATAAAATGATGCAAATTTCTTCCAAATGTCAATAAATTTTTGAACATGAACGTACGAACGCCTGCGCAAAAAATTTCATCACCTACATTCAGTTACATAGCAACCGAAAATCGGCGCCAAATAATTTGTAAATCTTGGCACAATGGTGGCAAAAATAATGCAGTCTTTTGTGCAAATATTGAAGAAAAATATTGCATTAAAAAAAAAACAAAAAAATTGCAGCAATCACAGCGTCACAATAAAAGAAATGCATGCAACATTAAAATAACGTGACGCGGCGAATGTCGTTAAGATTAGGTTTCAAATATTGAGAAATGATGAATGCGAAGCCAAGAATAAGTCAGAAACACAATAAAAAAAGCATAAGTTTTGCTGCTGGCATTGCTTAAGTAATGAAAATAAGCAAAACATTCGCCACTAGCATAAAAGAAGCGAGCGAATTAAAATGAGTGTAACAACAAATATAGTTAATGTGGGAAATGTCAAATGTCAAAACTGTCATTTCAAAATGAAACAAATTTTACTAGTCGATGTGTGGAAAGAAACGGTTTTTTAAAACGATGTTAGAAATACTTCACTTCTGCTTATCTTTGCACAATCTACACTTCATATTTTAATGTCGAAAATGAAGTACAATTTCGCAACAGGGACATCTTCTACCCTCGACTCTCTTTGACATCGACGGAATGTTGGTTACCTGAACTTTCTGTTTTGGTGTTATCCTGGGAAGATTTCAAAAGAGATACGCGTCGTCACGCCATTAAAGTTCAGCGTGTTTCCTAGCTCCAAAAGGGCAGCTCTCGAAGCCCATTTCTAACCATTGCCGAGTTGTCCAAAATAACTGCGCATCTCAGAAAAAAATTCGGTCTTTGGTCGCACCGACGGTTTCGAACTGTACAAATTTCAAACAAATATTCACCGTCATTTCTCTATCATTTCCATCCTCCAACTAAACTATCTGCTATCTTCTAAATTTGCAAAGTTCATGGGTAAGTCAACAAAGTTTAAATATGTAGTTGATCAAACAAATTTTTTGTAAGTGATAGATTATAGATAAATTAACAGATTTATACAAAGTACTTCAGGGATGATATTTTGAGTGGAATAGTACTTTTTTGAGTACTATTGACTCTACAAAAGTACCCGAGTACCTTCTTGCCAAAAAAAGTACTTTGGTATATTAAAGAATTTTACTTGAAAAGAGTTAAAGAGTTGCCAAGAGTTAAAAAAAATCATTTTTGAAAATTAAGTCATAAACTTCTTGCCAAAATTCTCGCCCAGTCACGTATTTGATTTGGTTGCCGTTGATTTTAGAAATGTTCCTAGAACAAGAACTTTTTTTAAAAAAAAGTGGAACATTTTCATTAAAATTCGTTATATCTTTGGCCAGGCGGTAAAGATTTGAAATTTTTTCGATTAGATAGTAAGATCTTCTTCAGTACTACTATTTCCAACCATTTGTTTATTTGTAAATGCTACACCAGCTAATATTTTTACGAAAAACATGGTTTTTGGATGTTTTTCAAAATTTTTTTAGCTCACTGGCGGCTATCGTTACAGAAACAAAAAAAAAATGTTGTGCATTCGTCTAAGAATCGATCAAGGTTTATTTTAAGTTGGTGGCAATGATAACTTTTTTTTCCCCATAGAAGTTGAGGCAGCCTAACATACATATTTAACGGGCTCTGAAAGAAAGCCTGATTACTTATTGTTCCTTTAGGTGATAAATATAATAAAATATAAAAAAGTATTGGTTTTAATTTATATATTTATTCACATATCATTACTTAATAAAAAGTACCCTAAACAATAAAAAAGTACTATTTGCCTTTGTAAAAAAGTACTATCGAAAATGATCCGATATCATTACTGAAGTACTTGTATAATTCTTTTGGAAATTTACAATTTTTTTTCCAAAATTTTGTAGAACTGTGAAATAATTATTTATATTGTTGAATTTTTTTTTTATGCCATATGCCATTAATATAGGGAAGACAGGAGTACAGTAGATTACGGGGTGCATTCGGCAAAGACAATTTCGGCATGAAGCAGCCATTGGCCAGCGGTGTTTATGATCAAAAATTTACCCATTCTTACTATAAATAATTCTTATTAAGTTTGGCATTCTGCCTTAACGGGGCACATGACATTGGCCGTTTTTTTAAATCGACTTTTTTTAGTAAATATTCTCTCAGAATAATTCTAAGAAAATTTCATAGAAAAATTTCTACGGGTTCAAAAGTTACAGCCGGATTAGTGAGAGCGCATTTTTATTTTTCCTTGCATTTTTCTTTGTTCACAAACTTTGAACGCGTTTATCTCGAAACCATGTTTTTCGTACTGGTTGCGGCACTAGCGGTTAATTTTTTGACGAAATTTTTATTTTTTTTTTTTTAAACTTGATTCGCTTTCGTATGACACGAGCTTTTTTTAAATTTTTTTCGATTTTTTATGAATTTTTAAAGTCAATTTTTTTTTAAATTTTAAGTATATATTTGTAAAATCACACTTTCTAATATGGAACATCACCAAAAATTGAAAAAAAATTGAAAAAAGCTCCTGTCATACGTTAACCAATTTTGTTAAGATTTAAAAAAGTCATTTTTTTCCAGATCGGACAATTTTTGCGACTCCCAGCGCTGCAACGAAATCAACATGCTCTGATCAAAATACAATGTTAAGCGAAAGTACAGAAAATTTTCCAAAGAAAAAAAACTACATCATAAACAATAATTAAAAATTTACTGTTTTTTCGAGAAAATTGCATTGAAAGTTGAATTTTAAAAAAAAAAAAAAACTAATTTTTAAAATTTAGGTGCTCGTAACTTTTTTAGTTGTGGCTCAATGGAAAAATTTGCTCCGATAACTTGAAGGAAATTTAATTTTCTTTTTAAAAAGTTATCATGTTTGGTAATTGTTGTAGAGATATGTTAGTTATGGATTAAAACGTAATGGCACCTATGTTTTTTGTTTTTGCCTCCTAGCTCTCTAGGTGACGTTTACGAGCACCCCACCCATACAATGATGGGGAATCACCCCCTGCATTGTTGTCCCCTAGGTCTGGGACACCTTGTATAATAAAAACGTCTTAAAAAGAAGACGTCAAACAAGGTTTTTGTATAACTTTAAAGAGCGAAGATGAAGGTGCCAAAATGCCGAAACTACCCCGACATAGGACACATTCGGCACTTCAAAATTTTTATCTTCCCGTGTATAGGTTCTACAAAGTCTTTCGTGATTATGCATAAGTTCCACTTAGTATATTTTTTGTTCACAAAAGTCAACTTGTATAATTTTGCTACGATTTTTTTTTTCGCAGTACTTACTACAAATAATGTCAGTCTTAGGCACTTGAACGCATACAAATTTAAGTAAAAAGTATATTTCTTGCCTTGTAATTTCTCTGCTATTCTGATGCTATATTTTTATCGGTTCATTGAAACTTGTTTGTGCGCATGCGTAGCTGCCATTAAGCGTAGCTTGTTTTAATAAAACACAATCATTATAGTTATGTACATATTAAGAGAAAGAAAAAGAAGACGAAGAATAAATTGTTGCAAGTCCATGATCTGTCTCAGGCAAATTTGCAACATTCCGCCCGCTGGCCAAGCTGCCAACAAGCTTATTAATACAAAATCATAACAAAAGCGAAAAAAACAAGAAAACACGAAACATTAAAATATGTTGTTGCTGCTGCAACAACAACAACAATAGCCAGCAGATCGAACAAAACAAGCTGAGGAAGCTTGTAGGGCACGCAAACAAGCTCAGGCTAAGAGTTTAAAGAAAAAAAAAAGCCCTCCAATCATTGTTGTAATTTATTACAACAAACAAGCCACGTACAAGCGAGGGAAAGTTCAGTGGACTCGAAAGTCCGCGTACTGCAGCCAAGCAGTTATTGACGTTTTCAAGTGACGGCATTTTTGTTATTGAACACTTGTTTTTTTTTTTTTTTTTTTTTTTTTTGTTGCCCACCCCTGGCTGTAGCACTAGCCACATGTTGTCGGTTGGTTGTTCGTTGTCGCCATATTTTGATTGCATTTATTCGCTGTTTCTTGATTAAGTGTCATTAAATTAGTCGGAGTTCGTCTGTGTGTGTGTATGTGTGTGTGACCTGCTAGTGACGCTGTGGTCATCATTCAAAGTGGTGCAGTTTTTCATACCCATATTTAATAAAAATTGCGTGAGATGCAACCGCTGATGATGGCGCAGTCGTTACTTAAGTAGCTGAAAGTGTTTAATGACGGTTGGCAGAAAAGGGCGTATGTTTGTTTGTCAGAACACAGCAAAAATGAAAATTAAACATTCGGAGAAAATAACGAGTTTTCAACAGAGAGCGGAAATACGAGTTGGCAAGCAGCTCAAACACTACGGCTAGCTCGCATGTCGAGTTTCTTAATTTCTAATTTCTGCAGTTCTCGCTGCTGAGTAATTTTTTCAACTCTTCCAGTTTCCGTTGCTTGGTTTTGGGTGTTGATAAGAATAAAATGAGACAATCTAAGCATTAACCAACTAGCTCATTATAAAACCAGTAGATTCAAGACTTGAAAGATTTCGAAAAATCCATTTCGGTGATTTTCATCTTCTTAAACAACATCAAATGTTAAAAAAGTTACCGTTGGATTGTTCTCCAATGTTCTTTTAGATGAAATAAAGCTTGTATCTGTGTTGTAAGTAGTTTGATCTATTCAGAACAGAAGCTTGTTAACAGTTCGTTTTAAATATCACATAACTTAAAACTCTTGAACTCGAATTTTATCTGATTCGCTAAAGTGTTTTAAGTTCGATTTTGTTAGTTCGGAGAGAACGTAGATCTAGATTTTAAATTCAACCTAAATCTCGGTTTTTTTTTTTGCGTGAGTGTCTGAGCTCAGTTTTCTTGTAAACTTTTATTTACGAGTTCTGAGTGTTTATTCTGCTTTTGTTAATCATTCGTAACATTACATGTGATCAAGCTAATATTGTAGCTTTTTTATGATTTGAGACTCAATTTAATTTAAACAACGAGTTGACTTAACATTAAACCGGATGAAGAGAATTTATGATCTTTTTACTGTCTTCTTCTATTCATACATACATACATGCATGTGATTGACAGCTTAATTGAGGGAGCGACGAACTGTTTATAATCATCACAAAATCATATCAGAAACAAACGAATTCAACTCCTAAAATGTGTGGCTAAAGCAAAAAGAACTTGTGGATTCATACTCGTTAATTTAATCTATTTAGTATTCCAATCACTACGAATGTCTGTGTATTACTTCTCTTTCGCACCTTATAACACTCTCTCGCTTACTCTGAAAATTCATGTTCATCATCGACATCAAAACAAATTCGAAGTAAAGCAATCAAAATCAAAGTAGGTGGCGGCAGGACGTCGATGCACTCAGCGAGTGGCGAAGGTGAGTCGAAAAGAAGGTGCCGCTGTTTGGCGGTCAGGGTGAACAGCAACAAAAAATAAAAAAATGGTAGACTCAACCAACGTATAATAAACATAAATAAAACATAGCACATGATGATGAATGGATAAGCTCGAGTGCTGCATAAAACAAATCCTCATAATTTAAGTTGTATCAACTACAATAAAAAAAAAAAAAAAAAATTGACAAAAGGTGTTTTATTCTAATGAAAGAGTCAAAAAGAACACCGCATAAAACGATGATGACAGTGTTGTCTCTGTCGCATGAAAATAAATATAAATTGAAAATAATTGTAGCCACAAGCTGAAATATTTATTCAATTGAAATGACGTTGGCATACATTTAAGTAGCCACTTTAGCCCTCACTTTGGCACTATTTACATATGTAAATATCCCAATTTTAAATTTGCCATAACTTCTTTCTTTTTTATTCGATTTGAATATGGCTTGGACTCTGTGGCTATTTTTTTGTTTTCTTTCTGAAAATTCAAAAGTTGCTTTTAATTTTAGAATTTTTTGATACTTTTTGAAAATTTTTCATTTCTATAACGTAGTTTGGTACATATTTACATATGTAAATATTTTGTATTTTAAAGGCTTTTCTGGTGTTTTAACGCATTTTTTGTATTATTTATAGAAAAAAATGATAAGGAAAAACTCTTCACATATTTTTTATATACACATATTTCGTATTTGATAGCTTTTATTGGGAAAATATTAATGAACAAAAATTTTTGGTTCGCTGGCACAACAATATGTCATGTTCTGATATTGTTGCTGGAAGTACTAATTTAATAAAAAAAGTATATTTTCTGTTGAAATGGGTTTTTGTTTATTCATTGGAACTATAAATTTTTTTTAATTTGATCTACATACTTACATTTTGATTATTGGTAAAGAGCTGGACCGTCAAGTGTGCATAATATGTAAAACGCTATATCGTAAGAAGTAATGCATGGATTTGATTGGTTAATAATTTTTTGAATAGGTTACAGAAAAACCTTTCTTTTGATACCCATAAAGCTAGATATTGTTGGAAAAAAAAACACGACTTTTCCAGGCCCATTTTCCCAACTTGCGAACCCTATAACTTCTAAACCATTTGACAACGGTGTGAAATTTTTCCGGAATTGAACTAAGAAGGTATTAATACATATATTCCACCTAAAAAATCATGCAAATTCAGAGGTTCTGTTTATCTTTAATGATGACAAAAAAAAATATTTACAAATGTAAATATGTGCCAGATTACGTAGTAAAAGATTGGTGCCAAAGTGAGGGTTAGGAGATTGAGTGTGTGTGTGTGTGTGTGTGTGAGTGTGTTCTACGTATTTGGTCCACTGTGCGAGTGTTCGAGATTGCGTTGAGTCATTGGCTCAAAATATAGTCACTTGATGGAACATCAATTCGAAAAAATGTGCACTAAAGTTGTTGTTGTTGTTGTTGTTGTTATTGCAACAACTTTTATTGATGCAAATTAGAAAAAAAGATACCATTACAGAGCTGCTATTAAAACCAAACTTATATTAATGCTTGCCATAACCAAGAGTTTTTATTACTTTTCCGCACTAGCGCGCTTACGTCAAAAATTGTATCTTGCGATGTAGTAAAACTTACCACGATCTGCTCAAAAGAAAATTTTACGCTTTGATACGTGTGATACTTCGCGAACATGTTGCTTGATGAAGTGGTCTGGCATTTTTTAAAAATGGCAATTAAACAGTTACATAAACGTTATAACAATTAAATTAAAGGTGGACATTTGCTGCATTGCACAAGTAGAGACGCAGGAACTTCATTGATGCTGAGCACAGTGAATTCATCAAAGCTTTCGTTGATGTGTCTGAATGTTTTTATTAGGTTTAATGTGCCCTTCCTTCTCTGCTTGAAATAATGACTGATTGAGGTTCAAAAGAGCCACAAACACGCAGTCATGTGTTGTTATTTTGGCTTTTTTGAATTCTGATTTTAATTTTTTTTTTTATTAAATTTTGTTTTACATATATTTGCCATGTATTGTTTTTTGCCGTAATCCAAGCTAATTGACCTCAATTAAACACGTAGCCGTCACGTATATCAAAGGCTTGAATTATTTTATACGCGCCTGAGTTTGAGGCTTGAACATAGTTCATAATAACGATGATAATGATGATGTTGATGATGTTGATGTACATCAACGAAATGTTACTGAAACCGATGACTTGAAATTGCAAACCCCCGAACGAGCAGTCAAAAAGCGACAAAATTCCTAGAGTGAGTATTTCTCGGAAACGCCGAACGCATGCGCAAGCATTAACTAGAGATAGAAAAACGTGCCTGCCGCAACTCTACGCCGATAATACGTGTTCGGACGGACCCGCAAAGACCCGACGCTGTGCTAAATTTTTTGCAAGCCAAGCCAATCTACGACCAGACAGACAGACAGACACAGCCAGTCAGTCAGATAAGAAGCAAACCAAGCAACGACTATGTTTGAAGACGATGAATGACTTCGGTCATTCATTTGCATCGCTTAATATATTGATGTGTTCAGGCCTAGGCTTGAATGGATACCTACTTGTATAATAAAAAAAAAAACAAAATGCTGGCTGGTTGAGCTTCGCGCACTCAATTTGCGTTTTTGAAGCAGCGAAAATAACTATAAATAATAAAAATAAAAAAAAAAAACGAAACGCAGAATACATAAAAGCAATGGAAAAAATTTTAATAGCCAGCGAACAAGCATGTCCGAAAACCAGTTGATGTTGCTGGTAAAATGCAACACCAGCAGCTCATGGAGGCCTCTAATGATCGTATTGCTTTTGGAAAAGGATTAACAATTTACAATTGCAGCAAAAAAAAAAAAAAACAAGACAGTGGCGAGAAAATATACAAATCAAAATGTCAAATTGACGTCTAATCGAATGACAGATTGTGTGCAAGCATGCTATGTGATTGAAAACATTTTCTTCAAGCAAGGATTCGACAGGAGTTTTTATTTTCACTATTTTATTAATTAAATTCAAACATACAAAGAAATAACCACGAGCATGTTTTGGGCAAAAACTGTCAAGTGGTTACAACAACAACAATTTGGCAAACAATGACACTTCAATGCAATGCAATAAACGTTTGTGTTTGTGTGTGTGTGTGTGGCGGAGATGTGGATTTCATGCTTGATGACCAATCAAGCAGATAAACTACTAACTTAGTTATAAACATACACTTTCAAACCTACTCTACAGAATTTCATAGTTTTTTGTGGCAATTTTATTTTTAAACCTCTGCTGAATGTTTGTTTTTTTTTTTCTTTCACCCACTCTATTACTCTGTAATTTTTTAATTAAATTGAAAACAACAAAACGAATTTTTTTGTGTTGCGGCGCACGCCCGTTGAGCTCCACTGATAGAGCGTGAAAATGAATTGTTTTTTATGTTTTTTTGTTTTGTGTCTATTTTATTTTTTTTTTATAAACTAGCGAGATATGTTCGTTCGACTTTTTGCTACGACTGTGAATTAGTATTGTATTTGCTGCAGTCAGTTTGCCTCCTAAGCATGTGTGACAGGTGAATTACGAGTACCTAGTCGTCAATTTGTGAACATTTTGACGCCCGTTTACCAAGTTTATTTATTGCTGTTCGTTTTTTTTTTGATATGATTTCTTTCTCTTGTGTGAAACGCTTTTGGAATGTATGTTTGCAGGGATTTACGAAACATATTTAGATTTAGACATAGAGCCTGGTATTGTCTGATGAACTCAAATCTTATCAGGGCATAGGCAGCATTAAACGATTGAATTCAAGCGATTTAGAATTTAACAAACAAATCATTATGTCCTATCGGAATGTAACCGTGCCTATTACAACAAATCAAAGTCCTTCTACTCACACGGATTTTCTAATACAGTCTTACAATAAGCTACATCCCTAACGTAGAATGTAAGTTTGTGTGGGTAAAAAGCCCGAATACCTGCCTTAATCATATGAAACATGGACTGTATAACTGACTATAAGGATGACTAGTTTAATGATAATCTCTAAATAGGTTTCAGTTTGCTTTTCAATGTGTTAAATCTACAGTTAGGTTGAGGTTGCCCTCCATACCATACACCACACACCTAAACACCTAATATAGCTCAAACTGTGAGTATTTCGATCTATTACAGTGCTTTTTTAACTTTTTAACATATACTATTCGAAAAATATTCAGCCTGAAAGTATGCACAGAAATTTCATTTGATAAAAGAAGTGATGCGTATAAACCGAATAATGGCGTATTTTTTGCTCTAGACTTTTCACAACGTCGTTGTATGGGCTTTTATACTTGTTATCAATAAATGTTTTATAAATTTATGTTTCTGTATTCATATTGTTGTTTTATGCAGATTTTTCTGACCACTAAACTTTCTTGGGTTGGTTGAGGAAGTAATACTTTTAAGTTGCTTATGTTAGTTTTGTTCAAATACTTGCAGATCGTACCTGCATTCTTTTGGCGATAACGGTTGAAGAAAATACATAGCTACGTTCCTCACATTAAAATTTCTCGACTAGTTTTGTGGTTTGAAAACAAGCATTAAATACTTGACAGAAAAATAAGTTAAAGCTATGCTTGCGGTTGCTTTTTTTGTTTCTTAACCTTTAGAACACCGCAATTTCTATTATTATTTAATTTAGGTAATTTCTATATTACCTAAAATATAAAGCTGAAATATTGACACCTGAAAAATAATTTTTTAAGGAATAAACTGGCATAACAATATGTTTTAATTGCATACACCCTACACTTATACCCTACAGTTGAAAATAATATGTATTTTTATTAGATAAAATGGTGAACAAATAATATAATATACAGTACAATCCAAAAAAACATAAAATTAGAAAGATATCGTTACACTTAATGATTTTCAGAATTTCAAGTGTCCTTTTACACTCGAAAATGTAGTAATCTACATTTTATAAAAATTAATGTACGTATGTACGTTTGTATTTTAGTTATAGACTGCCAAACCGCTAAATCAATTGATGTGATTTTTTTCAGGGTACCTGTCACAAGGTCTTGAAAGTGTCCCTGTAAAGTTTGGCACATATCGATAAAAGAGCCGTGGCACCTCCGATGTAACTAAAATTTGCAATTTTTAGTATAATTTTAGAACTATAAGTATGAAAACATTTTGACACTTTGGCAAAAATGAGCAAGCAGTATGTAATGGCGTGGCACCGTCCATGCAATACCAAATATTCATATAAATATCTTTGGAACAAAATATCGGTTAATATTAAAACTCAGTATGGAGTAACTTATTGATGAGGTTTTTCTACTAGAAAAATGTCACGAACATTGGAAGACTGGGCGTGACTTTGTCCATGCAAGTCAAATTCTTTTAACAAATTATCTATGGAAGTAAAATAAGATCGCTCATATTTATGATAATTGCCAAAGATCTCTAAAGAGCACAAAAGTTTTAAAAGTTTTTAGTGCTGATGGTTAACTTCATCATGAAATTAAAAATTCTGTGCAGATTTGAAATTATTTATTAAAACAAATTTGAAAAAAAAACTATTAAGGTATATCTTCGACTTGGCCGAAGTTAAAATACCCCCACTGCCGATTTATAAGGTTAAAAAAAATCTTAAATTGAAGCGCTTTTTGTATGAGATTTAAAAAGATTTTCATATTTTTATGACATCTAAAATACATATCAAATTGTTTTCCTGCATTAAAGCTGTAATAAGACTTTCTATAAAGTTCTCAATTTTGGGGTTGTATGGAGGTTGGTGAGTTCGTGGTGGTTTCAGTTTCGTAACTATTCTCGATATTATGTATTCTATGGGAGTTAGGCGTGTCAATGGATTTATGATGCCCATTTTTTTAAAACACCTCAGTTTTAAAATAAAATACACAAATACCAAATTTCAGTTTTGTAGCTTAAATATTTATAGAGTTTTCATTATAGTGGGTTGTATGGGAAGTGGGTGTGTTCGTTGGCGAATGACGCCTACTTTTCTTCCACGATTTATTTTTGATATAAAATACATGCGTATCATATTTTATAAAGTTTTTAAAGTTGAAGTATTATGGGAGGTGGGCGTGTTAGTGGGTGGATGACGTCC
Source organism: Tetanocera ferruginea (assembly GCA_958299015.1). Lineage (NCBI taxonomy): Eukaryota > Metazoa > Arthropoda > Insecta > Diptera > Sciomyzidae > Tetanocera > Tetanocera ferruginea. Next base: position 2,461,211 of record OY282643.1, on the reverse strand, counting down.
ATTTTTCTAAAACATCTTAATTTCGACATAGAATACTTAAATACCGAATTTCAGTTTTATAACTTAAATATTATCCTCTTTATAGAGTTTTCATTATTGTGATTGTATGGGAGGTAGGCGTGGTTTTCATCCGATTCAGCCCATTCTCGAACTTAATCTTTACTTTTTAGAAAGTAGCTCAAATATCGAATTTCATTAAGATTCCACGATTTATTTTTGATATAAAATACATGCGTATCATATTTTATAAAGTTTTTAAAGTTGAAGTATTATGGGAGGTGGGCGTGTTAGTGAGTGGATGACGTCCATTTTTCTAAAACATCTTAATTTCGACATAGAATACTTAAATACCGAATTTCAGTTTTATAACTTAAATATTATCCTCTTTTTAGAGTTTTCATTATTGTGATTATATGGGAGGTAGGCGTGGTTTTCATCCGATTTAGCCTATTCTCGAACTTAAACTTTGCTTTTTAGAAAGTAGCTCAAATATCGAATTTCATTAAGATAGCTTGAAAATTACGCAGTACGCGTGGGAGTATAAAAATAAAAAAACATTTTAAGGCTTTTATAATATAAAGAATAACAAAAAAGGTTGCAACAAGTAGCAAACAGATTTGGTACCATTTTGTTTATAAAGCATTATATTTTCATATGTATTGATTTGTTCATTACCCGCGATTACCTCTGTAAGTTTTATTTGAAAGAAAATTGATTATTTTTTAAATTTTCTTAAAATTTATGGTATTTCAAGGAAGAACATCTCTTTATTTTGTATTTTAGAAAGAAGCTCAAATATCGAATTTCATTAAGATAGCTTGAAAATTACGCAGTACGCGTGGGAGTATAAAAATAAAAAAACATTTTAAGGCTTTTATAATATAAAGAATAACAAAAAAGGTTGCAACAAGTAGCAAACAGATTTGGTACCATTTTGTTTATAAAGTATTATATTTTCATATGTATTGATTTGTTCATTACCCGCGATTACCTCTGTAAGTTTTATTTGAAAGAAAATTGATTATTTTTTAAATTTTCTTAAAATTTATGGTATTTCAAGGAAGAACATCTCTTTATTTTGTTACAGGATTAAACTTTTAAGTATACAAGTCAAGTTCTTTGTTATTTATTGTTATTGTTATTGTTATTGTTTATGTATTGTTGAAAATTCATTTTCTTTTCACTTTAGTTTGATATTTTCATGAGCATTTTAGTAAGTTGAAACGTTTAGTAAAATTATTGATTACAAATTTTTTGGAGGTCCATTACAAAAAAAGTGGCAAGGCTTACGAACTTAAAAAGAATGGTTTTCTATCATGTAACATATAACAAAAAAGTCGAGATGTCATCGCAATGCCTGATCATGAAAAGTTTTGCCTGATTTTTTTCCAACGTGCGCCGCTTTTAAGTTTACCAAAAACAAAAATTTCCTCTCAAATTGAAATATTCTGGAGTTTCATATTGAGTAATTGTTATTTTGAACTTTGCAAAATTAATTTTAATTTCGAATTCAGCATTTCGGAAGATTCTTGTAGGAATTTCCCAAAAGTTAACGACAAAAACCGTTGTCGATATCGGTCATTGTGCCTGCCACTTTAATATAACTTAACAGTTTTTGCAAGCTAACGACATCGAATATCGTTGTACAGTAGACCGGATCGAAATATAGATTTCGCTGGTCGGGGTTTTAAAAGTTTGAGGAACTCATTAAAATGATTTCTGCATACTTTTTTTTTTAAATCGGAGAAAAACCGCCGAAGCAATTTTGAATCTCCTGAAGGTCCGTTTTGGTAAAAAAAGCATGTTTTATGCATGTAACTTTTTATTTTTCACAGAACGCATACCCACACCTGCTAAAATATTAAATTTCTTACTTATACCAACATTCTGATATTAAAAAAATTTAAAAATTTTGTTCCATTATAACTCTTATTGACCACCAAAAAGGGAATTTTTGATATTTTTAAAAAGACACATTTTTTTCTAGATTTACGTGAAAGTGTTATGGTTGGAAAGGTATTAAGTTCTTCTTTCATTCTGTGTATCGCTTTAATTTGTGTATCGCTTTTAAAATTTAACATTTAAGAAGATGTTGGTATGCGTTCTGTGTAAAATAAAAAGTTACAAGCAAAAAACATGGTTTTTTTAACCAAAAAGGACCTTCAGGAGAATCAAAATTGCTTCGGCGGTTTTTCTCCGATTTGAAAAAAAAGTATGCAGAAATCATTTTGATGAGTTGAAATTTTTTTATCCATATAAGAATTAACCGGTCTATTGTACAGCCGTTTGGGAATTCCACTTCTGGTATCTTTAATCTTTATTGTTATGTGTTTTTCAACGAAAAGAGGAAACAAAAATGTGCCTTTTATTTGTGTCAGAAAAATTGTAAGAAAAATTTCAAGTATGTTTGAATTCTGGTAGTAAAGCAAGCTGATCTTAACGAAAAATTGTCAGAAGGCTAGAAAAATAGATAAATAGATGTGTACTAAAAATGATCGAAATCTGTTAGACCCTAGAAGTACTTCTCTTGGACATCTATTAAGTTTTTACTTGATTTTGTATGGGAGGTACCTACAAAAGAAAGCTTATCTTTATGATACTCGGTCAGAAGCCTACAAAAACAAATAAATAGATGTGTACTGAAAATGATCGAAAGCAATACGACCCTATTGGCATCTTCATTGCAGCTATACTAATTTTTTACATGAATATACCTTGAATCAAAGGGAGGTACAAACAAAAGTAAGTCAATTTTAACGAAACTCTGTCAGACGGCTAGAAAAATATAGTAATACATGTGTACCAAAGAACTAATTCTTTTGTTTGGTGGATACATTTTTAATATTTTACCATTAACATTTTTTGAAACCTTCCTATCTTTCTTGTTTGTGAAAAGGGGTAGATAATATTTTGGAAATGATGGAATGAAAACTTTGGTGCAATTTTTAAAATTTCGAAATTTTCTAGGTTTTAGGTATTTTTGGTTTGATTAAAAAAAAAAAAAAATATATTATTATTTTGCTATATTCTTGAAAAACATGCCAAATATTTTTAACCATCTACTTAAATTTAAATAAATAAGTATAAACAACAATGAATTTGTTACTTGTTTTCATAATCATTCGTTGCTTTCCGCTCTTGTCCTATATATAGGCCATTGACATTGATCAAATCTTTGCCTTAGTAGTCTTCGAAACTTATTCAAAGGATTTTTTGCACAAACTTTCAACTGTTCACTATCAGTTCGACCGATGGTCTAATGGCTAATAAATATTTTAATTCTTTTCGCTTGCAAAGATGAAAAAAGTCGTTCCGATATAAGTAAAGAACCGCTCATTTCTCTGACATACTAAGTATTTATTAAACATACATTTGTTGTTGTTTTTGTTGCTTTTCTAGTTTCGTTCCCACACTTTTCATTAACTCTTGAACAACAACAACAACAACATCCAGCAACAAAAACAACATTAGCATCAGCAGCAACACTTGATATATAAAATTTATTTAAAATTTTTTATAACTCATTGTTATTATTTCTAGACTCTTGTGCACATGTTGTTTTATTTTTTCAACACCAACAACAACATCAACATTTCATGATATACTCCAGTATGTTTACAAAAACAAAAAGCCAAGCATTTTGTCGTCATTAATATGGCGCGCGAGCGCGTGTCTCCAGCCTAGGGTGGGAACCATAGAGCGGGCGCACTTTCACAACTTTCGTCGACCAAAGAAACGCGCAGAAGATGGAAGGACAAAGAATTACGAAATACTTGCTTGGCTTCAAATTTTCAAAGCAGTATGCAGCTAGCTGATAAAGCTTGCGAGCGACCGACCGATCGAATGCAAGCTTTATAAATATTGAAGTGGTGCATTGCATTAACTTATCACAAGCTTATCAATAGCGGCCGGCGTGGCTTTCGTCACCAATGCGGTCCACAACTAAAGCTTGTGGTGATAAGAAGGTTTGCTTGAACACGTTGAGCTACATGTTTGGTTTCTTGACCACTTCCCTGCTTGATTCTATTCTTCAGCAATATATTTAATATTATTATTCGTATTTTTATCTCGTTATTTTCAGATGTGTTTTATTTTTTTATTTGTTTTGTTATTGTGGCTAGTTCTTAGCTTTTGAGCAGCTCTTATTTCTGCTAGTGTAATTTTAATATAAATCTTATTTATGGTGCTGTTTTTGTTATTGTTGTTTTTGTTATTAATTCTACGTAATAGAAACTCATGTTTCAGCATGTTTACAAATTATTTTTATTATAAAGTCTAAATGTGGAATAAAGCGTGAGAAATTTTTGACCGTGATTTCAGATTTCTGGCTGCTGTTTATTATGCTGATAGCGTTGGCAGCAACTCAAAACAGTACAACAATCAAGTACATGTCACCAAAAACAAACCTTTGGTACATGATAAAAATTTAATTGTTGTTCTTCTAGCTTTGAGGAATAGACGACTAGGCGGAATATGTGAGTCAAGGTTGTGGAAAGCTTGATGACGGTGCTTGCATGATTTCTCCAGTTCTTCTTAACATTAGTTCTAGATTTTGATGGCGAACATTTCACAAAAAAAAAAAAATTTGTATCACGTGTACACGCCCGCACATAGTGCTCAAAAATCAGTCTCTCTTCACCTCGCTTTTCAGCAAAAAGTCTGCTGCTGTAAGATCATCGAGAACTTAATAAAGCATAGATGAGCAATGAAGTTACGGTCACCACATAATAGGATGAGCGCTTTGCACATGTCAAAGGAAAATAAAAGGGTTCTGCTTTCAAACGTATGTGTAGACACTGTCGACTCTCGTTGTATGTAATTGAAGAGCAGCACTTGAAAATTATACTAAATGCGTTATTGTTGGTTGTGCTTTAATGAGACAAAGAAAAAAAAAGGAAATAAAATCGTGGGAAAAAAAGACACCCCCATGGCACAACAGGCACTTGCTAGAGAAAAAAAATGAGAGAGCGGAGTAAAACAGCAAGGGTGGGTTCAAGTGCGTTTCCGCTTTTCTAAAACGCATTCATTGATCCCTAAGTTGATTTCCATATAAGCGAAAGAGCTTGTCTTTGAATCGAGTTTTGTGATGTCTACTAATTTAATGCGTTGATGCTAAAAAACTTCCAACTAAAGTTCGTTAAACTTTAACGACAAAGACACAAGTGCCAGTGACCGGACTTGGCAGTGCAAAATAAATAAATAAACTAAACCGTTTGAAATGGATTTTAATAGAGGACATGCATATTGAACATCAGGATCGATTTTGTATGGGAAAAAAAATCAGCCGGACACCAACTCAAAATTTACAGAGACTCATAAAAAAATATTTCTGCATGATTTTGTTTTGGATCGAAGAAATCTCCAAGGAGCGATTTTGATTCTCCTGAACCTCTTTTTTGAAGAAAAAAATCAAATTTTTTGCATATAACTTTTAGTTTGCTTCAGAAAAGATCATCTTTTTCGAAAATGACAAAATATCTATTTTTTGCGGTCTCAAAAAAATTTGTAAAGACATCAAAATTCAAAATTTTTACTAGCCAATATTTGTGTACTCTCAAAATCTACACTTTTTTGCTTATCTTGGGTATGTTTTTTAAAGAAAAAAAAGTTATATGCAAAGAACTTGATTTTTAGGACAAAAAGGGTCCAGGATAACCAAAATTGCTCAACGGGGATTTCTCCGATAAAAACAAAAAAAAAATGATGCGGAAATAGTTTTAAAAAATTAAGTCCCTCTAACTCGATCCGGCTTTATGTATAGAGACGGTCAAAAAATCCAAATTATTTCAAACCGAATAAACTTAATTTTTTTTTAATTTATTGGTGAAAGAATCGCTTCTTTAATTTTCCAAGAATATTTTTAACAGCAAAACTATAAATTGTAATTTGTTTTTACAACATTAAAAACAGTTCTGATGGGAAGTCACGTGATGAAAAAGTGAAAATGATTACATTGGTAGAAGAAGGTTAGGTAGGTAGAAGAACACATTCAACTAGAGAGCGGCTAATGAAAATAAATGTTCATGGTCAGTGTTTGGAAAAGATAAAAAGACTAGGACGATCAGAACCAGCCACAAACAAACGGACAGATTTTATAATTAAAAGAGTAATCTTAAAGGATCTCTTCAAAAGTGCAGTGGCAATACGGAAAGAGGATTTAAATGTTAAAACTGTATGCAAGAGACTTCGAAAAACTGTGTTGCTATCTATACTGGATGAAACAATGAAGGCTCACAAGTATGAGGAAGTTATTATGACAATACTAGTTCAGTACTTGAATAGCATTTGTCGCTATCAAATTTCTATTGTTTGCCAGGATAACTCTGCTCTATGCCATCATGCTAAAATCGGCAAGTTATGTATGTTGATTAAAAAAATATTTGATGAAGCGATTGCGACGGCAGTGGTCGTACGTGATAAGTGTATGGTGTGCAAATCAACGGATCCTGAGTTCAAACCTCACTTCGGGCAAAAATTTTTTTTCAATAGAAATACATTTTTCTGTTCGGTCGTCCCCTCTCTGCAGACAATGGCATACCTCAGAAAGTAAATATTGCCATGTTAAGCTTCTTGAGAACATGAACATCAGCCGTTCGGAGACGGCATTAAACATGTAGGTCCAGTTGTTCTCGGTAAATTGTGTGTAAACATTAAATTACACACAAAACATAATTGATCATAAGAAGCTCGGTCAAAGGCTTTCAAGGACTGAAATGGCCAATTTTTTGTTTGTTCTTTTTACTAGCGATTGTACAGGCGATTGGGTCGAAATTTAGCGACTTGATAGTTCAGGGACTTCACTAGATTTAAACCCTACAGAACACCTCTGATGTACCCATAATGAAACGAAAAGTTGCTGACCACAAACCATGTACAAAACCAAAACTCATTTCCATTTAAGAAATCGTTCCGAATGACATATAACAGCCTACTGTACTTCAAGTACCGGTTGGTACTTCTATGCTATCGAGGATTATGACCGTAATTAAGGCCAAGGGGGGATCTATACTACTTAAATATTTTTTAAAGAAGTCGATTTTAAGTAATCAGTTCCAAAATAATCACAAAATCAAGAGTATTCCAAATAGGCGTTTGTCTTTTATAAATTTTAATTTAAACCATGGTTCTCGTAATTACAACATAACTATACGTATATTTTCGTGGTGCGGTTTTTATGACTGCCACTGTATATTAGTCATTCATTTGAAGCATCTTGGTCAACAAATCAAACCCATCAGCCCAAGTTCAAGTTAAGTTTATGTGCGAAATTCACAGTTTATATGCGCGAATGTCTTGGTTCTTCGTAAAAATGTGAAATTTTTCTGTAAGTCTTGTAAATTTTTGCTTAATTGGCCTTCATTTTATAAAAATTGTTGAAAAGGAAAATGCTTCTGATATTTAACTAAACTTGTTTTCCATATCAGTTCCGTCGATCTTCACAGCTCATCAAGTATTCGCAGCTTTCTACATACTTTGAAGATTGTTTAATTTTTTTTTCGGTGCATTCTTTTACCTTAAATAAGATTTCATTTGAACATTGCTTCAAACTGTGTCCACGTAGATTTTTATTACTTTATCGCAACTCGAACTTTACTTGAACTGACAACATCGCGTTTCCAGTGCAGGACATACTTTAGGGCGACTTCAAAGGCAAGCGAAAGAATCTTGAAATCAGATTGTCTGCATTGCGGAACAGTGAGACATCAGTTCTTGTTACACGACAACAACAACAACAACAACAACAATAAAAACGCTGCACTTGGCTCTTGAAGTCAGTCGGCACCGAATGTTGGTAAAATACTTCCACTCGATCAGGCTGGCAAAAGAAAAACGCTGCTTCATTTGTTTTATTGTTTGCTGCTGAAGCGATCGATCGATCGATCGAACTTTTGATTTGATTTTCGCGCATAAACTGTGTAGACCGGTTGAGGCTACTTTAAGCTGGCAGACAAATGGACGAAGTAACGATGTTGCTGGTACTATACTATAGGTGTTCGTGGTCGTTTATTTTGTTGCCAGTTTTCTTCATTTCCTGCGTTGCAAAACTTAAACAATTTTTGCTACAACTTTAAATGATCTTCTTCTTCTTCGACTAGATTTAATGTCTTCTTCTACATTGTGGTTGTTGTTGTTGGTGTTGCTGTTGTGGTCATCAAATTGGTGCTAATGCCAGCGGCGGTTGTCGCATTTTCCAAGATCTTGTTTGTTTCTTCTAGTTTGTTGCATGTGCTGTTTACAACTTTGGAAGAAATTCTTTCTTTTCAAGTGACTTGGCAGCCAGTCAAGCAACAGGCCAGTTTCGTTCGATGCGTTTCAATGCGTCGTTCACATAACATTGGCATTTATATTGATCGCGTGCAAATAATGTGCGTCTGCTGGCAATCGCGAGCGAGTAAGCGAGCGAAGGTTGTCAGCCTTTCAGATATGCGAAACTTGTTGCAGAACATCCCAGTTAGTTAAACTCTATGAACTGGACAATCATTATTATCATCATCATCTGTATTTGCTGCAACGTATTGGTTCTGCGACTCACCACGATCTGATGAGATCTCTTGTTGACTCTTGTGCCACTCTAAGTCTATCCATTGCCAGCGCATCTTTTCAGTATCATTGCGTGTTGTTGTGTTGTTGGTTGGTTGTCTATCTGTCTGTCGTTCGTTTCTATCTTGAAAATCTATAAAAATTACTGTGCGTTCGATTCTAACCGCTGCATTGCTTTTTCCCCTCATCCCACTGCACTACCGTAGTTTCAATTCATTTGCGAGTTAGTTGTTATATTCTACGATCGTCGACCAACGGTGCTTGTCCAGTTGATTTTTTTGTGTCTCTGTTAACGATCTGATCTGTCATTTCAATGTGCGTTATTTTGAGCTATCATTAGCAAGAAAAGCGCTTAACTTGAACCCGGGTATTGCAGAGTGTCAGAGATTTTAATCTCTTCTTCGCGGTGTGCAGTCAGTGTTCTTCAGACTCCAATCTTGCTATTAATTTTTCTAGCTTAGTGGTGGAATGGAATGTTCATGACAGCGTTTGCTTTCTTGCAGCTTTAGTCAGCAGTAAATCTTGAATTGTTGTTGTTTTCTTTTCTTTACTTACTTTCTTTAGATTCCGTATTAATTATCACAACGCATTTTGTTAATTAATTTTGTACATGTTCGTCTTCGCAGCTTCTGTCTTTAAGAGATCTGTGTAAAAACACAAAAAAAAAAAAACATTTGATTTCTAAGAACTTCATAGTAATCCCTGCCATAGCATCCATATTGATGATGATGGTTGTCACTTTGACATATTTCAGGTTTTGTATTTTATGGGAAGCAAAAGTTATCACTGCAAAGAATGACTCGTAGAGAAAAGCTGGCTGATGATATGTGACCAAATCTATTCAGAGGAAGAAAGAAAGCTTTGCCAACATCAAAAAACACTGAGAAGAAAGATAAAGTAAAACAAAAACTTGGCTATGACTCAATGTGAAAAATAATATAGTCGATGAGCTATAATACGATCATCCAATCGAGCTCAAGAACTACAAAACAAAAAGAAAATGTAAAAAGCTATACAAGAAGACTGAAACGTCTGCATCCTGACTTAGTACAAATACAAGGTGTGTCCATAGAGATAAAACGCAACAAGCTACTCGAGAAGATTCGTTTTTGACAAGCTATCGGGAATATCTCGATTGATCAGCGCGATCAAAGCATATAAAGCTCATTAGTTCTGAAGGAACGCCACAAAAAGCAATAAGAAAAAAAAAAGATATAGATAGGTAGGTATATATAAAACCAGAAACTTACGAAAGAATACAAAACGAACGGAGTAATAAACACTTACATAAAAGCAGATGAGAAGAACAAAGCAACAAGGAGGAGGCGATCGTATCAAGTATCATCATTGTTATCAACATTCAGGCAGGCACTGGTTTTAGGCTTTGTGCACCACCATCTCATAAACTGCCTGGTCTGTTTTTGCTCAACACATACATAGCAGGAAGATCGATGAGAAGAACAGAATGTCTTGGTTCTACGTAAGACAGAGAATATGCGCATTTTTATGCTGAGCTGTCAGATTTTTTGTTGCTATTTTTTGTCAAGTGTTCAGTTTTGGTTGCACTCTTGTGACAAAACAACAAATTTAACACAGAAAATTTGTAGTAAGTAATTAATATAAAATGTCCTGCTTCTCTGGTTGTTGTATATTTGTTGATGTTTTGCAGAAGAGGATGAAACTGCTACAACAAATATATGTTGATTATGCGGCTACTTGATGAGAGTAATACAGCTTTTTTTTCACGTTTACCTTGATGAGTTTATTTGGTAGCTGCTTCTGACATTTCAATAATTATAAAACCTATTTAGACACTTATTATATGTTGACTGTCACCCAGTAGCTACTATTTTTTTCTCTTTTAACTTTTCATATCGATTTGATATAAAGTTGAATTCTTGTGAAAGCTGAAATATTTGTGGAGGTTGAGCAGCAGCAGCAGCAGCAGAAGAAGCAAGCAGTGCCCAAGTGGCCCAAACTGGTTTTCGAGAATTCAACAGAAACATGTTTTTGTTGTTTTAATTAATTAATAAAATGCATTCACTGTCGATCGGATTTTATGGATTTCGGACATGTTGACTAGTCTATGTTGTGCCGAAGTCACATTTTGATTAGCAACAATCGAAGATTTTGTGAAAAATACGATCTCAGCAATCTTGCACGTTGATGCGATGCGATGCGATGCGATCGTACGATGTGAATGTGCCCATAACGGAAGTCTGTTAATGGCGCTTTCTCCACATATTAATTAGCACGTATGTAATTAATTATTTGAAGGTTTTATTTTTACGTTTAATTAAATGAAATTGCGTTTGCTTAAGCTGTCAATTGGAGGAGCGGCTGTTGTGCAAACATGTCTGGTTTTTTTTTTTTGTCATTTACAGCTGTTGGAAGAAGGTGTGAAAATAACCCTTTGTCGCATTCCGCGTCGGTGGTTTTTGTTTTGATCAAGAAGGTTATTTATTAATAAGTGCAAATGGAGAAGAGCTCATCATGTAGCGTTACGTACTTTAAAGCAATTGAGTAAATTTTGCTCTAAAATCGACAAATAAATCAAAAGACATGCAATAATATTCAAACATTTACAAAAACTAAATTTCCGTTATAAATATCCAACTGTGTTTGACTGCTGCATTGAATAGTAGACAAAAATTCCTCAACTTCGTGAACGTACCAACATGTAAATAAATAAACCCTCAAAACACGCTGCTGGCATATTAACTTCATTAGTGTTTCCTCTAACCAACACATACAACGGGTTTGATTGTCTGTGTAGTAGTGCAATTAAAATGCTGGCACTCTCAACTAACAAACCGTGACACAACAGCACAACGAAGAAAAAAAATGAAATGAAACCGATAACGAGCAACGGAACGAATCCTGCCAAAAGGACGACGAACAGGAAATGTGCACAAGACACAGCATGATAAAAGTGCCCACAAGAGAGCGCCTAAAAATATTGAATTTTGAATCAACATTTATGACGGACGAAAAATCTACCTAGTCAACAATTTTATCGTAACATGATCTTTGAAAGCACACAGGAAAAAAAATGCGTTTGTGAAGCAGAATGCAGAGAAGCAGAGTATAGAACAAGGACATGCCAGGCAAACCGAAAAACATGCGCAAAGGAAACCAATTCTGCGAGTGTGTGTGTGTGTGTGTGAGTGCATCAGATGACTGTAATACGGTTGAGGCGAATAATTTTGTAACGCTCTTCAAACAACAACAACAATGTCTACAATACAAAATCTACACACAGCTGTCACTTTTCAGCCATATCGTACAAAATACTCGAATTTTCAGTTGTGTTTTTTTTTTTTGTTGTTCTTTCCCTCAAGCGCAGTAACGTACGTATTCTATGCAGAGGTGAGAGGGTAGGAATAGCAAAAAAAAAAAACATGACAAAACACCACTAGTATTTTTTAACACAGTTCAGAAAATGTGCAAAAAAAAACAGAAAAGATTTAGGGTGCACATGTGCGTGCACAATTCGCTTCATGAGTAACATTGTTTCTTAAATTTTGCAATTTTTGTTTCCCCCTTTACACTCCGATAGCTGCTGACTAAGGTTGTAACCTGTTGTTTTTAGCATCATATATATATATATATATATATATATATATATATATATATATATATATATGAATGCATTATGACAGTGAACCTTAAAAAAATTGTCCTAGAGGATCTCAGATTTTTATTGAACGACCTGAACATTGGCGAAAAATGATTTACTCCCGCCACAGAACTAACAAAATTGTCGTTAGTATTGAGAGAGAAAAGTTATGGGACCTTAAATAATGAATATTTAAATGATTCTTTTTAAAAAATCCAAAAACTTGCTTAAAGTTTTCATTCTAAATATGTATGATCACCATTTTTTAAATTGCTGAATCGGCTGCTGCATCTGCAGTATTGTAAGAAAACTTGAATTTAAAAAAAACAAGCAAGAAAACTTACGATTTGATTCTTATATCAGGTGTAGCTCGATATGGAAAATCCTAAACCTCATTTAAATATATATTAAAATACTTAGTATAAACAAAAATTACTTCTTATATATTTTTAAATCCATGTATTTCTAAACCCTTTAATGCCCAAGAGTCCCGATTTCTATCAAAGAATAGAAAAAGAAAAGAAAAACTCGGTAAAAGATACACCGAATGAGGTTGTAATCGGTTGAAACTTCATAACATCCTTAAAAATATATATTTCTGCAGCAGCAACTGACAATTAAGCTTCATAAATAAAAAATAATGATGTACATTTATTCAGTTCAAATAGACTAAATCCAGAATCTGACATTATTTTCGTAGCCCGCTTGACGTGAAATGTCCCTACTGTGTGGAAGATATGTGTGGTATTTTCGTGGGCGAATGACATTTGCGCACGTATTCGTTTTAATGTAAGCTATAGACATAAGAAGTTTTATCCTTGAAGCTCGAATGTCAACATCTTTATAGAGTTTTCATCATTTAGGTTTGCATGGGAGGTGGGCATGTCTGTACATAGATGGTGTCCATATAATTCACATATCTTTTTTTTTGATTTCACGTACCAACATTCCAAGATTTTTCTTTGTAGCTCAAATCACAACCTCTTTATAGAGTTTACACAATTGTAGGTTGTATGAGAAATAGGCGTGTTTATGGGCGGATGGTGCAAATTTTTGTACACATCTTAGTTTTGATACAAAATGCTCTCATTTCAAGTTTAAATTCTGTAGGTCGTATGTAAACATCTTTACAGAGCTTTCAATATTGTGGGTTGTATGGGCGGTAGGCGTGTCGGTGGGCGCATTAAAACAAAATATTCAATAGTGAAGATCCTTGGGGTCTTGTGAACGAACAAGTCTAAATTGACTCACGAGGTGACGCTGATCACAAATATATATACTTTTCTATACCGGACGCGCTTATTTCTATGTGTTAGAAACGTTTGCACAATTTTTATGTACTCTAATCTACAGGTTCTTCAAGTTTTGTACACACAAAAAATATTTACTATATTCTCGTAATAATCGAATAAAATCAGAATCGTAACTCAAGCCCTAAAGCATTATTGTTTCAATCTTTAAAAAATCCAAACCTCAAAACCATGTTTTCCATTAAAAAAGACACATCACAGAGTTTATTAGTACCAAAACAACGTTAGCAGTAACTTAATTTTATCGGTTGTTGTCTTCATCATTAAATTCATTTAAGAGTTCAATGAAGAACTCATTCACATCAAGTAGATTTGAACTTAGCTACGAATGATTTCGGCTAAACCAACAGTCGTTAGCTGCATATCGCGATGTCCAACATAATGTTCATTCAACGCTCAGTTCTTGTTATAAGATTTTCCTGTAAAACAAAAACAAACTAAGCACAAAATTGTTAAAATACTTTAACGCGCTACTGTTCGTGCGCATGCGCGGCCAATAGTTGCAACTACATTTGATGAAGCAGCCAAAACTCACTCCTACTTCCACGCTATCAACTCAACGACGACAACGTAAACTGTTCAAGCGATCAACTAAAGATCGATAGATCTTCTTCGCCAGTCGACGACGAAACTAGAAGCGAGATCGTAACTCGCTGATATGCGATCAATAGAACCAAGTCAAACAATTATGAGAGTTTACTTTAGATATAATGAGAAGTGCAGAGAGCGAAGCGTGCTAAAAGTTAACTCCAGCTAAATTGTTGTCTAAATAAATGTTGTTTACCGCGTGGACTGATCTCCGTGTTACTCCAGCAGCAGCAGCTGCAGTTGTTGCTTGTTAACTGCTGTTCTGGGGTGTTGCAACTAAATAAGCAGGAGTTTGGCTGAGAGGAGCCAACTCGTGCACAGAATGTCACTGCAAGGGACAATCGATAAAAAGTTGAGATAAACACAGCAGCCAAGATTAATCGGGATATGAATTTTAATTGAATAAACCTAGTTATTCGAACCATTTTCTATTTTATTTAATTATATCTGGCACGGCAACCTCGTGTTTAAGGCAAAGTCTCAGCCTAGCTTATTGTCGCCAAAGATCGTTTATTGCCAAAATCGTTTAACTGCATGTTTCCGGCTCATTCAGCCGCAGCAGCAGTAGCCGCAACATCCATGCCTCCTTAACAATTCAACATAACTTGGCCATAATCTAGCAACCAAATAAATGCATTCTCAGCGTAGTCAACAAAATTAACAGAGTTTGGACCCAAGCAGCGTTGACGATCAACGATCGCAACATCGTGAGCCAACGTTTAAGCTAGAGGATGAGGACAAAGCAAGACACCACCTTAACCATGTTGTTGTACCTTAGCACAAAAGAAGGCAGATCTAGTATGTACGTGCATCCGTACTCGTAGCTATATCTTTATACATATATTTTTAATTAATTGAATGCAGTTTCAACTTCGATCATTTTGTTTGCTACTGGCTGCTGCATCATAAAACGGAAAACTATAGGCGCTCGACGACGATAGCTGAGCAAAAAAAAAAAAAAAACAAAAAAAAATTGCTGTAAGCCAGACAAATGGCAAACACTGGAAGTTGGTGTTTGAGGCTGTCGTCCGACGCGCTGCTCAACAGCTCGCTTGTAGGCAAGCTATTTTTTGTTATGGACAAAAGTAGAACAAACAATATGCAGCGTTATCTTTATATGTTGTCATTATTTTTTGTTAGTTGAGGAAGGTTTTCTCTGTTGTTGTTGTTGTTGTACTATTTGTCGATGCTATTAAACTAAGTTGTATGGTTAAAATATAAACAAGGACTACGACATCTTAGGTTGGTTAGTTTTAGGGAGAAGTTTTAAGCCGATGGGAAACTCATAACAAGATCCAAAATTGACCCAAACTACTTAGCAGCATAAAATGTTAGGATTGCTTAGCAACAGCCACTGTCTAATGTACGAGTGGGTTGGTGTTGACAGGTGTTGGTGTTGTGCTGCATTATAGATTAATAAATTCATTGATATTGGCTCATTACTTACTGTGCATATTTTGCTATTTTTACTAATAATATTGATGTGTTTTAGACTTTCATCGTACATCCCACTTGTTAACAATCTTATAAAATTAATTTTATTTCACATTTGAAAGTGTGAATAAAAAGTCAAAACCCAAGATATTTTTTATTTCTATAGAAGTTAAGAAACTTATTTTGATGTCATTGCTCAAAGCAAATAAGAACAATATTATTCTTTTCTATCTTGTCCGATGTGATGAACCTTATTTTTTTGTGTTTTCGAAGTACTTAATTTCAAAACCACAGGCCGAATATGAAATTCAAGCTTGTCAAGTTGAGCCATGCCTTAACATAAACTTTTGACAGGAGTTTATTTTTCCAGCTAAATCAATTCAATATGTTTTCAATATGTTGTATTCAATATGTATTATATTCAGGGACCGTACCGGTTATGGTTTCTATCGAAAGTCACATATTAACTGTTATTTTTTAACTTTTATTTTTTCCGACAAAAATAAAAGTTATTGTGTGCCTTATATTTTTTCGGGCAATTATAACAGTTACTTTTGACTTTTATTTTATCGGTCAAAAATAACAGTTATTTTCTGCCTTTTATTTTTTCGGTCAAAATAATCAGGCAATTTGTGTTTTTCAAAGGCTGTTTTACCGACTAAAGAACTATTGATACCATTATTTTTGTCTCGTCGGTGCGCACAATTAACATATGGTATCAATAGTTTTATAATTGGTCAAGCGGCCTTTAAAAAAATACAAAGTGCCTGATATTTTTGACCGAAAAAATAAAGGTCACAAAATAACTGTTATTTTTGACCGATAAAATAAAAGTCAAAAGTAAACGTTATTCAGAAAAAATAAAATGCAAAAAATAACAGTTAATTTTTAACTTTTAAAGAATCAGTCGAATATTTAAAAGACACTTAATATTCGTGAAGCTGAGGCCATTTGTAACATAATGGTATATTTGAAAAAGTCCTTCGACAATTTTTCATTGTGTATTTTTCATTTAAAAATTGTAAAATAACAGTTATTTTCGGTCTCTGGTTCTATGCAATATGTTTTATAATGATCAACAATGAAGAACTTTCATATGTAGTTTATATTTTTTTTTTTTTAAATGTTTTAGTTTCAATAAAAATAATGGTTCCATTTGCCTTTTTTCTAGGTTTAAGAAAATAATGGTGAGTATAAGTAGAAGATGACATCATAATTTAAAAACTTTAAAGCATAAGCATAGCCCTTTTCAAGACATTTCAACGATATAAAAAAAAAAAACAAATTGGTTCTTTTTCCCTTGAAAGGACTTTTTCCGAGCTTCTAATGATTGATACTCTTGTGTGTGTTATGAAATGTTTGCACACAATTGACCGAAAACTGGACCTACATGTTTTATGCCGACTCCGAACGGCTGAAGTTCATGTTATCAAGAAGCTTTACATGGCATTATTTACTCTTTGAGGTTTGCCATTGTCTGCAGAGAGGTGGTGACCGATCAGAAAAATTTTTTTATTGAAAAAAACTTTTGCCGCGACCGGGGATCGAACTCGGGCTCCGAGCATGCTAATCCACACATTTAACCTGCAAAGATATATAATTGGAATACAAATAATCGGGTTCTGGACAAAAGATAGATACAAAAACCAATTGTTCTCGACATAACTGTTACCGTCTTGTAACCTTGATTTTTTTTCCGTTACGGCTAGGTCTATATTTAGTGCAGCCATAGAATTTGACGAATTCAAAATACTATATCATCCAAATTTAAATTTCAACACATCAAAATTCGTAAACGTCAAGATACAGTCTTATTTCAAAACGTCATATTTTGGAATGAACGGCTCATTGATAACACTGTCCTTGCCCTGAATAAAATTTCGCCACAAATGCAATTTGTCACGACCCTCAAAATCGCAAATGAAAATTAATGTTTGGAGAACCCCCCTTCGCACTCGCGATATGGTGAACTCTTTTTCCTTTTGACTTCTCTAAAACATGAACAAAGTTAGAAAACCCTTAACGTGAACAAGTGTTTTGATGCCATTTGTATTTTTCTACTTTTGAATTGAATTTTTTAAATAAGTCTTCCTTTAATTTTCTTCAAAAACTAAGTTCTTACCTAGACATATTGCTTTAGCAGGATTGATGACAGAAAGCATACTTTTTGTCCCATACTTTGGCATTCCCGAGCGTCAATATTAAGCAAACTTGAACTCTCTTTTAATTAGGTTTCGTTATCGCGACTTCACTGTTTAAAATTATCGAAAATATAACCAAATGGAAATGTATGCCACACAAAATACCGATAATCTTCAGATGTGAACAGGTTTGACACTCTTGCTCTATTCAATTGTTCAAATCTAAAAGTTATTTCAGATTTCCTTAGATAAGGAGAACGTAAGAAATGTTGGATAATCAGTATTTTCGATACTCTTTGTTATTTTTGTTCCCTAAAAAAAAATGAATTTTCCACTTTAAAAAAATACGAAAAGAAATCACAAATTCATTAATGAAGTCGGTTAAAAATAAATTCCAACAGATGGATATATATGAACAACACCTATATGTATCATTCCTCAAATTTTCATCTTCAATTGATCTGGTACATGTTAGAAAATATGTAGGAAAATCACTGTTGTTTTGATTAGTATCACCACCTGAGAGTGGCGAATGTGGCCGTGTTTATTAAATGTGTGTCGTACGAGTCAAAGAAATGGGATAGCCCGAGTTCAATTCTTCAATTGACAGAAAGTTTTTTCCAATAAAAATAAATTTTTCAAGGCAGTCGTTCTAGTCTCTACAGACAAAGATAAGCCTAAGAGAGCATGCCATGTGATCTTTCTTGATTGGAGTCGGTTGCCCAGTTCTTGATCATTACCATCATCACCATTGTTTTTCTCACCACCTGAGTTTGTTTTTAGCTTTGAACCAACGATTTCAGGAGTTAAACCTATTAAGTTAAGGCTACCTTAGTTCGGTAATGGGGTGATAGATAAGTACGAGAGAAAGGGAAATCAACTAAAACAAGTGTAGAAGTTCTATGTGTGGCGGAGCACTATATCAACATGTGTATTTGAAACTGAGGCAAGTCAGTGCCTCAGTCAGCTCGAGTTAAAAACATCACAATACAGTACAACTCTAAAGCCGTAAACATTGATGAATTTTGAACTTCAATTGATTAGACATTAGAAAAAAATTAAAGGACGGTTAAAGTGTGCGACAATGACCTGGCCTGGATTCGAGGCCGGGACTTCTGGGTTGGCAGTCAAGCACTCCACTACCGGGGCCACCTAAAAAAAGGGCGGATGAAAACTTCGTGTACCTTCAATACAAAGTGATTTCATCAAAATATCAAAACCCTCATAAATTTAAAAAACTTTCATACATTGACTTCACACATTAGATTTAATATTGTTCATATTATTGTTTTGATGAACAGGAACATTTTTGAGGCTATATAAAATGAAACGTCCAGGTAAAAATAAATAACGATAAATAAAAACACTTATGTAACACTTATGCACTCAGAAAAAAAAGTACATTAAACAACCGTAAAATTAACATTTTTAGTTGACAAAAGTCGTCCGACATTAAAAAATGTTAAAATTGATATTATCCTAATGTACTTTTTACATTACGAAACCTACATGTAAAAATGTATAACTGTCACATAATAATGTTATTTTAACACTTAAAATATCAAAAAGTATCAGTAAATTAATGCAGATAAAAAAAAATGTATTGAAAAATAATTTGCCACGAGTGGGATTCGAACCAGGGCTCCGGGCATCCAAAGCCACACTCTTAACCTGTGTGCCACGGTCACCTGTATGTCTTAACGGCTCAGCTCTTAAATAAACATTACATCTGCTTGTTGTTGACATCTACATTTATAATGTTAAATGGATATGAAATACTATCAATTTTACAGTAAAAAATGATGAACTAAAAACATTTTAAATGTTATTTTAACATTAAGAATTGATATTGCAACGTAAAACATTACATTATCAATTTGATATTTTTCTTATCAATTCAACACAATACATGTTAACTTAACATTTTCTAACGTAAAATCCACATTTTCTGATTTACATTGGAAATAACATTAAAAAACGTTAATTTTACATGGCAGCTTTTTTCTGAGTGTGCTACTTTAAGAAAAAACTATGCTACTTTATATCAAGATTTTGTTTTTTTTTGCAATCCATAAAACTGTGTTTAACAACAATTAACTGTCATACGTATTCAAATACCGATTACACTCAAATAGAAATACAATAAAATTCTTTGTTTGACGCTTTTATCGATTGATTGTGGTCGCCAGTGAAATTGTAGTAAACAGCGTTTGCCAGATCTTTAACCTTACTGCGCGTCCGACAGGCACACTTAGATCTATCTTTCATGCTGATAAGAAATTTTTGTTGAAATAAACTCAGTTTTGACTAAATTTATTGACTCAATGATTTGTTGTAAGGCCATTTATAAATTATTTTAAATGTACTCTGTGACAGAAGAGAGTACTTTTTTGAATTCTTCCTAAATGCTCTGACAATGTATGCAAATATTTGATTGTGGTAAACAGAGTTTTTGTTGTTCGACAAAACCGTGTCGGTATCTCAAAACACAACAGCATGTTAGTCAACAAGACAGCTTGAATGGTAATCTTGCCGCCGCCAACTTCCATCAGTTGATATCATCAGCCATCCTATTAAGTTGGTCAAAACTTTAGACGACAAACATGTAAATAAATAGTAAACATTAATTTTTTTCTTTTACGTTTTTTAAAACGTTAATTTGTAGATCACGTCTTTCAAAGTGTTTGCATGAATTGTCAATGAATTGTGCAGTACAATGAAACCTTTTAGAGAACTCGTCAATTGAGAAAAAAAAAAAAGAATAAAATTATGTGTACTCCAGCGCAAACAAAACTTTAATTTGAAGCATTGTTATATGAAATTGGCTTTGAAAAAGCTTTAAACGAGTAGCTAGACTTATCGTTATACTTCTTAACGTTTTTCTCTTCACATATAGTTGAAGTTTTTGTTGTAGTATTTAGTGTATATAAATAAATATTGTTATGGTACATTTTGCTGCAGGAAGTTGACGATATGTTGACAAATATTGACTTTGGCGATAAGTAATAATATAGTTTGGGAATGGAAACAAAAACCAACAGAGAATTATTTGGACATTCAAATGGGCACAGAAGAGGTTAATAACTACTCTTAATATGAACCAGAATGCAGTTTTAAAATGATGCCATGCAAAGTTAATCAATGTTATTATCTGTGACATTAAAACTTTTAAATATGCTTGGATGAAGTGTAGCTTCGGTCGACATCAATGGTCGATGTCTTTTTTGCCGAAAATAACTTGCTTCTGGTATTGCAGTTCAACCAGTACTTCTCCTTTTCTCTGAAGTTATCAAATTATTCCATCATCATGAAGCATTTTATGATAATTTTTTGTTACGACGGTATTCGAATTACAACTAACAAAACTATCTAACTACTTAAAGATTTTTCGACAAATTCGAAGTCTTCATAAATATATTCGAATTAACATGATAGATTTTAAAATAGTATCAATATTCAAGGTAAGTCAATCTGTGGCGACTTTACACAGTATCCTTCAGGGTATTATAGAAATGCTGTGAATGCTGTGAAATGAATGTGATATAAGATGTTTTTAAGATATAAGATATTTGAAAATTTTGATTTTTGAAACAAGCTACCCAAAGCACTAAATAAAAATCTTACAGCCTTATTCTGGCGATTGACAATTGTAAATTTATTCACAGGGGTTATCTATTATGTGGTTTTTGTTGTATATGGAGTTGAAAAGTCAAGATTATTTTATAAATGTTTTGATTATTTTGTTTGTAATCAATACCTATTCTGATGATGAAATTTTTTGCCAAATGAGTTTTCAATTTCATGTCAGGTTGAGGAATTTTTACGGTTGTCAATAAATGCACAATTGTCAGTCACTAGAATTAAAGTCAAAAGAAAGAAAGAAGTTAAAAAAGTTGCTCAACTCTTACGATTCTTACATTGATTGAATTACTAGAATTAAGCCAGAATTAAGATTGACTTTAACTTTTAATGTCCTCAAACTTAGGGCTTGTAAAGGATAACAACTATTTTTGTCACGGTGCGGTTAAAGACTTTATCAGGATGTCAAATATAACTTAAAAAATTACAAATAAATATTAAATATATGTTTAATAAAGGATTTGCTATGACCAGCTTGTGGTACTAAATGTTTTTTGCAAATAATCATCAAATTGTTGGTTACATTAATGCCGGCGGAAAAACTCTAACTATACATAAAACCTTAATTTTTTCATGTCTTCGAGTCTCGAAGAGACCATACTTAAGCCAGACAAACTAAAAACAGGCTTTGCTGAAAATGTACCACCTGCCCGTGCTCTTCAGCAACGATACTAGAGAGGATTTATTAGAGCTGCTATAAAATTACTAAAAAGTATAATTATATATTTTTAAATTATAGAATTTGGCATAGTTTAAAATAAATATAATTAATTTATTTTAAGATGTAATATAAAATAATTATTAACTGGTTTTTCAAATTAACTTAAGGCTTATTAAAAAAAATATGTCTCTCCAAAGAGCTACCTTTACCTCTCTTTCTATCCTTCAATGATAGAATTACAATGAACCAAAAAAAAACTACACCAGATGAGAAAAGGTTATAAGAAAACACTTTTTCAGCATTTTGAAAATATAAGAAAATCAAAAAGAGAACCTAAGCTGAGTACGTAGCTCGTTTAAGTCGAGCTCCTAGTTATTGTCTTCACAATGAGAGTCTTGACTGAAATTTAAAGGAATTTTCTATTGTTGCCGTGAGAGCTGTTAAAACAAAATGGAGAAAACTGAAAATACGTGTGCAGATCGTTCTGTTCGAAATATATTTATTTTTGTAGTAGAGTGGAATATTTTGTGTTTTTTTTTCTTCGAAACTTACCAGCTTCAACACGATTATTTGTTATTCCAAAAATGAGCAGAAAACATATTAAGAATTTTATCCAAAATATATCCGCCTTTGCGAAGGTGTTTTTGTTGACCAGTAACCACATTGTAATCCAGTTTTGTGGTTCGAGTGGTGAAACAGCGTTTTCAAAGGATACACTACTTTTATATATTATATTTATATTTATATTCTTTCTTGATTTGGGTTTGATTAAATTGTATTTTTGAAGCAGATCCCCGATCCTCGGATCAGAGGATTCTATATAAACTTCAAACACTTATTCAGAAAAAAACTTTGGCTTACAGACAAAACCAAGAAATCCATTGCATAAAAAAACAGTTAAGGCTTAATCAAATGCATATATTTTCTTTTAATAAAGTATTGTTTTGACACATTTTGAGTAACACAGTTTTGAATTTGCTAAAAGTAGATTTTTGTTTGATGCACTTTTTTTATTCGTTTGTTGTTTTGACAAAACAAAAATTGAATTTAGAATTCACCGAAATACACTGAGTACTGCTGCAGGACTAAGGTCAGAATGACGTTGGGTTGGCCCCGATCGCTGCAGCATTCTTGTTAATCTTTGAGAGTAGATTAAGTTTTCAATGAATTAATTCGTTTCACAAAAAAGTAATTTGAATTATTTCCACGCGGTTTAAGTTTTAGTTTAAAACCGTTTTTGTTTATTTTTCACACTGTCTGACTTTTTTTTAAATTTGTTAATTAAACTCCGCTTAATTGACACACAAACAAAATGTATACAAAATATCCACCGCCTTGATTTCGTCCGTTCAGCAGGCAACGCATGCGTTATGTATCGCGTCTCAAACCACTTTGAGCCGCGCTTACAACACTTTGAAGTGCAGAGCGTAGCGGCCGATACGATGGTGGTTGTTTTGGCTTGCTGAATATGAGAGCATGAGAAGAATTGGGTCTACACAGAGAGCGTTTATGGAAGCGCAAGTGGTTTAGCTTGCATGCGAGTCTCGTTCTCAGTGGTTGCATTAAACAAAATGGCTGCCAAGCATTTCTACGTTATTGAAATTTGTTTATTTCTGGTGCAAGCAAGATGGCTGTACGTCAATATCGTCAGATAACATTACAATGTGTAGTGATTAAGAGAGAGCTAACTACTGCGGGCAGCTGCTTGGGCGATCTTTTGAAATTAATCTGACAGCTCGAAGGTGCTGCCACCTTAATGAAATAATATAAAGTTCCGTTTTAGGAAAAAAATTAGTAAGAAACATTAAAATAAGAATTTTTAATTTCTTCAAAATTTCAAAAATGTTTTGTAAAATTAATTATTCATAATTTGATTAAGTTTTCAATCGTTATAAAAAAATTTACAACTGTATTCATACAAATTTATGAACTTCTTATAAAGCCTTTACAAGAAAAATATCAAAAACATTATTAATAAACGTTCAATAGCGATAAAAACCTTTTATAAAGGCTTCATAAATAAGAAACTTTCAAAAAATACTTTATAAAGCAATTTTAATATTTTTACTCTCAACTGAGCACAAATATTGTCAAAAATACTTTAAACTATAGGTTTGTTCATTGACAAAAAATTGTAACAAATTGCTATAAAGTTTTACTTGAAAAGCGTTTACAAATTCGAAAAACTTGCAACGAGAGAGGACAAAGAGAGAATAAAAAAATTGAGAGAGAAAAAGTAATATAATATTACAAACAATAATATTTAAAAAACTTTTTCTGGTTTTAAATAAGCTATCAAAAGGTTCGATCAGCTGCTTACTTAGAATTTCTACAAGTTTTCTGTTCACGAACTTGTTCTGATATATTGCTCTTTGTGAAATTATTGTGAAATTATTATTATATGAATTCTCAATTCTTCTCTTTTCTCTCTCCCTGCAAGTTTTAACAAGTAAATTACGTGAACAGACCTTATTTCAAAAAATATGAAAACATGGTAAAACATTCCAAAATATTGAAAATCTTAATATATTAAAGATAAGTGTCCTGCTCCGTGCTCATTATCGCATGAACTGTTATAGTTATGAATGCAAAATGTCATATCGTCTGCTACTTAATTATTTTGAATACGACCCGTCGTATGTCGGGGTTCTATACTAGTAAAATAAAAAATGACAATTTTGTCAGAGCAAAACATAGACAATAAAATTTGTTGACTGTTTGAATGTCAAAATATTGATAAAATTGTTTCAAATTAACAAAAATTTATTCAATTTATCATATTCATAAACCACTGTTACCACTTGAAATTGAAAGTGTTCCTATTTTTTTTTTGTCAAAAAAGCTGCGACAACATTTTTATGAATAACAAAATTTTAAGACCATTTTAACTCAAAAGCTATTTTAATATATTTTTGTGAATAAGACAGTTGAAATTTAACCCAACTTTGACTAAAATTTCAAATAATTATTATTTTTTAAATAAAATAAAATATAACATATAAGACAAAATATTTTTTGGATGAAAGTGCATCTTATTTCTGTCTAAGCAACTTTTGTGACATAGAATTGAAATGCTATTTATTAAATTAAAATTTAGATACTAGCCCATCACACTTCCACTGAGATGTTGGTAACAATAAATTAATTGTAACAAAACATTTATTAGAACTGCTCATCTCAAACACTGTCAGAAAATTCGAACAAAACCACTAAGGTTTTTGTATTTGTTATATAATTTTATGTGGTGACCGTGGCATGCAGGTTAAGTGTGTGGCCTGGCATGCTCGGAGCCCGGGTTCGATCCCCAGCCGCGGCGAAAAGTTTTTTTCAATAAAAAATTTTTCTGATCGGTCACCACCTCTCTGCAGACAATGGCAAACCTCAGAGAGTAAACAATGCCATGTAAAGCTTCTTGAGAACATGAACTTTAGCCGTTCGGAGTCGGCATAAAACATGTAGGTCCAGTTCTCGGTCAATTGTGTGCAAACATTTAATAACGCACACAACACAATTGATCATAAGAAGCTCGGTCAAAGTCCTTTCAAGGGCTGAAATGGCCAATTTGTTTGTTTTTTTTTTTTTTTTATATATAATTTTAGCCCAGATATGAACCTTTAAATTGTTTTT
This sequence comes from Tetanocera ferruginea, assembly GCA_958299015.1. Taxonomy (NCBI): domain Eukaryota; kingdom Metazoa; phylum Arthropoda; class Insecta; order Diptera; family Sciomyzidae; genus Tetanocera; species Tetanocera ferruginea. Next base: position 2,435,651 of record OY282643.1, on the reverse strand, counting down.
TACTACTACTACTATTAACATTGACAGTTATATTTGTTTAAAAAAAAATATTACATAAAAATATTAAAAAAAAAACTCGCGTGTTGCAACGTACACGTGGCAGAAGTGAAACTTCTTTAACAGTAAGAAATAAGAGAGATTTTAGTGTGAAATAGAGAGAGAAAGTATCTGAAAAGAAATTCAATCAATACGAAATGGAATAATAATTTGTTGATTCAATATTTGCATCCAGGGACCGTACCGAATAAGGTTTTTGTCGAAAGTGTCACATATTAACTTTTATCTCTTAATTTTTATTTTTTCCGACAAAAATAGCAGTTTTTTGTGCCTTATAGTTTTTTTGTGCAAAAATAACAGTTATTTTCTGCAGTTTATTTTTTCGGTCAAAAATATCAGGTAATTTATATTTGTTCAAGTCATTTTACCGATAAAAAAATTTTGATATTATTATTTTCATCTCATCGGTGAGACATTTTACACATGGTGTCAACAGTTCAATCTGTCAAGCGGCCTTTAAGAAAACACAAATTGCTTGATATTTTTGACCGAAAAAATTAAAGTCACAAAATAACTGCTATTTTTGACCGATAAAATAAAAGTCAAAAGTAACCTTTATTTTTCCTCGAAATATACTAGGCAAGAAATGAACTTTTAAGGAATCAGTTTCAAATTTAAAAGCGACTTAATATTCGTGAGGCTGAGGACATTTGTAACATAATGGTATATTTGAAAAAGTCTTTCGACAATTTTTTTCATTTGAAAATTGTAAAATAACAGTTATTTTCGGTACTTGTTTTAGTTCAATTGGTGTTTTAGTTGCTTTCGAATGTCTTCTCAACATTGTTACTTTTTGAATGCTGGATTGCATTTGTATAGTACTCTTTGAAGGAGCCTCGGAAAGCAGAGGCAAATCTTGTTCATTATTACCTCCTGCTTCCTGATCTTAATAATTGCTATGTTGATAGAGGGCCTCATACATAGAGTTCCAAAATACATTTTTACAAAGCATCAATGTGTTTTTTGGGGATTGGATCTTTGTAGGTTCACCAAAATACACTGATGTTTCGTAAAAATGCGTTCTTGCAATCACCTTACCTTCATCATTAGTTGCAGACCCAGCTGCGGCTGTATTCTTAATAGCTCTAATTCGCTCTCTATATTCACGAACGCGTTCTGCTCCTGTTTTAGCTATTTTTCTATTTTTTTTTCCGTGCATACTTGTAGGATGAAAATTAATGTTACGGTTATGTTAATAATGTAATGTTAATGTTAATGTAATGTAATGTTAATGTTAATGTAATGTTATTGTAATGTTAATGTAATGTTAATGTAATGTTAATGTAATGTTAATGTAATGTTAATGTAATGTTAATGTAATGTTAATGTAATGTTAATGTAATGTTAATGTAATGTTAATGTAATGTTAATGTAATGTTAATGTAATGTTAATGTAATGTTAATGTAATGTTAATGTAATGTTAATGTAATGTTAATGTAATGTTAATGTAATGTTAATGTAATGTTAATGTAATGTTAATGTAATGTTAATGTAATGTTAATGTAATGTTAATGTAATGTTAATGTAATGTTAATGTAATGTTAATGTAATGTTAATGTAATGTTAATGTAATGTTAATGTAATGTTAATGTAATGTTAATGTAATGTTAATGTAATGTTAATGTAATGTTAATGTAATGTTAATGTAATGTTAATGTAATGTTAATGTAATGTTAATGTAATGTTAATGTAATGTTAATGTAATGTTAATGTAATGTTAATGTAATGTTAATGTAATGTTAATGTAATGTTAATGTAATGTTAATGTAATGTTAATGTAATGTTAATGTAATGTTAATGTAATGTTAATGTAATGTTAATGTAATGTTAATGTAATGTTAATGTAATGTTAATGTAATGTTAATGTAATGTTAATGTAATGTTAATGTAATGTTAATGTAATGTTAATGTAATGTTAATGTAATGTTAATGTAATGTTAATGTAATGTTAATGTAATGTTAATGTAATGTTAATGTAATGTTAATGTAATGTTAATGTAATGTTAATGTAATGTTAATGTAATGTTAATGTAATGTTAATGTAATGTTAATGTAATGTTAATGTAATGTTAATGTAATGTTAATGTAATGTTAATGTAATGTTAATGTAATGTTAATGTAATGTTAATGTAATGTTAATGTAATGTTAATGTAATGTTAATGTAATGTTAATGTAATGTTAATGTAATGTTAATGTAATGTTAATGTAATGTTAATGTAATGTTAATGTAATGTTAATGTAATGTTAATGTAATGTTAATGTAATGTTAATGTAATGTTAATGTAATGTTAATGTAATGTTAATGTAATGTTAATGTAATGTTAATGTAATGTTAATGTAATGTTAATGTAATGTTAATGTAATGTTAATGTAATGTTAATGTAATGTTAATGTAATGTTAATGTAATGTTAATGTAATGTTAATGTAATGTTAATGTAATGTTAATGTAATGTTAATGTAATGTTAATGTAATGTTAATGTAATGTTAATGTAATGTTAATGTAATGTTAATGTAATGTTAATGTAATGTTAATGTAATGTTAATGTAATGTTAATGTAATGTTAATGTAATGTTAATGTAATGTTAATGTAATGTTAATGTAATGTTAATGTAATGTTAATGTAATGTTAATGTAATGTTAATGTAATGTTAATGTAATGTTAATGTAATGTTAATGTAATGTTAATGTAATGTTAATGTAATGTTAATGTAATGTTAATGTAATGTTAATGTAATGTTAATGTAATGTTAATGTAATGTTAATGTAATGTTAATGTAATGTTAATGTAATGTTAATGTAATGTTAATGTAATGTTAATGTAATGTTAATGTAATGTTAATGTAATGTTAATGTAATGTTAATGTAATGTTAATGTAATGTTAATGTAATGTTAATGTAATGTTAATGTAATGTTAATGTAATGTTAATGTAATGTTAATGTAATGTTAATGTAATGTTAATGTAATGTTAATGTAATGTTAATGTAATGTTAATGTAATGTTAATGTAATGTTAATGTAATGTTAATGTAATGTTAATGTAATGTTAATGTAATGTTAATGTAATGTTAATGTAATGTTAATGTAATGTTAATGTAATGTTAATGTAATGTTAATGTAATGTTAATGTAATGTTAATGTAATGTTAATGTAATGTTAATGTAATGTTAATGTAATGTTAATGTAATGTTAATGTAATGTTAATGTAATGTTAATGTAATGTTAATGTAATGTTAATGTAATGTTAATGTAATGTTAATGTAATGTTAATGTAATGTTAATGTAATGTTAATGTAATGTTAATGTAATGTTAATGTAATGTTAATGTAATGTTAATGTAATGTTAATGTAATGTTAATGTAATGTTAATGTAATGTTAATGTAATGTTAATGTAATGTTAATGTAATGTTAATGTAATGTTAATGTAATGTTAATGTAATGTTAATGTAATGTTAATGTAATGTTAATGTAATGTTAATGTAATGTTAATGTAATGTTAATGTAATGTTAATGTAATGTTAATGTAATGTTAATGTAATGTTAATGTAATGTTAATGTAATGTTAATGTAATGTTAATGTAATGTTAATGTAATGTTAATGTAATGTTAATGTAATGTTAATGTAATGTTAATGTAATGTTAATTTAATGTTAATGTAATGTTAATGTAATGTTAATGTAATGTTAATGTAATGTTAATGTAATGTTAATGTAATGTTAATGTTAATTATGTTATTTTCAGTATGTTACGCGTTCAGTTTTAATTACATTTTGTTTGGCTGGTTATCATGTGCCTACGTGGCGTAAAGGAATATATTCCGGCTCTTAAGCAACGCTGTTCAGGGTTCAATTCTCGGCAGAGGCAATAATTTTTTTTATGAATTTTCATATGAATTGAAAACGTTATCCTAGCGTCACGAATAAGAGACCTTGAAATTTCATTCGCCCCCAAAGAAGTTTCACTTCAAAAAAATATTTTGGTCGAACCTGCTTCTGTTTTTATAAAATCTCAACGTGAATGAATTTTTTTGTTCCTATTTCAATATAGAATCATAAACAAAATATTTGTAAGAATATAAAACATGATTCATGCAATAGTTGCTCAGAAAATTGTGATATAGTTTTTAACAAAAAGTATTGCTTATGAAATAGTTTTCAAAATTCATGATCAAGAAGACCTTAACACGTGAATTTTTGAGTATGGTTTGCGAACAGTACCCATGTGCCATGCATAAATTTATGTGCCAGGTTATTCAAGAATTATGCATAAGAATACCAGCACACGTAAGTTAAAGCCACAATCTAAGTGCTAAGCCGTATGAATTGAAAAATAGGAGGAGCATATACATTTATGAGTCGACTATGCATGAATCACACGCAAGTAATTTCATCCGTGGAAAATCCTTCAGAAGATCTTTAGTCTAATCTCGTCAGTGACGGGATTAAATTGAAAGAAGAATTGTATGAGCTGTACTCCCACATCGGCATAGGCAAGCACATACAAATTGAGCGGCTTCCCAAGATAGGTCAGTGACTAAAATAGTCGATTTTGTATTCGAAATAGTCAAAAATAGCTCGAATCTCCGTTGTAAGGACTTTTGTTAGATAACCTGACAATGCTTTGTTAAAAAATTTGGTCTCCGAAGAAAAGATTCCTTTTTATACCCTAAACCTGAAAGGTCAGGGTATATTAACTTTGTGCAAACGTTTGTAACGCATAGAACGAAGCGAGTCCGGTATAGAAAAGTATATATATTCTTGATCAACGTCACCACGTGAGTCGAGCTATCCATGTCCGTCCGTCCGTCCGTCCGTCTGTCCGTCTGTGTGTTGTCCGTATACACAGGATAAGAAGAAGGAGTTGAGATAATTGGATGAAACTTGGTACACATAGTCACATGGGCCCAAGGATCTGCACTATTGAATATTTTTGGAATCCGCCCACGGACACGCCTACCTCCCATACAACGCAAAATTTAAAACTGCATAGCTCAGCTCATAAAAAGCCTACAACAATAAAATTTGGTATGTATGTGTTTTATATTAACACAAAGATAAGGTTTTTGAAAAATTGACGTTATCCGCTAACGGACACGCCCACCTCCCATACAACCCAAAAATTGAAAATGCAATAAATGAGCCTCTGTTTAACCCACAGAGCTAAAATTTGGCACATATGTTTTTTATATCAAAACAAAGATGGTTTTGGAAAATGGACGTCATCCGCCCACGGACACGCCTACCTCCCATACAACGCAAAATTTAAAACTGCATAGCTCAGCTCATAAAAAGCCTACAACAATAAAATTTGGTGTGTATGTGTTTTATATTAACACAAAGATAAGGTTTTTGAAAAATTGACGTTATCCGCTAACGGACACGCCCACCTCCCATACAACCCAAAAATTGAAAACGCAATAAATGAGCCTCTGTTTAACCCACAGAGCTAAAATTTGGCACATATGTTTTTTATATCAAAACAAAGATGGTTTTGGAAAATGGACGTCATCCGCCCACGGACACGCCTACCTCCCATACAACTCGAAAATTGAAAACTGAATAAATATGATTATGTTTGTCATAGAGAGATCAAATTTGGTATGTATGTATTTTATACCAAAACTAAGGTGTGTTAAAATATTGGGAGTAATCCGTCCATGAACACGCCCATCTCCCATAGCGAAAACATAATAAAGGCGTTAACTGTGAGCTACAGGAATAAAACTTGGTATGTGTAAATTTTTCTTCAACATTTCAATGCATATAAAATATAGGCTTCATCCGCCCACGGACACGCCCATTTTCAATAATGTTATTATTATTTTTTGGGAAAGGAGGTTTAGGGTATTTCATAGTCGGCCTGGACCGACTTTAGACTTTCTTTACTTGTTCTGTTTAACATCACATATTAATTCCATTAAACCCTTCTTCCACCTGACGAAGTGTATTTACTATAGAATGGACTTCGAAATACATTTGTTGGTTAAAATAAATTTTACATTTTGGGCCAAAATATACTCAATCAAATCTGTGGATTTTTCTAGTTATATAATTAAAGTATAAAGTTAGGGATTGAACCATTTTTCTATACGATAGTCACTACTTTACGTCATAACACTACAAATATTCTCTCTATGGTTACCACCAGATAAGATTCGTCTAGATCGTCAATTTTTTATAGTAAAAATTTTCTGCAACATATTTTTAATAAGTTTAACATAAAAACTGGTAGTTTAAAATAAACAAATAAAAAACATAAATTAACAAAAATTTGAAAATTGAAAATTTTATGTGATTGCTGAGCACGATGTATTATCCATAAAAGTTCTATATCTCGTTCAATGTTGGAAAGTGAAGTTCTTAAATAATGTTCCAGCGATTCTCATGATATCTGAGATTTTATGTAAATTAAAGATGAAAAAGCAGCTTCATACAAATATGTAGTTGCAAAGGGAACTAAAATAGTTGAAGCCATATATGTTAAATCTGGATACTTCGCAATTCATTTCATCCAAAATTCTGCAAGATCCTTACCGATGAATTCGGTTTGAAGTGTAGAGTAGACTAAATAATGGAAAAGGAAACCCTTTCTGCAAAAGGGATAAAAATACAGCCATGCTACCCATTTTTATTCAAGTTAGCAAATATTTTTTAAATATTTTATACGCTGGGAAAGTTGGTTTTAATGATTTTTTTCAATTTCACTTGATATCACTATATCATTCTCCTAAGTGGCATTTCCTTCCGTAATTTAAGAATGAATAGAATTGCTTAGAAAATGTATGTAACACAAAATAAAGTAATGTAATCTTTCTTGAAACGTCTGCGGCCCCCTGGAACTCGCTCGTGGCTCCCTAGGGAAGCTTCTGCTGTTCATACAAAAATAAGCAATCCATCAACCAACTACCTACTATACCAATAACAACTTCATTTAGTTAATGTCTAATGGTTTCACATTTCCATTTCGTTCGATTTATTTATTTGTAATGATTTAAATTATTAAGTTTTTAGTTTTGCGCTTTTTACATAATGCCAGATTACAGTTATCTCTTCATTTTTTCCTTTTTGTTTTTGTTTTTTTTTTAAGTTTTTGTAGTTTACAATTTTCGGTTAAAATGATTACAAGGAAATATTACAAGGAATTATAAGGCAGCGTTTTTTGAATAAAATTTACAATATTTAAAATTTTCGCTAATAGTGTTTGATTTCCTTTTCGTTTTTATCTCGATAAAATGAGTTGTTCTCCATGCATCAGATTTTCTATAAATTGAGAATAGCTTAAGAGTATTAAAACAAAATTGAAAAAATATGTATCAGTATTATTTTTGTTTTTGTTTTTTTTATAAGAGTTACTTTATAAATTTAACTAACGCTAGATTTTAATGAAAATTCTTTGTTTTTGTTTTTTTTTTTTTTCAAATTTCCATAGTTTGGCTTATCAAAACATTTTTACATGGTTCTAACTACGCTGCTTAAAATTTAGATTTAATGCTTTGTTTAAAATCTTATTTAATGTAAATTCTTTCAAATATGTTTTTATTTTTTACTCTCTGATTTTAATTGAAGATTTTGCGAACTAAGCAATTCCGCTATCTTGAATTTTTCTTGAATGTAGCTAAGTTCTGTAAATAATTAACGCTAGAAATCACAATATGGTTAAAATCTTTCACCGCCTCGACATTCGTTTGTATGTTTATTTTTTTTTCGAATTTTTAATTGATTTTCTTTAGATTTGCTTAAATTTTTACACTTTGCTAGAAAATGATTAAAATATTTAATATATTTAGCACTAGGTTCTAATTACATCTAAAGGTTGATATATATATATATTCATGGTAAATATGTTCAAGTTGCTCGCGAGTGCACCTGAGGTGCTACTGTAGGAGAGAAGAGGAAAGGGAATACATCTTAGACATGCGTTGCCAGAGCACCCTTTTTCGAGTTGCCATTTGATGGCAGAATGAACTGGCCGGAGGGACTCTGTGCCGTTGTTGTCATGGGTGCGGATGCAACCGATGTCATGGCAATGTTGCTAGGTGCGATAGATGGTTGTGTCAGCGGCGTCATAGGAGCCAAAGTGTTGCTGCTCGCTGTAAGATTGGAGCTACTGCCACTGACGCTACCATGGCCATTGTTGCTGCTACCACCCGTACTGATAATACTGCTGGTATTTGTGCCACCAAAGTTCTTTAGACTGTTCACACCTAAACCATTTGTATTGGCATGTGCACGTGGCGCATGATAGGGTGGCGGCGCAGGTGTGGCAGCGGGATTCGCTGTGCTTGGAGGTGGCAGTGGTGGCAACATGGATGAATTGGAGCGTAGGTAGGGATTACCATATATTGCACTGAAACGGCTGTCAATGCCATTTTGTAGGAGCGGTTGACCTAGAATTAAAAAGGAAATGTATTAAAGAATGTAAAGTTCACAAGTCGCTGGTGAAATTCACCTAAAAATCCGTTACTCATTTGGCTAACTCCCTGTGAGGGCTGCTGCTGCTGCTGTTGTTGCATATCATTGCGATTCCGCGGTAGGCTCATGTTACCAGTGCTGGTCACTGGATTTGTGTAGTGTGGCAGCGTGGCCGAATTGATGGTGCTAGAATTTGTTTTGTTGTTGCCACTGCCAGGCTTACCTTCAGTTGGAGGGCTGTAGTCCAAGGCGTATTCAAAATAGGGTGCGTAGCCATTGTCTTTGCAGTTGTAGTCTTGATTTTTGATGTTTTTCATGTGGCACTGACGGTTGTAGCGTTCGCTAAAATCGCCGGAGAATCTTTGTAATAAATGTTGTTAGAAGAGTAAAGAAAATATTTTACAGCACAACTAATTTACCTGTCATCCAACTTAACTGGTCCTGCCAGTGGCACGCCCAGAGTTGCACCTTTCAAAGAAACATCTGGCATAGGAGTTTGTGTCAAGTTGATGGCAAGACTCTCTGAACCTGTTTCTGAGTAGTCAACATCATAGGCCGAAGAGCGTATTTCACTCTTAAGATCGGTTAACTTATCATTGCCTCTTGAGGCCTCTGGTATGACATCTGCAGGAAGTGGCTTCTTCTTAGTGCGTTTCATGTAGACAATTACAAGCATAACAACCATGAGAATGATGGCTACCGAGGACATAGAGCCCATAACTACGAGCAGAACGGGAACTGAACCTGCTATAGTAAGTGATTAAAAATATGCTGAAGTTAAAAAACGAATTAAATATTGATCGTCAACACTTACGTTCTGGTATCAAAGTAATGAGAAGAGAATCGCTGCCATATGAGTTGATCACGGTGCAGTTGTATTTGCCGAAATGACTCGAACTACTTTCTTTTATAATAAGAGCAGCACGAACGCCCTCTGGTAGATGATGCTCTTCAAAAATATAAATATCGGGATCTGCCGAACTCATGTTGATAAGTTTGCCTTCGTATGACCAGAGTATGAGTTCGGCTTTTGGAATGCTGAATGCAAGACAGTCGATTTTTGCACGATTGCCTATAGCCCCAAATTGAACCTTATGCGATGTGATAATGGGCGCACGTTTAACATAAACGGTGGCTTCTGCACCTATTTCTGGAAATCCAGCAACAATTGCCTTGCAAAAGTAACGACCAGCAGTCTCCGTGGTCACTTTGAGTGAAAGATTAGCCGAGGTGCTGACAACCTAAGTGAGAAATAATAAAAATAAAGTTTACAAACCGAGAAAATTATGTTTGTTTCAGAAAAGAGGTTTGTTTGTAAAGCTTACGCGATCGGAATTTTCGTTGATCCATTCAATTTCGGGCGTTGGGTTGCCATCAACTTCACAGCGCAGCTTTACCGATGCTCCAAGATCGGCCTCGACAGAAACAGGTCGATGGCGGAAAGCAGGACCATCTGCAGAGGAATGATTCTTAAATTGAAGGTAAACTCTTGGTATATAAAAAAGATAATTACAGCTAATGTCAAGCGTTTCGCTTTCCTCACTCTTGCCGACGGCATTGACGACTTCGCATTTAACAATTGCATCGTGATATTGGCGGGTGACATTGTGTATGACCTTAAAATTAAGAATTGATAAACAAGCTTTGCACATGTGAACAATTAAATGCCTACCATTTTAGTTGTAAAGTCACCGGTTACCAACTCATCATTAATGAACCAGCGATAGCTTAGATCCTTGGGATTCGCGTCAGCCTGACAAGAGAGTATGACCTCAGCACCTTCTGGAATGCGACCACCGGTTAGTGCACCACCAACAACAGACACCGATACCTTGGGTGCATATTTAACCTATTCAGGGAATGTTTATTTATTAATACAATTTATTTTCTAATAAAGTTTCTAAAAACTTACCTCTAGCAATAGTTTCGCTGAGCGGTATGTGCGGTCTGCGGTATTTTGAGCTTGACACGTGAATGTGGTGTTATGGTGTTCTTTCTTTGGTGCAAGTTTCAAAATAGATTTCGCTGTAATGCGTCTTGAGTCAGCCAAGGACTCTTTGACGTACTCGATGCCCTTGGTGAGGACATTTCCGAGGCCATCGATCCAAGTGATCTAAAAGAATAAGCAATAAATAGTTCACTATACTGTGGAAAATGAGTCAATTGTAAAGCACAAATAAAACATTATTAGGCAAGCATCATAAAAAAATATAAGAATGCAATTAACCCTGCAGTAGTCGCGTTGATTTTGTATCAGTGAACTTCTGACATAGCAACTTAAGGGGACGTGACACCTTCAAAATTTTTTTTTTATTTTAATGTTTTAAAATGCGTATAAGTTGAATAGAAAATAAGATATCATTTTGAAAAATTAAATATATATTTTTTGTAAAAAAATTGCGCAAAAAAATGTTTTTTTATTATTTTAATCACATATATTGCTATAGGAATTTTTTTAAAAAATCTTGGCGGGCGTGATAAAACAAAAACTTCTCGACCGATCGTACTGAAATTTTAATATGTTGTTTTACACGTGTCGATGGAATGAACTACGGACAGACAAATCGGTTGTCAAATAGTTTTCGAGTTTTTGGCCAAATTTTGTCCAAAAATCTTGACAATTTTCGAAAAAACGCCGCCATTATGTTTAATGTTCCAGTGAGGTTTAAATGTTCCAGTGAGTTGTAATCACATGGTTTTTTTATGTTTTTTTAAAATAATTCCATGTAAATAAAAAAATTAAAAAATTTTTTTTTAATTTTTTTACCAAGAAATATATATATAATTTTTCAAAATAATATCTTGTTTTTTATTCAACTTATAGGCATTTTAAAATATTAAAAGAAATTATTTTTTAAGGTGTCACGTCCCCTTAAGTTGAGGTATGTACATTTGTCTAAATTTTTTATGTTTTACATGTTTTTACGACATTTGGTTTAAGAGTAATTTTTAGAGTACATTTTGACGTATCTCGAGTTTTTTAATTTCTCTTGACTAAACCACTTATTTCAGATCTGTTTAATAATTTCTTACAGTTTAACCCATTAGATTATTTTTAATTTGATAACATGAAAAATTATTTTTATTATTTTTAATTTTTTTTTCTTCGTTATTTGTTTTCGAATACTTGTCTAGCCGGTTTGACAAAACATCTAATTTTGAATTTATTTTATTTACAACTTAAATATTGTATTCACTTAAAATCGAATAAAAAAAAATCGAATTGGATTTATTATGTAAATGCAGCATAAAAACATTTTTTCCCTCTGCTAAAAAAAATTGATATTTAGAGATAAGTTGTTTTGTCAAAAGACTACTATTTCTTTGTTGTATGTATGCATATTCAAAACAATTTGTTTTTTTATATTATTAAAATAAAATTTGTATTATTTATGAATAATATAATGATAGTAGCGTTAACAAATAAAAAAAAGAAAGCATTAAGTTTGTATATATTTTTTTTTTAGTTTCAAAATGGCTTACATATGTAGACCGCGTGATTAATTTGACTGATGTAGGGTTAAAGTTGTTTTCATTTGAAAGCTATGCTACAGTCGACTGCAATACCGACAAACTAACAAAGCACATCCTAAAGGTATGCTTTAATTTGTTCAAGTTGACTAAACTAACCAAGCTGCGGTTCGTGTACACAGTAAAGCAATAGCTGAGACAGTAACCAGCAGATAACAACCCAACAAACCAAACAAATGCGTAAATTTGTTGTGATGGTTTTTCGCAAATTTACTTTGCTTACGACTAGTGTCCGACCGAATATTCGGTTTCGGTTTCGGTTTCGGCCAGTTTCGGCCCTTTTAATCAGTTTCGGCTATTCGGCATCAATATGGCCGAAACCGAAACCGAATATTTGATCGGACACTACCAATTCGGTTCTTACATATATTTCAATGGTAGATGTGAGTTCGCTTTCATCAAAATTTTTAATGGTGTTAAGTATAACAAAAACGTGAAATTCAGTTATTTGATTGACCGTGTGAGTTGAGTCCAGCACAAAACGATAAATGTAGTTTTTTTAGATTCTAATATTAAGTTATTTAACTTTAAATACTAAAAAGTTCCTTAAAGTGGTATTAAAATGATCTCCATATTTATTATTTTAAAGTTGAACATTAATATTCAAACGGTCATATTCATAAAAATATTTTGAAATAGATTTAAAGTGCTCAATAGTCAAAAAGCTTTTTAGAGATAAAATGTGTTTTAAAATTTTGTTATTCATTAAAATATTGTCTCAGCTTATTTTTTAAAATAGGAACACTCTCAATTTGAAATGGGAACAGTGTCAAGAATGGTTCGTGAATTTGATAAATTCAATAATTTTTTGTTTATTTGTCACAATTTTATCAATACTTTGACATGCAAACAGTCAAAAAATTGTTTAATCTATGTTCTTCTGTGAAAAAATTGTCACTTATAATTCTTATTTTCAATATTTTGAAATGTTTTGCCATGTTTTCATATTTTTTGAAACAGTTTGAAGTATTTTTGACAATATTTGTGCTCACATTAGAGTAAAAATTTTAAAAAGGCTTTATCAAGGGTTTATTGAAGGTTACTCATTTAAGAAGCCTTTATAAGAGATTTTTGTCGTTATTGGACGTTTATGGATACTGTTTTTGAAATTTTTTTTTGTAAAGGCTTTATAAGAGGTTCGTAAATTTTTATGAATAAAGGCAAAAGAATATTTATCGTATATATACGTTATTATAATCTGTTTCAATTGTTATGTTTTTGAAAGCTTTTAGCTAAAAAATTAAAAAAATAAATTGTTTTTTAAACAATTTTCATGTAGACATTCAGTTTCGGTTTCGGTTTCGGTTTCGGCCGAATATTACAAAAATGGCCGAAATTCGGTTTCGGCCAAAATTTTGGTTTCGGTCGGACACTACTTACGACTCTTAAATGAGTCAATGAGTTCGTATTCGTTTGAAATTTTGAAATAATATAAAAATATCACGTTATTATTTTGAATAATGAACTCGATAACGAAGTGAACGTGAATTCGTTAAGTCATTCAATAGTGAATATCTGCATTCCATAGACTGTGACTTAAAATGCCGAATTAGCTAAAAGTTCTTGATAGATTAATGGTAACAACAACTACTAAACTCATAAGAGATAATAATTTAAGAATCACGGCGTACAAAAATTAGTTTAAGTTTTTTCAATTTGTTTTAATTTTTTTTAAACTAAATTTTCAAATTGAAGGGCTTTTTGTAAAAACCTGATATGCCACATAAAATATTTTTCGAAATAATCGACCTTAAAGTTTTTAAAAAATGTATGTTTGTATGAAATCATTAAAATGCTTACAACAACTATTACGTATATGGCCAAAATTGATCGGGTAATGGTAGCAATATTTTCAGTGGATATTGATAATGCATCAAGGAACGTTATGAACATAACATATTAACTTTTAAAGCAGTGTGGCGTATCATGTTTTTGCAATAAGCCCTTCAATTCCTAACTGAAAGGTACTTCTGTATGATAAGGAATGAATGTTTTTTTTTATTACGAAGTCGTTGCGAATGCAATAATGAAGTAATTCATTGAACTGATTTGTAGGAAAGAAAAAAGCATAATGAAACTCACCTCTGCAGCTGGTTTACCACCAACCGATACGCATTCCAACTCAATTTCACGGTCTTCTGTTGTCACCAGATAATCGCCCTGCAGTATTTTTGGTGCCTCAGGCGGTACCAGTACAGTTAATTTGGCAAAACGTGAACGTATGCCGGCCTCGCCCAAAGGACCAGGACCCACTTGGCACTGATACCTGGCGTCATCATCCAGCATGACAGGGTAGACATCTAGTGAAAAATCACCTTCCTCATCACTTCCCACCATAGAGTACCGTTCAAAACCGCTAAGATTACGATGCTGTCCCAAGCCAAAATCGTCCTTTGTCCACTGCAAAGCGCCTACTTTGCCCATAACCCGGCAGGGCAGTGTTACGCGTGAGCCCACTACAGCTGTCTGATCCTGCGGTTCCATGGCAAAACGTTGGCCATCAACACTCGGTTTCTCATCGCTGTAATGAATGCTAGAGCTTTTCTTCGATTTCGCTTTAGCTTCGCTCAGGTGTGGCAACAAGCAAGTGACGATGATTAACGCTACTAGCGTCAGCAGACGTATGGCAGGAATATGTTGGCGTTGTTGACGGAAATATGCGGGCATTTTGAGGCTGAAGATGTGGCAATGTCTTAAGTATAAGCTTTAAAGCGGCTGTTCCGTGTCAGGAGGAAAGAGCCTGTTGAGTAAGAAAAAAAAAGTAAGAGTTAATAACTGAGTTTGTTTTTTCGATAATCTTAAATAAGTACAATCTTAAACCAAACAAATTAAAATAGTTTATTAAGCATTTTTATGCATCGACCGACCATCTGAACGCTCTTTCCAATAACAGCAAGTATGCGATTTCTTTTGGCATAAATTAAAGGCATTTTATTTGATCGCTACTTAACGTTTGTCATGTTGTACCCCACAAACACATATCAACTGATCAACAGACAGACACACGCCCCCACAGCATGCACATCCATTGTTAGTTGTTGCTATGTTCAGGCGAACAGTCGGCTGCGCATGCGTGCGCACGCAATATCAATTTGTTCGACAGAAATATTTAATGCAGCATAAAATTGAAGCGCCTTGCCTGCATCATACAAGGTGAAGCACAACAAGACGTCTGTCTGAGTTCATAATGATGAGCCCACAGTTAGTGCAATTTACAACGCCTCGGGTGAGCCGTGCAAATGTTGGCTAAGTGCGAGTCAGCGAACGGTAATGAATTTATATTGTTTTTATAGCTGTGATAATAAGTATGCTATTTATATGGAAGCGAATACTTTAGTATTATATTATAACTCTTCGATATGGGATATAAAGATAAAGTGTGCCAAGTTAATGAAGTCATTTTAGCAGACTGCATGAAATGGCGTTAAAGGACCACCGACAGTTAACGATGCAGCGGATTAAGATTTCGCTTTGAATGTCTGAAGCATAATTTGAGTATAAAAAGGTAATATAAAAAAAATTAAAAGGGTTTTAACCAAATAGTTATTAGTGCTAACGATCAAATCGAAACCCGAGCTAAAAGCAATAATCTGGGTATAGCTAAAGAAGCTATGGGTTGCAGCAACAACAAAGGCAACATGTCTATAAAAATCTGAGTACGGTGGTGATGATGAAGTCAATCAAATTTTCATATGCCCTTTCATTTTGGCAGTGCTGCCACCTGCTTATACAAAAAAAAAGCACGAGTCTCCTTAAAACATATACATATGAATAATAGTACGAACCTTCAACAATATTCTGGTACGTGGCATGTTTTTTGTGCTTCTCTTTAACTTGATTTTCTAAATTTACAAAAATAACAAAAATGAAAAAAAAAAAAGGAATGGAAAAGGCAAAAATGTGTACGTTTTGCGGATGTTAAAAGAAATATAAATAAAAATTCAACACTTCTTCGGTTTATCGATTGCAAACATTTCAACTAAACACATATGTTTGTTATTGTTGTTGTTGTTCGTGTTGTTGGTCGTGTTGCTTTCCTTTTTGCCATATTGTTGTTGTTGGCTTGTAGTTCAAACAAGAGCAAAATTAGTGAAAATGTGAAAAAAATAAGTAAAAATCCCTCTTTTTTCAACTGCTTTACTCACACCCATGCGAAGCCATACCTAAGCAAATACACAGTCACACATACATTCAAACACGCGGGCAGCATTGTTTGTTTGGTAAACAAAGCGTTTTGGAACATTTTGTAGTTTTTACAAAAACAATGCCAGTGGGCTTCATTCAACAAAACTACCCTTAGTGTCACGCCCCTCCCTGATGCGGCTGATTTTCATGCAATTAAATCGATGTTACACGAACATGTTAATTGCGGATGACACGTAAGTGGGAGGGGTGAGGAGAGAGAGAGAGTAGAAAGAGGTTGGTTGTGCAGAGTTGCGTTGGTATGTTGCTATGGTGGCATGGCGACAGCCAACAACAACAACTGCAACAATAAAGGCAACAACAAGTCGAAATACACCGAACACAGTTGAAATCAGCAGAAATTGAACAAAACATATGGTAACTTTTGCAAATGCAAGCCTGACAGCAAGTTCAAAAATATCTCAAAGGGCTTTGCAGAGGTCTAGAAGTTTCTAATATAATAAGAAAGAGTCAAAAATTTGTCAATTTAATGAAACAGATTTACACTCGTATTAAAACTACTCACAAAGAAAAAAAAAAAACACTTAAAAAATTAAGAGTTTATAGGGTACTACGGATTAAAGCAGATACAGTTAAATCCTCCCAACTCGAAGTATCAAGTGAACGTTATTTTGTTTCAGGTTATGAAAATTTCGAGTTATAGAGATCAAAAACTAAGAAAAATGCAAAATGTTGTAGAGAATTTCGAGTTAGAGAAGTTCTCGATCGGAAGTTTCGTCGAGTATTTGACGCAAAAATTATTTCCCATTGAGCGGTACTTACAATAAGTATATCAACGCTACGAATTGAAAAATGATTATGTGTTACATTCCGATTTTATTTTGATTTTACCATTTAATAGCGCTGCTGAAGTACAACAATGGTAGTATTTTACTGCTATTGGCAAGTACGTACTATTAAACTTTCCGAATGGGAGCACTAGTTATAAACTAAAGTTCTTATAAAGACAACTTTTTAAATTTAACAGAAAAAATTTAGTAATAAAAAGTAGTAAATTTTATTACTTACTATAATTCTATGTACTATACATTTATTTTTTACACTTGAGCTCGACTGACAATCTTAAAAAAAATATCTTCTTTTCTCTGCAAGATGTTTACATCGTCGAAAGCAGTTTTATCAAAAATCTAAAAAAAAGCAAATTGGCCATTTCAGTGGCCTTGAAAGGCCTTTGTCCGAGCTTCTTTTGGTCAATTGTGTTATGTGTGTTATTAAATGTTTGCATACAATTGACTGAGAAATGAACCTACATGTTTTATGCCGACTCCGAACGGCTACAGTTCATGTTCTCAAGAAGCTTTACATGACATTATTTACTCTCTGAGAAAAAGTATTTTATTGAAAAAACTTTTCGCCGCGACTGGATATCAAACTCGGGCTCCAAGCATGCTAAGCCCCATACACTTAACCTGTATGCCACGATCACCACATGTGTTATTTTATTATTGTAACATAATTTTAACATAAAGACAAAAATTATATATTTCGTTAGAAAAATTATGAAGTTCATAAAAATATGATAGTTGCACTAGTACAGTGTAGTATACATAAATTTTATTTCTTTTTTCAGTGAATATGAACTTTTATTCAAGTTTCTTTAATAAAACTTAAGTTTAGTTCAATATTTCACAAGAATTTTTACCCACTTCAGCGTTTTTTTTTTTCGTTTTTATTTTATATATATTATATGGGAAGCTTGAACAAAGGAAGCTAGTTATTCCATGGCTTCACATAGAACTCAAACTGTTAATAGCTGATGAAGATAAAATTCATGAATGTCGATTAATTCAGGCCGTTCTTTGACTTTAATGAGCCGATTTTGTGCGTTTTTCGGTATTGATTTTCATTCTTTTAAGTGCTGAGTCATATATCAGATAATATTGTTATAAGTCCCCCTCCCTCCCATGCTCCTACCTCAAGCGTTATTGAGTTAAATTCAACTGCCTCAAATGCTCAATCATTAATTATAAACATTCTGGTGTTTTATTTTTGGTTTTGGTTAAACTTGCTCCTGTTTATTGCATTGTTTATATAACAAAATGTTGTTTTTTTTTCTTTTATTTTATTTTTTTTTATTTTGTTTTTGTCTGTTTAACAAATGTTGTTGCTTTAGAGCTGTTGGTGTTGTTGTTGTTGGTATGGTGATGGTGGCGGCATTTGTCTGGCTTGCTGTCAGTCATTGGCGTTGCATTCTGCCACTAATGATCGTTGCTGGGGGTGTCATGTATTTATTATCCTTCCGCAACGGAAGCTATATAAAAAAAAAAAAAAACAAAACAAAACAAAAAAATCGACTGAGAAAACAAAACATACACAAAATACTACCAACACTAAAAAAAAAAAAATAAAAAAAAAATATGTTCGCTGCCGTTTCCTAACAGAGTAAACAAACAATACTTAGTTACATACATACGCACTCACACACACACATTTATAGACACGCATACATATATATTCACTACTTCAAATGAAGTTGAATTCGAATTGGAAATGTAGTTTTTGGGGTATGTATGGTAATCAACTGTTGTTGTTGTTGTTGTTGCTATTGTTGTTGTTGCCTTCTGTTGCTATTGGTGCTGACATCTTCTCTTCGTCGTCGTCGTCGTCGTCGTCGTCGTCTCCGTCTTGGTCCTTGTTGATTGGCATTGTTATTGTTATTATATTTTTGTGGGTTCTGCTGTTGGTTTTGTTTTCGTAGTTATTGTCATTGTTTTCGTTTTTGTTGTTGTTTTTGTTGTTGTTTTTGTTTTTGTGCCTCTTGTCAGTTTAATACAATCTACCATAAATTAAAGCATATGTTTGGGGATTGACAACCCCACAAGGTATGCTGAAACGAGTAGCAACCATTTTCAATAGCAAAACGAACTAACTGCTGGCTGTTGCTTAGCGTCCTCGAAGATATAGAAATTTCAACGACCGTGAAATTAATAAAAACACTAGCTGCTGTTTCCTAGTGTTGGCCTAAGAGCAGATGTTGTCTAAGAAATTTTGGTTACATGTGTGGGCATCTGTAGAATATGCGAAGACTTAATTCGCCATGGAATCAATTTTCAAAGACTATCCACTTGAAACTTTAGTACAAAAAGCGCTTTAACTCCTAGAGTCACCCATAGGTGACGGTTGTTTATTATGTTTTTTTTTTTCAAAATTTTCATTTCACCTGTAGATTAAAGAACCTTTTACTAAGGGTTAAGGGGCAGTTCTTTTATATTTAAATGTTTTTGGTGCATCCTCGATATATCTTTATTATTTTGAAAAAAGGAATGATTTCTGTTTTCATTAACAAAGGCATGGAAATTTGCTGAGTTAAAGCAATGAGTGGCAAAATGCAAATTATTACTATAAATGCCTAAGAGTATGCAACATTTTTTGGTAGCATTTGTTCTACGTGCTCTAAAGTTGAGCGGACAAAGAAAAATTCGTTATGATTTCGCAGTTCATTGTTCGATTTGAGGAGAAAATTGGAAATAAAATTGGAAATAAATCAACTATTGAAACACAGACACAGAATTTATAACACAGATAGCACGATTGGGAATGAAACTCATTTAAAGTTATGTCTACGGCTGAATTGGCCAGTTTGTGTGTTTCGAGTACGAGTAGTTTTTATGCTTTGAGCTATATTGAAAACCAAAAATATCTTTTTTTTCTATTGTCATAACTTAAATGTACGTAATGAATATGTTAACAAAAAAAAAAAAAAAACAAAATGGCCATTTCAGCCCTTGAAAGGACTTTGACCGAGCTTCTTATGATTGATTGTGTTGTGTGTGTTATTAAATGT
This sequence comes from Tetanocera ferruginea, assembly GCA_958299015.1. Classification (NCBI taxonomy): domain Eukaryota; kingdom Metazoa; phylum Arthropoda; class Insecta; order Diptera; family Sciomyzidae; genus Tetanocera; species Tetanocera ferruginea. The sequence goes on along the minus strand of OY282643.1, from coordinate 2,415,661 downwards.
TTGCACACAATTGACCGAGAACTGGACCTACATGTTTTATGCTGACTCCGAACGGCTAAAGTTCATGTTCTCAAGAAGCTTTACATGGCATTATTTACTCTCTGAGGTTTGCCACTATCTGCAGACAGGTGGTGACCGATCAGAAAAATGTTTTATTGAAAAAAGTTTTCGCCGCGGCTGGGGATCGAACCCGGGCTCTGAGCATGCTAAGCCACACACTTAACCTGCATGTCACGGTCACCACTAGGTTGAATATGTTGCTTAACAATTTTGTAGTTCTGATGGTTAATCTAGCGAAATATTGCTATCTAATACCATGTCTACACAGAGAGTTTAGTTTGCGTTTCCAGTACAAAGTTGCGTTTTGCCCTTGAACTCAATATAAACGCTAGCGTTTCCAGTACAATTATGCAGAAGAAAACGCAACTAAACTCAGCTTGCTTTCTACGTTGACCTAAACTAAATTTGAAAAATGCCTACAAGTATGCTAATGTTTAGATAAAAACATTCGTTCAGTTAGATTTTAGCTGTGTGCAGTATATTTAACGATTAGAAATGCCAACAACAGCTGATTCTCAATTGTGCAAGTTTGTATTTGTAATATATTATTAACAAAAATAAGCCAAAAAACAAATAAAATAACTTGGGCAAGCTTAGAAGATGAGGTTTTCTCATCAGTCAGTCAGTATGGGCTGAAAAAAGTTGAGGCTTCAGCGAAATTCCAAAAATTGGCGATCATTTCAATCCACCATAAACTCAATTCTGTCGACGCAACGCTGCATGAACAGCTTCGGTTAAACTCAAATAAAACGCAAACTAAACTTTCTGTGTAGACATGTCATAAGCTTTTATATATTAGATATTGAATATTTTGATGCGCCTAAATGCATGCACAAAACAATTTAATTGGCCTTCAAATTTGCAGAAATATCTCATGATCTATTGATAATTAATTTATTAAAACCTAAAATTAATTTTTTAATTAAAAGCAACGCCTTAATGTATGCAGTACTTGTTTTAATTAATAATTGCAAGATTTGCGGCCAACAAGTTGAGGTTGTTAAAAAATTAATTTTGGACATTTTCCACTGTTTTCTTGATTGCTTTATTGCGCTGTTCGTACTTATGTTCGTGTTTGTTTGTTTCATTTTTTTTTTTTTGTATGTTTTGTTTTTGCACTCTACCTCATCTCTTCACCGCAAACAACAAATAATTACACAAAATTAGTGGTTATAAAAATTTAACACCGTATTTTTATGACTGCTATGGAAATCGCACAAAGAAAAACAAATAAATAAAAGACAACAACAATAAATACAGCAACAAAGGAAACATTAAATAAAACTCACTGCTACATAGGCCGGGCGCACTTTTTGCGCGGTGCTATCCTTGCCGCACATACGCATGCACACGTCCTGGCGCAGTGTCGTGGCGCGTCATAAATCATCACACAAAAAGTTAAGAAAAAAAAAAAAAAACATAACAAGAATTTTTTTTGTGTTGGTTGTCCTTTGCGTTTTTTTGTTTTATTTATTTTGAGCGAATTATGCTACATATCAGTGGCCGCTCTTTGGTCTTGTTGTATAGTTGTTGCCATGTTCTTGTTGAATCATGTTGATGAAATTGTTGTTGAAATTCTAGAGACAAACGCCTCTACTGCCACTGCCACTGCCGTCTTCTCTTCTGGCCAGGTTATCGTACTTCTTGTATTGTAGTTGTTTTTGTTCTTGTTTATTTCATTTTTATTGTCTTCGAGTTGGTACCGTTTTTCAGTGACTACGAAAAATGTTTGGCTCATTGAGCCAATCCTTTATTTTGGCATGCGTGAGTGAGTTAGTGAATGAGCCAATACATATATCATCGAGGATACGTGTTTTTTTGTTTTTTTTTTTTTTTTAATTTCAAAAGTTGGCGTGTTTTAGGTTTTGAATTTTTTTTATGTCACTTACATCAAATATGAGCTATTGTTAAAGTGTGCGTGCATGCGTGTTTATTTGTGTACATGTCTGGCTGTCTGTTGTGGCTCGTCAGCGCAGTTTAGATGTCTGAGAATTAAAATAATGAAAATATAAAGTTCGAGGTCGTTCAAGGGCTAGAAAACTAAACAAGGACCTCGCATTGCTACAAAACGTTGTTTCCCCACATTATAAAGTTTAAAAGATAAGCATGTTCTGGTCAGTCTGAAGTGTAGGAAATCAGCTTCAAAGAAAGAGTACAACATTCAAGTTGCACTGGCAGGCCTATCAACTTGGCACCGCGGGTGTTTCAGTTGATCTTTCATTTTTGGCATGCCAGTTTTATTAAAATATTAAAAAAAACTAAATCAGCCATTTTGTAGCAACTATTGTGTGTCTCAGCTTCATAAAAAAAAATGCTTTAAGCATTTAAATAAGCTTAAGTTTTAATATATTTTTTATTTAATGCTAAGATTTATTCGGTAAAAATATTATATAAAGACTTAAGTTTTCTTTTCTTTTATTTTATTTGACTTGTGTGCGCCATTCAAATGCATTTGGCCGAAACCATAAATGCCAAGGCCAATTCGTGGTCTGTGTGTTCCCCCCCCCCCCCACTTTGTACCGCCAGCACAAAAAGTGCTGAAATGTTTGCCTTTGTATTTTTGTATTTTTTTTTTATATTACGTAGTAGTGTGGGTGCTCCTATTTATGTGAATGAGTGTGTGTGTGCGCTGCTTTTAGTGAGAATTTGTCTGCTTGTGTGCTCGTTTAAGGTTGTTGTCGTTGCTGTTGTTGTTGTAGTTGTTGTTGTTGTTGCCAGTGCTACCAACATATTGCATACATTTGATTTGTATCACATCGCATGTAAAGCATATTTAAACACACATATACACACAAAACACTTACACAACCAAACTTATACAAAAAATGAACAATTTTTTAAATCACAAACTTGACCTACAAAAACCTGGGGAGCAAAAAGGCACACAAACACTCACATTCAAATCGTCGTCGTATGCGACGCAATGACCCTGATTAAATGTGCTCCGAAAAAAACCAACATAAAAAAAAAATATGTAGCTTAAAAAAAAAATTATTCACATCATATTTTTTCTTTGGCATTTGCCTTAATTTGAACACTGCAGAAATGTTGTTGTTAATGTGTAGAAAAATAGAAAAAATAAATGCTAAATAGAGTCGAACAAGTCAAGCCATGCTTGCCTGAGTACTAGCGCTGGAAGCAACAGCAGCAAAGCACGCACATTTTCCAAAGCTCAGCTGAAATGCTGCTGCAAGCAAGGCAAAGTGTGTAAAGAGCAAAGAGTACATTAGCATTAAAAAATGGTAGTAAAAAAAGAGGCAGAAGTCCTTGTGACGACTTTAAAGGATGTGTTAATGAATGCAATGGAATGTTTGTTTTTTGTTTCTAACCTAAGCATTAAGAGAAGTTAACACAGTGTTAACAGCACAAAGCTTTAAAAATTTAAAGCTTTAAATATGCTAGCAGATGACTTAACAGAGAGTTGCTAACAAAATATCACTCATACGTCCCGACTAAAAAGTTGCATTTTAAAAATGTCTTAAGAACTGATACATATTTCAAGTAGAATACTTGAATACAACTTAACAGTAAATATTGATTTGCTGCCGTATTATTATTGTTGTTGTTGTTGCCATAATAAACACAGTCCAGCAGCAAAATAGAACAAAATTGTTCTAGCCTTTGTGCGATTTTGATTGCATGTGACTTTAATGGCCTCAGCTGTCGACCAATTCAACTGTGCCAATATGAACAACAACAACAACAACAACAACAACAACAACAACAAAAACAACAACAACAACAACAACAACCGCAACGCAACACAACCATCAAAGTCAGTGTCCTCTTGAGTACGCGTCATACTTACAATTGCATAAAAATTTCTGGCAAAATGAAATAGAAGCAAAGTAAAAAAAAGAAACCCAACAACAACAACAAATCACATCAATTGTAATAATATAATAAAAAAAAAAGATGTCGCACTCATTTCCGCTTGTGTGGAACAACTTAAAGCAGGGGGCGCTGCACTTATTAGAAGCACAAAATAAAAGAGCACAAAAGAAAAAAAAAACAAACGATTTAAAGCACTTGACAGAAAGGAAAATTCTCTAGAATGACAGCATATTTGATATATTGATATGCCGTGCGAAAGAGATGCACTGCTTCAAGTCATCGAGACAGCAAATGTGTAGAAATTTGCAGAACATACAAGTTGACAGCAGCTGAGGGTGGTGGCCAAGAAATCGCTACCAAATGACATTAAATTGATTTACGAGAGGCACTCGCTGTGAGATTTACAACAATTTGTGCTTCGCTCAAAATAATGCTTTCTGGCATTCTAAACTTTCGAATTAAATTTGCTTTAATTCTTTTAAGAAGTTGTTATTTGCTGCTGTTGTTGTGTCGATGCTGCTTATTAAGTTGCTGCGTCTTTTAAGCTTTAAAAAGTTTTTATTTATTTCGTTTTAAGCAATTTATTCAAATTGACTGCAGGCAAATAATTCACGCTTGCTCTCGCTGCTGTGCTGCTGTCAGAAAACTTAGCGGCTGCTGAGAAATTTTAGAATATCTTTAAAAAAAAATCTTCATAGCTACTTTCGTGCTTGGCAACATCAGCAACATCACAAAGACGATGGATAACAGCAAGCAATACATACGCACACACGTAGCTACAGCTACTTGGCGGCAATTGTTTAAGCCTTATTCCGCTGCAAAAGCCCCTACGGATAAATCTTGGCACCAGTCATGGTGAAAGTATAGCTACGCGGTGAGGAGTGAGCACAAGCCTTAAAATATTTCAAAAATAAGAAATGCAAATAAAAAAATTGCTATATCTCAAGAGATTATAATAAAGCAGCGGAAAAACAAAAAAAAAAAAAGCGCCGCATCGATCGAAAATGGAAAAACTTTTGAAATTTCGCACATATAAAAAGAATTGGCAACACTTTGTAACATACGCCAAAAGGCTGGCTGACTGGCTGGATGAAGCAAAAAACAAAAATAACCACGCTCCACTACTCCACTCTATGTGTGAGTGAGTCACATTTTTCTGTGACAGCAACGTGAAATGCGCCGCGCCATTGCAATGTTGGCTGCAAGTATGCCTCAACGGAGTGGGCCAGAAGCGGAGACACGTCTGTGACGCTTGTACCAGGCGCTCCATTAATCAGTTCGAATGCATTGGCAGTGGAATTCGAACAAAAGCCGAAGGCGTAGTCAAACCAAAAGTGGCGGCAAAAAGCAAAAATAAAATAAATCGAATTGGAATGCGTCGTGCTTGAAATTTAGAATTTTTAAAATTTAAATTATTGCTAAAATAATGAAAATATCTCTGTTTAAAATTAGTTCTTAAGTCATTTTGACTGCCCTGAACATAAGCATATTCTTGTAAAAGGACTAAAAGTTAAAGAAATGCATTCCAATCAAATGAAATAAATTCTATTTATTTATTTATGTTGATAAAAAGCGAATAACTGTCAGCCATGGACGTTCATTCAAGCAGCATCTTTCTGCTTCGGTGCATCAACAAGAAAATTGCACAAAACAACAAAAAAAAAAAACAACATTTTGCTGCAGTGCACATTCTGCATCGATTTTAAATTAAGAAACAAAACAACAACAACAACAACATCAATAACAACACAACCAACAACGCCCACCTAATTAAACATTGTACTAATTCTCGCTTAACCTTGAAGCACGTTAACAAACAACAAAAACACCGAATTCAATCTACTTTATTTCAACTCGCAATCAGTTGAATGGAGTTACATAGAAAACTTTTTTTTTTCCCTCTGTTATATCAACTAAAACCGCCCCAACCAGGAGATATCCTGGCGCAATAGAATTGAATAGAAAAAAAAAACAAGTTTAACGTTTTACGTGTTTTCGTGTTAAGTTACGTTTTTCGACGTTTAACGCGGCCAGAAGGCGGTGTTGATGACGCCGACCTAAATCCTTGTTGTTGTTTATGCAGTTCTAGATAGTGTAGATAAGGCCACAGTATAGAGCAGATACAAAACTGAGCTCTACAGAAGAGAGCTCAATGTTGATGCGGCTTGGATTTTTGGTCGCAAGGCTTTAAGGCTTTAGTTGCATTGAAAGAAGAACAAGCAAGCTTCTACAATTTTGGCCATGCAATTGCCCACCCCTGGTGCTAAATTTTTAAAGTATGTCTGCTTGCGTAAGTAATTGAAAGGAAACCGTAGCATGAATTAGCTAAACTTTGTTGTTTGAGCTGCATGGCGTATGCGTGATTTTAATTGATTAAAAAAAGGTTTTAACCACGCCATTAAGTTGGCTTTTAAACTGTTTTAATTTACTAAACATGCACATAATTCTCTTTTTTTTATGTAGCATTAAGGCTTATTAGTATAGAAATAGAAAAATCCTTAATTTATTTCCATATTTAAGGTTGGCATAGGAAGAACACATTAATTAAAATGTGCTGAGAAATCGTCGCCTTGTTGTTGAATTATTTATTATTTTGTTTTGAATAATTAGTTTAACTTAAGGCGTTTAATGTATATAAATCTAAGCAAATATTCATAGCTGCTATGTAGAGCGTTGTTGCCTGTTAGCCTGTTTGCCTGCCTGATGTTAGTCTGAGTTTGGCGTTGGTGGTGTTGAGAGTTCCGGTTGCTTTGACATGTCAGGCACAATAGCAGCCACAACTTTTCATGACAGCAGCAAAAAGTTGTAGTTAGTTCTTCTAACTGACTGACTGACTGACTGACTGACTGACTGACTGACTTACTCATTGACTATCTGGTTGAAGCTGAAAAAGACAAACTCTTAGTTTGCTGCCTTTACCAGCTTCTTGCTTCTTCTCAGTTCTCAGTTGGCTGTAGGAGTAATTAACGAATTTCATGCTATTTTAGTCATGATTTGCTATAATTTTGATTCTATAATTTAATTATAATTAAGCCGCGAGCAGCAGAAAAATCAACAGCCACAACAAACAACAAAAACATGAGCTACAACAACAACATCAGTTACAGCAAAACACACAAAATTCAGCGCACAATAAATTAATGTTAAGAGACACGCGAATTATGTTAATTCTATAAAATCGCTTGAACTCCGCAACCCCGCCCGCCCCGCATTGTTGCTCCAAATGTTGTGTTTTTTATGAAACAATTGTTATTACATAAGCGGAACCGGAAGCTATGCCTGAGCTCTGAAAATGATATGTACATATTTTTGTATACAACGACAACAAAATCTAAATTGGTCTTTTTATTGATTGTTCTTTATATTATTTTTTTTTTCTATTATTTTTATTTGAACTCATAAAACGACACGAAAAAGAAAACTCGATTGTTGTGGAAAATTAATTTAAGGATGTTTTGAAATATTTAAATTTATGAAATTATGACTAAAGCAATGTTCGAAAACGTACAAATAAACAATAAAAGAGGCATTTAAATTGTCGGCTCGTTTTACACACCCACTCACAAGCCTGAAAACCCACTCGATCAGTACACATGGCATTTAATTTTTCAAGAAATTATTTCTAATTTAAAAAATAACTATAACATTTAATATTTGGATGGCTTTTGTTGAAAATAAAATGTTTGGTGCTATCTGAGACACGCTAAGTGGTAGTCTAGGCTCGGGTGTTTTCAGATTAAAAAGTGTGCACCACAAATACACGGTTAAAAAGTTAAAATATAGGTAGGGGAAAAGTGGCATGAAAGAGCCAAGTTTTGAAAGAGCCATTTTGATTTACGCGGTAGTTTTCATACGAATGCTTCTTAAGTTATAATTTTTAAGAAGCAATACTCGCCATATGGCACCCTCGAACATTTGACAGTTCACTGATAATAAACGACGATGATGTATCGTATTTTGGATTTCTTCATCATTAAGTAAGTTTTTCAGAACATTTTATTTGTTTTGTGACGTCTTCACCTTTAAAACTAACAGTAATATTATTATATTATAATTTTATGGATATATTAGGCCTACCAATAACATATTTATTTTGCCGGAAAAATCTTGATTTCATACTAATTTTTGAGGTTAAGTTTTTTTTGGACAATATGTTTTGAAAGAGCTGGGTTGCGGTGGTATGAAGAAGCGTAAAGGAAGTTTAAATTATTTTTGTCAAAAATGTTTTTAAGTGTTTTAAACCTCTTATTTTGTTTTTGGAATAGGTCTTATTATTATAGATTTTCTTCAAAGCGATTTAATTTTTTTGCTAAAAATATTTTTAAGTTTTTTAACTATTTTTTGTTTTTAGTTTTGAATTTTTGTATTTATTAATTTGTTTTTGTAAAAACAATACTTTTTATAATAACAATTAATATTTTTAATAAAATATTCGTTATTTTTCGTGTTAAGTCTTGTAATAAGAAGATGGCTCTTTCAAAACTTTGATTGGCTCTTTCAATGCCCATGTGTTATGAAAGAGCCGAATTTCATGTTTTTTATAAATGGCTACAGGTCCAAGAATATTGTTGATTTTGGAAAATATTTCATGGTATTACGTTCATAAATGAATGAGAAAATACTTTTGATACAAGAATTATAATTTTATTAATTATTTTTATATATTTTGTAACTTTTTTAAAACTGGCTCTTTCATGCCACAGGTCCAAGAATATTGTTGATTTTGGAAAATATTTCATGGTATTACGTTCATAAATGAATGAGAAAATAATTTTGATACAAGAATTATAATTTTATTAATTATTTTTATATATTTTGTAACTTTTTTAAAACTGGCTCTTTCATGCCACTCTTCCCCTACATACATACTGCAGTAAGTAGCACAATATTAACACATTTGTGGACGTGACTGTACTACTTATAGCATGCATTTTTCTTTTCTAACCTTCTCTTACTAATACTTTTACCCACCTCAAGCTTGAGTGCTACACTGAAAAAACGGTATAAAATGAAAAAAAAGGCAGCATTTTTGTTTTTTAAATTAACAAGGGCCTTAAATTCTATGTTCAGGCATCATCTTTTCATTGAATGTACACTGAGAAAAAAACACATACCTTGCTCCGGTAAAAAATTTCTCTATTTTTGATAATAGCAATTTTCTCTTTTTCAAATAAAATTTTCTTCAATTAGAATAAATTTTCACATTTTCGAAGAAATATTTCTTTACTTCTAAGAAATGGAAATATTTCAATGTCTCTAATAATGATAAGTATTTCTCTCGCACAAAAAATTTCTCATTTATAGAGAAATCTCATTTTATTTTGATAAAAAATTCATAAAAATAAATTCAAATAAAGACAAATATTTTCTCAAAAAAAAAAGTATTTTTCTCTAAAACCGATATATTTTTCTTTTTCATGGAAACTTTTTATCATTTTTAGAGAATTTTTAGTATCGCAATTAGAGAATAGCATTCTCTGGAGCAAAGTCTATACCATTTTTATCTAAATATGATGCCTTTTTTATCATATTCCGAGACACTTTTTTCTGAGTGTATATCGCGAAAATTCTAAAGCATTCTAAAGCATAATAAATTCATAATAAAAGTTTCAAGTAGCTTTGATACTTTCAAGACTAGATTGTCCAAGGAAATCAAGGAAGTCATTTTAAATAACACAAAATTTTTAGAATTTTCTACCTTTTTGTACAAAATATAAATGAGTTTATTTAAATAAATAAATTTTAATAAATAATTTGTATATTTAAACAAATTTGTGTATACATTAGATATTCTTTAAAAATGCAGTAATTTTGTGTCAGTTTTTTTTCAGACTAAGTTTCATACAATAAATAATTCAAATTTGGTCGTTAAATAATTCAAGTTAAGACGATTGAAAAATCCTGCAAAATCACATTTTTACGAGTAGACCATTCAATTTGTTATTTTTGCGTTTGTTTTCAGTTTATCTGCATTTATTGAATGTCAGTTTGAATGAACAACGTTTCGTCTTAAAATTAACGACCAAACAACACATAAAATTTTGGCATAGTTTTCATAGTAAATCTATATGTACCTATATATTAAAACGAAAACAAAAAGCTTTCGTAAGTAAATCTATATGTACCTATATATTAAAACGAAAACAAAAAGCTTTGGATACTCTTTCAACTGTGATAGGTAAGAGAGGTAAATCTTAGAAAACATAAAAATACCTTTTTCCCAATGGGGCAATCAGAAACAACATCAATATAAATACCGACACAGCTCTGTTAAACATCGTTATTTTAGCTCATAGATAGAATAACAAGGATAGAATAACAAAGAAGGCGCGTATTGGCGAGAAAGTGAGCTAGATGTCAAAGTTAGCTGTTCGAATATGAGTTGTTCGTTTGACGTTTGTAGCACTCACAGCATTGTTTGTGTAAATCTAGACATTTGAGCAGCCATATAAATATGAGCCTACCTACCTTATTATTATGCCATGGCTGTTGCCCAGGGATGCCAACTTTTGGGGAATTCCCGGAAAATTTTAGGTTGATTGGGGAATCGGCTCATATTTTCGGGGAACTTTATAATTCAACGAAGTTTTAGTGATTACAATGCGTTACACACATTCTGTCCTATTAACCAAATATACTTTTTCGGAAAGGGGAAAAAAAAAATAAAAATACACGTGTATTCATGTGCACGTCAGGATTTTTTTTTATGTTCAAAGTTCTCTGTTGAAATGGCTCCATATATTTGTGGGAAAACTTCTAAAAGTATAATGATAAGCTGGTTTCAAAATAGGTATCGGTTTTTTGTACCAGTTTCAGTTTGTTAAAAAACCGAATTTTTTCCCTTATTTTGTTAATACCTAAATATTTTATGCCGTGATTTCAGAAATGCATTTTTTTTCGGTTACGGCTTTTATTTTTATACCCTAAACCTGAAAGGTGAGGGTATATTAACTTTGTGCAAACGTTTGTAACGCATAGAACGAAGCTAGTCCAGTATAGAAAAGTATATATATTCTTGATCAGCGTCACCACATGAGTCGAGCTATCCATGTCCGTCCGTCCGTCCGTCCGTCCGTCCGTCTGTGTGTTGTCCGTATACACAGGATAAGAAGAAGGAGTTGAGATAATTGGATGAAACTTGGTACACATGGTCACATGGACCCAAGGATCTGCACTATTGAATATTTTTGGAATCCGCCCACGGACACGCCTACCTCCCGTACAACGCGAAAATTGAAAACTGCATAACTCAGCTCATAAAAAACCTACAACAATACAATTTTGTATGTATGTCTTTTTTACAAACACAAAGATGTCTTCGAAAAATGGGTGTCGTCCGCTCACGGACACGCCCACCTCCCATACAACCAAAAAATTGAAAACGCAATAAAAAAGCCTCTGTTTAACCTACAGAGCTAAAATTTGGCACGTATGTTTTTTATGACAAGACAAAGATGGTTTTGAAAAATGGACGTCATCCGCCTACGGACACGCCTACCTCCCATACAACCCAAAAAGTTTTAAACTCAATAAATAAGGTTATGTTTGTCATAGAGAAATTAAATTTGGTATGCATGTATTTTATACCAAAACTAAGGTGTGTTCAAAAATTGGAAGTAATCCGTCCATGAACAGGCCCACCTCCTATAGGGAAAGCACAATAAGGCATTAACTGTGAGCTCCAGGAATAAAACTTGGTTTGTGCAAAATTTTCGTCAACATTTAAATGCATATAAAATATAGGCTTCATCCGCCCTTGGAGACGCTCATTTACAATAAAAATTTTTTGTTTTTGAAAAATGGGTTTAGGGTATTTCATAGTCGGCCTAGACCGACTTTAGACTTTCTTTACTTGTTTTAATTAATTTTTTCACAAAAGTAAAAATTAATACCGATATGAAATTTACTATCGGAACTTGGCCTTTTATTTTGGCGTTTGTAAGCATTTGTCTCAGTATCGCTATAAAGCGCTTTTCAATAGCTGCAATGTGGTGGAACCTTTCGCCATGCTCATCGCTATGAGCTCCTAAATCATCATCCGTCACAAATCTTAATGATTGTGAAGGAACACAGTCATTTTGTGAAGGAACACAGGATTTCGCCACATGCCGAAATCATTTCTTCGACAATATTTTTATAATTGACAGCTCGTTTTTTACCAAGAAACTGCTCAATAACGGCAACTGTTCCTTTTCATTTACGTTGTTCAATAGCATTAAATTTCGAGGCGAATTCATCACTAGCAACTATTTTTTTTATCTGCAGACCATTAAAAACACCTTAAATCATACACATCATTGGAAAGAAATTAAATTACTGAATGCTATTTAAAAGTGACCTGCATGGATCTCTGCATGCAGTGGTAGCAAAATGATTTGCGATGGTTGCACCAATGGTGCTTTCTTCTCCTAATTTGTAACATGTGCTCGGCTGCCACTTAAATTCAGTGTAATGCTGATCCCTTTTGTGACCTTCCCATGTGGTCATGTGGCCCATGTGGACACAAAAAGCACTGGTGGGTTGGAAATCCACGCTTAACAGTCATGAGTAATCCGACCAATTTCAGATCGCAGCATACTTTCCAATTGTGGTCTTGGTATTTTATTTACTCTAATATTAGTTTCATGCCGTCGTATGTTTCTTTGAGGCAAATGCAAGTGAAACAAATGGATGCTTGTTAACAATATGAAGCAGCACGACTTTAAGGCTGCTGACTGATGCATCGATAAAAAGTTGTCACTCTTCTGAAATATGAGGGTAACCGATTTCTGCAAACATCGCATCAATATCAGAACAATAAGCCAAGTTTTTCCTGATCTTCGTGCAATTTAAAAGATTTGTCATATGGAAAAGTGCTATCACGATCACGAGCGGCCGTTATTTTAAAAACAACCGCCACTATGTTCCACTGGTTAAAGTGCCTCGTAACTTCAACGACCTTGTAGTCGTCTTGCGTTACTTAATGCGGCGCTGCAGTCCCAAATTCACTGCGTGTTGGTACAAATTCCGATACTTCTAAACTCTCGCCCTTCCCATTCAATGCAAGCAATGTTGATGACAGTGTTAATGATGTTAGTACTGCTGTTAGATCTCCTTCGTGTATTTTGCGAACATCATCATTCTGGTGTGTACAGAACCGCTGGAATAACCGATTCTACATTAGCATAGCAAATTCTGTTGCAGCGAAAGTATTGGTATCCTTTTGTGTGAGTATAAGTTACGCAAAAGTAGCACAATTCATTGGTGTGCTCCGTACGTGGTAGCCAAATTGTCGATACAGCGTACTTTATTGTTGACCTTCTATCAGTAAACTTACATAAATTTCTATAGCAATAGTTGCACACGACTTCAGGAGTATACCACAAGTAAGGAACAGAATATTTCTAGAATATTTTCTTCTAGAACCAGTCTAGAATATTTTATGAAACATATTAACCACTGTTTTCAAAATATTTTGCATATTTTTACTAGGCGCGAATAATCCACAAACGTAAAAAAAGTTATTTCGAGTCGAACACTGCATTTTTTTCTAAGATAAAATATAAAGAAATACGTTTTCACACAACGGAACTTAAAACAGTAACAAAAAAAAAAAAATCTGACGTGTACATGAAAAACTGCGATACCCATGTTTTTTTATTTTTTACCCTCTTTCAGAAAAGGTATTTTCGGTCAGAACAAAAGCTGATTTTTGTAACGCGGTGTTATTTGTGAGGAATTTAATATTTTATCTAATATTTGCGGGGAATTTGATGTTTCATTAAATTTTCTGGCATTTATTATCAATCAATATGAACATTTGTATGATATCATATCAATCAGTAAATTTATAAACATAAAAGTTGAAATTCTGTTGCTTTATATAAATTGATTAGACACATATGTATATAAAAAAGTTGATTTGATTTTCCTTTAACCAATTGACGGCTCCATTTGAAGTACGAAGTTTTTCAGGAAGACCACTGGGTTTTTGAAAGATTTTAATACAATTTTTTTGTTAAATTTTAATAAATGTTCGTTTATAACCTCGAAAATAAGAAATTACATTTTAACTTCATAATTGTATTACTCGACTTAGCATAATTTAGAATCGGGTCATTGCCATTTTGTAGCTTCAAAATATAAATTATTGATTGTTAGTGTGTTTTCTTTCTCACAATTTCAATAGAAATGTATAAATTTTAACATCCTTTCTTATTATTGTTACACTGAAAGAAATAACAGTAGTAAACTTAAAAATTTGGCTGTTCAAGCAGGCACCAAACTGTCGAAGCCCTTGGGTAAACTAACATAAACTTTTTGTTAGCTTTACTTAAGTATTTTTCTCGGTGTACGTATGTGTTCAATTAAAAAAGCATATGAAGAAATTAATTAAATTTTATTTGGTGGGGAATTTTATGAAAAATCGGGGAATTTTGAAAACTTCTGCGGGAAATACCACAAAATAAGTTGGCAACCTTGCTGTTGCCTAAAAAAAGAAGAGTAAATGCGAGCGTAACAGTGAGAGGAACAGAGATTAACAGAATGATTTTTCTCATTTTCTTTTTCTTTGAACAGAATGAACTTGCTTGAACCACGTCAGAGTAAACAAAAATAATAAGTTAAATATAAACAAACAAAAAATTGGTAAAATTTCAACCAAAACTGATACTACACTGAGAAGAAATCATAGTAAGTTCAAAGAAAATTTACTTCATTTTTAACAAAATTTTACTTCTTTAAGCGCCAAAGAATTTTTTTGTTCATTTAAAATGGAAATTTTTCTTTGAAAGAAATAATTAAATTATTTTTGAAACAAAAAGGAACATTTTGGAAAAAAAGAAAATAAAGTTAATAAAAAAAAATTTTTATTTCCAAAAAAACTCAAAATTTGGCAAATCAAAGTGAAAGTGAATACAGTTTAAAAACAAAAAAGACAAGCATTCAACCGAGAAATTATTCTTTATAATCAAAATATAATAATTGTTGGAGAGAAACGGAATATATAAACATTAAAAATCAACAGAATTCTAATTAGAAAGCAAAATTGAACATTATCAGCCCTTTTTGTTTATTTGTTCATCATAGCCATATATATATATATATAGATATATATATTCTTCCAATGATTTTTATTTAAGGAGGGACTTTACATTCGCGGCAGAGAAAACAGACCATTTCTTAAAAATTCATAACTCAGTCAAAAACAAACATTTTTTAAAAATTTTTTTTTATTATTGTAGAGAATTAACAAATTACAAGAAAAAAAATATATTTTTCACTCCAATATAGTTTTATAGAGCTCCAAACTGGCGGCAGAGAAAAAAACGGGAGTCGCAAAAATTGTAAGATTTGGAAAAAAATTACTTTTTTAAATCTTAACAAAATTGGTTATCGTATGACAGGAATTTTTTTTTTTAATTTTTGGTTATGTTCCAAATTTGAAAGTGTGGTTTTTCGAAAAAATATTGACCTTAGAAATTCATAAAAAATAAAAAAAAAAAAATTAAAAAAAATTCATGTTCAAAGTTCAAAAGTTCATACGAAAGCGAAATAAAAAAAAATCGTCAAAAAATGAACCCGCTAGTGCCGCAACCATAACGAAAAACATGGTTTCGAGATAAACGCGTTTCAAAGCTTGTAAACAAAAAAAATAATTATAAGAAAAATAAACAAGCGCTCTCTCTAATCCGGCTGTAACTTTTGAATCCGTCAAAATTTTTCCCATGAAATTTCTAAATTTTTTTCTTAGAATCTGAAGAATATTTACTAAAATACAAAATTATAAAAAAGTCGATTTCATGTTATGTCACCCCTTAATACGTTTTTAATTTAATTTAAAAAAAATTATTAGAAATAAGAATTGAAGGAAACTTGACTTATGTCTAACAAAATAGAATCAATTCAGACTTATGATTCGTTTCTGCAAGTGAACTGAAATTTTTTTTCAAGTAACTTTATTTTGACTTTACTTGTTGCAAATCTCTGATGTCTGTAAACAAATGGACAACTTTAATCAAAAAAACATTTTTTGATGATTTTATTTCTTACCTAGTCTTCGAAAAAACATTAAACAATTTTACGTAAAAAATTTTGAACTTATATTGGCGTTAAGGGTAATATTTTTATAGGATATGAAGTTTGAGATGAAGTCTTTTGCCGAGAAAATGCTTGTCGTTGGTATGGTATTAATTTTGTTAATCGAGTTCGAAAGTAAAAAATATTTAATAATAAAACTCAGAAGGTGGTTACAGCTCACACATTATCACAAAATACCAAATTATATATTTTTGGTTATATAACTAATAAGTATGTCGCTGTCGGTGCCTTTTAATTCGTTATTGATGGCAACACTTTAAAATTATAAGTATTTGATAGCGTTTTATGAAAGGAATTGATAAAATTATATACATTTTTTATAAAACAATTATTAGAAATTTTAAAACAAAGAAATTTTAACTTTTAAATTGAAATTCTACATTTCTTCAAACAAATGTAAATACTTTTGTTTCAAAATAAATTTTCCTTACTATTAAAGAAATTTCAAATTTTTTCAATAAAAACTTGTGTTCTTTGATTTTAAATTTGAACTTTTTTCTGAGTGTAATCTTCTTATATATTAACACGTGAACATTAAAGTTTGTCGTACGCTTTTCTGGTATTAATTGAAACTCAAAATAAATGAAACTTATATCATTCGAAAGGTTTTGTTGCCCAGATGTGCAGAATGTATATATAAATGATATATCTGATAGAGGGGGTTGCCAACCTTCTAAGAGAGAAATTACATTTTTGAAAAAAAACCCGCTCTTAAATTAATATGAAATTTGGTTGGGGTAGAGTTTTTGAGTTGGTCGAATTTGAATTTTTTTTTAAAAGTAACAATTTCTTAAAAAAATTTAGTTTGATCCATTCGTCAATTGTTAAATTTGTAAAAAAAATGTGTTTTGAATTCAAAAATTTGACTTTCCATGTCAATATCTTGGTTAAATTTTAACGGTTTTTCAATTTTTCTAATTTTTTCTTAAAGTTTATTAAATTTTCTTTCAAATGTGATAAAAATTACAGCAAAGTTCTAACCAAAAGTATTTTTAATGAATTTTCTTAATATTGTCGTGAGTTATTTAGCGTGTGTTTCAACCAAATGCCAAGAGATAGAAAAAAACTGTCTCAAATTGAATGTTCTAAATTGGGAAGCCAATAACTCAGCCATCTATGTATAAATTTTATGTATTTCTTTTTTGTATTTAAGTCTTATCAGTTAACTTAAAAAAACTTTTAAAAATAATACCGTTTTTTGTTTGTTTATATTTAAATTATTCCTTGTAAAAAAAGACCATAAAATTTGATTTATTCTTAAAATATGGGGTAAAAATGATTTTTGTTGTAAAAAAACAAAAACTGAAAAAATTGCATTTTTGATTTTCTTTCAAACTCTATATTGGATTTTAGGTGAATTTATTTTGTCTTGACACTAAATTAATAAACTGTCCGTGCCATCAAAAAATCAAGACTATCCCCTATGATTTCTTTGACAAAATTAAATTTTTTTAAAATGTTGTTTTTCTGTTTTTGAAAAAAAAAACTAAATAAAAGAATAATTTTTCTGAAGAAAATAGCTTTATATCTCCAATCAATTAAGAGTTATAGCCTTGAACTTATTTGACTCATCTCGCATATAACTTTAAAAAGGCAATCAATAAATTGGTCGAATTTCGACCGTAGGCAATACTAGTAATTATAAATAGACAAAAAAAAAATTGGCCAAATTTCAACCTGAAGCGATACTAGTTCATATTAATTCAACTAATAAAAATATCTCTTCAAAATCGCATTCCAATAAAACTTATTGATTGTTTTACGTATTAGATGATTGCTGGATAATTAACAGCTGTTGACATTTAGAATGCGGTATGAGAAAAAGTATATTTAATTATAAATACAAAAGCCCAATAATCTGACATTTTTGTTAGATTTGTTTCGAATGCAAAGGTTAATTTATTTATTTTTGTATTTACTGTGTTCTCCTTAATTTTTAAATCTTATTATTCCATAATACCATACCATAGCCATTGGTTCATAAAATGTCATGTCATTCCCTTCCTTTTACTTCCTACAGGTCTGAGATTACTATATGACAGTGTTTCGAATTCATGAGCATTCTTTATACCCTAAACCTGAAAGGTCACGGACAGTCCGTCTGTCCGTCTGTGTGTTGTCCGTATACACAGGATAAGAAGAAGGTGTAGAGATAATTGGATGAAACTTGGTACACATAGTCCCATTAATCCAAGGATCTGCACTATTGAATATTTTTGGAATCCGCCCACGGGCACGCCTACCTCCCATACAACGCAAAAATTGAAAACTGCATAACTCAGCTCATAATTAACCTACAACAATAAAATTTAGTGTATATGTATTTTATGTTAACGCAAAGATGTTTTCGAAAAATGGACGTCATCCGCTTACGGACACGCCCACTTTCCATACAACCCAAAAATTGAAAACGCAATAAATAAGCCTATGTTTAACCTAAAGAGCTTAAATTTGGCACATATGTTTTTTATAACAAAACAAAGATGTTTTTGAAAAATGGACATCATTTGCCCACGGACACGCCTACCTCCCATACAACGCGAAAATTGAAAACTGCATAGCTCAGCTTATAATTAGCCTACAACAATAAAATTTGATATGTATGTGTCTTATACAAACACAAAGATGTCTTTGAAAAATGGACGTCATCCACTTACGGACACGCCCACCTCCCATACAACCCAAAAATTGAAAACGCAATAAATAGGCCTCTGTTTAACCTACAGAGCTAAAATTTGGCACGTATGTTTTTTATGACAAGACAAAGATGGTTTTGAAAAATGGACGTCATCCGCCTACGGACACGCCTTTTTCCCATGCAACCCAAAAAGTTTTAAACTCAATAAATAAGGTTATGTTTGTTATAGAGAAATTCAATTTGGTATGCATGTATTTTATACCAAAACTAAGGTGTGTTCAATAATTGGAAGTAATCCGTCCATGAACACGCCCACTTCCCATAGCGAAAGCACAATAAAGGCATTAACTGTGAGCTACAGGAATAAAACTTGGTATGTGTAAATTTTTCATTAACATTTAAATGCATATAAAATATAGGCTTCATGCGCCCACGGACACGCCCATTTACAATCAAAAATTTGTTGTTTTGAAAAGTGGGTTTAGGGTATTTCATAGTCGGCCTAGACCGACTTTAGACTTTCTTTACTTGTTTTGTCTTAAAGTCGATGCTTTTTAGTGCCTGCTTAGTTCTAGGGCAACCGAATAAAATCTTGTTGGTTGATCTGACGTTTATAATGTAAGTGGTTAAATATCGATGTAAAAAAAGATTTATACAAATTATTTATATAATTTTTTCTAATGAAATATTAAAAAAAAAATTGAAATATTCATAGAAAAAGATTTGGTTACACAAACATCGTATGCTTCATACAAAATTTTTTTAAATATTGCAATTTTAGGCTTCTATAAGTTAAATATTTTACTTTTGTAAAAAAACACCGAAGTTCAAAACTTTTGTGATTTTTTTTTTTGACAAAAGCCAACTTGTTTAAATTTACTGCTTCTTTTTTTCGGTGTTTAGGCGAAAGAGAAGGTGGTTTACATAGAAAAGGCTTATCTAGAGTAGTAGCAGGATGTAGCTGGAGCATTTGAGTTGATTACTGGTACTCTGAATATCAATCAGTTATTAACTCAACAACATCTTAGTTGTCGAACAATATATGTTCGTTTTAAAAAACTTCGGTAACCTTTTTTTTTAAATATTTTTGTAGATCAGGTTTTTGATCTGATCTTATATTTTACATGATTGTATGCAATGAATAACGAGTGTTTAAAGGATGATTACCGTAAGGTTCCTAGAGTACGCATGGTTCGATTGTCAGGTTCACTATGGTCGAAGCTTAAATAACAATTAAGGAAAGCTACTTAACAGTAATGATGTATTTTTTCGCTCTACCTGCATACAAAAAGAATTTCGCATAAAACGATATGCTTTGACAAAGTTTTTTTTGGAACTTATCATTAATATGTACCGTCTGTACTCTAACAAGTGCGATTAAAAAGATAACCAGAAAAAACACCACTTTTTTTATTTGTGTTTTAATTCTACTAAACATGTTTAATAAAGGTGACCGAAGTATGCCATACATAAAGAACTAGAGTTACTAACTTAACTGGCTTTCATTTGGGTGTAAACGTTAAGTGCTTGTTAAAGTTTTAATTTAAAAGACTATCTAGAATTGAATTGCTTAAAAAAGAATTATAAAATATTTGTAGTAAAAAACAAAATTTTTTTTAATAATAAACTGACATTGTGAATTACCTCTGGTAGTAGATACAGGTTATTTTATGCTAATAAATAAACTCATACCTCAAGACAAAAAGTTATAAAATTAAAATTAAACTTAAATCTTAGCTTATCTCGGTCAATCTTATTAGCATGCTTGTCACTTTAAACATTACGATTCATTGCTAACAAACCTTCATTCTGTACTTAACCGGGGACAATCTTCAATCTTCAAGATTTCAACTGCACGCAGTGGCGTGTAAAACTATCATCATTTCAAAAGTTGGCAAGGATTAAATGACTAGCATTGCTCAAGCTTGTCACTCTATGAATAATAAATTAAATGAGGATAACAAGTATAAATAGAATAAACTTAAATATCACAGCCATTTTGAAGTCTACAAAATCTGAATGGGCCCCAGGGTTGGTTGTTTGGTTGCTTATCTCTTTCTTCTGGAAAAACAATTGCCGGCAATGAATTCCAACTGTTTTCTCAACAGACTTAGCAATTTATTAAATTAACGTTACAACGACAGAAGTTTAACTAAATGTTACAAACAATTAAATTATATTTACTTTATCGACTTGGCACTTCCGAACGCTCAATTCCGCTTTATTAGGTGCAATAAAAACAAAACTTTAGTCAAGCTTTAAAATATTTGTAACTTTAACTCTATATTTGTATGATAGTATGTGTTATCGCGTTATCGTTAAAATTGAAGTGTACCATAAAATTACGCAAAAATTGTATTAAGCATGGCATACTTTTGGGCTGCCAACAGTATTTCAACACACTCACAAACACTTCATTCAGCAGCAGTTTTTATGACTTGTCATAAATAAATTTAAATTTACAACAGAGAAAGAAGATAGATAAAAAAAAAATGCATATCAATAAATTCGTCAACGGAATTGTTTAATCCTCAGAGCTAAAGCCCTCAATCGGATAAAGTGCCGAGCAATTTAAACAAAAAAAAAAAAAAAAAAAAAAAAAACAAACAAAAAAAAATTGACAAAAAATATAAAAATAAACTGTCACATTTTTAAGAATGCTGCTGCCTTTACATTCGCTACTTACAAGCTCTCGCAAAAAACACACTTTCGCACACACACACACACACACACACACACACAACAGCACGTTTGAGTGCGACATAAAAATTGAATATGAATAAAAATGTGAAATTCGTACGTTTTGGTTTTGCATGATGTTCGGCGACTGCTCAATATCATCATAAATATATTACTGCAAATTCAACATATCAGCCAACTACCAGCCAAAAGCAGTTACAGCAGCAGCAACAGCAGTAGAAGCAATTTCCCTACCCCAACTCCTTTCACCGGCACCATTCAATGTGACAGCAATTCGACGATGACACATTTTCGCGTACTTTTGCCGTATCGTAACTAAAAATTTTTTTTTGTCGTTGTTGTTGTTGTTGCAAGGGTTGCCGTGCATGCTAAAACGCCAAAAATTCAGTTGTCATTTTTGTTGTTGTCTTTAGAGTCACTCACTGGCAGGCGTGAGAAGTAGCGGTATGATTGTGGGTAGGCAGCTAAAGTATATTTAATGCGTGCGTGTCTTGCGTGCGCAATAAAATGAAAACGCTGCTGAATGGCAGCCGGGTACATTTCTGCACGGGCGTTTTGATAGAACAGCCGCCTCGAGGGACCCATTCACTAGCCAGGCAACAAAACAAAAACAAATCTACCAGCTGCGCCTAAAAAAAATTCACATCATGGCCAACAATAGCGTAGCGCACATTAAACTTTGAAAACAATGAGCTCAGCTACATCAGCGACTGTTTTTTGTTTTTTTTTTTGTTTTTTTTTGCATACTTTCGGTGCGACTTTCAGTGTAGGATGTCATTGTGAACGCACTGATTCAAAGCACATTTTGCCAAACAGTAATATTTTAGAGCGCCTAAAATTATTGATGCGTACTTTTGTAATTGTTATTCATATGTTTTTTTTAAGCTCATATAAAAACATTTTTTAAGCCTTGCTGCAATTAACAAAAAAAAAAAAAAAATGTAAGCTTGTTTTATTTATTCTACTGATGGGTCACGCAGTTAAATCAGAATGAATTTCTAAATGTTATGCTTCTGTTGCCAATAATTTTTGCGAAATTCTTAAAAATTTATGACTTCATCGGACCGACATTTCTACAATGGCGCGCGAAAAAAGAACAAATGGCAAAATTGAACTTTTGTTTCAAGCCTAATTTTCAAATAACAGCAACGCAAAATATTTTCCCAAAAATTTCCTATATTTCTCGCTTATCTTCGACTGCTTTACACTGATTCTTCAATAATTAATGAGCTCAAATCGCACGATTTCCTACTGGCGCATTTCTGCGGCTCAGCGCTGCGTGCAAAAATTCACGCGCTGAGAAGCAATCGAGTCTTTTGCTTTCTATGCTACTGCTTCTGCTTCTGCTGCTGTTTCTGTTTCTTTCATCCCTGTGCCAAGACAGCAAGCATTAAATTTATAAATCAGACTTTAATGAATTTTTGCAGCATAATTTTAGGATTATGTCAAAAGTGCTGCGCGTTCGTAGCTCGTTAAGCGTTTTGAAAGTGATTACAAATTATTGCTGCAGCAGTTTAGAAGCAGCAGCAGCAGCAGCAGCAGAAGTAAGTGAGCGTGTAATTTTTGTAAGCCTTTTGGGCTCGCTCTAAAGCTTCACAGCAGCTTGTGAAAACTGCACATACAAAAAAAAAAAAAAAAAAAAAAAAAAAAATTGCTTTTACGATTATTGGTCAATTTGTCGTGCCTGACGTCGATCGTTGGCTGATGGGACGCCAATGCGGTCCATTTATAAATCGTGCAAAAATTATTATAAATATTTGATTTTTGTTGCTTCTGCGGCACTTTTGGTTATGAAATTAAAGTGCGAAATGATATTTTAATGGTTTAACAGCCCTAAAGTATGACGTGAAAATGAAAAAGCTTCCTCCAAGTGCTGACACACCAAACATTAGCAGCAAAAGCTGTAGCAAGAGTACGAGTAGAAGTGGAAAAAAGCAGTCGCAATAGAATTGTAACATTATAGCAAGCTTAAAAGTAAATTTATAGCACAATTAAAGCATGTTATAAATTTTACACCAAAGCAGCTTCCAAAATTATGCAACGTTTTAAATAATAATTTGAAAAATAATTAAGAGCAATGTTGTTGTTAGCATGGAGTGTAGCATAATCTGTACAAGGCCTGTTGCAAAATTTAAGCAAAAATTAAATATAGCAGCATACTTTAAGGCAGCACCACAATTTAATCGAATATCATTAGAGTTAGTTGGGAAAAATATGTATGTATTTATATATTTATATTTTTTGGTCACTATATTAAGTTAAAAGCAAACAGTAAACTAGCCGCTTAAACTAGCAGCCAGACGCCACGGGATGGTCTGCAGCCAAGTTACTCGGCAGTAAAATAATTTGAAACATGCTAAAAATAATAAGTTGCCATTTTTAATTTGTTGTTTAATGGCATTTTTGCGGTAAATCTTTATATATGTGTTGGTGTTTGTGTGTGTGTTTGTGTGTGTGTGTGTGTGTGTGTGGTTGCGCGTTTGTGTGCACGTGGTTAATAAATAACGCTCTATTGCAGCAAAATAATTTATTTAATTTTCGCAACTCTGTGCGGCATGTTCGACAATTATTGGTAATGTAAGGTATGTGCTTGTATTCGCATAGTTGCGTGTGTGTGTGTATGTGTGTGTTAGCAAATAGATCGTTAAAATGTACCTATTTAAAATGTAATAATATTATAACTGTGTTATACGCAGTGCCTATAAGTATGCAATGCAAATTGTAAGCTTTTCAATATGTATTTATTATTTAACAAGTAAAGAAAGTCTAAAGTCGGTCTAGGCAGACTATGAAATACCCTAAACCCACTTTTCAAAAACAAAAAATTTTTATAAATGGGCGTCTCCAAGGGCGGATGAAGCCTATATTTGATATGCATTTAAATGTTGATGAAAAATTTACACATACCAAGTTTTATTCCTGTAGCTCACAGTTAATGCCTTTATTGTGCTTTCGCTATGGGAAGTGGGCGAGTTTTTGGACGGATTACTTCCAATTTTTGAACACACCTTAGTTTTGGTATAAAATACATGCATACCAAATTGATTTTCTCTATGACAAACATAACCATATTTATTGAGTTTAAAACTTTTTGGGTTGTATGGGAAATAGGCGTGTCCGTAGGCGGATGACGTCCATTTTTCAAAACCATCTTTGTCTTGTCATAAAAACATACGTGCCAAATTTTAGCTCTGTAGGTTAAACAAAGGCTTATTTATTGCGTTTTCAATTTTTGGGTTGTATGGGAGGTGGGCGTGTCCGTAAGTGGATGACGTCCATTTTTCAAAGACATCTTTGTGTTTGTATAAGACACATACATATCAAATTTTATTATTGTAGGCTAATTATAAGCTGAGCTATGCAGTTTTCAATTTTCGCGTTGTATGGGAGGTAGGCGTGTCCGTGGGCGGATGATGTCCACTTTTCAAAACCATCTTTGGTTTGTTATAAAAAACATATGTCCTAAATTTTAGCTTTGTAGGTTAAACAGAGGCTTATTTATTGCGTTTTCAATTTTTGGGTTGTATGGGAGGTGGGCGTGTCCGTGAAGGGATGACGTCCATTTTCCGAAGACATCTTTGTGTTTGAATAAAACACATACATATCAAATTTTATTATTGTAGGCTAATTATGAGCTGAGTTATGCAGTTTTCAATTTTCGCGTTGTATTGGAGGTCGGCGTGTCCGTGGGCGGATGATGTCCACTTTTCAAAACCATCTTTGTTTTGTTACAAAAAACATATTTGCCAAATTTTATCTCTGAAGGTTAAACAGAGGCTTATTTATTCCATTTTCAATGTTTGGGTTGTATCGGAGGTGGGCGTGTCCGTGAGCGGATGACACCCAGTTTTTGAAGACATCTTTGTGTTGATATAAAACACATACATACCAAAGTTTGTAGTTGTAGGTTAATTATTAGCTTATATATCCAGTTTTCAATTTTTGCGTTGTATGGGAGGTAGGCGTGTCCGTGGGCAGATGAACTCCATTTTTCAAAATCATTTTTGTTTTGTTATAAAAAACATATGTGCTAAATTTTATCTCTGTGAGTTAAGCAGACGCTTATTAATTGTGTTTTCAATATTTGGGTTGTATGGGAGGTGAGCGTGCCCTTGAGCGGCTGATCTCCATTTTTCGAAGACATCTTTATGTTAATACAAAACACATACATACCAAATTTTATTGTTGTAGGCTTTTTATGAGCTGAGCTATGCAGTTTTAAATTTTTGCGTTGTATGTGAGGTAGGCGTGTCCGTGGGCGGATTCCAAAAATATTCAATAGTGCAGATCCTTGGGCTCATGTGACTATGTGTACCAAGTTTCATTCAATTATCTCAACTCCTTCTTCTTATCGGACAACACACAGACGGACCGACGAACGGACGGACATGAATAGCTCGACTCACGTGGTGACGCTGATCAAGAATATATATACTTTTCTATACCGCACTCGCTTCGTTCTATGCGTTACAAACGTTTGCACAAAGTTAATATACCCTCACCTTTCAGGTTTAGGGTATAACAACAACAATAGGCCTGATTATTTTAGGAATTTAGGCCTGAGTTTCGGTCTGAGTGCTCGAATATTACTCAGATGATGCTTTTTAAAACAACAGCAACACGTCCTTATAAGCAATAAATGTAAATCAAATGATTTTAAAATATTCAATCAACGCCCTTTATATAACAATTTGAAGCGGGGCTAATGAAGTATATTACATGTAGAATTCAAAATCTCGACTTCCAGAGTAGTTCTGGAATTTTTTATGAAAATGTATGTAACACAGAACTTATCTATTGAACGAACGCATGTGAACGAAGACTTCCAAAATGAAAAATTGAAAAAAAAAAAATTAAACATTGGTGAAAAAAACCTAAAGACGAATTAAACCACTTAATATAATACTATACTTTCTTATATATTAGGGAATACACACTAGCACTTTTTTTTCTGTTCAAAGTTACTTTTTGATAACAACTTGTGAATGGAAGAAAAATACATTTTTTGAATACATATTTTTTTAACCCATAACCGACTCACCTCTTCTAAATGAAAAAAAAATCGATATTTTGATCAATTTTGCACCATAGCATCCATACTATTGAAGTGACGTCATTATGATAGAGTAAAAATTGTTAATAATTTGAGTAAAAATATTTAAGCATACGTAACTATCTGAGATATCTGATTCCCCAGATGTATATTTTTATAAGAAATATCGGAAAAAATCCTATTTGTTACTTTTTGATTTTAATAAAAAAAGTATTAATCATACGATATTGGAATGTTCTACACTGATTTTTATCGATCCGCTAACCTGAACCGCCCGGCCCACCTCTATCAGCTCTTGCAAGTAATCAATTTATTGCATTTGCAAGTTTTAATCGCTATTAAAACTGAATTGGCACTTATTGAAAATTTTTCTTAGAACTTTGGAAAATAAGCCATGAAAATAAAATATCGTTTTCATCAAGAACATGTTTTCCTTTTTTTTTGGTCTACGTATGTAAATTCGGCCTCAAATAAAGTCTGTTGAGATGTAAAAGTAAAGTCTGCTTTAAGGCTCATCGGTTGTTGTGAGTGTTCAAATTTTGTGTAACTGCAACTAATATTAGCTCTCAAGCTATCTTCAATTGACGCTGTTTTAAGTTTCAAAAAATACATCAGTAAAAAAAAATCTTAATATAATAATTATTTAATTATTATTACTTTCATAACCGTTCTCATTATTGTTAACATCATAATCAACATAAATAAATATACAAAAACAATTACGATACAATAAAAATGCATATGAGGAAAGGATAGCATCCTGTTGCTTTATTTAATTTGAATTTGTAATATTTCCATACCGACAAAAAACTGAGGGGGGAGGGAGAAAAAAAAAGAGCAAAACCAGTTAATACTAGCAAACAAAAGCAGAAATCATGGCGTTAATAGCAAGCATTCAGTTTGTTGTCATTGTGTGTGTCGTCTGCAATTTATAATATATTTATATGTAAACGAGCATGTATGATTGAGTATTTGTGCGAGTATGAGTGCATGTATGTGTTTGTTTAATTTTTGCAATTTATATAAAATTCAAACACATACAAGATCACACCTAAAAGTATGTTTTACGTTATGTCTCTGCCTTATGATGTGCTATGCTGAAAATTCAACAAGCAAGCAGCCACAAAGTATGCAATATTTTTTAGTTTTTTTTTTTTGTTTTATCAAACAGACTGAAGTTTTTATTGATAACTTTGATAGATTCTTTATACAGTTCGAATGATTCGAACCGTACGTGAATGGATGTTTGTTTGCCTGTCAGTCTGATTGTCTGTTTGTCGTCACTCGAGTGTGTTTCATGCAAAGCTCACAGGATGAAAAATCTCGTTGAACACACTCGAAAATCCAAAGATAACCAATACAAATACAAGTACCAATACAGAAAAAAAATTTCTTTGGCGTCAAGGGAAATGGCCAACAAGCAAAACAATTGCAAGTATCGCCATTTTTTTCCAATTCTGTGTTGCATTAAAAATTCATTACTTTTCGAAGTTTCGCCATTGAATTCGTATTCATTTAAGCTTTCGATTTGTACGATTTGTAACTGTATATCTAAGTGTGTGTGTGTGTGTGTGTGTGTGTAAGTTTGTGTGTGTAGTGTGGAACTGGCAAGAGGGGGCGTTATTTGAATATTATTTAAAGGGCGTTTCGAACATACATGCATGCATAGCGTTGGCATGATAAGCGAATCAGTCGAAGTGTTGAAGCTAGCAGCGTTAAAGCCGTTGGCGGCGAAGTAGGTAGCAGAGCAGGAGGGCGGTTACACTGCAGAGTGCCCTGAATTGTTGATGACTTTTTTTTCACCCGCTGCCTTTGTAAAGTTTTAAACAACACGTTCTTTTATTTACGTTAAATTGGAGAAAATCATGCAAATAGCTTTATGGTCCTGTATGCTTGCGGGCACGTTCGGAGAAAAAAAGGCTTAAATTCCAAAAAGGAATTTCGTATCATACCTAATTTTTTATGCTTAAAATATTCCGAACTCGAAAAGTTTTAGTGTTTTTTTGTGAGATTTTTTTTATATTTTATTTCATTTGCATTCACAGAATAAAAGTTTTGTAATCTCAAAAAAAGGTTCACTACTAATTTTGGCCTCATTATCATTTTAATAAAGTTGCGCAAACGATTGGGAAGAAAAACTACGCTTTTGCGAGAATTCATACAAATACAACTACAACTACAACTAGGTACAACAAAAGCATTGGCAGCAACAGCAACAAAAGTTTTGTCGCAAACTTTTCGAAATGAGCTGAAATCTCTTTTTAATACTTTTAAATAACTGAATTAGCGCTAGCAGCAGCAGCAGCAGCAGCGAGTAAGCGAAAAATTAACTGTAACTGGGAAGGTAAAAATGTAGCAAAGTAGTTTGGTATAAAAGTGGAGTGGAAAAAGCGGAAAGTAGTAGTTGTATTTTGTACCAATTAAATACGATTACCAACGAGAACAAATTCAATTTTTACCTGGAAACAAATACTGCCATAGCGATACAAAGACACACGTTCTGCCCTGCAATACACTCGCATTCACACACACATAAGCACACAAATAAGCAGAAGGGATACATTTAGGGAGCCACTGCCAACAAGGGTAAAGCAAAGGATTAACAAACACAAAATAGTTTTCCAACTTATCAGGGTGGTGGAATGGGTAGAGGATAGTGTGGAGAGAAGGATTTAAAACAAACAGCAAGGCTTTGTACAACTTTTAAGCGGAGTAAAGTAAACAAACATTGTAGTATTTCCCTAGTAGTAAAAGGTATGAAGCAAAAAAGTATTGATCAAAGGAGTAGAAAAATTTGTAGCCACACAACTTTAATCAAAGTTTAGAAATTACTTAAAATGTGCTTGTGAACTCGTTGAGTGTATCAAACAGAGTTGCCAACATCAAACAGAATATGCAAAATATACGAAGAATATGAAAAACTAAAAGTGGAGAGTGGTTCAAAATTACCAAAGTACTCAACTTTCTGTCCATGCAACTCAAAATCATTTAGAATCTCACTCACAAGCGTCTCAATAAAAATTCAACACTTCGCAATGTCGAATTCAACGGTCCCATGCCAAGTGAAGTGAAAACAACTTCATTATTTTTCTTTTTCTTTTTTTTTTTATTAATTTATTTGATTTAGCTTGACGAAAAACTTTCTCAATAACATTAACAGTTCATTTCAATCACTTCAGACAACCACTCATTTGCACAAAAGATCATCCGCCAAACCCAACAGCTGCCATTGTGGAATCCCAACAGCATCTAAATCCTTAAAAGTGAAAATTACCAAAGTCAATTACTCGAAATTGTACTTTTTCGCTACTTTTTCAACTCCACTTTTGCACTTTTAAGCTTGAGTAACATATAAAAAAATAATATAAAAAATAAAAAAATGGCAAAAGTTTTTGCGTCTTTCTTAAGGTTGCTTTATTGTTTGCTTGTTCTTTCACTTTCGATACTAATTTTTGCTCAACACTGAACCTTGAAAAATATTTTCTAACTTTGACAACATAAAATATAAACATAATTCAAGTAAAACATTACAAAGAT
Source organism: Tetanocera ferruginea (assembly GCA_958299015.1). Classification (NCBI taxonomy): domain Eukaryota; kingdom Metazoa; phylum Arthropoda; class Insecta; order Diptera; family Sciomyzidae; genus Tetanocera; species Tetanocera ferruginea. The sequence goes on along the minus strand of OY282643.1, from coordinate 2,385,761 downwards.
TTAAGTTCCATGGAAAGAGGAAAAATCTTAAAGCGAACAGAGAAGGAAGGTACAAGAAATGTAGCAGTAGAATAAACAAAGACAGAGAACCGGAAAAGTATCTGAGAAACGAACTTTTCTAATCTAAACTTTAAGCAGCAGCAGCAGAAGAACGCGAATGAACTGAGTTTCAGCCATAAAAGCTGCAATATAGAAGGCAAAAGTAGAAAACTCTTGTAAGGAATGAAAATAAAAATGGTGACATTAAATTTTCATGTCAATTATATACAATAAAGAAGGAGCAGAGCGAGCACAAAGCCAGCCCGGAAACGAATGAACAAACGAACGACTGAACGAACGAATAAACGAATAACTAACAAAATAAATGATGCCACAAGCAGAAAGAAGAGCATAGCGTTCAGGAAAATGACGCATTCGCCCATTCATTCAATCATTCTAACTAACTTTGGCCAAAGTCAGAGCAGGAAGCCCATCTAGAAAAACTACCAGTTAGTTTGGTATACTTTTCGTTGACTCAAATAAAACTTTACGAATGGCGAAAAACAAAAACACATACCTTTTGACCGAGTGCTGTGTGTGCTATATGTACTTTATTATCTGAGTCGCTGTTAAAGTTGAAGAAGCTGTAGCCAGCCACTGAGTGGGTCTGTCGGGGAATCAGAGGTGGCAGCGAACTACTAAGTGGAGCCACTAAAAGACTTTTAGGCTTTCGTGGCGGTGAGTGAGTCTCTTGAGAATAATGCACATTTTTATTTTGTGCTTTTTTTTTTTTGTTTTTGTGTCGTGCGCCTAAAATGCTGCCATGATTCAAAAATAAAGTAATAGCAAAGCATAAAAGTTCAGTGCTGCTGTCTCTGCCGCTGTCGCTGTCGCTGTTACTGTCACTGCTTTCTCACGACGGCTACTACTAAATAATTCAATTCGTTGCAGGCACAAAGGTTGATGTTCGAACGTAACAGTAGCGGTGGACTATTTAGCACTGAGTGATAAAGGCACAAGTGGCAAGGAGTAAGGAGTAAGGAGTAAGGAGTAAGTAGCAACTAGCAAAGGGCATGAAAGTAAAAAAAAAAGGTCATACAGCTATACAAATGAAATACAAACAAAAATAGTAGTAGCGAATCGGTGCCGTGTGCAAAATTCTACGAAAAACTATTCACGAAACATTCATTTACATATTAAAGTTTCATATAAGTTGTTGTAGTTGTGTTGCTGGTTGGTTGTTGCTGATGGTTGTTGCTGCTGGTTTTTTCATTGCTGTTTCGGAGCCGCACTGAATGACTATTTGTGGATGTGGCTGTGTGCAAAGCTCGGGTCTCATGTTTTATTTCGTTGACATTTTATGGTAGTCATAACAGTGTTTGTATTGTTGTAATTGTTATTGTTTTTGAAGATTATATACGGTATGTTTCTCAAAAAATATAAGAAACTAGCTGCTAAGCCCGGTTTTATTCGGGATGTTATTTTAAAACATATTGTTCCGAGTTTGTTTTTTGTTTCTTTTAAAATGGAGATTTTTTTAGCATGTTTTATAAGAAGAGTATGAAAAAATGTAAAATTCTGATTCATGACAAAGTTTTTTGTTCACCAGTTTGCTCCAAACTTTTATAAGGAAATTCAGTTTTTCGTAAAGAGAGTTTTTTGAAATTCTTGCTCCGAAAAAAAATAGTTAATTTCCATTTTTTGTTTTAGACCAGTAAGGATATCTTCGACTTGGTGAAATAAAAATAACACTACAGCCTTCTTGAAGCATATCCGAAATTATTTCTGTTTTTTTATTTGACGTCACTTTGTATGAGGTCTTTAATAGACTTATATAGATTTAATTTTTATGCAATTTTTTAAATTTTAAAATTAGAGCACATTTTGAATATTTAAGCCAATGTCTGAAATACCAAGTCATTATATTAATGTTTATGGAATTAATGAGTATTTTGATAATTTGATGATGTCACTTTGCATGTTAGGTAGGGGTGGGTTTCATCCTATTTGGCTCATTTTCAAACTCAGTGTGGATATTTGAGATCGTAGTTTATGTGCAAAATTTAAAGACATCAGATGAATTTTATGTGAAATTTACACGGTTAAAAATCTTGGACTAAATTTTAAACTTTTTTGGATTACATATGGGACACGACCAAAAAAGATTACTTTTTAATCCAATGAAAAGTTTTAAATTTTGCAATCAAAAAAGGATTTATTTTTAATCCACAAAAAGTTTACAATTTTTTAATCCAAAAAGAAATAATTGTTAATCCACAGAAAGTTTAAAATATTATAATCCAAAAAGAATTAGATTTTAGTCCAAAAAAGTTTAAAATATTATAATCCGAAAAGGATTACTATTTAATCCACTAAGGTTTAAACACTGTTTACTGTAATAATGTATATAATAATATTTTGGTTCAGATTTTAATAAACAATTTGTTTCATTTAATTAAAAATAAATTTCGGATACTTTAACAACATTAAGAATTATATTTAGCTTAAATTTCGTAGTAGTAGTAGTTTTCAATCTTATACCTGAATTACAATGTAACAGTGGCATCATCAGTGGCAGTGGCATTGATCAGTTGTTATTTTAGGAATACTGTTGTTCAATGGTGAAACTTACATAGCAGCAGTGGTTGTAAGCAGTACTGCCGAGGTTAGCCCTATTTCTAAATTCACTGCCAACATGCAAATAATTGAACTACTAAGAAAAATTCACACATTCACTGCCTTCGATGCTGACGATGCCACTGCTAGATTGTAATTTGCAGGCAGTAAAATACGAAACAGCTGATCACTGCCGCTGCCACTGACACAGCTGCTGCCACTAACACTGCTGCATTGAAATTCAGCTATTAAATAACATAAATACTTTTTCCAAAAAATACTACCTTAATGCAAATTTGTAGTCCAAAAATAGTCTTAAACTTAAACTTTTTCGGATTAAAAATAATTAAACTAAAATATGGAATAAAAAAAAGCTTGGATTAAAAACTAGTCCAAAACTTTTAACCGTGTAAAGCTATTTTACCTCTCTCTCACTAGTCACTTTGTATGGTAGGTAGGCGTGGTTATCATTCGATTTGGTACATTTTCGAACTGGAGCTTCATTTTCTAAATAAAAGCTTAAATATCGAATTTCATTGCAACCTGTAATCGTGTCGAAAGACCAACATACGGTCATGGCTAAATCGACTCAGACGGTGATACTGATCAAGAACAATGCTGCTGATTAAAAATAAAAATTTTTCTTTAATCGGAACAAAGGCTCAAAACATAGCAACAGAGGTTCCGTAGGTGCAATATAGTGAAAAATATAAATTTTAAAAAGGGTCTATAATTTCAAATGGAGCTCCGACACCACCTACAAAAATTAAAGTTAAGTTAGTTAAAATTTAAAGTCATTAAAAAAAAAAATTAAGATTCTCCTCAGACATTTTACTGCATTATCTATAAGCTGCTGTTAATTTCCGATCATCCAAACCCAATTTCCATACAAACAAAAGCCTTATGACGATAAGGATTTTGCAAACTTGTCCTTTTAACCCATTTACCCCTAGTGGGTAGAAAAATACACATGAAAATACTTTTTTTCAAAAAACCACTCAAAATTGTGGGCTAGAGATATCGAGATATCTAGAGATAATAGTTTTGATAGGGATGGTTAGGTAAAAAATCAAAATTTCTCAAGTTACTGGATGTCACATTAAAATTCGGAAATTTGACGAGAGTTACCAGACTAAGAAAATCATGAATTTTCTGGTGGTGGAAAAAGCGGCAGTAGAAAACAGTAAATGTAGAAAATCGATCAAAGCACAGCAGAAATATCAAGTTTCTTGTCATATCTTTCCATCAACACTAACTTTGACACGATCGTATTATTAATAAGAAATTAATATGTAGTTTAATGATTTGGATAATAAGCTGGTCGCTAATTAACCTGAGCTGGTACTAGGCAGAAATGGTTTAAACATCAGATGGCGCATAATTTTGAGAACATATAAATTTTGTTTTCATAAAATTACGTCAACAACACCATCATCTATGATACAGTGTTGGAAAAAAACAAAGCTAATGTCTGTATATCTATTTGAGTGTCAGTTTTTATGTTATTCACAGCTTCTTTATCCGAAAAATGTAGATATTTAATTAAAACACAAACTTTTTCTTAACCAGCATCCCAGCAACAAAAAACCCGGTCTTTTAAAAAAACTATAGAATATTTTGACTGGATTTTTTTGAGTATCTTCTTAGAAGTGTATTTTTTAATAAAATTAAGTATAGGTCAAAAATTAAGTACACTGAGGGAAAAAATGCTGTTATATCAAACAAATCATGAGTTGAAATAACAGATTTCACTGTTAAATACCATCCAACAAATGAAACTTTCAAATCAACAGTCGGTTGACTGTTGGTCTATAGAACACGAAACCCGTATAAAAACTTATACATTGAAATTTTAACACTGTTATGAAAGTTCATGTATGGCTGAGTGTGCTGACGTGTGCGTCTAGTACTCGAGTGTACACGGTTCAAATCCGGCAAGGCCAACAAAAAGTTTTGTTTCTTTAAAATATTTTTTTTTTAAATAAAAAATGAAATTTGCAATTTTTTTTTTTTTCAAATTGTAAGCAACTTATTTTGAAGATTATTTTTGATCAAACTATTAATGAAACAGAATTATTATTACTTCAATTATTAAATTACACACAATTTTTGATACTTACACAGCTACACTGAGAAAAAAAACACATACCTTGCTCTGGTAAAAAATTTCTCTATTTTTGATAATAGCAATGTTTTCTTTTTCAAATAAAATTTTCTTCAATTAGAATAAATTTTCACATTTTCGAAGAAATATTTCTTTACTTCTAAGAAATGGAAATATTTCAATGTCTCTAATAATGACAAGTATTTTTCTCGCACAAAAAATTTCTCATTTATAGAGAAATTTTATTGAAAATGAAAAACTTTTCTTATAGTTTGAGAAAAAATTCACTATGAGAAGTATTTTCTTCAATAAAAACAAATATTTTCTCAAAAAACAAGTATTTTTCTCTAAAAACGATATATTTTTCTATTTCATGGAAGCTTTTTATCATTTTTAGAGAATTTTTAGTATCGCAATTAGAAAATAGCATTCTCTGGAGCAAAGTCTATACCATTTTTCTCTAAATATGCTGCCTTTTTTATCATATTCCGAGACACTTTTTTCTGAGTGTAGGTTTCGAAGTTCGAACCTTGGACGTCTCACATTGGTTGAAGAGTGGCCGAAACATTTTTTTCATGTTCGCCGATTTGGATAATTTTTTGGTATTTTGTTGTCATATATCTGAATATTATGATTCCGTAATATAAGGCTGATATATATATTATTTGCTTCGACAGACATGCTCGCAGTTCATATATGTTCGCTCGTTTAAAATGGCATGCAAATTTACTGTATATTCAATCTTTGGTACAATCACAGTAAACTTTTTATTTAACTTTGTTGTATATTTTCGTAAATGAGAATTGTCATAGATGAGATTTGCATTAAAAAAAATTGGAAAAAGTGCCATATAAAAAATTTCGTAGAACAAGATATAAGCAACATCAAAATTGCAATCAACTCATCAACTTCAGTGTACTGCATCTTTTTAGCGCTGTGGAGCGCTGTTTAATGAAAGATGTCAAATTACAGCTTGAAATCTCAGCTAAAAGTAAAAAAAAAAAATTCAGCTGCTCCTACCTGCTCCTTTCCAAAATAAAGAGTATGATATTGATGTTAAAAAATTATTCACAGACTATGCTTAAATTACTTATTCATGTTTTTCTATTTGTTTTTTCTATAATAGGTGAGCGTAAGAGTGGGCGGATCAGGTATATATTTTCAGGAGCCCATGCCACAATTATAATATTTATTTTTTGTGAAAATTGTGTTGATGCATTCAAAATCAAGGGAATTAGCCACTTTTTCAATATAAGTGGTATAGGAAGTGGGCGTAAAAGTGGGCGGATATTTTTAAAATTTCACAAAAATGATTCTGAGTGTTTAAAAATGTGCTATGTGCCAACAAACAATGCCGTAAGTCAAAATTTAATTTTCACTTTGTATGGGAGGTGGGCGTAAAAGTGGGCGGATCATTTTAATTTTTCAATTTTTTTCTTGATTCAAACAAAAACTGCATGTGTGCCAAGTTTCATTGTCCTTCGACAACTTCTTCTATTTTTAGCCGCTCGTTCTATGAACTTCAACCAATGTGCGTCTCCCGCATGACAATCTAGTGCACTTTCCCTGAGCTATTGGCAACAATAATATAAATATAGCAAAACACATTTAAAAACTATTGCTTAGAAAAAATAGACAATTCAACGAGAGCACAAAAATATTTCAACAGATGATTTTAACAGCACAAAAAAACTTTGAAACGTTCATTCAACAAAGAAAATTGTTTACTTAAACGCAAATCATTCAATCGAACAGTGTTTTGAAATAACATTGGCCCACTGTTTATATGACAGTTGATATTTTTCTGAGTGTATTAAGCAAGTTAAAAATGGAAAAAGTTAAGTTAGAAAAGAGTAAAATTTATGTCAAAAAACAAAAATAGTGGTGGTGTACATGATTACAGCATGCCGAATAAGGGTTAAGATTAATTCGAAACTCGTTCTAAATGAAAGAAGACTTAGAATATAAATATCTATAATTAATGGGAGAGGGTGGGAAAATCAAGGCATAGATAATTTAATAATGAACAATTCCTGGTAATGAATGAAGTGTTGTCCTAGAAGATTGACGTTTTAGGTTGATTAGAAGATTTAGGCTCTTTGTAGGCTTTGTCAGCGCAGACGTCAATATAACAAAGCAAATTATTGTAAAAGACGAAAGAATTTAAATTCTATGTAATTTCGACTGTAACAAAAACGCAATGTTCCTTTATTTTAAATAAATATAAATAAGTAAAAATTATAAATAAATATATTATAAAATTAAATCACAAAACACATAAACAAATTTTTATTTCAGTTATGCAGCTCGACTACTTTAACATTTTAGTTAGATTTTTATGATTTTTACCCATGCTACACTCGTCACAATCTGTGTAACACCCGTCACACATTTAAATATTTCATAAAAAAACTTGATAAAATTGACAGTAATTAATTTTTGTTTTTATTAATAGTAGTTTGGCTGAATTTCACAAACATTCAGCGTGAATTCCGATTTTCCAATGAGTACTCGTAACACCCGTCACATGTTAAAAATAATACAAACATTGACTACGATTTTAAAACTTGTTTACACATGAATAGACAACATAAAAGTAATATATGTATGGTTAAAAGCGTTAAAATGTAACACCTGTCACAGTGGAATGTTCTTAATGCAAAATCTTGAAAAAAATGAAAATCAGAACATTTAATTTCGGATTGTTTTTCTTATTTTTGGCTAGTGAAATTAGATGTTACAAAATGCTTTGCATACTTTTGAGAGTACGTGAATAATTTTGGTGTATAAATAAACAATTTTTTTTTTATTATATCATGAATTGTTACCTTTTGGAGTAGGCTTAAAACAGGATCGAGTTCTCGGTCAATTGTGTTAAAAGTTTAAACAACACACACAACACAATTGTCATAAGAAGCTCGGTCAAAGTACGTCAAGGGCTGAAATGCCAATTAATTTTGGCCTTTTTATAGTTCAGAAGAACAATTGTGAAAATACTAAACGACAAAGGAAAAAGTATTTCGTCAGCCTAATTCTAATACAAAGTAAGTTAAAATTATCTGCTTTTCATGATGCGAAGAAAATTGTTTATAATTTATATGAAGTGTATGCTATGATGTATTGTTTCAAACCTTCTACCTCATTTTTTTTCATAAAAACATTAAAAACTAAAAATAGGTAAAGATGTAGTTTTGCTTAAGGTACCTAAATCGTTTATAGCTGCTATTTTGCCAAAATTTGACATGTGTCTTATAAGAATTAAACGGCGATTTGTATATTATTACGTAAAACACTGCATATTTTAGGGAATTATTCAAAAAAATAGACATGAGAGTAAATTTCTTTAAGAGAACAAAAAAATCTTTTGTTCTATTTCACTGGCATTTGCATTAATTCAAACAGGATGGAAGGGGGGTGTGGTCCAAACAAAGAATGTTACAACTCCTTTTAGTAGATAGGTAACATATGTGGCAAATTTGAGTAAAAACTATAAACCGTTTAAATTTCTATAAAGGTCAAACAAAATATGACTTTTATACATACAGATCAAATAAATTTAAGTTGTGTAGCTGGTTGGTGGCTGATTTTTTAATTCAATTAAGTTATTCATTTGCAGCTTAATTTTTTCTCCGCTCACTTGATCCAGCTCGAAGAACCATAAATTTCACAATGGATGGACAGAAATAAATTATATAATTATATATCAAAAATATTTAAATTCTGGTTTCATAACATCGCATTTCGCCATTTATCACTGAGTGCAGAAAAAAACAATTCAAGGTATTGTATATCGTATGAATGAAAGAAAGAGGCATTAAAAAAAATGCCCAATTGAAAAATTTTAAATAATACATGAAACTCACCATAAATTCTTTTTATATCCAATAATCAATTGTGCGGTTTAAGCTGTGGTTGTTGTTGTTGTTGTTTCTGCTGGTGCTGCTGCTGTTGTTTGCTGGTCGTTGATTTTTGTTGTTGTTTTTTTCTGCTGCTCTACTTATAAATATCCCTATTATTGCGCTCTTTTGATTTTTTTTTTTTTTTATTTCTTCTGCTAAATTGGCTTTTCGCGAATCCTTTTGATAAAAGTGTTTTTGTTGTTTTCTTGTTATGCACACAACAAACCGGAATTATTGCGAAAATGTTAACACTTGAGCAGTTGGTAGTTGTTTTTTTGTTATTATGTTTTGTTGTTATTTCTATGCTGTGGCAGCCACCGGCATTAATGCTGATGTTGATTGAACGCTGGTGCTTGGGTTGGTGGTTATCGAAACGAGTTTTTGTTGCATGGACCGCGGTTACGTTTCACAACTGGTTCAATGAGCGTTGGTTCATTGAAAGCACAGCAGGCTCCGGCAGAAACTGGCTTACTGCAGTTGAATGATGCTGTGGTAACAAGACCAACAAAAATTGAAAAAAAAAAAAATATAAAAATAAAATCAAGCCAACGCGAACGCACCAATATTGAATGATATGCAGGCAGATACAAGATACAGGTGTATCTGTAGTAGATTGTCTTCTCGTAGTAAGCGTAACTATGAGAGAGAGCGATTGATTTTATTTTGTGGCTTATTGTTATGTTTTGTTTTGGACGCTTGTTTTGGTTTTGTTTTTTTTTTTTTTCTTAACCGGTTTCTAAGGAAGCCGAAGGCAGCAACTTTTGTGCAACGACAAGCTTCTTATTTTTTGTTTACGTTAAAAGAGATACAATTTGATATGTTGTTGTTGTTGAAGCTAAGCTGATATGTTGTTTGGTTATTTTTATGTTTTTATTTTATTCTTCTTATGTTTTTGCCTGAGGCGATTTTTGTTGCTATTGACTGGCTGGCTTGCTTGCGTGTGCAACAGCCAACAAACGAACTAACAAGTGGACGTTTACAAAATTACGTAGGTTGTGAATGAAATTTGATTTGTGTATCTTGCAGATACAATTTGCTTAGAGTTGCTCTAAATTTTTCAAAAAACACGCTTTCGCTGCTGCATATTTCAGGCTAAACATGCATCCGTTCGACGTTATGCGCACAAATGTTAAAATCGTATCCTTAGCTTGAATGCTTGTTTGGGCTGTTTTTTTTGCTGCTGTTGTTGTGGATTCCATTCAAATACTTAAGTTTTTTGCTGTTGCTGTTGAAACTCTAACATAATTGTTTTCACCTCAGCCAAACAAATACAGACTGTCTGAACTCACCACAGCTGTGTTGTCACCATTGAACAGATTCAGCCGCGGCGGCACGCATTAAAAATTCAATTCATGTCGAAACAAAAGACCGAACGAGCGACAAAATTCCGATAGATACAAGCTACGATTTTTTTTTTGCACACTTCGAAGTCCGACAGGATGACTTTGTTAAGAACTTGTTTTGGATTTTCACTGTTAGATTTTCATTTAGTTAAGCGAATAAATTTTCACTGTTTTTATTTTTGAAAGAGTTTTTAAGTGACTGTATCTGCGAGATACTAACTAAGCTAAGCGTTCACTTAATCACTATAATTAGCTTGACACTTCAAAGGGGTCAAATATTTTTAAAAAATGCACAAATTTGTAATCCTTTTCGTTTCGATTCGTGCTGCTAAGCTTTTCATACAATCAAGTTCATTCGCACCCGTGGCTTTGCAGTTTCGAACGCGTGTCCGTAAAATGGTATCGTAAGAATTCGTTAATGTTCCTTCGTGTCACACGTTCGTTTAATTTAAGTGTTTGTGTTTTTGTCCTGCTGCTTTTGCACTTCGTTATTCTTTAAGTTACTCAAACATATGTCTTCGCTACACTATCGCTTTCTTTACTTCCGCTGCAGCTATTAAAAGTAATGCAAACAATGGCAAAAAAAAAAAACCAACAACAATAATTGAAACGTATCCGTGCGAACGTATCCCTAGTGACTGTTGCAGTTGTAGGGTAATGTATCTGCCATCCGTACGATAGATTTTTGCGCGCACTTTAGGATTCCGAACTGTTTTCAGGCACGGAGGAACACGTACTAAAACCTGATTGTTTCATACGCTGTCCAGAGCTGCGGCTCACGGCATCGTGTCTGCAGTGTGCAGCAAAGTAAAAACAACAACAAAAATAACAACAGCAGCAGCAACAGCAGCAACTTTAGCACTAACAACAGCAACAGCGTGCTGTTAGTTTGAAATCTAGTAGGCTCTCGTATCCGTCGGATACTGTTGCCCTAGAATCGAAAATACTTTGAGCGCGTGCTCTCTCACTCTCTTGTGCGTGCGCACGTTTATTTTTATCTTTGGCATTATAAGCTGATCAGCCGTTGCTTCGTATTCTTCTAACTATGAGTAGAAGAAGACCTTAGCGCATCTGCATATCTCAGAGCTTTAATTTCTATTTGTTTTTGTCCATCGTGAGCTCCGAATTTTGGTGAGCTGATGAAAACCTCTTCTGTTTATTTGTTATGCTGCATGCATGCGGCGCTTCTTGATGCCCTTGGAAGCAAGGCGCGTGTCTGATGAGCACAACATTTTGGTATCGTTCTCAACGTGATGGTTGTAAAATTGTGAATTGTTGTTAGCCAAAGACCTGAATGAATGAATGAATGGTGGTTAATGGAATGGAGCTCAACTGTTCTGAAGGATGCTGAAACTCACCATGCCGCAACGGACTTGAACACTCGATTTCCAGACGCGACAAGGAGCTCTTCTACATTAGATAAGAGTAAAAGAGAGCGTGGAGTTCCGAAGTTAGTTCCATTTTCAAAAGCAAGGAAAATACCATCTGGAATAAACGAGGTAAGCGATTGTAAGTGTTTTGGATCTTTGTGATCGTGCCAATAATTCTCTATATTTACAGTTAGGATGGACGGGGTTGTTTTGAAAACCATTTTTGTTAGAAGCTAGAGAAGATAAGACTGACGTAAATTTGCTAATAGATGTGTAGAAATGAAGAGCAGACTATCTTTAAAATCTAGCCTAGCAAAATTTAGATTTTTATGTTTGGTTTAAAGAAAGTGTGAAGCCAATAACCTTCTAGTAGCAGATACGAATACGGAGAGAAATGAGCTGAGAACCGAAATTGGGAACTTTTTTGAAAAACTCTTCGGCACAAGTAGTTGTTATGAGGTGAGGAGAGAAATAAGGAGACTGTCATTGAATTCTTGACTGCAACCGATACCGTAGATATACAGTGAAACCAAAGTATTTGTGTCCGGCAGTGAGAGTTGTCCATTTGTGGGAGTGATAAAAAAAATGTATCCGTAAAATATATTATTATTAAAAAAAATTTGCATATTTTGCAAAATTCACTTTACGCCATTTTTCCAACCACCCATCTTCTCTTTGTAACATTTGTTTTAATTGCTTGTTAAGAAAATTGGTGCGGTAATAAAAGGTAACCGCTTATGGGAGATGTTCGCTTATGGCAAGTGTCCTTAAGTTTCACTGTAACATAGGAAGAGAGAGTTTTAGCATGCATAATAACTCTGCTATAAATGATTCTTAGTGCACCGAGTAAGAAAGTATGAAAGACCAAAGAAAACGTACTGCTACGCAAAGTTTTGTTGGCTTATTTGTGTCTTAAGACAAACATTTTTTCTGCCAAAGTCATAAGGAATGTTAAATTTGCAAAAAAATGTGATACTTAAAATCAACGACAATATTCTTTGTGATAAAGAAGTCGTTGCAATTTTTTTAAAAATTAAAATAATTGTATTTTTCATTCCATCAATATAATATCTACCTTTAATAATGTTTGATAAAAATGCATAACCCAAGAATAGTGGTCAGTACACATGTATAATAAGTGTTTTATAAAGAGCTGTATTGAAATTTAAAAACGAAATCGATGTTCCCGTACAATTTAAATTTTTCACTTATCACTTAAGTGAATAGAACAATCTCACTATAGATAATATTTTTGGAGCGAAAATTCAGCTTAAATTATATGTTATAATCAGAACTATAATTTGAATTTCAATTCAAACCTACCCAGGATTCGAACCTACGTTCACTGCATGCTCATTTCTACAACGAGAAAAAGTATGTGAACTAAAGAAAACGCACTTCGCCGCACACACTTTTGCTAGTGACAGAAAACTAAAATAGTTAAGAATCGAGAGATTGTCTTATACCTTTTTTATTACTTTTAGAAAATATAGCGACTATTCTGATATTTTTCAAAAAAATTTGTAAAAATGTGTTTTAATACTGTCAGGTTTCGAATCCACAGAAAAATTTTAAAAAAACTAAACGCTTGAGGTTTGACCAAAATGGCTCAACGAAGATCGCTCAAGACAAAGTTCTTAATGAATGAAAGAAAATTTTGCTGGCTTTTTTCAGTCGCTCGCTAACAAAGAATTAATCTGGGAAATATAAGACTTATCTTTGTAGTCAAGATTTTTTCCTTGGTTTATTGACAAGGAACTAGTCTGTTGGATGACGCAGCAGTTCGTTTCAAAGAGTTTGTATGTGTCACAAAGATATTTTGTTCCTCAATTTTTCAAAAACTATTTTTGTTTGATTTTAAGACGTTAATTTTTCTCAGTGTATGAAAGTTATAAACAAATCGTCATGGCACAATCTTTGTGGGGCTCTTTTTATGCCGTTTTGAATTTAATTTTGGTTTCGAAACCGTTAAGAGAATAAATTATGATATATATATATTATCAAGCTACTCAATGAAAGTTCGAAATCAAAAATATCCACGTTAATTAAAACAATCTACGATTCGAAACAGTTTTTTTAGATACTGTGTTGGCACTTCCAGGAGTAATCATTTTGGTGCGTCTCGATCACTTACCCAAAACTCAATGTAATATCAACATCAGCTCAAGATCTAGCTTAAGTCAACCTTGACGACGTGTTGCCAGCCACAACCTCAGCCCAAGCAACTTCCCATAAATTCCGGCTACAACACTGTGCTCCACATAGCAAATGCAACAACCATAAATTAAGTTGCTCCGACTTAAGGGAACCATTAGCTTAATGATTGGTGGTGGCAGATGCAGTCGAAAGAGACAAGGTAGAGCAATGTCGTGAGGCGCTCATGAACTAAGATGCTAAAAATAGAAACTATAAAGATGAGAAAATATTTACTTAAGGTTTAACGCATCCGTTGGATTGTCTCAATGTAGGTGTGAATGCGACTGTATGTGTGTGTGTGTGCGCTTGCTAAATGTAGGACAACAATTGAGAGGATGTTGTTGTTTTTGTTGTAGGTGTCATTTGCGTGTCATTCCATCAGTTCGATGATCTACGCTGACACTATTTAGCCTACTTTAGCAAAGTTAAGCAAAAGTTGAGACAAAGTCTGACGTAGCGTGTCGTAAAGGAATGAACGAACACAAACCAAGAAGAAAGGAGTTTTGAGCACAGATCAACAACGGCTACAGTTGATTTAGAATTCCGTTACGGTGCATTTGCTGTAGCTCGTCAAGACATATTTATTTTATGATGATTCTTACCAGGAATTTTCGACGATGACAAATTATGACAAAGTCATTGTTAATGCTCTGTAGAAGAAGAAGTATTTTTTATTAACTGTGGTATAAGTCTAAAAAATTCAGTAAAACAAGCAAATATATTCTTTTTCCCAATCACTGCTAGCTACACATTTAAAAAATTTGTAACTTTAAACCAAAATGATGGTGGCAGTTCGAAGGTGGAAAAGGCAAGATAATTTGTTGCATATGAATTTCTATAATTAGTTCATTAAAATCCACACCGAAGAAGTAATAATGAGATTTATGAAATTACAAATTCCTCCAATTCCATGAATATAAAGAAGGCAAAAATATGAAAAAAAAAAATACTCAGTTGATGACACAGTTTTGTCAAAGTTACAAAATTCAATTGAATTCATTGGCAAAGTTAGAATAAATGAATGGAAAAATTAAAACTTTACTTTTTAACAGCGAATGTTTATGCATCATGTTAATTTTGAGTCAAATCTAATAATATTCAAGCCACCCTCAAATGAAGAACGGAAGGAAGAAGATGACATCGTTTTGATGGTTTGCTTTCAAATCGCGATCAACTTCAGTTGCTGCTTTTCAAGCATTTCAGACAACAGAACAAGCAAATAATAAAAAAAAAAACAACAACAACAACATTCACCAAAAAGAACAAGAACATAAAAACAACACATCAACACTTATGGAACATGCCGCTGTGAAGTAGCATTTATCCAAACATACATTCATATACACACACCTACACACACTCACACACACTCATACATTTACACGCACATTTGAAAGCAATTACAAAAGCAATGAAGCGAACGAACTGGCTCGCATCCCTCAGATATGCAGATACACTATAGATTACCAAACGAAATGAGATACATTCGAATACTTCTGAGAAGAAGTAATAGATGTAGATGTAGAAGAAGCAGAAGAAGCAGCAGAAAAACAAGCAGAACAGCAGTGGCAGCAGCAGCCGTTGAGACAAGCAGCATTTAAATGCGAGCAAGACAAGCTGCAACAAATGTTGCTGGCATCTTGCTGCCAGTTGTTTTGATTATTGTTGTTTTCTGCTGCAGCTAACGCTGCTTCAATGTTGTTGCTGCTGCTGCCACCATCAAAATGTTTTCTTTCCTCTATGTATTTGGCTTAAAATATTTTCATTATTTGTTCTTGTTGTTGTCTTTTTGTGCTTGTTGTGCATGACTTGCAGCGCTGAGCCATTGACAATGAAAATTCCGTGATTTTTCCGCTTCCGTTTTTAAATGCATACCGATTTCAACCAATTTGAAATTTAAACACGGTTTTGTCGATGTGTTTGTCGAGTGGTACGGATGTGTTCTTGATGCTGATTATTATGATGATGAGCAGTACTTCCGGTTATTCTGATACTTTTGCGGGAGTCGTTTAGAAAATAATGTGTGGGAGGCTTTGGGGACGAAAAGATTCGGCGAAGAGGAAACAATTTGTTGACTAGAAAAAAAAAAAAAAAAAAACTAGAATATGGGATATATGCGGTTAAATCAGAGGAAGTTTGTAAAATTTAAAAAGTGTGATAAGAAAAGAAAAGTCAAACATATTAACATGAAACACACTCAGCATGATATGAAGAATCGGTAGAAGCACCAACGTCAATAATTAGATTACTTTATTTTTTTTCTATGGATTTGCGAATAAATTTCATATTAATTTTATATTGTAATTAGCTGGTACCTGACGCGTTGCTGCCATCCTTATCCAATGTATGTTCCAGTTTGATAATAATAGGCTATCAACTAATAGTAACTCCACTCTGGTTTTCAATATTCTGTGGTATGACAAAAAAGGCATCATATTAAGAGAAAAATTTTGCTCCAGAGAATGTTTTTCTCTAAATGTGATTCTAAAAATTCACTAAAAATGGTACAAAGCTTCTATGAAAAAGAGATATACATCAAAATATATCGTTTTTAGAGAAAAATATTTTTTATTTTTGAGAAAATATTTGTTTTTATTGAAGAAAATACTTCTCATAAAGAATTTTTTATCAAAATATAGCAACATTTTTTCATTTTCAATAAATTTTTCTCTATAAATGAGAATTTTTTGTGCGAGAAAAATACTTATAGCCTGTTTCAAAAGAGAAGAACATTTTCGCGCATGTTTGAGAATAAGAAAATAATTTGAGAGCGTTCTTCATTCTGAATGGTCGACACATAGACTATTCATTCTACTATGGGTCGACATTAAAAAAAAAATTGAATATTCTCTGAGCAGAAAAATAAATAAAAAAAAAATTGATGTATATTCCTGAATTTTGTTGTTCATCGCAACTGCGCTGCGGAAGTACTGAATTTTATTTTTCAAAATCAACAAGTACGGTGTTGCACCGAAGGCCTGCAGCAACCTGCATCTTGAGAGAGAAATCAAATACAAATTACATAAAAAATAAATTATTTTCTCGATAAAAAATTGTGAAGTGAAATTTTGGCTATTAAATTATTTTTTGACGCGCCCTTTTTTTCAATTTTGATTGATTGATTTTGAAAAATAAAATTCAGTACTTCCGCAACGCAGTACAACAAAATGCAGGAATATACATTATTTTTTTTTCATTTATTTTTTTGCTCAGAGAATATTCAATTTTTTTTTATGTCGACCAATCAGATTGAAGAACGCTCTCAAAATTATTTGCTTATTCTCAAACATGCGCGAAAATGTTCTTCTCTTTTGAAACAGGCTATACTTATTATTTGAGACATTGAAATATTTCCATTTTCCACAAGTGAAGAAATATTTCTTCAAAAATGTAAAAATTTATTCTAATTGAAGAAAATTTTATTTGAAAAAGAGAAAATTGCCGTTATCGAAAATAGAGAATTATTTTATCGTAGATAAATATGTGTTTTTTCTGACTGCATTATTTCCAAAGCTATTAAATATATAAAACTGTCTTTTATGGGTGGTTCCAAGTAGTAGGATATTGCCATATAGTAACTCCAAACCGAGTTTGTTTAATTTGTGAATATTATTTCCAAAGCGATTTAGTTTACAAAATTATTTCTTATAAGGGAAGCCACACCCATTGTACGATGCCCGTTCTAGCATTCCAGTAACATGTCACCACCAAATAGTAACTACATTCTGAGCTTAGATGTTGTGTGACTTATGTCTATAGCTATTCTGTATATCTCCCTTACCAAAGATCGTTAAAACTTTACAGTCGTAGGGCACTACTCAATCGAACTTTACGACCTATTCTCATACCTACCAAATATATAAACAAAATTTTATTAAAATCGGTTCAGCCGTTTCGGAGGAGTTCAAACACCAACACCGTGACACGAGCTGTTTTCTTATTAGATTATAATAATTTATCATAATATTAGAAAATAATTAAAAACAAAATTGCCTAAAAACGAACTCCGCTCAAAAGTTATTGTTGTAGTGACGATTTTTATGCAATTCTGTGTTTTATCGGAGCTTAAGAAATGTATTCTCTATAAATTCAAATTCAAATTTAATTCTCTTTTAATTCAAATCCAAATGTATTCTCTATACATTTTCCTCAAATAGCAATTATATTTTAAAAATCAGAGTTAGTTTCTTTGCACGCGCCATGCTGAGATCAACAGCAATTTCCGGAAGTTTCTGGAATATATATTTTTCCAATATCGTTTTAGTTGGTCACTATCGGTATTGATATTATTATCGGACAATTATAATAAAAAAAAAAAATTTTAAATTTAATAAAAAAATTTAGTGTTCTTTATAAATACATACTAGATGCCTAGACATTTCAAAAAAGGATATATTATATAGAGATTTCCTTATATAGGGTGTTCGTTGTACTAGACGTCCACTGTATTGCCTAATTCTTGTTCATAAATAACATATTTTGAAAAAAAGCGTCAGACAATCTACGACAGAAAGAAATCTTTGACAGCTATTGGCAGCAATAATGGAGGTTAAGTGTGGAGAATTTAAAAAAAATGCATTACAATTCAATTATGAACTAGGTTTAACATAAATGGCATCATAAAATTTATTTTATGTCCATTAATCCTTCAGGAAGACAAACAATCAATGTTCTGTATCATGACCTTTTTGGAAAACTATAATTTTAATCGACGATTTGGCTGAAGTCATAACCTTTACAACCGTGGTAACATATCTATTCGAATATATTAAGGTTATGTATTTATATGTATTTGGAAGATGTTCTCCAATTTGTCGATATTTCAAGTTCAGAGTATATATATTATATATATAAAAAACTTTATGCATGAAATATCAAGTCAATATAGTTATTTTAGTGGAATTTATGAAGGTTTGTTATTGTCATGACGTCATTTTTTATGGAAGGTAGAGTGAGTATTCACAAGATGTTATTGAATTTCAAACTCTGCATATACATATTTTACAAAATAAAGCTTATTCAAGTGATAATATTTTTATTTTATTTTAAGATATTTTAAGATGACGTAACTTAGTATGATAGGTAGGCGTGGTTTACAATTTAAGAGGTTTCATCTTCATTTTTTAAAAAAAGTCTTGAATATCAAATTTACTTATATTAAATTTACTCCGTTATGCAGTACGCGGGGGGGGGATATGCCAATGTATAACTAAGTTACACTAAACTGGTAAGCAAATAAAATATAAGAGGAATAAATATTTATAATAATGGAAAAATTCTTTAAAAATTTATTTAACTAGGTCATAGCAAATGAAAACCACTTGAATGAGGTTGCTTGAATTTTTCATTCCTTGAAATGCGAAAAAAAAACTATTGTATTTTTTCTACTTGAGGCTTGAGTTCCACTCCATTAGGAAAAGTGATATCATCCGTATCAGCTGTTATGATCTCCAAATAATTCACACTCTACTTCAAAAATTTCAAGTGGCAGTTCGGCAGTTTTGACTTAACGGTTTTAATGGCGTCAATTGCATGAAACACAATAAAAGCACCCACAATAACAACAACAACGCAATACAAAACATGCAATTCACACCCTTTCGAAAAAGAAGAAAGGATTCACACAACCATCAACACCGCACATTAAAGACTTCCTTCACACCGTTTGCCATCAAACACAACATATACCGTTTCCAGTAGTTTCGGCGGGATGTTAAAATCATGTTGAGGAACAGAATGTCTGGAACGGGATGGTGAGGTGCTGAGCTGTAAGTAATAATTGCATTCTGCGTGGCGTAAACAGAGCCGCGGAAGCCGAAGGAATTAATTTTTAGTTCTTGTACATGTGTGGGTGGATGGCTATGTATGTATGTATGTGTATGTGAGATTTGGTGATTGAGTGGCTAAGTGACTGACTGACTGAGTGAGTGAGTGAGTCAGCGAGTGAGTGAGTCACCAGCACATGTGCTTCCTTCCGTTTGTGCTTAATTTTAATTTTGTTTTATTTTTTTTGTTTTATTTGCTTTTATATGTTTTAACATTTTGTGTTGTTTTTTTTTTGCAAATAACGAAATATGTGTTAGCCAACGCCTATGATATTGCTTGATTCTTGAAATGGTGTTATGTAAGTGTTTATGTTTTGTATTATGCTTGTGAAGAGCCATTGAAATGGCAGCATGTGCATAAATATTATTTGACTTCCGGTAATTCCGCGTTAGTTTCCACAATTTGCTAAAATGTTATTCTTGATTTTATTTAATGTTTAGTCACTGCATTATAAGGGGTGTACGTACAACAATATTGTGTATTTTAAATAATAACAAAATTCTTTGTTGTAATCAAGCATGATGACTATTAAGGATTTTATTTTATGTTGGACAATAGCGTGTTTTGGCGTGGTCTTGAGGTGCTCTCAAACGTAAAAAATAATTGGAGAATATGAAGTTTTTTGGCATCTTGAAATGTTTTCTTAGTATCCTTTTTGGTAAAATGGTAAAAGTCAACCAGAATTGATTCACGAAAACAAGAAGGCTTATTTTTAAAAAAATCGTACAACCCTTGTGAGGTAACGCTAAATTTGTGTAATTTCATAACCATTTATTATTAAAAAAAACTCTTTAATTTATTGCTAATTTCGACTGTTTCTAAGTCAAAAACGTATTTTTTTTTGTAACTTCCATTGAATGAATTCTTATCTCTATATATATATTATATATCTCTATATATTCGCTCGAATTAAAAATAGTTATCAGTATGAAGGTAAGGCTCAACATGTGCAAATTTAACTATTTTTTAGATATCAGATAACAATTCGAACTCCGCGCGGACAATATTCTTGTTCAATTATTTTGTTATTTAATCTTCAGAAAGACGTTGTTTGAGTTCTACTCTGAATTAAACCATTTACTTAAATCATTAGTTGAGGCTGACGCACGTCAGCTTTAATGAATGTTTGTACAATTCTGTTCTCCTGAGATAAGAAAAAATGGGCATAACTGTTTTTAGCTTCTGAAACTATGAAATATATCAAACCTTGCCTTGCATTTCGGCATAGAATATTTAAAAGTCATTCAAAAGTTCCTGAAACAATAACATTTTTTAACCCGTGTTTGGTATAACGTGCTCGCCACATTGGGATAAAATGCACCTCAATTTGAGACATAAAAAAACCATGAAATATTTTCACTTAATTTTTTTTATTATACCTTTTTCAAAGTGTTTGTTTTTAATAAAATATACCAAAAATGTAATTGAATTAATTCAAAAAGCTTATGTAAAAATGTAATACATTATCGCACGAGGGTTATACATTTTGTCCTCATCTCTTAAATCGCTTTATTACCGATCTCTAAAGGTTTCTTAGAGGCAAAACTTTAAACAAATATACTGTCGACTTTCCAAACTTTTTTGTTTTGCAAACATGAAAAATATATTGGAGACATCCTATTGTCGTTAAGTTTTAAATTTAAATTTCCTCGTTCATATCCATTTATATCTTGAAGTGATTGAAATATGATTTTTAGTCTAGTCAAGTTGTTTCACATGAAATTTGAAAATCTTACTGAAAACAAATGCTAGAGAAAAGAAGAACAACCACCTTGATGGATAGATTTAGAGGATGTAGCTTTTTGATAGGTGCAGAAAGTTTGAGAAATTATGTGAACTATAGAAAATGGCATTTTCACTGTCAAACTAACTTGCTTGGAAACTTCCATGTTTGATTGTTTTTTTAAATGTGTTCAGAAAACACTGTTGAAGTTTTTAACACGAAATTTTGGGTTCTGCGATAAGACCAACTTTTTCGGATTTGGGGGAGTCCCCCGAGCACAACTGTGTCCTTGGTTTAGTTAGATTGGCGCAAATTTTAAAGAAAAACGGTTTTTTCCAAATGGTCGATTTTGAGCTATTCTAAACCTTTTGCTACGTCTATTTCTAGAGATATCTCGCAAGCAAGTTGTACGATCTTTACAACCAATAGAGAAAACTAAAGGTATTGAAATACTTTGTCAATTATTCTCATGCTACTTTCAGATCCGAGGATTAGTTTTTGTGTAATTTATCAATTTTTGAGAACTTGTTGTTTTTTTTTAAAGAAAATTTGAAATTAAATTCATGGTACAAAATATGCTTGCCTGTTCTGGCCTATTCTGGTAAAGGGTGTAAAAAGTGTACACTTTTCAACTACTTAAAAATTAACTTACATGTAAACTTTCAAAAAGATAACACACGTGTAACTGTTTTTTTGTATCTTCTACCAGCATATTTTTAAAAATTCTTAAAATTATGGAAAAACTATAAAATTGTCGTACCGCAAAATTAATTTGAGTTTTTCGTGAAAAAACAATAATTTTTGGAAAAAATTATTAATTACACAAAAACTACTCCTGGGATCCGAAAGTAGTAAA
Organism: Tetanocera ferruginea; assembly: GCA_958299015.1. Taxonomy (NCBI): domain Eukaryota; kingdom Metazoa; phylum Arthropoda; class Insecta; order Diptera; family Sciomyzidae; genus Tetanocera; species Tetanocera ferruginea. Next base: position 2,363,849 of record OY282643.1, on the reverse strand, counting down.
GGAACTGTTGACGTAGAATTTCATGATCTATTATTTTCTTTATTGGTTGGTTAAGATCGTGCAACTTATTTGCCAGATATCTTTATAAATAGACATGGCGAAAGGCTTAGAATAGCTCAAAATCGATCATTTGGAAAAACATGGTTTTCTCAAAATTTTGAGCCAATCTAACTAAACTAAGGACGCAGTTGTACTCAGGGGACTTCCCCAAATCCGAAAAAGTTGATCTTATCGCAGAATCAAAATTGAACTACAACAGTGATATCATTTGCTAGGGAGAAGCACATATCCTTCCCAAAATAGCAAAAAAAGATAGCGCGGGAATATTTTCGGTTGTATGTAATTCTTTCTAACAAAACTTTTAATGATTTTGATTTTTTTTTATGGGGATTTAAATTAATGTTTATATTTCTTATGTCTTATTATTTTAACTTGAACGTATGCTATCTCTGATATTCCTGCTTTTCTTGGCCTATATCGCTTTGTTTTGTAATTGTTCTGAACTTCAGATACCTGTTAAAATATTCAAAGAAACTTGCTCAGTACCAGAGGTTTACATTTGCACCTCATAATTTATGAGTGCATTTATCACAAACATTTATGCATAAACAGGCCTTTGTATATAACACATATATCATTGTGTCGCTTGGAAGCATTTTTCGTTTTTTTTGTTTTTTTTTGGCACTTGACTAAAATATTGCCTAAATTTTTAATGAGAATTCCTTGGCCATACGTCACCACGAAACATCATTTTGCTCATGATGAGAAAACACTCATCCGTTTCCGTCGGAGCACGTCTTAACACACATGTCTGATGTCTGCCGTAATTGCGTCATAAAGATGCTATCATAATTTTTTTTTATTTTCATTTAATTGTAGTTTTTTTTTTAACATTTTAAACTTCGTCTGTCGCTGAAGTTTAAATAGCTTTATTCTAAGGATCTGACTCTGACGCTTCTCACATCCTGCCTCACTTAAGCAGCTGCAACGAAGACGTTGTTGGCTCGAAAGCTTAATTCAATTTTTTGTCACCATCATCATTGTAGCGCTAGAGATGAGCTGGATAGCGCAACAAACTCAACTATGTAGACAACACTTATTTGTATTATTTTTTTTTTTTTTTTTATTTTGTCATAGTTGTTCTTTCTTCTTTTTTATTGTTGTCTTCTGTCTTCATTGTTGTTAATTTATTTGTGTTCTTCTTTGGTTTTTTTGTTTTGTTCTCAGTGTGACATGCAAAGAATGCGTGCTTATGTTGGAAAAAGGGGGGCCATAATAAATGCCTGCATGTCGTCTTCAGCGCCATTTTCAGGTCGTTTTCATTGTTTTGCGTTTTTATTTCCAGCGACGACTCTTCTTGCTGTTTTTATAGCAATGAAATGTGGCGAATAAATTAATTGCCGATGAAATTATTTTACTGTCATTAAATAAGATTCCCTCGAGAGTTCCGTATGCTCAGTCACCTTCTCTGGTTGTGCGTTGTTGTTTTTAAAATAATTTAAATAAATATGGCAGTTTTAGCTGCGATTTTTTTTCGAAATGTGTTTGAATTTCAAGGCATGGAATCTTCACTGAATTTGTTTCTTTTGATAATATTGGGTAGAAGTGATCTTTGGAGACTTCATTCTTAGGCTTAAAAAGTTTATTTCTAAGAAAGTACAAGAATTCAACATTTCATTTGGAAATACAAAATGGCGTACTTAAAGCGAGGGAATTGAATGCATTTTCATGTTGTTGCTATGCAATAACATAGCTTCTTGTTTGTCATTCCCATGTGTGCTGTTCTAGAAGGTACTACTTTTCAGGTATTGTTAACCGAACCCCGCATCTGTCATTTGTGGTTTTAACACATGGGGCTCAGGGGGAGTTAATGGTTGCATGTCCGCTGCGTCTCATTTGAGGCAATGAAATGGTTTTCCCTCTTTGGTGAAGGAAGCAAGCCATTTTAATGGCATGATGTAACAAGTTTGTATTTTAATTTTGAATACAAGAAAATTTTTCAACACCAAACATTATTCAGCATATTTTCCTATGTTTTCCACCCTATTTACGAGCATTAAGGCACAAGGGTGGCTGAGGCTTGTGTTGGTAGAATTAGTTAGAAGTTTTTAATAAAAACATATGGAAACTCAGATTTATAAAATTGTGGTTCACCTCAAAATGAAGGGTCTGTTTTTTTTTCTTTTGTGGTTAAGTTTTGGGCTCTACTCTGGCAACCCATGAAATTGTTGCAGTTATAATTAGCTTCCGCTTCTGAGAGCAGAGTGTGAACTATATAAGTAAAGAAACTTGTTACTCAGCTTGTTTAATGCGTAATGGTTGTAATCCCTAAATTTTATGTTTAGTTCTATTAAAAGGACAGCAATAAAAAAAAACAAGCAGAATAGAACTTTTTTTCTACTGAAACGTAGTCTCTGTGAGGTTTTTTATGCTTAGAAAGTTTTTTATGCATGTATTTTCTGTTGACAAAAGCAAGGATTTACTAAAAAAAACATATTTATTGATGGTCAAACGAATAATCGTTCTAAAAAGCTAAGTTTTATTTGTGGAATGTAGGAATTTGATAAAATTATGCCACATGTATGGTACGTTATCGAAAAAAGGTCTTTAAGTGAAGTGCAGCTACTTTTTTAAATTCTCCAAATGTAGCTACTTGTCAACAAAAGCTATTTAACTTAAGACTTAAATGAACTAAAAAAAAAAACAAAAAAAAAAAATTCAACAATGTATGATTTTTTATATATTTTTTAAATACTGAAACCAATTTCAAAGTTTAAATTTTTGTTCTCTTTTATAGTTTTGTACAAAATAAAAATTTATTTTATTTATGGCGTAAAATTCAGAAATAAACTTTTTTTAATTATGTTGAGTTCGTCTCAATATTAGCTGTAAATCGACTCTCTTACAACACATTAAAAGATTTTACGTTTTTATCAAAGAACTTATCAAAGAATTTAGAATAAAAACTAACAAAAACTGCTCTACTACATGTTAAAAAAATTTAAAAAACTTGCGCCTGTTGACCTCTATTTAAATGAAAACGCTGTGCATCGTAGCATAGAATCAATTAATTATGTAAATTGATTTAATTGAAAAAAAAACCCGATTAGTCAGAGTGTTTGAGTAACCCGCAGCATTCATAGTTCTTATCAGATCGAAATGAAAATGACAAAGAGTTGCGATAACAAAGATGTTTGTGTTTTTTATAACTAAGAAGTTTATTTATTGTACTTTCACAAGCCTACAGTACTCCTTCGGTTTAGTGAACTCAAGAGCATTGATGCCGTATGATACCTCATTTCGTAACATATATTTGATATGTGCTCTATATAAGTGTTTACTATAAATTTAGGGCATTTTTTTATTATTTTTATCATCTTCGTTTAAGCTAGCTTGAAAGCTTTAAGCGCTCAATCGATGTTTTAAATAATTGTTTTTTTGAAATTTGAAAAATTAACTGAATTATTTAACTTTTCTTACATTCAAAACTAGCTTCTATACTGCATAACATATATGCTTATATACACTGAGGGGAAAATGTGTTAAAATTAAATGAAATTGTCTTCATATCTAACGAATTTGTTTTTGAAATAGAGCTTGAAACAAATTCATTAAACTTAAACACAACTGTTTTTAAAGTTAAATTAAAAAAAAATGTTTTTGTTTTTAAAACAATGTTTTTGTAAGGAAAAACGAATTTAAAACAAAAATTTTAAAATTCAAAACACATGTTTTAAATCATATTTTTTTCAATGCCATTTTTTTAACTTTTCCGAGTTATTAGTACCAGATTCACAACCAGCTACCCCCGGGACTGGAGCTAACATATCCGAATACCAAATGTTAACTCCATTCGATGAAGTTTGCATTCGAAATATTTTAATATTTAATTAATATGTTTTTTTTTTATCATATGTTCGATATTTGTCAAACCAATTCAAAAAATTCAAAATTCATTGTATTCAAATTTTTGTTGGTTTTTTTCAAAGAAATAATAAGGGAAAAATTAAAAAAAGAAAGGAGTTTATAGGTAGGTGAAAATTAAACACACTTGTTTTTAAGTTTGTTTTGTAGAAACGCAAAGGAGTTAAATTTCTATTTTAATATTTTTGAACCGTGCATTGAACCGTGGACCGTTGCATTCATCGCATAAGAATCGAACGCTCTAACGTCGTGCCGTACTTCTACTGTTGTAAAAGCGAAAAATATGCAAACAAAGTTAACGTAGTAAGTAATGCAATTAAGAAGCAATCTTTGAATTTTATTTTAAACTATTGTCTCTTATAAAATTCATAAGGTTTTATTTTTAACAAACATATAAAATAAGAAAATTTTTTTAATTTAAGTTAATTTTAAGAAGTATTTTCTTTTCAATTTAACCTGAAAATGTTTTTCTTTTAAAATAAGATTTATTTGGTTTTCTCTATAAATATAGAAAGATTATCGTTTCCAATTTCAATACGTTTTCTTTTTAAATTAATTCAATAAGAATTTTATCATATCAACAAGAAGATTTGCTTGTTGAATTTTCTTCGTTTCTAGCTTCCACCTTAAAACTCTAGAAGAGTACCGTGAAAAGTATCAACATCAGTTTTTCACAGATAAAGTCCCAAAATTTGCACACAGAATTCAACTAAAGGATGCATGGTTCAATATTTGGCTAAATAAAAAGTTTTGTGAATAAAAAATGTTTGATAAAAATTTTATAGACATTTTCTGGCCTGATCTTGTGTGTCTTGCCGCTCTAGAACATTGACAAAGGAAATGTTATAAATGAAATAATGCGGTTTTGATGTTATCAAGGGAAGTAAATCTACGTAGAACTGCCCAATTTTGCGTCTAGACTCAAGTGATTTTAGTCCTAAGAGCAATAACCGAGAATTATATGGTGGTAACGGGTCATGAAAGTTAAACGACCGTAAGACGTACCTGGTAAAATTTTTCTGAACCTTTTCCAGTCTAAGATAATTTGAGAAGTAGAAAGGACTCCAAATGATGGAGGCATACTTCATTCTCGACCTCACAAAAGCGTTAAATAACATATTTAAGGTGTGTGGATCCGAAATTTTATATAATATTCCGTTTTTTTTTAATAAAATTGGTGGATAAGATCAAAAGTTCCATTGTTCCATTTATGCATTAGTTTGTTAGTAAAAAGTAAGTAAAAAAAAAGCCGGAATTAAAAATAACAACAAAAGAAAATCTAAAGTCGGTCTAGGCCGACTATGAAATACCCTAAACCCACTTTTCAAAAAAAAATAAAAAAAATTAATCGTAAATGGGCGTGTCCGTGGGCGGATGAAGTCCATTTTTCCAAACCATCTTTGTCTTGTCATAAAAAACATACGTGCCAAATTTTAGCTCTGTAGGTTAAACACATGCTTATTTATTGCGTTTTCAATTTTTGGGTTGTATGGGAGGTAGGCGTGTCCGTAATCGGATGACGTCCATTTTCCGAAGACATATTTGTGTTGGTATGAAACACATACATATCAAATTTTATTGTTGTAGGCTAATTATGAGCTGAGCTATGCAGTTTTCAATTTTCGCGTTGTATGGGAAGTAGGCGTGTCCGTGGGCGGACGATGTCCATTTTTCAAAACCATCTTTTTTTTGTTATAAAAAATATACGTGCCAAATTTTAGCCCTGTAGGTTAAACAGAGGCTTATTTATTGCGTTTTCAATTTTTGGGTTGTATGGGAGGTGGGCGTGCCCGTGAGCGGATGACGTCCATTTTTCAAAGGCATCTTTGTGTTGGTATAAAACACACACATACCAAATTTTGTTGTTGTAGACTTATTATGAGCTGAGTTATGCAGTTTTCAATTTTTGCGTTGTATGGGAGGTAGGCGTGTCCGTGGGCGGATTCCAAAAATATTCAATAGTGCAGATCCTTGGGTACATGCGACCATATTACCAAGTTTCATACAATTATCTCAACTCCTTCTTCTTATCCTGTGTATACGGACAACACACAGACGGACAGACGGACGGACGGACGGACGGACGGACGGACATAGATAGCTCGACTCACGTGGTGACGCTGATCAAGAATATATATACTTTTCTATACCGGACTCGCTTCGTTCTATGCGTTACAAACGTTTGCACAAAGTTAATATACCCTGACCTTTCAGGTTTAGGGTATAAAAATGATATCTAATTAGAATGTACCACATGTCTACGTAGCAGGAAGTCTTGAACCATAGTTGACGATAAATATTTTGTCTGCTCATATGCTCACGGTCTGCTGATCTCAATCGATTTAAGTTTCCTGTGTTACGTTAGCATTAACGAGGGAGAACTGTTATATATAATTTTTTTTTCTGTTTCTAAACAGAGCAACGATGCTCTATTTTTTTCATTATTCGATGGAATGACATAAGAACTTAAGTATGTTGTGAAGTTGACAAATGAAAAAACTTTTCAATATATATTGATTTGCAGCTTCTTCTAATGTTCGTTGTGAAAGAGGTTTTGAATAATATTCTGAGCTAATATGTGCTAAATCTGAGTTAATTTATGTTTGAATGAAGTATTCATTGATCAGCGAAATTATGCGCTGAAAGTAAAACTAAGGCGTGTGACACTCACACATACATGTATTCGCACATATGCGAATTTCGAGTTCATCTTCATCATCTGAGTATTAATAATACGAAGAAAAAATAAACTTACGATACCGTCATTCAGCTTCTTTAGTCGGTCAAAACGATGCGGTCGGCTGATAATCATTAAAAATAATGAATTAATAAAAGTTGTTTCGCTCAAAGATGTAGAAAATATTTAGATAAGATCTAAAAAAGACTGACCGCCAAAGATTAGAAAAACAAAACATCACAACGAATAAAAAACCAAGATAAAAATACAAAGAAAACAACATTGAAATCGTTTTAATGTATGAACATAGAGGGCGTTGCTCGCATGCTGATAACAATCGATTAAATAACAATGAGCACAACAAGAACAACAACAACAACAACAACGCAAACAACAATCAATACCAACAAACGGATGTTTTTTAAAAATTTAAAGCATGTTTAATTATAATTTGATTAATTTAGACAGTTGAATAGAGTTGAGACTTGATTTGAGGGCGTTTTACAAGCAGCTAGATTGAGTAAATCTTGTTTACAATTTTTAATTATCTGATTGAAGTTGATATAAAGCTGTCTTCACGCTGATAGAAGACTGTAAGATACCCACTAGATATTACTTTAGTCAAATGTTTTTTTTTTTAATCTCAGATTTGCTCTTCACCATATCACATAACGAGACAATGTTGTGAGCATCTGTGAGCATGACACTGTCATGCAGTCAAAAGCATCACGTTATCTGCAAATCCAAGAATTCAATTAGATCGCCAGGACATAAATTAATGATTATTTATGAATTTTTCGAAAAGTAAACATTCGAAACAACGAAAGTCCTTCAGTACAGCACTTATCTGTCGATGGCCACTTGGAGCCACTCAAGGATGCTTGCCATCAGATGCAGCCACATGGTCCAGACACTGGCCAGACACTTGAGCAGGTAGACAGCCAAAGACGGACGCAATAGATAGATAAATGATGAGAAATGCTCACTTAAAGCGTTTAGTTTGTGTAAATCTTAAACGCACTTGAGCAACACTTCAAGCTACAGAGCCAGAGAGTTCAGTTTTCAACTTTTCCAATTTTCTGCTCTGGTTTTTAATATTTAATTACATTTCTTGAGCATTCAGGTTGTTGCAGATAAATTGTAGAAAGTAACAAAAACAAAAACGAAAATTCCTACCATGTGCAGGATGTGTTGTCAACATAGTGTTCCAGGCAAACCGGGCAGCTGAATAGAGTAAAAAATGCCTTTACTTAAGTTATTCACGCCTTTGCTTTCAGCTCTGTTTTTGTTTTTTTTTTTTTTTTAAAGTCTTTTTTAGGGTTGTGAGGCGTGGTTCAATGTCGGTGGTAGCGGTTTGATGTACACCATGTGTTCAGTACAATTCGACGCTTAAAATTTAAATGAATTTTTCTTGTCTTGTAACCTGATATCAGTTTTAAAAAATTTCTTCGAATCTTACAATTATGTTCACTGGAAATTTCCATTTCAAAGTTTATGTTTTGTCAACATTTGTTGAAAAATTAATATGATCTTTGTTCGATTTGTAAGCAAAACGCCGGCCGTGTGTCAATCTCGAATGCAGTGAGGCGCGCTTAAATTTCAGCGCTGCTTTTGGAACGTTTCCTCTTAACCAATTGAAGATTTCTAGGTTCTTAATCAATTTGCTGGTTGGTAAACTCTACTTGTGTGGCGGGTATTTTTTGGGAAAAAAAAACAAAAACAAAATATTTGTATATTATTTGTTTCCTACCAAGTTGATCTTGCGCTATTGTGCCTCATGCTGTGTATCTGGCTGTGAACTCATTTGTTACACTTTGATCCACAAAAGATTGCATCATCATCTTAACCGAAACGGTTCAACCCACTAGATTGATTTCAAACATGGTGGCTCAAATTTAACCAAAAATCATAAGGTTCTCGTGTTTTAACGACGTAACGAATAAAAGAATATCATTTATAATAAATTTTGAAAAATAACACTTTTAATCAGTGTTAGATCTGGGCACTGCATTTAATCAATTGATGTGTTTTGTTTATATTAAATATGCTGGAATTTTTTTTCTGATATAAAAATGGTTAATTTCGAAGTTCAACTTAAATGCTTTTTTACTCAGACAAACGTTCTGTTAAAGAAAAAAAGCCAAAACTGTTGTAGGTTATTTATAGAACCCCCTATTGATGTCTCCTTTGTGTGTTTGCTTGTGGGGTTCCCCCTCTAAGCACATTTATTTGCGACAACATTTTGTTTCTGTTTAAACAACACCAAAATCTGATCCCCTTCTTAAAATTTTCTTGTTGCTGGTGGAGTAGAGTGCTTTAAGTAGGCGGCAACACATTAACAACGCTCACAAAATGCTCACATGGTGAAATCATTGAAGTCTCTACAATTAAAATGCCCTCGTCAAGCGGTTGTCTCGCGTGTCAGTGACACTGTTGCGTCACATTGTTGCCATACGTCGACATGCTTCTCCTACCTTCGAGTTGAATCATCGTCAAGCAATATCATCTCTAGTACCATCCATTCATCCATCCATCTATCCATCTATCCACTTGGCCATTGAGTGTTACCAAAAATAGCTACGCCACACAAAATATCTTATTTTGTAGGCAGGACCAGCTAGTACTTTGTGCTGCAATTAATGAAGGTGTGCCATGCCTGACGTAATGGGGGCTTTTCCCTCATAGCAATTCTGGCAATTTTTTCTTATTACTTCTAAGCCTAAATTCTAAAAATACACATTTAATGGCTTTCAATTTCAATTTAGTTGTTGTAGCAACATAACCGAGAAGCATAGACATGATCGCATTGGACACTTTCTGAATTCTCCGCCCCCCAAGACAGTTTTCAGGCGTCGCATTACCTTATCGCTTGCCTCCCTCAAATATTATTTCTACCGTTGTAGAAATTCTGTCAAATATCTGCGTTCTCTGATTCTTCATTTGATGATCGCGACAGTTGTCGCGTCGATTTTGATTTGATATCTGCCCGCACTTAGCTGCCGTAGAAAAATCAGAACATCACGACAGAGTCACAACAATTAATTTATTACCTTCGACTGTTTGTCATTTTGATCTAATCTCATCAGATCTGCTGTGATACCAAGATTGAAATGCTTCTATTTTGGTTTTTTATGGGTTTTCTGTACTCATTTTTCAAAGTTTCCATTGAAAAACTGTTGTTTGGGGTGGCACGTAGACAGCTGCAAACAAAGGTGGCATCTTTTTGAGGGAGGCAAGACTTAAGATGATGATCATTGATCTTCATGTTCTTGTTTGATTGCCATAAATTGTCATTTGTTTACCTTCTGCAGAAATGGAGTTTCACAATCATCAATCTCGACCACGTGTTGTTGGCACGACAGCGACTCAAGCATGTTAGGGGGAAAAGCAATTAGAGCTGGCCGGTATAATAATTTGGTTAGAGCGAGAGAGAGAGAGAGAGAGAGAGAGACATTTGACAGATGGAATAGAAACAAGATTTTACAAATTTATGATTCATACAAATTTCTAAAAGTTGAATGTTAAAACGAGGTGGTTCGTTTTATGTATGATGAAAAAAATGTGTAAAATTAGCTGTTAAGTTCGAATTGAAAGTTCGTGGTCAAAAATTTTTTGTTAAATTTAAACAGCAGAAGTCACACAACTCAAGATTTAAAAATTTTCAAAAGACAATACAAAATATTTTTATTTATGGACTCATTTTATATGTTTTTTGGCAAAAACTATTTCGTTAGTTATAAATTTTCAAGGATCGTTGTTTCATTTCTTTTTGTTAGAGAGCGATGTGTTCGGAACTGCTGTCTATTTCAAAAATATTCGCTTTCTATTTTGAAAGCATTTCCATTAAAGGTACATTTTGTTTTTATAAAAATTTAACCCTTTCAATGGATTTGTCCATTATATTGGACAATTGGACAAAATAATTTTTGTGTTTTTTTTCTAATGTGTTTTTTAAAATTAAATAGGTTGGTACTATGAAAAGAAATTGTACCAATATGACAAAAATAAATGTGTGGCTTAGCATGCTCGGAGCCCGGGTTCGATCCCTAGCCGCGGCCATAAGATTTTTCAATAAAAAATTTTTCTGATCGGTCACCACCTCTCTTCAGACAATGGCAAACCTCAGAGAGTAAATAATGCCATGTAAAGCTTCTTGAGAACATGAACTTTAGCCGTTCGGAGTCGGCATAAAACATGTAGGTCCAGTTCTCGGTCAATTGTGTGCAAACATTTAATAACACACACAACACTATTGATCATAAAAAGCTCGGTCAAAGTCCTTTCAAGGACTGAAATGGCCAATTTGTTTTTGTTTGTTTTTGAATTAAAAAAAATTTGCTTGAAATTAATTTTCATTTTATTTTTAATGTTTTTATTATTATTATTTATTTTTGGTATTTCTTTAATTAAATGTTTAGAAATCTACATAATTATAAATAGGCAAACAGAAAATTTGTAGAATTTCGAATATAAATAAAATTAGTTCTTTGTTAAAATAAAAAAGTTCACATAAAACATACATAAAAATCATAAAATTTGTATGGTAGCCCCCTTGCGGAGTGATTAGAGGGGATGGGTTCCAAGGCAAAAAATGTTCCTTTTGAAAAAGTAATGGGGGTCGGTCATATTCATTTCATAAACAGTAGGAGGTTAAGGTTTTGCCTCCTCTGTAGCTCGAAAACCTAGGGTGACCCGAAATTTCCGACTTCAGATTCGGATTCAGCGAACCCAAAATCTTAGGAAACCGTTGTGAAACTTTTTGGGATTTGCAAAAACTTCAGTTTTGTTGTACAGTGTATATGTTTATTATACTTATACAAAACCATACTTATGTAATTTTTTTATGTTTTATATTATTATGTTTGAATAAATATTTTTGTTGACTTATGCATAGTTTTTTTATTTGTATTTCATTATAGAGCAGAAAAAACAACTATGGTGTTCGAAAAGTGTCACGTGCGACATGTCACATGCGACCATCTTTTTTATTGAATAAATAAAAAAATATAAATCTTTTCTGTCTACAATGCTAGCCATTTTTAAGGAACATCAATGCACAACACTACACAAAAAATTACATAAAAACATTGCTTTCCATATCGCTGAAATCTGCGAAAATCTGAAATCTTGAGAACTAAAAATGACCCAACAATTAGCAATACCAGTAATTAAAGGGCTAATTGAGAGCTTTAAGGCTGGCCTTTTGGTTTTTTTTAAAATTTGTTTTATTATGACATTTTTTTCACTTGAAATGTGTACAACAGTCACGTTCGACACCATGGAAATGCCCATATAAATTTGTTTGATGACACTCCGTTCAGAAATATTCAGTTTGTTTGAAATAATTTTTTGGTACCACGATTATTTCATATTTCTTTGAAGAAAGGCAGAGTTGTCAGAAAATTTTTGTTTGAATAAAAAGTTTCGACGAGAATAAATTCACTTTAAATTAACTTAAATCCTAAAATCCAAAAAAACACAAGCTTCTTGTGGAAACTACTTTTGTTCAAAAGGACTGTGAACCTACTTAGCATCTTATCTTCTATGCCTGCGCTAACTTTCTTATACGAATATGTATAAAATAGCCCAAATTAAATTTGTTACTTTGAGCTTAAGAATAAGAAGATAAAAGGGAAGGAGTGAACCATGTAAAGGTTTCACACTTCAGCAACAATCCTGGCTGTTCGTCTCAAACCTATTTGTACCATACAAATATTGACTCACTGTGATGGTGGTGGTGGCGGTGGTGGTGCCACATATGATATGAATCCAATAAACAAAAACAAAAAACAAAAAATTATTTTCACAACGAGTACACAAGTTTTGGGATATATGAGAAGGATGTGAGGTTTCCATTTCAAACAAAGTAAACAATTACTGTGATTCATGTTGGCATAAAATATGCTTCAACGAGTTCTCACAAGTGACTGACTGTAAAATATTACATTTTCAATATATTGTCACTTTTCTCAATAACAACAAAAAAAAAAAGACAAAAAAAAAATAAGAAAAAGTGCCATCTAACAATCTGTAGTAAAATGAAAATGAAAAACTTTTGAGCAACTGCGACATAAAAAAAAAAAAGAATGTCATCAAACGCAAACTGCAGAATTGAAGGAACCAAAAAAAAAAAAAAAAATGAAACAAACGAAACTGTAGCAATTTGCGAAATTTCACTTTGTTCTCTAACAAAAAGTGGTTAATCTTAAAAACTTTAGGTGTGTTACATGATTTTCGTTTTAACCTTTATGTGGCTGCCTGGAAAGTGTCTTGAAAGGCTATAGAAGTTTGTGTGGTTAACTGTAACTGTAACTGTAACTGCTGGCTGTTTGTTGACAGCAACTAGCGTGGGAATCCAGCCGTATATCGACCAGCATGTGCTAAAGTCTTTCCAAGAATCCTCGAATTCAATTTTTGAAAAAACAAAAAAAACCCACACACACACTTGCAGTTATATTCTTTAGCTTATATTTTAGTCTTTTAACGCGCTGTTTAAGTTGAATTTTATATAAACATTATTATAATTATATTAATATTATAGTTTCATGCCAACAACCACGCTGTCGTGTTCTAATTCATAGCCTTTAAAAGAGCTGCTTTTTAATTGAGCTACATTTTTATTTTGGCCCCACTTGCTTGCATTTAAGTGCTTAAAGTTCAAAGTTTAAGCACAGCAAATAATCTTTTTTGCTCAAACAATGTTGCCAACCATACAAGAAAAAATTCACCACCCTCTCGATTTAATTAAAATTTCAATTCTTTGACAGTGAATATTCGAGAATTAAGGCACAAACAAAAAAAAAAAACAAAACCAACAAAAGCATCTCCATGTTGCTTAGACCCATATGCTGCATGACACGCGCACACATACGCAAAACTCATACGCAAACGCACACGCACAGTCGTGATTGCATCTATGTTTGGCATTCGGCGTATCCGTGAAATCTCGAAATGCAATTAGGAGGAAAAACTTTTAAAATAGGCGCGATGCGATGCGATGCGATGCGCTGCCAAACGATGTTGCTGACTGCGCTAGTTTTCCATGAAAATCCACTCAACAACACCCAAAGCAACAAAAGTGGCAGCGCATCTAACTGAAATATTGGGAAAATATTGAGACGCGTGACTGTGTGTATTTGCAAACGTCTAGCTATGTTGCATTGTCAAGTAGTTTTTCAGTGTTTGTATATCTAGCCACTTTTCCAACTTAACGCTATTTTTTCAGTTTTTTATTTTGTTTGAACATGTACCACGTGCCACAACATTTCGCCAGACAATTGATTGGCAGCAACAATGTCGCTAACAAATTCTAAACTTTAGTCAGATACTATTTAATCGTTTAGAACTGAACAGCAGTTGGCTTAAAAAATTTCAACAATATCAGCGAAAACAGTTTAGAAAGCTCTGGTAAAATTATTTGCCTTTTTATAGAAATATTCACACTTAATGTAATCCACATAAAACTGTCTTCTGTCATGTAAGAAATTATTTTATTGTTTTTTTCTTTGTTTTTTTCATCCGAAAGTCCATAAAACTTATTAGCAATTCAAAGCAAAAAAATTATGGAAAAAGATCACATTCAGATTAACTTAAATACCATCCAAGCGATTCCAATTGACCTGAATAAAATTTCAATAAATTTGCTTTTGTAACCGCTGAACAACGGGGTAGGGCAACAGCGACATCTAGCTAGGTCAACAAATACCTTTATCGATAGCAACATCAAGTGGAACTCTGCCGTTAGAACTCTGCTTTTGACTCGTACAAAGGTTGACTAACTTACTGACATATTTTTAACTAATTCAAACATAAATTTTGGCGTATATTTATTATTTTTCCAGTTCTAGTTTTGCATATAATTATATTTGAATATGCTTTGAAACTTTTCCTAATTTGACTATAAAAGCTATGAGTTCTTTTACAGTCTAGTTAATAACGTAGAGGCTGTGTCACGGTGTTTGCGGATTTGGTCTAAAACTAAAACTAATATGACGTTTAAAATAGTTTTTGTGCTAATCGTGTCAGTCACAATTGTTAGTGGTGAGTTGTTGGTTGATGTTTATGTCGCTTTGAGAAAGTTCCTTTTAACAGTTTTGAATAATTTGCAGTTATAGCTGAACCGAAAGAGGCTGCACCGACTAAGGATGCTGGACGTGAAGGACAATGGCGCGCTGTAGGCTCTGGAACTGGTACTGGATCTAGTGTCAAAGGAGGAGGTGGCGGCGTAATTTCTGGTTCTGGAAGTAGTGGTTCGAAATCTGGCGTGAAATCGATAATCAATAAAATAATTGCATCGAAGCAGAACTTGCTGCAAAAGTTGAAGCACTCTGGTACAGGCAGTGGCTACAGTACTAGCTTAAGTGCTCCTTCTGGTTGGGGTAGTGGCGGAGGTGGTGTATTCACTATCGTAGGTGGTGGAAGTGGTGGAAGCATTGGTGGCATTGCTAGCAATATTGGTAGCGGTGTTGGTGTTGGTGTTGGTGTTGGCAACATTGCTGCTACCAATATTGGTAGCGGTATTGGTGGTACCTTTGGTTCCATTTTACCTACTGCAGCAAGCCCTGTTGTTAGCCCTGCAATTAACTCGGCAGCTCTAATTAGTCCTGGCCTTGGAATAAACACTGGAATTGGTGGTGGAGTTATAGCTAGTCCCGCACTTGGAATAAACACTGGTATTGGCGGTGGAGGAGTTATAGCTAGTCCTCCACTTGTTGGAGCTGGCATTGGAAACATACCAAGTGTTCTTAGTTCTGGTTTTGGTAATTCCTTTGGGTCTGGTATAAGCAAGCCAATTGTCATTTCTATCGGCAACGGTGGTATCAATGGTGGACTTCTTGCAGGAAATGCCGGCATTAATAATGGTGGCTTGAAAAAACGTGGAATTAGGCGTCGTATTATTCGACGCCGCCAAGGTGGCATGAAGAAGGGTGGCATGAATAAAGGCGGTAATATGGGCAACAAGTTTGGAAACATTTGGGGTAACAAGATGGGGAATAACAAGGGAAACAACAAAGGCGCCAAAATTTATATTATCAAAAAATGATTTTAAAACTAGAAATGAATAAAGTTTTATTTATTTTCGAATACCTGTAAGTTTTTTATTGAAGGTAAAATCTAAAGCAAGTAAGATGGCCAGACCCGCTTATGGATTTTTCCAGAAACCGGTTTTTATTAATTTTTTGGTTTTCCTACTTTTGGGTTTTTAAAAATTAACCACTTGGGCTTATTCGTTAAACCGGTTTTATGGATTCTAGTTAATCGACAGTTTCTTACTTAATTTTCCTAAAGTTTTTAATCTATAAATTTTTTAAAGTTTTTCTTTTTTACGAATAAAATAAATTTTTCATTAAGAAAGACAAGAATTTTTATTTTTTAAAACTACTTCATAAGAATTTTAATTTCTGTTTCATTCATGATCATTTTGATTCTTGATTTCTCGAAATATTCTATTGATTCAAAAATATCTCTGATAGTTCAAATATTCAAATGCTTCTGCCATATTTATTTCATAAAGTCTTAAAAAAAAAGAAAAAAAAACTGTTAAATTAAAAGAAATTAAAGAAATTAAAATCCAAAAATACACTTTTGTTTTTAAATTAAACTTTAAATTAAATTTTCTCGAACAAAATCAACATTTTGAGTACTTTTTATAAATTGTCTGCAATTTGTTTAAAGAAAAAATACAAAGCCATAAGAATTAAATTAAAATTAAATTAAAAAATTTTAGAGTTTTCTTGGAGAAAATTCCTTTCATATTTGAATTTAAAAAAAATCTAATATTTGGATTTTAGGTTTTATAACCTTTTTTTAGAATGATAATTTAAGTTTTGACAATTAATGTGAAGTATGAACTTGCTCAATATATAGTTTCAAATCTCAAAATAGCGCTTCCATTAATGAATCCTATTGGAAGGCTATTCTAGTCTTGGGGTACAAATTTTAGGTGTTTTTATTGGATAAAAAACAAACGAAGAATATTTCTTCATAAAATATTAATTGATCTTTTAAAAATGTCAAAACGCAATTTAAAAAAAAAAAATTGACATTTGAAAAAATAACAGTGAAAATAAAGGTGCTTCCTTCTTGACATGATTTCAACCCTTCTGGTGATCTGAAAAATAAAAGAAAAATAGTTTCTTGATATGGTAGAATGTCGTTATGATATGAGCTACGGAAATTAAAAAAAAATGTTTACAAATGTGTCCGTTTTGCGGCTGTGGCCGTAAAAATAAAAAGTGATTGTTTGCCTTTTTGTTCGAAGTTTTAATGTTTTAAAAAAGGAAAAACCAAATTATTTACATAATCATAGTTACAACCAAAGAAGTATAAATATAGAAGGTATTCACCAAATTTCAAATTAATTCGTACATTAGAACTTGAGAAACCACGTCAGACCAATTGAAATTAGAAAAAGACGTAAACAAAGTAGTTACGAGTAGATTAAATATTTAAATTAATAAAATTTTTTTATTCAAATTTTTTCTACGTAGAGTTACGTCTTACAGCGCGGTTTGTATGGGGTCTTTTTAACAGATTTTTTCAAGATCATTAGGCAACTTTTTTGGCGAATACTTTAGGGTATACCTACAGACTTTAATACTCTACGTTCAAAGATAATATATATACTAAACTATCAGATATATCCTGCGCTGAATGAATATCTCATTTTAGATTTTGTCTCTATTATATTAAAGTCACAAAATTGTAAAATATAAGAAGAAAAATGCATGTTTTTATATCAGAAAATCAATCATCAGCTGCTTACTTTGTTTTTGTTTCGTTGTTTATGCTTGTATTGCTTTTGTTTTGTACGAACTGATTGGTTCGCTTTGGCAGCATTGTAAGCATTGGGTTTATGTATGCACTACTGTTCTAGTATACTATTTTGAAACCAGAGGTCATGAACCTCTTTTCGACTCAATCAATGAACTCAAACTGTCAAATTTAACGAAATGGGTCTGTGATCCGGTTAGATTTAACACTTATGAAAAAAAAACGAGTTGGATCATATTTCTTTTTATACTTTTACCCAATAGATGGCGTAAAATTTTAATTTTTGTTTTTAATGCAATTTGGATTCCACATCCCACTAGCACTAGCGAGTGTGGTTCGCAAACTTTACTTCGAACAGAGACGAAAGTGTAGCTCGCAAACTAAATATCACAGACAGAGACGAGAGGGCTCAGCGTGAAATATAGTAACCATACGATTTTTTAAAAATCGGGGTCTTAATTTTAATTTGAAGTTAGTAGTTAAACTGACTGTAACTCGCAAACTATATATCGGGCAGAGACGAAAGTGGCACCAATGGAAAGTGCATTTGCTTCGCCTTCTTTTCAACCAAGTCAATGAACTCAACCTGTCAAACTTAACAAAAAATTTGAAATTTTGCTTGTTACTTTTTGCTTGCTCATTTAATCATACTTACTTTTTAACTTTTTCTTTGTTTTGGCCTCGATAAGTAGTCCATAATTGAGTGTTATTAATTTATTTGTTAATTTTTGGAAGATCAATAAAAATACGTGCAAAATGAATAAAACAATCGGACCAAAGAGACAAAGTAGAAGTGGTTACAAACGTGGTTAAACGGAATTCTACGTCTACACTTACGGTACTAAGTTTCTTTTTTTTTTTTGTGTATTATTAAAATATCAATAAATATCTTTGTATAAAACTGGCTGGCAAAAATATTCTTATTTTTTTTTTTATCGAATTTTAAAAAACCACAAATAATTTGTGCCTCCAGACAACACTACTGCCTTAAATAAATTGTATTAAAAATGTACATGCACATTTGTGCATAAATGTACATTACATACATTAAATTTTTTAAAATTGACATGAAATATAACCAAAACATAATTTTAATTTTTAAAAATAATCTTCTTTATGTTTTATTTCTGTTTCATATTCGAATAGTTCCTTCACTTTTAAGGTTTGTCAAATTTTATTTTCGAAATTATAGAGGCTTTTTATTGTATTTCACGAATGATTTCATCAAAACCCGATTATCGGTTGAAGTCGGTTTTTTTCATTCGACTAATTGGTTATGAAAAAAATGGCCATTTTCAGGTTATTCGAGAAGCCTGTTCCACATTTTGTTTAATATTTGACAAACCTATAAACTTGAATGTTTATCAGATTAAAATTGTCTCCAGTGTTTTTTTTTGTTAGTTCTTTTGCAAATGCCAGTTCTTTAAACTAAAGACTGACTGACTGACAGCCATGTCTGTCAATAAAACGTTATTTATTCTTGTGCTTGTGCGCAGACTATCTATATAACTGCTTTTTAGTCAGTCAGACTGGCTGTTTGACGGTTTCAATCTATACCCGTCTACGCACTGTCTAGATAAGTGAAAAATGCAAGAAATGCGTCAATAAAAAATTTGTCGCAGCTTTTGAGAACGTATCAACATGTGTTCATACATTATTCCGCTGCTGACGTTATCATCGACCAGCAATGTCTGCTGTCCATATTTGGAGTACATGCAACTAGGTGCTGGCGTTATAATGTGCGTGGTTGGCGCCGTCAGCAAAGCCTTGTAGTCGGCAGTGCTATAAACGTCTGGCATGCGTTGACTGACCAAGTTAAGAAAACGACATTCGCTCAATTTGGCCAAATGTTGCCACCTGTTGGCGCACTTCATGTGCACCGAAGCAGATTAAGCAGGCGCTAATAATACTTATTGTATAATAATTGTCAGCAACTCATAAAAATTACAAAAAAAAAAAAATGTAAATTGGTATTCAAACTATTAAAGGTTGTGGAATTCCAGACAGCTTCTTGCTTTCTGCGTCTTCATATAAATTATTAAAATAAAAAATGATATTTTAAGTATGCACATTAAGTGTGGAAAAATTTTGCACTTCACGGAAACGGAATTGTAAGTATGTAAAAAGTTGTTTTTTTTTATGCTTACATTATAAACATACCGACAGCAACAACTTAAACAAGGACTTCCGCTTACTTTTCATGAAGTCGTCGTCGTCGTCGTCGTTGTCGTCGTCTTCTTCGGAAGTGAAGTTCAAGTTTTATGGAATTTGGTCGTTCGCCTGTGGTCGGTGGCTGTCCAGTTAAAAGTTTTGCTCCTTCCACATGCATTACCGTTCTTGCAACATCATTCTCTCTACCTCATGCTATGTGTGTATTTTATATCTGCGCCATTTTGTAAATATTTGAAATTATTAGATTTGTGTAAAATGTAACAATTTTGTTGAGTTATTGCGTTCTTCCGGTTACTTCCGGTTGGCCTAACACTGTTCTCTACGAGACCCAATGTGTGCTCACACCAGCAACCCTTGACAGACACAGACATAGACACACATGTACATCAAGTTGGTTGCACTTGATTGAAAAACAGATCCGGAACAGTCGTTCTTCACTCGCTGTCTCGAAACTTTGACTATGAAGCAACGTGCGGATACGGTTAAAAATTTAAAAATGTTAACTTAGTTTTGGTTTATTTTGTCAATTGAATTGGTTTTACAGTATTTGAACTTGGTTTTGGATTACTCACAAAAGTGGAAGCTTAACCAAAACCCGAAGTGAAAATTTAGGCAAAGTATTGAAATATACATATTCAGTTGTGGGAGTTGTTCAACTCTTCAAACAATTTATGATTGTCTCAAATATGTTGCAAGTGAGTTTGAGTGCTTTATGTTGCTAAAAGTTTTATAGACAATATAAAAAATATCACTTCATTACAGAAAAATATATGTGATATCTATGAGGAAGTAAGTTGAAGTTGTTTAGATCTTAAAAAATGTCAGAAATGCTGATTGTTACTAAGAGAAAGCAAGGCACTATATAAAAAAAGTGGCTAATAATTGCGTATCCAACTTCCCCCAGAAGCATATCTACGATGAAGGAGACCCGGGTTTTATTATGAAAAATCTCCTATTGTGAACGTCTACTAGTGCAAACTTCAATTAAAATCAATACGCATAACTCACCTTTCTTTTCTTATACAAAAAGTTTGGTAAAAAACAAGTTAAGAAAGTCTAAAGTCAGTCTAACCCGATTATGAAATACCATAAACCTGCTTTTTCAATTTTTCAAAATAAAATAAAAGTATTGGAAATGGGTGTATCCGTGGGCGGATCAAGCTCATACTTCTTATGCATTTCAATTTTGATGGAAAATGTACGGCTTATACCGTTATTGTGTTCTCGCTATTGTAGGTTGTATGGGAGGTGGGCGTGTTCGTGGACGGACTACGCCCAGTTTTTTAACTCATTTTAGTTTTAGTATAAAAAAGATACCAAATTTTATTTCTGTAGATTAAACATAAGCTTATTTATGGAGTTTTAAATTTTTTGGATTATATCGGAGATAGGCTTGTCCGTGGGCAGATGACGCCCACTTAAAAAAAAACATTTTGTTTTGTTATTAAAAACATACGTACTAAATTTTATTTCTGTAGGATTAACAGAAGCTTATTTATTAAGTTTTCAATTTTTGGGTTGTATGGGAGGTGGGCGTCCCAATTTTTGAAAATATCTATGCGTTGACATAAAACACATACATACCAAATTTTATTGTTGTAGGCTAATTATGAGCTCATTTATGCAGATTTCAATTTTTGCGTTGTATGAGAGGTAGGCGTGTCCGCTAACGGATTCCAAAAATTTCAACAGTGCAGATCCTTGGGTCCATGTGACCAGGTGTACTGAGTTTCATTCAATTATCTCAACTCCTTCTTTTTATTCTGTGTATACGGACAACACACAGACGGACAGACAGACGGACGGATGAACGAACATGGATAGCTCGACTCACGAAGTGACCCTGTTCAAGAATATACATACGTTTCTATACCGGACTCGCTACGTTCCATTAAAAATATTCAATAACGATTTCTGCAGAAGCTGAAGAGGTGAGGCAGAGTAAGAATCTACAATAGATCTTCTCTGCACATGCCCAGCAGAGGCGTTCCTAAGGGGGGGGCCGGAGGGGGCGGTCCGCCCCGGGTCCACCATTTTAGGGTAACACCATTTCGATATTTTCTTTATTTCTCATTTTGTTCATTTTTTTAAAACCTGCTTTAAAATTTAAAATTCTGCTTGCAAGTCGAAACAATGAAGAGAAAAGATTGTGGAAACGTTTTCAAAGCTAAAATTAATTAAAACGTATTGAAGGTCTTCCAAGGGAGAGGCAAGAGTTTCCGATCTTGCTATTTTTAACCGACTTCAAAAAGGAGGAGGTTCTCAAGTTGGTTGGTTTCTCTGTTTTTTTTTTTTTTTTTTTTTTTTTTTTTTTTTTTTTTTGTGAATGTATGTACATCGATTACTCCTAAAGTACTTTCCCGATTGCCGTAATTTTTTGTCAACATATAGAGATTATCAACGCGGAGGTGCCCGTTTATGAAAGGGGGCGGTATTCGGAAAAGGGGCGTGTCTCTATACGAAAAACACTGTATCTCAGTAAATATTGACACTACGGTAATAAAATTCACAGTAAAATTACAAGGGCAAGCACAAGTATTAAAAATAACGATCACTTAAGTGGGCGTAATTCTAAAAAAGGGTGTGGCAATATTGTAAAAACTCTGTATCTCAAAGAAAATTGACACTAGAGTACTGAAATTAAGTACAGAGGTAGGTACAATTATTGGAAGTTACTATAACAAAAGTGGGCGTAATTCGACAAAGGGGTGTGGCAATATAAGAGAATTACTGTGTCTCGAATAATATTGATACTAGGGTACAGAAATTTATTACAAAGGAAGGAAAAATTACTACAAATTTTTGTAAAAAAAAAATGGGCGCTAATCGAGAAGGGGAGTGGCAATATTAAAAAAAACACTGTATCTCGATTACTATTGACACTACGATACTAAAATTTAGTACAAAGGTAGGTACAAATAAAACAAATAACTGTCAGTAATGTGGGCGATAGTCGATAAAGGGGCGTGTCACTGTAAGAAAAACACTGTATTTCAGTAAATATTGACACTAGAGTACTAGAGTTAATAAAATTCACAGAAAAAATGCAAGGGTAGGTAAAAAATAACAGTCAATTAAGTGGGCGTTAGTCGACAAAGAGGTGTGGCAATATTATAAAAACTCTGTATCTCGAATAATATTGACACTAGAGTACTAAAGTTAACTACAGGGGTAGGCACAGTTATAAAACAATTGATTTCAATACAGTGGATCTTGTTTGATAATGGGGTGTGGCAATATATAAAATACACTGTATCGCGAATAATATTGACACTAGAGTACTGATATTTAGTATAGAGGTAGGCACACTTATAACAAGTTATTGTGAATAAAGTGGGCGTCATTCAACAAAGGGGTGTGGCAATATTAGAAAACACTAAATCGAATACTGACACTACTAACTGAAAAAGTACAGACGTAGGCACAATTATTACAAATTACTACCGAAGAATTGGGCGTTATTCGACTAAGGGGTGTGGCAGTGTGTAAAAAACTGTATCATATTGACTTAAGGATGGTAAAATTCATTGTTAGAATGGGTAGAACTATTGAAAACACTATGACAAAGAGTGTGATATTCTCGACAAAGAGGCGTGTCAATATTATAAACACACTATATTTCAGTCAATATTGACATTGGGGTAGTGATAAAAATACAAGAGTAGGTACTGATAAACATACTGACAAAGACCAGAATAAGAAACGACAGAAAAGCATTTTCCATATTATGAGCATAAATAATTGGTGTTTAAATAATTTATACACTTTCTTAATATATATCATTTTCTCTAAAAAGAAAGAAATAAAAACTTTTTAACAAAAAAAAAAACCTACTTCAAAATCACTAGAAAGTAAAAAATAATTTTAAATTACTTTTACTATTTATTTCTTGGTCAAATTTGTATTTTTATAATAAATATATTTATTTTTTTATGATAATAAGAGCTTCGAAGTCGGCGCTAATATAATCAGATTTTTTTGTGCAGCTGCAGCACACATATAGCATTTTAATTAAGATTTAAGAAAAATGAAGATTAAAAATTAATACAGCGTCACCCAAGCAGGATATTTACAAATAAAAAAGTCTTAAATAGAGTAGGGATGGCGAAAAAAACATGATTTTACGTCAATGATTAGCGCTGACTAGAAGCTTTTATTATCATAAAAAAATAAATATATTTATTATAAAAATACAAATTTGACCAAGAAATAAATAGTAAAAGTAATTTAAAATTATTTTTTACTTTCTAGTGATTTTGAAGTAGGTTTTTTTTTTTGTTAAAAAGTTTTTATATCCATTGAAAACGAGCTTGCAAGTAATATTGATTTCGATGAGATTATTTCGAAAATTATTTATTTGTTAAGCGCACAAAATGTGGTTGTTTTGTTTTTAAGCTATAACAAAAAAAAAAAAGATTATTTGATTTTTGCAAAACTTTTCTGTAATTTTATTTCAAGTATTTATTTTTTATTTTCAAAATATTATTTGCAATTTTTTATAACCAAAAAAGATAATTAATATCTTATTAATAATTATCAATTCAATTCAATTGAATTCAATTCAATTTTGAAATTTGATAAATTTTTAATAGCTTTCTGTGCAAAATTTACATTTTTTTTTTTAAAAATCACTCATTAAATTTGCAAATCTTTTTTGGTTATAAAAAATTGCAAATGTAATGAGTGATTTTTTAAAAAAAAAATGTAAATTTTGCACAGATAGCTATTAAAAATTTATCAAATTTCAAAATTGAATTACAAAAAAAAAATTCTTCGATTTTAGCGAAACTTTTTTATAATTTGATTTGAAGTATTAATTTTTTTACCTGCACCCTTTTATAAACAAGAAAGGTATCCAGGTTTAATAAAGTGACTTTTTGTGAAAACTAATAATTTTTGAAAAGAAAAATAATTTAGCAAAGTCCAAAAGGGAATTTTAAAAAAAGGATTCTTTAATTTTGTAGTGAATCTCACGAAGAGGTTATAGTGATGAAACTCAGTAGTGATATGAGTGATAAAAAAAGTTACCATAATTATTTTTCTATAATAAGTAACATAAAATGTGTCTTAAATTGGATTTTTAAAAAACAAATAATATAGGTGCATGAGTGGTACCATTAAGGTTTTACCAATTTCTATAATTTTCAGTTCACATCTATAATTCTTCTAAAAACACTAAATCACATTGAATTAGTTTTTTAAAAATTAAAATTAATTAAAAATTTCTTATCTATAGGGGTGACACCATGAGTACCCGCCCCGGGTGACACCAAGCCCAGGAACGCCTCTGATGCCCAGTACTTAGGTCAACCTAACCTAACTTACACACAGCCTTTATTTCGTATTTGCAGCTTTCACGTTCATAACTCAAGGAATGTAACGTAATAATATGTGAACTGTATCAAATATATTCAAGTTTATTTTAAATTATCAAGCAAACAAAACAAACAAATTGGCCATTTCAGCCCTAGAAAGGACTTTGACCGAGCTTCTAATGATCAATTGTGTTGTGTGTGTTATTAAATGTTTGCACACAATTGACCGAGAACTGGACCTACATGTTTTATGCCGACTCCGAACGGCTAAAGTTCATGTTCTCAAGAAGCTTTTACATGGCATTATATACTCTCTGAGGTTTGCCATTGTCTGCAGAGAGGTGGTGACCGATCAGAAAAATTTTTTAATGAAAAAAACTTTTCGCCGCGGCTGGGGATCGAACCCGGGCTCCGATTATGCTAAGCCACACACTTAACCTGCATGCCACGGTCACCACATTATCAAGCAATACCAAGTTTATATTCCAAAATTTTACCAATTTATAAAATAACTCTGCACTGAAGTCTTTAAAAAAACAAGTTAAAAAGTCATCCGAATAATGACAGAAGAGGTTGTTAAAAGAAAAACTCTTTAAGTATTTAAAAAAACTGTCATCAAACAAATATATTTACCACAAAACTGTGGTTTTTGAGAGCATCTGAGGCACAAGGACGTGAAGGGGCAGGAAGAATTTAAAAAAAGACACATCATTCTTTAATAGAACTGCAACAATCTTATATAAAATATTGAAAAAAATTTTCAAAAGAGAATTAAACGCAATACATGTAAAAAATACAATTATTTTTCATGTTAATTTTTGCCATTTTTCTCTGGCTAAATAGTTTAGTTCTGCAATCATTCGACCTGAACATTTCCACCATATCATTCTCCGTTTGGTGAAATAGTTCCAAAGTTTTTATAAGTTTTATTCACCATTTTCGTGGAAGCGTGAATTATGGCCAAGATTAAAATTTAAATATTATAAGAAATTCAACAATGTTGTTAAAACGTGTATTTTTTCTCTTCTTTTGAGTTATGTTAATTTTGTTTTGTTAAATATATCCAGATATATGAAAAAGTAAAAACATTCCTTGCAAGCCTAACTGTAGAAACTCGTTTCAATTTTGTTTTACTCGTTTTATAAAAATTGACTCAAGCTTATTGATTGCTGGAGCAGCTAACAAGTTCGCGAATAATTTATGCAAAGTTTATCTATTTGCACTGATTTAAGCGCTATGGCGACCGAAATGACAGTTGTCGCAAGTGTTAAAGTGGCGCCTAGCCGTGAGTGTGTCACATAAAATTCATGTAGGCCGCATAAATAACTTAATTAACTGCGAATTTTATTCAAGTTACCTTGCCACAGCTCAAGTTAATGCACGATCCTTTGTTCTACTTGATGTCTACTTATTTACTTTCATTTCTTTACATTCAAATGGCATAGATGTGCTTTAAATGGGATATGCTGTGAACTGTATAAAAGAAATTGCTAACAATATAACCGATGTTTGTCTAAAAGTCATGAGATATTACCTGAGATTGCAAAAGAAAAGTAAAAACCATCAAGCAGTCTATAATTATGCTCCTCTCACAAAGAAAAGAGAAAATAAAGGGGCCCTACATATTTTATATCCGGCACTTCTAACGAAGTAGCTGACAGAAATGTTTTTCTATTTAACATTCATATCGATACACAATCGAACAATCGATGTTTCAACTCAACTCGAACCATGTTAATTAAAAAAGCATCGCTCATTCCGAATGCTATAAATTGCATAAATCGTATTATAATAATCCGTAAATCTCATTGTGAGTCGTTGAGCACGTAAGCCGAATGTCCAAAAATCGAACACACGCTTAATCAGCGCCAGCGGCTGGAGAGTTGATATACGAGTTACCGTTTAAATTTGGTTCCAATGCCAGATGGAACCACGGCGCTACGCTTTGTATTAATTAGGATGGAAGGCGCTGCAACATTTCGGGCTAAGATACGGCAGCTCAACATGTTGTTGTTTTAATTATTAAAATCTTTTGGATGCGGCCACCGCAACAGCAGCGGTCTCCGCATCTAACGGAGGAGGTCTTAATTGTAATGGACTCTGAGAGCTAATTCTAAATTTAAGAGTTACCCATGTTGTGGTCATAAAACACGCAACTAATTGAGTTCGAATGCGCTGTGTCGCTTTGTTTTTGTCTTGAATGAATTGCGGTGCGGAGTAAAAAACAAAAACAAAACACAAAAAATAAAAAGAGTGAAAGCCTCAGGTGCAGAGCCATCCGTACATGTGTTGGTCTTCACGTTTCACTCTAGTCTGCACTGCCTTCTTGGCTCTAATGAAGCCATCAACATCTGCTTCATCATCATTTGTTAGATATGGCAACATCATACAAGAAGACTTTTTTTGAACTAATTGATTTATGCATGTGAATAAATTGAATGAAAGAAATGGACAAGCTATACATACATTGCCAAGCCATGTGTTGGAACTGCGTAAGCAAGTGTTTGCAGCTATCGGGTGGGCTTGCTGGGCACTCTACGACTTCTTTTAAGATTTAAGTTTTTAATTATTGAAGAAAAGGTCAAGAATCTGACAGTCAGTGCGTCACATGCTCGACTGGAAGACGAAGGTTTTTGATTCATGCTCTACGCGAAAGAACCGTCCTCAGGTAGCTGCGAACAACGCACACTCAGAACATCAACATTAAGACGTTAAAAGTTACCAAAAGTGAGAGAGAAAGAGCAACAGACAGAAATAGATTAACGCTGATCTGGCTGAAGATACACAGCGGGGAGCATAGTTGGTGCACAGTGGGACTGAAAAATATTGAATCGTAAATATGGCTAAGAAAATACAAATCTTGTTGTTCTTCAATTTTGATGGTTTAATTCTGGTAAAGATTCCTATTTTCTAAAATGTCTTTTGAAGAAACAGAAATATTTAAGTTTGATAAATATTTAATTTAAAGATTAATTAACTTGATGATTTCATTAAGTTATCAAGTAAAATGGGCTTAAAAATGCAAAATTCCTGATCTAAATTTATATAACGACCGTCAATTTCTTGAATAAGCTTTGGAGTAATGTACGTAATGGCGTTTTCGTTTCTTTCAAATAATGTTCCCTTGTCGTGGTGCAAAATGTTTTCAAGGTTGCCCGCAACCCTGTAAAAGTGTATATTTTTTCCTACTCAGGAAGTGTCAACACAGAATAAACGAATGTTACCATCCTTGTCTAACACACGCATTTCATAACATTGCCGTTTTAAAAACAGCTGATCAGCAGGGCAACATTCTCCCCTGAGAAAGATTCGCAGGGCAGAAAATGCGCCTTTTTTGTCCTATGTGAGTCATTTTAAGAACATTTTAAGAAACGAACACAGAATTTACTCACCCGTTTGCACTTATTTTAGAATTTAACACGAAAAAAGGCAAGGGCAGTGAAAAATCAACATTTTTTGGTAGAAACGATAAATCATTTCCTTACGGAGTAAATAACCGATTCAGAATCTATCACGCGATAGGTTCATTTTTGGCTGAGTTTGCTAGTGTTGACGTTTAATACTCGACTGACCTGGGTACGAAGCCACCAAAATATTTTTTTTTATTTAAAATAATTTGTTTTTTTTTTAAATGCAAAATAAAATGTACAATTTTGTTCAAGATTTATTTTGCAAATTTATTTTGAAGGTTACTTTTGACCAAGACGTTCATGAAACGGAATTGGAATTTAAATTAAAATTTTTGATATATACAAGGCCAGAATACGAACGCACATTCTCCGCATAACAGTCTAGCGCACTTCCACCGAAATATTGATAACGACAAGATAAATACAGCAAAACACATTTAAAAAGTATTGGTTCCGTTCTGAGTTATATCGAACCTGTCCTGTGAGAGGTTAAATAAGAACTGCCACAGGACCGGTCTCGTTAAGGCAATTGACCCTGCTTTCTCCGTAGGGCTATGTTCTTAAAAAAAATGAATAATTAATTGAAGTTCAGTTGTACGCGTGGTTATGGCTGCCCAGGCTAAAGCTCTAATCATGAATAGTGGCTAGAAAACTTAACTTTATACTCATATATTGGAAATACAGGATCTGTAAAACTATTTCGAACGAATTGAAAGTAAAGGCTTTTAAATAATTTTTTTAGTTTAAAATTAAAAATTATTATAAGTTATATTTTTATTCGCATTCTGTTATCCGTCGATAAACGTTAACGGCCAATTTAGATACTGCATTCGCCATTGCCATCCCTACAGTTCAGCGTTGATTATTATACTGACGGCTCCATCGAGCAATATAATATCCGAAACGAAGTGGGTGTAGAGGTGACATTTATCGCACAACGGTTCGGAAAGATTTTGTTCACCTGAATTAGATGTATGGACTAAGACGACATTCAAAAATATGCATACTTTTGTGAATTTTGCTTGAGGTAAGTTTATTTTTCAAAATTATTTCACATAATATAATATATTTTTAGGAATATTCAGTTAATATTTCAAAGAAGAATGTTAATGGTTGGGTCGCTGGCAGCAGATTTTCGGACACGATTCCTTACAACAGTTTTCTCTGAAATTAAAAAAATGTATAATATTTAGTTAAAGAAGTAGTAGTGAACTTCCTAAAGATTGGCTTAATAGTTTTCAAGTAGTTGTGTCTACAGAAAATAACAAATTGTTTTTTGAAAAGCAGTTTTAAGCTTTCAAAGAGCTTTTCAAAGAGTAAGAGCAAGAATTAAAACTCTATAACTTTGCGGGTTTTACCTACTCCGATTGACGTGTTATTTTTGTAGGGATTTCGATTTTTTTTTTGGGGGGGGGGGGGGTAATCTGAAATCCAGCATTAAGGTTTCTATTATAACTAACCATAATCAAAAGAAACTGGTTTTGCTCCATTTTTCAATATAAAAAATTTTTGATTTCATGGGTCATGATAGAAGTTGGAATCCATAAAACAGGTCTTAGTTATGCGTAAGCAAACAAAAGTAAGCATGGTTTTTTTGTCACACTCAGAAAAAAGTTTCTCGGAATATGATAAAAAAAGGCATCATATTTAGTAAAAAATGGTATAGACTTTGCTCCAGAGAATGCTTTTCACTAAATGTGATCCTAAAAATTCCTTAAAAATGATAAAAGCTTCTATGAAAAAAAAAGAGAAATATATATAAAAATATATCATTTTAGAGAAAAAGATTTTTTATTTTTGAGAAAAGATTTTTTTTATTGAAGAAAATACTTCTTATAGTGAAGTTTTTATCAAAATATACGAAACATTTTTCATATTCAATAAATTTTTCTCTATAAATGAGAATTTTTTTGTGCGTGAAAAATACTTTTCATTATTAGAGATATTGAAATATTTCCATTTCCCACAAGTGAAGAAATATTTCTTCGAAAATGTGAAAATTTATGCTAATTGAAAAAAAATTATATATAAAAAAGAGAAAATTGCTATTATCGAAAATAGAGAAATTTTGTATCGGAAAAAGATAGGTGTTTTTTTCTGAGTGTTATATTTTATTAATTGATCATTCTTTTATCATACGGTTCGATTTGTATTGACATTTTAAAATTGTATCGCTTTTATTTGATGTTGGGGACGACTATTAATTGAAACTTTAATTTACTTACGCATATCTTGGTAAGTAAGACCTTCACCATATTCTTAATATTTCTGATGCAAGTTATATTTGGGTTTTTATATAAAAACTTATAATTATATATTTTTTTTTGTCTACAATTCTTGTATTATGAGGGTCAAAATATTAAAAAATTTCAATTTCAACTAGAGGCACATGTCATGGTCAGGAATAAAAAAAATCAAGTTTTTTCTTAAAATTAAAGGAAGAATATTAGAAGTGTTTTTTAAAACTTAAACTATACCTTTGTTTGTCGAAGTTGTTCAGAACTCGACTGAATTTAAAGAAACACTTCAATTTTCTTATATCTTTCTACAAACAAATGTTATTTTTTAGAATCATTTTCCCTTTATTGAGGTTTTAATTGATTTGTTACACTTTTTCATACAATATTTTGATACATTTTTTCAAATAGTTGAATGGCAAGACTATGTTAGTCTAAAATGGTTTGAGATTGAATTTATTTGTTTGCAGGTATTCTTGAGTTCTTGTAATATCCTTCGGTATATAACGTGTTGACGTACTTTTTGTATCAACTGTGCGTGTGCATAGGACGTCGACACATTTTATGAATTGCACTCATATCTTCAGTCATCGCGACCACAGCAAACGTGAAAGCGGTCAACGACATTTTGCTTTGTTGTTGTTCCTGGCTTATCCCGATGCATTGATTTTAAGATGGGAACCAGAGCAGGTGTCTTTAGCAGAATTATGGTTTATTTATGTCTAAAGAAACCCTTCAAATAAGGTACCTGCGGCTAAAATTTTATAAAAAACCTTTAGTAAATATTGGGTTGTTTTGAACTAATGAAAATGTTATCGCCTTCGTGGAAATGGAAAGAAAACGCAATTAAGAAAAGAAACGCTGTTCTGCATGAAGAAAATCAGCGTGAGTTTGAAAAAACATAAGCAAGGCTAAAATCAGATTAAATTCAATTTGGTATTGGTTTGCATGAAGGCGAAAGTAAAAAGGGACAAAGTAAGTTATTTTATTATATAAGTATTCTATCTCGAGCTAATTTTACAGTCTTTAATTTAAGACGCTGCTTGTCATCGGCATTTGAATAGGCGTTCAACTGAACTTTTAGCTTTCCTTTTTTATATATGAAGAACAACTGAAGAAGTTCAAAAACTTATTCGATATGCATCCAACGTCAATTCCAAGGTGGCGGTTCAAACTTGGAAAAAAGTGCAGGAAAATATGCGAAACACTAGCGAAAACTTGAGAAAAACTTAAAAAGTTAAAAAAAAAGAAATGCCAACAGCAGCTCTTGACCTAAAATACTTGACCAATATTCGGCAATCGAATCAAAACGCAAAAGGAAGCAACTACTAAGGGAACAACCCGAACAGAAACCGTGAAGAAAGAACAGCTATACCAAATAGCAAATGCAAAAAAAAAGAAAAGCAAAAACAATAAAAAATCAGTTAAAGGACGGTGACGACTGATGGTGAGATGGTCGGATAGTAACCCAAGTGCTGCTAAATGATTGTCGAATGACGCCTTGTTGGGTCGGTGTTCGTTTGCGTTGCTCACTTCTTGGCTCATCTGCGCTTGATGCCAGCCATGCATTCGGCTGGCTGGCTGGCTGGGCGGACTGGATGGTTGTTGTTTTTATTTTTTTTGTTTTTTTTTTTTTTCAACAGTTTGCGCTTCACTGCCACAAAACTTTTGCTTTGTCATTCGACTGATGAAGATGGATTTTTTGATTTGATTTGCTGCTGCTTCTGTTTCTGCCGTTTTCACATGCAGAAGTTTGTTCATTCGATCTGTACTTCATCGGCATCGGCATAGGATGGGTTGGGGGAGGGATGGGGGAAGGTGTATGTATGGTCGATTGTTAGCACAAGTTTTCTTTGGTCCTTAATTGTTGTTTTAGTGTCGTTATGTACTTTGTTGTTATTGCTATTGCTATTGTTGTTGTTTTTGTTGTCTTAATTGTATATCGATGATGCTGTTGAATGCTGATGAAGCTGCTGGCCAACCAAGCAGTGCGAAAGGGTTAATTTAATTTCAATGCTAGTGTTGTTGTTGTTGTTGTTGTTGTTGTAGTAGTAGTCTGTGTTAATGTGATTGCTACTGATTGTAGCTGGTGGTTTTGTTGTTGTTTTTGCCATCATCATTCTAACACTTTTTCAAACACATCTAGTTACATGGCCGGTGCAGGAATATGTCTTTGGGTAACCAGTACCCGTTCAAAGCAGCTGGGCAGGCAACGCTGTCAGAATAAACTCTTAGCAAAGGTCAGTTTTATGTTATGGCTGTTTCAGATCTTAAAAGGTCTTTTGCTTTAAAGTGCAGTAAAATTTCAGTTAAACATTAACACCGAAACAATTGTTTTGTTTAATTTTGTTAATCAATTAAGTTAGCAACCCTGTTTTTATCATTGTAATTGACGCATTGCAGCATTTAAAAGTTATGACCTTTAAGCAGTTAAGCAAAAAGTACATTTATTGCCACAATTAACGTAAGGATTTTTCATGCTAAGATGGCATACGTCCCATTTATGACGAATCCATCTACGCCCACATACAGTTGTTGTTGTTTTCTTGCTGGAACTTCTTAGTTTTTGTTAATTGAGTTCATGGGTTTTCTTACGCTGTTTTCTTGCTTGTGCTCACATCCAACATCTCTTAACTTCTTCTTCTTCTTCATCTACCACCCACTAGTCACTACTACTAACCATTTGCACTGACCTTAAGTTGTGTTGACTTTGTTGCTGATTAGATTCTGATTAGTTTTTCTCTCGGTTAATTGTTACTAATCGGAAATAAAGTTCACATCAAGTCATATCCGTGAACCTCGTCATCATTCAATGCGCCTGTGTTTTTGTGGTCAATACGAGTGTGGTCATTCTTCTTGCTCAACTTTTTCTCCCTTCTGGCACAGCTGCCTGCTAATTAATTTGGATTAATTTGGTTGATTCTTTCGTTTCTTCATCTCATTTCATTTCATTTCATTTCCTTGATTGTCCATTTTGTGTAGCGTGTTGTTCGGATGAAAAGTTGTCACATTAAGTGGTAAAAACCGGATAAGTTTCGAGCAGTGATGCACGAACTGAGTGATGTTTCTGCTTCGTTTTAATTGCAGTGATAAGTTTCAGCGGATGCCTTTTTTGATGTTTGTTGTAATTAATTTATGCTGCAGGCAATTAGCTAGTTTTAAGATTTAAAGTAGCTGAAATAAAATAAAAACCAAACTAAGTTTGTTCCATAAAGAAGTTAAAAAAAGCACTTTGGTCTTATAAATAGGCCATAAATAGAGGTTTGTGTTAAGAGATAATCATTTCAGTAGCTCTGCATTTATCATATGGTTAACATTTGAACTGTTTAGGCTAAGTATTAATGAGTTCGAATTTAATTAATTCAAAGTGACCACTCTTAGTCGCTTTAGGTCATCGAATTTAAATGTGATCCATTTTTTATGAAAATAACAACATTTTCTTTTCAAAAAATTAGCTGGTTTTAAATATCAGAAGAAAATTTAAAGACTTTAATTATATGAAAATTTTTTTTTTTTGTAACTAAAAAAAATTACATATTAATATATATAGTAAATTATCTTAACTTAGTAATTGAGCTTAATAGAGGTGAAAATTTTCAAGCATATAAAGAGCATATTTCACTGTCGCCTTCTTCTTGAAATCATTGAAATCAGGACTGCGATGCACGAAGTAACTGAGCTTAAACTTTTTAAGGTTAGATTATCTTGGTTTGGTTGTTTGGTAAATATTAACCTATTATAGTGTTTAATTAAACAAATTCATTTTGCTGAGCATTATAGCGCAATAAAAAAGATTGTACACTGAGGCAAAATTACATTAAAATTAATAGAAAAAACTTTCAAACTAAAAGTAAATGTGCACAATTTCCAGCCGGCGAAAATTTCTTTTTAATTTAAAAAAAATGTGTTGAGTCTTATTTATAAAGAAAGCTGCATTGATTCTAATGACTTGTCTTTTATTTTTTAAATGAAAATAAATTCTTTGAATATTCAGTTGTCATCAACTTAAAAATATTCTTGGTTGAAACGAAACAACATCAAACTTAATGAAATTTTATCATTGTGTTTTAAGTTCAAGTTTAGCCGAGTTATGGTGTTCGAGTCTAGAACTCGATTGACCTGGGTTCAATCTCCAACAAGAACACCAAATATTTTTTTTTTTAGTTAATTTTTTTTTAAATAAAATTTATTTTGACGGTTATTTTTGATGAAACAGAATTAGAATTTCAATAATTAAATTAAAATTGTTGGTACACAGCCAAGATTCGAACCCACATCTTCCGCGTGATAGTCTAGCACGCTTCCATTGAGCCAGTGTGAGTATATATCTTTTATAATATATTGTATATTAGGCTGGGTCGATTTGTATGGAAGCAAAAAATCTGATGTTGCCTGGGCGATTTTCGGTTCGGGCATGAAAGTTATTAAACAAAAAACAAAAAAAAAAAGGGGACTGGGGGTTCACTTTACCCCATCGCACCCTAAATTTTGTGAATTTTTTCTATAGGAATTTTTTTCAAAAAAATTTTTTTTTAAAAACGGTCTCAACTAGAGCAAAGCTAACGCCAGATATGAAATCCTCAGACCCGATTCAACCAAAAAACGGTCTAGCATATATACGTTGTCATACAAAAATTTACCGTAACAAATTGCTAAAAAAAAATTTCACTAAATTCAAAGTATATTCTTATCGTATGTAATTGTGACCATCACGGCTGAACCACTGCAGCTATCCACTTTATATTCACACCATATCTTTTTGTGGAGCTCCGGAATTTTTTGTTTTTGAAAATCCCTCCTAGGTGGCGCTGTACAATCTTTATGCAGTTTCATTACCGATTTATATGATATACATATACTTATATTTATGAAAAAAATTAAGATATGGTACGAATATAAGGTAAAGGTAAACGGAAAAAATATTATATTTCTTTGTAACACCACCCGTCCTACGTATGTGGTTATTTACTTCATGAAGAATTTTTTACGCCCACAAAGAGGCGTGGCAGATAAAGAAAAGTGCATATATTATACTGCAGTATCATCTTCTAAGTTATTTTAACCATGGCATCCCTGTTTTGTATGTTTAGTTATAATAATGAAATTCGATATTTAAGCTTATATCGTAAAAATAAAGATCATGTTCGAAAATAATCTCAATAGGATGAAAACCACTTATATCTCCCATACAAATTGACGTTCTCAAATTGGAAAATTTCTAAAAAATCTAGTAAAAATCAATCCAATGACTTGAGAATTAGCTCATGAACTTTAATTTGAACTATGAACTCTTAGCAACAAATTCAGAAAAATCGAAGAAACCTTTCCATACTTTCCCATACAAAGTGTATTAAAATTAAGGCGCATGATCGCGAACGCGACACATTTTGATGATCAATATTAAATGTTTAGTATGATTTTTACCTGCAGTAATTTTTTTTTTGTAGTAAGGCGACCAAATTTGATTTAAGTTACAATTATCAGACACTTGCTTAGAACGATCACGAAGTTCTGATAACATATGATGATTTAGGTACAAGAACGCGACATTCGAATAGTAATTAAAGCAATTTAAAAAATTTACCGTAAATCGTGCTTTGTTTGGTATCTTTTTATTTTTTATTTTTTATTTGTAGTTTATAGATGGATTTTATAACAAGAGTGCAAACATAACGTTGATAAATAAACAAAATATACTTCAGAGAAAAAGTCCTTAAAAGCAGCTAAAAGCAAGAAAAACATATTTCTCAGATATCAAGCCAATTTTCTCAGAATAAAAACTGAAATTAGTTGTAAATGCAGTAAATTATAAAAATTCAAGCATTTTTATTAAATAATAACAAAAAAATTATTTGTTTATTTAACAATTTTTTTTCGGTCCTGGTAGACCTTTCTGTGGAAATGCCCATATATCTTATAATATATAAGTCTTATTGAATCATACTCACAACCGAGAGCATCATGAGTTATTGCTCATTCGTACATCATCGGCAAGCAATGATTTCGTTTTGTAGCATCAAAAAGAAAATTGAAAGAATATTACTTTAAGTTTTCTTTTAAAGTTAAGCAGATTCCTTTCAAATTACTTTGAAAAGTAAATTAAATTAAATTTATAAGAAAATGCAGTAAATTTTTTTCTCTCTGTAAAAACTGTTCATTTTTATTCTTTGTCCCAATTTTATTTAAAATATTATAAAAATTACAACTTATCAAAAATTTGGACAGTCCATTCCGACAAAAACTATTCTCCGATGTCCATATGTTGAGCTGAAGTTTCGAATCAAAGAATTCTGAAACAATAAAATTTAGATTTTTAGAATCAGGAATTTCGGAATGAAAATTCTTGATTTTTCTGGCTTAATTTCACGATAAAGTTTCAGTGGGTACCCTACTCACTTGCTTATAAATTTTTCTTTTAATTCCTTGCTACACATTCATCGTCTTTTAGATCATGCAAAAAAAAATAAAAATCAAGAAAATTATGACTACGTCAAATTTAGGAGCATTGTTTGGGAAAAAACCTTTTTCCCTACATTAAGAAACATCCAAATATATCAAATCTTGAAGTTGGATCCATGATTTTCAAACATTTGATAATTAAAATGAATTTTTTTCAAAAATTGTACATATCGTCCGTCACCTTAACCTTTGCAATGGATTTGTCCATTAAAGTGGACGCATCAGAAAATATTTTTGTTTTTAATTTTTCATCGTCTTTTTTAAAATTGAATAGGTTGGTATTATGAAATAAAGTTGTACCAACATGGCAAACATAAATTAAGAGATATAACCATAACCTATAACTTAGATAGCTTTTCGATTTTCTGACCAACAGAAGCCTAAAATCTTTTTATTTCGCGTGTTAACAAGAATGCAATAAAATAAAGGTGGTTATTTTGCTGGGTGTGCAAAGCATTTTTTTTTTATAATAAAATTTTAAATGAAGCATTTGCATTAGTCTCCGGTTGTTTTAGTGGAACTTAAATATTATAATACAGCGTTTGAATGGTTTTGTCCATTATATAAGTCAGCCTTGCCAAGCTAAGCAGCGCATGTAAGAAACAGAGCGATGATTTTGTAATCTTTTTTGGTCTAAATGATAAGAATATTATCTCAAAAAAAAAATGTTTTCCACGATTATTCCAGCCTAGCTATTAAAAGGGTTAATATAGAAAGGACGTTACTCATAATTTTACAGCAATATAAAAATAATCTTAATAACTTCTTAAAATGTTATGTAATTAAAAATTACTTAATGCAGATTGTAATAAAAATCGTTCACAATTCAATATTTAAAGCCATATTTCAAAAATTACTAGTTAAGTCATTTCTATATTAAGGTGACATCAGCCGCTTTGGTTCTGTTCGGGCTCTTAGTGTGTGCCTTAGCACGGTTGGAGCCCGAGTTCGATCCCCAGTCGCGGCCAAAAGTTTTTTCAATAAAAAATTTTTTTGATCGGTCACGACCTCTCTGCAGACAATGGCAAACCTCAGAGAGTAAATAATGCCATGTAAAGCTTCTTAAGAACATGAACTTTAGCCGTTCGGAGTTGGCATAAAACATGTAGGTCCAGTTCTCGGTCAATTGTGTGCAAACATTTAATAACACACACAACACAATTGATGATAAGAAGCTCGGTCAAAGTCCTTTCAAGGGCTGAAATGGTCAAAGCAAGATTCATTCTATTAGTAAGAAAATGAATAAAAACATTGGCAAAATCATGTGCACCTCGTTAAAGGAGGATCTCTTGTTTGTCTAAGTAAAGCACACAAAAAGAAACACGTTGAGCAACACAACGAAATTGAATTCAATTTATGTTGCAGCAAAACATTGCAACACATGCAGCTAAGCAGAATACAATGAATGAAATCAAAGATATATATTTATAAGCGATTATCTCACACACATGAATTTTACACATACATTGCAAGGATAGGAATATGGCACATAAATCAATAATGGTTTCCAATCGATGTTGTTGGAAATATATTAAAAAAAAACGTAAATCCGAAAATTGTCAAAATGTGAAAAATTGATAAGTGCGCTGCGCAAAATGTTGCAACAACTACGACAGTATTTTTTTTTTTTTTGTTTTTAATGTTGAAACAACAGTCCAAGCAATAACAACAAATTATAAAGAATTCTTCATTGCAGAGCTTTGATGGCAATGAAGACATTTTTAGTATCTGCAACTGCAGCACTGATAGAATCGACAATAACAAGAGCAGACAAAAAGCAAAAACAATAACAACTGCAACATGGCTAAATCCACAGTGGGGCAAAGTAATTAATTTCAATTTCAAATCAATGTTCAATCGAACACTTTTGGACACACACACAAACAAACAAACATACTTGTTTGCGCCTGCGCCGCAGGGAGTGTGTAAAATAGGTAACAACAACAACAACAACAACAACAGCAACAACAACAAACAACAATATTTACAACACAATTGCTGTAAAATAGATATGAAACGGAAATTGTGTGTCGCATGCAGATAATGTCAGAAACAAGTACAACAACAGCAACAAAAACAACTTACTGTCATAAGAGTTCACTGTATATGTGTGTGTGTGCATTTGTGTATGCTTGTGTATGTAACTATTTGCACACACACACACACACAGCTCACCAACACTAATACCAACACCAACACCCTCGTTCTATGCAATTCAATTGAATTGAATTGAATTTAGTTCTCATTCTTAGTTGAAATGAAATTTAGTTGAAATTTGCACGCAGTTTATATGAGCAGCAGCAACACATACAACTACAACAATAGCAATTGTAACTTAAGGCAAAAATAATAAATTGCTACAAATTTACGACATGCTGCAGAACATATGTTGCATGCAACACCATCGGCACTCGATGCAGCACTTGTTGCTGCAGCTCGATTGTCTTGTAAATTCCAACAACAACAACAACGATACATAATTCACTTAATCTACTTTAATGCCACTGCTGCACAAATTCACCACAAAACTAACAAATAAAAAAAAAAAAAAAACAAAAACAAAATCAGAGCAACCGAGATTTTTTTAGTCCATTTATTTTTTTACCTGTTCGTTTTTATTAAAAATATTGTAGGTGGACTGACTAAGTAGCTGTCTGGGCTTCATTTGAATGCCGCCGTATGTCGGTCGCGTTTGCCATAAAATTCCACATATTTCCCAGCCACTCAACCTAGTTTAGTGAACTAATGAGCTCATCAGTCATATGAAAATTGCACAAAGTACTTTGCACTGATGCGGTTGTTGTTGTTGTTGTTGTTGTTGTTGTGTTTTTACTTGCAATTTTCATAAATTAACAAGTTGAAGGTGGCGTGTGTCTTGCGCATGTGCAACAGCTGCAATTGACTATTGTTTTTGTTCTTGGTAGTGCCAACAGCATTGTTGCAGGGAAATTTGAGCAATCTTTTTATAAACTAACACGTGCGAGTATCTTTATATGCAGTCATTTTTGAGGTTAACGAAAGTATCTTGATGTTCTGAACAAGGAAAGTAGGATTCAAAATTAGCTTAGAACTTAAAAAAATACATCAAAAGATGTCAACATGTAGTTGACATAATTAAGCAATTTATCAGTTAAGTTATTTAAAGTAGATTCTTTTAATCCTTATCTCATTGTTTAACAAATATATTGAAAGAAAAAAAAAACTTATTCACCCAGCAAGAGTGTCAAGCCCACAAGTGTGGCCAGATCACCAACATTAGTTGCATCAATTATTGTGAAACTAGAGCAAACAGTTTGTTGATTCCTGAACTTGTGTTGCACATGCGCTGTGTTACCGGCAATAGGCTCGATGCAATTGCTTGTATTTTCATCAGAGGTGTCCAACGTAAAAGCTCTGGTATTCATGATAAGGTGTTTTTGCTTTTGCATCACATTTTATTGATTATTTTGATTTATTTTGTAAAATCAACAGTTAAAAAAAAAAAAACTCGCGTGTAGCCACGTACACGTGGCAGAAGTGAAACTTCTTTAACAGTACAAAATAAGAGAGATTTTAGTGTGAAATAGAGAGAGAAAGTATCTGAAAAGAAATTCAATCAATACGAAATGGAAAAATAATTTGTTAATTCAATATTTACATCCAGGAGCCGTATCGGCTATGGTTTTTATCGAAAGTCTCACAAATTAACTTTTATCTCTTAAATTTTATTTTTTCCGACAAAAATAACAGTTTTTTGTGCCTTATAGTTTTTTTGTGCAAAAATAACAGTTATTTTTTACCGTTTATTTTTTCGGTCAAAAATATCAGGTAATTTATATTTGTTCAAGTCATTTTACCGATAAAAAAATTTTGATATTATTATTTTCATCTCATCGGTGAGACATTTTACACATGGTGTCAACAGTTCAATCTGTCAAGCGGCCTTTAAGAAAACACAAATTGCTTGATATTTTTGACCGAAAAAATTAAAGTCACAAAATAACTGCTATTTTTGACCGATAAAATCAAAGTCAAAAGTAAACTTAATTTTTTCTCGAAACATACAAGGCAAGAAATTAACTTTTAAAGAATCAGTTTCAAATTTAAAAGCGACTTAATATTCGTGAGGCTGAGGACATTTTTAACATAATGGTGTATTTGAAAAAGTCTTTCGACAACTTTTTTCATTTGAAAATTGTAAAATAACAGTTATTTTCGGTACTTGTTTTAGTTCAGTTGGTGTTTTAGTTGCTTTCGAATGTCTTCTCAACATTGTTACTTTTTGAATGCTGGATTGCATTTGCATAGTACTCTTTGAAGGAGCCTCCGAAAGCAGAGGCAAATCTTGTTCATTATTACCTCCTGCTTCCTGATCATAATAATTGCTATGTTGATAGAGGGCCTCATAAAGCAGCAAACGTTGATTGTTGAGTGCATCAACTTAGTAGGCTTTAAAATTTTGTTGAGATGATGGCTGAGTTCCAAAATATATTTTTACAAAGCATCAGTGTGTTTTTTGGGGATTGGTTCTTTGTAGATTCACCAAAATACACTGATGTTTCGTAAAAATGCATTTTGAAACTCAGCCGCTGTTGCAATCACCTTACCTTCATCATTAGTTGCAGACCCAGCTGCGGCTGTATTCTTAAGAGCTCTAATTCGCTCTCTATATTCATGAACGCGTTCTGCTCCTGTTTTAGCTATTTTTCTATTTTTTGTCCGTGCATACTTGTAGGATGAAAAGTAATGTTACGGTTATGTTAATAATGTAATGTTAATGTTTATCTAATGTTAATGTTAATTATGTTATTTTCAGTATGTTACGCGTTCAGTTTTGATTACATTTTGTTTGGTTGTTTATCATGTGCCTACGTGGCGTAAGGGTATAGATTCCGGCTCTTGAGAACGATGTTCGGGGTTCAATTCTTGGCAGCGGCAATCATTTTTTTTTAATTTTTATATGAATTGAAAACGTTAGCCTAGCGTCACGATTAAGAGACCTTGAAATTTCACTCGCCGCCATTGAAGTTTCACTTCAAAAAAAATGTTATGTGAAGGCAAAATAGAGTTGTTTTAATAAATTATAATAAGTATTAATCATATCTTCATAAATACATTTTGACTGTTGTTATTATTAGAAATTTGCATTGCTTTGGGAAAATCAAAAGTAAAATCGATTTAGAAGTTGTAACTATAATTACTGTTTGTTTTTGCTCTTAAAATATTACAAATTTTGTGAAATTTTTTGTTTCAAAACAAAACAAAAAAAAAACAAATAAGAAATACAACACTTCTATTAACTGCCTAAATGAGTTTGAACAGAAAATTAAGTATTGATTATTGAAAAGTAAAAGATAGTGTTCATAACTTCTATCAACACAAAATTAAACATATTTTCCAAGACTTTTGATGTTTTTTTATTTGAATTTTACAGCTCCAAATTTTTTCGAATGATCTCGAGATGAATTTTAAAGTTTTTTTAAAGTAAAAATGAACCATGCTCATTTAATACAAGGGAAGTTTATTTTCTGGATATTGGCCAGTTTTGGATTTTTGGAAGAATTTTCGTATTTTGGTTTTGGACAAATTTTTGGACAAATTCCAAAAATGTTTGTGATATTTTTCGTTGTTGTGGAGTTATATTTAGTTTTTCGTTTTAGACAATTTTTCGTTCAGTTTTGGGTAAGTTTTAATTTGGGTGATTTTTCATACATTTTTATTTGTAAACTTTTCTCTGAACGATGTCCAAACTTAAAAAAAACCATTTTTAGTATTTTATGAAGGAAAGAAAAAACAAAAACGGACATAACACCTATTGGGCTTTATGACTTGTTTCACAAATCGATATTGAGGATTATATCTATAACCACCTTAACGGTTTTCCAGTCTAGGGGTACATAGTTTTAGTGTTTATTAAAATTCGATAAAAAAACCAAGTATTTTTTTACAAGTCACTTTTTATTAGATATTTTTTGATATTTAGACAATAAAAAATAAATAAAAAAATTTTTTAAATTGAATTGCAGGCACAGAAGTTGAGGGGTTGGGGTCTGAATAATAAGCGTGTGATCTTCTTGACATGATTCCAATCCTTCTGGTTATCTGAAAAAGAAAAGAAAAATAAATTCTCAATAAGTATTAGCAGTACTACAGTCTGAACTACAGACTACAGTCTGAACTAAAAAAAATAAGCAAAAAACATTTTTACTAAATTTTTTTTTATATTATTTTATAATTCTTAAAAAACATATTTTTTAAGAATTATTTTTAGAGCTTGATGCCAAATAATTTGTTGAAGTCAAATAGGCTGCTACAACAACAATGTTCTTTGCAGAACAAACCGAGCAGACTAGACCATGGTTTCGTCGGACGCTACTCCGACTCATCAGTAGTCTCTGTAGCTACTAGTCGGAGTAGCCTCCAACAATTTCAAGTTAATTGAAATTTGAGTAATTACATCAGAATACATTAGAAAAGTTTTAAAAGATTTCAATTTTAACAATTTTTTTTCTGTTTTATTTTTCTTGTGTTAAAAAAAATATTGCTAAAATATCAATAAATTTCTTAAAAATTCATTCATTTTCGATTTTTGACATCGAATTAAATATTGTGTAGAATAACATATTAAAATTTTGGAACTAGCAATCAAGTAGTTAGTTTTTTTTAATCTTAATATTGTTTTTTGAATCTTCTGCAAAGAAATG
The DNA here is from genome assembly GCA_958299015.1 of Tetanocera ferruginea. Classification (NCBI taxonomy): domain Eukaryota; kingdom Metazoa; phylum Arthropoda; class Insecta; order Diptera; family Sciomyzidae; genus Tetanocera; species Tetanocera ferruginea. The sequence goes on along the minus strand of OY282643.1, from coordinate 2,320,199 downwards.
TTTGTGATTCCTATTATAAAGATTCCAATTTATATTTTTGTAAACAAATTTATTAGCCCTTCATATTCGTAAGTCGCATTGCTTGGAGCCGCATGTTGGACAGTCCTGGCCTGAATTATGGGCATAAACTTTATTGCTTGAAAACTCAAAAAGTACAAAAAGAAGTAGATGAACAGGTAAGACAGAAAGCCATGCCATGATAATCTTGCCTACTTTGCATGCCAAGTTAAATGAAGCTACTGCACAATGAGTGCTGAATTGAACCGAGCACCAACCAACAATTGTCGATTGTGCGAGTTAAGCTGTTATTGTTGTTGTTGTTGCTGCTTACACTTTGCATACCTGTGCGATGTTTTTGGAATATCAATTATACATCATTTTGTTGAATACTACTTGGGCTTTAGTTTCTTAAGGTGGTCTTGGCGGTCGTATAGCTGTATGTGTTGATGGTAGCTGGTAGATGTTGGCTAGATAAGCTGGAAATGGTTCTCACTTGTTGCTTTAACAGTGTGAAACTGTAAATTTTTTTTGTTAATTTGAATGTGAAGTTATTTCATTAGACGCATCATGGCAACAAACAGTTGTTTTTGATGATGACCCAAAAATCTGAGCTATGAGAACATCAATTAAAGCAATTGAATGAAATCATAATTCGTGGAACTTGAGGCAGAGAATAACTGCTACCGGTTAAGATAAGAGCATATTTAAATTTTTATGAAGTCAGTAAAGAGAAGTCTGTTGGGTGGTTTCTTCGTTTGGCTACCAACTCAAGACAAAATTGTTGCATCCTTGTTTAGTTCTACTTACATTAATATCAAGTTTGTCTTGGTTGATCTTAATTTTTATTATTCTCTGTCAATTATACAAAAGTATGCAGCGAATCAAATGGCTGGGAACTTTTGAGGTTATGACTTGAATGTCTTTCTTCTCTACATGAAACTTATTCAAAATTAGCTGAAAGTTTAATAAGTTTTGAAAATGAACAAAAAACAACGTCAATTCAATGAGATTTTTGTTGATATTTTTATTGCTATCGATGATGTGGTTGTGTTGTGGATCATCCACAGTGGATGTGATGATTTTGTTGTTGCAATTAAGTCAACAGCTTCACTTGGAAAATGTTCATCACAACTACTACAAATTGAAATAGAACAAGATTGTTTGAGTTAATTCAGGTTTGGAGCAGCTCTAAATATTGCAATTTACGAACTAAGCAATAACAACAGCAGCAACTAATTGCAGCAACTAGTAGCAGTAAAATAGAGCGACGAGTCTTGCCTTAGGGTTGTGTCCGGTATTCCTCCATTTCAATCAGCCGCAGAAAATTACAAAGTGAAAAACAGCTTTTAAGAGGCAGTAGCGATGGCCACTATTGAAGAGCAACATCAACAGACAAACATAACAGCCACATGAACGGACAACAACCACTCACATGAGATGCTAATCAGAGCAATTTTAGTTATTGCATCGAGTTGTCCGTCGTGGCAAAGCCTGGGAAAGCACGCTCGGACTGTCCACATGTGACCAAATTGTTAGAAATAGAGTGTAGCAGCAGCAGCAGCATCAGCAGCTTGTAAGACAACAAACAGAGCCAGCTGCTCTCAAGCCAAATCTTATAGCCACACCCAGTCATTTATTTGTTAAATGAGCTGCGTGCTATTTAACGTATTGGCAAAGGCGGCCATGGTTTTGCACCTCAAGCATTCGGTCGGTCGGTAGAAGTAGCAGCATAAACTTCAGCAGCAACTAATATTGTATGTGTTGCACCAATTTTAATATGCTTCCCTCTGCGACTAGCAAAGACTTTCTGTGTTGGTCTTGACTATTAGTCGCCACCACATCTCTGAACTTAAAAGCCATCTTGTTATGCTTTCGATGGCGTTTCTTACTTGCTCTGAAGTATTCAAAGCCAGTGGCAGCTGCTGCTGTTCCACCGCCACATTCAAGTGCTGTGCCCATCAGGAGTCAATTCAAAGTCATGCGATATGTGGAAGGAAACAATTCTGGTGGCTGATGTGTCATCCACTAAGCTAAAGTTAATAAAAAATGAGTACGTGTGGCTGTGTGTGACGCAATTGGTTAGCATCAAACCGAGTTTAAAGATTTTATGACCACTCATGTAAGATTGCGCGGATCGCTTGCGATCTTTTGAACTAATTGAGTTTTTATAAGCAGCAGGTATTCTTCAGAGATTTTGTGGTTCCGTACGTGTTTTTTTTTTTTTAAGTGAAAACTTCCTTAGGTGCGTGGAGTGATTTGTCAGCAGCGGAAACTCTTGTAGTTTCGCTTCAGCATTTAATGAGTAACTCTGTAAGCCAAGATACGAAATCAAGGCAAGGTGCAAAGTCAAGACACGCACCATTTGTTTAGATTTTTTTTTTAGCTTGCTGGGACGACAAATGTATTCTATTACAATGTTTGTATTATATTACAATTGATTTGAAAATAATTTTGAAAAACACTATTATTTCATAACTTAAAGATTTTAACTTCGGTTGGCAGTCTCCTACTGCCTACTTTTTTTATTTTTTAGAACTTTGGTATATTGTGGGCAAAAATATATTGTGGGAGACAAGGGGGGCGAACTTCACATGGCAACGTGTCTGACTGCCTCAACTTGGCGAGGCCAGCATTCTCCATGTCGAAATCGTCTCAAGTCGACTCAAAACCTCCGCGTGGTGTCTCCTGGAAACGTCAAAAACTATCGCCCGATAAACTTTGGCGGCTAATTTGAGCGACGGGCTTTCCCTTTGGCCATCAAGCAAAGGTTGTGCGTTGGGTTTGAAGCCCACCACATAAAAAAAGATTTCAATGAAACGTAAAAGAATAAATGAAAGAATGATCCCCAAATCTGATGACGACTACCGCAAACGAAAAACTGATAATAATTTACGGATATGCACCTGGAATGTCCGGACCCTAAATTGGGATGGTGCCTCTATCCAACTGATTGATATCTTGGAAAGATATAATTCTGACATCACTGCAATCCAAGAAATGCAATGGAAGGGACAGGGTTGCTTACGGCAAGCATCCTGTGATATCTACTACAGCGGCCATGTGGAGAAGCACGAGTTTGGATGCGGATTTGTAGTTGGCAAGAGAATACGGCATCATATCCTGCGATTCACTCCTGTGAACGAACGACTTGCCATAATCTGCTTCAAGGCTAAATTTTTTAACATAAGCCTTATATGTGCGCACGCTCCGACAGAAGAAAAAGATGACGAGACCAAAGAAAGTTTTTACGAGTGCCTTGAAGACGCATACTAGCGCTGCCCCCGTCATGACATAAGAATCGTGCTTGGTGACTTCAACGCCAAGGTGGGTAAGGAACATATTTGGTCCAACAGTCGGAAAGTTCAGCCTCCACGACAACACATCCGATAACGGAATGAGGTTGATTGACTTCGCCGCAGCACGAAACATGGTCGTTAGTAGCACTAGATTCAAGCATCTCAATATTCATAAGGCCACCTGGCTGTCCCCTGATCAAAAAACATGCAACCAAATTGATCACGTTTTGATTGACGGAAGGCACTCTTCCATTGTACTAGACGTACGCACGATCCGTGGTGCTAACATAGACTCGGATCATTATCTTGTCGCAGCCAAGATCCGCACACGTCTGTGCGCAGCTAAGAATGCTCGCAATCCTACACTAAGAAAGCTAGACGTCGACAAGCTGCAGTCAAAACGGACGGCCGAAGCCTTCGCAACTCGACTCTCACTTCTGCTTCAAGAAAGCACTCCTCCGATCGACGATATATGCGGACAGTGGACGCACATATCCCACTCTATGCGTACGGCTGCCGAAGAGGTGATAGGCTACCACTGCCCTCGCCGAAACCAGTGGCACGACCAGGAGTGTCGCGACGCCACTGCAAAGAAGGACACTGCCTAAAAAGCCACCCTGCAGTCGGTTGTAATGCGTGCTGTTATGGAGCGATACCGAGAGAAGAGGAGGGAAGAGAGACGCATTTTCAGGCGAAAGAAACGAGAGGCCGATGGTTTTAAGACCGGAGCCTCTTCCTGTAAGGACGAGAATGGGAATCTAGTGACAGATATCAAGAGTACACTGATGTTATGGAGGGACCACTTCTCTAGACTTGACACAATCCCGCTAGACTAGACTTGACGCTGACAACAATCCCGCCAGTGGATATGATATCCCGGAAACCCCAATGCCGATGGCCTACCGGCTGAGCTGTTTAAGACCCGTGGCGAAGCTCTGTTTAAATGCATTCACAGACTTCTATGCAGAATATGGTTGGAAGAATGCATTCCAGATGATTGGAACCTCAGTGTGCTCTGCCCACTCCACAAGAAAGGCGATCCCACCATTTGCGCCAACTACCGTGGGATTAGCCTTCTTAATATCGCATATAAGATCCTGTCGAGCGTATTGTGTGAAAGACTAAAGCCCATCGTCAACCAACTGATTGGACCTTATCAGTGTGGCTTTAGACCTGGAAAATCCACCATTGACCAGATATTCACGCTCCGACAAATCTTGGAAAAGACTCTCGAGAAAAAAATCAACACACACCATCTTTTTGTCGATTTCAAAGCCGCCTTCGACAGTCCAATAAGGAGTCACCTATACTCCATCATGTCTGAATTTGGTATTCCTGCCAAGCTAATACGTCTTTGCAGGATGACACTGTACAACACCAGCAGCGCAGTGAAAATCGGGAAGGACCTCTCCCTTCCGTTCGATACCAAGCGAGGTTTCAGACAAGGTGATTCCTTATCGTGCGACTTCTTTAATATAGTAATGGAGAAGATCATCCGAGCTGCTGACCTGAGACGCAGCGGCATAATTTTCTATAAGAGTGTTATGCTGCTGGCGTATGCAGATGATATTGACATCATTGGCCACAATACGCGCGAAGTCAGTGCAGCATTCTCCAGGCTAGAAAAAGAGTCAAGTCGAATGGGTCTTGCAGTGAACGCAGATAAAACGAAGTATCTCGTGTCAACAAACAAACAGTCCCAGCGTCTTGGAAACCACGTCACTGTTGACAACACCTCCTTTGAGGTAGTGAAGGACTTTGTTTACCTGGGATCCAGTATTAACTCCTCCAACGATATCAGTATTGAGATTAAACGAAGGATAACTCTTGCCAACAGGTGTTACTTTGGGCTCAGTAGGCAATTGAGAAGCAGAGCTCTCTCTCGACGAACAAAACTGACGCTCTATAAGTCAATAATCATGCCCTTCCTACTATACGCATCACAAACCTAGACGTTGGGCAGCTCTGATGAAAGGACTTTGGGAGCGTTCGAGAGAAAAATCCTTCGCAAGATCTATGGTCCAATCTGCGTCAATGGCGAGTACCGAATACGATGGAACCACGAGCTGTATGAGCTATATGCCGACATCCATATAGTCAAGCGTATTAATATAGAGCGGCTTCGCTGGCTAGGTCATGTCGAGAGAATGAACGACGAAGCTCCAGCGAAAATATTATTGGATTCGGTACCCAGCGGTGGCCAACACAGACGAGGAAGACCGCATCTCCGTTGGAAAGACCAGGGATTGGATAACCTGACAACGCTTGGAATTTTCCAACTGGCGCCAGCAAGCGCACGACAAAAGAGGCTGGCGCAAATTTTTAGTCGAAGCCAAAACCGACCAACGGTTGTAAGAGCCATCTAAGTAAGTAAGTAAGAACAAGTTTGGATGGAGTTGAATTTTTCTTACTTCAGCTTGAAATCTAGAATAAGTTTTCAGCAAAAGTCTCTGGAAAAAGTAAAAATTACCAGTTAGCAACAGAAGTTTGAAACTTTTTAAAGTTCTTTCAAATAGTTTGCCGATGTTGAAATATATTTTGAATCAAAATATAAACCAGCAGAACAATATTTGTACGTTTTGTTTTATAGTTAGATTTGATTTAATATCTGAACTTGATACTGTTAAAAAAAGTAGAGCAGACTCTTATCCTGAATTAGTACTTGATGTTCACTCCGTTTTTAAATATTTCGTTGTATATTTTAACTTTCTTTCTTTTTTTTTAGTGACTATTCATTAGGTATATAAAAATTGAATCAGTTTTTCAAATCAATGTCTGTCTATATTTCTTTTGGCTCTATTAACTAACTACATTAATTTTTGCCATTTCTGCGTAACATTTGCTCTTCCTTTATTTTGCTCATTCGATTTTATGCATGCCAGATTTTATGCCGAAGACAACAGGTTTGGCTTTATTACACACCTGCGGCTTGAAGCAGCTATAAATCTGACAGCTACGATTGCCCTCGGTAGTTGGCAGCACCGCATTGACTGAACTTCAATAGAACTTCAAACTGGACGCACGCAAGAGAAATAAAGGAAAAAAAAACATGCCTAGTTTCAGTGCTTGAAGTAATAAACAAAACGATCGTTGAAAACCAGGTTAGCTGATCTGTACTGTGTGTTGCAGAAGAACCAGAAGGAAACAGAGTCCAGAAGGAACGCTCTATTCAACGACGCAGCAGCTGCGTTGCATTCATCTAAAGTTTTAGCTGCGTTCGCGCATGGTTTTTGATTTAATTTTTGCTGCTGGATTGGCTTGACTTTGCTTTTGGTTTTTTCAGGTTCTCAACTTGTTCTGGTTTTAGTTCTTGGTTGTGATTATTTTGTTGTTGTTGCTGTTGTTGAGTTGTTTTTTTTTGTGGTGTTACCGTGCTGAATATCAATTACTTATGCTAAACACCTGCTGCATAGGAATGTCTGCTAACTCGTATTTGTTGCAGTCTTAGTTGTAGCGTTCATTGAACGCATTTGTGTTTGGTCTGCAATAGAGGACTTGAGGTTCGTCCGTCCAAGGCTGTGTTGGATCAATCGATCGCTCATTCTGCTTTGTATTCTTTGGATGATGATTATTTGTTTGTAGTGTTCAGTGTAAGTTGTGAATACTTTGGGTGGATATAAGTTGCAAGCAAGCCTTGCTTGCATTTCGCCATGAAGATCGCTTATGTTCTCTTAAATGTTTGTTTGCATCGTCTTTGATACTCTTATATTTTCGCTTTTGGGTTTCGTGATTGCTGTTTGTGTTATTTTTACAGCTTATAGAACAGCTGATATAAAGAGCTGCTGAAATCGATTTGACGCACAGTCTTTACCGAAATTTGGCAGAGCTAATGGATTTTTGAGCCCAGTTACTGAGAGTTGGACCACTAACGTTGCCGGTTTAAAGAAGGTGCAATTTATGCATAAACGTAACATAGAGCTTTAGGCTCATAACTTATTTTTTATAAGTTATGCAATAAAATGTTCACAAATTTGCATAATTTTTTGTTTTTCTTTGGTTCCGTGTTTTAATTTAAGCACTTTTTAGCAGTTGGTCGACTCGATTTTAAATGACTAAATAAAGTGTTCAAATATAACATTATAACTAGTGTCCGACCGAAACCAAAATTTTGGCCGAAACCGAAACCGAAACCGAATTTCGGCCATTTTTGTAATATTCGGCCGAAACCGAAACCGAAACCGAAACTGAATGTCTACTTGAAAATTGTTAAATTGTTAATTGTTAAAAGCTTTCAAATATATAACAATTGAAACATATTATAATAACGTATATATACGATAAATATTCTTTTGCCTTTATTCATAAAAATTTACGAGCCTCTTATAAAGCCTTTACAAAGAAAAAATCTCAAAAACAGTATTCATAAACGTCCAATAACGACAAAAATTTCTTATAAAGGCTTCTTAAATGAGTAACCTTCAATAAACCCTTGATAAAGCCTTTTTAAAATTTTTACTCTAATGTGAGCACAAATATTGTCAAAAGTACTTCAAACTGTTTCAAAAAATATGGAAACATGGCAAAACATTTCAAAATATTGGGAATAAAAATTATTAGTGACAATTTTTTCAGAGAAGAACATAGATTAAACATTTTTTTGACTGTTTGCATGTCAAAATATTGATAAAATTATGAAAAATAAACAAAAAATTATTGAATTTATCAAATTCACAAACCGTTCTTGACACTGTTCCCATTTCAAATTGAGAGTGTTCCTATTGTAACAAATAAGCTGAGACAATATTTTTATGAATAACAAAATTTGAAAAAGCATTTTATCTCTAAAAAGCTTTTTGACTATTGAGTACTTTAAATCTATTTCAAGATATTTTTATATATATTAATATAAATATTTGAACATTAATGTTCAACTTTAAAATAATAAATAAAGAGATCATTTTAATATCACTTTAAGGAACTTTTTAGTATTTAAAGTTAAATAACTTAATATTATAATCTAAAAAAAAAATCTACATTTATCGTTTTGTGCTGGACCCAACCCACACGGTCAATCAAATGACTGAATTTCACGTTCTACTTAACACCATTAAAAATTTTGATGAAAGCGAACTCACATCTACCATTGAAATATATGTAAGAACCGAATTAGTAGTGTCCGATCAAATATTCGGTTTCGGTTTCGGTTTCGGCCATATTGATGCCGAATAGCCGAAACTGATTAAAAGGGCCGAAACTGGCCGAAACCGAAACCGAAACCGAATATTCGGTCGGACACTAATTATAACGTATGACATTTCAACGACGTATATTCCTTTCTGGCTGAAAATAAAATGTATTATCATTTTTGTGCTTTTTTTTTAATGCTGGTCTGATGCGCTTTGACACACGCCTCAATCACTTCGACTGTTCAAAAAAATGAACTGCATCAAAAGCCAGTTGAAAAAGCCATAACTTATATGATGATTTGTACCATATAGTTACATGATTTCTGACTTTTTTTTTAATCTGTTCATCATCGTAGCTTGCTCCGTCATGTAGAGCTTGATTGTTACTCTCGGTTGGTCAGGCTGCGTGACCCTCAATGTCGTCTGTTGTTTAATGTTGAATTAAGTCACTTAAATCGCCCACGCAGCTAAATCTTGTTCGTGAAACTAGCGCTGTTGTAATTGGCCCAAAGTAATTAATAAAAGGTCGCTCTTGGGTAAAACACGCAGCGCAAGGCGTCCAAAATATTTGTTCACTGTCTGCCTCGTTGTGATTTGATTTTATTTTGTTGGTTTTTTTTTATGGGATAATTAAAATTTTTCTTGCAATTCATGGTTGTTTGAGGTAATAACATCGGTTTATTTGTGTTTGTTGTAATTAAGGCATTTGAAAGACAAGCGTTTCATTTTGACCGGTGACTGGCGTTTCGGTTAGATAATAAAAAAAAAGTTTATGTTTAAGTGTGAAAAAGGAGCAGTTCTAAGAATGGCAACATGTAGAGTTGAAATCATTATAAAAAAGGCGACTTTGTGGTTGTCTTCTAGTAGAGCATCCATTACAGATAAGACTGGCCTAGTCATGATACTGTGCTTTTAACTTTCTTTGTCTTAATTAAATTAGAGCTAATTATTTCCTGCTTGAAGGAAACTACTTAAGAAACAAAAGTTAGCTAAAGCTTTGGTGGGTTTTGTTCGATTGGCAACACTGTTCTCAAAAGTAAAATTTTCGAAATTAGCGAATTTTTCATAATCATGTTTTTTGTCTGTTGGCTGTCTGTTGCATGGATAACAGCAAAAAGTGTTTGTTGGTACAAATTTTGCCGGACCATCATAAAATAAAGTGAAACAAGTCAGTTCCAAAAAATACTTCACCTGCCTGCCAGGCTGCATTACACTGAGTTGAACAACAATCTGGGTTCCAGCCATCTAAGTACTGTGCTCAAACTAAATATGTCCTTAAAGCCAAACACAATCACCGATGCTTACTCCTGGACAATGTTTAATGCAAAACTGAACTCAGCAGTTGATATCAAATTTCAAGAAGTTGCTAGACATCTGATCTTCATCAGTCTTCATCAATATGTGCTGATATATAGCCATTACGTGAAGCGATTGATCAACTCAATGAAGAAATTTAGGTGATTAAAACACGACTTGCATACAATTCTACAAACGCTCAAATACCGTTGTTACGGGTCTTGAAGATATTCATGCCAAGCCGGTTGTCGATGAGTTCGCAATCCTTTTGAAGACATCTGTAAATGTCACTGAATAACGTAGACTGCCAAATGGAAAATGAGTTGTTTTCGTTTGTCCATAAATTGAGATCACGGTCATTGTCCAATATATGTTCCAGTTTCCCAGGGCCAAGACATCACCAAAAGGCTATTCCATTCTGATTTTTTCTATTTTCAATGTTCTGTGAATGTTACTTCTAAAACTAAAAAAAAAAAAAAAACAAATTGGCCATTTCAGCCCTTGAAAGGACTTTGACCGAGCTACTTATGATCAATTGTGTTGTGTGTGTTATTAAATGTTTGCACACAATTGACCGAGAACTGGACCTACATGTTTTATGCCGACTCCGAACGGCTAAAATTCATGTTCTCAAGAAGCTTTACATGGCATTGTTTACTCTCTGAGGTTTGCCATTGTCTGCAGAGAGGTGGTGACCGATCAGAAAAATTTTTTATTGAAAAAAACTTTTAAAACTATTTGATATAAAAAAATTTCGACTTTTATGTGTGAAGTCATACTCTCATTTCCAACATCAGACCCAGTTGCAATCCCAGTAGCAGGACAAAAATAAACTCCATTCTGAGTTTAAATGTTCTGGGACTTTTACTTTAATCGAATTTGGCTTTTATTTGTCTAGTATGGAAGGAGCTATGCCACTTTTTTTTAATAGCCGTGCCAATATTCTAGTATAAAAAATTGGCTAATGAGTTAATCATAACTGAGATTCATTGTTAAATGGCATTTAGTTTAGTTCCCCGCCCCCCTTTTTCAATGTGTGCTAAATTGCAGTAGAAAGACGCGACGCGAAGGTCAACGTCCTTCGTCCAACACCCATAAAATGTTACTTGAGGAACGGCACGTGTAAATTGGGATGGAATACTGATTTCCAAGACGGTGCAACCTTTAATTTCAAAGCTGATCAATATTTCAAATTTGGGTTGCATGGTAGGAGCTACGAATTTATTAAATCGGTACCATACTATACCGGCTGTATTCATAAAAATTTATGAGACTCTTATAAAGCCTTTATAAGAAAAATATCGAAAACATTATTCATAAACGTTCAATAATGAGAAAAACCTCTTATAAAGGCTTCATAAATGAGAAACCTTCAATAAACCCTTGATAAAGCATTTTTAAAATTTTTACTCTCATCTGAGCACAAATATTGTCAAAAATGCTTCAAACTAATTCAAAAAATATGAAAGCATTGCAAAACATTTCAAAATATTGAAAATAAAAATATTAATTGACAGTTTTTTCAGAGAAAAACATAAATATCATATTTTGTGACTGCTTGAATGTCAAAATATTAATAAAATTGTGACAAATAAACAAAAAATTATTGAATTTATCAAATTCACAAACCATTTCTGACACTGTTCCCACTTCAAATTGAAAGTGTTCCTATTTTAACAAAAAAAGCTGAGACAACATTTTTATGAATAACAAAATTTTAAAAAGCATTTTATCTCTAAAAAGCTTTTTAACTATTGAGCATTTTAAAGCTATTTTAAGATTTTTTTATGAATAAGACCGTACCTCTTTATCTTCCACAAGTGCAAAACCAATCAAAATCGAAATTGTTCTTTTTGCTTTAAATTTTATGCTGACCCTCCAAACATTTTCCATCGCCTGAAAATCTCCAGCGAATTGCTTCGAAGATGATACAATCGCGAGCTCTTTTGAGAGTCCTCCGTGTGTTATCGAACGTTAGCAGCTGAGGCCATAAATGCGATTCCACGGGAAGATTCGCTAATGCATCGCCGAGAAGAATCTTAAGTGATTCGCCAAGAAGAGTCGAACGATTTGCCGAGAGGCAAACACCTATGAATCGCCGAGAGGAGTCTTACAGCCTGAACAGATTGACCGGCGTCAGCGGCTAGCGTCAACAAAATTGAAGAAAATGTATGAAATCAAGGTAAAACGCTTGCCGCTCGCCGTCGGCCGCCGAAATAGAATCTATCTCTATTTTCAGTTCGCCGCTCACATTGCGCTCTCTTCTGAGCAAGATTACTGGTGGCGAATTAATTGGAACAGTCAAAATGATGCCAAATTTTTATGGAAAAACATATATTTTTGACATTTCTTTGTGTCTACTTTTATTTGAATACATTTAAAAATTATAATTTGATATAATTTGATAAAATGGAAAATTGTAATTTTGAGTAGCAACTAATTTTGAAAATGAAGCAAAATCAATGCTTATTCGATTTGTGCTCACGCCATTATAAAAATAAACTGATAACGGACAAATACATATGTGAAAATGTATGCGAAAGGAAGAACGTTGGCAGACGGCAGCGTTTTCATTTCGAGCGGACGCTGCGGCAGAGAGCGCCGCTAGCCGCTGACGCCGGTCAATCTGTTCAGGCTATTAAGCGATTCGCCACGAAGAGTCGCACAGGAATCGGCTAAAGAGAACGCTGACCGGAGTGGCAAACAAATTCCTTTGAGGTGTCGTCAGTGATTTGTTGCTAAGCATCGTTTTTAAACGTTACAATTTGTTGTAAGTTTAAACTAGAGAGCTCAACCGACGTTGTCCCATCCCCATTCAATAAATTTTTTGTACAAGTTCAACTTTTTTATTTGCAATGATAGATTTTGAAAACTTTTCAAGAAAATCATGTTCAAACGAATGAGTGAATGTTCTTCACCTGGAATGAGTAAAGGAAGATTTTTACATTTTTTGAGAATCGCACATCCATCGCTTCGGCGATTGCAAAGCGATTCATCTTCCAAAGAATCCTTGGGTGATACCAAAGGAATTTTAGGGATACCTTTTTTTTCTTTTTTTGAAGATATTTTTTTAGAATTTTAAATTGCTGTTTAGACTATTGTAGAGTACGTATCAAAAAAAAAAATTGTTTGCAAAAGCTGAATTTTAGGAAAAACTGAATCGGCCTTGTTTTTCAAAATCCATTACTCTTTTAGTACTCAATCATCCATTATTTAATGTTATATGGGCATCTCCCAGTGGCACGGACGCGACATTCACACGGTTTTAATTACTCGAAAAACAAGAAAGAAAAAAGAGCCGATATCTATTTTAAGTGTTCTAACGCGGTTAGTACAAATTAGTACAAAGTAATAAGCAACAACAATCGAACGGACGCGACAAATAATAGAAGTTGTTTTAAGCTCGTATAGAAATATGCAAAATTGAGCTAATTTTGAGAACTTTTTTTTATATAGTATAAATAATATAATGGAGGTCAAAGGATAACTTTTCATCATAGACTTATGAAATATGAGAATTATCTCTTACCTTTTTTTAAATAGATATAGCACGAATATGGACGCGACATCATGGATGCGGCAAATTTTTCCAATGGTAGTACAATACAGTTATGATGTTCATTATAAATTTTAATAAAAATAAATCGTAATAAGTTAAATTCAAGCTACATAGCAGTAATACTCATCAAAATAAAAAAAAAATAAAGTTAAAAGCTGTTAGATTAAAAAACTCTCATTTTAATGTTTTTCTTCACTTTTGGTGGAGCTTTTTTGGGAGATGCCCATATGTGACAGTAATGATACACATATAATATTAGTTGATCCAGTATAAAAAATTTATCCATCCATATAATTTTGCGAATAGATGAAGATATGCAAATTTAGCTAACCTAGTTTGTTCTTCATGCCAATTATTAAAACGACGTATCGAAAATTAATTAACAAAAGTTGAACCGATATCAAACATATGAATATCCATAATAAAACGACAAACATAAACTAGCATTCCGTTTCAAAATTGACCGTTGAAATTTTAAATGAATGAAAGCCATACTTTTTTTAATGGAAGCACATTTATCACAGCTACAACAACAGCAACAACAACACAACGCCAACAACAAAAGCAACTCTAACCAACAAAGAAATTCGAAAAAAAAAATCAAGCACAATAGGTCAATGAAATGACCAGCCAGTCAAGCCAAAAACAACAACATCAAGCAAGCAAATGACGATTCGGTCATTGTGACCAGCTCAGGCCGGAAGTGCTTTTAATGCCGCCACTGATACATCCTACAATATAGTATATCCTGACAAGGCTAATGAAAACGAAAAATGTCGAATCATCATCATCACAGACCAGGCAGCAAGTGAACGGCGACAAAGTTCGCCTCCCTTGTGTGACGAAGGGAATTTCATCCAGCTGTTAATGGTAGTGCGTTCTGACTCAGTGTGTTTGGGTTTGTGTGCGTGGAAAGGACCTTTATTTAATTTTTCACTTTTCATATGTAATATCCGAGTGCGTGTGCATGAATCACAGACAATGGCTTAGATGGCTCGCTGCTGGGTAATCGGGACAATCGGGGTTGGTATTTATCACAAATAAAGTATGGTTTGATGCTGAGCTGGGTTTCACATTATATTGGCAATAACTGCGGAAAAGGTCAATCCAAATTGTTTTTTTCTTTTTTTTTTTTTTTGGTGTTGTTTCCTCAAAGAAGAAACAAGTGTTTCATCGAGATTTTGTTGTTGTTGCCGTCATATAAAATCTAGGCCAGTCATGTAGTTTTCATCGATTGCAATAGAATCAATTAAAACTTTGAGGTAGTTAGAATGCTATGCTTGACAGACAAATGACGTGACACATTCATTTAAGGCAATAAATGGTGTTACTTATTGACCAGACAGCTTCAAGAAAGTTTTCCACCCGCGAACTGTGCAATCTTTTGTTCTTCTACAATTAATGAAAAGTTTTTATTGACAAAAAAAAAAAATAATATTTTTGGTAAACTTTGAAAACTTATGAGCCGCCTCAAGCGTCCAAATTCCATCATTATGTTCATTATAACTGCAGTAGCTGCCATGGTTTTAGTCTTCATTTTAGACATTAAAAATAATTGCTACCTAGAAATTACCAAAAAAAAAAAAACGAGGAAAAATTGACTCATCAGCACAAAATGCCAAAAAATTGTCGCAATGGCGACAGCGTACTCGACACACCCGCCGCCAGACCCAAACGCATAACAAGCTGTTGACGCTCAGGGCATTCTGCACGTGCTATCAGTCGACTAAGTTATTCATTCGTCTTCAATTTCGATGTTTATTGTTTGTAAATTAAAAATGCCAAAGCAAACATTTTTCACAAAATTTACAACATGTCAAAAGACGACGCTCGCTTCATTTGGCTTCAGGCAGAATCGTGCGAGTGTGTCTGTGTCTGACTGTCTAATGAGTGGCTTTCAGTTGTTGAAACCATGAAGCAGATCAATTAGCTAGTACATATTGTAGCAGGTACGTTAATGGTTATGTTGAAGATATCAAAAGCAGCGGGAAAGTTGATATAAACTTCTACTGCTTCAACTTTGCTGAATGTTTCAAGTTCAAAACTCATTAAAACTTAACATGATCAGCAACACTTGGAGCGCGTGGGTCGATCATGGTGAGCAAATTACACAAAAGCTACCTTGTGATCATTTATAGATCCAACCCAACACTTTGCAAACAAAGTACTCGAACAACAATAACCTTGTTCAGTTTACAGATGCACAGATATCTAGACATGCCTTCAACACGATCGCGAAGATCACCTAGGCTGATGAAGAGTCCGAAGAAGTGCCAAGCAAATTTTTACAACCTTCAAATGAAGCTGCACTTGGCACGAAGATTCACGCTTGACAAACTTCGGTTTTTGGTCGGGCACGCGTTCAACATTCCCGAGCTTCCATATATGCGGTAGTAACTAAAAAAGTAGTGAAGTGGTTGCAATGCGCCAAGATCAGCGTCTGCGTGTGTGGCGCAGAGGGAGTTTGATGTCGACTTGGATATTTTAAAATCCTTTCGATGGCTAGATTCTATTTTTATTAATATTACCGATCGTATCATGTTGATGAACAAGACAAGCAATGCGATCAATTGAAGACAGAAGCAGTGTAGTAATTGATGTTATTGATGAAGTTGATGATGATGGTGGAGGCAACAAGGGCCAAGATATAAGTGTTCTCAGATATAAGTACAGTTTTGGGCAGAAATAATGCACTTTGTTCAGAATCAATCTCTTAAGTCAGTCTTTTATTTTGACTTTCTCTTCTACTCTCAAAAAAGAAGCGATACAAAATAAGTTCCTTGAGGGTTTTTTTTTATTTATATTTTATTGCTTTTTGCATATCCAAATGCTGTCCAATGCAATTATTACACAACAACAACAATAAAATTGCTAAACATTGTTTGGTTTCTTGGCACTTGATCTCGAACATACCGGCTGAAGAGCTTGATCCAGGCTGGCGTGCTGTAGCATCATTGAAGCAGTTCAAGAAGCAGATGTGCGCAATCTTATTCGCATCGGTATCCTAAATACATCAAATCAGTACAACAACAACAACACTACAACAACAACAACAACAACCACATAAAAGCAAATGATACAAATCACAAAATCCGCACATAGTAGGAACGTTGAACGAACGTTGAACGTAAGTCTAGATTGAGAAAACATTGTGGCCAAAGCTGTGAGGCTTTTTTGTATGGCTTGAAGCAAAAAATAAATTATACATAAATGTATGTGTACATGTTAGTAAGTATGTATTAAAATCACAAGCTGTTCGCGACACAAGCAAGCAAGCAAGCTACGGAGGGGAGTGGCAAAACTTGTTTATTAAAATTGATACCAACGCTGAGCACCAACTAGAGCTCTACTGCTCTAGGATGATTAGTGAGTTCGGTGAACAAATCTGGTTCGATGCTGTTGGTGTGTGTGTGTGTTATTGGTGTTTGTACAGCAGCAGCAGCAGCAACAGCAGATGCTGCATAAATCGCTGGTTCGCTTTAGCAGCTACAGGCTGGTGGTTGATCACACCTGTGAGACTTTGACATTTTGAAAAATTACTATAGATTTCGGAGGACATTTAAGCGAAGGCTGTGTTGCAGAAATTGTAATAAATTTTCAGCTTAAACGATTTTGCTTAAGGAAAATTCGCTCTGTGCGACAAGACCACTCCGCTGATTGGAGCCTACAAAAAAATTAAGTGAGACAAAAAAGAGCAAAAAGAGTTTTTTAAGATATTGAAGATAGAAAAAAAAACCATCTTGACTGAAGTAACTCTTAAAAGTGCTCTTAAATGATATTTAATGATCTCCAATTTAAACTTAAATTTCTCTTCTGGTACATAAGAGAGAAATCCATAGGTTACTCTTTTATTTTTATCTACTTTTGAACTCTTATCTTTCATGCTCTTAGTTTCCAATAATTTGCCGCTCAACTAAGAAACACGTGATGAGTTAGTTGTACCTTACCAATAAACTTCTATTATTCCCTGCCCCCTCCCCCCCTCCCCCCCACTCTCGCACAACCCGCTCACAAAATATACAGTGCATTTGTAAATTTTGCTTAGCATGTAACTGTGATGTTTGTGAATAAAATTAGCATATAATTTGAACACGAGCGCTCCTCCAAGTACTATGTTTCGTTTTAAATTGTATCAAGTTAAAGTCAGCGGTAGTTTGAGAAGAAGTCAAAGTCGATTTGTGTGCACTAGAAATCGTTGAGCTTGAAGAAATTGTGGCCATTTACATTAGTTCATGTCATTCGGCCGTTAAGGCAACAGAAGCAGCAGCAGCAGCAGAAAAACGACACCGTAGCACAGTGCACTTCATCGCTGCATATCTTGATGTATGACATTTTGATTAGGCTAATTATGAACTGGCCTAAATAAAAAAAAAAAAAAAATTGAGACAACAAATAATCCATTATGAAGAAGGTGTTAATTTTGAAATGTAGATGCAGAGGTTAAACATAAAAGATGATACCAACGGAAGCTGGCAAGCGGCCTGTTTTTATTTTAATCGGATAAATTTTATTTGGCTTAAAGTTAAACGATGATGATGGATGGAGACGAAGACGATATAACCACAATCGGTAGCATATTGTATGGCATGATTCGTGAACTAAACTCTAATAGATTGAACAATTTTTCACAACGTGAATGTCGATGTGATGTCAATATTTATTTGATCACGATTTTTTCATAAATAGAAGAAAATACTGCTCATGATCCCGACCTAAATTCAACCGAAAACTTGAGAAAACAAACAACAGACACATTGAAAAACAAATTAATAATGAGGATTCCATCGCTTCGGTTGATGAAAAGGCGATAAAAAGGCTGAAGAGCTCAAGAGAATGGTCGAAGATAAATACTCGAACTCGGAAATATATATAAAAAGTTATACCTTACAGGATCCAAAAATAAATCAATAATAGAAAGCAAAAATAAGTCATATTAAATATAAATTTCTGAAAACATTATCATAAATAATTTAATTTTCAAACCAATCTCATAATTTTTCATTAATTTGCAAAAAAAAAAAAAAAAATTGAAAAATATATTATCGCTTTGTTTTATTTTTATGAGAATAAGCTATCTTATGATTTAAAAACGTTAAAATTATAAATCTATAAATAACTATTTTTTATTATCTTAAAACTTTTTCTCAGTTGATGCTAATAAAACAGGAAAAAAAAATATTCGTTTGCTTGTCCTCTCTTTGCAGTTTGTTCACTCATGAGGCTGCATATCTACAGAACGACGTTAGAGCTTTCGACTCTTATGCGATGGTTCGGGGTTCAATTGCCAGAGATAAGGATAAATAAATGTTGACGGTATGACATTTTTCCTTTAAATATTTACTGATATACAATTTTAATAACCAAAAATAAAAAAAACTACGGTTAGTTAAGTAAGGAATCTGGGTTACTTGATTTTTTCATTAATTATTAAAAATATCTTTCAACTAAATAATGTATTTTCATTTTATAAATCATTTTGTGTGGTAAAGGTAGTGACTTGGTAACAATAACCAAATAAACCTTTGTCTCAACTAAAAGACTAAAATATACAGTTTATTTTCAATAATGAAAAATTTATTCGCGATAGGAATGAATGCCGT
Organism: Tetanocera ferruginea; assembly: GCA_958299015.1. Classification (NCBI taxonomy): domain Eukaryota; kingdom Metazoa; phylum Arthropoda; class Insecta; order Diptera; family Sciomyzidae; genus Tetanocera; species Tetanocera ferruginea. The sequence goes on along the minus strand of OY282643.1, from coordinate 2,301,322 downwards.
TATAACCAAAGCTATAACCAAATCTCGGTTTATAAAAATAAATTATTTTTTCATTGTTTACCACATATCAGTAGCAGATTATTCAAAGGATTGGAAATCATAGTAACCACACAATATCGCATCTTTTTGGCAATTGCACTACTGTCGGAGTCTGAAAACTAGAGTAACGTATACTCGCCTATATCTGATCACTGAACTTTTTTCACGTCTATTTTTTTTAACGTAGGCTGACTATCAATAAAAAAAGCTATTGCTAAACATGGATTCTTGAAGTAAAATATTATAGAATTATAAAAAACAAAAATTGTCGTTAAAATAGAAATATTTTAAAGAAGGTGTTATAAATGATGTTTATAAATGAAGGGGGAACACAACATGGGCCTCTTTTGAAATAGACTTTTTTATAATTTTGTATTTTAGTAAATATTCTTAAGATTCTAAGAAAAAATTAAAAATTTCATGGAAAAATTCCTACGGGTTCAAAAGTTACAGCCGGATTAGTGAGATCGCATTTTTAATTTTCGCCTTTTTTTTCTTTGTTCACAAACTTTGAACGCGTTTGTCACGAAACCATGGTTTTCGTACTGGTTGCGGCACTAGCGGGTTCATATTTTGACGAAATTTTTTTTTTTAAATTTTTAAACTTGATTCGCTATTGTATGACACGAGCTTTTTTTTTAAATTTGTTTTTCGATCTTATATGAATTTATGAAGTCAATATTTTTTTCGAAAGAACACACTTCCAAATTTGGAACATCACCAAAAATTGAAAATAAAGTTTAAGAAAAAAGCTCCTGTCATACGATTACCAATTTTGTTAAGATTTAAAAGAGTAATTTTTTTCCAGATCGGACAATTTTTGCGACTCCCAGCGCTGCAACCTTTGAAGCTCTATAAAACCATGTTGGATTATGAATTCTTAAAAAAAGATCTATTTTCTCTGCCGCGAATGTTATGTCCCACCTTACGGTGGTTTCATGAACGCATTTTCGACTACTTAATAGATGACTGCCAGTTACCAAACACTACTAGGCTTATTTTCGACCAGATCAAATGGATTGTAATTCTACTAATTTGTGGATAACTATATATTGCTAATTTTTTGAGAGACTATCACGACTCAAAACTGTAATTTTCGGAAAAGACCATTTTATAGAGTTCATAGAGCCTCTGCATAAACGTTCTTAGAAATCTGAACTCTTAATTATATGTACCAACAAATTAGTTATGAACAAAAATTGAAAGTGGAAGGATTTAGAAGACGGCCGGAGATCGACCAGCTTACGTAAGAATTAACTTAAAGATTCCATGCAAACGCATTTCCAAATGACCCAAAACGCTTTTGCAACTAACAAAATTTTGCACGCTCAAAACGCAGAATGGCTTTTTTGAAATGACCTGCTGTACTCCTTTAATAAAAGCACATTTAAAAGCAACTCCAAATTAGCATAAAATTAAATGGTTTTCTTGCTTGCAAGTCCTGTTTTATAAAGCAAAGAAATCAATGCCTACAGCTGACCGACCAGTCGTAGTACTCTAGAAACATTCAGTCCACGTGGTATATAACTTCAGCTTATAGTTATTTAAGAGCAACATCAATGCTTTGATATTAAGAGAGAATGTTTCTCTTAAATTCCACTCCAGCTCATAGTGTTGAAATATATTCTCTGCCACACTCACCGGTTTCTTTATGTTTCCAATGAGTGCACAACGTGCTTTATTTCGAACCAAACGCCACTTAAAAAAATTACTCTCAATCATCTAAATTTGGCTCTTCAACATGTTAGAGCGTCTCCATGAGTCTGCAAAGAAAACTGGATGGTTGCTCTCGTATTTTCCGAAGTCATATTCAATTTTCCACATGTTGTTGTTCTTGTTGCTGTCGCTATTATTATCACAGCTCGGAGCTAAGCCGCCAACGTGCTGTTTACTGCTGCTGTTAATGATTTTCTTTTCTTCTTGTTTTTTGTTGTTGTTGTTCAGGGGGGGCCCAAGTCTGCTGTTATTGCAACTGCGGAAAAATAGTCTGTTTGCAACAGTCGTTCATGTCTGTTGAGGATTTTGTCAAAAATTCTAGCGATTAACTAACGAAACAAAGAAAAATAAAAATAAAAACAACAAAAAAAAAAAAACTAAAAAGCCGTTAAAAGTGACAAGCTCTTGTTCGCTCGTACGAACTGTCAAAGTGTTTTTGTTTCTTCTGTTGTTGTTGTTGTTGTTGTTATTTAAATAAATTTATTGAGTTTGAACAGTTTTATAGCCACAAAACAATTTAAATAAATATTTATGATGGCCGCAAATTAAAAACAATTTGAAGAAAATTCTAGCTATTTGGTTTCTGTTCAATTTGAATTTTTGACATTTAATAATAGAGACACGCGCCCGCATCTTTTGAGTGCTTTTGTCAAATTGACGGCGCCGCGTTGAAGATTAATAGTGCGTTATTTAAATGAACAATTTTTAATTGTTTTTAATGCGTTTTCATTAATATTCTCACAAAGAAAAATATATATAAAAAAAAACATAATGCTTTGAGTTGATGTCTTAATTAAGAAGCGTGCGCGGTTGTTTTAATTATAACAGCTTTTTTAACGCCTAATTAATCAGAACTATAAGCTGACAGCTGCCAGCATAAACGGTTAAAAACCAATGTACAGAATAGCCTCTGCAGCTGAGACATTCCATTGAGCCAAGCGTTAGTTTCGAGAGTGTGCTACAATCTAGAACTACATTAAATTCGCCTACTGTAAGTAGAGATATTTTCAAATAAAGTGTCTATTAGTTTTAATAAATTTTAATAGAAGAGTTCTTGTAAACAAAACAGCATGTTTGACCTCAAGACTTCTTACGACATACCATTCATTTTTTTATTTTAATGACCAGCAGCTTGCTTAGCATTCATTTCCATCTGCGTCGTTGGCACTTACGTGACTGAGTTTTATGTGATTCCTTCACATCTCTAAAACTTTCCTACCATGTTACGCATGGATGTTATCCTGGATACGCTAAAAAAAAGACCGAATTTCACCAAAGTCAAAACAAAACTTCATTCTTGTATTCGTACATATTTTATGTAACTTTTTAATTAAACCATTTTTGGGGTACTCTTGGTCCTGCAGGTAACTGTTATAGTCACCGTAATTAAGCCAGCGATTTTTTTTGTACTGTCGACTGCCTCTTGTCTCTTTGTCTGCCTTCTTTTTTCAGTTTTTGTTTACTTACATTTATTCTGCGCCTCATTCGGCTTGTTAAAAGCACGCTTTTGAGTATGAATGTTTGTACGTGTTCTTCTTTATTTTTATCATCAGAACAATTTAAGCTCTCTTCTTATTTCCTCACTTCTTTGGCTTTGCCACAACACCAACGCACCAGAACAATTTGAGTTGGCGTGAATATCTAAACGTTTTATTAAATGGCAATAATTCTTCTTTCATTCTGTCGTATGAGATATGAACGAGTAGGTGTGAGTGTGTGAGAGAGTTTTGCAATTAATAATGAGGATTAAAGGATCATCTTAACCAAATATTGTATATTTATTAGGAGTGCACTTATTTCATGACTATAACTATTGACGCCGAGTTTGGCGCACCACATTGCGGCTGAAATACCGCGCTTAAATGGGCCAATTAGCTTCAATGCATTAAGCCTTATAAGCTTTGATTGGAATGCAGCTAACTGTTTAAGTAAAACTGTAATCCTTATCGATGACAGAATAAAGGACATTTTTAAAAATACTTCTAATGAAGGAAAAGAAAAAAGTCAATTCTGACAAATATTTTATATCAGAGACAAAGAAAAGTTCATTTTATTACAAAGAAACAAAATATTACTGTAGTCAGAGTACGATTTATCTCATTTTGAACTACAACTGTATAACCCTCGGAGTGCTACAGACCACACTTTGATTGAAGTGACTGGCTTAACCTATAAACAAGTTCGTGAAAATTATCAAAAATTAATCGTTTATGTTGGTACAAAAGTTGATAAGGGTGGGTCAATTTGTAAACCTTTTTTGCCTGGGCGACTTTCGGTATGGGGATGAAAATTTGTTAACGGGGCACTCGACACCGATACATTTCTTTATAAAAACGTATACATGTCCATAGCTAGAGCAAAACTGATGATAGAAATGAGCACATCTGCAATGCTCGAAAATTTCTTAAGAAAACATTTTTAAAATTTAAAGTAAAATATTTATAATATTCGTAACATTTATTGATTCCAATATTGATTAACCAAATTTCATTGAAATTTGAAATTGAATTAAATTGAATTTGTATCCATGAAATGAATTTTTTGTGTTTTAGCTTTGAACCAATGATTTCAGGTGTCGAACCTATTCAATCAAGTCTGCCTTGACTCGGGAATGGGGAGATAGATAAGTAGGAGAGAAAGCGTAATCAAGTGACACAAACGTAGAATGTTCTATGTATGACGGAGTGCTGTCTCAACATGCGAAATTGACTGACACTTTTGATTTGTCGTTTAGTATTTTGACTATGGTAAAGTGTGTCATCTTCTAATACACCATTGTTTTCGTCCATCGTTTCAAGAATTTCATATATAATGTTGAAATTCATCCAAACCACTCGACCATGTTTCAATTTTAATGACAATCATAATTTATTTTTGGAGTATTTGTATCGGATGCGAGGATCTAATTTCTGGAATCAAGTTTTTTCTGGAAAAAATTCACAACATTGAAAAGGCCATTTCAGCCCTTCAAAGGACTTTGATCGAGCTTCTTATGATCAATTGTGTTGTGTGTGTTTTTAATTGTTTGCACACAATTGACCGAGAACTGGACCTACATGCTTTATGCCGACTCTGAACGGCTAAAGCTCATGTTCTCAAGAAGCTTTACTTGGCATTATTTACTCTCTGAGGTTTGCCATTGTCTGCAGAGAGGTGGTGACCGATCAGAAAAATTTTGTTATTGGAAAAACTTTTCACCGCGACTGGGGATTGAACTCGGGTTCCGAGCATGCTAAGCCACACACTTCAACTGCATGCCATGGTCACCATTGATGTTTTTTGTTTTACTTAATATATTTTTATACCAGAGCTGAAAATTGGCAAGGCAACATAGGTTTTTCGACCACCATATAAATCGACCTGTTCAATATGATTACATAGAGATCAGAGAAGCTACGAAGGCATTCATTTGCAGTGACTTAAAAAAATTAAATGAAATGAAGTAGCAAAATAAAAATTAACCTGCTTCATCGATTCAATTTTCTTCTCAAGTACTCATCGCTCAATATTCACTTTGAAAGTTACACTTACACACTGAAAGGTACTTGAAATAGGCATTCAAGTAAGGAAAACATGTTCGATCAGTGTAGAGCTTAAATAATTGCTTCGGTAGCTTTAAATATTTTAAAATAAGCTTGATTCCAAAAAACTTTTAGAACGTCTATCAAAATTTGACCCTTAAATGTAGCATTATTTATTATCTAAATATTTCACACGAATTATTGTGATATTTTGAATGGACTAAACGAACTACTGATAACTGAACATTTTTGTTCTTTTTCTAAGAATCAGATTGTAAATTTGAGTATCACTTCAGCAAATACCAGTCAGTGCCCGAATTTGCACCTTTATATATATTATTGTTTTTTTTTTCGTTTTTTTTTATTATTTATTTCTATTGTGCTTTAGTTGATTTAAGCGAAAAATGTGCTGTTTGAACCTTTAAAACCCTTATAAGAACTGTACAAACATTTCTACTTACGCTTAACGCGAAGCTTTTCTTTCTTTATTTTAGTGTTTAGTGTTTTTTTTTTTTTTTTTTTTTTTCGAACAAGACAAGATATCAGCTGGAATAATTTTTATTTGTCAACATTAACCGCATCCTTTTTTTAAGGCGTTTTTCGTCCTTTTTATAGAAACAAAAAAAAACTAAAAACAATATTAAAAAAGGTATAAAATGAGTAACTATGACATAAAAAAACCGTCGTCATCATAATAATCGTCGTCTTCGCCATGGTCGTAAAGAACCACAAATAACGTTAGATACTGTCGTGTGTGTGGGTGAGGGAAATACCTAACATTGGCATTTTTGTTGATACAGCTTATGGTTGAAGCGCTTAAAATGCTGCAACATTTTATTTTCCAACTAAAGCTATCTAAACACACACACATAAGCTCACATTCAAGGACTCACTAAACTCATATTTATATCCATATTTCTTCAATATTAATCCCTGCCCTACACGGCAGCGTCCCCCCCCCCCCCCCCTCTTTGCCACTCCGCTCACCAGCCGTGTCTGACCTCCGCCTCGCCCTGATCGGCCGGCTAGCAGACGACAAATTTATGAGCGTTACTCAGGACCTCTTCTTGTCATAATTGTCAACGTTGTCGTCCTTCACATTCTCGTTGCCGTTGTCGTTGTTGTTGTTGTTGTCTGTCCGCCTATTTGACGATGCGGTTAGCACAACGAGAAGGCGCGCCGCACCATTCTTAAGCATTACGAGATTGTGCCCGTCTCTGCGTCGCGTAGTTTTCCATCGCATATTAAAACATTGTTTTTATTTTGTTGTTGTTTGTTTTCCTGGCACGGGTTGGCTTAAAATGTTTTTAATTTTTTTTTTTTTATTCACTAATAGCGAGTGACTCAATGCCGAAGTGCGCCGAAGAAGAAAATGATAAGTGCTGAGGAAGAATTGCGTTGTGTTAATTTTTTTTATAGTTTCTCACCGTAAGTGTTTCAAAGCTAAACTTTTGCAAATTGTTCACCTTAAGGGTCTAGCAAAGGAGATAGAGGCCAACTTCGAATAACCTGCGGCTACTTTGAGTGACAAGAAGTAAACAAAAGGCTATAACATTTAAACCTTAAACGTCCTTCTTCTAATTATTCATCGAATGCTTATTGAAAACTCAAAACTTTACATCTGCAGGGATCAGTTGAGTGAAACTTTGTGACACTGACAATCGATAGCTTTGTGTTGTGGGAAGGAAGGTTATTAAAAATACATAAAAAATTAAACGCAAACGTTGCAATGTCTGGCAACGTTTGATTATGAACGGACCTTGTGTCCGTTTTGATGAAACGAAAAAATCCTTGATGTCAGCTCTTAAGACTGAAGGAAATGTGCTTGTCTGTCGCCTTGTCGCTTGTTGGTTGTCCTTCGTTCGACTACTTGTATCCTTAATTTAAGTGTTGTTCTTTCAACCATCATCATCATCATCATCATCATCGTCGTCGAAGCACAACCATCTCTCAACCCTCTCCGCCCACTTTAGCAAACAGCAATACCAGCAGCACTGCACAAAAGGTATTTAATACAGCTACAAAAACATACATATACGATCTTACATACCTTCTCATAGTCATCACATATGTGTTTGTGTTGTTGTTGCTGCTGACTGTTATAACGAATTTCTTTTTGACGAATCTTTATTTTTTTTTTGTGCTCGTTTAGCTCTTGTAGGTAGAAGGAACAATTTATAAGGATATCATAAGAAATGCAAAAAATAAAAAACAGAACAAAAAAAACAACAAATGTAAGGAAAATAAAAACCCGGGTAAAATTATTGTAAACGGAAATGAAAACCTTGAGCAGAACAACATTTTGCAAGAGCAGAAAAAAGTTCCGAACAACAAAAAAAAAAAAAAAAAAAAACCAAATTATGTTGGCCCACACGTGGAAATTGGCTTAAAAAAAAAAAATCATACCAACATAAAGCGATAAAATGAAATCAATAGGATTTCATCCAAAGGATCTTTAATATTGCATAAAAGAAGGATTTATTGGATAAAAACTGAGTGTCATAGCGAACAATCCTTAGCTTTGCAAGGACGTTGAGTATCTCTGTTTTTTACTCGTTGTATTTGTTCTTGTTCTTGTTTTTGTTTTTCTTTTTATTTTTTCTTTTGGCTTGAGGGCATGAAATACAATTTTAAACTGTCAAACTTTTTGCTTTGGCTAACTTCTTGCTGAAGCGTACCTCTTACCGTCACAAAACTTTGGCTAAATTATTGAATAACCAGTCAAGATGTGCTGCAAAAACTTTTATGCCAAACCGCAGCGGTAAGAAAGGCGTACCCAACCTTCGAACGAAAGAGAACCTTCCGACAGACATGTCTGCCCAAATATAATTGTAGAGATGTTGAGCAAAAAGATTTGTTGGTATGGGCTGGTTATATAGCTGCCCACATTGGCAACGGCATAAAAATAACATTTCCAAGCCAACGGCCATACTCTGCGTCCATAAACATCTATTCCCAATGACTTTTACTTATCCGCCGCCCTCTCAGTCGTCGTAGCTCACTCAGTCAGTCAGACATTGAGTCAGTTCGTGGCTAAGGCTGCCTTCATGCCCTACACTTGTGGTTTGTGGGTGGCTCTGGGTCGCTCGCTCGCTCGGTGGTCATACTTCAGTCTGCTTTAGATTCCAGCGTATGTTCTTGCCATTGCCGTTGACTCTCTGCTACTGCCCACTTAAGCCATTTTCAATTAGAAATCAATAATATTGAAAAGGCGTACTATGAGTACATGTGAGCCCATGCTAAGGACTGGTCATTGTGTACGTACAATGCATGCTGGTGTAACGGTTTGTGTTTGTGTGTGTGTATTTATCTTGTTAGGAATATTTATTGAAAATGCGGTGGAAATTGTACTGTTTTCATTTGAAGCTCATTCCAAGCAGTTCTCCATACTTTGCTGCCATCGTATCCTACTGCCTCAGGTTTCTTCTGCCCATTTAGTTTATGTTACATTCTGTAACGTTGTTACGTGAGCAACATATTCCATGCACAAATTTTTCTTGTTTTATTACATTTTTGTATTATTGTAATATTTGCTTTCCTTCCCTTGCCTCATTCTCTTGTACTTGTTCTTGTTGTTGTTATTTTCCTTTTCATTTTTCGCAGTATTTCTGTGTTTTTGGTGGATCATCAGTTGCAGTTGACGTTGGCCCAGATAGAAGCTTGATTTGTTGTTGCTTGTTGCTGGTTCATTTTGTCATTCGGTTCCTTGTACTACTCGAAATAGAAATAATTGAATAGCAGTACAGAAAAGCGGCGTAGTTCTATTGTTATTTGGAACACACAGTAAAAAAAAAACAAAAACAAAAAATTCCTGTAAGTTCATATTGAGCTGAACTATATTAAGAGAGCAATAATAAAATATTTACTAGGAATTTGTTTCCATTAAATAAAAAATTAAGTGATGAAATTGTTAATATTGCCATATGTCGAGAGAACTAACATATTTTTCAACTGAATGCTTGTGTTTTGTTGTTGGTATGTTTTTTTGATACTCCAATTAGTAGACTTGTATTGAGATTTGTTGAAATTTCTTAAGTTTTAATGATTTTTAATGATTAAAAAGAAAAATATATTAATTAACTAGAAAGAGAAAAAGGACTTGAACAATAACTGGAAACAACATATTTTTCGTTAAAGACAGCTACGTGAAAATCGAAATGATTGTTTCGTAAAAATGTGGAAGTAATTATTATATATTTTTTTGCTTAATGAACTTGAAATGAGTTGATAAATGAGTTTCATATCATTTTTATAAATTTAGTACATAACTGAACTATACTGTGAATCAGGCAATTCAGTTGTTCACACCACCCACTTAATTCAACCATGCTACGAACATCAGATGATACAAAATTTATAAGGATGTAATAAACAATTTGTAGTACAGCCTTATGCGAGAAGACAATGCAGAAATATTTTAACTTGAAACGGAATATAAATTACTCCTAACTTTCTGCCTTACCATATCTTATCTTTTTAATTTATTTTCTTATCACTACCACCTGTAACTTTTAATTCATAAACTTTTTAAGGAAAATTTATTTTTTAATTTTTTCTGAAAGTAAAATATTTCGAGAGTATTTTGTGAAAAGACATTCGGAGTTAAAGTTAGTAGTAGAAGTTCATCAACATTAGAAACCAAAATCTACTTAACCGATCCTATTGAAAATTCAAACACTATTTCTATACATCAGGACAAGTTTTTTTTAATTATTTTTTTCTATTTTTTAATAACAAATTTACCGAGAGTCTTTACTTCCAAATGCTGACAAAAAAAAAAAACTAGCCCTCATTATCTGAGGAAATATATCTCCTTTAGAAAGCATATCGATTTTTTGTTTCAGATGTTCCGATAACGAGTTATCATGTTCAACGCAAAACAACTTTTTTTTTAAGATGTCTCCGAAGATTCGCTGTCACGGGCTTTTTTTAATATAATATATTGTTTATCTATACTTTTATATAAAAGGCTTCTCACGTATCTACATAGCCGTATAACTCAAGAACTACTCAACCGATTTTTGTAATTCTTTCACTAACATAAAGCAACATGTTTAACTTAGTCCGTGGCATACTTTTTTTCTTTAAAAACTGCTCTTAAAAGTTATTAAAACTTGAGTTTAAAAAGTAGCCAAAAAAATCAAATCCAAAAGACATTGCTGCATTGAATCGTTAGATACACAACCAGCGCGCTGCAGCCTAAAGCTTTCTCGCTCTTTTCCTCTCCGATTGTGTTTGTTGTTATTGTTTATTTTACTTAAAGCATGAAATTTGTCACTATTTGAGAAAAAAAATTACCACTTTCTGAGAAAATTGACCTTTTTCTAAAAAAATTACAAAATTTTAAATGACAGTTCAACAGTCGTTATACCTCACTTCACTACTTAAACTATAAAACATTTTTTTGCTAGTCTTGAACAATTCGTTTCTTCCTATTGCCAACATTTTTTCCAATTCACGATGTGTAGGGGACTTCTTTTATTCACTTTTCCATTAACTTTTTTTGTAAGAACTTTATAACCGATATTCTTTTAATCGATAGTCAATGCAATTTTAAAACATTTGATTACTTCCTATGGCTTGTTGTGTTTCAACAATTTCCTTAGTTTTTAAGTTAAAATTTGCAGCAATTCAAAAATTAAAACAAACCTACATATGTTATTTTTTGGTACAAAAGAGGACTCCCAATAAATAATAAAAGACTGCTTGTATATGAATAAAACAATATTACTCATATCGGTGCCAAAAAATCATGAAAATTTGTTAATTTAAATAAAATCACACAATAAACACATTTAAATAAAAATTCTGACAAGCATAACTTTAATCATAACTGTAACCGTAACCATAATCATAATCATAATCATAACTAACCATAACCTTAACCACAACTGTGAGCAGAACCAGTACAAAAAATATTACTTTAACTTAAGTGTAGTTGTTTGTTAAGTTAAAATTTTTGAAAAGATATATTTATTTTAAAATGATCTCAGACTGATGAGGTATATTTTGGTCTTATGAAAATAAATTTCTTTATATGATGTGTTCAAAGGTATACAATTTTCTAATCTAGGTAAGATAATCATACCTTGGACATACAAGTTTACATTCAGACAGTATAATAAGCTTCATGAGCTGGGAAATAGTAAACCTTGAAAGATTGAGGCAGCAAAAAGTTAATTCGAGGGCTAAGCACTAATGCTTAACCCCTTTATTTTGTGTCAATATCAACTAAATATAATGAAATGCACTTTGTGTCATGACACCCATACAAAATTGGAACAAAAGTAGAAGAATGCTCCTATGATAATGAAATTTTCGATTCAAGCTTATTAAAAAAAATTACAAATGTGGTTGAAATCGGTCAGTTCCTAGGGGTACCTCCAAGATTTTCGTTATATTATTTGAAGAAAAATTCAAATCCTAAAATCCATGAATCCAAGTCAAAGAAAATTTGTTGAAATCGGTCAGTTCCTAGGGGTACCTCCAAGATTTTCGTTATATTATTTGAAGAAAAATTCAAATCCTAAAATCCATGAATCCAAGTCAAAGAAAATTTGTTGAAATCGGTCAGTTCCTAGGGGTGCCTCCAAGATTTTCGTAATATTATTTGAAGAAAAATTCAAATCCTAAAATCCATGAATCCAAGTCAAAAAAAATTTGTTTTTACAAAAAAATATATTATCAACAAAGTTACTGCCTTGCAAACATTTTTAATCGCCTGAGAATCTCCAGCGAATCGCTTGGAAGATGAAACGATCGCCGGCGAGCTCTTCTGAGAGTCTTCCGGGAATCTCCGAATGTAAGCAGCTGAGGCCATAAAAGCGAATCGCCAAGAGGAGTCTTAAGCGAATCGCCTGTAAGATTCGCTGACGAGTCGCCGATAGGAGACTTAAGCGATTCGCCGTGAAGATTCGCCAACGAATCGGCAGAAGGGGTTTTTGTGTGTTGTAGAGCATCGTTGTTGAATGCTACAAGTTGTTGCAAGTTTGAGCAAGTTCAGAGCCTGCTTCATATTACAATGATAGTTTTTGAAAGCTTTTTAAAAAACAATCTTCTAACGATCGCCGGAATGAGCGAAGGAAGATTTTTGAAATTTTTTGAATCGCGCATTCATCCCTTGGGTGATCAAAAAGCGATCCATCTTCCAACGATCGCCGGAATGAGCAAAGGAAGATTTTGAACATTTTTTGTCAATCGCGCATTCATCGCTTGGGCGATCGAAAAGCGATCCATCTCCCAACGATCGCCGCAATGAGCGAAGGAAGATTTTTAAATTTTTTGAGAATCACGCATTCATCGCTTCGGCGATCGAAAAGCGATCAATCTTCCAAAGAACCCTTAGGCGAATCGCTAGCGCGTCGCCTAATGATCTAATCTTCCAATCGTCTTCCAAATGTTTGCAGGGTGTTATAAGCAATATAAATTTTAAAATACTGTTTACTTTACCGTTGTTTAGAAATAACAAAATTTTTATTTTTTTTATTTTCTTTTTTTTTAATTTTTTAACACATTAACTCAATTCTACATGATTGCCTTAAAAAAAAAGGTAAAAAACTATAAGAGGCTCGCATATTGAACCATTCTATTGTGACGGGTGTTACATGTGCACGCAATTAAACATCTAAACATAAACTAATTAATGTTTTTGTAGTCATCATAAATGACTTATGGTTGTTCATCCATATGTGAAAAATCTTTTGAAATCATGGTCAATGTGTGTATGATTTTGCTAAAGTACATGTGTCGGGTGTTATGAGTACTCATAGAAAAATCTGACTACACTCAAAATTTTTCAACCAAACTACAATTTATAAAAACAAAAGTTAATAACTATCAATTAAATCATGTTTGACGATTTAACCTGCGTTCGAAAAATTAGAAAGTTCGAAAACGTTACCGAAAGTTTAATATTAAATATTTTAGTGTGTGACGGATGTTACACATATTGTGACGGGTGTTGGGAGTGAAAAAGCGCTATGTTAAAATAGTCAAGCATTATTAAAATTGCGAATTTAAAACAATATTGCGATTTTGTTATAGTCGCAAATGTAATAGAATTCAAAAAGAATAGAATTCAATTTTTTGTCTTTTTACAATAATTTATTGATCTTCCTGAAATATATTGACGTTTGCGCTGACAACGTCTACGCAAATAGGTATTAGATTAATATTGGTTGTATGGTATAGCAAACAACAAAACTAGGACTAAATTTTTATTAGAAATACTAGAGTTTAATGCAATATCTTGAACTAAATGATTTTTGTCTTGGTAACGAATATCGTGGAATGTTTCTATATAAAAAAATCTTTTAAATTTTATGAAACTTAATAAAATGGTTCTATATCGAATATGTACTGTTCTTTAAAAACAACAATAATATTTCTTTTCTTGTTTTCGTACCCATGTGCGTACAATGTGCATCGTCTTAAAATTGTCTGTGGTTTTCTTTCAGTGTAGCTAGAACTGCATTATTTTGCTTTAGGAAAAACAGTTTGCAACATACATCCCCTTCTCTTTCTCCCACCCACAACATAGAACGATAAACAACAACTACCGATGAAAATTGTTGGTCGACATGTTCTGAATATGAAATGCAAAAATTATATCGAATCAATCGATTGATTAGAATTTTGATTAATTTTTGTTACTTTCCAAATGCATGCCCGAAACTAACGTCTTGTGTGTGTTTGTGTGTTTTTCTGTGTGTTGTTATGCCTAGTTTTATATCAGATTAAATGTGGTTTAAGAATTTATGAATTTATAGAAAATTCAGTTTGGCCACAATGGAGCCATAGTTATATTTGTGTGCAGTTTATTTTGAGCAAAATTAAATATTTATGTATCGATAAGCAAGCGACTAAAAGCAAATCAAAGCCGAGAGTCAAATGAATGTCAGCGTGATTGCTTTAAAAGTTTTGTTAGACAAGCTTTAAAGCACACCTGCAAATACATAGATACAAGCAGAAGTTATCAATATTTGTTGATGAAACTGCAATCTATACTGTTACAAACTCAACAAAGTGCAGATAAAGTAAAAAATCATGTCCTTTATTTATTTACCTTAATTCATTTCGTTTAAAAATTCTAAAGAATATTAATTTGATCAACCTACGGAAAATTTAAATTCGTATGTGTATGTGTGTGTGTGTGTGTGTTTGGACAAGAACTAAGTTAAAAACTCCTGTTGTGCGTGTACGTAAACATGTCCTTCGATACACACACACACACACACACATATACTCTTGGGCTTGTTGATGTTTCTAAATATAAGCTGAAACTCTTAATTCATAAAAGATATAAATAAAGTAGAAACCTAGCAAACATTTCATTTTTACGCTTGTTTGTGTGTGTGTGTGTATCTGTAGTTATAACATATATGTATTTATAATTGAATTGTATATTTGTGTATGCATTTGTTTCGTTGTTTGTGCATGTTTATTTGTAAATTTTATTAGTTCAAAGAAAATTCAATATTTGTTGATTGTTGTTGTTGTTTTTGTTGATGTTACAGTAGCCAGGTAGATGAAAGAAAAACTTCTCATCCCAGTCGACCGAGCGAACAACAATTCTGATGGAAACACTACCGACAATGTGACCATTTGGCACACAAAAATAAATCGGGTCGAAATGGCAACAAGATATTAACATAAAGTTATGAATAAAGCTTAAAAAAATATCCAGCTTTTTGCATCAATAATATTTATTATTTTATGTCTTGTATTATTTTTTGGGGAAAAAATGCTGCTTCTAATACTATTTGTAAACAGCTCTTGTCTTTTTCTGTGCTTTGTTCTCTCGCTCGCTCACTTCACTGACAAAGTTTTTGAATATCAGATTTTAGCTGGTTCATGAAGTAACATCTTCCGGCTATCTAGCAGATACCATTGAAAGATATAACAACAACAACAATAGCAACAACGTGGAATCTCTAGAGCTGACCGTTAAAAGCCGACAAAATGACAACAACAATTAAACTTGAGCAAAATGCGCAACAAAGAAGAATCATTTAAAAGCTTTTGCTTTTGGTTTTTTCCTTTTTTTTTTTAACAAAACAAGAGAAAATTCTAACAGCAACAACAAACATCTAACAGATATGAACCGCAAGAATAACGTTTAATTAAGTTGAATTAAGTTAATCATTTCGATTAGCGAGACAAAAAGAACCAAGCAGCGGATGGTTTTTTTGCCCCTTAACTGGTTGCTGTTGTTTTTGAGTTACTGAAAATGCTGAAATGCTGCGCCGCTCTACATTGTTCAACCAAGCAATCAGCGGACTGAAAATGCCAGCCGCAACAACAACAACTAAAACAACCACAAGCACAATAGCATTAGGATAAGAATAACGTTAATAATAGTTAAAAGAATAATAAAAGAACCGTCGTCGTCGTCGTCGCCGTCGTCAGTTTCATCGTCGCAGACTATTAATTAATTAAGATTTATGCAGGGAATCGTAGCTAATGTCGCCAGCTTCGAGTACTTCTTTAAACAAAAAGATATGTAGTATATCAAAAACAACAACAACAACGACAACTAGCAGTCAAAATGTTTTTGGTTTTTAACAAAACTCTCAACTTTGCGTTCGCCATCAAAACTGCAAATGAAGCAGAAATCAAGCACACAAAAACAAAAGCAACAAACAAAAAAAAAAAAAATCCATAAAATAAAAGGAAAATAATTTTAATGAACTGAAAAACTTTTCAACGAATATTTTATAAAATTTCTACAGTTTCATGCAAAGTTCAAACCAAGCGAAAATGTTGAAGTTATCGCGACGCAGGTCGTTCGAATTTTGCACTCTTTGACAAAAACTAAAACTGTTCATTGGGTCATGTGAGCTGTTAAACATACAAACAAACATTCAAACTTTATGACACTCAATTAAGGCCGCTTCAAGTGTCAAAATTATCAAATGCTTTGGACAGCTTAAATGTATGTGTGTAGGTGTGGGAGTTGCCCCAGCTTTTAATGCGACGTGTGAGAACATTTCGTTAAATAATATTAAATGTTTGGTTTTTGATAATATTTATTAGCCAAGCGTTCACATAAACATTGAATAAATTTTCAATAAATTTAAGCAAAGCCGCCTGAGAGTGGAGGAACATGACAGCTAAGCCATCCATCCATCCATCCATCCATCCATCCAACCACATTTATTCATTCATGCACTGGTTCGCACTCAAGCGTTTTTATTTTAATCCTCAATATGACAAAATATCATTTAAAATCTCATTAACAAGAGTTGAGAAAAATGACCTTGTCTACTTAGAGCTACGCCCTCCATAGCCAACTACATAAAACAAAATACAAAAATTTAAGCGCACCAACTTCGAGTTGGCATAAATTTAAAAAAAAACATTTTTACAAAAAAATAAAATATGAATTGAGATAAAATAACAATCAAAGATTGCAAAGATATATACAGGTGCTTATCTGTAAGATACAAAGATACAAGCTGACGACGATGATGACGATTAACTAATACGTTGAATGAACTTTAAATCAAGTTTTAAAATGAAAAATTTTTACTTGCTTAAAATTAGCGCGTGTTTTCATGTTTTTTGTTTTGCTACGATGGATTTCGATTAATTATTGATTTAATTTGATAGCGGCTATTAAAGCAGAAACAACAACAACACCAACAACAGCAACAACAGCATCGAAAACAGTAGAGAAAACATTCGTTTTAGTTTGAATTTATTTACAACATCGAGATTAACATAACAAAACTTGTCTACTGTTGTCATTGTTGTTGTTGTTGTTGTTGTTAATCTTGTTGTTGTTGCTGATGCTGCTGTCGTTGTTTAGGTGTTTGTTTACTTAAATATTTCTTAACTGTCAAAGGCTGGTCGTTTATTAACTTTAATGGACAATCTAAGGTGCCTTTAAATGGAGCAATACTGCAATTAATTAAACGGTGTTTAAAACATTGTTTAAAATAGTTCAGTAGCAGTTATGTTCGTGTATGTGTATGTGTGTGTGTTTAAGTGTGAGTGTAACTTCAAGGTAGACAACTTTAACAGAGTGACAATATTTGAAAATAACTTTTTGTGCTCAAGTCTCTGTTTGGTTCTACGCTCAGCAAAATATTCTCAGTTTGAATTGAAATGAAATAAGTTAAATAATTGCAGTACCACTAAAAAGATTTAATTAATATCATTAAATAATGTACTGTTACTTGAAGAAATAGTCTCTAGAAATTTATAGCCATATCACAGGCTGTGTTTTAATTACATATTCAATAACCACTTCAGATAGAATACTTAGTTACTTTACTTCGAAGCACAGAGTGAAGACAGAGTTGAATTATTTTTTATATTTTGGGTTTTTTGGTAACAAATATTCGGAGCAGAGAATAATTTCGCTATTTTGTAAATATAATATTTAAAATAAAGAATTTATATATAAAATTAAGATAGTTTTAGTCAACAATTTATTTAAGCTTTGAACCAAGGTGATGGATAGATGAAGATGGAGATAAATAAGAAATAATGAGAAAGAAAAATCGAGAGAAACAAGCATAGAATGTTGAATGTGTTGAATGTAGAAACATGCGAATTTGAATCTGGGGCAAGTGTTATGACTTTACCTCAACCAATTCGAGTTTTTAGCTAATCTCATTCCACAAACAACTCTACCACCAACACAACTCTCAAAGTGGTGCATTTTTAATTTCAGTTGATTGGATATGAGGAAAGTGTAAAAAAAAATGTAAGGTGTAGAACTATGGTCTGACCGAAACCTCTAGCTTGGCAGTAAAGTTCGCTTACCACTCGACTACGGAGGCCGCTTGAGTTTTAATTTCGAAAAATTTAACAAAAATCAAGCCTACCTACCATACGAAGAAGTACTTTGGGAGGAGGTACACTTGGTGTATTCAATTTTTAAATTTCGAACTTGTGTGTGTGTGTTCTAAATCAAAGTTTATGTCTTAAATTTGAAGTCATTGCTTTAGTTTTTGAAAGGACCACGCACTAAATACACTGAAAAGTGCTCAGACTTAAAATTAAAATTACGTGTGGAAAATGAAAGTACTTAATTTAGATGAAAACAAGTAAAGAAAGTCTAAAGTCGGTTTAGGCCGACTATGAAATACCCTAAACCTACTTTACCAAAAAAAAATAATATTATTGAAAATGCGCGTGTCCGTGGGCGGATGAAGCCTATATTTTATATGCATTTAAATGTTGATGAAAAATTTACACATACCAAGTTTTATTCCTGTAGCTTACAGTTAATGCGTTTATTGTGCTTTCGCTCTGGGAGGTGGGCGTGTTCATGGGCAGATTACTCCCAATTTTTTAAACAGAACTTAGTTTTGGTATAAAATACATACATACCAAATTTAATTTCTCTATGAAAAACATAACCTTATTTATTGAGTTTTAAGCTTTTTGGGTTGTATGGGAGGTAGGCGTGTCCGTAGGCGGATGATGTTCATTTTTCAAAACCATCTTTGTTTTGTTATAAAAAACATATGTGGCAAATTTTAGCTCTGTCGGTTAAACAGACGCTTATTTATTGCGTTTTCAATTTTTTGGTTGTATGGGAGGTGGGCGTGTCCGTAAGCGGATGACGTCCATTTTTCGAAGACATCTTTTTGTTTGAATAAAACACATATATATTAAATTTTATTGTTGTAGGCTAATTATGAGCTGAGTTATGCAGTTTTCAATTTTCGCGTTGTATGGGAGGTAGGCGTGTCCGTGGGCGGATGATGTCCTTTTTTCAAAGCCATTTTTTTTTTGTTATAAAAAACATATGTGGCAAATTTTAGCTCTGTCGGTTAAACAGACGCTTATTTATTGCGTTTTAAATTTTTTGGTTGTATGGGAGGTGGGCGTGTCCGTAAGCGGATGACGTCCATTTTTCGAAGACATCTTTTTGTTTGAATAAAACACATATATATTAAATTTTATTGTTGTAGGCTTATTATGAGCTGAGTTATGCAGTTTTCAATTTTCGCGTTGTATGGGAGGTAGGCGTGTCCGTAAACGGATGATGTCCATTTTTCAAAGCCATCTTTGTTTTGTTATAAAAAACATATGTGCCAAATTTTAGCTCTGTGGGTTAAACAGAGGCTCATATATTGCGTTTTCAATTTTTGGGTTGTATGGGAGGTGGGCGTGTCCGTTAGCGAATAACGTCAATTTTTCAAAAACGTTATCTTTGTGTTGATATAAAACACATACACATCAAATTTTATTGTTGTAGACTTATAATGAGCTGAGTTATGCAGTTTTCAATTTTCGTATTGTATGGGAGGTAGGCGTGTCCGTGGGCGGATTCCAAAAATATTCAATAGTGCAGATCCTTGGGTGCATGTGACCATGTGTATCAAGTTTCATCCAATTATCTCAACTCCTTCTGCTTATCCTGTGTTTACGGACAACACACGAGGTGGCGCTGATCAAGAATATTTATACTTTTCTATACCGGACTCGCCTCGTTCTATGCGTTACAAACGTTTGCACAAAGTTGATATACCCTGACCTTTCAGGTTTAGGGTATAATTAATAACGTATCACAAAAAATTTAAAAAACTGCCTCATTTTAGAGAGCTTTTATTTAACACTTATTATTGATCGGTGAATTCAAGGAATCGATTTTGTCCTAAAAGAATTTACAATTTTCGATAAATGCCCCCATTTTGATATTTTTCAACCAAAATTGTTTCTTCTAGTTCAATCCTTAGCGGTTTTGATGCTGATAAAACCCGATTTTTTGTGTTTTTTTTTTCCGATGTCCCAATGAGTCGTAATCACGCCCGCTATGGTTTGTTGATGTTTTTTTTAAAACAATTCTAGTAGCCCTATGTAAATAAAAAAAGAAAAATAATTTTTTTATTAAAAATTATATATATCATTTTTCAAAATGATATCTTATTTTTTAATCAACTTAGGCCCGTTAACTGATCTCAATTTTATACAAAGGTTAGCTTAAACAAAGTTTAAAATGCTTTAAACTCAGTTTAAATTTTAACGCCGATACCTCATCTCAAAAAATCTAAGTTTAACTTGGTAAGGCAAGTTTAAATTTAAACACAGAAATTCTAGGTTTAAAAAATTTAAACTTAGATTTTGTCAAAAATTCTCTGAGAACATTTGAAATATTCTTAATAACCCAATAAACCAAACGAATTTGCCTCGAATTCGAGGTGAATCCGAGATCTCGGATATTTATTTCGAAAACGAAGTTCGTAAATGTTTTGCTAATGAACCCAATGGCGGGAGAGATGTACATTTCATTCTCGAAACGAGATTTTTTATCATAATCGAATCACAACCCAAGCGAGAATTTCAACATTAGCAAATCGTTTTCGAATAATTTTGGCAATTTTTTTTTAAATGAAATTTTTTTTAATATATTCGTGTCTTCCGCACATCGATTATTATGATAAAAGATTATAAGATTATTATTGTTATAAAAAAAAAAAAAAAAAAATTACATGTTCAGGATTCGTACCCACGCTCCCCGGATGCCAGTCTCCTACGTTATCTACTAGCCTATCGCACTTGCTGATTTTATGCTGCGTAATTTGCTTTATTTTGAAAACAAGCATTTGAGGAAGTGGGTTCGACTCCCATCTCAGACAAAAAAATTTATCAGTATTTTTTTTTGCTTTTGGTGTTTTTTCTCTATTTTTTAAAAAATCTGAAGGGAATTTAAAAACAAAAAAATCAATGTTGCTATGATTAATTGCAGATATATAAAAATTTATTTTATTAACGAGATTGCGGATTCGTTTCGAATTCGAATCGAATACGAGATATCTAATCCGAGTTCTCGGTTTCATTACTAATTCGAAACTAAACCGAATACGCTATGTGGTTTATTGGGAATAAACAAAAAATAAAAAAATCATACTTCAAAAAATTCAAAATAATAAACAAAAAAAAACCTTTTTTAAGTTTTGAAAACAAAATATTCCAATGAAACTGACAATTTGCATTATTTTATCAAAAATTTTTGAAATATTTTGATGTTCTACGTCAAAGTTGAAGAATTTTTACTACAGTGCCGCTCAAATATGTTTTTTAATCTCAGTTTAAATTTTTAAACAAAGTTTAAGAAAACTACCGATAAAAATCAGATAAGTTACGAAAATAATTTTAACTGTGTTTAAAATTTAAACTCTGTTTACGATATCTGAGGTTAAGGAATTTAAACTTCGGAGATCAGTTAACGGGCCTTAAAGGCATTTTAAAATATTAAAATAAACTTTTTTTGAAGGTGTCACGTCTCCTTAAATAAATTTTATAGTTACACTCAGAAAAATATCAACTGTAATTTTAACATTCGGCCACTGTTATTTCAAAACACTGTTAGATCGAATGATTTGCGTTTAAGAAAACCGTTTTCTTTTCACGTTTGAATGAACGTTTCAAAGTATTTTTGTGCTGTTTAAATTATATGTTAAGATATTTGTGTGTTTTTTTGTTGAAATATCTGTCTTTTTTAAGCAATATTTTTTAAATGTGTTTTGTTATATTTATCTTATCATTACCACTATCTCAGTGGAAGTGTGCTAGACTGTCAGCGGAGGACGTGGGTTCGTTCCCTAGCTGTGAAAGTATCAAAAATTTTAATTTAATAATATAAATTCCAATTCTATTTCATTAACTGTTTGGTCAAAAATAACCTTCAAAATAAGTTTGCCTACATTCTTGATATAAATTCGACATTTCATATATTATTTAAAAAAATATTTTAAATAAAACAAATTCTTTGTTGAACCTAGGTCAGTTGAATACTAGACACGAATGCCAGCACATTCGGCTAAACCTGGAAGTTCAGGAAACAGTGATAAAATTTCAAAAAGTGCATACTTTTTACCGTGTACCGTGTTCTATAGAACAACAGTAAACCGAATGTTGATTTGAAAGTTTCAGCAAAGAGAATATATTATAATATATTCTCTTTGGTTTCAGTTATTGGATGGTATTTAACAGTGAAATCTGTTATTTTAACCGATGATTTGTTTCATATAAAAGCATTTTTCTGCTTAGTGTATGAAGACACTTAGTAAGTGAGGCGAACATGGTTTTCAATCGATTTGGCCCATTTTCAAACTTAATCTTTTTAATTTAGAAAAAAGCTTAAATATAGAATTTCATTATTTCGCCTTAAAAATTATGTTGTATAGTCAGATAGACAGACAGACCAAAATGGGATCATCAAATAGGGACGCTGATTATGAATATATATAAATTTATATATATATACTTTTCTAACGCCTTTCTGACATAATTAATATAACTCTTACTAAATAGGTACACGTGGGTGTATAGAAATGGATGAATAATTTGGATTGGATGAATTATTTGGAAATATCGTATACAAATTTTGAATCAATAATAAATTTTAAATATGTAGCATTTTCTGAAATTTGTTGTTATTCAATCCATTTCGTTCTTTCCACCGATTGAAAAGATTTTGGAATTAATTTTAATATATTTCTTTTGCATAAAAATTATTATTTTTAAAAAGATTAAATTTATTATTGTGCCTCACATTAACTACTTAAAATATTGCTACCTTCTTGGCCATGCTCTGTTTTTATTTTTTAGAGGCTCGATTAAAAGCGCCTCCCAATCAAGAGCTATTATATTATGTTGAAGTCTTAGCATGCAGCGTTGTGAAAAGCAACAGCACCATGCATTGTGGCCATGATTGTGGCGCAGGGTTGCTCCAAAAGCCAAAGCAGCATGAGATGCCTACGAATGTCATGTGAGTTAAAGGTTGATGGCTTGCTTGGCTTTCGATTTGCTTAAGCCTCAAAATAAGTTTCCATATTTTATTAAGGTAGTTTCTGTTGTTATTGTTGTGCAGTAGTGTTGCCGGATGATACGTATTTTACTTCAATTGTTCCACCGGGAACATATTTGTTCCGTAATCTTTATATAAATAGGTGTAGGGAAAACAGTTAAGAACCATTTTCTCAAGTGTTTCTCAACCGATTTTGATAATTTTTTTTTTAAATGAATCAGAGAGCCGAGAAGGAGTGTATAGACTATTTTTAAAAGTTTTTTTTTTGTCAAATTTGTAGGAAAAATATTAGTTTTTCACATTAGTTTTGTATCGAATGAACAGAGTATGTGAAAAGGTTGAATTTCGGTCATTATCGAACTCTAGTTTAAATAACACGGTGTGACAGTCATTTTCCACTTTTGAAGTGACCTAGTCTAGATTTTACGTCTTGTGGAGTACACTACGAAACAGCGAATAAAAGTCGCCTTACACCCTCAAAATGTTGATTTACCGTTAAAAAACCAGTATTGCATACCTTCACTCACTTCTAACCCACACTCAGAAAAAAGTGTTTCGGAGTATGATAAAAAAGGCATCATATTTAGAGAAAAATGGTATAGACTTTGCTCCAGAGAATGCTATTCTCTAATTGCGATACTTAAAATTCTCTAAAAATGATAAAAAGGTTCCATGAAATAGAAAAATATATCGTTTTTAGAGAAAAATACTTTTTTTTTGAGAAAACATTTGTTTTTATTGAAGAAAATACTTCTCATAGTGAATTTTTTATCAAAATATAAGAAAAGTTTTCCATTTTCAATAAAATTTCTCTATAAATGAGAAATTTTTTGTGCGAGAAAAATACTTATCATTATTAGATACATTGAAATATTTCCATTTCCTAGAAGTAAAGAAATATTTCTTCGAAAATGTGAAAATTTATTCTAATTGAAGAAAAATTTTTTTGAAAAAGAGAAAATTGCTATTATCAAAAATAAAGAAATTTTTTACCGGAGCAAGGTATGTGTTTTTTTCTCAGTGCAACAACTCAATCAGTTATCAACCAATTTTTAATTTATTATCATTTTTGAAAAGCTAGAAAATAGACTATCTTAAAGATACATAACATTTAATGGTTCTAATGCATTTGCTATGTGTATTTATCAAGTAATTGCAAAAATATTGAGAATTTTTCGCATTTTCCAAACTTTGACAGTTTTTTTAAGACATAGTTTCCACAGAATACCACATTTTTAAATTAATATTCTAAAATAACTTTTTGCAACTGAGTGCAGTGAGTGCTTATTTTGAAAAATTGGCTAATAATTGACGAAATTATGGAACGTTTTCGAAAAATAAATTATTTTCAAAAAGTCAAACGGCACTGTACTTTGTATTCCTGACTTTTGTAAAGGGCTCCAATTTAATGTGCGCGTATTTTTGAAACAGTAAAAAGGCTTTATCTTTAAAATATTTCTTTTTTTTTAAAAATACATAAAATTGCAAACTAATGGCCAATTTACAATAACAAGCATTCATTTTACTTGGAAAAAAACGTTTTCTCTGAATATTAATTAAAAAATAATTATAATAGACAAAAGTATGTTTTTAAAACGTCGGTCGTTAAAGTTAAATGAAGTGAAAAAAAGCAGAAAATTTTGCATTTACTTGATAAATTCACGTAGTAACTGCATAATATCCACAAACTAGTATATACTATTGGAAGGGCCTATATTTCAACTTTCCAAAAATGATAAGAAATTGAAAATCAGTGGTAAACTGATTGAGTTGCTGGGTAAGAATTGAGTGAAGGTACGCAAAAACGGTTTTTTAACGGTAAATCAAATAGGCCTATTACGGTTCACAGCAATAAACTGATGTGTCTTCTATAGAGTAGACACAACAGTCAAGAAGACACAACAGTTTCGAGCTATTATGATTCACAACAATACATTGTTGTTATTCTTGATTGTGGAACGAATGTAGAATTTGTTACTTTGGCTGTTCACTCTCAAAAAAAAATTATAATAAACAAACAATTTTCTGTTTAATTTGAAAAAAGTTAAATAGCGATGGATACTATTCTTATATTTATTATGAGGTGACGGTGAACACGATGTGACGACCGGTAGAGATAAGAAACGGCTTCGGGACCACTCGAATCCATTGAAGAACGTTACTTGGATATTTGGATATTGGAATTGGCTCTTGTTAGTCCCATTTGTTCTTTCAAGTACAGATATTTTCAATTTTCTGTAGGATGCGGTTCCAGACAAGCTCCAAAAAAAAACAAAATAAACTACAATCCCACGAATACTGAAGCTTACCGCTGCGCTGTGCTTCTTTGCCGATGGCTATTAGCTATCAAAAGTGCACGACAATGATTTATGGGCTAAGTTCAGTTTCAGGTATATTATGAGAAGCGCTAGATTTCGTCAAGACTTCGATGGATCCATCTTGCTACTTCAACACAACACCAAATTAGCTATCTTAAAATTTTGACAGATACCAAGACAATCCAACACAACTGTTGTGTATCATAATAAGTGTATTGAAGACACATCATCATTGACGGACAACAGTGGAATGTATTCAGTAGTATTGTTGTCAATCATAATAGCAATTTTCACATTGAAGACAGAAATGACTGTTGTGTTGTGAACCATAATAAGGCTAAAAATTTTTAGGGTGTTAGGGCACTTTTATTCGCTCGTTCCTATTGAACTTGACCAGGCCTACAACCTACACTAGGTCACTTCAAAAGTGGACTCAATTTTTTATTTTTTGTATCACCGTGTAATTTGGTAAGGTTACATTTGTCTATAAAAATTTTTTTAAATAAATTTTAAGTTAAAATTAAAATTATCTATCGAAATATCTCTTGCAATTTAAGCTTTTCCGTCAGATAAGAAATACTTTTTTTTTTGTTAGCTCACAATTAAAAGACTGTTGAAAATAGGGCGGTAGAAACATATGAGTTAGAGTAAAGTACTCGCAAAAAATTAATTTTTAGTAGAAACTGTTATGCTGGCCAGATATTTTTATTTTTTTAATAATTTTTTTTTTATTATTTATAACCTTTTTTAAAGTTATCCCATAAAACTTTTCAAAATTCTCTCCATAAAAATTTGACTTTTGTCCTGTTTTGTTGGAATGCAAATCTGGCAGCACTATTGTGCTGTCTTATTTAGTGGCATGTTAATTTGTTGCTCTGTGGCTGTGTGTATGTGTCAGCTGGTCATGTCAAGAATGGCGCCCCAACGTATTTAAACGGAAAACAAAACAATTTCCAAAATGATTGATTCATTGAGTTGGACAAGCAGCAACTAGGTACTAGATTGATTTTCTTATTTTTTTCTTTCTGCTACGCTCTGGCTGCCATCACGGAGTGAGGTCTGCTGACTAATATTAATATTGGGGCAGGTTCCTCATTATCGTTGATAGGAAAATTATAAGTTTCTATATAAATTTAATTTTGATTTTGTTGTAGTGTTTTATAGCTGTAATGAATAATATATAGCTATTTTGACATATTTGAATTAAAAAATATGAATTAAAAAATAGATAATAAAAAATTGCAGTGAGTGGTACTTTTTTAAAGATCTATCAAAAATATAATGTTTTTTTAAAAAAACCATATCAAAACGAATTTAAGGCGAAATGCATTTTTGAAGGACGTGGATTTATTTTAAAATTAACGTTTTTTATTATAAAATTTAATTTCTGTTGCATATCGTAAAAAAAAGCACACATTTTGTATGGAAACCCTACACGGTTAAAAATTTTGGACTAGTTTTTAATCCAAACTTTGGTTTAAAGCAATTTTTAATCCTAAAAGTACTAATTTTTATTCCATATTTTAGTTTAATTTTTTTTAATCCGAAAAAGTTTAAGTTTAAGACTATTTTTGGACTACAAATTTGTATTAAGGTAGTAATTTCAGGAAAAAGTATTTATGTTATTTAATAGCTGAATTACAATGTAGCAGTGGCAGAGACAGCAGCTGTGTCAGTGGCAGCGTCAGCATCAAAATCAGTGAATGTTGAATTTTTCTAAGTAGTTTAATTATTTTCATGTTGGCAGTGAATTTAGAAATAGGGCTGACCTCGGCAGTACTGTTTACTCCCACTGCTGCTATGTAAATTTTACCATTGAACAACAGTATTCCTAAAATAACAGCTGATCAATGCCACTGCCACTGACGCTGCCACTGCCGCATTGTCATTCAGGTATAAGATTGAAAACTACTACTACTACAAAATTTAAGCTAAATATAGTTGTAAATGTTGTTAAAGCATCCGAAAGTTATTTTCAATAAAATGAAACAAATTGTTTATTAAAATCTGAATCAAAATATTATTATATACATTATTACAGTAAACAGTTTTTAAAACCTTTGTGGATGAAATAGAAATCCCTTTTCGGATTACAATGTTTTAAACTTCTTTGGACTAAAACCTAATCCTTTTTTTATTAAATATTTTAAACTTTCTGTGGATTAACAATTATTCCTTTTTGGATTAAGAAATTTTAAACTTTTTGCGGATTAAAAATAAATCCTTTTTGGGTTGAAAAATTTAAAACTTTTCATTGGATTAAAAAATAATCTTTTTTTGGTCGTGTCCTATATGTAATCCAAAAAAGTTTAAAATTAAGTCCAAGATTTTTAACCGTGTATGAAATGTCAACATTTCCGATAAAATATTTAAACATGAGAATAGGTCATAAAAAAATAAAATTTTGGGTACTTTTGATGTAATGAAATTTTTTCATTAAGGAAAATAAATGCATTTCAATAAAACAAAAATTTTATTTTAAACAGTAACAAATTTAAAAAAACAAATTGCCTTAAATCCAAAATAAATTAATATGAAATAATTGTGTCAACATACTTCTTTGATATCAACTAAACATTACTAAAAATTACAACAAAATTTTCTTATAAAAAATTGATGCCATTATGTGTGGTTTTGAAAGAGCTTTCGTTTAGTACCAAATTTCTAAATGTTTCCATGGAAAATATCGAAATTTTATCAAAAAAATGAAATTTTCGCTGATTTTTGAACGCGAGTTTGAAACGCTAAACCATCGATTGAGCACGCATAAAAAAATACGTCGATCTTAGATTTTTGTCTTCTATCACATATTCGAAAATCATTTAAATCGGAGACTGTCACCTGGGGACATTTCCTTGTTAGTTAAGTTTATTCTATAAACATGACTCAGTCGACTAAATAATAAAAATGTTAAATTTCTAGTTCTTTATGTTGGACTATCCCTGTTTTTGTATATTGAATTCATTGATTTTTGCTTCGTAGGCATATAAAATAAACTCACTTACCCACACACACACACACATGAACATACTATCCTAATCATACGTTCTATTTATAGAGCTAAAAGTACTCATAACTTTTAAACGAGCCAAGTAAGGGTGTTTAAAATGGTTGTTTATGTTTAATGGTTGCTGTTAAATTAAAGCAATGAAATATTTAGATAATAATTAAGTTTTTATTTTTGTTCTTTTAATGAAAATCAGTTTATCTTTTCATTCAGTAAAGTTTTTATATTTTAGTTTTTTTTTTTTTTTACCTTAACTGTCAGTCTAGCAGAGAGGTGAGTTTTTTATGTTGAGTTGGCAAACATAAAATTTGCTCAACTTCGAACTTTTGTTTAATTAAAGATATAAACTGCAAGTTTCTCTCTAGTTGAAACTTTGAAACTTGAAACGGCATAAAAAGGTAATTCAAGCGCATTCAAACTAATAAATTGAAGGAGATGGTGGTTCTTTGTTCGCTTTTTTGGGATGGTTTATAACACTATAAAGAAACTTGAATAAAAAATTAATATCTAAATTAATTCAACCAATTCACGTTTATAGAACAACTGTACTCGACGCAGTTGTGTAAATAAAGATCAATTAACAAGTACAACATGTTACAACAACTATTATACAACTAGTATTTAAATATGAACAGAAAGATTTATGCACAGAAGATAGTCTGCAAATTAGCAGAAATTTAATGTGTTAAAACATCGACTTCATCATCAGCATCATCTGAAACATGTTTACACGGCTCACTTTTTGCCACATAATTTATCCACCTCTAATGCTTTTTAATAACAAAAGTGTCATAACTCAAAATTTTTATTAAAGAAAGAAAATTCTTCATCCTCATCGATACATATTATTTCTACTCATCCACTTTCTGTTTAAGTTAAAATAAATCATAAAAAAGTTAATAAAACAAAACAAAAAAGTTGAGTTGTTCCACTCTTGCAGTTAAGGTGTGATTTGGTGCAAAACATGAACATGACCAGCAGGCTATCCATCCATAGCGATATTCTTCATTTTAATATGGACATAAAAATTACAACAACAAGTTGTTGTTGTTGCTGTTATAATAGTTTTAAGTCCTGAACTAGTGGCAACTATTAACTCTGACTGCATTTTGCTAAAACATTTTTATGTTCCAAAATAATTATTACACTTAATGCGCGACTAATATTTTATGGGTTTGCTTTTTTTTTTTCAACACATAAAATTTTAACGGTCTCAATTTATCTAAAATCGATGAAGATGTTGTTGCTGAAATGCGGTCAAATTAATCTGTGCCAAGAGGGTTTTGTGCGCATAAAAATGTTTTTATTAAACAATAATTATTTGCCGGAAACCTGCACAAACCGACCTTCATCCTCTTTTTGTTTTTTTGCCATATAGAGGAAGCCTTAATCGGATTAAAAATTAATTGTAATTAAAAATAAAAAAAAAATATATTTATATATTTTACTCAACAATCCACAATTCTGCCGTGCATACACAGACACACACACACAAACATAGATACACACATTTGCACACTCACTCCTACAACCAAGCACAGAAAAGTTATTCGGAAAATTCGCTAAATGGAAATTTATTGTTGTTTCTGCTGTTTATTTTTTGTTTGGCTGTTGATAAATATTCATTATTATTACTTTGCCCGCCCAGTCAATCAGAAATGCATGGGTTTTACATAAATTTTTGAAAATGAACATTGCACAGTGGATAAAAATGAAAAAAACCTTGTGTGCCTAAATCATAATGAATAGAGAAGAGAACAATTTAATGAAATGTAGAAAAAAAAAAAAATGGATGGCGAAAGAATCAACAGATAAATATTTGCATAAAAATGTGCTGAAGAAGCAGCACTTAGAACACAAAAAGCAGACGAACAGCAAAGTGTAGGAGGTGTGGCTAAATAATGGAGGAGAAAAAGTTGTTGCTCTTGTTAAAAATAGTATGTGTTCAACTTATGAATAGAAAAACATATTAAAGATAGTTGTACTCACATTTGCGGAGTTTAACGTGAAGTGGAAAAGCAATGATTTTGTGTGATTTTGATTTTGTTTATAAGTATGTCACACCTCTATAAGTCCCCTTACGAAGTTAAGTTACTCACGGCCTACGTTAAATCACTTGGAACTAATATTAGACTTTTTCCAAAGATAATTTTGAAACTGGAATTGACTTTATTTGTAATGATTAATTTTGCTTAAAAATTTATAAAAAAATAAATAAAAGTAAAAAAATGTAAGAAAACATATTTGAAAAAAATATGCCTTATTTTAAAATATACTCCTTTTTAATTTTTTAAGCAATTTTAATGTATGTTATTAAATTAAGGAAATGTCCTGGTAGATTTTTTTTATCGTTATTATGTTTTTACATTAAAAATTACTTTCCGATGAAGGTCTCTTTTTTAAATCTTGGTATCATTGAATATGATCTAAGTTCATTAGTAGTTAGAATTATAATTTTTTTTTAAAATTTAATAAATGCAAAATTATCTCCAACACCATCCCGCGACACTTAAATTTTGCCAAGATCCTTATATAAATTAAAACATGGAAGAAATTCGTTATTATTTCGACGCATAAAAAAATGTTCTTATACACTCAGGGAAAAAATGCTTTTTAAACAAATCATGGGTTGAAATAACAGAGTTCACTGTTTAAAACCATCCAACAAATTCAACTTTCAAATCAACAGTCGGTTGGTCTATAGAACACGAAAACCATATAAAAACGTTTCATTGAAATATTATCACTGTTTTAAAATGTTTGGCCGAGTGTGCTGACGTGTGCGTCTAGTACTCGAGTGTCCACGGTTCAAATCCGGCAAGGCCAACAAAATTTTTTTTTTTTTTTTATTTAAAATAGTTTTTTTTAAATAAAACATGAAATTTGCAATTTTTTTATTTGCAAGATTGTAAGCATTTTATTTTGAAGGTTATTTTTGATCAAACTATTAATGAAACAGAATTATTATTATTTCAATTATTGAATTACAATTTCAGATACTTACACAGCTAGGGTTCGAACCCAAGTTCCCACCCCAACCCCCCCCCCCCCCATGACAGTCTTGTGCACTTCCACTGAGCTATTGGCAACGATAATAGGTCTGTTCCCGTACTTTTTGGACTAAAAATGGTAAAACTGTCAAAATTCTGAGAGTAAGAACACTCTAAAAAGTAAATCTTAATATTAGGTAAAAAATTGTCTTAAAATAAGCTGCAACAGCATTAAGACGGCTTTTGCTGAAATCACTTTTGCCTTTTTATACTGTAAAACAGCATTCAATGATGTCTGACTTAACGGCAGTTAAATGGTAAATGCAGCCTTACCTTCTCTGAATTTCAGCCCTTATCGTAAACAAACTGGCCTGAACAGCAATGCAAGCTATCTTAAATTAAGACTAATATGATGAATTGTAGACATTTTTAATACAAAAACCAATAAATTTGTTAAAACTAAGCTGGCTTGTCTTAAAATCAACTTCCAAAAGCTGACTTTAAATATGTTTCTTTGGATTTTTAAGCATTTAGAATACTACAATTCAAAACATGCTTAAATTCAGGCACAAGTTGATTTAAAGTCAGTCTTTAAAATACGCTTTACTTTTTAGAGTGAAAAAATCTCTCGTAAACAGAGAAAAACACAAAAAAGTACGGGAACGCTTTTCGGACTAAAATTGTAAAAACTCTCAAATAAGAATGTTTGTCCAGCGTTGTTTTGATATGGAACATCGGCAGTTCAAACGAAATGCTTGAGATTTTTAATAATATTGAAATTAATTCTGATGTTCAGCATTTATATTAGTTTTTACACATTTTCCCATGATTCTAGTTTTCATTTTAATAGTTTCAAAGAAGTTTTGATGTATCGCAATTTCTTTGCTAAGTTGTAAACAGCTTAAAATCTGTTTGACACTTTTACCATTTTTACACGAAGAAATTTCTCGGACTAAATTTTGCAACTTATGACAAGGCGGGAATGTTTTACTCTTTCGATTGCACTCTCTTTTACCATTTTTTTGAGTACGGGAACGCTTCTCGGACTAAAACTGGTAAATTGAACTAAAACTTTAGATCACGGGAACAGACCAAATATAAATATAGCAAAACACATCTAAAAACTATTGCTAAACAATTGCTTGACAATTCAACAAAAACACAAAAATATTTCAACAGATGATTTTAACAGAACAAAAATACTTTGAAGCATTCATTCAACAAAGAAAATTGTTAACTTAAACGCAAATCATTCAACCTAACAGTGTTTGGAAATAACAGCGATTAATAATATTACTGTTAATATTTTTCTGAGTGTAGGCGGAAAAAAATTTAAATCGAGTTTTTACTTTCTGAGCCTGTAGATCTGTTAGGAAATATTCATTGATCTCAGGAACTATTTCTTATTTATCTCCGATTTCTAAATAAACTACAAAAATTTTTGAAAGTTTACCCAGAAAATGATATTTTTGAAAATTTTGGCTATGAATTTTCTTGAATTTTCTTTTCATGAATGATGTTATATCGGTAATAGTTGAAAAAATTCTCTGCCATGTTTAAAATATAGTTGAAATATAACAATTATCTCAAGAGACACAAGAGGCTCGCAACAAAGACTTTAGTTGCATTCGATAAAGCTTATGATGAATTACAAAAGAGGATCAATTGATTATGCTTCTGATTAGTGCTGAGACTTTGCTTAATTCCTAATGAGAGTAGCACTAATGTTGGAAAACAGCTTCTGGACGTGTTAGTTGTTCTTGCTCATGCTGATGCTTCAGAAATAACAACAGAGCGACAATCTTCCAATAAAAAACAAAAACAAATTGGCCATTTCAGCCCTTGAAAGGACTTTGACCGAGCTTCTTATGATCAATTGTGTTGTGTGTGTTATTAAATGTTTGCACACAATTGACCGAGAACTGGACCTACATGTTTTATGCCGACTCCGAACGGCTTAAGTTCATGTTCTCAAGATGCTTTACATGGCATTATTTACTCTCTGAGGCTTGCCATTGTCTGCAGAGAGGTGGTGATCTTCCAGTAAAGTTCAATTAATTAAGTTTAACGTTTAATGATACAACCCCGAAAGCCATTCCTAGTCATTGAAATTTGTTAAAAATCCCATTTTTATGTTGTAAAAATATGAAAATATATAATGATTTCTTAAAGTTAGAAACAACACAATCAAAACAATTTGGCCATTTCAGCCCTTGAAAGGACCGTGACCGAGCTTCTTGTTGAAATTGAAATTACTTTATGCCGACTACGAACGGCTAAAGTTCATGTTCTCAAGAAGCTTTACATGGCATTATTTACTCTCTGAGGTTTGCCATTGTCTGCAGAGAAGTGGTGACCGATCAGAAAAATTTTTTATTGAAAAAACTTTTCGCCACGATTGGGGATCGAACTCGGGCTCCGACCATGCTAAGCCACACATTTAACCTGCATGCCACGGCCACCAAAGTAAGAAACGCTAACTTGTTAAATCGCAGCGATATTTTGTAAGAATTTTAAATATTACATATTAGTTATTAAGCGATTGTGCTAGCTCTAAAGGTGAAAGGCAGCTGCCAGGCCCAATAGTCAGAAATTTCTGAAATATTTTTTTTTACTTTTCAACAACTTAAATATAGAAAGCAATAAAAAAACCAAAATTACAAAATAATATTTTCCGTGTAACTTGTACCAATCGCATCCCTGTGCTCATCTCCTCCTTCTAGTTTAACATTTCTGTAACAAAAACAAACAAACACTTTTTTAAAAAACAAAATAAAAAAATAAATATGTATATATAATCGGTTTTTAGCTTGATTATTGGCAGTAACATGACTAAAAGTCAAAATTTATAATTTTTTTCGGGTATAACTACTAAATTTTTTTTTAACAAAAATATTTAAAAAAAGTTAAATCGTTGGTTCAACTAACATTAAATGAAATTTCAAGAAAAACGCAAATATTTTTTACTCGAATAATCATTTTTGAATGAGAAGGACTCCTAGACCGTTTTTTAAACAGAAAAAAAATTTTTGTTTTTCGTTTACTTCTTAATAATTTGCTTCTGGTTTGTTTTGACCGTGTTTGTTTTCTAAAACACGGCAGAATTCAAACATAAGTTAAGCAGAACTCAGACTTAAGGATAATTGTATGGATTTAATTTTTTTTCAAATTTTACAAATAATTCGCCTTCAACTGCTCATCGTTCGAACAGCTTGTCTCACTGGCGCCCGCCCCGTACATTATATCGAGCTTAAAATAGCTTGAATAATTTTGAATACTTTAAATATTTTCAAAGAAAATAATATTGCAAATAAAAAAGACCAAATTTTGAAACAAATTCAAAACACAACGACAACAAGTAAAAACAACAACAATGCTGTTCGTGTTTTATTTTATTATTTATAAATTTTTAAATATTTTAATGGACTTTAAATGGTTTTTTATTGATATTGTTGTGTTTCATCGTGTATCGTCTTCGAAATTTCAAAAAGTATTAATAACTTATTCGTATTATTAATTTGGCCACGTCAAGGAATGCAACACAAAACCAGCAACAGTTTTAACTTGTTTGTGTTTTGTTTATATTTTATATTATTTTGTATTTTTTTTTGTAACCGCAGACAAAGAAACAAAAACTAACCAAGCGATAAACTTGTTTTGCTGGCGTGAAGCATATTTTAAGCTTTTATTGGAAAACCATTGAACGCAACTTAAACGTCAAGACCACCTCTTATTGACGCCCACGCGAGCAACATAGTTGAGTGACTAGTTGGCCGAGTTGATGTTGTGGCCAAAACATAAAATATCGCGCTGCTAACTACTTAAGTTGTTTAATATTTTATCATGAGTGTTTTTTGTTTTTTGTTTGTTTTTATTTATGTTGTTTTTGCGATATGTTCTGCGTTTGATGGCCTTCGACGAAAAGTGACACAACGGCGCCAAGAAAAAAAAAATCTCTTCACTCTGCCCGAACAAAAATGCCTGAAATTAACAACATTTGTGAAGCTGTGTGTGTGTGTGTGTGTTGGTATCATAATAATTTTGTTTAAATGAAATATTAAAACGCTTTAAGAATGCATACATAGCGTTGTTGTTGGTGTTAAGTTGTTGTTGTTGTTATTGTAAATGTTGTCGAGTGCAATTGTAAACGATGTTATTACATTGCCGTCAACATTAATGACAACAACAACAACTGCTACAACAAGCACACTTACAACATAATCAAACAAACAAACGCACCAGCAACAGCTTCAACATCAACAACAGCAGCAGCAGCATCAGCAACAGTTGGTGATGCGTAGTGTTTGTTTATTTGTTTGTTTGTCCGACACTGACAGTCATCGTTCATGCAATCATCTATTTAGACAGACCTTTTAATGGCTTGACGTTTCGTTTTAGCCATCTGACCAACCAGTTGTTGCTGCTGTTGCTGCTGCATGAAGCAATTAATGTCAATTGCTGCACTATAGCATATTGAAGGCAATTTTCGGCAGCAATTTTTTGAGAACGCATTGAGCAATTCAAAATAAAAAAATAAAAAAAAAAAAAATAAACAACAACACAAACAACTAAACTATAACCCAAATAAAACAAATTATGAACAAAACACATCAATAGCAATTAATTGCTTTTAACTGGCAACAGAAAAGCGTTAACAAGCAGCTAAACGCTAAATTAAAAACTCATTATAACCAGCAACAACAACAACAACACCAACAACAACAACAACAACAACAACAGTCAACAACTAACGTCAAGTGGTTTTAACAACTTGTTAAAGTTGAAGATGTTGGTTGAATTGATGAGTTCAGAGCGAGACTTAAAAAAACTTTCGGTTTTCCGGCGCAGCAAAGATTGTCGCAGTTTGCACGCGCTCTTTAATGACCAAATTACATTAACTCGTAAATATTGAAATAAGAGATGATTGGAATGTCGTCAATATTTGTGTTCTGTCTTAATGGTGCCCGATAAGCTGTGTTTACATGACTTTCTATCGAAGAAATCGAGTTGTAGTTGTGACAGTTGACGATTTACAGTTAGGCATCTGTGGAAGTCTGAACTCAGGAATTTGAGATTTCTTTGTTATAGACTCCACACCCACTTTTTATTTTATTGCGCACCTTAGTTTGAAGCTCATAAACTGCAACTTTCAGTGTTGTAAATTTTGATGGCAGTGATGGAGTGTTTAGAACTGAAATTAATCAAGCCATAAAATCGAGTTCAGAATTGTTTATAGCTGAAACTTCGAAAATTTATAAATGTTTGAGCAAATTAAATTGATATTTATGCGTTTTCAATCAGTTAAATCAGTTTTGTATAGCACGGAAAAGTTAAAATTTTACATGCTAATATAATAGAAAAAATAAAACATGTTTTTGACTTGGTCGAGTTTGAATTAGGTTGGCAGGGCCTGTAGCTTAGAGGGAGGAGTTTCTAGAGTTCAAAGCGCCTCTCCCATAGGTACCAAAGAGTGGAAAAATAATCGATTTCATTCAAAGGTGAAATAAGGTCATAAAGAAACTGTCAAAAGTCAAAAATTTTATTTTTTTTTTCTGTCATTACCAGTCAACTAAATAAAAAAATGTGTTAATTATGTATGATATCCGTTAAATTTAAAAAAACGGATTTAAAAAAAAAAAAATTAAAATTTACCGGTTTTTTTTTAAAGTGTACGAGAGAGCATTTATTAAAAAATTTCATGTATGTATATAAAAAACACATTTAATAACGTCTGAAGCCATATTTAAAAAATAATAAAAATCTTATATAAAAAAAAAAAGTTGACTCAAGTAGTGAAAACTTTTTAAATTATAAAATATTTTCTTGTAATTTTGTACAAAAGTATGTGCATTAAAAAAAAAAAAATTCATATATATTAAGTTCTTTTGATGTCTTTTGAGAAATAAAGTTCTGGCTGATGTCGATTTTTTTAATTCTGACTTTAAAGTCATAACCCGTGATCATCGAACACTTAAACCCACGAACAGTTTTATTTCAAAATTGGTCAAATTATTTGAAGAGGAAATTTAATGTATATCTGTGTTGCTCAAAATATGATGATAAAGATATTAAGGAATTTTTTTATTAAATTTAACAATTTTAGGAAAGTCAATTTTAGACCTGAACAGTTAATCTAAGGCTCAAAGCCTTATAACTTTATAACCCTACAGCCTCATAGGCTGAAACTGAAAAATTAATTTAAAGAAATATATCATCTCTTATTTTCTATTTGAGAGCATTTTGATGGTTCATTAGCGCAACCAAAGGGGGTTTCGGGACTTAAACCCCACCCAAAAAAAAATTATTGTAGTACCAAACAAAATAGTATTAAATCAAAGTGGTTCATATGAAAAGCAAACACACATCTTATCAAATTAGTAAAAACCCCAAATGTATATTTCAAATCGATTCTGTTTGATGTACAATCTACTTAATTTTCATGTTTGTTTCCTTCAGACTGATTCTGACCTCTTGAGGTGTTCTTGACAATTATTATTATTATTATTATTATTATTATTATTATTATTATTATTATTATTATTATTATTATTATTATTATTATTATTATTATTATTATAATTATTATTATTATTATTATTATTATTATTATTAAGTGATGTAAGTACACTAAGAGCTATGCAATTTTTTTAGCACAATATAACAGAACTATCAAACAAGCAATTTATAATAACAACTCATAAGCTCTAAAATATAACTTAGATGAGAACAATTTTGCCTTAATATAACTTTAATTAATTAAAATTTACAAATAATTTTAAGAAATGAGAAATTATTAAATTTACTAGTATCGCCTGGGGTCGAAATTCGACCAATTTATTGATTGCCTATTTTTAAATATATGCAAGATGATCAAAATAAGTTCAACGCTATAACTTTTTATTGATTGGAGATATTAAGCTATTTTCTTAAGAAAAGTTATTTATTTGTTTAATTATTTCTTAAAAAACAGAAAAACAACATTTTAAAAAAATTTAATTTTGTCAAAAAAATCATAGGGGGTAACCCTTAATTTTTTGATGGCACGGATAGTTTATTAATTTAGTGTCAAGACAAAATAAATTCACCTAAAATTCGGTACAGACTTTGAAAGAAAATCAAAAATGCAATTTTGAGTTTTTGTTTTTCTACAACAAAAATTATTTTTACCCCATATTATAACAAAAAATCAAATTTTATGGTATTTTTTTAAAAGGATTAATTTAAATATATACAAACCAAAAAACGGTATTATTTTCAAAAGTTTTTTTAAGTTAACTGATAAGACTTAAATACAAAAAAGAAATAAATAAAATATATTCACAGATGGCGGAGATATTGGCTTCCCAATTTAGAACATTCAATTTGAGACAGTTTTTTTCTCTCTCTTGGCATTTGGTTGAAACACACGCTAAATAACTAACGACAATATTAAGAAAATTCATTAAAAATACTTTTGGTTAGAACTTTGCTGTAATTTTTAACACATTTGAAAGAAAATTTAACAAACTTTTAGAAAAAATGAAAAAAATTGAAAAACCGTTAAAATCCGACCAAGATATTCACATGGAAAGTCAAATTTTTTAATTTAAAACACATTTTTTTACAAATTTAACAATTGACGAATGGATAAAACTACATTTTTTTAAGAAATTGGTGCTTTTGAAAATAATTCAAATTCGAGCGACTTAAGAACTCTCTTCCAACTAAATTTCATATCAATCAAAGAGCAGATTTTTTCTCAAAAATGTAATTTCTCTCTTAGAAGGTTGGGAACCCCCTCTATCAGATATATCATTTATATATACATTCTGCACATCTGGGCAACATAACCTTTCGAATGGTATAAGTTTCATTAATTTCGAGTTTTAATTAATACCAAAAAAGCGTACGACAAACTTTAATGTTCACGTATTAATATATAAGATTTTATATATAAGTATAGAGTAAGGAAGAAAAAGAATAAAAAATATAGACAATACTTCGATTTGAGTTGTCTCTTCAAGTTCTAGCTTGGAACCTACTAAAACGACTTGAAATATTTGGATGAAAATGAATTCAAAAGTAATACAAAATTAGAAAGCCTGAATTTGAAGAAGAGCGGTCGAATCCCTCGCCACCGAGGTGAACAAGGAAATTTCCTCTAAAATTGTTATTTTTCGTTCATTTTTTATAATTATTTTTTATACATAAACTAGCCCAAACTCTGCAGGAATTAAGTATACAGTGAAGTCATGTGATTCAATAAAAAAAATAATTCCGATTGATTTCTGCAACTGAGCAAAAATTTAAAACTCATAATTTTTCATCGCATTTTCTCGAATCTGTTTCATAAATATTTCTCTAAATTGTCAAATATTATTTGATTTTAAGAAAAATGGCCTTATTAGAAAATAAGATGTTTGAATTTGCTTCTGTTCATTCGTTTGTCAGAGATATAATAAAGTTATAATAAAAACTTTTTAACAAAAAAAAAAACCTACTTCAAAATCACTAGAAAGTAAAAAATAATTTTAAATTACTTTTACTATTTATTTCTTGGTCAAATTTGTATTTTTATAATAAATATATTTATTTTTTCATGATAATAAAAGCTTCTAGTCAGCGCTAATCATTGACGTGAAATCATTATTTTTTCGCCATCCCTACTCTATTTAAGACTTTTTTATTTGTAAATATCCTGCTTGGGTGACGCTGTATTAATTTGTAATCTTAATTTTTCTTAAATCTTAATTAAAATGTCTTATGTGTGTTGCAGCTGCATAAAAAATCTGATTATATTAGCGCCGACTTCGAAGCTCTTATTATCATAAAAAAATAAATATATTTATTATAAAAATACAAATTTGACCAAGAAATAAATAGTAAAAGTAATTTAAAATTATTTTTTACTTTCTAGTGATTTTGAAGTAGGTTTTTTTTTTTGTTAAAAAGTTTTTATTTCTTTCTTTTTAGAGAAAATTATATATATTAAAAAAGTGTATAAATTAATTAAACACCAATTATTTATGCTCATAATATGGAAAATGCTTTTCTGTCGTTTCTTATTCTGGTCTTTGTCAGTATGTTTATCAGTACCTATTCTTGTATTTTTATCACTACCCCAATGTCAATATTGACTGAAATATAGTATTTTTATAATAGTGACACGCCTCTTTGTCGAGAATATCACACTCTTTGTCATAATGTTTTCAATAGTTCTACGCATTCTAACAATGAATTTTATTACCC
The DNA here is from genome assembly GCA_958299015.1 of Tetanocera ferruginea. Taxonomy (NCBI): domain Eukaryota; kingdom Metazoa; phylum Arthropoda; class Insecta; order Diptera; family Sciomyzidae; genus Tetanocera; species Tetanocera ferruginea. Next base: position 2,260,733 of record OY282643.1, on the reverse strand, counting down.
TTAAGTCAATATTATACAGTTTTTTTACACACTGCCACATCCCTTAGTCGAATAACGCCCAATTCTTCGGTAGTAATTTGTAATAATTGTGCCTACGTCTGTACTTTTTCAGTTAGTAGTGTCAGTATTCGATTTATTGTTTTCTAATATTGCCACACCCCTTTATTGAATGACGCCCACTTTATTCACGATAACTTGTTATAAGTGTGCCTACCTCTATACTAAATATCAGTACTCTAGTGTCAATATTATTCGCGATACAGTGTATTTTATATATTGCCACACCCCTTTATCTAACTTTAGTACTCTAGTGTCAATATTATTCGAGATACAGAGTTTTTCTAACATTGCCACACCTCTTTGTCGACTAACGCCCACTTAATTGACTATTAGTTTTTACCTACCCTTGCATTTTTTCTGTGAATTTTATTAACTCTAGTACTCTAGTGTCAATATTTACTGAAATACAGTGTTTTTCTTACAGTGACACGCCCCTTTATCGAATACCGCCCACATTACTGACAGTAATTTGTTATATTTGTACCTACCTTTGTACTAAATTTTAGTATCGTAGTGTCAATAGTAATCGAGATACAGTGTTTTTTTAATATTGCCACTCCCCTTCTCGATTAGCGCCCACTTTTTTTTTACAAGAATTTGTAGTAATTTTTCCTTCCTTTGTAATAAATTTCTGTACCCTAGTATCAATATTATTCGAGACACAGTAATTCTCTTATATTGCCACACCCCTTTGTCAAATTACGCCCACTTTTGTTATAGTCATTTCCAATAATTGTACCTACCTCTGTACTTAATTTCAGTACTCTAGTGTCAATTTTCTTTGAGATACAGAGTTTTTACAATATTGCCACACCCTTTTTTAGAATTACGCCCACTTAAGTGATCGTCATTTTTAATACTTGTGCTTGCACTTGTAATTTTACTGTGAATTTTATTACCGTAGTGTCAATATTTACTGAGATACAGTGTTTTTCTTATAGAGACACGCCCCTTTTACGAATACCGCCCCCTTTCATAAACGGGCACCTCCGCGTTGATAATCTCTATATGTTGACAAGAAATTACGGCAATCGGGCAAGTACTTTAGGAGTAATCGATGTACATACATTCACAAAAAAAAAAAAAAAAAAAAAAAAAAAAAAAAAAAAAAAAAAAAAAAACAGAGAAACCAACCAACTTGAGAACCTCCTCCTTTTTGAAGTCGGTTAAAAATGAGCAGAAATTAAAAAATACTGACTTAAATCGACATAATATCTATTTTAACGAAAGTCTTTACGACGCTCTTCCAAAAAAACATCATTCATTAAAATCGAAAAATATTTGTGCAATTTTGAAGGATTTTCATGAAACTGATTTTGAAAATCCAATGAAAGATTATGATTAAATAAATATTTTTCTATAGTATGTTAGTGTTAAATATGACGATATCAAAAGTCGATTTTAAAGGAAATTTCATCGGTTTGATGGAGAGAGACTCAAACGATTTTTTCATATTTCGGCTCTTAGTTTTTCATCCCAAGGAGTCAGCAATTTTGTGTTTTATATTTTCGGAAATGAGCTCCATTTGTACTCATCAACGGACGAATTTTAAGGCTAGCTATTGGTTATTTTTACAACGAAGTGAAGTGTTCAGTCATTGTGGGGAGAAAAAATTGCATTTTCCCCGAGAAAAATTGAAAATATTGTAGCTCAAGCCTTAAAACCTTCGTAGAACTGCCTTAAACCTTCGTTTAACCTTCTTAGAACAAGAAAAAAAATCCGTAAACGGCTGTAAAACTGGCGATTTCAAAACATTTTGGCCGATTCTAAAGATCCTAAACAACGAAAAAGCAAGTTCATTTTAAAACAACTAAAGAAAGTCTAAAGTCGGTCTAGGCCGACTATGAAATACCCTAAACCCACTTTTCAAAAACAAAAAATTTTTATTGTAAATGGGCGTCTCCAAGGGCGGATGAAGCCTATATTTTATATGCATTTAAATATTGATGAAAAATTTACACATACCAAGTTTTATTCCTGTAGCTCACAGTTAATGCCTTTATTGTGCTTCGCTATGGGAAGTGGGCGTGTTCAAGGACGGATTACTTCCAATTTTTGAACACACCTTAGTTTTGGTATAAAATACATACAAACCAAATATAATTTCTCTATGACAAACATAACCTTATTTATTGAGTTTAAAACTTTTTGGGTTGTATGGGAAAAAGGCGTGTCCGTAGGCGGATGACGTCCATTTTTCAAAACCATCTTTGTCTTGTCACAAAAAATATACGTGCCAAATTTTAGCTCTGTAGGTTAAACAGAGGCTTATTTATTGCGTTTTAAATTTTTGGGTTGTATGGGAGGTGGGCGTGTCCGTAGGCGAATGATGTCCATTTTTCAAAACTGTCTTTGTTTTGTCATAACAAACACATGTGCCAAATTTTAGCTCTGTAGGTTAAACAGAGGCTTATTTATTGCGTTTTCAATTTTTGGGTTGTATGGGAGGTGGGCGTGTCCGTAAGCGGATGACGTCCATTTTTCAAAGACATCTTTGTGTTAATATAAAACACATGCATACCAAATTTTATTGTTGTAGGGTAATTATAAGCTGAGTTATGCAGTTTTCAATTTTCGCGTTGCATGGGAGGTAGGCGTGTCCGTGGGCGGATTCCAAAAATATTCAATAGTGCAGATCCTTGGGTTTATGTGACTATGTGTACCAAGTTTCATCCAATTATCTCAACTCCTTCTTCTTATCCTGTGTATACGGACAACACACAGACGGATGGACGGACGGACGGACGGACGGACGGACATGGATAGCTCGACTCACGTGGTGAAGCTGATCAAGAATATATATACTTTTCTATACCGGACTCGCTTCGTTCTATGCGCTACAAACGTTTGCACAAAGTTAATATACCCTGACCTTTCAGGTTTAGGGTATAAAAACCATTTCCAGAGCTCTATTATTGCCGTGGTTGTTTCTGAGTTATGACGATTTGAGACTATTTAAATTCACATACAGTAACTTCAACTAATTATCGTTTTTTTCTTCTCGTATAATATTTAAAACAACCCTTATTCTACACAATTTTCTAGTATAACGTGCTCTGGTGAATTTTATACTATTTTACGTGATTTTGTTTTTACTTCATTCTTTTAATTGTTCTTTTTAAACACAAGTTTAATAGAAGTTTGTGACGAATTTGATGGTTTGCTGATTTGTTTGTAAATGTCTGCAATCAAATATTTTGTTTGTTGGTTTTATAACTGCCATAAAGTTGAATCATCAACTGATATTTAAAACGAACTCACTATACCAAAGTTGCCTTTTTAGACAATAGTTATATATTGTAGTTATAGTGATCTTAGTATGAACAACATGAGAATTATACCAATAGCTAAAGTGATACAAAGCAAATCACATGTTTAAATAAATATGCTATGTTGAAATTGTAGATACATTTAAATAAAAGTATGTTTTCGTATCTACGCTATAGTCTCCAACACTATTTGTTAAATACATAGTGTAGGAATAGGGATGTTTGTTGCATATTTTTTGACCTATTTAAGGAAATGAAAAAAAAACGGTCTCGAATAACCAATCATAAGAACATAACATCACAACTAGTCAAAATTAGACAAAATATTAATTTTAATTTGAAAAATTTGATTTTAGAAACTTTTAATATAACATTAATATATTAAATTTGTTAATAATTTTAACATAAGTATATTAAAAAAATTAAATATTTTAGTCAACTTTTTTGATCTAATTTTTTTGAAGGGTCTCATGCATGTCCTTTGTTCATGTATTGAATTTTTTACTCAAATAACACAAAATGTCGTTTAAATAGGAGACATTGGAGCTCCTCCTCGACTGAACTATTTTCAATGTGCACTTCAAATTTTATATATTTTTAAATAACTTATTGAACCAAAAGAAAGCATCAATGTCGATTTTAGAAAAGAAGTGCTGTTCTATCTTTCTTTCACCCAACTGTTATGTGGGTAATTCGGCTACCACGGCTACTTAGATGAAAGTCAATAAATTGCAATTTTTTTCCCGTTGCTAGAGAATAAAACTAACGGAGCAGCTCATTGTTATTAATGATGTCTAAAACTACTTACAACATGGCAATATAGCTAATGGCAAGCACAACAACAATAGCAACAACAACAACAACAACAACAACAACAACAACATTTGCATACTTCCCATTCAATCATGCAACCAAACTCATTCACAAATTTAACTGAACTGAACTCAACTTCCTTTGGAACTTTTTTCAATGCGCTCGCTTCCTCTGTAATGCATTTCCTGTCAATAGCATGCCATTCTCTATGTGTATGTGTGTGCATGCTTTTGTATGAGCATGTCTGATCACATATACATATGCGATATGTATACAATGGAGCGTACAAGTGTTTGTATGTGTGTTTTGCGGTCGCTTGAGCTGTCAAATATAAGAAGTAAAAGTAGAAGAAATAAAAAAAAAAACATCGAACGAACAAATGTTATTGTTACAAGTTGCAACAAACAACAAGCAACATCAGCAAGCAAGTGCAACGCAATACAAAGTGGCACAAATTGTTCAGCAACCCCGCTAACCCGTATTCCCACCCTATCGTCCACCAGTTCCATTGAAAACCTTTTTTTGCTTGCTTTGCAATTTTTTTTTCTTGACTCTGTGTTATTCTATATCGGTTTTTTTTCACTGTATTTTTGCTATATTTTTTTTTTTAACCCCTCCACCCAAGATTTACATACAATCATGTGAACAAAATTGATTTTCTATTGAGGAAGTAGCAGTTAGCGTTATTGTTGCAAATTGACTTTGCCACTTATTGTTGTTGTTGTTGCCGATATATATCTGTCCAAATATACATAGTTAGGGTGTTCTAACAAAAAAAAAAAAAAAAACAACCTACACAATCTAAACGAAATTGAAGACATTCTCTGCTAAAAGTATTCATTTTAACATACAAGGAAGTCTTAATGACAAACGGACAGACTTCTAATCAAACATTATCATTGATTATTTTAAAAGTTTTGAAACACGTGTTGTTGTGCGTATTTTGATTGAATACTTATAAAAATAATTTTAAAAATATTAAAATTTTTTTTTAATTTACAAAAACCACAGATTTTGACGGTTTTGTTTTCCAAGAAAACTATCGCCAACGATACTCCATATTTTGTCTATGAAAAACTTTTCAGTTTGTTTACTTTTTTGCTCCCTTCTTCTTTAATTATGATATATTTTTAAGTGAAGAATCTTTACCGTGGGAATTAGTGTTGGTGATCCACACTTAACTCTTGGGGAGCAAAGAACTTTTTTAAAGAGAAACACAAAAAAAAAAATTTATACGAGACTCTTTCTCTATTTAATTTTTTGTTTTCTGTTTAGTTTTTTGGTTTTTTTTATCTTGTTTTGTTTTATAGGTTTGAGGTGAAACTGAGGGTCAATGTTTTTGATTACCATTTGAATGTTTGTCGTTACATAATTTGGCTTGTATTGATGTTGATGTTTTCATTTGGGAATTGATGCTCGGAATCATTCGTTGCAGACGACACGTTGCTTTAGTAGAATATTTAGATTTCGGAAGTAATGCAAACATGTGTTATAAATTAGATGCACTCTAAATTATTATTATTGAATGATAAAATATATTTCTTGGAGGTTGTTAAAAAAGATTTTTTAAATTATTGCTAGAAATTTTCTTTGAAATTTCTTAAAATTCTGGAGAATGTTTCAGCATTTTATGTGTAACTTTAACAAAATTCTTGTAGTTATTAAGCAAGTTCAGTTTTTCGTTTTTGTAACAAATAAAATTTTTATGTTTTACAGATAAACTTGTTTTGAATACAGCTCACAGCAATAGAAAATATAATTTTTCTGTAGTATTTTTTTTTTTTTTTTGGCAAATTGTTGTGAATTTTTAGTTGCTATTTATTATATATAAAAGATGTACCAACTATATTGCTGGGTTTAATATCATATTGTTAATAAAAAAATCCAAATATTTTGAACCATTTTATTTCATACTTATTCCAAACTTATTTCACGAAATAATGCTTTGAAAAAGATTTATATAGACCTATATTTAAAAATAAATTTTTAATTTTTGCACTTATTAGAATTAGATTCTGCAAATTGTACTTTTATTGCTGCAATTAAAACTCAATTTCAAAAAATGTAACGTTATAGACCACTTAAAACTGATTATATCTTCAATACAACAAAAGTTAAAAGAATAGTTTGTTCACATAAAATGCAAATCTTGAGACCTACTTTCGTCTGCAAATACAAAATTTGTTGGTTTCATACAATTTTTACGATTTATTTGAAGAATATGCATTCAAGTGTAACGTTTAAGAGAACAAAAATTTACCATACTTGTAAAAATTTAATCCAAATTAATTTCAATTTTTACATTTTTCGTTTCGGAGCAGATATTTTGAAGTCAATTGAAATAACAAATTATTTAAACACCAAAACTAAGCAAACCTTTCCATGATTAGACAAAGAGTAGAAAACTTGCTTTGATAAAGTGAAAGTTTTTTCACTTTTGTCATATAATTCCGTTTTAATTTTACTGCAGTTGTGCTAAAAAGCTTTTCAAAAATAGTAAAATGTGGAAATCACACGATTACTTTTGAGTCAAGCCGAGTCGGCTTTTGACGAAACCATGAACTACAAGTATTTCTGAATTTTTTTCTTTAAATGAGTTGGAAAGATATAGAAATAGTATTTTGTTGTTTTTCATTTATTTTTGATGACTTTATGACATCTGCGCTCCATAGAATCATATTCTTAGTAATACAAGGAATTCTTCTTCCATTTTTATTTTTATGCGCTCTATTAGATTGAGATCCGCGGACAGTGAGAGTCAATTTTTGCACGTTCCGAGGAATGTTTTGGATCGTTACCCTGCATCATCTCACATCTTATAGTCGTTAGCTGCTTGGCATATGACAGCATTAGCGCAATCAAAGGGGGGTTTCGGGGCATAAACCCCACAAAAAATTATTGTAGCACCAAACAAAATAGGATTCAATCAAAGTGAGTGACATAAAAAGTAATCACACATCTTATCAGATGAGTGAAAATCCAAATGTATATTTCAATTCGATTCTCGATGATTTATAATTTCGGTTGTTGTTTAATTTTTGTTAAGTTATGCTTCTGTCTACTTGTGGGGTTGTTGACAATACTTCGATTTGAGTTGTCTTTTCAACTTTTATCATGGAATCTACTAAGACAGCTGAAATGTTTGGGAAAAACTTTATTCAAAAGTATGACAAAATAATAAAGCCTGAATTTGAGGCACAAAAGGTTAAGTCCCTCGCCACCGAAATAACAAAGGCATTCCTTCTAAAATCGTAGTTTTTCGTCCAAATTTATACTTTCCCGAATCTGTTACATTAAAATTTCTCTAAATTGCCAAATACTATCCTATTTTAAGAAATAAGGGCTTATTAGAAAAAAATATGTTGTTTTGATTTCATTTCTCTTTTTTTCACTCGTTTTAGTCCAGTGATGTATTAAAGTTATACTAATAAGGATGAATTAGCAAATGCTGACTTCTATCGAAATAATATCTTTTTTAATGATAGGTCTTCACGACACTTTTTCAAAGAGGGATTTTCATGAAACAGATGTTGAAAATCCTACGGAAATTATGAATTATAAAATATTTTTCACCAGTTTCGGAAACCAATCGGAATTATTTACGAACTGAATCATGTGGCGAAATTTGTTCACGATACCTTGAATGGCCTGCTCGGTAGGTCGATTATGACAATAATAAAATAGACGTTGTTAGCGAAACACATTTCTCTCAGAGCACACAATTGAATAAAGTTTATTAGTCTATTTATAGTAACTAGTATGGCCTTGGGTCGAAATTCGACAAATTTATTGATTGCCTAATTATAATTATATGCGAGATGATCAAAATAAGTTCTAGGCTATAACTTTTCATTGATTGGAGATATTAAGCTATTTTTTTCAGAAAAAGTATTTATTTATTTAATTATTTTGATCAAAAACAGAAAAATAACATTTTAAAAAAATGTTATTTTTTAAAAATGTTATTTTCTCAAAGAAATCATAGGTGCCCTTAATTTTTTGATGGCACGGACAGTTTATTAATTAAGTGTCAAGACAAAATAAATTCACCTAAAATTCGGTACAGACTTTGAAAAAAAATCAAAAATGCAATTTTGAGTTTTTGTTTTTTTACAACAAAAATCATTTTTACCCCATATTTTAAGAATAAATCAAATTTTATGGTCTTTTTTTTAAAAGGAATAATTTAAATATAAACAAACAGAAAACGGTATTATTTTCAAAAGTTTTTTTAAGTTAACTGATAAGACTTAAATACAAAAAAGAAATAAGTAAAATTTATACACAGATAGCGGAGATATTGGCTTCCCAATTTAGAACATTCAATTTGAGACAGTTTTTTTCTCTCTCTTGGCATTTGGTTGAAACACACGCTAAATAACTAACGACAATATTAAGAAAATTCATTAAAAATACTTTTGGTTAGAACTTTGCTGTAATTTTTAACACATTTGAAAGAAAATTTAACAAACTTTTAGAAAAAATGAAAAAAATTGAAAAACCGTTAAAATCCGACCAAGATATTCACATGGAAAGTCAAATTTTTTAATTTAAAACACATTTTTTTACAAATTTAACAATTGACGAATGGATAAAACTACATTTTTTTAAGAAATTGGTGCTTTTGAAAATAATTCAAATTCGAGCGCCTTAAGAACTCTCTTCCAACTAAATTTCATATCAATCAAAGAGCAGATTTTTTCTCAAAAATGTAATTTCTCTCTTAGAAGGTTGGGAACCCCCTCTATCAGATATATCATTTATATATACATTCTGCACATCTGGGCAACATAACCTTTCGAATGGTATAAGTTTCATTAATTTCGAGTTTTAATTAATACCAAAAAAGCGTACGACAAACTTTAATGTTCACGTATTAATATATAAGAAGATATGGCAAACCTAAGTGAGCATTTTTGGCTTTGCCACATGTTACGAATCACGTATGTGGTGTCAAAAAATGAACACCGAAAAAAAAAATTGAAAGAAATCAACCTTTATTAAGAAAACAAAACAAGTAAACATATGCTTTGTCATTATTGAAACTTATTACTTTTCATATATAAGCCAAACATTTGGTAAGACCCCCTCCCCCCCAAAAAAAATTCGTGGTTGCGCCTGTATGTTAGCATCCCTTTGGCATACATGGCATCTTAAAACGAGAAAAAGGGTAAGACTAACAACAAATGAAGACAAGAAGCTCTTTAAAATTGTTCGCAAAAACAATTTTCATTTTGATCTTCTTGAGACTCAAATATATAACTTTTCTCATTGAAACTACTTCATGCAAACAATTCCAAAATTACGCGGTTTATTGCCTTGATTATTTAAAAATAGTAAGACTTGAAGTTTCGACTTAATCCTTGCCTTGTTCAGTAGCTGAAATAAACGTTTCTCTATATTAATCTATAGAGAATAAATATTAAAATCCGTCAATTAGCCAAACATATAGTAGTGATCATTATTCTATAGTTTGTTTTATTTATACTAAAAAAATTTGAGTTGGAATAGAATATAGTTCTTTTATTTCTGTTCCCACTGTATTAGCGTTCGAACACTCATGTTAATCATATTCATTTGATATTATTTAAATTATTAAAAAATATTTAAAAGTATAATAAAAACTATCGATGAAAAATATAATCAGCCCAAATCTGTTTAATCATTTTTTGAATAATATAATACTTCCATTTCTGAATAAATGAAACATTTCATTATTGACGTATCTGGTATCACTTCACTATTAGATATATATTCGTTTCTTCTAAGTTATATCTTGATTCTTCTTTTATATCATTATCACACCTTAACACATACTTACAGTATTCAAATCGATCAGTTGTACAGACTAAATCTTAATATCTACAGTTTTTTTTTTTTTTTTTTTTTTGTATGTTTCAGAGTGAAAGTTGTTTTTAAAAAAAAACTATGATATTTGAAAATCATCTCACATTTCAACCTGCTGGTGGCCTACAACCATTAAATCGTGCTTTAATAAGTTTGGCAACTGACAGTGACAGTGACGTGTGCTCTACTTGTCTATGTAACTGAATACTTTGATGCAACCGCTGTATATATTTAAGAACATTTTTGTGTTGCTTAAAGTTTGAGTTGTATTTATTTCATGCATATTCGTGAGAATCTGTCTTCAGCTACTCTAACCAACAGATCTCAGCGTTATGCTAATTTTCAGAAATTGTTACAAAAATTCTTGAAACTTTATGTTTTTTTTTGTTTTTTTCTGCGTATTTGTCTATGTTTTTATGAAGTGTGAACTCATTAACACCTTCAACACGAACGATGATTACTTTTGCTGTATTTGACAGTTTTTCAGTTCATTTAACAGCATTTGTGTTGGCTAAAGTTGTTGGAGCTGTGATGTTTTTTTTATTTATCATTTTATTTTGCTATCATTTAATTCCATTTTAATACAGCTTGAAATGGAATGTTTGGATATTTAAAATGCAAAAATGTTTAGCCAATACAATATTGTATAAATTTGCTGAATTATTTTTGGTATTCATAAATTTTATTCAGCTGTTCACAGCGAAGCTGATGTGACTAATTTAACTATCATTGATCAGTTTAAAAGCTATTTTATATGTTGACCATAAATATTTAATTATGAATATTAATTTAATCGAATGATACTGTTTGATGTTGAACAAAATTTATTGCCACCTAAATTAGTGGGTTGTTTTTTTAAGATATGCGAATAATTTATTTATTGAACTGGTTTAAGTTTCTGAATCATCACTTGAATTGAGGTATAACGATGTTTTGGTCATTAAAAGTCATTAAAACAAACGATCTTTTAAACACCAACAACAAATGAGAACCTATGTATATTTTAACGTTCATAAAAGTTACCGCTTTTTAACTCTTGGTTTATTTTAATTTTATTGCTTTGTCCAGCATGCATTTCATCTGGCCACAAGCATTATTTTAATAAAATCTTGACATCCTGTGCAGCGTTGCCACCATCAACGAATTGCGCAAAATCAACCTCACACACATACAGACGCACACGAATAAAATGTTTCACTTAATGCACTAGCTCATATGAGGGCAGGCGAACAGCTTGTTATTCGACAGAACAAGCCCCGACTGGACCCACCTTGCTCTAGTGCTTTGTTGCTTTGTTTTCACTTTTTCAATTCAAGACTTGAGTAAAATAATGGCAACAACTTCTGCTGAGACTCCAACAACTTCTTTATCGGTACTCGTTGCACAAACAGGCAGGCTGGCTGGCTGGCAGCTCCAACAGGCTTACATTAAGTCGGTGACGTTAGCCAACTTAAGCTAACTTTAGCAAGCATTGTAATTATTTTGCACACATTTGCCATAGCTTGTACGGCTACTGGTGGCTGGCTGCATCTATATAATTGATCGTTTTGGAGTTGTTAATAGATGCTATGGCATGGCCTGCTTGAAGCTGCTGCTACGTCGGAGGCTTCGCCTTCAATGCCTTCAATTCATCTGCTCACTTTTAACCTTTGTGTTTAAATGTTGGTTGTTAGTTTCGTTGTTATGTTATGTTTTGAGTTAGTGTTGCAGTTTTATTGTTGTTGTTGTTGTTGGTGTTGTAAAATATTGCATCTGAAAAATTGAAAGTATATGTTATCTGTTGGAGGAAACCGGTTTTAGTTTTTATGCTTCCAAAGTTGACCAAATTTTGGCACAGCCTGTTATGGCAGCAGAACCCAACCTTAGTTTGGATTCTGTATTTTTGCTTTTGTTGTTTTGGCTGCCTGGGACTGCAACTAATTTCTGTTCACCTTTGTTGTGGCTGCAACTTTATGCGGCAACAAAAAGTGTTCGAATTGGCTTGTTTGTGTGATATTTTTAAGTGTTTTCTTTATATTTGGTTATATTTTTTTTGGTTTTTTTTTTTTTTTGTGTTTTTCACTTTAAGTTTATCGGGTCGAACTGGTTTCTTAACTTTATCTGCAAGTGAGTTTTTGCCTAGTTGCGCAACCTGAAGTGCGCCCAAGGTGGACACTCGGTTAAGGCTTTGGATGCAGCGCCCATTGTCGAAGATTTGTTGTTATTTTTTTATAGTTTAGATTGCTTCGGTCTGTTTGAAATCGCATGATGATCATACTGTGTGAGTATTTTTCTAGCACTTGCCTTATGCAGGTGAGTCATATTAGTTGGAACCGATAACGTAACACCAAAGTTTGGCAACACAAACAATGAAAGTATCGAAGTTTGTTGCTAACGTAAATATTTCTGAAGCTGAATCAAGTTTTTTTTTAATTAAAACTAATTGATTATTATATTTATATGTTTTTTTTTTATAAAATATGTTTTATTTATAAAAATATATCTTTGAAGGATACAAATTTGAGCTGTCAAATAATTCATGAAGCAAGATGTTGCTACAACAACAAATTTTCTTACACACAAATATGTAGCTTTTTCAGCGCTCTCTGTACCAACTCATCAGTTGTCTTCTGTGATTTTTACACTTCAATTTATTTGAAAAAGTTGATTGTAGAATTTTGCTAAACAAGTGCGGAATTATATGCAGCTAAAATTTCATTAGAGAATTATTTTACAGACACAATTGTGCAAGTTGCAAACATTTTTTGTAAATATATGAATAATATTTTTAAAATTCTTATTAAATAATTTACCTGAGTTATAAAACTGTGGTATTTCTATTAGTTATTTTAAGTTTATAATTCTTAAAAAACATATTTTTTAACAAATATATTGAGAGACTTATTCCGAGTAATACGTGAAGAACAAACTGAGTCGCTATACCATGGTTTCCGACTCCGATTCCTCAGTGGTCTCTGTGGTTTCTACAGTACACTAACTTTGAAAAGCTAATAAGTGCAACTGCAGCAAAACCAAAACGGAATTACCAACTTGTTGTTGAACAATTTTTTCCTACATTAATCAAAAACGCTAAAATTTTTAAATGTGTTTTTGGCCGAGGCATGTTATTGTTATTTCAGGTTTGGAAATGCTTTGCCTTTTATAATAGAGATTGCATTTTTTAAAATATTATCTCATTTTTACTCTTTTCTAATCTTCTTTTTCAAGAATTTCATAGATAAATAAATGTCTAAAATTTTATTCTCTAAATGTACAAAGCGGTTTTTTCAAGTTATAGTTGTTTCTTTTCGCCACATATTATATTGCAGAAACCTAAGTTATCTGCTTGCCTATCACTCATATCATAACTCTTAGTTCAAGAACATGTTTTTAAGGCTTTTTGTAGAGTTCAATAGATTTGAGATCAATTCCAAGAGGAGTGCTTGTGTTAAGAATGCTCCGCAACCAAATTAAAGCCAGTTTAACCCAAAAAAAGTTGTTCCAAAAAAACAACTCATATAAAAACATACATGTCGTGTAACTTCGAACTGTTAAAAATAGCCATAAAAAACATAACTGCTAAGAAAATTGAAGTTTTATTGAGAAAAACAGACAAAAAAGTCGTCACTAAAAGCAAATTAAAAAAGAAAAAAAAAAATACTTGATAGCTTTACATACATAAAATATAAAACAAAAACAAAAATAAAATCTAATAAAATATCTATCAAAAAATCAAATCAAGTGGGATTCAGCTGCAACCAGTTTATGCTGCTGGTAAAGCGATTTAATTTAGCAACGATCGCAAGCGATCGAGCGACATACTTGTGCGCCATGTTGGGTAATCATACGGCGCCGGCGCACACAAATCTATTCAGGCCATAATTTGCAATACGTAGTAAGTGTACAAGTTGTTGTTGTATTTTTTTTGTGATTTTCGTATTAAGTGATCTTTAGCTGGCTTGACTTGAATTGCGGAGTAGTTTCGAATGGAGTTTGTCTCTTGGCATTAGGCTGCAGCGGGTTGTTTTCTACGCTCATTCACTGCCACCACAAACGGTGTAGCCCAAGTGGTTATGGCAACTTATAATAAAATTATTACGAGTACATGTGGATAGATGTTTGAGAAAAAACTAAGATAAAAAAATATAAAAAAAAAAAACTCAAATCAACTGATCGCACAAGATCGAACGCAAGGTGTCTAGAGTTTTTGTTGTGTGCTAAGGTATTGGCCAAGTATCGACAACAGCAGCACTTGTTTGGCTGATTACTTAGTTCCCATATATATACACGATACACTACTTATAACTGTTGCAGCTTCTGCTCTGTCCGCTTGTTAGGAGTGGGTTTGGACGGCTGCTTAAGTGATCGCAACGCGTCGTCGCACATGTTGCCAATATAAAGTAGTACAGAATTGCATAAATTTTGTTTTTGGAGAAGGTTGTGAGAACTAGGACTACAAATGCGAAATGTGCTAAGCGGTCAATATTGCCATATATGATAGACTGACAGCCGGCAAGAATTGAGGTGTTTTTCGAATATACCGCGATTAGCGGAAATAATTGCGTGAGATCTTAACACAAAATTTATTAATGGCTGCAAGTTGTACTGTGTACTACAGCAATTGAAGATGATCAGTATTTTTTTTTTTCTCTTTCTGTAAGTCGTATGAATAGCTGCTAATTTTGTGCAGCTTCTGCTGCTACTCTCTGCCAGATGGAAGCCCTGCAAGACCGCTTTCAACACGCACGGAAATTTGTACCTTCAACGCCTTATTAGCTACAGGGTGTTTTTTTTTACTCTACACGTAGAGGCAGGTAGCCGACTTGTGGTTCTCTACTAAAGATTGCTTGCGCTGTATGCTTATTTGTCCCACTGAACTGTGTCTTAAAGCGAAAGAGGTTGAAGAAAATTATAGCTTGTTATATAAATTTGGCAACACGAGCTTGATTTGGGCTCAACAAACACATAACCCAGTGGTAAAAGAGTCCATGACAAGATCTATTCTTCTCTCCAACAGTTTCGACAATTTTATGAAATGACTATTTTTTGAGCTTTTTTTAATTGTTTAATTTTTAATTTTTAAAAAGTTTCCCCGGCAATATAATGGCTATTCTTAATCAAACCGAACATTTTTCTGAAATGCCTTTTTTTAAGCTTTTTTTTTAGTTTTTAAAAAATACACTAATTTTACGAATAATGTCGAAAATTGTTATTTAGGCATTTATTCAAAATATTCTATCTACGAAACTGTCCTACAAACAAAATTTCTCTCCTTTGCTAGATCAGCCTACCCTGATCTCCAGAACTATTCTATCAATTCTACCATTTTGGAAAGAGTGTTCTGTAAAAAAGACTTAGAAGTTCTTCTTAATTCTAAACTTCATTTTAGAAATAATATTGAACTAATAATTGCTAAAACAAACTCATTGTTAGCATTCTTGACAAGAAATTCAACCGATTTCTCTGATTCATATACTCTTAAGACACTCTATTCCTCTCTAGTGAGACTGCACCTGGACTACTGCTCAATAATCTGGAACCCGTACTATTCATTATACTCCAATAGACTAGAATTAGTTCAACGTAACTTCACTGAGTACATGTGGTTCAAATTAAACTGGAATCTACCCTCAGTGCCTCAATATGCTACTAGCTGTACCTTAGTTAATCTTATTCCACTTTCTATACGCCGCAAACTATTCTCTATCATGCTTATTTGGGATTTTATTCATCACAATATCCACTGCACAGAACTTCTTTCTCAATTTGATTTCTATACGCCATTTCGTTATCTGCGTTGCCAATTCCAATTCCATACTCAAAATATGCCTATGTCTCGTTGTTTTCACGAAACTAATGAAATTCTTAGCAATTCAGACTTATTTAATAACATTTCGAGATAAACTTTTAAAGATAACCTCATATTATGCATTATGGCTCGTGAGTCTTGATCTAATCCCTTTTTGTTTTTGTTTTCAATTTATAATTTTTAATTAACTATTTAATAATATATATAATTTCTCCTCAAAGCTTAAATTTTTTATGTCTCATGTAAATAATACCATATTTAAGTTTTTAATTATACTTAACTAGTCTGTAAGACTTATACTCTGTTTGATGAAATAAATAAAAAATAAAAAAAAATTAAATTTAAATTAAATTTTGTTAAGTTTTTTTTAGTTAAATTTATTGAGAGGATTTATGAAAAAAATTTAACATTTTTATTATAAATTTAATATCTTAAAACATTTAATTCTTCATACAGGTTTTTAACTTCAAATTCAACCTTTTCCATTTCAAAAAAAACTTTTTCCATTTCAAATCAAACTTTTTCCATTTCAAATTAAACCTTTTCCATTTAAAAAAAAACTCGCGTGTAGCAACGTACACGTGGCAGAAGTGAAACTTCTTTAACAGTAGGAAATAAGAGAGATTTTAGTGTGAAATAGAGAGAGAAAGTATATGAAAAGAAATTCAATCAATACGAAATGGAATAATAATTTGTTGATTCAATATTTGCATCCAGGGACCGTACCGGCTATGGTTTTGTCGAAAGTGTCACATATTAACTTTTATCTCTTAATTTTTATTTTTTCCGACAAAAGTAACAGTTTTTTGTGCCTTATAGTTTTTTTGGGCAAAAATAACAGTTATTTTCTGCCGTTTATTTTTCGGTCAAAAATATCAGGTAATTTATATTTGTTCAAGTCATTTTACCAATAAAAAAATTTTGATATTATTATTTTCATCTCATCGGTGAGACATTTTACACATGGTGTCAACAGTTCAATCTGTCAAGTGGCCTTTAAGAAAACACAAATTGCTTGATATTTTTTACCGAAAAAATTAAAGTCACAAAATAACTGCTATTTTTGACCGATAATATAAAAGTCAAAAGTAACCTTTATTTTTCCTCGAAATATACAAGGCAAGAAAATAACTTTTAAAGAATCAGTTTCAAATTTAAAAGCGACTTAATATTCGTGAGACTGAAGACATTTGTAACATAATGGTATATTTGAAAAAGTCTTTCGACAATTTTTTTCATTTGAAAATTGTAAAATAACAGTTATTTT
Organism: Tetanocera ferruginea; assembly: GCA_958299015.1. Classification (NCBI taxonomy): domain Eukaryota; kingdom Metazoa; phylum Arthropoda; class Insecta; order Diptera; family Sciomyzidae; genus Tetanocera; species Tetanocera ferruginea. Next base: position 2,243,689 of record OY282643.1, on the reverse strand, counting down.
CGGTACTTGTTTTAGTTCAGTTGGTGTTTTAGTTGCTTTCGAATGTCTTCTCAACATTGAATCATCTTCTCAACTTTTTGAATGCTGGACTGCATTTGCATAGTACTCTTTGAAGGAGCCTCCGAAAGCAGAGGCAAGTCTTGTTCATTATTACCTCCTGCTTCCTGATCATAATAATTGCTATGTTGATAGAGGGCCTCATAAAGCAGCGAACGTTGATTGTTGAGTGCATCAACTTGGTTGGCTTTAAAATTGTGTTGAGATGCATGTGTATTTTTTTTGGGGATTGGTTCTTTGTAGATTCACCAAAATACACTGATGTTTCGTAAAAATGCATTTTGAAACTCAGCCGTTGTTGCAATCACCTTACCTTCATCATTAGTTCCAGACCCAGCTGCGGCTGTATTCTTAAGAGCTCTAATTCGCTCTCTATATTCACGAACGCATTCTGCTCCTGTTTTAGCTATTTTTCTATTTTTTTTTCTGTGCATACTTGTAGGATGAAAATTAATGTTACGGTTATGTTAATAATGTAATGTTAATGTTTATCTAATGTTAATGTTAATTATGTTATTTTCAGTATGTTACGCGTTCAGTTTTAATTACATTTTGTTTGGTTGATTATCATGTGCCTACGTGGCGTAAGGGAATATATTCCGGCTCATAAGCAACGAAGTTCGGGGTTCAATTCTCGGAAGCGGCAATAATTTTTTTTTAATTTTCATATGAATTTCAATTGTTAGTAATTAAAAAAAAAACGTAACTAGAGAGCTATGTACATGTAGAATATGTGGACAAAATTTCAAAATGATCGGTTCAGTAGTTTTTTCTGTAGGCTGGTAATTGACTTTAAAAATTACATGTTTGGGAAAATCGATTTAAAGTTTTGTACACCTTCGTTCGCATGTTCGACGTACACTTACATAAAAATTCATAACTCTGTTAGTTTCACTCAGATTGTCTTCAAATTTGAACACAATATTCTTAAGTTGTTGTGCATTCATACAAAAAATGATTCAACACAGAGTTAATAAACCTTACCCCGCTCTTAATAAACACAAAAATTAATGATGTTATTTAAATATGTTTTATGAGTGCACAAGCAATCCACAGAAAATAATAAAGAATTAAAGAAGAGATCAAAATGATGTTTTAAAGGGAATTACAATTTGTTTTCAATAAAATATGTTATACTTTGTGTAATGATTTTTTCAACAATTCGTAGAATTTTCAGGATGTGTAGAGTATTATGTTCAAATGTGACACTATTTTCTTGAGGTAAAAAAAGTGGTGCTGACAGTTAAAAATATACAGAAAATTAATTGGAGTAAAAAAGAAACCTAGGCATTTTCATTAAAACATTAAAAAATAACTACACTGCAATACAAGCGAACACTGACCAAGATCTTTTAAAGTTGCCTCAGAAATTTTTTCCAGCATCAATGAATATACATTAGTTTGAAGAAATGCCTAAATGACCATTTTCTTAATTTTTTGTATATAAACAAAATAATATATATAATATATTGTTTTTTGTAAAAATTCATAAAATACTCGTATAAAATATTTTTGGTATCATGCTCTTGGTATTGCTTGCCGTCTATGTTAAAACTAGTATTTTTATATCAAAAATTACAATCGGATTTACGAGAATTTGTAAAGATAATGATTGATGGAAAATTTTGTGTTTTCTTCACCACTGGGTTTGGTTTAGAAGTTGTTGTCCGAGTTTGTGAGAAAGGACTTGGCAAAAACTGGATCATCTTTCAGCTTGCTTAAAAGTCAAACGCAGTATAGTTAAAAATACATTTTGGCTATATAAGAGACAACCTTCTTTTTGCTTTGTGCTTTATGTTTAAATTCGGCTCTTCTTCTTTATAAACTTTACAAATGAATGCCAGAAACCACAAGAAATCAATTCCAGGAAACTCTTATCGCATCTTCTGCTCTTAGTCGCTGCTGGGCTTCATAATTTAATTCATGTATTTAGTCGATTAACCGTTTGAGCCTTAATAAATAGCTTCGCAGCTACGTAGCTCAACAATATTTTGGGTTTGGTCTTAATTTATGGGTTATTAACACGACAAGAGGTGTTGAAATGGCCCAGATTCGCGCTTTTGTCCGCTGATTTTTAGTGTTTGATAACGACGACGACGACAACGACTTCAGTGATGATGGATGGATGAGTAAATAATGTTGAAATTGGTAGAAAGGAAGAGAAAAAGCTTTTGTTCGCACACAAGTATTTCTCCTTCGGCATCCGCTGCTGCTGCTGCTGCTGCTGCTGCTGCTGCTATCAACTGAATGGATGTCGGAGTTCTTCTTCGTCCCACAACCATGAACATTTTTGAAGAATGTCAAACATTTAGCATGTGCAGAAAATCAACTGGAATGCGAAGTGAAAACCACAGGGTGGTATTCGAGCTGCAGCCTAACCGCAGTCACTGCAGTACGTACGTATCCATACGTATCCATTTCCAATGCCGTTGAATAGCTGCATGGAGCGTCTCATGGTGGAGGCTGAAGGCTTTTATTTCATGTGTTTGAATGACAAACTTAGCGAATGAAATGAAAGCGAATCCTTGAGCATACAATGGATTTGGTTGCTAAGAAAATCTACAACATCACCAACACTAGCAAAAGCTACACCAACACCAACTCCAACACTTAAGCAGCACCGCAATAAGAGGTCCTTTGCTAGCTCAACATACATGTAGCCGAGAGGTTAGAGCGTTGCGGTTCTCGGCTGCTCGCACACCTTCAACTGAATGAGTGCATTTCTATGACTTTGTTGAAGCTGGATTTATTCATAAAATAAATGAAGTATTTAGCAGAACACTTTGCGGCACATAATGAAGTAGCTGCAGAACTTCGTAATGATGCACCTATGAAGTGCGCATGAAGTTTATAGAAATATAAACTAATATCTGTGTGTGTGTGAGTCTGTGAGTGTGGCAGGAAACCATTGAAATAATATGTGGTAAAAGATGAGTGAGTGACTACTGAGAAGTGATGCCAAACTTAAGATGTTGGTTGGTAGTTCTATGTTAGCCGGATTGATGCGAATGTGTGGAAGTTGCGGTGGATCGATTGCAGTTTACCAAAGAAATTTGCTAAATAACACTCTGCCTCACACCATCATCATATCTACTCATTTAATAGAAGTGTCCATGACTTAATCTCACAACTGTCTATGGATCTGTGTGGATCTGTGGAGAATACATTTAGTTTTCTTTATTGTATTGATTTTACGTTTAATGTGCGAATTAAGCTCATGTCAGACGGACGGAATTGCATACTAACATTAATATATTTGTAGCTGTGTCAGCTGTTGGATGCCATCCAATGCAGCAATCATATCAAAGAGATTTTGTGGCTAGAAGCTTCAACAAAGTTGCTGCCTAGCAGTAAGCCACAAAATTCTGAGTTTGATTTCTGAAAATTGTGAATTTTAATACAACCACCAGCTGCCAGCACGCCCGTCTGTCAGTCGACCTCATCTTTATCCCGACTTGTTGTGGTTCGTCGTCTTTCGTGTTGTTGACTCTGACACAGCAGCAGCAGCAGCGGAGGAAGATGCGGCTGTGAAGCTGGCTGAAATTGCAAAAATCAGTGTTTTTGGACTTTTGCATGCAATCCAGCAGCCTAAGCTTGTTGGTCATGTTCAACAATATATATGTGTATGTATGTGTGTGTGTGTGTGTGTGTAAGTGTGTTGGTTTGTTGAGTTGTCCTGCGGCGCGCTTTCAATTTCGTCTCTATGTAATTCAGGTTGATTTAATTTGTATGCAAAACGAAGTAGTTTGAAGAAGTTAAACGTTGCTGCTTTTTCCTCAAACACACACCCAGACAGAACACTTTATCTACAAAATTAACTGCAATACTTTACACGAACAAAACACACACACACACACACACACACATACAGCCATATAACACTCACTGACAAGTAGCAGATAAGCTGATATACGGACAAGTTGATGGACTGGCTTGAATGGGCTGCTGTCTGCTGCTGCTTGTTTAGAGCAGCTCAACGTTGAATGCTACAAATTCATAAATTTTTTAGTTACAACTTGGCTTAAATAAATATTATTAAATTAAACAGTTATGCGCCGCAATTTGCACAAGGATGTTTGAGTATTGTGTACGTAAGTGTTTGCTTGCATGTGTGTGCTATGTGTGTGTGTGTGTGTGTGTGTGTGTATTTGTGTTTGGGCTTCTCCTGCTTAGTTACAAGACCGTTATATAAATGCTTGAGCAGCATCCCAAGTGAAAGTTTAAAATAAATGTTTAAGTTTGGCTTAATGTTGGTACTTAATAATGTATGTATGTGTGAGTGTATGAGTGAGTGTATGTGTAGGACCACATTTGTTTTTGTTGGATCAAGGTGAATTTGTTTAAACTGTATATTGTATACATTAATAAGGACTTGTGTTAAGATTTAATGCGATGCATTTTAAAATGATGAAAATGAAAATTATTGTTTTTGTTTTTTTTTTTTTCTCGTTTTGTTAAATCGACTTATAGACTTTTCGGCTCAACTACACCGGAATATAGTTTATGCTTATATAAACAAATTAATAATTTTGAATTTTGACATTCGTGATCTAGGTTTCAAATTATATTTTGGGATTAAATCTGTCTCATTTCGAAAAAAAAAACTATTTTTTGAAAGTTAACCTGCTCTTCTGCATTTTATATGTATTAATTGATGAAATGTTCTATGACAAGAAAATTATTTAAAAATGTTTAATGATTTTTGTAAAAATTTTATTAGATTTTAATGTACTTGTTCACTTTAAAATTATTATTTATGTAGTTCGTTAAATAAGTATAAATAAATATTGTCAGCTTTGTATGGGAACATTGTATATCGCATCGAATGGGTAGAAAAATAAAAATAATACTTATTTTTTTTAAATATGCAATATAAAACCATGTTATTCAGTAACACAAAATTTAAGAACAAAATTTAACAACTTATCAAATTTTTTTCAAAAAACCAGCAAAAACTTATTTTGAACTGAATTTGGCTCATAATAATCATTTGCCTGCTTTTAAAACAATATTTAATATTTTAAAAATTTTCCAATTTTTATAAGATATAACAAAAAAAGGATTCTCGGATTTTTGTGAATATTATTTTTAATTTTTCGTTTAACCCTCTATATTAGCACCTTCCAAGAAAAACTGGATAATAGCGGGGGGTACATTCCAACTTATAAGGAATGCAATTTAAGTCTATTGGTTTATGTTGATGCACGTAGAAGTAAGAAATTTTTATTTTAAATAGGATAACAAAATTCGTGAAAAAATTCGAAAAAATTATTTTTTTTTTTCAAAAGATGGTATATTTTCTATATTTTTAAAAATTTTTGAAAAATTCTAAAGAGGTGTTAATCGTTAAAGATGAAGTTTGTTAGTCTATAACCAACGTATATAACATTATTTTTAAAAAATACCCCCACAAAATGCTACCTTTAACTTCCGACAACTACCGAAATTTTATTAAAGCTTTAAATAATATCCCCACTAAGCGAGTCTAGTATTTAAAGCCTCTTCCAGCTAAAAATGGTGCCAGTAGACAGGTTTTCAAAAGTTTAAAGGATGAAAATTAGATTGTTAAATGTTGTGGGATCACTTTGACCCATTGATCCTATTATGGAGGGTTAAGTAACTTAACATTTCCAAAATATTATCAGACTCTTTTTGATAAACAAGAAAATTATGAATGTTTAAAAAAGTGAGTTTTGCAAAGAATAATTAATTTTATAAAAATATTAAATACATTTTCGAAAAGAGAGTACTTTTTTAGTTACTTTATCGGCCTAGTGTTCTAATCAAGTTTCGTTTAGTGCAGCCAACTTTTGTATGAACCTACCATGTTAAACATATATATAGTTCCAAGGAAGGCACGCTCCTGAACTATTAAAAGAGGTCCAAGGGCAGTGCTCCTGAGGAATAATCGATTACAACCATGTTTGAAGGAATCTTAGGAATCTTAAACCAACCAAGCATACAAAATGTGACTATCATAAGAGCACTCCTTCTATTATTGCTCCAATTTGATATTGGATTAGCGCACATTACTCTGTCTCGACTTTAATATTAGAACAAAGAATGATTCTTGACACTAAATAGTTAAAAGATTTAAGCTATAAAAACACTTAAACTTCAAACTCAAAGACTTAGTCCTAGTTTTGCTGTTCGTTCATACCATGCACCCAATTTTAACCTGACATCTGTCTACGTTCACTTGGCTAGCGCAGACATCAATATAATAGAGGAAGTTTTTGCAAATAAACGAAAAACCTTAAATTCTGTTCTATTGAATCTTATTGTTTCTTCGATTATTATTGTTTTTTTTTTTAATATAATAGTCTTTAGTTGTTGAATTAACATTAAAACACTATTCATCATCAAATTTTTGTTTTTAGTAATGAACCTCGAGTACTTAATCATATAGATTTTTTCTCTCGTAACACCCGTCACAATTTGTGTAACATTCACCACGCATAAAGATATTTAATAAAACCTTTCAAAACGTGACCATCATTTTTAAAGTTTCTTCCACATAAGGATAGACAAGCATTTAATTCATTAACCATGACTGTAAAGACTTGAAATAATTTTATGTATGCAAAGATATTGATATTTAAAAGCGTGCAAATGTAACATCCGCCACCATGGAATGTTCCATAAATATTGCATAAATGTTTTCAAATTTGCTTATCGATCTTAAATTTCTTTGTTTTGTCAGGTTTTTTTGTGTTATCCCTTTTCTAAGAATAACACGGAGTCCTAGATTGCAACCAGTTCAAGTTATAAGATCAGATTTGTCGATGGCCATTTAATAAAATCCTAGTTGAACTTCATACTAAACCAAGTCTTTAACATTGAGCTTTTAAACAGTTTTTTATAATTCTCGATCCTTACTGATAATTCTGTCTTCATTCTTTTGTGTGCATCTTGAACATGTTAACTGTTTTTATTAATTTTTTCTTTATTAAAGTTTTTTCAATTTATCTTTATTTAAGTGCAAAAAATACATAATTCATCTATAAAGACATCCCGATAAGGACTCATTCATTCACATGTACATAATTTTGTGCTATCGGTCGATGATATCTTTTAACGATGCTGCATCAATTTTAGTCAGGCCTAGTTTGTCCCAACAAACCAAAACAATACAACAACAATAACAACAACAACAACAACAACAACAACAACAACAACAACAACAACAACAACAACAACAACAACAACAACAATTTAATGTTCGCACAAGTCATTAACAATAATTCGCATCGCATGCAATTTTCATTAATTAAATGCAGAAGCAATTTAATTGCTACATACACACACACACACACACACACACACAGTCATACATACACACAACCACGTACACACGCACAGCTAAACAAATCCATTGATACAACAACATAATGAATATATTACAGTTTATATTAAAGTGTAAAGTGTGTATATTTCAAGGTATTCCAGCGTCCGTACATATTCGGGTTCTTTTTATGGCAATCATAATTTTGCACACCTGAACGCAAAACGCAAAATGAAATAAGAAAAAAAAAATATATAAAAAAACGGAGAAAAATTCATTTAAAAATACCGCCACACCAGTACCAATGCGTGTGTGTGTGTGTGTGTGTTTGTTTGTTTGTGGGTATGCGTGAGTTCGAATGCACACATACCTGATGTTAAATTTCGTTACAACAACGAAAAAAAACTCACTCTCATAAAATGCTTCAAAGAATCGCAACACCGGTGTTAAGCTTAACCCTTGTATAAATTTCATTAAAAAAAAAAAACTAGACATTTCAGTAAAAAACATGCGCTACATTTTATACAAGTACTTTCAGTACGTTTTGCTTAAAAATTCTTATTTTAACAAAGGTAAATGCTATTGTATATTAAAGCGCCTCATGCTCCATAGAGCTTCATAGAAAAAAAAAAAGTGTTTCGGCACAGTTTCTCAAAATAACTCTTAGTTTATGTTACGATGATTCCCCAAATATTTCGACCCTATCGATAGCCCTCTGTGAGCTGGAATGGTATGAAATAACCTCTAATATTCAATTTTTTTTTTGTAAAATATTGGCTGGTGTCGTAGCTTAAAAATAAAAAAACGGTTAGAAATAAAAGATATTAAAAAGTTCTTTCAATCTTCATCAGAAACCATCAAATTATTTCCGTGAGACCCAAGATAACGTCGATTTTCATCATAATTTATATATTATTTTCACTAAAATTCAAATAACTTCATTATTTTGAATGCTGTTCTGGTTTTCAAGATACCGTTGGTAAGGTGCTTGTATTGCAGAATTGCTAAAATTGATAACTATTTAAATTAAAATGTTAAAAAATTCAAAAAAGCCGCATTCAAAATAATTTACTTATTTATATTTTAACGAAAAAATTTGAAAAAAAATTAAAAAAATTCATGAAAATCCACATTATTTTTGGTTGAAATTCATGAAAATCCACAAAAAAAAATTTTTAATTTTTGATGCAGATTGTAAAAACTTTTTTTAATCTTTTATTTCTGACCGTTTTATTATTTTAAACTACCAAACCAGACAATATTTTTACAAAAAACTCGATTTTTAGAGGATATTTTAAACCAATACAGCTCACGGATGGCTATCGCTAGAGTAAAAATATTTAGAGAACCATCATTACATAAACCAAGGATTATTCTGAGCAATGTGCCGATCAAACTTTTTGTCGTAAGGCGCCTGATTGTATTTATCAGATGTTTCCAAAATGAGAAAAGTTTTCTATCAAGAATCTTGTTTATGTAACGATTTTAAATTTTATCAAAAATACTTTTTCCAATGAAAAAGATCATAATTTTATTTGTTATAAAAAATAATGGTTTTATATAAATACTTCAATAGTTGTAAGCAAGACAAGTTTTTTTTAATAAAACCTCAAAAAAAGCTTCAAGATTTTTTTTTTCAAATATATTTTCTACAAATTTTTTAATTTCATTTGTTTCAGCACTAAATTTATTTGGAAAAAATGTAGAGTGCTTTGCGCTTCGTTGTTGGCTGCTTCATTTTGAAAATTTTTTTAAAATTTGTTTTCGTTTTATTAAAAATATTGATACATTTTAAGTTTAAATATATTTATTTTATTAACATTTTTTTCTTTATTAAAGTAAACGGTTTCAGCACTTCAGCATTCCTTTCGCTGCTGTTGACTCACAGAAATTTTTGTTTTTATTTTTTGCTTATATGTGTGTTTGTTGCCATTATCTGTGCACATCAAGGATATTTGCATTTAAGACTTGAGGTTTGCTGATGTAGTTGTTGTTTTTGTCGCATTTTTTCTCATTTCATTCCAGCACAACTTTTGCCCCATACGATGACGTTTATTGAAAAAATATTTTAAAGTAGATATTACAGCAGCTTGTGCCCCATCAGGGTAATGGTGGGGGGGTGGGATTGAGAATGAAAGGTTGGGAAACTGCAGATTGCTAACTATGTGTACTAGTTGGAGTTGTCTGTCTGCTTGCCTGTGGAATGGCACAGAATTCATAAAAAATCTGTTTCTCTTTTCTTGTTTTTTTTTGCCTGGTTCTTAATGCAACCAGGAAACCGCAAGGAATTGCAAAGCAACAAAAATTATTATGTAGAGGATGACCAGAAAAAGGAGTGCAAAATACTTCAGGAGTAAAATTATCCCTACTACTCGGGTTTTAGTTTTGTGGTTTTAAGAGATGGTTTAAAATAACTTCTTTATTTTTTTTCCTTGGTTCCTCTACACTTTATTACCTCTGGGTAAACAGTTAGTTAAGCAGAAGTAGTGGGGCAAAGAAGCAAAACACTGGGAAAAAGAAATACAAAAAAAATGCTTTCGAGGCAAGTATGATGAGACCAATAAATATGATGATAAAACTAAAGAGGAAATAGAATTGCATCTTAAACAAATAACTTAAAGCTATGCTAGAAAATAAATAGAAAATGATCAAAAAAAAAAGCATGTGATGAAGCACATTATGAATAAGCTTAAATGTTTTCAACTTGGTTTCAACTCATTGAACCAAAAGTATCTTTTTACGAATTTATTAATGAAGTTTTTCCAACCAAAGTGTACGCGTTCTTCTATGAAACGCAATTGAAACAAATATTAATTTTTTTATTGTGCTTTCGCTATGGGAGGTAGGCGTGTTCATGGACGGATTACTCTCAATTTTTGAACACACCTTAGTTTTGGTATAAAATACATACATACCAAATTTGATCACTCTATGACAAACATAATCTTATTTATTCAGTTTAAACTTTTTGGGTTGTGTGGGAGGTAGGTGTGTCCGTGGGCGGATGACGTCCATTTTCCAAAACCATCTTTTTTTTTGTCATAAAAAACATACGTGTCAAATTTTATCTCTGTTGGTTAAACATTGGCTTATTTATTGCATTTTTAATTTTTGGGTTGTATGGGAGATGCGCGCGTCCGAGAGCGCATGACACCCATTTTTGGAAAACATCTTTGTGTTGATACAAAACACGTACACACCAAATTTTATTGATGTAGGTTAATTATGAGCTTATTTATTCAGTTTTCAATTTTCGCATTATATGGGAGGTAGACGTGTCCGTGGGCGGATGATGTTCATTTTTCAAAACCATCTTTGCTTTGTTATAAAAAACACATTTACAAAATTTTATATCTGTAGGTTAAACAGAGGCTTATTTATTCCGTTTTCAATTTTTGAGTTGTATGGGAGGTGACACCCATTTTTCGAAGACATCTTTGTGTTAATACAAGACACATACTTATCAAATTTTCCTGTTGTAGGTTAATTATGAGCTTATTTATGCAGTTTTAAATTTTTGCGTTGTATGGGAGGTAGGCGTGTCCGTAGGCGGATTCCAAAAATATTCAATAGCGCAGATCCTTGGGTCAATGTGACCATGTGTACCAAGTTGCATGCAATTATCTCAACTCCTTCTTCTTATCCTGTGCATACGGACAACACACAGACGGACAGGCGGACGGAGGGACGGACGGACATGGATAGCTCGACTCACGTGGTGACGCTGATCAAGAATATACATACTTTTCTATACCGGACTCGCTTCGTTCTATGCGTTACAAACGTTTGCACAAAGTTAATATACCCTGACCTTTCAGGTTTAGGGTACAACTACCTTATCAAATACGATATAGCATAGCTGTACTGGCATTTGTGCTTATCAGAAATTTTTTTTTGCAATAAATCGGAAAATTTGCTTTTTGAGAATATTAAACTTTTTAATTAGCGGCTCAGTTCATCATCCTAAAAACAGAAGGTGAACCAATGTAAATATAAATAATTTTGAAGGCAAAAGTTTTATCCTCAATTACGATTAAAAGTTACAATGACTTAAATATAATAAACAAATACCACTATTTCACATCTTAAAGTATAACACTGTGTGACCGATTCGACCTTTTGAAGTGTGAAATAGTTTTTGGAAAAATGTTTTCAGCAAATCTAGTCAAACTTTGTTAAACTGTGGATCCGATATGTAGGAAATCTTTCTTTTTAACTCTCCAAAGGAACAGCTTAAATTAAGCCATATGTAAGTATCTATTTCTTGAGGAACAGGTAAACAAACGCTTTATTCTTCTCTTATTAAAAGGAACTGTTTAGGTACTATACAACTTTTATTTCTGTCCAACACATTTATATTAATTAAAAAAAAAACAATTTCGGCAGTGTAATAGTTACAGAATGTTTTGTTTCAAAATAGTTTTGACTCAACATAAACGAGTACTCATTCTTCTGAACTATTATTTTGTTAAATAGTTTTATACTATTATATAGTATATATATTTTATACCTTATAAAAGTTTTATATTATAATAGTTTGATAGACTTTTTATTAAAATCAATTAATCCTTTCGGCTTTTCTATGCCATATGGCAAAGTCGCTTTTCAGTGCCTGTTTTAAGTCAGAAAAATTACGAATACTAATTTTTAAAATTTTTATTTTATTTTTTTAAGTTTTTTTGTACGAATAATACCCAGTAAAAAGTTCAAATTCAGAAAGCAAGGGTGCCTATCAATTTTCTAAATTTACAATAACAGATCACTTCGTACTTTTATTTATATAATTACAAAAATTACTTTATTTGATAACTCTTATATGTAATTTAGTAGCTATCATTACTGATGTCAGTGTAAACAAGTAAAGAAAGTCTAAAGTCGGTCTAGGCCGACTATGAAATACCCTAAACCCACTTTTCAAAAAAAAAAAAAAAAAATTTATTGTAAATGGGTGTGTCCGTGGGCGGATGAAGTCCATTTTTCCAAACCATCTTTGTCTTGTCATAAAAAACATGCGTGCCAAATTTTAGCTCAGGTTAAACACATGCTTATTTATTGCGTTTTCAATTTTTGGGTTGTATGGGAGGTAGGCGTGTCCGTGATCGGATGACGTCCATTTTCCGAAGACATATTTGTGTTGGTATGAAACACATACATATCAAATTTTATTGTTGTAGGCTAATTATAAGCTGAGCTATGCAGTTTTCAATTTTCGCGTTGTATGGGAGGTAGGCGTGTCCGTGGGCGGACGATGTCGAATTTTCAAAACCATATTTTTTTTGTTATAAAAAACATGCGTGCCAAATTTTAGCTCTTTAAATTAAACAGAGGCTTCTTTATTGCGTTTTCAATTTTTGGGTTGTATGGGAGGTGGGCGTGTCCGTAAGCGGATGACGTCCATTTTTCAAAGACATCTTTGTGTTGATATAAAACACACACATACGAAATTTTATTGTTGTAGACTTATTATGAGCTGAGTTATGCAGTTTTCAATTTTTGCGTTGTATGGGAGGTAGGCGTGTCCGTGGGCGGATTCCAAAAATATTCAATAGTGCAGATCCTTGGGTACATGTGACCATGTGTACCAAGTTTCATCCAATTATCTCAAATCCTTCTTCTTATCCTGTGTATACGGACAACACACAGACGGACGGACGGACGGACGGACATAGATAGCTCGACTCACGTGGTGACGCTGATCAAGAATATATATACTTTTCTATACCGGACTCGCTTCGTTCTATGCGTTACAAACGTTTGCACAAAGTTAATATACCCTGACCTTTCAGGTTTAGGGTATAAAAATATAAGATCCCAAACATAGTGCAATAAGGTTCTATGAAAAATTTAAAAAAATTACTTTTGATTATTCATTATGTAGCCTTAATCTGTAATAAAATTGAAAATAATGATTTTTAAAATTAATAACCTAAAATAATTACCTAAAGGGTAAACATGATGCTTCTGTTATGGTGATCTCAAAACAAAAAAACCATTTTAAAATATTAAAAAAAAACCATGTTTTAGATTGTGAATTTTAAAATTATTGTTTCGGCTTCGGTCACAACAAAAAGTTGTTCACGCCAAAATAAATATTTTTTTGAATATTTGAGGCAGTCCTTAAATTAAAAAACTTAACAGTTTGACACAAATAAAACAAAAATGCAAAAAGTAAAAAACTACATTCAAAATCTGTCAAAAACTGCAACAACTTGCCACACCTTTGGCTAGTGGTTCTATAGGTAGAGGCTTTAACTTATTTGATTTGATAGTAAAAGAATAAGCTTTTAAGACAATGACCTCTAGGCCTGTGTCTTGATTTTAATATTTAAATTCTACGAAATGATATAATTTTGATCTCGATGAAAAATAAATATTAGAAAATATTAAAATTTGACTCTCAAACTCTGCTCAATCTTGGTAGGTAGGTAGGACTCATCTTATTAGCTTCGTTTCCAATTTAATGCCATATTTTTTTATTATTTTTAATATTGTATAGATTTTTAAATTTAAAAAAGCTTTCACCGCGTGTCCTTTTAACCAGACAAGAGCCAACATATTCTTAATCCTTGTAGCTGCTGAATTGGCCTGAAGCATATTTTGTTTTGCTTTTTATTTATATTTGTTGCTGCCGTTGTTGTCGTTGACATTGTGTTCACCTTGATATTGACCGCAGAGGCGACGTTGAAAAAGTAAAAAAATTCAGACAGTCATGCAGCAGAAGTTACGAAAAAAAAAAAAAAATCGCAGGGATTAAGTTTAAAAACAAGAAGACTACAACAACAACAACGGCGACAACGCTGAAGACGAAGCAGAAATTGTAGAGATTTAACAGTTTTTGCGCCCCTTCTCAGTTTACGAAAACGTAAAAAAGATGAAACCTTAAACTGTTTCTGTTGTTGTGTTGCTTACATTTATGTTGTTTGCTGGCTCCTTCTTAATCCTTTTCATGGTTGCAATATTTCTTTTTTTTTTTTTGTGCCCCAGCTCAGCTCAAGCTACCTGTTGTTGTATGCATAACCTTTTTAGATAAGTTATAAAAAAGTATAAAGCATATCTTATGAATTATAAAAAATATAAAAAAGGACTGAATTTCAAAAATATTGAAACACTATCAAGCCACAACAACACGCTGTTGTAGGCTCACTAGCCGACACTGACCAACAGTTGGCCGACTCTGCATTGCCGATATGGCATCAACAAATTATAAATTTACAAGTGCCAGGTATGTAAAAAGCGGCCTGCAGCTATGACGTGGCTGTCACTTTTTCTCTCTTATTATTTAATAACATTGCATGTCGGTTGGTCTTAAATTTTTTATGGCGACAATGTCTGGGGCAACATTAAAAAAAAAAATGCTGCATTAAATAAGTGCAATTAAATTATTTATGTGTGGCGTGAAGTTTTATGATTGAAGGCGGCTTTAAGTAAAATGTTCACATTTTCTGGTATTCAACTTGACCGAAGTAGCCAAAGTTTTTGCTTCACACAATAATCATCTTGTATGCGCAACAGTCAAAAGCTAGTAGCTGCCTCATCTAATGTTAGCCTAATCATGCTGCAGGTGTTGATGTTCCGCAATAACAACAACAAAAACAGAAATTAATATCAGTTTGTGGCCAAAAGCAGGCTGAGAAGAGAAAAAAAGAAAAAAAAGAAAGAAAATTTAAACCTTCATCATCTCACTGACATGACATGTGGTAGAATCTGATGATGCTGAGTAAAAGTCAAATCATCACAAACAGCAGTAGCAGCAATAGACAGAATATCAACAATTGCTGTTGCAGGACCTCCGGTGCTGCGACTAACTTACCTTTACCTCAACCTTCTGCTTTCTCCGCTTCTGGCCTACTGCTGACCAATGCTTTTCAACGAAGAGTCGGATATCAAAATCTTGAGTTTGTTTCCCTGAGTTTTTTGTACCTTTAAATTGTTCGTCTGTCTGTGTGTGTGTGTGTGTGCAATTATGTTGTGATTGTTGTGTTGAAATTTAATTTGCAATTTATTGCTGCTTTTTCACATCATCACACACACACACACAAACACATACATACTCACAATGACTATCAAGTCGCCAAGTCATTCATTTAACCAACTGGACATTTTTTAATTTTCACACTCGAACCAAAGAACCGGCTTCGACTTGACTTCATTGTCAGCATGTTAGCATTCAAGCGCATAAAAGGGACGTTTGTGTGTGTGTGTGTGTGTGTGTGTGTGCGTGTTGCTGTTTGTTAGGGTCAGCTTTGCCAGCTCATTTTAGCGTAATTAGCAGAAATTACTTGCAATAATACTGTGCGCAAGTCCAGCAAGAAAAAAATAGCAAAAATCGCACAAAAACCAAAGATACAGCTTATTTCACGGAGTGAGCGGTGTGTGTGTGTGTGTGTGATGGGCGTGCCCATAGACAGCTGGACAATTGAACAGAGCTTTAAGTTAATTCTTTTTTAAGATTTACAATTTCCAACCACAATGATAGGTTAGGAAAAAAAAATCTACCAAGCAAAGAGTTGCCAAATGAAAAAAAAACATGTTATAACTGTTTTTTTCTTACTTGATTTTGAGCCATTACTTAAGTAAGTTGACAGGAGGAAATGAGACTCAAGAAAATGAGACCCAAAATTCAACAAAACTTATGTTGGTAGAATTTCTAAAATTACGTTCAATTGAGAAAATGTTTTTGCTCTCTTTGTGATAAGAATTGTCAAAAAATATAATAAAATCATTGCGGAAAAATTCCTTCTCAATTGAATAAAATACGATATTCTCTATTTATACTGGCCTCAACCTGAGAGTGAATTTAATTAACGAAAAATTTAAAAGCAGACGAAAATTCGCAATCGAAATATAACGACCTGCTGGCGTACATTATTTAATTACTGCCACATTTCTCAGCTTCGTATTTTTCGTACGAATTTTCATTCAACAAGAAAACGCAACAAATATTAGTTTGTAATCGTTCATTAGAATTGAGCTTTTGAAGAAAAAATTCGGGAAAGTTCGTTCTGTAAAAAAAGTTTTGTTTTGTTTTGTGACCGCAACAGTCTCATATTATATTATTTACCTATTATAATTCTAAAAAAATGTGTCATCGGATATCAGCATTATTTTAAATATATTACATAATGTGGAAGTTCCGACAACGAATTCGTATATACAAAAAATGGAGATGGCAACCCTATTCTCTATCTTCAATTTTAAAATTTTGAGAATGAATTTCGAATCAAATTCGAAATAATTGACCTCAAAATGTAAAATAATGTTAGGTAGCATAACCCTACAAAATTTACATAACGTTTGCCTAGTGTTCTCACCAAGATCGAATTCGTAAAAATAAATAAATATATTTGAAAAACTTAATATTCTTATCATTCATTTTTTGCTTAGCTCTAAAAACGTCATTAGTTAGGTTTATGCTTTAGTAAAATTAAACAAATAAGGTGACAGATAAGTAGGCAAGAAAGAGAAATCAAGTGAAACAAGTTTAGGATTTTCTTTATGCTGCTGAAAGTTATATTTACATAAAAATTTTAATCTGAGCCGAGTGTTTTGCCTGTACCTCTTTCGATTCAAGTTATTAAATCTATCCACTATCTTCTCTTCCATCACCTACAATTGTAAAGTCACGAATATTAAACAAGGTTTAATTTCATTTGATTAAACTTTTATAATTGCAAAAAAGTCCAGAGTAATATCATAGCTATACCAGGATTCGAACCCAATATCTCTTAGACAGTCAAGCACTGTTCCGCTTTTTAAGACGGCTACAATAACACGGTACCATGACCCTTAAAAACATTTTGACAGCTGATCTTACAAAATTGATGAATAATAAACAAGATGGCGTTCTCAGATTTTTTCCATCACATTTTGGCTTATTTTGGTTTGACTTAGTAAGTGGGAAAAACAATGTTATAGTTTGAGGTTTATTTCTAATTTTTTATGGAAATATTTTTTTTGCAAAATACACATTATTTCATTTGATCAATTGTGAGGTGTTGAAATATAAAATTCAAATTTTTTTCAAAACCATATTTGCTGTAGGCAAGAAACAAATACCATCTCTAATTTTGGAGCGTCAATCATATGTTCGTTGAAGAAATTTCTTGATGTTGATTTATGATTTTCTCAAACCTCTGATGAATAGAGAAATTTGAGTGTCGGATTTATGATCAGGGCCTTTGATTTAATATCGTTTCTTACTCACATATGTCTTATTCATTATTATTTGGTTTCCAGTTCCTACACTCAAAAAAATATCAACTGTAATATTAACAGTCGGTCGCTGTTATTTCAAAACACTGTTCGATTGAATGATTTGCGTTTAATTAAACAATTTTCTTTGTTGAATGAACGTTTCAAAGTATTTTTGTGCTGTTAAAATCATCTGTTGAAATATTTTTGTGCTTTTGTTGAATTATCTATTTTTTCTAATCAATAGTTTTTAAATGTCTTTTGCTATATTTATATTATCGTTGCCAATAGCTCAGGGAAAGTGCATTAGACTGTCATGCGGGAGACGTGGGTTCGAACCCTAGCTGTGTAAGTATCAAAAATTGTATGTAATTTAATAATTGAAGTAATAATAATTCTGTTTCATTAATAGTTTGATCAAAAATAACCTTCAAAATAAGTTGCTTACAATATTGAAAAAAAAAAATTACAAATTTCATTTTTTATTTATAAAAAAATATTTTAAATAAAAAAAAATATTTTTGTTGGCCTTGTCGGTATTTGAACCGTGGACACTCGAGCACTTGAGGCACACGTCAGCACACTCGGCTATACATGAACTTTCAAAACAGTGATAAAATTTCAATAAATACGATTTTATACGGGTTTCGTGTTCTATAGACCAACAATCAACCGACTGTTGATTTGAAAGTTTCATTTGTTGGATGGTATTTAACATTGAAAATTGTTATTTCAATCCATGATTTGTTTGATATTATAGCATTTTTTCCCTCAGTGCATCAATCGGGAGTATCAGTCAATATTTTCTTCTTCATAAACGGGTTAATTACTAGTTTTTCCCCGTCAAAAATGACGGGCCCGAGAATTCAATGATGGTCACATATACGATTTTAAATTATGCAAATAACAATTTTTTGTTCCAAATATTTATAAAACAACTTAAAGTAAAAATTGAAACCACAGTAGGTACGACGACATAAGTTTAAACATTTTTTTTAAAAACTGAAAATTTCAAAATGAAAAAATATATAAACAAATTTTTGAAGTTTCAATAAATCACAAAACAAAAAATGCCTAGAAATATGCTATGAAATGTTTTCAAAAAATCAAGCGTTCCGCACTCACATTTTACGGAATTATGTTATAGTAATATAATATTAATCAACTTTACTTTCTGGGAACACAGTTGGACTTTCATACACTTAGAATTTAAGATATAATATTTTAAAAAAAAAATTTTTTTCTCATGCGTTTCATTTTTCGAGACATTACCTTTCTTTACTTTTCTAATTTTGACATATGGTAAAATTTTTATGTGGTTTGATAAATTGGAGTAAGGCAGGCAGCATGGAGAATGGTAGATAAATAATGGTACATTTGAGCTCACATATAGCAAACTCAAAATCATTCGTAATGAACTTTGTTTTTTTAGAAAATTAAAGTTTAAAATTAACAATATTTTTAGCGTGATAATCTTAAAACCCGATTATTTTTAATTCATTTTTGGGACAAAACAACCAAAATGAGGGCTATTTGCAAAAATATTCGTCCATTTGTTTAGTTATTAAATTTGATCAACAGTTTGTATATTTAATTTGATTTCGTACACTTAAGGTCCTTACAGACACTTGCATGCAGAACATTATCTTTGATGGTCATTTAAATCGACACACAAACAGACAGTCAGACAGTCAGTCTGTCGGATAAAGACTAATAAATCCGAGCTAAATCTTTAAGTTATACAAAAACACATGTCATGAGGCTGAAAATGTAATAATGACAAAATCACTCCAAGCACTGGCTGCGGGTACAACTGAAATCAGGCATCCATGGCACCCAACAGTAAGCAAGCAAGCAAGCACTCAATGGTTTCTGTTTGTTTATCCACCTGAGCGAACACTGGACACGGCATGGCGCAGCAGCGTAGGGTTGCCGTACTTCAATTCAGGATGAGAGGTAAGAGTGACGCGGTAGGTAAATATTGCATGGTGGATAACGACGAACTAAAGTCAAATTCAACTTTCATCAATGCCATAATCATCTTCACCAGCACCAGCACGAATACCGGCAGCAGCAGCAATATCAACATTGTTGTTGCCATCAACAAGAAACAACACTAGTCCGTCATCATCGTCATCGTCATCGTCATCGTCATCGTCATCGTACTCAGCAAGTTGGTAAACGAGGTCCAAGACAACTACGACGACGGCATTGATGACGGTGATGATGATGATGAGGATGAGAATGAGGATGTTGATGATGAGCACTCATGACGTGTTGTGGTCGGACATGTTTTGACGATGGTAACGCTTGATTTCGTTCATTCCAATCGATTCCATTTGAGTTCGTCCATTCGATTCGATTCGTTACGATTTGGTATGAACGAGGCTCATCTTTGATTGTTCCACAAATACGAGTACCCAGAGCAAAGCAACATCCACAACAACAATGACAACAACAACACGAAAGCTGGCAATAGCAAAAAATCTGTCTTGTGCAGATGCTAAAATAATTTGATATCTTGTAGATACAGTGATGTATGATAGATAGATGGATGGATGGATGGATGAATGAATGTATGGCTGGCTGCTTGCAGTATCGATGTTTGGGTGGATGCTTCAACAGCAACAAGCAGAGCAGTAGCGACAACGGTATGACACATGCTGGTGTTGCCAACACGTCACTTTCATTGGAACAAATCATTGATTCTGAAGCAATCCATTCCATTCGACATTTTCGATGCGATGTCGTTGCTTATTTTCGCCAGATTTAATTACATCATGCTGGTCGTTTTGTTGTTGTTGTAGTTGCTGCTCTTATAGTTATTAGCTTAAATTTTTTTTTTGTATCTGCAACATGTGCCTAATTTATTTATTTACATACATATATGCTTTGTTGTGATTTGTTCAATTCGATTGTTGTTGTTGTTTATTTAAGGCAGTCATGAATTTGAATGCAGTCGGCAGTTTTTAACCATTTTAGCTGGTTGCCAGTTGACTGCCCATCAACATGAAAATTTGAGCTGACAATTGTGGCAATTAATTTGTTAGGTGATTGTTGTGTTTTTTTTTTTTTTTTTTTTTTTGGGTTTTGTTTTCTGAAACACATACATATTTGTTGACCTTTTATTAGTTTTTCATAGTGTTTTTATATTTATTGTATGAAAAAAATTGACGTTTTTGTTTTATTAGTTTTTTTTTTCTTTTTCTACTGTATTTTATTTATTTGCTAGCGCTTCTGTTGGCCAATTTCACGCTCTATTTGCTTGGTTTGCAAATAATGTGTATGTGTGAGTGATGTTTTTTTTTTTTCATGTGAGCTTTTATGTTGTTCTTGTCGTCGTTGTTGTTGTATTGTCCATTTTGTTATGCAATTTGTAGAATTGGTTGCAAATATGGCCAATTGAGTGGCAACTTCGATATTTTGCTAATTGAGTTTTTTGTTTGTTGGTGTTGTACTGTTGTACTGTTGTAGTTGTTGTTGGTCTTGGTCGCTTGTCCGTGATGCTTTTGTTTTTCTTACATAGATGCTGACTGATGATGTCTGTTTTGTAGACATTGGTTGGTTGTTTTTTTTTTTTTAAGATGGTTTGGCTTTGACATATAATTGGGTTAATTGCTGCTGTAACCTTTGACCGAAAGTCAGTTGGAATTTTTACATGTATTGAATGGAATTGACGAGATGTCAAGGAAGTGGTTTACTGAGTGTTCTCTAATATTTTTAATGATTTTTATTTCAATCTTAATTTGGTTTGATGGTAGACAACAACTATCGATAGTCAGCACGGCTATCTACTGTAGACTGCTATCAGACGTGTCAATAAGCGCGAAAAATACTGTTCATTTTCAATAGTTAGTTCTATTCTAACTTTGAAAAATTTCCTTTTAGTTATGGGGTTATTTTTTCAGGAAGGTTTTACAATCATTTTTTACGGTTGCCTTGATTCAAAATTTTGATTGAGTGGGAATGAATACTTGAACACCGGCACCCTTTTAACTTCAATAGATTTTCTTCTGCAAGGCATTATTCAATAGGGAATGAATGTGGCTTTTAGAAAAAACTTAATTTTCAAGAATGTCTTCATCCATTTGCCTACTATATTACCAAAAAGTGGTAAAATCTTTACTTTTTCTCACACACATCCTTGTTACAATATTTTGGGGGTGAGAGGAGGAAAAATTTTTTAAGAAGCTTATTTCTGATTCATAAGATTCAATCTTAGAAATTACCGAAACACAATTTCTGCTTCATTATGTTATTTCTTTTGAATTAAACCATCGATGGAATGACGCTTGGTCTCGCTCATAGCATTCGTAAATGATTTCTTCATATAAATAACTATTGACAAATAGATAAAAAAAATTATTTTCGCGACTTTTTTGTGCCGTAATTCCAGACCGCTGAGTAGGGGAAGAGTGGCATGAAAGAGCCAGTTTTAAAAAAGTTACAAAATATATAAAAATAATTAATAAAATTATAATTCTAGTATCAAAAGTATTTTCTCATTCATTTATGAACGTAATACCATGAAATATTTTCCAAAATCAACAATATTCTTGGACCTGCAGCCATTTATAAAAAACATGAAATTCGGCTCTTTCATAACACATGGGCATTGAAAGAGCCAACCAAAGTTTTGAAAGAGCCATCTTCTTATTTCAAGACTTAACTCGAAAAATAACGAATATTTTATTAAAAATATTAATTGTTATTATAAAAAGTATTGTTTTAACAAAAACAAATTAAATCAATAAAAAAATTCAAAACTAAAAACAAAAAATATTTAAAAAACTTAAAAATATTTTTAGCAAAAAAATTAAATCGCTTTGAAGAAAATCTATAATAATAAGACCTATTCCAAAAACAAAATAAGAGGTTTAAAACACTTAAAAACATTTTTGACAAAAATAATTTAAACTTCCTTTAACCTTCTTCATACCACCGCAACCCAGCTCTTTCAAAACATATTGTCCAAAAAAAACTTAACCTCAAAAATTAGTATGAAATCAAGATTTTTCCGGCAAAATAAATATGTTATTGGTAGGCCTAATATATCCATAAAATTATAGTAAAATAATATTACTGTTAGTTTTAAAGGTGAAGACGTCACAAAACAAATAAAATGTTCTGAAAAACTTACTTAATGATGAAAAAAATCCAAAATACGATACATCATCGTCGTTTATTATCAGTGAACTGTCAAATGTTCGAGGGTGCCATATGGCGAGTATTGCTTCTTAAAAATTATAATTTAAGAAGCATTCGTATGAAAACTACCGCGTAAATCAAAATGGCTCTTTCAAAACTTGGCTCTTTCATGCCACTCTTCCCCTACAAATTCGGTACCGAAGTCTCGAATTTCACAGCAGTTAAGGAGTGGTCGTTGAAACGTTAAGTGGAACTATGCGCTATATGATTATGCATTTTTTTACCGAGTCAAGGATAACCTTAGAAATTTCAAGCATTAACCTTAACCATTTCATGTTCTTTAAAACTCTCTCAACTAACTTAATCATCATCCTGAACTATAAATATTTCATAATAAATTTTGATGTGCATGATTATTAGAAATATAACGTGTAGGAGTAGGACGGTAACATGTCTGGTGCCCAGAGAACTCTCGCCAGAGAGTACTTAAAACTAATAAAGAATCGAAAGAATTGAACGGAAAGAGCTACGGATAGTGATTAATATCCTTAAAAAACAAACACCAATTAAAAAGATAATTTCAGCAATTCAACAATCAATAATTTATTAAAAAATTTAAATGTTAAGCATTTCGAAATTTGACGTTCTTTTTTTTCTCTTTCATCATCTGTTCAAATCACTGTTCCCGCACATTCTGCATAGTTTTCTGACTCACCCTTGATTCATTCTTGTTGACTAGCGAAACCCATTCACTTTTATTTATTCCATCAAATAATAAAACATTAAAATTTGAATTCATTTTGTCTGCTGCGTCTTTTGCAACTTCGTTTTGGTACAGTTGGCTGGCTTCAATCTTTCTTCTAGACGTCTACAATTTGTCTTTATGCCGCCATTTGTTCAACTTCGTCCTGAGTCCTGCTATAATGTATAAATTCTTCACTGCTCATTTTTGCTGCTGCGGCAGTTTATTACAACAACATGTAGCATGGGGCTATCCTTTATATATTAACCACAACAACAATAAGAATACAACGATAATAATAATAATGCATCGATGTCCCTGCGATGTCTCATCCTTACTAAATAAGTAGAAACAAGTTTTAACAATATTTTTTTTTTATCAACTTTATTGATTGGTCGTCGTCGTCGTCGTCGTCGTGGTACACCCGCTCGCTAACCCATCAACCCACTACATTGTGTCTATCTCACTTCCGTATTGTGGATCTCACTCTTCTCTGGCTCTCGCTTTGAATTCAATTCCAATTTATATAAAATGAGTCGAAAGCAGCGGAAGTTGAAGGTTTCTTTGGGTTGTGTTAGTGTTTTTTTCTTTTTCAACTTTTTATCTATTTGGATTCGAACAAAGCGCCTTCGTCCGTCCGTTCGTTCGTCCGTCTTGGGGTGCTTCGCTTGAGGGCGGTAGGTAGTTGAAAGTTAAGCCATGTCATCGTCGTTGTTATTTCAATATGAAGAGCAGTTTTACTCAATTCTTTTAATGCTCGATAAAAATAATATGGAGCTTGGTTGTTATTGTTACGATTTTCATCCGTTCCAACGCTAGTTTGGCTCTGTTGTTGAAGCACCTTAACAACCTGCAAGACACACTCTTCTTGCCATTCCACATGTTTTAATTGAGTTGCGAGTGGAACAGTGTCATGATGTCCGCTGAAAGCGTTGCTGCGGCTGACAGTGACATCTTTGCTGATGTCAAACGGGCTGATAAATTCGATTGTTTCCTCTACCAAGAAGGCGCAACTCATGAGTTGTGAGGTTAAGTCAAGAGTGCTTCATCCAAACCGCTTACATCCAACTGGAAGCTTGAGCATCAACTACGCTCTAAACTAAGTTATATTCATCTCATGCGAATTGCTTATTTATATTCATAACATCCTTCCTGGAATGCGTGCACAGTGTGGGTTTGAGGGAGGTGTTTTTGTGGTTTGTTGGTTGCAACAATGCATACCAGTTAATAATTGATTCTACGAAGACGGAAACTGCAAGACATCTGGTATTATTAATAGGTTTAACTTTCCGATAATACTCAAAATCTATTGCCCTAATTTTTGTCTTATAACTCAAAAGCTATAAAAGTTTGGCCACACCATAGTTTGGGCGAGCGTAGTTTTTATGCTTACCATTTGACTAATATGGCTATCAAAAGTTAAGAGTCAAAAAAAAATTCCACTTAGCTGCTGCTGGCTATTTGCTTTACAATCACGTTAAGTTGCCGCCAGGAACTTATTCGATTGAATATGAGCGCTACATGCGGCATATATGAGAGTGACTTTCATGACTTCATGCCATTGACTCGCTCTTGCTTTGTTCTATCAATCTTTTCATCTATCTATTTATCGTTCTTATTCATGCTGAATTCTCATCCTTGCCGCTGATGCGTGTCTATCGCTCATATAAATTCGACAGCAATTAAGTTAATTGTGCATAAATTTTCGACTCTTATCAAGGCAAACATTTCATTCTTATAAAAATTATTGCATAATTTATTTTATTGATCCGCATTTGCGACAGAGCGCAGCTAGTAGATGACGACGCTGGGCGTGGGAATGACGCCTTATAGGCATTTCTAGAGCAGCATTGAAATGTATGTCCTGCGAACGCATTTTTCACCGAGTGGTAATTGCATTTTTTCTCAATTTTTTTTTTTTTTTTTGGTTTTTTTCCGATTTGTTTTCATTTCATCTTTCCTCGCCATTTGTTTTTTCAGTGCTGCAGGATATCAAAAGACGTTATTGATTGATGGCCAGTGCTTTGATTTATATGCGCCCACATGCCACCCTCATGCGTTTCCGGCCAATGACGCAATCATAGCCATGCAATGCGTTCTTGAAAGATTGTTATGGTATGGTTCTTTATCAAGACTGGCCGGGAGTTTTTGTTTCAATTAGATTGTCTTGAAAGTTGTGCAATTTTTGGTTTTTGTTTTTTTTTTGTTTTTGTATTGTTCTGCTATTTTTATTTTGTATTCAATCGAAAAATGTTCTATTTTTTTCACTTGGCTCACATGCGTCAAAGTTTGTTGTCATTGCAGTGACAGCTAGGCGGAATTTTATTTTATTTTTTTTATTAAATTCTTCATGTAGTTGTTGTTGTTATCTTTGATGCATCGACGCAGTTGTGAGTGTTGTCTTTGCAGTGGATTGTTGTCCCCTGATTGTACGCACGGGAATGTTGACGAACTGCCGTTGCAGATTGACAAACTGGCTGACGACCCGACTGTGTATGTCTATTTATATGTATGGCTGATAGACTGGCCGTGTTTGTTGTTGGTAACTTGGTTGACTGCATCGAATGATGGAATGCTTGGTTTTCTGTTTGCGCGCATGTTGCATTCTTGGAGTGCCAGTTCTGCCCCATCCAGCTGTACGCGCTACCAACCCTAACTTGGCCCATTCCTTCTCGATGGGCAAGTAGACAACCCTAGTGCATGTTTACTGCTCGTTTCTTTGTCTTCTTGCTCATGCTCATTCTACATCTCGAGTGCATTTTATTTATAGATTCCATTTGCGTTTCTGGCCATAAGCAGGTTACTTGCTCAAATGACGCGACTGCGTCGTTTAAAGCCGACTAGATAGAATTTCTTCATTAAAATGAACTAATTTGCAATATTTTGTTCTTGTTATACGGAGTAGAAGAAATGCGATTTCGTACGTTTGTTGTCAGTAGTAAGTCAGTCAGTTGGATGAAGATGGGAATTCGTTTTCTTTCTTTGTAAAAGATGGGAATTCGTTTTCTTTCTTTGTAAAACTATTTTTGTTTTGAATTTTCTGATGAAGTACTGAGCATTAAATTATTTTATTTTCTGAGAAGTGAATAATGACGATGATGCAATTTTTCAGAACCAAGGAAAACGTAAAGCACAAAAAAATTGTGGTGGCTGTGGTGCGTGTTCAGTGTGTGGCTTGCGATCCAACGAATGCCGAGTTCAATCTTCACCTCGGACAAAAGTTTTTTCCATTGAAATAAATTTTTCTGTTCGATTGTTATTTTTTTTCAAAATTCTTTCTAAGGGTTTAACTAGGACAACATTTTAGTATTTTTGATCAAAAAGTGAAGTTAAGATATTTAATTTTATGAAAGAAAAATATGTACAGAGATGGACAAATCAAGGTTCAGGGTTAATCAATCGCATATGACTTTCGAAGTTAAAAAGCTCTGAGATGAAAAAGTAGTTGCAAAAAATCTTAAAAACATTATGAAGTAAAAAGGCTAGGAATGTTTTATTTTCAAATTATATAATGTTATATAATGTTTTTTTGCAATATTCATTAAAAAAAAAATATTATTTTTATTCTTATATTTTGTAATGAATATGGTTTTTTTTATTTAGTTTATATATTATTTTTATACATTTTGTACCATTCGGGAACTTTTATGTACACAAGAAGTTTAATACGAACTTTCCAACACTTAATTATTTGGAGTGTAACATTTTTGAGCTACTAACGAGTATAGTTTTCGAGATGCTTGAGATTTTGAGAATTTTAATTTAAGCTGCATAATTCTAATAAATTGTCAGACAGAATGTGTTTTTTTTTTTTAAATTTTCACTTCTTCTTTTAGCCATAAAAAACAAAATGAAAAACAAAATGAAACAAATTTAAACATGTTTTTTTTTATATGTAATTTTAAGCTTATAACGAGGTATCAGCAATATTTTCTGAAGGCTCCAATCATGCTGACAGCTACGTTTGCCTATCAAAAGATTATTTAAATAATAACCAACAAAAAAAAAAAAAAAATAGCATCAACAACACCAGCAACAACAAAACAACAACAACAACAGATTAAATTGGCAATTTTAGAAAATCAACTGCTAAATTATGCGATGAAGAAACATTGAATTAATTAAGTGAGAGCACAAGAAACAGAAGAAGTAGAAGAAGGTAGATGAAAAGCTCAACAACGGTCTGTCAAGCGCTACCAACGTTACGCACAACCAGTTGTTGAAGCACCAAACAGAGCAACAACAACAACGACAACAACAAAAGAAAACATCATTTTAGATAATATTAAAATCTCATCCAGAAACACAGTCAAAGAACTGGAAATCAAAAGTAAAACATTTAAAGGTAACAACATACTAGCTGACTGACACAAATGACACGATGTCAACAAAAGTCAACAAGCCAACAAGCCAACAAGGCAACAGTCAAGCTCAGTCGGAAAAGCCAGTCTGCCCACACGCACTCACAGCTTCAACAGCAACAACAACGACAACGACAACAACGAGATCATCGAGCCCAACGATGAATTTAAACTTTATTTAAATGTATGAAAGACGCATATGATGAAGTCAAAGCAAAAAAAAAAAAACAAAACAGCAAAAACAACAACAAAATATTTACATATTTTAAGGTTTTGGATTAAGCTGAGGGCATCTATGAAGTCGCAGAACACAAAGTTACAGTTTCAGATAAAGATACAAGCGCAGCAGATAGAGTATCGTATACTGTGTGTGCAGGTTCTTGTTTTAACAGCCTTCAAAAGAAAAAAAAAAAAAAAAAAAATAACGAAACGTCAAAAAAAAAAAAACAACGGAAAATATAAACAAAATTAAAAGCCAGATTTATATGCTAATGGCACACAAGTGTGTCCGTCTGTCCGTTTGTCCGTCCGCAGTGCGCGACCCCACGATGTTAGAACCTTCAAAAAATCTTGCTTTTAAGCTGCCATATCTAGCATTTTGTTTACCAACACAAACATTTTTTTTTTTTTTTTGTTGCTGCTACATTTGTGGAGCACGCATTGAACTTCCTTTCTCCACATAGCATAAATAAATGATTTAGTAGCTGCGACTTAAGTGGCGGCTGCTACATCTTCTTTGGTTAGGATTAAGTCCGAGAACGTTGCCGAGACGCCCGCCCTCTGCTACTTTTGGCCAATTCTAATATAAGCTGCACGATGTTGTCCATATTTTGTGGCTTATGCTAGAGTGTCTTAAAGCTTTATTTAATCCTAAGTTGCTTGTCTCAATTCATCTTGTTGCTTATTTATTCAATATAAATTTCGACTTTATTAATGCCAATATTGAACATGAGGAACGCATAGCTAACTGATGCACAATATCGGGAAGAAACATGAATAAAAAAAGTAAAAAACAAAACAAAAATATT
The DNA here is from genome assembly GCA_958299015.1 of Tetanocera ferruginea. NCBI lineage: Eukaryota > Metazoa > Arthropoda > Insecta > Diptera > Sciomyzidae > Tetanocera > Tetanocera ferruginea. The sequence continues at coordinate 2,214,877 of OY282643.1, read as the reverse complement.
ACAAGCTTCCATCTTGGTCGAGCAGTAAGCAACGTACGACCAACAGAACGGTAAGCACACCGCCACTGTGCGTGGCTACAAAGACTGACACACACTCACATGAACTATGTCCGCTGAGGGCACATAATAAAAATCCATAGATAATGTGACGCCACAGAAACGACTTAATAAAGGATATTTTATGTTATGTTGTTGTTTTGTTGAGAGCGACAAAAGCGACACACATTCACTGTTAACAATAAAAGGAAATAAGAAAAAAAAAAACCTATCTAACCGTTATTTAAGGTCAAATAAGTAGCTCAGGTCAAATTGTGAGAGCACCAAATAATGGAATAATTGACCTCATTACTTGGCAGTAACTCGACAGACTAAACAAACTACCACACACCAACAGAAAGCTCATAATGATCTTAAATAATTAGAATTCTAATCAAAGTATCTTCAAGAACAGTTTATGAACCAGGACCTATTCATATAGTTTCCTTATAATAATACTAGAAAAGAAAAATATAATAGATATTGATTTGCTCGAGCAGGAAACTTTTGCGTTAAAAGTTTTATGCGCAGCCTGTTTAATAGTCAAATCAAGTTATTGTTTCATGTAGGCCATTAAGATTCATTATCCTGTAAGTTTAAAAAAAAGTTCTCAGCTAGTTGATTTAAGTATCTGATTGCAGAATAATAGCTCTGCAGCAATGTTAACACGTAATAAAATTAACTTTAATGTCCATGGCAAGTAGTTATCATCGGTATGAAGGAAAAATCTTAAAAATCTCTACAGTTTTGCACCTGCTAAACTGGCGCTTAATCGACAGCCAAATATGGCGAAATATTCTATCAATCAGCTGTTTTATTGCGTTCGCAGACTGTTGAATTTCTAATAATTACGTCTGATCTTGACGAAGCGCTCAAAGTGTTAACGTCAACTTGACATAACAATTGGACACACACACATACACACTCTTCACCGTAGCATCACTATCACGGTTGTTTGGCACAACTCTCTAAAATGTCCGTCAATCATGAGGAGCAGCAGGAGAAGAATAACACATGAGTTACTCCGCATCCATCTTAGCCACAACAATGAAATCCAGCGAGATGCTGCATAACTGCCATGTTTGCCCTGAACTTGCTTTATGTGCCACCATCGATTATGACGGAAATCATTTATTTGCAGACAAACACAAGAAGTAAGAACGATCGTAGGAACGAGTTATGTGCAGCAGGAATATTCCTGCAAGTACCTAAGTGGCACCGAGTGTGGCGTTGGAGCAGTTAAAACAGCACGTTAACCAAGACTGGTCAATGTTTTTCTAGTTCTTGTTGATGACGTTGACGACGAGCAGGTTGTAGTTGATATAATAGCACAGGCAAAACAGGTGCAGATAACTTGTTCCTCTGCGTCCTGCGTTATGCTGTGATCAGTCTTGATTCGCTACGTCTAATTATCTGGGAGTCACAAGTAGTTTTTATGTCTGTCTCGATTTATCTTGGCAACGCGTCTCGCTGAGTGCGGGCATGTAATGGCCCAGCTATCGGAAAATGTTGGAAGGAAGCTACATGGTGTTAAGAACAATGCCTAAAACAATCTATTTAATAGTCAAGTCATACAAGTTTTAAAATTATAAAGAGTTGATTGTTCTGAAAGTTGCTTTATGGCTAAAATAATGGGTGGTATTCTAAGTTTATATTTTGTTTTATGTAAACCTATTGAGAATTGAACAGTTCACGCTTACAAATTATTTTAAGTGAGACTTATATGATGTTGGTGGAACTGAGCTTCTCCAAGCAGACCTTAGAGAATTACTGCAAAATTGAAATTAATGATTTTTTTTTTCGTATTTTTATAGTGTCTGTTATAAACTGTACCATATAAGTTAGTTCAAATTATTGTAAATTTATATTTATGTTTAGTTGACTTCTTAGATAAAACTTTAAAAAAATTGCGATTTTTAAATTAAGTCCAAATAGATGATGATGGTTGCCATACCCGAGAATATTAAGTGTGCACGCAGAACAAAAATATATTTGCCAGAAACATAATGGGAGAGAAAACTGTTATATTGGAAAACTTATTGAGAGCAAACAAGTTTATTTTTACTAGAAACATATTTCTATTTTACGGTAAGCATAAAAAGTTTGAGTAAGCAAGTTACTTTGTTACGATTAATATATTATGTTCACTAGCAATATGATGCAATAAATATATTATGTTTACTGTGACTAGCTTTGAGGCAACTAAATTCATTGTAAGCTTAGTATACAATTAGAGCGCGAACAAAATTTACATTTCGTGGTTGGTTAAGCGCTTGTTAATTTAATTTCAATATCCCAGGTTCAATTCTCGGACAAGCCGAACCCTAATGTTATTTTTTTTTTTTAATAAAATATTTATAAGCAAATAATTTACGCAAAAATTGCATATCATTAGAATTGACCACCAATTTGTCACCATATGGATTTGAATGCGGACCGTCGCTCATCGTATTTCATCGGCATTTACAATAGATTTTTGAAATGTCATTCGCAGATATTAGCTATGTTCATTTTATCTGGCTGTGTTTAATAAGAATACTAGCAAGAATACAATGTTCCGTACATAGTATTTATACTACCAAAAAACTAGATTGCTCTGCTGGTATTTTTGTAGTATTCTTGTACAGACATCTAGTATTTGTACAAATACTAAAAAGATTACTAGATGTCTGAACATAGCATAAGCGAATAATATACAAACAAAACAAGCAAACAGAATACAAATGTTGTTTGAACGATCATGTTGATCATGTTAAATACGATCATGTTGTATGTTTCTAACAAATACGATATGCTCATGAGACAACAGTTACTATTTTTGTTACAAACATATTGCGGCTATGTTTTCCACAAAAATATTTTATTTTCACATCAATCAAAATATGTTTCCTGGAATAAGAAGCAAACATTGAAATAATTCTCACAAAAATATTTATTTTAAAAGATATATTTACTGTAAATAGAAATATGTTTGATGCAATCAAAGTGAAAAATGTATTTTTCTGCGTGTGTGAATCACCATCTGACACTGAACGTTTTTTCAATAGAAATAAAATTTTCTGATAGACCGTTCCAATTTCAAAAAGCCATCCTAGCAGAGATAGGTTTTCTGGTCAATTATTTTACACATCAATATTTGTAGTAAATTACCAACACTTATTATTTTTTTTTTTCGGTCAAGTCCACACACACACACCATGTTCTGCATAAATTTGTTCGATGCTTTGTTGCAATTAAGTCATGGTGAGCAGTCCCACATAACTCAGTGAGGGAACTTTCCTTCTGCATACACTGAGAAAACAACACATACCTTGCTCCGGTAAAAAATTTCTCTATTTTTGATAATAGCAATTCTCTCTTTTTCAAATAAAATTTTCTTCAATTAGAATAAATTTTCACATTTTCGAAGAAATATTTCTTTACTTCTAGGAAATGGAAATATTTCAATGTCTCTAATAATGATAAGTATTTTTCTCGCACAAAAAATTTCTCATTTATAGGGAAATTTTATTGAAAATGAAAAACTTTTCTTATATTTTGATAAAAAATTCACTATGAGAAGTATTTTCTTCAATAAAAACAAATATTTTCTCAAAAAAAAAACTAATTTTCTCTAAAAACGATATATTTGTCTATTTCATGGAACCTTTTTATCATTTTTAGAGATTTTTAAGTATCTCAATTAGAGAATAGCATTCTCTGGAGCAAAGTCTATACCATTTTTCTCTAAATATGATGTCTTTTTTATCATTTTCCGAGACACTTTTTTCTGAGTGTACCTTTTCTCAAGCAGGTTTCCATTCGGTAGATTTTAATAAATTCTATATATATACATACTTATACATACTTATATAAATACTTATATATACATACTTATATTACATACTTATATATATATATATATACTTTCAGTTTTGAAGGTTTTTTGTGTATAGTAGTATTTTCCTTCAAAAATTAAATAAAAATTAAATACAAAATATTAAAAGTCTGTAATATATAAAAGTAAGATAAAAAAAAAATAAGAAAAAAGATAATGATAAAGAATTAAGGTAAAATAACCATATATCTGTGAATTGTGCGATAGTTTATGTTTTGTTACATTTCTGATTTTCTAATTAATAAACAAACCTAACCAATTAAAAAAAATACTTTTAGTTTCATAAGTAATGTTTAAAAATCAAGGATTCATGTAAAAATATTGTTAACTGAGTCCAACAATAATGCAAGCTACTAAAAATTACTTAAAAGAAAAGAACATAAAAGTTTTGTAGCTCAGAATTTTTTATTAAAAACAACAAACTTTAGAATTACAGTAGTTTTTCACTTAATATTTGGCTGAAGAGACTTAATTTTTAACATGCATTCGCCTTTCAGATTGAAGTTAAGCGGTTATACTTTCGACGACCAAAGCATTATTTGGAAGAAATCTATTCCTTCTTCTTATGTGATTTAGTTGAAAATCAATAAAACTTCTTAGAGCAATTCTGAATCAACACGTTTAAGAAATTATATTACAATAAAAAATCAAAAGCTATGAAGTTCGTTGTTTTACTTGAAGCGCAACGCAAAATATAATAGTTTTCCATGATTTAAACATCAATTCACAGGCGTCGTAAAACGCGCAAGGTTGCGCAGATTATCGTCTGAATAAACTTTGCATCAATATTAAAAAGTTTCTAAACATTTTTATTTTAAGACTGACGGTTGTAGCCCTGAATGTTTTATGTCTGCATTAACGCTTTAAACATTTAATTATTCAAGGTAACATATCGCACACTAAATACAAAACAGTCACAACTCAAAAAACATGACTTTTCAGGAGAAGCGAAAAATAAAACCTTTTGGTTGATATTACAGAAGAAAAGCAATTTTCATTTAAACACACAAACTTCATTCTTCCAGTTAATGAAGAAAATAATGAAAAAAATTCTGAGATATGTGTTTTATGAATTGATGTATAACAAAAACTCGGTATAAAAAAATTTTGAGTTGTGACTGTTTTGTATTTAGTGTGCGATATAATTAATATATGTATAATAATAATAATAAAAAAAAAATAGTTAAATGCAGTGAAGATTTTAATGAAAATAATATGTCAAAAACTCCAATAAAATTTGTAGAATGCAATGCTTTAATTTTTAGTTTTTTTTCTTTTGTTATTAAAAAAGTGATGCAAATGACCCAGAATGTTATTATTTATAAAAAGGCATAAAAAGTTTTTTATAAATTTAAAGTTAATTTTTTTAATGAGGCGGGAAAGTTTGCATTTTTTGCAATTTTTTCGTTACGCAATGTGGCTTAGAGGCTTACTAGCAGAGCTGAAAAAAGAAGACTAGCAGTTAGTAACTAAAAAAGAATGCATTCAATGAATTCAAAATTGATCCATGAATAAAATTTTAAAATAAATCCAACCTTTCGGAATCAAACTCGAAACTCCGTTACATCCCTATTTATGACCGTGAATACACATAGATACACTCTTACAGTGTTGAGTTTTTCAGTACAATTGTACTTTTTCAGTACAATTTTAAAATAAAAAGTACGTAAGTACCACGAAGACATTTTAAGTACATTTTCAAACACTTGGACTCTGTCATATCAACTTTTTTTGCTTTTTTTTTTTATTTCTTAAAGTTCCAGTGCCTTTTTTGTGAATTTTTACAACCATATTTAGAACAATGATAATATTTGATAATTTTGGAGAGGAGTTTTTTTACACTTCTGAAAGTACTTTTTTGGACGTGAAAGTAACTTTTGTTAATCTATGTAAGTTAAGTTTTCATTACTTGATTTAAATAAAAAAAATATTTTTTTGGTCAGCACGACCTTACTTTATTAGTTCTATCTTAAGACTGACTTAACATTTTTAAATAACTTAACATTAAACCTAAGCTGCGCCGCTACCGTCGCTGTTGTGCTGTTGTTTTGTTGTAGCGCTGAAGTTCTGTTTATGCTGTTCCCACGCTAGCTGAAGTGCAGCTGATGCACGTGCAACACCAGACATGGTGTCAGCAAATATTTTGTGTTTTGTGGGTTTTGGTATTTGTCGTCTTAACTCCTCCCTTCTTAGTATCGAACGTCCTCGTTCGTCAAAAATGATCCTAGTTGAGTTATTGCTGATGAAGGGTATTCAGGATTTGTTTTAACGGTGATGTGAGTCAGCGAGCTTTCCGGTTGATCCTTTTCCTTGTTTATTTCTGTAGCTTTTTCCTTGGTGATTTTTGTAATATTGAGGAAATCTTTCTTCTTATAAAAATAGAGTGTGACTGCTATGATTACGCCTAATGTAAGGATAAAATAAAGTCCAATATAGCTTATCCTGGCTTCTGTTTTCAGAAATTTGATGGTTTGAGTGTTGTTAATATGAAGATCCTTCATCATTTCTAGTGATAGCATTTCTTCATAACTTCCTTCGATTGAGGCTGATTGCAGTATGGCAGGTAAAGGTTTAAACTGAGATTGTTCCTTTAGGCTGTAAGTTTGTCCATCAACTGTAATTGTTGCGTTGTGATATTCCACTATGAATGATCCTGAAACGTTGAAAGGTTCTTTGTTGAGGAAAATTGTACCTTTATATTGATTGAGGAGTAGAATTCCTGGTTTCAAGCTTTCGACTGACGGTATGTGTTGGTTGTTTATTCTTGCACATGTTGGGGGTGCGCTCTTTAAAAGATATGGTATGCAGCTAGTATTACTAAGGTCTATAATATTCTTATTTCTACATAATTTTAATTGGTCAAAAATTTCACATTTCTCTTTAATACCAAATATTTTTTGGTCACAAATTAATAAATTTTCAAACGGTATTTTATAGATTTCATCCTTTTTCTTTAAGGATTTTATTAACATAGACTTACATGTTTTTTCGTTAGTTATTGGTAAACTCATTATATAAATTAACATTTCGTTGTTACAAGCAATTTTTATTTCTCCAAACTGGAAAGTTTCTTCTAGATTTACATAATTAATATTCTCTTTATCCATTATACTTTTAACAAGATTAATTTCTTCGTTACCTAAAATATACGAATTTACAACACCGGCCTTTGCCCAGTGTATTGCATAGTTAATATTTATTACTTCTTCTTTTAGAATTTGTAGTTGATACATTAAATTGGTTGCTATTTCATGTTGAATGTAATCATTATTTTTATATAATTCAAATGCATGATTTGTAGCATTATTAAGCTTATTTAATTTATTTATTATTAATCTATTTATTATTACCTGGTTGTTATTATTAGCAAGAACATTATTAATTTTTTCATTTAATATGTTGAAATCATTACTATCGGGGCTTCCTGCGATCCATTTCCACGCTGTACCGAGTATATTTATGGATCTTTTTGTATGCTTAACTCTCGGTTTTAATCTTAAAATGTATTGTTCTATTTGAGAGATTTCATGGTTTAGGAAGGGAAGTATTGGATTATGGATGGGAATTTTTGCCTGTACTGTTCGATTTATCCGTTGGATTGTTGTTTGGTAGAAATTTATGTCGATAAGGTGTACTAGATTAAAGGTTCCTGTTTGAATTTTTGCAGTCCCAGTGTTAACGGTAATGATTTGTGAATTGGAGTAATCGAGTATGTGTACTTCTGCAGTGCAGAAGGATATAAGTATCCTGAAATGAGAATTTAATTTTTTATGTTACTTTTATGTACAATTTTTCCGGATTCTGTCAATATAGTGGTATTGTTGTTTTCTTTAACTTTTTCTTCTCTAAATCTTTTGTTAAGTTTGTTGCCTAATCTTTTGTTTTGTTTTACATAAACTATTTCTCCTATAGTGTAATTTTTTGGAACATTTCTCTTCTTGTTATGATAAGCTAAGTCAGCGTCCTGTTTCTGTTTAAGTTTATTTATGTTGTCTTGTCGAAGTTTTTCAAGTTGTTGAGGGTCAGTACTTACAGTTCTTCCAAAAAACATTTCTACTGGTTTTCTTTGCGTTGTGGAATGTATTGAGTGATTGTATTCGTAAAGGGTTTTGTCTAATAATTCTGTAAATTTATCAATACCATGTTCGGCTTTAATACATCGCATGGTTTCCGAAAGTGTAGAGTGGAAACGTTCTATTTGTCCATTGACTGAACTAGTATAAGGAGGTGTTTTAAAAATTCGAACGTTAAATTGATTTTCTAACATAAAAGTTATTGGTGCGGAATTAAATGATTTTTCATTGTCAAAGACAATGATTTCGGGTACGCCAAATGATAATAGAATGCTTCTAAGGGGTTCTTTAATATGTTCTACGGCTCTTGATCTAAGTATTTTTGCCTGTGCGTATTTAGAGAACTTGTCTATTGCTGTTATAATCGTCCGTTTATTGGTAAAAAATAAGTCTATATGTATAATTTGTCCTGGGAATTGAGGTATTGGAGTTTCCTGTATTGATGGCTTATTGGGGTGACGGTCATACTTGTTTTCTTTACATATTTTACATTGTTTCAGAATTCCTTCTATTTTAGAATTCATTTTTGGGAAGTAAAATTTTTCTAATAACTGTGCTTTATTTTCTCTGTTGTTTCTATGTGCGCGGTTATGTTCTTTAATAATTTCAGCTTCTTGATCGGTTTCGCTTATTAAGTCGGTTACTATAGTACGTGTGTAGCGTGTTTTATATCGGCTAAAGTGTTCTGAATAAATTTCTTGAATTTTTCCTAAAATGCTTTCGTCAGTTTTTAAGCAGTTGGTGACTGATGGATTAAGGTATCGCTTTAAAATATTCAATAGTTTGTCTTCAGTAAATTCGGGTTCAACAATTATATGTCGGTGATACGTAGGAAAAATGATTTTAAATTGGTATGAGGGAACTTCTCCTTCAGTTAGAAATAACTGATTTTTAAATGCATTAATTGGGGCATCTGTATATTGAATCATGTTTCCAGGTGAACTTTCATCGCTATGTTGTGTAACTGACATGGAATTAATCTGTACGTTTTGGGGTGGTCTTGATAGTGCGTCGGCGACTATATTCGCTCTTCCAGGTTTGTATATTAATTCGTATTTGTATTCTTCTAACCTTGCTTTCCATCTCTTTAGTTTATGGTTGCTATTTTTATTGCTAAGTGCGTACGTTAATGGCTGATGGTCTGTGAATATTTTTATTTTTGCTGTTCCATATAAATAATTTCTAAGTGTGTTAAGGGCCCATACTATAGCAAGCATTTCCTTTTCGTTTGCTGCATAGTGTTCTTCGGCTTTATTTAAAGTTCTAGAGATAAAAATTATTGGTTTACTATCTTGTTCGAGTACTGCACCAATGGCATAGTTTGATGCGTCAGTTGTTAAATAAAATTCTTTATTGTAATCGGGATATTTTAACATAACATCGTCAGAAACTAATGATTTTTTTATATTTTCGAATGCTTCAATAGCTTCTTCATTGAGTTTTATGAGGATTTTACTTGAAAGATTTTTGGACATTCGTCCTTCCTCCCCTCTCAAAAGGGCTGTCAGGGGTTTTGCAAGTTTTGCGTAATCCCTAATGAAGCGGCGGTAAAAGCCAGACAGACCTAGAAAAGATCTTAAATCTTTTAATGTTTTTGGGCAAGGAAAGTTTAATATTGTGTCTACTTTTGTGGGGTTAGTTCGAATTCCTTCGGAGGAAATGATGAATCCTAGAAATTCAACTTCTTTTTTCAGAAACTCGCATTTGTCGAGTTGAACTTTCATGTTTGCCATTTCTAGTGTATAAAAAACTTTTTCAATATTTTCGAGATGAGTTAATTCATCTTTTCCGAAGATGACAATGTCATCGATATAGACAAAGCAGCTTTTTCCAATATGTTCACGGAGAATATCATCCAAAGCTCTTTGGAAAATCGAAGGTGCATTTTTCAAACCAAAAGGGAGTCGTGTAAACTCATATTTTCCGTTACTGACGGAGAAGGCGGTTTTCTCAATGTCTGCTTCTTTTAGTGGGATTTGGTGGAATCCACTTTTGAGGTCAATGACTGAGAACCATTTGTTCTCTCCTAATTGTGAAAGAACTTCACTGATTTCTGGAATGGGGTATTTGTCGGGGATGGTTACAGAATTTAATTTCCTATAATCTATAACCATTCTAAATTTTCTTTCGCCAGAAGCATCTAATTTTTTTGGCACAACCCATACGGGTGAATTATAAGGTGACCGTGAAGGTCTTATAATGCCATGACTTAATAGTTCTTTTATTTGTTTTTCAACTTCTTCTCTTAAGGAAATTGGGTATGGATAATTTCTGGAATAAATTGGGTTTTCTGTGTTTGTTCTGATTTCGCCCTTTACGGTAGTTGTGAATGTTAATTGTTCATTTGGTTCAGTAAATAAGTTGGGGTATTTTTTTACTAGTTTATCTATTTCTACCTTCTGTTCTGACGTCATGTGTTCCGTTCTTATGTTTATAGAGTTAACGGAATCAGAATGTTGCTGTTTTATACGGATTTTAATATGATTGTTTATTAACATGTAATTTTCTGAGGTATAAATAACTGCGGACAGTTCTTTGAGACTGTCGTTTCCTAGAATAGCATGAAAAGATTTTAAGGTTGGTAAGAGAAAGAATTTTATTTTAACAGAATTTAGTCCGAAAAGATTTAACATTGTATGGTATTTAATTTCAATTTTTCCACCTACGGAGTTAGCATAGAAATTTGTTTCGTTGAGTATTGGGTTTTTGACAAGTGAAGGTTGTATGTAGTTTTTGTTTGACCCAGTATCTATGAGGAATTTGAGTATTTCGCCACTGTTTGTTTTGCATTCGAAATATGGCAGTGACGAATTTGTTAATCTAAAAAATGAACATCAGTAAATTCACTGATTTGATTAGTAGTATCAGCTAAATGTTGATCAGGGTAGGCTTCAATGTATTCATTGAGTGTTTGATCGTGTCCATTTATTTCTTCAGAGTTGTAAGAATTTTCATTTGGGATGTAAAGGGATGGATTTCCGTCATTGTCATTTGTATTCTCAGTTACAGTATCGATATGATAATTTCTTTGGAATTTTTGTGGTGGATGCATTTGATGCGATGGAGGTGGTGGTCTTTTTCCAGCAAACTGATCAGTATATTTTGGTTTGTTCATATAGTTAACTGCCCTTGATTTAATTGTTTCGTCAATTTCCATTGGAGTCGGTCTTGGTTGTGGTCTCGGAGGAGATGTTACTTGAAAATTTGGCTGAAAATGTGAAAATCTTTGGAAATTTCGGTTTGGTTGGAAGTAAGTCTGTGGTGTAAATCTTGGAACATTTTGTTGGTAATTATATTTGGGGTTCTGAAATTGATTTTGCACGTATGGTGGTTGGTTCTGCTTATATTGTGTTTGTGGAATAAAAGCTAGTTGCGGAAAAAATGGTTGAGTTTGTCCTGAAAATTGTGCATGGTTTGTTCTTTTCATTGGAAGCGGAGGTGGTGAGCTAAATGTTTTCTTTGAAAAATTTTGTTGATTTGCGTATTGTGATCTATATGCCTGATTATCTAACTTCATGCACAGGTGAAGTGCTTGGGGTAGGTCGACAGGTTCACGCATACCTAATAATCTAGGGAGGTCACCTCTAAGTCCCCTAATAAACGTGTCCAGAGCTTTGTCTCTGTACGTTTGAGTTAGAAGATGCATGGATTCCGCTGACATCTGCATGCATCCGATTTTATTTAATATTAGCGATAAATGTTTATAAACTGTTTGATAAAATTCCTGAATTGTGTTATTGCCTTGAATAAGAGAGGTCATCTGATACTCAAGAGTGCTGAGATCTCGTTTATCAGCATAATGTAATGTTAGGCAATTCGAGATACACTCCCAATTCAATGGAGTGTTGTAGGACTCTAAAACAGAGTCCGCATTTCCAATAATTTTGTTTCTAATTACGCTAAGGATTCCATAGTATTTTGGAGTACCTTTTAAACCTGCGTAAATTGTTAGAATTCTTTCGACGCTTTTCCTCCATGAATTATATTCTCCAGCATTCCCAGAAAAGTCTCTGAGACATCGTACCACATCTGGAATTCTGTCAAGGTCGCTTAATGTTCCTTGTCCTGTACCTATGGTTTCGTCCGTTAAATTAATTCTGTTATAATTTGGATTGATCATTGAGTTAACTAGGTTTCTGCCCTCGTTCTGAAAAACACGATTAACTATTGCTCCTATTACATTTTCTAATTCGGGTGTAACGTTCGTATTTGTTATACCAGGAGGTGTAACACTTTGATTTGAGGTAGTGGATAGGATGGGTGGTCGAATGAGGTTGTTTGGGTTTGCCATTTTGTCTCCTTTTTATAAAAAATTTTTAAATTTGTTTCTTAATGTTAAGTTTTGTCGATGATGACTCTTTTCGTGGTAACTACTAAACTTGTTTTAAACTAATGGAATTTAATTCAATAATATTGTCCTATTTCCTAGTTAAGTGTTTATTGTTTTCTTTTGTTTAGTTCGCTTTGCTTTGTTTATAACTGGAAGGTCCGGCTTTTTAGGGCTACAACTTCACAGTTCTGTACTTGAAATTAATTTTAATTTTGTTTTTAATTGGACTATATTATTTATTAAAATTTAATTTTAATTATTTTTTATTTGATACACTGGAGGGTCCGGAGTTCGGAATCGCAGTGTTAGTTACTTTTTGTTATTCTTGTTTAATTATTAATTATTTGTTATTATGTTTATTGTTTTTTTTTTGTTTAGTTCGCTTTGCTTTGTTTATAACTGGAAGGTCCGGCTTTTTAGGGCTACAACTTCACAGTTCTGTACTTGAAATTAATTTTAATTTTGTTTTTAAGTGGACTATATTATTTATTAAAATTTAATTTTAATTATTTTTAATTTGATACACTGGAGGGTCCGGAGTTCGGAATCGCAGTGTTAGTATTTTTTGTAATTTTTATTTTATTTATATTCTCAATTTTTAATCGAATTATTATTTGTATTTTTTCCTTTTTTGACTTCCTAATTTTACACTTGATTTAATTGAATATTCCTTATAATTTGATAAATTAATTTGATAATTCTTTTGGTATATTAACAAAGGTATTTTGTGTTTCAAATTTCATAATCTTTTTCAATAATCTTAAAACTATTCTTACATTAACATCTTAATTGGAAGATACATCTTTACTTCAGCGGTGGTCTGGATATGTTTCCTTTTTGTCCGTTGTCCAACGGTGACTCGGGATCCTCGCCTACACTTCAGTCTGGAGCCCACTACGAACGGGCTTAAGGTTCTATAGTGGTGATGATCTATCTTTCACGTTGGTTTTGTTCCTTGTTGTGGGTTTAATGCAGCTTAGATGCAGATTTGTGTCACTTGTATTCTTTGGTAGCAAACTTCTTGAGGTTGTCTTAAGCTTCAGATGAACACTTTAATTTATGCAACTAAGATGCGGTATCACTTGTATCACTAAGCAGCAAGCTTCTTGAGGTTGACTTAAGCTTTTGATACGGACACGTTGGGCGCCAGTTAAGTTTTCATTACTTGATTTAAATAAAAAAAATATTTTTTTGGTCAGCACGACCTTACTTTATTAGTTCTATCTTAAGACTGACTTAACATTTTTAAATAACTTAACATTAAACCTAAGCTGCGCCGCTACCGTCGCTGTTGTGCTGTTGTTTTGTTGTAGCGCTGAAGTTCTGTTTATGCTGTTCCCACGCTAGCTGAAGTGCAGCTGATGCACGTGCAACACCAGACATGGTGTCAGCAAATATTTTGTGTTTTGTGGGTTTTGGTATTTGTCGTCTTAACTTGTATAAATAGGCGTTTAGAACAATTTTCTCTCGTGTTTCTCAACCGACATTGATAATTGTTTTTTAAATGAATCAGAGTGCGGAGTAGAAGTGCACCAAATATTTTGTATCTATTATTTTAAAAAGCAAACAAAAAGTTGGTCGAATTTCGATCCCATGCGATACTAGTATTATTAAATAAGCTTTTGTTTTTTTGCTGAGGCCCTAGGTTTGGGACAGTAATACTTTGAGATCTTTAGTAACGTGTTTTTGATACCCAGAAACCTTAAATTTTGTGAGGTTCGACAAAAATTGGTTTTGAAAAAAACAAATTCGGGGTGGCGTGGGGTTAAGTTGTGCCGCATCGGTGTTAAAGGTTGTTGGAAAATGGACAAATTAGCCGAAAACCTTCATAACTACCCAAGTGTTGTCCCTAGCGGGGTAAAATGTTCGACCGACCCCAAGAAATTTTGTTCTCCAATATTTCAGGGAACAAACTTGCCCCAATCTCCTGGTCTTTTCTTTCCAACATTTTATCGCAATATATCTACCTTATATTTCCAACCTTTAAAGGGGCACCTATACATGCTTTTTTTAAAAATTTTTTTTTTAAAATTGGCTTCCATCGTTCCCAGGGTGCATTCCAATAGGCTGAAATGAGAGACCGACCCAAATTAACTTTTCTTCTCCAAATTTGTATCGAGCATACAGCATACCTGTCGTTAATAAGAAATATGTAATTTTTTATAAGACAATTTGAATCAAATAAATTTTATTTTTTTCATGGGATGGATATGTATTTCTTTCAATTTTCGACGACGACTTGATGCAAAAAGATTCTTTCCTAATATTGCGCCTCTTTTTGTGGCGTCGTAAGCAACGTGTAGATTACTCAATATTCTTTGCGCTTCTTGGTAATCTTCACGCTCAGTCCAGGTTTCTGGATCGGTAGCAATCAAATCAGTTAAAAATCCGAAGCCTGCGAAAATTCTTGCTTTCTCAGCAATGACGTAATGGCTCAAATATTTTTGTAATTTCCGATTCACTTTCTCCGATGCCAATTGAATCTTTTTTACACCTCTTTTAAGCCAAAAATGTTAACTGAACGAGCACGTACTTGATTTCCGTTGCTGCCGATATCCTAGCTATTATCTTCCTCGTCTTCTTCGTTTACATCAACGACATTTTCTGACTCTATAACTTCTATCATCTCGTTCTGTTCATCGTCAGACGATTCGTCCGTCTGAAAATCCATCTGAAAATTTTTTGATCGGATAACCCAAATAAATACTGTTAAACTTCTCTTTAATCTTCTGTTAAACCGAACAATTTTGCGGTTATAATATTGAGAACAAAATCTTAATCATGCGTGACGTTTACTTTTTTTGATGATTAGTGTATTCGAAAGTACTTTTTTGGGCTAAAAGGAGTTGGGGACTTTCGAAAATCGAAAGGAGGTAAAAAAAAGTAGATATCCACTACAAATATCATCCTTGGTTTACAACACATTCCAACGAACTGCCACCCTGATCAGCTCTACTATTTTATTTTCTATTACATGATTGTCTCTTTCTAGCACGAAGGCATTAATGTCAAATAAATTGAATTGCTTGAAAACTTAATTTTTGGGCCGGCTCGGGTAACCGCAACTTGATTAAAATTTAAAAACTGAATGTAGAGTATTATATTTATTTAACTATGTATGTATATTGAACTGTTTCTAAACCAATTCTATTAATTTAATTTTACTTTAAATAATATATTGAATACATCAAAAAAGTTTATTATTCATGGAGAAAAAAAAAAATAGTACAGTTTGATGTCAAAAAGTACAATTTTTATTTTGATTTGGTACAATTTCGGAAAAGTCATTTCCCATCCCTGCACTCTTACTTCAAGTTTTCTCTTATCACAGTTCAGTGTATTGCTATTATGTAGGTTTGGATTTATCACTTCTTGTGAAGATCTTTTAACTTTTATTCAGAAATATCATCATGGCTAGCAAAAATCCCTGAAGTTTATTTCAACTTTTATTAAAACTTTTAAATGCTTTCGAATGATATTTCTAGAACCTGTTAAAATTTGTTTTGCCAAAAACATGAATTTGCCACATTCATTTTTTTGGCATAGACAAAAAATCAAAATGTACATTCATGGAATTAGAATTGAGGTATGGCGGACGAACTAATCCATAGTCATAATTCACGTTGTGGTACAGTGTTTCTCCTATAAAACGCATCAAAATCTGCAATGAACCCAAAATCGATTTTATTCACATTCATTGTTTTGACATATATGGGACGATATATCGGATTTTAGGTCTTCAATGCATGTATGTAACAAAAAACCATGCTTGTGTCTATTTTAGAAATGTACTACTTGACAAAGAACGATTTAATATAGATTTCAGTATGAATGTGAAACTTTGAATTCGATTTTCTCGAAATTAGAATTTTGCGACATATTAACTTCACTTATAATTCATGTCTTCAATTGATCGACTATCTTACGCTTTCAACACTCAAGAAGGTAAAAATTTTGAATGATTTTCATTTTGAAAACCCACGAAATCGGAGTAAATCAGACACAAAATGAGGAGGTTTTTCCAACTATTTGTAGTTATAACAGCAACATTGTAGAATTCACTTCTGGTTTGTTTCATACATTTTTTTTATACTAAAGACAAATTGTAACAGATATCATTTGTGTTATTATATTCTATTAATATTTTATTTTGAAGCAAGTCTAGCTCTATTAATATATCCTTTATGTTTTTCTCTTATCTACCCTTTTAGTTATCCTCAAGGTAACATATCAAAATATATACATTAGCGTAAAATAAACTACGTTCTCGGAATAATTCTCTTTAAAAACATATAACGTATTGCTCTCTTCATTAGCAATTCTTCTCTACTTCTACTGCAGTAACCCTTTTTTTGATTGTTTTGTTACATATCCTTGTTTCGGTCTGCTTGGATGCTAATGGACCAGTTCGTACAACTCGTTTGCTGTTATTCCTTGCAAATTTTTTGCACTTAAGTTTTTAGTATTTTTTTTTTTTGTTAGTTTTTTCTTTTTCTTAACCATAAATTGTGCTCTGAAAAAATTTTAATTCGTTTTGCTGTCCTCTGATTGGTGCAAATGTCCAGGTGGCCACACGCTTCTTTTCAATCTGTTTCTTTTGTATCTTTGCTGTTCTTGAATTTGTGCTTCTTTTTTTTTTTTTTTTGCATCAAGTTCCTCTTGTTTCCACACGTTTTGATAATCTTTGATTCTCTGATTCTGGCGGACGTTTCAAAGAGTCGCTCCACATGTTTTTGGCGTTGATGTTTACCACTTTTTCAACATTATAGTTGTTGTTGTTGTTGCTTTTGCATGGTCCTCAGTGGCTTCACGCTTGCTACACCGAGACGCGTTTTAAGCACACGCATTCGCACAACGACTCCTGGCAACATTGACCGGCAGCAGCAGCAGCAGCATCATCAGCAGCTAGGGCAGGAACCAGTTTTGTTGTTGTTGTTGTTGTTGTTGTTGTTGTTGCTGTGGTACATGTTAAAAGCCCCGCTTTTGCAGTGTGCGCACAACTGGCTGATACAGTGTATTCTGCGCACAGGTGGCGCATTGATTCAAGTGACTAAACTGGATCCGATGCTGTCCGGCTGTTGCTCTACCCTCTTGTATAATAAGCCGTGAAAACATTATTGTTGCTTTTGATGTCGTTGGTGTGCTGGTAGTGCTTTTATTTTATTGTATTTTTATGACACTGAGCGGAGCCAAGAAATCGAACCTGTTGTGCGTTTGCTTGCTGGCAGGAATTGATGCAGTTGCTGATCGATGCACAGATAAGAGTGCAAGTGCGCAGAGAAATAATTTCCACAGTGCTGCCAAATTAATGTATCTTTTTTATGTTGCCTCGGATAGAAATATTGGCGTTTATAGATCGAGGTTTGATTTTTATAGCGATGGATGCATTTGAGAGTAATTCTTAGAAATATAAATCTATTAGAAGATTAAATCCATAGATAATATCGTGCAAATTTCGAAAAAAAATTCCACATAATCAATATAAAATTTTTAGGAATCTTGTTAATTTTTAAAATCCAGTCTTAAGGACGCATTTTTTTTTCAGTGTTCCTGAAACTGCCTTGCAAATTTGTTTAATCCTTCCCTCTATGATGTCGATCATTCAGAAGGAGAACAATAACAACAACGCAATGCGTTGACATGCTGCAATATGGGGCGCTTCTTTCTGGGTCGCTGCTCTCCACATGCAGCTTGGCTGTGAATTTATGATCATCAACGTTTTTAAGTATAATGCTAGCAGGGTGTAGAAGATCTGCCAAACGAAATAAGCTATGGACGATGTTTCAAACTGACCAACGCCAGGTGCTTTACTACAGCATGCAGCATGAATGCGCAGCGGCAGCACATTAAAACAGGAAATTTTCGCATGCAACACAAAGCGCACGGATGCTGCGCAAATGATTGCGCCTGTACGCTATAGTCCAGCATTATTTGCGGACTATGGACCAGACAAATATACCACCTCCTGTTCCATCCCTGGTAAACTCCTTAGTGCTAGGGCAGCGGACGATTTGTTCATTTGCAGGCAGATTAATCAGCATCGAGCTGAAGCAAGTGGCGTTTGTTGTTGTTGTTTTGCTTGTTGTGTTGGTTTAATCAATTGAGTTTTGCTGCACTTGTTGTTGCTTTTGTTGCTGTTGTTATTATTATTATTGTTGTTCTCCTGTCATTTCAGTTTGTGCTCCGATTAAACTAGCTACGTTTGGACAGAACTTGCATATAATTTCTTTGATTAGTTGTTGCTGCTGCTGCTCATTTATTTATATGCCTGTCTTTCCTGCCTTGGGTGCTACAAAGTAGAAAAACCTGAAATCTCTTAGATGCAGTTGGCAAATTAAACCGTTACAATTTAATTTACAACGTTAACAAATTTCTTTTTAATCAGCCAAACGTTGCATAGGCGAGAAATTTACTTCAGTTGTTGGGAAAATAAATAAAAAGAAACAAAAAAAAAAGATGTTGATGATTCGAGAACAACTAGTTAGTATGGATAAAAGCAAAAAAAGTCAGAAATTCTCACAATTTTTGCATTAAAAAATTTATTGAGCACTGTTTTCCACTCGAAAGATTCCACTCGAAATTATGTCAGTACAAAAAAAATGATAAATCATAAAAGAAATAATTTTATTTTAGTCCAAACCAAACTATAAACTTTGTGTAATGTTTTTAAAAAAATTGGTTCGGGTGAGACATTCATATATCGGCACTTACAACTGAATATCGGTCTGGTCAAAATTTGGAATCAAAGTGCATCCATCGTATTGCTTTGATTTAGCATCTTAGTATTTATATTTATCCCGCACATCACAAATAAGTTGCGAGTTCAACTTTTTCTGACATCTGCAAATATATTGTACCGTTCAAAGTTCTTGTTTTCTAGGTATCTCAATAAGACTAAAAACTTCGGCTTCGGGAACTGGTTCAAGTCCCTTATATCCTAGACAGACATGTAATACAAAATGTACTATGATATGAAAACCATATGTGTGTCATCGGTATTCCAAAGTTTTGTTCCAAAGCAACTAGAGTTCCGTACTACAATCCAAGAAACCATTGAAATTCAGTGGTGTTCTGAAATGTTTTCGCTGCAATCCGACAGCATAAGCAAATTGATCAGTTCGCAGAATATCCAATTTATCAGAACAAACAGAAAAAATAATGAAAAAAGTTAAAATAAATATATTGAAAACGCTGCAATAAGCAGTGGGCACATTTTGTTCCCAGTTGCGTGGAGCAATTATAACTATTCTCTTGTTTATATTTACAAACCTTTGTATCAGTCTGTCCACTATGTTAGGTCGTGGTTTCTTGAGCTTTCATTGTAGGTACGGAAACCATATGTCAGTCTAGGATATTAGAAAGTGTTATAATTTTATCTTAAGGGCAGATTCTCACTTAGAAGTAAAAATCTGGGTTATTTCTGCTTCACATTTTTTGCTCTTTAAAGTTATCAAAAAAATACAAATACAAATATTATAGGAATTAATATTTGAGATCCAATAAATTTTAAATACTTCATAATAAAGAAAAAAATATTTTAAAAATTCAAGTCGAGTAGTTCTTAATACCAGTTTGAAAAACATGATTTTTCAGAGAAGTTTTAAATCAGAGAAGTTTTATATCAATAAAAATTAAATTTTAAGAGATATCTAAGAGATAGAAATTTTCGATATTGCGCGAATTTCTTCTCGAAACTCTAGTTTCGAAACCGTTGTCATGATTTATCAAATAGTTATGAACCGATCTAATTAAAATTTGACAAATTTCTTCAATATAACATTATCTACTGCTAACAACAACGTGGACATTTTTTCTTTTATTACAACTACTTTTATAAGTCATACTTGGTACAAATTTTACCACAATTCAGGAAAAATTAAAATGTAATTTTTCTCTTTCGTTCAAGCACGATGTAAATATGTATATCATCAGAAAATATTTAATTTCAGTTGATAATGTTAAGAGTCATACTGACAAAGCGTATTTAACAGCCAGCCCAGAGGTTTCGAGTTTGAATCCCGGTCCTAGGCTCTTTCCTTTCTTCAATTCTTTCCTCATTTCTAATAAACTGAAATTAAAAATTCATCAATTTACTCTATACGGAACTATTTATATTTGAAAACAATACTCCATATTTAAGCAAAATTAACCCAAGGTCGTTTATTTTTAAATCGAGTATTTTTCGATTTGACTTTTAGTAAGCAGGGAAAAAAAGTTCAAAGTGTTTTGTTGCTTACGCAGAGGATTTTAATAAAACGCACCGCAAACCTTTATAAGTGGTGAATATGTGTTTTATTTCCTAAGAAATTGTGACAATATGAAATGAAAATATAAGAATAAAGTTAAAATAGAAATATATAAGAAACTCACACTTTCGTGTGTCCTCCGTCTTGCTTGCAACCAATGTGGCCATTTTAGCCTTTTCGAGGCTAGATTTAGCCTTTTTATTTGCGGTTTAGCCTCGAAATTTATGATTTAGCTTCGTGATTTTTTAGCCTTTTTTTACTTTGAAAACAGCCTTTTTTAGATTTATTAACAATTAAAAAATTTGCCGATTAAATGCAACACTGTAAGGCAAAAATAAGTACACACTAAAAACTCTCCAAAATATATTTACACCGATGAGCGAATATTTACATTTTTTACACCGAACGGTGTTTATTTACACCGCTTATCCGGTGTGATAGACAAACTTATCCGATTGGTGTAAAATAAGAAAGGCATAGAAGAAGAGCAACATGGAAATCACGTTAGCATTGACAAACAAATTGAAAATTGAAATTTCACAAGACTGAAAATAAAAGTCGAGAATTACAAGTCATGTTCGTGAAACAGTTGACATTAAAGTAATAAAATAAAAAAAAACGGTTTAAATAGAATTAAATCCAATCCAAATTTCGAGCATGAATGCCATTATATTTGGTATAAATAACATTATTTTTAGCATTTTGAATAAATAAATTAAAATTCTAAAAACACATATTTCCGAAAAGTAAAATATTAACTTTTCGGTGTTGAAAAAATCATAATTTTGCATATTCCAAATAAACACCTGATAGGCTTTGACACAAACATCCTTCGGATATTTAGTTATTAGCACCGATCGGTGTGAAAAAGTCCCCTTTCGGATATAAAATTCTAACATTTTGACACGGTGTTTTTTTTAACACCGAACGGTGTAGAACTCCCTGGAACACCGATCGGTGTAAAAATTCTATACAAATTTTTTAGTGTGTAGTCATGAAAATAAGCATCTGGTAGCAACGCTCGGCCCTTAAGAGCTCTCTCGTATCACATGTAGATAAATGTTAGATCGATATTTTTTTATTGAAAATTCTCATAACGTTGTTAAGCCAAATATATTTTCTCATTTTGCAAATGAAAAGTCCAAATATTCTGCAGACGTAGTTACTTCGATTAAGCTTCAATGGCGAAAACTTTTGACACGTAAATGGTCAAGCCTGTCCTCTACAATTGAGTTTTGGGTAGAAGTAAAGCACTTTAAAAACTCGTTGCCTGAAAATCCTTTTTCTGAGCTCGTCAATTTGGTTTTCAGTTTCTTAGTTTTACTACTTAGTAACGATGAGGT
Organism: Tetanocera ferruginea; assembly: GCA_958299015.1. Classification (NCBI taxonomy): domain Eukaryota; kingdom Metazoa; phylum Arthropoda; class Insecta; order Diptera; family Sciomyzidae; genus Tetanocera; species Tetanocera ferruginea. Next base: position 2,192,972 of record OY282643.1, on the reverse strand, counting down.
AAAAATAATTTTAAGTGCAATGAAAATTGTAAAAACTAAGCAAAGAAATAGATTTAAAATTAAAATGCCTAACTCGTTGCTTAATATTCGATGTTCAATGAAAAGATTACAAAAATGTTGTCATGACTTTGAGGTCACTGATGATCTCATACGTCTGTTAGATTCACGTAGTGCTTATGCAAGCTGTAGTTCCTCCGATTTATCTGATGAAGAGGGAATAATTATATCTGAGATATGAACCATGTTGAAATAATATAAGTTCCTAGCACGACAGTGATAAATTTTTCAAACCTTCAATTTTATTTAAAATTTCTCCCGAGAATTGGAAAAAGAGGATTCCCATTTTTTAGGCTCAAGAAATTTTGGAAAATTTTAAACAAATTTGTTCATCAACCGTGAATATTCATGAGTGTTTTAAGTTAAACTTTTAACATAACATGTGATGTCTGTATCCTGCTGTCTTAAACATGAGAACTCACTTTTACAATTCCCATGAGCAAATTATTCTTAATAGGACTCAATATACATATACATCAATATACATCAATTCAATATACATATTATTTTCATTTATATTTAAATGATGAAATGAAAATTAATGCAATGAAAAGTTAGTTTATTTAATAAAAAGTAAGTTATTCTGAATTAAAAAGGCTGGTATTATTTTCCTTTATAAATATATACCATATGATTTTTTGCTTTTTACAAATTTGTACCTATGATACTGATGTACCTATATTAAAAATGAATGTTATGTTAAAACGAAAATAAAACTTGAAGTTATATGAAAAATCTGGATTTTTTTTAGCTTCTTTTTTCAAAACTTTTAGCCTTTTTTTGACTTCTTTTTTTGGCCAATTTAGCTTCTTTTTTTTCCAGGTCGTGGCCACACTGCTTGCAACTAAATGAATAATGAGTTTTGACATTTCATGGCGTGTTGCCAGATCAATAAAATTATTACAATACAAATCTTTTACAATATTTTATAAGACCATGTTCGACTGACAACATGTTTGTTGTATTACGAAATTATCCTTTCATCTTGTCTTAACTAGCTTCATGATCAATGCTTGTTAGGTTGTGTTGTGGAACCTGCTTGTTTCCAGAGGTATCTTCGAAGAAAAATCGAGGCGGAAAATTTTTAACCTGTATTCATAAGTTTCTTAGAAGTGATATCGATGTGGAAACCTCTAAGAAACTCGAAAATGGAACCTCTTGGAAGTTCAACTAAATCCAAATGTGTTTTTAGTAGACACCTGCCGTGAAAGCTTAATTCTACTTGCCCCATGGCGAGGAGTCATGGACTTTCGAAACCAACTCTCAACAGATGGCTTTCAGAATTCAGTGCCGCGAAATAACCGCACTGAGACCTATTCGGACTCAGCACCTATTATATTTCTCACCAACAGACTTATAAATAGACAGTGCAATATATATCCAATGGGTTTAGGAATACAATTAAATTTATCGACCAGTTTCCAGGCACTCAGCACCCAAGATTTCTACACTGAGAAAAAAACACATACCTTGCTCCGGTAAAAAATTTCTCTATTTTTGATAATAGCAATTTTCTCTTTTTCAAATAAAATTTTCTTCAATTAGAATAAGTTTTCACATTTTCGTAGAAATATTTCTTTACTTCTAGGAAATGGAAACATTTCAATGTCTCTAATAATGATAAGTATTTTTCTCGCACAAAAAAATTTCTCATTTATAGACAAATTTTATTACAACCCAGCAAAATTTTTCGTATTGCCTTGATTTGCATTCGATTCTATAACACATTACATAAATGTTGGTGACCAATAATGCATTATATTGTATATTACTCGTAATGCAGTTAGTAATGTCAGCCCTTTTTGCTTTTGAAATGACTGTTCTGTTTTTTAGAAAATTTAAATTTTTTGTTAGACTTTTATTTTTGCTTCAAACGTGTCAAATTTTTGTAATTTTGAATATGAAAAAAATGCAAGATTTATACATGAATTACAGAAAAATGTGTTAAAGGTAAATATAATACATAAATTAAAAGAAATTCACTAACTCTTGATTGGTGTTGTTGATCTTCCCACTGTTAAGCAAGAGATGTACGAAAAAAAACTTATTTTTTCAATATTTGAATCGTTTTTCTTTTTTGTGCGCAGAAACATCTTTTTCAACAACTTATTTGTTGTTAATAAATAAGTGATTATTGAGAAGAAGTTATTTAATCAAGTTTAATAATTGCTTACATAAGTACTCCCATGTCAAGCGAAAGCTTCATCAATTACCTCCAATGACATGCCTGTATTAAAATAATGGGTTCCGTAAGCGAGAGGGTAAGCGATGAATGAAATTTTCTGGATTACTTTTTCGATTACATGTAAGCGAAGATTTTGCTGGGAAATGAAAAACTTTTCTTATATTTTGATAAAAAATTCACTATGAGAAGTATTTTCTTCAATAAAAACAAATATTTTCTCAAAAAAAAAAAGTATTTTTCTCTAAAAATGATATATTTACTTTTTCATGGTAGCTTTTTATCATTTTTAGAGAATTTTTTGTATCGCAATTGGAGAAAAGCATTCTCTGGAGCAAAGTCTATACCATTTTTCTCTAAATATGATGCCTTTTTTATCATATTCCGAGACACTTTTTTCTGAGTGTACTGAGTAACCCTTCTTTTCAATCATATCATGCAGAATTTGATCGCCATTATCGCCATATAAAAATTAATTATTTTCCGGGCATGACCAGTGCCCTAGGGATTCGCGTTTCCAGGTATTAATAGCATACTATGACGAGACACCGTTCGCCAGTTCTACCATAAGCACCTTACTCATCTACCGAATCCCCAGTACCAATTTGTGGACATTTAATTTGAGGTTAAATTCAATCCACCTCCATTGGTGAGGAGCAAGACGGACCTAAAATCTCTTGCATATAGGATATGCCAGCCTGGTTGTACAGAGATGCAACGCCATGCCGACTCGTTGTCTAGCTTGCGACATTAAGCTTACCACAGCCAGCACGAAACGCCCCGAAGGGCCAGCTCACGATAGTCCCCCGGGCAAAAGGGGTTTCCACCTTGGCATGAGCTTCCAACAAAAACCAGACATGAATTGATAGTTTAAGCACACATGACTTGATAAGCAAGCTTATCTCAGTATCCCAGTATACTATACCGATAGATACTAACTTGGGTATTGGCTATGACTAGGAAATGAATAAACAAATCGAAGACATATTAATTGGGTTTTACAAAACTGATCGCCTTATCTAAATTCAATTAGAAAACTTGATCAGCCAGCATACAACATTACCACAATGTAGCATGCTCAATCACAGGGTCTATTGTACATCTAGATCATTCTCCACACAAGAAATAATCTTGTGCACTTCCATTATCACACTCCATGATAATACAACTTGTTTACACTCATTTTTATACAACCAATTTTAACCTCCATTATGACCATTCCTTTAACCAATTTTTATTTTGGCATATATAGACCCTATCGTTGGAAATTTATTTATCATCACTTGTTCTCATTAACCCAATGGAGAATATCAGATTTTTATTCTTGTCGGTAATTATCAGTTGCTAAACCAGGTTTAGTGACTATCCCCGTGCTAACAGTATGTTTTATATCATTTGCTACGGATACGCAGGTACAATAACCAGATTTATGTCCCACTTTCATGATTTTGCATCTTTTACGTGACATACATAATTGAACCGTAGTCCAAATACGCATGTCACAACCCTTCTCCTTTTCACTGGCTTGAGACAGGCTAGTGGCTTACCATCATCACCACCAGGCGGAGTTTGGAAGTTCAACTGTTAGTTAGGTAGAGTTCGACTTCAGACCGATGCTCTTTTGATTTGGATCGTCTTTCCATAGAATTTCATTTAATTTTAGCAACGGCCACATAAACGGTCTTTTTCGTTGGATTTTTGTTAAACAAGATTTTTAAAAATATGCATATAATTGTCACGAATTTACGCTCCGGGTAAGCCTTCAAAAGTTTTTAAAAATATTTTGATTAATATTCATGAATTCAGATTCTCCTTATTTATGAGAATTTAAGCGGAAAAACCCTCATATATGAATAAACCCAATCATACATGAGAAAGTGGGTGAATAAAATGTCTAGCCCTAAGGCGGTTGCACCTATATTTCCAGAGTATTGAGGTCATTCAATGAATGTCACCTGATTCCTAACTTGACCGAAATGGTCTTTTATATTTTTCACTCGTTTGTCTGTTAGTTTTTATGTCTTCTTAGTATTTTTTAAATGTTTGCAATAAATATGTGCCGAAATTAACTGTAATTTGTGGTTATCCTTCTCTTAGCGGTATTCTTTCTCCAGCAAGCTTTTCTTTTCGTAGTTTTTTTTTATAACCGGAAAAAGCTGCGTGTTTTTTAGTTTTAATGAAAGCAGAAATAACGTACTCGTACTTTTTTTTTTTTTTTTTTTGGGGTTATATGTTGATGTGTGCGACAACGACAACTATAACGCCAACAACAACAACAGCAACAACAGCAACAACAAGCACTGCAACAAGCATTCAAGCAAGCTTCTGCAGAATCACTTAACGCTTGATTACGTTGAGTGACGTTTTGACGAGGCGGTGACGCTGCTGCTGATGAGAATGACGTTGCTGTTGTTATTGTTGTCGTTGCAGTTGATTTGGTTGCCTATTTTTTTTTTGTTTTGTGCTCTGTTGTTGCTTTTTGTGTTTTGTGCTGTTGTAAGTCTCTCATGTTGCCAAAGCTGGCAGGATACTGAGTTGGTTATTTTGTTGTAACGTTTTTATTTGTTTGACTGCTGGCTGCAGCAACTTTATATAATGATGTTGCTGTGTTGTTGGTGCTGCTGTCGTTGTTGATGTTGCTGTGTTGTGTTTTTTATTGCAATTATTTTTTGTGGTTAGTTTCCGTTAAACAGTTACCGCTTGCATCTCTTTTCGCTCGTCTGCGATTTTATGTCGTTTGCAGTTTTTACATGATTTTAATATTGATAATTTTCGTTCACAAAAAACTAATAAATTTCATCAAAAAAGGGGTTAATTGCTATTACCTCTGCATGGCTGAGTGTGCGACAGCATCAAGTTTCATGCAGGGCTTGCGTCACAACTTGCTAGGTTTCACAAAGGAATGCGTTCGTTACCCTTTTTTTTTTCTTTCTTTTGTTTTTTGCTGTCGTGCAAATGTATAAAATTAAGTTTGTTGCGTACTAATTAACTTTCGTGGCTCGAGGGCGCCAGTGCTTTGTGTAGGGTAATGTCCTTTTTTGATCCCCATCGGGATCAGCTAGAATTACGCGAATGACATGAGTGCGTCAAATTAGAACGCGCCAAAAATTGTTAAGATTTAAGTTAGAGTGTCGCTTTGAGTGAGTGAGGTTCTTGCCGAACACGATACAAGCATTAAACGCCTAACAATAGACAACAAAAAGATGAATTTTGACAATTATACGCTATGGATTATTCGTTCACTGACATCAACTGTCAAAAATGTTGCTTTTTAACCCTATTTGTCGCTGCTTGAATTCATCAACTTAGGGTGGTTGAGCAACAACGTCGAGTGCAATAGCAAAACGTTAGCCACGTAAGCTAAAAACGTGACTCATTTCCAGTTAAACCCTATTATTAGAAGCAGCTGCTGGCATGTGAGTCACGATGGAACCGGCCGATTCTGGGATGGCAGCGACACACCCCCATGAAAGAATTTCTTGTGTACCTGGTTTGCATTTTTGAACTCCAACCCTCTTCAGCGTAGAACACCCACGCACTGCTACCCCGTTCTCCTCCATTGAATTTCTTTTCATTTTGTAATCCTTTCAAGACTCAGACGCTGTCGAAGAATACACGTTCACGTTCTACAGCTGCTTGTCAGGGGCAAAAAAAGAAAAAAAATTCCACTTGCTTGATTTACTCCGCTTGATTTACTGTCATTAAAATGTGCGCACCAACAATGCGGCTGCCAGTGAGGCCAATTGTTGCTATTCACGAAAGAAGGTGGAAGGGAGGAAGGACTGTATGTAATGCAAGGATTGTTGAAAATTACGACAGACGCTTAGCAAATACGCAGCTAAAGCGAACAAATACAGGGACTAGGCCGGGCACACATGCCCCGCAGCAGCATTTTAATTGGCAACGTCGTCTATTCGTGAATAGGGAATGCAGCCACAGCGGCTTGGGTGGTCTTGATGGGTGGGTGCTACCTACAGCATTCATTGCATTCGAGAATTATAGAGAAAGATAATCATGAAGCATTGCACGGTTGCCAAAAGTTAAAAATTCGCGCCGCATCAAAAAGTCTCTGAAACTTAAGTTTGCGGTATTGGAAGTTGGCATTCGGTATGTCACGCTCTGAAGTCAAGGTTGTCAAATTATCTGAACATATGTTGACTTTGCTTTGTTGACGGTGCGCCTTAACCGCCAACAATTGCCTTCAATACAAATTTAATAATAAAAAAGTAAACTGCGAAAAAACTGCTGCAAATAAAAAGGAAGAAAAAAATAAAAAGGAACAAAGTGAAAAGCATTAAAAAGGGAGCGTTTTTCCGCTTCATTGAAATGAAGTTTACAATGAAAGCAGTATAACTCTGAGAGGGAAGCGCTAAAGTAAACAGCAACAAGAGAAAAAAAAAAGACGACAAAAAAGAAGCAACTCCATCCGCTGTGCAGGTCGTTCGCAGCGAGTGCCATGAACTCGTCCGGGCGCTACTTATAAAGTCACAACAGCGTGCTGCTCATGTTGTTGTTGTTGTTGTTGTTGTAGCAACTACTTCGCCATTCAGTCAGTGTATTCGTGAACATGAATGAAATGAGCGCGCGTCTTTATGAATGAATCACGGCATAGATTGGCATTGCAGTAGGGTTGCCACCCTCAACATTTACGTCGTCGTCGTCGTCGTCGTCGTCGTCGTCAACGTAGTGAGTAATAAATAAAGCATAAAAATGAGCGAACAAAAGCATAGCGGCAGTTGGGTAGGCAGCATAAAACAGTGGGTGTTGTGCATTAAAAAATAATGCAAAAGACAAAAAAGGACGCTGCAGTTGTACTGTTTGTAAAAAATATATACAAACATATTAAGACAATTTACCGAGTAACATTCTACTAACAATTAAAAAGTACATAATTTCGAAGAATTGCCTTGATGGCAACGCTGTTATGCTTGAGACACAATGGTTGCTGTCGTTTCTTTTCCCATCCTCGTCTACTCCATCTTAGCAAGAATGCAACTTCTAGTGACTGTTTTAGCCGAGAAGGCGTCAACCCTTGAAGTTGTTGTTTTATACTTTGTCACATTCCAAGCTAGATACTTCATTGCATTTTACCCACCTACAGCCGCCGCATCATCAACACAAATACTTGACTTGTCAAAAGCTTAACATGGAATCTCTTCCATATCTCCCTTGTGAGTTCCTACTTTCAATACATTCCTATCTTTAAAGAGTCCATTTTTCGTCGGATTTGTTTAATTATAAAGTTTTTCGTAGAACTTCTTCCGCTGTCCCTGCTTATTTTTGTTCTGTAGACTTAAATTAACAAGATTTTAAATGTATTTTTTTTTTTCTCTTTTGCTATATAGTAAAAGAAGTCTGGTTCTTCTTTTCTGGTTCAACAACGTTTTCATCAATTGTTGCCTTTATTGCTGTCGTTGTTGTTGTTGTTGTTGTTGTTGTTGTTGTTGTTTCTATTCATTAAAGTTACGCTTAATCAGTACATTTCAATTAGGTCTGCATAATAAATGCTTTTATTTGCATGGCTTGTCCTGCGCTCATCGCTCATGATTGCTGTTCTTTGTTGCCCTTTACATCATTCAAACAATCACCCTTCGTACTTTTTTTCAGCCATTCATGATTTTTTTTTTTTTTTTATTTTTCGAAATGAAATGGTTTTCTTTCTCTATTTCAATATGGTATTCGTTAAGAGTTATGAACAAGCTAAGTGATAAGAGAACATTTAAAGTTTTACCAGCAACAATTAGGTTAATTGCGGCATTTTTGTGCCGAATGTAGGCCTCCATTAAGATTATATGGCGTTGTGGGGTTTTATTTCAACCTAAGTGCATATTATAGAGCTGTTCAAGCAAAACAAAAATTACTTGCAAACCATTTGCTATGATGTCAAATACTTCCTATCTTCTGAATTAGAATTTCAAAACAAGCACTGAAGTGACGAGATCTTTTAGTGATCAAACATACACTGCACGAACAAACAATATATGTATGTATGTTGCATTTAAACTGTATAACAAAATTGAAATAGAATCAAACTGAAGTAGAATAAACTGCACTGCATGAAATCTTGATTTTTTATTTCATTTGTTTTTGAATACATAAATAAAATAAGAAAATATGCTAAAAAAAGCTAGAACTAATTTTTTCTCAATTTAAAGACAACACATTTGACAGGTACTTTAACATAGATGTGCAGAATGTATATATATATATATATTAATGATATATCTGATGGAGAGAGTTCCCAACCTTCTGAGAGAGAAATAAAATTTTTAAGAAAAAACCCGCTCTTTGATCAATATGACATTTGATAGGAAGAGAGCTCTAGAGTTGGTCGAATTTGAGTTTTCTCAAAAGTAAAAATTTTAAATTTAGTTTTATGCATTCATCAATCGTTAAATTTGTAAAAACAGGTGTTTTGAATAAAAAAATGTTGACTTCTCATGTTAATATTTTATGCTATGTCTACACAGAGAGTTAAGTTAATTTTAACTAACATTTAACCAAAGTTGTTCATACGGAGATACCGTAGCAGAATTGAGTTAAATTTGCCGACAATGCTGCTGGTAGCTCTGCGTACATATGTGTTTTTTTCTTGCTGTGCGAAAGCTCTGTTTTTTTTCATCCCTTATTTTGGATGAATACTTTAATCCCTACTATTGCGTTATACCTTTTCGATGTTCTTTTGCTCATTTTTAAAGAAAATAATAACATATAGATAAAAACATAAAATAATTTTTGAATCTTACACTTTTTACATTGAGTCATAAAAAACTCAGAATAAATAATGATCAAAGGTGAAATAAATCGTACATTTTTGCACTGGTTATACAAGATAACACAAGGTTTATGTCTCGTTAAATTTATAAACTAAACTTGTACTGGTATTACTTTGTACCTCTATTAGTCGCATTTGAACGGTTTTCTAATTTTTCTTATTATTTTTAAAATTTTGTTAAATTTTCTTTCAAATATTATAATAATGACTGTGAAGTTGTTACCAAAAGTATTTTTAATAAATTTTCTTAATATTGTCGTTAAATATTTAGCGTGTACTTCAACCAAATGCCAAAAGAGAGAAAAAAATGTGTCTTAAATTGAATGTTAATCTCTGCCATTTTTCAATTGATTTCATTTATTTATTGTTTGTATTTAAGTTTTATAAACAAAAAAAACAAATTGGCCATTTCAGCCCTTGAAAGGACTTTGACCGAGCTTCTTATGATCAATTGTGTTGTATGTGTTATTAAATGTTTGCACACATTTGACCGAGAACTGGACCTACATGTTTTATGCCGACTCCGAACGGCTAAAATTCATGTTCTCAAGAAGCTTTACATGGCATGTAAAAAAAATTCTTCGCCGCGGCTGGGGATCGAACCCGGGCTTCGAGCATGCTAAGCCACACACTTAACCTGCATGCCACGGTCACCACTATTAAAGTTTTATATGTTAACTTAAAAAAATTAATTTAAGAGACCACAAAATTTGATCTTTTCTCAAAATATCGGGTTAATTCATTTTTAATGTAAAAAGAGAAAAACTCAAATTTGCAGTATTGGTTTTCTTTCCAATTTAAGGTTAATTTATTTTGTCTTGACACAAAATAAATTAACCATTCGCGCCATTCAAAATCAAGGCATCAAAACAAGTTTTTAATTTTTTAAATAATAAGTAGAATATCTCCACTAAATTAAAAGTAATAGCCTCGAACATATTTTAACTATCTCGCTTATTCTGCATATATTCTTAACAATTATGACCATTTCGTCATGTGTTTCTGAACAGATTGTTATATTTTTGAAGTGAAACTTCTTTGGCGGCTAGTGAAATTTCAAGGTCCTTTTTCATGACGCTAGGCTAACGTTTTCAATTCATATGAAAATTAAAAAAAAATTATTGCCGCTGCCGAGAATTGAACCCCGAACTTCGTCGCTTTTGAGCCGGAATCTATACGTTTACGCCACGTAGGCACATGATAAACAACCAAACAAAATATAATTAAAACTGAACGCGTAACATACTGAAAATAACATAATTAACATTAACATTAGATAAACATTAACATTACATTATTAACATAACCGTAACATTAATTTTCATCCTATAAGTATGCACGGAAAAAAAAAATAGAAAAATAGCTAAAACAGGAGCAGAACGCGTTCGTGAATATAGAGAGCGAATTAGAGCTCTTGAGAATACAGCCGCAGCTGGGTCTGCAACTAATGATGAAGGTAAGGTGATTGCAACAACGGCTGAGTTTCAAAATGCATTTTTACGAAACATCAGTGTATTTTGGTGAATCTACAAAGAACCAATCACCAAAAAACACACTGATACATCTCAACAAAATTGTAAAGCCAACCAAGTTGATACACTCAACAATCAACGTTCGCTGCTTTATGAGGCCCTCTATCAACATAGCAATTATTATGATCAGGAAGCAGAAGGAAATAATGAACAAGATTTGCCTCTGCTTTCGGAGGCTCCTTCAAAGAGTACTATGCAAATGCAATCCAGCATTCAAAAAGTAACAATGTTGAGAATACATTCGAAAGCAACTAAAACACCAACTGAACTAAAACAAGTACCGAAAATAACTGTTATTTTACAATTTTCAAATGAAAAAAATTGTCTAAAGACTTTTTCAAATATACCATTATGTTACAAATGTCCTCAGCCTCACGAATATTAAGTCGCTTTTAAATTTGAAACTGATTCTTTAAAAGTTAATTTCTTGCCTAGTATATTTCGAGGAAAAATAAAGGTTACTTTTGACTTTTATTTAATCGGTCAAAAATAGCAGTTATTTTGTGACGTTAATTTTTTCGGTCAAAAATATCAAACAATTTGTGTTTTCTTAAAGGCCACTTGACAGATTGAACTATTGAAACCATGTTTAAAATGTCTTACCGATGAGATGAAAATAATAATATCAAAATTTTTTTATTGGTAAAATGACTTGAACAAATATAAATTACCTGATATTTTTGACCGAACAATAAACGGCAGAAAATAACTGTTATTTTTGCCCAAAAAAACTATAAGGCACAAAAAACTGTTATTTTTGTCGGAAAAAATAAAAATTAAGAGATAAAAGATAAAATATGTGACACTTTCGACAAAAACCATATTCGGTACGGTCCCTGGATACAAATATTGAATCAACAAATTATTATTCCATTTCGTATTGATTGAATTTCTTTTCAGATACTTTCTCTCTCTACTTCACACTAAAATCTCTCTTATTTCTTACTGTTAAAGAAGTTTCACTTCTGCCACGTGTACGTTGCTATACGCGAGTTTTTTTTTTAATGAATCAGTAGGAGTGAATCAGAAGGTGTGCACCGACTATTGTAAAATGTTTTTTAACTTTTATGCAGAATATTTGTTTTTCACTTTATTTTGTATCGAATCAATGTGTGGACAGGTCGAATTAAGGGGTTACATGACATTGGCCGTTTTTTCATGAAAAAGTTCTTACGGGCTTGTGAGCCGGATTTGTGAGAGCGTATTTTTAATTTTCGCCTTTTTATATTTTGTTCACAAACTTTGAACGCGTTTATCTCGAAACCATGTTTTTCGCACTGGTTGCGGCACTAGCGGGTTCATTTTTTGACGAAATTTATTTTTTTTTTATTTTATATTTTTTAAAAAATTTTTTTTTACTTTTTTATGCATTTTTAAAGTCAATATTTTTTTCGAAAAAAACACACTTTCAAATTTGGAACATCACCAAAAATTGAAAAAAAAAATTACAAAAAAGCTCTTGTCATACGATAACCAATTTTGTTAAGATTTAAAAAAGTCATTTATTTTCCAGATCGGACAATTTGTGCGACTTCCAGCGGTGCAACCACGTGGCCCCGTTTTTTTCTCTGCTGCCAGTTTGGAGCTCTATAAAACCATGTTGGAGTGAAAAATATATTTTTTTGAATTTTTATTCTTGCAATTTGTTCAATTCTCTAAAATAATAAAATTTTGGCAAAATGTTTGTTTTTGACTGAGTTATGAATTTTTAAAAAAGGTCTGTTTTCTCTGCCGCGAATGTTATGTCCCACCTTAAGCCCACTGTTGAACTCTAGTTATTATAAACAGGAAAACAAAAATTGGTTGAATTTCGACCACAGGCGATACTAGTTCAAATAGATTAGTCACATATTATTGAATATTATTATTATTACGGACAAGTGAGTGCGGAACACCAGATATTTTTTTTTTTAAATTTCATTGCATATTTTTAGGCATTTTTGTTTGGTGATTTATTAAAATTTCAAAACCTTTTTATATATTTTTCAATTTGAAATTTTCAGTTTTTACAAAATATTTTTAAACTTATTTCGTCGTAATTACTATAGTTTCCGTTTTTACTTATAGGAATTTTTTAAATATTTGGAACTAAAAATTGTTATTTGAACAATTTAAAATCGAATATATGACCATCGCTGATTTCTTATTCAGCTTAAAGAAAATCAATATTTCATGTTTTTTCTTTATTGAAACCGGGCCCGTAATTTTTGGGCGGGTAGGAGCTAGTTTATCATAATTATTGCTGTAAGATTTCGGTTTATGTTTTGATGTTTGATTTATATAAGTTTGTTATATATATATATTTATATCGTTTTATATAAGACAGTTATGTGGCAAATTTTTAAGTAACGAATATTTTTTATTTACTTTAATTTTAGAATTTCAACTTGAAGGAAGGAAAAAGCCGAAAGAATAATATTATTCTGCGACATAAGGTAAATATTTGCACTTATCTCTATTTAAAATATTTTTAAAGTTCAATGACAAAATTTTTTTAAAAAGTATTATTATTATTATTACTTTAACATAATTCCGTAAAATGTGAGTGCGGAACGCTTGATCTTTTTTGAAAAATTTCATAGCATATTTTTAGGAATTTTTTTTGTTTACTGATTTATTGAAACTTCAAAAACTTTTTATATTTTTTTATCATTTTGAAGTTTTCAGTTTTCTAAAAAACTTTTTAAACATATTTCATCGCACCTACTATGGTTTTCGTTTTTACTTTAAGGTATTTTATAAATATTTAAAACTAAAAATTGGTATTTGCACAATTTAAAATTAAATATGTGGCCAACGCTGATTTCTAATTCAGCTTAAGAAAGTTAATATATAATGTTTTTCCTTCTGGAAAACCGGGACCGTCATTTTTGACGGGAAAGAACTAGTAATATATATAATTTTCGATGCAAAAAAAAATTGAAATGATATGAGACTAAGCACCAATTTATACCTATATCGAATATTCTTTTCAAATTTTTGTCAAATCAAATGCAAATTTGTAAAAAATTTTTACTCTACAATGTTTTTGTAAGACTTTTATTTGCTTTGTTTTCTCTTTTATTTCACTATCATTGTATGATATTTTGTTTGCAATCATAAAGAGAAAAATATTATTTCTTACAATGCTTAATCACCGTTACTAAAGAGAAATAACCAATATGTGTTACGAGCATATGTGATGAATATTTCGTTGAAATCATCCTAGTGTGAACAATAACAATTTTTTATAATCTCTATAAAAAGTGCTGTTCAACACACCTATAAAAGTTTTAACATCCGTGTTTTTTCTCTTACGAATTCCAGTTATCGATTTTTATGACTTAATAAAATTGCTTTTATATTCATTCATCTATTGTGAATATCATGTTGAATAGCAATAATCGAAATGATATCGCTAACATTTGGTCCAACTCTAAATCAGCGGAACTGAAATATTCTTTAGCTCTACAGGAAGTTGGATGATGGTGATAGATTTTGAAATAACTTCTGGCTACTTTTAAAAGCACTGATAATAAAGCATATTTTTTATAAAATTTTTTAAGCAATATTATTTCATGTCACTTTTATGGGATTAATTTTGTTGTTGCAGTTGTTGTTGTTGTTGTTGTTGTTGTTGTTGTTGTTGTTGTTGTTGTTGTTGTTGTTGTTGTTGTTGTTGTTGTTGTTGTTGTTGTTGTTGTTGTTGTTGTTGTTGTTACTGCTAGCTGACTTATTGTGTATACATAGAACTAGAAATAAATTCTAACTTTAGACATGCATTTTTCTTTTTTCGATTTTTGGGACAATCTAAATAAATGTTTGTTGTTGTTATTGACGTTGTTGCCGTCGACCTAAATGACACACAGTAGCGGGCGTCAATAAATTTAAATTCGAGGTATTTTTTCTATATTTGCTTAAATGTTGTTGTTGTTGCTGTTGTTGTTAGATTTGTTTGTGGTTATGTTGTTGTTTTTCTTGTTGTAAGTAACGCAATCACTGCTGCTGTCGCTGCTGCTGCTGCTGCATTTAGCTTAAAATTTATTTGATTTGAAGAGATTTTATTTTGTTATTGTTATTTTTATTCTTTATTTGTTGTATAAACGATTATTTTTATTGTAATTTTATGCATAAGCATTCGAATAAATTTTAAAAGGGTGTTTTTATATGAAAGTTAAATATTTTAGAAAAAGGGAAAAATATTGAAAATTTAGATAAATGCAGGGAGAGAAAAAATATTCAAAATAAGAAATATTCATTTTCTCATCAGAAGAAATAATTTCTATGGAGTAAAAAATGGTAAAAATAAAAAATATATAAAAATAATATTTAAGTGAAACTCAGTCGGACAATTTTATGATGCGTTAGTATTCAAATAACATGCAAAAAGTGGTGGTCATGGCCAGGAGTTCAATACTTACTGCTAGAAAAACTTTTTCAACTGCAATAAATTTCATGATCGGCCGTCACATCTCAGTCACAGCAACCTCAGAGAGTAGACGTGATTGAAAAAAACTGACTACGCCATCTTGTTTTGCTTAACATCCTTGAGTTTTGTAAGATCAACTATCAAACCTTTGAGGTTTTTTTTCATATAAAAAAAATAAATATTTATTTTGTTTTTTTATTGTATTTATTTGTGTTTTTGCCTTTGGGGGCTTAACATCTCTTTGCTACGAGCCTGGTCAAAGCAAAATTTTATGAAAAAAGAAAAACAATTAATTTTAAGAACTTTCACTATTGATCCTTCAATAGCTGCGATAGTCAAAGCTTTTTACTGTTATCTCTTCCACAATTTTACTTGTTTACAAATATTGCTAAAATTGTTTTGAATCCTTCTTTGTCCTTACAAAATGCTGTGCAATTTTTAAGCCTTTTGCTACGCGGCGTATTCAAACCAATTTTTTTCCAATTGACCCAGTCTTAAAGTCAAATCCATGCAATTCAACTTGCAGCAACAACAACAAATACAACTATAACAACAACACCATAACCACCAACAACAAACAACAACAACAACAACAACTGTATTGGCATAAAAATAGATGGAATTTTTGCACATAAATCGAAGAGATTGAATTTATTTTAATCCGTCGTATTTTTTATCACATGAGCCATAAAAATAAAACTCGCATAAATAAACCTCAAATAAAAAAATCTTAGTCAAAAATTTGAATTTTCATAAATAAAAAAGATATAAAAAAAAAAAAAACAAACATACATAGGTTGCCACTTGTTGTTGTTGTTGGCTTTGGCAAATTTTTGCATTTCTATAAAATAAAATTCAAACGCAAAGTAAATAAATTAAATTTTTTTGTTGTTGTTGCTGTTGTTGTTTGTTGCGTGTTGAAAGGATTCGAAGCAACAACAACAAATTTCTCCAAAATTTATTCAGTTCATTTTACGTATGCCGTGTAGAAAAAAAAAATAAAAAATTTGGATAAAATTAATGAAACCTTTCTGAACGCTTCCACGCTGCAATGTTTGATGTTGTTGTTGTTGTTTTTTTTTTAATTTTGTCTGTTCCTGTGTGTTCTTTTTTTTATGTTCTGCTTTATTTTGAAGCATTTAAATGGAATTCATGAAAATTTAATGAAATTTTAAATGAGCACGTTTAAGGATTAAATAATTTTGATTCGTTTGTATGAGTCATGTTTGTATGGTTGTGTTTGTGTGTTAGCATGTTTGTGTGTCACGTACTCGTTTTTCCCGCTCATTTTGTGCATAAATTTAATTTATATAGCTCAACGTGTGCAAATTTTTTTTTAGAAATATAATTTATTTATTTGAAGGTGTTTGTTTTTTTCTATGCCATAAATAATGCTTTAATTTAACCTCCACTTCCACCTGCATCGCACACATAAAAAGTGGCTTAAATTGAAAAAGGCATTTAAATAATTGAATCAACAAAAAAAATTTAATCTAATAAAATTTAATCGATAACAATTTTTTTTTTCAGAGCAACAACTGCATTTTGAATTAAATTGCAAATCCTGGTTTTTTGCTTCTGTTTTTTTCATTTCAAATCAAGTTTAGTTACTGAAGTTTCTAAAGAAAATTTAAAATTTTCTTGCCAATTCATTGGCGCTTTCAATAGGTATAGATATTTTTAAAATAAAATTGATTCATCGATCAGTTGACTGAACTGTGCAGCCAATCGAGCTGCTTGTTGCAGATCGCTGTTCTTTAAGCTGTTCGCGCCAAACAGGAAGTTTGAGGTTAGCATTTGATGTTTCTAGGCATGTCTAGGCGCGTCTAGGCTGAATGTTTTAACCAAGAAGAATGTTAAATAGAAGATGTTTATTTTATTTGTGCATTTTTTTTGCGCAAACATATGAATTCCTGCTGCTGCTTGCTGCTAGCTGCAGAGCGCTAAAACCACATGTGCTGCAGATGGCGATACGCCGCTCGCAGCTCAAACCAACGTTCATACGTTCAGCACGTCATTCCTATTCTTTCAATTTAATCCATTTCAATTCATAAGAAAAAGTAAGAAAAAACAAAAACATTTCAATGCTAATAGGTCAGAAGACGGGGCAGCCAACGACTGACTGGTTGTTCGGATAAAGAAGAATTCATTGAGTCTCGCATAACACTTGCTCGCAATGCAAGTGCGTTGAAAATGCGTTCAACGTTCTTCTGGGCTGAGACGCTGCGCTGGGAAAAATATTTTCGAAATTATTTATGTAGCTTTTAATGGAAAAAGATGCTGCTGGTTCGCATCAGACGCATGTGTTAAAGACGACAATTTGTTAAACGATTATCGTTCCCCTCACAAATCACTTAGTAGTAAGGGCGAAGGACTGAAGCGGATCAGCGCTGAAACGCGCTGCTGCAGCTGTAGATCATCTTTTGTTGAGCTGTATTAATGTGCGTGTCTGTACCTCTGTGCGTGCAACTCAAATCAGGCTTTCGAGTCGAATACTAGTTGTCAATCATGTCAATCATGTCAAATACAGGACTTATTCGGCACTTGTTCGCTCTTCTGCCATACTCACTCTCACGATCCTCAACATCAACAGCGGCGTCGTTTGCGGCCCTGCAGCATTAATTAAAGATCTTCATAGTTTTTATTTCGATTCTTAAATAATTATTTGTAGCTTTGTCTTTGCATTATTACTAGTTATTCGTAGAATTTCGAGCATTTCCGGTAGAGAAATCACAAGCTCTCTTCAATGTCTTCAACGACTATTGCGTGTTTTTTTGAATTCTTACCTGATTCATTCATGTTTCTCACCATTCATTCTTTCATTCATTTGGACATTCATTCAAATATAATGATGATGTGTGAAGTCGTGTTTTACCTGTTGGTACGATGTTGGTTGGTGTTAGGCAGCCTCCTGCAGCTTGGACTGCTGTTCAGATCCTGTGAACAGAACTCACTGAAACTCATTACAAAATAAGTTCGATTGGATTGAATAGTTGTAGATGATGTTGTTGTTGTTGTTGTTGTTGTTGTTGTTGTTGTGCATCTATGCCGGTGCTGTTGTTGTTTGATCTTGTGCAATGACTGTGAAATTCCCACACAGTGTTGACTCGGTGTGTTTGTGGTTGCAAGAGGCGGTCTGGCTGGCCAGCCTGTGTGACCTTGTTGCAATTATTTTTGTTTAGACTGCAGTTACGATGTCTTGTTTGTAAACATCAAAGGTAGGCCGCATAGTACATATTTAGAGTTGTTTTTGTAAACCTTTTTAGACCTATTTAAAAATGTTTGTTGTTGCTAATGAGGCACAAATTATTACTTGTTATGAAATGTATTTTAATAGAGCTTCACCACGGAAGGATACTTAGTGGTAGGTACATCTTTGATTTACACGCTTGCATGGTGTAACATAATGAAGTTGCATCTTGCTGTTGAATTCACTTTTAAACTATTGAAGAGTTCAACATGTTTCATTTAAATTTTAGGACATTTTTTATATATTTTAAATACCGAATATATTTAATTTACAAAGAATTAAAATAGAGAATTCATTGAGTATGTGTTCGATATGTATCATATACATAGAAAGCATTATTAAGTAAATAGAAGACACAAAACAAACCCGTAGTAAAAATGCAGTTCATTAATTTAGTGTCAAGACAAAATAAATTCACCATAAATGCGCGAAGAAAATCCTTTGAAAAAATAAAATTTGAAAGAAAATCAAAAATGCAAATTTGAGTTTTTCTCTTTTTACAACAAAAATTAGTTTTACCCAGACATGCACAACGAAATCAACAAAATTTTTTCGTTTCGTTGACGCCGAAAAATTAATTATCAAAATTATTTTGTTTTTTAAATAACGTTAAAAATTTATCAAAACAAATTTCGTTTCGTTGAAAAACGAAAAATTTTCTATAATTTTCTCCTATGATAAAAAAAACGAAATTTTTTCGTTGAAATTAACGTTATTTTCAACGGTTGATTGGGAAAAAAACGAAAAAATTTTATATCGTTTTCTCCGAAACGAAATAAATATTTTTCGTTTTTTGAATTAACGTTATTTTGGTTACCGTTAAAATTAACGTTAACGTGCATGCCTGGTTTTACCCATGTTATGAAAAGAAAATTAAATTTTATGTTCTCTTTAAAAAAAAAAAAAAATTGAAATGTAAATAAAAATTAAAGGTAGAAAATATATAAAATTCTTTTAAAGACTGAAACACAAAAAATAAATAAATGAAATCATGTCAAAAATGGCAGAGATATTGGCTTCCCAATTCATAACATTCAATTTGAGACAGTTGTTTTCTCTCTCTTGGCCTTTGGTTGAAGTACACGCTAAATAACTAATGAAATTATTAAGAAAATTCATTAAAATTACTTTCTGTTGCAATTTCACAGTGATTGTTATAACATTTGAAAGAAAATTTAACAAGCTTTTAGAAATACTTAGAAAAATTGGAAAACCGTTAAAATTTGACCGAAATATCTGCGTAGTAAGCCGAACATTCAAAATTCTAAACACATTTTTTACAAATTTCACAATTGATGAATGCATTTAACTAAATTTTAACAAATTTTAAGTTTAACAAATTTTAAGTAACAAATTTTAAGTTTTGAAAAAAAAATCTCAAGTTCGACGAACTCAAGAGCTCTCTCCCAAGCATCACTTTGGTTTTCAATTTTGGTTTCTCTCTTAGAAGAAGAAGGGGGTTCTTGGGATCAGATCAGATATATTATTTATATATACATTCGGCACATCTATGTAACATTTCGATTGTTGATGGTTTTATTCTTCTTGATTTAAAAGAACTATTCTTCAATTTTTAATTATCCGTACAAAACAAGCACATAAAAGATTACCCTGTCAATGAATTGTGAATCAGCAGAATAAGGATGTTAATGTCTTTCTATAGAAGTCATAATTTTATTCTTTTTGCTTCGATCGAAAACTAATTTCGGTCTGTCATACTCCAGATTTTAAAGTTCTTTTCATCCGAAGCGCTACTAGCTGGCCTTCATAGCGATTTAGAAGTGCTTCCACACTCATATTCAAGTATACTTTCTGTTTAATAAGAAATGAAAAAATTTTGTAGGAAGCACTTCTTACGAATGGCTAAAAGAAGGGGTAAACATAAAATATTGAAAAAAATTTTTTTTTCTTTTAAATATTTTTTTGTTAGGGCTAAAGTATATGAAAAGTTAGTCCTTGAAGGTAAAAAAAGATTTGTTGTGCTGCCTTTTGTGCAGAAAAAGAAGGGCTTCTAGAAGTGCTCATTAGAGCAGCGAGGAAAGCAGTAGCAGTATTTGCTGGTCTTTTTTTGAAGAGTGCTTGGTTAATTGCCTATTCGGTAGGGAAGGATATCGCAGACATCTAAGTCAAAGTTTTTAAATTATAAAACTATATAAGATACAATTTTTATTTTTTGATAGATCAAACTGTGTTTTTTTTTTTTTGGTATTTGTGTTTGTGTTTTGTGTTGTTTTTTGTGTACCATATCCGATACTAATTCTGCAATTTTCAAAAGAATTAAGCTTAATAATGCGAAAATTGGCTTTAATCAGTTGATGAGGTCTTTAATGATGCCTCTAATGAGTTGTTTTATTGATATTTTCATTGATGCTGACAACAAAGACTCGCCGCCGCAAAGAGTGGCCAGAACTTCCAAACAGAAAGAAAACCAAAATTATAATTACAGGATAAAGTGGCGCTAGTTTTGCCTTAGCTGAAATTTATTTTTTTTTTAACACGGACTCAACTTGCCGAAAACAGTTTTCTGAAGAAGGCGATTAAATCGTCTCTATGTGCGTGTATGTGTGTGTGTGTGTGTGTGTGTGTGTGTGTGTGTGTGTGTGTGCATGCATTATAATGGCCTTCAGAGAATCAAAGCCAACAACATTATAACTTCTAACTGATCTTTGGGTCAAATGCTGGGAATTTTCTGTTTATTCTTATTTTATTTTTCTTCCTCTTTATTCAATGAGGTCGTTTTTTATTTTCTGCTGTATTTTGTTTCTACTCGTATATTTATTTCTTTGCTTATTTTATACTTTAACAGCAGTGAGATAAATGGTATCTTTATGTTTTTCTTAGCTACTTAACAGCTTTTTTTTACTTCTACTGCTTCTTCTTCATCTTTTGCTACTGTTTCTGATGAATCCCAAGAGATGCAACATTTGGTTTAAGAAAAAAAAAAGAACAAAAAAAAAAATGAAAAAACAAATAATAACCAAACAACGAACGATCATGATTAGATGAAAGAAGCGACCTTCCGGACTTGAACGCTATTTCATTATAGCGCCTTGTCTCTGTCTCTGTCTCTGTCTCTGTCTCTGTCTTTTTTCTTACTTCAGCTTCAACTCATGCAAATGGACGACTTCTGACACGGTGGTTCATTAAAGGAGACCGGCTTGGACTGGATTCTTTCTAAGGAATTCTTATTTCAGAATTAATCACCATGTTTTCGATTTTATTTCCTTTAAATTGACAACGAAAGCGAGCAACAACAACAACGACAACAACAGCAATAGCAGAGAACTAC
Source organism: Tetanocera ferruginea (assembly GCA_958299015.1). NCBI lineage: Eukaryota > Metazoa > Arthropoda > Insecta > Diptera > Sciomyzidae > Tetanocera > Tetanocera ferruginea. Next base: position 2,171,479 of record OY282643.1, on the reverse strand, counting down.
AGGAAGCAGCATGAACTTGTAACTAAAGAAGGCTTAAAGAGTTTGTTTTTATTACCAACACAAAAGACAACAAGAACAACAACAACAACAACAATGACACCAACAGCATTCGTCTTAACACATTTTTATCAAGCATACCTGACTGAACTAGTTGTTGTTGGTTTTTGTTTTTGTTTAAACTATTATTATTATTATTTTTATTTTTATTTTTATTGTTTGTATTTGATTACATTTGCCTCTATGCGTTGATGTCAGGGAGTGTGTGTGTGTAAGAATGTGTGTGTTGCGTGCCGGCCTAATATAATGTCGACCCAACAGCAACAGCCAACACAACAACAACAACAACAACAACAACAACTAAAAACAGCTTCCGTGAAAATCTCCGCTTACATTGTTGAAGGTAAAAATTCATTTTCACAACTCATTACAGCCAACAATTAAGGTCTGATTACACTTTGCCGGTCTTAGCCATAATAATGCATACCAACTACCACGTCTAACACATAAATATGAGTGTATGTGTGTGTATGCGTGTGTGTGTTATGTGTTGCCTGGGAAAGTGAGCGTAAAGCGTGAGAACTGGTGCAAGGTAAGGCTTTAAAAATATTTTTATTTTTTTTTCTAGAGTAGAACGCAAATTAATAAAATATTCTTTATTCTGATTCTTTTATTTCACTTTTTCTTAACTTTCAACTATTTAGCTTGCATTCCTTCTTAGCATTTTATGAAAATAATAATACAAGCTAAGCAACTTCCTCTTCTTACTTTGTATAATTTATGCACTCTTTTTTGTGTTTAAAAACTAAAACTATTTTCTAAGAAAGTTCCAAATAAATAACGGTTAAATAATTAAAGCGGATTGGGTGGTACGAAGTGTTGATTTTGCTCTAGATAAATGTTTTCAGTGTCACAGAGAATATCCAACGCAAAATATGACTAGCTAACAGCTTAGAAATGTCTTAAAAAATCTCTTCCTCTAAAATATATAATATGTAAATATATAATAAAATATATAATATATATATGTTGTGAATCGTGTTGTTGTTGTCAGATGGGGCTACGTCAAGTCTAAAGTCTACAGAAATAAGCCAGCAACTATTCCAGCTTTGGAAGACAACATTTCCGAAGAAATTCGGGCTATTCCGGCCGAAATGCTCGAAAAAGTTGCCCAAAATTGGACTTTCCGAATGGACCACCTAAGACGCAGCCGCGGTCAACATTTAAATGAAATTATCTTCAAAAAGTAAATGTCATGGACCAATCTAACGTTTCAAATAAAGAACCGATGAGATTTTGCAAATTTTATGCGTTTTTTTTTAAAAAAAAGTTATCAAGCTCTTAAAAAATCACCCTTTATAACAAAAAATAAATTGTAGTTTGCTTACATTTATTTATATTCAATTTTTGTACATGGGTTTATGTAAACTTTTTTACTCCTTTTGAAAAAAGCTTAAAAAATTATATTCAATTACCTTCATAGAGGGTTAAAATATTGCCTTAAAAAATGCAGCTTATATTTCATAAAGAAAAATAGTCACTGTTTTTATTAGTTACTAGAAAAACTCTATTATACGAAGAAATGTTTGTTATACATTTAAAAAACCATTTAAAATAAAACAAATATATATGTTAATTTCTGGGCACTCGTGTCCCTCAAAGCCTAATCGACCATTTAGCATCGGTTGGTTTTTGAACGAACATTGGTATAATATCTGATTATTGTAAGCTTTATATGATTTTCAAAACAAAATGACATGACCTTTCCGAATAAAAATTGTGCATTTTGAAATGTCCATTCTAAAGCTCTGTCAACTGGAGAAAACATGAAAAAAGGTGTTTTTTAACACGGTTTTGAGGTGTTAAATCCCATCTGTCTATTATAAATTCGTAGAGGTTTGCCTGTCTGCGCCACATAAGCCACTAACAAATAACACTATTCACCACTGTTTTTGTACACGGTATCCCATTATTTTTTTTTTCTTATAGATTAAGGGGCTCTTAACACGAAAATTAACTTTTTTTTAAATAATTTTTCTAGCTATTTTCAAATATAAATAATTGCATATATTTAAACATATCTTCTAAACTACTGATTCAATTTTTATAATCAACCTACCGAATTAAGCCGAATAAAATGTTCCAAATAAATCACTTTTTGGAGTTTTCGATTTTTTATGAATTTCTTAAGTCATGTTTGATTTGCATTTTTATGTAAAAAATTAATTTTTTCAAAATATTTCTTTTAATAGCACAAAAACTACTCCTCCAAATGTAACAATTTGTTAAACAAACAAAAGTGACACAACTCAAAATTTTAAAATTTTCAGGGGAGGCAAAAAAATAGTAATTTTTCAATGCAACTTCATGCAAAAGAAGGACAAAAAATGATTTTTTAAAAATTAAAGAGCAATCAGATTAAAACAAAATTTTAACAGTCGATGGAGATGTGCATTACGAATTGGTTTATTTTAAAAAGTCAGAATTGAAAAATTTTGAGTTGTGTCACTTTTGAAAAAGGTGTGCAATATGTCAATATTTGGGGCTATATTTGAAAAAACCGAGAAAAACTTAAAAAATTTTTTTTAACAAAAAATTTTGTTTGCTAGTTTCGTGTTTAAAGATCCCAAATCTATACCCAAATCTATACCCTAAACCTTAAACAACAAAAATGCTTTAAGTTTAATAAAAACACATGCAATGTTAGGGATATTATTTGTGTTTTCCTACGGTAAAAGCATTTTGTAAAAAACATATTGTATCCCTAAATTTTAACTGATTTTATTGAATGTATTTTTAATCTGTAGAAAAATTAAAAAAATTTTAGCTTTTTATTTTTAGTAATTTGATATTTCGAGATTTAAATATCAAAACACAGTTACATAATATTCACAACTGAAACATTTTCTGTTGAAAAGTAAATATTAAAATTTTTAAAAAAAATCATTTTCTGTCGAAAAATATAATTTTAAAAAGTGATTCAAGAGTGAAACGTGAGTGACAATTTTTATTGATAAGTTGGATTATCTTGGAAAATAATTGACTGGCACAATTTATGTCTTGGATTTACTTTTTATATAAGATTGGTGAATTTTGTATTTTTTTAAATCAAGCAGAAGCAATTATTTTTCCTTAAAAAAGAATTTGAAGAAGTGAAACGTGAGTGACATTTAATTTTTTTTTGTTTATTTTTGTATTAGAAATGAAAGAAGATGACGAAAACATCAAGATAAAGTGAAAGTCGACAGTTAAACTACATATGGCTCATTCCATACAGACGAGTGTGACGTTTTGACTACTTTATCGTGCTGAAAATGGTATTAACCGGTTAAAATTTTAGCAATTTACTATAGGGTATTTTAGAAGATGCCCCAAGGTTTCAAAATGCCAAAACATAATGCAGTTATTTATACTAGTTTAATAGTTACATTCGCTTAAACATCTGGGACGGGTGTGACGAGCACAAGTTTAAAAACTAAAAATTCTGAGTTTAACATTGAAATTCAGTCCATCTGCCACAATGAGACCATTTTTGATAAGCATACATTCAAATTTAATATATTTTCTGTTGAATGCCAGTAAAAAATATTTAAAAAAATGGCGATAACCATTCTTTTTTAAACTTTTAAATGGGACGGGTGTGACATAAGATTGTCTATGATGTGACGAGTTCGAATGATGTGGGAATTATATATAAGAACTTAATGGGTATAATAACTTTCACATATTTTTGACACTTAAATCAAAAAAATATGTTTTTAATGAATGTATTATTTTTAAAAAAATAAAATATTTTTTTGCAAAAAATTTTTTTGCATGAATTTTTTATCAAATTAATACCTGTACAAATAATTTCAAGTTTTTAATATATTTAAAAAAAATATATTTGTTTGCAAAAAATTTTTCGCATGAATTTTTGATCAAATTAAATGATTTCAAATGATTTCGCTAAACATGAATTTACAAAGCTTGTTTTAATCAAAGAATTTATTCATATACTTGCAAAAATTTCATTATTAGAAAAAAATTTTGAAAACCGTTCCGGGTGTGACAAACTTCTTGTAACGGAAATGAAGAATAAAAATAATTTATTGAATGAAAAAAGTTAACAAATTTATGTAAAACATCAACATCCTTACTTTAGGAAAGTTTCATTCTCATCATAAGCCCATGTTGCTTCTTAGGAAAACTATAGCTTTTTTTGGGACGGGTGTGACACAGAAAAAACACTCAGTTTAAATATTTTGTACTTTGAAAACGCAGTAACCAATAATTATTACAAACTATTCTAACACAACATTAATATTTTTTTTTTAATATAACTAACCTTATTTTTTTTAAAGTTGTATCAAAAGATGACTGATTTCAAGATTTAAATTAAATCAAAATATTTAAAAATTTTTTTCTACTCGAAGTTTGTTTAGTTAAATTGTCAAAATAATATAAAAAAGCATTTAATTTAAAAATATTTTTGCAGCAGGACTAACTTAAGATTCGACTTCAATTCGAAAACCAAAAATTACTTCAAATACATGCATTTTAGAATTCATGTTTCCGTTCCTCATTTCTGTGGAATGAGCCATATGCTATCGAACTCAAATTTTCATGTGATACACATTTAAGACTTCAAGTGAGCTGACTGACAAAATTAAAGGAATCTCCTAAAATGCACTGAGAAAAATAAAAGGCTTTGAATAAAAAAAAAACTTTGAAAATCAGTGAAATAAAATATCTCTCTGACAGAGACAAAATTTTTGCAATAAAGAATTTATCTTTAGAAAGCCAATTGCTGCGTCTTTTAAACAAAAGCTTAAGTACTTTGATGAGGAATCAGTAAAAATAACAACCACAAAGATAAATTCTTTACCAGAAAGTTTCAATTCTTTGTTTATTACCAACTGGAAAAAGTATGTATAATCAGTTATTTCTCTTAGTTTTATTAAGAACTTTGTCTTCAACGATTTTCATTTTTCAATTTAATATTTGATATTAACCTTAATGGTGTTGAGTTTCTTAAAAAAATTGTTTTTGGGTTCGAAACCTGACAAAATAAAATAAATTTTTCAACGGAATGTCAAATTTCGAATAAATATTAAGTCATTATTTTAAATTATAAAAAATAACCTTTCTGTACATCACTATATGCCTTTATTTATTTATTTTACATAAGTTTTTTTTTTCTCGAAATGCGTATCACTCTAATGCATTTGAATCCGATTTGATAATAGTCTAAAACTTTATATCGCAGAGTATCAAAAGTCTCCTGTTCATTACTTATGCCCAGTTTTATGAAGACAAAAACTTTTCCACGTGGACACACCTCTAGTTTTCCTGAGGAATGTTATGAGTACAGTTATATAAGATACCATGTTGAACATATTTTTTTAAGTATTTAATTATCATGCGGTGGATCTAGATTGGAAAATGACTCAAGTCAATATTTTCGAGAATATTTAAAATTTATATAAGACAATTGGATTGCTCACAAACAGATGCAAACTGACTCAAAAATTTGTGTACAAGTATTTTTCCAAAATATTTCTAATTTTTTTTTTACTTTTGGCAATCTAGACCCTTCATGTATTAAACTAACTAATTAAAGTAAAATTTTATATGTAAGTTTCAAAATTTCTCAGCCTTCCTTGGCTCTCGTAGACGGTTTAAACATATAAAATTCTTTAAATATAATCAGTAAATTTTGTTATTGCAAGTTTTGCTCAAGTCACCAAAATATTTTTTTTATTATGTGCTTGCAATGATTGCAACGAATGTTACATCGGATTAAACTTTTTCTTAATCCGTCACTTTACTACGTTCACAAAAGTGGATTTTCGAGATACACTAAGGCGAGTTGAATTATCGAATAAATTGCGCTATTTTTGTCACCTAAACAAAAAAACGCGGCGCCGCGTCAATTCACAGCCGATTAAGTGAAAGTTTTGACTTGGCATCAAATTTTTAATTACTTAAACGTATGTTATAGATATTGTCTGCCACAAAAAAACGAGTTATACCATGAAAATTCAACTTTCTTTGAATTGTAAATTTATTTTCTTTTACTTTGTTATATTTTTAAAAATAATTGCTTTTATGTATTGAAACCAACTCGAAAGTGTTGATTCAATTCGTTAAAATCGCTTTAGACACAATTTCAAGTTCATTGTCACCTAATTAAAATCAAAAACAAAAATAACAACAAAATAACCACAAAACCGAATAATGAACGCTCTCAGCTATGTCGCCGAGCAGGCAGGCAGACAGACAGACGGACCCCCTCAGCTTCTAACAAAAAAGGCGAGAAAAATGATAAAATTACATAAAAGAAAACTTATTTTCAAACATTCAAGACGTAATCCAATTATGTGAAGATTACACATAAATTAAGAAATTTATGAAAATTGCCATTAAAGCATAGCTACAATAACAATAATTCATGAGGACAGAAAGACAGAAAGACAGACGAATAGACACACAGACAGACACGTACATGGCTTAATGATAACATTATATCAATAAAACTGAGAGAAGTCAGCGCGTTGAAGTTGGTGATAAAAGAATGTTAATGGAAAATCAAAGTTGAAGCAAAAGTAGTGAAGAGGGGGGGGTCCCCACAATATGACGGCGTATTTAATGGAAAGAAAAGCACTTGGTTGACATCTTGATTTCAAAACAATTCTTAAGATAATCATTGCACAGTAGAACAAACTAGATACTGCTCCGGCCTGCAGGCTTTTAGCTTAAGAGACCCACAGGCTAACATCAGATTCTAAAGTCTGGCGGCAGCACTTTATCATTTGTCGTAGGTCGTTAGACCCACTGTAGAGTACTTCAGTTCACTTGTTTCCCCACACTCATTATTGGCTTTGTGTGCGTGTTCTTTGGATGTGCGTCTGTAAGTGCGGATTTCAATATATGGGGCCAATGAGGGAACATGACACGCTCGACTGCATTCGTCGCCGCTGCTGTCGTCGTTGTTGTCGCTGGTTGCTGTTGCCTAGGCTTGAAGGCGAAACATGCCAAAGTGCGACGATTTCTATCTAAACAGCTTCAATGAACGCCATAAAACACACAAAAAACAACAAATAAGAGAAAAGAAAAATATTGAACTTTGGCGGGTTCGGCGGTGGAGGTTTTTATTGTGTTTATTTCTGTTTTTTTTTTTTTTTTTTTTTTTTTGGAGAGTCTTACGTGCTTTCTTCTTAGCTGTTGCTGTATCAAGCATACTTAAACAAACACATACGCAGCCACAGATGCATTTAATTGGTATTAAAGAAGAAGCACAAATCTTATAAAATAAATAATCAACCATTAACATCAAAATCATAGCGGGGTCTAATATCCGCCAAGTATCCCGAACTGAAGCGTTGGTCCATCAAATAATCACGTAGAAGCACTTTGGTTGTTGTTTTTTTTTTTCTTCTATGTTTTTGTTTTTGTTTCTCACCCCTTTCAAATAATCACTGTTCTGAGTCAATGTTTGACGTTGCTCTGGTTGTTGCGGTTGTTGTGGTTGCATAAGTGGTTCCATGTCTGCACTTGGCTATGTGTGCGTTTAACACTTGGCTGTAAGCAATTCAAGCGGGTTCAATATTTTTAAAATTTTGTTTCTGAAATTTGAACACTCTGAAATTTACTTAATGTCCATCAGGTCGCACTGTAAAATTCTCACAAGTTGGAATTTGTATTTCTTTCAATTCTGTGAAGACTGCTTTTTCAATGCGCTCCTTGGCATTGGTTGCCTTCTCTAGCCAAGACTTCATAAAGGCTATTTTATCGGAATAGCCCTCGAGGTGACCCTTTATAGTGCCTTGAGCTGTATTCATGCACCAGCCACGTATGCCCAAAACATTGGCCTGGTCCTCGACAAATTTGCGTATAAAAGGTCCTTGAAAGTTGCCGAAGATCTCAAAGTCAATTGTAAAGAGTTTCTCTGATTGTGGCATGTTTTTTTTTGGTTTTCTTTTCTTAGAAAACTAATTTCTAAGTTACTTATAATAATTTTGAAAATAATTTTGAAATGAGTGTTGACAAAATATGATGTATTTAAGTGAAGTATTCGGACACAAATACTCCGAGCAAAAACAAGTATTTATATTGAAGTTTGACTCAAAGGTATTTCTGTAAAATATTCAGCTTCATTGAAGAGAAGAGCAAATGTCAGTTAAGAGCAAATGCATTGCTTTGAAGTTCCGATGCTTTGCTTAATTTTTACCCACTAAAAGTATGAGTGTGTTAAAAATATTCATATTTAATTTCAAAAGATTTTTTGAAATGTTTTACTTTAGATGCTGCAATAAAAACAAAAATTCAATTATAATATTTTGTGTGTTAGCGTGTTGTTTTTGTTTTTTAATTGCTTAAGTTAACGATTTTATACTTAATCGTAATTTTGCCAGCAGCTAGAGCAGAGCCAAGTTATTGCAGCAGCATATTTTAAAAACTTAGTCATAACAAGAAATATGAAAGTGAGTAAAAGTAGTTTTATTACAGGGCGTGATTAATGAGCTTTTTATAAAATCTATGCCATAGAGTTGAGCATTCCGTGCAAACTCAAATTTAAATAAATTTTTTTATCAGTGTTTATTACGTACAATAGTGTTTCACAAATTTATTCCCTTTTTAGGCTATGATTAATAATCTTTTGAACTTAGGAGGAGACATTTTTACAAATTGTTATTTTTATTTTAAGAAAAAACTCAAAGCTGAGTAAAGCTGCTTAACAACTCTTCAGTCTTGTCCATACCGATGTACAACTCAAGAGTTACAGAAAACAGTGACACAAAATCCTAAAAAAGCTTTTACACACCATCAATTTTTGGTCTGAAAGACGGAACAAGTTATAAAATCTGCAAAATTATAAATTTTAATAATTCGAAAAAATATTTTAAAAGCCTAGTTCATTAACTTACTGGTAAATTTTAGTAACTTCTTAAAGAAGTTTTAAAAAAATTTCATATGTTGTAAGGAATTATCTTAGGCTTGACCGTAACTAAAATACTACCACAATCATGTTGAAGTAATGGGTGTTATTTTGACACTGAAAGCTTTTGCACTCTATAAATCTTGAGTGTCAGTCAAAAACATATCTTCGCAAAAGGAAATCAGTTACTTATACAAGTGTTTTATAAATATTAATTCAAATCAAATTAACTCAATTTTCTTTTGGTAGGTACATAAATTACTTTTTAGAAGTAACAAAAATTTCCATTACTTATGAAACACAATGTCATTCATGTGGATGCCTAGGCAAGCAGTAGCCAGGAGCAGTAACCTATCAGTTCAATTTTCCAAAACCTTGTTGACGATTTCTGGCTCTCTAAGTCAAATTAACGAATGGTCACTTCATTGCCCAAAACACTCAAAATAAATTTAAATCAAATAATTTTTTGTTTTCTTCTTTATTCGAAAGAATGCACTCCATATAAAATAAGTCATTTAATTTTTATACTGTAAAAAAAAAACACTCATTTAAGTACCGTTAGTTGGTGCAACGCTATACTTATAACTTGGATTTTGCTTGCATTTATTGCGTTTAATTAACAGTAAAATTTGTTATATTTAAGTTATAACAAAAAATAAACAAAATAAAAAATATGTTTAAAAGTTAGTGACATCAACTGTGAAAAGAAATAAAAAATTTTATAAATTTTTTTTTATAGCTTAAGGTTTTGCTTTTCTGTATTATTTACCGAGTTTAACTTTTTAATTTATACTATACTAGTAATGCCCGGCGCACGTTGCTACGCCTTAGACAAATACATGTACTTCATCTGAAAAAAAATCTGACAGCACTGCTCAAGAAACCAATCTGAGAGCAACTCTCCACACAACATGGCAGCCGTGCTGTGTTGAGAGTTACTCTCACAGCAAGAGCTTAAGCATTGGTTTTCTGCTGTTTGTTGTGCTGTTTGTAAAGCATTTACATGAATTAATATATATGAATTCTTAAATAATTATAGAAACAATTTTGTAAAAAACGTAGTAGCCTATAGTAATTTTGCTTATCATAGCAATTGAATTGTGAAAAAATTATAAAAATCGGTTCAGCGGTTATTGAGAATACTCGTCACCAAATACGCCTTGAGTCTCCTTTCATATAATAGTATAGATCATGGTTGAATAACAAGGTTGCCACAAAACTGACTGTGCTCTCTTTCGCTTATCCGAAAGTGTCAAAATCAACTGGCTGTCGAAAAAAAGAACAACAACAACAACAGTTGAAGCAGTCCGCTTTGACATTTGTGGCAGTCGCGCTCTCCGTGTTGCGGCTACCTTATTCAGTGTACCCTTGTATAGATCATGATACAAAAACAAGGTAGGCGCATATTGGAGAGGAAATGAGCTAGATGTCAAAATTAGCTGTTCGAATTTGAGTTGTTCTAATTGTTGTTGTTGCCTTTTCGTTTGACGTTCATAGCACTCACAGCATTGTTTGTGTAAAAATAGACATTTGAGCAACCATATTAATATGAGCCTACCTCATTATTCTATCATAGTATAGATATTTTGATAAATTTACTCAATCCAATCATATTAACCACTTCCACCTACATTTATGCTGTGTCACAGTTCGCTTAATGCCATAGTAAAGATTGTATTCTTGTATTCTCTTCAGATTCAGATAATTGTGTTGTCTTCGCGAATAACCATCTACTTTCAACACTCGATCAGTACCATCCACCTCTATCTCTTACCCTATCTTACAATAATAACATAATAAACACACACTTTGAGCACGCGTACAGCTTCGACTTTCGTAAAACTGATTTTGTAAAACTTTTAATTTTATTGAGTAGAATCGATTTTCAACATATTTTCGATATTGCTCATGGCAGTGTTGATAATATTGTTGCTCTCTTATATGACAAAATTTTTGACTGCTTCACACAATCAGTCCCCTTTACTAAGCAAAAGAACTTTTCGTCATCTCCCTGGTACAATAAATGACTATGTTCACTTCGTAATAAGAGGAACAAACTTTGGCGAACTTATTTACTTTCTCGTTCTTCTCTTGACCTCACAAATTATCTGCACGTCTATAATCTTTTTTCTACACTTTGTGAAAACCTATTTGAGTCTTACCTTGCTCATATTGAAACTAAATTGTTGTTGGATCCTAAAAGCTTCTACAAGTTCATTAATATCAAAAGAAAATCTGACAACTACCCATCAACCCTTACTTTTTCAGATATTTCCTCAGACAACCTGGAAATAATTGCAAACCTATTCAAATCCAAATTTCTTTAGTCAGTCATTCACAAGTTATAACGATGAACTATACTATGAATACTTTTCTTCATTAAGGAACTGTGCTCAAACGTCACTGATTTCTGTTGATATAACATAACCCGATGGGTTGCCTGCTATTGTCATCAAAAAATTTGCGAACTTTTTGGCTCATCCCCTTTTGACGCTCTTTCAAGTTTCTATTTTTAACTCTGTTTTTCCAAAGTTATGGAAGAACTCGTACATAATACCTTTACATAAAAAAGGACCTGGAAATGTTATTTCTAATTACAGACCTATCGCAAAACTGTCATGTGCTCCTTTAATTTGGACCTAGAAATGTTATTTCTAATTACAGACCTATCGGAAAACTGTCATGTGCTCCTAAAATTTTTGAAAGTATTATCTACGACATTCTCTTCTTCCATTGCAAAACTATCTTTCCCCCTAGTCAACATGGCTTCCTCAAAGGTAGATCGACTACCACCAACCTCACAGAATTTGTTTCAAACACTTTATGCTAGTTGGAAAATGCTTACGAAGTTGATGCAGTTTCCACCGACTTTAGTAAAGCGTTTGACAAAATTTCACACACTATCATCCTTCTTAAGCTCAAAGCCTTTGGTTTTCCACATTTGTTTATAACATGGATTAAATCTTATCTTGATGAACGCAATTATAATGTCATCTTTAAATTTTCCAATTCAAAATCTTTTACAGCTACGTCTGGTGTCCCACAAGGCAGTCACCTTGGTCCTTTGCTATTCGTCTTAACTATTGCTGATGTTGATAGTATCATCAATGATTGTAATCTTTCTGTGTATGCTGATGATATGAAAATCTATCGGCGCATACAAACCAACGCCTAATCTCGCAATCTTCAAAATTATCTGGTCAGCTTTTTCACTTGGTGTCAAAAAAATCTTCTGGAGCTCAACGTTAGCAAATGTCAAGCTATAACATATTCTCGTAAGCGACTCCAACTTCCTCCGCGAACGTATTACATTCTCGGCAAGCCAGTTCCTTCTGTAAACTCTTTACGCGACTTAGGTGTTATTTGTGACAAGGAACTTAACTTTAGGCCTCATATTGATAATATCATTAGTAGAGCTAACTCTGCACTTGGTTTCGTGAAACACTGGTCCAGAGAGTTCTCCAATCCTTACGTCACTAAATCGCTCTATCTTTCCTTTGTTAGACCCATCCTCGAATATGCCAGCCAGGCTTGGTCTCCAATCTATAACACCCATTCAATGCAAATCGAAGCCGTTCATCGACTATTCATTCGTTTCGCTCTTCGTGGTCTTACTGGTTCTGACAGTTTCAACCTACCACCTTATGCCAACCGTCTTAAGTTGATTAACCCTCACTTTGGCACTATTTACATATGTAAATATCCCAATTTTAAATTTGCCATAACTCCTTTCTTTTTTATGCGATTTGAATATGGCTTGGACTCTGTGGCTATTTTTTGGTTTTCTTTCTGAAAATTCAAAAGTTGTTTTGAATTTTAGAATTTTTTGATACTTTTTGGAAATTTTTCATTTTTATAACGTAGTTTGGTACATATTTACATATGTAAATATTTTGTATTTAAAGGCTTTTATGGTGTTTTAAAAAGTATATTTTTTGTTGAAATTGGTTTTTGTTTATTCATTGGAACTATAAATTTTTTTCAATTTGATCTTCATACTTACATTTTGGTTATTTCGTAAAGAGCTGGACCGTCAAGTGTGCATAATATGTAAAACGCTATATCGTAGGAAATAATGCATGGATTTCAATGGTTAATAATTCTTTGAAATGGTTACAGAAAAACCTTTCTTTTGATACCCATAAAACTAGATATTGTTTTAAAAAAAATACGACTTTTCCAGGCCCATTTTCCCAACTTCCGAACCCTATAACTTCTAAACCACTTGAGAGCGGTGTGTAAATTTTTCCGGAATTGGACTTAGAAAGTGTTAATACATATAATCCACCTAAAAAATCATGTAAATTTTGAGGTTCTGTTTATCTTTAATGATGACAAAAAAAATATTTACAAATGTAAATATGTGCCAGATTACGTAGTAAAAGATTGGTGCCAAAGTGAGGGTTAACATGCAAACACTTGCAAAACGAAGGGAAGTTGCCGATGTTCTCTTCATGTGGTTCCACGTATGTGGAACCATTTACTGTCCAGAACTACTCCAATTAATATCTTTTAATACCAACCCACGCAACCTTAGGTCTATATCTCTCTTCCACCTTAATTTTCACCGCACCGACTATGGATGCAGTGAACCCATAACCAGAATGCTTCGGGTAACCAATAATTTGATCAACGAATTCGATTTTCATCTGAGCAGACCACTACTTTAAAATATCCTCCTTAACTCTCCAACATCACTTCATTCGCCTCTCTAATGTATTCTTCCAGTACAAGATATGATACAATTGTAAATTAAGATACTTTTTAATTTACAAGAAAAATTAAGGAACATTTTTAACCCTTTCAGATGATTTTTTCTAATTGCAGGAATAAAAATTTTTTTTGTACTTTTTTTATATATACTTACACGTATGAACATTTTTCATTCTTTGAATTTTTGATAAATGTCCTGGGTGGGTGGGGGTGTGGCCGCTTAATTTGTACGATATATCGTACACTTCAAGTAAGAGGGTGTACAAATTTTATCAAAAAACAACGAACAACTTTTGAAATTTTATACATTTATTTTGAATAAAAAGAAACGTTAAATTATTATGAATAAACAGAAAGTATAAATAACACAGCATACACTGATTATTAGTAAAAAAAAAACAACAAATTAACAAAACTCGAATATTCATACACAAAACAAAAAAATAAAATTTGTGGCGCATGTATTTTTATACTCCTAAAATTACTTAGGATTATGAAATTCTGCAAAACAGTAATTTTCTCTAGAAATGCACAGAGGTACATTGCACTTTTTGCACTAACAATAAGTTCTGCCCTTACATCCAACATTTTTGGATCTTGACTGTTGAGTGTTTTTTTCATGAAACGGCATATGAACAACTAGATTGGCACGAATTTCGCTTACAGGACGTACTTTATATTTCTTTTTTGAAGAGGTTGGTGATGACGCTTAACTTGTTGATGTTGATGGGCGGCCACGTTTATTTGCTACATTTCCTCTGTTAAAGTATACTAAACAATTAGCAAATTGGATTCGAAAACGCATTAAATCAAGAGTATCCTTTTTAAAAACATTTTCTTTTTCGCAATCTTTTTTATACAAGATCCATGCTGCAGCAAGGACGAAAGCAATAAAATGCGACACAAGTCGTAGGTACCATTTCATATTTTCACAAAGAAGTGAAATATTATATCGGCGACTGAACTCCATCAAACCTGCCATCTTGCATTTCAAACTCAAATGAATTTGGCTCATACTCATACTTTCTCCACTTTATATCCTGTTTGTGTGTAACAGTAAATGTTTCTTCAACTTCAGGTTCAATTACAATACCTGCCAAAACATTTTTATCAGCAATATTTGCAATATACGGCGTTGATTGGTGTTTCATCAGTGAAGAAAAATCATCTTCAACATCTAGATCCGAAGAGTCAGAATCTATTAGGTCAAAAAAATTAGCAATGTCAACATCACATAATCTTTTCCGGGTTCTATTGATAGTTTCGGATAAAAAATTAAAAAATAAAAAACACAACAACTTAAACTATTTTGTTTTACATATCTTACAATTTCATGTTGTACGAAATATCGTACAATAGCCTTTACAAAATTTGTACGATATATCGTACACTTTTTTTAATTCCAAATTATAATTTAGAGAATAACGCGGCAAAATTGGTTTTCAAAACATTATTTAACTCATATTTCAGCAATAATTTGGAAACAAAAATAGTGGAAAAAATTAAATACTTGCCGAGTTATATGAAAAATAAAATAGTAGATTTGCTCACTAATATTCTGCACGTCCGAACCCAATTGAATTCACTCTTGTTATGAACACAAGACACAATATATTGCAAATTCAAACACAAATTCGATGAAAACGAATATCAGTGCTAACAACAAGAAATTTTTATAAATCGGGAATACCCCAAAAATAACCGAAAAATATGTGTTTGAAATGTGTACGATATATCGTACAGATTGTATGAAAGGGTTAAGAGAGATAAAAAATAAAATTTCTAGTATTATGTTTATTATCTTAAAAAGTGTTTCAAAACAAATCAAAATTTAAAGCCATATTTTAAATTACGTTTAAGTTTTTTCTTATGTCTTCAATTTAAATTTTATGCTACCAACAATTAATTTATAACATATTATTAGTTTAAATTTTCAGCCAAGTGAACAATAGTTTTAAAAGAATTTAGTTTAGCATGTTTCAATTAATTTTCTGAGAAAGTTGAAACATTTCAAAAATTATATAAAAAAAAATTTCACTGTTAAATTTTATCTTGCAAAAGTTTTAAATTTAATACATAAATAAACTAAAAAACTCAAACAAATTTTTATAATAATGTAAATATTTCGTTTTATTTTATACTTTCGGTTCAGATAACGTTTTTGCAAAAAAAGTGATGGTTTCATTTTGATTTGGATGAAAAATTAAATTTTATATATTTGAGTGATGAAGTTTAATTATAATAATCATCACCATTTCATTCAACTCAAATAAATTTAATGAGGTTTTGTTAAAAGCTTGAAAAAGTTACATGAGCAGTTATGATTTGATGGAGTATTTTGCATTTTGCTGTTATGCGTAATAGTAATATTTTAATTGTTTACTTAAAAAAGGTAAAGTGTACTTAAAGTAAACTTTTCAGTAAAGTTTACTTTACTTAAAAGAGTATAAAACGTCTCAAAAAGAACAAAGATTGCTGTAAAAAGTCAAAAATCGACTTAAGAATAAATAAAAAGTTTGTTTTGGTAACATCGCAAAAGTCTTATTTGAATACAAGAAACTGAAACCATATTCGTGATCAACAGATCAAAAACACGATAGAAAAACCGATATAAGACATAAACATATTGTTGGCTGTTGTGCAAGTGGTTCACATCAAAATTATTAAAATATGTATTTTAGTTTCTAATTGTATGTATTCGTCCGGTTCAACAAAAGTAAAATTATTTTCTGAAGTTCGTTAGAAGTAAATCTGAGAAAAAAATAAATGATGTATTATTAACAGTTATTTTTGGCAAATTTTATTGAGACATATAGCGGTTTGTATTTTTCGATTTCTTTTTTATATAAAATTTCTCTTTGAAAAAAATTGATTTAATTTGCTTATTTTAACAGTTATTTTATTGCAAAATCAGTCTTTCTTTCTTCTTATCTCTGTCTACATATCCGACAGGTATACAATTTTTACGTAACTAACTGGGAATATTTATTTTATTTAATATTATTTTTATTTTTTCATTAATTGAAACATTTGGAAAAATTACAGTTCGCAGAACTGAACAAAAAGCAACAACAATAATAATGAACAACTTAATGCGACAGTTTTAAATAGGTTTTTTTGTTTTTTTTTTTTTTTTGTTTAATGGGCAACCGACTGGGTCGCGCGCTCAAAGTTTGAGCAATTTGTTTGGGAACCACGACAACATGTGGTAACATTGAAAATATTTGCATTGCAATAAAAACTACTCTTGTGTTTACATAACAATTGAAAAGTCAGCAAAAAAAATATATTAAAAAAAATACAATGAAAACACTTTTCAATGAAACCATTAAAGTGGTATGCAGGTGAGAGTGTAAAAATAATTATAAAAATATCAATAAAGTGTTGGAATTAACTTTGTCATATTACAAAAAAAAAAAACAAAAAAAAAAAAAATATAAAATGCATGGTTTATTCAAGGATATGCCGCAGGTGATAGAGAGCTTTGATTGCCTTAATTAAATATTCATTCAAGTGAAAAGATAAAAAATATATTAATATGAATATTAAATCGTTCAGCATCGCTGTCTGCATAGTCACTAAAACAATCAAGAAATGAGCCCCCCACCCTATTCGAGGTCACTGTTTCCTTTGTTCATTAATTAGTAGACTTTTCACTGAAGAACTTGTCAGTGAAATTCATCGAAAACAAGATATCTCAATAACGACGGAAATCATATTGAAAACAAAACAATTATGAGCATTTATTATCAATAATTTTATGCCCAAGTAAATAATTAAATAATGTATGTAAATAAGTACATAACCACTTCTATGCGGCTTTCATTAAATTGTAATGCAATTAGATTATAACGTATTACACAACCCACGCCCATACCACCAACATCAACAACACCAACAACCACGAACTCACACCACTGCAAACAGGACTAAAAACATGAGAACAACATCGCTTGTATCGCTATCTTAATGGATTATCTTAAACCAAGGAGCAGCACATGCCGCGTTGAAAGAACTGAACCCCACGACTTGGTCTCACAGATATTGTCAGCGTGCTTGTATGCAGCCTGTACCCAGTAGACAATGACATCGCTGCTAGCAGGCCTTCCTATGGATTTTGTAGTACTGCCGCACTCATATACAATTACACTTTCTTTTTTATATGAAGTGGGAAAATTTCGCAGGCCTTCCGCTCCGATAGCTCAAAAGAGGCCTGATAGAAGCACTTCTTAAGAATGGCTATAAGTAGGGGTAAACAAAAAGTGTTGAAAAAATATTTTTTTCTTTAAACCTTTTTCTATTTATTTATATATTCTATGATTTTATCTTCTCTCCTATGTTTTTTTAAGTTAGATTAATTTCAATCATTAATCTTTGATATAGCAGTAAGAAGGGCCATTATTGCGTCATATTTTTAAACTGATATATATTCTTACTTTCAACGAAAAAGTTGCCTTGAAGTATATGAAAAGTCAGTCTTTGTAGGGAAAACAAATTTGTTTTGCTGCCTTTTGTGCAGAAAAGGAAGGCCTTCAAGAAGTGCTCATAAGAGCAGCGAGGAACGGATGTGTTTAGTCTTCAAAAGTAGCAGTCAATGCAGGCCTTCGTATGAAGAGCGGTGGTTTAATTGCCTATTGGGTAGCAGATACACTCACACATATGAATACTTTTAATGTATGTACGTACAAAATGAACCACAAGGTGAAAAGCTGCATGCAGCATGAAGCATGTAGCAAAAAGAAACCCGAATCAACTACACACAATATAAATAAACAAAAACAATTTTAGTCGCTTTAAGTGTCTTCTAGTATTGAAATGTTTTTTTTTTTTTTATTTTTATACATTTTCGAAGAAGTACGCATAAATTTGACTGAGTGGAATATTTATGTAGCTAGATGTTTGGGCTTGGATTGTCGGTATGGAACGGTAAAGAAAGTGAAAATTTGGAGCTGCATCTGAAAGGCAGAGAAGAAGTTATTTTTAAAGAAAATTATTTTCTGTTGTTTATCTCTCCAGTCAAAGGTTATGCAATAATCTAAATATAGAGATATGTTTATATATCATAGAGCACTTTAAAAGCTATTGAATCAAGATGCTGTTATTGAAAAGCTTTTATTTATTTATTTATTGAAAGTTCTTAATGAATTTTCTATGTTTATATCTTAACATAGGCGCAGAATTTATCAATGACATTATTTTGGTTGGAATTTTTTGCTCCAGCTTATGTGGATTAGTCGAACCTATCACTGGAGAGTTTTGCTTATAAATGTTTTTTAAACTCAAACAAGTAAAGAAAGTCTAAAGTCGGTCTAGGCCGACTATGAAAAACCCTAAACCTACTTTTCAAAAAAAAAAAAAAAATTTATTGTAAATGGGCGTGTCCGTGGGCGGATGAAGTCCATTTTTCCAAACCATCTTTGTCTTGTCATAGAAAACATACGTGCCAAATTTTAGCTCTGTAGGTTAAACACATGCTTATTTATTGCGTTTTAAATTTTTGGGTTGTATGGGAGGTAGGCGTGTCCGTGATCGGATGACGTCCATTTTTCAAAGACATTTTTGTGTTTATATAAAACACACACATACCAAATTTTATTGTTGTAGGCTAATTATGAGCTGAGCTATGCAGTTTTCAATTTTCGCGTTGTATGGGAAGTAGGCGTGTCCGTGGGCGGACGATGTCCATTTTTCAAAACCATCTTTTTTTTGTTATAAAAAACATACGTTCCAAATTTTAGCTCTTTAGGTTAAACACAGGCTTTTTTATTGCGTTTTCAATTTTTGGGTTGTATGAGAGGTGGGCGTTTCCGTGAGCGGATGACGTCCATTTTTCAAAAACATCTTTGTGTTGATATAAAACACACACATACCAAATTTTATTGTTGTGGACTTATTATGAGCTGAGTTATGCAGTTTTAAATTTTTTGCGTTGTATGGGAGGTAGGCGTGTCCGTGGGCGGATTCCAAAAATATTCAATAGTGCAGATCCTTGGGTACATGTGACCATGTGTACCAAGTTTCATCCAATTATCTCAATTCCTTCTTCTGTGTATACGGACAACACACAGACGGACGGACGGACGGACGGACGGACATAGATAGCTTGACTCACGTGGTGACGCTGATCAAGAATATATATACTTTTCTATACCGGACTCGCTTCGTTCTATGCGTTACAAACGTTTGCACAAAGTTAATATACCCTGACCTTTCAGGTTTGGGGTATAAAAAATATCAACCATAATATTACCAGTTGGCCGCTGTTATTTCAAAACACTATTCAAAACATATTTTAAATAAAAAAAATGTTTGTTGGCCTTGCCGGTATTTGAACCTAGGAAAACCGAATACTAGACACACATGTCAGCATACTCGGCCATGCATGAACTTTCAAAACAGTAATAAAATTTCAATAAGTACACTCAGAAAAAAAAGTACATTAAACAACCGTAAAATTAACATTTTTAGTTGACAAAAGTCGTCCGACATTAAAAAATGTTAAAATTGATATTATCCTAATGTACTTTTTACATTACGAAACCTACATTTAAAAATGTATAACTGTCACATAATAATGTTATTTTAACACTTAAAATATCAAAAAGTATCAGTAAATTAATGCAGATAAAAAAAAATGTATTGAAAAATAATTTGCCACGAGTGGGATTCGAACCAGGGCTCCGGGCATCCAAAGCCACACTCTTAACCTGTGTGCCACGGTCACCTGTATGGCTTAATGGCTCAGCTCTTAAATAAACATTACATCTGCTTGTTGTTGGCATCTACATTTATAATGTTAAATGGATATGAAATACTATCAATTTTACAGTAAAAAATGATGAACTAATAACATTTTAAATGTTATTTTAACATTAATGGCGTTTTCGTTTCTACCAAAAAATGTTGCCTTTTCATTGCCCTTGCCTTTTTTCGTGTTCGATTCTAAAATAAGTGCAAACGGGTGAGTAAATTCTGTGTTCGTTTCTTAAAATGTCACACTCACAGAGGGCAAAAAAGGCGCATTTTCTGCCCTGCAAACTTTCTCAGGGTAGATGATTGCCCTACATGTCAGATGTTTTTAAAACGACAATATTATGACATGCGTGCGTTAGACAAGGATGGTTATATTTGTTTATTTAAGTTGACATTTTTCGAGTAGGCAACAACATGCACTTTTACAGGGTTGCGGGCAACATTGAAAACATTTTGCACTGCGACAGGGCAACATTTTTTGGTAGAAACGAAAACGCCATAAGAATTGATATTGCAACGTAAAACATTACATTATCAATTTGATATTTTTCTTATCAATTCAACACAATACATGTTAACTTAACATTTTCTAATGTAAAATCCACATTTTCTGATTTACATTGGAAATAACATTAAAAAACGTTAATTTTACATGACAGCTTTTTTCTGAGTGTACGTTTTTATACGGGTTCGTGTTCTATAGCCCAACAGTCAAATGACTGTTAATTTGAAAGTTTCATTTGTTGGATGGTATTTAACAGTGAAATCGGTTATATCAACCCATGATTTGTTTGAGATAAAAGTATGAGATGAAAAGAAATATTTTGTTTTAAAACAATGTCTGGTGGTAATAACTTGAAACAGACACTGAATTTGTAAGCTAGTTAACTTTAAGTAATTCTATGACCTCAAGAGTATAAAGATCAATTCAGTTATTAAATGTGATCTGTGCTTACAAGTTTTTATATTGTTCTATTGAATTCTACTCAAAGCAAGGTTTTCTTACTTCATCAGTCATTTCAAGTCATGTTGTTTTTCCCTGAGTGTATACTTAGATAATTTGAAAATTTCTATAAATAAAGTATCATAGTTCCTTACAAACATCGACTCTAACTAAGTTTTGTATGAAGACATGGTTCAATTTCAATGTTTAATAGATTTTATTTCAGTCTTTCATTAATTTCAAAAATTCTAAATACTATTGAGTATACGTCGGCCATTTCAAACCTAATGTAATTTTTTTTTTTCGAACAATTGACCTCATGCTCCTTGATTTGCTTGAAATTTTGACTATAGGTTACTTTTGTACTAAAGATGAAACGAAACTTATTGAGATGTGAGTAAATTACTTTTTTTTCAAATAGTTGGAAGCTCTAGCATTAAAATTCGAAAAATATTTTTTAAATAGCTTTTCAATAGCTTTCTAACAAATTTTCACTTAGAAACCTAGGGTAACAGATGACGGAGATATGATTTATTGGAAATAAAACTATTTTCAAGATTTTTACTTTCATCAAAAATTGGTATCTCTATAATTTAAAAAAAAATGGCGATATAAAAAAAACAAATAACTAATATTCTTATAATATTCTCAGAACATCAATCCAATCACGACTTGCATGAGACGTATAATGGCCGACATATGCTTTATTTTTTATGCTTACAACTTCTTACAAGCGCTGAATATGTAAGCACAATAATTATGACAAATTCTAAAGCCTTGTCCTATAACAGTTCATTTTAGTTATTAGCTGCAACATGTGCTTACAAGTTTTTTTATCGTTTTGTCAAAGTCAACACTTTAAAGATATAAAAGAAGTCTTCAAACGCAAATGTTTGTTTTATTCTCTATCATTTTTGAAATGCCAACAAATTCATCATCAAAAATGCCACAAATGTTACATGTCCAGCTTAAATCTGCATTAGAACGCTTGCAATTTGAGACACGTCGTCTGGTTCGAAACTATTTTTAACCACTTTCAAAGACGACCCCTTCGCTTACGCATAGCTACGCTCTACCTTTTATCAGGCAGTATTTCTAGAGAACCGATGCGTTCCCTTTAATGCCATTGAACAGCCGCTAGCTATTATTTATAAAACATATTTTTAAACCAAAACGAAACGGAACAAGACAGTGTGCTGCGAGAGCTAAACCTCTAAAAGTCAGACATTGAACTTAAACTTCCTGATGAACTGTTACTTTGGTTCTTTTCGCACTTAGAGAAGAGCAGCATTCAATGGCTGTGTGCATGGGTACCACCGGATGTGGTGTTTCTCATTTTACTTGATTTTCCGTTTTTCCATCAGTCTCCCCAATGCCGCTGCTGCACATGGATTTAAATTTAGTTTTTCGTATTTGTCTATAAACTATAAAGTGCAGCCAGCATCTCGAGAACTGAGTTGGTCGTGATGGTAGCTGCTGGCAGACGTTTTGAATGTATAATAAAATATCTTTTGAACTAATCCTTAACATGAAGTATATTTCGCCCATTTTTATGAGAAACATAAAACAGTTAGTTTATATATATATGCTTTGTTTTTTTTACGCTTCACGGAGTACAGATCAGTGACAGTTTTTCTTTTTTAAAGCTTAGCTATTAAAAATAAAATGGCTATCGAAAAATACATTTCAGTTTTGTAGATACATCATGTGCAACACTTTTGAGCTTAGTAAGGTCTAAAAAGTTATCTTTATGATATTTTAACGTCATTGTTGACAAAAGCAGTATTGTTTGGAGATTGCTTGCATGAAAAAATTGTTTTATATAAAATGAAAACAGTTTTTTTACTGGCTGTAAATTAAGAAGCTTAAAAAACATAGAAGTAACGCTTACAATCATTACCGTATGTTTGCTTAGATAACACAATTAGAACTCGCATAACTTGAAGATCTTATGACGCATGATAAGATATCTTTACAGCATTCTAAAGCATTTGTCAAAAAATGAAAGCAAAAACAAATTTTCAGTTTAAGATTTGTTCTCTTTTCAATGAAATTCATGTTTGTGGGCTTACAAGTGTTTTCGGTTAAATAAAATATAGGTGTGTGTGTGTTGCAATGTTTTGTAAAGCAGGTTAACTGAAAAAACAAGTGTGCTTACAAAAATTGTCAAGTGCTGACCAATAAATTGTTGCTTTTTAAGTTATTTTTACAATTATTAATCAGCTTTGGCAAGTGCTTACAAACTTGCAACTGCCCAAAAACGTTTTTTAGCTTAATTTAAAAGAAATGTGAAGGTGCGTCTTTGTTTCTGTTGAAAAAACATGCGTGCTTACACAATTTTTGTAATGCTCACAGCTAAAATAAGACTAAAATAGATTTTTAGTAATGCTTAAGAAGTGTTGCTTGTCAGCTTGAGTTGTTTAATGACTTTAACTTGAGAAAACATGCGTGCTTACAAAAATTTTCATATGCTTACAAATGAAATAATACACGAAACTGTATGAAATTAAGCATAGCGTTGTTTTTGGCTAATGCTTACAAATTACAAGTACTGCTGACAATATTTAAGCAAACCTACAACGATTTTTGTTTGAAAAGAAGGCAGACATGACTGTTTTTAAGGTCTCTCACTTAAACTATTGCAGAAATCTACTGCGCTTACAATAATTTCCAACTGCTTACTATTAAAATACTATGCCAGACATAAAAAACTTCAATGTAATGGTGTATTTCAGTAATGCTTACAAATTATTTCGAGTGCTTACAAGACTACAAGCATTTTCATTTATTTATAATATGCACAGAAGTACCCTTATAAAATTTGTGAGCCTACCTACTCTTAGCTGCTTACAAATAATTTACAAATTTAATTTTTTTTAATACCCCTTCGCTGTATCTACAAAATATTGCTGCTGCTTTCAAAATTTGTATTCAGCTTCTAGTTATAACCAACATGAATTTATAACGCCACTGTTCCCTGTTGCTTGCATTGCTTAAAATTGCTTTTAAAAATATTGAAAAGCAAAAAACAAAAATAAAAAACTTGTAAACCGCAGTTTCTGAAAATAAATGCAAAAATCCTCAAGGACAAATAAAAAAAAATGAATGCAAAAAACTAAGTGCAGAGTGCAGTTTTAGCACCGTCTGACAATGGCGCACATGCCACAAGAAAAGTATAGCAAACAGCAAGTAGCATAACGGCATGTTGTCTGCAAAAGGGACACGATCACCCAGAGATTTTCATTAACTAGCGAGCCAAAAATAAATACAAAAACAAAAAAAAAAAACCTTGTGAAAAACAAAGGAAAAAAATCCATGAAAAGCCATTTCCAAAAATAATATTACGACTCTTCGTTGTCGGAGCAAAAGAAGACAACAGCACAGGCAGCCAGACAGACAGACAGGCCATGCCGACAATAATTCTCTAACATGACTACTATTAGCACAGCTTCTTCTTCTTCTTCTTCTGCACTTCCTGTTGCTAGGCGATATTCTGCACTCTAAGAAAAAATGGCGAGATTTCACTACAATAATTGCTGGCAACACTTTAACAGCAATTATTGTAGTGAAATCCCACAGCACGAAAATAAACGTATTTCACGCTAAAAATGCGTGAAAGCTCTCTTTTAAAAAAATTTCTCTCTCATATAATAATACCTCTCTCGCTCTTCTATACACATAAAAAACGCTAGAAATGCGTTTTATCGCTCACCATTATCTCTAATTTGCTCTTTCTGATGGTTTATGCAGCTAATGCAGCGTTTTCTTTCAATTTTTACTCGTGAAGTGTCGATATTAATTGCAGAAAAATTCGCAAAACAGACGAGTTTTATCGCTGATTTCAGCGTGATATTTTCATAGCTATAAAAATAAAGTGCAATAAAATGTTGTTATTTGAGGCTGTTTTCAGCTGAAAACATAGCAACAAATTATATATTTTGAAATCGTCAATTGTTAAAAAAGAAACACATTACAATTGAAAATATATTAAATACAAATTTTATTTTAATAAAAATGTAAACAAATTTAAAATCTTAAAAACAAAGGAATTGGATATTTAAGATACATTAAAAAAAACATGAAATAATAAAAATTTTTAAGTAATTTTATAGAAGAACATTATAACATTTCATGGACTTAAAATAAACATGCTCCTAAAACTATGTGATCTGAATGATGACCTGTCTTCAAACTTAAAAAAAGCTTTTTATTGGACAAAAAACAGCATTATTGTGACACCTGTGGTCGCTTGCTGTGTGTGTGACGTGCGCTGTAACGGAACGCAGTAAGCCGAGTTCAATTCTCACATCTGACAGAAGATTTTTTCAATAGAAAACATTTTTCTATTCGGTCGTTATCTCTCTGCAGACATTGCAAACCTCACTAAGTAAAATCTGCCATTTAAAGCCGGCTGCCATCGAAATACTACGTTCGAAATTGGCTTTAAAAATGTTGGCCCAGTTTTCGATTAATTGAGTAAAAACATTTAATAACACACACAACACAATTGAATCAAGGGTTCAATGGTAATTTTTTTTTTCTGGCACAGAATTATATTCTGAATAAGATTAAATGACGTAAAATTTATTTTTATTAAATTACTTTTATAAGCACAGAAAATATTTAGAAATATTATTGTTTTTATATTCCCGGCACTATATTTTTATGAAAACGAAACTAATGACTGCGTAGCTTTTTCAATTATTTAACTTATTAAAAAATATTTCTGTAGCACAATGTAGCACAAATTCCTTTATTTTATTATAATATGTATGTTTTTTTATTATATTAAATAATGGAACTAGTAAACATTTTTTAAATATGCTTATTATTAAAGTGTACAACTTTTTAATTACAATTTTTGGCTTAGTGTTGTCGCGTGTGATGCTCTTATAAAACTAAAGAAAAGTATATGACAAATATTGCTCTGTAACCTTATCAAAAATCCGCTACAATAGCGTAAAATATCGGTTCAGATGCGTTTAATGAATAAATGAGCGGAATAACGCTGAAGTAGCGTGAAAAAGAGAGAAAATAAAGACTTGATGGGAAAACACGCTGGAAATTTGGCTAAATTGAAAGATCCCATTGCAATGCGTGTTATTTTTTAAAAATCGCAAATATACGC
This sequence comes from Tetanocera ferruginea, assembly GCA_958299015.1. Classification (NCBI taxonomy): domain Eukaryota; kingdom Metazoa; phylum Arthropoda; class Insecta; order Diptera; family Sciomyzidae; genus Tetanocera; species Tetanocera ferruginea. The sequence continues at coordinate 2,145,025 of OY282643.1, read as the reverse complement.
GTGAAATTTCACATCAATTATTGTAGTGATATTACAATCAGTTTTTAGAGTGTGCTTAAAAAAGATTGCATTATGTATGGTGCGAAAAAATGCTGCAGTTGGCTTGCAGTGCACCAAAGCCGAATGACGCCTGGAAAGCCTATGTATGCAGCTGAAAATGCTACAGTAGCTATTTTTAGTTTTTCACTACTTGTCGCCTTTCCCCCGACTATTGGCCTCCCCTTTCTGCGCTTCGTTAATTTTGGCTCGTGCCTGCCTGCCCAACATCAGTAGCGCACAGCGCAGCGCTGAAGAATTTAATTCCCAGACATTGGAATCAGCAAATTACGCTACAGCTGATGTCTGACACTGTGACATTGCAAAAAAAAAAACAAGGAGAAATAAAAATCATCTAGCAAACATGCCGAAAATGGTTTCTATCAAGGCGTTAGGCGACACTCCACTCGGTTGTGCCGCGTTGAATTTTCAAAACTAAAAATGGCGCCGTTCTGGGTGGACTTTGCACGCTGTAAGGCTGTACCGCGATGTCTGTCTATTAAGAAGACGTGTAATTATCGTGCCAAAGAGTGAAATTTTCTAGCAAAAGCAAGAATTAGCATAGTTATTTTTAGCGTGCGACGGTCGTCGTCCTGGTGCTGCTGCTGGTGCTGTTTTGGCCTGGCACTGTCGAGCTAGTGTTGTGGAAAAATGACTAAAAATGTTAATAAGGCAAATGCTTTGAAGATAATTTTACGTAGGGTGCTAACGAGTATCTAAGCGGTATGATATGCTGTGGTGTGTTGTGTTGGGCAGAGTACAGTTCGAAGCTTATTCAATTTGGGGATTAGGTGTTAATATTGAATTTGAAAGGAAACATAGTTTCTAGATTGCTTGTGAAGCAGCCTTAAGCCAACATGCTATTCAAATATTTTTGAAATTTTCAATGATTAGGTTAAGCTTGGCTGGCTAGAGGGCCGCAGGTAGTTAAACAAATCCTGCATAACTTAAAAATAAAATGCTTCAAGGATGAAAATCACTCTAGCAAACAATAACAAAAGCACAGCCAGACTAAATCCTTTGAAGTTGACAGACGTTAAGATTCTACTCAATTCAGTGCCGTTTTTCACACCAACAAGCAGCAAGTAGCTGGCATCTCTAAAGCTTTTAAGAAGCTAAATAATCTTTCCATTAAAATCTCTGCCGATTCTCAACACTTGGCTGCATTTGCCGCATGCTTCATTAACTGGTTCCAATAATTCTTAAACGCAAAACAATTATAACGCCAAAGTTGCGGCCGCTCGACTTGATGCCATATTCTTGCCTCAGTGGCACGGCACGTCTTCGCTAGCCAATCTGCCCATATGTTTTCTTTACACAAAGGTTCCTCGTTCCTGCATCGCAGCTCTGTTTTATAGGCTTCAGTGCACATTTTAAATTATTTTGCTCAACAGCTGTTAGTTTGCTGAATGGCTTAAGGAGTCAAGCAAACAATAGCGCAAAGTGTAGAAAACGATGACCTCAGGTCATTGCATCAACAGTTGCTGCATGTTATAAACAAAATTAATTGAAATTCCAGTTACATACCAATTGACAAACCGAATGACAATTTTGCTGATGAATTGTAAAACAACACAATTAAAAATGAAAAAATTCTCGTTGGTGGTCGTTTTTCTTAATTTTCTGCTTCTTTAGATTTGCATAAATTAAAACAGAATATAAAAACCAACATACATCTAGCCATTCACACAAATGACACGGCTCCATCATCTGAGTGATGGTGCTCTTATACTCTGATATGCTGTCCACACAGTAGTTGTGCTTCATAAAATTAATATTAAACAACGCACAGCATAAAAACAAATGAACAAAGAAAAATCCATGGCTTAAACCACTTCTATATGATAGACCAATTGAGCTATGGCGTAGACCGTTGTTGGAGCTACTCTTCGGTTCTCTTAAATACAGTGAGTTGGCCAAGTTATTGCTCTTAAATGGCTCTGTGCGTTGTGCTGTTGACTTCTTTTTCTGTTGTTAAAGAAACACAAGAAAATAATATCTACAAATATAAATGGAGTACCACCAAAGAGTGTGTCGAATGGGTGTTTTGTTGTTTTTTTTTTTTTTTTTTCTTGGTTTGCCCTGACTTGTTTGGGTTACTTGCTTCGTTGTGTACTGTTCGTTCTGTCTGCTGTTGTATGTTTTGGCTTGGCTGTGTTTGCGGGCCTCCAGCGCACATGTGGCTGGAATGAGCGTTCATTACGTTCGGAACAGTGGTGGCGTGCATACCATTTGAGTTTCAGTCCGGTTTTTTTTTAGAGTAAACAAGAATACTCTGCGTGCGAGCGTGCGTGCATTAGTTTGTTAGTCAAAATCAACGTTTATATGTAGAATGTTTAAATTGTATTCTAAAAATAAAGATTTTTTCGTTTTAAGTGTGAAAAAGTGTGTGCTTACTTAATTCAGCGCAGTGCTGACAACTTAAAATTGAAGATATTTAAAAAATTTCAATTGAAGTGTAACATTGATGTTAAGCCGTAGGTGACAAAGTTAATGCTTACAAAATTTTCAAATAACAACACAAGTATTTAGCATAAAGTGCAGTTTAAGGAATACCAGTGTTGTAAGCAATGCTTAAAACAAGTTAATTCCACAAAAACACAAAAAAAAAAAAAAAAATAACTACAAATATTGAATAAACTCGACATATTTAATTTAAAACTAATTCGGATTTCAAAGCACATCAAGACTTCTGAATGAACCTGCTATGTATGGAATAACATTTATCTGACTCGGTGTTTTTAGGTAAGTATTTCATATATTTTAACACCTGGAACACTACTGTTTCTCTTGTCTGGTAGTGCCAGCCCAATTAGCATATGTCCAAGCCATGTTATTCGCACGTTGCTGCACTTGAAATTGGAGCAAACAACCGCTTGCTTAGATGATGACCTTTCAGTGCAGCAGCAGCATCAACCACAGTTTAACACCAACACCCTCCCCATGTCTGGCTGGCTTTAAGTATTAGCAAGGCTTTCAGATGTCTGTCTGTCTGTCTGTGAGCAGCCTGCTGCATTTACTGCTAATGCACTTGTGCTTAGCTTCGGCACAGCACGCTCTCTGTGTCTGTGTCTGTGTGTGTGTGTTTGGTGCATAGTTCACTCCTTTGGCAACAGCTGTTGACCCATAACTGCTGCTAAACATCATTTACTCTACAACATCTATGCTTTAAAGGTCGGTCCATGACTGACTGCGTTAAACACGAAAAAACCTTCGTCGTAACTGTGCTAGCTAGTTGGGCTGCAGAAAAAGTTGTGCCATGTTTGCGCTTCACTTCGTTTTGCTTGTATCTTGTATTTAGCCAAAATTGCATGCCGCAAATTGCCGTTTCTGTCAGCTTCTGTCATTGGAGAAGCATCGAATGTCAAGCAGCCAGCATCCAGCAGCCAGCAGCCAGTATCCAGCATCCTGTCTGTACGTTTCTTCGGTTCGTTCGGTATCAAATTCTTTTTAAGAGTTTTTATCGGTTTTATGCTGCTGCAGCATTAAGCTTTTATCTTACGCTCAGTTTGCGTGTCGTTGACGTCGTTGTTCTTTCAGACAGCAACAGCACAGCACAGCAGCAAGTGGCCAACACCATATGGCGCTTTAAAAACAGATTAAAATCACAAGAAGTTTGTCCTTTTTTTTTTTTGTTTTTTCTTTGCCCCAAATCAGTTGAAAAGTAAACTTTAACTCGCAGGACATTTTTCTTGCTTGTTTGTTTTTGTTACTCGTTTAGATATGCTGTAGTGCTTAAGTGCTTTGAGGATTTAAATTCGATATTTTTTAATTATTTTTCGACATTTCTAGCGTAAAGTTAGATTGTTTTTTTATTTATTTTTGTTTTTTTTTTATGATATACGACACTTGAGTGATTTATCTTTGTTAATAATCAGTTTGACTTTTTGACAGTATTTCGAAACATGACCGTTACAACAGCTAAACATGTTTTTTGTTGTTTGTTGTTACAGCGTTTGAATGAATGAATGAATGAGTGTTCGGAGTCGCATTACATGATATTTCTCTATAATTTTTATAAATAAATGTATTTATTGTTAAATGATGAATCTGGTTAAAATTAAAAATAAAACTGCAGCAGCTGATTTTGCCAGTTAATAGTTAACTCTGTACTGCATGGCATAACAAGAGCTTTTGTGTACAAAATAGATTTGCTTTTATATTTAAAATATGTTTATTTTCTGTCTTATTTTGGTAATTGACGATTGTTAATTTATTTACAGGGCAATCTTTAATGTCCTTTTTTTTTACATCGAAAGTCAATGTAATTCAGTCAATGTAATAATCTTTTGTGTGAATACCTTTTTGATGTTGACAGTTATTATGAACTTTCAATTTAATTTTTAAATTTTTTGAAAAAGTCTTTTTTCCTTCCTTTTGAATTATAATTTTTTTTTTTATATATATTATGTCCAAAATATTGCAAATTTTATTAAACCACTTTCATTCTATCAGTATTTTTATTTTAACTATTTTACATATTCTTAAAAAAATTATTTTCTAAATTATAGATCAACTCGCCGACATAGCCTTAATTTTCTTTTTATTGTATATTTGTACAAAATAAAATATTTTTTTCTGTTGAGTTTTCCATTTGAACTAATTTTTTTATCTTATGATTGATTCAAATTTATGAACGTACAAAAATAAAAATTCATCGTAATTTACATAAAAATGACCGTTATTCGGAACAATAAAACTGCATTTAATAGATAATAAATAACTAAACAAGATATACAAAAAACTTTATTTCAGTAGAGAAATTATCAACATAAAAAATCTATCCATAAATATGTGTCGACAAGGAATAACAGCTAAACTCATTTTGAAAATTTCAGAAAAGCATTTTTCAGATGAAAATTCCTCCTTAATATCAGAATACCCTGGCTTTTGTTGTTTTGATTTGATGACCTCAAACATTTAATATTCAAGGTACAACCATAAAAATTTGAGTACAAGTGTTTTTCGTTGTGAAAAAAAGCAAATTAATTAATAACCTCATTTTGTCCTAACTCGACTTTAGCGGTTATTCCTTGTCGACACAGAAATGTTGTTGGGAAAGAGGGTTAAATAGTTTGGACAAACTGACACTATTTATTGTAAATAAGTATAAACACATTATTGTAATATTTTGAAGTTTTTAAAAAGTTTTCCCACACATCCCAAAAAAATTATATCCCCAAATAGCAAAAAGTTACTTCAAAACGTATGTTGAAGAGAAAATATTGATTTTATTGACTGCGTTCCTCTTTAATGATTTGTCTCCGTATTTTGCTATATGACCTCTGAAATATTAAAAAAAAAATTTTATATTTTATACAATAAAATTTTAACACTGTGAAGACATTCCCACCTTCATTTTATATATCTGTACCTGCATATCTTCATCAGTTTGTTTTTTCCCGTTGAAAATAAAGCTCGAATTGAAATATTTTAATTTAAAATTTTGAAAAGTCATTTTATAGCAATATACAAAGTTCGGAAATTCTATATAGAAATATGATTGAGGGTTGTTTTTTGCAACTTCACCATCGAGTTTAATGTTAAAAAGATGTAATCATCTTATTATTTTGCACATTAGAGGGAAATTACATATTAACTTTGCCCTCACTTTGCTTTTTAATACATGTTCAGTTTCACTTATAATGTTTTCATATATGTAAAATTTCAACAAACAAATATATAATATTTGAAAAATTTGCAACCTAGTGGAAAGCTTTCCGAAAACATTGGAGAGTTTTGAATTGAAGATTTTTTTTCTGAAAACCCTGATTAAAGCGCTATCTTGAGTTTCACTTATCTGACCCTTTATAGCTCATCTCAGACAAGGTTTTCTGCTGTCACTCTGACTATGCGTAGAAGATTCTTTAAAATTTTGAAACTTCTCACTCTCTACATTAATTTCAGTAAAAATTAATTATGACTTGAAAATATAAACAGTAGCAATCAAATGCCAAGGACATTTTATTTTGTTCCATTTAAATTTATATACATTTATATGTATTAGTTACTACATTGCTACTATCAATGCATTTCTTCTTTCGAATTGTTAAATTTGTAGGTAGGTATTAACCGTTTCTTGAACTGTTCAATTATTGTTATCATGTTAAATGATTTAAGCCGCTTACTAAGAGTTGTATATTTTAGTTTCTCTAGTGGGCGTGTTTCTCGGTGATTGAAATGAAAATCTTCATTGAGAAATACGCCCCGACTAAAGTCATTCATTCCCTATTGTTTTCAATTTTAATTTAAGGCTTTTTTACTGTACAGCAACTGATGAACCAACCCAGTTAGAAATAACATTCGACCTTTTTGATAATCCATCATTAACAAATAAATAGCTGCATTTCAAGCACTAAATCGTATTCAAACGAAGCAATAATTTTCACAATTAATTCCTTAACAGCTCAAAGGCGGCATTGCCGCCATTTTTTATTTTGCTTTTCATTTTCAAAATAGATAAATTAAAATGGTCACTGGCTGGCTGGCTAGTGTTTTATGACTACAAATTGCCTCGTCTAATTTGTGTCTTGCGACTTTAATTTATTTGCTTTGTTTTGTTGGTTCTGCCCTGAACAAGCTGAGCTCTCGATGCGAAGCAAATCTAATCTACTCCACATTTGCTGGATTCATACGCTGCTGCTGCTGCTGTTGTCGGCTGTGCAGTGACGCGATATTTAGCTGTTATTTCTAATTGTTGGACATAACTTTTTTTATTGTTTATTTTGTTGTTGGTTTTGTATGGTATGGCATGGAGTGGAGTGGATGAAAATGGAAATGAAAATCGTTACTAATGGAAGGAAAGTGTTTGAGAGTTAATAGAATCATTAGAGCTTGCTGGGTTCTATTTTCCGGTATTTAATCAGTTGACACATGCGAATAAATAGCCAGGAAATAATGTTGCAATCGTGGTGGATGGAGGAGAGTAAATTTTCGAAATTTGCGTTGTATGTTTGCGAGGAAATTTAGATTTGTTGGTGTGGCGGCTATGTTTTTGAAAAGAGCTCTTTCTAGTTTGAAATTGAAAAAAAAAAAATGAATACAATTGTTTTGAATTGAATTTCAAAATTAGCCATTTTTGACCGCTAATCGTTATTTTTTTAGTTGCAAAAGACAAAAAGCTTTTCAGGAATAAAATATAGTTTTTTTAATATGTTATTTTTTTTTAAATTTCTCATCAGAGGACCCATCCATCAGTTTCAAATAATAACATAAGAAAAGTAACTCATAAGTTTATTTATAATATGTATTTGCGCACAATTTTAATAAATTGCCTGCTTAACTCGGAAAAAAGAATCAAGTTTCTACACTTTGTATAAACATGAAAAGTGAACAATTTTGTCATCAAAAATTGACAGTTTCATCTTCTAATTTTTTATGAAATAAACTAAAAATTTAATACTTAACTTCTTAACTTTAACCAAAAAAACATTAAACACCAAGCTTTTAAAAGAAAAAAAAAAAAAAATAAAAACCTATATGGGCATTTCGATTGTCGCGAACGCGACATTCGTACGCCTTTGAGGAGCAAAATAATAAAGAAAACTCAAAACATTTAGTAGCACTATATTTAGGAAAAAAATGTAGGTTCTGTAGATTTTATGTTTCTAAAATATTAGCAATGAACATGGCATTGCGAACGCGACAAAAAATGGAACTCGTTTTTGACTGCATCTAGAAAAATGCAGAAAGTGAGAAATGATATTTTTTGTCACCCCACCCGTACTACGTATGTGGTTGTTTACTTTATGAAGACTTTTTTACGCCCATAAGTAGGCGTGGTAGATATAGAAAAGTGCATATATTATACTTTAATATCACCTTCTTAGTTGTTTTAACCATGGCATCCCTGTTTTTGTATGTCCCCCCTTCTGTTGACATGATTACAGACGTTATTATTAAGTTATTGTAAGGAAATTCGATATTTAAGCTTATATCGTGAAAAAAGATCATGTTCGAAAATAATCCAAATAGGATGAAAACCACGTATACCTCCCATACAAATTAACGTTCTCTAATTGGAAAATATCTTAAAAATCAATTTAAAATCAATCCATTGACTTCAGAATTAGCTCATGAGCTTTAATTTGAACTATTAACACTAGGGCGGGTCGATTTAAAAATCGCTCAATAAGAAACTTTGCCGAAGGAACCATACCTCTAAAACGAATTCTGATGTCCCCCAATTTGGGTGGAACTTTTGGGTAGGGGCAAATTTTGAAAAATTCCACTTTGACCCATTTAGAGTGCTCCAATCGAGTCCAAATGTATGACCGACCCCCACTAACTTTGGAGGCTTGACCCACCCATGCCAGTGGCACACCCCCTGGAACCCCCCTGTGACGTTCCCCATAGAAAAAATCACCATTTTTGGCCTTTACATGAAAAAATCAGCGAAATTAACACTGTTAACTTAACACTTAGCAAAAAATTCAGCAAAATCGATGAAGACTTGCCATACTTACCATACAAAGTGTATTAAAAAAACACTTGTTTAGTATGATTATTCTCTGTAGTAACTTTTTTTTATAGTGAGGCGACCGAATTTGATTTAAGTTACAATTTTCAGAGACTTGCTTAGAACGATCACGAAGTTCTGATAACAAATGATGATTTAGGTACAAGAACGCGACATTCGAATAGTAATTAAAGCAATATAAATAATTTACCGTTAATCGTGCTTTGTTTGGTACCTTTTTATTTTTTATTGTTTAGTTGTAGTCTATAGATGGATTTTATAAGAAGAGTGCAAACATAACGTTAATAAGTAAACGAAAAATACTAAAGAAAAAAGTCCTTAAAAGCAGCTAAAACCAACAAAAACATATTTCTCAGATATCAAGCCAATTTTCTCAGAATAAAAACTGAAATTAGTTATAAATGTAGTAAATTATAAAAATTGAAGCATTTTTTTTAAATAATAACAAAAAAATTATTTGTTGATTTAACATTTTTTTTTTTTTCGGTCGTCCCGGTAGACTTTTCTGTGGAAATGCTCATATTTCAACCAAGTTTTAATTTTAAAACTATTATGGTTTTTGTTTACCATTAAAAAGGAATTAAAAATTTAGTAAAATAGCTTTGAAATAATGAAAACATTTTTACTTTTTTCTTATTTGTGCTTTTTCACAACAAAGAGACATTTTTGATCATAAAACTAGCTCTTGTATTCATCAGCTTATTTTATAGTTTGTAATAAAGTTATTTCATATCCGGTCAGTTTGTCAGATTATCATAACGTTGAAAAGCAAATCCACACTCTTCCAGTTTTTAGATGCCTGCGTACTTCTATTGCCAGATGATAACGTTTTATTCCAATTAATTTTCGCATTGCCCTCAAGTTCACTTCCGCCATCAAAAGGATGAGGGATAACTTTTTATCTTGCTTTAAGTAAAACATCCCTCACATAAAACTAACGCCAAAAGCTTATCACTCAGAATTTATGCACGCATTTTCGGCATTATTCTGACAGCCACATGCACAGCAAGAACGTCTTCATAATAATTTTATATGCTTCTCTGCAGTCCACCAACAACAACAACAAAGACAACAATGGCCCATTCCATTCTCAAACAGACGACATCCACTTTTCTTGCCGTCATTCAGGGATCATATTTTTATAGTTTAATGTTTTGTTGTTTCCGCGAAGAAGTATCGAAATTGGGGGTTCTTTTTTTTCGGTGGAAATATGTGTGTAGTCGTATGGGAGAAGAGAGAGAGAGAGGGGGGAGGGTTGCTGTAGCTGTTGGTCTTCTGGAGACAGCTAAGTGGGCCAAACTGAAACTTTTGCTTGGGCGACAACATGACGCGACGTCAGTTAGTCAGAGACAAAGTTGGCGACAAGGCGCTCTTGTAAGGACATAAAAAGGATAATGTAGAACATTTTCATAAGCAAGTGTTCAGCTGTCTAGTGTTGAGACTTGATTTGTTGTTTTCTTGTTTTGCGTTTGGGTTTGTTTTTCTTTGGCTTGGCGATAAAAAATTGGATTGAAGCGACATCAAAGTGGGACACAAATAATGAGAACATCTTGTTGACGTTGACGTTGACTACGACAATGAAGATGATGATGATGACGATGATGATGATGATGATGATGATGTTGATGATGATGATGATGATGTTGATGATGATGATAATGATGAGGCGTCGCAAAAAAAATTATTTTGCAAAGTGCTTTATTTGGTTTTTGACGCACCCACTGTGACTCATGCCAGTTAATTTTTATTTGATTTTATTCTTACCGAAAAACATTTCTATTTGCCTAAGTTTTTAAAATTACTTCTGCTTAAGGTTACAAAAAAAACAAAAATAAAAAAAAAAAATGCTATAATTTTAATTTCCCAAATGAAACTCAGCTATTTTGCCTGATAGACAAGCCAGCCAGCTAACCACCCTAGTGTGCGTCCATTAGGCTTGAGTGTCCCGCTGTCGAATGCGACTCATTTTGCGATTGCGTCTAATCCCTCAGGACAAAAGCGCTTAGAACAAACGATGAGTCATACAAAAGTGTATCCATGTAGAGGGTAGTAAAAAAACAACCCTCACACCCTCGCATGCATAGTGAGTGAGTCAGGCGAAGAAGTAGGTGGTGGAAGGAAATTTTAAAATAAATGTTCAAATCCTTTGCAAAGAAAACAAAGCCACCAAAATCATATGTTTAAAGTTTTTCCCTCTATCCAAAATTCAGGTTCAACCCTTCACCTCACAACCTAGTCCTTAAGTATTATTGTGTGAAAGATGCTGGCATTATTTGTTTTGAACATAAAAATTGCTTCACTGCTTTTGAGTTGCCACTCAAATTTGTGAATTTTATATTTTATTCGTTCTTTATTGTTGTTACTTCTTTTCTTCTTCCGCTTATTCCAGTTTTATTTTATTGTTTGTGTTTTGTGCGTCTTGGCGTCAGGTTTTTGGTTCAATTCTGGCGCTAGAGCTGGTTATGCAAATCAATTTGGCATCGATTTATGTTGAAATCGTTTATAAAATGGGTTTGTTAGTCTTTGAAAATGAGTTTGGTGGGGCTTTGTTTGGGCTTCTTTTAATGTTTATTTTAGATTTTTTAAAAAGAAACAAATTATTTTTACTTTTCTTGCAGATTCTAATTCGGGCCACTCATACCAAACCCAAAAGACGACAACAAACTCATTTTTAAGGTAGGTGTATAGTACTCTCTTAACAAAAAAAAATTGTAACAAGTTATTGTAACAAGTTATTGTTATGTATGTATGTCATTCTAATTCACATTGAAAAGTTATGCTCTAGAATTGACGCGCACGTAGCTAACATTATAGTTTACGAAAAAAATTCTTCACAAGTGAATATTCTTAAATAATTGTTTCAACTTGAATAACTCTCATAATTCCACTTTGGTTTTGCCAAATCATAAGTTAACGAAACAGCTGTTAAGTTTGCTGGTTATACTTTCTACAAGAATTTATTTTTAGAATTATTTAAATCAGTAAAAAAACTCCACACCTCAGGTTTGCAGTCTGAGTGGAGACATTTATAGTGAATATAAATATTTACTGCAAGTGCGTATTCATGGTCGACCTTGTGGCAACTCGCAGACCTTCATGCAAACCTCTTCACAAAACTTTATACTTGAATTTGGTAACTTTTTGTTTTGTATACTTTACGGCGTAAAACAATAAATGAAATGTCATGCCAAACATTTGACAGCTTTACAGCAGTAAAAGTAACAACAACAACAACGATACCTGAGAACACATTCACCTGTCAATATGCTACAAAAATTTGTCTTCACAACGAGTATAAAAAAAAAAACAAACAAAGTGTTGCAAAAACATCTAAGCCTCTGGCTGTAGAGCTCAGGGCAAAAAGTATTAAATAACGCAACAACTGATGGCTGGTGGGAGGAGGGGGGGGTGGTTATGGGCTAAAGTGCAATGAAACAGTTGAAAACGTCAAAATAAACATTAACGCAAGAGCAAAACTCCGACTGACTGACTGGCAGACTGAATGACTGGATGACTGACATCAACACCACCCACACCCACAACCAACACTATTTTGACGAATTGAGCCTGAACTCTTCCAAATGTCTGTCTGCAACATGACTGCAGCTGTCTGCCTGGTCGTTCATCTATATATCTGTCTGTTGGCCTGTCTGTCTGTCTGTCTGTCTGTATGTATTTCTACCGCTCATTGCCACTTTACGCTGACGTGCTCGGTTGCTGGCATAGAGTGTGGATTCCATTATAATTAGTCTTAATCGGATTTTGGTTTCACTTTGCATTCTATGAAGAGAACCCTGTTTTTTAAGTGTACCTCTTATGTACCTACTCGAATTTTACGTGAGTGGGTTGCCGTTGCCATTGCCGTTGCCGTTGCCGTTGCTGTTGTCGTTGCTTTAAGCTTGCCTCTCTGCTGCTTGCTTCTGGCTGTTGGCTTTTAGGTATTGTCGTTCCAGCAACATCTACTAGCAACTTTGTACCAAGCAATGAAGTTATTTCTGTCACATATTTATTGTCTGTCGAATGTTCATGTTGACAGTTATGAGATGAGAACAATGTTGCTTTTATGTCCAGCTTAATGAAATTTATTTGACAGTTTGTTAACCCCAACTCCTCACTTCGACATAACTGAATTACTTAAAATATTTGTTCGCTGCAGTGAAATTGGAAACAAGCCATGATTTAAATGAAGCACACTCTTCTCTATTCCGCTGCCGCTTATTTCTTCTATACAAATTTGTTTAAATGTTGTTTTTCATTTTCTTTCTTTTTGTTAACAGTTTTTATTGGTAACTTTCTTCTTTGGCTACAAAATGTTGTAAGCACACATTTATATTTATAAGCCGATTGAAAATAATTTTTGGCCTTTAGGTAAGAGCAGCTTTAGCCACTGTTTGTTGCTATTCAGCTCGTCTTTAATGCTGCTTGCTAGTGATGAGAACAAGCTATCTTGAACTGAATCTTATCATGTTCGTTTTGTTTTCTTAATTCTTCATTCTCTTTATTTTCCATAGCAAATTTTATTGTATGTATTTCCGTACAGTATCTACACACATACATATAAATGTATCGAGAAGATACATTTTATTTTGATCCTTTATTATAAATTAAGTATTGCTACTTCTAACGTGTGCGGACCACATACGAGCATAATTTATTCAGATAAATCAATTTCAAGGGTCCGGTTCTTATCGTCCCACTCATAAAACTCACAAGTTTTTTTTTTTTTGTAATTTTTACTGAACAAACAGCGATGTGAGTGATAAGGAGGAAAGTTTGTATTTTTCTTGGATATGTTCGTTGATGTTGTTGGTGTTGGTGTTGGTGTTTTGTGTAAGAAGCTTTTTCCTCATGTGAGTGAAAAGGGGGCGGGGGGGGGGTGGGGCACGAGGGTTGCTCGTAGTGTAGAAGTGACTCTAGTTAACGACGCTGTTCTGCTTATCATTTTGACATTTAATCAGTTCCAGTGGCAGGGCAGGCTGCGTCTACACGCCAAAGGACGACGTTGAAGAAGAGCACACAGCAGATTAAAGCACTTTAACACGCTTCGACATCATATCAATAAACAGCAACGAAAATAGATATGAAAATAGCACAAAATGATGCTTGTCAAAATATTAAAAATTAAATATGTCGAAGATAAAAAAAAAACTTTTCAAATATTGAAGTTGAAACTGCATTAAACTGAAGCGCACTTAAATTTAATCAAAAGTCATTTCATACTCATCTCTAGTAACCATGTTGCATATAATTCCTGTTCCATAAAAAAACCAAAGGCTCTTGAGTGCGTATTTAAAGCAGCTACCTACTGATTATATCTAGTTCTTTGATCACAGCGCGCTCCAGTACGATCTTATTTTAAATAAGCTACGCTTCCTTCTGTTCCTTCAGCAACATCATCATCATCGTCATATTCATCATCTTCATCATCCTCATCACCTTCTTATTAACTTTAACGTAATTATTATCTTGTTTTTCACTCATATTCGTCTTACTTTTAATTTGAACACTTGTGTTGTTTACGCATCAAAGAAATAAACAAGAACAAAACCAACAACAACAACAACAATAACCTCACAAAAATAAGGGACCCCAAAAAAAAAAACAGGATTTTTCAATCAGGTAAATTGAACACCTGAACAGAACAGCACGGTAGAGAACATAGCACAGATTTTATTTCATTCGCTGTAAGCCGCATTTAAAAATTAGGGAGAAACAGTGTTCATAACAGAAACCCAAAAATAAGTTATAAAAAAAAAAAACACTAGAATGAAAATAAAAGAAACTCAACCAATTTGTGAAAAAAGTACAACTTAATGAAGGGAACAAGCTTGAACTCAGCAGATAAGCCAGGTTCAATCCGCTACAAACTACCTCAGTAACAGCTACAACCACAGCCACAACTGACTGTCGAATTTTGAAGCACTGCATAAAATTGACTAAAACTGACTTTGTACCCAAATAAAAAATGGCTTATTCACAGCTTGGGGTTGGAGAATGGAACGCACAACATATGTTTGGGATTTATGTTTGGAGACATGCTAATGATAGGGTTTGATAGGAAGATGTGCATGTGTAAGAAATGAGTGGCAGCAACGTGCTGAACGACGTCACAGATGGAGACAGGTAGGGAAGAGAAAACGGACTTTTGTGCCCATTGTCAGCGTATTAATTGAGGGCTACCAGTGATGTTGGACACCCTATCAAAAGCAATGATAACTTTGTTGTGCTCTACCTCAGCTTCTTGGAAAATTAGACATGTAAGAACTGTGCAAAATGCGCTTCACTTTTGCAGGATTTTTTTACAACTGGCTACTTTTTTAATTAACTTTATTTATATTTACTTTGCAGAGAATAGTAAAAAGGGTCTTATTGAACGTGTTCATTAAGTTAAAAAAAGCTGCAATAAATATAGCCGTAATATCTGTTTCATACAAAAAAAGAGAGACAGAATAAATTGAATTTACTTAAAAAATACGAAATTATATTGGATCATATCGATCCTTTGCGCGAAATTATCGTGTGTGCTAAAAATCAATTTTTACAGGAAGCTGTTTTTTCTACACTTCTTTGATTTAGCCTTTATTTATTAATTATAGGATTTCAGGCATTTCAAGAAGTTACCAGTTCATGTGCAGCAGAGAGTGGAACTGAATCAAGGTGTGGAAATTAATTTGTACAATATTTAAACCTCTTTATAGTGTGCATTTAGCTTCGATTAGAATCAAGACCAAAAAAGCAAGTCTTAAAATGTACCTTGTTGCAAATGTGGGTATTGAGCTCGTTAAATACTTTAGAATTAAAAGTCGGAGTAAAAATTAGCAAAAGTTTTATTGTAAAGTATACAACAACCCGCCATAATATTATGAATACTAAACAAACTCAGGCATTTTTTAATGTTTTGTCAATTTTAAAAGGATAACACATTATTTTTTATAAAATCTGAATAAAGAAAAAGTGAGATAAATTCCGTATTAATAAGTATTTTTAATTTCATTCTTAAATTTTATTCAATTTTTTATAATTTTCATTTTAATTTCAAGAACTGAAAAATTAGCCTATTCAGTAATATGGGAGATGCTGCTTCATTCTTGAATGGATATATTTGGAATAGATATTTGCATTCTGACTATATATTTTGATTCTAAATATATTAAAAATCTTTTCGAGTGGCGCACTTTTGTTTTTTATGTATTACTTTTTAATTTTGGTACTGCAATTGGGGGTTATATTTTTTCCATACAAGACGATTTGAAATTCCATTTTTAAACTATGTAAAGGGTGTTTTTTTAAGAGCTTGCTGAGTTGAAATTTAAATAAAACACATGCCAAATTATGAAATGGCCAAAAAAAAAAATTTTTTATTTGGTAGATAATTTCTTGGCATTTAACATTTAAATATAATTTCGGGCATATGGCCACGACGACTATTTTGCACAAAGGTCATTCTGGAGGTCCAATTTTCGACCAACTTTTCAAGCATTTGAGGGCGTATTTCAGCAATAATACGTTGAATATTGGTTTTCAAAGCGTCAATCGTTGCTGGTTTATCCACATAAACCAATGACTTCACGTATCCCCACAAAAAATAATCAAGTGGCGTCAAATTACACGAACGCGGAGGCCAATTCACCGGTTCATTTCTCGAAATAATGTTGTCGTTGAAATGTTCTTTCAATAAGGCGATTGTTTCGCCCACAGTATGACAAGTGGCACCATCAAATCTTGAAGATTTGGCAGCAAAAATTCATTGATCATGATTCTGCATCAATTTTCATTCACGGTAACGCGTCGTCCTTCCTCATTTTTAAAGAAATAAGAACCGATGATTCCACCAGCCCATAGACCGCACCAAACAGTACATTTATCAGGATTTCTCGGTGGCTTGGCATCCAAAAGAGTGAATGTAGACCGAAATTTGGTAATTACGTTCTTTGCGGTGGTCTCAGACGGACGATAATGTGCACCATAAATTTCACGAAGTGCTCTATAAACATTTTTAATTGAACACTGTTTTTGAAAATAAATTTCCACGATTTGGAAGCGTTGTTCTGGAGTTAAGCTATTCATGATGATTTTCCAAACAATACTGAGTAGAGACGTAGAGACTTTAAACTGTCAAAACAACTGTCAGACAATAGAGTAATCCATATTAAAAAAACAAACCTCATAAAAAAACACCCTGTAGTTAAGTTATTTTGGGTGAAATTATTCGATTTACGGTTATAAAATTGCGGGTATAACACTAAGTATTTTCTTTGGAGACGAAGAAGTGTAAGAACATATTCCAAATCATTGATAACTATCTCCGAATAGTTATTTATTTAACTTCAAATCTCTTTTGAGTCACTTTTTAGAAATTTTGGCTGCAATAATTTTTCAAACCGAAAAACACAGACTAAAATTTAATGGGAAATTCAATTTGAACACCGGAAATGAAAAAACCGTATCATTGTGATAATTTTAATTTTTTTTTTGTGAATGTAGTACAATTCTCGTATGTTTCTAGAGAAAGTTGTAAAACTTTTGCCAAAACAAAAATTATCAAAAACGGTCTGCAAACCAAATTGTTTTCGTGTTCAACTGAGGATGTTAAAGAAGAAAAGACAAGACTAATTTTTTAATATAATGAGACTTCACTATCTGCACGCAATAGATATTCAAAAGAAAACAAACAATTATCTAGACAAAAAACAAATCTAAATCCGCCAATGATTAGGAAGCGTTGCTCAGAACTATTTAGCCACATGATAATGATCAGTGGATGTAATGAAGATATGAACGAAATATCAGCAAGAACAGACAAAGTATGAAGTTATAAAATATTAACATTAACAAGCACATATAATAAAAAAAAATAAATTTATTATTTATTAATAAATTTTCCTAATATGTGTGCATAATTTCATTCATTGTTTTCTATTAGAAGCTATTAGAAGAGCTATTAGAAGGCATGAAACATTGTTCAAGGGATACATGAAAGTTTTTACCGATACACATAAATTTCGTGATATCAAAAAAAAAAAAAAAAAAATATGAGTTTACTTTTGGCCTCCCAATTGGGATTGAACTTACAATAATTTGTTATAAAAGCGATTAATGATAAACAAGACAATAATTTTTTATGTATCAATTTTTTTATAAAAATTGTATTTCTATAAAGATTTATACTTTGATTTATTTCATCGCCCATTTCATATTGAAGTCTAATATTGTTTCACTTACCATCTCCGATTTGGCTAAATTTTTATTTAATTGTTGGTTTTGTAATAAGAAAACTCAATCCAGAGTTTGAGATTTTAGGAATTTTTCGCAGACCCATATTTATAAGTATGTCAAAATGGGGTCTATTTTGATACTACGTAGCTCTGTCAATTTAAATTCGATTTTCGTAAATAGGTCATCATTAGAAAGGTTATTTTATCTTCTGTGAGGGAAAAGTATAAAACTTTTGAAAAATTTGCAGCGAGTCAAGCCATTTTTAGTTTTAAATTTTAATGCCATGCCAGCAACCCTATTTACGAAAATCGAATTTAAAATGGCAGAGCTACGTTGTCTCAAAATGGACCTTAAATTAATTTAAAATTTTATAACTTAGTATTTGGGTTTTGTGATGACCGTGGCATGCAGGTTAAGTGTGTGGCTTAGCATGCTCGGAGCCCGGGTTCGATCCCCAGCCGCGGCGAAAAGTTTTTTTTCAATAAAAAATTTTTCTGATCGGTCACCATCTCTCTGCAGACAATGGCAAACCTCAGAGAGTAAATAATGCCATGTAAAGCTTCTTGAGAACATGAACTTTAGCCGTTCGGAGTCGGCATAAAACATGTAGGTCCAGTTCTCGGTCAATTGTGTGCAAACATTTAATAACACACACAACATAATTGATCATAAGAAGCTCGGTCAAAGTCCTTTCAAGGGCTGAAATGGCCAATTTGTTTTTTTTTTATTTGGGTTTTGTAATCATTAAACCAAACCAGGAAAAAAATTGAGCCAAATTGGAGATGATTGCGCAACTTATATTACACTTCAATATAAAAAGGTGTTATATTAACCTTTAAATTAACGGGATAACGGATAGAAAATCCCCAAAACATGGTCGTTATATCTCTAATATAACTTAGGTAGAGTTCCGATCTCAGGTCGCGTCGATATATCGACATTCCGATAATGCCGGTGTAAAAAAAATTAGAAATCCTGAAATTCACTGGAAATTGGTTCCTATGGGTTTTTGGGGTCGTAGAAAACGATAGCGATATTAGTTTTTGTGTAAAAATTGTTATTTTTAGGCTATAGTGACTCTCTTTTGGCATTACCTAGAGCCAACGACATGTCTCCAATTTTTTTTTTGTTTTGTTTTCTCTTATCGTTTTTTTTTTACATATAATATATTTTTTGAACTTTTTGCTGCTTAGATTTGCTTTAGTCATATCACATACTCTAAGTTTAGGTACATGTGTCTACATCCATATACCAGTTTATATATTATATATATATATATATATCAATATACACATGAAGATACTCTTATTTATACTTTTATTATTTTATTCCACACTTTTATACATTTTTATGTAAGTTTATTGATGTTAGAACTATTTACTCTAACGAGTTGATTTATCGATTTTCCGGTTTGTTAAGAAAGGTTAAGAAAGAACAAAAAAATTTAGTTCGCTTGGGTAAACTTTTTGTGTGCTTGTTTGTTATAAAAGTTACAAAGGATGTTATGTTTTGTATTTTAAATTATTTAAGTTTAATTCTTAAGTTCGTCGGTTCATAGTTTCATTAGAAAAAATAAAAATTTAACAAATTCATAATGATAATAATTTCTCACATATTATATTATATTCTTAACGATATAATTTGGTTCTTTCTTATTTTTTGGTACAGACTTGAATATTGTTTCGAAATATGTGTACTGTTTCATTTTGAACATTTTTGAGTAAAAATTCTGTTTAGATTTTTATTTACATTTTTATATTCATTAACACTGCCACGGCTGCCAAGAGTAAAAAACCCTTGGGTCGCTTTAACCTTCTATTTGGTGCTGCTGGCACTCAGTGTTATATATTTAAAAATTGCTTAACTAGGCTATTTATCATGGATTCAGAATCCACTTCATGCATGTTTTTTCTTATGTGTTTTTTTTTTTTGGTACTCAAAACAACAAAATGTTTTTTATTGTCAATTGACAAAGTAGCTTTTAAGGGTTAGACTCTGCAAGTTAGCCTCTTTTCGAGTTATGCTGAGTATAAATAAAAATTATAGCCATTTTTCTGTTTCTTTTTCCACAGGTTTTTCTTAACTTGTCATAGCAGCAAAAAGTTTCTTTTCTTCACCTTCACTTTTATTATTGTTGAAATTTATTATTGTGTTCCCTAGTTTGAAAACCCATTTTTTGTCTCTCTCTCTCTCCCTCTCGCGTATGGCTTTTTCTTTCTTTCTTCTATTATATATTAACATATTTTATGCGTCTATCTTGAAAAATAAAAAGCTAACAACAATAGCTGGCATTGGTTATAAAGCGCCCACACAGATTCAATAACGACAGCCGGGCTAGCGTGTGGGTAGTGGTTGGGGCTACAGAAAAAAAAAGCATAAAAAAAATATGTAAACAAAAAATAAACACTTAAATTTGACTCTTTCTTACAGACGCTCGCTTGAAACTGAACCCGAATTTTTGTGTAATCATTGGAAGCTTGTTAAATATTACAAGTTATATCAAATTAATATATGTTTTAGTTTATTGATTAACTTCGACAACATAACGTTAACAAACTAAAAATTATTACTTTTTGCCAAGTTTGGCGCGTTGTGCACACTTGGCGCTTGGGCCGCCGCATGTTAAGTATTTTTTTATTTGTCTATTTTTCTTTTTTCTTATGTTAACAACTTTATTATGGAGCGATTATAATAAATCAAAAAAATTGTCAATATTATGTTTTTGTTTTTGTATTATTATTATTTTTTTTTTTTTATAGCAAATAATTTGCATACGAAATTGGTTTATGTTTCCATAATCCTATCGACATCGACTATATTGGCTTCAATACCAGAGATTATGGAGTTGTATTTAACCAATAGCGCGCGATACTAAAGATTAAATAGACGTTTTCGTCTGCGGCATGCGATGTGTTATTATTGTTCCGTGGCGCCGAAGTGATAATAAAATATTTTTAATTTTTTTTTTTTTTTTTTTTTTCAACAGCAGCATTTGAGTTAGCTAGCTATTGAGTTTGGACAAAATATGGTTATAAAATTAATTTGAAATTTTCTTAATTTGGCCAAAAGTGATGAAGAAAACATACAAAAGAAATCTCAAAAACTGCCTTGTTCAATTAATTAAAACATAAGAGTTGAGCAATAAAATATAATGATCATAATATGTGGAGAATGAAGATTGTTCTAAACTTGTTGTCTATCTATATAAAGAAAAATAGATAAATTAAAAGATGGATGGTTCGATAGATTTAATTATGTGTTGATGACTTTAATGTTGTTGTTAGCGTTCAAATGCTGTTGTTGGTAGCTAATTGTTGTGTATTTTTTTGGAACATAGTTTTTTGATCTTGATCTTGAATTCTTGAATCATGTAAGCGTTTTCTAAAAACTGTTTTCATAACACTTTAAGTGCTACACTTTTTCCCTGAAAAAAAGTTATCTTTTAGCATTATTTCTGAAAAGTAGTCAGATAAACTCAACCCTCATTGCATTATTTATTAAGGCTTCCCTTCCATGCTCCCTCTGTCCAGCCACTATGCCTTGAAATCTACTCAAGCCGTCAAGTGAAAATTCCTTTTTATCTGATAGCCAGAGTATTACAGCATGTCAATATCTTGATTCAACTACCTAAATAACTTTGTCCAAAGCTATGCTCGTCAAAGAGCAAAAAGAAGAAGAAGAATAAGAGGAAAAAAAAAATCAGATTATTATTTTACGTATTCTTTAGATAATTGTTTTGATGTTCTTTATCGCATAAATCTTTTTCCAACTTGCAAGTTTTTTTTCTTATATATATTCTGTCATCCACTGTATCGCAACGCAAAGAATCTTTTGCGAAGAACATGAATGAAGCTGCTTTTGCTGCATACAACCAATAAAGAAGCACGTCAAGGACTTGTTTTGGTACCCTCTTATATCCTCATATCTTGCAATGTAAGGCAATAACAAGATGAACAAGATGCCAACCGACAGTAAGCAAAGAACTTGCAAAATTCAAAAATGTAGAAAAAAAAATAAAGTGCCTCAGCCCCTTCTCTTGCTTAAGTTCCAATACGTTGTATCACAATTTTAAAATATATACATTGATCAGCTTAAATGACTTGAAGGCTTGTGGCTGGCTAGCACAGAACCAAACCGACAATAAGACAGACAGACATCACCAATCCGCATAATACAAAGAAAACTCGCCCGAAAGATACGCAAAGAATATACAAAGACGCAATATCGCAATATTTATTTATAGTTGCGAACAGGTGCTTCTGGTCTGAAGTTTCTTTCCAGCCAAACAAATCTTGTTTTTTTTTTTTTTTCCTGTGCATGAATGAAGTTATTTGCGTGATGAATGATGTTCCAACCAAAGGGCAAACATTTCAATGTGTGGCAAAAAACATAAAAATGTAGTTTTTTACTCTCTCTCTCAATAAAAACAAAACTTATTTAATGAGCAATCTTATTGATTTTATTAAAGTAAAAAAAAAAGAACCCAACGAATGGGGTGCCATTCAGCAACAGCAACTTGCACAGGTACTTGTAACGTAAAGCGGATGTTTCTGCCTTTTTAATGGCCGCGTCAAAGTTGGGAACAATGATAAATGACGAACAACGACAACAGTGCATAAAAGTCTCGATGTTAAAGAGGAAACCCCAAGTTGTAGCTTACAAACCTAAAGCTTACAAAAAAAAAAAAAAAACTGCAAATAGAAGAAGAAAAACATCAATAGAAGTACTCATACTCGAGAGCGCACTTTGGTTACCTTTCCGCAAACACATAAGTGCACAAACATTATAATAAATCAATAAAACCCACCTGCTTTGAAAAACTTGTGCCTTTTTTTATCCCTTCCCGGTAGATTTGCTCATTTGTAGAACTTGTAAAGCGGCCTTAAGTCGATGTTAGAGCGACAGTCAGCAAAGGTAGTAAAAGTGGTGTTTGGTTGAAGTAAATTGAGAGAAGTTGAGACACTTTCGGTTCACTGGCTTAAACCTAGTCAGCTACGAAGGGAAGGTTTGATTAATTACATGGCGAATGACATTTAGTTTTCCTGTGCAGGTTAGTTTCCATGCTGAAAAAGTTGTAAGCAGATGCATTTTGGTCGATGGCGGTGCATTTTCTAATGCACATTGAAGCTGAATGCTATTCAGCGGCCAAATATTTTGTCAGCGCCAATAAACTTTCGACATTTTATAAAATTCATTAAATTATTTAGTTATTGCTTTGTTATTTTTGGCTTATATCAACAAATGAAAAGTTTTGCAGTAAAAGTGTTGTAAAAAAAGTTGATTTCAATTGTAAGCTCATGTAGGCTACCGCTGAATTGTAAAAAAATTCGCTTATTTATTATATTTTTTGCCATCAAAACGTAAAAACACTACCATACAGCAAATTCAGCTTTTAGAATTCAAGAGCAACAAGTATATTAAATAATTGTGTTTTCAATTTTAAATTTTATGCATTTATCAAAATCCAAATATAAATAGCTTAAAGCATGCTCTTGAACTGATGCAATATCATTTGTAAGCAGATACAATTTAGGTGATGGCGCTGCATCGTGTTAATGCATACTCAAGCTGAATACCATTCAACGGTCAAATATTTTGTCAGCGCATATAAACTTACAACATTTTATTACTTTCATTAAATTATTTAGTTATAACTTTGTTGTTTTTTACTTGTATCAACTTTTGCAGTGAAAGCGTTGTAAATATCGGTGATTTCACTTGTAAGCATGCGCTGAATTGGCAACATGCATGTTTTTTTGTATATATCTTGGCAAAAAATGCGAAATAATTGCCATTTAGTAAATTCAGCTCGCAAAATTTAGGAGTTACACATTTGTTAAGCTATAACGTTGACGCGTTGCAACACCTTTTTTCAATTTTTGTTTATTTTTAATCCTAACATGATGTTGATATGCATGTTGAATTCGATTTTGTTCAACATTTTGCACGCAGAACGAGCTCTTGAAGTGATTAATTAATTTTTCCCATCTGAGTAGGAGCAGCATCAGCAGCATCTATCTTCCAAAAGATACATAAAAATTCCTGTCGCTACTTTTGCCTGAACGCGTTATGAACGTACGTATACTTACTCACACACACACACACAGACTCACTCTCATGTAGCGACATGTAGTCAATTTAAACTAATAAGACGCTTTCTGCCAATAATTAGCTTGTGATAATGTAGATGATTTTTTTTCTGCCCCTGTGATGTGAACCCGTTTTTTAAGCTGTGGAAACACCTCAAAGTGTTGACGAAGAAGCATCAGCATACAACATCAATGGAACATTGTATCTTATGTTTAAGGACAAGTTTTTCCAGTTGATGACAGCGTTTTTATAATATCAAGTCAACGTTAAAGAAAACTACTTAAGTTTGTTGGAGGAAGGGGAAGGATAAACGTGTTAAACAGCGTTAAACAGCGTTGGGAAGAAATGCAACTAGAAGTTAATTAATTTTCCGTTATTTTCTCTGACAAATGTTAAACACACTTTAAAGAAGATTTTTTTTTAAATCATTGAAAAGAGTCAAACTAGAATCTGAGGTTTGTAAGCTTGTCGCCGGAAGACTTAAAGCTTTGTTATTTGCTAAGAGTGCTTTTAGCAAGGACATGCATTTTTCAATTGTTTTTCTTAGTCAACGCACTTGAACTGTCATCAAGAATAGTCACCAAGAATATTTCTTGTAGAATAATTATTGCACAAATTTTTTTTTGAGTTGAAAATAAGCAGGGCTGATATCTTGAAATATTTGTTTGCATTTGAAAATTCAGAAAGTTGCAAATTAATCACCTTTTTGTGCTTTGATATTCTACAAACAAAAATCTTCCATAGTTAAACTTTCATAAACTAAAAAGTGAACTTGTGCTGACAAAAAATTGTAAGCTGTCGGACTACAGTAAAGTTCTTCACTACAACATATGAATTTTTCATCTTAAGCACAATTCAGCGCGTAATTAAGGTAATTCAGCAGTCTTTTAGTCTTTAAGTCTTTTAGATTAGCTTAGCTTATTCATAAATCCTGGACTATTTGTACCCATGATCCAGCAAAATTCATAATTTTCATGAACTGAATGTAACCAAAGAGTATCTTAGTCAAGTAAACAAATATTTTAACTCTCCTCTAATTCAGCACGAGAATGTTTTTATTCAGCGGACACTAACATGAACATACAATATAATATTTCTCATAAATTTATATCAGCTGCTACTAAATTGACTTTGTACAAATCCTAGTTACAATTTCAGTGTAAATTTACACGCAAGCAAATTTCTCACCAACTTTATGAAGTGAAAACAGCATTTTTTATTAAATTCCATCATAAATATGCTTGCAACGAGCTTTTTTCACTAATTTTTCCTGACTTTTCTTTCATAGCTGCTCTTTCTTCTTAGATGCCGTGCTCTGTGCTGCCCTGCCCGGCTGTAAATTCTATAAATTAAGATTAACATAAAATTGTAATGACTTTTTATTACCAACAAAAGCAGCACAAAAAAAAAACAACAAAAACAATAACTATAACAGCAGCAATTAAATCCAACAGAAATAATAATAATAAAAACTTTACAAGTGACCAACCAAATCCAAAGAAAGCCAAAAAAATGCACAAAGAATTCAAATAACAAAACCAACAAAACCAACAATAGCAACAATAGCAACAACAACAACAACAACAGCAACACCAAAACAAAACAAATACAAATTACGAAAATTGAAGTTAGGAATCTTGCCACGGAAATTACCACTTTTTGGGGCTAGCAATTATTATTGTTTCTTTGTATTTGTTATTGTTATGGTTAATTTTCATCACAAGCCGAACGGAAGAACTATTTAAAAATGTACAAGCTTGCAGGCCAGGCCGGCCAACTGGTAGCAGGCAAGCAATCAAACGCAAGGCACAAGCTTGTCGGACTCTGGCCACAATTCAAACGCGTGAGAAATTCAACAGGAAAACACCTGCGTCTGAAAAGCCGCTTTGGTCACAGCCTCAGTCCGGTTGCCGTCGCGGCCTCTTGGTCTTGTTACCGGCTACTAAAAGCCATTACACGCAATCTATTGGCATGTTAAAGTATGCATGTATGTGTGTTTGTTGTGTGTGTGTGTGTATTTATGCGGTGGGGCGCTAACATTGGACAACTTAATAAATAACAACGGTTCTACATGGTTTTTCTCTGAACTAAGAGACCACCAACCAGGCTTTGGTTACAGCTAGAAGCAGTTTTTACAGGAAACAACTATATTTTATTCATGCTTTATACATATTCCAAGTGTTGCCATCGAATTTTGATGTTCTTCCAAATTTAGCGTGACTTTGAAAAATCAATATAAACGGAAGCAAGAAAAGTTATCCGGTGCAACTAGATTCCGCCTCCAATTAGATGGCTCATCATTATTGAAATCACAACAACAACAACAACAACAACAACAGCAACAACAATAATTGTTGCCGTTGTTATTGTGCTTCGGCACTCATGTAATTAAATTACTTGGTACATACTTTGCCCCTCCCCCTGACTTTCAACAACAGAAGCTGTCTTAAGCAGCAACAATAACAATTAATGTTAGCCTGATACAGCTTCCATGTTGGTCCAGCAGCTTGAAAGAAAAACAAAAAAAAAAAACAAAAAACTAACAAAAATAAACCATAACAAGTGCCAGCCAACCTTCTATGCACTTATTGCTTTTTTGTTTATTCATATGAATGTGTTAGTGTTCTTCTCTGCTTGCATATGTGAGTAATATTTGTGTGTTTGTGTGTGTGTGTGTGCGTTAGTGAGTGAGTGTTTGGCTCGAATTTTAAACAACAGGCAGGCGGGTATGTTTTATGAACATTTCCATTATTATGTTGTAACTGCATTTGTTGTTGTTGTTGGGCCTATTTTGTGCTTAGTACGAAGTAGTTTAAATGTCGAAGAACTCAGTTACCATTAGTAAGCTTCATCTAAAATGTATCTCTGTATTTTTGAAAAATTTCTTCAGTCAATCCCTATGAAGGATTTAGCATATGTTTCGAAACGAAATTGGTTTTATCCACTGATTGTTAATGTTAGTATGCAAAACAATTTATGTGTCGTTATATCAGGTGTCAAAACAGTTAACTTTTTTTTTTGCTAATGTATAACCTTTTAAAAATTGCTGTACATTTTATGTTTCAATAAGTCATAAGGTAAGCAAATCCTTTATAAATAATAAACTTTGTAGAAGTTTAGCAATAGTTGTTCATTTCTCCAAGTGACCTTTATTACAGAAGTGATCTTAAGACAGGTAAGAATTGACCTCGTCATATGTGCTATCAAACTATTCATTCTTGCTATTACATTGCTTTTATTATATGTAAAAATGTTCAGCCTGAAAGTATGCTCACAAAATCTATTTATCTTTTAAATTTGTTAAGGCAAACGTAATGCTCTACATATGTCTAACTGTAATTAGGTTATTACCGTGCTTTTTATACTTAACTCGATACTAAAAATTGACAACATTGATTCAATCCTTCATAGGTCGTGCTTTCATAGTAGTTGTTTATAGAAAACAGACATCAAATCATTAAAAATAGATATTCCCAATAAACGAAACGAATTTGCCTCGAATTCGAGGTAAATCTGAGATCTCGGACATTTATTTCGAAAACCAAGTTCGAAAATGTTTTGCTAATGAACCCAAGGGCGGGAGAAATGTACATTTCATTCTCGAAGCGAGATTTTTTATCATAATTGAATCACTGCCGAAGCGAGAATTTCAACATTAGCAAATCGTTTTCGAATAATTTTGGAAATTTTTTCAATATATTCGTGTCTTACGCAAATCGATTATTATGATAAAAGATTATAAGATTATTATTGTTATAATAAAGAAAAAAATTATACATGTTCAGGATTCGTACCCACGTCCCTCGAGATGCCAGTCTGCTACGTTATCCACTAGCCTGTCGCAGTTGTTGTTAAGAAGCGGCGTAATTTGCTTGATTATGAAAACAAACGTTAAAGGAAGTGGGTTCGACTCCCAGCTCAGACAAAAAAACTTATCAGTTTGTTTTTTGCTTTTGGTGTTTTTTTATCTATTTTTTAAAAAATCTGAAGGGATCACGAATTTAAAAACAAAAAATCAATGTTGCCATGATCAATTGCAGATATATAAAAATTTATTTTATTTTCGAGATTACGGACTCGTTTCGAATTCAAATCGAATACGAGATATCTAATCCGAGTTCTCGATCTCATTACTAATTCGAAATTAAACCGAGTCCGCTATGTGGTTTATTGGGTTGTATAAAAAAATTCTAAAACAAGAACTCGTGCAGAAAACATGCTTTTCGACAGTTTTTAGTATTTTGTGCTGTTATTCATCTGATATTGTAAGTAAATAAAGTATTTCTAAAAATGTTTTCGTATGTTTGTGAATATTTAAATTTAATAATATTTTATTTTCCAAACACTTATCGATCACATAATGTTGGTATTATTTTATTTAATTTAATTTTAATAAAATTGCTCATGAATTTTCGTGGCAATAACTTGAAACACTACTAAAAACACTGAAATTTAAAAAATACACTGAGAAAAGAGTTTAGTTTATCAATTAAATGCATTGACTTGGCATCTTTAATCAGCTAATTTAATTTTAGTAATACTTTATAAATTCTTTGTAGTAATTTCTAAATCATATCTTGAGGTAGATATGGATTCATATAATCGATAAATGTCAGTAATTGTTTAAAAAAATATATAAATTAACAAAAATTGCAAAACATGCTGTTCGATAAAATATATGGTTCGTACAATGTTCAGTTAAAACATGCTTCGGTTATAATCAGGTGATGCTATCAAAACCTAAAATATTCGGTTTATTATATTTTGTGTGCATTTTGTTCAGACATCCGCTAGTATAGATACGGCTCAACGTTAAGGCGTTCAACTCGAATTTGATGGTGAATAAATTTGTAAGATATGTAAGATTTTTTATTTTAAATATTTTGCTACATTAAACATACAATTTAAATATCAAACACAAAAAAAAAAATAAATAATTATTATAATGAAATAAATAAATAAAAATATTTTCATTTCACAAGTGCTTTTCCACTCGACATAAGGGTTTGGTAACTAAAGGTTGATCCAATATGAGGTCCCTTTTCAACTGGGTTATTTTGACAGCTGTTCTGTGTCAAATGATTTGTCCTTATGACGTTTGTGTTCAGTTACTCCTGAACAATGTGTAGCAATTGTGGAAACTTTCTACCAAAATCAGTCATCAGTTAGACAATGTTATATAGTTCTTCATTTTGACATCATTTTGGTAGTTATGAGCGTCCAACTGAGTCAACTGTTCATGATTTTCACGAACATTCTCTGTTACTGCAGCAATATTCTCAAAATTACGGGCTCTTGTGGAATGATGAATTTCTAATAGCTAAGAATTGGTTCGAAATTTGCTGATGGTGGTACGTATAGTGCACAAATACGAATAGTAGGTGTACAATAAATGCATGAACATGTATTTTGATAAGTTGCATCATAATCAATCAAAATGTCGATTTTGACTTTTTGGTAACTTAGGGCTATTTTGATTTCATATGACGATATATTCTTTTATTTTAATAATTCAAAAAAAAAGGGTGTCCCAACAAGAACGCAATTTTTAAATGTGGCAACACTGGAAGTGTCATTATTTGACATTTGAACAATTGTTACTGTTTGCTAGTAGAAGGTACGAGGTTAGTAAAAATGGAGCGCTACACGAATGAACAACGCATTCTCATTGTGAAATTGTTTTTCCAAAATGGTGAAAGTTTTGCGGCTACAGTTCGCAAATTGCGATTAATTTGGGGTCACAATAATGCTCCAAAAGAGTCAACTGTAAAGACATTAATGGATAAATTTGCAGAAACTGGGTCTGTTAGTGATTTAAAGACAACAACGCGCCTTCGACCAGGTCGATCGACCAAAAATGTCGCAGCTGTACGTGATGATGTCGCTCAAACTCCATCCACCTCAATTCGACACCGAGCTCAACAAATTGGTGTCTCCAAATCCATTATGCAGCGAATTTTGACGAAAGATTTGCATCTTCATGCATACATTTCCATCTTGATGGCTTCGTCAATAGGCAGAATTGTCGCATTTAGGGTGAGGAAAATCCTCGAGTGATTCACGAGAAGCAAATGCATCCTCAACGTGTCACTGTGTGGTGTGGTTTTTGGGCTGGAGGAATCATTGGACCTTTTTTTTATGAAAATGAGGCAGGTCAAGCGCAAACAGTCAATGGTGTTCGGCATCGTGAAATGATAACCAGTTTTTTCTTGCCTAGAATTGAAGAAATAAATGTGGAGGGCATGTGGTTCCAACAAGACATCGCCACATGTCATACAGCCAGAGAAACAATTTAATTGCTGCATCAGTCATTTCCCGGTCGTTTTATTTCGCGTTTTGGAAATCAGAATTGGCCGCCTAGATCGTGCGATTTAACACCATTAGATTTTTTTCTTTGGGGTTTTTTGAAGTCGATGGTTTACGCGAATAAGCCGACGACGACTCGAGCCTTAAAAGAGGAAATTCGACGCTGCATTTATGAAATACCGCAGCATTTATGCAAGACGGTCATTGAAAATTTCATTAAAAGATCGCGTGCATGCCAGCAAAGTCGCGGCGGCCATCTGCACGATATATTGTTCCATACATAACCTCATTCTGTCTACTTTTCGATATAATAAAGTTTCACGATTTTTTTTTTTTTAAATATCTGTGTTTTATATAAAATTTAAAAATTGAGTTCTTGTTGGGACACCCTTTAAAAATAGAAACTCAGGGCTTTCACGAGGCCCTGAGTAAAAGAGTTAAAAATGAATGTGTAAAATCATAACACATGAAGCACTCTCAAGGCTCGTGAACGCAACATAGTAGTCATATGAAATTAAAAAAATTTTACTTCTGAATTTTTTACTTTTGAATTTATTTTATTTTCACATTTATTTTATAAATTTGTGCGAACATACGTCATCAAAATATACGACGTCTTATGTTATTTTGTAACATACCTGTTTTTGAGCTGTTCTGCCAGAAAAAATCAAACTGTCATTTTCTTACACTAGAGTAAAAATATATTTAAGTCAATGCCTGAGGTTGAGTAAAAGTGTAAGTTTTCATTCAAAGCATTTCGTTGTTGGAGAGTATTTTTATTTTACACTTTAATTTTTTACTCTTCTACTCAGGGCCTCGTGAAAAACCTTAATATTTCTTGCGCCATAAGCATATTTGCCGGTTTTTTTTAGTTTAACCAAATCTGGGTTGATAGGAAAAATTTGACTCAGTGTAGAAAAATATTATGATAACCCAAAAATACTATCTGTGCTGTACCTTTATTAACTAACACTATAGGTCTGTTCCCGTACTTTTTGGACTAAAAATGGTAAAACTGTCAAAAGCGTAAAAATCAGAAAGAATCTCTCGCAGATTGAGAAAAACACAAAAAAGTACGGGAACGCTTCTCGGACTTAAATTGTAAAAACTGTCAAATAAGATAGTTTGTCCAGCATTGGCTTGATGTGGAGCATCGGCATTGCAGACGAAATGCCTAAGATTTGTAATAATATTGAAATTAATTCTCAAGTGAAGAATTTATATTAGTTTTTACACATTTTGCCATGTTTCTGGGTTCCATTTTAATAGTTTCAAAGAAGTTTTGATGTATCGTAATTTCTTTGCTAACTTGTAAACAGCTGATTTTAAGCTGTTTAACACTTTTGCCATTTTTAACCGAAGAAAATTCTCGGACTAAAACTTGCAACTTTTGACAAGGAGGGGAAATGTTTTACTCTCACGATTGCACTCTCTTTTACCATTTTTTCGAGTACAGGAACGCTTTTCGGACTAAAACTGGTAAAAACTGGTTAATTGGACTAAAACTTTAGAGCACGGGAACAGACCTTATGTAAAGCTTCTATTGAGCTTAATAAAGCCATGATATAGAAAACAAAAAATATTTCATGCAACTTAGATATGACGTTTGATATTTATAATAATAAGAAGTATTATTTATAATCAAACTGTTATTGCTTATTGGCAGAATTAAGATTATCAAGTAATTTAGAACTCAAAGTCAAAAATGTTAAATAATCATATTCTTAACTCTTATGCCGAAAAAAAATTAAATCGAACTAAAGTAAAATTAACAAAAAATTTTTACTAATCGCCATCCACTGGATTCGACAGGTTAAAGTGTGTCAAGTTCGCAAATAAGGCAACCAAATCTCTATTGCTGATTTGTGTTTTATGTAAATGATAAATTAGCGATATATATGAGCATTTACAGATTCATTCATACAAGTAACTTATACATACGTTTATTCGCATTAAAAATTAAAAAAATATTTATTTTGAAAACTATCAATAAATCAAGCAGCGCATTTATTATCTGAAATATTGAATTATTTTCATCATTTTTCAGTTCTGTTTGTTCTAAGTGATATGAATAAAACTCTCGTATAATCCTACCCAATCGGGATTCGAGCACCCACAAATTCGATCTTAACATATCATCTAAATCAAATATGTTGGATAAGTTCAGTGAAATCAGTTTTCAATCTGTCAAAACTGTTAACATAAATATGACGAATTCTTAAAACTTTTTATAACTGGCAGAAAAGCTTTTGTCATTATACTTAACCCTAAAACATATAACCGGGTACCCGTGTACCCACAGCGACTTAAAACAGCTTTAGTTGAATAACTGCTGAAAATGTGGGAAATTTATTTGATTGCCAGTGGAAATGGTGAAACAGTTGAATCTGCAAAAACGTAGCTCCAAATCAATAAAACGTTTGATTTGGTTGGCGTCAAATGAAAAAAAGGCGGATTAAGTTTTTTCTAAGATATTAATTTTTATTAACAATGGAATTGTTCTTACCAAGGAGATGGGTGACAAAAAAGTGAACGAGAAATCGCTCAGTTACAGACAGGAACCTGTCACTTTTTTTTGGATTTTGGATTTCGAACTTACAATTTACGGAAATAAAGAAAAAAAGAAAAGTGTGGTGAGAAGCGAAAGCGCCCTCTTACAATTCAAGAATAATTAGACTGTTTATGCAGATGAGTAAACATCTTGACATAAACAACTGCTATTAGTAGAGCATTGAAATTTCGCATCTAGAAATTAAAGTCTTTCTGCGTCACTAAAGTGGTTAATGTGTAGTACATTTTTGAAATTCGGTTCAGTGGTTCCACATCTATAAGCTCCCAAACACACCTACACTTACACCTAAGCGAACACATATCAGAGTACCCGTGTATCCTTTATGTAGAAATGAGCGAATGAAGAGCTTTACATAGGTATCATGAAATTTTTATTAAACTAGCAAGGTATATCTTCGACTTGGCCGAAGTTAAAATACCCCCACGACCGATTCTTAAGGGTTAAAGAATCTTAAATTGGAGAGCTTTTTGTTTGATATTTTAGAAGATTTTGTTATTTTTATGTGTCTAAAATACAAATATATCAAATTGTTTTCCTGAAGCATAAATATAAGCCATTTTATAAAATTTTCAATTTTGGGGTTATATGGGAGGTGGGCGTGTTAGTGGGTGGATGACACCCATTTTTTTAACACACCTTAGTTTTGACATAGAAGATACAAATACCGCCTTTCAGTTTTATAACTTTAATATTAGTCTCTTTATAGAGTTTTCAATTTTGGGGTTGTATGGGAGGTGGGCGTGTTAGTGAGTGGATAGCGCCCATTTTTCTAATATACTTAAGTTTTGACATAGAATACACAAATGCCGAGTTTCAGTTTTGTAACTTTAATATTAGTCTCTATATAGAGTTTTAAATTTTGGAGTTGTAAGGGAGGTGGGCGTGTTTGTAAATGGATGACGCCCATTTTTATAACACATGTCAGTTTTGACATAAAACACACATATACTGAGTTTCAGTTTTGTTACTTTAATATTAGCCTCTTTATAGAGTTTTCATTATTTGGGTTGTATGGGAGGTAGGCGTGGTTTTCATCCGATTTAGCCCATTCTTGAACTTGATCTTAGTTTTTTAGAAAAAAGCTAAAATATTAAATTTCAGTACAATAGCTTTAAAAATACGACTGTAATCGTGTCCACAGACAAACAGACAGACGGACAGACAGACGGACATGGCTAAATCAACTCAGGTAGTGATGCTGATCAAGAATATATATACTTTTCTATACCTACCACGCCTCTTTATACGCGTTACACACGTCGTGACAAAATTAATATACCTCTTACGCAGTACGCGTGGGGGTATAAAAATCTTAGAAGCTGATGGGTTAAGTGTTAAGTTCGTTCTTTAGCTCAGAGTATGGTAGGTAGTTAAATACTCTTGAAAGATTTTTTGGATGATGCTTAATAGAATATTCATTCTATATTTTTTGTATTCTTAAATTGGAAAAGAAATTTAACAATAACGTTATGAGTCAAAATTTCAAAAAGGTTGAAACTAAATAAAAATTTGAACTGAAGTCCTAATTAACTAAAAAGATAAGTACAAAACGCACTGTTAATTATTACTTTAAGCTAGTCGTGGTTGAAAAATTAAAGTAAATTTTGCAATTTTCATAACAATTGGAATGGTTCTTCATTCTTTAATAATAATAAACCTTTTTTCTTTCTGTAACCCATTTCTTCCTAGCGTTGCGTTCAAGCAACGTAAGCAATTCGATATATTTTCAGTATTTCTATATTCAGGAAGAAATGGCTTAACAAAACATCATGGTTTTTAATTTCGATACATTTGCACTGTACCGTTATTAGAGCACTTGTGATCAAAAATTTAGAAATCTTAATAAAATCATGCTCTTTCTTCCTGTATCGGTTAAAAAACAACAAATAAATATTTTGAATTTTATTATTTAATTATACTAATTTAAAATTTATCTGGTCTCATTTGGATCTCCCGAAATTTACCCGATTTGGAATGAGATACTTTTTCTCTTTCAAAATCATGCGAAATTGTTATTTTTTTTTTTTTTTTTTGTTTGTCTCACATTCATTTTTATGCCACCGACAATGTTGCCACATATATAAGTAAATTTTCATGCCTGCCAATTTGAAGATCGATTTAATGCTCATATTAGCAATATTATTAAAAATGCTGCCAGACTTCATTTCAATATAATAACCAGAATTACTCGGTGCATAAACATAATCATTATTTTGATGACTTTTTGCTTTGGATGTTTTGTTGGTGGATGAAGCTTACTTAGATGGCAGCATTCATGTGGGTTTCATGCATCAGTATATGTGTGTGAATGTGTGTGTGTGTGTTATTATTTTGTTTGTGCGAGCCAACGCGCTGTTATCATTAAATTATATATGGAGCGTGGAGTAGCAGATCAAAATCAAATATTATCTGAAAAACTACAACAAAGAAAAGTTAAAAATTGTTTTATTTCATTGCTAGAAATACACAAACATGTATGTATTTATATATTTTTTTTATACAATTATGTATGCATATAAATGAGATTTTAATGAGATTTTCTTTCAAAAGAATTTTTTAAAATTATCCTTGTCATTATTTGTAAGCTTATTTAAGAAATCAAATTTTATGTGACTTCATGTTTGGTCTCGACTCAAAAAACAGGCACAATCGCACACACACACACAGATAAACACACGCAATAAATTGATTCTCAGAATATCCCAGTTGGAATATGAATCCTCAAAGACAAAGTCTTCAAAGCCTTCTCGAAGACCAAGTACGCATACTCAGAGCGAACGCTGACCTTACGAAAGACAAGTCATTATATTGTCCGCAACAAATAAATAAATAAATTTTATGCAAACTAATTAAATTTCTCTCACAAAAAAATCATAACCATGCACGGAGAGCGTATAATTTTGTTTAAACTATGCATCCGTACTGCAATACATGGACGCATGCCGTTCTTGAAGACATTTCAACAACATCTATTGCAAGCCAAAAGGGCCAAATTTTGTTTGAAAATGTCTTCAAAGACGCCCATAAAAATGGATCGATCCGTCCTGCA
Source organism: Tetanocera ferruginea (assembly GCA_958299015.1). NCBI lineage: Eukaryota > Metazoa > Arthropoda > Insecta > Diptera > Sciomyzidae > Tetanocera > Tetanocera ferruginea. The sequence goes on along the minus strand of OY282643.1, from coordinate 2,109,277 downwards.
AGAAACTGACATGTCTCGAAGACGTCTTCGAAGACGGATCGATCCATTTCCCGCTGGGATAGCGTATAATTGCTTCAACTACTATAAAAATAAAAAAAAACAGCCAGCTGATACTGTGCCAGTGTGACATGGTGTACCTGCTGGATTTCTACAGCGCAACAAATTAAAAAATTAACAAATAACCATAATAAACAGATAATCGTCACGGTGGGGAAGACTTTAAAAACTTACAAACGTAAAAAATATTTTTTTTTTTTTAATTATTTCAGTTTCGGTTTTGCGCTCATTAAAAGAAATTATCAGCTTGCAATAAAGAACAACAGCACATAGACAATAACAACAAAAACATATGTTTTCTTGTTCATTAAAAACCAAGCAAAGACCGAGCCAGCAATAACGGAACCAACAATAGAGCCAACCATTCAAACGGCCGCCAAAAATTATGCTTTACAGAATAAGAAAAAAAAACATTCCAAAAGTTTGAAAATTACACTGCAAGAAATGAACAAACGCAACTAATTTGAATTTGTACGCCAAGCTTAAAGTTCAGAAAACAAAAAAAAAAAAAAAAAAAAAACAACAATGCAACGTACAGCTACTTTCCCACACACTGACATACCATGAAACAAACTTTGTAGTTAATGAGTATTTAAGCCATGTTTTTAACGACGCTTGCGGCGACGTTGCACTGACTTCTTTTTGATACTCTGCATCTGACCCGCTTCGAATGTGGAATTGTGTTGGTGCAACAACTCTTATTATTAATATGTATCTGGCTGTGGCTGTGTGCATGTTTCAAAGTGTAAAACTAGGCGCCAGAATATCGCGCGTAATTGTAATCCCCAAAACGCTGGTCCAAAAAGTGTAATTAAATGAAACACAGCATGAGGTGGTGGAGTGCAGTGCAGTGGAGTGGGGAATCGAGATTTTGCTAATTCTTAATTTTTAATAGCTTTCGGTGGTTGTTTGCAGTCGTGTTGATGTTCTGGTTTTGATCATCGCCAGGCAGCCTTAACCGTGGTCGTGGTTGTGTGTATTCATTATGGTTGGTATAAAGCTCTTGCGGCAAGGTCGTGCAATGTTGGATTTGTTGTGTGTATTTAATTTGCAAATGTTTCAAATGTGCAGAGAGCAAAAACAAAAAAAAAGAAGGCGCTTACAAATATTTATTGCAGTCCACATGCATTTTATTTGATTTGGTAATGCTTTTGGCATAATTATGGTAATTTTTGCGCAACTATGAGCTGAATTAGGTTCTAGCTGGTGCCAATGCATTTCGTAGTCGCGTTGTGTGTGACGTAAAGCAGTGCTTACAATCTTGCTCAGCTGCAAGCGTTATTCAGCACATATAATTAGTTTTAAAACAGCGAAAATGACATTAATTTAATGTGATTTAGTTTCGACTTTAGTGTTGTAAAGTTAATTTTGCTGAATTCATGTGCTGAATGTGAGATTGGTTCGAGTTATGAATGCTCACAATATGAACCAACTGAGCTTTCAATACGAAAACTATGCTAACATTGTAAGCAAGGTAATAATTTCAAAAATTAATTGATTTTGTGCAATAGTCAAAATTGTAACCATTCAAATTTGTTGCGCTTACAACAAATATTTATAAGTAACTATTCTGATTAACTAGTTTTGAGCAAATATTTTCAGTCAAACACATTGAATATCTTTTCATCAACTCTCACTTCATTTTCTTACATTTTGGATGTAATTTGATTAACTTTTGAGTCTTGAAGTGAATTTTAAGCTGAATTTGGCTCTCGTTAAAATATGGGTAACGCACACTTCTCTTACTTTTCAACTCACAACAAACAACTTTTATTGTAAACAATATCTTTAAATTTATATTGAATTTCAAAATAATAACCAATCCCATCATTAAATATAATTACAATCTGCTTACTTAGTTTTCACTCTTCTTTTCATTCCAGTTAATTAAAGTTGAAATTCATCAACCACTGTCAATAACAACCGCTTGAAGAGCACAAAGAAAATCGCATTAACAATGGCGTCGCAAGCCATCGAATCGCCATTCACAACAGCAACAACAACATTTAGCGTCAAGTTCTCAATGATGCTGCTGCCACTCATTATGGCCACGCACATTATCTGCATCGCACAAGCCAAGCATGTGCCGGTTGGCAACAATGGCGCAAGCTCATCATCGTATTCGTCCTCTTCCGCGGCATCATCATCGTCAGCGTCATCATCCTCGTCATATGTCAATTTTCGCAATCAACGCTTCGCCATGGAACCACAAGATCAGACAGCTGTGGTGGGGGCACGCGTCACACTGCCCTGCCGTGTCATCAATAAACAGGGTCTATTGCAATGGACCAAGGATGACTTTGGACTGGGCACTTCACGTGATTTGAGTGGCTTTGAACGTTACTCTATGGTGGGTAGCGATGAAGAGGGCGACTATTCATTGGATATTTATCCGGTGATGCTAGACGATGATGCACGTTATCAATGCCAAGTAAGCCCCGGACCGGAAGGGCAACCGGCCATACGCTCAACGTTTGCCACGTTAAACGTTTTAGTGCCACCAGAGGCGCCGAAAATCACGCAAGGTGATGTCATTTATACCACTGAGGATAGGAAGGTGGAGATTGAATGCGTTTCAATGGGTGGCAAGCCAGCCTCAGAAGTAAGTAATGTATAGAACGCGACACAAAGAATGCTTTGTTAGACATTTTGTTTGAAAATTTAATGCAAATTTTCGGCAGAAAATCGATTTCGATTTAAAAATCATCTTTCATTGTTGCAATTCCTTTTAAAAGTTGCATTGTGATTGTTGACAGGCGGCTGATGAGGCACAAAACTAACGCCATATTTTTGGAAGATTATTTTTGGTTATCTCACAGAGATTATTAAACAATTGTATCTTTGCATAAGCGAATATCATTGCCAATGCAATTTTTACATAATTAATATTGACTCCTGCTTGTTCTCTTTCTTTTTCACTAAGTCTCTGTCACACTTTTTTTTTATTTGTCCCACTCTTACTGATGATGTTACAATGTTGTCTTTGCAGATTACATGGATTGATGGCCTCGGCAATGTTATCACGGAAAATATCGAATACAACGTTATACCACTTCCCGACCTACGTCGCTTTACGGCAAAATCAATACTACGGCTAACACCGAAAAAAGAACATCATGGCACCAACTTCACGTGTCAGGCTCAGAATACGGCCGACCGTACATATCGATCAGCCAAAATTCGTGTTGAGGTAAGTTTGCATTTAGAAATTGACGCTAAGGCAGTGATTTAACGAAGTCAGAGAGAAACGATGAGTTAAGGGACATTTTTTCTAAATTTTTCAAAATTTGAGGAGTTTTTTAAGTAAGGATTGCAAAAAAAACGGTTAGATATATTTGAGAAAACATTTTTGAATTGTTTTACATAAGTATTAAAATTAAAAAAAAAAACAATTTTTGATGACTTTTTAAAAAAAAACTCGAAACTCAAAAAAATATTTCTTTAATTATTCAGCAATTATGAAGTAAATCGATTCAATAGTTATTGCGAAATCTTGCACACCGATTTTTAAAAAACGTGTTTCGAGAAAAACGCGTTTCAAAACTAGGTTTTCAGAATTTTTAATGATTAATCTTTTTTTTTTTTTGGTTTAGAGAATCTCAGAACAAAAAACTCTAGACCATGCACATAAAAATCGGTCAAGTATGTTTGCAGAAATGTTAAGTAGAAGGACGTGGTTTTAAAAAACAAATTTTTTTTTTTATAAAAAACTTTTTTTTTTTTTTAATATAAAAAAAATATTATGCTTACATGTACCTGAGGTTTTTCTTTTTACTGGTGGTCCGATTTTTTTATTTGGCCTATTCAGGAGCCAAATTTTATCAAACATACGACTGCGACGTTTGGCGATAATCATTCGTACACGATAACGTATTCCATAGTTGAGTGTTCAATAATATAATACATAATAAATACAGAGATGAACTTTTTGAAATATCTGGGAGAGGGGCGCGAGAATAATAGGGCCATCTGTTAAGTTTAAGAAAAAACTCGATTGATTGCGCGCGCAAAACAGGCGCGCTTAGAAGTAAAAAAAAGAGAACACTTAGAAGAGGAACTTTAGAAGAAATATTTGTTTACATATATTTGAGACACATATGAAGTGATTATATAAAAAAAATCGATTCGCAAAAAATAAACTGGCTTATATCGAGTCAATTTTCAGAAAGTTAAGTGAATTTTGTTCCTTTACTATCGGTTTTTTTATGTTTTTTTCAGGAAAACTTTTTCAAAAGAGAAAGAATTGAACTAATATAGCTGATATTTTCTTATGTTCAATCTCGAAGCATTTTGTAAATATCAGTGATCCGTTATTTTAAAAACTGCAAACCCGAGATTGCAGGACATTTCGGTATTCACGGGAGTGTTCGGGATTTATAATAATTTTCCTTGTTACAAACACTTAAAATTATTACTTTATTATTATTATTACTTTCGTGAACTTAAATTATTTCCCAACTGAAATCAGAATTCAATGTGTTTTTTTTATTAATTTGCCGGTATTTTTAAAAAAATCAAAAATTAAGAATCTCTGAGTTCGACGTTCTTCGCTGTGCAATTCAAATTTTGAGTGCTTAAAAAAGCTCCTTGCTGAATAATTTCACAAAAATCTTTAGGAAAAAGTAGTTCTTTAGTTTAAAACTATTAAGGTTAAAATCCAAGGATTCAGGTGATTTTATCTCGGGTTTCGGATTGCAAAATTCTGTTGGATCCGAAGTCCCAAGACTGAAAGGTATTCATAACAACAAAAATCATGTAAAATGTTTGAATTTGGAAATCCATGTAGGATAAAAACGTCATGAAAGATTGCCTTGTCAAAAAATGTACAATTGTCAATCACCAGAATAAAGCTGTTAGTATAGTGGTTTGTAATAGATAGGATTTTCCCAGCAAGATCACGACTGATACTTAGCATGTACAGAAAAAAAAAATTAGGCCAGGTTCATTATTGAAATCTGTGACTGAGTCTTCGCCGTCTCTTTTACAGTGCTTAAATCATGTCTTAAAGCTTATATATATCATATCATATCTTAAAAGACCTTAAAATATGAACTCTAATTATCAGTACTCCAACTAATTTTTATTTTTGCAGGTTAAATACGCACCAAAAGTCAGAGTAAACGTTATCGGTGGCGCCTTGTCAGGTGGTCGTATACCGGAGTACGCTCAGGTGCGTTTGGAATGTAAAGCAGATGCCAATCCGAGTGATGTCCGTTATCGCTGGTACATCAATGACGAACCAATTAATGGCGGACAAAAAACTGAAATGGTAAGTTATCGCGGCATAGAGAGTCATAAAGAGTTGTTGGTATAGTTATTGCGTGGAAAATATATGGCAACCATAACTCAAACGCTGTTTATGTTGTTGTATTTGACTTAACCAGTAGAACCACATTACTTACACACATTACTTCTTTGTAATACATAATTAGTCGATCAGATAACATCAGGCATCAGCTTCTTAATGCTGAGTACACTGAAAAAAAAATAACTACATATAAATAAGTTAAGCGAAAACAATTTTATGATTGTAGTCGATTAAAAGAATTTTACTGCGATTATTATTTTTTATAAACAGGCTATTTATTGAAAATTCTTATTTTAATGCAGTATAATTATATTTACTACAATAAATTTTATTAATGCAGCTTAAAGGAAGAAACGACTTAAAAAAAAAATAAAGTAGTTTTAAAAGTTTTCTGCAGTGCATCAGATTTTTCCCCAACTACTTGTATGTATTTCACCTGCAAACATTTTAAACGTTCTTCTTCACACTTTATCGTTCGCTAAACTTAACTTCTCGTTCAATCGTTGTCATGGGCATCATCTTAAGCCAGGATGCAGCGCACCGTTTATCAGTAATAAGTTTCATACTCCAACCGAGGAGAGTCCAGTTCAACTGGCTACTTTTCCAGATAAAAATGTTGCCTTTCAAGTTGCTTCGAAAACAGCTGCCGTCTTAAGATCCGCCTTCCTATCCGCACATGATAGAATTGCGTAAGTTGCATTTGGATTGCATAAAAACATACAAATAAAAATATATACAATTCCAAGTAGTTGAAAAATGTGAACTTAATCAGCTTTAAGCTGCTTTCTAGCACTGTGGACAACATCTCTGCACTTGATCTTACAATAGTTTATTTTTGCTTTTTTTTATTTCTTGTCATCTTAAACAGCTTTTTTCCACATAAGTACCAACAAAGTTATCAGCTTACGTCTTACGTTATATCGTTAACTTATGCAATGCTACTACGTACTTTTATCTTTTTTCAGGTTATACGGAATGTAACACGCAAGTTTCATGATGCAATCGTCAAGTGCGAAGTGCAGAACTCTGTGGGTAAAAGTGAAGATAGTGAGACGCTGGACATAAGCTGTAAGTGTTGCCACCTAATGGGTGGATGGAGAGTGGATTGGAGTGTTTATATTGTGTCATTGCATGTCATTCAATGTGAACTAATTGGTGTTTTTCTTTTTTCTTTTTTTCTCTCGTTTTTGCCTACAGATGCGCCCAACTTCAAGCAACGCCCGCAATCAATCGAAGCTGATATCGGTAGTGTGGTAACTCTTAATTGTGAGGTCGATGGCAATCCAACACCGGACATTGTTTGGATACAGCATCCGATCGATAGAGTGAGTTGAAGAGAATGTGTTTTTTTTTATTGCTTCACTTTGATATTAATTGTGGAAAAATTTCAATGGAAAAAGTTGTAGTCATTCATTTTTTAAATATACCTTAGCTTTATGCAAACAATAATTCATCATAAACATGTCATAATTAAAATATGAACATACCATTATCTTTAAACTGCCTCATTCATATCACAGGTCTTGATAAAGATTTACTTATTTCAATATGTTTAACTTGAGGTTAATTTAAAACTAGCATTCTTTAACCTTTGAAGGAAATTTATTTTGCCGTCTTCAAACTTGTTAAAATACATAAATGTATGCATCTGAAAAAATGAACGAATTGGGCATTTTTGGCTAGTACAACCCAGTTACCTAAATAACCGCTTAAGTAGAATTGTTTTCAATATTATGTTTTCAAAGTTTCTGCCAATCTAAGGTCTTTGCCACCCTCCTCATCCTCCTCTTCCTCATTTGCTATTTACTTGGTAGGCTTTTTTGCATTATGTTTATTTTTGCTGTTGCCACAAAGCCTTCACTCCCTGTTTCTTCAATTATTTCTAATGCATGAAAAAATAATATTTATTTTTTTTTTAACTCTCATCCAACAGGTGGTTGGCGGCAACTCGAACCTCACATTCAGTGTCAGCAACGAAACGGCAGGACGCTACTATTGTAAGGCTAATGTGCCCGGTTATGCCGAAATATCCGCCGATGCTTATGTCTACTTAAAGGGTTCACCGACCATCTCGTCGGCACGTTATCAGTACGGTTTGATTGGCGATACGGCGCGGATTGAGTGCTTCGCCACATCGGTGCCACGGGCTCGTCACGTGTCGTGGACATTTAATGGACATGAAATTAGCTCAGAATCAGGTCATGATTACTCAATACTGGTGGATGCGGTGCCCGGTGGCGTCAAGTCGACGCTGATTATAAGGGACAGTCAGTCGTACCACTATGGCAAGTACAACTGTACGGTGGTGAATGATTACGGCAATGATGTGGCGGAAATCAATTTGCAAGCACAAAGTAAGTATGTGTGTATGTGTGTGTGTGAATGTGTCTAGTCTAGTACTAAAGGCAATAAAATGAAAAAAAAAACATAAATGCATGAGTAGGGATGAACGTGCTGTTGCTGCTCATGTTTTGGGTAACAAAATTAAGGCCCACAATGTTGGCAGGCACGCGTACAGCTGGCAACCCTTAAAGTTTGAAGTGGTTGTTTGTTGATATGATGTATACATTTTTTGCTTTACTTATATACTGTATTTGTCTGCTGTAAAAACACCGTCAGGTTGGCCGAGCGGTCTAAGGCGCCAGATTTAAGCTCTGGTTCCCGAGAGGGAGCGTGGGTTCGAAACCCACACCTGACAAAAATTTTTTTTTTAATTTGTTATTTTTTTTATTGTTTTCCGTTAAAATTACACTTATTAAATGGAGTATAGAAATGTTTTGTATTATTTTTATTTTTTTTTTTTGTTTTTGTAAAGTGAAAATTCGTTAAATTTAATTTTGTTTAATTTATTTTTCACAGAAAGTGTACCTCTGCTGATGACCATTGTTGGGGGCATCTCAGCTGTGGCTATTCTTATGATTCTGACTATTTTAATTATCATCTACTTCAAGTGCAAGAAACGCACCAAGTTGCCACCCGCAGATGTCATTAGCGAACATCAAATAACAAAGAATGGCGGTGTGGCTGGCAAGATGGAGCCTGGTGACCGCACATCGAACTATAGCGACCTAAAGGTAGACATTACCGGCGGCTATGTACCCTACGGTGACTATACCACACACTACAGTCCACCACCCCAATATCTCACCACATGCTCGACCAAATCTAATGGCAGCACAACCATGCTGCACAACAATCATCAGAATCATCTTCAGCAACAACAACAACAACAACAACAACAACAACAGCAACAACATCAACAGCAGCAGCAACAGAGTCAGCAACAACATCAAAGTGTTCCCATGACATTCTTGACAAATGGTGGCGGTTCGCTTACGGGCAGCATTATTGGTTCGCGAGACATACGCCAGGATAACGGTTTACCCAGCCTACAGTCCACCACTGCATCAGTGGTTAGTTCATCGCCGAATGGCAGCTGCAGCAACAACAGCACCGCCACACATATAGTGCCCAGTTCGGTAACACTGGCAGTTGATCCCCGCTACAGCGCCATCTATGGAAATCCATATCTGCGCACATCCAATTCCTCATTGTTGCCGCCACCAACAGCAGTCTAGACAGCTGAACCCACAACAAGGTGCACACTTTTGTAAAGGTAGTTAAGGTAGCTTAAGTTTCATAAAGTTTTTTTTTTTATAAGTTACCAGCTTAGCATGAGCTTAAAATATTTTCTAATTTTGACTTTTTGTAAGCCAGGCGCCCAAAAAAACAAACGACAAAATTTAAGACTGATCTCAAAGATTGAAAAAGAAACAAAAACAAAAACAAAAACAAAAGAAAATAGAAACAAAAACCTACAGATTCAAACAAGATATATAACTTCCAGATATTAATTAGAGTAAAAATAAACCACTTGCCTGCATCACATAAACTGGGCTTAATGAAAAAATAGAACAATTTTGATAGCATAGCATATATATTGCTTCCAGTTTTCAATAGTTATAAAAGCGTAAACTTACCTTAGTGCAGTTAACGAAAATAATCACCAACCAAGTTTAAGGCACAGTTGGTAAGACTAGTTAAACTGTACATAAATGTTATGGAGCACAACTAAGGGGTGGTGGCACCTCTTTGGTCGATTTTTATAAAATAAGTAAAACCATTTGAAAGGCATAAAAAAGGTCAAATAACGTTCGAGTGTCCCATTACGTAATAAATTATAGAAAATTTATTACTAATTCTTTAAGAAAGTATCAAGGTCTTGAAACCTTTCCATGGCCTTTTTTTTTAAAAAAAGGAATAAAAAATTATTTATCTATTTGAACAGTTTATGTGATCAACTGATTTTTTGACCATTTTATACCATTCAGATGGTATGGTGCTTACATCCCGTAGCTATTTGAGGTAATTTTAGTTTATTGTTGTGCACTACTCGGCCATGACTTGCCCAATATTGTTTAAGATCCCTCAAGAGTGAGAGGTTTATTCACGAAAACATGATTTTTTGCGTTACCCCATGTTGATGTGTGTCTTGTGGCTCCATCTTGTTGAAACCTCAAATAGTCCAGATCCATTACTTCAATTGAAGAAAAAAATAATTGGTTAACCTATAAGTAAAGCCCTCAAAAGGGATTGTAACGGTTCCTTATTGATAATTTTCAAAAAAATACAGACCAATGACACCACCTGACCATAATGGATCAAACACAATCACTTTTTGCTTCTCCACAATCACTTGAATATTTTCAGATCCCCATTCATGGAAATTTTGCCTATTCACGTATTAACCTAGAAGAAAATTTGCTTCGAAAAATCAGCATTTAATGTTTGGTGATCCAGTACCATGTATATTCTACACTGTCCATGGTAGACAGACTTCAACTCTTGTGTGAGTTTGACATAGTATGGATGAAAAAGCAAAAATCCAAATTAACAAATTTGGGTCTTCAGCTATACTTTCTCTAAAAGCAGTCATGTTTTTGATACTTTTTCTTAAAAATTTCTTCACTACATTGCAAATTGTTTGCTCATTAGGCGTTTTACGAGAAGTTTATGGTCGTCATAATGACCATAAACTTCTCGTAAAACGCAATAGTCGGTCATGGCAGAATCGCCATTTTTATTGTTCGGTGGTGAATCGTTCAATATTGTGAAATTGCAAACCTTTACCTTCACAAAAGCCAGTTTGGCTGAAATTAACATTTGACGGGTACCAAATACCGCGCTTCCGAAACCCAAAATTAATAATTTTGCATTTCTGTTTCATTTCAAGAAGTGATACAAAGTGATGTTTCACTTAAACTTCCCTGTAATATGCTTCAGTTCTGATTATTTTCGTTTACTGCCTTAGATACCGTTTGAAATTTTTACTTGTTACCCTTGTCCTCTATACAACTATTTCTGAAGCAAAATTGCATGACCTTTACTCCCAACTTTTAGCAGAATGTAAGAAAATTAATATTGAAGATGAACAATAGACCGGATCGAAATTTAGATTCCGCCGGTCGGGGTCTCAAAAGTTAGAGGAACTCATTAAAATGATTTCTGCATACTTTTTTTTCAAATCGGAGAAAAACCGCCGAAGCAATTTTGATTCTGCTGAAGGTCCTTTTTGTTAAAAAAACATGTATTTTGCTTGTAACTTTTTATTTTCACAGTTTTTTTTTACCAAAAACGACCTTCAGGAGAATCAAAATTGCTTCGGCGGTTTTTCTCCGATTTGAACAAAAAGTACGCAGAAATCATTTTAATGAATTTCTCTAACTTTTGAGACCCCGACCGGTTGACATTTTTTGTATCCATATAAATATGATCAGGCCTAATCAACAATCGAAAACAGAAACCAATACATAACGAAGAACTATAAACTTGTTGTAGTAAAAAAATACAAATTTTTTAAAATTTTATATATATTCTGTCAGTATATAAATATTTACATAGAAAGTATACAAAAGTCACGGTTACATTTTGAATAGCACTTTTGTTAGACAGTAACAGAATATGGAAGAAATGCATTTTCAGAACGGTTGAGTGTAACATTAGGTCTGTTCCCGTAATCCAAAGTTTTAGTCAAATTTACCAGTTTTTACCAGTTTTAGTCCGAGAAGTGTTCCCGTACTCGAAAAAATGGTAAAAGAGAGTGCAATCGGGAGAGTAAAACATTTCCCCTCCTTGTTAAAAGTTGCAACTTTTAGTCCGAGAAATTTTTTCAGGTAAAAATGGTAAAAGGGCCAAACAGCTCAAAATCAGCTGTTTACAAGTTAGCAAAGAAATTGCGAAACATAAAAACTTCTTTGAAACTTTTAAAATGGAAACCAGAAACATGGGAAAATGTGTAAAAACTAAGATAAATGCTAAACATCAGAATTAATTTCAATATTATTAAAAATCTCAAACATTTTGTTTGCACTGCCGATGTTCCATATCAAGCCAACGCTGGACAAACATTCTTATTTGACTGTTTTTACAATTTTAGTCCGAAAAGCGTTCCCGTACTTTTTTGTGCTTTTCTCTATTTTCGAAAGATTTTTTCTTACTCTCAGACTTTTGACAGTTTTACCATTTTTAGTCCAAAAAGTACGGGAACAGACCTATTATATCCAACAGTATTCCGTGGCATGTTATTTTAACTGGTTTTGTAGTGAAAACAACTAAATTTGTAGAAATTTCTAGAGAGAAAAAAAAATACTATTTTATCAACGGAGCTTAAGTCTCTAACTTCCGCGTCAGACTGCAAAAAGCTTGCTTTATAGAAATCATACATAACGGAAACTTACTATAATTATGGTTGGAACAAATTGCGTCCACAAGAATTATCAGATATTTAAAAAAACGAATTAGCTTAAGATAAACTTTAAGTTTTGAAACCAAAAAATTTTATAATTAAATAATTTATTTGTATGCAGTTAGTTCGTAGCATTTAAAAAGAAAGCAAAAAAAAAAACCACTAACATAGATAAAACAAACTTACTCAACTATTATTGCAATTGAGATCAATTATAGTTTAAACAGCTGGCTAGTAATAAATATTTTTTATAGCAAGTTTTGACAAAATGCTGTAAAGAACACATTCTCGATATAATGTTATAATTTAGTGTCAGTCAATAAGAATTAAAAAAAAATTATAACAAACTATTTGCCAAAACTTTAAGATTTGAATACAAAGCGAAGATTGCAAAAGAAGTAGAAAAAAAAAATCAATCAAGCTAGAAGTGAGCTGGACATGCGCAAGAAATTCCTACCATTTGAAACAAATTCGGAACGAATTTACGGAACATGAACAGCTGCTTCAAGACTCATTTTATTAGTTTTAAAATTAGTTGTTTAGAACAAGCCATGTACCTGATAGTTTTAAATACATTGTTATAAAATAAAAATTAAAAAATTAAAAAAAAAAAAATATATTTATAAAAACAAATCCACTCTAGGTATTAAGTTTTCTTAATGCGAATTGTATAAATTAGTCGTAAAGCTTCTCTTAGTGTCTTAAAGTCTTGAAATATTCGGCTTCTAATCTAGCAAAACAAAAAAGTTTAAATGTTGAATGCTTAGCTTAAAGTTTAAAAGTTTTCTTTTTCTTACCAACTGCTTACTGTGCCGATTACATTGTAAGCCTGAAAGTATGCAATGTTAATAATTTTTATTCTACTCTACTTTGTTTTCTAAGCAAATGCATACTCATTATTGCATATTATAGCATTTTATAGCTATATAAAAAAATCTTATACTTTACTATAATTTTACCATAACTGCGTTTATCAATGATTTAGTTATAAGTTAAGCTTTTATATGAAGAATATCGTCGAGTACGGATGATGATTACCTTTAAAGTTAAGATTTCATATTTTATGGCATAACCATATATTTTTATAGTGTTTTCATGAAGTGCTAAGAATAAATTTTTAAACAAAAAATACAAAAAAACAAAAAAAAAAAATATTGCCTAGTTGCTATAAAAAATGATTGTGCAAAGTTTATAGAATTTAAATATAGTGTTTTCAGCGTATATTATAGAAAATAAAAAATGAATTAATATAAAAAAAACAACAGTGTTTTTATGCATTCAAGTAAATAATTTGCAGCCAAAGCTCTAAATCCTATTATCCAATAAAGCAAAGGACTGTGAAGCATACAAGTCTCTAAATAAAAGATCGAGTTACCTACTTAAAATGCTAAGCTTAAGTCATAGAATCCTAATATAAATTAAATAACAATAAAAGCGAAAAACTTTTACTTGTGTCGAAGAAACAAAACAAAAAAAAATATAAAACACTAAATCCTTCTAGAGGCTCCCGCAAAGCTACTTGTTGAGGACACTAGAATAGGCTAAACAACCGAACAAAGAAAACCCTGATGATATTATTTTGCCTCAACTTACTGTTATTTGTAAACTTAGTAAACACATCGGTAAGACAAAAAACACTCACCCACACGCACACACACACATACACACACACACACATACACACACACACAAGCATAAACTAATTCACCCTTCTTCTGGGCAAAAGTTAAGCTACCCACACGCTTCCGCACGCAAGTTTGTCAAGTAACAACAGACAGACGGACAAAGAAGCGCCGCAAGTGTCTCATTTTCTAGCTGCTGTTAAGAAAAAATTGAAAAAATATAGCCACACACATACACACGCACACACACACACACAGGCTAACAAAAATAAATCACCATTAATACGAGTGAAAGTGAAACTACTTAATTGTCTTGCCGGCTGAAGTTTGAGCTGTCAAAGCAAAGATACCCTATGGGGTTAAAAAGTCGACGCAGTTCGAAACTGCTAGCCTAGCACTAGTACAACAACAAAAACAACCAAACAACATTGTTCACTAGTACTTTAATTTCATAGAGTGGCTGGCTTAATTAAAGACACCGAATAAGGGATACCCGAAGAAAGCAAGTCATTCTAGGGCACACATGCAAATACAACATTCCATAAAACTCATTTCACAGTGCGTTGGCTGGCTGGCAAAAGAGGGTGCCAGAAGCTACAATCGTATAATAAAGAAATTCAATCCACCTCCTCATCTCAAACCCTCTCTATCTACCCCAACCACGCTAAACGCACCCAACTTCAGGGTTGTTGTTAGGCATAAAACATAAAAATCAAGTGTTTATTTGTTCGGAAATTCGGAGTATGTCTATCCTTCAATCTGATTGTCGGATTACAATTACCCTAAAAACTTCACAACAACATTCTGTTTTGCAGCAAAAGGGCAATATAACACTAGTCGTCATTAGGGGAAACAACAACAACAACAACAAATATACACAAAGTAGCTATCACAGATAATGTCACAATGTAACGTTAAAGTGAAAGGCTTAGATAGTTACTTAATACAACGGTTTATTCAAAGGATATACAAAATCTATAGAAACTTTGCCATCAATAAAAAAAAAAATGCTTTGTGAATTCACCTTCGGGTATATATAAGAAAAATAAGAAAACTATGATTCGTTACAAGACTTCACACATATCAGAAATGGAACAATATCTTGATCGAAGCATTAGAAACGAAAGTTTTGATTACCTCTTGCCTCAAATAGAGAACGTAAGTCATATATCTCGATGAGAAAAAAAATATCGTTATTAAAATATTGAGTATCTGAATATGTTCAATGTATTTTATAATTAAAAATAATGATTTTGGCGATTCAACAATGGAGATTTTGATCAGCCAACCAAAAATGTGAGCGAGGAAAAAAAAAATAAGAAAAAAAACAATTATGAACGTTTAACAAAAGTCATTTTCAAATACGGATTGTTTATTATTTCGCAATATGTTTTCAGGTAAGTAAAATACAAGTAAATATCAGTGATTCCATATCGCTCATTTGCTCGAAAAAAACGCGATTTTTGAGTAAATGATGCTAAATTATTTATTATATCATGCTTCATATTGTGTAAAATTTTGGAAGTTATTATCTTGAATATTCTCCGCGTGAAAACACGGAGAGAATTCGGTTCAGACAATATCCCTTATGAGCATAATTTATGCGCTATTTGTTCACATTTATCGAGCAACTGTTCACAAAACATACATTTGTGTGCATAAATTCAGAGCAAGATAAAATCATTACACAGTGCAACACCAAAAAAAATAACCATATACGGACACCACTACGTGATAAAAGACTAAAAAAAAAAGACCCGTGTCTCCCAATTTTCCCCAAAGTCATGTACTTTTTGTTTTATGGGCCCCCAAAGATTTGGGGCCTCGGTATCATTTTCGTAAAAATGTGATCATTTTCTCAGGCTCATATCTTGTAAACCGTTCAGAATTTCGATTTACTCTCAGACGCAAAGTTGTAGCTCTTGTCATAAGGAACAAAAATCGCCAACATATAAAATCCAAAAAACTTCACCTTCCAGGTCAAAATCGCAAAAAACTTAAAAAATTTCGATTTTTTTTTACCTTTTTTCCCGTGTTCAGGTCCATAGGTAGCAAACCGTTCAAAATTCAAGGAAACAATCAACTACAAAAATGTACCTAAGATCTCAATAAACAAATTTCTAAAACATTTCTAAATTTCTAAACTTCCTAGAGATGATTCTTAACACCGTTTTTTAATTTCATTTGTTTTTTATTTACTTCAACATTGAGTTACTATGCTATCTATTACAAAAATATTAAAAAACTAGTAAGGTATATCTTCGACTTGGCCGAAGTTAAAATACCCCCACGACTGATTCTTAAGGGTTAAATAATCTTAAATTAGAGAGCTTTTTGTATGAGATTTTAGAAAATTTTGTTAGTTTTATGTGTCTAAAATACAAACATATCAAATTGTTTTTCTGAAGCATAAATATAAGCCTTTTTATAAAATATTAAATTTTGGGGTTGTATAGGAGGTGGGCGTGTTAGTGGGTGGATGACGCCCATTTTTATAACACACCTAAGTTTTGACATAGAACACACAAATACCGAGTTTCAGTTTTGTAACTTTAATATTAGTCTCTTTATAGAGTTTTCAATTTTGGGGTTGTATGGGAGGTGGGAGTGTTAGTGGGTGGATAACACCCATTTTTCTAACACACCTAAGTTTTGACATAGAACACACAAATACTGAGTTTCAGTTTTGTAACTTTAATATTAGTCTCTTTATAGAGTTTTCAATTTTGGGGTTGTATGGGAGGTGGGAGTGTTAGTGGGTGGATAACACCCATTTTTCTAACACACCTAAGTTTTGACATAGAACACACTAAACCGAGTTTCAGTTTTGTAACTTTGATATTAGCCTCTTTATAGAGTTTTCATTATTTGTGTTGTATGGGAGGTAGGCGTGGCCCATAAAACAAGAAGTGCATGACTTTGGGGATACTGCCGGAGCTGCCGGAGCTGCTGAAACTTTATGGAGAACTTAAAAGTAAGTGAAGCTGTTGAAACTTCCTGAAGCTGCTGAAATTATTTCAGTAATATAGTCAGAACTGCGCAATACAATATAGTATTTAAAACCTGAATTTATGAAGCTAGACAACCTTCTAAATCTCATCAATTTTCATTGTCCGCATTTAACAAAGTCGTCTATTGAGCTGTTTGGTACCGTTCAGTGACAAGTTTTCTGATTTTTTAAGTCACAACCCTGTAACTGCTTAACTAATCGTTCGAAGAAACTGTATTTTTTCTAAAAAAATGAACCGTGGATATTTTTCTTTTAAAATTTAGTAACTTTAACAAAATATTGACGCTTTCATGAGCAATTGTAAGTTGCGTTGATTGTAAAAATTTTGATATTATAACAATTTATCATTTTATGTGATCAGTATTTTTTTACAGAATTATATTAAAAAATGTGAGCATAGCTCATAGTACATGATCAAAGGGCATAAACTATTAATAAAACAATTTTTTGTCTTATGACCGACTCGGTCATGAATTGTGCACAAAGAATTTTCTCCGTAAAGCGACTATAGGGGTATTCACACTGCCTTGGGTAGTTGAATGGCAAATGATTGGCAAATGCCATACATTTTGTTTTTGTAAAAGTGATATTCTACTCAAGTACCCATCTACCAATCTACTCTAGCTGACCCCCCAACTTGTTTGGGTAGATTGTTTGAGTACTTTTCTCATGGATTGCCACCTTTTCCAAAAGAAGGCAATAATTAAATTGACAAAAAACTAAAACAAAGTAAACAAATTATAAGTGAATAAAATAGACAAATGTGTTAAAATGAGTTAAATTAAAATTTTTGAGATTAAAATTATTAAATGCCGCAAAGTTCACGTTAAAAATTAATCCTGTATAAAATGACTATTTTACGCTCATACAATGGCCTAAATTTTGCTCTCATAAAATGACATAAACAATATGGTGGCAACTCTTTTCTAGCTGTCACTCATCTCTCATCAGCTCTTATTCAACAAGTACTCAATTGCAGTTAAGGGTGCTCGCAGTAATCAAAAGTTCTCAAGCTACCCGTACCCAACTGCCCAAGTCAGTGTGAATACCCCTTATGTTTTTTCTTTTCTATGTTAGGTGTGAGTAAATTGAAAACTTTAAATGCGTTTCCTGCAAAATTACTTAGTATTGAGTAATGAGAACTTTTTTAATGTTTCAAATTTTTTTAAAACTTTGTAAATTGTTCACATATAAATAATTTAAGTTTTGTTTTTTTTTTGTAATAATCTCTTTTTTATACGCTGTGAAAAACATAAAAAAAAAAACTCGCGTGGAGCAACGTACACGTGGCAGAAGTGAAACTTCTTTAACAGTAAGAAATAAGAGATATTTTAGTGTGAAATAGAGAGAGAAAGTATCTGAAAAGAAATTCAATGTCACATATTAAATGTCGAAAGTGTCACATATTAACTTTTATCTCTTAATTTTTATTTTTTCCGACAAAAATAACAGTTTTTTGTGCCTTATAGTTTTTTTGGGCAAAAATAACAGTTATTTTCTGCCGTTTATTTTTCGGTCAAAAATATCAGGTAATTTATATTTGTTCAAGTCATTTTACCGATAAAAAAATTTTGATATTATTATTTTCATCTCATCGGTGAGACATTTTCACATGGTGTCAACAGTTCAATCTGTCAAGCGGCCTTTAAGAAAACACAAATTGCTTGATATTTTTGACCGAAAAAATTAAAGTCACAAAATAACTGCTATTTTTGACCGATAAAATAAAAGTCAAAAGTAACCTTTATTTTTCCTCGAAATATACTAGGCAAGAAATGAACTTTTAAAGAATCAGTTTTGAATTTAAAAGCGACTTAATATTCGTGAGGCTGAGGACATTTGTACCACAATGGTATATTTGAAAAAGTCTTTTGACAATTTTTTTCATTTGAAAATTGTAAAATAACAGTTATTTTCAGTACTTGTTTTAGTTAAGTTGGTGTTTTAGTTGCTTTCGAATGTCTTCTCAACATTGTTACTTTTTGAATGTTGGATTGCATTTGCATAGTACTCTTTCAAGGAGCCTCCGAAAGCAGAGGCAAATCTTGTTCATTATTACCTCCTGCTTCCTGATCATAATAATTGCTATGTTGATAGAGGGCCTCATAAAGCAGCGAACGTTAATTGTTGAGTGCATCAACTTGGTTGGCTTTACAATTTTGTTGAGATGCATCAGTGTGTTTTTTGGGGATTGGTTATTTGTAGATTCACCAAAATACACTGATGTTTTGTAAAAATGCATTTTGAAACTCAGCCGTTGTTGCAATCACCTTACCTTCATCATTATTTGCAGACCCAGCTGCTGCTGTATTCTTAAGAGCTCTAGTTCACTCTCTATATCCACGAACGCGTTCTGCTCCTGTTTTAGCTATTTTTCTATTTTTTTTTCCGTGCATACTTGTAAGATGAAAATTAATGTAACGGTTATGTTAATAATGTAATGTTAATGTTAATTATGTTATTTTCAGTATGTTACGCGTTCAGTTTTAATTACATTTTGTTTGGCTGTTTATCATGTGCCCACGTGGCGTAAGGGTATAGATTCCGGCTCTTAAGCAACGATGTTCGGGGTTCAATTCTCGGCAGCGGCAATAATTTTTTTTAAATTTTCATATGTATTGAAAACGTTAGCCTAGCGTCACGAAAAAGAGACCTTGAAATTTCACTCGCCGCCAAAGAAGTTTCACTTCAAAAATTTAATAAGTTCATAAGTTCAATATTCAAACAACTCTATCTTGAAAGCTGCAAATTGTATATCAAAGAAATTCAGGTATAGTTTAAACATCTTGAATAGCTCTTTTTGGTGGTGTTATTTGTTTATAGCACTGTTGGTTGCTATATTCGCAAATGAAGCTGCATTTGCTTAAAACTTAATAATGAACATTCTACTTTATCGTTTCAACAGAAGAAAAGTACAGGCAAAATGCAAACTATCAGCAAATTCAAAACACGTTTTATATATAGTTATTAATACATGACGCAAGCATGTTGGTGACAATTAATTTTATTTACCTTCGTGTTGCTGTGGCAACGGTATTACTATACCGTTGCGTTCTTTCTTCGGTCATAAATAGGAACATTTTATAACCAAGTTACAACAGATATTTTTGTATGTTTTAACATATTTTCGGTATTGTTGTTATTGTTCGAGGAAAAGCTTAATAATTTGGATATTGTTGTTGTTCGTAGCAATTATTTTGCTGCAATGAACAACATATGCCGCAAGGGCTGCAGAGCGGGTGAAAATGTCGTGCACGCGATTTTAAAATTTGTCTGACTGCAGTGTGTTTGGCTACACGTAATCAATGGCGGGTGTGTTTTTAAGTTGTTTTTATTTAGGGGTGGCGGGAATCTCAATACCCGATCCTACCCTGACTGTAAAAGTGCATTAAATTAGTCATCGCATGACATGGGCGTTTTGTCACTTGTCGCCTTTTTTTTTTTGAAAATTATGAACTTTGCGTTTTCAGTCTAGATCAGATTATTTACTACGGTTTAATAAAAAGGGAGAAACAAATTTATGTAAGTTTGAATATTGATTTGTAGTTGGGAAAAACAGATGTTGCTGATAAAAAAAAAGTCTTTTGATAGGCCCGAAAATAAGCAATTCTTGAATTTTGTTCAATTTAAATAATACCAAAATTGTTATGCCCAGTGGAAGTATGTATAACATGAGAATAACATAAAAAATTGATGCATGGTTAATAAATTTAGAACTTTTATTTAAGTGGAATTTTATACGAAAGAAGTATTATAAAATTACATTAAAAGAACTAGCAAGAAATCTTACACTTAACCGAAGTTAAAATACTTCACAAATACGCGGTATTATATTCATAGTTGTTTAGGCTTCATATATTATTATGATGACGTCACTTTAATTGGGAGTAGACGTAATTTTCATCCAATTTTTGCACATTTTAAACACAGTAGATATACGTTTTAAGTATCGGAACTAATGAGTCTTGATCAATTACACTATGAGCTACTGTTTTTGTACACGGCATCCCATTATATTTTTCTTTTAACCCTAGAATAACATGCTTATTTTTTATACATAAAGGTCATGCTTCTTCGAATCGACGACACCATTTTTTAAAAGGCCCCTACCGATGTCCTATACGGAAAAGCCTTTAGAAATGACTTGTTTTTGATTATTCAGATTATTTAGAATAAAAGAAAATACCCAACAATTTTATGTACAATAGTTTTTAATAAAAAAATAAATCTTTTCTGTTTGAGTTCATTTGGCTTTTTTTTAAAAAGGTACATAAAACAAAATTAAATATTAACTACTTCAAGCATACATTGAATATAAAATTCATCTTTATCTTAAAAACAAAGTTCTAAATTTTATTCAGATGAAGTTTTTAAATGGATGAGGTAATACTATAGGCAATAGGCAGTAAGTTTTTTTTAGCCTCCACTGTACCAAAGCAAGCGCTAAAACAATCAAGTTCATCATTGGATTCGTTGTAGATCGATAACATTTTTTCCAATTTCTTAATATTTATATATGTTTTTGATTTTGCGTTCTAGCAATAAAAATGGAATATTAATACAAAAACTACAAAAAAAAAAAACCCAAAATATGACACTGAAAAATTTACTCAAAAGCCATGCTTCGTCGTTTCGACAACGATAATTCTTAAAAATCATACTTCTAAATTATTTTTTCGGTTCTACGTCTGTGCATACTTTCAAGCTAGACTTTGACTGGTGCTATAGGTACAATCAGAAAAAAACAAAATAAAACAAGGAAGAAAAATGATTTAATGTAACCATGCGTCGTCGATTCGACGAAGCATGTCCTTCTAGGGTTAACACGCAAATAGCAAAAATAATGTATGAATACCTACTATTTTTTTAAAAAAAAATTGTTCTCCCTTTTATAAATTTTTCATAAAAATGCTAATCAAAAGTGTCTTTTAAAATTCATAAAAGATAGAAAACTTCAAAAAGTGCTTAATTTTACCTTTTTACCATTTTAAGGCCTAATTTGATAGACTTGATTATAAAAATCAAGTAAGTTGTATCTGAGATACATTTAAATATATGCCACTATATTACCAAAAAAACGAGAAAACCTTAAACATTTTTTTTAAGCACCTTATACTCAAATAGTATAGAAGTTATGAATGATATAGTGAAATGTGAGTCAGAAAAAAATTCCGATTGTGAAAAAACGTATCATTTGGCCATCACAATTTTTTGTTGGTGGAAAGTTTATTTTGTTTTTCAAATTACAAAAAAAAAAAAAAAAATTTTTTGAGATTTGAGCATATTCAATTTTTTTTTCAAAACTTGCATAAAAATCCAAAAATATTTAATTTTTTTCCATGATAGAATAATTTTACCAGGTAGTGTTGACAAATGTTGATTCCCTCAGCTACAAGTAAACGAACCCTTGTCAAAAACAGCTGTTCGTTGTTATATTCGTTGGCCACATTCAGCTGTGTCCACTGTTGTGACAGCAACGCATTGGGGAGCGCTATTATTAGTATTGAAGTTTCAGAAAAATTGTCAAGTTTATGAAATATCAAGCTTTGTATCAAATACGAATGGAAATTTTACTGACAAATTAAAAATTTTCTATTTTTAAATGCATTTTAATGCGCAACTTCATATTTATTTGCATCAAGTTTTGACTTAGCAGTTGGCAACTGTTGGGTACGCTGAATGTGACCAGTGAAAATTAATTGTGTGCTATGACGGATTGTGAGTGCGCTCTTTCTTGTTATATTTTTGACAAACGTCCGTTTTCAACAGAAACGTCAATACTACCTTGGAGTAATTATATCATGATGTTTTTCAAAATCGCTTTTCAATAGCTTTCTAATGTTATTTCATTTACAAAAATAGAGTGACAGATGATTTATTGGAAATGACTTCATATTCAAGATTTTTACTAATATCAAAAATTGGTATCTACATAACTTTTGAAAAATTTGGCGATAAAAAATAACAAATAACTTACTATATTCTTATAAGTGGAAAAGGAATCTTGGGTTATAAGTGGAATATAGCCAAAATTACAAGCAAACTGAAGAGCATGAAACCAATCACGTGTTGCATTAGGCATGGAATGACCTATATGTCATATAAGGTTGATTTCTTATTGGTTTTTAAAAGTTAGTTCCGGTTTAGCGACGTCACTTTAATTTAATTTTTAGCACATTTTCATTTTTTTAAATTCAATCAGATATTCCTTGCATTAATAAACTTAGGATATATATTGTTATGTATAAAAAAACAAAAACCAATGCAGCCAAGCCAGCTACTTGAGTCCGCCAGTAACTGCAATCGAGGCTCCATTCACATACGATGACTTTTCAGAGGCCAAAAATACTATAACCTCTGCCACCTCCTCCGGATTACCCAAGCGGCCCAGCGGACATATTGCCATTACTTGCTGCTTAATCTTCTCTGGCACCGTTGTCACCATGGGTGTGTTTATGTAGCCCGGTAAAATGGCATTAACACGAATTCCAAATTTGCCAAACTCCTTGGAAGCTACCTCCGTTAATGAAATAACACCAGCCTTCGTGGCCGCATAGTTGGCTTGACCAATATTGCTCATCTTAGCAACGATACTCGACAAATTCACAATAGATCCATCGGTGATCTTGTGTTCAATCATTGCCTTGGCAAACTGTTGGGTTACCATAAAAGTGCCCTTCAAATTGACGTTATACACATCGTCGTAGTCACGTTCTGGCATTTTCAACAAGTATCCATCTCGTGTGATACCCGCTGAGTTCACCACAATAGATGGTGCTTGATGAAACTTCGAAATAGCTGTGGAAACCGCTGCGCAGATACTGTCAAATGAAGACACATCAACTTCGATGGCAGTAACGGCATCTTTTCAACAACATATTTAATAAAGTTCTGTTAAATTAGTGCATTTTTTAGGCGCAACATTTATTAATGCCTCACCAACGCCGATAACTTTTGCCGTCTCTTCAGCTGCTTTCAAGTTACGATCAGCTGCTATCACTTTGGCTCCATCGCGCACTAATAGACGGCAAGTTGCTCTGCCAATGCCAGAACCAGCACCTACCTCGAAGAAAACAAAGAAAAATATTAAAGCTAACAGAACCTAATAATCACTAATTTTCACCTGTTACAAATGCTAGTTTTCCACAAAGTGATCCCGACATTTCAGATTAAGTTAAGTTAAATTATTTTGACGACCAACTTCCAATTTCTAATGCACGCCGAATTCTTTAGCAACCGAATGACAAAAAAAAACTATTATATTAAGCAAGATCAAAGAACACACTGCAGTGAAACAACAGCGCTCGCTGGATTAAGAGAATAAAGACGAATAAAAAGCTTTGCACAAACAATTAAAAAGCTTTTTTTAGCTGATAAGAGAACCAGCAAAGTCATAGACAGTGTTGCCATATGATCCGATATATCGTATTTGTTACAATTTTCAGTCTTGAAGCCGATGATACGATATATGGCCATAATTCTCCAAAATGTTACGATTTCAGAAAAACTAGATCCAACGTCCAATTTGGCGTTTGTTTCTTTAAGTGTATGCAATGAAAAAAATTAAGATAGCAAGTTGTGGCAACTTTAAACTTTGCTTTCAAAATTTGTTGGCAAAACTTTTTAACTAAAGAAAAAATATGTGCCTAATGAAGATTATTTATTTTTATTTTTACTGCTATATTGTGTGCTGAAAAGTATTTTTAAATACATTTTATCATAATTTTTTTTATATATAATTAAGTTTCTAATGAACTGTCTTTTGAAACAAAATTTGATTTATTTAAAAAATGAATCTTAAAACATCCACATTAATTTTTAAACTTCTTCTTTAATATTGAGTTCTTTTCCGAAAATTTCTACGTTGTTGTTGTTTATTAAAATTTCACAGATCCGACGGGAATCCGAGTCAAAAGTTACGATATGAAAATTTTTTTGATGGCAACACTGATCATAGAGTATAAGAGAAAAATGCTGGCAGACTTACGATTCACAGCACGGTAAAATCACGTGATCACTTGACAGTCGAAAACACTTAAATTAAATTGCAAGTGTTAAATTATGAAAAAGAAAGCAACGAAAATTTATGTTACTGGTAAATGTTGATAATCAAAGGCGAATTTAAGATCATCCATACATAATAAAAATTAATAAAAAAAAAAAAAAAAAAAAAAACATTGGTCATTTCAGCCATTGAAAGTACTTGGACCGAGCTTCTTATGATCAATTGTGATGTGTGTGTTATTAAATGTTTGCACACAATTAACCGACAACTGGACCTACATGTTTTATGCCGACTGCTAACGGCTCATGTTCTCCAGAAGCTTAACATGGCATTATTTACTCTCTGAGGTTTGCCATTGTCTGCACAGAGGTGTGGACCGACATGAAAAATTTTTTATTGAAAAAAACTTTTCGCCGCGGCTGGTAATCGAACCCGGGCTCCGAGCATGTTAAGCCATACACTTAACCTGCATGCCGCGGTCACCACAAAAATTAATATATTGTGGCAAAATATATGATTAATATATGGGCATCTCCCAGTGGCACGGACGCGACATTCGCATGGTTTTAATTACTCGAAAAACAAGAAAAAAGCAAAATGAGTCGATATATATATAAATGCTCTAACGCGACGATAGAGTGCTACATTTTATAAAAATATTGGCGAGATTTAGTACAAATTAGTACAAAGTAATAAGCAATCATTCAATGGAACGGACGCGACAAAAAACAGAAGTTTTTTTAAGCTCGTATAGAAATACGCAAAATTTAGCAAATTTTGTGAACTTTTTTTTATATATAATATACATGTTAATGGAGGTCAAAGGATAACTATTAATAGTAGACTTATGAAACATAAAAATTATCTCTTATCTTTTTTCAAATAGCTATAGCACGAATACGGACGCGACATCATGGACGCGACAAATTTTTCCGCAGTAGTAAAAAACAGTAAAGATGTTCGTTATAAATTTTAATAAAAATACATCATAATAAGTTGAATTCAAGTTACATAGCAGTCATACTAATCAAAATAAAAAAAAATAAAGTTAAAAGCTTTTAGAGTGCTTTATTTTAATGTTTTTCTTCATTTTTGGTGTACCTTTTTTGGGAGATGCCCATATTTATTTAAAAAAAAAAAAACAAAAACAAAATTGGGTACTCGTTATGGCACTTGGACCGATTTTCTTATGATCAATACTGTTATGTGTGTTATAAAGAGTTTGTCTAGAGTTAATCAAAGACTGAAAATGTGTTAGGTTGACTCCGTTCATGATATCAAAAAACTCGTCATGGCCTGGAACTAAAAATAAGTTAATTAAATTTAACGTCATCGGATAAAAATTGTTTAAGTTTAGCTGCCAGCCAATTTGAAAAACACAGTTTTGAGTATTGTTTTCTTTCGGCTAAAAAACTAAGTGAATTCGTGCTTAACGAATAACGGAATAATTATTTTTTTCCGAAATGGAAAAATTAAAACGATTTGCATTTTATTTTTAAGGCTCAAAACTATTTTTAAAGCACATAAAAAAAAATTATTTTTAAAAATGTCTACCTTAATTAATATAAAAATTTTTAAAATTTCTTTTGATTTTGCATTTTAGTCTAGAGGTACAAATTTTGGGTGTATTTTAAAATTCGATAAAAAACAAAAAAAAACCTCCGTTCGTAACTCTTTGAAGGCTTGAGTCCTCCTATGATTGGGCTTAAATCCCAGTATAGACTTAGTTTTTCACTTGTCTGCGCTAATATCCTACCTATATTTCTCATAAATTTAAAACTTTATAGTTGTAGTTGTTGATGGCATGAAATTTTAGTTAAATTATTTTATAACTTAAAACTTATAACATTCTGAGTAAAATTTTAATTTTTATAAACTATTTTTAAATTTTCTTTTATATCTATTTATGAAAAAAATCACGCTGAGTGACAAAAAACTATAAATTTATGTAAATGTTCAAATAAATATTATCTTTTGGTAATACGCCGGTGCTAGTCAATATTTTCTGTAACAAAAAGTTTTGAAAAAGAGCCAGTCGGTCACCTTATTTACAAGTTATATTCCTCTGAACATTTTATGAAAATTTTCAACATATTTTAGTCAATTTTCAAATCTACCATGGAGTTTTGTTATCTCTTAAATTTTTTAATATAGCTATTAATTGTCTTATAATTGTTGAAGTTGAAAATTCTGATGACAGTTCATCAGACAGACAGTTCATTTTAAATCAAATTAACGAGTACTTCAATATCATCCAACAAAAAGTCTTAAATTTTTTGATTTTTATTTAAAGCATATTTCTTATATTTAAAATAAACATACCTTAAAAATATATATAATAATATATATAATGTACCATATCTTATATTAACACCTCTAAAAGATTCAAAGTTATATTCCAAAGATTCTTGTCCGTGATGTGACGGATTTTGTTATATATTTTTGACTTTTATAATATAATATTAAATTGAAATAATGCGTGATAATTTAGTTTTGTTTCTCATACTTTTGTTGCTGTTTTGCTTCTTATGATTCACATTTTTGCGTTTGTTGGCCACACGTCGTCTTTTGACACCATTTTTGGTGCTTATTTTAACCTGCTGTCCATTGCTGAACAGGTGTTTATATTTGGCTGGAATGCGCACTATAATGGCATGATTTTTATTAGTTACCTTGTGTTGGTAATGAACACGAGCAGGAAGCTCCGAAGAGATATTGTCATCATCAGTACCATACAGGTCGTCATTTCTTGGGATTAAAGGATTAGTTGGAATTGTTGGAGGCGATGGTATGGGCGCACCAGTTGGTGCTGTAGGATTTGTTGGTACCGTTGGAACTGAAGGATTCGGTGGACCAGTTGGTGCTGTAGGATTTGTTGGTACCGTTGGAACTGAAGGGTTCGGTGGACCAGTCGGTGCTGTAGGGTTAGTCGGTACTGTTGGTAGAACTGCTGGACCAGTAGGAGCAGTAGGATTAGTTGGAACTGTTGGAACTATTACACCAGTTGGTGCTGTAGGATTAGTCGGAATTGTTGGAACTATTACACCAGTTGGTGCTGTAGGATTAGTTGGAATTGTTGGAACTATTACACCAGTTGGTGCTGTAGGATTAGTTGGAACCGTTGGATTCGTTGCCGGTATATTGGGGCTTGCACTAGTTCCATTCAGGAATACTCGAATGATGATGGGTTGGTTATTGTTACCAAACAAATTTTTTAATCGCATAAATTTTCTTATAAAGAGACGAGCATTAGAGTCTCTTGCCTTGACAACGTTGTTGCGATTACTTCTAGAGTGATCGTTGTAATCTTCAAAATCATCGGTTTGTTGTTCGGCTTGACGAAATTCCGCTAACACATGGTCATTTCTATTCTCGGCTGTCATTGCTCTTCTGGCAGCTTTGGTAATGTATGAAGCTCGACCACCTTTAAGAAGTAAGACTAGAGAAATTATAATATTAAACAATTTTTAAGAGTTCACAATATTTGTCTAGATCAACTTACCTTTGCCTGGCTTTGGTTCCGATGCGACATGCACATAAGATAACGAGAGCCCCAAAAGGCTTAACATCACGAATCTCATATTTTTAAGATCTAACTGAGCTTCTTAAAGTGCGTTCGTAGTGATGGTTATTTAAGATTTGAAATGTTTTTAATGGGCTCTGCTGTTTATATACCGAATGCGGTAGAACAATAATTGAACAATTCTTAAGTACACAACGGTAAATGCGATCAATATCGCTGAGGGAGAGAAAATAATTTTATGATTTTATAGCCGGAAGCTATTTGGCCAAGTTAGACATGAATGTTTGCTTGTTCATGCGCAATCGTGAAATAAAGGAATGCTACGTCATTTAACAGCGTCTACTGAGTGAGTCTTCGCAATGGTTAGAAGGTTTGATCAATGAAGTCTTAAACGTACACTCAGAAAAAAGCTTATCGGAATATGATAAAAAAGGCATCATATTTAGAGAAAAATGGTATAGACTTTGCTCCAGAGAATGCTATTCTCTAATTTCGATACTAAAAATTCTCTAAAAATGATAAAAAGATTCCATGAAAAAGAAAAATATATCGTTTTTTGAGAAAAAACTTTTTATTTTTGAGAAAAGATTTGTTTTTATTGAAGAAAATACTTCTCTTAGTGAATTTTTTATCAAAATATAAGAAAAGTTTTTCATTTTTAATAAATTTTTCTCTATAAATGAGAAATTTTTGTGCGAGAAAAATACTTATCATTATTAGAGACATTGAAATATTTCCATTTCCTAGAAGTAAAGAAATATTTCTTCGAAAATGTGAAAATTTATTCTAATTTAAGAAAATTTTATTTGAAAAAGATAAAATTTCTATATCGAAAATAGAGAAATTTTTTACCGGAGCAAGGTATGTGTTTTTTTCTCAGTGTAAAGAAATAACTTATGCTCTGCGTCAATGGCATGAAGTGCATAATTAATATCAAATTGAAACTAACAGTAACGAACATATTTATTGGATCAAATATGTTCAACATACATTGTGTTTATTTAGAAGAAAACAATTTATATATGTAGAATATATAAATACATTGACATTCTTCTAATCGTTTTCAGAATCAGTTTCACTCGTTTTAGCATTTGAGCAGTTAAGGCTATTTTCCTTTCGGAAATCTATATTTGCAAGTCTGTGTTATCAAATTGTCCATAAATTGTCAATGAAATTCAAATATAGAGCCACACTGTGGAAAAAAAACTGACTGGCGTGGTATAAAGGTGCTAGCTAAATGTGGATTTGAGCTGTATTACATTTAATTAAAACGCTCGTTAATGTATGATTTAACATTGTAGTTATGTGCATGTTACTCAAGAAGAAAATATTTCTAATGAATCTTGTTAAACAAAGAGAAGGAGAGAGAGAGAGAGAGAGTTCAGATTATATCTGAAGATTATATCTGAGATTAGAGAGGAGAGAGAGAAAGGAAAGAGTTTCTGAGTAACAACTCTAGCAACAACGATTTCTCTTCGGATGCTGTTTTGTTTGGAGTGCCGCGCTCAGAAGACGAAAATTTAAAAAGTATCTTCAACAGAATCTGCCATTTTATTGATTTCCAGCCACCGCAGATAAGGGATATTTTTCGTGTTAAACCAGCTTCAAGCAATCCAAATCCATTGCTTATAATTAAATTCTCGTCTCCCTTCGATCGTAACCGCACTTTAAAAGCTTTTGGTGACTACAGGAGACGAACAAAATCTGCTGTGAATCTACGATCAATTGGTTTCAACTCTGATAATAATATTTTCATTCATGAAAGCTTGAGCTCTGACAACCGAAAAATAATGCAAGCGGCGATATTGCTTAAACGCCAGAAACATTTGTTTAATGCATTTACCTACCGGGGTGCAGTCCACGTACGGCTGTACAAAAATGCTGATTGCATCAAAATTGGCAGTCTGGATGAGCTGCGCAATGCTGTCCAGAGCTCTAATGAGAACGTTCTGCTGGTTACCACTTAATCTTCGATATGGTTATACATTAAGTTTCTCTCTTATAAACATTATTATTCTTATTCATTATGTGTCTTAAATAGTATCTGTCTCGGAAAACTTCGCTTCTTGAAGATCTTTGTTGTAGAATGAATGAAGATCTTAGCAGTATTGAGAAATGGGCCAGTAGTAATGGTCTTCAACTAAATGCCTCAAAGTCTTATGTTCTTCCTATTTGTAAGAATAAAAATTGTATAAATGATGTCCCAGACTTATTTATTGGAACAAATAAGCTTACTGTTGTGTCTAAAGTTGTCAATCTTGGTTTCCATATTAATTCGTCTCTCTCATGTGTAGATCATGTTAACTCTGTAGTCAAAAAAGTTTATTATGTCCTTCGTAATTTGAGAATGTCAGCTTATGTTGTTCCTGTAAATGTAAAACGTAAGTTGGTGATTCAACTGATTCTACCATTTATAACGTACTCGGAAATAGTATACAGTAAACTCGACTCATCTTCACAGTTAAAACTTCAAATTGCCTTTAATTATGCTACACGCTACGTCTACGGTTTGCGAAAATTTGATCACTTGTCTAGTTTCAGAAATGCTATACTCGGATGTGATTTAAGTACTTTTATGAATGCTCGAAACTGTATTTATTTGCATAAACTCATTCTTGAGAAGACACCGCTTTATCTCTATTCAAAACTTCAGTTCTGTCTGTCTAGAAGAAATATTACTTTCATTGTACCTAGGCATAGCTCGCTGAACTCCTCTCGTCTGTTTTTCATTAACGCCATCAGACTTTGGAATGCACTGCCCCAAAGTATAAGAGAAATTAACAGGAGAAGAACTTTTAGGCAAACTATTTTATCCTATTTCTCCACTTCCTAAAACTTAAACTTTCTTCTACATCTTTCCTCCTAGCAGTTCTTAATTTTTACTTTTTCGTATTTTTTTTTTTTTTTCTTTTCTCGGGCTTTTTTATTGCTCATTTCGTTATATTTTATGTTTTTATTTTCCTAGACTGTTTTAAACCTTATGTTCTATAGTATAATTTTTTGAATTTTTTTTTTTTTTTTTTCTTTCTTTCTTTTCCTATATTATTAAGATAGTTGTTATAATATATAAATGAAATTTGAAATGTAATGGATTTAAGTAGATAAACTTAGTTGATAAGTAAGATCTTATTTAAGTTATTAAATTTAAGTCATAAAATTAAAATTTAGCCATAATACTCCTTAGTAAACAAAGTTGTTATATATAACATCATGTACTATAAGAGAACCTAGTTCTAAGTGTACTATGCAAGGCTTTTAAATAAATAAATAAATAAATAAATAAATGATCTTTCTTTTCAAATTGAATTTACAATTTATGTGTTGTAAATAGAAATCATGGTGCTGAAATTATCATCAGTAAAAAATTAAAGAACTTCGCGTCATTCTGAACAAGTTTTCGATTATCTCTCACTTTGTTTGACCTAAATCATGTAACGTAAAAAATTATCAATATCTAAATTAGGCAGGGTCAAAAAAAAGTGCTTGATAAAATCCACGTGTACACCTTTAGGCTTCCTGGAATTTTTTCCAAAAAGTGCCTTTTGGGTAAAAAGCTTCGTTTTTTAACGTCAAGTGTTTCGTTTGTCGGGCTTAACAAAAAATTCAACAAAATATAGTTCAAGATACGATTACTATCAGAATAAAATCTTTGAGAAATCATTTCGTTTGGAATGATTTTGTTTGCCCAAAAAATTCGCTTAGTAGATTGGAAAAAAATTCTAGCAAGACGAAGGTTTAACACATCGCAAAGTAAGGGACTGCGTAAGACCTAGTTTATCAAACAATATTTTTGTTTTGGTTTTGTACGAAGACTGACCCGAATTCTATAAAACATATATTTTAGCCTTATTACAAAAAAAAGGAGCATGAAGGAGCATCACGACAGATTTTTATAGAATTAGTATTCGAAATTGTATGAAAAAAAGGAAAAAAAAAATACTTTTTGCTTAACAAAATTTATAACCTTAATATTTAAAACATATTCCAGCAGTTACTTTGTAGACATTTGTAAAAAGAAACTAATTTACTTTTAGTTCAAATAGAACTAGTTTTAAGTTAAATTTTCGACTTTATTTTTATTTTCCATGTTTTCTCTTTCTTTATTATGCATAAAACCAGCTTGTTACTTACAGATATTCATATATGTTTTTTTACCCGTTCATAAAATAAGATGATCACTGAGGCAATAGCAAAACAGGCCCAGATAAAAACTTTTCATTATGAAACTGTACAAATATAGGAACAAAATATTGTTTATGGCGACAATTGCCTCTTTATTTGATATGATATGTAAGTGATACTTATGTTAGACCAGTACAGGCATCCTTTTGGAATCAGTTCAGAACTATTTCATGTTTGGGTTCAGCGCAAACTTAATTTTTTTTATTTGCAAAAACTGTCTGCATTTTTGTCATTGAGTTTATCAAAATCACAAACGTACAGGAACAATAATATATTTATGATTGAACATTTTGAACTTGTTAATTAAAATCCATATTAATTTATTCCTATATAACATATATATTCCTATAACAATGATTTAAGTACTTGTTTTTCGCAGATAATTTTTTGTTTTATGCCTTTATTAAATTTTAAATTGAAATAATTCGAGCTAATTTATTTTTGTTCCTCATGATTATGTTGCTGTTGTGCTTCTTAGTATTCACATTGTTGCGTCTATTGGCCAGACGTCTTTTTTTGTCACCGCTGTTGGTGCTGAGTTTGACTTGCTGTCCGTTACTAAAGAGGTGTCTGTATTTGGCTGGAATACGCACTATGATGTCCTGGCTCTTTTTCGCTTCCTTTTTTTGATAGTCGGTTGTTGGTTTCTCCGAATATGTTGTGTCATCTTCAGTCTCTTCGGTCTCATCATTTCTTGGTCTTAAAGGACTAGTCGGAATGGTTGCAATATTTGTTCCAGTGGGTGCTGTAGGATTTGTTGGAATTGTTGGTATGTTTGTGACTGCACTTGTTCCATTAAGGAATACTCGAATGATGATTGGTTGGTTATTGTTACCAAAGAGATTTTTTAAACGCATAAATCTCCTAAAAAAGAGGCGAGCACTAGAGTCACTTGGTTTGACAACGGTGTTTCGAGTATTGCTGGAACTATCTTTATAATCTTCGATGTCATCGTTTTGAAGATCTGCTTGACGAAACTCATCTAGCAAGTAGTCATCGCTATACTCAGCTGGAACAGCCTCTCTAGAGTCTTGGTTTATATAAGAACCACTTTGATCACCTTTAGATAGGAATACTAGAGCAATATTTTATTAAATAATTTTGAAGAGTTCAGCCTACCTTTGACTGGTTTTGGTTCCGATGCGACATATGCATAAAATACCGAGAGGACTAACAAGCTTAACACAGCAAATCTCATCGTTTTGTGATCTAGTTAAACTCTTCAGTGTGTTCGTAGTGTTTGGAATGATCGTTATTTATTGTTTGAGACATATCTAATAGGCTCTGCTGTTTTTATACCGAATGTGGTAGAACAACAATTGAACAATTCATAAGTACACAACGGTAAATGCGATCAATATCGCTGAGGGAGAGAAAATAATTTTATGATTTTATAGCCGGAAGCTATTTGGCCAAGTTACGCATGAATGCTGCTTGCTTGAGCTATCATCAAATTAAGGAATGCTACGTCATTTAACAGTTTCTACTGAGTCTTCGTAGAGTTTCGTAGCTGTGGGTAAATTACGTAAAATACATAATTAAAATAATATAGAATATTTTGCTCTTATATAGTTGCTATTTGGTTGGTATTTAAATAGAAAATATTATTATTCAATTATTTTATAGAGCTTGATAGAATAATTTTACCAGGTAGTGTTGACAAATGTTGTTAATCTCAGCTACAAGTAAACGAACCCTTGTCAAAAACAGCTGTTCGTTGTTATATTCGTTGGCCACATTCAGCTGTGTCAACTGTTGTGACAGCAACACATCGGGGAGCGCTATTATTAGTATTGAAGTTTCAGAAAAATTGTCAAGTTTATGAAATATCAAGCTTTGTATCAAATACGAATGCAAATTTTACTGACAAAATTAAAAATTTTCTATTTTTAAATGCATTTTAATGCGCAACTTCATATTTATGGCATCAAGTTTTGACTTAGCAGTTGGCAACTGTTGGGTACGCTGAATGTGACCAGTGAAAATTAATTGTGTGCTATGAAGGATTGTGAGCGCTCTCTTTCTTGTTATATTTTTTGACAAACGTCCGTTTCCAACAGAAACGTCAATACTACCTTGGAGTAATAATATCATTTTTATAGAGCGAAAGACTTCTCATTACAGCCAAAATTTCTTCCTTTCGAAATGAAGAACAGCTCAATTTTTATTTGTTTATTCAACTATTAACAATTTTATTTAACAGTAATATCGGAGAAAATCCGCCGAAGCAATTTTGTTTCCCCTGAAGGTCCGTTTTGTTAAGAGTTATAATGAAACATCATTTTTACATTTTTTTGTGTAAAAATATTGCTTTAAGTAAGAAATTAAATATTTAAGCAGATGTGGGTATGCGTTCTGTGAAAAATAAAAAGTTACAAGCAAAAAACGTTTTTTTTACCAAAAATAACTTTCAGGAAAATCAAAATTGCTACGGCAGTTTTTCTTCGATTTGAAAAAAAGTATGCAGAAATCCTTTTAATGAGCTCCTCTTACTTTTGAGACCCCGACCAGCGGCATCTTAATTTCGATCCGGTCTAACATACATTTTTTTCATTATTCAAAATAGTCCAAAATGCTATTGGGTTGATGTTAATGTTCGATGATTTTTATCAGAAATGATTTTTATACAAAAATTTCTTGAGTACTGTAGGTTGGAACTGATTATATATCAAGGAAACAAATGTGAAAGGGTCATATATATATATTTCTTAAACTACGTTCTGAAAAAACAAAACATGATGCTGAAATTAAAAACATTATAAAATATAATATTGAAATTACTTTCGATTGATGATATTTTATGTATTAAGCATTGTTTTTATTCTTAACCCACCAATGGTGAGGCAAATTTGTCTTTTATCAATTGTAACGTCGGTGTCACGCACCGGTGTTCTCTGAAAATTTTTCGAAACGTCTTACTAGTAGTTCATGTTTTTTTTTTTTTAATTTATACTCTTTGACAATAAAGCAAAAATATTTAATCAATTGAAGCTCTTTTAATAACAATTTTATATTGTTCTTGCTGATCTTTTAATAACGGAGAAAAAAGTTGTTCGAATTTTTTTAAAACACCTGGTATCACAGACCAGAAGGTCACAATAGGCTGTTCAACTAGTTTTCGAATTGAATTATTTTTTTTACTGGCAGTCACTAGCAGACAATGCTAATCTTCTGAGAGCAAATAATGCTATGTAAAGCCTATTGAGGATATGAACATTAGCTGTTTAGAGCTGCAACAAAATTCCTGGATCAATCCATGGATCCACTGGAGTTCTTGATTATTTGTAAACAAACATTTCATAACACGTATAACACAATTGATCATATGAACCTCTGTGCTACTTAACAAGGACAATAATGGCCTAATTCCTTTCTTTTTTCATGTCATCCACGCTAAATGCTCTCTTGAAATCAAATAACTTTGTTGAAGTAGAGCAATTGGTGAATAAAAATATGATGAACAAGCCCACAATGATTGCGACGCATAGTTTTGATTCCATATATTTATCAAGCTGAGCCAGTTCTTCACAGTAAATCAAGTAGATCTTCAAAATTTATTTCTAAAAAACTGAACTGGTCATGTCAACTCTAAAACTAATATTGCGTGAGCTTTCGCTTAGACTCAAAAGTTATGAGACGCTTCGATCGCCACATGTTTTTTTAAAAATTTTAACATGGTATTATTTACACACTGATCCTAAAAATTGTCTACAAAAACCGGTTGCCAGTTGCTCAGAAAATAATCTGGTATCGAAATAAGTTCAGCTTAAGCTAGGATTTGAAATAGCGCACCTAGTTATGAATTAATATAATAAGTTTAACAAACAATTAAGTTAAACTGAAGTCATTTTTGAGTAAAAAAATAAAATTTTGAGAAATTGATATGGTTTTTATTTGTAAATTTCTTTAAATCTCACAAAAACAAGTTTTTAATTTTGTCTACATTATCTGTAAATGAACTAAGCTGACAAGGATAATAATCAGTTCCACAAATTTTGACACAGTTTCAAATCTTCTTAAGCTGTGACAATGCGAGTTCGTTGAAGGTATTTGTTATTCATGTTGTTGTTTTTGTTGTTGTTTTTGTTGCTGTTACTCTTACGATTCTTGTTGACACGTTTCTTGCTGGCTACGCGTTTTTTATTGACTCCATTGTTGGTGCTAAGCTTGACTTGTTGGCCGTTATTAAAGAGGTGTTTGTATTCGGCAGGAATGCGCACAATAATGTTTTGATCCTGTTTAGCTCCATTGCGTTGTGTATTAATGGTGCCGACCACGTCTTGTACAGAATCAACATCAGCATAGTCATCATCGTTGGAGATTCTAAATACACCGGACGGTGAGGCTATACCAGAAGGTGAGGCTATATTAGTCGTTGGGACCACAACGTTTGCTGTCGGTACGGTGGTGACCGAACTTGTGCCATTCGGGAAGATTTGAATGATGTATCGTTGTCTTTTATTGCCAAAAAGATTATTCCTTAAACGCATAAATCTCTGTATGAACAGACGAGCACTGGTATCACTTGCCTTGGCTTCAGCACTACCATTTATCATACCATCATCATCGTCATCATCGTAATTATTATTATAGTCATCAATAATATGGGTGTTGCTGGATTGACGATGTTCCGCAAATAAATGATCATCATTGTCTACGGCTGTGGCTGGAATTTTTTGTACTCTAGCATCATCACCACCTCTAAGAAATAAAACTAGAGAAATCATAATTAATACAACAGTTGTATAAAATGATGAAAGTTAGAAATTTACCTTTAACTGGTCTTGGTTCAGGTGCAGCATGTGCACAAAATGCCAAAGAACACAAAAGGAATAAACTTAATAAAGCAAAGTTCATCTTTTAAAAAAATATTTTAAAGTCTTACGGCTCAAAACAAAAACAAAACCAATATATTCCAAAATAACTGTTCTCCACAATGTGTCTGCAGATTAATCGTTATTTAATGTTTGAAACGTACAGAATGGATTCTGCTATTTATATACCGAATTCAGAATAGATCACAGTAAATATGATCCATTATTATGATGAGAACAATACTTCAAGTACACACAACGGTAAATGAGATCGTTGAAGTTGAAAAAAAAAAGAAGAAATGGATGGCTTTATAGCTGGAAGCTATGTGGTAAAGACAGACATGAATGCTTGTTTGCACGCTAGTGAGAATAAGGAATGCTTTGTCATTCGCCTTCTGCTTTTTTGTATTGGTTCAAGCTTGGCTTCAATTCAAAGAAAAGAAGAACCTCAGTGCGTGAAGTACTTGATGAAACAGATAATTATAAAAAATTAGTAATTGACGGTTGTTGATATGAATAATACTCATTATCGAGTACCGATGGTAGTTATTAATTACGCTGGTTTTGAATTTAAAATCAGAAAAGTAGTTGTATGTTTAACGATAAAATCAGTAAAATTCAACTAGGGGAAACAAAACGTATAATATTTATTTTTATCTGAATATTAAAAATTAAATACATTTTTTGCTTCAAATAACGATAAAATTTATTTTTATCTGAATTTCAAAAATTAAGTACTTTTTTGTACTTCAAATAACAGATCACTTTTTGAAAATTCTGACAGAATATAGTAAAGATTGTAGTAGTTTCTTGATCGGTACTCACGAATATGCGACAAAAGTCAAGTACTTTATAAAGAAACTTAATTATTTTTTCAACTGACAACGTGTCTTAAAAACAAGAGCAAAAGTAGACAAATATTGCATGACGATCAGCTTTGTTGGAGTACTAAAGAAATTTATAGTTCAAAGCATTCAAATTTTACTCCAAGTGTCGCTGTAGTCAACTAGTTACTAAAACATATAATGCTACAATTTATACATATGCAGTAACTTGCCAGAATTTATTAAATTTTTTATAACCTTAACCTGTAAGGTCAAGCTTCACAGAGCAAAAAAGATCATTTAAACTAGAACAAAGTCAGGAAGTATTTCTTTATTTATATTATGAGATTCTTAAGAAACAAGAAGATCATCTTTTCCATAAAGTCAAAATCTTTCAATACCAGAGGAAACCTATTCAATGAAATAACCAAAGAAATTTTTATTTATTAAAATCAAAAAGTAATCAATCAAATCAAGAAAATGAAATCAAGAAAATGCAATCATGAAAAAATCATTTGAAAATAAGGAAAAAACCTTAATATCTGGAAGGAATCTAAAAAAAAAACAAAAAATTTTTTATTCTAAATAAAATCTAGAAAA
Source organism: Tetanocera ferruginea (assembly GCA_958299015.1). Taxonomy (NCBI): domain Eukaryota; kingdom Metazoa; phylum Arthropoda; class Insecta; order Diptera; family Sciomyzidae; genus Tetanocera; species Tetanocera ferruginea. Next base: position 2,070,587 of record OY282643.1, on the reverse strand, counting down.
ATCTTATGAAAATAAGTGTGAAACCTTTTTATATATATCAGGTCAATTCTCTTTGAGAACTATTTTATATTTATAAATTGTTTTTGTCGTGAATACACGCGTCCATTCATAACATTTATTATATTTTCAAACTGCCTCGTGACGTCATTAATTTCCTGTATTTATGTATTTAAGTAGCCGACGAACTAAATGGTTCTTTTGTTGTGAAAAAATTGCAACGTAGTTACCGAATTTGTACTTTTTAGAAAAAAACTTTCCATTTATTCAACTTAAACTTCAACTTAAGCATAAAGGTGTAGATAGGTTAAGTGTTAGAAATCCCCTAACATGTGATACCACTTTAAGCGAACATGCTTCGTTTGTTTTTACAATAGTATTTTCTCCGTATAGTCTATAAGTTTGGTCAAAAGTGACTTCAGTTCGTATTTCCAGCGTAGACTTAAGTTCTTTTAAGTTTTTACCTGGGCAGATTCACAGACAAACTTTTTGAAATTGCTTATAACACTCAGAAATTGGCAAGGCCGCTGTAGATCCTTGATTAGCGTCACCTCTTGTGTAGAGTTATTCATGTCCGTCTTTTTATGTCATTTCCATAAATACCGAAAATATAAGAAAAAAAAGTTAAAATAACTGCATGCAATTTGCGAGATAACCTCACATGGACCCAAGTGACCCTGCTGTTGTCTCCTAAGTCCAATGAACAAAAACTTATACCAAATCCAAGTATATAAAGTAAATCTTGCCATGTAAATTCTAAAGTTAAAGTAAGTGAAAATATATTCTTATTAAATTATTATTAACTACTAGCAGGCCACAGTCGTCCGAGGCTTCGCCACGGACATTTTCTCTTTATCAATAATACCTTTGTATATTTGAAAAATTTCAATAATAAGAAACGTTAAAATATTAGCATATTATTTGTATTTGGAAGCAAATTATATTAAATAGTTTAACTATAATAAAGTGAAGATATTTCCATTTTAATTATTTAATACTTCAGTATTTACAAAGTTTTTTGATTCATTGGCATTACCAGGAATAAGAAAAATCTGATTATCTGCTGTACCGACTCGTTTACCATAATCTACTTCTACGTTTTTTAAAGTTTTGTATTAAATATTTATTATACTCCATCCGCAAAGCGTAGCGGGCACAATAATTTTGTCACGAAATTTTTTTCACGACCATGAGTCGATTAAGCCATGTTCGTCTGTCTTTCTGTTCATTAGTTTGTCCACACGATTACAGCCGTGTCTTTATTGCAAATCTCTTTAAAGTCCATAATGAAATAATTTTCATGATTTGAGATTTGTCATACAGTGGTGCTCCAGTTTAACGAAAGATATAATGTCCAAGGTCGTTCGGTAAATCGAAAAGTTCATTAAATCGGTAATACTTTTTTCGAGTTTTTTACCATATAACAAAGCTAATAAATTTGTCAACTTGAAACAAATATCCTTACATTTTTTGTTTTAACTATGCACTCCAATAATGTTGAATTTTTGAACTTGTTTAACGTATTATTAATTATTATTATTAAATGTTTAGAAAGCTGCTGGTTAAAATCTGTTCACACTCCAAATCCAAGATTATGTCAATACATTCCTATAAAGTTTTTTAAAAAGGAAACCCTACAATATGTATATTAACCCGAGGGGACTTTTTGAGAATTAGATAAGTAAATACATATTAATGTTATTACAAATTCAAAAACAAACGAAGCGAGCTCAGAGAAGCAAATGTTGTTAAATAGAATACCTACAATTTCAAATGTTCGGAATATAGAGTCAACAACATTAAATAAGTGGTCCTTATATTGGGAGTTCGATAAATCGGTGTTCGCTAAATTGTAGCACCACTATAATGCTTAAATTTGAAACATATACCCTGCAGTTGAACTTCAACAAAATTTTGTGAATACTTCCATAGAAAGTGATGTCACCAAAATATCAAAACCTTCATAATTTATACAAAAATTAATGTGTTTAATTGAAAGATCATACATAAGTCTTGTTTTCTTGATAAATAAAACGTAATCTGAGTTTGAAATATGAAAAGTTGGAAAAAATATAACCTAAATAAATCCGAATAAGCTTCAACCTGAATATTTTGACTTCGGGCAAGTCGAAGATAATTTTTTAATGGTTTTATTTTTTATTTGTCTTTTATTCATCATTAAAGTGATGAATTAAAGTATATTTCTATGTAATTCCTAACTTTATATTCCATAAAGTTTTTAAAAAAGCTTTTGTACTTCAAATATTCATCTTAAGAAGTGCTCAAACATGCTAGTATAGTAGACATTTCATCCAATATCCCAGCAAAATTTTTCGTTAGGTCTTGTTTTTTAATCGATTCTAAAATGCATTACATAAATGCTAATGCAAGAACTTAAATTTAATCCGTAATAAATTCACGGCAATGCATTCACATCAACTTGAAAGTTGTTATTCAAGTATTAATTTCGTGAAATCAATTATAAACCAACCGTTTTAAGCGCTTAATCTTTTCAACTGACAGCGCTTTCGATTACCTCTAATGACATGGATATATAAAAATAATGGGTTCAGTAAGCGAGAGGGTAAGCGATGAATGAAATTTTCTGGATTACTTTTTCGATTATATGTAAGCGAAGATTTTGCTGGGATGTTCTCCAGCAATACATTTCTCCAGAGCTTTTTAGAAAAACGGGCTCGTGTCATAAATGTCAGGAATAAAAATATACTTTATAACTTTATAAATAATACATCGACAAACAAACCTTATTTGCAGCTCTTAACCTGCTAGAACATAATTTTTAATACTAATATGTTTTTGGGTGTCCTGTTACATAAAACAATTTAAAAGCTCAATTTATTACTTACTTCAAAATTTCTAAAAAAATTTAAAAAGTTAAAATTCATTACATTTTTTATTTAAATTAAATAAATGGCGTTTTATAACAATTTTATGGCGTTCTGATGTTTTTTTATTACTTACTTCAAAATTTCTAAAAGAAAAATAAATTGATTAAAATTCATTAAATTTTTTATTTAAATTAAAGAAATGGCGTTTTATAACAATTTTTTGGCGTTCTGATGCTTTTTTTGATTTATTTTGAAAATGTCTATTTAAAACTCTAAGATGGTTTCCTTACTCCTTTAATTTACTAAAATATATAATTATTATTCTGTTCAAATCAACTAACAAAAACTGTCAAAAATACACTTTTTAAGAAAAAACTATTCTAAAAACTATTCTAATTTTCATGACTCTTGGCCGTGTTCTCCCAGGGCAAGTTTGCTTTGGGAATTATGTAGATAATGACTATGATACAAATTTCTGATATCAATTTGGTATCACTGTGATATTGTGATATTTATGGTCAAGAATAAGGCAGTCAAATGTTACAGACCTCAGTCTTGTCTATTTAAGTCGAAGCTAAAATGTATAAAGAGTACTATAAAGAAATTTATAAAAATTAGAAAAAAAGTTTTTTAAATTAATTTTAATATATTTTTCTAATTTTCTAATTTTCACTTAACTTTTATATAGAAGACGTGGATTGATCTCGAAAAAATATTTAAATTGATAGTTATTCAGGGTCACTGAGGGAAAATTTGTTAACGTTTTATTTCCCGGTCCTATTTTTTCCTCAATTATGCAAAATTATTCAAAATAGATCTTTGGGGATTACTCACTATTGCTAGTCAAAATTTTGCGTAAACAAAACATTTTTGAAAAATTCCTTGATTATGGAAAATTTTTCAGTTTTGTATAAGTTACCAATTTATCTTTCAAATGATATCTAATATATTACTATCGATGAGAATAATTTTGTATATTGTTACCGACTTTTATGAATAATACAATGAATTAAAATATTTATGTTTACTCATTTGCACTTTAACAAAATAATCATAGCAGTAAACTATTATTTAAAAGAATTATATTAATTTCGTAGTACTTTTTAAGCATTTCTTTTATGAGGTTAAGTATAACCTTCTAAAAGGGCTTACTTAACAATTTAGTTTTGGTCCCGGGTGCCAGCAACCCTAGCTACGCCACTGCCTCACTCCAATTGCAGTCGTGAAAGCAAATAATTACATGCATAATTTAACAACAATTTTCTCTTTGAGTCGCTGCTCTTGCTCTTCTAGCGCGGAGCATCGCTCTTGCATTTTCTGTTAAACTTGTCAAACTTGTTTTACGTCGAGGTATTTATTTGTAGCTGTATTTGTAGTTTAAGGGAAATACGAACACTTAATTTTTCAAACTTTTAATTTTTCTTTAATCTATACAAAATATGCTATCACACTTGTGAATGCACATTTTGAAATATTAAGATATCTTTCTTTCTCAAGAGTAAATTAAAAATTTGGAAAACTACAATAAAAATATGTGTAAAGAAATTGTATGCGGCGAAACAAATATGCACACATTGGTTTGCAGCTCATCATTCCACAGCAACAACAACACAGCAAGATTTATTTAACTTGTATTCCCATCACGTCAAAGAGCGCCAACTGCTTTTGGTTACTCTTCGAATGAGTGTGGAGAGCGAGATCAATAAACTTTAAAGAGAAGGGTTGATAGCAACATGTAGTTTAAACTCTCGTAACACAAACCCGTGAAAAGCAAACGACCAAGCAATGCTTAGCATAGGTGGTAATTTCCTAAAAAACTTAACAACTTAATTAAATATATTTATTGTTAAATTTTCTTAAATAAACCCCACCTATGGCATTCTGTAGCACAAATATGATATTTTATAATTTTTTTCATAAAAATCGGTCCAATAGTTTTGGAGTCATTAGCGCACTTAATATTTCCACTTCAATTTTATATAATAGTATAGATAAACAAATTTGTTGGCATTCTTCATAAAAAGCAATTCTTACAAGATTTAGCAAGATTACAATTACCCATTTAATGCCAGCCTGAGTCAGAACTTTTAAAAGAGAGTTGTAAAATGACTATTTTAAAAACAATAATATTTTTCGAGGAGTAATAGTTTTGCTTTATTCATTTATCTTTTGAATGGCTTAATAATAATGGCATGATTTCCGCGTCTTTTTCTCAAGTTTAAAATTTGCAAACGTCTGCGTTTCTGCACTAAAAGACGTCTCCTGTTTTTAATCATTATGTTACGTTTTCTGCGGCGCTGGAGCAATAATCGTTTCTTTTGCAGCAAGAGTTGTTGACGGCGGCGTTGTTGCATTAACATTTGTTGATTTTGATTAACAACATTAGAATTTTGCAATGGTTTGTTCTGAAGTTGTAATATTATGTTTCGATTATTTAACTTGTTGTTGTATTTCTTAATGTTGTTCTGGTTACGTCGTCTGATGGGTTGAGTGCGGCGGCGTTTAATTTGCTGTTTACGACTTGCACCATTACCTCTACTTTCTTCGATTTTGTTTAGTTCTTCCGGGCTATCATCGTCGTTATGCATATCGGTTTCTGCGTTGACATTGGCATTGGAGCTGCCATCAACATTTTTCAAAACCTCAGGCTCCTGAACTTCGGTGTCATCCTTTTTGTCTTCTTTCAGAGACTCCTCTGGATACTCTATAGAACGGAATGATATCACACCTGAGCCTGTGCCAGCAGAAGCTGATATTGGAACCGGATTTATTACTACTGGTGAGTTTGTTGCGGGTAGTGAAGACACAACCGGTGCTATTGCTGGTGCTGTGTTTTGAATTCCTGGGCTGACTATATTTGATGTGACGACGGAGGGTATATTTGGTGATGGATTTGGTGCTGAGGGGAATGAAGAAATTAATCCTGTAGGTTCACAACAAGGAGTGGATACTGCGGATGGCACGATTCCTGGTTGAAGTATTGGTGAGGTTATGGGTAAACTTGGACTAAAGTTGGTAATGGGTGTTGCAACAAGTCCTGTCGATGTGAGCCCTGATGGTGACCAAGAAGACGTTATAATAGTTGTGGGCGCTTTGTTTCCTTTCTGTTTATTAACTCCTTTGAAACTATTAAATTTATTAAATAGTCCTGTGAGAAAACGTCCTTGAGTATTATAATTTTGAATCCTTCTTGACGAACGCTTATCAACATTCTCAGCGGCTGCAAATTAGAAAAGATTATTTAGAATTTAACATCTAAAATAGATAAAAGGTTTAAAGACGTCATCAAAGTTGCTTACCAATAGACTGTAGCGCCACTGCCATAAGCAGCAGTAGCGTAATGCTACAGCATCTTAAATTCATTGTGGTCAACCTCACGTTTATCCTAAACTTCAGTCAGTATTGCAAGAACAGTTTGCAGAACTATTTCCTATCCAAGGTTATGAGTGTTGAAATCGAACTGAATTAGAAAATTCCAACAGCAGTATTTATATGCTTCAAAGCGATTCAAAAAAAAGGTTCAGCTTGTGTCAAAGTTAAGTCTATAAATTTGCTCACAATAATTAATACAGAATCTAAAATTAATTCAATATTTTGCTTAACATCTTCGGGAACAATGAGATAATCGTGAATTTAAAGCTATTAAATATCTGGAATTGTGTCATAGAAAAAAAATTAAAAAGCAAAAAAGAAAACAAACCGTAACAGTTTGCTTCATTTACATAGCAGAAGCATAAATATAGCAAAGGTATGGACATATGGCAAAACATAGATGATCTACATTCACGGTTTTTTTATATAAAGACGACATATTAAACTCACCCTCATATAATAAACGAGCAGAGAGTTTAGAAACATAAGAATGTCACTTATATGCCTCTTATTACTGCATTATAACGGTTAAATTGCATATTTCTCATTCATACAAATATGTATTAAGTTGTCCAACATTTTTAGCTATTCTGTATGATTAACGCGCACCGTAATTTAAAAACCGAAAGTGTACCAAGCGTCAAAACAAAAGTTCAAAAGGTAGAAGCAGCAATCTTTTATATTGGTGCGTATAAAGATTGGAAAGGAGAGCGGATACTACTTAATTCTCTGACTAAAGTAAAATAAATTTATGTTGGTACAGATTCAGGAGTTATGGCTTTTATATTACAATACAATTTTATATTATTACGTCTTTGCTAAGCGTTCATAATGTTTCATTTATATGTGTTAAGAAATAAATTATTTATAGAACACCAAGCTTAAAAAAAAAAAAATAAAATCCGCCTTGTTGTTATTAATCTGTTTATTGCCATATCATAAATATTTCATAAACTAACAAATGAGAGTGTTTTTTTTTTAATGTGGGTAACATCATTTATGACTGAAATAAACTGGAGTGGACCAATGTAGAACCTTTAGAAACATCTTAAACCGCAACAAATGCAGAATACAAAACCACTCGGAATCGTATTTGATAACATCTTTCTGTCAAACTAACAACCATCTACGTAGACGTTGTCAGCGCAAACGTCAATATAAAAATGGAAGTTCTTGTAAAAAGACGAACAAATCTAAATTCTATTCAATTGATTTCTATTGTATATTCGACTATAACAAAACGCAATGTAATTTTTTTTTGTAAATATAATGTGCTGTCCTTAAAAAATTGTGGCATTTTAATTGCTTATATTAGTTTATAATTCTTAAAAAAGCATATTTTCAATCTTCAAGAATTATGTTTAGAGCTTGATGCCAAATAATTTGTGAAGCCAAACAGGTTGCAGTAGAAGAAAAGAGTAGAAAAACACTGCTTGAACAAGTGAAAAGCTTTTTGAGTAATTCCGTTTTGGTTTTACTGCAAATGAGCTTATCAGCTTATCAAAGTTAGTGGACTGCATAAACCAGGGGTCTCCAAACTTTTAAGCCTAAGGGCCAGATTGAATACTCCATACAGCCCCAAGGGGCAATATAAACCATCAGATAAGCATACCATTATAATTTTGAAAATTGATATAAATACATCGAATTTTGAAAACCGCGCATATTTACATTTCGAGAATTAGTCTGTGTGTATTCATGTATGTATGTATGACGTCGTATTAATCCGTGTTGCAAGTCCTACTACATTTGTAAATCATTTCGGACATATCATAGCTCGAACACATTGGCGACGGCTAACAACATTACGACATCTGTCATATTTATATAATCATTTTTATTCTACTATAGGCATGGTAGGTATAGGTAATAAAGGATGGTAGGTATAGAAAGTGGATATTTCAAAAGTAATTTTAATCGAAATTTATCATATTTTGATCTATTGACACGAAATTCGGAATTCAAGTCGGTATTTTTCTAAAAAAATTATGATCAAGTTCGAAAATGGTTTAAATCTAATGAAAGCCAGCATATCCAAAGTTACTTTATAAATGACAACTTAGTATTGACTTATAAGCTTTGATTTAAAATGCCCACACTAAGTTTGAAATATTGAAAATTTAAATAAAACAAAGTGGCGTCATCAAAATTTTCACAAATTTGACAATATTTATGTACAACAACAATATATATTACAACAATTATTTGATATTGTTGAAAATAATTCATGTCACACATTAGTTTTGATATTTTAAACGTAGGTACTCCGAGTTTGATTTTTGAAAACATTGGATGAATGTTACGCCTATCCCCATAAAAAGTGAAGTCATCAAAATAATAAAACCTAAATAACTCCGAATTTTGAAAGTGGTTGTAGGGGTATTTTTACTTCGGCCAAGACGAAGATAACTCCGTCCATATCCCGTTGATTTCGCAATTGAAGCTCATGGTGCTTTAGAAATATATTTAAGTCTCGTTTTCCTTCCATCAAGATATTGCGAAATTATTTTATCACGGCTATAGAAATCCTTGTTTCACAATTTCAAATGGAAATTATAGATTTGTTATTTAGCAATGTTTTTTAAAAAATGTCAATATTGGTGGAATTTTATAAGATTCTTAAATTCACACAATCAGATGTATAAATCTGCTGCTTTCTTGTTTTCTTTTTTAAAAAACTTTCCAAAACGAAATACAAAAAATTTGTTCACAGATCCAAGTTAACTGGAAAGTCACAGCTTTCATATTAATTTCATCAACCTTACCGTAATTTTAATAACAAAACAAGTAAAGAAAGTCTAAAGTCGGTCTAGGCTGACTATGAAATACCCTAAACCCACTTTTCAAAAACAAAAAAATTTGTATTGTAAATGGGTGTGTCCGTGGGCGGATCAAGCCTATATTATATATGCATTTAAATGTTGATGAAAAATTTACACATACCAAGTTTTATTCCTGTAGCTCACAGTTTTTGTAGCCTTTATTGTGCTTTCGCTATGGGAGGTGGGCGTTTTAGTTTTGGTATAAAATACATACAAATCAAATTTAATTTCTCTATGACAAACATAACCTTATTTATTGAGTTTTCAACTTTTGGGTTGTATGGGAGGTAGGCGTGTTCGTCGGAGGATGACGTAAATTTTTCAAAACCATCTTTGTCTTGTCATAAAAAACATACGTGCCAAATTTTAGCTCTGTAGGTTAAACACAGGCTTATTTATTGCATTTTCAATTTTTGGGTTGTATGGAAGGTGGGCGTGTCCGTGAGCGGATGACGTCCATTTTTCGAAAACATTTTTGTGTTGATATAAAATACATACACCTCAAATTTTATTGTTGTAGGTTAAATATGAGCTGAGTTATGCAGTTTTCAATTTTCGCGTTGTATGGGAGGTAGGCGTGTCCGTGAGCGGATAACGTCCATTTTTCAAAAACATCTTTTTGTTGCTATAAAACACATACACACCAAATTTTATTGTTGTAGGCTTATTATGAGCTGAGTTATGCAGTTTTAAATTTTTGCGTTGTATGGGAGGTAGGCGTGTCCGTGGACTGATTCCAAAAATATTCAATAGTGCAGATCCTTGGGTGCATGTGACCATGTGTACCAAGTTTCATTCAGTTATCTCAACTCCTTCTTCTTATCCTGTGTTTACGGACAATACACAGACGGACGGACGGACGGACGGACGGACTGAAATGAATAGCTCGACTCACGAGGTGACGCTGATCAAGAATATATATACTTTTCTATACCCAGATGCTGGGCACATCAGGAAAGCTTTCACGGGCCGGATTGATGATAATCGCGGGCCGGTTTTGACCCGCGGGCCGTAGTTTGCAGACCCCTGGCATAAACCACAGAGACTACTGATGAGTCGGAGTAGATTCCGACGAAACCATGGTCTAGTCTGCTCGGTTTGTTCTGCAAAGAACAATGTGTGTTGTAGCAACCTGTTTGGCTTCAAAAATTATTCGGCATCAAGCATTCTTGAAAAAATGTTTTTTAAAATTATAAGCCAATATTTAATGTACTGTAGTTGTTGAATTTACAGTAAAAGCACAATTTATGAACAACTTTTGGTTTTTTGTAATGCAGCTTGACTACTTTAACAAAAAGATTTTTCTCTATAAGAACTTTCTAAAACGAACTTCTAATTTTTTCAATGCAGGGTTAATCGTCCAACATCATATAATTGACAGTAATTAATTTTTGTTTTTATTCATTGTATAATTTTCAATTCATTCATTGAATTTTTCAATGAGTACTCGTAACACCCTTCACAGGTATTTTTTTCTGACATATTGATGTTTAGAGGCGTGCACATTTAACGCCCGTCACAACCGTGCAGTTAAAATCTATGCATGCAATTGTTTTTATTCAAATAGCTGATTCACGAAAACAAAATTCAACTTTTTTAAGCTCTCAGCCTGATTAGTCTAAAATTAAATAAAATACTTTAAGCAAACCACTTTTTATTTTAAAGAAATACTTGCAAAAAATAGACGTGGGGGGGGGGGAATTTTGAGAGACGACCGCATTTAATTGTAACAATCTGCCTTTGGATTATAATACTCTTGGAATTTTTTAGACTTCAACCGTAAGATATCTGACACATATTGAAACTTTAAATTGGGTTATTTTAACCCTATTTCCACGACGCCATCGGAATAACGCAAACTGTCACGGTGTGACTAAGAGACACTTATACAAAATACATAGTGAGTTCATTTATTTTTATTGAAAAAAAAAGAAAGTAATTCAGTATATCGTCAGCTTAATGCAAAAAGACGTATCAACACTTTTTATATTTGCATAGGAGAAAACGAAGACGTTATAAAAAGGCACATATTTAAGATTTAAGAACCAATCTTTCTTTTGAATTTCGTAAAAAAAATCTATTTTTGGAAGTATGATTTTGAAATTGAGCTAGACGTTTTAGTTAAGTCAAATTTTTATAACCCCACCCGAACTTCGTAAGGGGTATATTAATTTTGTCACGACGTGTGTAACGCCCATAAGAAGGCGTGATAGGTATAGAAAAGTATATATTTTTGATCAGCATCACCACCTGAGTTGATTTAGCCATTTCCGTATGTCTGTCCGTATGTCCGTATCTGTCTGCCGACACGATTACAGCCGTAATTTTCAAGCTATCGTAATGAAACTTCATATTAAGGCTTTTTTTCTATAAAACAAAAATCAAGTTCGAGAATGGGCTAGATCGGATGAAAGTCACGCCTGCCTCCCATACAACCCCAATAAAGAAAACACTATACAGAGGCTAATATTTAAGCTAAAATTCTGAAATTCGGTATTTGTGTATTCTATTTCAAAACAAAAATGTGTTAGAAAAATGGGTGTCATCCACTCACTAAAATGCCCACCTCCCATACAACCTCAAAATTGAAAACTATATAAAGAGGCTTCTGTGGAAGCTAAATAAATAAAATTAAGTATTTATTCACTTTATATCAAAACTAAGGCGTGTTTGAAAAATGGGCGACCCCAAAATTAAAAACTATATAAATAGGCTTCTAACAAAGCTACTAAAATAAAATTAGATATTTAGTTATTTTAAATTAAAATTAAGGTATGCTAGAAAAATGGGCGTCATCCACCAACGAACACGCCCACCTTCCATACAGCAACCAAATTGTAAACTACATAAAAAGGCTTCTGTCGAAGCAAAATATATAAAAGAAGGTATTTATTCTTTTTATATCAAAACTAGGGCATGTTAGAAAAATGAGCGTAATCCATCAACAACCACGCCCACCTCCAATACAACCTCAAAATTGAAAACTATATAAATAGGCTTCTATTAAAGAAAAATGGGCGTCATCCATTCACGAACACGCCCAACTCCCATGAACCCCAAATTGAAAACTCTATAAAGAGGCTTCTGTCGAAGCTACAAAATATAATTTGGCTTTAATTCATTTTATTTCAAAAATAAGACGTTTAAGAAAAATAAGCGTCATCCATTCACGAACACGCCCACCTCCCATGGGTAACCCCAAATTGAAAACTCTATAAATAGGCTTCACTTTAAGCTAAAGGCAAAAAATTGGATACGTTTGTATTTTGTATCAAAACTAAATCGTGGAAAAAAGTAAGCGTCATCTGACTACGGACACACCCACTTCCCTTACAATCAACTATAGTGAAAAGTCTAAATAAGTCTAATATTTAAACTACAAAACTGAAATTCTATATTTGCATATTTTATGATAAAACTAAAGTTTGCTGAAAAAATGGGCTTCATCAATTCACGAACACGCCCACCTCCCATAGAATTCATAATAGTCAAAACTTTATAAAGAGGCTAATATTTGAGCTAGAAAACTGAAACAACCACAAACACGCCAACCTCCCATGCAACCCCAAAATTGAAAACTTTATAAATAGACTTATCTTTAAGCTGCAGGAAAACAATTTGATGGGTGTGTATTTTAGATGTCATAAAAATAGTAAAATCTTTTGAAATCTCATACAAAAAGAGCTACAATTTAAGATTGTCTTACACTTACGATTTGGCCATGGGGGTATTTTAACTTCGGCCAAGTAGAAAATATACCTTACAAGTTTATAATAAATTTAAAATTAAATTTTAAATTTTTTTGTTGTTACCCCTTTTTGCATTTTAGGCGACGATACGTGACTTAGAAAACTTATACAATATATATAAAAAGATAATTAATTTTTTTTAATAGAAAATTTAAGAAAAGATAATATAAATAATGTGGCTATTTATTAACACATGCTACACATGTTACACAGGCAAACCACACTTTTTTGTGAATGCTCGTTACATACGGGTTCTGACAAATACCACAGCATTGTTGAGAAGCTCGTCCTTTTTCTTAATGGCAGCAGTAATACATGGAGTTGTTGTAAAAAATTGAAAAAAGTGTGCGAAGCTGTCAATGAACTGTAAATTAACCATCGTATAGTGTCTCAGAGTTACATAGTGACAGTTCATGTTATTTTTGTATATTTTGCGTAATATTAAATATTATCAACACATAAAAAAAAAATTGCATATTACAGAAACAAAATGACCAATAATAAAATACATTTGACTTGATTTGCTTTAAAATCTATATAATTAATAGGCTAAGGTTTTTTTTGTGACTTCAACTCCTCCCAGACCAATGGACCGATTTTATCGATTCAGATGTCATTAAATCAGGTTTAGGCTGTAGATGTGCAAACCACTTTTAAAAATTGTGATTTCGCTTCAGGGGGTTCCCAACCTTTTAAAACAGAAATAAAATTTTTGTACAAAAATCCGCTATTTAATCAATTTGAAATTTATTTTGAGAAGAGCTTATGAATTGGTCGAATTTGAATTTTTTTAAAATTTCAAAAATTTTTAACCAAACTTATCTTTTATGCATTCCTCAAATGTCAATTGGCCGAAAAATGCAGTTCCAAAATCAAAAATTCCACTTTCCGAGCAAAGAACTCAGTCAAATTTTAACAGTTTTCAAAATTTTTTTGTTTTTCTAAATTTTTGTTCAATTTTCTTAGAAATGTGTTGACAATTACAGTAATTTTCTTACCAAATGGATTTTTAATGAATTTTCTTAAAATTGACTTTAGTTGTTTAACGTGTATTTTTATCAAACGCCAAGGCAGAGAAAAAAACTGTCTGAAATTTAAAGTTCTATATTTGGAAGCGAATATCTCTGCCACTTTTTAAAAAAATTAATTTATTTCTTTTTTGTATTTAATTGCAATTAATTGACTTTAAAATAATTACAAAGTTTTTACCGTTACTTTATTATTTATATTTTAATCATTGCCTTTAAAAAGAGTCCAATAAAATGAATGTTTTCTCAAAAAATGAATTAAAAATTGTTTTTGTTGTAAAAATAAAAAAATTTAAAATTTGCATTTTTGATTTTCTTTCATTGTATGTAGTTAATTTTAGACGAATTTGTTTTTGTTTGACAGAAAAATTAATAAATACTATGTGTCATCGAAAAAACAAGGCTACCCCCTATGGTTTTTTGCTCGAAATTTTTTTTTTTTAAAATGTTGTTCTTATATTTTTTAAATCTTCAACAAGCTTCAAAAACAATATATTTGAAAAAAATTGCATTATAGCTATAACCAATTAAAAGTTATAGCCACGAATCTGTTTTAATCATCCTGCTTATCTATATAATTAATAGGCTAAGGTTTTTTTTGTGACTTCAACTCCTCCCAGACCAATGGACCGATTTTATCGATTCAGATGTCATTAAATCAGGTTTAGGCTGTAGATGTGCAAACCACTTTTAAAAATTGTGATTTCGCTTCAGGGGGTTCCCAACCTTTTAAAACAGAAATAAAATTTTTGTACAAAAATCCGCTATTTAATCAATTTGAAATTTATTTTGAGAAGAGCTTATGAATTGGTCGAATTTGAATTTTTTTAAAATTTCAAAAATTTTTAACCAAACTTATCTTTTATGCATTCCTCAAATGTCAATTGGCCGAAAAATGCAGTTCCAAAATCAAAAATTCCACTTTCCGAGCAAAGAACTCAGTCAAATTTTAACAGTTTTCAAAAAAAATTTTTTTTTTGGGTTTTTTGGCGTTTTTTCATCTAAAGGTGTTATAAATCGATGTTGTAGGTGTTCTGTAAGTACCTTTTATTAATTTCCGACATATATCTTAGTATTATTTCTTAAATCTATTTTTTAATTCGTTTTTTTTTTTAACATTAGTTATGTTTGATAGCTGGAAGAGTTAAGCTTCGATGTTTTCGAATAGTAATAATGTTTTTCTCAGTAGTTTTATTAGTGTAAGTCCGTCTTCGTATTTTGACAGTTACATTAAAAAATTTTGTGTCAGATCATACGTTTCAAGTCAGTCCATTCAGATAATGATCTTTTATATCATTATTAAGACTCAATATATCGTTATTCGTTATAACTTCTTGAATAAAATATCATAAATTAAACGTCAATAATGTTTCTAACACTTAATTTTTATTGAATTGCTCGAATTCGGGCAACAGGTTTACTAGTAAGTTTTAAATCATTTATATTGGTTTAAAATTGAATATTGACCCAAAGACACAGCGTGACATGAATAGGGTTAAAATACAATTTTTAAAAAATTGTTGAAAATTGAGATCATCATTCCATAGCGTGCTTCTACAACGACATCAAAATAATCTTTTAAACTAAACATATTTTATGTAGAATTCTGCCGATGGCGTTTGTGTCTGTATAAATCAAGATTTTTCGTAATTTATATAGGATGAGTTGAGACGCTTCTGATCTCAAGCACCATAACTAACACCATTACTTATATACCGGGAAATCTAGTTGCTACCAACATTTCTTTTACCTCTGACTCATATGTCGGCTTCTTAGAACTAACTAACTTTACTTTCTGTCAAACGGGCAAAAGTCGACGCATTCCTACACTACATATTTGGTATGAATTCATTGATCTTTTATGTTGAAATGTGCAAAACATGCCAACAAAAAAAAATTATATACTAACAATTCATAATTTAAGCCAACTATTTTAATATGAGGGTGTGTTATGTTTTGAAAATCTCATTCTCCCTTTACTTATTTTATGCTTTTCAAGAGTTTAATGTTTGTTCTACATTTATTCAAATTTGAATCTTAATAATACGCCTGCGAGCAGGTTGACGTTTAGGAGTTTGATTTCTGAGGTTCTGTTTTTTCACCTGCTGACGACGAATACGCTGCTGGTGTAGTTGGCGGAGAACCAGCTCTATAGCTTCATCTATGTCCTGTTCATGCAGTTGTACTTCTGTTTGTTCCTTCTTCTTCTGAGGTCTGCGACGTTGTACTTGTTTTCTTTTATTTTGCGAGACTTGCGGCCAATAAGGACGTTGTATTCTATTTTTATTTCCAGTTTTTATTAATTTCTTTCTTATTTTCGAAGGACGTATTGGTTCAACTATTTCGGAATACGAATCAGTGTCAAATCCACTTTCGTCAGTATCGTAAATGTTGTTTTGTATGCCAAAGCGGTTTCCCGGACTAGTTCCTTCACGTATTGTTGGTAGGTTTGGGTCTGTTGGGACGGTTGGGGCGGTAGGGATGATTGGGTTTGTGGGGTTCGTTGGGTTTGTTGGGTTTGTTGGGTTTGTTGGATTTGTTGGGTTCGTTGGGTTTGTTGGGTTCGTTGGGTTTGTTGGGTTTGTTGGGTTTGTTGGGTTCGTTGGGTTTGTTGGGTTTGTTGGGTTTGTTGGGTTTGTTGGGTTTGTTGGGTTTGTTGGGTTTGTTGGGTTCGTTGGGTTTGTTGGATTTGTTGGGTTTGTTGGATTTGTTGGGTTTGTTGGGTTCGTTGGAATGGTTGGTAAGATTGGTGCAGCTGTTGTAGTTGTTGTTGTTGTTGTTGTCGTCGTTGTTGTTGTTGTACCAGCTGTTGTTGTTCTGCTAGTAGTTGCTGCTGTTGTTGCTGCTGTTGTTGCTGCTGTTGTTGTTGTTGTTATTATATAGCCAGCTTTTAATGCGATTAACTTGTTTAACACGGCTGTAGTGAAACGTCCTTCGCCCAGGACATTCTCATTACGAGCTACTGAATGTCTTGAGTTCTTGAAGCGGCGATGTCTTTCCTCAGCATCTGAAGTAAAAAACAAAATAAGAACACTTCAGAGATATTCAATATAAACAACAAACATGAGCAAGCCAAATTTGCGTTCAGCAAAATTGCAAACTGTTGAACCTAAACTATACTCCAAGAAGCTAAATAAGAGTATTCTTTTTGAAAGTCGAGAAGCTATGTCACAAATCCATAAGTGATTCAGACTGATAAGCTGAGTTCGTACTAAAACTAATGGAAATAATTATAAATGTATTTTTAGGGATACTCCTTACAAAAACTTCTATATCCAGAGCCCAACATGAAACGAACTTTGAGGAGATATCTCTCCTTCACACAGTTACGAGGACTGTCAATAATATTCATACTTAAGATATTACTGAGATGATGAGTGAGGGATGGAACTAGCGCCAAAAAACTCAATAATCTTGGTGATCCTATTAGGAGGCATAAAAGTGCTGCAAATATGATATCGTAATAGGAAGATGTGATATGATGGATTCTGAATTGATTTCGAAAATTTAAACCTTGTACAATAGCAAGAAAATTGACGTCGACAGAATTCCAGTTGTCTTCAAATTTCACTACTGTAGTTTCAATGGTACTAATTTTTAATATTAATTAATGAAAAAGAAAAATTAGCAAATTTTCTATGGCCATGTCTGACTCTCACAAGAGTTAGATAAAGAACTTTAAGTAGAATCTTCCTATAACTTCACTTGTTGGCTTGCAAGTCATTTTAACGTACAGAAATCAGAGGAAGCAGCACTAAATCGGCGCATTCTAGCTTATTAGAAACTGCCTGTCTAACACCCAAACAAGTCAACTTCATATTAAAAAACTTACCTGTTGTTTGTAAGGCCGCCACCGCAAGCAAAAGCAATATCAGACAGTACCGTGGTGTATCCATATTTGAACACGTAACTTTATTTCGAGACTCGACCTAACCACTGAGTGACTGAATAACACTGACAACAAAACGTTTCGAATCTATTTTATATACTAAAAACAACGGTTCATCTAATACACTGTTACTGAAGTTTTCTCGAGTAGCCTCAGGCTATATTGAAGTCAATAAGTCAAAATAATCAATATAAAATATGACCTGAACGCATGAACTAATAAACTTTAAAAATGACCACCGCATAAGAAGCACAAGTATTTATTTTTATTGTCTTCTTTACAAAAAATGATGGTTAAAACATGTATTAAATAATCGTGGCCGAAAGCTTCGCTAAAAAATAGTGTTATTTTAAATCAAACACGATGATTGATAGTTCGCAACTGAGTTTTGACACTTCTTGTGTTTGTTCTGAAAAATATTACATTGTTTTGAGTTTGTTTTTTTTTTCTCCACGTTATAAATTCTTGTTTTAAGAAGCAAAAGAACATGATTAAGACATGTTCAGAAGATAAATGTAAGCATTTAGTTCAAAAAACTAAAGAGTAACATGGTTATTACTGTTATGGTGGCTTTTATTGACACTTCAATTGAGTAAAGCTTGTCATAGTTATCGTTCGATTTTTTTAATTTGTTACAATTTTCACACACTTTTGGCACAGAGTGCCAGGAGTTAAAAGAGCAAAGTGTCAAAAGTCAAATTATATTTAACTTAATCCGTTACACGGAAAGAAATTTAAGCTGAAAACAATCCTAAACCAATTGATGTTGGGAGTAATTCTGAGCTAAGCCATAATATTCTTCATATCAAGCTCTAATATGATTGTTTATTAAAAAATTAACACGCCCATTCGTGCATAATGTATGTGATTTTTGGATCATTTATCATTTATAACATTTATTTTGGTATTGTTTATAAAAACCAAAAATATGCTCATTTATGTCCAATGCATGCCATTTATTGATTGATTATAAGAAATCTTAATAAGCCCAATCTATGCAATTTTTTAATTGTTTATCAAAATTTGTCCAATTTGAGCAAAATTATTAAATAAATAGAATAATAATATACAAAAATATGAATACGCGGAAGCGCAAATCCTCTTATTTAGCTTTTGTAGAAAATATACAAGTGGCTCAAGCAACAAACACAAAACAAAAAAAAAAATTTACAAGAACCAAAATAACAATTATATTTTCAATGTATGATATGAAAATATGGTACTTCATCCAATTCGGACTGAAAAATATAATGTTTTTAAATTTATTTTCTGCACTTTTATACACTTTTATACTAACAGGAACAATAACCAACCGAGAATTATGTGGTTCGGTTGCAAATTTTTTTTATGTGCATAAACAACAGCAAAATTAATTTTTTTATAAACAATCCCCAGATTACACGTATTGAGCACAAATTGACGTTTTTATCAAAAAAAATTTCAAGTCTTATTTCTGGTATAAACTGTGAAAATGAATAGTTTGATTTTAATGGGCTTGAGCTCTATTGAGCTGATTTCAGTTATGAACGTTTTGATATTGATTTTAGTCCATTTTTTGAAGTGAAACTTCTTTGGCGGCGAGTGAAATTTCAAGGTCATTTTTCGTGACGCTAGGCTAACGTTTTCAATTCATATGAAAATTAAAAAACAATTACTACCGCTGCCGAGAATTGAACCCCTAACACCGCTGCTTATGAGCCGGAATCTATTCCTTAACGCCACGTAGGCATATGATGAATAGACAAACAAAATGTAATTAAAACTGAGCGCGTAACATACTGAAAATAACATAATTAACATTAACATTAGATTAACATTAAGATTACATTATTAACATAACCGTAACATTAATTTTCATCCTACAAGTATGCACGGAAAAAAAAATAGAAAAATAGCTAAAACAGGAGCAGAACGCGTTCGTGAATATAGATAGCGAATTAGAGCTCTTAAGAATACAGCCGCAGCTGGGTCTGCAACTAATGATGAAGGTAAGGTGATTGCAACAACGGCTGAGTTTCAAAATGCATTTTTACGAAACATCAGTGTATTTTGGTGAATCTACAAAGAACCAATCCCCAAAAAACACACTGATGCATCTCAACAAAATTTTAAAGCCAACCAAGTTGATGCACTCAACAATCAACGTTCTCTGCTTTATGAGGCCCTCTATCAACATATCAATTATTATGATCAGGAAGCAGGAGGTAATAATGAACAAGACTTGCCTCTGCTTTCGGAGGCTCCTTCAAAGAGTACTATGCAAATGCAATCCAGCATTCAAAAAGTAACAATGTTGAGAAGACATTCGAAAGCAATTAAAACACCAACTGAACTAAAACAAGTACCGAAAATAACTGTTATTTTACAATTTTCAAATGAAAAAAATTGTCTAAAGACTTTTTCAAATATACCATTATGTTACAAATGTCCTCAGCCTCACGAATATTAAGTCGCTTTTAAATTTGAAACTGATTCTTTAAAAGTTAATTTCTTGCCTAGTATATTTCGAGGAAAAATAAAGGTTACTTTTGACTTTTATTTTATCGGTCAAAAATAGCAGTTATTTTGTGACTTTAATTTTGTCGGTCAAAATTATCAAGGAATTTGTGTTTTTTTTAAAGGCCGCTTGACAGATTGAGCTGTTGACACCATGTGTTAAACGTCTCACCGATGAGACGAAAATAATGGTATCAACTTTTTTTTAGTCGGTAAAATGACTTGAACAAATATAAACTACCTGATTTTTTTGACCGAAAAAAACCGCAGAAAATAACTGTTATTTTCGACCGATCAAATAAAAGTCAAAAGTAACTGTTATTTTTGCCCAAAAAACTATAAGGCTCAAAATAACTTTTATTTTTGTCGAAAAAAAAAAACAAAGAGATAAAAGTTAATTTGTGACACTTTCGAAAAAAACCATAGCCGATACGGCCTCTGGATGCAAATATTGAATCAACAGATTATTATTCCATTTCGTATTGATTGAATTTCTTTTCAGATACTTTCTCTCTCTATTTCACACTAAAATCTCTCTTATTTATTAACTTATTTTATCTATTTCTTACTGTTAAAGAAGTTTCACTTCTGCCACGTGTACGTTGCTACACGCGAGTTTTTTTCTCTACATGTAATTTTTTTATTCAGGCAGTGCAACTTGGGCACAGCGGCCGAACAAGCAAAAATTAAACAAAAATTCTGAAAATTAGTCGTGTAGCGGGCGCTTTTCAGCGGCCGTAGCAGTCGAATTAAATTTTTTTAAAAAGCGCCGCTTTACCGATCTCTATGGCCGAATTGTGCTGCAAGCCACCGTTGTACGTACTTTTTTTTATATTTTTCTTGTGCGGCTATTGTACGGCCTGATTTAAAAGAAATGTAGTTTTTACTCAGGAATATTTACTCGTCATTATTACTGAGTCCGCTGGTAAAAGTTGGTGACTATATCCCAAAAAGAGTTCAGACTCCATTTTTTAGAAAAATCGGGTGGTTGATTTATTCCAAGCTGAGAGCATACCCTTTCCATTGGTGCCACCTTTATCTCTGTGCGATTTATAGTTTGCGATCTACACCCAAATGAATAAATTTTACTACTAATTTCAAAATAAATTTCCTAAAAATAAAAGATACCTACAGGTGTTTTCTATGTTTTCAATGAAGAAAAATCAAGAGTGATATGCCAACATACCTGCTTGACATTTGTACCAGAAATACCAATTTTCTTTTTTTACCGACAGGATGTATGGAAAAATTCCTGTCGGAGTGAATAAAAAGCGAATTTAAATCGAAATTTTTTGTTATTTTATTGAGTTTTTAAAAATAAACGAATAAAACCAGAATAAATATTCAAGATCAATGTGGTAATCCAGGAATCAAGGATTGGGATGCAAGTTTGCCATCGAAGCAATAATTTCTTCATCATTCGAATGGTTGTGAGTGAATACACCGATCACCGATTGAAGGAATATATTGTTCAATAAATCATTTACTGGTGCGATCCAATGCTTAAATGTCGCATACGTGCAATAAGTGCTTGGTTCGTTTGAATCTGTTGCCCAACATACATTCTCTTATCGGTGCGCATCCCAACGATTCTTGATTCGACCAATGAGGCTTTGTGAATGGCATGGTCTGGTAACCGATTGAATGGAAAACGCACAAAAACCTCTTCATTTTGCTATTTATGGACAGCTATTGGCACACAGAAAAATATATGAGGATAAATTTTATACATTTTGGTAAGGTGAGAGTGGGGTGTTGTGTGACACGTTTAGTTTTGGCACGATAACTTCTTCAAAAGTTAATACCTTTTTTCTTGAAAAATTATTTGTTTAGCTAACTCAATTGCCTACCAACCAGCGAGGAGGTTTTTTTTAAATTCACAAATTTTAAAAATTTTCTTAAAGCCTGACACAAGGAATTTTGGACTTTAAAAATGATGAGATGTTGTGAGACACTACTATAAATATAACAAAATGGAATTTTTTGTTTAAGTCTCTATTGAACTAGCAAAAAATTAAAATACAGATTATAAAATTATTCGCGTTAATTGCAACTAATGACGTTGTTTTCGTTCAAACTCTTTGGCACGTTTACCCTACAAATGATACAAAAGGGAAGTTTTGTCTTCATCTAATGACAAAACTCTTGCCAGTACGTATTTCCTATGACGACTACGCTTTGCTGGTTCCTTCAGCGATTGTTTTTGTTCTCGTTTTTTTTTCTTCTTTTGATCGGCTAGTTTTCTTCAATAACGCCACATTCTCGGACGATTTTATTACGGTTGCATACATTGGCTTCCGGCCGCGTTTTGATTTTTGAAATGGGGGATCGAACTTCAGAGGACTAACCTTCTTTAGTGCACTGCTCAGTTCAGACGCCATGAAAAACCAATTTAATTTGTAAAGTATTGGAAAAACTGGGTTTTCCCGCCAGTTTTTCCACTTTGCTATGCAACATAATTGACTAATTTATCATTTGAAGCTCATCCGATGTGGAAGAAATTTTCTGTGTTCAGCTTTTCTATATAACGGGTTCCATACACTCTCGATTTATCAAGATTATGTGATTTGCAGGCAGCCCGAAAACAATTATTTTTATGGCAATTTCGAACTTAATAATTTGTCGAACTTTTATATGCATGATAGCTCTAAAATTACACTGGTTTACAAATAACGAAAAGTTGTTTGTACTTTGAATGCCACTATCCTTTTCTCATGTAAAATTGGTCGCTAATTCCGAAAAAAAAATTTTTTTTTTCTGTCACTCTGTTTTCGAGATATTGCCCACTGTAGGGTTTTCAACGAAAAAAAAAAAGTTGGTTCCACTTAATTGCATATATCTCCAGAACCAACAACAGTAATCAAACAAATGACATACTGGTAGTTTAGTTTTGGCGGAATAAATTAAAATTTCGGGGATTTTTTTATTTTTCAGAAAAATTTCCAAAAAAAGACAAAATAGTTGCGAATGTCGTTAAGAAATCAAAATAATTTGTTACTTTTGATATTTTTTACTAAAAGCCTTTATTTTTCCAAAAAAATTAAGCTTTTGTTGAAGAAAATCTATTGAGAAATGAAAAAGTTGTGTTTTATGAAACGAAATCACCCAAATTGTGTGATTATCAATTTATGCATTTGAACTTGCCATAAAAAATTGCCATAAAAAAAAATTAGAACTAAAAGTTGTTGTAATAAAATCAAATATTCTTCATTTTTATTGTTCTTTTAATAATTAACATTATTTTAACATTATTTAAATTGTATATAATTATTATTAATAATTTTTATTGTTGCATTAAATCATTTATATTGTTATTTACATTGTAAATAATTTTTATTCATCATTCAGAAATTCAAAATGATTAGAATTCTTGTTTTGTCTTTTATTTCATTTGGGATCGGTTTCTCTAATGAGAAACCAACAAAAGTCGCCCATCATTCCTTCGTCCCAAAATCCTTGGTACCGATTCTCAATTGCTTTCATCTGTTGGTGGAATCTTTCCCCATGCTCGTCGCTCTCGTCACCGAGATTCTTCGGAAAAAAATTCAAATGGGAGTGCAGAAAGTGAATTTTCAGAGACATATTTACGCCCATTTTTTTATAGTTCTTGAGCAACTCGTTGACTATTTTCTCGTAAGATTCACTTTTATTCTTCCCGAGGAAGCTAGAAACAGTCGTCCTAAAAGAATCTCACGCCGCTGCCTCAACTGGTGATAATAGTTCTGCGAATTGAAGATCGTTTAACACTTTCTTTATTTGCGGTCCAACGAAGACAAATTCTTTTATCTTGGCATCAGAAAGATTTGGAAAAATCGTTTTCAAATATGGGCATCTCCCAAAAAAGGTCCACCAAAAGTGAAGAAAAACATTAAAATAAAGCACTCTAACAGCTTTTAACTTTATTTTTTTTTTATTTTGATTAGTATTTCTGCTATGTAACTTGAATTGAACTTATTATGATGTATTTTTATTAAAATTTATAATGAACATCTTTACTGTTTTTTACTACTGTGGAAAAATTTGTCGCGTCCATGATGTCGCGTCCGTATTCGTGCTATATCTATTTAAAAAAAGAATAGAGATAATTCTTTTATTTCATACGTCTACGAATAATAGTTATACTTTGACCTCCATTAACATGTATATTATAAATAAAAAAAAGTTCTCAAAATTAGCTAAATTTTGCATATTTCTATACGAGCTTAAAAAACTTCTGTTTTTTGTCGCGTCCGTTCCATTGAATGATTGCTTATTACTTTGTACTAATTTGTACTAAATCTCGCCAATATTTTTATAAAATGTAGCACTCTTTCGTCGCGTTAGAACACTTAAACACATATTGGCTCATTTTGTTTCTTTCTTGTTTTTCGAGTAATTAAAACCGTGCGAATGTCGCGTCCGTGCCACTGGGAGATGCCCATATGTGAATGCTTCTCTTTCTTTGTCTAACGCCTTGACAAAGTTTTTCATAAGTCCAAGTTTGATGTGCAGCGGTGGGAGCATAAGCGCAACCAAAGGG
Source organism: Tetanocera ferruginea (assembly GCA_958299015.1). NCBI lineage: Eukaryota > Metazoa > Arthropoda > Insecta > Diptera > Sciomyzidae > Tetanocera > Tetanocera ferruginea. Next base: position 2,045,866 of record OY282643.1, on the reverse strand, counting down.
GGGGTTTCAGGGTTTAACCCCCCCCCCCCAAAATTATTGTAGTACCAAGCAAAATAGTATTCAATCAAAGTGAGTCACATGAAAAGCAACACACGTTTTATGAAATGAGTGAAAACCCCAAATGTATATTTCAAATCGATTCTGGTTGATGCATCATCTGCTAAATTTGTCATATTTTAGTCCTTCAGACTCCTCGATTTTGTATGGAGTAAAAATAGTGAGCCGGACACCGACTCAAAAGTAAGAAGTACTCTTAAAAACTAGAAAATATTTTTTTTAAACACCTATAAAAAATGTATTATTCTTGATATTCAAATGCATTTAAGATTATTGGAAAAGGACTGAGCTCTTCTTTCTTTTGGTGTATAGTATGGTGTTGTTTAATCAAAACTGAGTACTATGAAAAATGCGTTTTTTATAAGTGTTAAAAAATATAAATATTCGAAAATCATGAATTTTGTACTGGAGCGCTATCTGGCGCACATTTAACTAAAAACTGGTTAAAAGAAATCGATTTGCGTACCTAAAAACTCATATGTACCCACTAATATATATATACCCACCAAACTTTGCCAAAATCAAACAGTTAATGATGGCAATTAAATAATAATTGAGCTGAAGGAAGCTTTTAAATATCGATTTCTCCCATTTTATATAATTGTGGCACTTAGTTTTTGTTAAACCGCACCATAAGATATATCAATGGAAAGAAGAATTCAATAATTTTCCAATATATTTAAATTCATGTGAATATCATGAAAAATACATATTTTACACGTATTTAAAACAACCTATTTTCGAAAATGACAAAATATGGACTTTTTGGGGTCTCAATAGAGTTTGTAAACACAAAAAATTTCCAAAATTTTTTTAGTGTACCATGAAAATCTTTAGTTTTTTGCTTATCTTGGGTATGCATTCTGAAGAAAAAAGTTTATTTAAAAATTCGTTTTCTGCAGAAAAGATGTTCAGAAGAACCAAAACCGCTCCATGGGGATTTCTCCGATCCAAGCAAAATTATGCAGAAATTGTGTTTAAGAGTTCCTCTAACTTTTAAGTCAGTGTCTAGTCAAATTTCTATTTCGATCCGGCACATGTTTAATTTTTGTTATATTCTGATTCTGACCACTTGAAGGGTTGTTGGAAATAATTCGATTTGAGTTATCTTTTCAACTTCTTGCGTGGAGGAAACTTGAAATATTTGGAAACAAATTAATTCAAAAGTAAGACATAGTAAAAAAGCCTAAATTTGAGGAAAATCGGTTGAATCACTCGCCACTGAAATAATCAAAGAAATTTCCTGTTAAATTGTTATTTTTCGTCCTTTTTTAAACATCGATAACACAAACTCTACAGAATTAAGTTTAAAGTGAAGTCATGTAATTCATTATAAATATAATTCCGATTGACTTTCGAAAGTGGAAAAAAAATTTACAATTTCTAATTTTCCATCGTTTTTTCCAAATCCTGTTTCATAAAATTTCTCTAAATTTTTAAATATTATCCGATATTAAGGAATTATGCCTTATTAGGTAAAAATATGTTGGTTTAATTTTTCTTCTGTTCGCCCATCCAGTGACATAATATAGTTATACGCCTTATTCATAATCATCCATTGGATTTTCAAAATCAGTTTCATGAAAATCCTTCAAAATTGCGCAAATATTAACCTATTTTGGAAAAGTGTAGGAAAGACCTATCGTTAAAAATATATTATTTCGATTTCGTCAGCATTTGCGCATTGGACAAGTAATACCAAACGATTTTTTCAAATTTAGACTCTTTGTTTTTCATTCCAAGGTGTCAGAAATTTAGCGGTTTTTACTTTTGGAATTGAGCATAATTAGTGCTCACTAAAGGACGAATTTTAAAGCTAGTGCCAGCCAATTGGGTATTTTTACAACGAAGTGATGTATGGATGAAAAATGTTCACTGCACTCAAATATGTTAAAGAGTTTTTCTCCAGAGAATGCTTTTCTCTAAATGTGATACTAAAAAATCCCTAAAAATGATAAAAAGCTTCCATGAAAAAGGGCAATATATTGAAAATATATCGTTTTTAGAGAATAAGACTTTTTAATTTTTGAAAAAAGATTTAATTTTATTGAAGAAATTACTCCGCACAATGAATTTTTTATCAAAATTTAGTAAAAATTTTTCATTTTCCTTAAATTTTTCTCTATAAATGAAAATTTTTTGTGTGAGAAAAATACTTATCATTATTAGAGACATTGCAAATATTTCCATTTCCCACAAGTGAAGAAATATTTATTTGAAAATTTATTCTAATTTAATTATCGAAAATAGAGAAATTTTTTATCGGAGAAAGGTAGGTATTTTTTTCTGAATGTGGGGATAAAAATATTGAATTTTTGCTGACCTTATTGGGACTCGAGTAAAAATGAAAATATTTTAGCTCAAGCCTTATAACCTTCGTACAAATACCAAACAAGAAAAAAATCCATTAAACGGCCTACAACTGGTGTTTGCAAAATATTTTGGCTGAAAAGATCCTAAACAACATTGAAGCCAGTTTATTTTAAAACGACCGCTACGACTGCTGTTCACCTTTTGTACGGATAGAATGTTCTGACAGTGACCGTTTTAATTAAAAAAAAAAAAAAATATGGTGCTGGTCATGCCTGAAGTTTGAACAAGGAACCATTAGTGCAAAAATTGAACGCACTAACCGCTACAACTCAGCCGCTGTAATTACGTAAAAATGTTTTTATATATAAGTTCCACATTTGATAAAACCCCCCCCAAAAAAAATTCCTGGTTGCGCCCCTGGGTGGGAGAATTATGTTTTCCTTTTTGACAAGTGGAACGTTTTTGACGTTGCTCTCTCCAACTTTCGACTCAATTCTTTCTGGCCAGTCCCTTTTGTAATAGTGGTGTTCACGTGCTCGACTATCCCACTTCCATAGAAAACAGCAGTACTTTGTGTAGCCACTCTGTAAACCACAAAGCATACCAACGACTTTGAGATCAAAACATATTTTCCAGTCGTGTTGTTCATATTAAATACATGTCAATAGCTTCGACATTGTTTCGTACGTTTCCTTTGTGTTGACTGCATGTGCGATCGGATGGCTTTTTGTTTCCTTTATGAAGTAATACCGCCTTCAAGCTCACTTTGCTGCCATCAATAAAAAAACGCCACTCTTTGGGAATGTACGGCTGACCGAAGGTATTAAATAAGACAGGAATGTCTACGCAATAGCAGATATTGTCATTCTTAGTGAAGTGTATAGCAAACGGTTTTTCACGATTTCTGTAGTATGTCACCTTAAGATCGGGTCTCAAAAAGTTGAATTGTTGCAAACGAGAACCATGCAATTCCGATTTTTCCTTTGACAGTTCCAAATCTCTTATCCAATCATTCAGCTGCGCTTACGATAAAAAGTGAGTTGTGTTTTCAGTTGTAATAGTACTACCACCTGTGGTTCCTTCCGACTGCACTGAATCCACGGATTTTCATTTGTTTTCACGTGTTGAATCGGAACAAGTAGGATATGGAACAACGTCAGAATGAGATACTGGCAATGAAACATTCGGGACAGTGACGTATATCACTTGTTTGTGTTTTCCAACACCAGTCACTTTGGCCAGACAAAAATAGCAATCGTTTAGGTGGCAAAATGGTTGTCTGCAGATCATCGAATTTCATGTATCGTTTTTTACCCGAGCTTCATTCAGACAATATTAATTTGCACGATTGACACAAAATAATTGGCGTCCATGATTCACCAATGTTCTTAGCCGCAATACCAAAATAATGAAGATATGACATTTACAGTAAATTCGTAAAATTGACTCGTTTCTTTTCGAAAGTAAATTCACCGCACACGCAGCAGAAAATATCTGGGTCGTTTTTACACTGGAATTTTCGTAGCCTTTTACTCATTTTATTTTGAAGTATTTCTTATTTTTTATTTTTTTCTTTCGTTACAAATTGTGCGTCCGTTTGTTTGCCACGTTTTTTAGTATAATAATCTCGAAAGTGCTGCAGATATGGTACAATAAAAGGTAGGTAGGTGCACGACTCAGAAACTGTCAAAAAAACACAAAATAAGTATTCACATGGCATAATAAAAACAGGTAGGCTCTCTTTCTTATAGCCATAAGTATCGAAATCAGACGATTTGCTGTGACGGTTTCGACGGTTGCACTCTCAGTCGTGAACCTACCTGTTTTTATTGTAGCCTGTTTGTTCTTATCTTTTCTTTCGCAAAACCCTTGACTTGATTCCTTGATAGTACAATTTATTATATGACAACAAAATTTTTTAAAATAACATAACTTGGGTGCTTTCGTTCCATTGAACACAACTTTTTCATTTCTCAATAGATTTTTTTCAACAATAGCTTATTTTTTTTGGAAAAATAAAGGCTTTTAGTAAAAAATATCAAAAGCAACAAAATATTTTTATTTCTTTAGGAAATTTGCAACTATTTTATCTTTTTTTGGAAATTTTTGTGAAAAATAAAAAAATCCCCGAAATTTGAATTAATTCCGCCAAAACTAACAGCTCGACCAAAAATGATGTTTGCATTGTTTGTAAGAAATTTTATTAGCTTTTATTTGTGGTGACGGTGGCATGCAGGTTAAGTGTGTGGCTTAGTATGCTCGGAGCCCGGGTTCGATCCCCAGCCGCGGCGAAAAGTTTTTTCAATAAAAATTTTTCTGATCGGTCACCACCTCTCTGCAGACAATGGCAAACCTCAGAGAGTAAATAATGCCATGTAAAGCTTCTTGAGAACATGAACTTTAGCCGTTCGGAGTCGGCATAAAACATGTAGGTCCAGTTCTTGGTCAATTGTATGCAAACATTTAATAACACACACAACACAATTGATCATAAGAAGCTCTGTCAAAGTCCTTTCAAGGGCTGAAATGGCCAATTTGTTTTTTTTTTTTTATTTGATATATCATTTGTTTGATTACTGTTGTTGGTTCTGGAGATATATGCAATTAAGTGGAACCAACTTTTTTTTTTCGTTGAAAACCCTACAGTGGGCAATATCTCGAAAACGGAGTGACAGAAAAAAAAAATTTTTTTTCGGAATTAGCGACTGATTTAACATGATAAAAGGATAGTGGCATTCAAAGTGAAAACAACTTTTCGTTATTTGTAAACCAGTGCAATAAAATACATTTCACTTGATTAGCTTTGAAATAAATTTGAAATCATTTATATTGGTTTAAAATTGAATATTGACCCAAAGACACAGCGTGACATGAATAAGGTTAAAATACAATTTTTAAAAAATTGTTGAAAATTGAGATCATCATTCCATAGCGTGCTTCTACATCGACATAATCTTGTACAATCTTTTAAACTATACATATTTTATGTAGAATTCTGCCGATGGCGTTTGTGTCTGTATAAATCAAGATTTTTTGTAATTTATATAGGATGAGTTGAGACGCTTCTGATCTCAAGCACCATAACTAACGCCATTCCATACATACCGGCAAACCTTGTTGCTACAAACATTTCTTTTACCTCTGACTCATATGTCGGCTTCTTAGAACTAACTAACTTTACTTTCTGTCAAACGGGCAAAAGTCGACGCATTCCTACACTACATATTTGGTATGAATTCATTGATCTTTTATGTTGAAATGTGCAAAACATGCCAACAAAAAAAAATTATATACTAACAATTCATAATTTAAGCCAACTATTTTAATATGAGGGTGTGTTATGTTTTGAAAATCTCATTCTCCCTTTACTTATTTTATGCTTTTCAAGAGTTTAATGTTTGTTCTACATTTATTCAAATTTGAATCTTAATAATACGCCTGCGAGCAGGTTGACGTTTAGGAGTTTGATTTCTGAGGTTCTGTTTTTTCACCTGCTGACGACGAATACGCTGCTGGTGTAGTTGGCGGAGAACCAGCTCTATAGCTTCATCTATGTCCTGTTCATGCAGTTGTACTTCTGTTTGTTCCTTCTCCTTCTGAGGTCTGCGACGTTGTACTTGTTTTCTTTTATTTTGCGAGACTTGCGGCCAATAAGGACGTTGTATTCTATTTTTATTTCCAGTTTTTATTAATTTCTTTCTTATTTTCGAAGGACGTATTGGTTCAACTATTTCGGAATACGAATCAGTGTCAAATCCACTTTCGTCAGTATCGTAAATGTTGTTTTGTATGCCAAAGCGGTTTCCCGGACTAGTTCCTTCACGTATTGTTGGTAGGTTTGGGTCTGTTGGGACGGTTGGGGCGGTTGGGATGATTGGGTTTGTGGGGTTCGTTGGGTTTGTTGGGTTGGTTGGAATGGTTGGTATGATTGGTGCAGCTGTTGTAGTTGTTGTTGTTGTTGTTGTTGTTGTCGTCGTTGTTGTTGTTGTACCAGCTGTTGTTGTTCTGCTAGTAGTTGCTGCTGTTGTTGCTGCTGTTGTTGTTGTTGTTATTTTATAGCCAGCTTTTAATGCGACTAACTTGTTTAACACGGCTGTAGTGAAACGTCCTTCGCCCAGGACATTCTCATAACGAGCTACTGAATGTCTTGAGTTCTTGAAGCGGCGATGTCTTTCCTCAGCATCTGAAGTAAAAAACAAAATAAGAACACTTCAGAGATATTCAATATAAACAACAAACATGAGCAAGCAAAATCTGCGTTCAGCAAAATTGCAAACTGTTGAACCTAAACTATACTCCAAGAAGCTAGATAAGAGTATTCTTTTTGAAAGTCGAGAAGCTATGTCACAAATCCATAAGTGATTCAGACTCATTAGCTGAGTTCGTACTCAAACTACCCTAGTAGCACAAACAGTATTTATAGGTTCTTTTACAGACCTTTTAAAGATAATTACAAAAACATGGAATTGTATTTATATGTTCTTTATAAGAGCTTATAAGGCCAATTTGGCGTTTGGGTTATAAAGACATGTTCCCCTCCATGTTATCAAGACAAATGCCTTGTGTAGAGGTATTTCAAAGGACTTTAAAATACTTCTTACAAAGACTTAAAAAAGAGTTGCGCGAAAAATAAATATAAAAAACTAAATTTGTATTTTTTTTCTTTTATATGTTATAATTATAATTTATTTTAAATATGATTATTATTATAAAGCCATTATTATTATACTTTTAAAATTTTATTTGTACTTACCTGTTATATCCGGATTCGAACCAACGTCCTAACGCTCCATAGTCATGCACGCTATCCACTAGGCTATATGTGACGTGTACAACTCTACGTCGAAGACGAATCATATTTTTCTTTGGTTTGTCTTGATAAAGTCTTTAAATATAGCGTTATAAAGTAGTAAAATGAAGAAAAGTATGCCGTCGTTCAAAAAATCATTTGCAGTCAATTTCGACGCATACAAGTTTTTTTTTCAAGTTTAAAGAAATTGTAGATATGATTCGATCTTGGAGAAAAGTTAAAAGAAGTGGGATATATTACCGAAACTTGAAATCACAACGAATATCATTCGAGAAAAAGATGAAATTGTTGAAAGGACAAATATTGTCGTCAATAAAACTCAATAGTTTGAACAATATTGACATTATTGCTGCACTCGATAATGTAGTGCCTGCTTCACCCAAATTTGTGCTGAAACCAAGTGACCATGGAGTGACCCTAAACAATAACTCCGGCAACATGAATTATTCTGACCACTATTTTTATGTTGACAGTGAAGATTTAGATTATGACGATGATATATAATATATATGATATATAAATCCATTTAAAACTCCTTGAACATAAATATTTTATTTTATCTCCTTGGATAACAATGTATCAAGAATTCTCAATAAACTTATTGACCTTTTTATCGCTTTTGACTTCTGGCCATGATAGCACTCCATAATTCTCCCAAATAGCTCGAATTGTGCTTGAATTTTACTGCACATATTTATAAAATATATCTTACCTTTTCGTTTTTCTTACTGCTCGTATGCTTATTAAGCACATCTTCTGATGACACGTTCACTCTGAATGAAAACGCAGGATACATGCACGCAAAAAAAAAAAACGTTTATCGCCAGTTTGCTGCAAACGAACTTCGTTTATCGTGCTTAAAATCATTTTTTGGAAACGTTTGAACAGTTGTCATAATAATAGTCAGTTGCGGAAAACGCGTTATTAAGTTGCAAGAAATTAATTTCGCTTGCCATTTACATAAGTTGTTTCTAAATTGCGGTAACCGAACAATTTGTTTTGTTCAACTCAAAACTTCATTTGTAGAAAAAAGATACATTTCTTATGGCACACACATTTCTAATCTAAAAAAATTCATTCATTAAAAAATTAAAAAAAAAAAATTTAAAAAAAAAAAAAATATTTGGTGTTCTTGTTGGGAATTGAACCCAGTACATTCGAGTTCTTAGACTCGAACGGCAGCACACTCGGCTAAACTTGAACTTCCAAAAAAAATGATAAAATTTCATTAAGTTCGATGTTTTTTCGTTTCAAGCAAGAATATTTTTCAGTTGATTTGCCGAATCGCAATCTTTAAAATAATTTTATTATGCATAGTAAAAAGACACTAAAGAGACATGTCGCTATCTCTTTATAACCACTACAATCTGAGCTTTAAAAATGCATATTAAAGACATTTCGTACGTCTCTCTTTATAATGATTTTGTATATGCTCTAGCAAGACATTATAAATTCAATATTTCGCTATAAAAGCCTAGATCTTTTTAATTATTCTAATAGAGCTCATATAAAGACATTGCTGTTTTATAAGCTGGATTCTGAACTTATAACTTCCCCTTGTGTTACTAGGGTAATGGAAATAATTATAAATGTATTTTTAGGGATACTCCTGACAAAAACTTCTATACACTGAGAAAAAAACACATACCTTGCTCCGGTAAATAATTTCTCTATTTTTGATAATAGCAATTTTCTCTTTTTCAAAACAAATTTTCTTCAATTAGAATAAATTTTCACATTTTCGTAGAAATATTTCTTTACTTCTAGGAAATGGGAACATTTCAGTGTCTCTAATAATGATAAGTATTTTTCTCGCACAAAATATTTCTCATTTATAGAGAAATTTTATTGAAAATGAAAAACTTTTCTTATATTTAGATAAAAAATTCACTATGAGAAGTATTTTCTTCAATAAAAACAAATATTTTCTCAAAAAAAAAAGTATTTTTCTCTAAAAAAGATATATTTTTCTATTTCATGGTAGCTTTTTATCATTTTTAGAGAATTTTTAGTATCGCAATTAGAGTATAGCATTCTCTGGAGCAAAGTCTATACCATTTTTCTCTAAATATGATGCCTTTTTTATCATATTCAAAGACACTTTTTTCTAAGTGTATCCAGAGCCCAACATGAAACGAACTTTGAGGAGATATCTGTCCTTCACACAGTTACGAGGACTGTCAATAATATTCATACTTAAGATATTACTGAGATGATGAGTGAGGGATGGAACTAGCGCCAAAAACTCAATAATCTTGGTGATCCTAGGTGATCCTTTTAGGAGGCATAAAAGTGCTGCAAATATGATATCGTACTAGGACGTTGTGATATGATGGATTCTGATTTGATTTCGAAAATGTAAACCTTGTACAATAGCAAGAAAATTGACGTTGACAGAATTCCAGTTCTCTTCAAATTTCACTACTGTTGTTTTAATGGTCTTAATGAAAAAGAAAAATTAGCAGATTTTCTATGGCCATGTCTGACTCTCACAAGAGTTAGATAAATCACTTTAAGTAGAATCTTCTTTCAACTTCACTTGTTGGCTTGCAAGTCATTTTAACGTACAGAAATCAGAGGAAGCAGAACTAAATCAGCGCAATCTAGCATTTAGAAACTGTCTGCAACTGTCTTACCACCCAAACAAGTCAACTTCATATTAAAAAACTTACCTGTTGTTTGTAAGGCCGCCAACGCAAGCAAAAGCAATATCAGACAGTACCGTGGTATATCCATACTTGAACACGTACCTTTATTTTGAGACTCGACCTAATCACTGAGTGACTGAATAACACTGACAACAAAACGTTTCGAATCTATTTTATATACTAAAAACAACGGTTCATCTATTACACTGTTACTGAAGTTTTCTCGAGTAGCCTCAGGCTATATTGAAGTCAATAAGTCAAAATAATCAATATAAAATATGACCTGAACGCATGAACCTAGAACTAATAAACTTTAAAAATGAGCACCGCATAAGAAGCACAAGTATTTATTTTTATTGTCTTCTTTACAAAAAAATTATCTTTAAAACATGAATTAAATAATCGTGGCCGAAAGCTTCGCTAAAAAAAAATTGTTATTTTAAATCAAACACGATGATTGATTGCTACCGTCATATTTTTACGTTAGTTCGCAACTGAGTTTTGACACTTCTTGTGCTTGTTCTGAAAAATATTACATTGTTTTGAGTTTGTTTTTTTTTTTCTCCACGTTATAAATTCTTGTTTTAAGAAGCAAAAGAACATGATTAAGACATGTTCAGAAGATAAATATAAGCATTTTTTTCAAAAAACTAAAGAGTAACATGGTTATTACTGTTATGATGACTTTTATTGACACTTCAATTAAGTAAAGCTTGTCATAGTTATCGTTCGATTTTTATACCCTAAACCTGAAAGGTCAGGGTATATTAACTTTGTGCAAACGTTTGTAACGCATAGAACGAAGCGAGTCCGGTATAGAAAAGTATATATATTCTTGATCAGCGTCACAACGTGAGTCGAGCTATCTATGTCCGTCCGTCCGTCCGTCCGTCCGTCCGTCCGTCCGTCCGTCCGTCCGTCCGTCCGTCCGTCCGTCCGTCTGTCCGTCTGTGTGTTGTCCGTATACACAGGATAAGAAGAAGGAGTTGAGATAATTGAATGAAACTTGGTACACATGGTCACATGGACCCAAGGATCTGCACTATTGAATATTTTTGGAATCCGCCCACAGACACGCCTACCCCCAATACAACGGAAAAATTGAAAACTGCATAACTCACCTCATAATTAACCTACAACAATAAACTTTGGTATGTATGCGTTTTGTATCAACACAAAGACGTTTTCGAAAAATGGGTGTCATCCGCTTAAGGACACGCCCACCTCCCATACAACTCAAAAATTGAAAACGCAATAACTAAGCCTCTGTTTAACCTACAGAGATAAAATTTGGTACGTCTGTTTTTTATAACAAAACAAAGATGGTTTTGAAAAATGGACGTCATCCGCCCACGGACACGCCTACCTCCCATACAACGCGAAAATTGAAAGCTGTATAACTCACCTCATAGTTAACCTACAACAGTAAAATTTGGTGTATATGTGTTTTGTTTCAACAAAAAGATGTCTTCAAAAAATGGGTGTCATCCGCTTACGGACACGCCCACCTCCCATACAACCCAAAAATTGAAAACGCAATAAATAAGCCCCTGTTTAACCTACAGAGATAAAATTTGGCACGTATGTTTTTTATGACAAAACAAAGATGGGTTTGCAAAATGGACGTCATCCGCCTACGGACACGCCTACCTCCCATACAACGCGAAAATTGAAAACTGCATAACTCAGCTCATAATTAGCCTACAGCAATAAAATTTGATATGTATGTGTTTTATACAAACACAAAGCTGTCTTCGAAAAATGGACGTCATCCGCTCACGGACACGCCCACCTCCCATGCAACCCAAAAACTGAAAACACAATAAATAAGCCTCTGTTTAACCTACAGAGCTAAAATTTGGCATTTATGTTTTTTATGACAAGACAAAGATGGTTTTGAAAAATGGACGTCATCCGCACACGGACACGCCTACCTCCCATACAACCCAAAAAGTTTAAAACTCAATAAATAAGGTTATGTTTGTCATAGAGAAATTAAATTTGGTATGTATGTATTTTATACCAAAACTAAGGTGTGTTAAAAAATTGGGAGTAGTCCGTCCAGTAATACGCCCACCTCCCATAGCGAAAGCACAATAAAGGCATTAACTGTGAGCAACAGGAATAAAACTTGGTAGATATGTGTAAATTGTTCATCAACATTTAAATGCATATAAAATATAGGCGTTATCCAGACACGGACACACTCATTTTCAATAATATTATTTTTTTTGGAAGAGTAGGTTTAGGGTATTTCATAGTCGGCCTAGACCGACTTTAGACTTTCTTTACTTGTTTTAATTTGTTACAGTTTTCACACACTTTTGGCACAGAGTCCCAGGAGTTAAAGGAGCGAAGTGTAAAAAGTAAAAATTATATTTAACTTAATCCCTTACACGGAAAGAAATTTTAGCTGAAAACAATCCCAAACCAATTAATGTTGGGAGTAATTCTGAGCTAAGCCATAATATTATACAAAATAATAATATACAAAAATATGAATACGCTGAAGCGCAAATCCTCTTACACGCAGAGAAAAAAAACGTTTATCGCCAGTTTGCTGCAAACGAACTTCGTTTGTCGTGCTTCAAATCATTGTTTGTAAACGTTTGAAGAGTTGGCATAATAATGGTTAGTTGCGGGAAACACGTTATTTAGTTGCAAGAGATTAATTTTGTTTGTCATAAACGGCAGTGATTTTTAAATTGCAGCAACCGAAAAATTAGTTTTTTCCAACTGAAAACTTTATTTGCAGGAAAAAAAATTAATTTGTTATAAGCGAATAGTTCTCAACTGACAAAAAAAGTTGCTTGATTTCGGTGATGAAAAGTGTTTAATATTTGCCATCAACGAAAAGGAAGTATTTTAAGAGTGTGAACAACCAGACACACAACTGTGAATCACATGCGCAGTCACACAACTGCTACACAGCTCGCTTTCGTTGATGACAAATGTTAAATATTTGCCATAAACGTAAAAACAAGAATGTAATACAGTTTAAGTAAGCGCAGCCACACAATTGGCATCTCGCTTTTACCTTTGCACTTTATCTTAACAAAAATTTTAGTTGTTGTTGTTATATTAATAATCAGTTTCGGGAAACGCGTTACTTAGGTGCAAGAAATTAATTTCGATTGCCATTAACGTAAGTCGTTTTTAAATTTCGGCAACCGAAAAATTTGTTTTGTTCAACTGAAAACTTCATTTGTAGAAAAAAGATAAATTTCTTATGACATACACATTTGTAATCTAAAAAAATCATTCTACACAATATCTCACAATAGCTCAATGGAAGCATGCTAGACTGTCACGCGGGAGACGTGGGTTCGAATCTTGGCTGTGTAAGTATCAAAAATTTTAATTTAATTATTGAAATTCAAATTCTGTTTCATTAACTGCTTCGTCAAAAATAACCGTTTAAATAAAAATAATAAAAATAAATAATAAAAAACATTATATATAAAAAAAAAAATTTGGTATTCCTGTTAGGAAATGAACCCAGGTCACTCAAGTTCCTAGACTCGAACGCCAGCACGCTCGGCTAAACTTGAATTTCCAAAACAATGACAAAATTTCATTAAGTTCGATGTTTTTTCGTTTCAAGCAAGAATATTTTTAAGTTGATGACAACTGAATACTCGTTTGCAGCAAATACAGTTCGCAAACGAAGTATAGTTGGTGAATTTTTCAGTTACGGTAAACGAAAAATTTCTTTGCGTGTATTAAGCTGTATATAAGTGGCTCCAGCAACACAAAACAAAAAAAAAATTTGATAAGAACCAAAATAACAATTATATTTTCAATGTATGGTATGAAAATATGGTACTTCATCCAATTCGGACTGGAAAATATATTTTTTTTTTTAATTTATTTTCTACACTTTTATACTAACAGGAACAATAACCAACCGAGAATTATGTGGTTCGGTTGCAAATTTTTTTATGTGCATAAACAACAACAGCAAAATTAATTTTTTTTAAAAACAATCCCCAGATTACACGTACTGAGCAAAAATTGACGTTTTTATGAAACACATTTTCAAGTCTTATTTCTGGTATAAACTGTGAAAGTGAATAGTTTGATTTAAATGGGCTTGAGCTCTATTGAGTTGATTTCAGTTACGAACGTTTTGAGATTGATTTTAGCCCATTTTTTTCTCTACATGTAATTTTTTTACTCAGGCAGTGCAACTTGGGCACAGCGGCCGAACAAGCAAAAATTAAACAAAAATTCTGAAAATTAGTCGTGTAGCGGGCGCTTTTCAGCGGCCGTAGCAGTCGAATTAAATTTTTTTAAAAAGCGCCGCTTTACCGATCTCTATGACCGAATTGTGCTACAAGCAACCGTTGTACGTACTTTTGTGCGGCTATTGTACGGCCTGATTTAAAAGAAATGTAGATTTTACTCAGGAATATTTACTCGTCACTATTACTGAGTCCGCTGGTAAAAGGTGGTGGCTATATCCCAAAAAGAGTTAAGACTCCATTTTTTAGAAAAATCGAGTGGTTGATTTATCTCAAGCTGAGAGCATGCCCTTTCCATTGGTGCCAACTTCATCTCTGTCCGATTTATAGTTTGCGATCTGCACCCAAACTACTAATTTCAAAATAAATTTCTAGATACATACAGATGTTTTCTATGTTTCTATGTTTTCAATGAAGAAAAATTAAGAGTGATATCGCACACTAAATACAAAACAGTCAAAACTCAAAATTTTTTTATACCGACTTTTTGTTTTAATCAATTCACAAAACACATATCTCACTATCTTTATACCCCCACGCGTACTGTGTCAGGGGTATATTAATTTTGTCACGACGTGTGTAACACCCAAAAGGAGGCGTGGTAGGTATGGAAAAGTATATATATTCTTGATCAGCATCACCACCTAAGTTGATTTAGCCATGTCCGTCTGTCTGTCCGTCTGTCTGTCTGTCCGTCTGTCGACACGATTACAGCCGTAATTTTTAAGCTATCGTAATGAAATTCGATATTTAAGATTTTTTAAAAAACACTAAGGTCAAGTTCGAGAATAGGCTTAATCGGATGAAAACCACGCCTACCTCCCATACAACCCCAAAATTGAAAACTCTACAAAGAAGCTAATATTAAAGCTACAATACTGAAATTTGGTATATGTGTATTTTATGTCAAAACTGAGATGTCTTAGAAAAATGGGCATCATTCACCTACTAACACGCCTACCTCCCATACAATCCCAAAATTGAAAAATCTATTAAGAGGCTAATATTAAAGTTACAAGACGGAAACTCGGTATTTGTGTATTCAATGTCAAAACTGAGGTGTATTTGCAAAATGAGCATCATCCACCCACTAACACGCCCACCTCCCATCGGAGCAATAATTTCTTCATCATTCGAATGGTTGTGAGTGAATACACCGATCACCGATTGAAGGAATATATTGTTCAATAAATCATTTACTGGTGTGATCCAATGCTTAAATGTCGCACACGTGCAATAAGTGCTTGGTTCGTTTGAATCTGTTGCCCGACATACATTTTCTAATATCCCAACGATTCTTGATTCGACCAATGAGGATTTGTGAATGGCATGGTCTGGTAACCGATTGAATGCAAAACGCACAAAAACCTCTTCATTTTGCTTTTTACGGACAGCTATTGGCACACAGAAAAATATATGAGGATAAATTTTATATAAAATTTTATATGTATACGCTGGTTAAAAAACATGTTTCTATGAACTTTTATGGTTCCCCGTACAGACATTTTAAGATTTCATCAAAATCGATCGATCTGATCTATGGTCAATGTTTAATGGGTTAACACTATAAAGACTGGAAAATTAACAAACCTTAAAAGTCAGGTAGGGCTCATTTGACTCAACTACTTTTAAATTTATTTGAGTAACAAAAAAACGTATTAAATGAGAGAAAAACTTTTCTGATTTTATAAATAACATAAAAGTTAAATTTGAATAGTTATATTCTTCAGTAATGGAAATTCTGCCAGATTTCACTTAGAGGTTTCTTCGGCTAGTGCTTGTACTTCTTATTATTAATTTGAAAAATTAAAAAAAAAACAAATTCATAAGCATGATTTCCAATCAAATGGAAATTCTTTTAAATTGAAGTTTATGCAGTTTTTAGCAAAATTCACGAAAAACCAATTCAATTTGCCAATTGGCCGTCAGATATCAAAATGAGTCTAATGACTTCTGCCTGTCTTTTTAGTGTTACGGGCACTCCGTCGGTCGGATGTTCCGATATATTTTCGACGGTCGGATGTGGTCTGCCCAGAACCCTATACATGTAAGTCTATTTATATGGGGAAAAATAGCTTTATTGGTGTCCAATTTAAACGTGGTTAGGAATCACAGTCAAAGTAAAAAAAAATTCAAGTCGATAGCTTTATTGGAAATACATTTAAAATACAATTAAAATCGAAAAAGGTCTGGCCAGAACCATCCGACCGACGGAGGATTAAAAGCTCTCTTTTATTAAAAATCATACTCAATCATAATCAATTAAAGAAATTCAGTCATGTTGATTTATTCAAGTTTGAATCTTAATAATACGTTTGAGATGTTTTCGGCTTTTTGGGGTTTGTTTTTTGACGTTTTGATTTTTCATCTGCTGGGCACGAATGCGCTGCTGTTGTAGTTGACGACGAACAAGCTCTATAGCTTCATCTATGGCCTGTTCACGTAGTGGTTGTGTTGTTTGTTGCTTCTTTTTCTGGGGTCTGAGACGTTGTAATTGTTTTCTTGTTTTTTGCGAGATTTTTTGGTCTTGTGGCCGATTAGGACGAAGCACCTTATTTGTATTTATTTTTTTTATTAGTTTCTTCTTAATTTTAGATTCATTTGGATTATTTCCTTCACGTTGTGTTGGTGCATTTGGGTCTGTTGGGACGGTAGCGGTACCTGAACCGGTTGGTAAGTTTGGGTCTGTTGGGACGGTAGCGGTACCTGAACCGGTTGGTAAGCTTGGGTCTGTTGGAACTGTTGGGCTGCTTGGGTTGTTTGGATTGGTTGGAGATGTTGGATTGGTGGGATTGGTTGGATTGGTAGGATTGGTAGGATTGGTTGGATTGGTTGGATTGGTTGGATTGGTTGGATTAGTTGGATTGGTTGGATTGGTTGGATTTGTTGGATTGGTTGGATTGGTTGGATTGGTTGGATTGGTTGGATTAGTTGGATTGGTTGGATTGGTTGGATTGGTAGGATTGGTAGGATTGGTTGGGTTGGTTGGATTGGTTGGATTGGTTGGATTTGTTGGATTGGTAGGATTGGTAGGATTGGTTGGATTGGTTGGATTGGTTGGATTGGTTGGATTGGTTGGATTGGTTGGATTGGTTGGATTGGTTGGATTGGTTGGATTAGTTGGATTGGTTGGATTTGTTGGATTGGTTGGATTGGTTGGGTTAGTTGGGATAGTTGGGTTAGTTGGAATAGTTGGAATAGTTGCGGTAGTTGGAATAGTTGGGGTAGTTGGAATGGTTACGGTAGTTGGGATAGTTGGAACGGTTGGTGCTATAGTTGTAGTTGTAGTGGTAGTAGTTGTAGAAGTAGTAGTAGTAGTAGTAGAAGTACTAGCAACTGTTGTTGTTGTTGTAAAAGCAGCCTTTAATTTGACTAATTTATTTAACACGATCGTGTGGAAACGTCCTTCCCCCAGGACATTCTCATCACGACTAGCTGAATGTTCTGGCCTCTTGAAATGGCGATGTCTTTCTCTGGCATCTGAAATATGAGATTAAATAATAACGATTTGGATAAAGTCAGTGAAAAAATTTGCAAACATTTCAATCCTGACTTAAATTATCTTCAAATGACAAAAAAAAAATTACCTGTTATTTGAATGACCGCCACCAATAGAGAAAGCAGTAGCAGGGAATAGCGTCGAATATCCATATTCTTGGCCACGTAACTTTCGTTAAAGACTTGTCTTTGACACTGACTGGCTGAATGGCACTGATAACAAAATGTTTTAAATCTATTTTATATACTCAAAAGCCGTCCATCCTATCCACTTTTACTAAAGTTTACTTAAGTAGCCTTCGGCTATTTTGAAGCCAAGAAGTCACAAGAATCAATCAAAATTGACCTGAAAGCATAAACCCTAGAACTATAACCTTTGGAAATGAGCACATGACAAGCAACAGTTTTTTATTATTTTTTTTTTGTCACTTATATGCCAGAAATGTCGGCAAAGACATTTATGTGTATTAAATGATATGACGAGCTCACGAGATGAAATACTAAATGAAAATTGTTAGCTTGTAAAACACAGAATTAGCTTAAAGCAAAGTTTTATGTTGAATTGATCTTGACATGATTGATTGTCATCATTATCTTTTCTTGTCATTTATAAATATTCTAACTTTGTTTCTGCCGAAAATTATGAAATTTTCTGATTAATTTCGCGGTTTAATATCTTATTTAAATAAAAAAATAAAGAAAAAAAGAACTTAATTAAAACTGGGTCGGAAGACAGGACTTAATAAAAACGAATATTAAACAATTGAAATGTTCGCTGTTTTTGTTTATTTATTATATTTTCTAACTGAGTTGGCGCTTAGTCGGTTTTCGTCTATTCTAAGGCTGCGATTATAGTGAGCGCCGAGTCAGACAGGCAGGCAGGCAGGCAGGCAGGCAGGCTGAAATCTGATTTGTATGTTCTTGACTATGTCGATGTCGGCATACAGTTCATATCGTGCCACTTTTGAAAAAAACGACCACTAATTCAAATATTTTTTCGTAATTTTCTGGAAGTAAAACATACAAAAACATTCTTTAGGAGAACACTAAAAATTGCAGCTCGAATCTACCACAAGAAACGAAGACTTTGCAGTTACAAATGAAAACGCTCCCGGGTATCCTGTCTGTAACATGAAAGTTGAAAACCAACCTTACACACAACATTGTAGTGTGTGAAAGAAAAAATTTTTAATGGCAGAAATTTATTTTCTTTAAAACATTTAAATTTTTATTAAAGCTTATTAGCCTAAAATCCGGTCAAAGATCAAAAAATAAGTGGATGACGGATAAGATTATCTTTCATCATAAAAGAAAAAATATAAAATATATAAATATATAAAATCTAAATTTGTAAAAAGGTTCACATCACATTTTTATTGTTCTCTCGAGATTGTAGTTTTACGTTTATGAGTTAAATAAAAATTTATTGGCAATGAATATGAATTTGAAATGAAATGAATGAAATTTACGAAACAAGCACCAAGAAATTTACAGGCAACTCAAAATAACCCGGTAACAAAATTTAGGAAAAGTGTTTTCTAAAATTTGACAAAAGAGATGCCAAACGGTTGTTGGAATATTCTTAATAAATATAACACGCAAAAGCATATTGTTCTTTCCATTCGGATTATTGTGTTGAGAGCCATTGTGATTAGAGCATTAGTTAAGTATGTGGTGTATGAGCTGACGAATCCCGAGTTCAATGCTCATTTCGGACAAAAGTTTATTAAAATTTGTCTGTACAGCCGTCACCTCACTGCAGACAATGGCAAACCTCAGAGTGTAAACAATGCTATGAAAATCTTCTTGAGCACATCAACATTAGCCATTCGCAGTCGGCATAGGACACGCAGGTCCAGTGCTCGATCAAATGGATATCAACATTTAACAACACACACCACACAATTGATCATAAGAAGCTCGGTGAAAGGTAATGAAACCAATTTTAAAGATATTTCATAAGATATTTTTTTCTGAAACTATTGTCCTATAGTATAAGTTTAAATATTAGTAGATATTTTTATGTTCCTGAATTCGTATTCTGTTTGTATCCTTAAGTTAAGGTTTATTTAATTAAATTCCATAATCATTTTCCATAATTTTTAAATAATAACTTAAGTTAAATACTTGTGTTTTTTTAGACCGCAGAAATAAACAATTTTTATATTTATATTCAAAAGCTCTTTATTGTTAACGTCATAGTTAAAGAAATTCTACGATCAACTTATATTCAAATTTCAATCCTTTCGATATGCTCACGATTTTTGCGTCGGTTTGGGTTCTGTTGTCTGACATTTTGATTTTTCACCTGTTGACGTCTGTTCTGCGCTTGTTGACGACGTAAACGTTCCTGCTTTAGTTGGCGAAGAACGATCTCTATGGCTTGGTCTACGGCCTGTTCTTGAATACGTTGTTGGTTTTGTTGGTTTTTCTGGTTTTGTTGTTGTTTCTGTAGCATTTTTTTTCGCTGAACTTTCTGTGATTGTTGCCGGATGGGTATGCGTATCCATTGTGAAGGACGGTTACGTATTACTATAGGGGAGGTTGGTATTGTGGGGAGAGATGGTGCGATTGTTGTTGTTGTTGTCGTTGTTGTGGTTGTTGTTGTTGTTGTGGCAGCCGTAGTAGCAGCAGTGGTAGTTGTTGCAGTTGTTGTTGTTGTTAAGGTAGCCTTCAATGCCACTAATTTGTTCAACACGGCAGTTGTGAAACGACCTTCACCCAGTACATTTTCATTATTTCGAGCTACTAGACGTCGCCGACTCTGGGTAGATCGATATCTATCCTGTACATCTTGAATAGAAAGAAAATAAAAAGCACTACAGAAGAGTCCATTGATATGTCAGAGTCAAGTATATGTTACCTGTTGTTTGTAAGGATGCCCCAACAAGAAAAAGCAGTACAAGGCTGTAGTGTAGAAAATGCATATCCTCAGTTTAATATATCTCTCTCTCTTATTAAATCGTTTTCAAGACTAACTGACTTATAATACTGTTTTCAAAATGTTGCTTAAACCATTTTATATACAAACAATCGTGCATCCATTTTACTGTTACTGAAGTTACCTAAAGTATCCTCAGGCTATTTTGAAGTCAAGTAGTCAAAATAATTAATCAGATGTGACCTAAAAGCATGAACCCTAGAAATTAAAGCTTTTGGAAATGGTAGTAACACTAGCATTTTTAATAAAAACAATTATTGACATTAACCCATTGCAACCCATTGTCTCAGATTCATGAAACTCTTGTGTATCTAAACAAATTTTGATGTTTATTAGAATTTAAGTGAAATTAAATAATTTGGTTTATTATTTATTAGAGAAAAGATTAGAAAAGAATTTAAGTGAAATTAAATAACTTTGTTTTATATTCATTAAAAAAATATAACATATCAGTAAACAAAACTTTTAAGAGTTTCCAAAAGGCTTAAGTGATTGTTTTCATATGAACACTCTCTTTAACTAACCTTTGCTAACCGAACTCTGAATTTAATGCATATGTAGCAAAAGAACATCTCTTACAAAACCTTATTCAAATGCATTTTAATAAAATTTTAATAAATTTATAAGTAATAAATAACAAAATTGCTTAAAAACTACATATAAGTCAAAACATAATAAGTCCGTATAAATTCTAAGAAAAGGTACAACTCCAGACTGTCTTCAATTTTTAAATAAAAATTTAAAATATTATATGATACTTATATGTAAGATTGCCGACTGGTCAACACTGAGCTCTAATGGGTTAAAATAGTCCCACACAGCATTAACATGAATGAAACTAGTTATTATGTATGTGACACGCAGTGACGATTTCGCTAAAAGCGATATTGTTTATCATAATTTGAACGTCTCTGTATTTAATTTATTGTCTTATCTGTTCTTGTCATTTTGAAATTTATTCACGATGCCTGTTTTGTTGCTTTTTACAACTAATCAAAAGCCTTCATAACCTATTTGTTAGTTAGATTTTTTTTGTTTCAAATTTCACTTTATGAATTTTGATTAAAAAAATTCAAAACAACTTAATTAAACATACGAAAATAGGTTGGTAGATAGAACTTAAGAGCGATAATAACGTTGGTCTCAAATCGATTCCATTTACCACAAATATTTGAGTTTTTCCTCAAATTCTTTATTTGCAATACAAATATTGTAATACAAATATTGATAAATAATCTTTTATCGATCTGTTAAAAATCTTCAATTAGGGGATACCCCATAAAAAGCATTGGTAGTGAGGATTTGTAGTGAAGAAGTAGTAACATTCTCTGCTTAAATTTCGGTACTGACTGGCAGTCTGGTGTTTATATGTTAAGTAAGCTTCTAGTGGTTGTTTCTTAAAAGGCACGTTAAAGCCATTAAGAAAGGCATATCATGATATCAGGCGTAAATTATTTTCTGTTCTCTTGTAACTCTCTTGCTATAAAACCAGACAACTTTTTGTAATTAAATTATGTAGCTTCAGCAATATTCGTTGTAGAATGTTCATGTTTAAAATTCGAGATTTGTTTCCATTCGAGATTAAACAGTGTTCTGTTAGAACTAATATCATAACACTGGTTTGAATCCATTACAGAAATAAGTTCCTTAGAGCGATGGGCTTGTTCAGTACAGCTTATATGTTGATACTTCGCAGTTAGTGAGAGGTATACCAAATATTACCGAATGTGTCGATTGTTGTATTATAATGCCGATACTCTTTCAATGAAGATAACAAATGATGTATTTTTATTTAGTTATAGTGAATAATGTGAATGTTATGTGATGTAATGGAATATTTTTTGAAGTAAAACTTCCGGCGAGTGAAATTTCAAGGTCTCTTATTCGTGACGCTAGGCTAACGTTTTCAATGCATATGAAAATTTTCAAAAAATGATAGCCGCTAGCGAGAATTGAACCCAGACCATCGATGTTGATCATTGCTCATGAGTCAGAAGCTCTACTATTACGCCACATATAAATAGGCAAACAAAATTTAATTAATATTGAACGCATAATGCCATGTCTACACAGAGAGTTTAGTTTGCGTTTCCAGTGCAAAGTTGCGTTTTGCCTTTGAACTCAATATAAACGCTGGTGCTTCCAGTACAATTATGCAGAAGCAAACGCAACTAAACTCAAATTGCTTTCTACGTTTACCAAAACTCAATTTCAGAAATGCCTACAAGTATGCTTATGTTTGGATAAAAACATTCGTTCAGTTAGATTTTAGCTGTGTTCAGTATATTGAACGATTAGGAATGCCAACAACAGCTGATTCTCAATTGTGCAAGTTTCTATTTGTAATTTATTAATAACAAAAATAAGCCAATAAATAACTAAAAGAACTTGGGCAAGCTTAGAAGATGAGGTTTTCTCATCAGTCAGTCAGTATGGGCCGAAAAAAGCTTAAGTTTGAGCGAACTTCCAAAAATTGGCGATCATTTCAATCCACCATAAACTCAATTCTGCCGACGCATCTCTTTCTGAACAGCTTCAGCTGAACTCAAACGCAACGCAAACTAAACTTTCTGTGTAGACATGGCATAACATTCCGTCCGTAACATTGATTTTCAGCCTAAAAGTACGCACGGAAAATTTATTTCTTTACGCTTCAAACGAAAAAATTTAGGCATGGAGATACATCCAGCGGGAAAAAATTTATTGCCTATTCGCTGGTTACTTGTTGTTATCAAAAACTTGACAGATGAAAAAAGCAAAAAATGTTAAAAGTGCAATATTTAAGACTGCCTGTCAAAAATAGCAGTTATTTTGTGACTTTAATTTTTTCGGTCAAAAATATAAAGCAATTTGTGTTTTTTTAAAGGCCGCTTGACTAATTGAACTATTTACACCATGTGTAAAATGTCTCACCGATGAGATGAAAATAATGGACTCAAAAGTTGTTTAGTTGATAAAATGACTTTTGAAAAAATATAAATTATCTGAAATTTTTGACCGAAAAAATAAACGGCAGAAAATAACTGTTATTTTTGACCGATAAAATAAGTCAAAAGTAACTGTTATTTTTGAATGAAAAAATATAAGGCACAAAATAACTTTTATTTTTGTCGGAAAAAAATGAAAGTTTAAAGATAACAGTTATTATGTGACTTTTTCGATAAAAACCATAACCGGTACGGTCCCTGGATGTAAATTTTGAATAAACAAAATATTATTCCATTTTGTATTGATTGAATTTCTTGAAAATTGATTGAACTGGACCTGCATGTTTTATGCCGACTCCGAACGGCTAAAGTTCATGTTCTCAAGAAACTTTACATGGCATTGTTTACTCTCTGAGGTTTGCCATTGTCTGCAGAGAGGTTGAGACCGATCAAAAAAATTTTTTTAAAATGATGAAAATTTAAAGGTATAATATGTGCTAATAGCATAATTGATATGGCTGTTATGATCGCAAACAGGTAAAAAAAAATCACTTTTTCGTTTTTTTATAAAAATATTTTGTGTTTGAAGCCTTATATCTCGAAATAATTATATCGGAGAGAAAAAGTTAGCTCTCTTATGTGATAGAGAATTTAATAACAAAAATTTCAAGTATATACATGTCTAAAGAAAAGTCATAATTCACAAACTTTTTTAATAGCAATGCAAAAAAAATTTTTTTTTTTTAATCTAATATATAAAATCAAATTTTTCATCTGACTCTCTTCTACTACATGTAATGAAATCAAAATTCATTGATTGAACATATAAGGTTTTACAAGCATGTATGTGAAGTATGTGTTTCCAATAGTAGATTTTTTTAATTTTGCCATTTACATAAAAAATGGGGGCTAATCGAAAAAAATCATTAAGATATTCGGATTCTATGGAAAATTCTACTATTGAAAATGGTATCGCAATTCGTTGTGGTGAAACTTTTTGAAAATTTGTGCAGAAATAATTAACAATATAAAAATAACCAACAAAAACAAAAATAGTGTGGCTGAGGATCGAACCGGGATCACTCGGATTCATCACATCAAATCGACAACAGCTTTACCAACTGAGCCATACAATAAAATTTGTTGAGCGTGCTAATTGTAAACTTGAATGTTGTTAACGACATGGGAGTTTTTTCAAATGCAAACACTGAATTTTCAAAATAAACTTCGGGTCTTAAAATTAGGCTCACAAAGTTTTAATTGTAGTCTCTGGGGTTTTTAAAAAAACTTTTGGGTAAGCAAACAAAATATTTCAATATTAAATATTTTTGTTTCAAAATTGGACTTGAAAATTGTTTTTTATTATTTTAAGCTGTAGGATTTTAACTAAAAACCTTCTTAGTTAGGTTTGAATAAATATAGAAACGCTTAAAATTTTATATATAAACCTAGATTTTAGACAGTGGTTTCAATGAAATCACAACAATTGTTTAAACACTGGAAAGCTGAAAAGAAGAGGATCTCAAAGTAAGAGATTGAAATTTATTGTTTGCATTGATTTTTATTCCAGAAAATTATATGATTTTCTATAGCCACCTTAAAACATGACAGACCATCCAGTTCTCAAATATGAGTCCTAAAGAAACGCATCCCACTACCACGACGATCTGGAGTCCTCATCCAGACATTGCGATTGTTACGATACGCTTGTTGACGATTTGTCTGTACTTGTATTCGCTGTTGGAGTTTTCGAAGAAGAAGCTTCACAGCTTGATCTATCTCTTCTTCTCGTAGACGTTGTTGTTGTTGTTGTTGTTGCTGTCTACGACGCTGTAATTGCTTTCTAGAATGTTGTTGGACAATCTGTAATTGTTGCTGAGTAGGTGTTTGTATTGCCTGAAAGGGACGTATACGTATTCGGCGATTGATTTCGAACTCATCCTCATAGTCATCATCATTTTCATCAGCTTCGTCTGGTGTTTCGCTAGTCGCTTCTAGGAAAGTTGGTGTTGAAACTGAGTTGACTCTCGTAGTTATTGGAGTTAACACAGTCGTTGGTGAAAGCTCTGTATTAAGGACATTTCCATTAGGCCACCAGTTCTGGATAGATCCATCACTTACATTTGCATCTTGATTGTTAAGAAACATAAGAAATATCAGAATAGTTTATTCAAACCTTTGTGAGTTAAAATTTATTACATGTTGTTTGTAAAGCTGCTGTCGCTAGAATAAGCAGTATAAGACTGCTTTGCTTAAAATCCATATTTTTGAACATATAATCCACCTGTATGATTACAGTGACTAAAATATACTGATTTCCAAATTCTTTCTAAAACATTTTATATACTTAACAATCGTCAATATATTCTACTACTTATTAGTGAAGATAACTCAAATAGCCTGGGGCTTAATTAAAGTTTGAAAATAGCACATAAATAATCATTTGGAAACATGAAATCTAGAAGTAATTAACACAAAAAACCATGATCGAGTTTTAATTATATTTTGTTTCTTCTTTCGAATTGGATGTCTTCATTAGATACTAAGAAATTATTAACGAGATGAAATAATGAATGTTATTTGTCAAATATGTATAAGTTTGATGCTTATTTTATATTTCAATTTATGTCTTAATTTTTCAAAAAATGCTACTTAATGTGCTCTCTATCATTTCTATCTAATTAACATATAAAACAAAGTAAAATTGCTAAAAACCATTTTCTTTTGATTTCAGTTCTCAACGCCGTCTTCCGTTATTTTAAAGGAACTGGTAGCATCAAGAATTTAAAATAAATCAATATTAATATGTGTGTCTTTTGTTTTTGATTAATTTATATTTTTAAAAATTAATAATTTCGATTTATGTTTTTGTTTTCTTTTTGCGTTAATGAAGGGAATGAATTAAATAGCAGTGAAGAAGTTTACAATAAAAATAAATATTTGAAAATAATTTATAAAATGCTTTATCTTTATTAAAAGCAAAACCCTTAGAATTTTTAAAAAAACTTACCGTCTGCTCAAAGGAAGTTTGTAGTTACCTACAAAATAAGTACTTATCAAATTTAAGAACTTCATATATTAGACGCTCAGAATCAAAGTGATGCAAACTAACAAACCAAACGATTTTTTTCGGTATTATGCAACGAGACACCCTATTTGAGATAATATTTTGGAATAAATATCTCTTCCTTAAAATTTTGATATTATTGAAAATATCGTCGGTTCACAGGTAAAACTCACTAAGTGATACGGAAATCGTATGTACTTATTGTTAGTGACTTTTACCTGTGAACCGACGATATTATAGTTAATACTTTGTTTTACTTTGTCATTTTTAAAAAAATCGCATGGAAACTGGTCCAAGAAAAAAAATTTTCAATTCTATGCTCGAGAAAATTCGATTTTAAGAAAATATAAAGCAACTTTGGCCCTTTTCGAAATGACTTGTTAGAAATAATCGCAAACAATAGCTGAAGTTGTTGTCCATGCAAAAATCTCTGCATAGAAATTTTGGTACTTTTCTGGAATGTATTTTTCTAGTTTTTTCAAATCTGGAATTTTCTTTTCATTGATTGGCACTATGCCAGCATACGCAGGAGTATCATTTGATGGTAAAGGTGGGCTGGTGCCCATTCTCTGTAAGAGCTGGAATTCATAACTGGTTAAACAATCTATAGATTCACGTGTTGTAACAAGGCCTGGTGTAGACTTGGAAAATGTGAAATGTGACACTTGGGAAATAGCAAAAGTTTTTTTTTTGTCCTTGGGTACTCTTTTGCCATAGGAATCCACAGAAAGCACCAGTTTCTTGTAATGGTTCGGCCACCATTTTTTTATGTCAATAATTTCTTCAGTTTTGGGCCTTCTAATTTCAAAATTTTCATTAGCCTCAACTATAAGATTTTCATACTCGGCTGGTGTGTATATCCTGTCATTTTTTCGAATATGTCTCTTTGCTGTCCCAAACATTCTATCGTTTGGCAGGAATGTATGGCCTCGTTTGGATATGTAATATTGGATCTCAGTTATATTGCTATTTTGTTCCCCTACCAAAGATAAAAGAAGACGGACCATGGCATGATTCCGATTTTGGCCGGCACAACTATCTGAAAATAAGTGCAGTTCTTCGGCATCATGACCAATATTTTTTTAATATAATCCAGGACAAAGGTACCCACTTCGTTGGGACCTTTGTTAGCGACTCCTTCACAATAGGAATAAAAAACTGACTTACAAGTTTTAAGATCTTAAATGCAAAACTTATATAGCCACAGTTGACGTAGATAAAAAACATCTTGCACTGGAATGTGTGGAAGTGGCAAATTTTGCATAAAATCAAATGCAATCCCATAAACCTTTGGATCATTCTTGCATTTACTTTCCACTTCCTGTAATTTTTTGTAAAATTTATTTGCATGACTTTTATGCATCTCGAGATCTGCTTTATACACTATTTTTGCATCGTCATTAAGATGAGGGTTTTTTAGTTTAATCTTTAACTCTTCACACAGTGCACAGACATCAATTTGCTTTCTACCAAATGATAAGCTAAAGTTTTCTTGAAAATATTTTAAGTAAAACTTATATTTTACTGGATAATCTGGATATTTTTGTTGGTATATTGTGTGCATAATTTTCAAGTTGAGTTTTTCATCTAAATAATAGGATGATGTATCTTTGCTATAGTAGTGTACACATTTAACAGGAAATGACTCAATATGCTCCCTTATTTTAGTTAATGTATCACCAGCTACTGAATTGGTCCTCTGACTTACATCTGTGATCAATGGGTTGCTTATTTGTTTTTAATAAATCACATAAACGTCTAACTTGTTTCTCGGAAATTCCATGTATGCCGCAAAATGCTTTTTTGCACATTTTGGTTTTTACACCTTTAATCTTAAAATGATATATGTAGTTAAATTCTCTTTTCTTAGGTTCTTCAGATCTGGGCCGTTTTCTCTGTATTTCTCTTTTTTCAATAAATGTCTGCAAGTATGTGTCTTGGGCATTTTTACTATCAAAATTGTTAACAAAATGGATGGTACTTTGCCTAACATCTTCAGATATATCTTGCATACATTTTAAATTACATCTAAACAGAAAAAAAAAACAAATTTGTTTAAATCACTTTTGCTTACAGTTTCGTCAAAGTAAGAGAAAATGTATTAAAAATATTTTTGATAACAGATTTCGTCAAATGGAGAGCAGATGTATTTAAAAGCATTTAAAAAAGCAATAAAAATTCATGGCTTAAAACACATTTGCTCTCAATTTGACATTTCCACTTACTCTGACGAAATCTGTTATCAAAAGTGTTTTAAACGAAACATCATGAGGAATCAAATATGTTGAGAACGAATTTGGAACAAACAACTAACCTGCAGTCAGCTCCTGTTTGTCTTAGTGCCACATCTTTCCCTTTATGGTTCTTATGAGATTCCCCGAACAATTTTGGATTTTTTTTATTTTATTATGTTTATAGTTTTCAATGTTCTTTACACCACGCACTCTTTTTCTAGATTTGTAAGCATTTTCGGCAAGCTCGCGATTTTCCATTTTCGTGAAAGTCCACAGATGTGACGGAAAACTTTTTCGAACGAAATTAAATATATATGTCGGAGTGCTGACTGTGTTTGGAATATTAAACGGCAACGTTTATAACAAGGTTAATAAATACACAGGTGACGATCAGCAAAATTTCCCGTTAGATGACGTAGTACGAGTCAGACGTCTAAAAGAACTGGGCTGGCAGCTCTATGTCTGCCTACTATTAGTTTAGATAGTTAAGATTTCATATGAAAATATGTATGTAATGCAGTGAGTTGGTAAGCCTGCGGTTGAAATCACTTTGATAGAATTGTGAAGAAACAAAACAACAAAGCAAAACGTAAACATAAAGTCTGCAGTGGGCAACCAACGATGAAAAATATGTGAGTATGCGTAAAAGTTACATTTCGCTTGTTTGCTTAAAAACATTTCATATTATTAAATATTAAATGCAGATATTTCCAAAAATAGTACCAGAAACTAAAATTTAATAAAACTGAAAATTAATATAAAAAAAGTTGTTTCGTTTTTCGCTATCAAATAAATTGATGGTAAAAATAATTTTTTGTCCCACTGTCTAGCTAGCTTGGCTTGTATAGCCACTTGACTAGCGCGGCTGAGGAAAATAATTCAGAATAAAAATACACAGTAGGCTGCATCAGAGACGAGGTGCCAATAATAGAATTCTATACAAATATTATACATTTGCATTTTGTTTCCCCTGAAAAGGGCATAAGTCACGGACTCGTGCCCTTTTCATACAGACTTCAGATTTCGAGGGCCATATAAGGTGGTTTGTTGCACTTGAAGATCTACCGTATTCACAGAGAATACGTAAAACCCTTAAATGAATTAAATGGCGTCAAAAGGTGATATTTAAAAAAAAATTGTGACTCGTGCCCTTTTCGAAATGACAGGTTCAATTATAGAAATTATACCAACAAAAATTTTATTGCAAAAAACGACAATTTTTTAATAGAAGAGTTATTTATTACTTAAAATTAGTGGATTTTTTCGGCTTAGAAGAAAGTTTAGGGGGCAGAAATGTTTAGGGAGAAAACTTTAGTGGATTTGAATTTTCTGATAGCATAAAACTGCCCGAATTGCAATTCGGGTAGTTGTTAGTGATTTAAAAACAAAGTATAGCAGTATCAACTAGAACTGCATATTGTTTTTTTTTTTTTTTGCAATTGATAGTTTTGTACGTCTTTGCCAATGTAGCTTGCTTTAATGGTATGGGTACAGTCAGCGGGATACATTACTGATCACTTTACCAGCATAAAAGATATATACATCTAGTCAACATTAATGTGCAGATAATTGTTCAGAATCTAGGTGCTAAAGTCATTCTTTTAAAAATCACCTCGAACATTCAGTGTGGATTGATTGTTTCCAACATTTCATTAAGGAGGCACATTCATTCGCGGCAGAGAAAACACACCTTTTTTTAAAAATTCACAATCAGTCAAAAACAAACATTTTTCCAAAATTTTTTTATTATTCTAGAGAATTGAACAAATTATAAGAAAAAATATAAAAAAAAAATATTTTTCACTCCAACATGGTTTTATTGAGCTCCAAATTGGCGGCAGAGAAAAAACGGGGTCTCGTGGTTGCAGCGCTGGGAGTCGGAAAAATTGTCCGATCTGGAAAAAATATGACTTTTTTAAATCTTAACAAAATTGGTTATCGTATGACAGGAGCTTTTTTTTAAAATTTTTTAAAATTTTTGGTGATGTTTCAAATTTGAAAGTGTGTTTTTTCGAAAAAAATATTGACTTTAAAAATTCATAAAAAATCGAAAAAAATTAAAAAAGCTCGTTTCATAAGATAGCGAATCAAGTTTAAAAAAAATACAAAAAAAAAATTTCATCAAAAACTGAACCCGCTAGTGCCGCAACCAGTACGAAAAACATGGTTTCGAGATAAACGTGTTCAAAGTTTGTGAACAAACGCGAAATAGCGCGAAAATTAAAAATGCGCTCTCACTAATCCAGCTGTAATTTTTGAACCCGTAGGAATTTTTCCATGAAATTTGTTTCTTAGAGTCTTAATAATATTTCAAAATATAAAATTATAAAAAAGTCGTTGTCAAAAAACGGTCAATGTCATGTCCCCTCTTTAAAATATTAATATATTTTTATTAAACTGATCTCTACAAAGTGAGATCAACTAAAATTAAATATTTTTTCTACTATATATGTGTAAATAGAACACAAATCATTTGTAACCAATCCTGCTTAAAACTCAAATGAAGTTTCAAAGACAACTTAAATGTTTGCATTTCATTTATTATTCCACAATGTTTACCACATTAAGAAGGTTTCTTTCTATGTGCCCTAGACACTTCGAGATCTAAAGGCATTAAATTGGACCCAGTTCAGATGACGGTGTCCAGAAGTTTGGAATATTCAACGACTGACGATTACTTAACGCTTGCTGACGACGTAAACGTTCCCGCTGTAATTCGAGACGAACAATGTTGATTGCTTGATCTACGGCCTGTTCACGAAGACGAAGTTGTTCTTCGTGTTTTTCTAGTTTGAGCTGTTGTTCTTGTTGTTGTTGCTGCAATCGTTGTAGTTGATCTTGTTGTTTCCTGTAACGCTGTAATTGTTTTTTTTTTATTATTTTAAAGAATAACCTTTTGGCGAGGTGATATGCATACCGATTGCGAAGGACGTGCTCTAAAGTTAAGATCTGCTCCGTCTTCCAAGTCAAAGTAATCTGCAATACTAGGACGTATTGGTAGAAAACGTGTGCCAGGTTTTTTTGTTGTCGTGGTTGTTGTTGTAGTAGTTGTTGTTGTAGTAGGTGTTGTTGAAGTTAGGGCTGCCTTTAATGCCGCTAATTTAAGCGCGAAACGTCCTTCACCCATGAGATCTTCGAAACGGCTTCTGTCATAACGCCTGCTGTTCGATTTGCGAACTCTTCTTTCGGCATCTTAAACAAAATGTATCGAAATTGTGTCAAAACATTTCGAGAAAACCAACATAAATCAGAATCCTTTTCTTGTAACTATATTTACCTGTGTCCTGTAGAACTGCCGCTACAACAATAAGCAATACTAAACTGTTGTGTAGGAAACTCATTTATAATTTGTTATTTTTTGTTTTCGTCTTTTGAGATCTTCCTCTTAGATAGAAAGATAGAGTTATACTGATTCTGGAATGTTTCTTGGCCTTTTTATATACTAAAAATTGTACATCTATTTACAGTTATTGAAGTTTATCAGTTATTGAAGTACCTGCGGCAATCAAAGAAATTAATCAAAATTGATCTGGTAGCATAACCTTTAGAACTAATGATCTTTGCAAAACGAGCTGAAGTGTGAAATTTTTGTTTTATTTTCTTCTCTAGATTTAACGGCAGATATATCTAACATAAAATAAATATTCGCTAAACGGATGAAGTTAAGAATCAAAATAAAGGGTCTTCGCAGTCATTTAGTCAGCGGGAAACTAATCTGTACGATTAACAAAATTTGTTAGATTTTGTTAATGATTTGCTTATTCTTCCACTCTTACTTGTATCTGACACTTTTTTGTTAATTTTTTTTTTTTTTATTTTATTATATCATTAAGGCCTTTTACAATATTAAATCTTTGGTGTTTTATTGTCTTAAGTGTACAATAATCGTTAACGTGTTAAGAAGAGAATTTTCTATAAAAAGAGAGCAAAAACAAAATATACAAGTGTTGCTTAGTTTATGAAGAGAAGACTTTATAATATAGACCCATGTTACTTGATGAAAGTGATCTAATTTTCATAGATTTTAATTTCAATTCATAAGTTAACGAGTCTATACTTCACATACAATACATCGATGTCACTTTCAAATCTGTTCTTATCAGTCACAGGTAACATTAATATCAATTATCACAGCATTGAATTTTTAGTTCAACTAGAAAAATCTACGGTAAAATATGTTATTGTTAAAAGCAGAGCCTGGACGGTTATCATGATGGTCACCTGAGGATTGTGCATGTGTTAATTATTTTATTGCCCACTGTTGCCCCAAGGGTTTAAAGTTAACTTTCATTCGTTTTTATATGATTTATTGCTCGTTTTGTTTGGCACTAATCGAAAAGTGGGAAATGATTAAATTAAACTATTTTTTTAAAAACTTTGTTTAAACATATGTCTTGTATAAATACAAAAACAAGCAAGTTACAACCAGCTCTTCTTAAGACCCACGTGGAGTTTATGTAAGAAAATTCCATCCTTTTTATCTAACCTAGAATTTTCTTGTAGATACATTTTAAAGACAACCTAAATTTTTGCATTTCATTTATTGTACCACAATATTTACCACATTTATAAGATTTATTTGCTTTAAATTGAACCCAGTTCAGACGTCTGTGTCCAGAAGTTTGGAACATTCAACGACTGACGAGTTCTTAGCGCTTGCTGACGACGTATCCGTTCCCGCTGTAATTCGAGACGAACAAAGTTGATCGCTTGATCTACGGCCTGTTCACGAAGACGTAGTTGTTCTTCGTGTCTATCTAGTTTGAGCTGTTGTTCTTGCTGTTGTTGTTGCAATCGCTCTAGTTGTTCTTGTTGTTGCCTGTAAAGCTTTAATTGTTTTTTTGTTTTTGTTATTTTACAGAATGATCTTTTGGTGAATTGGTATGCATACCGAATGCGAAGGACGTGCTCTAAAATCAAGGTCACTTCCGTCTTCCAAGTCAAAGTAATCTGCAATACTAGGACGTATTGGTAGAAAACGTGTGCCAGGTGCTTTTGTTGTTGTGGTTGTTGTTGTAGTTGTAGTTGTAGTAGGTGTTGTTGAAGTAAGAGCTGCCTTTAATGCCGCTAGCTTAAGCGAGAAACGTCCTTCACCCGCGACATCTTCGTAACGGCTTACTGAACGCCGTCTGCTGTTTGATTTGCGAGCTCTTCCCTCAGCATCTAAAACAAAGTGCATAGAAATTAGAATTGTCTCCGAGATTTTGAGAAAATCAACATATATTGGACTCCTTTTCTTATGACTAGAAGTACCTGTCTCTTGTAGAGCTGCTGCTACAATAATGAGCAGTACTAAACTGTACTGAAGGAAATTCATGTTTGTATTTTTTAAATTTTCCTCTTTAGAGATCTTCCTTTAAGGTAGAAAGACTGTGTTGTACTGATTCTGGAATCGTTTTTGGTCATTTTATATACTAAAAATTGTGCATCTATTTACAGTTATTGAAGTTTTCTCAAGTACCTGGGGCAATTAAAGAAATTAATCAAAATTGATCTGATAGCATAACCTTAAGAACTAATGAGCTCTTCAAAACTAGCTGGAGTGAAAAATTTTTGTGTTATTTTCTTCTTTAGATCTAACGGCAAAAATATCTATTATAAATTAAAAATTCTCTCAATAGATGAAGGTAAGAATAGAACTCAAGGGTGTCCGCAATAATTTAGTCAGTGGGAAACAAAAAATAAAATTTGTAAGATTTTGTTAATGATTTGCTTATTCTTCCACACTTACTTATATCTGACATGTTTTTTTTTTTTTTTTGTGTGATTTCATTGTATCATCAAGGCAATTTACAAGGTTTCATCTATGGTGTTTTATTGTCTTAAGTGTACAATAATCGTTATCATATTATGAGAATTTTCTATAGAAAGAGAAAATAAAAGTCAAACTTAACAATTGTATCATAGTTTCCGATAACTTATAACTTAGAACCATACCTTCATACCGGATGGAAGTGATAGTTAGAAGAATCTATTTTTTCACAACTATTAGTTTGAAGTTTCATTGAGTTGACAGTGAAATAAGCTAAATATACAGCTAAATTTGTTATCTATAAAAACTAAGCCTGATGATTATCAAGCTCGTATCATTAGGATAGTGTATATTTTAGTTTATTAGCCATTGTGGCCCCAAGAGTTAAGTGTACACTATTATTAATCATATTATTAATAATTATTTTTATGATTTATTACCTTTTATTTTCGTTAGCTGGAAAGAAAAGCTGGACGCTGCTCAAGACCATAAATCGAAGTTGAAAGTGTTATTTACAGTTTACAGTTTTTTTAAATGTAACTGTGAAAGGTGTACCTCTACCTTACACGATTATTAACCTTATCAAGGGGGCGTACTGAGGTTAAGCCGCCCGAGGCGGATTCTCAACTGGCCGCCCCTCTCATATACAATTTACAAAAAACATCCTTGATATTAATATAGGGTTTTGTAGGCATTGTTCTAATTCTAACACGACGTTAGTCAAAATTAAATGCTGTTCAAAAGGCGAAACTAATTCTTCCACCACCATGTTTAGAGAAAAATGGTATAGACTTTGCCCACGAGAATGTTTTTCTCTAAATGTGATCCTGATAATTCCCAAAAAAATTATTAAAATTTTCCATGAAAATGAGAAATAAAGGGTGATTTTTTAAGAGCTTGATAACTTTTTTTTAAAAAAAACGCATAAAATTTGCAAAATCTCATCGGTTCTTTATTTGAAACGTTAGATTGGTCCATGACATTTACTTTTTGAAGATAATTTCATTTAAATGTTGACCGCGGCTGCGTCTTAGGTGGTCCATTCGGAAAGTCCAATTTTGGGCAACTTTTTCGAACATTTCGGCCGGAATAGCCCGAATTTCTTCGGAAATGTTGTCTTCCAAAGCTGGAATAGTTGCTGGCTTATTTCTGTAGACATAAGACTTGACGTAGCCCCACAAAAAATAGTCTAAAGGCGTCAAATCGCATGATCTTGGTGGCCAACTTACCGGTCCATTTCTTGAGATTAATTGTTCTCCGAAGTTTTCCCTCAAAATGGCCATAGAACCGCGAGCTGTGTGGCATGTAGCGCCATCTTGTTGAAACCACATGTCAACCAAGTTCAGTTCTTCCATTTTTGGCAACAAAAAGTTTGTTAGCATCGAACGATAGCGATCGCCATTCACCGTAACGTTGCGTCCAACAGCATCTTTGAAAAAATACGGTCCAATGATTCCACCAGCGTACAAACCACACCAAACAGTGCATTTTTCGGGATGCATGGCCAGTTCTTGAACGGCTTCTGGTTGCTCTTCACTCCAAATGCGGCAATTTTGCTAATTTACGTAGCCATTCAACCAGAAATGAGCCTCATCGCTGAACAAAATTTGTCGATAAAAAAGCGGATTTTCTGCCAACTTTTCTAGGGCCCATTCACTGAAAATTCGACGTTGTGGCAGATCGTTCGGCTTCAGTTCTTGCACGAGCTGTATTTTATACGGTTTTACACCAAGATCTTTGCGTAAAACCTTCCATGTGGTCGAATAACACAAACCCAATTGCTGCGAACGGCGACGAATCGACATTTCACGGTCTTCAGCAACACTCTCAGAAACAGACGCAATATTCTCTTCTGTACGCACTGTACGCATTCGTGTGGTTGGTTTAATGTCCAATAAAGTAAACTGAGTGCGAAACTTGGTCACAATCGCATTAATTATTTGCTCACTTGGTCGATTATGTAGACCATAAATCGGACGTAAAGCGCGAAACACATTTCGAACCGAACACTGATTTTGGTAATAAAATTCAATGATTTGCAAGCGTTGCTCGTTAGTAAGTCTATTCATGATGAAATGTCAAAGCATACTGAGCATCTTTCTCTTTGACACCATGTCTGAAATCCCACGTGATCTGTCAAATACTAATGCATGAAAATCATAACCTCAAAAAAATCACCCTATTTGAGAAAAAATTTTTTTTTTATTGAATACTTCACATAGTGAACTTTTTCTCAAAATATAGAAAAATTTTTATATGTCAACAAATTTTTCTCTATAAATGAGCATATCTTTTATGCGAGAAAAATACTTATACTTTAAAAAAGACATCAAATATATCCATTTCCCACAAGTGAAGAAATATTTCTTCGAAAATGTGAAAATTTTATCTAATTGAAGAACATTTTATATGAAAAAAAGAAAATTGCTATTTTCGAAAATAGAGCAATTTTTTGTCGCATACCTTGTACCTTTTTTAACCGTAATTTTTTTAGAACGCTATCAGCAACACAGTCACTGTTACTGGCGAACGCTACAGGACCAGAATAAATGCCTTCTTACTGCCGGAATGGGATGAGCGGGACTTGGTAAATATGTGGTTTCAACAGGACAGTGCAACCGTACACAGAGCAGGAACCACAATGGGTTTGGCATGGCCAGCAAGATCAATCGATTTAACCATCCCAGACTTCTTCATTTGGGGCTATTTGAAGTCGCGTGCTTATGCCAAAAAGCCTCCGATAATCGCAAACCTTAAGGAAAATTTTCAACAGGAACGCAAACAGTTATCATCGGAAATCTTTCGGATAGTCATAGAAAATGCGACAAAACGGACACAAATGTGTAACTACACTTGCGGCAACCATTTGACGGATATTACGTTTTCCACAAAACACAAAAAAATTGTAATGGTTCAAACAAAGGTTTGGTTCCATTTAAATGGTTCCATCC
The DNA here is from genome assembly GCA_958299015.1 of Tetanocera ferruginea. Taxonomy (NCBI): domain Eukaryota; kingdom Metazoa; phylum Arthropoda; class Insecta; order Diptera; family Sciomyzidae; genus Tetanocera; species Tetanocera ferruginea. The sequence goes on along the minus strand of OY282643.1, from coordinate 2,008,424 downwards.
AGTAAAAAAGTTATTCAAAAACAAAATTGAATGATTAATTTTGCGCCTCCTTGCATGTCACACTCTGGACATCACTGGATGAGAACTCATCTGAATTTAACAAAAGTATATTTAAGGAAATTTCTTTAAAAACATTTTTTGAACTAGGTTCTCGTTTGAGGTATTTCAGCAAAGAACCTTCACTAATTTTAATTTCTTCTTCACTTGCATTAATAAATGTAATTTTACATATATTTAGTTTGTAAATTGCTTAATTTAGCTTCAGTGCCGCCCCTAAAATAATGCCGCCTGGGCCCCGGCATAAATTTGGATACATTGGACGGGTTATTTACATAAAATTAATTTTTAAAAATGTAATTTAAATGAGTAATGTTTAATAGAAAATATTTATTTTAACTATTGTATCATTTTAAAAACGTTGGCAGACTATTTAAAATGTTTTTTGATATTTTAGAACTCTGAGAAATAACGTGTGTGTGTTGCCCACAGGCTTTATAAAATCTCCCCCGTATTTTAAGCTAGAGTTGTTTTAAGCATGTTTTGTTTTATTTTTAAGGATATATAAATGTAACAAGACATATATATCGACACTATTCTATCTGCTCTTGCAAGTAGAGATCTTTGTGGATGAAGAAAATATTAGCGACAAGAAAGTTCTACCCAAATTTACAGAATCAAATACAGGCATTTATTAATCTTAATAAAAAAAGAGTAATATGAAGAAGAAAAAAATATTCTAACGCCCCTTAGCTGGCGAAGAAGACCATTTATCGCATGATATTCTGCCCAATAATTCAGTGAAATCAAAAACCATTCATGAATAAGTTTTTAACGAAATATACATTGCAATTTTTTCACAACTTATAAAGAAGGATAAACAAATAAAAATTATAAAAAATCAAAATATGTACTCTACCCAATAAGATGTCGCACTGATAGAAACAAGTGTGTTTTTTAAAAAGGGTCATAAAAATCAAAAACCATTCATGAATAAGTTTTTAACGAAATATACATTGCAATTTTTTCACAACTTATAAAGAAGGATAAACAAATAAAAATTATAAAAAATCAAAATATGTACTCTACCCAATAAGATGTCGCACTGATAGAAACAAGTGTGTTTTTTAAAAAGGGTCATAAAAATGAAAAAAAAAAGTATCTATATGAGTACCTCCACACCAGAACACTGCAAATACTGCTGTTTGTCACAACAGAAAAAAATTTTACGTCGGTGGTTGCGCAGTGCACGTAATTGAGCTCTTACTTACCGTCCAGAAGCCATGGGTTCAAATCCCAATCATACCGTCAGACTTTGCTTAAATTTCTTTCATAATTTCTATCTTACAGCTTATAATCTTTTTAATTTTATAGTTGTTATTGGCGATAACTAAGTTTGTGGTTTTCCTTTTGAATACAATTATCACCAATTAAAATTCACACATGTTAAAGTTAATGTTTCCCACTCTCCCAATTCCTCCAACCATCTTGAGCCAAAGTAAAATTAATTGAATTAGTCAAATCACTTTTTCTATACAACCCAGCAGGTTTTGTGTATAAACGAGGTGCTCAGTTCAATTAAACAACGACTTTTTTTTTAAATGAATCTTTCTTAAAAAATTTTTTATTCTTATCTTAAGTATGTATGTCAATTATAAAGAAGACCTGGATTATTTTCCAAAGTCCTTGTTATATTTATTTGTACTAATTAATTAACTGGTTTTGCGCCGGTCTCGTTGGGCAACTGGTTTTTATTTGACTGAGTTTCTGGTTTCTTTTGGTTTGTAGTCTTGTTCTTATTCTGATTTTTGTTTGGTCTGCGATTGAGCCTAATTCCATTCTGGTTCCTGTTGACACGGCGTCTGACGGCGTTTTTGTTGGAATTTAGTGGGCGCACAATGACATTCCCGGTTTTGATATTGTACCAACGAACAACTTTGTTGTTGGTGGGGTTTTTTCTGCGTATCCACTGGCCATTTCGTACCCACTGTACATTATTACCCAACTTACCATTTTTCAACTTTTGACCATTTCTAACCAACTGACCATTTCTCACCCTTTGTCCATTTCTAACCAACTGACCATTTCTAACCAACTGACCATTTACCATCACCTGGCCTTTCTGAATGTTTTTGCGTCTGACTGCGTTCCAGTTGTTCGGCTGAATCCTTATGCGCTGTGCTGGATTTACCCTTCGACGCTTGGAACCCATTCTTTTCTTAGAATTGGGACGACGAACACTTTGGCGGCGACGCACAGCACGTTCATCAGTCAAGTCAGTGGACTTTGTATCATTGTCGTTATCCTTATTGTAAAGTTGCTCTTCTGGTTCAGCGTAAGACTGCACCTGGCGAGGCAGTCGCTGTTAAACGATTCTCAAGTAAAGACTTAACGGTATAGCGCATAAGACTTGTGGCTTACCATTGTTGAATCCATCATCTCTTCAGCTTGTTGATGCTTCGCTGGAGAAGAGATATCTTCAAAGATTTGTGATATAGCTACATCTTTTTCTGCAGCAGGTTCTTCAGCAGTTTTCTTGATCTTTAAATCCTCAACCCTCATATGCTCTGAAGATTGTTCCTTTTGAACATTTTTATAAGTATAAAGATTATTGAAGAAAATACAAAAACGTGAAAATGACCAAACTTACCTTATCTGATGCTACTGGAAGATTTGTTTGCTTTTTAACTATGACACTCTTAACTGGTCCAGATGCGTCATCTTTCTTTAAATCAAGCAGTTGCAGTAGAGCTGCTTCAGCTTCTGAAGTAAGCTCTTCAGTTATTTCTTTTATTAATGGTTCCCCAACGATCATTCCTTGTGCAGATTGTTGATTATCCTCATTGGTTATACCTTTCGACAATTGTTTTTTTCCTGATGGACTAGGCAACATTTGTACCTTATTTTGGAATATTTGTGGAAGAACTACATCACTTTCTTCAACGAATTCTTCTTTGTTGTTATTCAATGAAGGCTTCTCAAGCTTTATAACTGCCGGCAATTTTTGATTTGCTGATAAATGAGGCAACACTGTAAGCTTCTCTTGGTATATTTCTGGAAGAGCAACATCATCTTCTGCAACGAATTCTTCGGTGGTTTTTTTCAATAATGGTTTATCATCTACTGATGTTTTCTTTTCTTCAATATGTTGTTGGACTAATGACTGCTGGACAACATTTATTTTTACAGCTCCAGCTGGTGTGAAAACGCCATCTTCTACAAATTCCTGTGTTTCATCCTGTTTGGTTTCTGTCGAAGAATATTGTTAGTACTTAAAAAGTGAAAAAGTATTTCGTTTCTTTACTACCCACCAGCAAAACAGGCTCTACACATTAACAATGCACCGAGCACAACTAATGCACAACTAGTCTTCATATCGACGACTTAATAATATGTTCGATAAGACGCTTTAAGAAAAGCTTCAGCACGCGATTAATAGCTTTGAGTTTATGAGACTAAACATCCAATAGCCTTCGTTCTTATATTGCTATTTATTATGTTTTCTTGCCAGAAACACAAACAAAAATCCATGATTTAGATGAAAGGCAAAATCAGAGCAGTGAAGACACGACTTAACTTAGCTAGAGCACGAATCGAGAGAATCAAGATTATAAAATCGAATAGTTTATAAAAACATATTTCCATAAATAATTATGCTGAAAATTTGTTATCAAAAAGGAGCGGCGATTAAAATGTTGGTCGAAGTTCGCTGCACAATGTTTGCGGTTTAATTATGCTAATATTGATTTTTTATAAGAACAAGAGCTCGAGAATTGGCTTTATTAGGGCTTTGATTTATAGTTCAACATGGCAGATACTTTCAATTCTAACCAATTTAAATTTCTATGAAAAATTCAAAACTATGAAAAACTATGGAATCTTAAAAACTTTCTAAATAACAGTTCGGCTTGAAAGAAAGAGCCTTTCTTTTTCAGCTCCTATCAAGTTTATTATGTAACCAAAATGTACTGTTTGTGAATTAATTTTTCATAATTATTTTATATCATAAATTGCACTTTCATTCAAAGTTGGCCAAGCATAAAAGGTTGGTGGGAAGGGAAATGTTTCAATGTTATTTTGATTTAAGTTTTTATTTAAAGCTTAAATATTTTTTATTTCTGTTCACATCTCAATGACAGTTTTAAGATATACAATACAATAGCTTGGTCAGAAATCATAAATCCGTTATTTAAGTTAAGAATTTTGGAAATATAGGAAGTCATGATTAAATCAATACAACCAAATTCTAACATAGCCTTTTCCCTATTGTTTTTGTTTTTTTGCTTATGTTAATTTTGCAATATATTATAAAAAATTAAAAAATCTTTGTTTATTTATAGTGTAACTTCATCATTTTTTTTTTTTTGACACCAAGAGGCAATATATAGTTGAAATAAAAAGAATTTAATTAAAAACAAGTAAAGAAAGTCTAAAGTCGGTCTAGCCTGACTATGAAATACCCTTAACCTACCTTTTCAAATACAATAATAGTATTAAATATGTCCCAAGGACTCGCGGATTAAGCCAATATTTTATATATTTTTCACTTTTGATGAACAATTTACACATACCAAGTTTTATTCCTGTATGGGAGGTAGACGTTTTCGTGGGCGGATGACACTGATTTTTCGAAGACGTCTTTGTTTTTTTTTAAACTACATATATAAGTACAATATTTTGTCTCTGTAGGTTGAACATAAAATTATTTATTGATTTTTCAATTTTTGGGTTGCATGGGAGGTAGGTCCATTTTTTGGAACTTTGAAGTATTTTCTGGAAAATTCCAAACCAGGAACCCCTACTAGAGAACAATATTATTAGAGACAATTATTTTATACCATTTTTATTTTAAATTTTAGCTAATCTTAGGTTTATAATACTTCTGTACAGTAAATCGACAGTTTTCTGATGAAACTTGTTTAACCTTGGTTCAGTCTACGTCGGTTGATCGTTTGAGCATTAGGTCGACGGTTGATCGTTTGGACAATTGGTCGGCCGTAAACATTTTGTCGTATGATGCGCACGTTATTGTTTGCATTAATACGACGTTGTATATTATTGCCACTAGGAAGAAATACATTACGATTACCACCAGTGCCCGGGTTCATATTGACTCCAAAACCATTACGACGACGACGACGAACAATCACACGATTTGCACGTGCCTGACTGTCGTCAATTGATGGACCCAACATAGCCACGATATTGTTGCCGGGGGGAATTGCCTCGAAGACTGCCCGTGGTATCATCAGAGACAATTCTCCAGTCTCGGTATCTATTGCAGTGTGTGCCTGAAGTTCAATAAAATTATCGGGAACTATAAAAGGCTCGCTTTGATCATGTAAAACTGTTAACTGTTGCTTTGGTGTGTAAACTTCTGCATCTTCAAGTTCAGCGCTTTCAATGTCATCGTCATCTCGCTCCGACATATGTTGGGATTTGATATTTGTACGCATCTTACTTGGGGATTTTTTTAAAACTTGTGTATCTTCTAACTCAGCACTCGTTAGATCATCATCATCATCATCATCCTTCTCGTTAGGTGATGAAGTGTATTGAGGCTCGATATCATCGTCATCATCATTATCATTATCGTATTCATCCATAAGTTCGTCAACTATGTCATCGTTGCTCATGGTATCATCGTCACTATAATCGTCTACATCTTCTTCTAGATTTTCGAAACCTTGCGCAAATGCACCGGCACGTCGTTCTGGAACGCGTAAGAAGAGATATGGATGGTTGACCAAATCATGTTTATTTACAATGCCGCGACTTTGTTGCACACGAGGTTCTACGAAAAGAAGAGATCTGAAATTTCTAAACTTTTTCTCAATTCAAGTGATCGAACCTACCTGAAGAGGCTAATGCAAAGCATAACAACAGCCAAACGCTAGCTTCTTTAAACATCTCTTTATCCTCAATTCAAGTAGTTCTTCTATTATTAAAGTTCTACTGTCAATCACTTCTATTGATAACACACAGAGATTGTCCTAAATGTAAGCTTAGCCTCGTCGAACTGTATGACAGCCAAGAAAATTGTTCGTTTTTATGCAAAATATGGTGGAGTAGAAAACATAGTAAAGTTAAATGAAGATGAAACAAGCGGAAATAATAACTCTTTCTGCCATCCTCTGCCATTTTTCTTCTATTTTGATTCTGGATTGTGTGAATTTTTCACTTATTATTTTATTTGTTTTGTGATTTTTTTTTTTTTATTTAATTTGGTAAGCTACAATGATATTTAATTTTGACAGAAACATATGCGAAACCATTGAAAAAAGTAGCCGCAACGGAGCAATGACCGCCCTGCTTACATAGATCTTAAACAGCTTCTACCTAAGAAATGTGAATCTGCCTTAAGGCACCAGATATAATTTGAATCTCATGAGTGTGCGGATAGCTATCGCGCTTAATTATTATGTTCAGGCTATTGCGGTGAGGCGTTGAGTTGAAACTCAACACAAAAAAAAAAATAATTATTGATTATTGCTGACGGCATTTACAAGCAGCTCTAGCCGCACGACGAACAAGCCGCTAAAAGTAACTGAGTCTGTAAAGTGACCGGCAATTGACCGGTCATTCAGGCGTTGTAATATTCTCTTATGACTGATTATCGGTACAAGAAGTCTCGTTTTCGTTTTTTTAAGGCAAAATGATATGGAGTGCTTTTGAGAAGAAGAACACGAAGCACAGAATAGACCAGAACAAAATTTGTTTGGCTGATTTGGCTCTTTATAGGTCAACATAATATATTAGCTACAAAAAATAAATTAATATTTTTTTTACTTAAAAATTCTTTCGCGCTAAACTTTTGCTTGCTAACTAACGGTTTGTTTAAAATGTCACTTTTTCAAGATTTATATGAAGACATAATATGTATCTGTATATATGTGCACATAGATATATTATAAAGACAGTTAAAATGTCACTTAATAATGTATGCAAAACTTATCAAGATTAACTTTGTAAATGGTTGACTTAAACTAGTTTATAACCATAATACGTATTAAGAAAAGTTCGGTTTAATTTATGTTGACTGCTAAAATAAATTCTAAAGCGTCTTGTGAGCATACTAAGAAAAGAAAAAACCAAAAAAACAAACAACAAATTCGCTTGATTTTAGCTATTGACCTAAAATTCGTAGAAAAATTCGTGTCATCTTCACGAATTTCTCTTTTCTGTAACCTTTGTGCTTTTTTTTAGCTTCTATTCATATTTCGGTAAAAACTAGCATTGTAACTGTATATTATTAATAAATAAGCGTGATTAAGGAGCTATGGTTAATCAAAATTAATTTATGCCTCTCTTGTAGCTGTTCAAAAATGTGCAAAAGTTGAAAGATCATTGTACGACGATGGCAATAGATTTTCTTACGTTTGTAATAGAAAAAAAAAAAAAAAACCCACAAACCTAAAAATGGGTTCAAACATTACAAATGCAAATCAGAAACAGTGAATGAACTTTGGTGAAATTGGAATTCATACAGAAATTAACATATTTTAAGTATATTGCAGATAGCAGAAAATGTTGTGTTTTTAATTTTGAATAAAATATTAATAAAGGTTTGTTGTTTGTCGTTACTTTTTATTGCTGCCAAAATTAAAACACATCATAAAAATTACGATTTCAAGTCACTAAAATGAACTAATTTGATGAAAGCTGATATAAAACTGATATTTTTTGAATAAATAACTAATTTTATAAACAAGATAAACATGTTTTCAAAACTATTACACAATTTAGTGAATATCGATGATTGCATAATTAACGTTATTCTCCATAACACTTCTATTGTCTGGAGGAAGCAGTATGTATCGCTCATTTCGTGCAAAACTTTCGAAAATTTTAAATTTCAGAAAAGACAGTTAAAATTTTGATAGTTTGAAGAGAAAGGTATGCTATGAGAATGATTTTTATAATGATTGAAAATGTTACTCAGATACTCACGAACAACATATATTCGGGTTCAATTTTTAATTTCTTTGCACAAAGTAGCAATAGTTTTGCACAAAAACAAACGATATGTTTATTTTCTATCGATCGTTTTACTTGGGAAAAGTAGTGGACTAGTCTAATTCGTTATATATTTGGCAGAGTATTAATGCATAGTAATAATTTTGACAGAAAAAGTTTTTGAAGAGTAATATTTCTGTTTTTTGTTTTAAGATTTCATTGTGAATACAATTCTTATATAGTCTTACTCGGCTTTTTTATTGCTTTTTGTAATTCATTCATTCATGGCTAATTAAGGCATATTGTTCCGGGAATTATGTCCATATTAAGATTATTTCTATTGATATCGGGCTAAGATTCTCAATTTGATTTTTCAATACTTAAAATCATTTCAATTCTTAAAAAACTATTCAAGTTCAATTTTTACCTGCATAAAAAGAACTTTTTTTTAATGTCCTGTTATATCTTTTTTAAAAAAGACTTCCATAATGTTCCTTTATTCAAAGAACAATTTAAGTGCACCTTCACAGACCTAAAATAAGGCTTCTTCATTTGGTTCTTTAATTTTCTTTTTAAGAAACTTTTAGATCTACACAATCACTATTGAGATCTCTACGGCTCAATGCGGAATTTTTAATAACCATAAAAATTTTTGTCTTCCGTCCTTTCAAAATCTTTGTCAAAAATAGTATTTCGAATTGCGGTCTGCCCCGGGCGGCATTATTATAGGGGCGGCACTGAAGCTAAATTAAGCATTTTACAAAATAGATATGTCTAAAATAACATTTTTAATAGCAAGGGAAGAAGAAATTAAAATTATTGAAGGTTCTTTACTGAAATACCTTAATCGAGAACTTAGTTCAAAAAGTGTTTCTGAAGAAGTTTCCCCTAATATACCACTGTTAAATTCAGATGAGTCTTCAGTCAGCGATGAAGAGTGTGAAGAACAAGGTGATGCAAAATTAATCATCCAATTTTGTTTTTGAATATCTGTTATAGTAAATAAAAAAATGATATTGAGTGAAGAAAGTCTTTATTTGAAACATTACAATATTTTGTGTTATGTGGAAAAGGGGATATTCTTCAAGGGACTGTTGCAAGTGTGGATACACATTTGTGCCCGTTTTGTCGATTTTCAATGACTTTCCGAAAGATTTCCGGTGATAACTGTTCGCATTCCTGCCGAATATTCTCCTTTAGGTTTTCGATAGTCTGAGGCTTGTTGGCATAAACCCGCGACTTCAAGTAGCCTCAAAAAAAGAAGTCTGGGATGATTAATTGGTTGATCTTTCTGACGATGCCAAATCACCAAAGCGCGAGATTACACGACCAGGAAACGCTTCCTTCACAATATTCATTGTGGCTTTTGCTGTGTGTGCGGTGGATGTAATGGAAATTGTCATAAAGTGGCTTTGAGTGGATGGATGTAATGGAAATTGTCAACATAAAAAAAAAATTTTTTTCAAAATATAAGTTATGAGCAACGTAAAAAATTTTTTCTCGACTATAACTGTTATGAGGCAACATAACAAATATAAATTGAAAATAACTGTTATGAAGCAACGTATAAAATTTTTTCAAAATTTCGAGAACTTTTTCGACCAAAAAAAAAATAAATAACTGTTATTTTGGATCCCTAATTCTCCTTCAAAAAAGCTCTTTACTGCTTTTGATTATTTGAAGAAACAGTTCAGTCGAGTCTTAAAACAGGATTCAATGGTGGAAGAATTAGTTTTCTTCGCCTCTTGAAGAGTAGATAATTTTGACTTACGCAGTATTAGATTTAGGTTGATAATATATATACTAGAATTTTTTATAAAGGTACTTGACAACAATAAGAGATTATTTTCTAAAGATTTTCGATAAAGCTTCTATGTGTACACACAGAAAAATCGCCACATAAAAACCTAATAATGAAGAACAAAGTTAAACAGATTTCTCTATGGTTTTTACTAGTGTCCGACCGAATGTGAATTTTTGCCGAAGCCGAAGCCGAAGCCGATTCTTCGGCAAAATGTTAATAATCGGCCGAAGGCCGAAGCCGATGCCGAATAACAAACAAATGTTTTAAAGTCAAAATAATTATAAAAATTTATTCTTTGCTTTTGTTATATATTCATTTACAATTTCAGTACAAAAAAACGTAATGAAATCATTCAAATCGAAATAAATGTAAGAGTTTTTCTACAAAATTCGGATGTTTCTGTAATTGATTTATTGGCGTCAGGACAACGTAGAAGAAAAATGTTATCAGTTCTCTAACTAACTGGGCCATTCTGCCGAGATTGATCACAAAATAGCAAATTCAGTCGGTCAACCATTTTAAAAAAAATTTTTTTTTACCATTAATTTCGTTTTACCATTAAACTTTTTTGTTGTATTTACAAAATGGCGACCATGTTTTTCATGCAACCACGAGCGATTTTCGTATTTTATAGAGTTTGCGGTAATGATCATATCTCAGCTCCTATTAAACATACAGTAATAAATGAATAAACATAATATTAATTATACTTTAGCCTATTATCTTGCATATCAGAAAAATTAATTGGGATATTACTTAATTTAATAAAAAACGTTAAAGTTTCCGAAAATAATTGTAATTTTTGGTAACTTTGAAAAAAAATTTTAATATAAAAAAGTTAGTGGCAGACCTATTTTTTTGGTATTAGGTACGTCTAAGCAAAAACTTAAAAAATAAATTTTTAAAAGTGACTAGATCATAAAATTTTGAAAAATAAGAAATCTAAAATTTGCCCCAACTTTGGGGTCAAATGTTTCCAATTTGAAAAAAATTGGAAAAATTTGAAATTAATGTTAAATAGGCAACGTAATAAGAGGATTCTAATGATATAAAAATTAAAGTGATTTTTATGGTTCGTTAAAAAGATATAGCATTTTAAAATTCGTGCATTTTATTACATGAGGTATGAGTATTAAGGTGGGTCACCGCATATGGTGAAAAAAAAGTTTGCATTTACCGCCCCTTATACGAAAGCTTATGTTGAGAGGATTTTAGAACAATACAAATTTTTTTTGTGAACCCGAAATCTGCCCTAAATGGTATTTTTTTGTATAACTTCACCAGTTTTAGCCCGATCGTGAAAAGAAGTATATCTTTGGATAGGTCCCAATTAGTACACAAGCACCCCCAAAACTTTAAATTTTTTTTAATATAACAAAAGTTCATATAAAAACCATTAAAATTTTGTGAAGAAACTCAATTCAATTTCATTCGTAGGAAAAGAAGTTAAAGCGAGTCAAAATTTTAGTGAAGTTTGTTTTCGCTTTTGGACTTTAGCCTTCGGTTCATTTCGTTTGGGTTCGTTTTTCATACCAAATTTCTTTACATTCGGGCCAGTCGTTCAGGCGTTATTGAGCCATATATATTTTATAGTGTCCGACCGATTATTCGGCTTCGGCTTCGGTAATCGGCATAATCGGCCGATATTTTGATCTTCGGCTTCGGCTTCTGCTTCGGCCGAAATAGCCGATTATTTTTGCCGAATGTTATTGCTTTGCTAAACAATTTTTTTTATACTTTTTTTTTAACTTTTTGCAAATTTTTTGCATTTTTTTGAATTATTCAGTAAACATTTGAAACATTTTCATTGTTCACTTTGTGTTTCTTTCCTTTTCTGTTCTCTCATGAGTTGGTGTTCATTCCTTGAAAATTTTATTCAAATGATAAATGCAGCGAGTCCGACTGTTACGTTTTTGCTTTTGTTATGGACTGAAATATAAACGCTAGAAATTTTCTGCCAGATTTCAGTTAGTATTACATTTCTGTAGCTTTTCTCGACTGGATCGAAAATATATTCAATTTTCTTCTACTTTATCCTGACGTCAATAATTCGATTACAGAAAAATCCGAATTTTGCAGAAAAACTCTTACGTTTAACTCGAATTTAAGGGGACTTTCAAAAATTTTATTTTAATGTTTTAAAATGCCTATAAGTTGAATAAAAAACAAGATATCATTTTGAAAAATTATATATATATTTTGTAGTAAAAAAATCACACAAAAAAAATTTGATTTGATTTTTTGATTTTTTTATCTACAAATATGGCTACTGGAATTATTTTAAAAAAGCATCAAAAAACCATAACGGGCATGATTACAGCTCACTGGAACATCGGAAAAAAAACAAAGAACGGGGTTTTTATCAGCATCAAAACCGCCATGGAATGAACTAGAAGAAACAAGTTTGGTTAAAAAATAACAAAATGGCGGCGTTTTTTCAAAAATTAACAAGTTTTTTTGGACAATATTGGCCAAAAACTCAAAAACTATAGAACCGATTTTTCTGTCTGTAGTTCATGCCATGCATCGACTAGTGTTAAACAAAATATTTAAATTTCAATTTAAATAAATGATTCTTTAAACAAATTCCTGTAGCAATACATCTGATTAAAATAATAAAAAAATTTTTTTTTTTGAGTAGTTTTTTTTTTAAAAAAAATATATTTTAAATTTTTTAAAATGATTACTTATTTTCTATTCAACTTATACGCATTTTAAAACATTAAAATAAAAAAATGTTTGAAGGTGTTACGTCCCCTTAATGATTTCAGTAAGTTTTTTGTACTGAAATGAATACTAAAGGTAGTTAAATTTTAAGGGCCGATGCTGATTTTGAATAAAACACAAATTATTCAGAAAATTACTGTCATTTCTTTTTATTATGATAATATTGGTATGGTTCAATTATGTATTAAACAAAATATCGGCCAAATGGCTGCCGTGACCTCGGCGGCACACCTTCATCCGATGGTCCAAATTTTCGATAACGCTGAGGCATAATTGAGGTTCTATGCCGCTAATGTAACGAATTATCTCATCCTTTAGCTCTTGAATTGTTGCTGGCTTATCGACGTACACCTTTTCTTTCAAATAACCTCAAAGAAAGAAGTCCAACAGTGTCAACTCACATGATCTTGGCGGCCAATTGACATCTCCACCACGTGAGATAACACGGCCATTGAATTTGTCGCGCAAAAGAGTCATTGTTTCGTTAGCGGTGTGGCAAGTGGTACCATCCTGTTGAAACCACATATTGTCCACATTTATATCTACTAATTCGGGCCTTAAAAAGTTCGTTATCATCTCACGATAGCGAACAACATTCACAGTAACTGCCTGACCGGCCTCATTTTGGAATAAATACGGCCCGATGATGCCGCCAGCCCATAAACCGAACCAAACAGTCACCCTTTATGGATGCAATGGTTTTTCGACAATCACTCTTGGATTATCATTCGCCCAAATGCGGCAATTCTGCTTATTGACGAATCCACTGAGGTGAAACTGTGCCTCATCACTGAAGATGATTTTCTTCGAAAATGATCATCCATTGTTGCCATTTCTTGAATAACATTAACGCGTGGCTCGATTATGTATCTTTCCATGGTTCAAATTGAGTTAGTCTGAAATGGAGAAATGCCAAATGAAATGCAGAAAAAACTTGACGTTTAGGTGTGGTTCACATTCAACATCGGCCCTTAACAAAAGCAAAGAATAACTTTATAATTTTTTACTTGAAAACATTTGTTTCTTCTTCGGCTTCGGCTTCGGCCTTCGGCCGATTATTTCCATTTTGCCGAAGAATCGGCTTCGGCTTCGGCTTCGGCAAAAACTCACGTTCGGTCGGACACTAATATTTTATTACTTTAAGCGCCCTCTATCGAAATTTTATAATATGAAAGTTTTCTCTGCTTGGCGACACTTTCGGTACCTTCATGCTGAAAAACGAACCAATTCATAAGAAATTATCTATCATTTGAATTAAATTTTCAACGAGTGCACAACAACTCATGAAAGAACAGAAAAGAAGAGAAAAACAAAACAAACAACAAAATTCCAAATGTGGAATTATGAACGGAGTTCACTGAATAATTAAAAAAAATTCTAAAAACTCATAAAAAAAACTGTATAGCAAAGCAAAAACATTCGGCAAAAATATTCGGCTATCTCGGCCGAAGCCGAAGCCGATGCCGAAGGTTCAAATATCGGCCGATTATGCCGATTAGCGAAGCCGAAGCCGAATAATCGGTCGGACACTAGTTTTTACCCAAGAAGATGTTCTTCAAGTTATTGGCTATGTCTTCTTAAATTAATTAATTTAAGAAGAAATCTCATACAGCTACTAGGTTTTCTTCTTGATTTTTTTCGGAAAGAATGTAACGAAGCTACAAAGTCCCTCCAGTTCGACTCACCAGTGAAGAATGAGTGAGTTCACTAGCTATCGCTAATCACCACTGGTTACCCACCAGATTACCTACAATGCATTTCACTCATGAATTTAACACGGGGATGTCATTGCCGGTAATGATTCCATTACTCTCTGCATTGCCATTCACTAGCTGTTTCATGAGGTACACTCATCATTCCTTTTGTTATACAGTTTATGTGGAAGAAAAAACAAATGAAATAAGTGTATTTGCATTACCTGCTACATTACCTCGGGTACTAGAATTCACTAGCTACTATTCATGCATGATATCATGACCGTTAAAAGACTAATTGTGATTGCCAGTAGGGGAAGAGTGCCATGAAAGAGCCAGTTTTAAAAAAGTTACAAAATATATAAAAATAATTAATAAAATTATAATTCAAATCAAAAGTATTTTCTCATTCATTTATGAACATAATACTATGAAATATTTCCCAAAATCAACAATATTTTTGGACCTGTAGCCATTTATAAAAAACATGAAATTCGGCTCTTTCATAACACATGGGCATTGAAAGAGCCAACCAAAGTTTTGAAAGAGCCATCTTTTTATTACAAGACTTAACACGAAAAATAACGAATATTTTATTAAAAATATTAATTTTTACTATAAAAAGTATTGTTTTTACAAAAACAAATTAAATAAATAAAAAAAATTCAAAACTAAAAACAAAAAATAATTAAAAAACTTAAAAATATTTTTAGCAAAAAAATTAAATCGCTTTGAAGAAAATCTATAATAATAAGACCTATTCCAAAAACAAAATAAGAGGTTTAAAACACTTAAAAACATTTTTGACAAAAATAATTTAAACTTCCTTTACGCTTCTTCATACCACCGCAACCCAGCTCTTTCAAAACATATTGTCCAAAGAAACATAACCTCAAAAATTGGTATGAAATCAAGATTTTTCCGGCAAAATAAATATGTTATTGGTAGGCCTAATATATCCATAAAACTATAGTATAATAATATTACTGTTAGTTTTAAAGGTTAAGACGTCACAAAACAAATAAAATGTTCTGAAAAACTTACTTAATGATGAAGAAATCCAAAATACGATACACCATCGTCGTTTATTATCAGTGAA
Source organism: Tetanocera ferruginea (assembly GCA_958299015.1). Taxonomy (NCBI): domain Eukaryota; kingdom Metazoa; phylum Arthropoda; class Insecta; order Diptera; family Sciomyzidae; genus Tetanocera; species Tetanocera ferruginea. The sequence continues at coordinate 1,993,147 of OY282643.1, read as the reverse complement.
CTGTCAAATGTCGAGGGTGCCATATGGCGAGTATTGCTTCTTAAAAATTTTAATTAAAGAAGCATTCGTATGAAAACTACCGCGTAAATCAAGATGGCTCCTTCAAAACTTGGCTCTTTCATGCCACTCTTCCCCTACTGAAGAGGTTTTCTAAATAATATGCTTTTCTTCTCAATATTGAATAAATTAATAAGAAATTACAAATAAACGAATCACAAAATCAAGGACATGAAAAAAGTCTTGAAAATATGAATTTTAAAGGAAATCAATATATAAGAAATAAATAAATTTAAGAAGATTTATGCTGAAAAACAAGAAGATTTCTTCTTAAAAAATACCTCTTCTCTTTCGTCTTTCATGCACCTTGTTTTTCAAATGTCTTGAAAATATGAATTTTAGATGAAGATAAGAAGATATTTTAAGATTTCTTCTTAAAAAATACCTCTCCTCTTTCGTCTATAATGCCTCTTTTTCTACATATATACGTTATAAGCAGAAATATTGTAGATTTTATGTGACACTTTTTTTCTCTGTGTATGTTTGAAAACAATGCCTACAAAACCCTATATTAATATTAAAGATGTTTTTGTATATTGTATACGAGAGGGGCGGTCAATTGGGAATCCGCCCCGGACGGCTTAATCTCTCTGTACGCCACTGTTACTCTCGTTTGATCTTCAGTTGTAAATTGGTCCCATTTTATCACTATTCATTTGATTGTGATTGTGAATGGCCGTACGTGCTGAGTGAGCGACGTGCAAGCCATCGATTCTTGGTAGACCCGAGTTCAAATCAAACTCTTACACACGAATGTTTTTTCAATAGAAATAATTTTTCTCATCGGCCGTCACCTCTTTGCAGATATGTAAACCTCAGAGAGTGGGTCATGCTATGTTAAACTTCTTGAAAACATAATCCGTTCGGAGTCGACATAGAATATGTAGATTCAGTTTTCAATCAGTGGTGTACAAATATTCAATAAAACACTCTCTTTACCATTGATCCGAAGAAGTTCGGTCAAAGTCCTTTCAAGGGCTGCAATGTTCAATTCATTTTTTTTAATCATTATAACTAGTGTTGTCAGATTTATACTCCAGCAACAGAAAGTTAAATATTATTTAAAAAAAAACACATTTATTTTATATAAAACAAAAGTTCAAATTCTATGTGTATAAAAGAGTCAAGTTACTGTTTCAGCTATCAGTTTATATTTCATTTTAAAGACATACATAATTGTGAATATTCGGTACAAGTCATAATTGTGAATAATTCGCTACACCTATTTAGGAGAACATCAGTTAAATGCTTAATATTAAGTGGTTAATATAGTGTTTGCTTAGTTGTTTCTTTTTAAAAGTTGTTTAGCCAAGATAATAACAACCAATAAAAACGATCATTACTTTCATCAAAAGTTGTTTTCGAACACTTTCGCTTTTTTTTCTTATAATTTAAAAAAAAAAAGATTTTGTGAATATTAAAATAACTTTAATTAAAATTAAAATTAGCGAACATGTTGTTATAAAACTAAATTTTGAATTTTTCAATTTTGTGTTTCAACTGGAATTTTCACAAAGAGCGAATTTTAGGAGTAGGAGTTGTTTCACAATTTCTTAGATTACTTTTCTAAAAACATCAGCTCTTACATGCACAAATATTGAGAAATGTATTTGAAAATCGGAAACCCATCATAAAATTCTTTAAGTTTCGAGACAAATTTTGTTCCGACTGTACATTTTATAAATGATAATTTTAGTGTACATCTGACAACACAAGTACAACTTAACCCTCAGTCAACGTGAATACGCAACAAATATATAAAAACGGTTATTTAAATTTGTTATACATTGATTTTTAATGTTATTGTTATTTTATTTTTATTGTTTCCTTGTTTAAATCTTAAGTTATTCTTACAGTCATGAACGTATAGTTTCTGCACCAACAAGATTTTTATATTAAAAAATCGAATCAATTTCGTCAGAAACTTTACCGTTGTAGTTTCTTTGATACCAAGACTCTACGTTTCTATACTCTCCAGTTGTATGATGTGCGGACTCTGAGACTCGGGAAGCTTCTTTTCGTAAACTATTTCCACCGGAACTTCTTGTTGAATTTCTTCATGTTTAACTGCGCCTTCAACAGTTTCTTCCAGCGAACGTCCAACTTTTTGCTGTCTACTTAGTATCTCAAAATATGGGCTAATTCCACCTTGCAGCAGACGCTCGTTGCCAAAGACGGGTTGTACTTGTCTGATGAGACCTGGTTCATCATCGTCACCAATAACGATATATTCTCTATCGGAGTTTGGCACACGATTATTACCTTTTCTTAGCTTAGATCCAACCGATTCTTCAGAATTAGGCGCAGATTCAGGTGATTCACTATCGGACTTCTTGTCGAAAGTATTGTTGTCGGCTGGAACCTTTTCAATCATTGTGCTTGGGCGTACTCGTTGCGGTGGCGCATTCATCAAGGGGAAAGCGACGGGCTTATTCTGAATGACAATTCTTTTCGTTGTTGCAACAACCTTTGGTTTTTTGGTTGTGATGATATTTGTTCGCAAGGGTTGTTCTCTGACTGGCTTCAAGATATTCATCAAGGAGGCCTCGCTCAGCAATGAAAGTGTTTGTAATTCCGCGGGACTTAAGGGACGCTTTTTTTGATTGGCTTTTTGTAGCTCATCAATGGCAGTTTGGGGTATATTTAAAATAATAGGCTGAAATTGGCTGTCAGCACCGAAAGCCTGAAGACCGAAGGAATGAATGCCTTTTGCTGGAGCCAAACTTAGTTGTGACCACGGTATGGCAATGTACTGAGGGGGTTGATTATTTTGCTTGGCTGGTTGTAATTGTGGCTGTGGCTTTGTCTGAGGTTTTTTCTGTGGCTTTGACTTTTTATGCATACTAGGCTGAACGCGTTTCTTCTTAGCTACCTGCTGGGGTACAGCCAGTTGTGAGTTAAATACTGTGAATTTATTACCACCGTTGTTGACTACTTCAGGCGATACAGGTTGTCCATTACGACGATGGGACAAAGTTGTTGCCTGCTTGCGACGCTTATTGGCAATTTGTGGAGGCCTGGGAGGCCGAGAAGCCTGGGCATTCCTTAATTGATGAAATTGATTCAAAACATTTTGTTGACTACGCTGAAAGAAGCCCATTTCATTATGCGAACGTTTCATCGCAGGATATCCATCATAGAAAAAGTTTTCATGGAGATCATCATCATCGTCATATTGAAATTGATTTGCTTGCTGAAGACGTCGTTTTTTTGCAAACATTTGTTGACGTTGTAAATTTAAAAGACGACGGTTTTGTTGCTGTGCGAGGTTTTGATTGTTTTGTCCTGGACGTAGACGGTTATTGGGTCGTTGCACTATTTCTGCATCAAAATCATTATCTTCATCGTCATATTCCTCGTAGATTTGCTCATCATCATCATCATTTTGGAAATTATTTGGGCGACCAAAGTTTGCTCTTATTCTATTGTGTGCGGGATAAACTTCCTTTTGGTCTTCGTCATCTTCTTCATATTCTAAACCGTCATCATCATCATCATCATAATCATTATTACCTTCTTCCTCCTCATAGTAGTCCAGACGATTGGGGCGTTGTCTATTGGGACTGTGAGTCGGATGGGCGAGTACTGCTGGGCGTGGTGTGGTGGTAGTGGTCGCTTCACGCACTGGCGTATCAACAAAACCCGGAATGCGATCGCTTATCCAACCAGAAACTGAACCGGCTAGTGATCCTAAACTCTGAGTGGGATTGAAGCCAAAAATTGTCCAAGGTGATGAAGAGGCTGCTTGTTTGCCAATTGTTGTATCATCTTCAGAACTTCTTGCTTTCAAGGCAATCAAAGGCTGAATAATAAAGTTAGTCACGGCATTTTCTCGTAACTGTGGCTCCTCGCTTAAGTTCTCAGACACATCTGTAGATATGGAGGTTGCTGGTCTGTCAGTGGATGTTTTGATTTCATCTTCTAGAAAAAAACAGAGACATGGTTTTGAGTCAGAAAAAAAAAAAAAAAATTTATGGATATCAAGTTTGGAAGATTAATGTTTATATTTATTAATTAATTTTAACTGACCAGCAATAGGTGACTGTGTAGATTCTTCAAAATGTTCATCTTTTTGATCAGCCGTAACAGAATTGGCCAATAAAGCCAAAACAGCTAAAAAAACTACTGAATAGTACAACTTCATTTTTAGCAGTTTATTCGCGCAAGTTTATTCAAAACATAATTCACTTAATCGTTTGTTTTAAATAAAGTCTCAATAGTAAAAGCGCTTCAAGCTATTCGTTAGCACTGTTGTGTTGATGATGGACGCTGAAGACTGATTAACTTTAGTTTTTTAGCCGCTTAATGCCTTGAGCACGCTGACACTTCTTCAAACAGTAAAAGCGGTTCGACAACTGGTTGAGCGTGCGCATAAGCTAGAGCTTTTTATCAAGCGGTCAACATGTTAAAGTATTCTCTCGTTGAACTCTGTGCTTTCTGTGTGGCGGGTCAACGTGAAAAGATAAATACAACGAATGATAGTAGATCCAAGACAAAGCAGTCCGCACATGCTCACCGTATGTTGATGATGGTAACAAAGTTATTTTTAATTCATCGACGAGAAGAGAAAATAATTTAGATTATTTAGAGCTTTTTGTTTATTGTGTGTTTGCAGATTTGGGCTGGCGATTTAGGTTATAAATATTTATACTTTCATAGCGTTCAGCTGTAATCCTATAAATTAGGAATAATCTTTGTGAGTTGATTGAACTTAAGTTGAACTACTTTATATTCAATATTTATTTTTTTGTTTAGAAAAGATGCTCTGCCAATAAAGGCCGTTCTTGTGGACAACAACAAGGATTTCCTTTATGTACTCTTGTTGTAGCAGCAAAAAAGCGTTATAGTTGTCATCAGTTTTTAATACTTTTGCTTTTTTTATCATACAAACATAGTTACAAGCTCGCACTCTAACCAAGTTGGTAGAGTTGCATCCTGGTGCAGCAACCAAAATGGGCTTAACTAAAAATTGAACAAAATAAATAAAAATGCTGTTGCAAGAACCACCATATCGACCGCTACATAACCTGCCATATTCCTACCATGCCACCGTCACCAACATACTCCCATATTTTGTGAATATACGCACAGGATAACACAAAAAAAAAACAACAAAAAATAAACAACAGAATGAAGCGGACACTAACAAAAACACTTAAGTAAGGTGGAGCCAAATTTATCACGAAATGTTGTATTTTCAGTTCTCTGTATGTCTCATTCGTGGTTATTTGGACTCCATTGATACATTTCGGGTGACGTTGTACAGCAATGATGATGATGGCGATGGTGATGGTGATTGTTTCCGGTTGAAGGTGTTCCTGTGTCGCGTACGTGAATTAAGTTAAGGGCATCTATCGACATATATAAATTATTTACATGCAACGCTTCTCTCGTAAATCAATCTTTCTGTCTATACCCGCACCATATTTAATTTTTCATCACCATCTCGTTTTCACCTTAAAATGGTAGATGTGACGACGGAACAAACTGAATTTGTATGACTTTCACTGAAGGAACTCCAACGTAATGCATTTATATGGAGAGACAATTTTGCTCATTCTCCATCACTATATTTTCGAAGCACTGTCATGGACAAAGAATAAAAATCAGGAACGTTGCAAATTGACAGAGAGCGTCACAGCAGTCTAACGTATACCTTGATTCAAGAGATTTTCGACATTTATTGACCTCTGGTATTCCATAAAACAAAAAACGGCACCGGTATGTCTAGGTTGAGTTAAATTCTCGATTGTCCATTAAGTTGAATCGATATTTGAATGATTATCCGAAGTTTCGAATTAGCGTTCCGTTCAAGTGAAAGGAAGGTTTGCGAACAGAGTGTTGTAAGTAAACAAGCGTCAGAAAAACATTTATTGTAGCAGTGCAACTATTTTATACATGTTTATTAATTTTAGAATATTGTAAATCATTTTTTTGTAAAGTGATGTATGTAAATTTAATTTTGACACCGGAAATCGACACATGTTTACATCAAGAATGAAGCTTAAAAAAAGTTCAAGTAAGTTTCTTTCTGCACATGCTATATAGAGCTCGCAAACTATTGATAGTCGCGTCAATCGATAGTATGCGATATATTTTTACTAGCTATCGATAGACTATCGATAGTTTTGAAAGTAGTTATGTGTTATGAATACATCGCCGCTTCATAAAAAATTAACATAAGGTTAAACGGAAAAAGGATTTAAATTTTACATTTTTCATAAAAATATTTCACTTTATTTTAATTTTTTTATATTTTTGCTTTGCTGAGCCATCATGTTACCAATTGTCATCATGTTACCAGTTGAGCTCAGTGTTACCATGTTGTCAAGATTTCACAGCAAGGGCAATGTCCTCAACAGTGTTGTCAATGAAATATAAATATCAATAGGCCCTCTCAAATTATACTACATGTCCTATGGAAGTATTTTGTACGACATGTAGCATGGGTGAAGCAAAAACTGCGATCCATGAGACATTTGGTATGAAAATCAAAAACAATCGATAGTCAATCCAAAACTATCGATAGGCACGATAGTGTGATACTATCGATAGTGCCATCGACAGTTTGCGAGCTCTAATGCTATATGTATTCAACTCAGCAACTAAGAACCACTAAAACAAGTTTCCGAACTCGGTTTTTTTTTCACCCAATCTAATTTATTCATTTCACGCAATAACTTAATGTTAATGACTTTATTACTGTTAAAATAAAATTATGCTGTTAACACCTCATAAAAAGCTTTCTTTATTTTGTCAATTCTCATACAAATAACTTAAACAAGATAAAAGTAGCAACAAAAGAAAATATTCGAAAAGTTGGTCTTCACGTCTTCGTTGTTGTATTAACTAAAGGGACGGAAAAAATTATTTTTAAAAAATTAATAAATTTTACGACGCATCGCTGTAAAATAAAACCTTCAGCTTAAAATTGACCAAAATTAATACATATCTACTTAAAATCAAATTCTACTTTGAATGGAACCGACATTTTTTTATTGAACCAAACAGGCTATAATTTGCTATAGGCTGGATTCCACACTATCGAATCAATTGAAGTAATTTTTGGCTCAAATGGAATCTAACGTTACTCCTTTTCCAAAATTGTTTTGAGTTACAAATTAATTTAATGTTTTTTTGTTTAGATTTAAAACGTAGAGAGCAAACTTCTCTTAATACAACTTTTTAAAATTAGGCTAACAATTTTCAAAGAGATAAAAATTTTGTCTAAGGACAGGTTATAACAAGAATTGATTACTGCATTAAGCTTTTGTTAAAAATTAAATTTCCTAAAGTAAGACTACGTAAAATTGTATCTTATAAAACTGTTCAACAAAATCAATTTTTTATCAAAATTAAAAAATAACCTGGTTTTGAAAACGAATTCTGTTAGAGAGGACAAAAAAAAAATATTCATGCATCTGCGTTGCGAAAGTATACGTCTAAATTTAAATGAGTTTTAAGGTTTTTATTTTATCCTTTTTTTGCAAAATCTAATGCTTAATCATAAAAGGAAACCATGTGATCCTTGCATTTAAGCTATAGGACGTGTTTGTGAAAATTATGTAAAAAACTACAAGGAACATTTTTGTTTAAGCTACACTCTAAGAAAAAATGGCGAGATTTTACTACAATTATTGCTGGCAACACTTTAACAGCAATTATTTGAGTAAAATCTCACAGCACGATAATGAAAATATTTCACGCTTTATAGTTTGCCTCCCGCTCTTTTGTTCATAGATAAAAAGGTTAGAAATGCGTTTTATCTCTCACGCTTGTCTCTCTTTCACGACATATCCAGCTAATACAGTGTTTTCTTAAGCTTTTTATGCGTTAATTGTCTCATTTCATATAAAGCCATGAGAAGATTAAGTTTATTTTAAAAGGGCGAAAGTGCTGATCTTCAAGGTAATGCGTCATCAAAGAAAGCAAATAGTAGGGTTAGACTTCCTATTTGGCTGAGCATTGACATGTTGCAAAATTACCTTGTTGTGCCTTTGATCGCACTCTGGACGTTCTTGCTTCAATGCTCGGTTCAAACGCATCAATTGAGTTCGGTAGAATTAATTTGTGATAGTTTCGCCTAGTTGTTGAATCTTATAGTACATCACGGCCCCACCAAATACAGAGACCAAACACAGAGAAGGACCTTGTCACCTTGACCACCTGCGAATGACCTCAGAAAATCCCATTGCATCCGATTGGCAAAATCATCCATTTCGGTCAAAATCATCCATGGAATCCATAAAAGTGTGACCTCAGATAATTCCATTGCATCCGATTGGCCATAGAATCATGCATTTTTTTCCAAATGATCCATGGAATCCATGAAATTGCCAATGACCCGTCTGTGACCTCAGATAATCCCATTGCATCCGTTGGCCATAGAATCATTCATATACATATGTAAAACTGCTCCATGGAATCCATAAAAGCATCCGATTGGCCACAGTTTGAAAATTCCAGCGTAACGTGTCATGGTTGGAAATTTAAGCAGAACGTATCTAGTTGAAAATTCCACCTTCAAAAAGTACGGTCTAAAACTTTGTTGATTCATTCATGTGTTAGTTCGGACTCAAACCATTGTTTGATAATTTTTTTCCTTCCGAATACCTTATGGATTCTAATTTATAAGGTTTTGTATATTGAACACCTAGTTTCAGCTAAATTCACCTAATTGGCCTTAATTCACCTCAATTCGCCGCAGTTTCATTCGTTTCATCGGTTTTACTACCAGTTTTGTTCGCCGTATGTTGTATACGTGGCTAAAGAAGTTTCACTTCAAAAATTCGAAACAGTGCAATTTATCCCCGATTTCCGAGTGATATTCTCATGACTATAAAGAAACTCTTGAAACAACAATTAAAACTACTATTAAACTACAATATATAATTGTTATTTGATGCGGTTTTCAGTATGAATCTTCGCATCAAGAAAGCAATAAAATTAAAAAAAAAATTAAATAAAACACATTCAAGTTAAGATGCATATTATAAAAATTTTATTTTTATTATTAAATAAATTTGATTTCTTAAACATAAATTTTTGAAAAATATACAAAAAGACACAAGAAACAAAATACATGTTACGCTAAAATATATTTTCTCTACTTCCAAACAGTACTTTTAACATTTTTTTATTTAATTTTAAAAATTGTTGGCACATTTTAAATAATATAAGACAAGGGAATATACTTTCACTAAAAATTTAAAAACTACATTTGTTATTAAAACCGAACATTTTTAAATATGGGCTTTGGTTAAATGTTATCGCGATTGTTACTCAAATCGAACTGAAGAAAAATATGTATATGTCAAACAAGTAAAGAAAGTCTAAAGTCGGTCTAGGCCGACTATGAAATACCCTAAACCCACTTTTCAAAAACAAAAAATTTTTATTGTAAATGGGCGTGTCCGTGGGATAATGAAGCCTATAATTTATGTGCATTTAAATGTTGATGAAAAATGTACACATACCAAGTTTTATTCCCGTAGCTCACAGTTAATGCCTTTATTGTGCTTTCGCTATGGGAGGTGGGCGAGTTTTTGGACGGACTACTCCCAATTTTTGAACACACCTTAGTTTTGGTATAAAATACATTCATACTAAATTTAATTTCTCTATGACAAACATAACCTTATTTATTGAGTTTTCAACTTTTTGGGCTATATGGGAGGTAGGCGTGTCCGTAGGCGGATGACGTCCATTTTTCAAAACCATCTTTGTCTTGTCATAAAAAACATATGTGCCAAATTTTAGCTCTTTAGGTTAAACACAGGCTTATATATTGCGTTTTCAATTTTTGTGTTGTATGGGAGGTGGGCGTGTCAGTGAGCGGATGACGTCCATTTTTCGAAGACATCTTTGTGTTGGCATAAAACACATACATATCAAATTTTATTGTTGTAGGTTAACTATGAGCTGAGTTATGCAGTTTTCAATTTTCGCGTTGTATGGCAGGTAGGCGTGTCCGTGGGCGGAAGATGTCCATTTTTCAAAATCATCTTTGTTTTGTTATACAAAACATATGTGCCAAATTTAAGGTTTTTAAGTTAAACACAGGCTAATTTATTGCGTTTTCAATTTTTGGGTTGTATGGGAGGTGGGCGTGTCCGTAAACGGATAACGTCCATTTTTCGAAGACATCTTTGTGTTGACATAAAATACATCCACACCAAATTTTATTGTTGTAGGTAAATTATGAGCTGAGTTATGCAGTTTTCAATTTTTGCGTTGTATGGGAGGTAGGCGTGTCCGTGGGCAGATTCCAAAAATATTCAATAGTGCAGATCCTTGGGTGCATGTGACCATGTGTACCAACTTTCATCCAATTATCTCGACTCCTTCTTCTTATCCTGTGTATACGGACAACACACAGACGGACAGACGGACGGACGGACGGACGGATGGACATGGATAGCTCGACTCAGGTGGTGACGCTGATCAAGAATATATATACTTTTCTATACCGGACTCGCTTCGTTCTATGCGTTACAAACGTTTGCACAAAGTTAATATACCCTGACCTTTCAGGTTTAGGGTATAAAAATTTCTCTTTTTTATCATAGAAAAAATCCGCCACAATAGCGTAAAATATCGCTCAACAGCTTTTCATGAATTGATGAGCGAAAAAAAGCTGAAGTAGCGTGAAAAAGAGAGAAAATATAACTTTTTGGAAAAATACGCGTAATTTTTGGCTGAATTGAAAGGTCCCACTTCGATGCGTGTTATCTTTTAAAAATCGCAAATATATGCGTGAAATTTTACAGCAATTATTGTAGTGATATTACAATCAGTTTTTAGAGTGTAATTTATGCTATCTAACTTAAGCAACTTATGTTCGTTATATGCTAAATGCGGCACGTTGGCACATGCACACACAACATCGTTTCACAAAACTCAAATTTTGGTTGCACCCATGAAAAGTTCCAATTAGATATGATTGAAGAGTTAAAAACAAGTAGCCGTGCATACGAGTTTTTTCAAATCTGTTCAGAAACATTTAAAAAAAAAAAACAAATTAGCCATTTCAACCCTTGAAAGGACTTTGACCGAGCTTCTTATCATCAATTGTGTTGTGTGTGTTATCAAATGTTTGCACACAATTAACCGACAACTGGAACAACACGTTTTATGCCGACTCCGAACGGCTAAAGTTCATGTTCTCTGAGGTTTGCCATTGTCTTCAGAGAGGTGGTAACCGATCTAAAAAATTTTTATATTGAAAAAACTTTTCGCCGCGACTGGGCATCGAACTCGGGCTCCGAGCGTGCTAAGCCACACACTTAACCTGCACGCCACAGTCACCACGGTCACCACAGAAACATTTATAGATTGCATAATAATTTGTAACTAACTTGTTTTATTTATCGTAGATAACCTTGTTTAGAAGCGAATTTTTATATTTTTATGTCTATGAAAAAAATTACTGAATCAAAATATAAACGAAAAAATGGTAAATTTAATCGAATTAAAACTATTCGCATCTGAGTTGATATAACTATTTAGTGTAAACAAATTAAAATAAAAGTAATAAATTATATAGTCACATTATCTTTCATATTATAAACCATTATATAGCCTAGTATAGAAAAATAATATGCTCGTAAACATTATAAAATGGTCTAATCAAAATATAAAAATTTCAAGCTGATATAGTTCTTATCTTATAGATATGTTAACACAACTTAATTTTAATAACAATGAATACATAATTACGTTGTTGATTTTTGAATTCAATATTGGTTGATTTTATGTTTCGACACATTTTTATATCTTTTTAAAACTTATGATAGAACACATCTTTACTACCGTATTAAGTTGTTATGCTGATTTTATTGAGCCATTAACTTGGACAGTGGTTCTTTGTTAACGGCGCCTTAGAATGTATAGAATTTTTATCATCATTTTTAAAATGCAAAAATTTGTTTATCTTCTCGTTATTTTATGGCATTTGTGTGATAAAAACATGGTTTTATTATTATTATTATTATTTATAAGATCTATGCAAAAAAAAAAAACAAAAAAAAAAAATAACAATCACTTACTTATTATTAAAACGTGGAGAATGTTATTCAGCATCATCTCGTGAGTTTTTACTCAATATTATATTTTATTTCGTTTTATGATGTTGAAAATACTACACAAGTTAGTCCTGCTTTAATTCAACAAACTAGTTCTATACTTACTAATTTTCTCCACTTCTTCTCTTAACCCAACATCAAAACAGAGAATCAAGTCTGTAACTTATTGACTGAAGCTTAAATTTAGAAACTAAAACAAGGCTTTCGTGATTTTGTGTTCGAAAGCTTTTCGTGTACATATTCATGCACTTTAGGTATGTTCATTGTTTTTGTTAGTATACAGTTTGGCCACCACTGTTCTATATCAATAAACTGTGAAATGTGAAAACTGTTGTATTTTTATCAAAGCTTTTACATTTTCTTTTTAGGCGTTCAGATTTTAGGCGTATCACGGTTTTTCGTTTATTTCCTAACTTAAAAACTACTTAGGCAAAATTAACTTTGTACAATTTTTATAAAAAACATATAAATATAACTTTAAAAAAAAAACATTAAACTTCTTGCACCTATCCATATAAGGGTGGAACACTCAACGACACACCCGCGCTGCCGAATGGCGTACCTGCACCGAAACTGAGGCCTGCTCCTCCGACAGCACCAGTAGGCCTGCCACCGTAATAGCCACCAGCGTTATATCTTATACAGGGTGGTGGACCGTAGTAGCTGTAACTATTACATGTACTACAACAATTTATTGGATACTGTTGGTTGCCGTAGAATGGTTGCGGCGCGATTATAGGTGTGTATGGATATTGTTGGCCCTGACAACAAGCAGCTTGTGGCAATACTGGTGGCAGTGCTGGCACAGATATGTTGCAGCAGTTATTTTTGTAATAGGCATCCAGCGTACAAGGACTGACGCAGCCTGAAATTAAGTTCGTGATGAAATCGAGAATCGTATTGACTGTGCGTGGCTGCGGAGTTGGATAGATGAAATCGTAGGGCAAGCCTACGCCAACGCCAAACGTTTGTCTTTCTGAAGCATTGCTATGCATGGGACGATTAAGGTCTATTAGCTCAGTGGCTTCATGTGACTGTTGTTTATCCGGCTGAGAATTGTCTTCATGCGGATGTGTTAGAAATGTTGGTCTTGGGTATCTGTTATCAATGCCATAGGGTAGTTTCTGTTCTGAAAAAAGACGTATACATCAACAAGTAACCTGGTTATGCTGTGAAAAGCCATGTTTAAGAAAGTGTATTCAGTGGTTCTAGGCAAAACATAGAAAATAAAAGCTACAGCTTAACTTGCAAGAAATACAAATACAATATTGAGTGTCAACGAGAAGTGCGTTGTAGAAAGTGCTTTTTTATTTGATAACGGTGAAACGGAAACAATGTATACAAACATAATCGGCCTAACCTCGACGTCGAAAACCACCATTTGGCATGCTGGTTGAAACATTACTAGACCCAGAGTTGCTGACGTAACCATTTGAACCTGTAACAGACGACTTTTGAGAATCAGTCAAAGCATCAGCTGGTGATAATGATTGGCTATTCGTGAATTCAGTGTGACGTTTGGATCGTATCAGCTGCACTCTCGCTGCACTGTCGCTAGACATTGAGCGTCTAACACGACCAAAGTTACGTCCGCCGAAAAAGTTGCCGCCACCAAAGAAATTCGTTTGTGTTTGACCAAATTGCGAACGTCCTACTGCATTTGAATGTGTCCTTGTTTCTTTTACGCCTACATTGCCATAATTCTGCTGCTGGCTCTGCGTTTGGCTATTGGCTCTGGCCTGAGCATTTTCCCCCTGAGCGTTTACTTGTGCTTGACTCAACGCAGCTTTTTGTTGTTGAGCATTAGGCGTCAAGCCAATATTAAGCAGACCAAGAGCCAACGACAGTCTACCATCATTATCGCGTTGTAAGCCAAATCCACGACGCAGGTTATCTCGGGACAAAGAGGTGCCAATGCCTAGATTGCCAATATTTAGATCGTGTGAAACGCCTCTGGATACCTCACCATTCGTGCGTGTTTGTGTGCGCGTCAGAGTGCTACCGATGTCAAGACCTCCCAGATTGATTCCACGTGAGACCGCATTTCTATCAGCAATACTGGTGGTGCCACCATTGCGGAAACCACCGTTGCTGCTGGTCACCGCACGTGTGTTAGATACGCCACGTGTCAAGTCAACTGGACCGAGGTCAACTTCACGCTGGTAAGCATTATTGTTAACTCTGGAAAAGGATCCACTGCGTGGTGCTTGACGTCCGAAGCCATTTCGTTGCGGATAGTAGGCATTCGGAAACTGAGCCTTTGCAACTGAAACAAAAAACAAAATAATATTAAAAGATCAGAAAAAGGTGAAGAAAAGATTCTAATTAAGTTTTCTAAAATTTAATTTATGATTTAATTATCGCAAATGTTTTGCTCTTCATTAAAACAAACAAGCTCGTAAAGTTTTAAAAATGTTTGCAAAACTTTTTGTAGTTTGTAGCTCAGGAACAGGCAATAACAACGCAACAAGAAAGCCGTCTACAACACTGAAACTTAAAAGTTGAAAGTTGCTATTTCTTCAACTATAAAAACATCGGCGCACAAAAAGTATTTAAGAAATTATAAAGTTTGCTGTATTGTTCTCAAGGGGAAACTTTGTAAAATTTGCATAAATGTGATGAAGAATAAACAAGAGCGGAGGCAGCACTAAGATGAGGAACAACAATAACAGTTTTAACCACGTCATAGGTAAAACTTGATTTCTTTTGCCAACATGATCTCAGCGGATTTGTTGAAGAAAAGAGGCATGTTTTTGTTTTGTTTATGTTTGTATTTTTGTTTTTAATTTTTTTTTTTTTTATTTTGACGCTATGTGCCTGTCTGGTTTGAATGTGTTTAAAATATATATATATATAAAACGGTTGTTTTTTACTGTAGGTAAGCAATTAAGTCGGAATTTTCTGTTTAAATAATCTCTTTTGTCAAATTCTACTCGTAGTGTTTGTAAGGATCTATTGGTTAAACTTTTTCTAAATCGAACTGAAACTTTTTTTTTCAGCTACTAAACTTCCGCTTGTCAGTCACATGATTAAATTATTTAAATACTATGCAGTCAATAGATACAAATTTGTAATTGATACACACTTCACTGTGGTCAGTGTTGACATCAGCGTTGCCAGAATGTGAAAAATTTACCAAAACTGGTAAATTTATTTTTCGATGTGAAAATGTGAAATTAAGTTTCATTTTGGTAAAATTTCTAGTAAAAACGAAAAACATTTTTATGAAAATTTCCCAAAAGCTTAAGAGCGAAGTAAGGGTTTCAGCGTAAAAAACACTTTTTTGTGAATTTTTTTAAGAGTATGGATTGAGCAAATTTATTAAAATCTTTTGTACATTATTGAGTGTACTTTCAACAATACTCTTTTTCTTCCGGAAATATTGAAAACTGGTGACAGGGATTTTCTCAGAGCGTCTTGGAAAAATAGCAATTTGCGGTGTTCACTATGTCTCGGTTGGAAATTATTTGAAATCCAAAACCATTAAAATTTAGTCAACGTTGGAGGAAAGTATTTTGTATGTAGAAAATGTGTACCAAGTTTGAAATGAATCGGTCAAGTAGTTTCTAAAAGCCTGGCAGTAACACGGACTTTGAAAACACAACTTGTGGGGAAAACTGCTTTAAAGTTTTGTACACGTACGTTTGTACGTTCGAGGTACACTTACTTAAAAATTTGTACCTCCGTTAGTTTTACTCGGATTGACTTCAAATTTGAACACAATATTCTAGAGATGTTGAGCATTCATATAAAAAATGGTTAAAAAACTTACCGCCCTTAAATGATCGTCTCTTTTTTTATCTATATATAAAAAATAGGCGTAGGGAAAATAGTAAAAAACCATTTTCTCACGTGTTTCTAACCGAATTTGATTAAGTTCTTTTAAATGAATCAAGTGCGAAGAACGAGTGCACCGACTATTTTTTGAAAAATTTTTTGCCAAATTTTTATGAAGAAAATTTGTTTTTCACATTAATTTTGTATCGAGAGAATGAAAGTGAAAAGGTCGAATTTCGGGCACTATCGAACTCAAATTAGTTTTCAAACGTATTCAAATTATTGGCCTTCATCATATTGAAAAGAACGTTTTTAAATTTGTACCATCGTAATACTTAATAATTTAATTACATTTTAGAGTTAAAGGATAAGAGTCGCGGTTACGTGTCATGCACAAAAACAAGATTCAGATTCTTCAGACAGTGACACTGAAAACAGGTATTTAAAATATAAAAATGGGGTAGTACCAATGACCGTAAAACTCAAACTCAATATTACTCGTTTTCTTCAATATCATCGCAACAAAAATAAAGCGCTTTTCAGAAGTTGAATTTTAAGTTCCAAACACTGTTAAGAAAAATCATTGGAAATTTCTCGGTTTACCATAATATCTGCTACATGTTTTAAAATATTTGAAACCTGAATACATGAATACTGGTATACAACAATATTAGTTGTGTTCGATATCAAATACTCAGTGCCAAAAGCAAACAAATTAAGAAATAAGCCAGAAAAATTACTAGTTTTCATTAAACTATTGAAATAGGTAAGCAAAGAAACTATTTAATGCTCTTTCAATTTTTCGAATTTTTCAACAAGAACCAAAATACTTGATTTATTTAAATGTTACTCTTACTTACACCACAAAAAATATAAGCGTACAAAAGAGCTGAAAGCGTAACTGAGAGCTTCAAAAAACAAAGAGTAATATCAAGTAAGAGGAGCTAAAATGAGAAAAATAACCTCAATAAACAGTTTTTACTGATCTGTAGAAAGGAATCTAAATGTAGAGGAGTCATCAAACATAAATTTTATTGGATGTCAAAAAAGTAAAGATATTTCGTTTTTTTGATTGATCACACATATTTGATATTTTTTCTGTGGTTGTGAAATTTTTTTCTTAACCCTCATCGGTCCCTCAGACCCATAACCTTAAAAGGTTCTTTATGTATGCGCGCGCATACATATTTAAAACATTAAAAAGAAATAAAAACACCACAAATTTTATGAATAAAATTTAAAGATTATTTATTGCTTTTATGAATAAAGTTATGGAAAAAAGCTATTTGCCAAAAACTCATGTCAATTGGTTAAGGTTTAATATCTCTTTTACTAAATTTAATTTTGAATTTGTATGCGCGCGCATACAAAGGACCGATGAGGGTTAAATGTGAAATATTTTTGGGAATTTTGGTAAAAGAAAATTTTAGGCTGTGGCAACCCTGGTTGACATTGTGTGAATCAAAGGATTAAGTTAAGCGTAGAAAATACTTTTACACTTGATGCCCAACGAGTAGGCGGATGAATCGTGCTAAAAATTATCTAACAGCACAAAATTTTGTTCAAAATTGTATCCTGTATCAATATCCTTGCCTAGTGTCAGTGAATTTTATAGCAAATGTCCGTTAAGCTTTGTAATATTTACCTTTGGGATGACAAACTACGAGGAAACACAAAATTAATCCGGTTGCGAGTTGGTGGCACTGCATCCTGACTGCAATGTCCTAGCAAGTTGTGCTCAATACTCGATTGCAGTTGTTTGTTTTGTTGTTGTTGCTAGTGTTTTCGCTAGTGTTTAGTAACTGTTTTTATGAGCAACCAAAATCAATGTTGTTGTTGCGGTATTTAAGCTCTGCTGCCTCTAGTCTTGAACGTGTGTTTCGTCTATAGTTATCCATTCAAACTGAATTGTTAAACGTTTTTTTGGCCGCTTTTTGGTTCGGTTAGATTTGTTGCGCTTCGGTTTGTTTGCTTTGCTTTGCTTTGTTGCGGAAGCTGGTTTTGTTTCGTTGAGAGACTTTATGCTGTAATCGTTCTTTAAACAGCGCCAATAACACGATCATCAACACAATGAAATGATAGTTGGTACACATGATAAACGGCAAGCAAGTTTTTCGTGTGTGAACCGATACATCGATACTATTGCAGCAAAATAATAGCTTGTTTCACTAAGGAACAGGTTTGTTTTTTAACTCTCTGTTTGCTTTTGTTATTGTTTTAAAATTAATTTTAAAAAATAAATCACTTAAATTCTGGTTAAACCAGAGTTGAGTTCTTGATAGGGTTTTTTTTTCGCTATGAACATAAACAAAAAATTTGACTCATAATACCATAATTATTGTTCTCTAATTAGTAGTCTAAAGAATATAGATATATAGTTATGCATTGCTGTGGTTATGGTTATGGTTATGGTTATGGTTATGGTTATGGTTATGGTTATGGTTATGGTTATGGTTATGGTTATGGTTATGGTTATGGTTATGGTTATGGTTATGGTTATGGTTATGGTTATGGTTATGGTTATGGTTATGGTTATGGTTATGGTTATGGTTATGGTTATGGTTATGGTTATGGTTATGGTTATGGTTATGGTTATGGTTATGGTTATGGTTATGGTTTTGGTAATGGTTATGGTTATGGTTATGGTTATGGTTATGGTTATGGTTATGGTTATGGTTATGGTTATGGTTATGGTTATGGTTATGGTTATGGTTATGGTTATGGTTATGGTTATGGTTATGGTTATGGTTATGGTTATGGTTATGGTTATGGTTATGGTTATGGTTATGGTTATGGTTATGGTTATGGTTATGGTTATGGTTATGGTTATGGTTATGGTTATGGTTATGGTTATGGTTATGGTTATGGTTATGGTTATGGTTATGGTTATGGTTATGGTTATGGTTATGGTTATGGTTATGGTTATGGTTATGGTTATGGTTATGGTTATGGTTATGGTTATGGTTATGGTTATGGTTATGGTTATGGTTATGGTTATGGTTATGGTTATGGTTATGGTTATGGTTATGGTTATGGTTATGGTTATGGTTATGGTTATGATTATGGTTATGGTTATGGTTATGGTTATGGTTATGGTTATGGTTATGGTTATGATTATTGTTATGGTTATGGTTATGGTTATGGTTATGGTTATGGTTATGGTTATGATTATTGTTATGGTTATGGTTATGGTTATGGTTATGGTTATGGTTAATATCAAAAAACAGTTCAACAGTTCGTTTTTCTGTCTGTCTGTCTGTCTGTCTGTTCCGTATAGGCTCGCGCACCGTTTATCCTATTGAGCTGAAATTTGGACACCGAGTACCTTTCATAGTGAAAAGGAACATAGGGGGTGCAACAAAGTGGGCGCAAGTCTGTGGGCGTGGCACTCTATAATAACTTCTAAGCGCCTGGACCGATTTTAATGAAATTTGGTATGAAGGTTCAAATGCTCTCAAAATAAAACATAAGTTGTAAAAAATTCTAAAGACTTACGCAAGAGGGCGCTTTAAGCAGTGCATTTTTAAGACTCAATAACTCCTAAACGCCTGGACCTATTTCAATGAAATTTGGTATGAAGGTTCAACTGCAACCAATATAAAGCATAGGTTAAAAAAGTGGGTGAAAGTATATGGGCGTGGCAATATGTAATAACTTCTTAACGCCTGAACCGATTTCCATGAAATTTGGTATGAAGGTTCAAATGCTCTCAAAATAAAACATATAGGCTCTAAAAATTCCAAAGACTTCCGTCAGGGGGCGCTTTAAGTAGTGCGTTTTAAAGGCTCAATAACTCCTAAACGCCTCGACCGATTTCAATGGAATTTGGTATGAACGTTCAACTGCACCTAAGATAAAACATAAAATATAAAAAACTCCAAAGATTTTCCGAAAGCGGTCACTTTAAGTAGTGCATTGTTAAGGCTCAATAACTCCTAAATGACTTGATCGATTTTACTAAAATTTGGTATGTGAAATAACTTGACTCTGCAACAGAATTGAGGCTATTTAATATCGTCAATAATTTTGACGATTACTTAACAGCATTTGTATCTGTTACTGAAATAGATCCTATGCTTTTAAAAGTTCTTTCGACAAAAATCAAAGAATGAGCCGAAAGCAAACGAAGTCAAGAACCAAAGCAAACCAAAAAAAAAGAAGTTTCACGAATACCAGCAGAAGCTATATAAATATGAAAAAAATTAACCGAACAATCCAAAGACAATCCAAAAATCGAATCGATGGTTATAGAATTTTTTAAAATTGGAATTTATTTGAGATAAAATTGCATATTAAATGCATGCTAAGACACCTTTTAAGCGAATTTTTCTCGAAATGACTTTTCAAACTGCACTCAGAAAAAAGTTTCTCGGAATATGATAAAAATGGCATCATATTTACTGAAAAATGGTATTGACCTTGCTCCAGAGAATGCTTTTCTCTTAATGCGATCCTAAAACTTCTCTAAAAATGATAGAACCTTCTATGATGAAGAGAAATATATAAAAATAATTCGATTTTAGAGAAAAAGACTCTTTATTTTTGAAAAAATTTTCATTTTCAAAAAATGTTTCTGTATAAATGAGAATTTATAAATGAGAAAAGAGAAAATTGCTATTGTCGAAAATAGAGAAGATATGTTTTCACCGGAGGAAGATATGTGTTTTTTTTTCTGAGTGTGGGTGTCCATTTTCCTCAGAAACCAGACGTCAGATCGAGACGTTGAAAATGTCATTTTTTGTTTTAATCATATCTGGCAGGTACAGTTTTACGGAAATTTACTAAATAATTTCGACGGGAGGAGGTGGCAAAAAAATTTTAAAATTGAATTGATAATTTTAAAAATCAGAGCAGTTTTGAAAATCGTCCTCTTTCTGTGCTCGAGGCACAACCCCGAGTACCACCGGGTTACATCCGCTAGTTTTTAATAAAAAAAACAATTTCAAACAAAATTTTTTAACAAAAAATATTTCAAAGAAAATTTGTAATTTCACAAGAACTCTTTCTTTCACAATAAAAATAATAATTTTCAGTTTAATTTTGAATGAAATATCCTCAATTTTAGTTGAAGTGCAAATAAATAAAAATTAAACGCAGATTTTTTTTTGCTCTACTTTATTGTTTTCAAAAATGCTTATCACTTTGTCATCATCTTTACGCTGTTGTTGGTTTTTTTTTGTTTTTTTTTTTTCCATGCCATGGTCAAACTTGTTGCCCTGAATAAATTTAATAGAGCAGAAAAATGAGTTTTCTATCAATTGTTATAAAAGCACAAAAATAAAAAATATGTATTCGGGCAAGCAAGAGTAGATTGCTGTTATAAAGGTTTTTAAATGCCGCTACTAATTAAGCCTTAATAAAGCGTTAATTGAAATCGAATCAAGAAAAATGATATTTCTTAATTTGTCTTTTATTAGTGTTTTATTAGTTTTAACAAAATAACACGTAAACTGAAAATTTAACAATCGAATAATTTTGATTGTTCTGAATTTTTTAAAAGTTTAAATTTTTTCTCAAGTTTTAGATCTTGCGAACGGAAGATAGTTTGACAAAATTCTTAATCTTCAGTGGATTTGTAGTTGGGATTAAGAATTTTAATGAAGTGAATTAAATGATAATGAAGTCATTTTTCAAAAAAAAACTTTTCCTTTATAATGAAATGCATGTAACGTACATTATAATTTCTTCATTTCTGCTTTATTATAACTCATTGTTCTTTGAATCAACTGTCATTCATTCACTCCGAATACCTTTTATTCAATCATAATCCACTTACCAGCGATTGCTAGACTCTTGTGTAGTTTCATTATTGTTGTTGTTGTTGTTGATCTGTTTTTTTTTTTGCTGATATCATTTTCCTTAACAAAAAAAAACTTTTTCAATTCCCCAGCAACAAATTTAAATCAACAACTTTGTCGTTCACAATGAAGTTCATAAATTCTTCATACATGAATACAAGCGAGTATCTTAAAACTTGTGTTTTGTATCTCAACGTACGAGTGGTGGCAAAATTTCGGTAGTGGCGGCAATTCCTGTGTGTGTTCGAATAAATTTTAGGAATTTTGTCGCATTCAATAAGATGTTGCATAAAACATATCATTTGCTTAGAGCACAGTTCATAAACTATTTAAGAATAAATAACAAGAAATTTCTAAAAACAAAATATAAGTCATATTCCGCACACTTGCACACATTCTAATATAAAGTAAGCATATGCCAGAGTACATGCACACACATTCGATGATGCATATATATGCAAAAAACTTGCTCAAGATATTTCACATAATTTACAACTCAAGAATTTGTCGCAACAAATTGTCAGAAAATCTCATTCATCTGCAGCCCATTTGGCAAAAGCAGAAACACACAGCCAGCAAGTACTATAATTCACTTAATAATTGAGATTTATATAAAATTCGAATTCTTGACTAGCAGCACATTCTGAAATCAAAAACTATATCCTTGACATCTATTGGAAAATGAAGCACAGAAAATAATTGCATGCCAAAAGAAGAGTAAAATGGTAGTCTGCATTATTCCAGAAATACAATAAATATATGAGACATGATAAAACAACGCAATGGTTTGGATCAGATATACTCTTCTTTTTACAAGATAATATGCCTTCTTTTTGTTAAGTTTCTTATGTCATGATGCTCACTATATTTCATCGTTATTGCATTTCAAAAGCTTTCTTGGCTAGTCTAGTGACAAATGCTTTTTGTCTGCCGTCTTGTGATGTCTTCCCGAATACATATCATAATGGCATATGGGCATCTCCCAGTGGCACAGACGCGACATTCACACGGTTTCAATTACTCGAAAAATAAGAAAGAAACAAAATGAGCCGTTATGTATTTTAAGTGTTCTAACACGATGAAAGAGTGCTACATTTTATAAAAATATTGGCGAGATTTAGTACAAATTAGTTCAAAGTAGTAAGCACTCATTCAATGGAACGGACGCGATAAAAAATATAATTGTTTTAAGCTCGTATAGAAATATGCAAAATTTTGCTAATTTTGAGAACTTTTTAAATATATAATATTCATGTTAATGGAGGTCAAAGGATAACTTTTCTTCATAGACTTATAAAATATTAGAATTATCTCTTACCTATTTTTAAATAGATATGGCACTGGCACGAATACGGACGCGACAAATTTTTCCAACAGTAGTAAAATACAGTAAAGATATTCAATATAATTATAAATAAATTATAATAAGTTAAATTCAAGTAACATAGCATTAATACTAATCAAAATAAAAAAAAAAAAAAAAAGTTAAAAGCTGTTAGAGTGCTTTATTTTAATGTATTTCTTCACTTTTGTTGGACCTTTTTTGGGAGATGCCCATATGTGACTTTTTCGCATGGAAACTGACGAAATCACAAATACCTGGTACTTGTGAAACCACACATGCTTGATCGGAATTTTTAACCCTGTAACGACTGAAGTCGTTACAAATAAATATTAAAATAAAAATATATAGATTCCTATAATGTAAGAACAAAAAAATAATAATTTTAAAATCCGACGGCAACATTCAATTTAAATTAAAAAGATACCAATGAATAAATAAAAGGAAAAAAAAAGAAAATAATAATAATAATAATAATAATGCGGATGGAAGATCCATGTGGTCCCCCATCTAAGTACTAACCGCAGTGAAGGCTGCTTAATGCTGAAATCGCAATATTGCGTTAGGTCGGTCGTGCGCCGATCGTACTTTATATCGACGTTGCATAAACTTTACGAGATGAGCTGTCAGAACGCACGACCTATAAAGTAACAAAACTCAATGTTGCGCTGACAGATCGTGCGTCTGTAATTTTGGCGATGCCAATAAAAGCAGCTATACAAAAATGCCCACAAAAGTTGTTCTTACCTGTTTCGCCAACGCATATTTATACAAAGATAATTTGAAGAAAAATAATACAAATAGATTAACTTTATCAAAATTTTCATTTGATTACTTAAATAGCATGAGTTATTAAAAAAAATTATATAAAACATAAATTCCAGCGATAATAAAAGAAATCCCACGAAAATTTATCTTTGCCAGTGAAACCATAAAACACCCACATTTTAAGCGCTTCCAACGAAAATGCAACTCTGGTATATGAAGAAATGTCAAACGCACGACCGAGTAGAACATTCTTCTACTTATCTCGTTAGATCGTACTTTGGTCGTATTTTATCTCTTCTTCTTGTTTTACGATATAAAGTACGACCAACGCTTGAGGTCGTATTTAGATTTGCACCATAAGAACACGTTGATCTCTACTCGAGCTGTCAACGCACGACCGACCTAACGCAGTATTGCGATTTAGCCATAATGTATCAATCACAGTGCAGCATACATACACACAGAACTCGTCTAGCAGCAATGTAAGCAGCCAGGCTATTTATAGCAACGTTGCATTGTAGCACTTGCTGACATGATAACAATGATATGATTCACATGCAGTTAGCAGTGAACATTGAATAAGTAGAGCGTAAAATGTTGGTTTAGGCATGTTGAGTTTGCTCGACATCTCAATTGATGCGATTAATGTTTTTAATTGTAAATCAATTTTCGGGTGGTGATAAAGCCAGGGAATTAAGTATTTGTATTTTGTATTTGTATTTGTATTTATTGAGATAAGTTGTTGTAAATAAGATTAAATCTTTTGAATGCCACATTGACAAAATAATAACAACAAATAAGTATATTAAATAACAACAATGAAATTATATAAGTTAAAAATTATTAAAAAAATAAAAAATTAAGTTAATATTAATATTCATTACAAAATTATGATAAATAATTATTAAAATAACACAATTAAAAGAATCAGATAGAGTCATAGAAAAGCTAAGAAAGTATGTAGAAATAATTAGGAGAAGTGCTCATAAACTAAATGCTTAAAGGTTTTATTATTGGAAACTAATTGGTACAGAATTCCAAGATCTAATTGCGCTCACGAAAAACAGTCTACTGGAGCTTGTGAAATTGAATTTAGGTATTACAATATTGAAGTTTCTGCTAAACCTACAAAAAGAGAGTTTTTCAAACAAGTAACTAGGGCACTGAGTATGAATGATTTTATGCAAAAAAAATGCAATTTCTTGCTTCAAGGTGATTTAGAAGACCACGCCCAAGTAACTGTTTTGAGAATGTAGATACATGATCAAAACTTCTGAGGCAAAAAACGTAGCGAGCCGCATTGTTGAATGCAACCAAAAGCTTATGCGCCGACCGTGAGTCAAGCTTAGAGCATACTACTTCCGAATAGGTAATTAAATAAATAGGCACAAAGAGCTGCACGACCAGTTTGCGTCTTATTTCGACGGGCACAAAACTTTCAGTAATCCGAAGACAGCGTTGTCCATAATAGAACTTACTAACGCATGAATTTATGCGATCCTCACATGACAAGGATGAGTTAATAATATATCCTAGGTTGGTTACCTTCTTAACAAATTTAAGCTCAACGTCATTTAAAAGAATTGGAGGCAAGTCTTGAGTAATTTGCAAGTTTTTAGCTATAGGTAAGTTCATTACAGATTTCTGTAATCAAGCCACCTAAACCTCAAGCTCCGGCTTTTCGACTTCGGTCAAACTCAAGCTCCGGATTTTTGACTCCGGTCAAATTCAAGCTCTGGCTTTTCGACTCCGGTCAAATTCAAGCTCTGGCTTTTCGACTCTGGTCAAACTCAAGCTCCGGCTTTTCGACTCCGGTCAAACTCAAGCTCCGGCTTTTCGACTCCGGTCAAAACTTAAGCTTCGTCTTGCCAGGTTCAGCAACCTCTGCCGTCTGCCGCCTGAATCCGTTTGGCCCTCTGCCCCCGTGGGCACTTTGCCACTAGTGTTTATATCGTATATGAACTAAATTTTAAGTATATACTAAGTCCGCCTGAATAGTTGGCCCTCTGCCACCGTGCGCTCTTTGCCACTATTGTTTATAACGTATATGCACTAAGTTAAGGTACACACGAAGTTTGTAATAAATATTTTATATAAAAAAAAAGGAACAAAATAGAATATTAATCGTGCCGAGCTAAAACCTTTGAGGTTTAGTGATTGTGTTGACTTTAACGTCAACCGTGACTAATTCTGCGATTAATTCATCTATTAAATTTCTAATTAAGAAAAATTTACTTTTGCCCAAGCGATGCGAGATCCCTTGGACGGGCCCTGGAGCGGCTGAGCATACCTCAGCCTTCGAAACAAAAACACTCGTTACAACCCACTAGCATCAATAAGCAGGTCAAGTTTCAACATATCAATCCTCTACATCTACCTGTAGGATAAATGTATTTTATCTGCAAAATGTATTTTATCTGCCAAATGAAACTATTATCTGCCAAAAACTAAAAACTAATTAATACTTAATTCCTTTCATTCGTCAGAGCATTAAGACACCCCTCCTTCAGTGTTTGAAAGTATGCATTAGGCATAGCAAAAAGTACACCTAGAGCTTTGGATGAGCACACACTCATACCCAAAATGATTTCCTTATATCCATTTAGCCCAAGTATTATTGTAATTACTTCAGATATTTTATAAAAGCATAAAAAAATTTATATTTATGTAAGTCAAATACTTATAAAATCAAAATTTGTGCTTTAAATGTTTTACAAAATAAAACTTTAAATATTTTAACTTTGTTCGAAATACAATTCCCGACGCTTTGAACCTGCATAATTTTTAGCGGAAGAATTTCGTTTTCATTAATTTTGTTTTTTTCCAGAGTGTCTGCTTGATTGAGCTGACTGTGCTTAACTCTTCATTAGCTTTATATTTTATGCTCTATAAACCCTGTCATATCTAGTCTGTCATAGCTAGCCAATTTGAGTGCTTTTAAAAATTTTTGAATCTCGATGAGCAACTCGTATTTCTGCTCTTAGGGGTCGATACCGTAGTGATTTTTGCTCAAACTCGTCTAAATTTTTCTTCTCAAAATGCAAAAGCTAAGTCTTCTGAACTATAGAGACTATGAAAAGTTTTCCCCAAATGCAATTGCATTGTTGTTGTTGTTGTTGTTGTTGTTGTTGTTGTTGTTGTTGTTGTTGTCGTTGTTGTTGTTTTTGTTGCATTTTTTGTTGCAGACGACAATATTGCATAGATATGAATGGAGAAAGAGAAGAAGAGAACAACAGCAAAATCAAATGAATATGAATACATTTAAGTACAAACGAGTATATGTGTGCTGTTCTTTTTGTGGCTGTGTGTGTGTGTGTGTGTGTGAGCATGGCGTATGTGTATTGTCAATTTAAATGTGTAGATAATGACAATGTAGAATATATTGTCTATATAAATTTTTCGTCTCCAGAGGAATATCGATGCAAAGCATATGAAGTTGAGATCTTTAGATGCATTTTCATTTTGTTCGGTTGGTTGCTTGGAACGATTTCCTGGCTGGTTGGCTTAACTTGAAAATTAACGCTTTTAGTGAGCTTCGAATAGCTCACAATATATTTTGCATTATCTTGAGGAATATTTAAATATTAATGAAGATAGCAATATTAACAGTTATCTTAACACTAGCGTTTATGACAAATTCACTTAACACAGACACAAGCTGTGTGTGTTTTTTAGTTGTCTGTCGTTGAAGTAGTTAAGATGTCATTTATTCCTGTCGTTGTTGTTGTTGTTACTGCTTTGTTTTTGTACCTCATTAATTTTGTTTATTTTTCTATATATTTTTTTTTTTAACTTTTTTCACAGCGTATAACTTCATAAGCAAAATGCAAACGACATCTACATCGACAACAGGGTGGGCTAAGCACACGATATGACATTCTTACAAGTTCTGCTCATTATAGTTGCCAGTCGTGTGTTTGCTTCTTCTTAAATCGTACCTCGTTCTTCGTCTACTTCCTACTGCTGCTATGACTCCTTTAAGCTAGCTTCCTTCAGCATTTGTTCGTTCGTTTGTTTTTAATGACTTTTTAAAATAATGAAAATATGTTCCATTTTCCTTATTACCGAGAGCCCCGGGGAGCCAACATTAGCAGCAACATGCAGTACGACAATACGACAACAAAAGCAACAAACCAACAACAACAATAGCAATAACAAGAACAAAACACGACATCGAAACATATGAAAAGAAACGTCATAGTAGTAAAAATTTGTATTGTATATAAAAAGAAAGTTTTGTTGGGCATGTGCACGAGTATGTGTGCGTCAGAGCATATGTGTGAGTGTCAGTAAGCTCAATTAATTCATGTGACTTTTGAATTTTTGCGAATTTGTCAAAGTAGTGGAAATATGCGAATTACCCTCACACAAAAAGGAGTGAAAAATTAAAGAAGAAAGAATGACAAGCAAAAGTGGAACAATAAATTATTCACCCAGCTTTCATAGTTTCGGTTGCGAAATGCAGTCTTAAGCTTACAGTTTGCTCACATAGGCGCTGTCTTATCATTGAATTCAATTAAACAAGATCGGAACCAAGCCGAGAAAACTATTTTGACATAAAAACGATTATTAATAATCAAAATTTTGATTAAAATTTGTTATACCTCTCAAAAACAAATACTCATACGTTAATTAAAACCACTAAAAAAGAGGGATAGAGAGACATCGGGATAATCATCCATTACCCTAAACCCACAACCGTAGAACCACAGACTTTAAAGTGAATTGAGCTCAAGTGCTGACGGGTCATATATTGCAGAGCTAACTAACGGCACATTATAATTCCATGAGAAAATTGATTATAAAATTAAAAGCACCCCGACGAAAACTGCAGTTCATAACCTCGATGTTTGCAACAACAATTTGTGGGATTTTACTTTTTGAAATTAATAAGCAACACTTAAGCATGTCCAAGGATGTCATAAATATAACTATGCAAAAGCAAAACTAAAATTAAATCGCCAGTGGCCACAACAACAACAACCGGCTGCATTGCTGTGGCGTTAATATGCAGCTAATTGCCAGTGTTGCCATATCCAAGAAAAATCAAAAAGAGAGCGCAGTAAAAGAAAAGCATTTTGCCAACCCGACAGCGATTTGTGAACGCACAAACACACCCGCACTCACACACACACACACACACACATACACAAAAGCAAGTTTTGTTCATGTGAGCCAGCAAAACATTAACATTATGCAAATACTTTGAATGTTTACGATAAAATCCAGTGCAAAAATTAATTAGTCAATTACATGAATTTGTATGCAACGCACAAGTTGTTCGCCTAACTGGCAGCTTGCCTTCCTGTCTGAGCTTTTACAGGAGTTCCTCCTACATTTACGATTTAGTTATTTTCTTAAATTTTTGCAGAGAGCTTTAAAGACTGATAAACTTAAAGAAACTCGTGCAAATATGCGTTAAATCTACAAATAACGAATCAACAGAGACATAAATTGTCTGTCTGACACCTTTAGTGATCGAATCTAAACCGGTTTAGTATAATTTGCAAAAAAAAAAAATAACAAATTGGTCATTTCAGCCCTTGAAAGGACTTTGACTGAGCTTCTTATGATCAATTGTGTTGCGTGTGTTATGAAATGTTTACACAAAATAAACCGAGAACTGGATCTTCATGTTTTATGCCGACTCCTAACGGCTGAAAATCATGTTCTCAAGTAGCTTTACATGGCATTTTTGTAATCTCTGAGGTGGTGACCGATCAGAAAAAATTTTTTTTTATTGAAAAAACTATTCGCCGCGACTGGGGATCGAACTCGGGCTCCGAGCATGCTTAACCGCACACTTAACCTGCATGCCACGGTCACCCACCCATCCAGTATAATTTGTACTGTATTTAAAAAAAAATCCATAATTTTCATTAAAATCCATTTTTAATTTATAGCATTTGATTCACATCATAAAGTTACACAAATTATTAATAACAGTTCAAATGTCATCGTGGCGCAATTGACTTGTCGCAATTCGCTGATACAGAAAACAGAGATTTAGTTGACGTTTTAGTTAATCATCATGACAGCAAACGACGATCCAGAACAGAAATATCCAAGCTGGTACTCGAGGCGGTCAACGCAAGGTGTAGCTACGTTCTAATCTTCAAAGAAATGACAAAGCATCGGATGATCTGATAGAGCTTGTTATTAACCGACTTCAAAAAGGAGGAGGTTCTCAAGTTGGTTGGTTGGTTTCTCTGTTGTTATACCCTAAACCTGAAAGGTGAGGGTATATTAACTTTGTGCAAACGTTTGTAACGCATAGAACGAAGCGAGTCCGGTATAGAAAAGTATATATATTCTTGATCAGCGTCACCACGTGAGTCGAGCTATTCATGTCCGTCTGTCCGTCCGTCCGTCTGTGTGTTGTCCGTATACACAGGATAAGAAGAAGGAGTCGAGATAATTGGATGAAACTTGGTACACATGGTCACATGCACCCAAGGATCTGCACTATTGAATATTTTTGGAATCCGCCCATAATAGCCTACATAATTAGCTCATAATTAGCCTACAACAATAAAATTTAGTATGTGTGTGTTTTATATTCACACAAAGATGTCTTTGAAAAAAATGGACGTCATCTGCTCACGGACACGCCCACCTCCCATACAACCCAAAAATTGAAAACGCAATAAATAAGCCTCAGTTTAACCTACAGAGCTAAAATTTGGCACATATGTTTTTTAAAACAAAACAAAGATGGTTTTGAAAAATGGACATCATCCGCCTACGGACACGCCTACTTCCCATACAACGCCAAAATTGAAAATTGCATAACTCAGCTTTTAATAAGCCTACAACAATAAAATTTGATATGTATTAGTTTTATACAAACACAAAGATGTCTTCGAAAAATGGACGTCATCCGCTCACGGACACGCCCACCTCCCATACAACCCAAAAATTGAAAACGCAATTAATAAGCGTCTGTTTAACCTACAGAGCTAAAATTTGGCACGTATGTTTTTTATGAAAATACAAAAATTGTTTTGAAAAATGGACGTCATCCACCAACGAACACGCCTACCTCCCATACAACACAAAAAGTTAAAAACTCAATAAATAAGGTTATGTTTGTCATAGAGAAATTATATTTGGTATGTATGTATTTTATACCAAAACTAAGGTGTGTTCCAAAATTGGTAGAAATCCGTCCATGAACACGCCCACCTCCCATAGCGAAAGCATAATAAAGGCATTAACTGTGAGCTACAGGAATAAAACTTGGTATGTGTAAATTTTTCATCAACATTTAAATGCATATAAAGTATAGGCTTCATCCGCCCACGGAGACGATCATTTCCAATAAAAATTTTTTGTTTTTGCAAAGTAGGTTTAGGGTATTTCATAGTCGGCCTAGACCGACTTTAGACTTTCTTTACTTGATTATTTTTGGTTTTTTTTTTTTTTTGTGAATGTATGTACATCGATTACTCCTAAAGTACTTGCCCGATTGCCGTAATTTTTTGTCAACATATAAAGACTATCAACGCGGAGGTGCCCGTTTATGAAAGGGGGCGGTATTCGGAAAAGGGGCGTGTCTCTATAAGAAAAACACTGTATCTCAGTAAATATTGACACTATGGTAATAAAATTCACAGTAAAATTACAAGGACAAGTACAAATATTAAAAATTACGATCACTTAAGTGGGCGTAATTCTAAAAAAGGGTGTGGCAATTTTGTAAAAACTCTGTATCTCGAAGAAAATTGACACTATAGTACTGAAATTAAGTACAGAGGTAGGTACAATTATTGGAAATTACTTTAAAAAAGTGGGCGTAATTCGACAAAGGGGTGTGGCAATATAAGAGAATTACTGTGTCTCGAATAATATTGACACTAGGGTACAGAAATTTATTACAACGGTAGGAAAAATTACTACAAGTTTTTGTAAAAAAAAATGGGCGTTAATCGAGAAGGGGAGTGGCAATATTAAAAAAAAAACACTGTATCTCGATTACTATTGACACTACGATACTAAAATTTAGTACAAAATACTAGAGTTAATAAAATTCACAGAAAAAATGCAAGGGTAGGTAAAAAATAACAGTCAATTAAGTGGGCGTTAGTCGACAAAGAGGTGTGGCAATATTAGAAAAACTCTGTATCTCGAATAATATTGACACTAGAGTACTAAAGTTAACTACAGGGTACTCAGTTATAAAACAATTAATTTCAATACAGTGGGCGTTGTTTGATAAAGGGGTGTGGCAATATATAAAACACACTGTATCTCGAATAATATTGACACTAGAGTACTGATATTTAGTATAGAGGTAGGCACACTTATAACAAGTTATTTTGAATAAAGTGGGCGTCATTCGACAAATGGGTGTGGTAATATTAGAAAACACCAAATCGAATACTGACACTACTAACTGAAAAAGTACAGACGTAGGCACAATTATTACAAATTACTACCGAAGAATTGGGCGTTATTCGACTAAGGGGTGTGGCAGTGTGTAAAAAACTGTATCATATTGACTTAAGGGTTGTTAGATTTTTAATTTTTTTATGACAATAAGAGCTTCGAAGTCGGCGCTAATATAATCAGATTTTTTGTGCAGCTGCAACACACATATAGCATTTTAATCAAGATTTAAGAAAAATTAAGATTACAAATGAATACAGCGTCACCCAAGCAGGATATTTACAAATAAAAAAGTCTTTAATAGAGTAGGGATGGCAAAAAAATCATGTTTTTACGTTAATGACTAGAAGCTTTTATTATCATAAATAATTAATATATTTATGATAAAAATACAAATTTGACCAAGAAATAAATAGTAAAAGTAATTTAAAATTGTTTTTTACTTTGTAGTGATTTTGAAGTAGGTTTTTTTTTTGTTAAAAAGTTTTTATTTTTTTCTATTCATATTCAGCAAAAGAAAAGAAAAATTTAAAGAAACTTCAAACGTATTGTAGATTGTTAGCACAGTAGAAGAATATTTTCTTACCAGTGCCCGCTCTGAGACGGGTTGGAACCATTTACTTTCAGAAGAAAGAAAAAACTACGACAAAAATTATATTAGTTTTATACGTATCACTTCTTATAACACATAATTATTATCTGCATACTTGCAGGCAGAAATTTTTTTCGGATAAGATAATATAGTTTGAAAATCACTGTATATCAAAGAGAAACAAATAATTACAGTCCAAAGTTTAAGTTGTAGACTCTACAGGGATTAAACTTGGTATGGGAGGATTTTTTCAAAACTTAGGTGTGCCCAAAAAATGGGCGTCACCCGCCCACGAACACGTCCTAATCCCATACAACCCACATTAGTGAGAACTGCTAAAATTTTTAAAGGAATACATTGACATGAAAAAATAAGAATTTATTTATGTTTGTTTAAGTACCCATCGGGCTAGACCGACTTTAGAGTTTCTTTACTTATTTTATGCTATACATATTTACACTAAGGCGGCGTTTAAAGTGAACGCCGATTCAGACAGGCAGGCAGACAGACAATGTGAACAAGCGAGATAGAGAGCTATTTGCATCTCGTTTTTTAACACAGATTTCAGCCTGCCTGCCTGCCTGCGTTCACTACGAGCGCGGCCTAAGCGTTAGTGGGTGGCTATTATCCAATTAGTTTTGACCACAGTAAGTACTGTACAGTACTGTAAAACACATTGCACAACTGTTTTTTTATACATATGTACAGATTTTCAAAACTTTCCTACTATGTCAATTTGAATTATTTTTTTTTTTTGTGGCTTATCATGTTGTTGCAATTTTTCAACTGTCAAAGGTTTGACTGAAAAATCAAGTATCGTAAATACAAATTTAATGATTTTAGATTTGATTTGTTTTTGACACAATTATATATTAAATACATGCTAGTATCGCCTGGGGTCAAAATTCGACCAATTTATTGATTGCCTATTTATAATTATATGCGAGATGGTTCAAATAAGTTCGAGGCCATAGCTTTTAATTGATTTGAGATGTAAAGCTATTCCCTTCAAAAAAATATTTTTTTCATTTAACTATTTCTTTCAAAAACAGAAAAACAACATTTTACAAAATTTAATTTTGTCAAAAAAATCATAAGGGGTAGCCTTGATTTTTTGATGGCACGGACAGTTTATTAATTAAGTGTCAAGACAAAATAAATTCACCTAATATTCGGTATAAAAGTTGAAAGAAAATCAAAAATGCAATTTTGAGTTTTTGTTTTTTTTACAACAAAAATCATTTTTACACCATATTTTAAGAATAAATCAAATTTTATGGTCTTTTTTTAAAAGGAATAATTTAAATATAAACAAACCAAAAACTGTATTATTTTCAAATTTTTTTTAAGTATACTAATAAGACTTAAATACAAAAAAGAAATAAATAAAATCTATTCACAGATGGCGAAGATATTTGCTTCAGAATTTAGAACCTTCAATTTGAGACAGTTTTTTTCTCTCTCTTGGCATTTGATTGAAACACACGCTAAATAACTAACGACAATATTATGAAATTCATTAAAAATACTTTTGGTCTGAACTTTGCTGTAACTTTTAACACATTTAAAAGAAAATTTAACAAACTTTCAGAAAAAATTATAAATATTGAAAAACCGTTAAAATTCGATTAAGATATTGACATGGAAAGTCAAATTTTTTAATTTAAAACACATTTTTTTACAAATTTAACAATTGACGAATAGATAAAACTAAATTTTTTTAAGAAATTGTTACTTTTAAAAAAAATTCAAATTCGTCAAACTTAAAAACTCTACCCCAACCAAATTTTATATTAATCAAATAGCGGGTTTTTTCTCAAAAATTTAAATTCTCTCTTAGAAGGTTGGGAACATTATATATACATTCTGCACATCTGAGCAACATAGCCTTTCGAATGTTATAAGTTTCAATAATTTTGAGTTTTAATTAATACCAAAAAAGCGTACGACAAACTTTAATGTTCACGTATTAATATTTGCAGTGTTTTTCAGAAAAAAGATGGCTGCAATTTTTCCCTTAAATGATTCGAGCAAAGCTTGAATCAATGTCGCTTGGAATAACGCATGCTACAGCACTCAGGCCATCACATTTTCAACTCACACACCCACACACATACTAATTTCCCATCAGTTGCATTTGTGCTGCTTACTGTTAACATTTTAGTACAAATCCTGAAATAATCTAAAAAAAAAAAAAACATACTCACTCCATTCCACACCAGCTAAAGCCACACCACAACACGAGCGAACAAATTCCGGCAAAACTTTTGGGCCTGCTGCATTGGGCCCAACGCAAAGTCATGTTTTTGGTAGCAAATAATTCCTAATGAATACCCCAAAAACACGAGCAATAATAATTCGATTTTGTTGCACGTTGCCTGGATCCGTAGCTAAAGTTTTTAGCTGTGAATAGAAATGGGTGCCAGCAAAAAGTCGCGAGAGAGGGTGCGACAGACATGGCAAGTGTTGTCATGGCTATGTTTTAATGTTCCGGTGAACTGCCAAAGTGTAGGGAAATCAGAGTATTTTCAGTCATTTCAGCGCATAAAACATGAAAACAGTAGCGCAAAGTAGAAATATTTCACAATTTAAAAGCGAAAAAAAGGCATTCTTAGTTTTAGCATCTGCCGTGTATAGAAATTATGTTCGTAAGCAAGTAAATTTTATATTCGAAATTATTTGTTCCACTGTTCCACAAAGAGAGAACAGAACATAAATTTTAATCGTAGAATTTTGAGCTCTTGTACATTCCTACATACGTCTTCTACAACCTTAATGTCTGTCACATGGATGAGGCAAGGCTTTAGGCCCGTTCCATTGTTGAATGCATTCCGTGTTGCAACGGAAGAAAAGGGAAAACAGGAAGCCAGCTGAAATAAGTTTTGGAAAAGTTTTGCAGGTGAATGTTGCGGATCGTTTGCCGCACTAGAGGTAAGCGTTTGGCTTTCGAATTGAAAACAAAACAAAAATGTGCCTAATGCATGGCTAGGAGTTTTTACAATGCAGTAATTGATAAAATAAATTGACAGCAAAGGAGTGCAAGTGATGGGGGAGGGTATTATGTGTGTATGTGTGTGTGTATCTGTACACATCCTGCTGTGTGGCAAAACGGTACAGGAAAAGTGAACAAATTGAACAAGTCAACCGAACAGCACCGCAGAATTTGTACAGAATGTGTTTGCGTGGTAACGGGCATGGCAAGTTAGGCGCCTAAAAGCAGCAGAAAAACATTGCAATGAATAAATATAAGGTGGGTTGGTTATTGAAGAGAAAGTTGCTACAGCTAAAATATGTCTTGAAAAGCTCAAAGACTCAGTGAATGGATGTTTAAAAAGAAAAAGTTATCGATGAATAGGTTTTACAACTTTTGCTTAGCTTATAAATAAGGATACAAAAAAAACTAAAGAACTTAATTGAAAAAAAAATCGTTTTGCAAGATTTTATGTAATAAGCATTTTATGTAAACAAGAATTATTCTGCTAAGAAAGAGTTTATATTCCGTCTTTTATACCAGACAAAACCAGTAGAAACCAACTGAATGACGTTTATTCGCACATCTTTGGGCAAAGTAAATTTATTGAATCCTATGATGTCTCTTCTTTTATTTGATATATATATTTACTGTAAAGCTTCATTCACAGAAAAACCAGAAAAAACCTTGCTGAGTTTTTAGAATACAATTTGAGCAACTGTGCCTCTTTTGAAACTCAAATGTTTTTTACATAATCCAAGATTTTTTAAATTACAAAAAAAATGGGTCTTCTTACATATTTTTAAAGGATCGGTGTACCATGTAGAAATAGTCTTGTTTTGAACTTAATTAAAAATATTTTTTGTGATAATTTTAAATTTAAAGTAATTTTTTTGTGCACCACAACAGACTCCAAATAATATTTGAAATGTTGCAACCAAAAAACAAAAAAAAAATTTAAAAAGAAAAAATTGCTTATTTAAAAATTTCAGGTTAAATATTAAAAAAATATAATACTAAAAATATTGCTACAAGTGCTAAAAAGGCAAAATATTGAAAAAAAGACAAAAAAAAAAAAAAATAATACAAAAAGTTTTATTTGGTATCAAGTTAACTTAACTTAAAATTTCAATTGATTTCAATGTCAAAAATATTAAACTCAAGTAGTCGCAAAAGCAAAAAGTTGTTGTATACGTCTGTGGTTCTTTTAATACTAAAAATATTGATTTCAATTCGTTAACATAATAGATCAAATTTCTTGCGGATAACCACTGCTTGATTGGCACAAACAACACCGTCAACAACTGCACACACACCTTCTCACATACACTCACACACACAAACACACACACACTTACATGCTATACACTCTCATGCAGAAAATGCAAGCAATCCTAGCTGCTATGTTAGTCTTATATAAATATGTTGTTGTTACTGTGGTTGTTTTTCGTGTTGTTGTAGCGCGCTGCTGCCATAATTGTTGCATGTCGCATTAAATAACTAACGCCACACTAATAAATTTTAATATCGACATGACGTTTATGATCGTTGGGGTTCGTTTGGGTTCGTTTGGGTTCGTTCAAATTAGTTTTGAAAACAAGTGCACCAGCAGCGGCAGCAGTAAGTTAGAAATTGGCAGCTTTGACTGAACTACGCCATCTGCCAAGCAATTAACCATCTAAGTTACCAACCAACAAGCCAGCCAGCCAAACAGGCAGCTGGCAGGCAGCTAGAGCGATGCAAGCGTTGTTGGCTATGTTTAAGTTTAGAGACTGCAAATAGTGTGCGAATATTTGTTGTTGTTTTTTTCTATTTTCAATTTTTTTTTGTTTCTTTTTCTCCTTTTTTTTAAGGTTGCATAGTTTTGTTAAGCTAGAGAGCGAGGAAATTGTTTTCATCCTTTGGTTTAAATATTCGCACATCAGCAACATATTTTGTAGCAAAGTTTTTTCATGCTTGAAAATTGATTAAAGATTTTAACTTGAAGAATATTATATTGTTAAGCTGCTAAGTTGCTATTGAAGCTAGTTTAGAACTTTCGAATATTCGAATATATGTTAATATTAATTTTTTTAAATTATTTTCATATCAAACACACGCACACACATACTAACACTGAACAATAATAAATACTTCCGTCAGCAACTGGCTTAAAAAAAAAATAAAAAGTTTAGGTGATGAAAGTTTGTAAAACTGCTCCAAGCATGCAGTAATTGTTGCATTCCTTAGGCGCATTAAAATTACTTTCTACTTGGTTTTCTTGAGTTTTTGTTTCCGGTTCCTTTTGCATTTTCATTTAAATTTCTTCACATAGCAATCAAACAATTTAAATTCAATTACAAAACAACTCAAAAGTGAGGTTAGAAAATTTCAAATTACTCGCTCAGCAACCGGTATTTAGTCGATGTTAGCTTCATGCAAAGTCAACTACAACAAAAAAGCAACGAACGAATTTAATAAAAAAAAAAAAAAATAGCACAAACAAACAAACGCGAGAGCAGACAGACAGTAGAAACAGTTACTATAACAGTAACTGAAAAAAAAGAGCAACACGAAAATGTTGCGGCAAATCGACTGTAACTGCAACAAAGCAACACAAATACGTTAAAATACGCTTTACTTAGCATACTTTTTGGAGCAAAAACAACAAAGTGCCCGTCGAGTTAAGCTTCAATGTCCTTTATGCCTTGCATGGTAATTTGTATGTGTGTGAGTGTTTGTAATGGAATGTTTTTGTATATGCGCATTTGTATGCGTGTATTTACAAATGTGTATGTTAGGAGTAATCAAGCGTTAAAGTAACACATACACACATTTACAAACACACTCAACACCACAGTGAGCAGCAACTAAAGTCAATACATGGTGATAGCTGATGGGGTTAAAGGACTAAAGCACACGCATAGCCAATACGAGCACAAGCAGTGCTGCCAAATCAATTGCTGCATACTAACAAACAAACAACCAAACAAACAAATAAACAAACAGACCAACAATTTTATGGGCAGCAAAATCCTAAAGTGATTTTTATGCAGCTACAGCCAATACAACTACATAAATGCCAACTGAGCAAGTAGTGTATATGTGAACATGTGTGTATGTGAATGTGTCGTAAGCTTGCTTGCAGAGCTTATGGTGCAGGCATTAATTACGAAAATGGTGACATAATGAACATTGCTTACGCTAGACTTCGGCCAGCTTGCAATACTTTAAACGAGAAACAAATGAAAAAACACGGTAACAAAACAAGAAAAAAACCAAATAAGTAGCACATTGCCAATTTGGCAGCACTTTTTACCGAACTTAACCGAACTATACCGAACTGCATTACAAATTATTTACTTAATTGCCAACAAATGCAGCTAATGAGCCAAAATGAAATGGAATTCGTGATTTAGCAGAGCAAAATATTTATTTACCAACACAGCTGCGTCATTGTATTGGTTGTTTTAGAGGAGGTCGGTGTGTCTGTGCGGGAGGAATTCCTTGTTCAAAAATGCAATCATGTGACTCACACATAGTTTCAGGCGCACGCACTCAACTAAACAAACTTACTAGCAGCAATTGAAGTTGGCAACATTTACAATATTAGCAACAAAGCTTGAGGTTTAAATTATTTCAGCTGCAGCTGGCTAGTAACAAAGTATTTGTTTCAAAATTACGGTTTTTTTATGCTTATAGTTGACTTCTCTGAAGGGCCACATCAACTCTTTTTCAAGAAATACTCTGCACTAGAGTGTATCGACTTGTATGGGAAAAATCTAACCCCCAGTTCCGGTACCAAAATTAAATAGTACATGAAAAATCCTTTCGATTGGTGTACTTTTTTTTTATTTGAACCAATTTTGGCGTCCCCCGAAATGCATTTTTGTGCATTTTTGAAGTGAAACTTCTTTAGCGGCGAGTGAAATTTCAAGGTCTCTTATTCGTGACGCTAGGCTAACGTTTTCAATTCATATGAAAATTTAAAAAAAATTATTGCCGCTGCCGAGAATTGAACCCAGAACATCGTTGCTTAAGAGTCGGAATCTATACCATTACGCCATGTAGGCAAATAAAAATGATCAAAGAAAATGTAATTAAAACTAAACGCGGAAGATACTGAAAATAACATAATTAACATTAACATTGCATTAACATTAACATTACATTATTAACATAACCGTAACATTAATTTTCATCCTACAAGTATGCACGGAAAAAAATAGAAAAATAGCTAAAACAGGAGCAGAACGCGTTCGTGAATATAGAGAGCGAATTAGAGCTCTTAAGAATGCAGCCGCATCTGGGTCTGCAACTAATGATGAAGGTAAGGTGATTGCAACATCGGCTGAGTTCCACAATGCATTTTTACCAAACATCAGTGTATTTTGGTGAATCTACAAAGAACTAACTGAACTAAAACAAGGAACGAAAATAACTGTTTTCAAACGAAAATAAATAATAATTTTCAAATGAAAAAAATTGTTGAAAGACTTTTCCAAATATACCATTATGTTACAAATGTTCTCAGCCTCATGAATATTAAGTTATTTTTAAATTTAAGACTGATTCTTTAAAAATTAAAATTTAAGTGTTATTTTTTGCCTTGTATTTTTCGAGGAAAAATTCGGTCAAAATTATCAAGCAATTTGTGTTTTTTTTTAAAGGCCGCTTGACAGATTGAACTGTTGACACCATGTGTAAAATGTCTCACCGATGAGATGAAAATAATGGTATCAACATTTTTTTAGTCGGTAAAATGACTTGAACAAATATAAACTACCTGATATTTTTGACCGAAAAAATAAACGGCAGAAAATAACTGTTATTTTCGACCGATAAAATAAAAGTAAAAATTAACTGTTATTTTTGCCCAAAAAACTATAAGGCTCAAAATAACTTTTATTTTTGTCGGGAAAAAAAACAAAGAGATAAAAGTTAATATGTGACACTTTTGATAAAAACCATAGCCGAGACGGCCCCTGGATGCAAATATTGAATCAACAGATTATAATTATTATTC
The DNA here is from genome assembly GCA_958299015.1 of Tetanocera ferruginea. Taxonomy (NCBI): domain Eukaryota; kingdom Metazoa; phylum Arthropoda; class Insecta; order Diptera; family Sciomyzidae; genus Tetanocera; species Tetanocera ferruginea. The sequence continues at coordinate 1,952,366 of OY282643.1, read as the reverse complement.
CATTTCGTATTGATTGAATTTCTCTTCAGATACTTTCCTCTCTATTTCACACTAAAATCTCTCTTTTTTCTTACTGTTTAAGAAGTTTCACTTCTGCCACGTGTACGTTGCTACACGCGAATTTTTTTTTTATCATTTTTTGTACTGGAGACCCATTTATGGTTGATTTAAAAGGAAAATCAAGCTTATCAATCAATTCCTTTCATATAAAAACACAGAACTGCAAATTTTCATCCCTGTTGACAAATGCTATGACCAGATAAAACAGTTTTTTTTAAAGTGAATCTACTTGTTATTTAATATTTGATATTTTTTTATTTATTGTATGGAAGTATTTTTTAACTTTTTTTACTGCTTAATGCAAAAGTAACGTATTTTTTAAACTATTACAGTTAACCAAATTTGTTTTAGAACCTGTAAAGGACTAAAAATCTCTATTTTTTCGAATTTCGGCCTTTTTGAACGGCCCTCCAACATAGAAAACATTATTCCTTTTCTTTGTTCTGCAGAAGCAGCAGCCACTGACGCCTCTGTGACGAGCTTAATATGTTATAACTTGCTAAAAGTTCAAAAATACTTTCATACAAAAAATAAAAACATGTTTAAAAATACTTTCATACAATACATAAAAACATATCAAATATTAAACAACAAGTAGATTCACTTTGAAAAAAACTGTTTTATCTCGTTAGAGCATTTGTCAACAGGGATGAAAAGTTGCAGTTCTGTGTTTTGATATGAAAGGAATTGATTGATAAGCTTGATTTTCTTTTAAAATCAACCATTAATGAGTCTCCAGTACAAAAGTTGATAAAAAATGCACAAAAATGCATTTCGGGGGACGCCAAAATTGGTTCAAATAAAAAAAATACACCAATCGAAAGGATTTTTCATGTACTATATAATTTTGGTACCGAATTTGGGGGTCAGATTTTCGATACACTCTACTCTGCACTGAGAAAATTTTGCACCTGTAACGTTTATTTTCATTTTATAAACGGACATTTTTAAATGAGCTTTTAAAACGTCTGTTAATAATAAGATTTATTTCATTTAATCGATGATGTTAAAGATTACATGAAACACAAATTGAAAGTATAATAATTACAAAAAACTAAATAAAAATAATTAAAATAACTATAGGAGTGTTAAGGTTAACGTTAATTTTGGCCTAATGCGCCAAAAGCTCACTCTCAACGTTGAGCTGCGAACCAATGCTTACAATGTTTACAATGTTTACGAAGGCGAACCAATCAGTTCGTGCAAAACAAAAACAACACAAGCAAAAACAACGATACAAAAACAAAGAAAGCAGCAGGCTCAGCATAAGCAACTGATGATTGATTTTCTTATATAAACACATGTATTTTTCTTCTTATATTTAACTATCTAGTGACTTTAATATAATAGTGACAAAATCCAAAATTAGATATTCATTCAGCGCAAAATATATTTGATATTTTAGCATATACATATATTATCTTTGAATGATGAGTATTAAAGGCTATAGGTATACCCTAAAGTATTCGTCAAAAAAGTTTCATAGCCTTGAAGAAATCTGTTAAAATGACCCCATAGAAACCGCGCTGTGAGACGTAATTCTACGTAAAAAGAAAACACAATCACCCTGCCAATGAAATAATTAAACAAACCCTCGAGCAAAGTGAAAAGTTTTGTTGCAGAAAGAACTAAAGATGCAGAAAATATTCTTTCGATGAGAATGATTTCAAAATCTATGGAGACATGCTCCAACAATAAATTGACAAGCTATTTCGTTAAAATATAAATAAATTATGAATTATTCACTTTAAATATTTGCTATTTTGTGATATTTCCTGGCTTCTCCCTGAAAAAAAAAACAAAATTGTTATAATGACGATAGTTGTGAGGTTTTGAGGATGTGCTCTATGCGATTCCTTTGAGCATCCACAACAGCCTTATGGAATATCTACGACACGATAAAATATAATGATAATGATTCTCGTTATGACGATTATGACTTTGTTGAATAAACCAACCGCATTATTGGCAATTTTGAGTTTAAGTGTGACGGCATAAAACGTTGGGTTTTTTCCCAAAATTAATTCTGCTTAGATAGAAATAACTGTGTGCGTGCGGCTAAGTGTAGGTGTAGGTGTAGGTGTAGGTGTAGGTGTAGGTGTAGGTGTAGGTGTAGGTGTAGGTGTAGATGCAGGTTTGGCGTAGATGATGTTGTAGAATTTTTTTGTGATTTGCATATCAAAGAGTGAAAAAGCTGTTTACCGTTAATTTGATATTATGTTATGGACCCGCACGCCACATGTCGCTGAGCTGGTTAAATCAACCTGCCTGTTGCTGTTGGGTATCTTAATATTGTCTAAAAATTGTTGCTGTTGACTTTATCGTATATGCTGTAGAAGCAATGTTTGAATAGCATATTAAAAAGAAGCGATGAACTTAACTTTGTTGCGGAAGACTTAAATATAAACAATTTTTTGCATTTTTGTAAAGCTTTTCTTTTCTGAGTTCAGGCTATCTTTAAGCTGCTTGCATTTGTCGTTTTTCCTTATTGCTATTTTTGTTTGCAGCTCATATATCAAGCTTCTAATCTTTCATTCTTATATCTTCTTCGCGCCTTTGTTCGTGCGCTCCATTCATGAGCTATCGCCAACACCCGCTCACCATGCATCAACATGGCAAAACGTGAGCTTATCTCCGAGCCAGCATCATAAAGGAAATTATCCTGCAGCCATTCACTGTCACAATGTCTCTATGTCCTTGTTCATGTCCGTGTCCATGTCCATGTCTATGTCCATGTCCATGCTCGTCTTCATGCTAGGCAGCAGCAGCACATGTTCCAATCTTTACATTGGGGTCCGCCCACTTTAAGGCCCATCTTGTTGCTCATCTCCGCTGCCTATTTTATTTGATGTTTGCACTGCTATTCTTCCGCTTGTTTATTCATGTCATTGTTTGCAGCAAATTTGCATCTTCGTCCTTGCCATCGAATACGTTGCGCATCCTTTTATGACGCTTCAAAAACTGCCTGGTCTTTGCGGCTGACCGGCAAGCCAGCCAGACCGACCAAACGAACATTGTTGTTTTTTGGTGTTGTTAAAAATTATGACCAACATATAGATCCTTATTGCTGTTGAGGCTGCTATTGCTGTTGCTTTGCTTTGCTGTGGACTCTGCTGGCACCGTTAAATATGCGAGCACAACGTAAATTCGTTCCCAAAAAAAAAATTCATTCTATAGCATAGATTTAGGCTGCGATGCCTCATTGTAACATTTGATAACACGCCAGAACACCTCTTGACCAGGCAATGTTTCGCAAAATAACTTTAAGCCAGGTGAGGCAGGCAGCTTCATGTGTGGCAACATTTTTCAGTTGCAATTCGTTCGGTATACATTGGATGGCCTTCAGTGCTGTTGGCATGCAATGCGTTGCAACATTTTCAAAGTGACGGATTCATACACACAAACTAACGCTTGTTCTACACTAAAACAAACACGCGTTGGCAAAATGGCGCTCTCTCATTGGTGCATTTGGCAACACTGGAATTTTGCATTTTCATTGTATTTCCTTCGTAATTTTGATGAAAGCATTAGAACTGAAATTTTTGAATTCATTAGAAACCAAATATTTGCTGACTGTTATCTTTATTTCGTACAGAATGAGTGTATTTTCAACAGTAGAACTTCAAAGTCAAAATTACCACAAATGTACTACTTTTGAGCACGAAACCAAATGAATTCAGGAATTCCTTGTTTGAAACTGTTTAAAAAGAATTTCTAGTTGATTTTTTCGTAAAATAAGTTCGTAAAATAAGCTTCTTATAGAGAATTTGCTGAAAGAAGTTTTTTGTTTTCAAAATTTTGGATAAAAAAAAATGTTTTAAGTCAACTCAAAACTGATCATCGTAAGAAGCAATGACATTTCAAATCCTGTTATCTTCCATCCATAAAAGCTAAACTGAGCTCCGTTTAGCTGACGAGTTTAGATTCTAGTAAAAATAGTAAATTTAAGATAAATTTTTAGTTTTTTTTTTTTGTATCCTTTATTCCGTCATATCTTGTGTTTTAACATTTATTGTGATCATATCGACAGCTGAATGCGTCATATCAGAATATCAAAGCTTTTGAGCAGCTTCGCAAAGGAATGCTGCTGCTACTGCATGGCAGTCATAACGGAATGAGGTCATATCTTCAGCTGTCAAAATGTTTCATTCGCAAAAAGAACTCACAGTTGGAGGGAGTTTCAATATAACAGCATATATTTTCTTGTTTTTGTAAAGCTTTCCTTTTATTAGTTATGCTCGTTATAGAGGCATATTAAAGGGTCCTTCATTCCATTTTGTTGAAATAAAAACATTAAATAAAATTTTAAGACTTCTTCTACTTCCGTTCTGCTATTTTTATGTTCCTGTTATTTACGTTTTTGTTCATAAAATTATGATTGTTAATTTTTTTTTGTTTTTGTTGGCTCTTCTTTGTTATTTGTTGTTAGTCCAGAAATAATTTCCGTTTGGTATTCTCACAGCATGAGCTCTTTTGGTTTTTCTTCGGTGGCAATGTTTGCTAGCGATACGATGCGATGCGCTGCTTGCTACTTGCTGCTTGGTAGTGGTATCTAGTTGGCAAAATAAGCACCGAGTATCGCCAACATTCGCCATCCAGCCAGCCAGTGAGCTAGCCATCTAGCCAGCATACATAAATGCGAATGAATAAGCACCGAGTATCGCCAACATTCGCCATCCAGCCAGCCAGTGAGCTAGCCATCTAGCCAGCATACATAAATGCGAATGAAACCTTATGCAGCTATCAGTATTCCTTTGTTTGTGTGTGTGTGTGTTTGTATATGTATTTGTAAGCCAGTGTATCTGTGTGTAGCAGTGAAGTTGATTTATCAGATTCGAACCCATTAATCATGACTGCGACAAGTTGGCAGCAAACGACCAGATGGGGTCAACGAGAGAGACAGCCACGCAGAGCTTACGACAAAAGATTCAGTGGCGTTTTAAGAAAAAATACTGTTAAATTTTTTGGGCAGTTTTAAAAAATAGTGAAACTTTGATATCACAAACTTCGTAATAACGAAAAACTCAATATAACGAATTGTTTGTTGAGTCCCTTGAAAAATCTTCTTATTTTAAAGTTTTCCACTCAAAAATGCTCTATAGTTATAACGAAGTAATTCTGAGCTATAGAGCTTATATATAGCGAAGTATTCTTTCAAAAGCCTCTTTACAACGAAATCACAGTTGAGAAAGATAAAATTTTATGTAAAATCCTGTTCTCAAAAGTACCTCTACATATCGAAGTGTGCATTCTATAGCCTCTATACGATGAAGTCAGAATGAAGCAAAATTAAATTTTAAGCAACCCGGCGAAGTCCCGTTAAAAAACAATGAAATATCTTCATTGTCAATTCATTATCAATGAAATGTCTTGTCGAAAAGAAATTGCAGAAGCATCGGTTAAACAAACAAAAATAACACAATATTTTATAAAAATCAAAATCTAAACAATTATTTCATTTTTTATTTAAAAAAACAAACAAATTAGCCATTTCAGCCCTTGAAAGGACTTTGACCGAGCTTCTTATGGTCAATTGTGTTGTGTGTGTGATTGCACACAATTGAACGAGAACAGGACCTAAATGTTCTCAAGAAGCTTTACATGATATTGTTTACTCTCTGAGATTTGCCATTGTCTGCAGAGAGGTGGTGACCGATGAGAAAAATTTTTTTATTGAAAAAATTTTTCGCCGCGACTGGGGATCGAACTCGGGCTCCGAGCGTGCTAAGCCACACACTTAATCTGCACGCCACGGTCATCACTTTTTTTATTTAACTTTTTATTACCACAGTATTTTCGTGTTTAATAGAATTTGAATAAATTAACGAATTTTTTTCGTAGTTTTGCAAATTTCGTTATACCAAGGTTTCACTGATACATACAAATGTATAACGAATCAAAAACTAACGAAGTATTTTTCAATCCTCTTCAGATTCGTTAAACCGAAATTTCACTGTATAAAATTCTGCTTCTCGTACTGGATACCACCAACGCTAATCTACGGAATGCACTGGACAAACAATAAAATCAAACAAATGTGGTCGATACTAGAATGTGAGATAGGGAAGAAACTGCCTTGCCAGTAAAAAAGCATCCCGATACTTGTTAAATCCAAACCATTTTATAGCCTGACAATGAACTATATTGCTATATGCTATCGTAAAAAGTAACAATCTGGGATTATAATTAACTTCTGTGCCGCTGGAATAATTAATAAGGATTATTTAATCAGTGGACTTCCACTAATCCAACATAAAAATTTAATAGGTCGGGATGCACGGTAGTCTGCCTTTTCGTTCTCTTAAAATCCTTATATCCAGATGCCCAACACAAGTATTTTCAATTGTTTTGTCCTTGTGTACCAATTTATTCGATATACTAGTCAGAACACGTCTGAGGGAATAATGAAGAAATGTATTCTTGTTGCTTTGCTTAGAAAACATTTTCGAAAAATTACTTAAAACTTATTGAAAAGCAGCCCCGTAAACTCATAATCATGTTTCAGTTCTTTATGCTAAAATTAATCTGTACATCATTAAGACTGCCTTGTCTAAAGCTTAACCAGGATTTTAAGAGAAGGTTCTTCTAAGTCATCTAAGTATCGTTTTGTGACTCGTCAGGTTCCCTGCTCTTCAATTACCTTTTTGATAAAGTTATAACTCGAAGTAAATCATCCAGAGCTACCCTGGCGTTGTAAAACACTTAAACAGTCTTTAATACAAAAATTATATACATTTTTTTTCATGCACCACCACTGTTTTGTGTCCATGCTGCTGTGCGTTGCACTAGTAGCTAATGCTTTAGTGCTCTGGTCACCGCCTCGACTATTGAAATTTTGATTCGCAATACATAAATCGACAAATGGAAATTTCGTCGGTCGCCGTCCGTTTGGAATTCCGCAACGGCTATTGAAAATCCGTTCGAACCGTTTATTTCTCAATGCTGTTGCATTGGTTGTTGCTATTGTTGTACACTAGAAGCACTGTTTTTGTTGGTATTTTGGCGTTCCTAACAGTCATTGTCACCCGTTGCACTGTCCGAGCGTTCAAACTGCCCCAGCTCATACCCAGAATTTCCTGCCGGCTACTGCTACGCTGTGCCATTCGAAATCAATTTCACATCCGCCCTTGGCAAGCCCAAAGTACACAGTACACAGTACACTCAGCATGGTGTCCGGAAACGGTGAAACACAAGGGAGGCGGAATGAAACAAACAAATATGCTAGCATTTGAACACCGTCGAAGGCATTCCCGGTGGTATGAAACGGGAGGTGTTGGACGTAACGCTAAGAAACAATCAGTTCTAGTATTGTTGTAAAAATCCAAGCCATAATTTAATTGTTAGTTAGTTGGTACAAAGATAAACTTTGGAAAGTCATGTTTGGAAAGCCAACTCTCGACGAATAGTTAAGAATTTGTTTTGGTCATAATGGGGAAAATTGCTACGTAAGCACAAATTACCTGACTGCTAGAGTTGGTCACATGGTCTGCCAACAATGAAAGTTAATGCAGTGTGGGCAGAGCCAAAGCAGCTTGTAATAAGCTTGGCAAGCAGTTTTTTTCTGTTTTTCTTTTTATGCTGAATATTATATAATTCGAGCCTGCCTGTATCTGAACAACCTGAAGAAAATTACAAAAAATAAACCAGATACAGAAACTATTTTAAGAGAATAAAATCTACTTTAGAAGTTGGGCTGTGTGGAGATGTCGCACCAATGCACAATGGTGCCAAAATACATATTTTAGGGACAAAACTATAACGCACAATTGAATTGGTATCCTCAAATTGGCAATCTGGTGTTAAAATTTTATAATTCAAAATGGCGGATCTGACATGACGGCATTAATTTTAAAAGATCATCAAATTTGAAAAAGTATTTTTAGTAAAATTTATTTTTTTTCTTAAACTCAATAAAACGTTGTTTATAAGATACCGAGGTAATATGCTGATCATAATTTTTTTTTTCAATGTAAAAGTTTTTTGTGCCTTTAATGAAATATTTTAGTTTGAATGTTCACTTCCACTGAAGTAAATTTTTTTTTTTTTTTGTCTTAACCATGGCTTAATATGTACTTTTTACAAAAATCACTGCTATTACATTAAAGCAAACTCGATCTGGCATTAATTGACTCTTTTAATTGGCAACTTTATCAGAGCTAACATTTTGAAATTGAAATTTTTTACACCAGATACGTAATTAGCCATCTGCAATACTAATGTTCCTAACTTAGATCCAGTGAATTGATATATTTATTTACAGTCTAAGATAATTTTATAATGTAAGGTTCCTTTGTGTATTTGAATATGTAACACACCACCTCCACACACAACACCCTCATGAATAAATTTGAAAATATTGTCGCTTCCGCACCATTATTTTTGAAAATGACAAATTTTAGGAACTGAATTGCAGAATGCGTTAAAGACGGTCGGTCGCACGCAGAAAGGCACATTCAAATGAAGATGAATCCCCATCCAAAGCATAACCCTTTGAAAGGCAAAGTTTTTGAGACAGGACAATGCGTATGCCAGGATATAAACGAAATAAAAGATATGCAAGATTGATAAGAAGCAGTTGAAAAAATAAAAAGAAGAAAAAAAAAAAACAAAACTTACAAAACATAAGCATCAAAAGGCAAAACAACGGTTTGCACCCAACCTACACAATAGTCAGCTCGACTTATCCCTACCTCGACGCCATTACAATGACAATAAACGACTTTTGTTCTATTCCGCCTGCCTCCTTCTTTCCGTTGTTATTCGTGCTTCTTGCGTCTTTTTTTTATGCCGGATTTTGTCCTTTATCTCTCTTCCAATTCATTGGATCGCAAAACAGTCATGTTCACCTTAATTGGACCAAACATAAAATGCGGTGGCTAAAAGAGGGTGACCAGCTTGCGGTGGGGTAGAAGGTCATGCAATTCAAATAGATGGGTGGTGGCTGGGCTTTAAAAAGCGTATGTATCCAATTAGATGTGTACAACTGAAGGCAATAGGTACGCAGGATGCAGGACAATGACAATATAAAGGGTTTTTGGCTTTTGTTGTTGATTTTCAAATGAAACTTTCAGGCCACGTGGTGTGTTTTTCTCCAACTCTACTGACTCTACCATCATCTATGGTTATAGAAAGTGCCTCGCTGAATTTAAGCTGTGCCAAGGTAGTATGTTCCTGTCTGTGTGTGTGTATGTGTGTGTGTGTTTGTGTTTGTATGGAACAGTATCTAAGCCCAAATTAGTAAGGATGACAGCGCAACGTTAACGACGACGACGGCGACGACGACTACGACGCAAAGATTGTAAATTTATTGATAAATACTTTGGCAACAAAAACTGCCTGCCAGGAATCGCTTTCATTTCATCTGATTACACATCACTTTTGTGTGTCTATGGTTGTTGTTGTTGTTGTTGTTGTTGTTGCTGTTATTATTGTTATGTGACATCCTAATGTGCTGTGATCTGCCTACTGATTGGAAATAAATTTTTATCCTTTTGGGTCGTCTCACGCTAACATTTTGAAATACGGTCTAAGGAGCAAGTGAAAAGTTTTAATTTTAACCATTACCGTTAATGTTGCTATAAAAATGGTGCAAAGATAATTAAAGTTATAACTGCAGTTCGACAAAAGTCAATTACTGAAGGAATAGTTGAGATAAACAAATCGAGTTGTTGCTGTTGCCACGCGATATTTTCGGTCCATATAAAATAATGGTCTGTAGTTACGTAATGAATTGAACCAAAAGTTCTCTTTCTGCTTTTTTATGAAAACTACACATAAAAGAGACATTCACTCTTTAACTATAATCATTTGTTTTCAAATTTGTTATCTCTTGAATTCCGAAAAATATAAAACACAAAATATTTAAACCTAACAATAAAAAAATAAACATTCTACAGTAGCTTAAGTTGGCTTCACAGTAAAAACGGAATTTCATTTGAGCTTTATTTTTAATTCCTCAGAGAAACCCTTTTTTTCATTTCAGTCATTTTTCATATTCTGACTTCATTCAATACAAAGGACGAGTTGTTGTTGTTATTGTTGTTGTTGTTGGCTCAACTTAGCTTATGTTCGCTCATAATAAAAATGTCGTCAAAAACATCACTTTCGACTTATAAATATTATAAAATTTCTCTTTTGTGTCATATAAGTAGGTAGAGCGAGCGAGTCAGTTGAATAGGGTAAACAAACATATATTATCCTTAGACATGCTGGTGCTGATGACCACGTAAAATGCTCCCAAACAGCTGTCACAATGTGATGATGTTGTTGCTGACCCTCATTTGGCGAAATAAACAAACATGTAACCGCCTGTTCAACTCGCTCACCCACTGACACACTCACTCGCCCAGTCAGTCACTTAGGCAGTCACTCATTCATTCATTAACGCATTTATTAAATGAATTGACCGTGAAGCGAACTTGTTGATGAGGTCCTTTATGTATGTTGGTGTGTTGGTGTGTTTGTCTAATGTTTTTTTTTTTTTTTTTTGTACACCCACTCCTCTTTGTTTTGCTTAAAAAAAGGAGAAAAAAAAATTATAGCATGGCTAGCTGCAATAAAATATTTTTATTATAACAACATGAGTTTGAGTTTGACAGAATGTCAAAAACTCATAAACAAAAGAAGAAAGAACGAACATACGCTGGGATGAGTAGTAGTTATGTCCATCATCAGAGCTATTTTTATGAATGTTTGCGTTGATGTTAATGATGTTGAGCTTTGTCAAAGTCTTAAAAAAAAACATGCTTAATTAAATATGAGAAAACCCTTAAATAGCACAAATCAGTCAAATAGTGGATTGAGTTGCTGGTGACAGTAATGAAATAAAATTCCTTATCATGAAGCTTAAAAGAACTTGAATACTCTGTATAAATGAGTTGGCGAATCACACCCATTTTACATAAACATCAAAAGCTAGAAAGATAACCAAACGAATGAAGGAATTTACTTATAAAATAGTTAAAGTCACAAAGTATTTGCTTAATAATATTAAACTTGACTTTTTGTAAAACCAAAAAGTTTTAGTGAAGAGATAAAACTTTAGAAAACAAAACATTATATAATTAAAAAGAATCATTTTACTATAATTTGTTTTATGATGTTTTATAAAAAATAGTGTAAAACTGCCTTGAAAAGTGATACGGACAATCAGTATCCCTCCAGTACTGGCAATCACAATTAGTCTTTTATGGGTCATGATATCATGCATAAATAGTAGCTATTGAATTCTAGTACCCGAGGTAATGTAGCAGGTAATGCAAATACATTTATTTCATGTGTTTTTTCTTCCACATAAACTGTATAACAAAAGGAATGCTGAGCGAGAGCTAGTGAAAACATAGTGAGCAGTAACGTATGAAGTATGAAACAGATAGTGAATGATAATGCAGAGAGTAATGAAATCATTACCGGCAATGACATCGCCGTGTTAAATTCATGAGTGAATTGCATTGCAGGTAATCTAGTGGGTAACCAGTGGTGATTACCGATAGCTAGTGAACTCACTCATTCGTCACTGGTGAGTCGAACTGGAGGAATGACCTGATATAATGTCATAAATGAAAATTAGAGAACATATCTTTCTTCTTGTTTCTAAGGTTGTAACGAACTTTCTAGCCGGGGTTAGATCGCCGGGGTTCGTACAAAAATATTTTTTCCCGCGTATATTAAAAAATAACAACTTAGTTAATTTTCATTCACGATTCAAGTCTATTTATTTTGTTTCTTTTCACAATAATTCACATTTCATTCTTTGATATATTCTGATGTTTCTCGATTTCCCTCGATGTCCTTCGAAGCAGGATCCGTTGTAACTCGTAGTCCGTTCGCCTGTCCTCGGTGTACTTGAAACTACGTTGGGCCGTCCGGTATGAAACCACTCTGGCCAGATGCACAATTTAGTCGTGGATGTCGTCAAGCATTGTTTTTGAACAAAATGGACTCACTAGGATGCTTTTAGAGCAGACCGTCCGGTATGAAACCACTCGGGTCGACAGAAAAAGACAGCTGTCTTGATGCCACTTCAAATGTTTTACGGCCGGCCGTCCGATATGAAACCACGCGGGCCAACAAGAAAACACTGTTCACTATTGTCTGTGTTCACTGTCACTCCTTGTTCATTTGTTCACTGTCACTCGTTCACTCCTTGTCTTTGGTCACTCTTTAAATCACGACTCACCGATGTGCGCTGCTTGCGAGTTCACTTCAAAAGAGGCCGACTGTCGGTTTGCTGACTCCTTTTATCCCCACAAAGGATAACGGAACCTTGTTTGTGTCGCAAACTTTTCATCCGATCTCGACCTTGAATCTCGCATGCCTAGAACTAGCGGCAACCTTTTGCTCTGCTTGTTATTGTTGTCATAGTCGCTGTTCATTGACCCCTATGTATTTTGTTATTGCCACTTGTGGGTGCCTAAAATGTATGTTGTTTGTATGTTTTGCTGATGTGATCATACACTGGCTTGCTGTATGTTTTGTTATTGTCTGATTGCGGGTCGCACAGCTACGTGTTTATTACTTGTGAGTGCATAGAATGCATGTTGTTTGTATGATTTGTTGTTTTTTTCTTCATGCGACTTCGTTGTGTTGTTTTGTTATTTGGCTGCTGTGATCATGCCACTGGCTTGCTGTATGTTTTGTTAGGCTGCGATTATAGTGAACGCGATTCAGACAGGCACGCAGGCAGGCAGGCTGAAATCTGTGTGAAAAACCGAGATGCAGATAGCTATCTATCTTGCTTGTTCACATTGCCTGCTTTTTCACTCGGCGATCACTATAACCGCAACCTTATTGTTTGATTGCGAGTCGCACAGCTGCGTATTTTATGAACAGGGGCGATTCATGGTATGACCGGGTATTTGTCCAAGTGCGGTTCATAGTTGCAGGGCGGGTTTAGGTTCGGCTGGGCCCTCTGTTCCGATGCGGTTCAGAGGGAAATTGGCTAAATTTAGGTTTCCTTACAAGGTTTGTAAGCCCAAGAGCATACACCTAGCATTATATGAGGTTTGAAAGTCTACAAAGTTTCAAGAACGGAGTGCAATTTTTGTAAAAGATTTTTGAATTCGCTTCAAGCGCAATTCATGAACAGCGTAAAAATAGTTTCAAATTACAGTCGATCTATCACCTCGATATCAAAATCGATTAGAAACCTCGATCTATCAAAACAATTATAGAGGAACTTAAAAGTGTGAGGATGCCGAAAACTGGCACTATTTCTGCGAATAAACGCAAGTGAAAGTAAAATGATCAGATCTCAAAACTTTAATTAATACACTCAATTTATTTTGGAATAGCCGAAGTTTCGCACATTTTTTTTTGTCTAAATAATCATTTCAGTGCGCATAATATTTACTTTCTTTACAAAATTTAGAAAAGACTTGGAAAAAGATTTAGAGAGGCGACATTTTTTTTTTAAGAAAATTACATTCAAGGTCATACAACTTCTGATAAAGTAGTTTAACCAAAAAACAAAAAAAAATTGTTTTGCTCAAGCTTTATTGATAGCTTATGGGGTAGAGTATTTTTGAAATTTTTTTGATTTTTGTGAAGTGGTTTAGAGTTCGTGGTATTCGAATTTTCCCTAACTTGGTGGCTACACGTTCAAAGTTGCCTTTCAAGTTGCAACACATTCACACTTTTTTACTATTACACTCAAACTTTTCGAACTTGACAACCAACTTGATATGAATTTTGCCTTTCAAATCGTGAGGCAACTTGACGGTCAAGTTAAACAGCTGATCACAGTTTTTGTAAATAAATTGAGTTGTTGCATTGACGATGGCATCTTGAAAATAAAATTGACTATAAAGTTGCGCACCGCCTACGTCACAGCTATCAATTCGAATGAATTCTGACAAGCACTAAGTGTGCTAAACTTGAAAGCAATTACTTGAACGTCTAGCTGCAACGTTGAGATCAAGTTTTTTTTTCAAATTTCATTGCCATTTTTTAAATATTTTAGTCTTCAATTCTAAAGACCAATATCCAAAACTTTATTTTAATGTATATAAACTAGAAGTTTTGGAAATATTTCGTTGATTTGGCTGTCATAATTTTTTTCTGAAGTTTTTGCAATTTTAAAAAAAAAAAAAACTTCATAACTTTAAAAACTTCCATCAAAACGATAATAGTAATGATCAATGGCGTAGCTAGGGTTGGTGGCACTCGGGGCCGGAAACTAAATTGTGCACCTCTTTAGAAGATTTTTTTTATGAAATGAGTCGATGAATCTTACTACATATTTTCGAATGAACCTCTACAAAAATGACATATTTTAGAAGAGATTCAAAAATTTTTTTGAATTGTTCCATTATTTTTGTCTACCGGGCTTATAAGTTGTGAGAGAAAAATTTACTATCAGTAAACCATACTATATCAGTTTAAAATAATTGAAGAATTGACATTATGAAGTTATAAAAACTTAAGTTATTTTAATATAGCGGCAAATCCAGAAAAGGTAAACCAAAACCTTAAAAAATAAAAATGCTTCAAGTTCAATAAAATACATGGAGCGTTAAAGATATTCTTTGTGTTTTCCTGCGGTAAAAGCATTTTGAAAAAAAACATATTGTATCCTTAAATTTTAACTGATTTTATTGAATGTATTTTTAATCTGTAGCAAGTTAAAAAATTGTAGGTTTTTTATTTTTTGTAATTTGGTATTTCGCGATTTAAATATCAAAGCAACGTTACAATACAATATTCACAATTGAAACATTTTATATTGAAAAGTGAATATTAAAATTTTTAAAAAAACTTATTTTCTATCGAAAAATAAAATTTAAAAAAGTGATTCAAGAGTGAAACGTGAGTGACAATTTTTATTGATAAGTTGGATTATCTTGGAAAATAATTGACTGGCATAATTTATGTCTCGGATTTACTTTTAATATTAGATAAATTAATTTTGTATTTTTTTTAAATCAAGCAGACGCAATTAATTTTCTTTAAAAAAGCTTTTGAAGAAGTGAAACGTGAGTGACATTTAATTTTTTTTGATGACGAAAACATCAAGAAAAAATTAAAAGAACTTATGAAAGAAAATATAGAGAAAAATTAGTTAAATCCGGATTCATATAAGAAACAAAATTTAGCAAAGATTAAAAAGATCTAATTCAATCATTACTTTAAGTCGTTGGCCTCGACGGAATTGCTAATAAGCCAGTCATATAATCTGAACTAGTTTTTGAGTTGTTTTTATATTATGAATTATTTTTTTAACTATATTATGCTATACATAATTCTTTCCATACACATTTTTTTTCTTTTTTGTATAAAAATGTCCTTAATATTAAGAAAAAATTTTTTTTTTATAAAATATGCTTAATAAAGTTCACCAGATTAACCACGATGCAAAAAAAGGACAATTAAATTTTATTTGAAACGTGAGTGACATCGACGTTAAACGTGAGTGACAAAATCAGTATATGAAAAAATCTTAAAATTCTGAGAGAAAACTAAATTTTTTCCTGCAGTTTAAATTTCTACTCAATTTCGTTACGGAAAATGACTTTATTCCTTATATTAACTCAAACAATTCGCAGATTTTAAGCAATTTGTTGGAAGAACTCGAAAAATTAAAATCGTGCAAAAACGTGAGTGACACACCATTTAAAGAGAGTATTTTCGAAATGTGTAAATATATATAAAACTTATTGCATGAACTTATAAAAGTGAGACTAAGACTTATTGTACCCATATCATTTTATGTGAAAAGCTCTTATTTTTGATGGAAAAAACTTATGTTTACTCTTATGACTCAAACGTGAGTGACACTGGATTTGCCGATAGAAAACTTTGAAAAATTTACGAAAAATTTTGCATAATTGAAGAAAAACTAGGACCCGGAATCAAAACGTTCAAAATTGACGCCTCCATTTATCATACTTTGAAAATCATGCAGGTTTTCGAAACATAATGGTTTTACAAATGTCTACTATGCTAACAAGTTTGAACACTTCTTAACCTGAATATATGAGGTTAAAAAAGTGATTTTTTATAAAACTGGTAATGATTCAGTTTGAAATATTGATAAATTCAAAGTTTGGTATGCACTGCCCCTCAAAATATCCAGCAGTCACTGGGCATATTTATCATATTCAATGGGGACCTTAAATGGGAACTTGAAAATAAGCTACAATCTAATAATATACACCTAGATATGTAGATATAAATATCTGCTTTACTTTTTGTAAAAGTAATCCAAGACCACAATTTAAAAAAAAATTGGACTAATTCAATCAACATTTATTAATAGGTATATGAAGCGACCTTTCAGATTAAAAAAAACTTTTGACATAAACGAGACTTCAAAATTGCACTCTGAATTCACGATGAAAAATAAAATCGTCGCCTAAAAAGTTCCAGTTCAAAAATAATTTCATAAAAATTGTCAATTCTAAATCAATACTTAGACGAAAATAGCGCAAAATAACTCAAAACATGCTTTAGTTATTCATTAGCGCAACCAAAGGGGGTTTCGGGGTTTAAACAACCCCTCCCCCCCCCCCCAAATTATTGTTGTACCTAAAAAATTCGAAATTATCGAAGGAATTTCCTCAAAAAGTGTTATGTTTCGTTCTATTTTTATAATTATTTTTTTAAACACAAATTAACCCAAACTCTGCAGCAATTAAGTTTATAGTGAAGTCTAGATTGACTTCCGAAATTGAAGCAAAAATTTACAATTCATAATTTTCCATCGTATTTTCCCAAATCTGATTCATAAAAATTTCTTTACGATATTAAAGTCAATTAGAGGAAATTTCATCGGTTATTTTGGTGGCGAAAGACTCAAACGATTTTTTCATATTTAGGCTCTTACTTTTTCATCCCAAGGTTTGTTTTAGTTTTTCATCCCAGAAATTGTGTGTTTTATACTTTCGGAAATGAGATCCATAAGTACTCACCAAAGGACTAATTTTAAGGCTTGCCCCAATTGGCTATTTTTACAACGATAGTTTATTGTAAAAACATGGTGTGAGAAATTTTAACGTAATTAAACGAGGTCATTTAAGTCACGCTTTTCGAGGAAGTAATTCGATAAATACAAGAAGAAAGAATTTCTTAGTAAGTAAAATCAGAATTTTAAATAAATATTCAACTTTATTCAAATATATTTGTTTATTATAGTTATAATTCCTTAAAAAATTGGGGAAAAAGTCGGAACTAAGCATTGAAATGAGATGTGAAACCGAGGAGAAGCATAATTGTGCTATTTCAGTCAAAGAAATAGCTCCGAGTTACAGGTATCAAGGCAAACCAAAAAAAATTTGCCACGTTCGGGCAGAAAACAACACGTTAAAGAGACCAGCTAATTATACGAGAGTTCTCAAAGAACCCTGGCTTAACACCGAAAAGCCATGAATTATAAATGAAAATTTTTTCTTAGAATCCAGTTAGCAAACGCACCACTGGCAGACGTTTAAAATAATTCCAATTCGGTACATATTCCGTAAGAAAAATACCGTATGAAACACCGGCAAATAAAATCCAACGACTCCAATTTTCCAAATATATTTTTTTGTAAGACTATGAGCTTTTGAATCCGAGTTTTGTGGACTGATGTAAGTACGTTTGAGTATAAAGGATCACCTAAAAAGAGATTTGTACGAATTTCAAAGAATTCACGCAAAGAAATTGCTCAAGTCTTACAAGCAAATCGACATTGCGGCGGATCGGTTATGTTCTGGGGCTGCATTTCTTCTTGTGGTCATGGGGAGTTACTTCCAATAGTTGGAACGATGAACCAATACAAATATTTGGATGTCTTAAATGATCACGCATTTCCATCTGGTGACAAACTTATTGGTGAGTCATTTATTTTACAACAAGATAATGCAGCATGTCACAAGAGTAAATTCGTAATGAACTTTTTACTTGTAGAAGTTTTAAACTGGCCGACCCAAAGTCCTGATTTAAACGTTATTGAAAATTTGTGGGCCTTTATTAAAGGAAAACGAAGCGTTTGCTTGACTTGGACCAGGAAAGAGACAATATCTGAAATAAAAAGTCTATGGGAGCAAATTCCGGTAGATATTTTGAAAAATATCGTGGAATCAGTCCCAAAACGTCCTCAAAAAGTAATACAAGCTAATGGCGAATATATTTTTTATAAAGTTGTTAATTTTTTGTCATAAATTTTCTTATCTTTAAGTTGATTTTTGTATAAAACAGAACTTTCAAAATAGTTATGCCTATTTCAAAATAGTCTTTGAAATGAAGTTTTTTCTAATATATTTTTTTATAAGTTATTTTTAAGAAAAATCACACATTTCTGGTTAGATTTTGATCAAATACAAAAATTTTGATTCGCATTTTCTCAAACTATTTTAAAAACTGAAAATATTTGCCTTTTCTTTTCGTCAAAATAATTATGCCGTCTACTGTACAACTGAAGTATTTTGTGATACTTATAAAATACTATTCATAAAAACTTAACTTAAATTTTAAATATGAATGTTTTTTAATGGGTTGGGTCGGTTTGAAAATGAATTTTGTTTTTGCCTTATGACATTGTACAATATGTCCAAAATATTCTCCCTAAAGCTAAAATCAACACTTATTTTTGCAAATTGGTTGTCATAATTTCCTAAAAAGTTATAACCAATCTGGGTAAAATTTGGAAAGATCATATATGAACAAAAAATAGTTATCATATTCTTTGTTTGGCCTTCGAAACACATCTAGCCCATTTACTTAACTAAACTTCTATTTGAAAATACTACTCCTAAGAGTTTAAACTTATTGCTGTGATATGAAGCCTTTTTAAAATTAATTTTGTATATGAGTCCGAAATTTGAAAAAACCCCCGCCAAAAATAAATCCTGGTTGCGCCCCTGTAGTTATTTAAAGAAATATATGCGATCGATTGAATAGTTTTGGAGGATAACACAATTATATACAAGAAAAAAAAATACAGAAGGTTTGATAAAAAATAAAAAGATTTATTTTACAAATATGCAAAATATACAAAAAGTAATAAAGAAATTTTTTCAATTCGTCCTTTGATAATAAATTCATACTTCAAAGCGCTGCACAATATTATTGCAGTGGCAGATACGTTAGTTAAGTTTTTGGCCAAAACAAAATTCACATAATGTTGTCGCCTTTTTGGACTTAATGATATAATCTTGAATATATTATTCAGTACCTTCTTTTATTGCTTGCATCTCGTTTCGTAAAAAAAAAAAAAACAAACGGCAGTCGGCATTTAGAATCAGATATTCACAGACACTTCAAAAAACCACTCTGAAATAATTTCTTCTTTTTAATATATTTAAAAAAAAAAAATAATGTCTCTGCTGATGTTTACATAAGGTTCATTGTTTTAAACACCCAGACATGCATGCATTCGGAAGACCACATTTTGCTGCTTTCAGAATTGCGATAACTTTTGCAGCTTTTTATGAGCAAGCTGCGTGCCGCTTAAACAAAAGCGCAGCTACAAACAAAAGATTTTCACTCTTGCTTCGCTGGATTGTGACGGAGTCAATTTAGAAGAAACCCGGCAACAACAACAACCAAATCCCTGACATCAACATGCATGTCTATCTGTGTGTGAGTGTGTTTGTATGACGAAAAGCAAGAAACGAAAAAGAAAACCAGGAAACAAGCGTGGCACAAACGCGGTATAGAATATGTTTGGGGGTACGAGACATGCACGAGAATGTGAAAAATGACAGCAGCGCCTTGACTGCAGAGGCGTTAAAGCTGTCTCTTCAGCTGTCGTTCTGACTGTCTATCTGTCTGTTTGTCTCTCTGTCTACTTATCGCTTCACTGTCTTGAAGCTGTTGTGTATTTTAATTGTTGCACATTTACACAAACACACACACACACACACATCAACTTGGTTAAGTTTTACCGAGCAACAAAGCCGGCACCAAGGGATGCAACATCTTTCGGTTTTTGCTGTTTGTGAGTTTCATTTTAATATGTTTAAAACTTTATCTGGCATAATTTGTGGTAAGATTTTCATTTTGTAGCAACTTTAAAGTAGCGAGAAGTTCGCACGGAATGTGCCGAAAATAATTATGCAAGCTTCCTCCGCTAATGTTTGCTGGCATTGATTAAGCGGGTAATTTTTTGATCCTGTTTTCTTTGCCACATTTTAACACAAATAACTTTTATAAAAGTTAAATAAAACTCACGAATGTGAAAATGTGAATGTTTTATGTGGCACGTTATAATTGCTAATTAATTTTGTTGTAATCTCTAGAGACGACCTTGAACTGATTCTGTTGCACTTGTTTTAATGTAATGTAATTTTCCTAATTTTTACCATAATGGCTTGGCGTTTTTTTACTTGAGTTACTTTTATTTAATTCTTTTACTGTTAACTTTTCTCTCAACTTGTTTGGTCTTGTTAGCAGTTTGCAGGATTATAAATCGGCCAAAATGTTTTCGCTCTGCTGCAGGATTTAAAGAAATTATTACTCAGCAAAGCAATTAGTTATTCGAAAAGTTTGCAGAGAGACGTGTGTATGTGTGTGTGTGTGTGTGTGTGGTTTTGTGGTCCAATGGATGATGCAAATTAGTGGCGATCATGCAGTGAACCAGGAAATTAATGTGGAATCCTTTTGAAGCCTACCATATTTACACACGCAGCTGAAATGCAGCGTATTATTGTAATGGTGTTGGTTATTATGGTGACATCGCCTGACAGTCTGTCATTACTTGTCACAATAACTGAGCAGTCATCGAGCTCATCATATCTGTGACACGCCCTGCAACAAATACTATTGTCAGGCTATCAATGACGCAGTCAAGACATTCAAAACTAACCAATGTGACTTTTTTCGAAACTGAGTGATGATATTTAAGAAAAACTTAGATGAGCTGATAACAATACGCTGCGACATTTGGTTGACAAAAAAATAGTCAGGCAAAAGGATAGCAGAAAAAAATAAAAGTCAAGAGGCTTAATTATCATCGACGCATGTTTGTCCAAAGTGATCAACTAGAGTGTCAACCGCTTCGTCAACGTGCTGCTGGTACTCGTTTGCTTTGTAGCCACATTTCAACACTCTGTTGACTACTGGGTTGGGCTGCTAACGAACAAACTGCTAACTGAGTTAATGTTGATGTGGATGTGAATGTGGATGTGACTATAAATGTTGATGTTGATGTTGATTAATGGAAGTCGCAATCGATTTATATGCGGCTTACAGCCACGTTGCCACTTAAATCATGTTCGCATGCATGTGTATGAGTGTGTGGTGTGTGTGTGTTTGTGAGTGTGTGTGTTTGAAAGTGTGCGTATGTGTTGTTGGTGTGGATTAATATTTTTACATGGCATATGTGTTGCGTGTAGGTGTTTCTGAATGGAACAACATCTCTTGTGACAAAAGTTAAGTTGTTGTCATCGGCTTATTTGACGATTTAATAAAACTAAATAACGTGAAGGCATATGAGTAATATTTGCTCAACACCAAAACAAAAAATGCCGCACATATCTTTTTAATTATAATTATAGTAAAATTATTTCGCCTTTCGGTGTTTATTTCTTTCAATTAATATGATATGCATTATCCTTCTTTCTGTATCTCTCTAGAAGCTATTTGTTTGAAAACTATTGTGCAGTTGACTTTCTGCGAGCTGTTCTCGTGTTTACGTAAGTAAAGAAAAAAAAAAAACGTTTATCGCCAGTTTGCTGCAAACGAACTTCGTTTGTCGTGCTTAAAGTCATTTTTTGGAAACGTTTGAACAGTTGTCAAAATAAGAGTCAGTTGCGGGAAACGCGTTATTTAGTTGCATGAAATTAATTTCATTTGCCATTAACATAAGTTGTTTTTAAATTGCGGCAATCGAAAAATTTGTTTTGTTCAACTGTTCATTTAAAGAAAGAAGATATATTTCTTATGGACACACACGTTTGTAATCTAAAAAATTAATCTAAATGAATTTAATCTAAAAATTAAATTCTACACAACAGTGGCATAGATAGCTTTTCGTTGGGGGCGGAGTCCACAAAAAAGTAATGACCTGTGATATGCTAATTTAAGTAAATACATACTTGTTAGAGTACCCATTAAGTGTATAGAATTTTCCAAAGTGACATTTTTTTCACTCCCAGCGAACTTTCCTAGGGAATGGGTGCTAAAACTAAGATCTGCAAAAATAAACTTGATCTGGTCTGATCTGGTCTGAATAAGAGAAACTTATAAAAAAAAGAATTTGTTTGAATATGAAGTACGGTTGTTTTAACTTTTGTTTTGTAGAAACGCAGATGCATTAAATTTCTAAATTAAAATTTTCTGCTTAATTTTAATTTTAAGGGTGGACAATGTCCACTGGACATGACATTGGCCGTTTTTATACCGTAAACCTGAAAGGTCAGGGTATATTAACTTTGTGCAAACGTTGGTAACGCATAGAACGAAGCGAGTCCGGTATAGAAAAGTATATATATTCTTGATCAGCGTCACCACGTGAGTCGAGCTATCTACGTCCGACCGTCCGTCCGTCCGTCCGTCCGTCCGTCCGTCCGTCCGTCTGTCCGTCTGTGTGTTGTCCGTATACACAGGATAAGAAGAAGGAGTTGAGATAATTGGATGAAACTTAGTACACATAGTCATATGAACCCAAGAATCTGCACTATTGAATATTTTTGGAATCCGCCCACGGACAGGCCTACCTCTCATACAGCGCAAAAATTGAAAACTGCATAACTCAGCTCATAATCAGCCTACAACAATAAAATTTGGTACGTATGTGTTTTATATCAACACAAAGATGTCTTTGAAAAATGGACGTTATCCGCTCACGAGCACGCCCACCTCCCATACAACCCAAAAATTGAAAACGCAATAAATAAGCCTCTGTTTAACCTACAGAGCTAAAATTTGGCACATATGTTTTTTATAACAATACAAAGATCGTTTCGAAAAATAGTCATCATTCGCCCACGGACACGCCTACCTCCCATACAACGCGAAAATTGAAAACTGCATAACTCAGCTCATAACTATCCTACAACAATAAAATTTTATATGTATGAGTTTTATACAAACACAAAGATGTCTTCAAAAAATGGAAGTCATCCGCTCACGGACACGCCCACCTCCCATACAACCCAAAAACTGAAAACGCAATAAATAAGCCTATGTTTAACCAACAGGGATAAAATTTGGCACGTGTGTTTTTTATGACAAAACAAAGATGGTTTTGGAAAAGGGACGTCATCCGCCCACGGACACGCCTACATCCCACACAACCCAAAAAGTTTAAAACTGAATAAATATGATTATGTTTGTCATAGAGAGATCAAATTTGGTATGCATGTATTTTATACCAAAACTAAGGTTTGTTAAAATATTGGGAGTAATCCGTCCATGAACACCCCCATCTCCCATAGCGAAAGCATGATAAAGGCATTAACTGTGAGCTACAGGAATAAAACTTGGTATGTGTAAATTTTTCATCAACATTTAAATGCATATAAAATATAGGCTTCATCCGCCCACGGAGACGCCCATTTACAATACAAATTTTTTTGTTTTTGTAAAGTGGGTTTAGGGTATTTCATAGTCGGCCTAGACCGACTTTAGACTTTCTTTACTTGTTTTAAATCGATTTTTTTTTATAATTTTGCATTTTAGTAAATATTCTAAAGATTCTAAGAATCTACGGGTTCAAAAGTCAAAGCCGGATTAGTGAGACACATTTT
Source organism: Tetanocera ferruginea (assembly GCA_958299015.1). NCBI lineage: Eukaryota > Metazoa > Arthropoda > Insecta > Diptera > Sciomyzidae > Tetanocera > Tetanocera ferruginea. The sequence goes on along the minus strand of OY282643.1, from coordinate 1,928,640 downwards.
TAATTTTCGCGCCATATTTTTTTTTGTTCACAAACTTTTATCTCGAAACCATGTTTCTCGTAATGGTTGCGGCACAGCGGGTTCATTTTTTGATGAAATTTTTTTTTTATTTTTAAAATTTTTTTTTTTCGCTATCGTATGACACGAGCTTTTTTCGATTTTTTATGAATGTTTTTAAGTATATATTTTTTTCGAAAAAACATACTTTCACATTTGGAACATCACCAAAAATTTTAAAAAAATTTAAAAAAGCTCCTGTCATACTATAACCAATTTTGTTAAGATTTAAAAAAGTCATTATTTTCAAGATCGGTCAATTTTTGCGACTCCCAGCGCTGCAACCACGAGGCCCCGTTTTTTTCTCTGCCGCCAGTTTGGACTCTATAAAACCATGTTGGAGTGAAAAATATATTTTTTTTTACACACAAAAAAATTTGTATAGAATTTTTACACCGATCTGTGTTCCAGGGAGTTTTACACAGTTCGGTTTTAAAAAAATACCGAGTCAAGGTGCTAGAATTTAATATCCGAAAGGGTATTTTTTTTTTTATTCACACCGATCGGTGCAAATATGTAAATATCCGATCAGATGTTTGTGTTAAATCCCGTTAGGTGTTTATTAAGAATACTCAAAATAATAGTTTTTAGCACCGAACGATGTAATGTTTTAATATTTATAATTGTTATAAAAAATAATGCTATGCCAAATAAAAAGACACACATGCTCAAACATAGATTTCGATTAAGTTATGTTTTAATTTATTTTTATTTTGTTACAAAGGATTTCAATTTTAATAAAGTCGAATGAAAAGTTTTAATGTCAGTTTTCGCCGAAACTGCTTTGCCGAACATGACTTATAATTCTAGATTTTCAATTTCAGTCTTGTGAAAATTCAATTTTTAATTTGTTTCTCAATGATAATATGATTTCTAAGTTGTTTTTTTTTTCATTGATTTTCTTATTTCACACCGATTAGATAAGTCTGTCATTTCACAGCAGATAAGCGGTGTAAATTAACACCGTTTGGTATAAAAAATATTAATATCCGCTCACCGGTGTTCATTTATTTTGGAATTTTTTTTAGTGTGTAATTTTTTTTCTTGTAATTTGTTTAATTCTCAATACAATAATAAAAAAAAACTAGTAAGGTATATCTTCGACTTGGCCGAAGTTAAAATACCCCCACGGCCGATTCTTAAGGGTGGAAGAATCTTAAATTGGAGAGCTTTTTGTATGAGATTTTGAGAGATTTTATTATTTTTATGTGTCTAAAATTAGTGTCCGACCGAAACCAAAATTTTGGCCGAAACCGAAACCGAAACCGAATTTCGGCCATTTTTGTAATATTCGGCCGAAACCGAAACCGAAACCGAAACCGAAACTGAAAGTCTACATACAAATTTGTTTGTAAAAACATTTTATTTTTTTTTTTAATTTTATTAAAAGCTTTCAAAAACAAAATAATTCAAACAGATAATAATAACGTATACATACGATAAATATTCTTTGAATATTAAAGTTCAACTTTAAAATAATAAATAAAGAGATAATTTTGAATACCACTTTAAGGAACTTTTTAGTATTTAGAGTTATTCGGTTTCGGTTTCGGTTTCGGCCATATTGATGCCGAATAGCCGAAACTGACTAAAAGGGCCGAAACTGGCCGAAACCGAAACCGAAACCGAATATTCGGTCGGACACTATCTAAAATACATACATATCAAATTGTTTTCCTGCAGCTTAAATATAAGCCTTTTTAAAAAGTTTTAAATTTTGGGGTTGTATGGGAGGTGGGCGTGTTAGATTGTGTATGACGCCCATTTTTCTAACATACCTCAGTTTCGACATAGAATACACAAATACCGAGTTTCTGTCTTGTAACTTTAATATTAGCCTCTATATAGATTTTTCAATTTTGGGGTTGTATGGGAGGTGGGCGTGTTAGATTGTGTATGACGCCCATTTTTCTAACATACCTCAGTTTCGACATAGAATACACAAATACCGAGTTTCTGTCTTGTAACTTTAATATTAGCCTTTTTATAGATTTTTTAAATTTTGGGGTTGTATGGGAGGTGGGCGTGTTAGTGGGTGGATGATTCCCATTTTTCTAAGACATCCCAGTTTTGACATAAAATACACATACATCAAATTTCAGTATTGTAGCTTTAATATTAGCTTCTGTGTAGAGTTTTCAATTTTGGGGTTGTATGGGAGGTGGGCGTGTTAGTGGGTGGATGACGCCCATTTTTCTAACACATCTCAGTTTTGACATAGAACACACATATACCAAATTTCAGTATTGTAGCTTTAATATTAGCTTCTTTGTAGAGTTTTCAATTTTGGGGTTGTATGGGAGGTAGGCGTGGTTTTATTCCGATTTAGCCCATTCTCGAACTTGACCTTAGTTTTTTTAAAAAAAGCTTAAATATCGAATTTCATTACGATAGCTTAAAAATTACGGCTGTAATCGTGTCGACAGACGGACAGACGGACAGACGGACAGACGGACAGACGGACAGACAGACGGACATGGCTAAATCAACTCAGGTGGTGATGCTGAGCAAGAATATATATACTTTTCCATACCTACCACGCCTCCTTTTGGGTGTTACACACGTCGTGACAAAATTAATATACCCCTTACGCAGTACGCGTGGGGGTATAAAAATGGAAAAATTCTTGTTTTTGACTGAGTTATAAATTTTTAAAAAAAAGTTTATTTTCTCTGCCGCGAATGTAATGTCCCTCCTTTAATTGATTTCAGTTCAGTTCATGAAAAATATTTGTAGGTGAAATGTTTTCGAGTATAGTTAAAGCACTGTCGAGTTTCACCAAAATCTCCGAAGAATGTTCTCAAACTATTTAGCGAATTTGAAAACTCATATTTGTTACGATGATTCCATTCAAAAATTTTATAAAAAAATATCTGAAATATTTTCTAATCATAAAATTTTTCGAAAATCGCACAACAACTTTTAACTTAATAGAATCAATTGACAACAACTTTCATATTTGGCTCATGGCTCAGGCCGGGAGGGTCCGGACCCGTGGACCACCCAATACACAATATCTCAAAGTTGCTCAATGGAAGCGTGCTAGACTATCGAGCGGAAAACGTGGGTTCGAATCTTGGCTGTGTAAGTATCATAAAATTTTAATTTAATTATTGAAATTCTAATTCTGTTTCATTACCTGTGCATGGGGCTAGTTGTAACAGCCTTGGGGCATGTTGTAACAAACAATAAAAGTGAAGTTTTTGCTTTACTCATTTATTTTCAATTGATACAACTAAAACTATTCAAGTATTTAACAACATTAAGGCCTACCCAACCAGCAAGAAACGCTCTAAATTTGGCTTCTCTAAGCGAATTCTCTAAGCTGCTTTGCAGTGTAAGCAGCCCAAAATTTAAGTAATTTTTCGAACTTTGAGGTATCAACAAGAACGTTGCATAGACTGCTAAGCAGCTTTCTAATCGAACTTTGAAAACTTTTTTTAAAAAAAAAATATTTTCCTTGTTTTATTTCTGATTTTAATTTTTTTATTTTTTATATTTTTTTATTTTCTTCTTTTTCTACCATTATCGCTTTTGTTCTCAACTTGTACCATCTGATTCGCAGTGAAAAAACTTTTTTATTAAAATGTTGCCTTTGCCAGGGTTCGATCCCGTGTCTCGCCGATTTGAAGTCCGACGCCTTAGCCATTCTGCCAAGTAGCTTTATATCGAAACGAAGATTTTTCATTTATACAGCTAATTCTGTCGTAGGTACCCATAAGGTGCAAAATTAGGTTCAATCGAACCATTAAGCAGCTTTAAGTTCAAAATAAATGTAAAGAAGACGCACAAGCGGCACTTCAGAACTCCTTTCGAACTTAATTATCTTAAACCTGCACAGAAGTATAACTTGTAACTTTTGGAACTACAAGATCTATTGCCTGAAATTGACACCATAAAGCAGCTTTAGGTGTGTCGAGTTCTACAACGGACCATAGAGCAGCTTCGAAGTGCCATGGAACTTATTTTGCCGCTTAAAACTGCTTTAAAGGGAACTCAAACGCAAATTTCTACTCATTTTGCTGGTTGGGTAGTTTTACCAACTACTATTTTCATATTTTCTGAAAAATTCTTAATCGTTGAACCTGGCCCGGCTTAGAGAAGTGGTTTCAGGTGTCCTTAGAGAAAGTTGTGAGTTTTGTTTTTTAATGAGTTTTTTAACCAAACAAGTCCAGCCATATTATTTTAGTGCCATGAGGCTGGCATATTTGATGAACAGCACATTGGTATGCCAACTCTTTCAACTCAATTAGAAGCAGTCCAAAAGAGATATTTGCACACGTCAGTAGGTACGAAGATATTTTATCTTAATATTTTTCTTTAAACACTATTCTGGGTTATTGTAGCCAACAGATGGCAATTCAATCTTATTTTTTTATGTATCTATGTAAAGAAACTGGTACAAATTGAACAAGCTTTTCTCACACTTGTCTTCTGTTCTTTAACTGCAATAGCAGCCAACTCGAAAATTTATTTACTTTGATTTGCCTGATAAGACTTTCGTTTATAATTTCTCATTCTGCAAAAAATTATTAAGACATAATAATAAAATAAACAAACACCGAATATCCAGTTCAAATGTGTGGAGCAGTTTGTTACATGTTACAACTTACCCCACAAAATTGTTACAACTTGCCCCGCAGTATAATTTTTGACAAACATTTTAATATGTAAAAATCAACTTAATTTGAAGAACACAAAAATATATATATCAGTAAACTGTAATAAAATATGCTCCGATTAAAATTAAATTATTTTTAAAAATCCTTAAGATGCTTTCAAGAAGCAAAAAATAAAAAGATATATATTTTATAATATCTGCTAGAAATAAAGCCTATGTTTGCGCCCAATCGATGTGAAGTCCGATGAGACACTAACGGGTCTCGTTTGAAAGAGCGCGTAATATAGGATGAAAAAAAGAGAGACTTGTAAAAAAACCTTTCGTATTCTAGGCAAAAACAGCATGTTACAACTTACCCCTGTTACAACTAGCCCCCCTATCCCCTATTCTGTTCAGTTTCATATGAAATTTCACTTGCATCTACATAATCTACAGGGCTAAATCGACTCACGGATGACTCTGATCAGGAATATATCGATGGTTAAGCTCACTAAAGTGATAAGTGAAAAATTTCAAATGTTCAGCAACGTCGATTTTGTTTTGAAATTTCAATACATCTCAATACAAAACACTAATTTCTAATTCACTAATTCATTAACTATGCATTTTCAATAAATTTACACAAAGTAGATATTATATTGCTTTATTGAAGAATGCAGTAAACCTATTTTCGTCAAAAGGACACTTATCCCTTCAGTGCGCTTAACCATCGATATAAATATACTTTTCTATACCGGACTCGCTTATTTCTAGGTGTAACAAACGTTTGCACAAAGTTGATATACCCTGACCTTTCAGGTTTAGCGTATAAAAATTCCACTAGATGGAGATAAAATAAGGAAACAGAACAAATTTTTGCTTCTTTAAATTTTCATATTCTACTTTGGTACTTTGGTTCATGTTAGGAGTTCTGTTGCACGGTGTATTTATTGTTGTAATACTTTATCTTTGTTGCTAGCATATTTATTATGATTGCATCATAATTCCACAATATGTTTTATTTACTTTCAACCATAGCCAAAGTCACAATATTTATCCGTGTGAGATGCACTCTTTTGAAATTAATTAAAAAAAAAAATATGTCAAAAAAGGATATAAAAGAAATGAAGTGTCTTTCAAGAAAGTGTGCAAGAAAGTCGCAGTCTTAAAACATTTGCTCGAGGTTACCACAATGCAATAAATGTTGTAAAGAAGCAGTTACAGCAGCTGTTAGTGTACTGTTGTTGTTATTGGTGTTTATTTTTTTTTTTTTTTTTGTTGTTATCTCATCGTAAAGTAGTGTTGGAGGCGAATGTTTTTGCCATTGATTCTTCTATTTGTTGCAGTTTTATTGCCACAACTACACTTTCAGCTTTAACCGATGACACTTGGTGGAAAATTATACAAATAGGTTAAAAGGACAAGAACACTTCAGGACATGCTTGTTGACACCTTGTTGTAGTTGTTGGTGTTTTTTAATGTAGTTTTACTTCTTAATACTTTTTAATCGCACTTTACGATTTTAAAGGTTTGGCTTGCCATCATTTTAACTACTTGCAGTTGGCAGTCTTGTATGTAGTTGTACACTTAAGTCCTTTTATGTGTGTGCGAACCTTGATGTTTGGGTGTGTGAATACATTAATGTTGACAACGTGTATGTATTTAATGCCATTTAATCGTTTATTACTACATTTTGCCGCAATATTCTCTTGTTGTTTTGTTGCTGCTGCTGCTGCACATGTCAAAACATTGATAAATTATGGCAGCCTTGATATTTTGACACTTAGTCCATTAATACACCGCATTAGTGTTCAATTTTCTAATTATTATAAAACACACACATATAACACACACACACAGAAATACCCTTAGCCGTCATTTGTTGTGATTGTAACTGTTAATTAATTGCAAACTCTTGTTGCTGCAGGGCTACAATTTAACTAACATCAACATTTTAAGTGTCGATAATTAACACTTTCCCCGACTAATACCCAGCAGCAGCATTGCAAGAAGTTTTTATCTTTAAGCTAGTGAGAAAGTTTGGACAATTTAAGCAAGATTTATGCAGAAGTTTCCTTGAGTAGCTCTGCAAATTTTGATTAAAAATTCAAAATGATTTCAAGGCAGCCACAACTTAAATATTGCTTGCTAATAAGTTCTTGCTTTGATTGAAATACACTTTAAATAACAATTTCTATGCTTTGCTCAAAATCGAGTAAAATATCCTTGAATGCAAGCAGTTTCTGAAGTATTGATATAAATGCTCATAAATGATTTAAGCTTTTGTTGTTGGCATTTTTTCTGGTTTCTCTTTTAATGTGGTTATAGTTTTTTTCAAGGCTTTATGTGCTGTCTACACCAAGCTGCACCACACGCAGAACATATCTTTAATGAATGAAAAAAATAAAGATGAAACAACCTAGCTATGTCCTTTGGTATACCACATTGTGGTGCATAATGGTCAGTAGCGGCGGCAGCAGCTGAAAAGATTTATTAAATTGCGTAGCACGGTGTAGAGAACAACAAAAATAGTGAAGTGTAAAAAGTAGAGGTAGAGAAACATTTTACTAATGGGTCTTAGGCGGGGTAGGAATGCAAGTTATTGTCTCTAAATAGAGCTGGCATGAATTATGCATAATTATGTCATAATTAAAGGTTATTGTTTTATTTTTTCTACAGCCACACCTTAACACAAATACACAAACACACACACACACACATCAAAGCCATAAAAATTGATGACAATAATTCCAGTCATGGCAGTTAATATATGACCCAACATAACATGTTCTAAATTATGAATTTATTTTACTAATGACTGTGTAAACATTTACGAAGGAGTTAATATTCCGCAGGAGGACTTTAATTGTTTATGTTTTTTTTTTTTTTTCGAAAAATATCTAAGAACGAATATACATAATAAAAAAGTTCAATTTTATATCAGTCTTTGAAGAGAAATTTTGCACCACAAGATAACCGATACAAGTTTGACTGATTGCATACCAGGATGATCTTTTGACTACCATTCTTGTCGAAGCTGAGCCAGGTTTTACCGAAAACTAATTAGAACTTTATGATCTAAACTGGTCGCACCTGTTTGCACCCTGGATATTTAAAGTTAAAGCTTAAAACTAATAAATCTTTAAGATGGCTGAACTTTTTCTTAGACCTAACTTCAGTTTTGAGTGTGACAAATGAACGCGCAAAGTTAATCATTGTCATCTTAGTTGAAGGCTGCTCTGAAGTCTGCGTCTCTCTGTCTGCCTCTGTACGTGTTTTATTTGTTGTGAACTCTTTGAACGTGCTGCAACACTTGCTTTCTTTTCGCTTAATTTTTATTGCCTTCACTTTATAGTCAAAGGGAGAGGAAAATAGACCCTTTTCTTGCTCGTTCATTCATTCGTTTGTTCTTTTCTTTTTTTTTTTTGGGTTCAGTGTTCCTTGATGTCATGCACACCTATAACACTTTCGTGTTTTTTAGAAGAATTTTTCTAAAAAAATTTACATTTCATACATAAATTACGAGGTTTTATGCAAAACACTGAATAAAAATCGCCATTACTGCAGCACGTTTTGCCAGTGTTGCCAACCAGTGTTTATAATATATATTACTAATTTTTGTATCCTTAAACTTTGCTCCAGTTCACTGCTCTATCCGCCAAGTTACGCTCACATACGTTTCATGTTTGCAGCCAGGTATTTATTGTTAACTTTTTTGTTTAAAATATCAAGTTGATTGCAGGCTACCCCGCCATGCCATGATGCTTAACGTGTCTGTCGCAATTCTATTTTTTTTTATTATTTTTTTTTTATTTCTTTTTTTTTGTCCCTTTAGTGTTTTTAACAGTAATTTATTCCGCCCGTGCGCTAATTGGCAACAACAACAACAACAACAACAACAACAACAACAACAACGACTAATAAAAAAGAGGCTGCTTTAAGCGCAGCAATAAATGAGAGAAACGTTTTATTTGAATTCATCAAATTAAATGCTTAAAAATGCAAGAACCCTTTTTTTTCGGCAACAACCAAAGTAACTACAACAACAACGAAGTTTGCATGCAAAAGTTACTAGCTTGTGTTAAAATTTCATTTAATAGAATTAAGTATATAGTTAAGCATAAATAATCCTTCGCATTAAACAGCTAGATAGGCCCAGCAACAGTGCCCAGCAGGTCCTTAAATGCATATCTTATCGAGTGTCGAGTAACTGCTTAATTGTAGTGTTTTGTTGTTGTTGTTGGTGCTTTTGTTATTTCTACTGGTTGCTATTGTTGCTGTTCAATGTTGTTAAACAATGAAATTCCAATGGTTCCTTCCGTTTCCGGCAAATGTTGTTGGCTATAAACTTCGAATAATGTGCAATCAACTTAATATCATTTTGTTCAAAAATGGACAAGCCAGCAAATATCGACGCTAGCACTAAAACATGAACAAACCCACATACACGCACACGCACAGAGGCAGAGTTAATAACATTTCGAACAGCTGGACTGCACAGTGGTGTTAAAAAGTCACGAACTTTTTTAATCGTAGATCGTTTTCTTAATCATTGCTTCAAATATTAAGTAGTTAATTGCTTTCAAACCGGGTTTTTTAAATAAAAAAGTGGTTTCTAAAATTTGTTTTTTGATAATAGTATAAATATTTAATATTTTGATAATACTAAAATGATAATAGTTCTCTATTTTAAGCTTGTATTATTTTTATTTATGTATTTTATTTATGATCCATAAAGAATAAATTTATCTTTTTTTTTTGTTATTTTTTTTTTTTGTCTTATGCTAAAATACAAAAAACGCAAAAATTAAAAATGATCTTAAAATAAATTATCAAACATACTGGTTCAACCTTAATAAAAATTTTGGACAATTTTTTTAATCCCATAGTAGTTTACTTGAAAAAATTTCGTAACTAAGAGATTAAAATTTCATTAACTGGCGCATTGCTCGGTTTCTCAGTTCTTTTATTTTGCAAAATTTTTTGTCAATTTTTTTCTAAGCAAATAAGGAATTATGTTTGACTTGGCCGAAGTAAAAATATTTCCAAAGCCTTCACCCAGGGAAAAATGAGGCAAAATTTTTCAACACGGCTCCTGTCAATCTAACATGATCATTTTTACACGCAAAACAACAACAATTTTTAAAGATTAACACTGTTTTATGCAGTGTTAAAAAATAACATGAGTAAAGTGTTAATTTGCTCATTGCATCATCATATAAAAAGAAAAGACAGTGCGAATAATTTTGCAGTTGAGCGAGTTAAGTGACAAATTGCCTCTTTTCTGAATGTCCTGTTCAGCAGAAGACATTGTATGTAATTTTGCGCTCTGCACAAGCGTTCTTTGAACAGAGTTGAATTATTATGTAAAGTGTTAATTATTAACATAACTGATCGTGTTGAATTTCAATAACATGATTTAGTGTTAAAAAAGCGTTATTTTTACAGGATTTTTTTCTGGGTGTTGTTGAAATATTTACAAAATTGTAATGTAATGATCCTTAAGATGTAATGATCCTTAAGAAACGGAAATAATCACCCACTTTCTGTGTGAATGCCCAAAACTTCACAATCTTCGACACCGATATATAGAAGAAAGATTTTTCAAAGATTTGGAGCAGCTCAGGATGGTTTCGGTGAACAGTAACAGGAAATATAAACAAAATAGAGGATTCGTAATGGACCAAAAGGCCCACACGGAAGCATTTCATAGGTGCACGACCCTTCTAGCCTAACCTAACCTTGTATGTGGGAAGGGTGTTAGTTTATACATAAGTATACACATTAGTATACACATAAAACACAAGTTAGATATGACATAGTATATATATCTTAAATTAAATCTACCCCCTTCTAGACTATTCTCATAAACATTTTGTTATGTACCAATGTTATTTAATATTGTTTTATGCTTTTTCCATTAAATCGATTTAGGGCGGTCTTCTCATTCAAAACCCGTTTTTTGGACCCTTTTTAAAAAAATTCTTATTTGAAAACGCAAAGAATAATTGAAAACTTTTTTTATTAATTGTATTACAAAAGTTTCAAAGTAAATAAAAAAATTTTTTTGCCTCGATACGTGTGCTGTTCAAAAAGTAATGAGACTTCAAAGTTGGTGGTGAAAAAAAAAGGTGTCGTCACGGCGGCCACGATTCCGGGTCTCTGGAGCGTCTGAAATGAAAAAAAAACGGGGTTATAATCAGTATAGATGTAATTCTCGGGTGAACCTCAAGCTTAATTTTGTGATATTTTTTGACAAAATGGCGGCCATTCAAAAAAAAAAATTCAATTTCGGGCTTTTTTTTGTAGTTTAGTGTAAAAAAAAAATAGTAAAAAATTTTTTAAAATTATGGTCGAGGTTCACCCGAGAATGGTGACAATTCTGCGTCGATTCCACTTTGTTTCATGAAAATCGGTTCAGTTGAATTGAAGATATCATGGCCGCCAGTTCGAAAAACGTGGTTTCGAGATAAACGCGTTTAAAGTTTGAAAACTGTATCTTCTAAAGTATTTCGAATTTCTAAAAATCCTTTTAGGGGCATATTCACAACTACCCAAGCTATAAAAAAATGCAAAAAAAAAAAAAGTCGAAAAAAAAGTTGCTCAATGAGAAGACCCCCTTAAGAGAGAGAGGGTAAGTTTTTATTTTGCCAATATTTAACTTGATGCAGAATGCTTGGTAAAATCTACGTTATTCCTTATTATTTTTTTAATTATTATGCTTTGTACACAATTATGTACATAAAACTACACTACCTATCTAATTAACTAATTAACTATCTCATTACTTCTATCCACTAATATGTTTTAAACTTTTAAAACCATATCAATTTCCATACTTTTGGCGCTTTGTTCCACTGTTTCTACTTACTTAAATATAGACTACAAAACAGTCAAGAGGTAAAATAGAAAAAAGTCACTTCCCTGCAACTTCCTTTTGTAATGCCTGCAAATACTACTAGTTAATGTTTAATGGCCTTTATTGACATTCATATACAACAACCTGCTCGTATGTTTTACAACAGCAGAACCAACAACTATAGCAATTACAACAACAACAACAGCTGTACAGCAAAAATGCGGTCAGTATACAAAGTTCATTATTACACAAACATCTATCAAACACACCCAACTGCCTCCTACCTGGCACAAAAGGGAATTCAGTTTGATTGCCATTGTTCGGTAACGGTGCTGCTAACTTGACCAACAACAACAACAACTACAACAACAACAACAACACAAATTTAACTTGTGAAAATAGAGAACGGATAATGTTTTAATGAAACAAATGAAATACTTAAACAACAAAGCAACGACGACAAAAACACCACCAACAACAACAACAAGAAAAGTTGCGGCACAACCATTTCAAGTACAAATTATAATATTGCGTGCAAACAAACAAACAAAGTGAATAAAAATGGTGAAAATGTAATAGAACCACATTAACAACAATATCAACAAAAACAATGCAGCAACATGTTGAACAAAACTTGAAATATTATCGTAAAAACTTGAACGAAAGTATTACATTTAAATTACATAGTTGTAAATATCGAGTACTAAGTTAATGCGTTAACATTTTAATATTTAAATTTTAAAAATTTAAAAATATATAATAAGCAATGATTACTACAGCAGTCAAGTTCTACAACAATTTGAAATTCCTACTGGGTGTTTATAATAATGTTCTATCATAGCTTTGAGCACATTAAAGTGTGAAGTTTGTGTTCATACCATGCTACAGTTATTTCACTCTTTATTGTTTATTGGTTTTGTACAAGTACGTTTTTATTGGAAAAAAAAACCTAAATAATGGATGGATTTTTTGGTCAAATAACATTGACCTGTGACTTACAGCTGTAAACGGACTTATTTTATAGAACACTTCACTACCATCACAAAGGTATGAAAAGGTCAAAAGTCACAATATTAATGTATGAAAGGGAATTTCTTACCAACTTGTTCAATTCGGCTGGTGTCATAAAAAGATGTTAAATAAATATTTTAAGTCGGCTTTGAGACCTACATATAGTATATTGAATTGAAGGCGAGTAAACAAATATTACTTATGACTTAATCATTAAAAGCATCAGAAATTATTTTGGAGTGACTTTAAGTAGTAAAAGCGAGACAGTAGCAGAAATAAGCGCAACAATATTTTAATGACAAAAGAAACACAGCTAAAAATATTTATTTTCAAACAAGAACATTTTCTAAACAACGGATAAAGGATGAAAAGACTTAAAAAACTTTAATGAAATCTCCAAATAAGTGTCAAATGACAAATAAAAGGAGCACAAACAAATGCTTAACCCGCTGCTGAATAAATTTTTTTTTTAAGTAAACGATAAGATGGCAATGATAATGGTAATGGTAATGGTAATGGTAATGGTAATGGTAATGGTAATGGTAATGGTAATGGTAATGGTAATGGTATTGGTAATGGTAATGGTAATGGTAATGGTAATGGTAATGGTAATGGTAATGGTAATGGTAATGATAATAGTAATGGTAATGGTAATGGTTAATTGTAATGGGAATAGTAATGGTAATGGTAATGGTAATGGTAATGGTAATGGTAATGGTAATGGTAATGGTAATGGTAATGGTAATGGTAATGGTAATGGTAATGGTAATGGTAATGGTAATGGTAATGGTAATGGTAATGGTAATGGTAATGGTAATGGAAATTGTAATGGTAATAGTTATGGTAATGGTAATGGTAATGGCATTGTGGTGGTAATGGTAATAGTAGTGGTAATGGTTATGGTTATAGTAATGGTATGGCGAATATTAATGGTAATGGTAATGGTAATGGCAATGGATATAGTAATGGTATGGCGAATATTAATGGTAATGGTAATAGCAATGGATATAATAATTATAAAATTGAAAATGGTAATTTTAATGGTAATGCTAATGGTAAAAGTGATGGTAATGGTACTGATAATGGTGATGGTAATGGTAATTGTAATAGTAATACTAATAGTAATAGTAAAACTAATAGTAATAGTATTGGTAATAGTAATGGTAGTCGGAATGGTTATCGCAATGGTAATGATAATAACAATGATAGCTGTAATCGTAAGGGTAAAAGTAATGGTCATAGTAATGGAAATATAATTTGTAATGGTAATGGTTACGACTATGGTTATGTTATGATTTCGGAAACTTTTTAAAAATTTATATCAAAGCACTATAGATAAGATATTGCAGCCTCCGATGATTGCCTACAAGAAGGAGAAAGGTTAAACAAAAGTAAGTGAATAAATTAAAAAGACAAAAAAAAAAAAAAAAACAAAAAAAGAAACATCGAAAAGCAAATAAATTTAGTGGAATCGCTCTGGCTCCTCACAGCCAATGAAACGGAAAGAACGTAAGAAAAGTCCGTGGCAGCGGATGAACGACAACAAATTTGATATCCGCCGGAAATACAAGCAACAAATCGTTCGGAACAAAACGAAAAGCTGTCAATTTTATGAAGTCTGCCTCACGCCCACCCTCCAACCACCACCTGTTTTCTGCCTGCAATGCCGATAATAAAACTCAATTAAAAAGTTTTGCTTGGCACCAAAAGTGAGCAAAGCGTAAAATTGTTATTATTATTTTTTTTGCGCCACTCTTGACAGCTAGCAGGCTCCTAGATGACCGACACAGAAGAAAGCAACGTAGAAGAAGATGTTGTTGTTGACAATTAGGACAGCGGTAGAGCAGTTCAAGTGGAACAAATTACCAAAGCCGACAAGCAAAAGGTAAGCATTTTGAAAGTGAGATTTCAATTATAAGCAGATTTTCAGTTTTTTTTTTTTGTTCTTTTTTTTGTTTACTTCTTACTTCTTTCTATTAGGGTTCTATTTATATAGTGGTTGCCAAAATAGCTGTTCTTTTATCAGCTAGCGATTTAAGCAATAAGTTAAATAAAGTAAGAAATAAGGCGAGAAGACTTAATTCCTTGCTGCATCATGGTATTTGGCAAAAATGGTGACAACAATTTTTGTGCCGACTCATGAGTCAATTCTAAACGCGCTTAAGTTGCATGTCTGTCTGTCTTATTTGTTTTATTTATTTTGCTACGTAGTTGTACGTTTAGCTTTTTCGACTTGGCAACGATTTGAGATATTATAATAAGATTGGAATTTTTGAATACCTCAAAAAGTGACAAAAATATTTCATTATTATTTGGTAATAAATTAAAAGTAATTTCCTCAAACAAAATGTATTAAAGTACCTCTTTCCTTAAACAAATAAACATCTAATAAAAAACTTTATTCACTTTATTTCTATCATCATTATCGAACAGAAATAAATTAAATATAGAGACATGACACTTTTGGGTAAATTTTTACTCGTTATAAATAGACTTTGAACACATTAAAAAGTTATTTTAAGCTAAAAGTGATGAGAGATCTTTGGCTTGACATTGCCACGTGTTGAGGGGTAGGAGCATATTCTTCTTGATACAAATTTTTGTATTATAATTCGCTCGTCGAACTGCCTGAAATAGGTAACTATAGGGAACTTAAAAAATGTGGGAAGTTTAATAGTCTTGGGTTCTCTCTTCTCTGCCTATTGCCGCTACTGCAAAATAATTTAAAATAATGAACTTTGGAAAAAGTATAAAAAGTACGGCATAATCTTTGAACATGGCTATTTAGAATGTCTCTCTCCCTGCCAACATCCAACCAATATAAAAAACGATTTAAAGGCCATGCAAAATGACGCTGCTGGGTTGCGCAACTCAGCAAATGAGCTGCGTACATGCAATGCATGTTTTTACCGCAACATAAACACCTAGAAGTATAGTACATGACAACAACAACAACAACATGTGGCGGTGAAAAAAAGTATTAAACAAAACCGGAAGTACATCAGACTCTTACACATGCACACCGTTGCTTTCATGCACACGCATTTATATAAGCTACACATGTGCAACACTGCATTAATTTACACACACATAAGTACATATACATATGTATTTTGAGCTTTTGTATACGTGGCTTTATATATACTGGAGCATCGTAACGTTGAGCGGGATCTCATTTTCTGTAGCACTAGCAGCGCGTTTCAGCTGAACTCTGACACTTATGCGCTGAAACACGTCATTCAAATCTTGCGCTCCGAGCAACATTCGAGCAGGTTCAAAAGCTTATTTAAGCCTTCTGTTGTGCTTGAAAGGAAGGATGAAAACGAAAGCTTAGCTAGCACGTAAGCGTGCGTGGTTACTGCTGGTAACATCAACATGAGTGTGTGTGTGTGTGTGTGTGAGTGAATAAGTGTATGCATAGCTTTTTTCTGTCGAAATATTGCACACACGCAGCCAAATGATGAAGAATGCATTAAGTCAGTAGCAGTGAAGTCACAAATAACCAGCCCGTATTTAGCCAGTTTTCAAATTAATTTAAAAACATTTAATTTTTTGCACAAGAATTCATATCATGCAGCGAATGAGATTCAAACAAAATGCGGTATGTTAACTTGCAAATGAACTTGTTCAAAAAATTTTGTGTAGCTGTTTAAAGCCTGCATAACTTTTGTAATCGAAGGTCTTTCCGGACGACTGTAGGAAATTGTTGATTTAATGTGCGTTGTTCAATATTTTGGATGCTGACAAAAACCTAAAATATTTTGTTAGATTTTCAAATTGTACACTGAGAAAAAAAACATACTTTAAAATTAAACAAAAAATTTTAAAATAGAAATTTAACGCCTTTGCGTTTCTACAAAACAAAATTTAAAACAAGTGTGTTTAATTTTAAACAGCTTATAAACTTCTTTCTTTTTTTAATTTTCTTTAATTATTCTTTGAAAAAATAAACAAAAATTTGAACACAATGAAAATTTTTGAATTTTTTGAATTGGTTTGACAAATGTCGAACATATAATAAAATAAAAACTAATTAATTATTTATTAAATTATTTCAATGGAAACTTCATCGAATGGAGCTAACAGTTGGCATTCGGAGCGTCCCGGAGGTAGCTGGTTGTGATTCTGATGCTAAGGATTGGGAAAAGCTAAAAGAATGCCACCGAAAAAATATGCGTTGAAATCTTTGTTTTGAATTTTAAAATTTTTGTTTCATATGTGAGGGTGGTTTTCTCAAAGGCTGAGGTAAGCTCAGCCAATCCAGGATCAGACAAGGGATCCACTAACCTTTGTCAAATAAAAGACGCAGTTTTGATATACAATACAGCTTGTTTTATTTAAGTATTAATTCCTTATTATACTTATTTAGGTATTAATTCCTTATTATACTTATTTAAATCTCTGCAGCACAAGATGGTAAAGCATTCTCAGACAGTTGTGGGTGGGTATTGAGTTAGGCGAGTGTGAAGTCGGTAGTCGTCGGTAATTGGCGTAGTAACCAGATGGTAATCGGTTCGGTAATTGACTGGTAACCAGATGGTAATCGGTTCGATAATCGACTGGTAATCAGGTGGCAGTCGGCTGGTGAATTGGTGTAGTAACCAGATGGTAATCGGTTCGGTAATTGACTGGTAACCAGATGGTAATCGGTTCGGTAATCGACTGGTAATCAGGTGGCAGTCGGCTGGTAAGCAGATGGATGTCAGTTTGATAAACGGTGGATAACCAGATGGTAATCGGTTCGGTAATCAGGTAGTAAGCGGTAATGTAATCTGTTGGTAACTGGACCTAGAAGTAGATTGTTCGTTAGTATAAGAATTCAATGTTTAGTATGTTCACTTGATAGACAGTTATTATAAACAACGATGACTTTGCCATGCAGAGCAGAGGGCGGCAGAATGTCAGAGTGCCGAGCACAATCCGGCTAGGCTACTCTATATCGACTATATATAAAGCCATGCAGAGCAGTGGGCGGCAGAATGTATAACTAGAGTAATCAGCACAAACTGGCTGGATACTCTAGTGGAGCGCAACCAAAATTTAGCGTAATCAGCACAATCTGGCTGTATTATGCTATTAGCAATGTAATCAGCGCAATCGGGCTGTATTACATGCAGAGCAGAGGGGGCAAAATGCCAGAGTGCCTAGCACAATCTGGCTAGGCTACTCTATATCGACTATATATAAAGCCATGCAGAGCAGAGGGTGGCAGAATGTATAACTAGAGTAATCAGCGCAAACTGGCTGGTTACTCTAGTGGAGTGCAACCAAAATTTAGCGTAATCGGCGCAATCGGGCCGTATTACACTATTAGCAACGTAATCAGCGCAATCGGGCTGTATTACGTGCAGAGCAGAAGGTGAACAAATCTCACTTACCTAGAAGTAGATTGTTGTCTTATCGAGCCTGTTGCGCACTCTTATATTACTTACAATTGAAACCAATTGTGAATTCTACAGTCTGAGGCTTCTTGAGTGTAATTCTGGCTGCCGTGGTCATACTCTGTTGTTGTTGTTATTATTGTTGGCTGGTGTCCGTACTTTAATATTTCGTTCGTTGTTGTTGTCTTAGCTTTGGCTATTGTATGTGAGGGTGTTTTTGTTGCGGTTATTTGTTGGCTGGTGTCTGCGAGTAAGTATTTTGTCGTTGTTGTAGCTTTCGCTATTATGTCTGGTTTTCTTGGTGCTGTTATTGTTGGCTGGTGTCTAAAAATAACTATTTTGTCGTTGTTGTTATTATCGTTGTCTTGTGCTTGCATGTAGGTCTTACTTATATTAATATGCTTGCAGATTAGATTATTTAATAATATATAATAATATTGAATAATTGCATGTAGGTCTAACTTATTAATATGCTTGCAGCTTAGATTACTTAATATTGAATAATATTTATATTAAAGATTTAAGTGTATACATATGTTTTATATATAAAATATCTATTATTTTGTAACGTTACGTTACACATATTTGTTTTTCATAACAAAAACATTGTTTTAAAAACAAAAACTTTTGTTTTGAATGTAACTTAACAAACAGTTGTGTTTAATTTTAATGAATTTGTTTCAAGCTCTATTTCAAAAACAAATTCGTTAGATATGACCACAATTTCATTTAATTTTAACACATTTTTCCCTCAGTGTAGTTAAAAAATCGTAAAGCTTCTATAAGCACGTTCAGAAGAGAGAGCAATGCAATTTTGGATGATATAAAAGTATTGTCTTCACCAACGTATCTATGGACAAACATTATTCCTCAATTAACCATGTATTTCTTATGCTATGAAATATGTATTATGTAATAGGCTGTCTTCTTTATAAGCTTCAGCTAAAACTAAAGCCTGTCGTTAGTAACAAATAGGAGCTGTAGCTGCACACAATGTTCATAATGGAAAGTGTAGACTTAATTCTATATTTCTGACTAACACCTCTCAGTCTCATAAGCGTATAAGTTATTCAAATTCAATGCTTCGTGAATGCAAGCTCTAAACCGCTAAACACTCGAGTAGAATTTTGTTAAAATTTAAGTTCATAACTGAAAGTAAAAAAATAAATTAAATAAATTAAAATAAATTATTTAACAAGCAAAAAAATAATTTCTGAAGCTTCGGTAAAGCTTCCATCAATCAGCTCGAAATTAAGTCGAAATTAAGAAAATGTTTTGGAAAATGATTAATTTTCGAAGGTTCAATATTCAAAATTCAAGAATCTTCTGCAAACCGATATAAAGTTCGCCTAAAGTTTGGCCTTACAATGAAGTGAAAAGGCATGCCTTAAGGTACTATTACAGTGTGAAGCTATTAAAAACAACACCTTTTTTATTAATTTTTTTTAACATAGTATTGTTAAATTATTTAATTAAAATGTATTAACATTATGTACAGCTAAAGTTGAAGATATTAAAAAAAATGTTTTTTTTGTTTTTGTATTTGTGGTTTCTTTTCTAGAGGTCGTTGAAGTTGGCGTGTTTAAAAAAAGGTTGTAAGTTGGTTTCTCGTCTCCTGCATTTTCAAGGCGTCGGAAAGTATAAAATCAAAGTGCATTCTTCAGTTAAGGGTTGTAGTTGAGCACTCTACCTACGCAAATAAAAAAAAATACAAAACAAAAAAAATGCCATGCATTGAAAAACAAATTTACAAAAAACCCCTCTTTTTGGCAGAAATTCTTAGCCGTAAAAAACAAAATAAAAAAGTTTCTCTGCTTTTTATAGGTAGAGTGCTTAACCGAGTTTATGACGATCACAATAAATCAAGATTCATCGAAATTGATCAAGCAGAACTCGAGATATCTTAGAAACCAATTTGAAAAAACTTGTTTCGAGAAAAACGCGATTAGATTTTCTTCTATGAACGATAATATATGAAAAAATGAGCGACATACGAATGTAATGTATGCTATATCTTTTTTTTTATTTGATATTTTTTTCTAAAATTTCGTATACGCATTCTTAAGACCTTAAGAAACAAGATTCTAAAAAAAAACAAAAAATTATTTTTAATTTTTTACACACTGTAATAGTACCTTAAGAAGTAACATCGATTTCATAAAAAGATTCAATAAAGCTTGCCACAATCTTTTTAGTAGGATTTTTGCTATTTGAATATTGATATATTCTTTACATGATATATGTTCCGTTCAAAACTGAATGTGAGAATTGATCTCTGCATTTTTAATTTAAGATTTTAAAATGCATTTGAAAACAAAACAATATTCGATACCACTCGGCAAAATTAGTTTCATGCATAATGAATTCATACACTCAGGAAATAAATACTGTTATAACAAACAAATCATGGAGTGAAATAACAGATTTCACTGTTAAATATCATCTAATAAATGAAAGTTTCAAATCAACAGTCGGTTGACTGTAAATATTTTTTTTTATTTTTTTTTTTGTAATAAAAAATTAAATGAACAATTTTTTTCAAGATTGTAAGCAAACTTATTTTGATATTTTTGACCAAACAGTTAATAAAACGGAATAAGAGTTTTAATTATTAAATTAAAATTTTTTAAGCTTACACAGCTGGGATACGAACCAACGTTCACTGCATCACCGTCTAGCACACATCCACTGAGATATTAATATTGATAAGATAAATATAGCAAAACACATTTAACTATGCTTAGAGAAGACAGACATTTCAGCAAAACACAAAAATATTTCAACAGCACAAATATACTTTGAAAGGTTCATTCAACAAAGAAAGCTGTTAACTTAAATGCAAATCATTCAATCTTACAGTGTTTTGAAATGACAGCGGCCAACTGTTAATATAGCAGTTGATATTTTTTTGAGTGTATACGGTAACTGTTTTAAATATAAGTATACGTTAGAACCGCTTCAGTTTCAGTATTCATCATTAGAAAGAACAACTCAATGTCTTTCTAACAACAGCACCAGATTTACCAAAAATCCAATGTGAAATCCATCTTTAACAGCGGGTTTAACAAAATGTGTTTTTGAATTGTAAAAATTTCGATTTATAAATATTTCTTGTTTTTTTTTTGTCTTGACACAATCTTTGTATGCGTTAAAGTAGCATAATTTTAGCAGATTTGGTTATGTGTTCTGTGAAATATAAATTATGAATGTTATCAAAAATGTACTTATCAAATCCGTTCTAATATTCAACTTCGAATTGATAAAAAACTATGCACTTCATACAACTTAATTTAATACAAGTATAGGTTGTAAAAAATAAACTGACAATTTATTTTGATTATCTACACTCAGGGAAAAAATGCTGTTTTATCAAACAAATCATAGATTAAAATAACAGATTTCACTGTTAAATACCATCCAACTAATGAAACTTTCAAATCAACAGTCGGCTGACTGTTGGCCTATAGAACACGAAACCCGTATAAAAACTAATATATTGAAATTTTATCACTGTTTTGAAAATTCATGTATGGCCGAGTGTGCTGACGTGTGCGTCTAGTACTCGAGTGTCCACGGTTTGATTCCGGCAAGGCCAACAAAAATTTTTTTTTTATTTAAAATATTTTTTTTTATATAAAAAATGAAATTTGATTTTATTTTTTTGCAAGATTGTAAGCAACTTATTTTGAAGGTTATTTTTGACCAAACTCTTAATGAAACAGAATTATTATTATTTCAATTATTAAATAACAATTTTTGATACTTACACAGCTAGGGTTCGAACCCACGTCCCCCGCATGACAGTCTAGTGCACATCCATTGAGCTATTGGCAACGATAATATAAATATAGCACAACACATTTAAAAACTATTGCTTAGAAAAAATTGACAATTCAACATAAGCACAAAAATATTTCAACAAATGATTTTAACAGCACAAAAATACTTTGAAACGTTCATTCAGCAAAGAAAATTGTTTACTTTAATGCAAATTATTCAATCGAACAGTGTTTTGAAATAACAGTGGCCGACTGTTAATATTACAGTTGATATTTTTCTGAGTGTACATTCATAAGCGTGAATAAAACGAACACAACTAGTGTCTTATTCATAGCATGATACCTTCCTGAATACGAGTTTTATTTTAAATCTCTTAAAATAACAAAACTTTTAAAAGTTGTCCAAAAATGATTAGTTTTATTATTTTTTCTTATTGAGTTATGAAATTTTTTAATTGAGCTTATTCTGAACATAGCGAGTTTCAACACATAACATTGAAATTATTTCTGCACTAAAATCGAGTTGATCTCTAACTGTTATAGTTGTTGGAGTTATATTTCTTACTAACGCAACGCAGTGTTGGTGTGTTAGTGCAAAAGCTTCAAATAGTTGTGCACATCCAAAGATGTTTTTTTTTTTTTTTTGTTGTTCCCACTCCTCACGTTCACAACTCTAACAAATCCTTATTAAGACTTTGTTCATTTATTTGCGGTCTTGCGAGTCTTTCGGCAGACGCCTGCTTGTGTGAGGATTTCTTCTCAATTTGATGCACTTTGCAACCCTCTTTTTATTGCGTAGTTTGGTTCTATTTTGCAGTTTGGGTCAAATGCGGTTAGTTCACATTTCCACACGCACACTCACACATACTCTCACTGTTGATTTTAGTCAAGCCACAAAAGCAAATGCAAACACTCAGTTGAGCGTACGTCGACCGACTTCCTTGTCAGCAGGTTCTTTTCTGCTGCCGCAATGTGGCACATTCATGCGATCCTTGCTTACATATGTTGTGTGCAGTATAAGAGCACGTATGTGTGTGTGTGTGTGCATAAAAAGTTCCGGTGCTTCCTTCCCCTGCCTGTCGCATTAATGTTTATAGCACTGTCAATAAATATCCAAAAGCATATCCGCTGAATTATTCCTTACATCACACAAACACAAACAGGCGAACACAAACATCTATAATGTATGAATAACGTTACTAAATATTTCGGTCCAGAGAACGCATGATACGAGTACCTACCTACAAAAGACTCTCTCAAGTAGATACTAGAAAAACCAACTCAGATTCAATAACAAAGAAATATAAAGAAGCCAGTATAAGAGAAAAAGATTTCCATAGAGTACAATAAAAGCATATATAATTGATTTTTGAGAGAAAAATATATTATTACGTTACTTCATTTAAATGATCTTTTTATACGACAAAAACGACTTCACTAGTCAAACAATAGCATAATTTTATTTTTTATCAGCAAGAAGAAAAAAATAAACTGATCTTTGTTTGATTGTTATTCGACTATTTGACTAGGGGGAAAAAAAAATCATGCTGTTCCACACTTTTTGCATTCAATCAAAAGGATAACGAAGTAATTTTTCTGTCATATAAATATGTATGCATTTTGTATTACAGAATAAAATCAAACTATGTAATGATATTAAAACTAATAGCTTCTTAATGGCTTCTTTTGAAGCCACTTTGATGCTATACATAGTTTGAACTTGACTTTCCTTTTGTTACAAGCAATTCAAAAAGGCATTTAAACATCGATTAATACGCCTATGAAGTCTATGAAGTGCTTAGATCGCCTCACATTGCATTTTACTTTTTTGTGTTTCCCTCCTTGCTACCTAGGGGGACGTTTGCGAGCACCACCAATAATCAAATTTTTTGATCGCATCATGGCGGTGAATTATTGTCTCCTATGTCCTGTATATATAGCTGTTGGTATATTTTATTATGGATTTATATAGCTATCTGCATGTCTTCAAATCAGTTTTATAGGATCAGATGGTGCTTAAATTAAAACCAGTCCTCTTCAAATATAAAACACATCTGTCACGCTTCGCAACCAATATCCCTGAAACTGTTCATTGTTGCTTTTACAGTGCTTTTATGTACGCAAAACTGTCCCGCCAAAAAGCATGCATACAAAATATATTCGATTATTTTAAATCATACTTCACACCTTATATCAGTCAAACTATAATCAACATATTACCGTGCATTTCAAACTAAATGGAAAAATCTTCAGCCTGAAAGTATGCTCTGAAAGTTAATTTGTTACTTTTCAGTGATGACATGGTTCTAATGCGTCGTAGGACGAGCTTTTATATTTTAGTATTTAAATAAAATCAAAGAATTTTTGTGATAACTTGTTACAGGAATTGAGTTTAATCATATATCATTATTCGAAAATTTTGTTCAACCATGTGTCTTCTGTACCTGGTTTTTATGAAGCTCATCCTGTTGGTCTCATTTCGAAATACTTTCGAGCATTTTGGTTATTGTTGTTTATTGTTGTGTTATCAAAGAATACTGAACATAAATATGAAAAAAATTTTAAGAAACGAACAGTTATTTGATAAATGTCACATTTTCTGACATTCCTGTAGTTCGTCTTCAATTTTTCAGTCATTTAAATCACAATGAAATAAGTTTCTGGTCGCTACACTAACCTTACCTTAGCGTATCGCCAAGCATACAGCAATTATTTTGAACAACTGCACAATAATATCCTTTGAAATATGCAAATAAAGCTTTAATATACTCTTCAGTATAAATTATTAGATTTATTTTGATATAGATAAAAGGATAATAAATTATATCAATATCAATTCTGTTGCTGTTCGTTTGTCATATAGTTTTGGGCTGATATCCTGTGTTGCTCTGACTGTTGCTCTGTCTATCGAGGTGGAATTCTTAACTTGTATTTATATATAAAGTGCTACATGCAAGTGCATATGTTAAATATAGGCCTTTTTTCATAAGTCACGATAAATAATTCATACACATATGTATATGTGATAAACATATTCGTATATATAATAATAAATTAAAATTAAGCAGCATTTACAGGGTGAATAAAAACATTCAAATGTAGCTAGAAATCAAATTTTGTTGTAAAATAATTATCTTATTTGAAAAGTAAATAACATATGGATAACAAAATAACGAGGCAATAAGTTGCTATTTATCATATAGTTCTGAGATATCATCCCCCGCACAAAAACAGATTTTTGTATAGGTCATAACTTTATTTTTCCAGCTAATTCTTAGAATAACATCAACTAGTAGCCTCAAACAATCATATCAACAAAACATAATCCATCAACCTTGAAGCATTTACTTTTGACTCACCTGTCAAACTAAATTCCTGGAAAAAATCCATGTTAGTAGAAGTCCATCAGGCTAACTACATCTCTTTCTCTCTTTCTCTCTTTCTCTCTCGCTTTCTCTTTGCCGCGGAAACACATCCGTATTCAGTGCAAGGCTTTTGTAATTGATTACCATGAGTTTTGGTTTGGGTCTCAGACTATTTTTTCTTACTTCACCTTTAGTCTTAAATAATATTCGAAAGCAAAACTTTTTCGAAACGCACCATAGTGCGTTTCATAAAATGCATTTTCAAAAGTTCATAAACCTTTTTTTATATTTCATAAGTACTTAAAATATAACCTCAGTTGTCTAATCATAAAAATATAAAAAATTTTGTTTTAAGTTGCAGACAGTTTCATGTTAACTGCAATGCTTTCAAAATACTATGGTTACTAGTACTCTTTGAGTAATTTTTTTGTTGCTTCATTTGTTTCGAGGCTTTGATGAGAACCCAGTCGTCATTCACCTCAAAAGACACAATACTACAAAATAGTACCAAACAATTTGTTCTCCGCTGAATAGAGCATATATTTGGCTGCAAGTTATCAGCACATCCAGGGTTCAGGTTCCAGCTGCAAATTCAGCTTGAAACTCTTTTCGCCATGGTAGATTTTAATAACAGCAATCGTTTACAGTTTGCAGAATGAAGCTTCAATCATTTGCTTCTCACTCCAAGTTAACAGTTTATGCAGCCGAGAAAAAGTGTACTAAAATTTCGAGCCTGCGCTCTGTAAGTCTGAGCACTAGTGCTGCTGAATTGGCTCTATAGCTCACATAACTATTGTCTGGCTAATGTACAGAGTTTCGACGAGTAACACGATTTTACTTTGGTCTGACTAGAAAAGAATTTAAAGGATTACATTCATTGGCTACATTTCTATTTAGGCCAACAGGAAGAACTGTGTTTGCAGCTTTTAACAGAGACTATTATTATATTTATTCTTACATTTTCTTCACTTCATTTGTGTTTTGCATAATCTTGGATATTCTTTGTTTTATAGTCAAACATAATGAACCCTTAACTCAAATTATTTTATTTTTATATAAGATGGAAGATATTTTATACAAAAGTATCAAAGTACCAAGTATTAGGCGGTTTCGTTAGTCGACTGATTAGCGTGCTTGACTGCCAACCTAGAGGTTTTAGGCTCGAATGCTACGCTTTTGCCTTTCTTTAATTCTTTTCTCATTTGTAACCAATTTTTCGCATTTTTAATTATATTGAAATAAATAATTCATCAATATATAGTTCAACTTTGGAAGTTGTAGTAGTTGATGGTAGAATGTTTGTGGAATAAGATTGCTTAATAACTTTAATTGACTTTAATTGAGGTAAAGGCATAACAATTGTCTAAGATGCAAATTCGCTTGTTGATATGGAGCTCCGCCATACATACAACATTCTACACTTGTTCATTTTGACTTCCCTTTCTCTCCTATTTATCTATCTTCCTATTTCCGAACCATAACACAGTAGGCTTGACCTCTGAAGTCCTTGGTTCAAAGCTAAAGTGTAAAGGTTTTATTCCATCATCAACTTATCTTACTATATCCATCATACCACACCACTAACTTTTAGTTCTTGTCAAAACATTTATTCAAAAATTTTAAATAGCAACTAGTGTCCGACCGAACGTGAATTTTTGCCAAAGCCGAAGCCGATTCTTCGGCTGCAAAATGGAAATAATCGGCCGAAGCCGAATAAAAAACAAATGTTTTCAAGTAAGAAAAATTATAAAATTTATTCTTTGCTTTTGTTAAGGGCCGATGTTGAATGTGAACCACACCTAAACGTCAAGTTTTTTCTGCATTTCATTTGGCATTTCTCAATTTCAGACTAACTCAATTTGAACCATGGAAAGATACATAATCGAGCCAAGCGTTAAAGTTATTCAAGAAATGGCAACAGTGGATGATCAATTTTCGAAGAAAATCATCTTCAGTGATGATGCATATTTTCACCTCGTGGATTCGTCAATAAGCAGAATTGCCGCATTTGGGCGAATAATAATCCAGGAGTGATTGTCGAAAAACCAATGCACCCATGGGCTGTCGGCATTATCGGGCCATATTTATTCCAAATTGAGGCTGGTCAGGTAGGTACTGTGAATGTTGTTCGCTATCGTGAGATGATATCGAACTTTTTAAGGCCCGAATTAGTAGATATAAATGTGGACATTATGTGATTTCAACAGGACGGTACACCTTGTCACACAGCTAATGAAACAATGACTCTTTTGCGCGACAAATTCAATAGCCGTGTTATCTCACGTGGTGGCGATGTCAATTGGCCGCCAAGATCATGCGATTTGACACCGTTGGACTTCTTTCTTTGGGGTTATTTGAAAGAAAAGGTGTACGTTGATAAGCCAGCAAGAATTCAAAAGCTAAAGGATGAGATAATTCGGCACATTAACGGCATAGAACCTCAATTATGCCTCAACGTCATAGAAAATTTGAACCATCGGATGGAGGTGTGCCGCCGAGGTCGCGGAAGCCATTTAGCCGATATTTTGTTTCATAGATAATTGAACCATACCAATATTATCATAATAAAAAGAATTGACAGTAAGTTTTTGAATAATTTGTGTTTTAATATTTAATTAACCATCCTTTATATTCATTTTGGTACAAAAAAACTTACTGAAATTATTAAATTCGAGTTAAACGGAAGAGTTTTTCTGCAAGATTCGGATTTTTCTGTAATCGAATTATTGACGTCAGGATAAAGTAGAAAAAATTGAATATATTTTCGATCCAGTCGAGAAAAGCTACAGAAATGTAATACTAACTGAAATCTGGCAGAAAATTTCTAGCGTTAACTCGGCTTTTATATTTCAGTCCATAACAAAAGCAAAAACGTAAGAGTCGGGCTCGCAGCATTTATCATTTGAATAAAATTTTCACTGAATGAACACCAACTCATGAAAGAACAGAAAACGAGAGAAACACAAAATGTACAATGAAAACGTTAAAAATGTTTACTGAATAATTAAAAAAAAATCAAAAAACTTATAAAAAAAATGGTTTAGTAAAGCAAAAACATTCGGCAAAAATAATCGGCTATTTCGGCAGAAGCAGAAGCCGAAGATCAAAATATCGGCCGATTATGCCGATCATGCCGATTACCGAAGCCAAAGCCGAATAATCGGTCGGACACTATAGGCAACTGTCAAATTACGGCGAATTGGTAGTGACTTAATGGAAAGAAAATTGAAAAAACACATGTATTTTTAACGCCAATTTTGTTAAAAGAAAACAAAAATGGCAGTTTGCTGGTTTAGAGAAGTTCGGCAGGTTTAGCTTTATTATAATGAAACGATGTAAAATTTATTTCATACAGACGAAACAATATTGGGCATGACTACAATAATATTCAATGCATTTAGCTGTAATGCAATGCTTTCATCATTCTTAAGTGCTTATGCGTGAGAATAGAAGTAAAAAATGACGAGGTTTTAAACCTTTTAGTTCGGTTTTACTACCCGTTTCAATTCGCCATATTGCTGTTTACGCGTATTTTTTTTCGTTAGGTGTGGTAGTTTTGACTCAAACCTTTGTTTATGGTTTATGGTAAGTCATTTATGAGCTTATGAATTCGCTTCGTTTCATTAAATTGTTATATCGTTTTTAGTCCCCGTTTACTTGGCCATATGCTTACTTCACTTCAAAAAACAAAAAAGTATGACTTTTTTCCAATTTTTGTTTTCATAAAATAAAAGAAAAACAATAATATATTGGAGCAGATACGCTCCGATAAAGTTTGAAGAACAATTAATGGTTTCTAAAGTTGTTTGCTATACTTTGATGGATAAACTTTTACGTAAGAGTCGACTTGAAATAATAGAGTTTTGTAAACATTTTCATAGACAAGTACTTTTTTTCTCCTGTTTTGAAGAAAACTAAAAAAGTTTCGAATCTCACCAAATACGAACATTTTATGAACCCATCGTTTCCGTTCGTTAGACAAATTTTTACTTTTTTAAAAACAAATTTTGAGGTATTGTTGGTTGGTACCGCTTCTTTTCAACTTGTACTGTAGTCGTGATAGAAACACAAACATATGAATGAGTTGCATTTTTAGACATTGTCTGTCAGTAGAGAAATTTTCAATAATATTCTTCTGCAAAATTTTTCGAAAATTCAGCAACCTACTTCGTGACGGTTATGCTCGAAAAGTAGCCGCCAGTCTTTAGAATTAAACTTTGATGAACGAACTTGTATTTGAAGCAAAAACAAACACAAGAAAACAACAGCAACATTTTAATAAAATATTTGAACGATTTTTAACATGGAACAGGTTTGAACAGCTTATGCTTGGGCTGACGATTGACCTGAAATTATTTGCACTCTTCATATCAGTATTCATCTCTGTTTGAAACAAGGAAGCAAAGAAGCTCAGAAATTAAAAAGCCAGCGTACGATGACCTCAACAAAACCAATTCTAAATTCAAACTTCGATGATAAGAGAATTATTAATGCTTCAGTTCTTTTGACCGGCTGATCTTTGAACCCAGGGCATTACTTCGCTGCCGAGCAGAGCGTGCTTTGACCATTTATGTTAATTATACGATTTGTCTGTTCATTGGTTTTAATGAAATTCTCGCGTTACAAACAAAACAAGCTTCCAGGTAGAAGAAGATGTCTTGAGGCGTTATTTTGCTAAGCGTGCTCTTTTCCACTGAGTATCATAAATTATCTGCTTTGGAGTTTGTGTTGTTTTGGCATTTTTATTATTTGTTTTTTTTTTAGTTTCTTTTTTTTTTTGCACACTTCTGAGTTGAAGTAGGTGAAGTTTTGTTGTTGTACGATACCGTTATGGCAATCAATATATTTATTAAAGTTGTTTTTCTGTTTTCTGAAGCTATTGAAGTTTACTTTTAAAGTCGTTGACAAGTGGAAGTTGATATAAGTTGAGTTTCTTACCAGTTTTCAAGCTTAGTTCTCATAGAACGTGACTGCAACAACATTAAAGGACGATGAAGACTGGCAGTCTTGTACTCTGCCTAGTTTTGGGCTTAAGTGCCACCCAAGTGAGCGGTAAATAAATCCTAACTAAATGTTTGAATTCATTATTAATTGTTTTTATTTGATTCTTTGTCATTTCTTTATGCATACAATAGCAACAACCCGAGCACCGGCTACAGTTTTAGAAGTAAAACCTACGATAGCACCGCTTAAAATGTCTACCGCAAAGCCTACACTGGCACCAATAATCACAAAAACACTACCAACTAAAGCCATGATCATAAATAGACCACCGACATTAGTATCGAACAAAGTATCTAAAGGAAACGCATCCCATATATCTGAAACTGCACCAATGGTTGCACTATCGAAGATGAATTCTTCATTCGAGGCCGAAAAGAAATCTGAAATCAGCTTGAATACTACTGCTAGTTTCTCAGAGATGCCCGACGTTGTCCCCACGGCTGCACCTCCACTGGTTATCTCAGAGGTTGAAACACCCGCTATATCGGAAGAGAAAAAGGAAAGTACTAGAGAAATGAATATAACGACTAACGTGGCACAAGTCATGGGTTTCATCACTGGAAACGGCAATATTTACGAAATTACAGACAGCAAAGGACTCGGTAAAATTGAAATGGGTCGTCAAAGTCCACAAGACCAACAGCAAAAATTAAGTGAGTGTAAAATCGGTGGTTTGGTTATCTACAGCGATATTCCATGTGATAAGTTGAGCAACGTGACGTTCGAAGAACTCCTTGATAGTCCAGACAAAAAGGAAAAAGCACAGATTGTAGAACAGCAAAAACCGCAACATAACAAAATAAATAAAGTTGGTAAACGAAAGCCACAACGGCAAAATCTACAGCAGCAGCAACAACAACAACAACACCAACAACAACAACAACAACAACAACAACAACAACAACAACAACAGCGACTTCAGCAAAAACTAGTTCAGGAATGGTATGATGACCTCGATGACGAGCTAAAACAAGAGCTGCGCAGAAGACAACAGAACTTAAACAGGCAATACAAACGACGCATTGCCAATAACAACGGAGAAATGGCTCCTCTTCATAACAGCAACAACAACAACAACAAAAACAACAAAAACATGCAAAAGCCAGTCAAAATTCAGCTGCAATTAAACAATCAACAGAAAAAACGTCTTGAAATCATGAGACGCCAGCAAAAACCTGGCTACCAAACCTTGCAGCTCATAAACGCTCAAAATAGACGTCGAAACAACCTCCCAAAAAAACTGCTTACTGCTCAAAGTCGACAGTTCTTGAAGAACAATTGCTTGAATGCTGAATGCAATGGAGTGTCACGTCGTGTAAATAACTGGATTCGAAGTGTGCAGAAATTTTTATAAAAATGTTTATTTTTATAAAACTCTGATGCTTAACCTAATAAAATTAAAGCCTTTTTTAAAAAAATAATACCGTTATTTTTACTATTGCTTTAAGTATTATTTACAACTTAATTTAGTGTATTCCCGTTTCTGAAATTAACTTTCTCTACAGGTAGACTTCATATAAGCTAATCTATCTCCTGCTGGGTCTGAAATTATGTTTTGCACAAAAAAAAGCAATGTGTACATGAAGATCTTTACGGTTATCACGAATCTAGGATTGTTCATTATTCTCCAACACATTAAAGGTAGAACCTTTCTCCGGTAAGGTAGTAAAAACAAAACAAAACTAAGATTCACTTTAGCTGTGAAATAGCTAAAAAAAAAAAAACATGAATAGACTCAATTTAGACTCAATTGTTGCAGGTTCGTATTTTTGTGTTTTTTTTTTTCTTGTAGATTGTGGAATTTTAAGATAGAAGAAAGATTTCCACAAAAAATCTTATACTATGTACCGGCCTTTGAATAACGTTTGTGAATTACCCCGTTCTCACGATGCAATCGTAATTCAGTTTAACAGGGCGTGCTGCGAGGATGCCGAAAAATAGCCACATACTGGCGAAAATGGTGGTGGTGCTGCATAAGCGCGGTTTTTTCACATACAAAATGTTTTTTGAAGTAAAACTTCTTTGGCGGCGAGTGAAATTTCAAGGTCCTTTTTCGTGACGCTACACTAAGGGAAAAAGTTATGTAGTCAGTACAGAGACAGCTATGTAAAATCTATGCACTTCAACTTGTATGAGAACGCAACAAGAGCAGTATTTACTGAGTAAAGGGAGCGTGTACTGACTACATATCAATTTATTCACTTTTTAAAATGAATAAAAAATGTATTCAATACATAATGTTATGTGTTGAATACATAGCAGACTTCAATAGATACAAGCAACGTGTACTCAATCAACGTGTTATGTAATTTTTTACAAAAACTTTACTCAATACATAAAATATAGACTCAGTACACGTCCCCCTTATACGATTGAAGTGACACATTTATTCAGTACATAACATATGGACTCAGTACACGTATCTCTTGCACTTCGGCACACGATTTTGCTGTTTTATGACATTCGTTTCTTGATTTTCAAATAAGCAACACCTCTAAAGTATGTAGAAAATCAGAGCGGGAATGAGTTCATCCACTGTACTCTAGAACAAAAGCGATGATTGGATAAGAATTAAATGGCTGGGTTTCTATAAGTAATTGCCAATTATTTTGTGAAATCTAGTCATTTCTTTATAAAATTATTTATTGCATTTGTTGAGAGGGTGCTTTAGGCACAGGCATGAATTGTGTATATATTCAATACATGGAATTATGAACAAAAAATATATAATTAAAAAATAAAAATATGTAATGAGTAAATTATGTATGTACTCATTACATAAAATTATGCATTTAAAATATGTAATGAGTAAATAATGTATGTACTCATTGCATAAAATTATGTACTCCAAATATGTAATGAGTAAATTATGTATGTACTGAGTCAATAATTTATGTAATACGTACATAAGATCTTTACTCATTACATAAAATTATTTGTAACAGTTTGCGTTGAGTACATAAAATTCTTTATTGACTACATAACCGCTTGAAAGCATTATGTAGTCAATAAAGATTTCAACATGTACTCAATACATGAAAAATGTAAAATTTTTGTGTGCAGAAAACTATGCGATGAGTACATAAATTTATGTATTGAGTCCATAGGTTTTTCCCTCTGTGTAGGCTAACGTTTTCAATTCATATGAAAATTAAAAAACAATTACTACCGCTGCCGAGAATTGAACCCCGAACACCGCTACTTATGAGCCGGAATCTATTCCTTAACGCCACGTAGGCACATGAAAAATAGACAAACAAAATGTAATTAAAACTGAGCGCGTAACATACTGAAAATAACATCATTAACATGAACATTAGATTAACATTAACATTACATTATTAACATAACCGTAACATTAATTTTCATCCTACAAGTATGCACGGAAAAAAAAATAGAAAAATAGCTAAAACAGGAGCAGAACGCGTTCGTGAATAAAGAGAACGAATTAGAACTCTTAAGAATACAGCCGCAGCTGGGTCTGCACATAATGATGAAGGTAAGGTAAGGATTGCAACAACGGCTGAGTTCCAAAATGCATTTTTACGAAACATCAGTGTATTTTGGTGAATCTACAAAGAACCCATCCCAAAAAACACACTGATGCATCTCAACAAAATTTTAAAGCCATCCAAGTTGATGCACTCAACAACCAACGTTCTCTGCTTTATGAGGCCCTCTATCAACATTAGCAATTATTATGATCAGGAAGCAGGAGGTAATAATGAACAAGATTTGCCTCTGCTTTCGGAGGCTCCTTCAAAGAGTACTATGCAAATGCAATCCAGCATTCAAAAAGTAACAATGTTGAGAAGACATTCGAAAGCAACTAAAACACCAACTGAACTAAAACAAGTACCGAAAATAACTGTTATTTTACAATTTTCAAATGAAAAAAATTGTCGAAAGACTTTTTCAAATATACCATTATGTTACAAATGTCCTCAGCCTCACGAATATTAAGTCGCTTTTAAATTTGAAACTGATTCTTTAAAAGTTAATTTCTTGCCTAGTATATTTCGAGGAAAAATAAAGGTTACTTTTGACTTTTATTTTATCGGTCAAAAATAGCAGTTATTTTGTGACTTCATTTTTTTGGGTCAAAAATATCAAGCAATTTGTGTTTTTTTTAAAGGCCGCTTGACAGATTGAACTGTTGACACCATGTGTTAAACGTCTCACCGATGAGACGAAAATAATGGTATCAACTTTTTTTTATGGGTAAAATGACTTGAAAAAATATAAACTACCTGATATTTTTGACCGAAAAAAAAACCCGCAGAAAATAACTGTTATTTTCGACCGATCAAATAAAAGTCAAAAGTAACTGTTATTTTTGCCCAAAAAACTATAAGGCTCAAAATAACTTTTATTTTTGTCGGAAAAAAAAAACAAAGAGATAAAAGTTAATTTGTGACACTTTCGATAAAAACCATAGCCGATACGGCCTCTGGATGCAAATATTGAATCAACAGATTATTATTCCATTTCGTATTGATTGAATTTCTTTTCAGATACTTTCTCTCTCTATTTCACACTAAAATCTCTCTTATTTATTAACTTATTTTATCTATTTCTTACTGTTAAAGAAGTTTCACTTCTGCCACGTGTACGTTGCTACACGCGAGTTTTTTTTTTTTGTTTTCATTGTTTCATCAAGTGAAAACCTATCGATAAATTTTTGATAAAAGTTTGAGATGAAACCAATATCTTCGTAATTCGGACCGCAATTCAAAAGTCAAATTTTGCAGTGAGAACATGCTCTTAACTTATTATGTTTAGTGACTTTGCCTCAGAACTCGTTGCTTATTCTTATTAAATAATTATATGTAGGAGGTGGTGAAGGAAATTAATATTATTTTGCTTAGGACCAAGAATGATAGAAGAGTTGGAAAGATAGATCATTTGAATCTAAGGCAAGCATTATGTCCTTACCTATGTCCTTTCCCTTTCCAGTTATTGATCCGTCCTTACTAAAAACTTCTCTACCACCAACTCATAACATCTCGTCACTAAGTCGTAAATATTTATGAATTTGAACTTCAGTTGACTTGAAATAACGAAATACGTAAGTAAGGAAAAAAATTGAGCTTCGAACTAGGATTTGAATCCTTTATCTCTGTGTTGGCAGTCCAGCACGCTTCCACTCGAAACAAAAAGAAATGCTTTGTACAAATTTAATAATATGGTTGCGTTTTTCTACGATCTCGATCTTCTAAGATTTAACGATTAAACGATTTTAACTATATCTCTAAAGGTTCTCTATTTTCAGAACTGAAAAGTAAAATGCTTGAAGCAACTTTGGTGTAGCTTGAAGCTTTTGTCAACTCTAGCTCCAGCTAATCGAGTTTAGAAACAACATTTTTCAAAAAACCATACAAAATCCTTTACAAAATCATTTTTTAAGCAAAACAAACTTGCAAATGTTTAACTTTTTCATAATAACAGCTAAAATATTTACACCCTCTTGTTTTGCCATTTTATTCTATGTTCTAAACTAGATATAATAACGTGGTTGCTAAATCATGTTCAACTACAAGAATAACCGTAACGTTCACTAAAATGCTTTTAGATGCAATAATTAAAAATATAACCAAAGCAAAATTAAGTAAGCTTTGAGATAAACATGGATATTTCTGCATTTATTCCACAAAATGCATAAAAATAAGGCTAATATATTAGGAAAAAGTCCAGTCCAGTTGTCCTGCGTTCACATACCGAAAAACCAATTATGTATTTCGATGGAAATAAAAAGCCGTTTTTAAAAATAATTTCATAAAAATATTTTAGAAATTATCTAACAACAAAAAACTAAGATTTTTCACCGAGTGCACGCAAAGTCAGAATAACTTAACTGTAGGCAGGTTCCGAAATGAGTTCGCAACTCTGTGGGTTGAAGTATGTGCTTGTGTGTGTGTTGGTGAAAACTCTAAAATGCAACATTTTGACCTTTAAGTTAACCTTT
This sequence comes from Tetanocera ferruginea, assembly GCA_958299015.1. NCBI lineage: Eukaryota > Metazoa > Arthropoda > Insecta > Diptera > Sciomyzidae > Tetanocera > Tetanocera ferruginea. The sequence goes on along the minus strand of OY282643.1, from coordinate 1,892,619 downwards.
ACCTGTACCTACCTACACGCAACTGCTGCATACTCAGAGGTTGCGGAAGACACCTCAACTCAGCCTCATATCCGCACATAAACAAGACGAAAAAGAAGAAGAAGCAGAGTAGTTTTTTTTGTTGGCTATACAATGACCACGCAATTTAAATGCACATTTTGAATACTCTTTCAGACAGTGTTGCCACATGGCAAGCAGAGTAAATCGTATCTAAATCTAAAGTTGGCTTTTTACACATATTCTAAGCCATTCACAGCTACAACAAAGAGGTAAGGATTGCTGTATAGTTGTTGGGTTTGTTTTTTCTTGTTTTTGAGTGGCAGCTGCAATGAATGCAAAACCCAACACTTGCGGGTTTTGTCGAAAAAAAATTAAAAAAAAAAAACCGTATAAATGCAAAATTCACGAAACTTTAAGCACAAGTGAAGAAGTTCAAAGTTTAACAAAACAACAAATCCACAAACATTGTTTTGATTTTAAAAGTTTTGTTTAAGCACAAAGTTAAGAAGCAGTTTATAAGAATTACTTAGCTAAAAGTTTTTTTATAATAAAACTATTAAATAGTTTTAAATAAAAAAATTGTTTTAAATACATCTGAAATGAATATGAATAAAATAAGTAAAAATGCAAAATGGGATAAAAGAGTAAGAATTACAAAATTGCAATAATAAGCTCGAAATTTTTGGCGTATGTCATTTTGCATCAAGAATTAGCAAAAAATGCAAATTTGCTTGTTTTTTCAAAACAGGTAACTCAGGATTTCAATGATTGCAATATACCTTGAATGAAGCAGCACCACTGAGGAATTACCAGTGAGTAGAAATATGATGAAAAATTTAAATATCAACTCAAAAAAAGAAACGAAGGTAGAACAAACTTTGTATGACCTTTTTTTCAGTCAAACCACTTATTGGGCCCACTTTAAAAAACAATTGGTATGGCACCAGAACCTCCTCAACATAAGTTTTCAAATGATGGAAGGACCCGGTAAAGTTTTTGTTTTCCATAGGCGGTGACCCACCTTTGTACACACTTTTCGTTCATTGGCGTGAAACTAGGAACGATATACGTTTTACTTCTTGTGAACTTGTAAATTTCGCTGGCAAAATTTTCTTACTATTAATGAAAATTTTAAAAGTTTTCACTTTGAAATGTTTCTGAGAACAATTTTTAAAAATGCTGACACTTATAGAACTCAACCTAATTAAGCTTCGAAGCCATTATTTTTAATTAACTTCTATTAAAGGGTTAGCAAGCAAAAGAGAGATCATATGATAACGTACTGAAGTTTTAATCACTAATAAATTTATTTGTTCTGCATTCGATGGCACTCAGAGTTGAGTCCCGCACTTGTGTCACCCTTTTGTTACCCCATGTTCCGTTGTTTGATTCTTTTTTTTCTGCCTTCTCCTTTTCAAACGTCTGCCAGGAGTGTGATGTTGCCAAACCTACTTAACACGTAAACCAAATAGCAGCAACAAAGGACTACAATAACAATGCATGCAACAACAGCAACAACAAAAAAATAAAGTCATTCAGAAGTTAAAAAACTTTTTGCGGACATATTTTTTTTTTTGCTTACACCTTCCTTTTATCTACCTATGCATCCACCAAGCGAACTCCCACAATATGGGGGGAAATAAAAACAAAACAGGAATTATTTGTTTGCTGCACTGCACGTTTACAACATGGTGGCGGAATGAAGCGAGTACAAAACTTATGTGTGGCTTATCATGGCTACAACTTTGTTGTTGTTTCTTGCAGTTACCACTACAACATGCAATACAACATGCAGCAGGATAAGCAGGACCATTAGAGGTTCGAAAGATTTTGCGGGTGTAGCGTAAATTCGTATTTTTTATTGTTTCATACATCAAGACCTTTCGTAAAATATTTCCGCTCTTAATATCAAGCAATTTATTTCCATAACGGTGGCAACTCTGTCGCATTCAGCCTACCAGATTTTCGCTACTGATTCTCTTAAAGTCAATATCATGTGCCACATTTACAATTCACACTTGAGCACTTTCGACACCAAAGTTTATCCTTCTAGACAAGCTAGATCCTTTGATTTTTGTTTGTATACAGCTTGTCACTCCTTTAAAAAAAAAAAAAAATTTCTTTCACCAAAGTTTAGAAAAGCATAGTGAATACATGCAAATTTAGCACAGGTTGTGAAAAAATTATGAGCAGTGCTGAAAAAAAAAAAATCATAAAACATTACTAAGTCTGAGCGAGGGAGAAAGGGTTGGTGAGAGTGTTTCCAACAAAGAAAAAAATTTTAGCGCGGCAAAAACTTTTTGAAGTTTCGTGTTTAAATTTATAACATTAATTGATGTAACGATAGTTACAGAAATTGGGCTTGAAAATTGTTATGATAACACGTCAATTTGTGCTAAATACATGTCATCTTGGGCTTGTTTGTAAAAAAATTAATTTTGTTGTTGTTTATACATATGGGCATTTTCACCAAAAAGTTAACCGAGACGAAAAAATTGAAAGTTCTTGATAACAATGTTTGATGTCTTATTCACTAGGGAAACAATCAAGTTTAAGTAATTTAAATACATTTTACATTTATTCATATCTCATTGCGAAATATTCGGATGCAAAGAGCGCAAATGTGAAATATTGCTTATTTTGATATTTCTTTGGTATGTCTTGTCTTTATAACAGTTATTAAACAGAAACATAATTCATTGACTTTTGCTTGCTCAAATCTTTCTAGGAGTATAAAGAACGAAAAAACAAAATCATAAGTAACCACGCAATGAAAGACAACGGTAAATTTTTGATTTGCTTTTTAGTTTAGTTCATTGTCACGTTCGACATGCAAAAAGAACATTTTTACTCAATGTGTCGGAAGAACATGCAGTAAGCTGACAAAATAATTATCTCAAATTGAGTTTATTCAAGCGACTTTAAACAAAAAAGTGAACCGGTAAAAAAAAAATTTGTGTTGTTTTAACTTGTATAAAGTTGGTCACGAGCGACATGGTAAGTAAGAAATTCAAAATTAATTTTTTTTTTTTGCTTACATAGATCAATTATGAATGTAAATACGCACTTAACAAATTTTTATTTTAAATGTTGATGAGCACAAACAACGATGAAAAAAAAAATAGACACGGTACAACACTCAAAAAATCACAGGAGGTTTATCAACGGTTTCTTAAGGTTTTGGGTTCGCTGAATCCAAATCTGAACTCAGAATTTTCGGGTCACCCTAAGTTTTCAAGCTACACGGTAGGAAATTTGTATGGAAGCCCCTCCAACCTCTCCGTATGGGGCTTCCATACAAATTTTATGATTTTTGCACAAATTTTATATGAAAATTTTATTTAAAAAAAACAAATTTCATCAATATTAATTAATTTGAATACAAAAAATTTGCTTGAAATTAATTTTCATTTTATTTTTAATGTTTTTATTATTATTATTTATTTTTGGTATTTCTTTAATTAAATGTTAAGAAATCTACATAATTATACAAAGGCAAACAGAAAATTTGTAGAATTTCGAATATAAATAAAATTAGTTCTTTGCTTAAATAAAAAAGTTCACATAAAACATACATAAAAATCATAAAATTTGTATGGAAGTCCCATGCGGAGGGGTTAGAGGGGATGGTTTCCAATGCAAAAAATGTTCCTCTTGAAAAAGTAATGGGGGTCGGTTATATTCATTTCATTAACAGTAGGAGGTTAGGGTTTTGCCTCCTCTGTAGCTCGAAAACCTAGGGTGACCCGAAAATTCCGACTTCAGATTCGGATTCAGCGAACCCAAAATCCTAGGAAACCGTTGTGAAACTTTTTGGGATTTGCAAAAACTTCAGTTTTGTTGTACAATGTAGATGTTTATTATACTTACACAAAACCATACTAATGTAATTTTTTTTAGTTTTATATTATGATGTTTGAATAAATATTTTTGTTGACTTATGCATAGTTTCTTTATTTGTATTTCATTATAGAGCAGAAAAAACAACTATGGTATTCAAAAAAGTGTCACGTGCGACATGTCACGTGTGCCATGTCACGTGCGATCATCTCTTTTATTGAATAAAAAAAATATAAATCCTTTATGTCTACAATGCTAGCCATTTTTAAGGAACATCAATGCACAACGCTAAAAAAAAATTACATAAAAACATTGCTTCCCATTTTGCTGAAATCCGCGTTTGAACTTTTTGCCAAGAAAACCACTTCTGTTTTTGGTCACGTGCGACCACCTTGGTTTTTTTTAATATCTTGAGAACAAAAAATGACCCAACAATTAACAATATCAATAATTAAAGGGCTAATTGAGTGCTATAAGTCCAGCCTTTTGTTTTTTTTTTAACATTTTTTTCACTTGAAATGCTTACAACAGTCACGTTCGACACCATGGAAATGCCCATATCAAAAATATGAGCAGCCGAACGAATTCTCAATTGTTTGTTGTTTCTGTTGGTATTAAAGTATATAAAAGTGCAGAGAATTATTTTATAAATTATAATTTCCTGTCCGAATTGGATATACATACATATCTAATTTGGACAATGAAAATTAATTTTTTTTTTTTTTTTCTTTAGGCCCATTAACTGTTCTCCGAAGTTTAAATTCCTTAACCTCAGATTTCGTAAACAGAGTTTAAATTTTAAACACAGTAAATTATTTTCGTAACTTATCTCATTTTTATCGGTAGTTTTTTATCGGTAAACTCTGTTTAAAAATTTAAACTGAGATTAGAAAACATATTTGAGCGGCACTGTAATAAAAATTGTACAACTTTGACATCAAAATATTTCAAAAATTTTTTATAAAATAATGAAAATTGAAGTATGATTTTTTTTTTTACATAAATATTTTCAATGTTCTCAGAGAATTTTTGACAAAATCCATGTTTAAATTTTTTAAACCTAGAATTTCTGTGTTTAAACTTAAACTTGCCTCAACAAGCTAAAGTTTGATTTTTTAAGATAAGTTATAAGCGTTAAAATTTAAGCTGAGGTTAGGCATTTTAAACTTTGTTTAAGCTAACCTTTGTTTAAAATTGAGATCAGTTAAGGGTAAATTTTGTAATAAATGTAATTTTTTTTTTTTTTTTTTTTTTCTTTATTGCTTGAGCCTCTTGTGCATTTTGTACAAGGGAATAATTAAATTCATATTAATATATTTTGTTTTGTTTTTATTTATTTCAAAATTTGACATATTTTGATACAAAATTACAAAATTCCTTAGATTGAACATGTTCATTATTTTATAATCAATTCATAAGTGGCATGCATTGGACACAAATGAGCATGTTTTTTGTTTTTACAAACAATACCAAAATGACATAAATTGGGCACAAGTGCCAATTTTTTAATAAATGATCCAAACAACACGTACATTATGCACGAATGGACGTGTTTATTTTTTATAAACAATCTTATTAGGGCTAAATATTAAGAACATTATGGCTTAGCTCAGAATCACTCCATAAATTACTTGGTTGGGGATTGTTTTCAGCTCAAATTGCTATCCGTTTAAAAATAGTCATGAAAATCTCGTTATTTTTGACCTAAGGAACTTTTATATCCCAATATATATAGAAATTTTTTACATCTATTTTGTCTGCACATTTTTTTTTTATTTTAATCTACTCCACCAGTCAATATTTTAACAAAACATTCGAAATTTTGAGGTTCCAACTCACGTATGGCTATCACTAGAGTCGAAATATTTGGGGAACCATCATAGCATAAAACAAAAAAAAAAAACAAATTGGCCATTTCAGCCCTTGAAAGGACTTTGACCGAGCTTCTTATGATCAATTGTGTTGTGTGTGTTATTAAATGTTTGCACACAATTGACCGAGAACTTGACCTACATGTTTTATGCCGACTCCGAACGGCTTAAGTTCATGTTCTCAAGAAACTTTACATGGCATTGTTTACTCTCTGAGGTTTGCCACTGTCTGCAGAGAGGTGGTGACTGATTAGAAAAATTTTTTATTGTAAAAACTTTTCGCCGCGACTGGGGATCAATCTCGGGCTCCGAGCATGCTAAGCCACACACTTAACCTGCATGCCACGGTCGCCACCAAAACATAACAAAGCCACATGATAAACAAAGGATTATTATGAGCAACTGTGCGTAACAACATTTTCTTTTTCTATGGAGCGTCTAAGTATAAATATGTGACAACTCATTACATGTACGAGTTCGTAAATTTAACTGGGTCTTATTTGAACCCTGACGCTGCAGCAAGTTCAGACTCCGAGATAGACCAACTCTAATTTCATATCCTACAGATAAGTGGAGAAGAATAAATGACAAGCTTAAGACGTCAAATATATTCAAAGTATTGTTAAAAAGTAAGGAAACTCTTAGCTCGGTCTAACCTGACTATGAAATAACCTAAACCTAAAATTTGAATTTGCGAACGGCAAAATTTCACGCTCTCAAGAATTTTAAATAGTATTTTTAACTCTCTGAGTTTTGCTATTGCCTACGGAGAGGTCAGGGATGAACAGAAATATTATTTGAATTAAAAATATATCTTATCTCTATCAAAATGTAATTCAGTGGAAGAACGTTGTACTTTTCTAACATAATGATGCTAACGGAATTGTCAAAATAATTTATAAGTATAACAGAGGTACAACAATAAATCAAATATAGAAATTTTGAAAATTAAAGAACGTAAAGATTAATATATAATGAAAAAACCTATATCACAAGACAAAATAAGTCAAAATTATAATACCTTCGAATATGCTTCTACACGGCTATGAAGTTATTTATTTGGCAAACTCGAGGTTATTCCTTGCATGATTTTCTTAAATTAAGATATATATTATGATTTGTTGAATAACGATGTCTTAGAGTAAGTAGCAAGACTTTTTGTTTGAGTTCTTTTGGGCTGAATTTGAATTTGAGTTTAAATAGTTCAGGTTTGAGTTCTGACCTGAAAATCAGGTTCCTATGTTTGTGTCTTATTTCAGATTAGAATTTAAGTCTGTAGAATAGAAGCCTTAAGTTTGTCAATTTCACAATTTGCAGTTAATTTCATTTTTTCCAAAGCAATTATATAAATTCAGAGAAAGCTTTTGAAACAGTACATTACTAATACGACTACTAGATGCATTACTATAATGCTGACTGATCCATGACTGAATAATTGAATAGCCCAAATATGGGCAACAAATTTACTAGGCTTTAAAATCCATTTATTGGTATTGAGGTTATCAATCACTACCACTATCTCCAATAGTGATGGTAGAAATCACTATTGGAGATTGTATACAATGTAGTCATGTAGATCGTAACTGTGTCTTTAGACCTCTTGAAGTTTTTCTCATCGCTTAAGCATCGCTGGAGCAATATCTGAGAGCATTTCATCTTCTATACTAATACATAAACTTGAATGAAGATATTAATATGCGACCGCAGGATTTCAATCAACATGGATTTAAGCTAAAGACGTTTTGAAAGTGATGGCCAACATTGTCGCTGTCATTGTTATGAATACAATTTTAATGGTGGAAAAGGTAAATGCAGCAGAACGTTTCTCTTACTTTATGGCCATTAAGTCAGTCGTCATTTAATGGCTTCAAGTCTTTTTTTGCTTGTAGCGTGAGGCCGCAGTTTGCCAGCGAACAGATACAAAATTAAATACAGGAAATGTGCGGAAGGAACGCACATTTATGGTCTGTTCCGCACTGGAATGTGGTCACAAGATTTTTTTTTATATTGGTTTGATTTTTATATCTCTGACTTTTTATATTCATTTTCACTGCAGCTTAAGTCATTCTTTCTTGTGGTTTATTATCATTATCCTTTGGTTTTTTTTTTTATTGTAAATCTTTTCATGCCGCGTATTTTTTTTTTTTTTTTTTGTTTCTGTTGTTGTTATTTATGTCAGTTTCATTGTTGGTTGACGTTAATCTTTCTTTCCGTTCAAAACGGTGCAAGTGTGTTCGTATAATTTTGCACAACAATCGCTCGGCTGTAACGTTATAGACGACAGATTTAATTGCAAGTTTTCATTTTCATTTAATTTGCGCACATTTTCTTTTGTGTCAATTCTTTATTATATTTTATGTATTTCTTTCAGAGTTGATAGCATTAGATTTACTTTGATTCGATTTGATGTGAATTTTTTTTAAGGATTTGCCTAAAGAGATTTTATTTATATAGCCAATAACAGCAGCGCAAGAGATAAATGCTGAAGAGAGTGTTGATGAAACAGTATTTTGAGATGTTCTTGCATTTTTGTTGTTGACATTGGAAGCAATGAAATCTTATATTTTGGAGCTTTTTTTATTTTATTTGTAATGTTTTCAAACTTTTCACAGCCAAACCCATGAAAATCTATAAAATTGTGTACAATGCCACAGCGACAGCAGCTGGTGGTAGAAATTCTAGTATTCACAGGCTATAAAGAAAATCAAGAACAAACATAATCTTGACTTGGCTCTGCATTTATGGCCACTCCAGTGCGTTGCAATAAAGTAAAAGAAACATTTTATTATTAATACTAGAGATGTTTGAGCTTGCAAACGTTGATATGACACGCTCGCCAACGCTCGCAATCTTGGCCAAAGACAATAATTTTTGACTGCTCAAAATTATCGTGCATAATAAAGATGCGAATAAAAAAAGTTCACATAACGACAAAGCATAAAAATTTGTGCTTTTTACACACTCATATTATTTAGTTGAGTTCTGGTTTAGTTCTTTAATTTGTTGACGGTAAAACTTTTGCAGTCGAGAGTACCCAATGAAACGCATGCCAGGGCATATGGAAAGCTTGCGAACGTTTTCGGTTAGATTTTTTTTTGTTTAGCAATAGAATTTATTAAAAAGCACGTAACACTACTAGTACTTTGACAGTAGAAAAAGTCAAGTGAAAGTTTGATTTGTTTCAGAATTTACAATCGATGAAATTTGAACCCGAAGGAGATGTATCATTTCGTAAAATTTCTACCACAGCATGAACCGTTTTGTCTAGGTTTGAGAATAAAATCTGAATTAAAGAAGCTTTAATGTAATTACTTTATCTCTGCACTTTATCATTATTTGCAGATAGTTAATGTCTGAACTCGGATACTCCCGATTTGTAGACATTAAAAGATGATTTACACACTCAGTCACGGCCACTACACCGAAAACCTTCTTAAATTAATCGAAGAAAAAAAACACTTTCGGCTTACTGGGCATATATGCGAGCGAAAGAGGGAGAGAGCGATAGTTATGTGTGCTCTACTTGTTTAGTTCCTAACTTAATATTGATGAAATTCGACTATCAACACGCTGATTTGATTTTGTTGGTCTTTAAGTTGGGCTTTCGAAGTCTTAAGCTATTTGAGCTACATCAGTTTTATCACGCCTCCTATTCCTCCACTTTCACTGCTTAGCTATTAAATTTACGCATTTATTTCCTTAAGCAAAACAAGCGCGATTAAATCTTTACTGTCGGATTTTCTAGTTCCTACAATTATAATCATGAAGAGGAGGAAAAGAGCTGAATGAAAGCATCTTCAATGCAACAAATGTTGTTAGGAGCCAAAAACGCATCGCTTTTCTTAACTGTCTATTTGTTTGTTTGTTAGTGTGACCTTTTGCTAGCCATCAACCGCAGGTCAACTAACATTTTATTTTGCTGCTTTATTCTGGATTTCGGACAAGGACACGCACACTTTGCTGATTGGATGCTTGCCTGCTGAAGCCCGCCGCCCTAAAGGCGTTAAAATCATTTCGCTTAATACCTTTATTTTTGGCTTAATTACTGCAAAATGTGCGTAGTTAACAAAATTAAAGTCTAGCCCGCAGGCGACAAGCATTTTTGCAAATCTTGCACTGACATCGAGTGAACCTGTTTAGCATAACATCCGAGCAGTTTATAAAGAGCAGAACGTTCTTGCCAAGCCGGCGGCTTGTTTGTTTTTCATATTTAAAAGATTTTGAGCTTTTAGACAGGTTGAGATTTTATTTATTTGGCCCCTAAAAGTATGCTAGAGCACTTGTGTATTCACAACACAAAACAAGAAAATGGTAAGAAGCAATAGAACAAGAAGAACAAAAAATTATATAGTGTCTGCTTTTGACAATAATTGACGCTGGAGCATTAAGTATGCTTCGCTGCTGCAAAAATTCGATATTTTTTTTTTTCTTTCCTCTTAAATGCACGGCTTTTGTCGCTATTAAGCGCTGCGGCGAGCGGCTGCGTCTTAGCCAGGCTTTTGTAGCATTGCTGCCGGCATTTAATCCTGTGTCGTGTAATTGTGCTGAGCTGCTTTGTTCTTGCCTTCTTTTACTTATTCTTCTTTATCTAGTTCTTTTTGTGCGATGTCAAAAAGTCGATTCGAGTGTTTTTTTTTTCATGCTTGTTTGTTTGTTTGTTTACTTTGAGCCTTCTTGAGAACCTGGCAGTTAGGTTGTGAATGAGGAGCACTAGTTTCAGCTGAATTTTGTACGCAGCTGTTGTTGGTTTTACTTAAAGTTGGCATAAAGGTTAAGAAGATTCGAAATTTATGTCTGACTTAATATTGTTTATATTAAAGACTTTTCAGAGCTCAAAACTCTAGTGTTTTACTTTCAACAGAGATCAAAGAAAAAAAACTTAAAATCTTGTAGTGCACAAAATTCTTTTTTTTTATTATCTTGTGTGTGTTTTGTGTACGCTGCAAGACCAACAATGTTTTTTCAGAAAACACTTTCACACACACACTGCTCAACACATGCGGACAATTCGCACGTCTAGCATTGTTTTTAAATTGGATTGAATGTGTGAATTGGGAACGGATTGACCATCGCCTTAATGCCCTTCTATCCTTACCATGCCTTGCTTGCATTATTTTGACCCACATCTAGTCTGCTCTTGATGTTGCTGGTGTGGCATGAGCAGAAATCTATAGAATTCTTCGATCTTGCTTACTGCTTGTTCATCTACGAATATGTGTGATAAAATCAGAGTAACGCTTCTTTCAATGTTTCTCTACTTTATCTTTGCTTTTTTTTTTAGTAAAATGTTCTTTTCAACAAACATACACAAAAAAACATAAACATGAAACAAGACAAATGCATCTGTAAGCACAGATATTATTTTGTTCACATCAAATCGCCATTTTAAAGTAAAATAAAATTACAGGATGTGTGCATGAAAACGTGCAGGAAAAAAGAAGAAACAAAAATAACAGCATTTTATTTTTCTCTGAAGATGAATAAGAAGTTTAAGAAGAACACTTTGTTCATAGACGAATAAGGCACGTTAAAGTACTCGAACTTATTAAGGAATTCAGAGATTACATATTTAATAGTCCCTTGTTATTTTAACGGGGGACATGACATTGGCCGTTTTTGAAATCGACGTCTTTTTATAATTTTGTATTTTAGTAAATATTCTTAAAATCTTAAGAAAAAAATTGCATGGACAAATTTTTATGGGTGCAAAAGTTACAGCCGGATTAGTAAGAACGCATTTTTAATTTTCACCTTTTTTTTCTTTGTTCACAAACTTTGAAAGCGTTTATGTCGAAATCATGTTTTTCGTACTAGTTGCGGCACTAGCGGGTTCATTTTTTGACGAAATTTTTTTTTTGTATTTTTTTTTTTAAACTTGATTCGCTATCTTTTTTTCGATTTTTTATGAATTTTTAAAGTCAATATTTTTTTCGTAAAAATACATTTTGAAATTTGGAACATCACCTAAAATTGAACAAAAATTTTTTAAAAAAAGCTCCTGTCATACGATAACCAATTTAGTTAAAATTTAAAAAAGTCATTTTTTTCCAGATCGGACAATTTTTGCGACTCCCAGCGCTGCAACAACGAGACCCCGTTTTTTTTCTCTGCCGCCAGTTTGGAGCTCTATAAAACCATGTTGGAGTGAAAAATATATTTTTTTGAATTTTGTTTCTTGTAATTTCTTCAATTCTCTACAATAATAAAAAAAATTTTAGAAAAATGTTTGTTTTTGACTGACAAGGAAAGTTCCCCAGTTTTTGACAGTCTACGATTTGAATGATTTTCGGATGTAGAAGGTAAGAAGGTAAAAATCTTAGGTTGACGTATTTTTTATACGTGCTCAATCGATGGTTTAGGTTTTCAAACTCGCGTTCAAAAATCAGCGAAAATATTTTTTTTTTTTACTATAATTTCGCTATTTTTCATGGAAACATTTACAAATTTGGTACCAAACGAAAGCTCTTACAAAATCACACACGATGGCATAAATTTTTCATAAGAGAATTTTGTTGTAATTTTTAGTAATGTTTAGTCGATATCAAAGACATATGTTGACACAATTATTAATTTATTAATTTATGTTGGATTTAAGGCAATTTGTAAACTTACCTTGTTTTTTACATTTGTTACTGTTTATAATAAAATTTTTGTTTTATTGAAATTCATTTATCTATATAATTAATAGGCTAAGGTTTTTTTTTGTGACTTCAACTCCTCCCAGACCAATGAACCGATTTTATCGATTCAGATGTCATTAAATCAGGTTTAGGCTGTAGATGTGCAAACCACTTTTAAAAATTGTGATTTCACTTCAGGGGGTTCCCAACCTTCTAAAACAGAAATAAAATTTTTGTACAAAAATCCGTTATTTTATCAACTTAAAATTTAGTTTGAGTAGAGCTTATGAATTCATTGAATTTGAATTTTGTTCAAAACTAAAAAATTTTAACCAAAATTATCTTTTATGCATTCCTCACATGTCAATTGTCCGAAAAATGCAGTTCCAAAATCAAAAATTACACTTTCCGAGCATACAACTCCGCCAAACTTTAACGGTTTTAAAAAAAAAAATATATTTGTAGTTTTTTGGTGTTTTTTCATCTAAATGTGTTATAAATCGATGTTGTATGTGTACATTTTATTATTTTCTGAAATATATCTTCGTATTATTTCTTAAATCTATTTTTTACTGCGTTTTTTTTTTACATTAGTTATGTTTTATAGCTGGAAGAGTTAAGCTGCCATGTTTTCGAATAGTAATAATGTTTGTGTCAGTAGTTATATTAGTGTCAGTCCGGCTTCGTATTTTGACAGTTACATTAAAAACTTTAGTGTCAGATCATATGTTTCAAGTCAAAACATTCAGATAATGATCTTTTATATCATTATTGAAACTGAATATATCCCTATTGAGTATAATTGCTTCTTGAATAGAATATCATATATTAAGCGTCTATCATGTTTCTAACACTTCATTTTTATTGAATTGCTCGAATTCGGGCAACAGGTTTACTAGTTATCCTTAAAGAAAAAATTTCATTACATTAAAAGTACCCAATATGGGTATCAAAAATTTTATTTTTTTATGGCCTATTCTCATATTTAAATATTTTATCAAAAAAGTTTACATTTCATAGGGCTTCCATACGAAAAGAGTGCTTTTTTCTTGCAAGCCTCATCGCACCAGTAAACATTAGTTTTAATCATCCAAAGTACCAAGTATAACATTTTTACGATATGCAAAAGAAATGGAATGCATTTTCTCATATTTCTTAAAAAAAAAATTTTTTGATATTTAGCTGAAAAAATCAAAAAAACTTCTCCTAATTTCAAAACCTCAATTTTGTGAATGAATCACTCACAGATACGAAAAAAATTTTTTTAATTTAAATTTTAAAATAAAAACATTAATTTTAAAATAAGTCCACGTCCTTCAAAATGCATTTCGGGTTAAATTCGTTTTGATTTGATTTTTTTTAAAAAAACATTATATTTTTGATAGATCTTTAAAAAAGTATTGATTTGGTTTTTTTAAAAAAACATTTTATTTTTGATAGATCTTTAAAAAAGAACCACTCAATGCAATTTTTTATTAATTATTTTTTAATTCAAAATTTTTAATTTTATCCTTCATTAATGTTCTTTAATAAATATTGTGTTAAATATCAGATTTTAAGCACAAAAGTAAAAATGACTTGAATATTCACTTTATAATTGATAATTTTTCAAATTTAAAAACAAAAATATTTTTCATAATTTATTATTCCTTCGTACATTTCAACAAAATTGATAAAAAATTACAGGCAGTGGTATCGTTTTCATATGGAATGACTTTCTATGATTTATTTTCTTATTTTAGAATTAATTTAATTTACATAAAAGTAGTTATTGTATATATTGATGGTAACTTTTTTTAATGAATATCCAAATTTTATTTTTTTTTCTAAATCTAAAAATTTATTTTAAAAATTTAAACACTATTAGAATATTATTCTATACAAATATTTTATTATATGGAAAGGGGTTTTTTTTAAGTATATGTAAAGAGACAGTAAACCACAGCTGTAAAGGAGTAATTTTTTGATATTTGCTCTTTCAACCCAATTTTGTATTTTGATAACAAAAAAGTGACGATTTTACGAACTCATAAAAATTTCTAAATGATGTTTTTTTTATTCCTCTGATTTTATGTATTAATTGACGATTAGTGAAAAAATTTTGCACAATATTGAAAATTTTATATATTTTTTACGCTGAACAAATATAATATTCAACTTCAAGTTTATTTGAAATGATTCAATTCATTTGATTTGTTTTTAATTTTTTCCTTTATTTGTTCCGCTGATTAATTCAAATGAGCGAGTGAATAAATTAAAAACAGACACTGTTACTCAACTTGAAAAAAGTCCTACTTTGATTGAAAGAATATTATTCGTTCATTTTACTAGCGTTTATTCCATACATTCTGTAATATTCAGTCTTCAACAGAAAGCTCATATTGTATTTTTATTCATTTGTCTTGCAAACTGATCTCTTCTTTGCTGTATTTTTGTTGCAAATATTGATAAATTCTACTCTATCTTCTCATAATTCTCGCTTTTCTAGCCACTGTCTTGGTATCTGAATGTGTGCTTGTCTATTCGGTATTTGTGATTGTGCATGTGTGTTTGTGTAAGCTTGCGTACTTGTTATTTATGCTTAACATGTTCAAATTATTTCTTTTATTTTCTCTCTATCTCTCGAAAAACATAACTCTTCACACATACAATTCAGGAATATACTGATGTTCATTTTGTGTTTCACAATTATTTACATTAGAATATTTATCGAACCCTCATCCGTGAGAGAAAACATAAAAGTTTTCCCACAAAATTTTCTAAATTATTCCATTTCTGTGTATTTCTTGAAACAACTTAAATTAAGTGGAACAGCATAAATATTGAAAAATCCACAAAACAAATAGCTAACGTGCATATCCACATACCGACACTCACACACACACACACACACACACACAAACAACTACATATGAAGTACGCAAATAAACATCTTTAATGTATTTAAATGCCAAAGAGTTGGTCAAACTGAATATAAAGAATGTCCAAATCATTTCGAAAACAAAAAAAAAAAAATAGATAAAAATAAATAAAATTCTTACCAGCAGTAAATTAAACAGAATCATTGCTCTTTGCTACCCATTCCACAACTACATACATTTTCGAAGCCCATCATTGGCCATTTGGGGTCAGCACTGAGCAATGCATTAATACGGGTTCATGAACGCCCACTTGACTGGCAATGGAAGTGATTTAATCAACATTCAAAATCGCAAAGAGCGCATATGGAAGGATCATCATAGTTGCTGGCGACGGCAGGAACCACTGTGTGCTGCTTCGAGCTTATCTAGCATTCATATCGAAATTTCAAGACTTCAAAATTTCTTTCATTCACTCCCACATTAAGTCATTCATAACGGAAGCACAGCGAAACTGAACCCCATTAAAAATTCTCTTTCAGTAGAGCGAATCCGCAGTCACCTTCGGAATACGGAATTCACGCTAGGACTACGGAACAGTGCCTGATGAAGAAGATGGAAGAACATAGCCAGGAGCGTTGACTGTAGCTGACTCCATTATGTGTGTTTGGTTGCGTGTGTGAGCTTGTGTGTTTGTTTTTTATTTTGTTGTTGCTTTTGTTTGCATGGGTCTGTGCTGTTTGCTTTTATTGAACAGTTTATAACGAATTATTACATTTGCATAAAAAAGGATATCAGCGTCATTTGCATCCCAATCCACATCCTTGTCAGTGCCGCTAAAAGCCAGACAGACAGCCAGCCAAGCCAACAAGCACAAACTCGGCATCCGTACACATTCGAAGCATATCTAAAACGAATTATCAAAGAATGAAAAAACAAAAATACTTTCATTGCTCATGGATAACGAAGCCAATTTGACTTTCTACTTATGTTTATCCTTTTTGGAAAGATTATTAAAAACTTTAAACAGTTGCTGCTGAATCTGTAAGCAAAAGTTTCTAAAGAAGTTTTTAAATTTTAGAGCTCAGCTGATTTGAATGAAGTGATTGCAAGATTTTTGGCATTCAACATGTTCCACTTTATGCTAAAATCAAACATTTAATTGAATATTCAGTTGCGTATTCGAAATTGTGTTGATATTCCTTTAGATGATTGCTAAATTCTGGTCAAATTCCAAATTAATGGCTGCACTTAAGTCTCTTTCAAGAGAGACAAAGAGATAAAATAATGTTATATATTGTTATACCTTCTTTTGTACCTTTTCAATTTTATTTAATGAGAAATTCAATTTTTCTACTTCTTTTTCTGATTCGGTTTTATTTTGATTTTGGAGTTTTTCTTGCAGCAGCTAAGAGTTGTCTAGGGATAGCTTATTGAAAACCGGATTCAGTCCCAACACTAAAAATATCGGCATCACTCGAATATGCATCGGTACACTAGCAGTAGGGATGTTAAAAAAAAAACATTGATGGTGGTATCGACTTTGACATCGAAAGCTCAACATTGTCATCAGTAAAGAAAACAATGTAGTATCACGGTGACTCGAAAATACATTTTGTTTTTCAACATTTTTATTGAGAAAGCTGTATTCAAAAAGGAATCTATATCCCATGACAGAATAATAAGGTAGGCTCATATTTTTACGGTTGCTCAAATGTCTAATTTTACACTAACAAAGCTGTGAGGTGCTATAAACGTCAAGCGAAAAGGCAACAACAGCAATTAGAAAACTTAAATTCGAACAGCTGAGTTTTGACATCTAGCTCACTTTCTCTCCAATATGCGCCTACCTTGTTATTCTATCATGCTATATCCATAAGGAATTTGGTTTTGATTTGACATAAATAATTATTTTTTCATCAAAAATTATCCCTTTTTCGTCGTAACTTAAACACGAAGGTGTGAATTCCAAGGTGGACACTTTAGAGACCTTTAATTTTCAACACAAATTGATAAGAATCTACGGAGAAATAAACGAAAATTTTTGACAAAAAAATTTTATTTTTTCAAATCAAAACCGCTATAAGACGTCAGACTGATTACAAAATACTTTAATATTTAATACTAGCGGATGTAACCCGGTGTTACTCGGGGTTGTGCCTCGAGCACAGAAAGAGGACGATTTTCAAAACTACTATAATTTTAACGTTTATAAAATTATCAATTCAATTTTAATATTTTTTAAATTATCGTTTTGCCCCTCCTTCCGTCGAAAGTGTTTAGTCAAATTTCCGTAAAACTGTACCTGCCAGACATGGTTAAAACAAAAAATTACATCTTCAACGTCTCGATCTGACGTCTGGTTTCTGAGGAAAATGGACACCCACACTCTAAACATAAACAGAAAAAAACACATATCTTCCTCAGGTGAAAAATTTCTCTATTTTCGATAATAGCAATTTTCTCTTTTCATATAAAATTTTCATCAATTAGAATAAATTTTCACATTTTCGAAGAAATATTTCTTCGCTTCTAGGAAATGGAAATATTTCAATGTCTCTTATAATGACAAATATATTTCTCGCACAAAAAAATTCTCATTTATACAGAAAAATTTTTTGAAAATGAAAATTCTTTCCCATATTTTGATTAAAATTCAGTATTTTCTTCAGTAAAAACAAATTTGTTCTCAAACATAAAAAGTGTTTTTCTTTAAAATCGAAATATTTTTATATACAGTGGCTCACAGCTTATTTGAACCAGTACCCATTTCAAAATTCAAACTGCCCTATCATCTAAACTAAATGGAATTTTAGTAAAACATAAACGCAGATTTGTAGATTTATATTTAAACATTAAGAAAGGATATTTATTTATTTCATTTATGTTTGATACAAAAACTTACAAGCTAAAAACAAAAAATACTGGTTCATTTCAAGTCACAGCTTATTTGAACCACTTAATGCTAGGCTTAAAATAATTAACTATTAAGTTATTTTAATATTTTGTGTGGCCTCCCTTTTGGTCCACAACAGCCTTAAGTCGTTTTGGCATGGAGTCTACCAACTTATGTGTCACTTGTGGGGTGATTTTGGCCCATTCCTCAATTAGAGCATTTTTCAAATCATTTTTGTTCAAAATTTGATGTTTGCGGATGTTTTGATCCAAAACTGACCGCAAATTTTCGATCACGTTAAGGTCAGGTGACTATGCCGGCAGTATCATCAAGTGGAGGCAATTCCAATAAAGACACGACTGCACAATCCCAGACTTATGCTTCGGGTTATTATATTGATAGAATCGGAAGCTACGCCGTATTGCAAGTTTCTCAGCACTTTGGATTGAATATTTTTTAAAATGTTGAGATATACTGTTTTGTCCCATTGTAGCCTCAATGAATTCCAACTGGCCCACGCCGGATGCGAACATACAGCCCCAAACCATGACGCTGCCACCGCCATGCTTCACTGTTAGTTTGCGGTTTTCTGTTTGCAGCTCTGTATTAGGTTTCCGCCAGACATACGACATGCCGTCAGAACCAAAGATGTTAAATTTAGACTCGGCCACGTATATGACTGTGTTCCACAAGTTGAAGTCCTTACAAATGTTCTCCTTAGCGAAGGCAAGTCAACTTAGGTGATTTTTTTATCTATAAATGGCTTTTTACGAGCTACTCGACCATTAAACCCATGCTCCAAGCACACGTTGGATGGTTCCGGCACTACACGTCTTTCCCAATTCGTTGTTGACTTCATTAGTCAGTTTTCGAGCTGATAACTTCGGGTTGGCCTTTATTTTTCGTACGATATACCTCTCGTCAGTAGTGCTAAATATTTTGTTTGGTGCTGTTCTACCTTTATCAATCACTCGGTTTTCGAGCACATATCGTGAAATGATGTGCTGCACCGTCGAACCGCTTAAGTTAACCATTTCGGCAATTTTATGGCGGGATTTTCCTGTTTTGAAATGGCTTAAGACTTCTTCACGCTACTAAATTGTTGTACGCCGTCCCATTTTTAAAAAAATCAGTTTTTGAAACTTCAACAGACAATATCATAGAACAAATTAACTTAAAAAACATAAGTAGAAAGTGGCTAAAAAAAAGCGGCCGTTATTCGGCACTACTGTCGGACGCAAGTGTTTGGTTCAAATAAGCTGTGATCACAATTCCTGATGCGCAATGGGGTTTTCACCACTTGCAGAGTGAAGCTGTTAATTATCACATATTTTTTTTCAAATGTTTCTTCGTTGATATTTTATCAACAGATCTACATTTAAATTTTATCATTACCACATTTAGTTAAAAAGATAGGACAGTTTCAAAATTTAATGAAGCACTGGTTCAAATAAGCTGTGACCCACTGTATTTCTCTTTTTCATAGAAGGTTTTTATAATTTTTAGAGAATTTTTAGGATCGCATTTAGAGAAAAGCATTATCTGCAGCAAGGTCAATACCATTTTTCAGTAAATATGATGCCATTTTTATCATATTCCGAGAAACTTTTTTCTGAGTGCAGTTTTAAAAGTTATTTCGAGAAAAATTCGATTCGATTTTTCGATTGTCTTCGTTCAACTTCGGTTTTGGTCGATACTGTTCGGTTAATTTTTTTCATCTTTGTATAGCTTCTGCTGGTATTCGTTAAACTTTTGTTTTTTCGTTCGTCTTTGGTTCTTGACTTCGTTTGCTTTCGGCTCATTCTTTGTTTTTGTCGAAAGAACTTTTAAAAGCATAGGATCTATTTCAGTAACATATACAAATGCTTGCCAAGTTTCATCAAACTCGGTTCATCCGTTTTGACGTGAATGAGCCGAACATAGTTGATTGAATAAAGCGCCCTCTCACGGAAGTTTTCTGAATTTTAAATAGCCTCAATTCTGTTGCAGAGTCAATTTATTTCATGTACCATATTTTAGTAAAATCGATCAAGTCATTTAGGAGTTATTGAGTCTTAACAATGCATTGCTTAAAGCGCCCTCTTTCGGAAGTCTTTGGAAATTTTTATATTTTATGTTTTATCTTGGGTGCCAAATTTCATTGAAATCGGTCCAGGCGCTTAGGAGTTACTGAGTCTAAAACGCACTACTTAAAGCGCCCCCTTACGGAAATCTTTGGAATTTTCATAGCCTACGTTATCTTCATTTCAAATTTAATTGAAATCGGTCCAGGTGCTTAGGAGTTATTATAGAAGAACACGCCCTCATACTTCCGCCCACTTTTTAACCTATGCTTTAAAGTGGTTGCAGTTGAACCGTCATACCAAATTTCATTCAAATAGGTCCAGGCGTTTAGGAGTTATTGAGTCTTAAAAATGCACTGTTTAAAGCGCCCTCTTGTGTAAGTCTTTGGAATTTTTTATAACTTATGTTTTATTTTGAGAGCAGTTGAACCTTAATACCAAATTTCATTGAAATCGGTTCAGGCGTTAAGAAGTTATTACAAAGTGCCACGCCCACATACTTCCGCCCACTTTTTTACACCCCTATATTCTTTCTCACTACGAAAGGTATTCGGTGTCCAAATTTCAGCTCAGTCGGATAAACGGTGTGCGAGCCTATACGGAACAGACAGACAGACAGACAGACAGACAAACATTTGATTTTATATATTAGAAGATAGATTTTCTCGAATGCAGCGTCCACAATGAAAATGTTGAAAGATTTTTCTTCCTCTTGAACAAAACCAACTACCTTAATGATCATATATAAATATAAAAAACATTCGCACAGTCAAAATATTTCAATGCTTTCACTTTTTGAAAACTTTTAATCCCGATTTTGCACCTCTAACGTATATTTTAATTTTAAAAACGGACATTTTGAAATGCGCTTTTAAAACATTCGTTTGATATTTTAAAATGAACATTTTTAAAATAGCTTTTAATTCTACTAATAAATAAAAGTTTATATTCCTTAACCTAATGTTTCGTAGACAAAGTCTAAATTTTAAACACACTTGAACACTTTTCGTAACTCATCTCATTTTTATTGGCAGTTAACTTAACCTCTGTTTAAAAATTTAAACTGGGATTAAAAGACATATTTGAGTAGCACTGTTGTAAAAATTCTAATACTTTGACGTAGAACATCAAAACATTTCAAAAATGTTTAATAAAACGTAAGTAAAGAAAGTCTAAAGTCGGTCTAGGCCGATTATGAAATACCCTAAACCTACTTTTAAAAAAAAAAAAATATTATTGAAAATGGCCGTCTCCGTGGGCGGATGAAGCCTATATTTTATATGCATTTACATGTTGATGAAAAATTTACACATACCAAGTTTGATTCCTGTAGCTCACAGTTAATGACTTTATTGTGCTTTACCTATGGGAGTTGGGCGTGTTCATGGACGGATTACTCTCAATTTTTGAACACACCTTAGTTTTGGTATAAAATACATACATACCAAATTTAATTTCTCTATGACAAACATAACCTTATTTATTGAGTTTGAAACTTTTTGGGTTGTATGGGAGGTAGGCGTGTCCGTGGGCGGATGACCTCCATTTATCAAAACCATCTTTGTCTTGTCATAAAAAACATGCATGCCAAATTTTAGCTCTGTAGGTTAAACAGAGGCTTATTTATTGCGTTTTCAATTTTTGGCTTGTATGGGAGGTGGGCGTGTCCGTGAGCGGATAACGTCCATTTTTCGAAGACATCTTTGTGTTTGTATAAAACACATACATATCAAATTTTATTGTTGTATTTGTAGGCTTATTATGAGCTGAGTTAAGCAGTTTTAAATTTTTGCGTTGTATGGGAGGTAGGCGTGTCCGTGGGCGGATTTCAAAAATATTCAATAGTGCAGATCCGTAGGTGCATGTGACCATGTGTACAAAGTTTCATCCAATTATCTCGACTCCTTCTTTTTATCCTGTGTTTACGTACCACGCACAGACGGACGGACATAGGTAGCTCGACTCACGTGGTGACGCTGATCAAGAATATATATACTTTTCTATACCGGACTCGCTTCGTTCTATGCGTTACAAACGTTTGCACAAAGTTAATATACCCTCACCTTTCAGGTTTAGGCTATAATAATGCTGATTTTCAGTTTCAGTGGAAAAACTTTTTCAAAACTTCAAAAAATTCTGAAAAGTGCATTGGGTAATTCCATTGTAGTATTGCGTCAATTGCACTTATAAGCTTCTCAAATTTAGTGGACTGCATGAACCACAGAGACTACTGATGAGTCGTAGCAGCGTCCGACGAAACCATGGTCTAGTCTGTTCGGTTCTTCTGAGAAAGATTTTGTTGTTGTAGCAATCTGTTACTTCATTTATTATTTGGCATAAAGCTCAAAAATATAATTCTTAAAGAAAACGTTTTTTAAGAATTATAAAATAAAATTAATTTCAAACATATTCATAACTAAGAATGAAAAATCCAAGTTTATTATTTCCAATTTATTTGAAGTAAAATTTTTTTATAAAAATATTTTCAATGTTTTCTGAGAATTTCTATCCAATTCTAATTTAAATTTTTTTAAATCTTGAATTTTTTAAATTAAATTTAAACTTGTCTCACATAAACATAGATTTGTGAGATAAGTTATCGAAGTGCATATTTAATCTCAGGTTGAGGAATTTTAAGCTAACCTTTGTTAAAGTCTCTCATTTTTAAGATGGTTGTGGTAGTTGTTATATCGTGTTATATGGTGTTCACCTTTCACCTGAGGTTTTTTACTGAAAAACCAACGTTATAAGTTTTTTCATCGTGTTTATTATAAAAGACTCCATGTAACCTTAGAACATAGATGGTACAATAAAAACATGTGTGTGATATATTAGTTTTCATGCTTTCACACGACTTTCATATATCTCATAAATCACATTAAATATTCTATAGGATAATGTTTTGTTATGTTTTAAGCAGTATTTTATCTTTTGTTTCCGCTTTTTTACACTTTTATCATTTTGTTTAATCCATCACCTTCATATCGCTCTCTGGTTAAAACATTCTCCTCTTTAAACCTATTTGCTTAAAACTGAACTTTTTCACAATTTACAGTTTGAAAAATTAACTTAACTCAGTTTAAGTTGATCAAAAAAATATAATTTCACAATATTTCTTATATTCTCGTATTAACATAATTAAAGCATAAATTTACGAGTGTTGCTTATTTGAAAAAAATTATGCTTTTTGACACAAATTCAAGCTTAAACAACAACAAATACTCTCAAAAACTTCACACTGGGAATGAGTCAGAACAAGAATTTATTGATATAAATTTATGCTGAAGAAATATGCGAAATTTTCGTTATTTGAGATAAAATCATAATATTAAGTTAAGTAAGTAAACTGTTAATGATCAACGTACGGACAAGTGTCAGCAAATAGATCAATAAATATTGCACAAAATACTGAAATATTGTCAAGAAACTATTTATTAAAAATCATTGATATTTTCAGAAAACTATCAGATCTATCAAACCTGGGGAATTTATCGTGTCTGCGTATCTTTGCTTTGAATCTCTCTGGTAATAAATTACAATCTAAACGAAGAAATAGCATAAATTAAGAAGTAAGCGTAGGTTAAATTCAAGAGAATCACACCAGTGCTGTTACAAGACAATTTTAAATTTTAAATGTGTATAAAAATACCTCAAAAAAATCCCACATTGACATTGAATCAACAGGTTTACTGGATGGCGGCTGCAATAACTTTGGTACTCCCTTTACTTATTTCGATAAGCAGACGCATCCGTGCAATATATAAGCTTCTTTCTAAAAAAAAAAACAAAAAGATGAAATTAGAATATATGTCAAATCAGACAAAAATCATACACCAACCTTCTATGCAAAGTAAATTTAAGAAATCTGAAAAATCAGTTCGAAATTCACAGAAATTATTTCATTAATTTGATATTCCACACAAATGCTTCGACTTTAAATGTCACTTTAATCACTCTGTACTTAAATTTTTCCAAAATTACTTAAAAACCACGCCTACCAACCATACACAAATGATTCTATAAGCTCTATATACTTTTATACTATAAAAACTATAGTTTGAATATTAAAATTTAAAAAAATTTCTGAGGATCAGCCCGCTCATTTCCGAAATAAAATTACGTCATTAAAACTGCATTCATTTTAAATTTATACATAAATATAAATAAATTATTTTGTAATAAAAACACCAAAAAAGGTGGTAACATTGAAAGTAAAGTTACAGCACTTGCTCCGATTACTCCGATCACAGCTACACTGAGAAAACTATATTTTCAAAAGTAGCAGAAAGGTGCTGTTTAATTGATTTTTATATTTTTTTTTTCTTTAATACAACATTTCAGCAAGGCATATAAATATTATTTGATAAAATTTGTAAAAATAAAAAATTTTCCTTACGTAATGAAAACTGAAATTTAATTAAACAATTCCGGCCTTCTATTGCTTTTTCAAGCCCAGATTAGAACCAATAGGTTGTTTAAACTATTTTATTGTTATTAAAAAAAGTTGAACGACTATTTGACATATTTTCTTAGAAAATACAAAACGTTTTGTTTCGTCAGGTTTCGAACCCGTCACAAATTTATCAATAAAATATGAAATAATTTCTAGCAATCTAGAATCTGCTGTATCTAACACGTTTTGTTTTACTTTTATATTTTAAATATGGGCTTGTTCAGAAAATAGTCAACCAGAAATTTCAAAAATGTTCAAATAAAATGTCTCTGTGAGCAGCTACAACTGCAATTCGAAATATATCAAAGTCAGTGTTTGAAGAAACTTAATAATTTAAGAGAAAATGTATTTCTTTACGTTATTTATTAATAATTTTTAAAAATATTCATCAGAATATATTCAATATGGAGGGAAAAATGTGTAACGTCCGACACGTAACGTTCGAACACATACAATTCTTATCTGTGATTTTAATATTACGATTTTTAAGATGTCGTTGAACCTTTCTTAAAACTTATTTTATTTTTAATTATTTGCTCTTTTACACTTTTAACGTGCGACCGAGCATTTCGCTGAAATTTTCTTAATTCGAGCCTAGTCTCAAAAGTACTTCCTTTTTTTGTTACATCCGAATGGACGAAAAAAATTAAAAATTCTAGTTAAAATGCGTTCAAATGCATAATGTTTAAATTATTATTTTTAATACTCATGGACAGCTATTTAAACAGATTTATCTTAACTGCACATTTTTTTGAGAAATGTGTAAAAATATGAAGAAATGTGTCTGAATGTAACGTCCGAATGCTAGGATTTAACCATTTTTATTTCTATTTGGCGTTTTTTTAAATGTGCGTTATACTTTTATTTTTGTTTTCTCAGTGTAGTAGCGATGAATAGTATGTGAAGCTTCAACATTATCTAAGCCTGACCACAATGATTGTATTGCTCTTTTGCACTCATCAGGCTATGCTTTGCTAGACGATATTGTTTTACTTGTCCTTTCTTTTATGAACCACACCTTTTCTTACCATAAAGAACAATACATTATTTTTCTTAAACTGCTTAAATGTGTTTTCATAGGTTAGCATGGCAAATATTAATATTCTTGATTTGACATAATCGTCCACACTTCTTTATCAATCTCTTAAGTAGATGAACCAAATTATTATAATTTTGTTTAGACTTTAAATAAATTAAAAAAACAAAAATGTGCGCTTTGTTAACAAGATACTGTTGAACTTAAGAATTCATTTAAGATTCTGTATTAATTAGTGCTGAATTTCTAGGGTGAACTAGGTTACAGCAACAAAATGATAGGTTATCTTTGGTCGACGCTTTCTTCTGTCGCTATTAAGTATATAAATACTGTTGCTTATATGGTCAAAGTCAGTTGACTCCGAGCATTCAAAACCCTACAGTAGATTCAGTGTTCCTGATTCAAGCTCAGGATATTCCTGAGGTTAATACCAAAAATAGGAAAGAAACTAGACGATAACCGCAATGATCATAAGATGTTGCAGCCTTGTGTTGCTGCTCTTTTTTGCAGCGACTCTGCAGTCTACTGGTAAGTAACTTTTGCGAGGACTTCGTTTAGTTGGCATTGATTTATGGATTGGTATTAACTCAATAAATTTTTACAGCTGCTAAGGATTTGTCAAATCGTGCTGATATGGATATTCGAAATGACCGCCCAAAAGGACGTTTTATAGCTGGGCTATTCGATAAGTTTAATACTTTAAAAGGAGTAGGATTCAAGAATAAAACACCTAATAAAACTCCAGTGACAACTATAATAACAAGCTTTACACCCACAACGGGAATTTTAAAACCCAGCACACCTGTAATGCCTACATTTCCAACTGTAACAACATTTCCAACAGTAATTACAAATGTGACTAATCCAACAGTAACCACTAATACAGGAACCATCCCAACCGGTGTTAGTCCAACGGGAGGAACTCAACCAACTGTCCCAACAAGTGTTGGTCCAACTAATCCACCAACCGTTCCAACTAGCGTTGGTCCAACTAATCCAGGAACCGTTCCAACAAGCGTTGGTCCAACAAATCCACCAACTGTTCCAACAAGCGTTGGTCCAACTAATCCAGGAACCGTTCCAACTAGCGTTGGTCCAACTAATCCACCAACCGTTCCAACTAGCGTTGGTCCAACTAATCCAGGAACCGTTCCAACTAGCGTTGGTCCAACTAATCCACCAACCGTTCCAACTAGCGTTGGTCCAACTAATCCAGGAACCGTTCCAACTAGCGTTGGTCCAACTAATCCAGGAACCGTTCCAACTAGCGTTGGTCCAACTAATCCAGGAACCGTTCCAACTAGCGTTGGTCCAACTAATCCAGGAACCGTTCCAACTAGCGTTGGTCCAACTAATCCAGGAACCGTTCCAACTAGCGTTGGTCCAACTAATCCACCAACCGTTCCAACTAGCGTTGGTTCAACGAATCCAGGAACAGTCCCAACGTCTCTTGCTACAACAAATCCACCAACTCAACAAACAACTCTTGGTACAACAAATCCACCAACTATCCCAACTGCCGTAGGTCCAACACAACGTTCATCTAATGATGATGATGTCAACCATGAGCTTGACGAGGTTGATCTCGGTGATAATTATAAAATCGAAGGTAAAGCCGCACGCCGTAAGCAAAATATCCGCCAACGTCGCAACCAAACTCCAAAGCGACAAGCCAACCGTCGCCTGCGTCTAGTCAAGAACAACAATAAGCAGTTTAAACTAAATAATCGTCAGCTACAAATGTTCTTGCAAAACAAAAACTTGAGTTCCCAAACACTGCCTTGGCAAACGCAAATACGCAGACTCCGCCGCATGCAACAGCTCAAACAGAGAAAAAGTCTTATGTTGATTAATAGACGCAGACGTATCGGACAACTTCGCTTGCAAACAATGAAGCAAGGAAGTGGTAGATCGAAAGTTATTATAATTAAGAAACGAAAATAATTTACCGAATAAAGCGATCATCTCTTTTAAAACATGTCCTTTATTTTATGGAACTCATTACAATGCAATCGTGCATGGTAGAAGCAACAACATTGCTGCTGCTCTCAGCATCCGAATCGTTAAAACCCATGATAGAATAATTTTACCAGGTAGTGTTGACAAATGTTGATCCCTCAGCTACAAATAAACGAACTCTTGTCAAAAACAGCTATTCATTGTTATATTCGTTGGCCACATTCAGCTGTGTCAACTGTTGTGACAGTGTCAACACATCGGGGAGCGCTATTATCGGTATTGAAGTTTCAGAAAAATTGTCAAGTTTATGAAATATCAAGCTTTGTATCAAATACGAATGGAAATTTTACCGACAAATTAAAAATTTTCTATTTTTAAATGCATTTTAATGCGCAACTTCATATTTATGGCATCAAGTTTTGACTTAGCAGTTGGCAACTGTTGGGTACGCTGAATGTGACCAGTGAAAATTAATTGTATGCTATGACGGATTGTGAGCGCTCTCTTTCTTGTTATATTTTTTGACAGAAGTTCGTTTCCAACAGAAACGTCAATACTACCTTGGAGTAATTATATCATGGTTAAAACCAGTATAAATAATTTGAAATCTCGTTTTGTCGCACTATTTCATTCGGTGTTTTTTGACAATTCTGACTTTTGGGACTCAGCCCTACAGCTACCTTATTTCTTATACGTTGCATACGGGCACGCATAGAAATAAAATGTTTAGCAACTATTTGGTGCAAAAATAAAACGTTCAATGCATTCAGATACGTTCGTTATGAATTTACAAATGTTTGATTTAATTTATGAAATTTGAAGAAAACATCACTCTTACTGTAATTAACGAATACATTTATATACATTTTATTTGCATTATACATTTTTATTTGCATTATACTTATGGTGTTTTTATTTCTAACAAAAAATGTTGCCTTGTCGCGGTGCAAAATGTTTTCAATGTTGCCCGCAACCCTGTAAAAGTGCATGTTTTGGCCTCTAAAAAAATGTCAACTTGAATAAACGATTGTAACCATCCTTGTCTAACGCACGCATTTCATCGTTTTAAAAACAGCAGATACGCAGGGCAATCATCTACCCTGAGAAAGTTTTGCAAGGCAGAAAATGCGCCTTTTTTGCCCTCGGTGAGTGTGACATTTTAAGAAACGAACACAGAATTTACTCACCCGTTTGCACTTATTTTAGTATCGAACACGAACAAAGGCAAGGGCATTGAAAAGGCAATATTTTTTGGTAGAAACGAAAACGCCATTAGATTTCGTTTCATTAAACAAGCACTCGTAAATTTTTCTCAAAATGCTAAACTAACACGAACTACTTTATTTAATTGCTTCATAAACGAGAGTTCTTATTTGCATTAAAGAGCTGACAACTTTTTTTTATAAATGGTGTTATAAAACTAGGTATGTAAGTTATATATAAGTAAATTTAGTAAAATTAGTTTTAAAATTTGAATTAAAAATTTATTGTCTATCATGAATACTTTAATACCAAAAAGAAATCACTTATAAGGTAAATCCCAAATGCTAAGTGTTTTTATTATTATTATTAAATATTTGGTATAAAGCAAATTAATATTTAAATAAATATTTATTATAATATTTATATATATAAATATTATGATTGTTCACTGCCATGCAGTGAAAAATTGTACTAGACATAATTTGAACAAGTAAATTTATTAGTTTAAATAAAAAAAAATATAAGATGTTGAACTAGTTCAATATAATTTTTGTTTCATTGCCCTTCATAAAACAAATATTTCATTTGATTCTGTTCATTGACAAAAAAATAAAAAACAAATTGGTCATTTCAGCCAATGAAAGGACTTTGATCGAGCTTCTTATGATCAATTGTGTTGTGTGTGTTATTATATGTTTGCATACAATTGACTGAGAACTGGACCTACATGTCTTATGCCGACTCCGAACGGCTAAAGTTCATGTTCTCAAGAAGCTTTACATGGCATTATTTACTCTCTGAGGTTTGCCATTGTCTGCAGAGAGGTGGTGACTGATCAGAAAATCTGTTATTGAAATAAACTTTGCCGCGAGTTAGAATTGATCTCGGACTACGGTCATGCAAAGCCACACACTTAACCTGCATGTCACGGTCACCACGTGACCTGTATGATTGAAACAGTTCATTGAACCATTCAATTCATTCAACTAATTTTATTTTATTAAATATGATAATCAGTATTGCCAGAGTTAATTTATTTTAATATCCAAAAACTTTATAAAAATAGTCAAAATGTAAAAAAACTAGCCAAAATATTAATTCATCTTTATATATAAAATTCTTATGTACATGGCTTTGTCACTGAACTCCTCCTAAACGGCTACACCGATTTGAATGAAATTTGGTGAGTACATGCGGCTGGGTCTGTAGATGGTTTGTATCTAAAGTTTGACCCGGTAGGTGGCGCTGTTATTGCTGTGGGAGTGTTTAAAGGGTATTCGGGATTATAACTCAGAAACGAATTGAGAAATTGTCATGATTCTTTCATTAGACCATTAATTTTTATGCATACAAAATTACAAAAATACAAAATTAATAAAAACAAGCAAACAAAAAAAACGTTAAATTTTTATGATAGTTGTGCTTGATTTTTCGATCGCATAAATCGTTTTTAAATTTTTATGATAGAATCTGTAAAAAAACCCTATACTTATGCATACCATATAAAAGGACATTAAAAATGCCATTTTTGGTTTTAAATATTTTTTGAACAGCAAATATTTTTGTCAAAGTTTTTTGCGAAATAAAGAAATTCTTTAAGGTTTTTTTTGAAAAATTTTAAAAATTAGAAGGAAAACAAAAATGAAAAAAATGGAAAAATGATTGAACGGACAATTAGTCAAAACTTCAAACAAAAATTAAATGAATGGAATCCTTTGTAAAATGACCGAGTTCATCACTTTCAAAGTCAGCATTTTCATTTTCGATTGATTTTTTTTTCTATTTCAAGAGAAAATAAAATAAGTACTAAAAAATGTTTGTGTATTTTAGGCACGAAAGTTGTTATGGAGTCAATTTTTTGGAAATTTGAGAAACTTGCACGTTCTTATAGAAAACGAAATTTGTCTAATAAAATATTTCTAAACCAAGAAATTTACTTACCACAAAGGTATGCAACTACCAAATTGCAATAACATATCTTTGAAAATTTTTGCAATCCAAATTATTTACCTAACATATTTAAGGTGTTGGATGAATCTGAATTGGATGAGGACCTTAGTATGTTTGGCGATGCGAAAAAATGTCAAAATAAACGGTTAAATATAAAAACGTGGCTGTTGAGGCACAAACTGTGTGTGGCTTTGGCGTCGAAGTGCCTTGATTCCGCTTCTACAGATAATAAAATACCCCAAAAAAATTATAAATTCCATGACAAGCTTCTTGAAAACATGCTGTTTAGCCGTTCGAAGTCGGTATAAAATAAGTAGATCCAGTTTTTGATCCATTGTGTACAAAATGTAATAAAACGCAGTGCAGAATAGCTCATAAAAAGCGCTAATAGTGTTCTTTCAAGAGCTGAAATGGCCAAATTGTTTTGGATTTTTGAACATAGAAAAGCACAAAATTTTAGAATAATTCAATGAAAAATTGGAAGCATTTTATTATGATTCAGAGGGTTTTTTTTTATACACTAAACCTGTAAGGTCAAGGGTATATTATCTTTGTGCAAACGTTGGTTAAACCTAGAACGAAGCGTATCCGGTATAAAAAAGTATAAAAAATTAATTTGGTGGGCATAATTTGCCCACCACCACGCCCATACAACCTACTATGGTAAAAACTCTGTAAAGAGGTTTATATAAGAGCTACAAATACAAAACTAGGTATGTGAGATTATTGTATCAAAAGTAAGATGTGTTCACAAAATAAGCGTCATTCGTGAGATACAGTGTAAAAATAATTGTTCACAAAATAAGCGTCATTCGCTCATGAACAGATCCACCTCAAATACAAACCACAATTTTAAAAGCACTATTAAATATTCATATTTGATAGATGAAACTTTGTGTGGAAGCATTTAATATCAAAACTGCGGTGTACACAAAAAATGGACGTCA
This sequence comes from Tetanocera ferruginea, assembly GCA_958299015.1. Classification (NCBI taxonomy): domain Eukaryota; kingdom Metazoa; phylum Arthropoda; class Insecta; order Diptera; family Sciomyzidae; genus Tetanocera; species Tetanocera ferruginea. Next base: position 1,860,923 of record OY282643.1, on the reverse strand, counting down.
TCTGCGCACCAACGCGCCCACCTACCACACAAACCACATTAGTTAAACCTGTATTACTTCTGTAGCTACAAATAATGCATGGATTTTTATAGAAAGTTACGTCTATTTGTTTTAGTATTTTAATATATGTATATTTAAATGTTAGGGTATTTCATTGTTCATATTTCATAGGGTATTTCATAGTCGGACTAGACCGACTTTAGACTTTCTTTGCATTTTTTATGATTATATATAAAAATCACATGACACTATGTTGGTTTTCACTAATATCCGAAACCACACAACCGATTTAAAAGAAACTTTGTGAATGTATGAGGGTGGTTTGAGCTTGAAAGATAGTTTTCGAACCGATAGGTGGCGCAGTTGTCGATTTTTACAAAAAGTTTTAATTATGTCAACGAAAATTTTTTTAATTTTAATCAGACTTCGCCACAAATATGAGTTTTCATCTAACGCTTCAATGTTTTTTAATGTGACTTCAAGTATTTGTATAGGAAAACTAGCTTTTACCCGGCGTGCTTTTCTACGCCTCATCCAATTCCTTAGAGCTACCGTGTGTGTCTGTTTATTTGACGGTAATCTAACAGATGTTGCGAGTATAGCCCGTTTCAAAAGAGAAGAACATTTTCGCGCATATTTGAGAATAAGAAAATAATTTTGAGAGCGTTCTTCATTCTGATTGGTCGACATTAAAAAAAAAATTGAATATTCTCTGAGCAGAAAAATAAATAAAAAAAATTAATGAATATTCCTGAATTTTGTTGTTCATCGCAAGTGCGCTGCGGAAGTACTGAATTTAATGTTTCAAAATCAACCAATCAAAATTGAAAAAACAGGGGGCGTTAAAAAATAATTTAGTAGCCGAAATTTCACTTCTCAATTTTTCCTCAAGAAAAAAATTTATTTTTTATGTTAGTTGTATTTGACTTCTCTCTTAAGATGCAGGTTGCTGCAGGCCGTCGGTGCAACACCGTACTTGTGCTATCATTTGTTCTGAATGTTAGCGCATTTAAATATATAGAAAAATAGTAAAAAACGCTCAAAAAAAGCATAAAGTTCAGCGAGCAGTACAAAAGAGCAAAAAATTACGCTCTAAAAAATTTTCTAGCTTTAAAAATAATTTCTCACTGCGCATCGAAAAATGAAACTAAAAAATGTTCTTCTCTTTTGAAACGGGCTATAACAGTGTTAAATTCTGTATTTTTAAAAGAAAAAAAATACTTGACATATTCAATCACTGGATGGAAAAAAAATGTATTTCTTTTTATTATCATTGTTTTAAAAATTGAAAAGTATTAAATGAAATAAAATGTAATTGTAATGCATATGAATATACTATTTTCTTTGTCTTGCCAATTGGAGTATAAACGAACATATCAGTTAGAGTAACAACGCGAGATCAAGCTACATATAGCTTGCCATGTTCAAAACATGAATTCTCTAAGTTTATTTATTGAAGTCTCTCGAAGTCATTGAAAAGGCCAATCTTATCGGAAACTGCGAATCATCCCGATAATTGTAATTTTCAAATATGTCACTACTTCTATGGGCCGCCTTCTTTGATTCACTGGGAAATCTAGACTTTATCTTTTCACTAAACAGTTTTTATTTTCTTTCTTACCAGGAGTGAATAGTTATAGAAAAAATGTTAAATGATTTAACCATGTAAATGTATTTAAGGATTGGTTTATAAATTCTCTGGTAATTTTTATATGTTGAAAATGTAGCATCAAAGCAGTCACCGTACCTGACTGTCAATTATTTCGTAGTGGAAAATAGAAAAATAAGAAATCAATTTCAAATTCATTTAAATCAGTGAGTATAAGAGTTTTTAGTGTAGTGGTCTGTGGTACACAATATTTTTGGTTTTTCCATTTTCGGTGTAAATATACAAAATCGATGGTTTGCCAACACGCGAACAGGCTACATGTGAGAAAACTGGATACTCTAAATTTACTCCGCAAAAAGCTAACGATTGGCCTTGTGCTTTATTAATAGTAACCGCAAACGCAAGACGAATAGGAAACTGAAGTCGTTTAAATTCGAATGACATATCAGATGGAATGAGTGGAATGCGTGGAATGAATACATCTTCGCCTTTGAATTTGCCCGTTAAAATAGTTGCTTCATCAACATAAGCCATCAATCTTTTAACAGCAAGTCTTGTACCATTACACAAACGGGGTTGATTAATATTGCGAAGCATAATGATAGTTACTCCAACTTTCAATTGGAGATTATGCGGAGGCGCAATCCTGGTAAATCCAACGAATTCAAAAATTCTGTTGGATAATTCATAATATCTTTTTTATTGGTAACAGTATCCACAGACTTGTACGAAACTATGTCACCAGGAAGCTTGGATTGTATGGCCGTGTTTAGTTCACTAACATCTTTGTTCTTAGCTGCTAAAATTGCTCTTTCACTCAACCATGCATGGCATTTATACTGTTGTGCTATGTTCGGAAAAACACTCTCAATCAATCCCAATCTTCCTCCTTCGACTGTATAAAACGGCAAAAATCATTTGGCAATGTTATCAACCCAGCTTCATCAACGGGCATCGCACCATTCCCAATTGTCAATAATTGCTTGGAGAACTTATCAGCAGATGGATCATTCTGCAACTGAACACGAACGTTGATTGTCAATTTCAATGTTTTAACAAATCTCCATAAATAAGAAGACTTTAAGCAAGAGTTAATTTCGTCGGCTGCTGTCGATCTAGGAATGACGGGCAGTGTTTGTCTGAAATCGCCTGACAATAAAATCAATGCACCACCACATAAGTTTGAATTATCCCGTACATCTTTCATTGTTCTTTCAAAAGCTTCAACGGACTTCTTATTCGCCATAGTGCATTCATCCCAAATAATCATACAGCAACTTTTCAGTAATTTTGCCGTTCCAGATGTTTTTGAAATGTTGCATGTTGGTGTTTCATTACCTTGATAGTTTAGCGGTAATTTCAATGCAGAATGTGCTGTCCGACCACCATCTAACAAAGTGGCAGCAATGCCAGAAGACGCCAATGCCATGGCAATTCTATTTTGGGAACGTATCGTTGTCAACAGTAATGAAATTAATAACGTTTTTCCGGTGCCTCCAGGTGCATCCAGAAAATAAAAACCACCGGCATCACTATTGGCAGCTTAATAATAGTATCGTATGCTGTTTTTTGCTGTGAATTTAATTTCGAAAGAGTTGCTTAAACGAAAGCTTTCAATTCGTGGTGATCATATTGTTGTTCACGTTGCAGCTCTGCCTTTCTTTATCTTCATCTGGGCTTATACGCAGAACTACATGTTCAAATGCCTATAACTCACCGTTTATACATAAAAACCTTCGTATTGACGTCACCTTTCATGTGAAATTTACAGAAACAAAATCGGTTCACGCATTACAGAGAACATCAATTTCATACACAATGCAACTTATTTTTATATATATAGATAGGGTACAAGTTAATATTTGAACAGAATAAACGTTAGTGAAAATCAAAGTTTTAAAATTATTAACCAAAAAAGTAAATTTTACCAGTAACTTTTAAAGAAAAATATGCTGAAAATGCCAACTATTTTAACGTATCATATCTCATAAGCAACAATTAGCAACACATAAAAAGCACCACAAGAATCGAGCTGCGTCGGGTATTATAAGCTAGTTCTATTATAAAAAAAGAAACAAAACAAAAATTCATAATTTTTTTACTTGCTAGTATTTTGTACAACATCCTAACGTGTGGTCACTGAAAATCTGCACTAAGTAATAACACAAATAAGTCCTTTTAATCAAAACTATATTTAACCAAATGTATACTCAATGGAAATGTACTATGTCTAAAATAAGTAAAAAGTATTAGTTACATTCAATAACTCCGTTACGACGAATACGATCGATTCGTCTGATAGTACTTTCTGTAAGGCGTTGTACAACAGTTTTGTTGATTTTCTGCAGGCAATGCGATTAATTAGTTGATCGACATTTTGGGCACACCAGTTCTTTTCATACACTCTGCTTTTCAAATAACTCCAAAAATCCTCAATTGGCCGCGCCTCAGTGATATTTACGGAGTTGTCAACTTTTTGTACGAAATTTATGCGTTGTTTATTTAAATATTCGATAACCTTTTTTGCATAGTAAGAGCTTGCCAGATCCGGCCAGAAGACATAATCGCCATTTGGTTAATGGACTTTAATAAACGGAACCAAGCGTGATCTTAAGCAATCATTTAAATATATTTCTCCATTAATAGCGAAGCCAGATTTGCGTATCAGTGTAGAACTTAATCTTTTTGCGCTCATAGCTATCCATACCAAAACTTTTTGCACAAACTTAGCTTTTGTTTTAAATTTTTTTGAAGCATGTGTTAAAGACACATCACTTGAATAAAAGCCATCATTTCCATTAATTTTTGAGTGGGTTATCGTAAAATACGACACGTCATCTAACACAAACTCACGTTTGGAAAATTTTCGAAAAAGTCGACCACATTTTGTTTTTGCTGCTAAAATTTGTTGCACGGACCATTTCGGAATTGTTTTTTCTTTTTATACCGAATTTCTGTCTTTTCTTTAAGTAATTTTTTAAACATATGACTCAGATATATTAAATTTGCTGGCCGCAGCGCGCTGTGAAGCCTGGTCGCTGTGTTGGAAAAATTCCTTTAAGGCCTTTAAACGATTTTCTGTAATTTTAAGGTTTTTTCGCTTAACACTTTTTTCTTTCTGCAGCCAGAATATTCTCAAAACGTTGTAAAATAGAATACACGGTTTTTTTGGTATATTTTCCCCAAAAAAAGTGATGCGCTGTATACGATTTTCCCAACGATTTCTTTTCTTGATAAAATTTGTACACGCGGTTTCTCACTTCTAATTCTTTTGAAGACATTTTTACAAAGCAAACGCAAACTGATGGCTGAAAAAACTTGCATACATAAACCATCAACAAAGACAAATCTAACGACATATACCACGATCAACAACCATATAAAAAATTTGTGTTGTAAAATTTGTAATTGAAGTTTATGCAGATTTATAGTGACCGCATAATAAACATTGTTGCGAGGAGTGATTCGTTGGCGAATCGCTTGTAAATAGTTTTGTGTATTATTTGCGAATAGTTTGGTTTTGTCTGAATCAGAGATTTGCTGGATGCTTAAATAAAGCAGCGTTTAAAATTGGTTTAATAATTAAATAAATGTTCAAATGCACAATAAAAATATATACAATAAAATGCACAATTAAATTAATAAATGCTCAAATAAATAACAAATAATATGTACAGTTACTCACAAAATTGAGCATACAACATTACAAGTTTTGAAAAGCTTTAATTTTAGAGCATTAAGACCACTTTTTAATTATTTTTTTTTTGTGTATTTTAGTTCACATATTTAAGTTAGAATATAGTATGATTTAAACCATTAAAAAACAAATTAAACCACGTTTTTTCAAACAAAAACTAAAAAAAAGCCCGTTTTCATTGACACAAAATTGAGCGTACACCCTGCTTATTTCCATTTACTTTGTTATATCGTTCTCGCTATCTAGGAAAATTTTTAAAATTGCAATAGCAAACACAGTTTTTAATGTTATCTGGCAGTATAAAATTTGTTTTTTCAAGTTATTATAAAAATGGACCACAGACGTAATCAAACGGATATTTCCACTCGAAAACTCATTATAAAACTGTGTTGTGATGGAAAATCATATCGCGAAATTGGAGAAATTGTTGGAAGGACACATTCTACGGTCCAGAAAATAGTAAACAAGTGGCGATACGAAGGAACAATACAAAACAATCCTGGTAGAGGCAGACACAAAATACTTAGTATACAAGATGAGCGCTTTATTGTTCGTAAAGTAACCTCTAATCCCAAAACAAGTATACCGAAATTGTCTTCAGAAGTAGCTACAATGATAAACCACCCGATGTCCACAGAAACAATTCGAAGAGTTTTGCGCAAAAACAATTTAAATGGCCGAGTGGCTAGAAAAAGACCTTACATTTCACCTGCAAATAAAAAAAAACGATTGGAGTTTGCTCTGGCTCATGTTAATAAGCCGCTGACGTTTTGGGAGTCCGTGACAGACGAAACTAAAATCAACATATTTGGGTCCGATGGAAGACAAATTGTTTGGAGGAAGCCAAATACAGAAATACAAAAACGAAACGTATGTGCTACTATCAAACACGGAGGAGGTAGCGTATTGTTATGGGGTTCTATGGGTGCAAGTGGAGTAGGAACCTTCGAGTTTATAGATAATATTATGGACAAATTTAAATACTTAGACATTCTGCGACGAAATATGCGACAGTCAGCCGAAAAACTACATCTCCTTCCATAATTTTATTTCCAACAAGATAATGATCCAAAGCACACGTCCCATATTGTACGGGAATGGCTGCTGTAAAACGCTCCAAAGCAGTTAAAGACGCCACCGCAGTCACCGGATCTCAATCCCATTGAGCACCTTTGGGATGAGTTAAAGAAAAAGTTAAAAAATACCAATCCAACCAGTGAACTCGAACTTAAAAGAAAAATTGAGGAAATCTGGCGAAATATTCCATCTTCTTTGACCCAAAAACTGGTAAACTCTATGCCAAGACGTTTACAGGCAGTTACAGATGCAATGGGTGGAAACACAAAATACTGATAATACCCATCGATTTCTTGTTTGTTATTGTCTTGTATTTTCATATTGTGTACGCTCAATTTTGTGTCATTGAAAAAGAGCTTCTTTTCGTTTTTGTTTGAAAAAAGGTAGTTTAAATTGGTTTTTTTAATGGTTTAAATCTAATATTCTTACTAAAATATGTGAACTTAAATACACAAAAAAAAAAAATTAAAAAAAGTGGTTTTGATACTGGTAAAATTAAAGCTTTTCAAAACTTTTAATGGTGTATGCTCAATTTTGTGAGTAACTGTTTTTAATTTTTTTTTTTTTTTTTGCTTTTTGAACTTTGGTGATTCGCTAAAGAAGTGCTTATTTTAAATTTGATGATTTGTTAATGAATTGCTTTTTTTAAAATTTACGAATGAATTACTTCTTTTAAATATAAAGATTCATTAACGGATTAATTTTCCAAAGTTTGGCGACTCGTTCACGAATTGCTTCTGTCATTGGTTTGAACGATTCGTCAACGAAGGAGGAATTTCTCCCGTTTAGAATATTATAAGTGAATTGTATATGATAACTAGACTGCGGATTATATGCAATTGCATATATGTTGCATATCTTGCATATTGCATATATTCTGCATATTGCATATATCTTGAATGCGTGCCATACAAGTTGCATACGTTGGATATTTCTTGCATATGTTGCATACAACTTGCATATGTTGCATACAACTTGCATATGTTGCTTTATAACTTGCATATGTTGCATTATAACTTGCATATGTTGCATACAATTTGCATATGTTGCACATATTTTGCTTATGTATTATTTATTGACTGCTGCCAGTGGCATAGCTACGATGAAGGAGGGCAAGTTTTTCACTATAAAATTTTGATTTTTGGGGGACCCTTAGTCGCGGGGCCCAGGAAAATATAGCCCTCAGTCCCCCGGTAGTTACGCCTCTGACTGCTCTACACATTGCTGTGGAATAATTTGCCTGTTGTCCTATCGTAAGAAAGTTCTTTTATAATTTGAATATGCAGCTTACTACATTTAAACTAAAATAGACCAAACGGTAAATTTTAAAAACCGCACTGTTAACTTGATAACCGTTATATACAATGAGAAATCACATTTTCAACTTGCATAACTTACATATAACTTGCATATAAATAGCATATAAAATAAACTGTAGGAAACTCGATATAATACAGAAATAGAAGGGTAAGACCCGTTGAAACAGATTATATTGAGAAAACAATTTATCTGCATAAAAATCCGATGTCTAATGATAACTGCTATTGAATGAAATGTATGAAAAACGATTCATAAACGATAATATAAGTGAATCTTTTTGTTTTTTGGGTGGAAAAAAAAGCATGACGTCGTTATATAACTAGTCTTAACTAATCAAATGGCTAATCATAATCTTTTCGTATGCATTTTATAAACATTAATAAATTCTCAATTTCAGGTAAACTCAGTTTTTTTTATTCAATGGATACTTTAATTTTAAAAACAAACCACAATTTACTTTCCATGGTTACAGTTGTCTGCATTGTTGCATATTCTTATGTGTCACATAATGTGAGATGCCACATGTCAAATTATTGTATATATTGCCGTCGGCTGAAAGACAAGCATCACTTTTAGGTCGTGTTCACGAAGAAATCTTAAATCATTTCTCTGGACAACAATTGGAACAAAAGTTAATTATGCAATGGTTTTTGGATAAAGCATCGCTTTTTAGTAGCCAAAGCGATGAATGCAACGCGAAGAGATACGTTAGACAATTTCACAATCTTCCTTTGTTAATTTCGGCGATTGTTAGAAAAATGCTTGAATATGAAGCATGCATGGGAATATGAAGCATGTTCTGAAAAATCGTTAAAATAAATGATAAAGTTGAACTTTATCGTTCGTGATTTTAGTATTGTGAATTTTTGTGTTCGGTTTTTGATTTTTCATTGGCGAGACGTAAAATTCGTTATTTTTGCTTTCAGTTAATATTTTGTTTTTGCGCTAAAAACTTGCTGTTTAGAATATTAATTATATCATATCAATTTTTATTTTTTTTTTATTTAATATTATTTGTTTATTGTTTTTATTGCATTTTCTTGTTTTTCGATTATTTTGATTTTTTTATTTATTTCACTTCCGGTGTGAGCCGGAAATTATTGTTGCTCTCTCGACCTGGCCTGAAGGGTTGAGAACAGCTCCCGGAAACCGTGAGCTAGTCGGTGTGCAGTCAGGCCAGGTACGATCATTAGGGACATGTAACAATATGGCATGTAATTATGTAAAATTTACATTAATTTATGTAAAACAAGTAAAGAAAGTCTAAAGTCGGTCTAGGCCGACTATGAAATACCCTAAACCTACTTTTTAAAAACAAAAAATTTTTATTGTAAATGATCGTCTCCGTGGGCGGATGAAGTTTACTTTATATGCATTTAAATGTTGATGAAAAATTTACTCATACCAAGTTTTATTCCTGTAGCTCACAGTTAATGCCTTTATTGTGCTTTCGCTATGGGAGGTGGGCGTGTTCATGGACGGATTACTCCCAATTTTGGAACACACCTTAGTTTTGGTATAAAATACATACAAACCAAATATAATTTCTCTATGACAAACATAACCTTATTTATTGCGTTTTAAACTTTTTGGGTTGTATCCCTTTCAGACCCGACGCTTATCTACTGAACATTTTTTTATGATTTTTGGAATATGTGGTCGTTATATGGTATGAAACTATTCTTAATGTTTAGGTTTCGCAATTTACATATCCTTCAAGGGTTTTCAGGACACGCACAATTGATGCATTTCGGTCTCATTTCATTTTAAAATAACTTAAGCTCAGTTTTTAACTATTTTTAATTTCTGTTTATTTATCAGTATGATACAGCTTAAAACAATTATTTTTTTTGCTGAAACATAAAAACACATCGCATTTTGTGCATCGTGTGCGCGTACGCGACTTACAGTCTTTGCGACGGCACATACGGGCTGATTTTAAGTCTAATTCTTCCGGCCAATGATTAAAGCCATCCAGTCGTTTTTCGGGACATGGCTGGTCCGCTGGGCGATACCGTTTTGGTTGTGGAGCAGTTTCAGCCTCGTCTGCTTCGGAGTCAGAGCTCCACTCCACGTTAGTAGTTTTTGGAATTGCAACCAATGCCTCAGCTAACGCAAGTCGAAAACTTAATAAATCATGCGTATCCTTTGGTGGTTTTTCGATTACTCGGCAATCATTTCGGTACTCCATCCAAGCATTGCAGCATTCCAAGTCTATAAAATGTATAGCTACTTTTAATGGCCACTTTCGAGTTTTGAAAAAGCAGCGGTAAGCTTCCATGTGTTGGTCGCAAATATCCACACCACCCATTGATTCATTGTATTGCCGGACTATATTTGGACGGGCTACTACGATGAATTTCTTTTCTTTTTTGCACCAACGACGAACATCATTAACAGGACTGCATCCAAAAGCAGATGATGCCAATAACACCGACTTTGAGTCCTTCCATTGAACAACGACAACTTTATCATCAGGGCAACAAAACTCCTCCATATCTCCTCTTTTCATCTTTTTATCCTCAGTCAAGTTAACGCCTTTTATACGATTTTTCATTATCGTTCCTGTCCCAAAAATTCCTTTCTCAAGAAGCTTATCCAATAAGGGCAATGTGGTAAAGTACCGATCAAAAAATACTTTCGATCCTTTTGGTAGTGTTTGCACAAGGCGCAGAATGAATGCAGGACCGAGTCCAATATTTTCCCCTGGAAGAGGCGTTGTATTGCCTTGGTATATTTCAAAATCGAGAACAAGTCCATTTGATGTTGTCAATACCTCATTTTTTAAACCAACACCTCTTGGCTTGTTAGGTAAACTTTGGCGCACTGGACAACGTCCAGTAAATGGTATCATTTGCTCGTCGATTGAAAAACTTCCATTTTCTTGTCTCGGAATTTTTAAGCAAGCATTTCTGACTGAATCAATAATTGGCTGAACTTTCCAAAAGACATTTGCTTTTTTTTCTGCTTCAGTAAAGTCATTTTGAATAACAACATGGAATGCTTCCCGTAGTTTGAAAAATCTGTCCCGACTCATTGTTTCTGCTACTACTGGAATTTTGAACTTCGTCTGCCAATACATACGGAATCGTGGGAAACGAACGCAACCCATAGCAATATGCATTCCAAACCAATTTTTAATTTCCCCAGCGGATGTTTTTAAGTTTTCACCTTTCTGCAAAAATTTATATCGATTTGTGCAATCGGCCGCATTTTCAAAAAATATATCATCAAAATATTTTTTGAAATATTCCAAAGGCAACGCCACCTGCACCGCATCATTCTGTTAACGAAATGTCTTTCAAAACATCTGTGACACTAAGTTTTCAATTCTTTAACTCACAACTTCCTCAGCAACCGGTACATCCAAAACTGGTGCGTAAAAAGGTTTTCTTTTCCAAACTTTTCGTCTGTTGCGATTCTATAGCAACAAAAAATTACAGTTTTATTTATATTATTGCACTTGTAACGTTAATGAAAATTTTACCTCCGTGCACACTAGCTCTACATCTTGATTGGCGCTTATCTCAGTAAGTACTGAATCTATTGCTAGATCCACATCTCCTTCCCCGCTCTCACTATCAGTGCTTTCCCCCGGCACATAGTTTTTGTCTACATTTTCATCATCGCTACTAAAGTCAAACGCATCCGAATCTTCCAGCGCTGCCAAAATGGCATCATCAGTAAGCACTACTTGGAATTAAATTTCAAGAAAAAAACACATTTTTTAAGTAACATCAAACCCAACACGCACAATTGATGCATTCGTTTAAAATTTTATCTGAAACCCATTTTTTTAGCAACAAATGATTCAAATTTATTTGAAATATGAAACTTTATTATTTTTTTAGTTCAAATGCGTTAACTTCACTAGTTTGACACTGTTTATATTTTTGTAATTGAAGACACAACTTACCTCTGCGACTCATTTTGACAAAACTAAAAAGTTTGTTAATAATTCCACGCGTGGTCAAGTAACGGTAAAGCGAATCGCGGAACAGTGTGAGGAACAAAAGTAAACAATAACAAGCACAATCGATTCATTTCGTTCTTTATAACATTCGTTAAATAAAAGTGGAAATATTAAAGATAGAACCCACCCGCACAAACGATGCATCACGGTCTGAAAGGGGTATGGGAGGTAGGCGTGCTCGTTGGCGGATGACGTCCATTTTTCAAACCCATCTTTGTCTTGTCCTAAAAAAACATACGTGCCAAATTTAAGCTCTGTAGGTTAAACAAAGGCTTATTTATTGCGTTTTAAATTTTTGGGTTGTATGGGAGGTGGGTGTGTCCGTGAGCGGACACCATCCATTTTTCGAAGACATCTTTGTGTTTGTATAAAACACATACATATCAAATTTTATTGTTGTAGGCTTATTATAAGCTGAGTTATGCAATTTTTAATTTTCGCGTTGTATGGGAGGTAGGCGTGTCCGTATGCAGATGATGTCCATTTTTCAAAACCACTTTTGCTTTGACATAAAAAACATTTGTGCAAAATTTTAGCTTTGTAGGTTAAACAGAGGCTTATTTATTGCGTTTTCAATTTTTGGGTTGTATCGGAGGTGGGCGTGTCCTTGAGCGGATGACGTCCATTTTTCAAAGTCATCTTTGTGTTGATATAAAACACACACTTATCAAATTTTATTGTTGTAGACTTTTTATGAGCTGAGTTATGCAGTTTTAAATTTTTGCGTTGTATGGGAGGTAGGCGTGTCCATGGGCATATTCCAAAAAGATTCAATAGTGCAGGTCCTTGGGTTCATGTGACTATGTGTACTAAGTTTCATCCAATTATCTCGACTCCTTCTTCTTATCCTGTGTATACGGACAACACACAGACGGACGGACGGACGGACGGACATAGATAGCTCGACTCACATGGTGACGCTGATCAAGAATATATATACTTTTCTATACCGGACTCGCTTCGTTCTATGCGTTACAAACGTTTGCACAAAGTTAATATACCCTCACCTTTCAGGTTTAGGGTATAAAAATATATCTCACACTAAATACAAAACAGTCACAACTAAAAATAAACATAACTTTTCAGGAGAAGCTAATAATAACACACTTTGGTTAAATAGCTTAGAAGCAATTAATTCGGGTTATATTGAAATGAAATAAAAACAAATTAAGAAACTAATTTTAAAAAAAAGTTCTTTGAAATTGGACAGGAAAACGATACACGGAACAAACTTGTTCCGAACCGATGTTTTTTCTGTTTCGATGCATCGAAATTGTACATTAAGACAAAAAAACATTGATGTTTTTGGCTTCGATAAAATGCAAAAAAACACCGATATATCGGATAATCGATGTTTAGATTTTTTTCTCTTTTTTTAATTAACATAGCAATAATAATGAAACATTATGATGTTTTTTATTTTGTATTTCTTGAAAAGATATACATATGTGTCTAGATAGAAAAGGAATGAATATATGGAGCTCTAGTTACAAAAGTGACAACGAAGGCTTTGTAAAAATAATAATTTATTAAGATGCTTTCCATTCAGTCTACTTTTTTGCTGGTTAGTGTTTGAGCAGCTTTCGAAACAAATCTTTCAGATGGGACTGAGGTCATAATCAAATACTGGAAAGCCAATTTATTCAAAATTGGGAACTGGGGTTTTTAATCCATCCAAATCTCCATTGGATTTTAAACGCCCCACAGGACTTTTTTAAATTAATTGGCATTTTATACAATCCAATATTCTTAAAATTCTTAATTATATTCTTAAAATTTTTTTAAAACTTTTTTTAACTATTAATTATTAACTATTTTCTTAAATTTCTTTCCAATAGCAGGATTCTTCTTAATCACTTATACTAAAATTGTCGCTTTAAACTTATTGTAATTTCAAATCTTAAATTTGACACTTGATGGCCATGTTGCATCGACTAAACATTAATTTGTGTATTAATTGTGTACTTGCAGGTTGAAAAGCAATGACAAATTTTTCTTATACCGTGTCCATATTTGCATTATAAAAATTAATAAATAATACATTAAATGTTTTTAATTATTTTATAACTATTCAATTTAAGTTTCATCAGCTTTTTCCAAGGCATCATTTTCATTATCATTGGATGTCAATTCCAATATATCATCAACTACAAAGCTTTTATTATCATAAAAAAAATAATTAATTTAGAATAAAAATTAATCAAATTAGGAAAAATTAAAATAATTAGATTTACAATATAATTATGTATATAAATAAATTATAAAATTTTACCACGATAATAGGACATTTGATTTAAATAATTTTTTACTTTGTAGTGATTTTGAAGTAGGTTTTTTTTTTTCTTTAAAAGTTTTTATTAGTTTAGCTTTCTTGTCATTTCATCCAAATTTAATTGCAAATGCCCAGCAACACGTGCCTGTAGTGTTCTCATATACATACACATGACATATAGATAACACAATCACAAATATCAATCCAAACATACAATTCATATTTGAAAAAAAAATAAAAAGTCTTTAAAAAAATATAATTAAATAAAAATGGTTTTAATAGTAGAGCATATAAAACCAAGCAATAAATGTTTTGCAAAAAGCATAACACAAAATAATACTCAACTCGTCATTATTATTAACCTCAACTAATAACCCACATCCGATAGAGTCATATTTTGCAGACACACATGCTTGTTTGAGAACTATGAGTATTTTTTGGTTTAAGTGGGAATGAGTATTTTATTGAGTAGGTACTTTGCAGCAAAAGTTATGTCTCATGACTTAAGTATACTAATTGTTTTCAGGAATCAAGTGATCAAGAATACCCCCTTTACGACTGTCAGCTAGTGGCTAACACGGCTACCCCTCGACTTTTTCATTCCTCAGTTTGTTAGTCTATTAAACATAATTTTTTTCAGGAAAAAGAGGCTAAATAAGCACCTGTCATTTACTTTAGTTTTTCATTTATGGTATATCTGCACAAAGTAATTTGTCGGTACATTACAGCATATCATAATTTTGTAGTTTTTGCTATAAAATTCTTGAGGTAAATGTTAAAAATAAAAAAATCCAACTTCTTAATCCAGCATTTAGGATTCATTTTTTCATTGTAAGAAACATAAATAATTTTTTATGGGCATTTTATTTGTACTGTTAACAACTTTTTCGCTCACTATCTATTTTTTAAAATTTTTAGTTACATATTTTAAAAACTTTACAAGGAATTTATCTCAAAACTAATATAAAAATGTCTCCATTATTTAGACCAAAACAGTAACGCAAAACCGTTCTGCACATAGATGGACATCGAGTAGAGCTACGCAATTTTGCAATAAAAAAATAAAAAAGTTACATGTTAATTCTATGTTCAAATAATTTTTTCTCGGAATAAAAATAAAAACTAATTTGACAACTATGATTTTTATTGCTTAAATAAGTTCCTAGTTCCAAGAGATCCATTTTTTTATATAGTAAAATTACTTTCTTTGAAATTCCACTTGTAAGGTGCACAAGTTTTATAAAATGCCACCAATGATGTGCTACACTAAGGGAAAAAGTTATGTAGTCAGTACAGAGACAGCTATGTAAAATCTATGCACTTCAACTTGTATGAGAACGCAACAAGAGCAGTATTTACTGAGTAAAGGGAGCGTGTACTGACTACATATCAATTTATTCACTTTTTAAAATGAATAAAAAATGTATTCAATACATCATGTTATGTGTTGAATACATAGCAGATTTCAATAGATACAAGCAACGTGTACTCAATCAACGTGTTATGTAATTTTTTACAAAACTTTACTCAATACATAAAATATAGACTCAGTACATGTCCCTCTTATACGATTGAAGTGACACATTTATTCAGTACATAACATATGGACTCAGTACACGTATCTCTTTCACATCGGAACACGATTTTGCTGTTTTATGTCATTCGTTTCTTGATTTTCAAATAAGCAACACCTCTAAAGCCTCTAGAAAATCAGAGCGGGAATGAGTTCATCCACTGTACTCTAGAACAAAATTGATGATTGGATAAGAATTAAATGGCTGGGTTTCTATAAGTAGTTGCCAATTATTTTGTGGAATCTAGTCATTTCTTTATAAAATTATTTATTGCATTTGTTGAGAGGGTGCTTTAGACACAGGCATGAATTGTGTATATATTCAATACATGGAATTATGAACAAAAAATATATAATGAATACATTATGCATGTACTCATTGCATAAAATTATGTTTTTAACATATGTAATGAGTAAATGATGTATGTACTCATTATATAAATGTATGCACTAAAAATATGTAATGAGTAAATTATGTATGTACTCATTACATAAAATTATGCATTTAAAATATGTAATGAGTAAATAATGTATGTACTCATAGCATAAAATTATGTACTCCAAATATGTAATGAGTAAATTATGTATGTACTGAGTCAATAATTTATGTAATATGTACATAAGATCTTTACTCATTACATAAAATTATTTGTAACAGTTTGCGTTGAGTACATAAAATTCTTTATTGACTACATAACCGCTTGAAAGCATTATGTAGTCAATAAAGATTTCAACATGTACTCAATACATGAAAAATGTAAAATTTTTGTGTGCAGAAAACTATGCGATGAGTACATAAATTTATGTATTGAGTCCATAGGTTTTTCCCTCTGTGTAGCATCCCGTAGCTGTAGCCACGTAGCCAAAAAAATATTAAAAACAAACGCCCCGAAATCAAAGCTCACAATAATTGTGCTGCTCTTTTGGACTCTTCAGGCTACGTTTTGTAAGACGATATTGTTATACTTGTCATTTCTTTTGCAAACCACACTATTTCTTATCATAAAAAACAAAAAAATTTTTTTTTCTTAAACTGCTTTAATGTGATTCCATTGGTAACCATCTGTATATATATATATATTCTTGATTTGACATTCGTCCACACTTGTTTGTTTGCTAATCTCTTATATAAATAAACCAAATTGTTTTGATTTTGTTCAGTCTTTGACATAATTTAGAAAAATCTATGCTTTGTTTACAAGATACTTTTGAGCTTTAGAATAAATTTAAGAGTGTGAATTAATTAGTGCGGAATTTCTAGGCTGAACTAGGTTATAGCATCGAAGCTTTCTTCTGTCGCTATTAAGTATATAAATACTGTTGCCTTTATTGTTAAGGTCAGTTGACTTCAAGCGTTCTAAGACCTACCGTATATTCAGTGTTCCTGATTCAAGCTCAGGATATTCCTGAGGATAGATCAAAAAGACGAAATAAACCAGACGAAAGTTATTCGCAATGATCATAAGATGTTGCAACCTTGTATTGCTGCTCTTTTTTGCAGTGACTCTGCAGTCAACTGGTAAGAAACATTTGCGATGACCTCGTTAAGTTGGAATTGATTGGTAGATTGGTATTAAATCGATTTATTTTCACAGCTGCTAAGCATTTGTCACATCGTTCTGATATTGATATTCAAACTGACCGCTCAAAACCACGTTTTTTAGCAGAGCTCTTGGATAAGTTTAATGCTTTTAAAGGAACAGGATTCAAGAAAAAAAAACCTAATAAGACTCCAGTGACAACTATAATAACGAGCTTTACACCCACAACGGGAATTTTAACACCCATCACACCTGTAATGCCTACAGTAACCACTAACCCAGGAACCATCCCAACCGGCGTTAGTCCAACCGGGGGAACTCAACCAACTGTCCCAACTACTATTGGTACAACAAATCCACCAACTCAACCAACTACTATTGGTACAACAAATCCACCAACTCAACCAACTACTATTGGTACTACAAATCCACCAACTCAACCAACTACTATTGGTACAACAAATCCACCAACTCAACCAACTACTATTGGTACAACAAATCCACCAACGCAACCAACAACTATTGGTACAACAAATCCACCAACTCAACCAACTACTATTGGTACAACAAATCCACCAACTCAACCAACTACTATTGGTACTACAAATCCACCAACTGTCCCAACTACTATTGGTACAACAAATCCACCAACTCAACCAACTAATATTGGTACAACAAATCCACCAACGCAACCAACAACTATTGGTACAACAAATCCACCCACTCAACCAACTTCTATTGGTACAACAAATCCACCAACTCAACCAACTACTATTGGAACAACAAATCCACCGACTCAACCAACTACTATTGGAACAACAAATCCACCAACTATCCCAACTAGTCTTGGTACAACGTTAAATCCACCAACTATCCCAACTACTCTTGGTACAACAAATCCACCAACTCAACCAACTACTGTTGGAACAACAAATCCACCAACTCAGCCAACTACTCTTGGAACAACAAATCCACCAACTCAACCAACATCTCTTGGGACAACAAATCCACCAACTCAACCAACATCGCTTGGTACAACAAATCCACCAACTATCCCAACTACTCTTGGTACAACGTTAAATCCACCAACTATTCCAACTACTCTTGGTACAACAAATCCACCAACTCAACCAACGACTCTTGGTACAACAAATCCACCAACTCAACAAACTACTCTTGGTACAACAAATCCACCAACTCAACCAACGACTCTTGGCACAACAAATCCACCAACTCAACCAACTACTCTTGGTACAACAAATCCACCAACTCAACAAACTACTCTTGGTACAACAAATCCACCGACTCAGCCAACTACTCTTGGTACAACAAATCCACCAACTCAACCAACTACTCTTGGTACAACAAATCCACCAACTCAACCAACTACTCTTGGTACAACAAATCCACCAACTCAACCAACTACTCTTGGTACAACAAATCCACCAACTCAACAAACTACTCTTGGTACAACAAATCCACCAACTCAACAAACTACTCTTGGTACAACAAATCCACCGACTCAGCCAACTACTCTTGGTACAACAAATCCACCAACTCAACCAACTACTCTTGGTACAACAAATCCACCAACTCAACCAACTACTCTTGGTACAACAAATCCACCAACTCAACCAACTACTCTTGGTACAACAAATCCACCAACTCAACAAACTACTCTTGGTACAACAAATCCACCAACTCAACAAACTACTCTTGGTACAACAAATCCACCAACTCAACAAACTACTCTTGGTACAACAAATCCACCAACTCAACAAACTACTCTTGGTACAACAAATCCACCAACTCAACAAACTACTCTTGGTACAACAAATCCACCAACTCAACAAACTACTCTTGGTACAACAAATCCACCAACTCAACAAACTACTCTTGGTACAACAAATCCACCAACTCAACAAACTACTCTTGGTACAACAAATCCACCAACTCAACAAACTACTCTTGGAACAACAAATCCACCAACTCAACAAACTACTCTTGGTACAACAAATCCACCAACTCAACAAACTACTCTTGGTACAACAAATCCACCAACTCAACAAACTTCTCTTGGTACAACTAATCCACCAACTCAACAAACTACTCTTGGTACAACAAATCCACCAACTCAACAAACTACTCTTGGTACAACAAATCCACCAACTCAACAAACTACTCTTGGTACAACAAATCCACCAACTCAACAAACTACTCTTGGTACAACAAATCCACCAACTCAACAAACTACTCTTGGAACAACAAATCCACCAACTCAACAAACTACTCTTGGTACAACAAATCCACCAACTATCCCAACTTCCGTTGGTCCAACATCACGTTCATCTAATGATGATGATGACAATCACGACTTTGGAGAGGTTGATCTCGGTGATAATAATAAAATCGAAGGTAAATCCGCACGCCGTAAGCAAAATATCCGCCAACGTCCCAACGAAAATATAAAGCCACAAGCCAACTATCGCCTGCGTCTAGTCAAGAACAGCAATAAGCAGTTTAAACTAAATAATCGGCAGCTACCAATATTCTGGCAAAACAAACACTTGAGTACCCAAACACTGCCTTGGCAAACGCAAATACGCAGACTCCGCCGCATGCAACAGATCAAACAGAGAAAAAGTCTTATGTTGACTAATAGACGCAGACATATCGGACATCTTCGTTTGCAAGCTATGAAGCGAGGTAGTGGCAGATCGAAAGTTATTATAATTAAGAAACGAAAATAATTTTCCGAATAAAGCAATCATCTATTTTAAAAAATGTCCTTTATCTTATGGAACTTATTAAATACATTCGTTCATGGTAGTAGCAAAAATTTTTCAGTTTTTTTTTGCTGCTTTTTTGAAAAGTTTCATTTTTCTTTTATATTTTATTGATCAAATAGCAGGTTTTTTTCTCAAAAATGTTATTCCTCTCTAGAAGGTTGGGAATACCCTCCATCAGATATATTTTTTATACAGTGGTGCTCCAATATAATGAAAGATATAAGTCCCTGATCATTCGGTTTATCGAAAACTTCATTAAATTGGTAACACATTTTTCAATTTTTTTATCATAGTACACCGAGAAGAAATGTACTGCATTTTCTTTTAAATTTAATGTAATATACTTTTCAAAGCTATTTGAAAGGAATCTGCTTAACTTTGAAAGAAAACTTAATGTAATGTTCTTTTAATTTTCTGTTTGATGCTACAAATCGAAATTGTTGCTTTCCGATGATGTACGAATGAGCAATAACACTTGATGCTCTCGGTTGTGAGCATGATTTAATAAGACTTATATATTATAAGATATATACAATATCTCACTATAGCTCAATGGATGCGTGCTAGACTGTCACGCGGAAGACGTGAGTTTGAATCTCGGCTGTGTAAGTACCAAAAATTTCAATTTAATGATTGAAATTCTAATTTTGTTTCATTAACTGCTTCGTCAAAAATAACCGTCAAAATAAGTTTTACTTAAAAAACATTAATTAAAAAAAAAAACTATTGGGGATTGATTCCATCCGATCCGAAGAGGGGTGTAATTTGCTCTCGTCGCTAATATCAATTTCCATATTTACTAGCAAAGTTTAACCTTGAAGTTAGTTTACAGGTAAAAAACTTAGAACTGATTTATCACCGTAAGGGGCGTACCGAGACCATGTTGGTTGGGGGGGGTATTATGGTAATTTGGCTGACTGAATAGCCTTAAGTCCCGACATCTTTAATTCAACATTGTTAAATTAACCAAAATTGCTCATTCGTTCGATCAATTTTGTATAGTAGTATATGTGAACATTGTACTTAGTCGTACGCTTTTTTAATATCAATAAGAACTCAACCTCCTTCTCCCAACCTTCTAATACAGAAATTAACTTTTTAAGAAAAACTCATTATTTGATCAAAATAGAATTTGGTTAGGATAGAGCTTTTAAGTTGGTTGAATTTGAGTTTTTCAAATAGTAAAAATTTTCTTAGAAAAAATTTAGATATTATGCATTTATCAATTGTCAAATTTGTAAACATTCTACTCTCCATGTTAATATCTTGGTCGAATTTTAACGGTTTTCCAATTTTTCTAATTATTTCTAAAAGTTTGCTAAATATTCCTTCAAATGTGATTAAAATCACTGTGAAGCTCTAACCAAAAGTATTTTTAAAGAATTTTCTTAATATTTTCGCAAGTTATATAGAGTGTATTTCAAAAGAGAAAAAAACTCTCTCAAATCGAATGTTATAAATTGGGAAGCAAATACCTCTGTCATCTTTGAATAGATTTTAGTTATTTTTTTTTTTTTTTTTGTATTTATTGCTGATTTGTTAACTTTATTTATAAAAGTTTAACCGTTCCTTTTTTGTTTATATTTAAATTATAACCTTTTTGAATTTAATTTTTTCTCAAAATATAAGGTAAAATGATTTTGTTGTAAAAGGAGAAAAACTCAAATTTGCATTTTTTATTTTCTTTCAAAGTCTATAGCGCAGTAAAAGTGAATGTAATGAGCTGTCCGTGCCATAAAATAATCAGGGCATGATTTTTTTGACGAATTTATTTTTTTTTTTAAATGGAATTTTCTTTTTTTTCAAAATTAATAAAATTCTAAAATAATTTATTTGAAGGAAATAACTTTAAATATTTAAATTAATTATAATGCAAATTTCTCATTTTCTGCAACTGTAACTTTTAAGAGATTAATCTCTCAACTTTTTTATTGTTTTCTGAAACATTAGCTGCACCCGTCAGAGATTCTACACCAGTGGTCGGCAAAATTAAAAATGAGACTGTAAGTGAAAGTGAGACAAAAAATTGCATATCATTCAAAACAATGCTGCTTCGGCAATAGTTGTTTGTGGAGTGAGTGAAAGAGCATGAAAATGCGTGAGAGTTTTGACAAAGCATGTGCTTCATGGGTGCCGACCACTGTTCTACACCTTCGAATAGATGATAGAATACTTCTACATCCGCTTTCAATTGAATTTAGTCCACCAAACAATAATTTTTTAGTAACAATTTAATTGTTTCTAGAATTCACTTTTGGGTCAAGTAAGTTGAAAATAGAATTGGATTAAAGGTATCATGCACAGGCTTAATTGCTTCTAAGAAACTGCTTAAATTTTCTAGATTCGTTCACAAATATCCAATGAAGAGTCGTCGTTTTTTATCTACACTGAGAAAAAAAAACATACTTTAAAATCAAACAAAAAATTTTAAAATAGCAATTTAATGCTTTTACGTTTCTACAAAACAAAATTTAAAGCAAGTGTGTTTGATTTTCAACTACCTATAAACTCCTTTCTTTTTTTAATTTTCTCATTATTATTTCTTTGAAAAAACAAACAAAAATCTGAATATAATGACAATTTTTTAATTTTTTAAATTGGTTTGAAATATATAGACCAAATGATAAAATAAAACTTATTTAATTTATATTAACTAATATTGAAATATTTAAAATGCAAGCTTCATCAAATGGAGTTAACATTTGGTTTTCGGAGGGTCCCGGAGGTAGCTTATTATGAATCTGTTGCCAAAAACTCGGAAAAGCTAAGAAAATGGCATGGAAAGAATTATGCTTTAAAACATTTGTTTTAAATTTTAAAATTTTTATTTTAAATCGTTTTTCATAACAAAAACATTGTTTTAAAAACAAAAACTATTGTTTTGAACTTAACGTTAAAAACAGTTGTGTTTAATTTTAATGAATTTGTTTCAAGCTCTATTTCAAAAACAAATTCGTTAAATATGAACACAATTTCATTTAATTTTAACAAATATTTCCCTCAGTGTATGCATTCAGAAATTATATATCAGCCTCATTTAAATACGACTATAGTCATTATTTTGACATAATGGTTATTAGCATTAATAAGACTTATGTCTTTGTTAAGTTTGTATGAAAAAAATGACTATAAAACGTTTAAGATAATACATTATAGTACGAGTATGAACTTCATACATATAATGAAGTTTTTTCGCCTCCTAAGCGTAAGATAATTTTGAATTACCTCTTGTTAGAGTTAGGCCGATGATATGTATTTCCGAGCAAAATACTAAAATGAATTGACAGAAGTTGGTTTGAGGCACGACTATATGTCGTCAACAAACGTACCAAGAGACGACTAAAAGCCGTTCAAAAAGATTTGGCCGACTGAATTGTTCTTAGAGAATTTTTCATAGAGCGCAGCTATAAATAACTTTAACCGAGACTGAACGAATAGTACTACTGAAATAAATTAGTATTGCTAAAGAAATAACCGACTGAAAAAGAAAAGATAATGGCATTTTGGGTTTGGGATTAAATGCAGTTGGTTCTGCGCACGGGCTAAATACAAATTTGGCCCACTTAAGTTCATTTTAGGTACGACTGAAAGTGAATTGGCTGACTAAAGATTGTTCTAGATATGTCTTAAAATTAAATAGCCGTCTAAAGTTGGTTTTTGATATGGCTGATGGCGAACATGGAAACAAATGGTACGACTGATTTTGATCCGTTCATAGTTATAGTAAATAACAATCAACATTTTAAAAAAATTTAAGTAAAAATAACAATTTGGCCGACTCTAAAAAAGTTAGGGGGTAGCCTACCCCCCTTAGCCCCGCTAGTTTCGCCCCTGATAACCATATTTTAATAACTTTTTTGCAGATGTTTCGAGGATAGTAGTGGTTTTTTGAGGATCTGTGTGCTATTAAATTGGCTTCTAACGCTCATACCCTAGCTTATCGGCAAATTGGGTTTATTTACAATGTCCATGAAGAGATAAATGGATCGTTTTCAATTAAAATGGTGATTTTTTATCAATCCTTTCATTTATTTTACGTGGTCGACCCTCAGAGTGTATAGTTGCAATCGGTAACTTTCTTTGATGCTTTGAACTCTAGACACAGTAGATTTATGCACTTTAAATCTTTCAGAATATCTTCATTAGAAGAACCTTCTCGAAATGCTTGAATTATCACCAACTTAGTGTGAACGTTGTATTTGTTCCTTGCCATGATAAAAAATATGTTTTTAAATTTTAATTTTTGACTACAAGAAAGTTGACTGAAAAATACAAATACATATTTTATTAATATTCGCGATTCTTAATATGTGGCGAGTTCAAGAAAATCACAACTTTTACTAGTTAGGGGAAGAGTGGCATGAAAGAGCCAAGTTTTGAAAGAGCCATCTTGATTTACGCGGTAGTGTTTTCATACGAATGCTTCTTAAATTATAATTTTTAAGAAGCAATACTCGCCATATGGCACCCTCGAACATTTGACAGTTCACTGATAATAAACGACGATGGTGTATCGTATTTTGGATTTCTTCATCATTAAGTAAGTTTTTCAGAACATTTTATTTGTTTTGTGACGTCTTCACCTTTAAAACTAACAGTAATATTATTTTACTATAATTTTATGGATATATTAGGCCTACCAATAACATATTTATTTTGCCGGAAAAATCTTGATTTTATACTTATTTTTGAGGTTATGTTTCTTTGGACGATATGTTTTGAAAGAGCTGGGATGCGGTGGTATGAAGAAACAATATTCTTGGAACTGTAGCCATTTAAAAAAAAACATGAAATTCGGCTCTTTCATAACACATGGGCATTGAAAGAGCCAACCAAAGTTTTGAAAGAGCCATCTTCTTATTACAAGACTTAACACGAAAAATAACGAATATTTTATTAAAAATATTAATTGTTATTTTAAAAAGTATTGTTTTTACAAAAACAAATTAAATAAATAAAAAAATTCAAAACTAAAAACAAAAAATAGTTAAAAAACTTAAAAATATTTTTAGCAAAAAAATTAAATCGCTTTGAAGAAAATCTTTAATAATAAGACTTATTCCAAAAACAAAATAAGAGGTTTAAAACACTTCAAAACATTTTTGACAAAAATAATTTAAACTTTTTTACGCTTCTTCATACCACCACATCCCAGCTCTTTCAATATTAAATGACTTTGTTCTACAAACATCAGAATATTATAAGTTGATGTGCCGTGTTGTAATCTAGAGACAAACCTCAAAAATGTCCTTAGAGCAATTAACTCAATTGGAGGTTGAGCTGCAATAGCTAGAGCTGTGGCCAAGTTATTGATTATGTTTTCTTCTGAAGTTTCCGGTACAGCATTTTCATTAGCTACAGAAATAATTGAAGCTTAGGTAAAATTAGATTCATCTGAAGTACAAAAATATAATCATCAATATCATTTGGTTGAATATTGGAGATATGTGACGAATAGATGGGAACTGAAAGTCACATGGCCTGGGGACTAGAAGACACAAGTTACTGATCTGTTTATATGCTAAGTTCTCATAAAGAACATCCTTTGAGGATTGTTTTACTGAGACAAAAGTTTCAGAATCAGTCAAAGGAATGTCGCTAATTGACAAAGAAACTTTATCGGTGATATTGTCGGAACAAATGACCAAATGAGTTCAAGAATCTGCACTATTGAACATTTTTGAAATCCACCCACAGACACGCCTACCTCCCATACAACACAGAAATTAAAAACTGCATAAATAAGCTCATAATTAACCTCCGCGGACACGCTTACCTCCCATACAACCCAACAATTGGAAACTCAATAAATTAGCTTATTTAAATACTTTATTATCTTCTAATATATAAAAATCTCGTGTCACGGTGTTAGTGTATGAACTCCTCCGAAACGGATGGAACGATTTTAATGAAATTTTTTTTTGTATATTGTGTAGGTATGAGAATAGGTCGTAAAGTTTATTTCATCTTTCTACCCATGATGGGTGTGGCACTTTTTGAAGAACACAAATTTTCGGTTTTACTTTTGTCTATAAATCTTCATCACATCAATGAAGCTCGGTACAAATTTACTTTTGAGAAGTGCCCTTTGACTATCAAATTTGAGCAATCTTCGGAAAGGGGGCATGTCACCGCCCATGCAATTCAACTTTTTGGTATCGAATAGATTTGGAACTAAATATCGTATAACAACGAAGCTCAGTATGAAATAACTGATTGATCAGCTCTTTCAATGATAAAGCTGATACGGGCATTGGAAAACGGGGAGTGGCTTTACCCACACAACTCAAATTGTCAATACAGAATAGCTGTGGAAGCAAAAATTAAAAGCATTTTAACTCAAAATGAAGTTATTATTTGGTAGTGTCCCGCTACAGAAAAACTCGAACGCGTATTGTGTAAGGGGTGTAGCTCCGCCCATACAAGAAACATTTTTTTATATTGAATAGCTTTAGAAATAATAGTCACAGATCATGGAAACTCGGTTTGGAGTAACTATTAAGTGATCTCCTACTACTTAAAAATACTCGAAAACTAAAATGAGCATTGTGCAAAGGGTGTGGCAAAGTTTTGGAAATAATGGTCAAGGAATATTGAAACTCAGAGCGGAGTTACTATTTGTTGATGGCCATCTATTGACAAACTAGAACAGGCATTGGACAAAGACGGCAGTGATGCGCTGGGGGCCAGCTAGTATTATTATAATATTAAATACTATTATTGTGTTTTGAGGAAGTAGGTATAGGGTATTTCATAGTCGTGCTAGACCGACTTTAGACTTTCTTTACTTATTTAGAAATTCTGCTGGGGGAACAACCCTGCACTTAGGACGGTACCAACCAAGTCCCGAGTGTACCGAAAGTAATTCATGTACACACAAATTGGGAATGTTGGCACAAGAAGCATGAAACATTTGCTCGCATGAAACAGAACAATGAAACATAGTGCTCAATATTTTCTGACTTCTGCATTGCCCATTTAAGGAACAAGCAGCAAAATTTTTGACTTGAAAAGTCGTCGGGTTAAGCACACAGAGCCTTAAGTTAAATAACAATAACAAACACTATGTCTACCCCGAAAAAGTACGGAGACCGCACAAAGAATAACAAAGAAAAAGTCAAAGCAATCACAATAAAAGCAAAAAAGTGCGCTAAGAAATATTATTTTTATAAATTATTAACTGCAACGGTACGAATACAGGTTAAAAAAAATTAAATTAAAAAATTGGCACAATTCTTAACACAATTACTTACGACGGTTACTTTGTAGATCATTTTTATTTTTATTTGAATAAAACAAAAAAACTAAATACGTTTCTAACATAACACAGAACAACACACCGACATCGAGCAAGGGACGACATCAACTGAAATTATTGTTAAATATGATATTGATATATTTGTCCTCTCTTTTATGAACCACACTACTTCTTACCATAACGAAGAATAGATTATTTTTCATAGGTTACCATAGTAAATATTTATATTCTTGATTTGACATAATCGTGCACACTTCTTTATTAATCTTATGTAGATGAACCAAATTATTTTAATTTTGTTTAATCTTTGACACAATTTAAAAATGATATGTGCTTTGTTTACAAGATACTTTTGAACTTTAGAATTAATTTAAGATTCTGCATTAATTAGTGTGGAATTTGTAGGCTGAACTAGGTTACAGCAGTAGAATGATAGGTTATCTTTGGTCGACGCTTTCTTCTGCCGCTGTTAAGTATATAAATACTGTTGCTTACATGGTCAAAGTCAGTAAACTTCAAGCATTCAAAACCCTACAGTATATTCAGAGTTCCCGATTCAAGCTCATGATATTACTGAGGATAATACCAAAAATAGGAAACAAATTAGACGATAACCGCAATGATCATAAGATATTGCAGTCTTTTGTTGCTGCTCTTCTTTGCAGTGACTCTGCAGTCTACTGGTAAGAAACTTTTACAAATTTCGCCCTCTTTTAGTAGGGCGTGTCGATTTGCATAAAATTTATGAATTCTGAAAATAAATAGTGCTTAAAGGTTGTGTTATGGCTTCAAAATTAATATTAATAAATTTATATATTAATAAATATATATATAAATTAAAAAAAAAAACAAATGTTTAGCTCGTTCAGTTTCGGTTTGAAAAACCGAAAGTTTAATTTAATCGAAACTTGGCTTGTAGATTTTGTAAATATGAAATAATGTTTTTTCAACTAAACCAGATTGAATATCATCTGTAGAATTTCATGTAGAAATCATGTAAAATTCTACTTCATTTGCCATTTAAATTGATGTCAAAAGTGCTCTAGTGTTTCATTCATGATGAATTCAAGCTGTCAAACAATTAATGAAGAGATGAAATTTTCAATAGAAGAAATTAAAAAATGGCGATTGTATGTGCAATTTTAATAAACTAACGACTGCTTTCTTTAATGATTTCAAATCTAGAAGGACAAGATTGTATTGAAAGATAAAAAGGTTTAAGAAAATATGACAAGACGGTTTTTACAAAACTCAGACGAAATTACAAAAAATATATGCGAATTCTTATATTATTAATTACACTATTCGCCAAGATCGGAAAAAATTTCTGTACACGGCATCTCACTAATTTTTCTAATAGATTTGGGGTCTCTAAACAGTAAAATCAAAAAAAAAATTTATGGTTACGTTTTTTTTAAAAAAAAATTTGTGAAGTTTTGTCCGTTTTTTTCAAAAATAGTCTCATATATTGAAATATATCTTGTATACTGCTTGTTTATACCACTTATAGTAGTGACCATGGCATACACGTTAAGTGTGTGGCTTAGCATGATCAGAGCCCGAGTTCGATCACCAGTCGCTGTGAAAAGTTTTTTCAAGAAAAAAGTTTTTTCTGATCGGTCACCTCCTCTCTGCAGACAATGGCAAACCTCAAAGAGTAAATAATGCCATGTTAAGCTTCTTGAGAACATGAACTTTAGCCGTTTGGAGTCGGCTAAAATTCTCAGTCAAATGTGTGCAAACATTTAATAACACACACAACACAATTGAAGCTCGGTTTTTTTACTACATATTTGATTTTTATAATCAAATTAAACCCAATAAAGTTTTCTACATGTTTGTTCAAAAAAATTTTACATTTGAATGAGCAGTTTTTGCGCTATTAAAAGAAATAGAATATTTTGAAAAACTTTTTTTTCACACAAAAATGCAAGTGAAAAGTGTCGTTAGAAATTCTCACAAAATCGAAAACTTAAAATATGGTCCATTTTATCTTTTGATATTAAAAATATATTTTTAATAAAGAAAATAAGCTACCGCCGAAAGTAATTGGTGCAAGACTAAAGTTGCATTTGATGCATTTGAGTGTAGATACTACGATTAGACATTGTAATCGTTTTTACATATTTGAGTTAATTTCACTTTGAGTGAATTTTACGTTTGACGAAAAATTTAGAAATCTGTGTCGAATCTTAGTATCTCCTCGTACACTCAAATCATTCTCCTCACCTGATAATAAAAATTGAATAAGAAGTATACAAGATATTTATAAATAAATGCGACCATATTTGAAAAAACGAGAAAAACTTTACAAATTGCATTGTTGCTTTTCACAGTGCAAGTGAGTGTGTGCATAGTGAATGAGTAGAGGGATTCAGGCCCAATTCTTATACACATCTAGAATAAAACAAAAACAAAAAAAAAAGACCTAAACAGCAAACATTATACCGGCGTTAATTACCATACGAAAGTCGTGGGATTGTGGAAGGAAGAATACCAAGAAGGCTACGGAGCAGGCCAGGAACCGGCCAGGCTCAGTTATCGAACATTTTCATCAGGGAGTATTTTATGTAGTGTAATAGTGTCCCAAAATCAGAGTAGGCGTTATAGTTGTTATTGTTTTAACTTGTCGTGTGGGGAATTTTGATTTTAGTCCAATATCAGATCATGTAGTGGCCCTAAGTTACGACCCCCTTGTTTCTGCCCCCTTGTGTTTTATTTTTCTTCGGGGTCGCTATTTTAGTTCCCCTTGCTATGCCCCACACTCGAGCCTTGTTCTTTCCAGAACAGGTGAATTTAATGACTTCATTCTTCATTCTACTTGAACCCGCAACTAGAGTTTATTTGTACCCTTTGTGGAACCTAATTACGATCGCCATTGTTCTTGTCATTGCTAATTAAACGTGCCTCGCCGATCGTGCAAAATATCGTAGAGTGCAAGAAACAAAGATAAAAATACCGAAATAATGAGTGCCGAAAGTGTCGCGACATGATTGCAACAAATGTAGCCAGTCATTGGAAAATAACTTATTTTTATCATTTTTATTCTTTTACTGGCTTATACTTCTAAATAGACTGTAGGGTAAATTTTGCAAAACATTTTCATATATTTTTTTTAGAAGGGGAAGTGATATGTTGACATTTCATTTTTAGCTTTTTAGGTTTTTCTTGTTATTATTTACCAAAAGTTTGAATTTTTTCTTCCCAAGGGTAGAAGGTGCTTGATCTTCTTAATTATTATTCTTTTTTACAAACGCTACAAACAAATTTTATATTACATTTACTTTAGTTGGAAATGTAAAAGAAATTGATGAAAATCAAGTTTCTTAAAACCAAAATTGACGAAAATAAACATTACAAAAAAAAGAGAGAAGAGATTATGTATGATTATGAAGAGATTATGTAATTATAGATCTTTGTATGCATGGTTAATAATTATGTCCTGTATTGTCCCTGAGCCCAATCCAAACTTTGGATGGTAAATTTTGTCCACATTAACTTGTTTTCAGCCACTGGAATCCTTAACATAAAATTTCTTTTATGCTATGGGTCGTGGTTTTAAATGGGTTAATGCTGAGAAAGTGCGAAAAAGCTGTAGTAGCTGAGCTCTATTGTTATTGCATATCTTCAAAAAAAAAAAAAAAAAAAACAAAAACAAACTAGGAAGTATATCTTTGACTTGGCCGAAGTAAAAATGCCCGCACGGCTGATTCGTAAGGGTAGACAAGTAAAGAAAGTCCAAAGTCGGTCTAGCCCGCCTATGAAATACTCTAAACCTCCTTTTTCAAAATACAATAACAGTATTAAAAATGGGCGTGTCTGTGAGCAGATGAAGCCCATATTTTATATGCAATTCAATTTTGATGAAAAATTTACAAAAATTTATAAAAATTTCAAATTAAATTTCTGTAGCTCAAGTGTTAATGCCTTGATAGTCTTGTGAATGGATTAAGGCCAATTTTTTAATGCATCTTAGTTTTGGTATAAAATACATACATACCAAATTTTATCTCTGTACGTTAAACATAATCTTATTAATTGCGTTTTCAATTTTTGTGTTCTATGAGAAGTGAGCGTGTCCATTGGCAACAGACGTCCATTTTAATAAATCAGCTTTGCTTGTTATAAAAAACATATGTCCAAAATTAAAATACATAAATAAAATATATACATATATGATACATATTTGGATACATATATCGCACACTAAATGCAAAAGATTCACAACTCAAAAATTTTCTATATGGAACTTTTGTTATAAATCAATTCACAAAACAAATATCTTACTATTTTTTTCATTATTTTCTTCAGTAACTGGAAAAATGAAGTTTGTGTGCTTAAATAAAAATTGTTTTTCTTCTGCAGTTTCAGCCAAAGAGTTTTATTTTTCGCTTCTCCTGAAAAGTTTTATTTTTTGAGTTGTGACTGTTTTGTATTTAGTGTGCGATATGTCCAAAATTAAAATACATATATAACTAATTTTATTGTTGTAGGCTTCTTATGAGCTCATTTATGCAGAAGTAGGCATGCCCGTGGACGGATTTGAAAAATATTCAATAGTGCAGCAGAGCCTTGGGTCCATGTGAACATGTTTACCGAGTTTCATTCAATTATCTCAACTTCTTCTTCTTATCCTGTGTATATGGACAACACACAGATGGACAGACGGACGGACGAACGGACGGACGGACATAGATAACTCGACTCACGAGGTGACGCTGATCAAGAATATATATACTTTTCTATACCGGACTCGCTTCGTTCTATGCGTTACAAACGTTTGCACAAAGTTAATATACCCTGACCTTTCAGGTTTAGGGTATAAAAATCTTAAATCAGTCTTTAATTTATTTTACTAATTTGATGACGTCTAACATAATAAATATATATCCATGACATATCAAATTGTTTTTCTGTAGCGTACAGACCTACGTTTAAAAAGTGTTTTTGAGTGGTTGACACCAATTTTTCTAACACGCCTCTGTTCTGAGATAAAATTATTAGATATCGAATTTTAAATTTGTAGCTTAGAGAGAAGCCTCTTTATATAGTTTTTGGGTGTATGGGATGTGGGCATGTTAGTGGGTGGATGACGCCCATTTTACTAACACACCTCAGTTTTTACATCGATTACACAATACCGAATTTATGTTTTGTACCTTAAATCATAACATCTTAAGACTTTTAAATTTTGGGTCGTATGGAAAGTAAGCGTGGTTTTTATCCGATCTAATAAATTTTAGAACGTGATCTTTGCTTTTAAGAAAGAAGCTCAAATATCGAATTTCAGTAAAAGAGCTTGAAAATTACAGCTGTAATCGTGTCCACAGACAGACAGACGGACATGGCTAAATCAACTCAGGTGGTGATGTTGATCAAGAATATATATACTTTTCTATACGTACCACGCCTCCTTTTGGGCGTTACACACGTCGTGTCAAAATTAATATATACCCCTTACGCAGTACGCGTGGGAGTATAAAAATACAATATTAATGATAAGGCCCTTCCTTGCACAACATTTTAAAACTATCATTTTCAGAATTCAAATTTAAGCTCTGACTCTATTTTATAGGCTTTGATTGGTGGATTCGTATTAAATCGATTAATTTTCACAGCTGCTAAACATTTGTCACATCGTGCTGATATTGATATTCAAAATGACCGCTCAAAACCACGTTTTTTAGCAGAGCTCTTGGATAAGTTTAATGCTTTTAAAGGATTAGGATTCAAGAAAAAAAAACCTAATAAGACTCCAGTGACAACTATAATAACGAGCTTTACACCCACAATGGGAATTTTAACACCCATCACACCTGTAATGCCTACAGTAACCACTAACCCAGGAACCATCCCAACCGGCGTTAGTCCCACGGGAGGAACTCAACCAACTGTCCCAACTACTATTGGTACAACAAATCCACCAACTCAACCAACTACTATTGGTACAACAAATCCACCGACTCAACCAACTACTATTGGTACAACAAATCCACCAACTCAACCAACTACTATTGGTACAACAAATCCACCAACTCAACCAACTACTATTGGTACAACAAACCCACCAACTCAACCAACTACTATTGGTACAACAAATCCACCAACTCAACCAACTACTATTGGTACAACAAATCCACCAACTCAACCAACTACTATTGGAACAACAAATCCACCAACTCAACCAACTACTATTGGTACAACAAATCCACCAACTCAACCAACTACTATTGGAACAACAAATCCACCAACTCAACCAACTACTATTGGTACAACAAATCCACCAACTCAACCAACATCGCTTGGTACAACAAATCCACCAACTCAAACAACTACTCTTGGTACAACAAATCCACCAACTCAACCAACATCGCTTGGTACAACAAATCCACCAACTCAAACAACTACTCTTGGTACAACAAATCCACCAACTCAACCAACTACTATTGGTACAACAAATCCACCAACTATCCCAACTAGTCTTGGTACAACGTTAAATCCACCAACTATACCAACTACTCTTGGTACAACAAATCCACCAACCGCTCCAACTTCTGTTGGAACAACAAATCCACCAACTCAACCAACTTCTCTTGGAACAACAAATCCACCAACTCAACCAACATCTCTTGGGACAACAAATCCACCAACTCAACCAACTACTCTTGGTACAACAAATCCACCAACTATCCCAACTACTCTAGGTACAACGTTAAATCCACCAACTATCCCAACTACTCTTGGTACAACAAATCCACCAACTCAACCAACTACTCTTGGTACAACAAATCCACCAACTCAACCAACTACTCTTGGTACAACAAATCCACCAACTCAACCAACTACTCTTGGTACAACAAATCCACCAACTACTCTTGGTACAACAAATCCACCAACTCAACCAACTACTCTTGGTACAACAAATCCACCAACTCAACCAACTACTCTTGGTACAACAAATCCACCAACTCAACAAACTACTCTTGGTACAACAAATCCACCAACTACTCTTGGTACAACAAATCCACCAACTCAACCAACTACTCTTGGTACAACAAATCCACCAACTCAACCAACTACTCTTGGTACAACAAATCCACCAACTCAACCAACTACTCTTGGTACAACAAATCCACCAACTCAACAAACTACTCTTGGTACAACAAATCCACCAACTCAACCAACTACTCTTGGTACAACAAATCCACCAACTCAACCAACTACTCTTGGTACAACAAATCCACCAACTCAACCAACTACTCTTGGTACAACAAATCCACCAACTCAACAAACTACTCTTGGTACAACAAATCCACCAACTCAACAAACTACTCTTGGTACAACAAATCCACCAACTCAACCAACTACTCTTGGAACAACAAATCCACCAACTCAACAAACTACTCTTGGTACAACAAATCCACCAACTCAACAAACTACTCTTGGTACAACAAATCCACCAACTCAACAAACTACTCTTGGTACAACAAATCCACCAACTCAACCAACTACTCTTGGTACAACAAATCCACCAACTCAACCAACTTCTCTTGGTACAACCAATCCACCAACTGCCCCAACTACTCTTGGTACAACAAATCCACCAACTCAACCAACTACTCTTGGTACAACAAATCCACCAACTCAACCAACTACTCTTGGTACAACAAATCCACCAACTCAACCAACTACTCTTGGTACAACAAATCCACCAACTCAACCAACTACTCTTGGTACAACAAATCCACCAACTCAACCAACTTCTCTTGGTACAACCAATCCACCAACTGCCCCAACTACTCTTGGTACAACAAACCCTCCAACTCAACCAACTACTCTTGGTACAACAAATCCACCAACTCAATCAACTACTCTTGGTACAACAAATCCACCAACTGTCCCAACTACTCTTGGTACAACAAATCCACCAACTCAACCAACTACTCTTGGTACAACAAATCCACCAACTGTCCCAACTACTCTTGGTACAACAAATCCACCAACTCAACCAACTACTCTTGGTACAACAAATCCACCAACTCAACCAACTACTCTTGGTACAACCAATCCACCAACTGTCCCAACTTCTCTTGGTACAACAAATCCTCCAACTCAACCAACTACTCTTGGTACAACAAATCCACCAACTCAACCAACTACTCTTGGTACAACAAACCCTCCAACTCAGCCAACTACTCTTGGTACAACAAATCCACCAACTCAACCAACTTCTCTTGGTACAACAAACCCTCCAACTCAGCCAACTACTCTTGGTACAACAAATCCACCAACTCAACCAACTACTCTTGGTACAACAAATCCACCAACTCAACCAACTACTCTTGGTACAACAAATCCACCAACTGTCCCAACTACTCTTGGTACAACAAATCCACCAACTCAACCAACTACTCTTGGTACAACAAATCCACCAACTCAACCAACTACTCTTGGTACAACAAATCCACCAACTCAACCAACTACTCTTGGTACAACAAATCCACCAACTCAACCAACTACTCTTGGTACAACAAATCCACCAACTCAACCAACTACTGTTGGTACAACAAATCCACCAACTCAACCAACGACTCTTGGTACAACAAATCCTCCAACTCAACCAACTACTCTTGGTACAACAAATCCACCAACTGCCCCAACTTCTCTTGGTACAACAAATCCACCAACTCAACCAACGACTCTTGGTACAACAAATCCACCAACTCAACCAACGACTCTTGGTACAACAAATCCACCAACTCAACCAACTACTCTTGGTACAACAAATCCACCAACTCAACCAACTTCTCTTGGTACAACCAATCCACCAACTGCCCCAACTACTCTTGGTACAACAAATCCACCAACTCAACCAACTACTCTTGGTACAACAAATCCACCAACTCAACCAACTACTCTTGGTACAACAAATCCGCCAACTCAACCAACTACTCTTGGTACAACAAATCCACCAACTCAACCAACTACTCTTGGTACAACAAATCCACCAACTCAACCAACTACTCTTGGTACAACAAATCCACCAACTCAACCAACGACTCTTGGTACAACAAATCCTCCAACTCAACCAACTACTCTTGGTACAACAAATCCACCAACTGCCCCAACTTCTCTTGGTACAACAAATCCTCCAACTCAACCAACTACTCTTGGTACAACAAATCCACCAACTCAACCAACTACTCTTGGTACAACAAATCCACCAACTCAACCAACGACTCTTGGTACAACAAATCCACCAACTCAACCAACTACTCTTGGTACAACAAATCCACCAACTCAACCAACTACTCTTGGTACAACAAATCCACCAACTCAACCAACTACTCTTGGTACAACAAATCCACCAACTCAACCAACTACTCTTGGTACAACAAATCCACCAACTCAACCAACTACTCTTGGTACAACAAATCCACCAACTCAACCAACTACTCTTGGTACAACAAATCCACCAACTCAACCAACTACTCTTGGTACAACAAATCCACCAACTCAACCAACAACTCTTGGTACAACAAATCCACCAACTCAACCAACTACTCTTGGTACAACAAATCCACCAACTCAACCAACTTCTCTTGGTACAACAAATCCACCAACTCAACCAACTACTCTTGGTACAACAAATCCACCAACTCAACCAACTTCTCTTGGTACAACCAATCCACCAACTGCCCCAACTACTCTTGGTACAACAAATCCACCAACTCAACCAACTACTCTTGGTACAACAAATCCACCAACTCAACCAACTACTCTTGGTACAACAAATCCACCAACTCAACCAACTACTCTTGGTACAACAAATCCACCAACTCAACCAACTACTCTTGGTACAACAAATCCACCAACTCAACCAACTACTCTTGGTACAACAAATCCACCAACTCAACCAACTACTCTTGGTACAACAAATCCACCAACTCAACCAACGACTCTTGGTACAACAAATCCACCAACTCAACCAACTACTCTTGGTACAACAAATCCACCAACTCAACCAACTACTCTTGGTACAACAAATCCACCAACTCAACAAACTACTCTCGGTACAACAAATCCACCTACTCAACAAACTACTCTTGGTACAACAAATCCACCAACTCAACAAACTACTCTTGGTACAACAAATCCACCAACTCAACAAACTACTCTTGGTACAACAAATCCACCAACTCAACAAACTACTCTTGGTACAACAAATCCACCAACTCAACAAACTACTCTTGGTACAACAAATCCACCAACTCAACCAACTACTCTTGGTACAACAAATCCACCAACTCAACCAACTACTCTTGGTACAACAAATCCACCAACTCAACCAACTACTCTTGGTACAACAAATCCACCAACTCAACCAACGACTCTTGGTACAACAAATCCACCAACTCAACCAACTACTCTTGGTACAACAAATCCACCAACTCAACCAACTACTCTTGGTACAACAAATCCACCAACTCAACAAACTACTCTTGGTACAACAAATCCACCAACTCAACAAACTACTCTTGGTACAACAAATCCACCAACTCAACAAACTACTCTTGGTACAACAAATCCACCAACTCAACAAACTACTCTTGGTACAACAAATCCACCAACTCAACCAACTACTCTTGGCACAACAAATCCACCAACTCAACAAACTACTCTTGGTACAACAAATCCACCAACTCAACAAACTACTCTTGGTACAACAAATCCACCAACTCAACAAACTACTCTTGGTACAACAAATCCACCAACTCAACAAACTACTCTTGGTACAACAAATCCACCAACTCAGCAAACTTCTCTTGGCACAACAAATCCACCAACTCAACAAACTACTCTTGGTACAACAAATCCACCAACTCAACAAACTACTCTTGGTACAACAAATCCACCAACTCAACAAACTACTCTTGGTACAACAAATCCACCAACTCAACAAACTACTCTTGGTACAACAAATCCACCAACTCAACAAACTACTCTTGGTACAACAAATCCACCAACTCAACAAACTACTCTTGGTACAACAAATCCACCTACTCAACAAACTACTCTTGGTACAACTAATCCACCAACTCAACAAACTACTCTTGGTACAACAAATCCACCAACTCAACAAACTACTCTTGGTACTACAAATCCACCTACTCAACAAACTACTCTTGGTACAACTAATCCACCAACTCAACAAACTACTCTTGGTACAACAAATCCACAAACTCAACAAACTACTCTTGGTACAACAAATCCACCAACTCAACAAACTACTCTTGGGACAACAAATCCACCAACTCAACAAACTACTCTTGGTACAACAAATCCACCAACTCAACAAACTACTCTTGGTACAACAAATCCACCAACTCAACAAACTACTCTTGGTACAACAAATCCACCAACTCAACAAACTACTCTTGGGACAACAAATCCACCAACTCAACAAACTACTCTTGGTACAACAAATCCACCAACTCAACAAACTACTCTTGGTACAACAAATCCACCAACTATCCCAACTGCCGTAGGTCCAACACCACGTTCATCTAATGATGATGATGTCAACCATGAGCTTGACGAGGTTGATCTCGGTGATAATAATAAAATCGAAGGTAAAGCCGCACGCCGTAAGCAAAATATCCGCCAACGTCGCAACCAAAATACAAAGCCACAAGCCAACTATCGCTTGCGTCTAGTCAAGAACAGCAATAAGCAGTTTAAACTAAATAACCAGTTACCAATATTCTGGCAAAACAAACACTTGAGTGCCCAAACACTGCCTTGGCAAAAACAAATACGCAGACTCCGCCGCATGCAACAGCTTAAACAGAAAAAAAGACTTATGTTAAAAAAGACGTCAGTTACTAAAAGACGCAGACGTATCCTACAACTTCGCTTGCAAACAATGAAGCAAAAGCGTGGTGGAACGAAAATCATTATAATTAAGAAACGAAAATAAGTTACCGAATAAAGCGATCATTTTTAAAAAAAAATCGTCTTTATCTTATGGATCTTATTGAATGCATTCGTTCATGGTAGATTCAACAAGGTAGCTGCGGCTCTAGAATCAGAATCGTCAAAATCAATATAAATAATTTGAAATCTCGTTTTGTTGCACCATTTCTTTCGGTTTTTTTTTTTTTTTTTTTTGACAAATCTGCCTTATTTGTTATAGATTGCTTTTGTATAGCAACAGTAAGGCATGCCAAATGAAATTCGCACAGATTCAAAATTCGTATTAAAAAAGCTAAATTATATGATATGGTTAATTTTATTTTAAATAAAACTAATACACTTTAAATGAATGCAGAAAATAAATTGGACCAATGCGTTTGGCTCGTATTTCGTATCCTTTCTTGAAAAATATTTCTGCATCTCTAAAAGCCAGATTTATTCATTTATACAACCTTATTCTTGAGAATTGGATTTATCCCCAATGTTGGAGAAGTAGTTGTTTAATCCCAATTCTGAAACCAAAGATGAACTTAATAGTTATCGACTAATTTCTCTGCTTCCACTAATGGGAAAAGTGCTCGAAAAAATAATTACATCTCGGTTAATGTGATTTATGTTAAAACAAGAAATTAATCAGCTCTATTCAAGTTTCATTAAAAAAACACGAAGGCACAACTGATGTCTTATTACACTTCCACCACTTCGTATCAAATATTATTTCAAGTAAAAACCACGCTACGAGTACGGTACTAAGCTTAGTTTTTGAAAGAGCATTTGTTCGAAACGGATTATATATTGTTTTACGACAGCTTCCAAAATAGAAAGTTGGTCCTTTAACTTATAACTTTATAAAAAATTGTCTAAGTAATCGAACATTTCGAGTCAAAGTTAACAATATTTTCTCCAATACTATCTCAATATCTGTAATAATTTGTATCATTGCTTTTGATGAATTAAGTAAGTTATTGTCAAAACACTGATGACGTCCTTATATTTTCCAAAACTTATCATCTACTGGCATTGAAAGAAATACTTACAGATATTCTAGACAATATTACCGAATGATCACTCCATTCTGGAGCAATCATATCTTATCAAAAATGT
Organism: Tetanocera ferruginea; assembly: GCA_958299015.1. Taxonomy (NCBI): domain Eukaryota; kingdom Metazoa; phylum Arthropoda; class Insecta; order Diptera; family Sciomyzidae; genus Tetanocera; species Tetanocera ferruginea. The sequence goes on along the minus strand of OY282643.1, from coordinate 1,820,734 downwards.
TACACTCTACATATTTGCAAAAAAATTAACTGTTCAAACTTAAATTTATCTTATAACCACTATGATATAGGAAATGTATCTCATCTCAAAATCATTATTGAGCATTATATTTGATAAAAGATACACTTCAAATGCACATTTTACATTATTAAAAATTAACTTGTAAGCAAATTAAGCATAAGAAAATATATTTCCTCAAAACATCATTCTGTGCATACATCTAATAAATATAACGAAAGCATTAATTTTGTCAGTTATTGATTATGGACTTTTAGTTTACGGAGAGTGTGCAAAAAGTACGATTTAACAATTAAATGAACCATATCATGCAGCTATCATACAAAGTCTACGCGCCTTCGCTACAACACCAATTATAAATATGCTTGCATAATCAGGATAAAAAAACAATTTCCATTCACGAGGCTCAATGTATTAACCGTCTTAATCCAAGGCTTAACATCTCTAATGATCCCATTTTACTAAAAGATGCAAAAAATGAGAAATCAAGCATTCTTCAGCTTTATATAGAGCAGTGAAAGTTGCATCGACCCTAACGTTTCCCTTTCGCCCTCTGTTGTGTAGCGGCAATAAGTCAACCCCATGCCGGGCTGTTTGTCATTGACGAAGCTACTACATTTGCCTCTACAAAAAAAGGAAAATATATTATGTGTTTTGATAGTTAATCTTCAGTCTCCGCACTACAGCATATTAGCAAAAACAAACATATGATCATTAAAACAAGAGGCAAACTTTCCCAACACGCCAAAAAAATCAAAATCATTTGGATCCTAGGACACAGTGGAATTCAAGACAATGAAAATGCAGATGCACAAGCAACAGATACTTGCAAGTCTCCAACATTTTTCTTCGAACTTAATGTGATGTCGGATATAAATCTCTTCATGAAAAACTAACTTTAACACCGTAGACTACAGAAATGGAAATCATATCCACATCATTACATCAGTTAAGTGCGATCTTACTAAACCCATATATCTAGCAACTCTTTCACCGTAAGCACTTACAATCTTTACTCGACTACGACTGGGCCATACTACGTTGACTCACAAACATCTTCTACTTGGTAATCATTCATCTAATTGCAGCTTCTGTGGTTTCTGCACACTTTCCGTATCTCACATACTCAACGACTGTCCAAACATATCTTATGCTAGAGGTAAAATTTTTAAAAATAAAAAGATTTATTGAATAGCACAACTATCGCAAATATTACAAATGTTTATAAATTTATCCCACAATGTAACCTATTATATAAAATTGAATACCAATAATGTACTATATAGACTAAATATATAATAATGTTATTATTTTATGTATATATTTTATGAACAAATGTTTGCTTGTATTATTAATTCTATGCTTTATCTTACTATTTCTAATCTATAATCATTATAATATAGTTTAGTAATAGTTATAAAAGTTAAGTAATAATAGTTATTTTATAATTATATTTTTTATAAATAAATAAATAAATAAAAAATATTATCTGCTGTCATAGAATTCTATTCTCCTTCATCTTCATGATCAGTTAAGAGATTGATAACGTCACTATCATTAACAGAATTGTCCTCAATCTAAAATAAGATTGAGGACAATTTCTAAATATAAGATTATTTTCGTCAAAAATATGAAATCCTTCGCCATGAAGATAATGTGATGATAACATGGTTGAACTTTCAGTAACATTTCTTTTAAGAGAAATTAGAGCACAAAAATCTTGTAGTAATTCCGCCTGCAAGATCTATATTTGTTTCACCATTTGCAGCTGATACGTCTGAGAATGACATCCTATACTTTTTAAATACAAACCTGAATATTTTGAATAAAAATATTTCTGTTTATAAATTCAAGTTCTCTCATGAACGTGTCACTTCATCTTTTAAAATATCTTTGTCTGCTGAAGCCTACAATAAAGTTATCGATCAAAGTTTTTGGCCTAAATATACCGTAGTACATGAATATGTTCCCAGGTCGCAGCCAAGAACTACACTTGCTACTTTACCTGTTCGCGACATGAACCAAAAAAACTAGATTGCTGCCTACAGTTCCGCATCTTATATCAAAACGTTCGTGGTATTAACACTAAATTGATTAATTTATTTATTATGAGTCACAACATTCATTACGATATAATTGCTTTCAGTGAGACTTGGCTTAGACCTAACACTTTGGATTCTGAAATTCTATGTAACAAATTTAATATTTATCGTAAAGATAGAAACTCTATTCCTGGTAATTGCTCTTATGGTGGGGGTATGCTGATTGCGGTTAAATCAACACATTTCTCTCAAGAAATAGTTATCCTTGAAGCTGCAGACATAGAATTCTGTTGTGTGCATGCAAAGTACGGTTCTTTGAGTCTTTTTATTACATGCTCATATATACCTCCCTTTTCTAACTTGGAAGTGTATAGCAAACATTCGGCTTCTATTAGTAAAGTTTTCTTATTGCTACATCCTAATGATCATATCTTAATAACTGGTGACTTTAACTTACCCAATGTTTCTTGGAACTATTGTTCTGAAAACCCTTCAATATATTTACCATCGTCTGAAAGTTCATCTGATAATTACTTTTTAAATGAGCTTTCAAGTCAAGGTCTTTTACAACTAAACTGTCACTTGAATAAGAATAACCGTTTGCTCGATCTGGTATTTTTTGATGAAAGCAACATTGCTTCAGTGTCAAGATCCAATCCTCTGGTCACTCCTGAAGATTCTCACCATCCAACCATTGAAATTAGTCTCAATTTTCCTAAACCATCTATACAGAATCGTGCTAGTCAACCATTCATGGAATTCAACTTTAAAAAAACTAACTATGTTATGTTAAAAAATAGTTTGTCCAGTATAAATTGGTCATCTATACTGCATCTTAATACAAAAGTTTTATCTTCACAGAATCTGGATGCTGCGGTCTGCGCGTTTAATACAACGCTCATTGACTGCTTCACTAGATCTATTCCGCAAAGAAAAGCATCTATAATTTCAGGCCCTGTGTGGTATACCAATGAATTAAGAAAATTGAGAAACTTAAAATCTAAATATTATAAAAAATATCAAAGAACACATAGCTTGATTGATTTCGGCCGTTATACTTCGACTAAATATAGTTATCAGCTGTTGTGCAAGCAATCCTAAAACATATACCTAACAAAAGTAAAATTAAACATTAAGTCTGATGCAAAATCATTCTGGAGTTTTGTAAATACAAAACGTAAGATTGATTCCTATCCTTCTTTTATGAAATATAAAAATGTGGAATCTGATAACGATTATAGCATTTGTAACCTTTTTGCTGACTTTTTCAAGTCGACTTACTCGTCGTCATCTTTTGATAATGGTAGCTATCCTTTTAATGTTCATTCTGGGGATATATGCCTCCCAATAGTTGATAACAATACAGTTTTATCTTATCTAAAAGATCTTAAAACATCGTATAAAAGTGGTCCCGACAACATCCAAGAATTAGTAACTCCAATCACTTTGCTTTTTATCTATTATCTAAAGGCTTGCTATTTTCCAACTATCTGGAAGTCGTCATTCATTATCCCATTGCATAAATCTGGGAATAGATAACTAACTCTTTAATTGATAACTATCGTGGAATTGCGAAATTAAGTGCTTTGCCCAAACTTTTTGAAGCAATTATTACTTCACAATTATCACACAGTGTTAAGTCGTTGATGTCCCCATGTCAACATGGATTCCTCTCAGGAAAATCTACGGTCACTAAACTCCTTGAATTTACATCTATGACAATAGAAAATTTTGGAAAAGGTTTGCAGACTGATGTTATCTACACTGACTTTAGCAAAGCTTTTGATGTTGTAAATCACAAGCTTTTTATTCTAAAATTATCTTTGATTGGATTTCCCACAAAAATGGTGGTATGGATAGAATCGTATTTAAGAAACAGAATACAATCTGTTCTATTTAAACTCATGAAATCATACGAGTTTCCTGTTATCTCTGGAGTACTCCAAGGAAGTCATCTTGGGCCACTTTTGTTTCTACTTTATATAAACGATTTGCCATCGGTCATAAAGCATTCTAACATCTTGATGTATGCTGACGACGTCAAACTATTCCTGTCTTTTAAGAATGAATATGATGGTTTATTCTTACAAATTGTCATCAACAATCTTCATAGCTGGTGCAGAATAAATCTAATGAATCTTAATATGAAAAAATGTAAGCACATGACCTTCTCGCGAAAACCATTCTTAAAGTGTAATTTCAAAATATGTGACTACACATTAGAATCCTTAGATAGTTTCCATGATCTTGGAGTTATTTCACATTCATATAAATAAAATAATAAATAGAGCAAATAGTACCCTAGGATTTATTAAACGTTGGGCAAAAGAGTTAAATGATCCTTTTATTACTAAAACTTTATTCACTTCTCTAGTTCGGCCTATCTTAGAATATGCTTCGATTGTATGGTGTCCACGATATGGTTGTTACATCGATGACATTGAATTTGTTCAGAAAAAATTTCTTTTGTTCTGCCTGAACTATCTTTATTGCAATATTAACTTTAATCTACCACCTTATGAATATCGCCTACAGCTATTAAATCTTTCTACTTTGAAAAATTGGAGAGTTATGCTTAACGTTAGTTGGATTGTTAAGCTTTTACATGGACATGTAGACAGTCCATATTTATTGAGTAAAATTTACTTTAATATTCCACTTCGTCCTAGAAGAACTCTTGAGTTACTTTTTATGAACTTTTGTAGAACAAATTACTTGCAAAATGAACCATTACGAAGCGCTTGCGGAGACTTTAATTCTGTTTCAAATTTTATATCTTTAAATGAATCCATGTACTCAATTAAACATAAAATATTAGATTATTTGCAGTACCGACAGTGATTCTGATCATCATCTTCCAATGGCACATAATTCTCACCTGGTTATGGATATACATAATACAACATATACATCTGAATGGACCTGACCTAAACCTGTTTTGGACCTCTTAAATTAATATAATCGAACATGCTTGCTGAATGTAAACGCATTTTTTTTCGGTTGTGCTGTGCTGGTTGTATCTTTTGGACTTTGTCCTACAACCAGTGAGAACGATTTGTATGACATATAATTATACGACAGGCCAATGAGAACTAGTTGTCTTAGTGCCAGCGTTCGCAACCATTTCTTTGTTTCTAAAGAAATTTGTGTGGTATATATGACCTTGTTTGTCGAAATACCACCTTGCTGTGAACGATATGTATTATATATATGGTTATACTTATCAGTGTGGCGTACAGGCCTTGTTTGTCTTGATACCTCCCACCGTTCTAGGCCGACACCATGATGCTTTACATAAACAACCATGTTTGCCTTGGCTCCACAATGTTAATATGTATAATTTTGAAACATCGAATTTTAAACTATGTCAATGTTTAAATATGATTATATTTCAGTTATTATGCTTTATTCTAAATTATTATATATAATTATAATAAATTGTTTTGTAAATGGCTAAATTTTAAAAGCTATAAAGCCTCAAAGGCTTAGCTTACAATAAATAAATAAATAAGTAATAGCACATTCAGGCCAAACCACTTTCGAGCACGCATTTAAAGTGTGTTCTTTTATTTAAGCTTCTAATACTGCTACTTCTACGATTACTATTGCTACTTCTACTAGTACTCCTACTAATACTATTACAACTGCTCTAGTATTAGTCATATTAGTACTGCTCTAGTACTCTACTTATACTATTACTACTGCTTCTACTGTTACTTCAACAACCAGGATACTGTTGAATTCAAGGCAAGGAAAATTATGATGCACACACAGTAAAAAGCTTTTTTTATAAAATTTCTGCAGTATAAACTCGTTATACCCTAAACCTGAAAGGTCAGCGTCACCACGTGAGTCGAGCTATTCATGTCCGTCCGTCCGTCCGTCCGTCCGTCCGTCCGTCCTTCCGTCTGTCCGTCTGTGTGTTGTCCGTATACACAGGATAAGAAGAAGGAGTTGAGATAACTGAATGAAACTTGGTGCACATGGTCACATGAACCCAAGGATCTGCACTATTGAATATTTTTGGAATCCGCCGACGGACACGCCTACCTCCCATACAACGCAAAAATTTAAAACTGCATAACTCAGCTCATAATAAGCCTACAATAATAAAATTTGGTACGTATGTGTTTTTTATCAACACAAAGATGTCTTCGAAAAATGAACGTCATCCGCCTTACGGACACGCCCACCTCCCATACAACCCAAAAATTGAAAACGCAATAAATAAGCCTTTGTTTAACCTAAAGAGCTAAAATTTGGCACGTATGTTTTTTATACCAAAAGAAAGATGGTTCTGAAAAATGGACATCGTCCGCCCACGGACACGCCTACCTCCCATACAACGCTAAAATTGAAAACTGCATAACTCAGCTCATAATAAGCCTACAACTATAAAATTTGGTATGTATGTGTTTTATAACAACACAAATATGTCTTCGAAAAATGGACGTCATCCGCTCACGGACACGCCCACCTCTCATACAACCCAAAAATTGAAAACGCCATAAATAAGCCTCTGTTTAACCTACAGAGCTAAAATTTGGCACGTATATTTTTTATGACAAGACAAAGATGGTTTTGAAAAATGGACGTCATCCGCTTACGGACACGCGTACCTCTCATACAAACCTAAAAGTTTAAAACTCAATAAATATGGTTATGTTTGTCATAGAGAAATTAAATTTGGTATGTATGTATTTTATACTAAAACTAAGGTGTGTTCAAAAATTGAAAGTAATCTGTCCATGAACACGCCCACCTTCCATAGCGAAAGCACAATAAAGGCATTAACTGTGAGCTACAGGAATAAAACTTGGTATGTGTAAATTTTTCATCAACATTTAAATGCATATAAAATATAGGCTTCATCCGCCCACGGACACGCCTATTTACAATAACATTTTTTTTTAAAAGTGGGTTTAGGGTATTTCATAGTCGGCCTATACCGACTTTATACTTTCTTTACTTGTTTTATTCTACATTTATTATAAGTTTTATCCCAGTCTATAGCATAAAACTTGCAATTAAAATCTTGATATTATTCCTGATTTATGACTTTCAATGTAACTTATATTACTTTTTGCTTATAAAAATGTATACCAATCTGTTGTAAAAACATTAGATACAATTTTTGGATAAAATCTATCCCAACTTTGTATACATTTGGCTACAAAAACAAAAAGAATACTCGCTAGATGAGAGCGTACTGCCGCAATTGTCAAAACGAAGTTGATATGAGAAAGCAATAATTGTCAAAATGTAATCGAAATTAAATTGTTGAAGTTGTCTTGTTTCTTAAATTAAAAATTGTGAAAAATTGTTCTTTTCGTGTTTTTATTGATATTAAAGCAATTAAAAATTGCTTCGAGTTCAACATCATTAAAATTTAAATAAATAAAATTAACTGCAAGCCACATTTTTGCCACACAGCTGATTTTTATAATATCGGCAGTATACTGAGAAAAAAACACATACCTTGCTCCGGTAAAAAATTTCTCTATTTTCGATAATAACAATTTTCTGTTTTTCAAATAAAATTTTTTTCAATTAGAATAATTTTTCACCTTTTCGAAGAAATATTTCTTTACTACTAGGAAATGGAAATATTTCAATGTCTCTAATAATGATAAGTATTTTTCTCGCACAACAAATTTCTCATTAATAGAGAAAAATTTATTGAAAATGAAGAAAGTTTATTATATTTTGATAAAAAATTCACTATGAGAAATATTTTCTTCAATAAAAACAAATCTTTTCTCAAAAATAAAAAGTATTTTTCTCTAAAACCGATATATTTTTATATATTTTTCTTTTTTCATCATTTTTAGAGAATTTTTATTATCGCAATTAGAGAATAGCTTTCTCTGGAGCAAAGTCTATACCATTTTTCTCTAAATATGATGCCTTTTTTATCATATTCCGAGAAACTTTTTTCTGAGTGTACGAAGAAGAGAGCACAATCAACGCTGCATCTACTTTATTATCAAGAAAGAAAGAAAACAAGATAGCGCAAAGAGAGCATAAAAAAGTTGCACAGCTCTGCGCATCTCGTCACAATATATCAACAGCTGCCTGTTTCATTGTGAGAGAACGAAATACAGCTGAATTGTGCATCAGATCTGTTGTGACGTAGAAACTCATGTGCATTTCGCAATCTGTTATTTATCATTCTTGATTTATTATTATACCATGATTTTGAAAAATAAGATTCCGTACTTCCGCACCGCAGATGCGATGAACAACAAAATTCAGGAATATACATGTTTTTTTTTCATTTCATTGCTGCTCAGAAAATATTCAATTTTATTTTTAATGCCGACCAATTAGAATTAAGAACACTCAAAATTATTTTTTTATTCTCAAACATGCGCTAAAATGTTCTTCTCTTTTGAAACAGGCTTTAGTTTTAATTTTTTTTCTAAAATATTAAATAACATTTTTTTGATTTCATACGTTCGTTTAAATAATTTACTTTGGAAAAAATTTATTAAGAAATATATAATTAAAATGTAGGTACCTTAAGCTTTAATTTCGAATGAATCTCTGAGTTGAAGAAAAATCTAAAGGAACTTCGATCCTGAGATGTTGTTAAGTTAAATGTTATTCAATTAACTTGTTATATAATGAAATTAAATGAAATAAGATAGAAAATCTTTTGAGACATCAAGAGGATAAGACTGGCAAGTTTAAGGCCTCACTCAACGTCTTATAAAGCAAAGCAAAGCAAAAGCAGCTCGCTTGTTTTTGTTCAAATATTTTATTAAATAATATTCAAATTAACTGACTTTATCGTAGGTGTGCAATCAATTTTTTGTTTTTTCTTCATTGATATTATTTAGCAAATTATGCTCAAAAACATTACGTAATTCAAATATTTTTATAATCATTTCATAAATTTAATATACATACAGCCATGAACTATTCTCGTGTGTGGCATAAATCATAGAAATGCACAAGCAAACGGTATCAAGCAAAACCAACAACAACTACAACAAAATACTAATTTAAGTAATATCAACATCGAGTTCCAATCGAGCTAAGTGTGGCCTCACTTCTGGCTCATATTATTATTTATTTAAAATTAAATGGGCCAAGTTGTATCTTTAAGATTGTTGTGAGACTGAGTGTGTATTTGTGTGTTTGATTGAATATGCATGCACTAATGTTGCACATAAATGTCACAAGATACACACAGCAGCAACAGCTGTTGCTGGCACATAGATAAGCTGGCACAGCTGCTCTAAATACAGTTCATTGCATTTTGTATTACGTAATAAAGTTTAATTCAATTCAAATGTTGTCGGAAATGCAGCCGTAAAGTAAGTTGCATTGATGACTGTTAATTTGCGATTAAAAAAAAATGCAAAATATTTCATACATATCTGTTCACTTGTCCTTAAATAGAGCCAAAAAAATCGTGTTTTTAGAATTTTTGCACAATTCTTCGATATTCTTACTATTAAAGGATTATTCATTGTTACTTAATTTCTCGTCCTTGTCACTGCCTTAAAGAAGTAGATCAATTTCTCAAAGTGAAGCAAAATACCTGCAGGTGGCAGCTTTGTCTCTAATCTACTCTTCTTTCTTCTTTCATTCTATAAGTTAATTCCTCGCCACATGAAGCCTCGTCTTAACTGTAAAGATAGCCAAGCCAACCAAAACTACAGCAGCTCAAATGCTTCAACTTGAAAAGATAAACAACTGCTATCCATCGGATACCCGAATAATTAAGTACTTTACTAAAAACATCCGCATTAGCTGCACGCAAGCCCCAAATTACGTAGCAGCACCGAAGCGCGCTTAGCTATGCTGTCGCCGCTTGATGGTTCTCACATTCTATGTTGCCGCCGCTAGCGCTATCTTTGACACTTTGACCTATAGCCCCGAATATAAACCGTTAATTGCAACACTTCAACAAAAGCGAAACTCGAGTCGAGTCAAGTAAAGCCCAAAGTCTCTGCCTCTTTCTTTAGATTCCTATAAAAAGTTGGCATTTTGCTTAACTGTAGATTATTTCGCGCTTTTGCAACATGAGAACAAGCGGCCAAAAATTACCCAAAGTTGTCAGTGTTGTCCTGTTTGTATTGTGCTGCAATATACTGCTGACATCCGCCGCCACTAGTACTGGAAAAAGTAAGTAAGTTGCGTATAATTTATTAATATATTTCTGACTTTTCTTCTTTCATGTTATTCTATACGTACTTGCATACAGCACGTATTCGGCGACCCATTTCTTTGAAAACTCTTCATAACTATTACGAGGATACACAACGTTCTGATGATGCTACTGGACGCAATCATTTGAGAAATTGGTTAAGACTTAGAAATTTTTTCGTTAGGAAAAAGAATCGCCTATTTAATACAACACCAACAACTACATCATTTTTAACAAATATTGCTTCACCATCACCTGTTTTTAGAAGGAATGTTCGTGATAGTGCTGAAGATGGTCAAACCAATATAGATGATAAGCTGGGAGAATATGACGAGACATATGCTTTATATGACGGATATCAACGTCCATACAATAACGAACGAGTTAAAATACGGCAAACGATGGACAATTACAGTAATCCAACACAATTACGTAAGACAACGGCCAGACGTAAACAACAGCAAAAAATCCGAAATAGCAATAATAATATTGGTTCAAATATTGCCAACAATAGACCCTTGAATCGTTTTCAAAGCTTATTTGATAATACCTTTCGTCGACAAACACCCATTATTTACAAATACTAACTGTTTATGTTGGACGTTGAGCATGATTTACAGCTTTTTGCCAGCATAGAAAGCGATAAATAAACAAATAAAAGAAGCTAAATAAAAATTAGTTAATTAACAAGCTTAATCAAACTGACTTTTATCTCGCTAGTTATTGATTGTTCTAGGCCATGGCGTATATATATATGTATGTATGTTTGTAGTTTATTGCTTTTAAGAGGGTTTTAGAGTGGCTTGTCTATTTTTTTTATTTTTATTTTTGTTTTCTTTTATTCAAATTTTAAAATTGTATCCAATAAAACATTTAAAAAATTGTAGGTTGCCAATTTTTTCACAAGTTATTAAGTTAAATTGATTACTATGTAAATATAAACAGTGACGCTTGGATTTGAATTATATAGGTAATTAGGTCTTATTATGAATTCCAATCATATTTTTCGGTGATCATTTCTAATCGTATGTACCGTCATTAGGCTTGCCAGACGTACTGTTTTTAGCAGTACATGTCCTGATTTTTTAACAAAGCACTCAAATGTACTGCTTTTCAAGAACTCTGAAATCAGTAGGTACACAAATATACTCCGAAAGCTCCGAAAGCTTTAAAGCCGTGAACTTTAATTTTAAGCGATCAAAAATAACCGTCCATTAAAGTGTTTTGTTCCAATCCCTGGCTGAAACATAGACGGCGCACAGTGTAACGAGAGGGACAAAATGCAAAATATCGACTTGTTTATTTGAGAAAAAAAGTATGAGGATGTGTTCAAAACATTCCAATTAAGTAAATTCTAAAAGAGTTTCAATCTATTAATTTTAGTTTAGCCGTGAGAAGCTTCTAAGCAAATATTTTTCATAATTTTGAATTTTTTGGTTGATTGATTAAAAAAATTGCCAAAATTGCAAAACTGCACACAGAAAAATCGGCACATAAAAACCTATTAAACTAGGTCAAAAAGAAAACAAGGAAACAAGAAAACAAAGAGAAAACAAGGTCAAAAAGATTTCTCTATGGTTTTTACCCAAGAAGAAGTGCGTCTGATTTTAAGAGGGAATCCCGACTTAATAAAATCAATAAGAAATCTTAGAATATTAAGAAGATTTCCTATTTAATAAAATCAATAAGAAACCTTCGAAAAATAAGAAGATTTCCTTTTTAATAAAATCAATAAGAAACCTTCGAAAAATAAGAAGATTTCCTATTTAATAAAATCAATAAGAAACCTTCGGAAAATAAGAAGATTTCCTATATAATAAAATCAATAAGAAATCTTAGAATAATAAGAGGGAAATCTTTTTAATAATATTAAGAAGAAATCTTAGAATAATAAGAGCGAAATCTTTTTAATAAAATTAAGAAGAAATCAGTTAAAAGCAAGAAGTTTTCCATTTAAAAAAAAAACAAAAAGAAACCTTAGAGAAATAAGAAGGAAATCTTGTCAATAAAATCAAAAAGAAATCTTTTCAAAATAAGAGGGAACCTATTAAATGAAAGTTAGAAGAAATCTTTTAAAAATAAGAAGTTTTTCTTCTTATTAAATTCAAGAGGAAATCTTATTAAAATAAAATTGTTATCTTCTTTATAATATTAAGAAATAAACCTATTAAAATTATATGTTTTCCTTCTCAATAAAATCCAGAAGAAACCTTTTGAAAGTTTGTTAAAATATTAAGTAATTATTTTGAGAACCATTTGAATTAAATTATTAGAATTTTATTTGAAATTTTCCCATTTCCATCTTATATCAAGATCTTCTTATATCAAGAGGATTTCCTTATTAAGAAAATTTATAAGAAACCTCATACAAATAAGAAGTTCTGCTTCTAAAATAAGGTCTACTAGCATTTAATAAGTTTTCCCTATATATATATAAGAAGATTGTCATTTTAAACAGATTTTTTTCTTCTGAATAAGAAGTTTTAATCTTTTTTCAAAACGATTTCCTATTTAATAAATTCAATAAGAATTTCATCATAAAAACAAGAAAGGTTTTCTTATTGAAATTTCTTCGTTTCTCGCTTCTGTCCTTCCCCCGAGCCTAAAAACTTTTTAAGACGACAAACTTCTTATTTTTATGTGAACTATTTTTCTCTGTGTGACGTAAGGATTGAAATTCTTTTTATAATATATTAGTAATATATTAAAAAAACTAATAAAATTAAATTTGAGTGATTATTCAAACATTTATGTTTTAATTTTAATAAAATTCTAAGAAAAAAAATAAAATTTTGTGAGTAATGACAAATATAAGTCATTTAAAAATTAATACAAGTGCTAGTTTTTTAATTATCCAAATATGCACAAATTACTTTAGCTCAGCAACACTATTTTCTGTTTTGTTTACTATGTTTTGTGAATTGCCGTTACTTTTGAAAAGCATTCAATTTTTAATGGGCGTCCGCCAAGGGTGCAGGGGAGGAAAATTTCTCCCAATGACCTGAAAAGAGTGAAGAGTGAACGCTGTTGTATGTTTTTTTGCGATTAGAAGTACTCTTCCAGATGTTTTAATCAGAGTCATAACTGTTATAAGAAATATCTTAAAAAATTGGACCATAACAGTTATATTGTAAGAAAAAAATTTTTATCAATAATAACTACTATTTAAAAAAAAAAAATAATTTTTCTCTGAAATAAGAGTTATGAATGAAGGAAATATTTTTTACGTTGCCTCATAACTGTTATAGACGAGAAAAAAATTTTTACGTTGCTCATAATTTGTATGAAATAAAAAGTCTTTGTTACTTTTTTACGGCAACATGTGTAAGATTATCAATTGTAATTTTATTTTCTTGCTCTCAGTAAGAGAATAAGGATTTTTTACAAAATAAGGCATTCATAAAAAATGCAGTTGTGAATGCAACGTAAGTGTATTCTTAAATCGTATTTTAGGGCAACAGCAGTACAAGTGATTTTTCGGAAAAAAATTAGTTACATAAGTATGAGAACGCAAAGAAGAAATTGATATTTCATTCAAAAAATCATTCATTTCAGTAATTTCACATGTCATTTCAGTGAGTAACCGCGGATTTCACAATTTTGTATAAACGTATTTAAATTGTTTGTTAGAGAAAGAGAAGTACAATTGCACTTTGACTAGACTCCTGAATAGCATAAACTTTTTGTTTAGGCGAACAGTAGTATAATTGCAGTTGCTGGACTTCTTTTTCTGATTTTTCTTAACCATAGAAGTAAAAAATTCAAATTTTGTATAAAACTTAATGACACGAAGAACCAACTACTCATTTTAAGAAAAAACAAAAATACGGTAAAAAAACAAGCAACTAAAAACGATGCAAATGGAAGATTTTTATTGGATAGTGACAATAAGGGCGGTTCCATGCCCCCTTTCCAAAGATTGCTAAAATTTATTAGTCGAAGGATACGACTCAATAGTTAGTTCTAGGTCAGTTATAGGTCAAAACTTTACCGAAAATTTGTGTTCTTAAAAAATGCAATGCCACTAGCGGGTAGGAAGGTGAAAACAAACTTTCTCTTTTTTACTCATACCTACCAAATATATAAAAAAATTTCGACTACAAACACCATGACGCGAAATTTTTTTATATTTTAGAAATAACGTAAAAATTTATTTCTCTACAATAACTCTTACCAGGCAACGTAAAAAAAAATTTTTTTGAAAATAAAAGTTATGAGCAACGTAAAAAATTTTTTCTCGTTTATAACTGTTATGAGGCAACGTAAAAAATATAAATTGAAAATAACTGAAGCAACGTATAAAATATTTTTCAAAATATCGACAACTTTTTCAACCTAAAAAAATAAATAACTGTTATTTTGGGTCTCTGGTTTTATCTGAAAAAGCATTTTTAAGATTTATATTTTAAAAAAGCCTTAATTTAAATAACCTTTATTTAAATTTAGTTTAAAAAACCCTGTGTACTTAAAATATAAACTTTGTTTAAATTAATAAAATGCGTTCCAAATTTTATTTTTCTTCTTTTATAGGTAACACTTTTTATAGCGTTGAATCATTGTATGGGAAGTGGGCGTATATGTAAATAAAATACGCCAATTTTTTGTAAAGTCTTAGTTTTGATGTTATATACACACACACACCAGATTGCTTTCATGTAGCTCAAGTATATGCCTTTTTAAAGAGTTTTACTCTTGTGGATTGTATTGAAGGTGGACGTGGATGTGGGCGGAACACGCCCATTTTTTGTACACACTTTAGTTTTGATGTTACATATAAACATACCAAATGTTATTTCTGTAGCTCAAATATATGCCTCTTTATAGAGTTTCGCTTTTGTGGATTGTATGGGAGGTGGGCAAAGGACGAGGCCGATCTTTGTGTGGTGTTTTATATTTACGAAATAATGATACATGCCAACATTTCATGTTCCTACGACAACTCCTACTATTTTTGTCCCTCATACCATAGACATCGGTACACTGTGCGACATGGCTATTGTGACATATCACATGACCTCGTGTGTCTACAACTGCTAAAATATTGCTTTCAAACATTTTAATCTCTTAATTTAATATTCATCAAAACACAAAACTTCGATGAATAGTGCACACTTTTATGATATTTCTTCATATCCTATTCAAATCACTAAATTTAAACATTAAACTTTTTTCTTTTTTTTATTTCAACACGTATCGTTTTACATGTACCAGACATTGAAAAGAACAATCTGCTTGACCTTTACCACCTACCGTAGCACTACATAGACATAAAACATGACATTAACTTTTTTTCACCACCTTCCGTGGTACTAGACATTCAACAGATGGGCTATGGGGGTATCCCACACAATGTATCAATTCAGGCTTTTTTAAGCAAAGACTTATTTGGGATAAAATATAGTTCTTAATCTATGTCAAAAAGTCGTCCACACCAAATGTTCAAATATGAACACATTTTCTTTAAGTGCAAAATTATATACAGGTAGAAGGTTGATCCAGATGCATGTTCTCGTTAACTATGCTGATAAAAATAAACAAAGACAGTTCACTAGCAACGTGCTTATCACCATGCATCTCATAGTTTATCAATAATGATGTGCTTTTATGAACTATTAAGAATTCATCCCAACAAAAAATAAGTAGAAAAGTGTATTTACAATGAGTGTGTATCATATCTAGGTAGGTAGAATATATGAATTAGTTTAAGATAATTTTTATCTACCAGTACGATGTATTATAAAAGGTTATAAATAAAAAATTATTCAAGAGTAGCAGACGTGTTTTGTCGTTTTGCTTATTCACCAAATTTCGTTGCTTTGCGGCAACTGCAAATAGTTTTGGCCACCGTTTATATGAAACGGTAACACTGTGCGTCGTAGCGCAATTGAGCTAGCGCATTTCGTTGTTACAGTAAAAAGCGCTTGAGTTGGTGTATCAACGCAACATTTCAACACTCTTTTGCTACCTGTCAGGGCTACCTACGGCTGCTTGGGATGCTCTAAAACTTTTACATATTATTTGCAACAACTACTCGTGGATCGACGCATCGGGCGTTGTCACATTGGATATTAAGCGGAGATAGCATACCTTACTTTCCTGCGGAGGTTGCCTAACATTATTCTGAGACAAATTGTTATTGAACGCGCCCAGAAAGTAACACCGAAGATATCCAGGAAGAAACTTTTTCAGCTCGTTTCAGTGCACTGCAGCCAACAACAGCTAAAATAATAGCAACTTTGTTGCTGCTGATGCCATGGTTGCATTGATAGCTGCTCCTGCTGCTGCTTCTGGTGCTGGCAGCAAATAGCAAATTGCTGTTATTCTTGTTGCTTGGTTTCTTTTCGTTGTTGCTCATACGCATGCACACACATTCACACACACACACACTTACACAAAGTTGCCACTTAAAAATGTCTTTGGGCTTTGTTCACTCTGTGCTATTTTTTTTTTTATTTAACGCTTTTTTCTTTAAAAGTTTTTGTGCCTTGTTTCCGGGTTGTTTTTGTTTCTGACACAATCTCTGGAAAACTCGTTCGTTTAGTTGCGGTATTTTTTTTTTATCTCATGCGGATGCTTACATGAGTGTGTGCTGCTTCGTGTGTTGCATTGGTAGTAGAAATGATTTTGTATCTATGTGAGGGGAAAAGTCTTATTTAACGGTTGCTATGATTTAGTTTTTTTCAATGCGACAAATGTACAATTTTTGCAAAATTTTCCGAAAATAATTTCTATTAAAAAGAAAAAAAAAATTGCTATCCCTTTTTTTACAGAAAATCTTGTACGGCCTGAGAAGTGTTCGATATTCGTATCTCTTTTCCCTAGAATCTTTGGTCACGTTCGATACTTCAATTTTACAATAACTCCGTACTTTGTATAATTTTCCAGAATTTCTATGCAAGCAGCAAATTGAAACGTTCAGAAATGCTTTGCTAGATCAATGTGAGCGTGTTTGTGTGTGTGTGTGTGTGTGTGTGCGTTTACCATTGCAATTATTAGCAATTAGCAAGTGGCAACGCTTAATTACCTGGCTGAGCTATGTGTACATCAGTTATCAGTTGCACATAACGCATTCCAAATTAAGGCTGAGCAATTTGCGAATAATTCTCGCAGGACACTAAATGTGCAAACGATGTGAATTGGTCGCATTTTGTGAACTAAAGGACACCTTAATAAGAGGTGGCTTAGATATACAATTTGTTTGAATGATTTATCGGAATTATTAATATTTATGTTTGTATATAGCTAGATGTGTTTGTTTGTGTGCAACTGCAAAAATATAATTTGAATTTTTTGCGGATTATTTTTTTTTTAATGTATAAATTACCGTTGCTTTCGGAAGTCGCAGTCATCATAGTCAAACCGTAACTAGTCAGTCCACAACTAAAGCAACTAAATTTATTACCCATGGCTTGCTCAACCTGCCCAACGATTGTCTGCATGTTTATGAATGTGTGGTTTTGCAATTTTAATTTCAATTCAATTCTCATACAAGCACAAATTTTTATTTTGATACTCTTCATGAGAGTGTGAGACACATGAGAGTGTGAGTATGTGTTTGACCATAATAAAAAATGAATTTTTGTTGAATAGAAGAAAATTAATATAGAATTTTTAATTTCACTACTTTTTAATTGATTCAATATTGTTCATTTTCCTGTTTTCGCTTGAAGATGTGTGCAAAAATGAATTTCATCTACCCACGCACACGCTGACCTTGCATACATTCTTTAATCGTGAAAAATCGAAAAACCTTTTTAAATTAATACTTGCTTTTAAACACAAATAAGAAATGATTTTTATTTAGAGTTAAAATTATTTAAGATATATTCTATACATCAATTTTATATTTGATTTTTTCTATGTGTAGAATATATTATATTGTCACTTTTTTAATGCGTTTAGGATGCAAACATTGCCAGCCTTACCAAAAAACGATTTTAATGTAGGTACAACATTTTCAAAAATGTTGAACAATACACAAAAATGGTACCAATAAAAACATAAAGTCAGTTTTAAATTTAAACAAGTAAAGAAAGTCTAAAGTCGGTCTAGGCCGACTATGAAATACCCTAAACCCACTTTTCAAAAACAAAAAATTTTTTATTGTAAATGGAAGTGTCCGTGGGCGGATGAAGCCTATACTTTATATGCATTTAAATGTTGATGAAAAATTTACACATACCAAGATTTATTCCTGTAGCTCACAGTTAGTGCCTTTATTGTGCTTTCGCTATGGGAGGTGGGCGTTCTCATGGACGGATTACACCCAATTTTTGAAACACATCTTAGTTTTGGTATAAAATACGTACATACCAAATTTAATTTCTCTATGACAAACATAACCTTATTTATTGAGTTTTAAACTTTTTGGGTTGTATGGGAGGTAGGCGTGTCCGTGACCGGATGACGTTTATTTAAAACACTTACATATCAAATTTTATTGTTGTAGGCTAATTATGAGCTGAGTTATGCAGTTTTCAATTTTCTCGTTGTATGGGAAGTAGGCGTGTCCGTGGGCGGATGACGTCCATTTTTCAAAACTGTCTTTGTCTTGTCATAAAAAACATATGTGCCAAATTTTAGCTCTTTAAGTTAAACACAGGCTTATTTATTGCGTTTTCAGTTTTTGGGTTGTATGGAAGGTGGGCGTGTCCGTGAGCGGATGACGACCAGTTTTCAAAGACATCTTTGTGTTAGTATACAACACATACATATCAAATTTTATTGTTGTAGGTTAACTATGAGCTGAGTTATGCAGTTTTCAACTTTTGCGTTGTATGGGAGGTAGGCGTGTCCGTGAGCGGATGATTTCCATTTTTCAAAACCATCTTTGTTTTGTTATAAAAAACATATGTGCCAAATTTAAGCTCTTTAGGTTTAACACAGGCTTATTTATTGCGTTTTCAATTTTTGGGTTGTATGGGAGGTGGGCGTGTCCGTAAGCGGATGACGTCCTTTTTTCGAAGACATCTTTGTGTTGATACAAAACACATGCACACCAAATTAAATTGTTATAGGCTTATTATGAGCTGAGTTATGCAGTTTTAAATTTTTGCGTTGTATGGGAGGTAGGCGTGTCCGTGGGCGGATTCCAAAAATATTCAATAGTGCAAATCCTTGGGTTCATGTGACCATGTGTACCGAGTTTCATCCAATTATCTCAACTCCTTCTTCTTATCCTGTGTATACGGACAACACACAGACGGACGGACGGACGGACGGACATGAATAGCTCGACTCACGAGGTGACGCTGATCAAGAATATTTATACTTTTCTATACCGGACTCGCTTCGTTCTATGCGTTACAAACGTTTGCACAAAGTTAATATACCCTGACCTTTTAGGTTTAGGGTATAAAAAAAATAGC
The DNA here is from genome assembly GCA_958299015.1 of Tetanocera ferruginea. NCBI lineage: Eukaryota > Metazoa > Arthropoda > Insecta > Diptera > Sciomyzidae > Tetanocera > Tetanocera ferruginea. The sequence goes on along the minus strand of OY282643.1, from coordinate 1,801,148 downwards.
CAGATCAGAAAATACACAGCTTTTCCATGTATTTTATTTTAAAAATGGCTACTTTTTAATTGTCAGCTGATATTTTGAAAGATAATTTAAAATTATTTTAAAATTGAGAAATCAAACTTAAAATGGAAGATGAAAGCTTGTATATGAACAGAGAAATCCTGACGGATTATCGAGCTATTAGAAAGCCAAAAACGTATCGGGAACGAAAGGATTTTTTCAGTGAACTTAATAATAGTGAGTTCATTAAGTTGCACAGGTAAGAATTATGTAGAATTGCAGAATTTTGCAGAATTATTATTGCAGAATTATTGCAGAATTGCACCGTTTTTTGGCTGTCGCATTGGTCAACCGTTGACGTTGTTTTCCAATGAAATTAATATACAAACTTGCAGGTTCGAAAAGGAAACAGCGCTTTATATTTTGGACAAGGTTTATACAAAAATTAAATCTCCAACAAATCGAGCAGCCGCTATAGATCGTAAAACAAAGCTTTGTGCATATTTAAGATTTGTCGCGAAGGGGTTTTATTAAGAAGATTTTAAGTTATAAAAGTACATTTGCAAATTGTTAATATTACAGCTCTGGAATATGGTTTTGCACAACAGTCGGCCTCAAATATTATACGGCAAGTCAGCTATGCGATGGCCAGCTTAAGCCCCCAGTATATCAATTTTGATTTATCACGCCAAGCTTTAACGCAAACAAAGCAACATTTTTATGAAAAGTGGGGCTTTCCCCAGGTCATTGCATTGATTGATTGCACACATATAAAAATAAAAAAACCACCTGGGGAAGCTGGGGACGCCCACCGAAACAGAAAAGGGTTTTTTTCGTTAAATTTTCAGGTCCTTTGCGACGATAATTTTAAAATATTGGACGTGGTATGTAGATGGAGAGGTTCAGCGCACGATTCACGAATATGAAATGAATGCGTGATAAGAAAGAAACTTGAAGAGGCTGATCTAGGCGGAGGCCGAGTAGTCTTAGGAGATGGAGGGTACGCCAATTCAAGGATATTGCTGACCCCATTTCGAGTAAATTATCCAAGAAATAGTTATGATGATAATTACCAAAAGAAACATATCGCGGTTCGTGGTGATGTTGAGAAGGTGGAATACAATGGAATACAGTGAAAAAAAAAGTAAATTTAAACACTGCAAAAAACATAATTGTGTCAATTTGTGTGCTTCATAATATAGCTAAGCAAAAAAATAGTTAGCTTTATGGAGCAATTAATGAAAGTTTTATTTTGGAAGAAGAAGTTGAAATGGCGCAGAATATTGAAATATAGAACAATGGTAGAACAAATATAGGCACCATTTTACACAACACACTTAAACACATGTGCTATGTTCTAAAAAGTACCTAGTTAAGCAACGTTAAAAAAAAATTAATTAAATTGAAAAAATTCGATGGCGTTACGTATTAAACTTTTATTACTTATTTATTTTTTTTTCATTTTAAAAATAAAAATGAATCACAAACATTGTTATATTTTTAAATTATAATAGGGGTATTCACGATGTGGTATATTTGCTCTTGTATTGTGTATTTTTGATAAATTTGATATTTGAAGTAAAATTACAAAAACAAAATGTACAATGTTCAAAATACAACACTGTATACAAATACAATTTCGTTGTATATTTGATCAACTGATCACAAAAACTTTTTGACTCTGCGTGGTACTGGCTGGGTTGTGTGTTTATTTAATAAAAGTTAAATTAATTCAGTGCTTCGTTTCAATTCTTTTATTTTCTTGTATTGCTAAATGATGAACTTCCCAGACTTTAGTGTAGGCTTGTTCACAATGTGTTGTAAATTTTGTAAGAATTTATCAAAAATACACCACATCGTGAATACCCCTAATATTCTTTTTTTTTTTTCATACCAGGGACCGTACCGGTTATGGTTTTTATCAAAAACGTCAAAAAATAACTGTTATTTTTTAACTTTAATTTTTTCCGACAAAAATAAAAGTTATTTTATGCCTTATATTTTTTCGGGCAAACATAACAGTTACTTTTTACTATTATTTTATCGGTCAAAAATAACAGTTATTTTCTGCCTTTTATTTTTCGGTCAAAAATATCAGGCAATTTGTGTTTTTTCAAAGGCCATTTAACAAACTAAAAAACTATCGATACCATTATTTTGGTCTCATCGGTGATCACGTTTTACATGTGGTATCAATAGTTTTTTTAGCGGACAAGCGGCCTTTGAAAAAACACAGATTGTCTGATATTTTTGACTGAAAAAATAAAAGTCACAAAATGACTGCTATTTTTGACCGATAAAATAAAAGTAAAAGGTAGCCGTTATTTTTGTCTGAAAAAATAAAAGGCAAAAAATAACAGATAATTTTTAACTTTTATAGAATCAGTCGAAAATTTAAAAGGCTCTAATTATTCGTGAAGCTGAGGCCATTTGTATCATAATGGTATATTTAAAAATGTCCTTCGACAATTTTTTTCATTGTGACTTTTTCATTCGAAAATTCTAAAATAACAGTTATTTTCGGTCTCTGGTTCATACGCATCAATTTTGGCTTTAGGCTGATTCCACACTAATGAGGAACGGAAACATGAATCTTTATATGCTTTCATTTGAAATAATTTTTGGTTCTCGCATTAGAATGCAGTCTTAAATTACTCTTGTTGCAAAATTATTTTTAAGTTTTAATGCTTTTTTATGTTTTTTTGACAATTTAACTAAACAAACTCCGAGTTGAGAAAAACTTAAAATATTTTCTTTAGATTTAAAACGTTGAAAACAGACCATCTCTTGATGCACATTCAAAAAAAATTAGGTAAGCAATGTTAAAAAAGATAACAATGTTATCCAAGAACAGTTTATAACAAGGATTGGTTACTGCGTTAACAAAGAAAAAATATTTAAACTGGGTGTTTTTTCAGTGTCACACCCTTCCCGGAAAAATGCCATAGTTTTCCTAAGAAGCAACAAGGGCTTATGATAAGAATGAAACTTTCCTAAAGTAAGGATGTTGATATTTTACATAAATTTGTTAACTTTTTTCTTTCAATAAATTATTTGTATTCTTCATTTCCGTTACAAGAAGTTGGTCACACCCGGAACGGTTTTCAAAATATTTTTTGGAATAATGAAATTTTTGCAAGTATATGAATAAATTCTTTGATTACAACAAGTTTTGTAAATTCACGTATAGCGAAATCATTTGTATAGGTATTAATTTAATCAAAAATTCATGCAAAAAATTTTTTGCAAAATATTTTTTTTTTTTTTAAATATATTGAAAATCGAAATTATTTGTATAGGTATTAATTTGATAAAAAATGCATGCAAAAAAAATATTTTTCAATACATTTTTTTTTTTATTAATTAATACATTAATTAAAAACATATTTTTTTGATTTTAGTGTCAAAAATATGTGATGGTTATTTTATCCATTAAGTTCTTATATATAATTCCCACATCATTCACACTCGTCACTCCCGGGACAATCTTATGTCACACCCGTCCCATTTAAAAGTTTAAAAAAGAATGATTATCGCCATTTTTGCAAAATATTTTTCACTGGTATTCAACAGAAAATATATATTAAATTTGAATAAATGTCAAGTCAAAAATGGTCTCATTGTGGCAGATGGACTGAGTTTCAATGTTAAACTCGGAATTTTTAGTTTTTAAACTTGGGCTCGTCACACCCGTCCCAGGTGTTTAAGCAAATATAACTATTAAACTAGTATAAATAATTGCGTTATGTTTTAGCATTTTGAAACCTTGGGGTATTTTCTAAAATACCCCATAGTTATTTCCATTTCCAGCACGATAAAGTAGTCAAAACGTCACACTCGTCTGTATGAAATGAGCCTTTAGCAATTGTTGCGTTGTTTTCGATTTCTTTGCCTTTTGCTTTTTTATTTAATTGCCACTCCTCTTCCAAAAGTTGAAGTTTTAAATATTCATATTTTTGCTGGACCTCTCGTCTTTCCTTGTTCTCACTTGCCACTGTTCGTATCTGTTCGATGCGTTGTGATAACATAAATAATTGCGTTATGTTTTAGCATTTTGAAACCTTGGGGTATTTTCTAAAATACCCCATAGTTATTTCCATTTCCAGCACGATAAAGTAGTCAAAACGTCACACTCGTCTGTATGAAATGAGCCTTTAGCAATTGTTGCGTTGTTTTCGATTTCTTTGCCTTTTGCTTTTTTATTTAATTGCCACTCCTCTTCCAAAAGTTGAAGTTTTAAATATTCATATTTTTGCTGGACCTCTCGTCTTTCCTTGTTCTCACTTGCCACTGTTCGTATCTGTTCGATGCGTTGTGATAACTAGATGCCTCCAATCTGTGTTTGGCATTTGTTGATGATACCGCGTATAAATTTATAAAAACATGAATAAGTTTATTTAACTAACTATACAAATTATTGGTGACCGTGGCATGCAGGTTAAGTGTGTGGCTTAGCATGCTCGGAGCCCGGGTTCGATCCCCAGCCGCGGCGAAAAGTTTTTTCAATAAAAATTTTTTCTGATCGATCACCACCTCTCTGCAGACAATGGCAAACCTCAGAGAGTAAATAATGCCATGTAAAGCTTCTTGAGAACATGAGCCGTTTGGAGTCGGCATAAAACATGTAGGTCCAGTTCTCGGTCAATTGTGTGCAAACATTTAATAACACACACAACACAAAGGGCATTTCAAGGGCTGAAATGGCCAATTTGTTTTTTTTTTTTTTTTTTTTTTTAGAGCACAAAAAAAACGATTCGTTCGCAACGAATGTAACATGACAATCACTTTTCAAACAAATGTCTTTGTTTTAGACTACCCATACAGAGCTATACTTTTTACCAATTTTTGGGTTGAGTTTTGCCGGTGTATGTGTCTCTGAAGCAAAGCTTAAGTCAGGCTTAGAGTGTTTATTTTCTTTGGTGGTTTCTACTTCGATTTCATTTTTAGGGGTAAGATCATTTAATAACATCTGTGAAAATAAAATAAAATTATCTTTAATTGCCAATATTGGAAATTTACCTACCTCCATGTCGCCGTCATTGCAAGCTTGATTCTCATAAGAGTCATCTATCGCTGCCATTGAAATATATTCAATGGATATATTCACTTTTCAACTGCAAAAGTGTACAGAACTGAAAATACGAAAAATATGTATAAGACAACAAAAAATTACATTTACTTATGTAGATGATTCGATGTAATGCAACGACTCTATTGAATTGATAATTAAATATCAACCCAACGACAAGAATTTAAAACAAAAAAAGTCTAAGCTAAGTGTCTGATTTGACGCAAAATTACCCCATATATAAGCCACCTTCCGTTATGGCCATACTTCCGGAAAATATTTCCTAAAATGCTGATAATAGAATAAGCCACATTGATCAGTGCAGAGCGATAAAGTGCGGTGAATACAAAATGCTCCCTCGCATTGACGGACTACCTTCCCTTTAAGAAACATTTTCATCTTGTGTGCCTTGTTGCGCTGCATTGTAACGCAGTCAACCGCAATGCAGCAGCAGCAACATATTCAGCAACATAATGTTGTGGCGGATATCATTAAATAGTCATATCGTCAGAATCGTAATATGTTATCGAGATAAGGAATAGCAAATAATTTTCTTAATTAACATTTGAAATACTATCGGTCGATAAGTATCAGTGCGGATATCAATATGTGTGAGTAAGTAAGCATGCAAATGCTAAATATATATCCTTTTTATGCGTCTTTATTTGAAATAACAACTATACGCTGTTGTTATAAAATAGACAGATATGTAATAAAAACTATTTAACCGCTTAACAAGACAGCTTTGTATCAATTTAATTTAAATACAATTTAAATTTTTTCAACTTTTGCATTCCTTCACTGTTTAACATAATTAAAAAAGCTCTAGAGCAAAATCTCTGTTTTGGTGAAAAAAAAATAATTTAAAAATAATAAAATACACAAAAATTAACTTCCAACAGTATAATACACTATTAAAATGATATGATTTTTGATCGCAGAGTTTCGAGAACAATAATTATTCACGCTGTGAAATTATTAATGAATTTTATAATGAATTTTTTTTTTTTTTTATATTTTTGAAAACCGAAAAACATATTTCTATCTCTTTTGCTCTACTCTCATCTAACATTATTAAAACATTTCTGAGTGCAACAGAAATTAATAATAATAAAAAGTTCACAACAAACTGCAAAAGGACATTCTTTGCCGTGGTTGCCCACTCTAGTTGAAACAGTCCACTTCATGGTTAAAAAGGAAAAGCATTACAGACATTCCTTTATTTTTCAGCTTGCTTTTATACGTCCATTGGATGTTGTTGTGCGATGCTGAAATTATTTTTTTGTTTTTTTTTTTTTTTTTGTTTTTGGGTAAATTATTATAAGCGAATTTTTAAAAGCATGGCTGCATCATGTCCTTCAGAATGAGTTTATTTTGCAGATAAAGTAAATTTTTATCTTCTTGGCTTTATGGAGTTATTTAATTATGTTGGCAAAGAGAACTGTAAGGCTTTTGAAAGAATTCTGAACAGTTGTTAAATAATGAAAAAACAAAACAACTTTATTTGAGCATCGTATGGCTTAAACAAAATATGAAATTGTAGCCCGCAGGTTATGTGAATTCTTATGGCGTACATTATTTTCAATAAAATAGCAACATTTGGCAGAAAATTTTAGAAATAATTTCCTGACAAAAAGAAGAGCAACATTACCTTCTACTACCGCTCCCCTCAGTTGTTTGTGCACATTCACACAAGCCAAACATTAATAGCAGAAAATCATAAAAAATGTTACCTAGGTGCAGCTCACACACACACACACACATACATTTATACATTTTCTAGATAAAATTGTAACAATCCTCAGTAAAACACAGAGAGCATTAAATTTAAATAATTATCCACGAAATGCAGAAACTATCTACTTCCGCTCTAATTAGTTTTACGTCCGTCCGCGTTGGTGCAATCGGTGCCATGGTTACATCTACACGGTGCAAAGCAGAGTGGAAAAGCAACAATAATAAGTATTCAACAGCATGAACGGTTAACGCGGTTTGGTGATGGTGGGGGGATGCTTTATTTCAATGTGAACAATATTGTTTCTCAACAATTTTTAATATATTTGAGTTATCTTTTGTTACTTTTTTTTTAGAAAGGGTTTGCAAATTTGTACGCTTCATAAATTTTATCCATTTAAATTAATTGCAGAAGTTATTAAAAACAAAAGATGTTATTAAAAACCAGACTAAAGCTAAAGGAATTGAAATTCTTTAAAAGTTTTTTAATGCCAATCCTTTATATATTAAACACAACTTTATAAAAATGACCTTGATATGGATAGAATTAGTTATGTCTATCAAGATGTATGTTTGAACAGTATTGTGGAGTACCTAACAACTCTTTCTTCACATATGACGAATGTCATTAGTTTTCTTTAATGACCTTTAATTAATAGGGGTATTCACGATGTGGTGTATTTGCCCTTGTATTGTGTATTTTTGATAAATTTGATATTTGAAGTAAAATTACAAAACCAAAATGTACAGTGTTCAAAATACAACCCTGAAGCAGAAATACAATTGCGAAACCCTATTGTATGCTTTGTAAATATCTTTGTATATTTGATCAACTGATCACAAAAACTTTTTGACTCAGCGTGGATGAAGGTACTGGCTGGGTTGTGTGTTTATTTTATAAAAGTTAATTTAATTCAGTGCTTCGTTTCAATTCTTTTATTTTCTCGTACTGCTAAATGATGAACTACCCAGACTTTAGTGAAGGTTTGTTCACAATGCGTTGTAAATATTGTAAATTTTGTAAGAATTTATCAAAAATACACCACATCGTGAATACCTCTAATAAAAAATAAAATTTAGTTTTTAAGTTTAGTTTAAATGTCGACTGTGACTGTCGACCAAGATGGAGGCATGAACTTTCAAATACAAGTAATATTAACACAAGAATATAAAAAACTTGAAATACGTATTTATCATGGTAATCAGTGTTGGTTAAACCACACCAAAATATACATAAATCAATGAAAAGAACAGCTCAATAATTTCCAATAAGCTGAAATGCATGCGAATACCTTGAAAAATACATATTTTACAGGTGTTTAAAACAAAAACATTTTTTTGAAAATTAAGATATATCATTTTTTTTTTGTTTTTTTTTTGGGTACCAAAAGAGTTTGTAAAGACCAAATTTTTAACCGACTTCAAAAAGGAGGAGGTTCTCAAGTTTGTTTTGTTTTTTTTTTTTTTTTTTTTTTTTTGTGAATGTATGTACATCGATTACTCCTTAAGTACTTGCCCGATTGCCGTAATTATTTGTCAAGATAAAGAAATCATCAACGCGGAGGTGCCCGTCTATGAAAGTGGTTGGTATTCGACAAAAGGGGCTGTCGCTATATGAAAAACACTTTATCTCAGTAAATATTGGGTAATAAAATGCACAGTAAAATTACAAAGGCAGGCACAAATATTAAAAATTGCGATCATTTAAGTGGGCGTTATTAAAAAAGGGTGTGGCAATATTGGAAAAACTCTGTTTCTCGAATAAAATTGACACTAGAGTACTGAAATTTAGTACAGAGGTAGGCACAATTATTGAAAATTACTTTCAAGAAAGTGGGCGTTATTCGACAAAAGGGTGTGGCAATATAAGACAATTACTGTATCTCGAATAATATTGACACTAGGGTACAGAAAATTATTACAGCGATAGGCACAATTACAACAACTTTTTTTTTTAAATGGGCGTTATTGGAAAAATGGGTGTGGCAATAATAAAAAACACTGTATCTCGAATACTATTGACACTAGGATACTTAAATTTAGTACAGAGGTAGGCACAATTATAAAAAATTACTACAAATAATGTGGGCGGTATTCGATAAATGGGCGTGTCACTTTCAGAAAAACACTGTATTTCAGTAAATATTGACATTAGGATACTGACATTTACAGCCAAACTGCAAGGTTCGGCACAATTATAAAAAATTACGGTCAATTAAGTGGGCGTTATTCGACAAAGAGGTGTGGCAATATTAGAAAAACTGTAAAAAGGGTGAATTAATATAAAATATGATCAATAAAGTACAAAGGTGGCATTTGAAAAAGGGCGTGACACTTTAATAAAAATTGTAAAAAGGCAGAAATTGAAAGTAACTAACAAACCAGAAATTAGTAAAACTAAATTTTTAATAATACAGTTTTATATTTGAAATTTTCCTTTATAATTTTTGCAAATATTTAAAACAATTTAAAAGGGTAAGGAATAAGAATAGATAGAAAAAAACCATTTTCAAAGTTATGAGCTTAAATAATTGTGTTAACGTACACTCAGAAAAAAGTGTATCGGAATATGATAAAAAAGGCATCATATTTAGAGAAAAATGGTATAGAATTTGCTCCAGAGAATGCTATTCTCTAACTGCGATACTAAAAATTCTCTTTAAAAATGATAAAAAGCTTCCATGAAATAGAAAAATATATCATTTTTAGAGAAAAATACTTTTATTTTTGAGAAAATATTTGTTGTTATTGAAGAAAATACTTCTCATTGTGAATTTTTTATCAAAATATAAGAAAAGTTTTTCATTTTCAATAAAATTTCTCTATAAATGAGAAATTTTTTGTGCGAGAAAAGAACTTATCATTATTAAAAACATTGCAATATTTCCATTTCCTAGAAGTAAAGAAATATTTCTTCGAAAATGTGAAAATTTCTTCTAATTGAAGAAAATTTTATTTGAAAAAGAGAAAATTGCTATTATCAAAAATAAAGAAATTTTTTAACGGAGCAAGGTATGTGTTTTTTTCTCAATGTAGTTTACAAACTACTAAAATTCTCTAAAAAGGAAGAAATAAAAACTTTTTAACAAAAAAAAAAACCTTCTTCAAAATCACTACAAAGTAAAAAATAATTTTAAATTACTTTTCCTATTAATCGTGGTAAAATTTGATAATTTATTTATATACATTATTATATTGGAAATCTTATTATTTTAATTTTTCCTGATTTGTTTTATTTTTATCATAAATATATTATTTTTTTTATGATAATAAAAGCTAAAATTCAAAAACAACTCTTTATATTTCAAAAAAGAATTCTTATTTAACAAAATTTCAAATTCAACCCAACTAAGAAAAACATATTAAGTTTAAGTTGCCATTTTAATTTCCACAGGTTATGCAAAAGTATTAAATATTTTTAGATTTTGTGTGCATGGGTGATTGACTTTATTATATTTTTGCTTATAAATTAATGCTCAAAAATCGATTTTTTAATACTATTTTTGTAAAAATCAACATTTTCCTAAAATCTTCAATTAAAAGCTCAAAAAGTTTTAGCAAAACATAATTTATTATAATTTTTGTTTTTTGAAAAAACAAACTTCGAAGAATCGTGTACACTGCAAATTTGAGTTATTTAAATTTATATTTTTTATCAAAATATTTATACATTTTTCTTTAACATGTATAAATATTATACATATTATAGGTATATCTTCGACTTGGCCGAAGTTAAAATTCTCCCACGGCCGATTAATAAGGATAAAAAAATTAAATTGTAACGCTGTAAATATTAGCCCATTAATAGAGTTTTGGCTATAGTCGGTTGTTTGGGAAGTGGGTGTGGCCGTGGGCGGATGACAACCACTTTTATACCACGATTTAGTTTTGATAGAAAATACAAACGTATAAATTTTTTTGTCTGTAGTTTAAAGAGAAGCCTATTTATAGAGTTTCCAATTTTGAGGTTGTATGGGAGGTGGGCGTGTTCGTGGATGGATGACTCCAATTTTTCTAAAACGTCTTAGATTTGATATACAATGAATAAATACGTAATTTTATTTTTGTGGCTTCGTCAGAAGCATTTTTATATAATTTTCAATTTTTGGGTTGTATGGGAGGTAGACGTGCTAGTGGGTAGATGACACCCATTTGTCTAACACACAAATACCAAATTTCAGTTTTGTAACTTAGATATTAGTCTCTTTATAGAGTTTTCATTATTGGGGTTGTATGGGATGTAGGCGTGGTTTTTATCCGATTTGATAAAATTTTGATCGAATTTGATCTTTGTTTTTTAAAAAGAAGCTTAAATGTCGAACTTCATTACGATAACTTGAAAATAACGGTTGAAATTTTTTTTTAGTAGATTTATACCTACATTAGTGTTTACCATAATTCAAAAATGTTGCGAATTTTGGGAAAATATGGACATTTAAAAAAAAACTAAGTCAAATTGGAGTATATTTTAAACAAAAAAAACCCCTTCATTAAAAGTTTTTTAACCAACTGTTTATATGAGTGCAGCCTAAGGCCGCGCTCATAGTGAACGCGATTCAGACAGGCAGGCAGGCAGGCTGAAATCTGTGTGAAAAAACGAGATGCAGATAGCTATCTATCTCGCTTGTTCACATTGCCTGCCTGCCTGCATGTCTGACTCGGCGCTCACTATAACCGCAACCTTACGCAGTACGCGTGGGGGTATAAAAAAAAAACAAAAAAACTCATATAAACAGTTGGTTAAAAAAACTTTTAATGTAGGGGTTTTTTTTCGTTTAAGATCTACTCAAATTTGACTTACTTTTTTTTAAATGTCCATATTTTCCCAAAATTCGTAATATTTTTGAATTATGGTAAACACTAATGTAGGTATAAATCTACTAAAAAAAAATATGTGCTAAATACAATCTTCATTCCTATTAGAATATTGGATTTAACTTATTTTAAAAATGAAATATTAGTAAAAGTTTAATTTTAACTGTAAAAGTTATCGTTTGTAATGGAAAAAGTTTAATTTGAAATTGAAAATTTTTTTTTGATTTGAAAAATTTTAAATTTTAAATAGAAAAGGTTGACTTTGAAGTTAAAAGCCGGTATCAAACAAAAACTGTGAACTCTTTCGTGGCAACAATTCAATTAGCATTATTTTTAAACATTTTTTAATTCTATGCCTCAAATTGCAGTTGAACCTTTGCAATTTATAATACCTAGCTGTATCCTGACCTCAAAACGCGACAACCTAACCTCAGTTAGCTTCATAATTTTATTGATTTTGATAGTTGCATCTTATATAGGGAGAACATTTAAGCCAAAGAGAGTAGTTTATCCGCCATTCCAAGCATAATGTTTTAAAGTTTTAAAAGTTTTTTAAAAAAAATGATCTCATGCTCTTCGATTTGCTTGAAATAGGCTAAAGGTTCCTTTTCAAATTAAATGAATATAAGTTATTTGTTATTTTTAATTGCCATTTTTTAAAAGTTATGAAGATACCAAATTTTGATGTAAGTAAAAATCTTGAAAATGGAGTCAATTGCAATAAATCATATATGCGTCATCTGTTACCCTGTTTTTGTAAATGAAATATCGTTAGAAAGCCATAGATTGAAAAACATTTTGTAAACAATTAAATATTTTGGTTTTTTTATGCTAGAGTTGTCAACTTTTTAAAACAAATTTAATTTGCTTTTATCTCAAAAAGTTATGTTTTTTTTTTCTCTTTTGTAATTTTAAGAACAAAATGAACTTTCCATTAAAAAAAAAAAAAAACGATGGCGATAGATACGTTTTTTCGCGAAATTCAATTTTTACTGGCACACATTTCACTTAATCGTTTCAACAAAATTTCAACAAAAATATTTGACCTTTTACGGCCAATAATTATTTTGTGCTTTATAATGACCACACACGTGATTTTGGCCCACAAAACTGGAAAAAAGCTAAAGAAAATAAAAAAATTCGAATTTTTAGTTTTATTGACCTTTTTTTATTTTTTGTAGGTATACAAAATTTTGAATGTTATATGGAAATTTGATAAATTTTTTAGTCTTTAAACAAAAAATTTACAAAATTTTCAATCAGCCATGGAATGACCGTTATGTATTCTTCCACAAGTCAAACAATGTGTCAGCAAAGCTGCAAAGTAATAAACAACAAAATATGTTCAAAAACTACAGAACAATGGGGGAAAAAAACATAACCTGTATTCTGCAGCTGCGCTTTTATTTCCTCCAAGCTAATTCTTCTCAATAAATTATTATTTCATTTAAATGTTAGAAAAATATTTTGGTTTATAGTTAATTAATTTTTATTCATGAGATAAAAGAATTCAATCTTAAGTAAAGCCTTTGTTTCCATTTTTAGCGCAGTTTTAAATTATTCATGATTTTTCTGAGAGCTCATTCATATTTTAATGTTATTCTTTTTTTATTTTAACACAATTTATTTTTCTTAATAGTTATAAATAACTATTATATTTTGTCTTTCCTTTCGCTAATATAAATTAATATTTATGTCTTTCGTTTTGTTCATTTATTCAAAGAACGACATAATTTAAAATTTCTTTCATTTTGCAGAAAACAGATTCAGAGTTTTGAATTGACTAAACCTTGAATAGAAAAGAAAAGAAATATTCTACTATAAATAATTTTAACAAGTAATGTAACGGATAGTGATTTGGTCAGATATCGGATAATCAGTGTTTCGTTGCTAACAAATTAAATTTATTTCTTATCCGACAGTTCGAGCGTTTCATTTACACTTGATGCTGTTTTTATGCGGTATACTGGGACCAAAAAAATATCGCGTTAAAAATAACACGTAAAAGAAAACAAGTTTTCATAAAAAACTGAGTATAAAACAAAAAAAAAACGTTTCTGAAAAACACCGCGCAAAATCAGCATTCGTGCTGAAAAAACCGAAATATCATAGGAATTGTCTAACTCGTACCAACTCAATTTTAAAACATAATTTGCTGTCGGATATATACACAGATGTACACTAGACCGTATCACCTTGTATGGCAGAAAAATTAACCTATTTTGACCCCGCCTCAATCGTTAGATATTTGAAAGACATTTTCGAAAAAAATATTTTTTTTTTTTTTTAAAGTGGTCCCTATGGTGCTATTTTGGTTTTTTCGTTATATCTTCGGTGTTTCTTGTTCGATCCGGAAGATTTTATATCCGTGTGTTTGTTGGTGTTATCCAAATATTTTCTGATGTTTTTTTACCTCAAATGTTTTTTTTCGACTGATTACACAATCGATCTTCGCTCTTACCATATTATCCTGCTCCAAAAAGTCCAACAAATTATACCTTTAAAAAAATCAGTATAACCATGGGAAGAAGTGAAATCGAAAAAATGGATTTTATGAGCACTTCCGACCTATTTTGCAAAGAATAACACAAGAATTTTTTTTTTTAATTTTCGAAATCAGAAATTCGGATTTAAGATTTAAGATTTCGTATTAAAGGTGGCTGTAGCGGTCACTTCATATCAAAAAGTAAATCGGTATTTTTCAGTGATCAATAAAATCGAGCTTTAGTTCGCATGAAACGTGCAAAAATACTCGATTTAAGCGAAATACATTTCCGTAAGTGCGACTTGGACAGAACAAAATTACCAACAAAACTAAATGTGGTGGAATACGCGTTGTTTCTTCAGGATAATTAAAAAGTCAAACGCAGTGCATTCGCAGAAAATATATACGACGAATTTCAAGATTGTGGCATGGCGCAAAAATACCAATAGTGTCGAGAACCCACAATCGAAGCCAAAGTCGGTAATTTCGTGGTCCCAACCACCAATCCCACATCAACTATAGCAGCACAACTTACACTGAAATGATCGACTGGTCAAGAGTTCAGATCACTGAGCCGCCATGTCTCCAGTTTTACAAGCAAGACCAACTGTCTAATCTACAGTATTCAGACGAAATCATTAAAATTCTAGGTGAGCACCACAGAAAACATTAGTTAAATAATTGAATGATGTAATGTTGACGTCTTAATTTAATCCGTTTGTATCACGTTTCATTTTCGACAGATTATCTTTGCCACTCGCAATACACGGAGCGTTTCGTTCAAAAAGTACATAAGTCGGTCACAGCAGTCACTGACGAAAATTGATTGGGGCACATTTTCGCGAAACTTGACAGTTGCGAGCGTTACAGCCACCTTGAATCCCGAAAAGATTTCGAAAATTCAAAAAAAATTTTATAATGATCCAAAGTGTTATTCTTTGCAAAATAGGTCGGAAGTGCTTCTAAAATCCATTTTTTCGATTTCACTTCTTGCCACGATTATAATGATTTTTTTAAAGCTTTCATTTTTTTGACTTTTTGGAGCAGGATAATATGGTAGGAACGAAGATCGATTGTGTAATCAGTGGAAAAAAAACATTTGAGGAAAAAAAAAACATCAGAAAATATTTGGATAACACCAACAAACACACAAATATAAAATCTTCCGGATCGAACAAGAAACACCGAAGATATAACGGAAAAACCAAAATAGCACCATAGGGACCACTTTAAAAAAAAAAAAATATTTTTTTTGAAAATGTCTTTCAAATATCTAACAATTGAGGCGGGGTCAAAAATAGGTTAGTTTTGGTGATACGCTCTAATGTACACATTTATTGACACAAAATAAGATCATAAACAAATAAGAGCACTTACATACAAAAACGAACAATTCATTGATACAAAAGTAAAGAAAAAAAAAAAGAATAGAAAAATACCATTATACCATTATAAAATATCGTATAACATTTATTTTATAAGTCTTGCAAAACAAAGTCATAAAGAGCTAAGTTTTCTTATTGTTTGCTTTCTCATGCAGATCGCGATAGTTTTCCATTCTAGGTGTTTTTGTTTTTGGCATTTATTGTTTGTGTTTTTATAGCGGCAGGGTTGACTATAAAGTGCAGGGCTGCTTTTTAAAGAAGTTTCTTCACAACAGACTAGGGATTCCAGTCCCGGTATCCCGGACTTTTTCCAATCCCGAAAGTCCCAGGATTATAAGTCCCGAAATCCCGGGATTTTCGGGATCCTGGAATTGCCTTAAATTTCTGGATTTGGTTGATTTAACCGTATTTTTCTATAAATTTTGATAAAATAAGAGAATTTATAAAAATGTTAATTTCAAATAATCAAAAGTATTTATAAATATTGCTTGCAACGCTTTTTCGAGTAAAGGCAATTGAAAATAGTAGTTAAAAAATAAGTGTTGCATCTTTTGCAATTTGACATTCTAGTAACACCTGTTTGCGTTTTTTAATTTCTTTAGCCAATTTGTTTTTTGAAAATAATATCTTAACTTTCCAACCAAACATATGAATTAATTTTTTTATAAAAAAATTTGTTTTTTTTCTTAATTAACAATCCCGAAATCTCATCTCAATTGGCTTGACTGGCACCCTTACAACAGACGATGTTATGGAGTAACAAAAAAAAGTAACAACAGAAAAACCGCATATAAAAAATACAACCGCGTAAATAAAGTAACTGGGAGAAGATTTAAGGAACAGCATATAATAAATATGCGTATAAAAAACCGGCATAAAAACCGGATTAAGTGTATTTTGTTGATGGAAAATAAAGTTAAAAATACATTCAACATAACACAAATAGTTGCTAAGATAATAAATTCTAAAGAATTTTCACTACTATGAAATATTGTTATACGCCAATATTTTGAAATTTTTTTAAAAGTTTTATTTTTACATTTTTGCCTAAAAAAATCTTCAAAATTATATTGTAATTTTTTTATACTGGCCAGATACCTGACAGTAACTAAAAATCTGATATTTAACTTGATAGTTAATTTACTCCGGAAGTCCGTAAAACCGGATAACCATTTTATCTCTAGTTTTAACACAATATGAAAAAGCTGATAGTTATAACAAATAACTCTAAATCAGTTAACTCAAAAACCGGGTTTTTGGATATGACGTTCTTCTAGGAAATGAGTGGTGAGTTTTTTGAAATATTTTCCAATCGAGTTCAATTCACTGAATAGTATTTTATTTTGATTTCTTGTCATTTTTTATGAAGTTCTAATCGTTTCTATTGGACTGCTACGTATTTGTTTTTGGTTTTTATTGAAAAGTGGTTTTCTTTGAGTGCTTATTTTGATCACTAAACGCCATCCAAAATAAACCAGTCTTTAAGGGAATGTGATTGCATTCAAAATTAGTTTCAAAATTTTAATTAGTTTTTTTTTTTGACTTTTTAAAATTATACACTTTCACAATTTTTTCACTTATAAAAAAATTTGAGAAAAAAACTCGCGTGTTTATTATATGCTGTTCCTTAAATCTGCTCCCAGTTTCTTTATTTACGCGGTTGTACCTTTTATATGCGGTTTTTCTGTTGTTCCTTTTTTTTTGTTTCTCCATAACATCGTCTGTTGTAAGGATTCCAGTACCGGAACTGATTTCAAATTTCTGATTTCAACGTACACGTGGCAGAAGTGAAACTTCTTTAACAGTAAGAAATAAGAGAGATTTTAGTGTGAAATAGAGAGAGAAAGTATCTGAAAAGAAATTCAATCAATACGAAATGGAATAATAATTTGTTCATATTTGCATCCAGGGACCTTACCGAATATGGTTTTTGTCGAAAGTGTCACATATTAACTTTTATCTCTTAATTTTTATTTTTTCCGACAAAAATAACAGTTTTTTGTGCCTTATAGTTTTTTTGGGCAAAAATAACAGTTATTTTCTGCCGTTTATTTTTCGGTCAAAATTATGAGGTAATTTATATTTGTTCAAGTCATTTTACCGATAAAAAAATTTTGATATTATTATTTTCATCTCATCGGTGAGACATTTTACACATGGTGTCAACAGTTCAATCTGGCAAGCGGCCTTTAAGAAAACACAAATTGCTTGATTTTTTTGACCGAAAAAATTAAAGTCACAAAATAACTGCTATTTTTGACCGATAAAATAAAATTCAAAAGTAACCTTTATTTTTCCTCGAAATATACTAGGCAAGAAATTAACTTTTAAAGAATCAGTTTCAAATTTAAAAGCGGCATAGTATTCGTGAAGCTGAGGACATTTGTAACATAATGGTATATTTGAAAAAGTTTTTCGACAATTTTTTTCATTTGAAAATTGTAAAATAACAGTTATTTTCGGTACTTGTTTTAGTTCAGTTGGTGTTTTAGTTGCTTTTGAATGTCTTCTCAACATTGTTACTTTTTGAATGCTGGATTGCATTTGCATAGTACTCTTTGAAGGAGCCTCCGAAAGCAGAGACAAATCTTTTTCATTATTACCTACTGCTTCCTGATCAAAATAATTGCTATGTTGATAGAGGGCCTCATAAAGCAGCAAACGTTGATTGTTGAGTGCATCAACTTGGTTGGCTTTAAAATTGTGTTGAGATGCATGTGTGTTTTTTTTGGTGATTGGTTCTTTGTAGATTCACCAAAATACACTGATGTTTCGTAAAAATGCATTTTGAAACTCAGCCCTTGTTGCAATCACCTTACCTTCATCATTAGTTGCAGACCCAGCTGCGGCTGTATTCTTAAGAGCGCTAATTCGCTCTCTATATTCACGAACGCGTTCTGCTCCTGTTTTAGCTAGTTTTTTTTTTTTTTTCCGTGCATACTTGTAGGATGAAAATTAATGTTATGGTTATGTTAATAATGTAATGTTAATGTTAATCTAATGTTAATGTTAATTATGTTATTTTCAGTATGTTACGCGTTCAGTTTTAATTACATTTTGTTTGGCTATGTGTTATGTACCTACGTGGCGTAAAGGAATAGATTCTGGCTAACAAGCAACGATGTTCGGGGTTCAATTCTCAGCAGCGGCAGTAATTTTTTTTAATTTTCAAATGAATTGAAAACGTTAGCCTAGCGTTACGAAAAAGGACCTTGAAATTTCACTCGCCGCCAAAGAAGTTTCACTTCAAAAATGTGTTTGGTTGATTGCAAAAAAAAAAAAAATTGTAAGCTGGGAAATTCACAGATGGATAACTTTGGTCTCATTAGAATGGCCAAAAAAATTCGCCAAAGCTCTTTTGTATAAATGATTAACTAAATTACACAGTATTAATAACGATAATTACTTAAATCAAACCTGAAAATGCGCTTACAGAATTCACGTCACTTCAAATTCGATTCTCAGTCAAATAACTTAAGTTAACAATTTTTTTTTTTTTAATTCTTGTATCGCTTCAATTCAGGTTTAATGCTTCGAAACCGAAATATTGCAAAATATTATGTTTTCATGTATTTTTCCTGTGCCTATTTAGGTGTCACGAAGTGCATAGATTTAAAATAATTTTAATAATCTGGTACAGCTTCCATTCTCCAAAGTCAGCTATTCTACAGATCGGAGATACTTTCGCTGCAGTCAGAATTGTTTACCTACGTCTACCTACACGCTGAACACATGTGCTGTCAGCATTAATAGTTATATCATGAACACACATACACACGCTCATCCACAAATACCACAGATGTGTATTTTACGCAATGCAGTCACCCAGTAGGCAATGACAGGATTCTGAAGCTCTACTAACAGACCTTGATATGCATTTTGTTGGCCTACCGCACTCGTATACTACCGTCATAAGAAAGAAGGCTGTATCAACATATTTTAAAATTGTAACTTAAACGCCTTGTAATAATTTATCACTTATTCATCGAAAATTTGAAAAGTCTTAATACATAAAAGAAAAGTGTCATGCTCCGCAACTTATATCTATCGCTTAATATTATTTATATTTCTTGCTCAAACTGTAAATATTTACGGTGTTTTTCCAACTTTTTAATTTAAACTAGCTGAAAAAAAAGTAAGATTTTTCTGACTGAAAGCATGCACAGGAAGTTTATTTCATATAAAAAGTATTAGGGGTATTCACGATTCAGTGCAGTTGCCAGTGTAGTTGAGGACTTGAGGACTTGTGCACTTTACAAAAACAAAATATACGTACGTCAAAAATCTACACAACTACATTTCTACTATTGCCTTAAACTTGAGGACTTGAGGAGCAGTTGTGTAGTTGCGTACATTGAAAAATTTGACAGGTTTGAAATAGTGATGCAACATTTAAGATTTTAAGTACCAATTACTTGATAAATAATAATCTCATTGAAATCATAATAATAATCTCAATAAAAATCATAATAATAATCTCAATTAAAATTTTTGTGTGCTCACGAAAATCTAACTGCACAAGTCCTCAAGGCCTCAACTACACTGGCAAGTGCACTGAATCGTGAATACCCCTATTGTTTATAAATCGAAGAAATATTTTGTAGCATTTTTACTCTATATTGCACATGGTTTTATGCTAGTATTTATATATTTTTGATAAGTCGGAATAGCGTATTCCAGTACTTAACCAATAATGACATTATTTTACTGTTCTTATCAGAACTGCAGAAAAATACTGTTTTTACCGCTTTTATACTTTGTTTTGTTACCTAGGACAAATAATTATACCTATCGTAAAAATTTTAATTTATATGAAAAAAAGGATCTTTCGATAAAGTAAAATCAACTTTTCTAAAATAAAAAATTACAAGTAAAAAATGTTTAAAAAGTAGCATCTACAGAATTAAAGAGAAAGGCAGTATATGCATGTAAATACCACCATTTTTGGTTGGTTGTTTTGTAGATTCTCGTTTTAAGTTCGGTATGACGACATATTTTTTTTCACACGTAGATGCAAAAATTAAGCAGTTAAAGACAACTAGTATCGCCGGGGGTCGACCAATTTATTGATTGCCTATTTATAATAATATGCGAGATGATTAAAATAAGTTCGAGGCTATAACTCTGAATTGATTGGAAATATAAAGCTATTTTCTTTAAAAAAATTATTTTTTTATATTATTATTTTGTTCAAAAACAGAAAAACAACATTTTATAAAAATTTAATTTTGTCAAAGAAATCATAGGGGGTAGGTAGCCTTGATTTTTTGATGGCACGGACAGTTTATTAATTTAGTGTCAAGACAAAAAAATTCACCTCAAAATTGGCATAGACTTTGAAAGAAAATCAAAAATGCAATTTTGAGTTTTTGTTTTTTTTACAACAAAAATCATTTTTACCCCATATTTTAAGAATGAATCAAATTTTATGGTCTGTTTTTAAAAGGAATAATTTAAATATAAAGAAAAAAAAACGGTATTATTTTCAAAAGTTTTTTTAAGTTAACTGATAAGACTTAAATACAAAAAAGAAATAAATAAAATCTATTCACAGATGGCGGAGATATTGGCTTCCCAATCTAGAACATTCAATTTGAGACAGTTTTTTTCTCTCTCTTGGCATTTGGTTGAAACACACGCTAAATAACTAACGACAATATTAAGAAAATTCATTAAAAATACTTTTGGTTAGAATTTTGCTGTAATTTTTAACACATTTATAAGAAAATTTATCAAACTTTTAGAAAAAATGAAAAAAATTAAAAAAAGTTAAAATCCGACCAAGATATTCACATGGAAAGTCAAATTTTTGAGTTCAAAACACATTTTTTTACAAATTTTCCAATTGACGAATGGATAAAACTAAATTGTTCTTAAAAAATTGTTACTTTTAAAAAAACTCAAATTCGACCAACTCAAAAACTCTTCCTCGGCCAAATTTCATATTAATTAAAGAGCGGGTTTTTTCTCAAAAATTTAATTTCTCTCTTAGAAGGTTGAGAATCCCCTCTATCAGATATATCATTTATATATGTATATACATTCTGCACATCTGGGTAACATAATCTTTCGAATGATATAAGTTTCATTTATTTTGAGTTTTAATTAATACCAAAAAAGCGTACGACAAACTTTAATGTTCACGTATTAATATATTAGATGTTTGACTGATACAGATAATACCATTACATTTATTCTAGTTTTCATGGTAGACATGATCTCCTTCCTTATGTCGTCTCTGTGCAAGTATGGCATCCATAGTTTCTTTTTAGTACAAAATATAAACATGTTTTAGGCCTTGTGTTTTAACGCCAAAAGTAGAAAATAACATGTCTTACTTTTAATAAGTCTTACTTTATTGCCTATTGGGCATTATGGACTCATCTAAGCTCCCAAACAACTTCTTGCCACGTGTTTGTCCTCATGCAATGTTGTTAATATTATCAGTCATTTGTTGCTTTCAGCTTTTCAACACATACACACCACTGAATACATAAGCAGCAACAGCTTCCAGTACTCTCCTAGCTTCGTGCTTGTTCTTGTTCTCTTCAATTCAAGTGTCAAAGTAAATAGATTGTCAAACACGTCGTTCGTTGAAGCACTTGTGGCTAAAATCAACAAATTGTTGTAGCCGCCGGGACGCTGCTGAACATTTGATGACTTTACAGACATCAATCAATGGCAACACTGTTCAACGTCTAAAAGTTTAAAATTAAAGCATTAATATGTGTGATTACGATGTTTGAAGCACCCAAGCCAGATTTAAGCCGATTTATTGCAACATAATCATTTAATTTTTTTAAGCAGACAGAACATTTATTTTGTTTAGAAGAGGCTCAATTAAAAAAAAAAAACAACTATTAAAGATCAAAAGGTCAAATATTGTAAATTAATTCTTGTGTCGTCTGAGTAACATTTTATATTGTGTTGACATGCTTTCTTTAATAGTGAAAAAGAGCTAAGAGCACTTTATTGCTTTATTTACAAACATAAGTGCAAATACGCATACATACAAACAGTTGAGACAACATTTCAAAATGAGACCTAGTTTGAGTAGCTGTCAAAGGCAAAATGAGACAAAACGAAAAATAAGCTTAGAATACTAAAGAATTCATATAAAAAGATCACAATAAAAATAAAAGAAAAATATTAGAGAAAAAACACTCATACGTTATGAGAAGAAAAAAAAGCAGCAAAAAACCCAATAAACAACACGAAGCACAAAGAAGTAGCGCATTTTAAATGGAATTTTATGCTGAATGCTGAGTGAATATGTGTCAGTGTGTGTGTGTATGAATATGTTCAATACACAAACGAACCAACAAGCTTTGAAGCATATTTTTGCATTAGTATGTTGAGTATGTGATTTATCTACGTGTAAGTGAGAGTGAGTATGTGTGTGTATGTGTGTGTGTGTATATTTTCGTTAACAGTGCTTTATGGTTATGGAAACACACACACTCGCAACCAGACTAAACCACACATACCTAGACATAAAGTAAGCAAATGAATTGCGGTTGCAAACAAGCACAAAGAACTATTTAAAAAATTTACACATTCTTGTACATTTCCGCTTGGTTTTGGTCAACAGAATATGTCCTTTGGCAGTAGTGAGCTACAGTTATAAAAACAAGAAAACACATAAAAATAAAAAAATAAAAAAATAAAAAAAAAAACAAAATTACATAAAACCATTGTGTGTTACTTCTAATTAAAGCGATATCAAAGATTAAAACGTGCTGAAAAAAGACATGCCATTTGATGGCAAAAAAAAAAAAAAAGTTGTTTATTTTTTATAAAAAACAACTGATACAACGAATAACCATCTCTATTACTAGCAAATAAAAGGAACCTGGTAGGTGTTAACTGAACAACAAGGCATAGACCACAAGGAACAAAACATAAATATTAAGGACAGGAAAAGATGCACTGGTGCTGAAGCAACAACAACAGCTAAAGTAATAAAAACAAAAACCAGCTAACAGCCACACTCTTAACAACACTTACGCAAACTAAACATAATAAACACTCACACCATTAAACTTACTCACTCATTTAGAATGCGACAAAATAATGCATTAATCCTGTTGGGGTCATATTTTTATTTTTATTGCCGTGTTGTTGCTGTGTCATACACATTAATATATCTAGTTTTTCTAGCTATGACACTAAGACTAGCTAAGGGTTAAGCAAAATAACATGAAAGCACGAACTAACAACTCGTGTCGCCACATCCCGCTACACCTTGAATTAGACAAAAAGCAATTCATAGTGAATTCTTCTTGCTTCGAGCTTCTTCTTTCGTAGAATATATAAAATTTTACAAATCTAGTTTTTATTTTTGCACAGTATCTAGTTTTCTAGATAGTCTAAGGCAGAGCTTAGAATTCTCAAGATATCTTGTCTGTAAGTTTTCACTTTTCTTGTTAGTTTTTCAAGTAACTTTAATTTAAAAAACTTTAAAAAATCCTTGTTATTTTAACGTATAAAAGTTTTTTCTTATTAAACGTTTTGAATATAAATTTATCAAAAAATAAAAATAGCTCACCATGTGCTACGTCTGTGAGTCTTTCAAATGCATTTTTCGTTTTTCAGATTTTTTTGCTTTTAATTTCAAGTAAAAACATTTCCAAAATAATATTCAATATCAAAATTATAATTTGTTCTAAATAAGTATTTTGATATTTTCATCACTGAATTTAAAATATTTTTTTAGTTAACTTTTTTGTTAAAGCCGTCAAGTCATAGTTCAGCCCTGTAACAACCTATGTAAGATCAACCTGAACATGTTGTAAGCTTTCAAAATGTTTAAATTATTGAAATTCGGAATTATTGTAGAAAATTGTCTAAAGAACTTAAATTATTACATTTATGTCTGAATTGGCATTTTTTCACTAAATATAAGAACATTATGTGTTCCACACTTGGTGGTACGAAAACCAAAAATAAATAAAAAAGGCTAGTAAGGATTTTGAAAATAGGAGAAATTGTAAAAATAGCAGAGAACTTTACCATTTATTTGAAAAATAAATAAAAAGGATTAAAATTTACACATCTGATTAAAAGATTTTGCTATAATTCTGCAATAGGCTAACCAAGAATGTTAAAGATTCATGCTTGAAAAATATTTACGATTTCGTAAAATTTACACATAAAATAATCAAAAGTTAGCCGCATTTCCAGTGAGTTCACGATTTTATTTTGAACTCAATTAGTATTCTGTTTTTTTTTTGCCATATCCACTCGTACAATTAGTCAAATACGTTCAAACTTAATTTTCCAAACCCTTGTAATCAAGTTATAGCCTTTAACTATGGAAACCAACATTTTCTGCTGCAATATCCGGCTTTAGCTGCCAAAAAAATATTCATTTTCCGCTGCGACTAAATCGTTGCAGTCATGCATACATATTTCGACTGAATGAAAATAAAAAGTAAAAAAAAAAAAAACAATCAACAACAACAACAAAATATCTGAGCACAACAGGTTTTGAAAATAACTTTTACCTTACATTTCAATTCAATTCGTGTTTGGCCTAAAGCTCATGCATTCCAAACATTTAATACTCACTCAGCGTTGCAGCATCAAAATTTGATCAAGTGCAGTACAGGTTAATTATTTTCTGCAAAGCGCCAAAACTTATGCAAAGAATTTTAGAATTTATGAAATTTCTATGACTTTCTCTTAACATGCATTCCAAACTGAACGATATAAAATTGAAAACAAGACAAGCTTTTTTTATTCTTCTTTAATATTCTTGTGGAGTTTTATTACGCCTGAAAGTGTGCAACATTTTTGAAGTATAACAATAATTTTTCCATACAAACGTACATTCTTTCCATGCATCTGACAGAAGATTTGTCTGTCTAAGCATCTGTCTTAGTTAGTGAATCTATTGAGTACTTCTTTCTTCTTCTAACCCATCCAATACTCACTCAATACTCACTCACTCCTTGTGAGTGGTGCTCTCCTTCACCAACAGTTTTCAACATTTTCATCATTGTGGAATTTTGTTGTTATTGTTGTTGTTGTTATATTTGTTGACACTGATGATTGTTGATGATTTTGATTTTTGTCATCAAAATTCGATTTATTTTACGTATTGACTGCAAACTGCACACTTGATAGACTCATATTTGTGTATGAGTGAGTGTGCTTGTGTTTGTGTGTGTGTGTAACCATATTGTAGTCCATTGTTGTTCAATTTATTAACTGTTTCCATGATGTGTTTTGACTTGATTAATTTTCAAAATATATTGTTTGCAATCAAAATTTTAAACAAAATTCGAATATTTCTCTACTTCTCTCCTTCTCTTTAGAAATTCAACTATAGCTCAACATTCTTCATTGTGTTGCCACTGCCACAACTATTTAAGTAGAATTCCTAAACAATAATGTTAATATGGCAACACTGTGTCTTTAAGTGATTCATGTGTGGCTGATTGTCAATATGTTTGTGTTTTGTTAATGTTTGTGTGTCAGTAATTGTTGCATTTACTGCAAGTAACTTCAGTTTCCAGAAAATTGAATGTGAGTCAAATTGACCACATTCAACAGCAGTGTTGCCAACATAGCAAAAAGCACTTAATTAATATAATTAAACATCGATAAAACCTTTTAAAAAATATTCTTACAAAGCGAGTTGGGCGAATGTAAAGGATATGTTGGATTAATAAAATCTTCGAAACCCATGGATTACGAATTTTATGGTCAATTGATTAAATCATCAAAAATTTTATTCATTCATACGTTTCGTTGAACTTTAGTTCATAACTCAAGCCCTTTCAAATTCAACACAATTTTTTTTTTGCTTCAGGTAACAATACAAAAAATGCAAATTTACTCGTTGATTTTTTTTTTGTAGAAAAATTAAATTTTCCAAACATAAATATTTGAATTTCAGGACTGCGTTTCTTCTTAATGCTATTTTTTGAATCCTTACCATTTCAAATCTCTTTCGCATTTTTTCGAATTTATATTTTTCTTCAAAAAAAAAACTCGCGTGTAGCAACGTACATGTGGCAGAAGTGAAACTTCTTTAACAGTAAGAAATAAGAGAGATTTTAGTGTGAAATAGAGAGAGAAAGTATCTGAAAAGAAATTCAATCAATACGAAATGGAATAATTATCTGTTGATTCAATATTTGCATCAAAGAGCCGTATCGGCTATGGTTTTTATCGAAAGTGTCACAAATTAACTTTTATCTCTTTGTTTTTTTTTTCCGACAAAAATAAAAGTTATTTTGAGCGTTATAGTTTTTTGGGCAAAAATAACAGTTACTTTTGACTTTTATTTTATCGGTCGAAAATTTTAACAGTTATTTTCTGCCGTTTATTTTTTCGTTCAAAAATATCAGGTAGTTTATATTTGTTCAAGTCATTTTACCGACTAAAAAAATGTTGATACCATTATTTTCATCTCATCGGTAAGAAATTTTACACATGGTGTCAACAGTTCAATCTGTCAAGCGGCCTTTAAAAAAAAAAACAAATTCCTTGATAATTTTTACCGAAAAATTAAAGATAAAATAAAAGTAAAAATAACCTTTATTTTTCCTCGAAAAATACAAGGCAAAAAATAACACTTAAATTTTAACTTTTAAAGAATCAGTCTTAAATTTAAAAGGAACTTAATATTCATGAGGCTGAGGACATTTGTAACATAATAATATATTTGAAAAAGTCTTTCAACAATTTCTTTCATTTGAAAATTGTAAAATAACAGTTATTTTCGTTCCTTGTTTTAGTTCAGTTGGTGTTTTAGTTGCTGTCGAATGTCTTCTCAACATTGTCACTTTTTTAATGTTAGATTGCATTTGAATAGTTCTCGTTGAAGGAGCCTCCGAAAGCAGAGACAAATCTTGTTGATAATTGTGTTTTGCTTCCTGATCATAATAATTGCTATGTTGAGTGAGGGCCTTGTAAAGCAGCGAACGTTCGCTATTAAATTTTCTTGAGATAATGGCTGAGTTGCAAAATACATTTTTACAAAGCATCAGTGTGTTTTTTGGGGATTGTTTCTTTTTAGATTCACCAAAATGCACTGATGTTTCGTAAAAATGCATTTTGGAACTCACCTTACCTTCATCATTAGTTGCAGACCCAGCTGCGGCTGTATTCTTAAGAGCTCTAATTCGCTCTCTATATTCACGAACGCGTTCTGCTTCTGTTTTAGCTATTTTTCTATTTTTTTCCGTGCATACTTGTTGGATGAAAATTAATGTTACGGTTATGTTAATAATGTAATGTTAATGTTAATGTAATGTTAATGTTAATGTAATGTTAATGTTAATTATGTTATTTTCAGTATGTTACGCGTTCAGTTTTACTTACATTTTGTTTGATCATTTTCATGTGCCTACATGGCGTAATGGTATAGATTCCGACTCTTAAGCAACGATGTTCGGGGTTCAATTCTCGGCAGCGGCAATAATTTTTTTAAATTTTCGTATGAATTGAAAACGTTAGCCTAGCGTCACGAATAAGAGACCTTGAAATTTCACTCGCCGCCAAAGAAGTTTCACTTCAAAAAACAAACAGTTAATAAATATTAAGAGGAGGGTATTAAATTTTTCTGAATAAAAATCTTTCAAAAATATTGTGAGAAGACGGATCGCAGCAAAACTAACGAAGGTACCGCAATTTAAGTAATCGTGCCTCAAATATGACCAATGCAACTTTAAAGCGTTTTTTCCAAAATTCACGTTTTCAAAGTCGGTATTCCTCATAATTTCAAAGCTATCGCACATACGGTGTACATAATTTACGAGGTAACGCTGCAGAGGTTTTTTTAAATTTATCAATATTTATTCTTTTATGATAAAAATATCCGATTTTTTTTTTTTTTTGCAAAAATTGCGTTTTTCACTTCGAATGTGTTCCCAAGAATTTAAAAATTTTAAATCTCATTACCTTTTCAGTGTTACCAGGGGAAAGCGCTTGTCTAACGACGTAGATGATCCAGCACCAAGTTTTGAGGGGCACCGCAATTCTACTTTTTTCTGAGAAGCTTTAAAAAATTTGCTGCCATTGCCAATATTTATGACATTATTAATATTTCTACATGAAAATTTTACAAAATATTCTTCATATATAATACTTTGATGTACTATTGGTTTTAATAAATAGATTTTAGCTGTGTTTTCGATATAAATTCACATAAATTTGAATTTTTTGTACGAGTTATATTTGGAACATTAACATTATACATGGAAAAATTTGTATTTGCTTATATGAGAAGTTTACATTCAAAGCCAGATAAGTCACACAGATCAAATTGTTGCGAAATCGAAAAAAACCGTTTTTATTTTGACAGACATTTTTTATAAACAAATCAATTAAACAAAATTATGCTCCACAGGAAAAGATATATTATGCGAAAAAATAAATAGTCTCAAAGTGCAAAAAAATTTCGTTATTCACTTTCAAATTTGGACTTGTCTGGTTTTAAAAGTTAAAAATGAATCAAAATTTAGATTCCGCCGTTCGTGGTCTCAAAAGTTAGAGGAGATCATTACAATGATCTGCATACTTTTTTTTCAAATCGGAGGAAACCGACCGAAGCAATTTTGAATCTCCTGAAGGCCATTTTTTGTAAAAAAAAATGGTTTTTGCTTTTTACTTATTATTTTTTAGAGAACGCTGTAACAACAAAATTAAATTAACATTTTTAATTTAATTGTACATAGTCTTTTTTAAATTCATATAAGAATAAAACCAGTTCTTACACACACACACGCATAAACAGCTCGTTGCAGGCGATGACGAGAGCGATGAAGGCGATGAAGAGAGAGAGAGGGAGAAGAATAACACATAATCAGCAAGGCAAAGAGCATAAAACCAGTTCTGGGACACATACGCAGAAACAGCATGCTACAGGCGATGAATTAAAACTGAAGAGCGAGAGAGAGGGAGAGGACTAACACATACTCAGCGAAGCAATGAGCATCAAACTGGTTTGAACATACTGGCCTCGCAGAGAGTGAAGGTTTAAAAGGCCAGTCGCAGCCAGTGCTGTCACTTTACCACAATTGTGGTAGATCTACCACTATTTTCGTCATTTTTGTCTTCTACCACTTTTACCACCCACTATTTACCTTTTTCCATAATCTACCACTATTTCGTTTCCGTCATAATTTTTCCCATTTTAACATAACAATTTCAAGTATTTTTTTCTATAATTTAAATATTTTTGGAACATTTTGCCGAGACACGGTAATTTGTTAAATGTGCGATTAAATTTAAAAAATTTTACTTAGATTAAATAAATGCTAAAAATATCTTTTATTCCATGAAATACAAAAAATTATTAAATTTTTTTTTCAGTTCTTTTAAAATTATTCCAAATATTTTTTAGAATTTGGCAGATCACGAAAAAGCTAGCTAAGTCAAAGCTCCTTTTCCTGAGGGAATCCAGCCATTTCGATATATCTGTGTCCCCCATTCAGAATCCGAAGTCAGAGGTTTTGAAATGCTTCTTTTTGCCACCTGAGCCAAAATAAAATTTCTTCCTCTCGCTCTTGTAAATTATGGAATATTTCTAATATGCAGAAGACAATAAATTTTTCAGTATTTAAAAAGATTCGTTTTGTTGAATTATTTGCTTAAAAGTATTCAACGATTATTTCTTATATTTTATTAGAATGTTTAAAATAAAAGTTTTTCAAATTTAATATAAGATCTAAGCTACAAATATTTTGGTGCGCAAAGCAGATACCAGTCTGCTTTTGACTTGTTTGTGGTTTGGTTCGTGCGTTGAAGCTCATAATTGGCAGCGAAATTAACGGGAATATAAAGAGTGTATATATTTCAAAACTATTTGAGGTTCGCAAGCCAGGCCATCTACAATTTTTTACGAATAAGCTTCCCAGTTGGAAGATGCGAGGAAGTGGCGAGCACCTCTTCTGAAACATCTTTTCCTACTGCTTAAAGAATTTAAAAAGGCGCTATTTCTTTAGGTGATGTGCAGGAAGCCGAAAAGCAATGTGTACAAAACAAAAAAGAAAGGAAAATAATTGGAAAACAGACACAAAACTGACAAAAATCTCTGTTTATTATAAAAATTAATATATTTCGAAGCTATGAGATGATCACTTTTCCTGGTGGGTTGCGCTCGTGAGCAAGCCCATGTTCTTGGAGAAAATGGCGGGAGACCATTTCTATTACCTTGAATTTCACATTTAAATTATCTTTTTGATCGGGTTTTCACTATTAATAATAGTGGAAGAAATGCTTTTTTGGAAAATAATTTGAGAATTATTAGTACTTTTTGCAATAATATTTAATAAACGTCAAAATATAGCTATACCATAATTTTTATGAGATTATAGCAATTAAATCAAATTTTTTGTAGAGTAACAAATCTACCATTATTTGTCTTAATCTACCACTCTTTTTTAACAAATTCTACCACTATTTAAAATTTTCAAGTGACAGCACTGGTCGCAGCATTGATCGATCTCTTGTTTTTCGTGCAGTCAAAGCGGTCGGACGTACTTGGATTATCAGTGGTGAGTGTTACCTTGTGGAGTCAGAGTTCTTTTTGGAAATTTTTGTAGACATATTATCGGTGGTAAGTCTTCTTCCCCGATAATATTTTGTTTCCACTCATAGGTGCCGCGATTACGTATTGGTGGTAAGCTTTCTTCCCCAATATTGTAGTCAAACTTCTTCGGTAGGATTTAGAGTTCTCTTGTGATATTCTGTAAACATATTATCGGTGGTAAGTCTTCTTCCCCGATAATGTTTTGTTTCCACTCGTAGGGTGCCGTGATTTACGTAGACATATTATCGGTGGTAAGTTTTCTTCCCCGATAATATTTTGTTTCCACTCGTAGGTGCCGCGATTACGTATTGGTGGTAAGCTTTCTTCCCCAATATTGTAGTCAAACTTTTTTCGATAGGATTCAGAGTTCTCTTGCCGATTTCTGTAAACATATTATCGGTGGTAAGTTTTCTTCCCCGATAATATTTTGTTTCCACTCGTAGGTGCCGCGATTACGTATTGGTGGTAAGCTTTCTTCCCCAATATTGTAGTCAAACTTCTTCGGTAGGATTTAGAGTTCTCTTGTCGATTTCTGTAAACATATTATCGGTGGTAAGTCTTCTTCCCCGATAATATTTTGTTTCCACTCGTAGGGTGCCGCGATTACGTATTGGTGGTAAGCTTTCTTCCCCAATATGGTAGTCAAACTTCTTCCGTTGCCAGTCTAGTAGATCATATCAAGACAAGGTTACATTTCCCCAGAGAACGCTTTAATTTCGCCAAAGTAGCACATAACAGTCGGCAACAACAGTCCAACCAGTTTAACTCCATCTCAACATCTCCAGCAAGGTCTGTATCAGCGCAAACAAGTCAACACCTCCAGCAAGGTCCGTGTCATCGCCAGAAAGTCAATGTCAACTCAAGGACATAACTACGCACATCGTCAACAAGTCAATGTCAATTCAAGGACATAACTCAGTACATTGCCAGCAAGGTCTGTATCATCGCCAGAAAGTCAATGTCAACTCAAGGGGATAACTACACACGTCGTCAACAAGTCAATGTCAACTCAAGGACATAACTACACACATCGTCAACAAGTCAATGTCAACTCAAGGACATAACAAAGTACATCGCCAGCCAGTCAAGATCAACTCAAGGACATATCTGTGTGTATAAAGCTATAGATTTTTTAGATTCAAATAAGCCACTATGAATATTATTGATAATGATTGAATAACGAATAAACTAAGAAGGAATATCTGTACATAAGCAAAAAGGGTCTCTTATTATTATAAATTTTCTGCAACGAACCCTGGACACCGGCGAGTATACCCCAGCTGTAAAATCCGGAAAACGGAAGTTCGTTACAACGCATACCCAAATCCACTGAAATAGTCTATTGTTACTATTTGTTAAAATTTGAATGAAAACTACACAAATGAAAACATGCTTTGACTTATTTGATTTTGATTGAAAATTTACAGTGGAAGGTTATGCCATGGTAACTCACGTTACATTCAGAACGTTATATGGAGCTAAATTGAGGTTTAAATTTGTTTTATTTAGATTTACAAATGCGGATGCACTCTCTATGAAAATAATAGTTGTGTATGTTAGATATTGGTTAAAATATTCAGTGGTTAGTAACTCACGTTACAATTTTGGGACAACATGAGAGTAAATTTCAGCAGGATTTCAATAAGTTTATCTTTATAAAAAAACAGCAATGTTAAATCAGAGAGTTTACAATAATCCAAAAATTATGTGGTAACTCACGATACAAAAAATTGGTAACTCATATAACTTTCGGTTTTCATATTAAACTAAGGACCTTTAATGACCTTTTGCAGATATAAAATTTATTAACAATCACAGTACATAATCAAAATGTTATTATATTAAGGATCAACTGCAGGCTAAAATTATAATATAATTTATAGAATAAAAATTTAAATTATTACATAACTAATATTTAATATAACTCGCTTGCAATAAGTTATTATTTTATAACAGATAATGGTATATTGTCATCAGAACTATAACATCCAAAATCTTATATTTCTTCCCAATAGCAAGATTCTTCTTAAGCACATAAACTAAAATTGTCGCTAAAAACCAGGGACCGTACCGGTTAAGGTTTTTATCGAAAAAGTCACATATTAACTGTTATTTTTTAACTTTTATTTTTTTCCACAAAAATAAAAGTTATTTTGTGCCTTATATTTTTTCGGGCAAACATAACAGTTACTTTTGACTTTTATTTTATTGGTCAGAAATAACAGTTATTTTCTGCCTTTTATTTTTTCGGTCAATAATATCAGGCAATTTGTGTTTTTTCAAAGGCTGTTTTACGGACTAAAAAACTATTGATACCATTATTTTCGTCTCATCGGTGCGCACAATTTACATATGGTATCAAAAGTTTTTTAATTGGTCAAGCGGCCTTTAAAAATATACAAAGTGCCTGATATTTTTGACCGAAAAAATAAAAGTCACAAAATAACTGTTATTTTTGACCGATAAAATAAAAGTCAAAAGTAACCGTAATTTTTTTCCGAAAAAATAAAAGGCAAAAAATAACTGTTAATTTATAACTTTTATAGAATCAGTCGAAAATTTAAAAGGCACTTAATATTCGTGAAGCTGAGGCCATTTATACCATAATGGTATATTTAAAAAAGTCCAGCGACAATTTTTTCATTGTGTCTTTTTCATTTGGAAATTGTAAAATAACAGTTATTTTCGGTCCCTGCTAAAAACATATTGTAAAGTCAAATCTTAAATTTGACACTTGATGGCAAAGTTACTTCTATTAAACATTAATTTGTATATAGTTGTAGGTTGAAAAGCAATGACAAATTTTTCTTATACCGAGTCCACATTTGCATGGAAATACCCTGAGCATGTCTGCTTTTGATTGAAAAGGAGATTTTTTTAATGCATTTTTCTCTAGGATTTTTTTAATTTTATCAAAAAGCATTTTATAGATCGATGTATTGTAACATTAGCTTTACAGTGGCATTTCTAACTAATTTTTTTTTTTTGCTGTGACTTATCTGGATTTGAATGTAAACTCCTCATATTTCCTCAGTTTATTTAATTAAAAAATCTTCATCTTCATAATTATAAGAAACGTCAAAATATAAAAAAAAATTATTCGAAACCATAACTGCTGAAAGATTTTATTAAGTCTACATATATACAGTCAATTCCAAGAAAAAGTTTGATTCTGCGAGTGCGGGGACTGAGCAAAAAATTTTGGCCTAGATAACACTGACCAGTTCGATATGAAATTTTAACATTTAAAAAAAAAAACACAAAAATATTCTACACTGACTTACATTACTTGATTATTTGACTGCAAAAAAAATTTCTTCACGTTGGATGCCTCATAATTTGAAGGTTATGCAAAAATGTTTCGATCTTCATGGAGCATATTTCTCATAACAATAAAATAAACTTTGATCATAAGTTATTAGGTTTTTTTCATTGTTAGTCCAGAACTATAATCGGCAACTAACGAGTAGTTCGTATGTTTATATATTTTCTAAATAATTGAGACATTTCCAAACATTTCAATTGTGTGTTTGCCCAGCATTGAAGACATCAGGTTAGAAGCTTTCATTGCATTAACTAGGCACTTGTATGTTGATTAATTTGAGCTACATTGATGTAACTAGCTACCCACACAAACTTATCTCAACTGTCAACTATATTATCTGAGCGTCTGAGTCAATCATTTGGCAGTTCAATTGATATGATTGCAGGCACTATTGATTTGAGTGGGAAATTAAGTTCGCAATATTTAATACAACAACAACAACAACAACTATAACGACAACTTGATTTTGCTGCAATCAGGCAGAAATGGCAATTATAAAGGATGCGTATTAAAGCTGTTCATGGTTTTAACAACTTGAGTGGTTGTTCTATTGAATTACAGCTCAAAATTTAATCGGAGTCAATTAGCTGCTTTGAGCCACAAAACGGCTGTGAATAAAAAAAAAATATAATAACGATGCAAGCTGACTAAACTAGACAGTTATATCATGGTAGATACAAGGGAAGCTTAAGGAAAGTTTTTTCTTAGAGAAAATGACATATTTTGCAAACTTGTTAAATTCATATTTATTTGCATACAAGGATTTTCTTTCAATACACACACACGCACTCAGCAAGCATTCAGTAACGCGAACTTAGAAGCAAAGGTGGAGTAACTTAATATGTGATTCAGTTTTCAATAGGAATGCTCTCTACACATGAGGCAAATGATACAAAAGTCAAAAACAAATATATAAAAAACAAACGTTGCACTCTTGCAACTTCCAGCATTTTGCACCGGAAGTGCTTCAACCTCAAAGCATTCACCTTGAGCAGGGATTTTCTGCGATTTGCTCTCCTTGTTTTGTTGTTTGTCATTTTTTTTTCCACTGCTTTGTTTTTGTAATTTGCACCTGAGAAAGCAAACATTGACGATGTCAACAGCAGCAGCAACAAAAACACCAACATTAACAACAACATGTAGAACGACAAAAGATGCGCACTACATGAAAAACCTTTTTTATTGCACTTTGGGAACGATTATCTGCATC
Source organism: Tetanocera ferruginea (assembly GCA_958299015.1). Classification (NCBI taxonomy): domain Eukaryota; kingdom Metazoa; phylum Arthropoda; class Insecta; order Diptera; family Sciomyzidae; genus Tetanocera; species Tetanocera ferruginea. The sequence continues at coordinate 1,765,585 of OY282643.1, read as the reverse complement.
AAGTGTTGGACTGCAGCAGTGAGTTGGTGTGCATGTGTGTGTGTGGTTGCGTTTGGTATAAGTCGTCTCAAGAACAAGGATAACAATGCCCGGAGTGACAATGACATTTGCATACGATGTTGAGGTGAAACTCAGTAGAACGAGGCTTTGCTAGTTTTTGTTTTTCAAATTTTAAGTTTTATGCTTTGCAAGAGTAAAAAAGTCTATTTTTACGATATTCTTTTCTTGCAGACTCTTAAAGCGTACTCTGTTGGTGACAGCAACAAAAGTTGCTATATTGCGACAGCGTTAAAATCTTTTGCAATGGCATTGCATTAAATAGCAGCAACAAAATGTGCAACAGCAACAACAACAACAACTATACAAATGTCATTGGCTTTTTCGCACTTTTACACACATAGCGTCGTGTAGAACAAAACATTCTGCGCTACCAGCAAAAAAATGACAGCGCAGCATTCAGTAAAAGTTACCTTATTAGATGTTGTAGCTGTCAAAAGTTGGGGTGCTGCTGCGGTATAAAAACGAATGCAAAAATTCCTGCCTGCAAATTCAATGCCACGCAAAAAGCATTGCATACTTTTAAGCTGATTGCGTTGAGTAGAAAAAGTATTGTTATAGAAAATGTTGCATAAGTTAAGGCAACTGCGTCTTGCTCATTCTAAAGGTTCATTCTTCGAACGCAAGCTTAAGTATTTTAGTGAAATTTACGTAGAATTGAAAATAAGTTTGCATATTTGTTTGTTTTTCATTTATTGGACAAACATTAGCACACAATGTTTATTTTAATAACAACAACGCAAATAGAAATTATTTCAACTGTACATTTTCAAAGCTTTTCATATATTGTACTTATCATCATATCATTAATAGTTTATATCCTGTCTAGACGAAATTTTTCTGTTGACTGCCTAATTTTTATAAGTTACTTAATTTCCTTTTGCTCACAAATAATGGTTATGGTTCTTAAATTATTCTTACTGAAAAAAAAACTAGCACTGATATATTTTCTTTTATTTTCTACAAAATCATAATGAAGTTTTTTTTTCAAAATCAATACTTTTAAGCCCACTAGCATCATTATTAGGCACAAAACCGGAATCTCAGGTGTTACACTTATACAGTCTTGGATCAAAATGGGGTGAATAGATAAGTGGGGAAAAAAGAAAACTGAAATGAACCGCATAAAGAGCTCTCTTTGTGTGGTACAAAGCTGTCAAAATAGGATAATTTAAATATAAGGCAACTGGTACGCAACTGGTTTGCAACAGGTGTACAACTGGTATGCAACTTAACATCATTCCATTCAATTTATAAAGTATTCCTATTCAGAAATTCGTCAGTCGTAAATATTTATGACTTTTTCATTTAAATTATGAGATACAAGGAAAGAAACGTTGAAAAGTAACAACGTAAGACCATAATTTGGCTGGATTTTGAACCGAAGACACCTGGGTCGCACTTAAACACGTTTCCTTTCGCACTGTTGAATTTAGATGGTTCATATCTTAATGAATTTTTCGGACGCAGTATTATGCGATATTTTATTTTTATTATTTTTTTATTATTCCTTTCAAATTAACATAAAATGATTGTAGTCATGAGGACTTAATATCACTTGTGATAGTGCAAAAATTTTAAATGTTCAAATTTCAATACATCTTAGTACAAAACACTTATTTTAACTGTATGCTGACCAGCATTCATTCATTATGAATTTTCAACAAATTTACACAAGAAATATATTAAATTGATGCAGTAAACTTATTTTCGTCAAAAGGCTACTTAATTTTTTTTGTGGTCGTAACCACCGATTTCAAAATGATCCCATTTCCATTAAGTTCTTTCATATTTATGTTTTTTTATTGCCACAGTATTGTTAAAAAAATAGAACAATGTGTTGGTTACAGGTGAGATAGCATACCGATTACTCAAAAATTCTCTAAGATAGAATCAACACTTTGTCATAAAAGAAATTTAGAATATGCTGTCTATGCCACTGCTGAATATGCCACAAAAAAGGCGATCCCACCATTTGCGCCAACTACCGTGGGATTAGCCTTCTTAATATCGCATATAAGGTCCTGTCGAGCGTATTGTGTGAAAGACTGAAGCCCATCGTTAACCAACTGATTGGACCTTATCAGTGTGGCTTCAAACCTGGAAAGTCCACCATCGACCAGATCTTCACGCTCCGACAAATCTTGGAAAAGACCCTCGAAAAACAAATCGATACACACCATCTTTTTGTCGATTTCAAAGCCGCCTTCGACAGTCCAATAAAGAGTCACCTATATGCCATCATGTCTGAATTTGGTATTCCTGCGAAGCTAATACGTCTTTGCAGGATGACACTGAACAACACCAGCAGTGCAGTGAAAATCGGGAAGGACCTCTCCCTTCCTTTCGATACCAAGCGAGGTTTCAGACAAGGTGATTCCTTATCGTGCGACTTTTTTAATATAGTCATGGAGAAGATCATCCGAGCAGCTGACCTGAGACGCAGCGGCACAATTTTCTATAAGAGTGTTATGCTGCTGGCGTATGCTGATGATATTGACATCATTGGTCAAAATACGCGCGAAGTCAGTGCAGCATTCTCCAGGCTAGAAAAAGAGTCGAGTCGAATGGGTCTTGCAGTGAACGCAGATAAAACGAAGTATCTTGTGTCAACAAACAAACAGTCCCAGCGTCTTGGAAACCACGTCACTGTTGACAACACCTCCTTTGAGGTAGTGAAGGACTTTGTTTACCTGGGATCCAGTATAAACTCCTCCAACGATATCAGTATTGAGATTAAACGAAGGATAACTCTTGCCAACAGGTGTTACTTTGGGCTCAGTAGGCAATTGAGAAGCAGAGCTCTCTCTCGACGAACAAAACTGACGCTCTATAAGTCAATAATCATGCCCGTCCTACTATACGCATCACAAACCTGGACGTTAAGCAGCTCTGATGAAAGGACTTTGGGAGCGTTCGAGAGAAAAATCCTTCGCAAGATCTATGGTCCAATCTGCGTCAATGGCGAGTACCGAATACGATGGAACCATGAGCTGTATGAGCTATATGCCGACATCGATACAGTCAAGCGAAAAAAAATATTGGATTCGGTTTTTTTTTTAAAAATGGGTGTTAAAAAGTGGTCCTATTGTGCAGGCCCTAGTTCTAGTAAATTAATTAATATTATGAAATATTATGAGATAATTTTAGTTTATGTTAACCTACTTTTTTTTTAAATAATTTTCTTAAATTAGTGTTTCTTTAATGAAACAGTCGTAAAAACATTCGGTTTAGGAATAATAATAAACTTTTTATAATATTAAGCTTTGTTATTCAGCATCAGTTTTTTTGCAATTTTTTGCAGTGTAGTAAAGGCTGTGAGCTAAAACACATTTGCAATCTCGCCTTTTTATAATATTAAGCTTTGTTATTCAGCATCAGTTTTTTTGCAATTTTTTGCAGTGTAGTAAAGGCTGTGAGCTAAAACACATTTGCAATCTCGCCTTTCCTTTGTCCTCACTGCACCACAACCCTGATTTTCCGCCACTTAGCAACAAAGTTACAAAGCTTTCATTGTAACGAGCAGCAGAGTTTTATGTTTTTGTTAGCTACTCTAACAAAACACGCACTAACACACACATTCACACTCAAACTCACACTTACACTAACACACACTTATGCATTAGTGCCCTAAGTGTCTTATTCACTTGCTTGAGTTAATTACAACCTGCACCAAGGGTGAGTGAGAGAAAAGAAAAAGTTCCCAACTCCATGTAATCCAATACAATATTTTCAAAACTGTTGCAATAGACTGTAGGATAGACGAAAATATATTGGTTTAATTACCTAAAGTAACACACGAGCTATTTTGTCCAGACCTAATGGTATGAAGTGGAATGGATGTCAATGACCAACAAGTAACGACTATTTTAAGGAACCATCAATCCACCAACCTCAACGTTTTGTTTCCGAAACATGAAAAAATAAGCAAAAAATTAGAAATAAATAAAAAACATACTCTGGAATGTGACCATATTTCGATAAAAAGATTCGCAAGCTACGCTTCAAAAAATTTTAAAGTTAAAAAAATTTAATAAAAACTCCAATGTGCTTGACCTCTTTATATACAGATTTCATTATAAAAAATGATGAACCCACAAAAAATATACTTTTCATGGCTTTTCACAGCAACCTGGGAGTATAATTTAATAAAAATCACATGCCATGATCCATGGATAATAGATTCCAAACATTTCCACGTTATGTTTTGGAATTGATGAAGTTTACGACTTTTCACTCGAACACCAGAACATAATTTTGACAATTTATTATAAAAAATTCTTTCTTTCTTTAACATACATCCCTTTGAAAATTAATTTGCTTTATCAGGCTCTAGTTAGCCAAGTATGCTCTTTGGATTGTTTTTTCTACCCATTCACAGTTAATGGCTTAAAACTTCTTTATAAAATTATTGTTGAACCTGCTATTAATTTTTTCAAAAATATTTGTTTTGACACTTAATGACTGCTTTATACAGGCTGTTTAAAATACGGTTCTTATCATAAGTAGACGAATTAAATTTACGACTTTTTATTTGACGGCACCATTAAAAGCTTTCCCACTGACTCCTTCGTTCAGTGTGTTTGAGGACCTTCGCGAATTGCGTTTGACTTTATAGAGTTTGTCAAAATATCATTCAGTCGTTCGTTCGTTCATTTGTTCGTATGCATTCGATGAATAAAAGATTTTTTTAACATTTCAGTTCAACTTTCAACTTATACAGCATGCCTGCGTTCCTTTTGTAGCATACTCTTTGGCGTACATGATATTAGCTACACGATGGAAGTTTTCGTCATCGTTGTCGTCCATATTGTCGTCACTTGCTGCCGTCCGTAATAATTCCACTTTGAGTCCTATTAAGACCCTTTGGCATAGCGAGGCTTTGGTCCTCAGAAAGCAGTAACAACAACAACAACAACAACAACAACAATAATACCAAACAACAACTGCAAAAGCATTACAGCAGTGAAAAGCAGTTGCAGAGAAGGAAGAAGTTGCTGCTGACTCTGGCAGTGTTTTTGATTGTAAACAGCGCAAGGATTCAATTTCAATTTGCCAAAAGAAACGCGTAGGACATATACAGTCAGTAAGTGTCTAAATATACATGTACGTGTGTGTGTGTGTGTGCCTGTGTGTGTAAGTGGGTGGAACGGTAGAAGCTGGGTAGAAATGTAGCCAAAATCTTGGCAACGTACTCAAGTGCTGCCAGTGAGTACGTTCTAAGTAGCCGACAAAGTGATAAACGGCGTTAGAAAACGAGAGATTTTTGAGTAGGCTTGGCTTAGGTATTTTTCTACCGTTGAACAGAGAAATGAAAAATTAAGCGAGGATTTAAATAACCGAAAAAATGTGACATAAAAATTATTTTCTATTAGTTGTATAGCTTTTAAGTCTCACGTTTGTTGAGAAATTTTAAAATACTTGATGACAACACTGGACAGAACAATAAATCTTTCAAATTTAATGGTTGAGTGGCGCACATTGATGTTGTTACTATAAAAAAGAAAATATATAAAATAGAAATATATTGCTTATTGTCTTAAGAAACTGTTCTAATGTTTTTTTTTTCTTTTAAGTGGACGAAAAACATGCATGTTAACGCTTAAAAAAACTTTATAAAAACATTAAAATACTGACGTAATCTAACTTTTGGAGTGTTCTCTTTGAAAAACAGAGTGTTCAAAAATTTTTATAAAACAAATTTTTATTGAATTATTGAAATTTAATAATACTTTCAAAACATCTTTAGTGGTTTAAACTAATCGCTAGTATTTTAAATAATGACGAAGTTGTGAATATTTTCGATTTAAATAGAATTTTAAAATTCTTAATTAAATTTACTGATATCTGGAACACCCTGTCTTTCTAAGCTTTTTTGCAAGAATAGCAAAAATAGAAATAATTTTTGAGACCCCGTTATCAAGAATATTTAAAATTATGGACGTTAAAGTTAAAAAATTATATAAAATTTGGAGTTCCAAAATTGAACAACCGGATTCTCAAAATTTTCGACACTGAAATCAAAAAAAAAAAAAAATATTGAAATTTATTTACTAGGTACATTCAGGGAAAAAAATGCTGTTACATCAAACAAATCATGGGTTGAAATAACAGATTTCACTGTTAAATACCATCTAACAAATGAAACTTTCAAATCAACAGTGGGTTGACTGTTGGTCTCAAGAACACGAAACCCATATAAAAATGTTCTCATTGAAATTTGATCGCTTTTTTGGAAGTTCATTTTTAGCCGAGTACGCTGACGTATGCGTTCAGAACTCAACTGTCCTAGGAACGAATACTGGCAAGCAGTGCCGGATTAACACATAGCGAGGCCTGGGGCTAAAATCGACACGGGGCCTACTTAAGGACAGAGCATTTAGCTCGGATCTTTTAATAATAAAAATATTTAGGGTGCTCACAGTTCTGTATTATCTGCTCTGTTAACTTTGCCGTCTATTAACTTTAGAACATTTTAGCATGTGTTAACTTTGATTGTTTTTGTTTTACGTACAAACTTGAGATACCAATTGTTGCTAAAGTTATCTCACTTCTACTCATGTCTTTCTTTTGTGTAAGAAATGTACCACATTTCTACTTTAATGTGGTATCACTAATCAGCTGATTTAATTTTGTTGCAAAAAATGAAAGAAGAATGGATCATCGAAGAAGTAAGTACATTTTTCCATAATTCTTCGTTTCCGTTCATTCGAGGCATGTTTTTGATCAAATTTCAAATTTTTTAAAACTATTTTTGCAATTTCGCTCCAAAACACAAAACAGTTCGATTGAAATATCTTTCTAAAGTTGCCAGGTGTTAACTTTAGAAGCAAATTGTTAATTCTTTAATTAATTTTTACATATGTCTTAAAGTGAAAAAAATAACTCTTGAATTTTTATTCAAACATTTTTTTCTCGTTTTAACTGTGGCAATACTTCCTTTCAATTTGTCAAAATTAATAATTTACAACAAATCATTTTCAAAACAAAGTTGCGTTATTGGCGACAAACATTCATGTCGGTTTGATCGGTGTACATTTTTTATTATTTTTAATACTAAAAATTACCTTTCAGCTTCAGCTGTTTTTTCTGGTTATTCTTCTCTCATAGTCTTGGCAAACAAATCGACTCAGGTTCTTAGCACTATTCTTAAACCCTGAAAATTCAATTTCACAAACAAATGTGTTACGAATTCGATAAGAGAAGACAACATATCGTTAGCAGGTATCAAATCAATATCTACTTTTTGCAAATATTGGCTGGTTGTATTGAAGCGATTCAAAATTCAGTTCTAGAAAATTATCATGACAGCGTTTTGAAGTTTTATTAATTTATTCAATAGTGCAGAAGCTTCATGCCGCGTTTCGGATTTTTGATTTTGATCTTCACATAAAATTTCTTAAGATCTATGTAGGATGGATATTGTAAGAACATGATAAAACACATTGCTTGAAAAGTTCATATTTTATGTTCATTACGTTTCTTGACGCATTATCAAGATCAACTTAAAATATTGCCATCATTACCAGATCAATTCTGGCTCTATACCTAAAAGAAATTTTAAGCACAACCACGATTTCTTGCAAATATACATTGTTTAAAAACTTTAAGGTCGATTACTTCGAAAAATTTTTTTATATTGCGTGCCATGTTTTTACAATAAGCACTTCATATACAAGCGCCTTCGGGGCCCCTGCCTACTCGGGGCCGGGGGCTGCAGCCCCCCTTAGCCCCCACCTAAATCCGTGCCTGCTGGCAAGACCATCAAAGAATTTTTTGTGCTTAAGTCATTTTTTTTTTAATAATAAAAATATAATTCAAAAAATAATTTTTGACCAAAGAGTTGATGAAACAGAATTGGAAGTTCAGTTATTAAATTACAATTTTTGATATTTACACAGCTAGGAAACGAACCCACGTACTCCGGATATGACAGTCTATAACACTTCCACTGAGATATTGAATATGATAAGATAAATATAGCAAAACACATTTAAAATATATTGCTTAGAGAAGACAGGCATTACAGCGGTCGACTGTTAATATAACAGTTGATATTTATCTGAGAGTATTTTTGAAAGATAATTAAATTTTGTGTAATCTTTTCACCACATTAAAAACCACACTTAATTTCTAATCTTCATAATATATGTTTAAGGACTTTCTTTAAAAATGCTAGAAGAATCTAGGAATTTCCGAATTTTTTTTTTTTCTCAGAATCAAATTTAAAGAAATTTATATGCTTGCTAAAAAGAATCTTATTTGCATGTTTCTTCTTCAATTCCTGTTTTTTAAGATTATCAATAACCAAAAGATCTAAACCAGCGTTTTTTTTTATAATATTATTAACGAAAGCATTACTTATATTGTTTTGATAAAATAAGCCAAGTGTTGTAGCGAAGACTCACAACTGATATTTCTTTTTCGACCTAAGAAATTATTAACTTGCATAAATATATATTTTGAATATATATTATAATAATCACCTGACGACGCTGCTGATATTTCACACCAATAAATCATATTTTTGGGTTACATTAATCTCTTCCAGAGTTGCCAAGTTGCCAGAATGCTTTACTTCTCAATGTCTACTTCTAGGCCTGTATCAAAGATTTATTCGTCATGTACGTAATTTTTGTTATGTTTTCGTGTGAGTGTGTGTGTGTATGTGTTTGTGTGTGAGAAGGAGGGTTGTAGCTAGTTACCCATTCTCAAACAACTTCCTGCCTCACTCTACACACATGCTCACATTTCAGGCTCTTCTAATAAAGTTAACGTTCTTGTTGCTTATGTGGTGGTTGTTATTGTTTATGTTGTTGTAGCTGTCTTGTCTTGTGGTATGAAGCACAGGTTTCATCAGATACTAAATATTTTCAGAATATCCTGTTACATAAACATTATTGTTATAATTTTATATCAGACGGTAAATATGAAGTTTATGCAGCAGGTTTTAAGAAGTAATATTTTTGTGTCTGAAGAAAACTGTTGCCAACCAGCAAAAGGCCACCACCAGCAGCCTGTAGTATTTAAATGTGTGAATATTTATGTGTATGGCTATGTGTAGGTGTGATTTAATTCTGTGTAAAGATTACAAAAGCAATTTTATGCTAGAGTGACAGCAAAAAGCTTTCGAGTTAATTTAGCTATATGGAAAATTGCACAAATACTTAGACAAAAAAGGACTTTATTAGGAACGACTTAAGTACTAAGAACTAAGAATTAATAAAATAAAAAATTATGTTATAAATTTCATATTTAATACAATTTAAAGAGAAACAATGAAATTTAAATTTATTTATTTATTAAGTAATCTTTTGGGCAAAGTTTTCGAATGTGAATGTCAACAGTTGTTGACGATGTTTTTTGATGGCCTTTTATTAAATTAAATTGATTGAAGTAGAAATATTTATACGAGTAGCAACATGCAGCCTCAGTTGTAGTGGTTTTTTTTATGAAATAAAATTAACCTTGATACGTATTTTCTATCAATTTCAAACTATTCGCAAAATCAAACATTAATATTATTTTCATTTTTTAACGTAGTTTATACTAATATCTATGCTTATAATAAATTTTTGCTTCATATTATCACATGCATATTTATTACGTACGATTTTAAAATTGTAGAGTTTTTGAAGGTTAAAAACTTTGCCATTACACTTGCCTTCTGTTCGCTCTTATTGAAACCAGTCAGGAAACTCTAAAACCGGTCTAGCCCGACCATAAAATACCCTAAGACTGATATCTAAATATTTTAATTAAAATACTAAACAACAAATATTACACATGTATATCTATATTGGTTTACCATTGTGGGTTATATGGGAGGTGAGCTTGTTCGTGGTTCTATGTATAAAACCATACATACAAACCCAGTTTCATGCAATTATCGTCTTCTTCTTGTTTTGTCTCTATGGGAAAACATACAGACTGATGATCGCTGATCAAGAATACATATAGTTTTCTTTACCGAACTCGCTTATTTGCGGATCTAACAAAAGGTTGGCACAAGTAAAAATACCTCGACCTATTTAGGTTTAAGCCATGATGTTAAAAGCCATAATACTGCAATACTTTTAGAAACATGGTGCCATTTTTTGCACTTCTGCTTTGAACAAACTTTATTTTTATTAAAATAAACAAGTCTGCAAAACAAGGCAAAAGCAACATAAAGTAGACCATAATTGTTAATTGCCGGTTGTTTTAAAGTTTGTAAGCTTCTCATAACATTTTTCGTGTTATTGCTTTTTATTAATTTTCTCTTTTTGCCTTACCAGGATGCACTCACTTTACTTGGTGCACCAATTTATGTCTTATATACCTGCTGAAATAAGCTTAAGTGGCTGATCACACATGCATGCAGGATACATATATAAAGCAAAAATCACAACCTTAACATCCTTTGCGTTCTTGTTCTTTCATCGCTTCCGTCGATATTTCTTCCGGCACCAACAGACAGACAGTGCAGGAACTCAACATTGTCGTATTCATATCCTTACTATCAGCAACGCGTGGCTTTATACTAGTTTCAGTGCCATCGCTGCAGGTGGTATCAATGCGTCCTACTTGGCGCCATATTTTCGCATATGTGTTGCTTCAAAATTATTACTATTTTGCTCAAGCGCTTTTCTCAGCGAGATAGCATAGCAACAGGGTAGAAAAAAAAGGATGCCACGCGCATAATAAGTTCAAGAAGTAAAAATTCAAAAATTGCTTCATTCTCATCAGTTTCGAAATAATTATCGCTGAGTAAATGTTTTGCATATCCTGCATTGTCGTTGTTGCTGCAAAACAAAAAAAAAAATTAAAGAAATAAAGTGCTAAAAAGTAGTTTTCAACAAAATGTCTACCTCCACTAGACACACACACATATACACACAATTTAAGCGCACACAGCATCAGCTCCTGCATTTCACACTCACCTGCATGCGCTGCAGCCGGATCCTCGCGACCCACATGAAGAATAATTTAATTTTTATGTCGGATGCCGTGAAGCTGTCGTTGGCCTTCCACTGCCAACAGCTATTTTTCTCTGCGCTGCTGCTGCTGTTGCAGCGTTCTTCTTATTTATATGAAGAAAATGTTGAATTTTGTTTTTTGTTATTTTATTTCGTTAGCATGCTACGAATTTAATGAAAATTTTTATCGTTTTGGCTGGCTGTAAAAAAGCAAGAAGAAAATGTGCTGCTTATGTATTTAACGGAATTGAATTTAAAATGCTGCATACTTCTGGGAGGTGGCAGCGATAAAAGCTTCAACTGCCTCGCAAATAGGTTAGCAATAATAGCTCGATAGCTTGATAAGCGGAATTTATGATGAGCGGTAACGATAATGTTGCACATAACGGAAGAAAATTAGCCTCAATTCGAGTTTTATGAAAATTGGAAACGGAAAATTTTGATTGAGCAGTTTTCAAAAGGCAATTCCTGGGTGACGACAAAAACTATTTTGCCTTCATCTTAACAAAAAGACAGAATGACAGAAAACCGCAGATGAGAATTCCGAAAACGTGGTTCAATTAAATATGGCACGCTGCTGGAGAAAATTTAAACTCTTAGCTATTGTGTCTTATTTATTCAAAGGTATTAAATAGTGGTTACAATTAATAATCGATTAGATTATATTTTAAAAAGGATTCAACTAATTGTATTAACTTTAGGTGCTAAATTTCTGGTATGTCAGTGACAACGATTAGAAATAATCAACTTTGAATCACGAATACTAGAGAAAACGCAAATTTCAAAAACAATCAATATTAACTAAAAACAAGTAAAGGAAAGTCTAAAGTCGGTCTAGGCCGACTATGAAATACCCTAAACCCACTTTTCAAAAACAAAAAATTTTATTGTAAATGGGCGTGTCCGTGGGCGTACGAAGCCTTTATTTTAAATGCATTTAAATGCGTTTTCAATTTTTGGGTTGTATGGGAGGTGGGCGTGTCCGTGAGTGGATGACGTCAATTTTTCGAAGACCAACATCTTTGTGTTGGTATAAAACACATACAAATCAAATTTTATTGTTGTAGGTTAATTATGAGCTGAGTAATGCAGTTTTCAATTTTCGCGTTGTATGGGAGGTAGGCGTGTCTGTGGGCCTATATTGTCCATTTTTCAAAATCATCTTTGGTTTGTTATGAAAAACATATGTGCCAAATTTAAGCTCTTTAGGTTAAACACAGGCTTATTTATTTCGTTTTCAAATTTTGGGTTGTATGGGAGGTGGGCGTGTCCGTGAGCGAAAGACATCTTTGTGTTGCTATAAAAAACATACGCACCAAATATTATTGTTGTAGGCTTATTATGAGCTGAGTTATGCAGTTTTAAATTTTTGCGTTGTATGGGAGGTAGGCGTGTCCGTGGGCGGATTCCGAAAATATTTAATAGTGCAGACTCTTGGGTGCATGTGACCATGTGTACCAAGTTTGACTCAATTATCTTTACTCCTTCTTCTTATCCTGTGTATAGGGACAACACACAGACGGACAGACGGACGGCCGGACGGACGGACGGACGGACGGACAGACGGACGGACAGACGGACGGACGGACGGACATGAATAGCTCGACTCACGAGGTGACGCTGATCAAGAATATATATACTTTTCTATACCGGACTCGCTTCGTTCTATGCGTTACAAACGTTTGCACAAAGTTAATATACCCTGACCTTTCAGGTTTAGGGTATAACAAAGTAAATCAACTTATTTGAAAAATAATTTGTATTCTCTTTGATTACTTTAATAATTTCAACCTAAAATACCTTTTATTCAATAAGCTTTAAACAACCTTAGCGCCAGTTGAAGGAGTATTTTTGTTTTTGTCGGCATGATGAACAGTTACCATCTGTTAATCATTACCCGATATTTCTTTTAAAAATATGAATTTCGTTTAAGTTTTTTTGCCAAAATTTTGACTAAATAAGTTAAAATTCTTAAATCAATCCAAAAGAATCAATTCTAAAGCCAGAGTTTTTATTTTGATTAATTTTTTTAATAACATTTGTAATTGATATTATTTGCGTAATCTCGAGTAATGATAATTACAATTTAATTACTTGTTAGATTACATAATAATGAATATGTAATCATAAAAATAATGTAATTACTATTGAATTTAATAATTTATTATTATTTAACAGTACTGCAGTTATTCTATTTCAAGTATAGAAACGTGCTACTTTTCTTCTACAATATTTTAAAATTAAATTATTTAACTACTTCCAGTCACCGCATGGCTGTTTGCCAATCGTTAAACACTGACACAGTTGATTGACGCTTACTCGAGTTGCAACTGCCAGCATGACAGATGCATGCAACTATATTTTGGCACTAAAATTTCAACTGAGTCCATCCATCTAAACAACAGACAAAAAAGATGTGCTGCCCAAATGAAAACTCCAAACATTTTTACTGTCAGACAAATAAAGCATGTCAATAGATATTCCATTCTAACAGTGGCGTAGATATGGAGGGATCCATGGGTCCGAACCCCCCTCCCCCCCAGAACCATCAGCCATATATGAAAGTTGTTGTCAATTTATTCTTTGCAATAACAAAAAAAAAAACAAAACTCTTTCTGAAATTGAATTTTCTTTAAAAGATCTTATTTTTAACACCCATTCCCTAGGAAAGTTCACGGGGAGTAAAAACAAATGTCACTTTTGAAAATTCCATACACTTAATGGGTACGCTTACAAGTATATATTTACTTAACTTTTTTCCGGACCCCTACCAGAACCAAAAGCTATCTACACCACTGCATTCTAACATTTCTGCAGCTTTTATGTTTGGCTGCTGCTACGGTGGCAAGTGTTGCAAGAAAATTTCGATTAAATTGTTGGAATTGTTATGTTTGAAAAGAATGAGCATGTAACAAAAAATGAATTTCAGCAGAGAACATTTTTAAGCTTAGCTAATATTTGAATGGAGTTTAACGACATGAAGGATCGATCCAATCCCCAAAAATCTTGTAATCGCAACAGGATCGAAGTTGTTTCATTGGAATAGAGAGGATTTTATATTTTAGGGATAATTTCAGCTTCACATAAGATAACTTTTACATTTCTTGTTTCTTGTTACATTTCTATCTTGTTACATTTCCTTAAAAAGTTTTTATTCCACAACTAATGATTTAACTTTAAAAAATAAAGGAAGAAACGAAAATCATTAAAAATACCTTTGCTTTATTTTTTTTTTTATTTTGCATACACGGTTAAAAATTTTGGACTAGTTTTTAATCCAAACTGTGGTTTAAAGGAATTTTTAATCCTAAAAGTACTATTTTTTATTCCATATTTTAGTTTAATTTTTGTTAATCCGAAAAAGTTTAAGTTTAAGACTATTTTTTAATTACAATAGCTGAATTACAATGCAGCAGTCGCAATGGCAGCAGCTGTGTCAGTGGCAGCGGTAGTGATCAGCTGTTTCGTATTTTACTGCCTGCAAATTACAGTTTAGCAGTTTTAAACAACAGTATTACTAAAATATCAGCTGATCAATCCTTATCGGATTACAATATTTTAAACTTTTTTGGACTAAAATCTAATCCTTTTTGGATTATAATATTTTAAACTTTCTGTGGATTTACAATTATTCTTTTTTGGATTAAGAAACTTTGAACCTTTTGCGGATTAAAAATAAATCCTTTTTGGATTGAAAAATTTAAAACTTTTCATTGGATTAAAAAATAATCTTTTTTTGGTCGTGTCCTATATGTAATCCAAAAAAGTTTAAAATTTAGTCCAAGATTTTTAACCGTGTATATAAAAATCTGACATGATTGTGTGACTCAGAGACACGCTTAAGGTAGTTATTCAGAGAAGTCAGTTTAGTTTTAATGAAATACTTTTTATTTTTACGAAATACGGTTTCTTTACATTTTTAAAAACAGTCACAATTAAATGGGACTCTAAGTCATATCTTGGTCAGATATAAGCATTCAATTTTAAAATAGTTTTTTTTTATGGTTTAAGGTTTTTCACATGTATTACTACCGAAAGACACAATGCTTGAAAAAGAAAAAATCATTAAGAATACTTCAGACATGCTTCTTTTTTGTCTCGAGAAATAGATTTTATGAAAGAAATTTGATTAAATGTGCTACTCAGGGGAGATTTAATATCTTTACAAAATTCAGTTTATATATATTATTATATTTATAACTAAATGTGTTATTATATTTTCATCAGAAATGTAAGATTTGAAATATTTCTTAACCCACTGTTCTTTCTAGAAGGAGATGTGGTTCGTCCATTTATAACTCCGCCCCTGTTTTTCAAATCGAATGATTTCTGTTCATTATTTGGACTTTAAAACTCGATTTACTATTAAATTTAATGTTAAAACATTTACACTCACACACCTACACACATGTTGCTCTGCCCATAGCCGAAGCATTAAAATTAATTGCAATAAATAACGGCACTGTTTCGCATGGATTGATGTCGCACAACTCAACGCAAATACTCCGACGTAACAAAAAAAAAAAAATAAAAATAAACAATGGCGAAACATTCTTTCAAGCATTCGAACGCACTTCTGGTCAGCGACATAAAAGCTCGTCGCAGCGGAAACGGAAGATGGCTGCATTTCATTCCATTAGAATGCAACAAAAATGTTCGCAATTATTTTGCTTCTGTTGCATGCGTGTTGATTGCAGCGGCTAGTGTTGTTTTGGAAATTTCAGATTAATTGAAAATAAAGCGGTGCTTGGTTTGGAAGCGAGAAAAGAGGGTTTGGCTTACAGTGATGAACGAGGAACAACGAGCAAAACGTCAAACAGTAACACCGCGGATATCATTTAAATTTCATTCTTAGCGCTGCCAACAGTGCGAGACTTAACTGACAGCGAGTGAAGCTGTCGAAATGTGTTCGGCACACACATACCCACACATGCACAACGCCGACAAAATTCCAGCAAGCAGCAATTAACGCAAATTAAGTGCAATTTCCGATTGCATTGACGTCGCTCTGCATATTCGTTGAGTGTATGTGTTTGTGTGTGTGTGTGTGTGTGTGTGTGAATGTGAGTTGGCATGTTTGTGGAGTCACCTTCCGGTCCAGAATTTTGCACCAAATGTGCCTGAAAAGGAATGCCTACGACCACACAAACCATAACAAAAAAAAAATCAAAATGTCGAAAAACGAAAATCGTTACTTATATGTATGTGAGTGAGTATTTTGTGGTAAGTCTACTAGAGCAGAGAAGTGAACACGATGTGCTCCATTTGACTGACGCTTGGTCGTTTCTGGCCAAATCGTTGACGCTACCACTTATATCCATTTTAATCAAATTGCTGCCAAGTAGCGCGATCGCAATCCAATTCCGGATGTGACCAACCAACCCAGTGGGACGGAAGGAAGTCGAGGTTTTCCTATTCGTGGCAAAAGCGTTGAATGAAAATCTAAAATTAAAACAATGCAGATGCATTTTTGTCAGGATGCCTTCAATAATGCGCGAATTATTTAAGCAGCTTAAAATCGAGCAAGAAAAACACTTTCACGCAATTCCTGTGGGTCAATTAAAACTAATTCACCAACCACACTCCTCACGCACCAACAGATACAAAAAAATTGATTACGCTACATGTCGTTGGAAGTGCTGAGTTGTTGGTCAATGTGACACCGAGTACAGCGTGCATTTATTTCATTACTTTTTGTGAAGCTGCTGTGAGAGACGTGTTCAATTATAAGCTATCCTCTCAGTTATTTGACGGTGGGTGTTTGAATGGTTTATAGTTTGGCTTAACTATTTAATGAGCTCAATTTATTAATTACAGAGAGAACTAAGTGCCAGTCAAGTGATACGCGATACTTTTCCATTGGCGAAAGCTGAAAGCTATTAAAGCTTAAAAGGTGTCCTGACTGGCCAACAGATACCCAGCAAAATTTTTAATATAAACTTGACATGCATTCTTAGATACACTGCTTCCAGGAGGCATTCTAAAAATCTAATTGTGCTTCTCCTCAGCTTTATCGAAAAGAGCTTTCAGGAGACATTCTCATAAACTTCTAAAAAGCTTCTAATTGAATAGCTTCCAAGAATGCTTCCATTGCATGGCTTGTGCAAGGAAATGGTTAAATATTTTCTGCAAGCATTTTGTCTTATGTCTTTTGAATAATATAATAAAAGAATACTAGAATCCTTTCATTGAAGGCCTCAAAAAAACTGTTCCAGTGATAAATTCCAGAAGCACTTCTAGAGAGAGACAAAGGAAAGCATTCCTCCCAATAACATGATGCATATGTTAAAAGAATACCTTCTGGGAATGAAAGTAGAAAGGATGGAACTCACGACTTTCCCTTCCACTTTAACTTCTTTTGGAAGCACTTTTTTTGCTGGGTATTTGTGCTTCAAAGCTTTTCATGAACGTATTCACTCAATGATGAGCGCAAAATGACTTTACAGACCTATGGCGGCTGTCAACTAACAGTAACTTGTGTCAACCTTCCTTGTACTTATCACCTTTTCATGCAAACAATGATTGCCAGTAAACAGCTGTTAAGTGTTGGAACCCAATTTTTGTTAAAATTGTTGATTTTTTTTCTTAAATGTAATATTTATTTTGAATAAATTTATATAAATACTAGCTGGTACCCGGCGAGTTGGTACCGTCCTTGTCCATTGTCTGTTCCAGTTTGCCAATAGAAAGCTAACAAAAGAGTAACTTCACTCTGAGTTTCTGAGAGAGCTTGCGAGTATTTCGGAGTAGTAGAATATCACAAATAGTTACTCCCATGACAGAATAATAAGGTAGACTCATATTTTCACGGCTGCTCAAATGTCTGATTTTACACTAACAAAGCTGTGAGTGCTACAAACGTCAAACAATAAAGCCAGCAACAACAACTAGAAAAACTTTAATTCGAACAGCTGACTTTGACATCCAGCTCACTTCCAATCACCTCCAATATGCGCCTACCTTATTCTTCTACCATGGTTACTCCAAACCTCAAAGACCTCGCCAATCAGTTGCTTCATACAGAGTTTCATTGTTATACGACATTTAGTTCCAAATCTATGCGATATCAAAAAATGTAATTTTATGGGCGGTGCCCTGCCATCCTTTTCAAAGATCGCTCAAATTTGATAGTCTAAGGCCGCGTGCATAGTAAACGCCGATTCAGATACACAGGCGAATTTCTATGCGAACAAACGAGATACACATAGCTATCTATCTCGCTTGTTCACACAATCTATCTGCCTGAATGTCTGAATCGGCATTTACTGTGCACAAGACCAAGGGCTCGACTAAATAGTAAGTTCGTACCGAGTTTCATTGATGAGTGACTTAAGCCAAATGCAAAGCAAACGCTGATTCAGACGGACAGGCATGTCAGTGCGACAAAAGTGGCTTCATACAATTTCACATAAACCTGCTCAAAGTGTACAGACTAGCAGCAGCAGATCAGATCAGGTCAGGCGTAAAGCAGGCTAGTTCAGGTAATACCTGCTAGGGCAGGTAATGTTATTTTGAATATATTTTTAATAATTTATTTTTATAATTCTTAAAAAAGTCTTCATTAAGAATTATATTTTGAGCTTTATGCCAAATAACTCATGAAGTAACAGGTTGCTACAACAACAAAATCTTTCTCAGAAGAACCGAGCAGACTAGATCATAGTTTCGTCGGACGCTACTCCGACTCATCAGTAGTCTCTGTGGTTCATGCAGTTCACTTACTTTGAGAAGCTAATAAGCGTTCTTCTATGGTTCAATACTAACAAAATTTTGGAACCTAGATGGACACGTAAAGAAATAAACAAAAAGCGCAACAACAAAATCTTTGCAGAATAAAAGTAGTGAATTTTTTTAAATTTTGCGGCTAGCAAAAGAGTAGAAAAACACTGCTTTGATAAAGTGAAAAGTGCATTACTCTGTGTAATACCCATTAAATAGGTAATTCCATTGTGGTATTGCGTCAATTGCACTTATTAGCTTCTCAAAGTTAGTGGACTGCATGAACCACAGAGACTACTGATGAGTCGGAGTAGCGTCCGACGAAACCATGGTCTAGTCTGCTCGGTTCTTCTGAGAGATTTTTGTTGTTGTAGCAACCTGTTACTTCAAGAATTATTTGGCATAAAACTCAAAATATAATTCTTAAAGAAGACGTTTTTTAGAATTATAAAAATAAATTAATAAATTAAAATGCCACAATTTTATAACTTATATTTTTTTTAATATTTTAAAAAAATAGCGTTTTTAAGAGCATCATTTACAAATAAGAAATAATAATTTTGCAATCATTGATTTAGTTGATCTGCTCTCATAAAGAACGCTGCATTTTGTTCTCAATATTTGTCGTGCGAGGGGTGTGTCACTTTTTCGAGTGCCTCTCGCGGATAAGCGGGTGAAAAATACTTTACGACCTATTCTCATACCTACCAAGTGTACAAAAAAAAATTCATTAAAATTGGTCCGGCGTTTCGGAGGAGTTCAAAGAATAACACGAGATTTTTATAAATAAGATAATTGAAACAATATCAAATAAATTCAACATTAGAATCTCTTCAAGTATACATATTTTTACTTTATGTTAACTATAAAAATACCCTGTTTAGCAAAAGATTCAGATGAAAATATCAAAGAATTTTATGGATTTAGAAATTATGTCAGAACAAATTTAACACTGTTTCAAGCAAACAATTTTTACCACATTGAAAAAAATGTGTTTTACATGCAAAAAATATCCAAGACTGGGTTGGACAAATGGTGTTCATTTATAATTTGACTTGTGATTGCCAAGCAATTTTTAATAAAAGGTCTGTATAAATATGTTTTCTACCAAAAATATTGACCCAATTCTTGCTCTGGTCTTTTTAATGTTGACCACAAAGAAAAGCTAACTAGACCCAATTTCAGTGGAATTTTTGAAACTAGCACATTCGCCCTCATTTTTCCCCCGACTAAACTCAATAAAAAAATGCTGCTTGTTCTCTTCATAATGTCAACTATATATATTTTGGCAAGTGTTTTTTTTTTTTTTTTGTTTGTTTTGTTAGCCAATATATTTTTCACATTGCTCTGCCACTTCTGATAAACTCATATATTTATACACGAACTCTTATTTCTTCTGCAAATATAACGTAATTGTAAATAAACATAAATTTAAAATTATAACCAATACCGATTTTTTACTTTAACACTGCTACGTTTCTGCTGCTGACGCTGGTTGACGGCTGATGGTTGTTGGTTGGTGGTTTTTTATCGGTATTATTTTTTTCTTTTGATTGCCGCGTGTGCGTCATTTGTTGGGCGGCGGATGTCATAAATTGGTTCAGTGGGTGACAGACAGTCTTCCATGTGGAAAATTGAAATGCGTTTCTAGTAATGTGAATTTTTTTTTATTTGTGTTTTATTATTATTTGTGTTGTTTTTTGTTTGTTTGTATTTTTTCGAGACTTGAAATGCGTTGTGGTAGCAGAGAGGAGCTGAAATTTATATACAAACAGTTGAAATCGCTTAACCGCAAAAGCGATTTATTGTAACTATTTAATTGGAAATCAATATTTGTCTGTGTACATTTATTTGTGTGTGTGTGTATGTGTGTGGGAGTGCTTGTCTGTTCTGTGCGCTAAGCATGTGAGAATATATTGCTTGTTGACATATATTTAAACAAGGCTTCAACTCTGTAGCGAATAAAAAAATATTTATTTTTAAATATTTATAAATATTGTTGTTACCTTACAATTAAGGCATTAGTGAGCAAGCAAGCAACCCAGTAGGGAAAATTTTCATGCCTGTAGGAATACAATGATTACTCAATTCAATTGCTCAATGCACACATAACAAGCGTATAATTCAACATTTTGATTCCCACTCGAATTTTGATTGATTTGTACATGTCGCTGCTCGGGCTTTTTGTTTTTCTATGACCACTTTTTGGTAAATATTAATTTTCATTTCAATTTAATGTCAACAAGAATGTGTGTAGAGCACAGCTTAAATAGTGGAATTGTGCTGCATGGTGTGAAAAATTAACATTTGCAGTTTGGATTTGCAGCTACCACAAATGAAAACAACTACAACAACTACAACAGCAACAAAAGTGTAAACAACACTTCACACCATTGAGCTGTCAGTCGAATGACAAATGCTCGAACAAATCAAGGGAACAATTAATCAAGCAAATGACTCAAAAACACTCGGGATACCGAAGAACGCAATTTAGGGACTCACTCGAAACCACAGAGAATTCAGTTGAATACAAAAAAAAAAACTAAAAAAAAACTAAAGTCAAAAAAAGGTTCACACAGGTTTGTGAAATTGGAACTTAAATCTGCAGACTTAATACGATAGATACGAGTGAACCAGAATACAATGGGTCCGATCGGCTTTGAAAAGAGAAAAAAAAAAAAAAAATTAAAATAAAATGTCCCTAATTTCGATTGTAAATGACACTCAAGTGACATTTATTTAAGACATGCAAACAAGTGTCAAACGAAAGGGTCGCATTGTGGGACGGACTTTGGGATGAGTTGGGGCTTGGTTGGTATAGTTTAGTGCGCTCGCTTCCTTAAAAGGACAACAATTCGATTACTGCTCAAAATGAGTGGTACACTTGGGAAAGCCAATAACTTTTCCATTTATCATTGAAATGAATGGAAGGAGTGAGTTTGAGTGTGTGTGTGTTTGTGTCAGGCTGTTCTTGTGTATGTGAGTGTGTGTGTGTGTGTATGTTGTGTGAGAAGAAAACATGTCATCGGATTAGTTAGGCGACGAGGAGTGACGGTGACGGTGACAGTTGTGTGAAAAATTCCATTGATTTCGTCCTTTTGAAGAGACCGAGCATTCAGAAGAATGTCAAACGATGTGCTTTGCGAAACCTAAAGATGTCAACTTGAGAGCATTTAAGCTTATTTTATGGCAAAATTCTTAACAACCTTTTCTTAAACCTCCTTTTAGCTTAGTAATAAAATATAGGGAAGGAGGGAAAGTAGCCATTTTATATGAAGTCTATATATTTTGACAAAATCAAAAACTTTTTCACTTTAAGCTGACCCTCTACGCCTTCTAGCCGCCAGCTATAAATGTCACATTGTCATAAATTTTCTGTCAAATAACTGTGCAAATGCACAATCATTGTTTTTTTTTTTTCAGCACCTAAAAACAGGCTTCCATTATTTATTTTTTGAAAATTTTATGTTTGTTGCTGTTCGCTCGAAAAAAAAAATATGCTTTCAACACATATCAAGTCACACTCACACACAGAACGGAACAGCACAGCACAGAGACATGTTCACTACGCTACGCATACAGTTATACAGTTACCTAAGTCAATAAATCCAAAATTTTTAATGTTTCCATTTCAAGTGCAAATTCAAACATTTATTTTAAAAATTCACTCAGCACGCAAAAAAAAAAAAAACACTAGAAAAAAGAAAAGCAGCACAACGTGAGCTCGTGTGAATGTATGTATTTTCCAGTGAAATTTATCTGTCATTTGTTGATGTGTGTGTGTGTGTGTGTGTGTTTTTGCATGTTCCACTACTATGTCTGTGTGTTTGTCGGTATGAGTGTGTTTTTAAGTGCATTTGTTTGCTGTCCGCCGGAAGAGTCACTATTTCAGCCTCGACTCCGCTGGCGGCAGACGTTCACTATTTCACACGCGCCTGAATACGTTTTATGGTGTCGCACACACACACACACACACTCACACGAATGGACATTAAGTGTATTAATACAATGCTTGTAAGTGTGTGCAAGTGTGAGTGTAAGTGGGCGGTCATTCCCAACAACAACAACACCAACACTGCCAGTGCTAGTGAACAACATGAGTTATGAGCTCATCTGAATCCGTACATAAAAAACTGTTGACTGCTGCTTTTATTTTTTATGGCTCATCCTTTTTTTGATTTCCTTTTTTTTTTTTGCATTTTTACTTCATATATTTTTGTTCATTTTTTGTCATTTTGTTCTGATTGCGGGTCACATTTGGGTGCATTTAGAGCATGACTTTTGTGGCAACCCAATTTTTTATTCCCGAAAAGCCACTCGGAAATAAATGGTTGTATTTTTTTAAAGAAGTGATTCTCATTCTTCTTCGTGCAAGTAGTTAATAAATCTTTATATATTAGAAAATCGGCTGCAAAAAGTAACAGAATTCATAACACCACGTCTAAGACTTTGGAAAAAAATTCACATTCGATCGGACACTAGCTGTGATCTTTAAAAATATACAAAATTGTTGCCTTAAGGATCTAATGTCAAATATTCATAACAAACGTTTTAACACAATATCTCTGAAATGTTTAGCTATATAAGAAAAATGTTCAATTTATAGTTGTTTTGAATAACATTTTAAAACTTTTCCACTCGCAAGATGTTCTTGTCATTCCAACAAATATTAAGAATACAAGTCAAGAAAAGATGCAATTTATTGAAATTTATATTCTTCTTTTATTCTATAAATCATAACAAAAACAATGCTTCTTATATAAGTAGATAGAATATATGAGTAGATTTATATATATGCAATAATTAACTGAAAATAGCAGAGTTACATTTTTAGCTAAAAAGTTCTTAAAAACTTTTGCAATTCTTAGTTTTTGATCCTCACTTAGCGATCTTATTTAATTTAATTTTTTTATTTCACTCTTACTCTGGAAACATAACATCCTCTAAATTGAAGAAAATTCTTCGTTTAATATATACTAATAATTTCTTGAGGATCTGAAATATTCCTATAAGAGAATTTCAAAAAAACGGTTTAATATCATGGATTAAAAATTTTGTATATTTTTAAGGAAATGTTTTATTTGCAAAATCCTTTTTGTTTGTGACGTCATTTCTTCATTAAAATAAGATTACTGAAGCTACTGATTACTGAATAGGTCCCTTTTGGCGGATAACTCAGATTCGAAAAATATAAATTCCAAATTATAGTCCTAAAAGGAATAAAAAATTCCTATTAAAGTACACATGGAGTTTTTTTTCAATTTTTTGATTTAAGCACAATATTGACTCGAGTTAGTCAAAATTGTCCTAGATGGACACGTGATAAAGAAGTAAACAAAAAGCGCAACAACAAAATCTTTGCAGAAGCAATGTAGTCAACTTTTTGAAATTTTGCAACACTGGTTTGATAAAGTGAAAAGTGCATTGGGTAATTCCATTTTGGTTTTGCGGCAGTTGCACTTATAAGCTTCTCAAAGTTAGTGAACTGCATGGACCACAGAGACTACTGATGAGTCGGAGTAGCGTCCGACGAAACCATGATCTAGTCTGCTTGGTTCTTCTGAGAAAGATTTTGTTGTTGTAGCAACCTGTTATTTCATTAATTATTTGGCATAAAGCTCAAAATATAATTCTCAAAGAAGACGTTTTTTAAAAACTAGCAAACCTGTTGCCCGAATTCGAGCAATTCAATAAAAATTAATTGTTAGAAACGATATATTGAGTCTCAATAATGATATAAAAGATCATTATCTGAATGGTTTGACTTTAAACGTTTGATCTGACACAAAATTTTTTAATGTAACTGTCAAAATACGAAGACGGACTTACACTAATATAACAACTGAGAAAAACATTATAACTATTCGAAAACATCGCAGCTTAACTCTTCCAGCTATAAAATATACTAAACTAATGTTAAAAAAAAAACGCATTAAAAAATAGATTTAATAAATAATACTAAGATATATTTCAGAAATTAATAAAAGGTACTTACAGAACACCTACAACATCGATTTATGACACATTTAGATGAAAAAACACCAAAAAACCCAAAAAAACTTTTTTTTTTGAAAACCGTTAAAATTTGACTGAGTCGTTTGCTCGGAAAGTGGAATTTTTGATTTTGGAACTGCATTTTTCGGACAATTGACATTTGAGGAATGCATAAAAGATAATTTTGATTAAAAATTTTTAGTTTTGAAAAAAATTCAAATTCGATCAACTCATAAGCTCTTCTCAAACTAAATTTCAAATCGATAAAATAACGGATTTTTGTACAAAAATTTTATTTCTGCTTTAAAAGGTTGGGAACCCCCTGAAGTGAAATCACAATTTTTAAAAGTGGTTTGCACATATACAGCCTAAACCTGATTTAATGACATCTAAATCGATAGAATCGGTCCATTGGTCTGGGAGGAGTTGAAGTCACAAAAAAAACCTTAGCCTATTAATTATATAGATAGATAAGCAGTATGATTAAAACAGATTCGTGGCTATAACTTTTAATTGGTTGTAGCTATAATGAAATTTTTTTCAAATATATTGTTTTTGAAGCTTATTGAAGATTTAAAAATTATAAGAACAACATTTTAAAAAAAAAAAATTTCGAGCAAAAAACCATAGGGCAAATTCGTCTTAAATAAACTACATACAATGAAAGAAAATCAAAAATGCAAATTTGAAGTTTTTTTATTTTTACAACAAAAACAATTTTTAATACATTTTTTGAGAAAACATTCATTTTATTGGACTCTTTTTAAAGGCAATGATTAAAATATAAATAATAAAGTAACGGTAAAAACTTTGTTATTATTTTAAAGTCAATTAATTGCAATTAAATACTAAAAAGAAATAAATGAAATTTTTTAAAAAGTGGCAGAGATATTCGCTTCCAAATACAGAACTTTAAATTTCAGAGAGTTTTTTTCTCTGTCTTGGCGTTTGATAAAAATACACGTTAAACAACTAAAGAAAATATTAAGAAAATTCATTAAAAATACATTTGGCAAGATAATTACCGTAATTGCCAACACATTTCAAAGAAAATTAAACAAAAATTTAGAAAAAACAAAAAAAATTTGAAAACCGTTAAAATTTGACTGAGTCGTTTGCTCGGAAAGTGGAATTTTTGATTTTGGAACTGCATTTTTCGGACAATTGACATTTGAGGAATGCATAAAAGATAATTTTGGTTAAATTTTTTAGTTTTGAAAAAAATTCAAATTCGATCAATTCATAAGCTCTTCTCAAACTAAATTTCAAATCGATAAAATAACGGATTTTTGTACAAAAATTTTAATTTCTGTTTTAAAAGGTTGGGAACCCCCTGAAGGGAAATCACAATTTTTAAAAGTGGTTTGCACATATACAGCCTAAACCTGATTTAATGACATCTAAATCGATAGAATCGGTCCATTGGTCTGGGAGGAGTTGAAGTCACAAAAAAAACCTTAGCCTATTAATTATATAGATTATAAAATAAAATTAACAAATCAAAATGCCACAATTTTATAATTCATTTAAGAGATTGTTTTTGATTTCAAGGTAAAATTTGGTGCGTACAATTTTTTAGGCCTTAAATACAAAACTCAATGTCAAAAAAGTTGTTTGAAGCTAAATAAAATGTTAAGTCAAATGGACGATTAGTTTTTAAACGATGCTTCAAGGATGTTATTATGATAAATATTATCATAACGAAAATTCTTTTCATAATTAAATAGGTACTTATTAAACAATACAACATTTTTTAATTCAATATCGTTAATCATTATTTCGTAATGCTCTCATAGAAAACTTCAAAATTTTTTACAAAATATGTAAGACTTTGTTGCCACTTTTTTATTAAGTCGTTTAATATATCTGCATTTTATGATGCCAAAAAAAAAAAACCAACATATTTTAAATGCAGATAATCACACACAAAGAACTCTATTACTCATATGCACACAGACATACACACACACACACAGGCACACAAACACCAATAAATTGTTCTAAATGTGCTTCTTTGATTGTTTTTGTCTGCTCTGTATGTTGCTAACCATTTTGTCCAATTGCAGCATTTGGACCATATTATGACATATTTGCTACTTCCTTACCAAGTTTTGTTAAATTAAATCTTAATCCTTTTATCCACTTCAACGCATGCACACAAAAACATAGCATAGTCTCACACACACACATACACACCCCAACACTAATACGCACCCACTCAACTGCTTTTGTGGCAACATATTTTTATTGTTAGCTCTTCAACACCAGTGCAGTAGCTCTTCAACACTCATACACACATACATACTGAGTGGTCAACGAGTTGATGGTCGAGGCAGGATGGGTCATTGTGGGTCAAAGTGGCGAAAGGTGGTTGGATCAAAGCTTCTTGAAAATAATTTGCGGTTGTGGTTTATTCCACAAGAATTCATTTTTGAGGCGAGTATCCGGCACGACATTCAAGTAAACACACACACACACACACACACACACACACACACACACACACATACACACTTACATACTGATACTATTTTAAACATCCTCACTAATACAACCAAACATTTGCTCACACACTTAATATATTAATAAAGTCAGTCCAAGCGTAGCATTCATTGTGGTGTTGTTGTTATTGTTGTTTTTGTTTTGCTGTTTTTTGCTGAACCATTTTAGCTACTTTAGCTGCAGTCACATATTTTCATTTCTCTGCACATACATGCAAACCTACAGTACGTATTTATAACAACAATAACAGCAACAACAACAACAACAGAGAAACAACAATTACAACAACTAAATTTCTGCTGCATTAAGAAATCCGACAACTTAAGTTAGTTCCTTAAGGCAAACTCTTCGTTGATAGTCTGCTTAGTGCCCAAATAAATACGCATCACTGAGCTTTTGTATGGTTATGTTCGAGTAAATGATTGTGTGTGTGCGTGTGTGTGTGTGTGTGTGTGTGTGTGTGTCTGAGTGTGTTGATCAATATGAAAATTGTTTGCTGTTATATTAGCCACATTTTCATTAAGTTGCTTAAGGAACTAACGACGGTGTCAGGCATTAAATTTGAACCATGTAATTAAATAACAACTACAACAACAAAAACAACAACAACGACAACAACAAAATTAAATTTATATACAGTTATTATAAGATGAATAATTCATATTAATTGCAACATTCTAGAAATTAGTTTGACATTCTTTGTTTCCCGAACATGCCTAAATCCTTTATCCTTGACTCTTAATATTAATAACAAGAGCGTTTTTAAAAAAATGTTATTTGTTCTTCTTTCCTTAAGGACAATTTAAATAAGGTAGTATTTATTATTCTGCTCCTAAAATATCATAGTGGTATTATAACTTAAACGTTTTATATGTTATTGATCTGAAAACGATACTTTCTAAATGAATTTAAGATATTTTTTATATATATTTTGAATACTATATTATGAAATTTAAAAACTTTTTTTATTAGATTATAAAATTTAAAGTTTCACTAAATTTCCTGTCGCCTGTTGTTCTTTCTATCTATAAATTTTAATAAAAAAAATTTTTGTATAAATTACACAAATATTAATTAATTAATAATGTTTCTTAAAAAAGTAATGCAGAGTTTTACATCATATAAAGACAAGTATTTTTGAAGTGAAACTTCTTTGGCGGCGAGTGAAATTTCAAGGTCTCTTATTCGTGACGCTA
This sequence comes from Tetanocera ferruginea, assembly GCA_958299015.1. Lineage (NCBI taxonomy): Eukaryota > Metazoa > Arthropoda > Insecta > Diptera > Sciomyzidae > Tetanocera > Tetanocera ferruginea. The sequence goes on along the minus strand of OY282643.1, from coordinate 1,737,159 downwards.
GGCTAACGTTTTCAATTAATGTGAAAATTTAAAAAAAATTACTTCCGCTGCCGAGTATTGAACCCCGAACATCGTTGCTTAAGAGTCGGAATCTATACCATTACGCCATGTAGGCACATGAAAATGATTAAACAAAATGTAATTAAAACTGAACGCGTAACATACTGAAAATAACATAATTAACATTAACATTAGATTAACATTAACATTACATTATTAACATAACCGTAACATTAATTTTCATCCTACAAGTATGCACGGAAAAAAAATGGAAAAATTGCTAAAACAGGAGCAGAACGCGTTCGTGAATATAGAGAGCGAAGTAGAGCTCTTAAGAATGCAGCCGCAGCTGGGTCTGCAACTAATGATGAAGGTACGGTGAGTTTCAAAATGCATTTTTACGAAACATCAGTGTATTTTGGTGAATCTACAAAAAACCAATCCCAAAAAAAAAAACACACATGCAAATCAACACAATTTTAAAGCCAACCAAGTTGATGCACTCAACAATCAACGTTTGCTGCTTTATGAGGCCCTCTATCAACATAGCAACTATTATGATCAGGAAGCAGGAGGTAATAATGAAAAAGATTTGCCTCTGCTTTCGGAGGGTCCTTCAAAGAATACTATGCAAATGCAATCCAGTATTCAAAAAGTAACAATGTTGAAAAGACATTCGAAAGCAACTAAAACACCAACTGAATTAAAACAAGTACCGAAAATAACTGTTATTTTACAATTTTCAAATGAAAAAAATTGTCGAAAGACTTTTTCAAATATACCATTATGTTACAAATGTCCTCAGCCTCACGAATACTATGTCGCTTTTAAATTTGAAACTGATTCTTTAAAAGTTAATTTCTTGCCTAGTATATTTCGAGGAAAAATAAAGGTTACTTTTGACTTTTATTTTATCGGTCAAAAATAGCAGTTATTTTGTGACTTTAATTTTTTCGGTCAAAAAAATCAAGCAATTTGTGTTTTATTAAAGGCCGCTTGCCAGATTGAACTGTTGACACCATGTGTAAAATGTCTTACCGATGAGATGAAAATAATGGTATCAACATTTTTTTAGTCGGTAAAATGACTTGAACAAATATAAACTACCTGATATTTTTGACCGATAAAATAAAAGTCAAAAGTAACTGTTATTTTTTCACAAAAAACTATAAGGCTCAAAATAACTTTTATTTTTGTCGGAAAAAAAAAAAACAAAGAGATAAAAGTTAATATGTGACATTTTCGATAAAAACCATAGCCGATACGGCTCCTGGATGCAAATATTGAATCAACAGATAATTATTCAATTTCGTATTGATTGAATTTCTTTTCAGATACTTTCTCTCTCTATTTCACACTAAAATCTCTCTTATTTCTTACTGTTAAAGAAGTTTCACTTCTGCCACGTGTACGTTGCTACACGCGAGTTTATTTTTTAAATTTATGTCCTTTTTGCTTTTGAAACGCCTGTTGGGTTACAGTTATAGCTCTTGTGAAAATATCTTTAAAAACAAAAACCATAAAAAATACTTTTAACTGGAACTTTGTCATATTACACAGTGCCAAAATGAGCTTTTCAAAGCGAGGTACAAAATTGTAATTTTTTTTTTGACGTAGAACGTCTTACAGCGCTTGACTTGTCAAACTTGTTGTTGATGTTGTCGATATTGCGATCAAAGAGGCACGCTTTTAATTGGCCTTTAAAAAAAGGTGTGACGTGACAGCAAATGTCGGTATCTGGAAACTGATAATTTCGAAGCTTATTGATTGTCCCGGTTTATACTTGTCAAAAGTTGAGGTCCATTCTTGCATTAGTGGATAAGAGACGAGGACATCAACGTGAGAGAGGGCAAGTTTAAATAGGAATAGAAGAGAATTGACCGCCAATTCTTGACAAGTATAAACCCGTGACATTGAAAGGCAGTTTCTCAATAGTTCACTACCTAGTCTTGTGAAAATGAGTACCTGATCAAAATCTTACATAAATAATACAAGATCGCTCTATCGAAAACTATAACCACGCTTGTTTGGAAATAGTTAAAATTTCGGTTCGTGATATTCCTTATTAATTCCGTCCGGAATCAATTGTTTTGACGTAGAATTACGTCTTACAGCGCAGTTTGTATGGGGTCGTTTTAACAGATTTTTTTAAGGTCATGCAACGTTTTTGGCTAATACTTTAGGGTACACCTTCAGCCCTTAATAATTATCGTTCAAAGATAATATATATACTTAAATATCAAATATATCCTGCGCTGAATGAATATCTAATGTTGGATTTTGTCACTTTTATATTAAAGTCACAAAATAGTAAAATATAAGAAGAAAAATGCATCTTTTTATAAAATCAATTATCAGCTGCTTATGTGCCTGCTGCTTTTTTTGTTTTTCTTTCGTTATTTATGCTTGTATGCTTTGGTTTTGCACGAACTGATTGGTGCGCTTTGGCAGCATTGTAAGCATTAGTTCGCATTGGGTTTATGTATGCACTACTGTTCTAGTATACTATTTTGCAACCAGAGGTCATGAACCTCTTTTCAACTCAGTCAATGAACTCAATCTGTCAAATTTAACGAAATGGGTCTGTGATCCGGTTAGATTCAACTCTTATGAAAAAAACGAGTTGGATCATATTTCTTTTTATACTTTTGCCCAATAGATGGCGTAAAATTTTAATTTTTGTTTTTAATGCAATTTGGATTCCACATCCCACTAGCACTAGCGAGTGTAGTTCGCAAACTTTTCATCAAACAGTGACGAAAGTGTAGCTCGCAAACTAAATATCAGACAGAGACGAGAGGAAAGGACATGTGCTCAGCGTAAAATATAGTAACCATATGATTTTTTAAACATCGGGGGTCTTCATTTTAATTTGAAATTAGTTGTTAAACTGACTGTAGCTTGCAAACTATATATCGGGCAGAGACGAAAGTGGCACCAATGGAAAGTGCATTTGCTTCGCCTTCTTTGCAACTAAGTCAATGAACTAATTTTTGGAAGGTCAATAAAAATACGTGCAAAATGAACAAAACAATCGAACCAAAGAGACAAAGTAGAAGAGGTTACAACTTAAACGGAATTCTACGCCTACACTTACGATTCTATCGAAACTGTTTCTTTTGTAATTTAAAAATATCTTCAAACGTGTAATCTTTCGTTTTTAAGAAATATGAAGATTTAATTTCAGACCGTTCAGCAACTAACAGACTAGTTTAAAAATATAGTTTCGAGAAAAAGTCGCTTGAAGATTTGAGTACCTACTTGGTATCTTTATGTAAAATTTAAAACACACATTCCTGAGACTATTACTAACCCATTTATGAAAATGGATTTTTTTCTTCTATTTTGCACGGTAAAGAACCCTTAAGAGTGCTTTCCATTACGTTTAGTTACCATTTTGACATAAATTATATATAATTTTTCATTCAACATTTTTATTCATTATGTATAATTAATACTTAATAATTTTTAATGTATAAGTCAACGCTTATTATTCATCCTTCCCATCGCTAAGCATTAATTCTTCATCGTTTAATGCCCTTTAAGTTTTCACTTTAAAGACGAACTCGCATAATAAGTTAAGGCCATAAACGTATGTCTGAACTCATAATAAAATTGGCGATATCTTCCATTGTCATCGTTTTTTTGTCTCCAGCCAAGCGATAGACAAGCGATAAAGGTCAAAACGATGAATTTGTTGCGTGGTAATACTCTGTGCAAAAATATTTCTTGTTGCTGTTCGTCATGTAGAAAGAATTTTAAAGAGAATTCACTTAAATGGCTGTTGATACAAAATGTTAAATATTTGACAGGTATGAAGGATAAAAATTCCTTTAAATAAAAAAAAATATATATAAATATTTTGGGTCATATCAAAGTGGTGTTTTTGCATGCATAACATTTTGTTAGATTTTCTCTAGCTTCATTAAGTTGAACTCTATTAAGCTGGGTTAAAAGTGGAATATCAGGATGTCTGTAAAATAACAGGCATGACATATGACTAAACTTTAAAGTTGGTACATTTTACAAACTTTCTTGCAATGGCTGTATTATTTTTTTTTTTTTGTTTTTTTGTTTTAAGCAAATATAACTGAAACATGCGCTATTTTAATGCCAGTGGCCACAAAATACGTAATAAAAACCAACACACACACAGACAAACAGACAGATAGAAAAACATATGTGAGCTTGCGTTCGATTTCCTGTTGCTGTGACTCATGCTTTGAATCAATACAAAAATTGCACACGTTTGGTTGTTTGTGTGTGTGTGTGTGTGTGTGTGTGTGTGTGTGCATACGCTTGTATATATGTGTTGTTTTGCATGCAAAATGCTTTATAGTACTCAAGCGATTTCAAAAGTTTAGCTATAAAAAAACATTTGCGTTTTGGCAAAACTTTGGCCACGTTGCAGCGGAAATCAAACAAAGCACACGTACAAATTCACACACACACACACACAAGTTCCGATATATATGCAAATATTAAATCATTTTATTGTCGATAACGTTGAATGAAGCATGAAGCAGTTAAAGCAAATATTTCTTTAAATATATAAGCAATGACACAGCAGCTGTACTTTTTCCTTCTGGCAAACGTTTAAAATTTTCTTTAATACTTTTTTTATGTTAAATTTGAAGAAAGCTGTAAGAAATAATAAAGAAAATAAGAGGATTAAAATATATATTCAATTGTATGCCAAAAGCAGCAGCTAACCTCATTTCGACAAGCGCACAAACGTGGAAAACTTAAGTACCCAAATACAGACAGACAAACATACACACACACACATACACTCATGTGCATAGAAACTCACACTAAGACTCGAAGTTCCGAACGTTAAGATTCTCGCACATTGTAAAAGAATTTCCACACATTTAACAAAATTTGTTACACACACACACACATACAAACACGTTGAAATACAAACACACACACACACTCTCACACGGCTAAATGGTACACGAATAACTGACGAAGATGAAGCGCAATAAAAGAAACTCTTTTTTCCAAATTCAGCATCAGCGCAGGTAAAGGTTTAAGTGTCGGTCTAGCGGAAACTTTTGCACCCTGCACTCCAAAAGAACCAATATGCGAAATTCATCAATTTTAATACCCACAACAAACATGATGAGGAGCAGTAAGAGAGAAAGCAGTAATCAGCAGTTACCGAGTCTCACTCTCCTTCAGCCGCTGCTCAATATTGCTTAATTTGATCACTAAAACTGAGTAAAATTAGAAATACTTCCCTTTTGTGTGCAGCGCACAATGAGCCAGAGGTTGAGCGGAGGTCAAAATGATGCTGACGCTCCGAAAAGAAAAGGTGAACTGGTAGGAATTAAAAAGGTCACTTGGTCTCACTTTAGGAAATTTAAGCTGTTTCTGGCAGCGTTTGGCATGCGTCCAATCTCACACATGCCCTCACACACACACACACACATACTAAAGCACATTCATACAAAAAGTTCTATGGTTCATGGACCTAGCAGTGCCCAGAACTGCAATAACCTGGCTACAGGTGTTGAGTTTAATGGTAGCAAGCAGCACTCTGCTGAACGCTGAACGTTGTTGGCTGTTGCTGCTGTTGCTGCTGCTGCGGCTGCAGGAGTAACCAAGCCGCCTTTCTTGGCAGTTAATTCATTTTCGGCACACACTCCCGCACACATGCAACTACTTTACAATTTCAACCGGGCTGTATTGTGCATGTATGTGTGTGTGTGTGTGTGTGTGTGTGTGTGTGTGTGTGTGTGTGTGTTTTTCAGCTGGCTAATATTGTGAGGTTAGCGTGTTGTTGTTTTTTTTTTTCTGCACTCAATAAGCTTATTATAAATGTGAAAATATTTCTGTTTTCTTGAAAATCTCTACTTAACAGCAGCAGCATCAGCATCAGCAGCAGCAGAAGCAGAGGCAAAAGCAGAGCCAGCAAAGCGTTTAATATTAATCCTTAAATGTTTTTGTGTTACTTGATTCGGTTTTCCCGAACAACTTCCACTCGCTGCGCCTGATGATGCTGTCCTAATGCCAGCTAATTATTATCCGGATCAGGAGTCGATAAAGTGTCGCTCATTAAAATGCGGCGCTAATGAAATTGATGCCAGCCGGCGCACAAAACGCTGGCATGGATGGCCAGAGTTGCCAAAGTGTAATGAAAAAGCCAGCACGGCACAATTAAAAAAAAAAAAAATATTTGTTCTACGTTTTGCACTTCAGTTTATTCGACTTTATCAAGTTGTGAATGCTTTTAAGTGTGACTCATTAATTGCAGCGCCTGAAAGTAGGCACTTATTTGGTTGTTTGTTTTTTTTTTTTTGTTGGGCTTTGCTAAACTAAATCCCAACAATACGCTTGAGTTTTGGGAAAATTCCATTTCAATTAATATAATTAAAGCGTCGTCTTTGTCGACGACATTGTTTCAATCACGATTTTTGGCACAGCGGAAAAGGATTTCGATTTACGTTTTAATTTTTATTTTGTTTTAATATATTTTTTTTTTTTTGTTGTTATTGCTATTTGCCTTGTTCACTGCTTGAGAGTGGAAACGACAAACAGCGATTGCGACCACCAGGGACCAACAGGGACTTCATTCAAGTGCCCAATAAGTGGGTGTAACGGGCGCTCATTCACTTATTCGTATACTTGAAGTGACTCTGTTTCGTCTCCTTTGCTACCGCATCAGCAATTTGCATTCAGATTTTCTTCTTCTTGCTCTTCTGCTGCTGTTGCTGTTGCTACTCTGTTTGTGTGCTTTTTTTCTTAAGGTTTTTAATATCTTATTTTGCAGTTTCGATTTTGTCGCCTGCTGTTGAAACTTTTATTATACATTCTCTTGATAATAACAAATAGGATTATTTTACGTCCTTCCATACTTTCTTCCTCTCTTCGTATACAAATTTTTTTATTGCCTTCTTTTGCTTATTCTTCTTCTTTTTTAGATACACTAACATGCAAGCGACAAAAAAATTAATTAAAATGTTGGCGTGAATTTTTTGCAATATGGCTGCTTGTGCTGCTCTGTTTTATGAAGGCCCCTTCATTCCTTCGTTCGTTCGTTCGTTCGTTCGTTTGTTCGTTTGCTCGTTATTCGCATTTATTGAATCTTCTTATAATTTTGTTATTTTAGTCACTTCATTCAGCTGTTGCTCTGCTCTGCTCGTGTTAAAGACACTCATAAAAAGACAAATAAATGCTTGTTATTGTAAAATTTTATGACTTTGTTTTGCTCCTCAAGGCTGGCTAGTGACATTTGACATTGGCAGCAGCGCCAATTTTTTATATATCATTTTTTCTGCTATCACTGTTCAATTAATGTTAATCATACGACGTGGTCAACAGCATACTAATATGACTTTAAGCATGTTTGACAAAATATTTTTTAGACAAAAGCAAATCTCAGCAATTTAATCCTTTTTATTTAATATTATTTTATTTAATCCTTTAGTTTAAGTTGCATAGAACTTAATCTTGCTTGCTTCGCTTTGTGCAGTTCATCTGCGTTCTAAATCTACTATCTTATCTGCTCTTCTCCGCACTCTGATTGAAATCTCTTTCTACTCTACTTAAGTTGTTTCCTTTTTCCTGTTTCGTAAAGCATGATATTTTTTTAAAGCCTAACAAAAGCCCTATTTTTCAACATGTCTGCGAACATGCACAAGAGCACAACAACACTTCCGCATGCCACTTGCATAGAAATACGTTTCAACTGCGTTGCAGCTTAGCACAGGCAAAGGAGAAACATGGAACACACTCATACTCAAACCACACAAAGGCAAAAAGAACACAACACAATAAGACACACAGACACAGACATATTCTTCTGCTTGTTCTCTAAACTGCAATTTTTAACCGAGACATCATATAAAATGTTGCTTTTCACAGGCACAAAGCAACACTTCGCACACGTGACAGGCTAGCAGTGGCCGGGGGCGAAGGTGGCACTAAGATGGGTTGGTTGGTTGGTTGGTTAGTTAGATGGATGTATAATGTTTGGATGTAGAAATGATTATGACTGGATTTAGTTTAAGTTTTGTTTAAACAAGTTCCATACAAATGACGTTTAAACAGTGAGCGTGGAAATACGAATGCATTAATTAGTGTTGTTAGTAAAGATAGAGTGTGTTTCAAAAACCGAATACCAATTAAAATTTTAAAATAAATTTTAAGTTTATTTTAAATAAAGTTTTCAAACAAAATGCGATATTTAATATTTTGAAATATAATAACAAACCAATACTTTTTTTGAGATGGTGACTAGAACAACATTTTGTTGTTTTTTTTTCTATGAAGAGTGAGGCACGTTGATGTGCACATACAAGGAAAAGCTGAACTAATTCATGACTTAAGTTAAAAATATCTATAAATCATGTGCAAATTATTATGACTGACAAGTTATGCAAGACAAGTTCCTAAGATAAGAGTAAAAACGAAGCATGAACTAATTCATACATTTAGTGATCAAATTTCATACATGTTATGTTCACTAGGACGAGTCGAGCTACACACAAAAAAGAATTATAAACTGGCTTAAAATATTCTGTGGCTCAACAATTTCGCAATACATTATTACTTAGGCATTAACTCCTAGGCTTCCAGGAATTTTTGAAAGAAGTGTCTTAATAATTTTTCAACAAAACGAACCAACGCGAGAACAAACTGAGTTTTTATGGCTGTCACTAGCAGAGAGATGCTTCAAACTCTAACGGTTCCAATATTTGTGCATAATTACATATTATTTTTATAATTTTTATTTAATTACATATAAACTCATTCATTGCATGCACAGTTTCATACAGACGGCACACACTGTTTCGTCTAGAACATGATAGGTGGAGGTATACAATATTATCAACAAATTACCAAAGAAAGAAAAATAAAAATAGAAAAAAAATTTATCCGGGCTGAATTTTTGTTTTGTGTTATCTGTATTTGTCTACTTTGCTTCTTAGAATATTACGCTGTTCAACACTGTTCAACAATATTTTTTTTTTTTATTTTGGTACGTGTACCTCCTGCTAAAAGTTGAGTCTTTTGAAGAATGGCTTTAGCAAGAAGTTATAGAAATTATTTTTCAATTTAAAAAAAACACACGATCTATCCAATTTCTTCGATAAATTTGTAAGAGAAATTAAAATTAAATCAGCAGCATGTTCAAAAAGTTTGCAGAATTGTGGTACTCTTGTGATACTCTTGTTAACAAAAATGGTGAAGTTCTCAATATCAATATGCAAATTCACTTTTCAAGCACTTATATGATGAATTTTATTTATTTTTTTCCTATAAAACCTATTTATTCGAAACCTATTTCTTCCAAAAAAAACCAAAAATTGTAAAATTTCGTTTCCAAATTATATAAAATTAGCCTTTTAGCTTCAGTACATTTAAAGTTAGAGCAGCAAGCATGGTGTAACTTATTTTTTTTACATTTATTAACCCATATCGGCAACAGGGGTCATTTGCGACCTGCTGTACTGTACAATTGTATATCTTGTTTTGACCTCATGAATACATATGACCAAAAAAATAATTTTGTCCAGCTAGCTTTTTCTAGTCGAAACTTGTGCGTCAGTGCAACAACCGATCAATCAGAAAAATTAATGTCTATTAAAAGCAAGTAAAGAAAGTCTAAAGTCGGTCTAGGCCGACTATGAAATACCCTAAACCTACTTTTCAAAAACAAAAAATTTTTATTTAAATGATCGTCTCCGTGGGCGGATGAAGCCTATACTTTATATGCATTTAAATGTTCATGAAAAATTTACTCATACCAAGTTTTATTCCTGTAGCTCACAGTTAAAGCCTTTATTGTGCTTTCGCTATGAGAGGTGGGCGTGTTCATGGTCGGATTACTCCCAATTTTGGAACACACCTTAGTTTTGGTATAAAATACATGCATACCAAATTGAATTTCTCTATGACAAACATAACCTTATTTATTGAGTTTAAAACTTTTTGGGTTGTATGGGAAAAAGGCATGTCCGTAGGCGGATGACGTCCATTTTTCAAAACCATCTTTGTCTTGTCATAAAAAACATACGTGCCAAATTTTAGCTCTGTAGGTTAAACAGAGGCTTATTTATTGCGTTTTCAATTTTTGGGTTGTATGGGAGGTGGGCGTGTCCGTGAGCGGATGACGTCCATTTTTCGAAGACATCTTTGTGTTTGTATAAAACACATACATATCAAATTTTATTGTTGTAGGCTTATTATGAGCTGAGTTATGCAGTTTTAAATTTTCGCGTTGTATGGGAGGTAGGCGTGTCCGTGAGCGGATGATGTCCATTTTTCAAAACCATCTTTGTCTTGTCATAAAAAACATACGTGCCAAATTCTAGCTCTGTAGGTTAAACAGAGGCTTATTTATTGCGTTTTCAATTTTTGGGTTGTATGTGAGCGAATGACGTCCACTTTTCAAAACCATGTTTGTTTTGTTACAAAAAACATATGTGCCAAATTATAGCTCTGTAGGTTAAACAGAGGCTTATTTATTGCGTTTTCAATTTTTGGGTTGTATGGAAGGTGGGCGTGTCCGTAACCGGATGATACCCATTTTTCAAAACTGTCTTTGTTTTGATAAAAAACACATACATACCAAATTGTATTGTTGTAATTATGAGCCGAGTTATGCAGTTTTCAATTTTCGCGTTGTATGGGAGGTAGGCGTGTCCGTGAGCGGATGACGTCCACTTTTCAAAACCATGTTTGTTTTGTTACAAAAAACATATGTGCTAAATTTTAGCTCTGTAGGTTAAACAGAGGCTTATTTATTGCGTTTTCAATTTTTGGGTTGTATGGAAGGTGGGCGTGTCCGTAAGCGGATGATACCCATTTTTCAAAACCGTCTTTGTTTTGATAAAAAACACATACATACCAAATTGTATTGTTGTAGGCTAATTATGAGCCGAGTTATGCAGTTTTCAATTTTCGCGTTGTATGGGAGGTAGGCGTGTCCGTGGGCGGATTCCGAAAATATTCAATAGTGCAGATCCTTGGGTCCATGTGTACCAAGGTTCATCCAATTATCTCAACTCCTTCTTCTTATCCTGTGATTACGGACAACACACAGACGGACAGACGGACGGACGGACGGACGGACGGACGGACATGGATAGCTCGACTCACGTGGTGACGCTGATCAAAAATATATATACTTTTCTATACCGGACTCGCTTCGTTCTATGCGTTACAAACGTTTGCACAAAGTTAATATACCCTGACCTTTCAGGTTTAGGGTATAAAAATTGTATGTGTCAGAAGGTGATTTGAACCCGGGTCTGTTGAGATTCGTAAGCTTGCATGCCACACACTTAGCACCCATGGTCATAACCACCACACACATACACCTACAGCATTCAAAAATTTTGTGTACTACAAATTCGTGTACCTTTTTATACGTTTACATAAATGTTTCTTGTGTTTTACATGGGCTTGTGCATGAATACACTTGAGCGATGAATAATTACTTGGAGCTTGTGTACATGATCAAGAACACAAAGTTTATGTAGGTGTTTTATGAACGCATACATAATTAATATTTTCAGTGAAAGCGAATTTAAAAACGTGAATTTTAACGGGGACATTTGTAAAAAGAATTTTATGTGCGGGAGTTTTGACTCCAACTCTGGGGAATTTCATGCAATTCTGTGTGTCCTTTTCTTTATTGTTCCATAGGCCATACACTGGCTGGCAAAGGAAGCTGGTGTTTAAAAAGTAGTCAGTTGCATCATTTATCATTTTTAAAGAATTGCTTATAGGTTTTGTGAGTTCGCAACTATTTTTTCTAAACATATTTCGTTTTCCAATTTTAACTATACAAATATTTAGTGAAAAAATAAACTCATGCAACATAATTATCATTGGCTTCAAAATATGAAGGATGATAGTTAGTTAAGATAAGCTAACTTCTCAATTTTTCTTATCATCCACTCACATCAAATACTAGACCAGATGTTGAAAATTAAACAAGAATATAAACTATATGTCCTTCCGTTTTTTGATGAAGGTATGCAAATTTTATGTCTGCCCCATATCTGTTTGTAGTTGAAGCCTAGCTTACCATGATTGTCAATATGTCACTCACTCAAATTTCGGTAAATGAGAAGCGGCTGTAGTTGTTGTGGTTGTTCTGATACGGTAGGTACCCTTATTATCCGGGTTTGGCAAAATGAGTTGCCATTCCGTTATCTTAGACTCATGTCGTAACTGTCACATATCTAGATAATTATTTTGTATTGCAGTTTTTTTATGATAAATCTTCACTAACAGAAGATCGTCCTAAATGTTTCATTGTGTTGTGATTACCTTTTATATAGGCCAATAAATGGGCTGTAATGGCCTTCGATGTGCACCAACTGCAGAATCAGTATTCGTTTCATTGCGTTCTTAGACAACAGCAACAGCAACAGCAACAGTAACGGCAACAGCAACAGCAACATAAGCGTCAACAATGGCGGCACAAAGAAAACATCCTACGGCGTACCATTAACACTTGTTTCTGTCGTATTACATAAACACGACGTGGCTTTGTTTTTGTGTAAAAGTTTTTTGCATTATTTTCTGTTTTTTTCTGGTTGTTTTTTTTTTTTGTGTTTTTGGTTTTTACTTTCCTTACAAACTTTATGCTACATCCAAAATGTTGGCTGTTGTCTAAGCTGACGACTTGACGTGGGTATTTCCAGTTTTGTGTTCGTTTATATTTTGTTGTTTTTTTTTTTTTTTCTTCTTTTGTTTTTTTAATTTTTGACAACTAGATGAGGGTCTCTACGCTGCGCGCTAATGCGGTACTGTTGTTGTTGTTGGTGTTGTTGTTTGTTGTTGTTGTAGCTGAGCCTAGGCAGCAAACGCAGCAAAGGCTCAAAAAGTTTTGCAGCCTGTCATCGTCATCGTAGCAGACAGGGCGACATGATGCAGAACACAACCGAAAACACGTCATCATCAGAAATGTCCGTGGTAGCTGTTTTGGGTGCGCCATCTTTTTTGCTCAAGCGTATTTTAGTTTTTTTTTTTATTTTGTTGTTCCTTCCTTCATTTCTAGCTCCATTTGCTGATGTCTTGACGTTATTTTTATTGTTAGTGTTAATGTTGTTGTTGTTTTTGTTGTTCTCTTTGCTACTGCTAAATGTTTCGAGTTTTAGTGCGCTTTCGTGGACGGTGTGAAAAATGTACATCATTAGCAAAAGTTGGCTTTTGGTGTGAATTGTTTCACTTAAGTACATTTCTTGTTGTTGTTGTTGGCATTTCTTTTTTAGCTAAGCTCTCATGCCATGCACGCAAAGTGGAAATAAGGCAAAGTATCTTGAAATTGATATTCTTATGATTACATGCAAAAATTTCAAATTTTTCTGTATTAACAGACAGTCAAATAAAATTATGTTGAGAAAGAGAGATAGATGGAGTATTTTCGATTTTAAGTCTTCTTCAAATATTCCAATTATCTGCTGATTTCTGTAGCATTCACAGGATATTCAACACTTTTATTAGAAAGCATTGCACGTTTTCAATAACCAAAAAGCCAAAAATAAGACCGACAAAAAAATGAAAGAAAACTAAAAATATTACGGAAATTCATATTTGTGGTCCTTGCTCCATTTTTTCTTTATTTTTGTCTTTGTTGTTTGCCTGCTGCAATAGATGCAGCGTTGATGGACGAAATTTATATGCAACCGTCCGCAACGGCTTGGAACACTTGGCCAATAACAAGGCTGGAATAAAAAATTTCATCTCGGTTAACTTTTATGCAAAATAAAAAAAGGAAGAGTGCAAAAAAGAGTGTCGAAAATTCGGTTTGTTTTTCACATGCATCGAAATGCCAAAAAACAGAGGCAGCCAGAGATAAATGAGTTCAACTTTGCAAGCAAAGAAATCCTGTTGCATGTTTTCCTAGCGACATGAGGTGAAGAGAAAATTTTACCGAAAGAGCTCACATTTTTAGCCCTCATCACGATCAGACATGAGCAGAAGTTGTTTTCTACTCTTCGAACTTTGCCGTTTAAGTGTTAAATGTGAAGTCACCGTTTAGTCAATATAGTAAGTAGAGTATCTTATTGAACTAGCATCTTATTGAACTAGCAGAGTCTGACCGCTACTCAAGCTTGATTTTTTGCCACAAATCTTTCCTTAATTTGTCAATCCAAGGCTTAACTAGTAAATCCCACTTCGAACGTTTAACAAATTTTTTTTCTTGTCCACATCTTTAAATTCCATAACAAATTCTGTCTATTTCGTTGTGAGTTTTATGGCTGCGAGTCAACAAATAGCAGTCAACAAAAAATTCCTGCCCACACAAATTTATCCTTTTTCCATTGCTGTGCTTCTACGCCACTTTAAAAATATCGTTTCGTTTTGCTATTCAACAATTGCATTTTTCATATCCTTTCGTTTTATTTTTTTTTATGCATTTTTTTAAATTGATTTCCAAATGAGTTTGATTTATGCTGCTTCACGTGACGCGCTATGATGCTGCCATGTTGATTTTGGCGGGAAAGTCAAACGTTTATTGATTTCAAATTTCGAATCATATCATCATTTTCACACACACACACACACACACACACACAGATACTGACGCAGAGAGATGAAGAGCACACCAACACCAATACTTGACTGAAAGTGGCGCACTAAACTTAAGCGAAGCGTGCGTTGAAACGAATTTTCATCGAAGCTGATGTGGATGTGATTCCTTGGCATCCATGTCGGCTGATGGCGAATCGAATTGAATCGCATCATTTTCATAAAGTTAATAAAATAAATTCTGTTTATCATATATTTCTGGCGCAAATTGAAATTTTCCCTTTAGTTCTGCTTGCTTGCTTGCTTTTATGGCCGTAATGTTTGCGGTCTTAACGGAAACGATGATGAACGAGTCGTTGTCAGAGAAGAAGACGAATAACAAGAAGAAGAAGAAGAAGAAGAAGGAGTTGGTTGTAGTTTAAGCTCCTGGTAGCAGCGCGCTTTAAAATTCGAGCTCAAGCATGGTTGTGTTTTTTTGTCTCTTTTTTATTCTAAATGACATAATTTCTGTCATCAACGTTTTGGAGCATCCAAAGTTGAAGCAGCACCAGGTGTTTCTATGAATTTAATCCGCCCAGCGAGCATAGCAGAATGAAATCAACAACATCCTCATCAATTTGAGCCAGCAACCGGGTATTAAGCACTCATATATTTCCATAACAAAATATATGCCCCCTTTGAGAAAGTATGTGTGTGTGTGTAGAGGCATAGGTATGTGTGCATCGCACATCTCGCCGTTAAAGTAAATTTAGTTGTTAATGCAAGAAATGATGATGATGATGATATTTTCTCTCTTTGAGCATATTAATTACTCTTAACGCCTTCAGTCCCGAGACGGATCTAACGACAGCATAATTTTTTTGAAAAAATTATTTTTACTTACTTGCACAAAATATTTTTAGAAGCCCAGGCTTCTTAAATTTGAAGAAGCCATTGACCACTCTTTTGCTTCATGCTTTGTCAAAAAAGTCAGCTCGTTTATATATATAGTATATCTAACCAGTGAGAAAAAAGTTCATGACAAGATCGGTTCTCTACTCCCAAGTAATGTATCAAGAATGCATTCGAAGCCTGTATTTTGCGTTTTCAAAGTCTAATCCTAAGTACTAGAGATGGGCGCGTGTCACGAATTTAGACGTGGCACGGTGTGTCACGACGACTCACGTCGTGATCTTCAGCGACTTAAATTTCTTCGTGTCACGACTTGTTTACCAAATTCAATGGATTTTAAATGTTTCAAAAGTTTTAACTTTAACTGCAATGCTGGCCTGATGTTTCCATCTAAAGAATAATCATTCTGCTGTATACTAATTTGTGCCTTCAAATAATTTTAATAAATAAGATGTATGTATAAAAGATAAGAATTAAATTCACGTTTCTAATTTTAAAAGCACTAAATAAACTTTTATTAAAAATTCATGCGTCTTATTATTCTTCCTAAAAACCATATTCGTGAGAAGTCGTGAGTAAAAATACTATTAAGATCGTGAGTCAAAAAATTATTTTTAATCATGAGCGCCCGTGATTAGAAGAAATCATATTGTGAACGTGCGTGATCTTGAGTCAAAATCACTCACGCTTCCATCTCTGCTAGGTACACAGACAGATCTTCAATGAAAACATTCAATAGCACTTAACTGGATTGAATTGATTTTGTATGATATCAAAATTATCCTACAACTTCAATTTTTTCCTACTATCACTATCACTATCACTATCACTATCACTATCACTATCACTATCACTATCACTATCACTATCACTATCACTATCACTATCACTATCACTATCACTATCACTATCACTATCACTATCACTATCACTATCACTATCACTATCACTATCACTATCACTATCACTATCACTATCACTATCACTATAACTATCACTATCACTATCACTATCACTATCACTATCACTATCACTATCACTATCACTATCACTATCACTATCACTATCACTATCACTATCACTATCACTATCACTATCACTATCACTATCACTATCACTATCACTATCACTATCACTATCACTATCACTATCACTATCACTATCACTATCACTATCACTATCACTATCACTATCACTATCACTATCACTATCACTATCACTATCACTATCACTATCACTATCACTATCACTATCACTATCACTATCACTATCACTATCACTATCACTATCACTATCACTATCACTATCACTATCACTATCACTATCACTATCACTATCACTATCACTATCACTATCACTATCACTATCACTATCACTATCACTATCACTATCACTATCACTATCACTATCACTATCACTATCACTATCACTATCACTATCACTATCACTATCACTATCACTATCACTATCACTATCACTATCACTATCACTATCACTATCACTATCACTATCACTATCACTATCACTATCACTATCACTATCACTATCACTATCACTATCACTATCACTATCACTATCACTATCACTATCACTATCACTATCACTATCACTATCACTATCACTATCACTATCACTATCACTATCACTATCACTATCACTATCACTATCACTATCACTATCACTATCACTATCACTATCACTATCACTATCACTATCACTATCACTATCACTATCACTATCACTATCACTATCACTATCACTATCACTATCAGTATCACTATCACTATCACTATCACTATCACTATCACTATCACTATCACTATCACTATCACTATCACTATCACTATCACTATCACTATCACTATCACTATCACTATCACTATCACTATCACTATCACTATCACTATCACTATCACTATCACTATCACTATCACTATCACTATTTTTATCGCCATCACTATCACTATCTATATCATATAGATATAACAAAGATATAGAAAGTTTTTACATTATTACCGCTTGCTGCAAAGCCAATTGAAGTTCAAATCCAACTTTGACATATCATACAAAAACAAACACTTTTAAGGATAACCTTTTCTCCTTGAAATGAATCCTAAGTTAATAAATTCCGTGCAACAAGACCCAGTTCCAACAATCACCTATTTTAATATGATTATTATTCATATTGTGAAAAGTTTAGTTTAGCTATTTAGAAATTATTTAAAATTTTAATAATTTGTTTCTAATGATTTGTTTTTGTTTTTTTAATTTCTACGCAAACAGTTCATACATCATCGTGTATCTCAGTTCGAGCTACTCTTCACTAAATCATCGCAGTAAAAATATGCAAACATATAAATTTCAATAACTGTTTGCTTGGCTGTACATTATTTGAAAAGTTTTTCGTATTGTATCAAGTGTTGGAAAGCCATCAGGTCAAGCGTGTCGCTCTGCATCGGCGCTTCTAACATTAACACCAACAGAGACGCCATCACCATCACCACCACCACCACCACCCTGTATAAACAACTGTGTGAAAACGAACAATAGGTGTACAAAATGGAAATTCACATAATTTTCTACTTTCAACTTGGATTCAACAACAACAACAACAACAAAAACAACAACAACGACACCAACAACACAAAACAAACAAAAACAAGGAAAACAACAACTACAACAAAGTACGTGGCTAGAAATTAATTAGTCAAATAATGAAAAATCACCTCAACAAAAGCGGATGTTATGGCACAGTACGAGGAGCCAGTGTGCTTCAAGGGGCTTCACGGATGCAAGAGAAAGCAAGCAAAAATACTAAGGATCTGCAGGGTACATCAAGGTTGTGTTTGTGTGAGAATGTGTGGGTGTTTGTGTTTTATGTGTACCAAATAGTTGTAGACGACAGAGACGTGTGAGACAAATCAGATAGAAAACGACTTTTGGTCGAGCAAAGTTTATGAGTTATGGATGCCACATTTGCAAAACTTGTCACCGAAGTGGCTAAAGATGGAATGAAGGTGAAAGTAAGGAGAAGTAAGAAAGATGTTTTTGCTGCAGCTTAAATTTATTTAGTCTTACGTTCAAGGTTAGCGCAGATAAGCTAACTAAATAAGTAACACATAATATCGGAGCAACATCAACACAAGTACAATTCCAAATAACTTTACAAATTCATTAGATGATATATTTAAACAAAAATAAAACTTTACCCGTCTACGCGTTAAAATATAAGAAATAATTTTTTTCAATTCATGAAAAGTGAATTTCATGGAAAAGATTTATTTAAAATGATTCAAACACACGGTTATGTAAGTAACAATATATTTATTGTAACAATATTTCGAGTAAATTCTTGAAATTTGCGCTGCAGCGGGCTTATAACGTCGAGTGAAATTAATTAACCTGCTTAAGCAACTTTTGTCACTTTGGCGTGTGGATTGAGTCAAGATAAACAAAGTGTCATAAATTTTGAAGCTTAACGTGATGTAGAGCTACGTGCTGAAATTTATTAACGAAAATTAAGGACATACCGCCGGTTGTTTCGAGTTAGTACTAGAAGGATTATTGAAGAAACGCGGTGGGGGGGGGGAAGACTGGAGGGGTTACTATAATTTAATTCACTCATAGTAGATGGGCTGCAGCTGCTTCAATTATTTACGTCGTTTTTTTTAATTTAACAGCAGCAGCGGCAATTGACGCTTAATATCCCGCTGGTAAAATTTTGTCGAATTTGATTGAATATTTTTAAAGTAGGGGGCTCTAGTTATCACACACAAGTTTTCAACTTCAAATTAAATTTTTAACTTCAAATTGAATTTTTTACATTTCAAATTAAATTTTTTCCATTTCCATTTCAAATTGAAACTTTTATAGTTTAAACTAAACTTTTTAAAGTTAAAAAAAAAATTTATTTTTACAAATCAAATTCAACTTTTTAAAAATAAAGTTAAAATTCGACCTTAGCTAAGAAAAAAATGTAATTTAGGTTTCTTTTAATATTTCCATTTTATGATATGGTGTTAATTGTTACTAGTATCGCTTATGGTCGAAATTCAACTAATTTTTTCTTTTTGTTTTTGTTTGTCTATTTATAATTATTTTTTTACGCTGACGTGGCAGCAAGTTCCTTCTTTTCTGACTACACCTTTCAGAGAAAAAGCATTAACAACAACAATACGACACAACCAAGGTTGCCACTCTGAAATTTTACCATTCAGAGAAAAAAAATTAATCCAAAATAAATCCAAAAAATGACCAACATGAAAAAAAAGGATAAATTTCTTTTGACTTTCACTGGCCCACAAGCATATTTAACAAAAAAATTTTTTATGGAAAATGTCCATTGGACAATACTTTGCAATGAAAATCATTGGATTTCCCATTTCTTATCAAGAGCTGGGAATGGAAAATTTGCTACTTATATTATTATATTATTTATATTTTATTTGTTCGACTGACCAAAAGAAAATTTTTCATTTTCTTTACTATTGTATGCTGGTAATCGATTACACTTTTGAAATTTTTTACTTTTTCTTTGGATGGAATGTTTAAAAATGGAAAAGAGTTTTTTTTAAGAATAGTTTTCGATGTATCATCTTTTTTTAGTTATTTGACATACCTCCATAAATCTACATCCGACGTGCAAAAATTGGACAACAATTTTGAAGACAATTTCAATAATACTCCACTGATCATAGTGGAACAATATAATTTTCGTCCGTAAAAGGGGTGCAGAGTAGGGCCTATCGAATTACATTTTTTTTCGAATTTCACATTCTAAGAGGTCTCAAAAGTTTTATGTGGTTGTCAAGATCTGCCAAAAAAAATTTTATGAAAATAAAAGGATATCTTCCTGCCCCGCAAGGACAAAGTTGTTTTTTGAGAAAAACAGTAAAAAATAACGATCTTAAAATGCTTTGATCTTTTTAAGAAAAACCACATGTGTATTAAAGCAAAAGTAATAATGCAGTTTAACTAACAATTTCTTGCCACACACGGTGCTATTAATGATTTTTACCAACAGTGTCCTGTATGAAGACATATCGTCCTTTATTTTTTATAAAATTTTTTTTGGGTGATCTTGACAAGCCTATGCAACTTTTGAGACCTCTTAGAATACCATCTTAATTTTTCGATACGCCCTAGTGAACAGTCTGGAAAAATTATTTATTTTATAAAAATTATTTATTTTATAAAAATTATTTGAAATTGTTTAACATAAATTTGACCAAATTGGAAAAAAAAATTAAAATTATTCAAAAATTGGTAACAAATCAGATCTACACTTTCAAATATTCATGATGTTGGTCGAACAAATTTTTTTTTGCTGGTTATGGTTATTTTCCACCAGGATAATGAATGCATGAATAAAAATACGAATAACGTTTGAAATATGAGTACATTTTGAGCAAATTCGTACTTTACATTTTTGATAAATGCTATTTTATTATATGTAAAACCCAAAAATATGAAAAAAAACATGTATTTGGAATTAGCAGATCAGACGAAAAAAGCTACTTTTTCTGTCTGTGAGTAGCATCTGGAACTTGCTCGAATTACATTGCTTTGCTTTGATTTACAAGCCGTTGGAAAGAGGACATAATTAGTTTTCAATGTGTAATTTTTGCAGGTCAGATGATAATTGATGAAGATATGATCAACTAACTTAAAAAAATTACTAAAAAACGGATAAAAATTGATGTAGATATGGTCAAGTAACTTAAACAAATACTACAAAACGGGTTTTTAAGGATGTTTCGAAAATTATTCGTAAGAAAAAACAATGCTTTCTCTTACTGAAATTTTCCTTCCAAATTTAATAATTCACTCTATGAGAACAGTGTTGACTTTAGTAAATAATGTTATTCTGTCGAATTGAAACTCAGAACATTTATTTTATTAACATACGAAAGCATTTTCATAAACGAGACCAAATTAAGAAAATGGGGACCAGCGGACTAAACGTTAAAATATTACTATTTTTGGACCAATTGGATCAAAGTGGCAACCGTGGACACAGCTCTGTTAATCTCTCTTCCTCTCACTGTTACGTTCACATTTACTCTTCTTTCTGTAGGCTACAACAACGATGTTTAACAGAGCTGTCGGCAGAGTGTCAGTATTTAAGTTGATTTTGTTTCTGATTGCCCCATTGGGAAAAAGGTGTTTCTACATTTTCCAAGATTTACCTACCTTAATCGAATCCTATTCATCCTATTCGAATACAAATATTTTTCTGCACATCTAAAACAAACCTTTCCATCAATATAAGTATTATGGAAATAGGATATTGACATTAACACAAATATATTGTACCCAAAGTTTTTTGTTTACGTATGTTATATATAGATTATATTGATTTATAGTTTTTTAGATTGCATAAATTATTTAAAATAAAATAAATTTTATCTTAAATTACTATAGTTATTGACTGTAAATAACGCGTTCCTTTCATTGAACTTTATATCAAGTTGCTATGATTAGGTATTAATATTGCCTTTTTTTCGCAGAGTTTTTACTTTGCAATAATATAACATAATTTGAGCCCACTTGAACCCACAAAAACTCCCTTTTCAGTATAATGGTTGTTTTAAATCCATACCATGAAATCATTCCTGTAGACATTCCAATAGGCACTAGGAGCATTTTCGGATTTGAACTTAGGTTCGGTTAAGGAGGGCCATTGGCCGTTTTTTGAAATTGACTTTTTTTAAAAATTTTGTATTTTCGTAAATATTCTTAAGATTCTTAGAAAAATTCTTACGGGTTCAAAAGTTACAGACGGATTAGTGAGAGCGCATTTTCAATTTTCTCCCTTTTGTTTCTTTGTTCACAATCTTTGAACGCGTTTATCTCGAAACCATGTTTTTCATACTGGTTGCGGCAGTAGTGGGTTAATTTTTTTACGAAATTTTTTTTTGTATTTTTTTAAACTTAATTCGCTATCGTATGACACGAGC
Organism: Tetanocera ferruginea; assembly: GCA_958299015.1. Classification (NCBI taxonomy): domain Eukaryota; kingdom Metazoa; phylum Arthropoda; class Insecta; order Diptera; family Sciomyzidae; genus Tetanocera; species Tetanocera ferruginea. Next base: position 1,714,810 of record OY282643.1, on the reverse strand, counting down.
TTTTTTTAAATTTTTTCGATTTTTTATAAATTTTTAAAGTCAATATTTTTTTCGAAAAAACACACTTTCAAATTTGGAACATCACCAAATATTGAAAAAAAGTTTAAAAAAAAAGCTCGTGTCATACGATAACCAATTTTGTTAAGATTTAAAAAAGTCATTTTTTTCAAGATCGGACAATTTTTGCGACACCCAACGCTGCAACCACGAGGCACCGTTTTTTTCTCCACCACCAGTTTAGAACTCTATTAAACCATGTTGGAGTGAAAAATATATTTTTTTGAATTTTTTTTTCTTGTAATTTGTTCAATTCTCTACAATAATAAATTTTGGAAGAATGTTTGTTTTCACTGAGTTACGAATTTAAAAAAAAAGGTCTGTTTTCTCTGCCGCGAATGTTATGTCCCTCCATAAAGCGGGTTAAATGACATGTAGGTTATTTCCAAATTGCTTTGTACAAAAATTTCAAGGCCTCGTTATATTACGGCCAAATATAATCTTCATTGATTTTATAATATTTGTTTTAATATTATTAAAAACAAAGTCAAAGTTAGAAGTTGAATTTTAAGTTCAAAAGGTTGAATTTCAAATAGAAAAAGTTTAATTAAAAGGTTAAAACCTGCAACGTAATTTAATAAACTTATTTAGCTTAGGAGATTACCATGACTGTCTAAAAAATGATCGTATTATATTAAATATTTTTTATAATTTTGTAGAACATACTACCGAGAACATAGCACATACTACCGAGATAAACATTATTACTATTCAACAACATCGCTGTTTAACTTTTCAAGCTATAAAAAACATAACTAATTTAAATAAAAACGAATTATAAAAAAGATTTTAGAAAACAAAAATTACTACTAAGCTATACTTAAAAAATTAATTAAAAATACTAACAGAACAGCTAAAACATCAATTTATAGCATATTCCGATGAAAAAACACCAAAAAACCCAAAAAAATTTTCTTTTTGAAAACCGTTAAAATTTGACGGAGTTATTTGCTCGAAAAGTGGAACTTTTGATTTTGGAACTGCATTTTTCGGACAATTGACATTTGAGGAATGCATAAAAGATAATTTTGGTTAAAAATGTTTAGTTTTAAAAAAATTAAAACTCGATCAATTCATAAACTTTTCTCAAATTAAATTTAAAATCGATTAAATAGCGGGCTTTCGCACAAAAATTTTATTTCTGTTTTAAAAGGTTGGGAACCCCCTGAAGTGAAATCACAATTTTTAAAAGTGGTTTGCACAATTTCAGCCAAAACCTGATGGCTGAAATGACATCTGAATCTATAAAATCGGTCTATTGGTCTGGGAGGAGTTGAAGTCACAAAAAAAACCTTAGCCTATTAATTATATTGATTATATAATTCTTATTTTAACTTCATATACAGCCAACCAGACCACTCCAATTACCACAGGGTATGTTTTTAGTCAACTCAAAAAAAAAAACATTTAAGCATATTGAAAGTTTCAAGCGGTGTGAAGCTACAATTTATCAACCAGCAACGCCCTCTCTACTCAACTTCGTCAACAAGCATTGAAAGTCATTAATGCCAAAAGAAGTCATCATTGGCAGCATTGAAAAATCACTTCATTGCCTAGTGGACACAACCCCTAATTGCTGAGATTTCACACTAGCAGCAGCAGCAGATGTTTCGAGTGTCTAAACATGGTGCAGCAGCACGGATGAAGTTTCGAAAAATGACAGGAAAACCATTATTATCAGTTAGTACAACAGTTAGCAATGATAACGGCTTTTTAGGCTTAGGTATTCAGCAACTTTCATTAGTCATGGAGAATGTGAGCGAGAGAGAGAAGAGAGCCTGTTGTCGTTTGCACACACCAATGACCAGCTTAACGCACTGCAACAAAAAAAAAATGCTTCTCCACTTGTCCTTGTGTTCCTTGTTGTCAACAGTTTAGAGTGGCTTCATCTGCTACCGTCCACCACCACACCATTATCCCTCCCTATTTTCCCCTATATATATAGCGAAAAGTGAAATTAATCTTATTTAATTTGAAATTTTATTCAAATAATGGACAAAAACGCCAACAGTGTGAAAGTTTCTGAAATATTGTTTTATTAAATGTTTCGTTCTACCCGTCAGACCCCGTCACTCCGTCGCTTACCCGCTTGACTTGATACGTTCATTCATTTTGCACTTTGTTGCTGTAATTGTCCTTGCTTTCCTTCGACTTCGGTAGCAGTGTCGCTGAGACCGAAGGACGAACGTGCTGAAATGATTTATGAATTCCTATTGAGCAGCTTTTGTCAGAAGCTTTAAGTTGCAGCCGCCTGATCAGGGAAGCTTTTGTTGACATCGTTGTATTGTTATTGTTTTACCCAAAAATATCTCTTGTCAAAATAATGGTCGAGATTTTTGTTGCCTGCCGTTTAAACTTGTCGTGCTTTACAATATATTTTTTTTTTATATATTTTTTACAATCTTTAAGTTTCAAGGCAGGCATGCTCTTCTATGACTTGACATTCTTGGCATAACTTTCATTGTTGGCTAAACTATAAATTTTTTTTATTCATGTTTATTTAACTTGCAGGAATTTTTGGAAAAATTTCCATGACATATCTAAGCAACACATTCCTGGCATATCATGAAGTGCAGTTTTTTTTTTCTCTTTCTGAACAATAGTTCAACACAAAACCAAACTATTTGAAACTTTCTTATACAACAATTAATTAAAAGTTGTTGCAAGAAATCAAATAAAAAAAAAAAAAATTTAAAAAAAAAACATACTTTTAACAACGGAAACGAAAACTTCAAAAACTGAAGTTTAACTAGTTTTGCTTGTTGCTTAGAATTTGTACTGTCCTGTAAATGATGTTGACCCCTGACTACTGATGTTTGCCTGACCCCAAACAGAGCATAGCAAAATTTGTAAAATGCACCAAGCAACGCTGTTGCTGCTTCTGCCGTTCCTGCCGTTTAATTAGATTCCTTAAAGAAACCACAGAAACCGCACATTTTCTTTACCAGCAGCTCAACTGTTGAACAAACTTTTCAATATATGTTGGCGGCTCATTTGTTCAGCTCAAGAATTAAGGATGGAGTGTCCTGCTTTATTTGCCAACAACTACAACGTAGCACAACAACTGCCACAAGCCAAATAGTTGTTGTGGTAGAAAAATGAAAGCAAAGAAAGTTTGGCTATTTTTTTAATTTTCTAACCTCCGCACGTACACTCAAGACGAGGACATTCGAGAGCTTTGTACCCAACCACACCCACAGCTTAACAACAATAACAGCAACAAAAACAACAACAGGTTCAGCAAGAGTATCATCAAAACTATTGAAGCATAAAATGTTTTGTCAAAATTTTATTTCTGCTAATTAAACTTTGCACGTCCTTGTGTTGAGCTCTTTCCTTCTTTTGCTCCTTCGTTCTTACGTTATTTCTTTGGCAACAAAGCAAACCTCGAACAATTGTTCGGGCGTGAGTTTGGCATTTAAGCGGTTTTGCTGCTGATGCTGCAGCGCATCGTAATGCAAATTGAGTTTGTTTATTCTCTGCAATTTGTGTTTAATTTTAATTAAAATTCTTTTTATTCATTCCTCGCCTAAAATGCTGCAACATGTTTTCTTTTTCTTTCTGTAGCTCGTTGTCTGTCTTGCTTGTGTCTTGCAGAAACTTCAATTAAGACACACTTATAGTCACACAGTCACACGCAAGGAAGTCAAATGGAAAGAAAACCAAAAACAACAACAACAACAACAACAACAACAACAACGACAAAAATAATGCAGCTAAACAAACCTAATTAAAAAATACTAAACGAAAAATAATAGCAGCGAAAATTAAGATAAAAACGACAAAGCATCAGAAAAAAGCACAACAACAACAACAACAACAAAACCATAAATTAAGAAATCCTTAAGAAAATTTGTTACATGCAGCAAATTTGAGCAGCAATAAAGGACATGATATATAAAAGCAGTCAAAGACGTTAAAAAGAACGCAGCTGAAAGCGAAAATTATGCAAATTGAATAAAGCTCATTTGCCGAGCCTGAGCGGCACTGAGCGCTGCGACTGACTGACTAACAATGAGTTATGGTTGTTGTTTTTGTTGTTCTTTTATAATTTAACGTAAATCACTTTGACGCGTGAAAATCATGAATATCAAATTAGTTGACGCATTAGTCGGCCACACAAAGCAAGGATTATGATATCCTTTCGACAGGATTTGCATTTAATGCAGTTGCCTAATAGCCAAGCCTAGCTCAGAGTTCTTTGATCGATGTGCGCGTGTGTTTTACACGCGCTTTTTCACCATGTCAATGAAGCAACGGTACAAAAACAAATCTAATTTTATTACGTGTGTTTTTGTTAACTCCTCCTTGCGTTCTAGCATCCTTTTTAAGAGTGACACAATAAATTTTACACAACTCATTAATTTTTGTGCAGAATAAAAATAGATGGCAACGCCATCCTTTGTTAATACCTACCTATAGGTGTGTATAAATAAAAAAATTGCTTAAAAAATGAAAACAAACTCACGCAAATGAGTTTTTCATTTATCTTATTTTCCTAATTTTGCTGTTTGTTCTTGCCTCCTATCCTCCAACCCTGTTCCACTTTGTTCTGTCTTAATCGGTCTACTTTTCTGTTCTTGCAAAAAACAAAACCACTTAAACTTGGGTATGTGTAGGTGCTGTCTGTGTGTGTGCGTGTGTGTTTGTGTGTGTGAGCACCTGATCCTTTTGGCTTGACTGATTTTTTTCGGCTTTTCAATGGTTTACGACCTTCTTCATCTGCTACTTCTTTTTCTTCACATCTTTTTCGACGAACCTTTGGCAACAAAAAACAACAACAAACACTCTTTCTCAATTACTTAGAAATGTAATAAATTTTAGCACTTAACGCAACGCCAAACACAACGGCAGCACCTGGTGTCGCACAGCACTTGCAGCTTCCTGTTCCAACAACTCGCACTCTACGTTACACTCACACACTCACAAAGCTTCAATTCGAAGATGTTTTTGGCACTTCTTAGAATGGAACAGAACCAAACAGCACAAACAAACAAAAAAAAAAACACGAAAAAATCAAACTCTAGCAAAAAATCAAAATTACCAAACTTTTTTCGTCGGTGTGAATGAATGAATGAATGACTGAGTTGAGAGTTAAATACGAGAACGTGCTGCGGCTGTACCCAACAAAACGTGGCTAGGAATGGTATCTTATATAGCTTAAGAGTTATGCAGCTATGCTTGCTGATCACAGAAAACACTCAATTATAGATGCAGAAGTTAGTAAAATATTTTCACAAATTAAGTTAAGTCCTCTGCCTATTTAAAGCATGATCGTGAAACAAGTGGCGCGTAGCTCTGTGGTTGAAAAATGAGAGGAAAATATATTAAAATTCATGAGCTTCTTTCGTGATGTTCTTACTTCAAATCATTTAAGAATTGTCTAATCAGCAGGATTCACAAATATTTCGGAGAAATTTGCACAGATTTTTTTTATGAAGACGCCTTCAAAATTAAACAGTGTAAAAGCTCTGAAAAAATACCGATGAAAATAAGAAAGACAAGAGTATTTCATATTATTTTTCTTTCTTCTTTAAGTAGCATGTTAAAAAATTTTGAATACTTGAAAGTTGTTTTCTTATTTTCGAAATAATTCATCTAATGAAAAAAACAAAATTTACTTTTTAAAAATAGTACATAGATAGAAAAAACCACTGCACGGTTAAAAATCTTGGGTTAAATTTTAATCTTTTTTGGATTACATATAGGACACGACCAAAAAAAGATTACTTTTTAATCCAATGAAAAGTTTTAAATTTTCCAATCCAAAAAGGACTTATTTTTAATCCGCAAAAAGTTTAAAAATTTTTAATCCAAAAAGGAATAATTTTTAATCCGCAGAAAGTATAAAATATTATAATCCAAAAAGGATTAGATTTTAGTCCAAAAAAGTTTAAAATATAAAAGGATTACTTTTTAATCCACAAAGGTGAGAACTCGTGAGAAAAAAAAGGTAAGAGATAATTCGCATATTTCATAAGTCTACGAAGAAAAGTTATCCTTTGACCTCCATAAGCATGTATATGTATATGAAAAAAAGTTCTCAAACTTAATTTATGCCAAATTTTGCATATTTCTATACGAGCTAAAGAAAACTTCTTTTGTACTAAATCTAAAAACTAATTTGTACTAAATCTTGCCAATATTTTTATAAAATGTAGCACTCTTTCATCGCGTTAGAACACTTAAAATACATATCGGTTCTTTTTGTTTCTTTCTTGTTTTTCGAGTAATTAAAACCGTGCGAATGTCGCGTCCGTGCCAATGGCTTTTCAGCTGAAAAGCTACATAATATTCAGCTTTTCGCCATAGAAGAACTGTCAAATAATAAATGCCCTTATAAATGATATAAACCGTATAAGTTTATCAGCCTTATAAATGAAATGTATGGAGAACCGTTTACACAAACCAGATATATCACAAACCAGCAATCAGCTGTTTATATGTATGCTGAAAGTTGACAGTTAACAAGTTAACAGCTGACATATCTCTCCAAATGCACAATCGACAGATAAAAATAATTAATTGCCCAAAATACAAGCTTGCCGCTTTGCATGAATACCCTTATTATGTATTATGAAACACTGCTCAATGTTATAATGAATATAATAATATTTTGGTTCAGATTTTAAGAAACAATTTGTTTCATTTAATTACAAAATTAACTACGGATGCTTTAACAACATTAACTAATATAATTAGCGTAAATTTCGTAGCAGTAGTAGTTTTCAATCTTAGGTAACATAAATAATTTTTCCTGAAAATACTACCTTAATGTAAATTTGTAGTCCAAAAATAGTCTTAAACTTAAACTTTTTTGGATTAAAAATAAATTAAACTTAAGTATGGAATAAAAAATAGTACTTTTTGGATTAAAAATTCCTTTAAACCAAAGTTTGGATTAAAAACTAGTCCAAAATTTTTAACCGTGTGTATTACTACTGTACTATTACTACTACTAAACTAAACCACTGTAGACAAGTTTTTGAAGTGGAACTTTTTTAGCCGCGTACTACGGTAAATTTAATGGAGGACAAACCTTAACTTTTAAATATTTATTCGATTTGGATCAAATCTGTAAAAAAGTAAATTTATTTTAACTAAGCAGACCAATTGATAAAAAATTATGTAAAGAATCAGTTTATTTTTGGTATGATTTGCTATAGCATAATATAATTAAGAAGATGGAAATACTACTTATTTACCTAATAAAGAAATATTCAAATGTAATTTAGTTTGTTAAATTAAATATTGCTATCAATATTTGCCAGTCAAAGGCAGACAAAATTAGTTATATTTTTTTCATTTTGGTCCTTTTTTTAAAAAATGTTGGTCTCAAATAAAAATCCAGAACAACAACCTCCTCGGTTGTTAACAAAATAAAAGATCTAGGTTATAAAAACATGAATGAGTTCACGCAGAGGCGTTCCTAGGCTTGGTGTCACCCGGGCGGATACCTATGGTGTCACCCCATTAAGAAATTTCTAAATGCAATAAGAAACCAATTCGATGAGATTTTGTGTTCTTATTATTTTCTTTGTTTTCCGAAAAAACCAACAGATGACAAACAATAACAAATTGTTTGAAAAAACAACAAAAATACTACGTTTTCATATACATATCGTCGTCCGGGGATTCATGTGCTCTATGTGCAAAAAACAGATTTTGAGTAAACTGATGTTAAAGTTTGAAGCCATTTTTTTCTAAAACTGCTCTATAGGATTTTCTCAATTTTTCACCAAATATTTGTGTAAAAATGGCAATCCCAAAAGCATATTTCCTAATCCTGTATCTCACATAATAAAGAACATTTTCTTGCATTAAAAAAAATCCGCTTTGCTCTATACGCCATTTCACACATATTTTGGTGTAAACCCATACACATAGAGCAAAGTAGAATTAAGAAAAAATTGTAAATATTTCTAATTCTAATGTTCTTGTTCTTATTCAAGCAATTTATTCAGCAATTTAACAAAAATAAAAGATGTTCGTAATGCTATAATTATAAAAATTAAATTATATCGGAGATTCCATATCATTTCGACAAATTTTTGGCAAGATCTGACCTTAAGGCTCAAACAAGTTATGCGTAAGCATACAAAAGTTTCAGAGAGAAGTCAACGAAAAGTATACAAAAGTTCAAAAACACACTTTTCCAAAATTAATTAAAAACTAAGTAAGCACGAAAAAAATTTCAATATAAATCGATTCGAATGAAATGACAAATAAAAAATAATTTGTTTTTGTCGAAAAAGATTGCCAACTAAAATCATAAAAAAATATTTTTTTTAAGTTGGTAAATTTATCCATGCTTTATGATTGAAAAAAGGGGTCAATTGCAATACAAACCTCGCTTAATAAATAAATCCTGTCTAAAACATACATTTGTAACTGACTTTTAATAAAATTTCGATACATAAGTGTTTAAAAACAAAATTTAAATTATTTATTAAACAGGTTGCAACCCTTTTCTGCTTAGCAATATACGGTGTCAAGCGCTCACACTCAAGTTTTGAAAAGTAAACGAAAATTGAGAAACTGAACGAAAAATTGCTTACGCACAACTTGGGCGACGCAATATATTGCTGAGCAAGTACGTTATTTTGCTCTCTAGCTTTTGTATGCTTACGCATAACTTGGTTGGGCCTTTAGTGCTTCCGCTTTTTTTAAACTTTGTATGTCAGTAGTTCACATTAAAAAACATATTCATATCATATTTTTCATAGTCGGCTACACAACTTTTTCACGTTTTTAATATAATGTCGCATGAAGGCATTCATTCTGAAGCTGTACGTAAGATTTTAAGTTGGATCTCCAACAATTGCTATTATAAATGAAATTTTTAAAAAATGCCTGCCAAAGATTTCCTATTTTTGTAAATCGATAATTTCAATTTGATAAAAAAAGTTATTAGTTCCTTATTTAATATATACAGTAACTCTTTGGTTTGAAGGAATTCCTTCATTTTATCATAAAAAATTAATAAGTTCCAAATATGTAGTAATGTGTGTTTCGAACCAAAGGATCAATTGAAAGCGGCTTGTTGTTTGGGAGCTGCCGCGCGCACTTTTCCAAAATAAACATATCGTAAAAACATTTTTTGTATACTTTGCTTCCCTTAAAATACCAAAAACGGCCATAAAAGTTAACAAAATTTTTTTTTCCTCCTTATTTGGTCGATAAGGGGGCTGTTACACTTAAAATAAATAAAGAATATTAAATAAAGGGTCCGTTATTGACCAAAAAGTACAGCATATTTACACTACTACAAAAGGATTTGAGAAAACAAAACACCATTTTTGTACCCACCTTATTGAAACTATGTACTTTGCAGAGACCTGCAATGAGTATCAAAAAAATTAGTACACTTAAGTCATGAGCCGTAACTATTGGTGCAAATGTGTACTTATTCCAACTCAACAAAATACTTTGACTCATTCCCACTAAAACCAAAAAATACTCAAAGTTCTCTAACATGCATGTGTGTCTGCAATTAAGACTTTATTGGATGTTGGTTAATAATCTGATGTGACTCACTTATTCATGAGAGAGCAATAAAAGAACTATGAGTGAGTTGAGTATTATTTAGTGTTATGCCCTGCTGATGATTTTTGATGTTTTGTTTACATTTTGTGAAAGAAAATGAAAGAGTTGAGTATTATTTTTTGTTATGCCTCTGGCAAAACAGTTTTTGTTTCGTTTAGCACGTGTTGCTGGACATTTACAATTAAATTTCAATGAAATGATAAGAAAGCTGAACTAAAAGTACTTAAGTCATTCCACAGCACTCGTGGTGTTTATTAGTGTTGTGAGTCATTATGGCATAGCACAATAAATCCATTCACTCAATGAGAGAACTGAGCACTGCATCGGTTCATATCAACATAAAAATTATTCTTGTTCATTCATTCGCTATGTGTACGACACACGAACGAGTATGAGTGGATATGAGTGGAAGTTTTTCTTTGACTTAAATCCACTTATACTCTTTTTTGTGTTAGTCAACCAATGACTCAAAAACAAGAATAATTGCAGTTCTCTGGTACTTTGCTACTCATTCCATTCTCCTTATTTTCAACATTATCAATTTTTATTAATTAAAAATATTAAAAAACATTAAATAATTAGTTAAAAAAGAAAATAATAAGCCACTTCTATGTTGGTTAAGTACACATAGAGCAAAGTGGTTTTCATTAATCAATTACAACATTTTGTATTGAAATTTTGCTCTATACGCCATTCAATGGCTTATGGGGCAAGAGGTCACCAAAATTTTCTGTTTGAAGGGATATAGAGCAAAGTGGACACGAAATATCTCAGTTTCTAGAAGAAATAGCCAAAAACGGATTACAGATTTGAAAAATTTGGTATCAAAAATCCTGGATGGTACTATTAACTCAAAATTGTCAAAATGGCGTATGGAGCACATGAATCCCCGGACGACGATATGGGCATCTCCTAAAAAGGATCCACGAAAAGTGAAGAAACACATTAAAATAAAGCACTCTAACAGAATTTGTCGCGTCCATCATGTCGCGTCCGTTTTCATGCTATATCTATTTTAAAAAAGGTAAGAGATAATTCTCATATTTCATAAGTCTACGAAAAAAAGTTATCCTTTGATCTCCATTAACATGTGTATTATACATAAAAAAAAGTTCTTGAAATAAGCTAAATTTTGCATATTTCTATACCAGCTTAAAAAAACTTATATTTTCTGTCGCGTCCGTTCTATTGTATGATTGCTTATTACTTTGTACTTATTTGTACTAAAACTAAATGTAGCACTCTTTCATCGCGATAGAACACTTAAAATACATATCGGTTCTTTTTTTTCTTTTTTGTTTTTCGAGTAATTAAAACCGCGCGAATGTCGCGTCCGTGCCACTGGGAGTTGCCCATATGTAGGCGCATAAGGCGCATATGGTAAAAAAAAACTTATTAACTTCGCAGTCGTAAAAACTGACAGAAAAAATACATAAAATTTACAGGAACTTATTTATATATGTATGTATAAGGTACCGTGACATATGTAGGTCCACTTAACTTGGGGTTATAACATCCAATATGATTTTGGTAATTAAAGCCCCCACTGCAAGAGGTCCTACCACTCAAAATCATGTCATGTGGGTTATGATCGCCAAAGAAACGGATATAATCCCCAAATTAAATTTGAAAAATTTTTGTTTTTATTGTAGAATTAAGTTACTGTTATTTTAACTATTTTGGTTACAAAATATAGTTAGCGCAGCAGCATTTGTTTAATACAAAATTTTGTATTAAAACCGCGCGATTTTAAATCATTTAATTTATAAAAAAACCATTCGATTTTAATAAAAATATTTTATTTTTTACTAGCGGATGTAACCCGGTGTTACTCGGGGTTGTGCCTCGAGCACAGAAAGAGGACGATTTTCAAAACTGCTCTCATTTTTTAAAATTATCAATTCAATTTTAAAATTTTGTAAATTATCATTTTTTGCTCCCTCCTTCCATCGAAAGTGTTTAGTCAAATTTCCGTAAAACTGTACCTGCCAGACATTATTAAAACAAAAAATGACATCTTCAACGTCTCGATCTGACGTCTGGTATCTGAGGAAAATGGACACCCACTCTCAGAAAAAAAACATATCTTCCTCCGATGAAAAATTTCTCAATTTTCGATAATAGCAATTTTCTCTTTTAAAATAAAATTTTCTTCAATTAGAATAAATTTTCACTTCTAGGAAATGGAAATATTTCAATGTCTCTTATAATGACAAATCAGGCATGCACGTTAACGTTATTTTTAACGATAACCAAAATATTTTTTTTGTTTCGTTGAAGCGAACCGTTAAAAATAACGTTAATTTTAACAAAAAAATTTCGTTTTTTTTTGTATCAGAAGAGAATTTTTTTTAGCATTGAAGAAAATTATAGAATATTATTCGTGTTTTTCAACGAAACAAAATTTGATTTGATATATTTTTAACGTTATTTAAAAAACGAAATAGTTTTGATAATTTATTTTTCTGGCTCAACGAAACGAAAAATGTTCGTTGATTTCGTTGTGCATAACTGTGACAAATATATATCTCGCACAAAAAAATTCTCATGTATGTATACAGAAAAATGTTTTGAAAATGAAAATATTTTCCTATATTTTGATAAAGAATTCACTATGAGAAGTATTTTCTTCAATAAAAACAAATGTTCTCTCAAAAATAAAGAGTCTTTTTCTCTAAAATCGAATTATTTTTATATATTTCTCTTTTTCATAGAAGGTTTTTATCATTTTTAGAGAATTTTTAGGGTCGCATTTGGAGAAAAGCATTCTCTGGAGCAAGGTCAATAACATTTTTCAGTAAATATGATGCCAATTTCATCATATTCCGATAAACTTTTTTCTGAGTGCAGTTTGAAAAGTCATTTCGAGAAAAATGTGTTTTAAGTTTTTCATAGCATGCATATAATATGCAATTTTATCTCAAAAACATTCCAATTTTAAAAAATCCTGCATCGATTCGAGTTTTGGATTGTCTTCGTTCAAATTCGGGTTTTGGTCGATACTGTTTGGTTAATTTTTTTTCATATTTATATAGCTTCTGCTCGTATTCGTTAAACTTCTTTTTTTTTAAGTCTTGGTTCTTGACTTCGTTTGCCTTCGGCTCATTCCTTGATTTTTGTCGAAAGAACTTTTAAAAGCATAGAATCTATTTCAGTAATAGATACAAAAGCCTATAAAGTTTCATCAAAATCGGTTCATCCATTTTGACATGAATGAGCCAAACATAGTTGATTGAATAAAGCGCTCTCTCACGGAAGTTTTCTGAAATTTAAATAGCCTCAATTCTGTTGGTGGTGACCGTGGCATACAGGTTAAGTGTGCGGCTTAGCATGCTTGGAGCCCGGGTTCGATCCTCAGCCGTGGCGAAAAGTTTTTTCAATAAAAAATTTTTCTGATCGGTCACCACCTCTCTGCAGACAATGGCTAACCTCAGAGAGTAAATAATGCCATGTAAAGCTTCTTAAGAACATGAGCCGTTCGGAGTCGGCATAAAACATGTAGGCCCAGTTCTCGGTCAATTGTGTGCAAAAATTTAATAACACACACAACACAATCGATCCTAAGAAGCTCGGTCAAAGTCCTTTCAAGGGCTGAAATGGCCAATTTGTTTTTTTTTTTTCAATTCTGTTGCAGGGTCAAGTTATTTCACGTACCAAATTTTAGTAAAGGGTGATTTTTTAAGAGCTTGATAACTTTTTTTTTAAAAAAAACGCATAAAATTTGCAAAATCTCATCGGTTCTTTATTTGAAACGTTAGATTGGTTCATGACATTTACTTTTTGAAGATAATTTCATTTAAATGTTGACCGCGGCTGCGTCTTAGGTGGTCCATTCGGAAAGTCCAATTTTGGGCAACTTTTTCGAGCATTTCGGCCGGAATAGCCCGAATTTCTTCGGAAATGTTGTCTTCCAAAGCTGGAATAGTTGCTGGCTTATTTCTGTAGACTTTAGACTTGACGTAGCCCCACAAAAAATAGTCTAAAGTCGTCAAATCGCATGATCTTGGTGGCCAACTTACCGGTCCATTTCTTGAGATTAATTGTTCTCCGAAGTTTTCCCTCAAAATGGCCATAGAATCGCGAGCTGTGTGGCATGTAGCGCCATCTTGTTGAAACCACATGTCAACCAAGTTCAGTTCTTCCATTTTTGGCAACAAAAAGTTTGTTAGCATCGAACGATAGCGATCGCCATTCACCGTAACGTTGCGTCCAACAGCATCTTTGAAAAAATACGGTCCAATGATTCCACCAGCGTACAAACCACACCAAACAGTGCATTTTTCGGGATGCATGGCCAGTTCTTGAACGGCTTCTGGTTGCTCTTCACTCCAAATGCGGCAATTTTGCTTATTTACGTAGCCATTCAACCAGAAATGAGCCTCATCGCTGCACAAAATTTGTCGATAAAAACCGAACCGAACCGAACACTGATTTTGGTAATAAAATTCAATGATTTGCAAGCGTTGCTCGTTAGTAAGTCTATTCATGATGAAATGTCAAAGCATACTGAGCATCTTTCTCTTTGACACCATGTCTGAAATCCCACGTGATCTGTCAAATACTAATGCATGAAAATCATAACCTCAAAAAAATCACCCTTATAATCAGTCAAGTCATTTAGGAGTTATTGAGTCTTAACAATGCACTATTTAAAGCGCCCACTTGCGAAAGTCTATGGCATTTTTTATATTTTATGTTTTATCTTGTGTGCTGTTGAACGTTCATACCAAATTTCATTGAAATCGGTTGAGGCGTTAAGGAGTTATTGAGTCTTTAAAACGCACTACTGAAAGAGCCCCTTACGGAAGTCTTTGGAATTTTTTATAGCCTATGTTATCTTGGACGCAGTCGAACCTTCATTCCAAGTTTAATGGAAATCGGTCCAGTTGTTGAGGAGTTGTTATAAAGAGCCACGCCCAAATACATCCGCCCACTCTTTAAGCTATGCTTTATCTTGGGTGCAGTTGAATCTTCATACCAAATTTCATTGAAATCGGTCCAGGAGTTTAGAAGTTATTGAGTTTTGAAAACGCACTACTTAAAGCGCCCTCTTGTGGAAGTCTTTCAAATTTTGTATGGCCTATGTTTTATTTTGGGAGCAGTTGAACCTTCATACCAAATTTCATGGAAATCAGTTCAGGCGTTTAGAAGTTATTACAGAGTGACACGCCCATATACTTCCGCCCTCTTTTTTACACCCGCTATGTTCTTTCTCACTATGAAAGGTACTCGGTGTCCAAATTTCAGCTCAATCGGATAAACGGTGCGCGAGCCTATACGGAACAGAAAGACAGACAGACAAACATTTGATTTTATATATTAGATAAATTAAATGATAAAAAAAAGGGTTAAAAGTTTTTATCGTTAAGCGAAGCATTTTCATAAAAAAATGTCGCAATTGTTAAATTAAAGAAAAATTGCAACAATGATTGAAATCGGTCAGTTGCTAGGAGTAATTTCCTTGGGTACTTTTCCTATATTAATTTTTGACATTATTTTGTATGCGAGATGCATGCCAAAGTTGGCCGTTCTTAACAAAATTTGGCCAAACGGCTATGAAGTTTAAGAAATAGATGTGCACTGCAAATGGTAGAAATTGATAAGACCTAATCGGTACCTCCCTAGGATCTATATTTAATTTTTACATAATTTTGTATAGAAGGTACGTACAAAAGTAATCCGATACTAACGAAACACAGTGAGAATGCTAGACAAATAGATAATAGATGTTTATTGAAAACTATAGAAATTACTTTAATATAGTTTACTATAGAAACTTTCTTGTTTATGAAAAGGTGCATATAATATTTTGAAAGTCAAAAGTTTATAATTCAAATAAAATTTCAAAAAAGTTTTGCCAAAAACCGTAATTTTTTTTTTGTTAAAGGTTTTAAATATATGTTAAATTTTTTAAATTTTATATAACGTAATAATATGGTTCAATATTTTAAAATTAAGAAGAAAAAAAACAAATTTTGTTACTATTTTTGTACCATTTCGATACATTAAAAGTGAGCTGTCTTAAATACTGACATTTCTTACTTTAAGGGCCAAATTGTTCACCTCTGGATAACTTTAACCAGTGGATATTTCCAACTTTTCCAGTAGTTTCATATTGTTCACGTGTGGATAGCAAACTTATCCAGAGATTCACTAAATATTTAACCAGCGAATAAAGTTACCCGGAAAATATCTTGACCAGTGAAATTTCATTGGATAGCAAAGATATCCAGAGTTTTATCATCCCAGCAAACATTATGACTCTTAAAAGACTCTTTCAAGACTCATATAAATGAGGGAATATCATCATAATGCGCTCAAAAAAGACTCTTTTAAGAGTACATTTTCGTATGTTGTGGGCCCCAAAATATGATTCATAAATATGCTTGTTTTATGAGTCTTTTTGGACTCATAGTAATGATGGTTTTAAGACTCATATTTGATACTCTTTTGAGACTAATATTTGATACTCTTTTGAGACTCATATTTAATACTCTTTTAAGACTCATATAATAAGTCTTTTTCAACATTTGTTGTAGTTAAATTTTAATGCATGTATATCGCCACAAACAAACAATTCTCCGAAAAGTGTCGCCAGGATATATCCATAACAGACAGTGACAAAGTTTAATAAAATTTTTAAAAAATATATTCGATTAAGTTCTTATTTATTCATTCGATATGATTCTTTTGCAATTATCTGATTCTATTCTCTCATGAAACACTCATATATAAGACTCTTTTATGAGTCTTTTTTATGATTACGCGTATATCAATCAAAATATGATTCTTTTATGAGTCTTTTTTATGAACAATCATGTTACCGTCATATTGAGGACTCTTTATAGAGTGTCTTTTATGAGTACTCATAAAGCAGATACAATAATGACTCTTTTATGAGTCCCTTTTGAACAATCAATTTACAGTCATATTTAAGACTCTTTCATTAGTCCTTTTAATGAGTCATCATAAAACATACATAAAAAACACTCTTTTTATAGTCATTTTTTGGATAGCCTCAGAAAATGTTTGCAGGGATGTGATTTGATAATTTCATATTGTTGATAGCTTTGACAGAAAATAAATTTGAAATTTGTGTGTTGTGCTATCAGCTATATTTTCATAAAAATAAGAATTTCTGGAATATCTTTAATTTTTTCTGCACATAAAATTGGCCGCAGTAGAAAGTGTGAAAAAACGAAAGAATTAATTTTTTGTTCTCGAGGGCGAATAACTTTATATGAGAATAACTATAACTAAGAAGAAGATTCTTTTGAACTTTAGATTCTTTTTAACCCCAGTATAAGATGACGAACTGGATTCAAATGAACAAAAAGAAATTTAAGGGGGATAAATCGGGCTAATGGGGCTTACTAATTGAATATGACCTCAAAAGTAAAAATGTTCTAAGAAGACATTGTAGTGCTCGTAAAGCCCTTTTCAACGACATATAATTTTTTAAGATCTGACATGTAATGCTTAAGTTATGCAAAAAAGACCATTTTGGCTGTTTTTCCGGTGGTCCAAAACAAAAAATTTTTTTGTTTTCGGAATCCTCTCGAGTTCAACTTTAAAATAGGGGGTGGTTTTTTCAAACTTTTTTTTTTTGTATGGAGGCCGACCCACTCTAATGTACACTAATATACAAAATTGCAATTGCTGCGCAAGAAAAATTACAGTAGAATGAATTGTAACCTCAAGGGCTTCAAGTATTTTTTGCAATTCTAGCTTTATTTACAGCATAGCTTTTGAATTTGCCCGAGGACTTATGTATTTCATTGTCAGAGTGTTTTTTTGAAGTCTGAAAACAGGTAAATTAGGTCCCGATTTTTTGATGCAAACTTCACAATAAAAGCATAAATAACATCCTGTCAAGAGTTATTATGAAACATATCAAGGTTTACGGCTTTGAAGATATTTGGATTCAAAGTTCACCGAAATCGAAATCAGTTCATACATGGCATGAAATTTCTACTTGCGCTGTTCAGAAATTTCTAGTCTAATATCATGAAAACCGTATGTTTTAACGTCAAAACTGTTGAGGAGATTTTTATTTACATTTTTTTTTTATCTAATCTTCAATTTTGTTTCGTGGATATTTTTTGTCTGATAAAGACGAGCGGCAATATAAGCCAGTTTCGGTGAACTT
Source organism: Tetanocera ferruginea (assembly GCA_958299015.1). NCBI lineage: Eukaryota > Metazoa > Arthropoda > Insecta > Diptera > Sciomyzidae > Tetanocera > Tetanocera ferruginea. The sequence continues at coordinate 1,697,058 of OY282643.1, read as the reverse complement.
TGAAAGTGAATATCTTATACAACGTACTTGGTATCATGGTTATATAGGAGTCTTGCTCCAGTCATGCACTTTTATTTTTTAACATAGACCTTTACCAGTTTTTTTGATTTTTTTAAACTTATTCTGTTTGCAGTTCGTTGCTATTATTTTTTAAAGCAATTTTTTTATTTTTTAATAAAATTTGTATAAATTTTAAGCAAATTGAAATTAATGTCAAAGCTCTGATAGCTTTTGTCATTATTTGACAATTGGCTTTAAATAAACTGGAGAAATAACAAACTAGCCGTTAAGATATCCAGACCGGTTAAAATGCTATCCAGAGAATAAAAAAGTGAACAATACGAAATTTTATCCAGGCAATTTAACCGCGCGCTGGCTCTGGAGATATCCAGAGGTGAACAATTTGGCCCTAAAAGTTGCAATATTTGAAATAACCTCATCGGAATCAGTAATATTAATTTCAAGTTCGTTTTCAATGGATAAAATAGCAAAATCGGAAACTCTATCCTGACCCATGGAAGACCTTTAGTAAGTCTAAACTAATTTAAGCTTTGAAAATCTCCTTTCGCATGAAGCTACTGATACACAAATTGTTAGAAATAATTTCAATGCTAATGAAATATTTGGAGCAGTTTCCAGAAAGTACAACTCGACAATTAAAGTGAGCATTTCTAATGCTGTCTAATTTTTGTTGCTTTCGAAATAGATTTGTGCTGCATTTATGTGCCTACCTAGCTTCGGAAGCATTTTCAACAACTAGCTCGTTTTCTGAAATTTCGTCGTAAGCTGCTGCTAAATTTTAAACACTTAACATGAACTAATTTGCGTTGTGCTACACCATCACCATCAACTTGAAAATTGTTATTCAGATATTAATTTCGTGAAATCAGTTATTAACCAACCGTTTTTCACCCTTAATCGTTTCAAGTGACAGTGCTTTCGATTACCGCAAATGATATGCCTGTATAAAAATAATGGGTTGTGTAGGAAGAGGGAACGGAATTTTCTGGATTACTTTTTCGGTTACATGTAAGCGAAGATTTTGCTTCATCATTCCAATTGGTTGGGTTTTGGTAGGCTTTTCGAACATAAACTTGAAACTTGAAAATGAACTAACCTAAAGCGCAAAAAAAAATTTTAATGGGTACGTTGTTTTAAAAAAGTGAAGGGACTAAAGGGAATTTTACTTTGGGTGAATTTCTGCGTTTTTATGGAGATCGATTCATTATATTTGAAGTTTACTTAAACGGTTCACAGAGAAGTTTTGGGTTGAGTTGAGATTATATTTTCATAAAAATTACAATTTTCATTCGGAATCAGCCAGTTTTTCATTAAGAAAGATTATTTTGTGGATTTTTCGTTTCGATCTTCCGCTGTAAAAGGTAAATAGGTCATCACAATGACCAAATTTAAATAAATAACGTAATCCAGGGGTTTGATCACTTGCTTGATCTTTTGGAATTATTCTAGAAAAAATAGTTTTCTTTAATTTGGTCACACCGTTTCGAGTTGGGGTATTATTTTAATTTTCAAATTATTTGTATGGATTATTTTATTTATTTTGGTGTGTTATTTCATCGCATTGGGTCATTACCATTGGGTCATCGCATAATTTCGTCGCCTTTTTTATGGGGCATTTATTCATAATACTAATTTTAAAACATCAGTGTTTTAATGTGGAACATAACTGCTGTTCTGTGCATCATCAACTCATACCAACGCATGTTTAATATTTAACAAATTATAAACGAATTGCCTTCCTCTCATAAACAGAAGAAGAGATGTGTGACCTATAAACTTATGATATTTAACCAAAATTAATAATTCATAAAAAAAAATATCTAATCATAAGCAATAAAAAACTATCAAGTGAATACATACAATTTCCGAGCTCATAAGACCCTAAACCATTAAAAACTTGGATGAAATTTTCTTTTATGTTTTGTTAACTAGTGTAATTTATTGCTTCAGCAGTTACGAATAAATATTCAGCTCTATTTGCAACTTACAACTACATAAACCGAGATATGCAATGAAAGGACATTCTGTTTTTCTGAAAGCGGAAATGCTTGCGCACACAATTGCACTCGAAATGCCAACAAGAACTACAACTGATGTAACCCGTGCACAAAACAACAACAATAAAACAGCTAATGAGAACTTTTCCTTGCTTGTTGAGTACAAATTGCCATCATGTGATGAACAAAAAGCAGTCAAGTAATGAGTCGCACAATGACAACAACAACAACTCATACAAACATGCACACACTATAAATGAGCTGCGTGTAACTGTTTCGCTGTGTGACGTATGAGAGTCCTGTCAGGTCAATTATCGAATGCGGTAGTGTTAAAGTGGAATATGCCACGAAACCAAACCGGCAGATACGAACTTTAATTGAGCGACAGCGGATATGAGTGCTACCATTCTTATTTATTCAAATATTTGTAAAAAGTAAAACTCATTTGTCTGCTTGGGCGAATTGCTTAAATTTAAATTAATTGCATTCGCCTGATGACAAACTCAATACAATGAATTTTTAAGCCTTATAAAGAATTTCCTTGCTTGCTTCGCTTTATCCTTTTTTGTGAACGAGACTTTGTTCGAATTTTGTCCATTCGTTCGTGCTATTTAAACGATTTACCACATTCTTCAACAGTAGAGAGCAAGCAGGCGATGGAATTAATTAGGTTCAGTAAAAACACATCAGCACTGCGATTCATGCATATCTTGAGGGTTAGCTTCTGACGCTCTTTGCCAACATCAATCCAACAATGAGTTTAACTAAACCGACACGAACAAGCCGACGAGTGGCAGAGACGACGACTCGCTGACTGAAGTGGCAAACAAACGCAGCGTAATGAAGCACATATCAGTGAACAATTGTAAACACATACATTCACATACAAGTACACACACGCACACACAGAAACATACGCCAAAATGCGCACACATCAACACAAAGCCAGACAAATTAGGTAGTTTGCAAATGTGTACATTTAAGTTATTTGCCAAAGTATGTGTGTGTGTGTTTGTTAGTTTGAGAGAGTGTGAGTTTGCATATGTTTGTGATAGTGCGTATTTGCTTCAAGCTCTTGTTTTGTAGTGTACAGTTGTTTAGTTGTTTGTTTACTCATTATTATTATTATGCACAAATAATTTGATCGTATTAATGCAGTTGTTGTTGTTGTTGTTGTTGTTCTTGTTGTTGGTGCGGCTATAATTGTGATGAATGATTATGACGAGAATTTTTTTTTTTCTTTTGCCTGCAGCAACAACAAAATCTTCAACTTCTGGAATATTCTTAGATTTATGCTTGCCTCACATTCATTCGCCTCATATTCATTAAGTTTCTGCAACACACAAGGCTTGTTTGTATTATTAAATCAATTAATTTTGCATCAACCAAACGAGCACACATACATCACAAATATACCAACACTTGTGTAAGCAAACATTGTTTATTAGTGCACTTCCGTTTTGGCACAAGAAGATCGCAAGTGTAGGCAAAAGTAAGTGAATAAATTAATAAAGGAATAACATCCGGTGTAAAACTATGCACCAGGCATGCATGTCTTACATATATGTGTGGCTTTGACAGTCAGTCACACAATAAACCAAACACAAATGAACTGACATAGCAAAGAAATTTTCTATTGTTGTTGGAATTTAAATTGAATTAAAAAACACTTCAACTACTTTATTACGAATCTGAAGCATAGACAAGACATTCCTGAAGATTTTTCTATACATGTAAATATGTACACTTAGTGCGAAAGAGAATGAAAGAGAAAGGGAAAACAATGAAAGCCCAATAACAGTAATGTTTTAGGACAGGAACTTTAAAAAGTTTCATAAATTCATGAATAACACGAAACATTCATTTTATATGCATAATTAATTCAATATAATTAAAAATTGTTTCACTGTTCCATTAGCAAAGTTAAATTACTTCAAACCTAATAACACAGCTTTTATTAGAACAATAAATTTAGTTCTAAAATTTTTATTGAACTCATCTGCCTCGCCATCGGTATTCAACAAGTTGTACTCTTTTCTCAACTTCTGAATCCACATCCAAATCCTTTCGCTGCGATGTAAAGAATTTTTTGAAGAACCTGAAGTTCGTTAAACCATTCGTTGAAATAGTCACTTAAGTGCTTTTCTATCTATATTCAGTGTAATTTAAAAGTCTTTATGCAGTTATTTTTATTTACAATTTTATTACGGTTTTATTGCATTTGATGGGCTATAGAGTTGAAAGGCAAAGGCTAACACACGCACACCAACCACCCCACACACACACACACATACACACACACTTGCATGTTGTGTGTGTGTAGCTACATAAGTGCTATACTGCCCATTCCGAAAATCAATTTGGCAACATTTTTTTTTTCTTCACTAGTGGGTGACAATAAAAAAAAAAGTGGAAACTTATGTGTTCCAAGTGATGTTTTGTTATGTTTGTGTTGTTGTTGTGGTTTTTGTTTTTTTTTTCTTTTTGCTGTTTGGCATTTTGGCTTATGTTCATAAATTGATTTCTTCCAACAATCTGCTTGTGTCCACAAATCAAGACTAGCAAAAAAAAACAAAAGTCCTTAGCACTGAGGGCCTAAAAAAGGGTCAACACAAATATCGATGATTTGCGGTTCAAGTGGTTCGTTTATTTATTGGCTACTACGTCTCTGGTGGCACCTGATGTTGCTTTTGTAGCTCTTGTTACTCTTGTTGTTTCTTGGCTGTCTTTTCTCTTATTTGAAGGTCAAACTTTTGATCCTTGCTACTGTTGTTGTTGTTGCTAAACACACACTCATACTCTCTCACACACATACATAAAATGTGCTTAAATGCAATGTTCGCAAACTTTACGGCTGTCGAACATATTCTTGGGTATCAAATTAAAAAACTTTTCTACCCTCAATTACTCTCTACCTTCAATGGCCAACTCATCCGGCCACCACCTGCTGTTGGTTGTTCCCTGCCAACATCGTCTGTTTGTTCTTTGACGGCTCTTTCTGGCGTTTGTTTTTTTTTTTTTTTTTGGTTGCTGTTATCCTTAGAACTAATTTTCGTTTAAAAATTTAAACAAAAAACCTCCCTAGGCCGCACAATTTTTACTCAGTGTTTTATTTTATTTATTTTCATTATATCTACAAACAAACAAAAAAAAAACTTGCTCAAACTTTTTTCCCTCATTCTTGATCTTCTAGGTATGTTCCTGTTGTTTTTATGTTGCTTTTTTAATATTAAAACTCAATTTTGAATGTTATTTTCACAAAGTAATATTCATGTTTTTTTTTTTCTCTGCGAGTATAGGAAATGTGTGTGTGTGTGTTTGTTTGAGTAAGTTTGTTGTTTCTTTTATTATTAGTGTTTTTTTCTTTGTTTTATTTTTATGTTTATTATTTTTACGACCTTTTGGGAGACAATCTAGCAGTATTTATTTTATGGCCAACAGGTAAAAATTTGTCTCTACCATTAAGTTTCTACGTTCACTTTTGTCTGTTTCGCATTAAAATTACGGGAGAAAAATAAAAGAAATAATAAAAAAAATACAACGACGGCTACGCAGTCTTGGCCATATTGAGAAATTATAAGACAAGCCAATGGACAGTATAAACAAAGACAATAAAAAAGAACACAACAACATCAACATCAACATCAACAACAAGAAAGACCTGCTTCAGGGGCACATAAAAATATATTCCATGGATCAGCTGTACAATTTTGCTTGTGTCAAGAAGCATCTTTAAGCACGTTGCAATATTTCAAAGAATCCATTAAACAGCCACGTCTCTATCCTCAAAGCCAAGTAAAAAGTTTATTCACTATCAAAAAGTTTATCGAAATATCGATTAAAATACAATTTTATATGCTTATTAAAATTATGACATTTTGACATTTATTCTTCTTTAACTCATATTTGATTAACTTGATTTTTTAATTTTAAGTAATTTATTAATTGAATCACACTAAAAACAAAATTATACTTCCGCAAAGTTTTAATTATTAATTTCCAGAATTATTTTAAGCCATTCGAAGTACAACATTTGAAATTATTTATTTCTACCTCACCGACTAGTGTAGAATAACCAAATAGGCTGACATCAAATTCAAAAAATTAAATTTTCAACAAAATTTGGTTTCATTCATAGTACATTTTAGTCAGTTAAGTGGTTTTATAGTCCCAAAGTCACTTCCCCCACCAACTTGCATTCATGTAGATACAACAATTGGTGGAAAAAATCATGCTGCAGCAGGAAAACCACAAAATTAATTAGCTGTTCTTGCTAATTTAAGCTAAGCCGCCGCTGATTTTACTCTAATGGACATTAGCAGAATTCCAGCTATGGCAGAACGGAAGCGGAAGCGTTGGTTTGCAAATTACACATGCCAGACAGTTGATTGTTGAAAAATTTAACTGAGGCAGTATTTATTTGTTTGCATGTGCTTATTTGCCTGAGGTAGGCGTGAATATTGACATTCGATGAGCTTCATTACGACTACGTATCGATTACTCGAATACGATATATACGTCTTTCTAATATTACTGACTTTCTGCAAAGGTCAACAAAAACCTAAACCTCAGAAGAATCCAAACCCTTTGCAAGTTTGTTGCCTTTGGTCGTAAATAGATATACTATTCCCTGTTGTTATATTGAGTGCTTGGCTTCTATTTGAATCCTCTAAACATTTGTTGAAATATATTTTAAAGTTTAAGCGTACCGGCTTTTGTCTTATTCGCCACTTGGCGGTGTGTCACTAGCTCTGCGAAAATTTACCACCAAAGCTTTCTTGAAAAGCTACAAAGCCTTTGATGTCGTACGACATAAGCTCGCGGACGGCTTGTCATGTATTTTTTTTTTTATTTTAAAAGAGGGAAAAGTGTTGTCTACAAAACTCCGCAGCGCAGTGAAAGTTACACTGCCACGTTTAAATACGAAACATTTATTTTGAGGGCATGCAACAATTTTTGTTGTTTTAATGTATATTTATAAATGTTAATAGAACATATTCCACGAAAATAAATTTTGGCATAAGTATCTCAAGCCTTGTATTTTAAGGTTGGTGGTGAGAAACGTACATTTTTTTTTAATTTAATTTTCAATTTTAATCAGTTAGCTTAAATGAAATGGGTTGTTTATGAGTATGAAAGTGCTTTGAGGGTTACTGATTTCAGTTTCTGAGTTCAGATTTTTATACTGTAAGCCTGAACAGGATATATAAGCTTTTTTGCGAACGTAACACTAAGAAATAAGCGAGTCTGCTATATAATCTTCAAATACTCTGCCCACGGACACATCTTTCTGCCATACAATCTCCAAATTTTAAAATGTTCAAAAGAGGATTTTACTAAAGCAACAGGCATAACAATTGGTATGTGTGTATGTCACATCAAACCTAAGATGTGCACAAAAAATTTATTTTGTTTTTTATATAAGTAAAGATAAGGATAAAAGAACATTTAAGAAATTATTTTTATTTGGATTGTATATTGTGTGTTTGGTTTTTTTTTAATTTTTACACTTAGTAGATCTAGAATATTTCATAGTCAACCAGGACCAACTAAAGATTTTCCTAACTTTTAGGTTTGTATCACTTATCTTCAAAATGACTGCTCCAACTGGTGAATATAAAATATGGATTTTTAAAAATATTTAATCTTGCAAAATTGTATTTATATTAAAAAAATAACGGAAAATACTTAAATAATAAATAGTAAACCCGAATTCGAGCAATTCAATAAAAATTAAATGTATGAAACATGATAGACGTTTAAAATATGATATGCTATTCAAGAAGCTTTTTTCCTCAATAACGATATATTCAGTCTCAATAATGATATAAAAGATCATTATCTAAATGCTTTGACTTAAAGCGAATGATCTGATACTAAATTTTTAAATGTAACTGTTAAAATACGAAGACGGACTTACACTAATATTACTACTGAGACAAACATTATTACGAAAACATCGCAGCTTAACTTTTCAAGCAATAAAACATAACTAATTTTAATAAAAACGAAGTAAAAATAGATTTAACACCTAAAATAATACTAAGATATAATTAAGAAATTAATTTAAAAATACTTACAGAACACCTACAACATCGTTTTTGAAAACCGTTAAATTTTGACTGAGTTGTTTGCTCGGAAAGGGAAATTTTTTATTTTGGAACTGCATTTTTCGGACAATTGACATTTGAGGAATGCATAAAAGATCATTTTGGTTCAAAATTTTTAGTTTTGAAAAAAATTCAAATTCGATCAATTCATAAGCTCTTCTCAAACTAAATTTCAAATCGATAAAATAACGGATTTTTGTACAAAAATTTTATTTCTGTTTTAAAAGGTTGGGAACCCCCTGAAGTGAAATCACAATTTTTAAAAGTGGTTTGCACATATACAGCCTAAATCTGATTTAATGACATCTAAATCGATAGAATCGGTCCATTGGTCTGGGAGGAGTTGAAGTCACAAAAAGAACCTTAGCCTATTAATTATATAGATAAACTTATGATTATTCACGTACTAATGTACGACCGGCCTGCATACAAATTTACAAAATTGGAAATAACGTTATGGCGACCATAAAATAAAAATTTTATCAGTTTGTACATCTGGACAACGTTTTTCTTTACAACACAACCATAAAAATTTCCTTTTGTCGAACTCTCCTAAAAATTCTCGCTTATGAAATATTTGAAAAAAAACGATTTTAGCAATCCTTTACGTTGTATATCTCGAAAAATACTACAGATTTTTATATTCTACCTTTTTTATTAAAATTATCTAATGAACAAAAGTCTTTTGGTCTCAAAAATCCAAAAATTCATGCTTACGAGTATTGTAAAAAATACCTATTTTAGCTATTCGAAAACTTATGCCCAGCAGTATACCTCGAAAACATTTGTTTAGATGCAAATTGAGCATTTAATCATACAGCAAAAATAAATAAGGGTCTTTTTGCCTTAATTACCGAAATTTATGAAATATTTTGAAAAACCGGTTTAAGAAACATTTTTCGTTATCGAAATCTATTGAGTACATACTTACAGGAGCTTACTTACAGGATCGAATGCACAGTAAGCTTATCGATAACAGAACGGTACTTCACACGGTATGATAAGATTAACCCTTGCCTTACTTCTTTGTAAAAAACTACTTTTATTTAATTATTTATAATGTGTGTGATTATCATACAGCAATATTCCATTGTTGGTTTGTTTTTTTTAATTTTCACCCTTATTCGATACACTGGGGTCATCTGCACCGCACTATTTTTGTGTTTTGACATTATTTTTTCTATATCTATGCTAGTATGTTAGTATTTTTGTTAGTTTGTTATTTTGACTACACGCAAGTAAATATTTCTTCAGTATATAAAGCATATTTCTACGATTATGAAGAACCCAGCAAAGTGATATGTTCAATTACCTATAATTCTGTGCAAATACTTTGAATCTTCAGTTCCTAAGACATCGAAACACCCATTTTTGTCCCTGACCTACGGGTCCAATTTATTTTTTAAAAGTGACATCAATTTCGATCGTTGATGTTATATTTTCTTAAAACATAAAAGACAAGCGTAGTGTTACGTGCCTTATCTCGCTTAAACTGCTCATAATTGTTATTGATAAGTTTTTTAAAACCTGTTCAGCCAAGACCAAAACCAATTCCGCTCATACTGTTTATAACTTTTTATTGATAAGCCATTAAAGTTCTGTTTAGTCTGAACCAGAACCTTTACATTAGCACTATAAATCAAACTGTACATAATTATGTCTTGTTACTACAGTGCTTCTTAAGTCGTATCTAACAACTGAACTAGCACCCTTCTTGCTATTACAGGGTTTTTATTTAACGAAAAAATTATCAGCCTGAAAGTATGCACAGAAAATTTATTTGATATTTATCTCTAACGACACAATGACGATGACTACAACACTCAAGGAGTATGTAAAACTATTGTCATTTCGTCTACTACTTAATTATTTTGAATGTGAACCGTCTTAAGAAGGGCTTTAATGCTAGTCCTTTAATTTATTTATTTATTATATGAATCCTCTTATTTCTAAGAACCTGAAAAATGTAAACGAATATTATGATTAAGGGGGACATGACAGTGGGCATTTTTTTAAATCTTTTTTTTATAATTTCATATTTTAGTAAATATTCTGAAGACTCTAAGAAAAAAGTTCTTACGGGTTCAAAAGTAACAGCCGGATTAGTGAGAGCGCATTTTTAATTTTCGCCTTTTTTTTTCTTTGTTCACAAACTTTGAACGCGTTTATCTCGAAACCATGTTTTTCGTAGCGAGTTCATTTTTTGACGAATTTTTTTTTTTTGTACTTTTTTAAACTTGATTCGCTATCGTATGACACGATCTTTTTTTTAAATTTTTTTTCGATTTCTTATATATTTTTAAAGTCAATATTTTTTTCAAAAAAAAACTTTCACAAACTTTGAACGCGTTTATCTCGAAACCATGTTTTTCGTAGCGAGTTCATTTTTTGACGAATTTTTTTTTTTTATTTTTTTAAACTTGATTCGCTATCGTATGACAAGATCTTTTTTAAATTTTTTTTCGATTTCTTATATATTTTTAAAGTCAATATTTTTTTCGAAAAAACACACTTTCAAATTTGGAACATCACCAAAACTTGAACAAATTTTTCACCAATTTTGTTAAGTTTTAAAAAAGTCATTTTTTTGCAAATTGAACAATTTTTGCGACTCCCAGCGCTGCAACCACGAGGCCCCGGTTTTTTCCTCTGCCGCCAGTTTGGAGCTGTATAAAACCATGTTGGAGTGGAAAATGTTTGTTTTTGACTGAGTTATGAATTTTTAAAAAAAAAGTCTGTTTTCTCTGCCGCCCCCCTTAAACGAACTAGAAAACATATTTTTAATTCAACTCATACAGAGAAGCATACTCACCCACACATACACTCACACATATGAAAATGCATAAAAGTGCTTTAATTTTGCTGCCTTGCTTGATTCGCACGCTTGAATCTGTTGTTTTTATAAATGTTTCAATTAATATTTATGAAAACTTATTTAATTACAATTCAAGCGCTTGTAAATAGTTTGTTGTAGCAATTGAGCTGATGTTTAAGCACACAACATGTGTGTGTGTGTCAGTGTATGTGTGTGTATGGGTGTGTATTCAATCCATAATATTTTAATTTAATTAAATTTTTATTTATATAAATTCTTCACAAAATTGAAACATTAAAAAACAACACACAAGTTATTCAAACAAGTTTCATTGATTTTGGCTAAATGAATGAATTGCTAGTTATCCATATATAAATACCTATATATGTGTGCATGTGTAATAAACACATTCCAACAAACATGAATTTAAATAAAATTTAATTCATGCTTACACATAGATGCAGCAGGTGTATGAGAACTGTGTGTGTGTGTGTGTGTTTGTGTTTAAAGTATGAGTTTTTATTCATTCAAATAACATCTTTTCATATTTTTTGAAGCATACTATTGGGGATTTAAGCGTGTGTTATTTAAATTAAATTTTATGCTCAGCACAACTGATATCCTTGACAAAGTGTACGGGAATTAATGTTATGTGTTGTTTTAATTTTTTTGTAATATTTTTATTGATGTTGTTGTTGCTTTCAGCATAAATGTATATTAACAGGTGTTTTTTCTTTTTGTTTTTTTTTTGTAAATTTTCATATAAAGGTATTTTCCAGGTATTCATGTTAGATGTCGCATGGAAGAAGATTCTTACCTTTGAACACACTTTGCAACTTTATTAAAATCATAAAAGAAACCTTTATAAGTTGCTGTTGGAATCCATTAGGCCAACATTCACACACGCACACATATTTACGCACTCGCACAGCGAGTCACTTACACTAATAAACAAATAAATGTCAGCACATCATGTTTTACAAGATGTACGTTATAAAAAGTTGCCTCCCACCAGCCAGTTTCAGTTTTGCAAAAGCCTCCGTAAAAGACATGTTGCGCTTTTTATGCGCCATTCTTTGCTCTATGGTTCACACACACACACACACACACAAACACACCGAGAAGGCATTCGAACATTATACGTATATGAATTCATATAAAAATTCCTGAGAGTATTTTTTCCTTGTTTGTTTTTGATTTGTTTTTTTTTTTTGTTCTTTTCTTCACTCTAATGGCACACGCCCCATTTAGCTCACAATAAGTGACAATAGAAGAGCAGCTAAAATTTTCATATCCGTTTCCGGTGATGATGCCAAACGAAATTCCGCAAGTTTTTACGTTAACATTTTCTTCATTTCATTCCATTACGTCTATTTCGTTTAATTTGTTTACTTTGCAGTAGCAAACAAAACAACAACAACAACAACAACAACAAACAACAATAAAAGAAGCGAAACGAAAAATAACCAACAAGAGGCAGCGGCAAAGCAATGACAGTGCAAATGTGACAATTTGTTGTTGTTGCCAATTCAGACTGTGCGCATTTGTTGTAAAATAGCACACAAAAAAAAAAAAAGTACAAACAAAAAAAAAAGTGATGCGTGGCAAATGTTGCCTATGGGAAATTTAAGGAGCCCATAAAACCTAGATGATTGCAAAAGTGGGAAGGGGGGGCTGAGGCATCTATGGCATAGCAGTGTAGAAGAAATATGGCTATGAAGCTAGTTGGACGCGCACTTTGCGGCACAATTAAAGTTGGGGGCAGAAAATGTGGCGGAAATAATTGAGTGAAAAAACACACGAAAATCTGATACAAAGCTCTAAAATAAAAACAACTTTAGCCCATTTAGCTTAAAATTTAAAATCTGTGAAACTTACTTCAAATGCTCAACACTTGAAAATTCTCGTATACATAACGATCCTTCTTAATGCTATAACCATTAGTGTGTTGCCTGCATCAACCAAAAAACAACAAACAACAACCAACTTTATAGAATTGGCTTATGCAATAAAAAAATACTTTAATCTATTGCCAAGCCATCCCACGAAATTCGCCCTAAAATATGCAACAATAAATAGAGTAAACAAAACAAAGCTAATCAAAATAATCGCCATAAAATTAAATTAATAAAAATGGCCTAAGCTGAAGAAAACGGCTACGACAACGACCACGTCGACCAACACAAAGCCACCAACCACAACAACAATAACAACAATAACAACAATAATAATAACAATATGAGAAACAAAGCCACGGCATAAATAAAATACACGATAACAACAACACTTCAACCTCAACGCCCCATTTTATTCCTCTCGTTAGGTTGGGTCCAATCTAATAAAGGGTCTGCGAAAAGCTCTCTAAATGACCCACTCAACACCCGCACGGCAACAAAGAAAAGTGGCGAACAAAACAGAAAAAAAAAACAAAAAAAATGTTCATTTGACTAAAAGAGCCTCGGAGCTGACTGGCTCACCTGCTGCTCCAGCTAAACAACAGCGAAAAATTACCGCAAGAAAAGAACCCAAAGCCGAAAAGCTACTTCGGCTAATTAAAGCCATCGAAAACTTCCTATAATAAAAAATAATTTACTTTGACGTGAATCGGCCCGAAAGGACCTGAAATACATTTTATTTAATTGTCGGCCAAGCCAACATCAAATCGAGCGAATGCCTTTTCTGCCAAGCACAACAAGCAAAACGGGCACGTCGTAAGTTTCGTCCAACTCCTGCGTTTATCTAGGCAGAACTTTGTACCATGAACAAAAAACATGAGAGAAAAAAAAACAAAAAGTCAAAAAAATCAGGAAAATTATTTATAGCTGGAATTTGTGGGTGAACGATGAAAGAGAAGCAGCACGCGGCACCATCGGTCGGCGAGAAACATGTTTGTCCTTTTGCATAACAAAAGATGATGCTAACTGGCTGCTTCGGCTGAGTGTCCTTCTTTCTTTTATTCAAAATCGATTGCATTGAATTTCGCAGTATTTATTTTTCTTTAAGGGTGAATCTAATTTATTGTTGTTGTTGTTGTTGTTGTTGTTGCTCTCCTTCATTGTTGGCTCTTAAGTGTTTAATGGCCAATTTGACGAATGGCTCTTCAAAATGGGTTAGCTGTAGGTTTGGCTTGGCTTTTAGCTAACTTCTTTTTTAGCGTTGATACCGTTAGGTATGAGCATCACAGTGTGGAAAGGATGAAAGGATCGAAAGTGTTTTTCGGTAGTTTGTCTTGGCAATAATCGATAAGCGAAACACTTGTCGTTCTTTTCATCGTTTAAGTTGATTTCATTGTTGTTCGTTGATTGTGACAAAAATAAAGGACATTTCCAAGGATTTTTTAAAATATAAGAAAAACAACCAGTGAAAAATGAAATGAGCTTGAAATGAAATTGAAATGAAATTGAAATGAAATTGAAATTGAAATTGAAATTGAAATGAAATTGAAATGAAATTGAAATGAAATTGAAATGAAATTGAAATGAAATTGAAATGAAATTGAAATGAAATTGAAATGAAATTGAAATGAAATTGAAATGAAATTGAAATGAAATTGAAATGAAATTGAAATGAAATTGAAATGAAATTGAAATGAAATTGAAATGAAATTGAAATGAAATTGAAATGAAATTGAAATGAAATTGGAATGAAATTGAAATGAAATTGAAATGAAATTGAAATGAAATTGAAATGAAATTGAAATGAAATTGAAATGAAATTGAAATGAAATTGAAATGAAATTGAAATGAAATTGAAATGAAATTGAAATGAAATTGAAATGAAATTGAAATGAAATTGAAATGAAATTGAAATGAAATTGAAATGAAATTGAAATGAAATTGAAATGAAATTGAAATGAAATTGAAATGAAATTGAAATGAAATTGAAATGAAATTGAAATGAAATTGAAATGAAATTGAAATGAAATTGAAATGAAATTGAAATGAAATTGAAATGAAATTGAAATGAAATTGAAATGAAATTGAAATGAAATTGAAATGAAATTGAAATGAAATTGAAATGAAATTGAAATGAAATTGAAATGAAATTGAAATGAAATTGAAATGAAATTGAAATGAAATTGACATGAAATTGAAATGAAATTGAAATTAAATTGAAATGAAATTGAAATGAAATTGAAATGAAATTGAAATGAAATTGAAATGAAATTGAAATGAAATTGAAATGAAATTGAAATGAAATTGAAATGAAATTGAAATGAAATTGAAATGAAATTGAAATGAAATTGAAATGAAATTGAAATGAAATTGAAATGAAATTGAAATGAAATTGAAATGAAATTGAAATGAAATTGAAATGAAATTGAAATGAAATTGAAATGAAATTGATATGAAATTGAAATGAAATTGAAATGAAATTGAAATGAAATTGAAATGAAATTGAAATGAAATTGAAATGAAATTGAAATGCAAATGAAATGATATTGAAATGAAATTGAAATGAAATTCAAATGAAATTCAAATGAAATTGAAACGAAATTGAAATGAAATTGAAATGAAATTGAAATGAAATTGAAATGAAATTGAAATGAAATTGAAATGAAATTGAAATGAAATTGAAATGAAATTGAAATGAAATTGAAATGAAATTGAAATGAAATTGAAATGAAATTGAAATGAAATTGAAATGAAATTGAAATGAAATTGAAATGAAATTGAAATGAAATTGAAATGAAATTGAAATGAAATTGAAATGAAATTGAAATGAAATTGAAATGAAATTGAAATGAAATTGAAATTAAATTGAAATGAAATTGAAATGAAATTGAAATGAAATTGAAATGAAATTGAAATGAAATTGAAATGAAATTGAAATGAAATTGAAATGAAATTGAAATGAAATTGACATGAAATTGAAATGAAATTGAAATTAAATTGAAATTAAATTGAAATGAAATTGAAATGAAATTGAAATGAAATTGAAATGAAATTGAAATGAAATTGAAATGAAATTGAAATGAAATTGAAATGAAATTGAAATGAAATTGAAATGAAATTGAAATGAAATTGAAATGAAATTGAAATGAAATTGAAATGAAATTGAAATGAAATTGAAATGAAATTGAAATGAAATTGAAATGAAATTGAAATGAAATTGAAATGAAATTGAAATGAAATTGAAATGAAATTGAAATGAAATTGAAATGAAATTGAAATGAAATTGAAATGAAATTGAAATGAAATTGAAATGAAATTGAAATGAAATTGAAATGAAATTGAAATGAAATTGAAATGAAATTGAAATGAAATTGAAATGAAATTGAAATGAAATTGAAATGAAATTGAAATGAAATTGAAATGAAATTGAAATGAAATTGAAATGAAATTGAAATGAAATTGAAATGAAATTGAAATGAAATTGAAATGAAATTGAAATGAAATTGAAATGAAATTGAAATGAAATTGAAATGAAATTGAAATGAAATTGAAATGAAATTGAAATGAAATTGAAATGAAATTGAAATGAAATTGAAATGAAATTGAAATGAAATTGAAATGAAATTGAAATGAAATTGAAATGAAATTGAAATGAAATTGAAATGAAATTGAAATGAAATTGAAATGAAATTGAAATGAAATTGAAATGAAATTGAAATGAAATTGAAATGAAATTGAAATGAAATTGAAATGAAATTGAAATGAAATTGAAATGAAATTGAAATGAAATTGAAATGAAATTGAAATGAAATTGAAATGAAATTGAAATGAAATTGAAATGAAATTGAAATGAAATTGAAATGAAATTGAAATGAAATTGAAATGAAATTGAAATGAAATTGAAATGAAATTGAAATGAAATTGAAATGAAATTGAAATGAAATTGAAATGAAATTGAAATGAAATTGAAATGAAATTGAAATGAAATTGAAATGAAATTGAAATGAAATTGAAATGAAATTGAAATGAAATTGAAATGAAATTGAAATGAAATTGAAATGAAATTGAAATGAAATTGAAATGAAATTGAAATGAAATTGAAATGAAATTGAAATGAAATTGAAATGAAATTGAAATGAAATTGAAATGAAATTGAAATGAAATTGAAATGAAATTGAAATGAAATTGAAATGAAATTGAAATGAAATTGAAATGAAATTGAAATGAAATCGAAATGAAATCGAAATGAAATCGAAATGAAATTGAAATGAAATTGAAATGAAATTGAAATGAAATTGAAATGAAATTGAAATGAAATTGAAATGAAATTGAAATGAAATTGAAATGAAATTGAAATGAAATTGAAATGAAATTGAAATGAAATTGAAATGAAATTGAAATGAAATTGAAATGAAATTGAAATGAAATTGAAATGAAATTGAAATGAAATTGAAATGAAATTGAAATGAAATTGAAATGAAATTGAAATGAAATTGAAATGAAATTGAAATGAAATTGAAATGAAATTGAAATGAAATTGAAATGAAATTGAAATGAAATTGAAATGAAATTGAAATGAAATTGAAATGAAATTGAAATGAAATTGAAATGAAATTGAAATGAAATTGAAATGAAATTGAAATGAAATTGAAATGAAATTGAAATGAAATTGAAATGAAATTGAAATGAAATTGAAATGAAATTGAAATGAAATTGAAATGAAATTGAAATGAAATTGAAATGAAATTGAAATGAAATTGAAATGAAATTGAAATGAAATTGAAATGAAATTGAAATGAAATTGAAATGAAATTGAAATGAAATTGAAATGAAATTGAAATGAAATTGAAATGAAATTGAAATGAAATTGAAATGAAATTGAAATGAAATTGAAATGAAATTGAAATGAAATTGAAATGAAATTGAAATGAAATTGAAATGAAATTGAAATGAAATTGAAATGAAATTGAAATGAAATTGAAATGAAATTGAAATGAAATTGAAATGAAATTGAAATGAAATTGAAATGAAATTGAAATGAAATTGAAATGAAATTGAAATGAAATCGAAATGAAATCGAAATGAAATTGAAATGAAATTGAAATGAAATTGAAATGAAATTGAAATGAAATTGAAATGAAATTGAAATGAAATTGAAATGAAATTGAAATGAAATTGAAATGAAATTGAAATGAAATTGAAATGAAATTGAAATGAAATTGAAATGAAATTGAAATGAAATTGAAATGAAATTGAAATGAAATTGAAATGAAATTGAAATGAAATTGAAATGAAATTGAAATGAAATTGAAATGAAATTGAAATGAAATTGAAATGAAATTGAAATGAAATTGAAATGAAATTGAAATGAAATTGAAATGAAATTGAAATGAAATTGAAATGAAATTGAAATGAAATTGAAATGAAATTGAAATGAAATTGAAATGAAATTGAAATGAAATTGAAATGAAATTGAAATGAAATTGAAATGAAATTGAAATGAAATTGAAATGAAATTGAAATGAAATTGAAATGAAATTGAAATGAAATTGAAATGAAATTGAAATGAAATTGAAATGAAATTGAAATGAAATTGAAATGAAATTGAAATGAAATTGAAATGAAATTGAAATGAAATTGAAATGAAATTGAAATGAAATTGAAATGAAATTGAAATGAAATTGAAATGAAATTGAAATGAAATTGAAATGAAATTGAAATGAAATTGAAATGAAATTGAAATGAAATTGAAATGAAATTGAAATGAAATTGAAATGAAATTGAAATGAAATTGAAATGAAATTGAAATGAAATTGAAATGAAATTGAAATGAAATTGAAATGAAATTGAAATGAAATTGAAATGAAATTGAAATGAAATTGAAATGAAATTGAAATGAAATTGAAATGAAATTGAAATGAAATTGAAATAAAATTGAAATGAAATTGAAATGAAATTGAAATGAAATTGAAATGAAATTGAAATGAAATTGAAATGAAATTGAAATGAAATTGAAATGAAATTGAAATGAAATTGAAATGAAATTGAAATGAAATTGAAATGAAATTGAAATGAAATTGAAATGAAATTGAAATGAAATTGAAATGAAATTGAAATGAAATTGAAATGAAATTGAAATGAAATTGAAATGAAATTGAAATGAAATTGAAATGAAATTGAAATGAAATTGAAATGAAATTGAAATGAAATTGAAATGAAATTGAAATGAAATTGAAATGAAATTGAAATGAAATTGAAATGAAATTGAAATGAAATTGAAATGAAATTGAAATGAAATTGAAATGAAATTGAAATGAAATTGAAATGAAATTGAAATGAAATTGAAATGAAATTGAAATGAAATTGAAATGAAATTGAAATGAAATTGAAATGAAATTGAAATGAAATTGAAATGAAATTGAAATGAAATTTAAATGAAATTGAAATGAAATTTAAATGAAATTGAAATGGAATTGAAAGAAATTGAAATAAAATTGAAATGAAATATTTGTTTCGATTGATTTTGAGAGAATTATTTTGTGTGCTTGTTGAGTTAAACGGAATTAGTTTAAGGTTGTGAACAGCGTTGGCCCCTGTTTTAAAAAACAACAACAACAACAATGCAATCGGAGTAAAACAGCAACTTTTGCATCGCATCCCGCCGCAACATAACGCAACGTAATGCAATGTAAAATAATGTGCTTTTATAATGTAATTGGAATTCGTAATGCATTAGTGAGTGTCCTTTTGGTGTCCTTTTTGTGTTTGACTCGCCAAAAACTCTGAGCTGAGAACATGTGTGTGTCCGCATGTGTTGTGTCCTTGTGCAAGAGGACAATTTTTGGCTCTCGTTGCTGCAACGTGCGGTTTGCATATTCAACAGGAAACTCTAGCAGACAACAAGCTAACCCAGCCAACGATGATAAAAAAAAATAAGGATTTAATTTTAATGTTACTTAGCCTGGACCGCTTTCTGCTTCCCACTTGAGCCGCTTATTTCTGGCTTGTTGTCTTTTTGTCGAGTGCGCATTCGGTATGCATGTCGGTCACTGCTGCGGCTGTGGTTGGCAGTTTGTTACGCCTTTTTGTGGGGTTATTTGCGGGTCCTTCGGCTTATTTCCTCGGCCAGTGTAATCAGTATAATAAAGGATAATATTTTGAACATTTTTGCTTATTGTAAGATTTTTAGCTAGAGTGGCAAAATTCTTGAAAACTTAATTATTTACATATGAGATGCATTTTCGTGCGTTGTTTTATTTTTTCACACAATCCTTGCATTTATCAACAACATACTTTTTAGCTTAAACAGCATTAAAAGCAACATCATCATTTTGCCATCTTAACGCAGTTTGTTTGTTGAAAAATGTCAGCAGCTGACTTACATGTGAGCTGATATTTTCAAAGGACTGCCAAAACACGCAGACAGCAGCAACATTATTTTGCTTTTGCTCTAAATGCATGTTTTTGCACTGTTTTCTCTAACCTGCTGGCGCACTTGGTATGTTGTATCGGTGTATGTGTGTGTTTATATTTAAGTCTCATTTTCCTTTATCCTTTCCTCGGAGGATAAGCAAAGAAACGTACGTGATGAGAATTTGAATGTTTTCAACAACATAAACGTTTTGTTGCACACATATTTGATAATGGATTTTGGGTTCTTTATGTTTAGCTTTGAACTGTGTGTGTGTGTGTGTGTGTGCGTAAGTTAATCGCTTGTTTAGCAATTGGATTTTTTTTAATTTTTTTCTTTCATTGCTTTACTTGTACTCTTAATGCTGCAATAAAATATTTAATTTTTGCTTAATTTTGTTGAAGTTTTCTCTTTCGTTCTAAAGTCCTTGTTCTAGTGCTTTTGTTACTTGGAAACCTTGTGAACTCAAAGCTTAATCATTCAACTGGACTCTAACTTAGTTTAGCGTGTCACGTATTTGTTTAATTTTTTATTGTTTTTGTTGTTTTATTTTTGTTGCCATAAAGAAACCCTTGCAGATACTTTAAACAATTTTTCGTTCACTTGTAATGTTGCGCATTTCTCATCGTCACTTTTTTGCAGTTGCTGCAAAGGTACACGTACAATACATGCATGTGTTCTTTGTTGTTTTTGTTATTGTTGTTGTTGTAGTTCACGTTAATTCAAAATGCATTTTATTTTCGTAGCAGTCACTACAAAAGCAGTTTTTAACACCGTGTTCTAACCAACACAAACATGGATGCACACACACACACACATACGCACACAACTGTTTTACACTAATACTCTCACACGATTGCGTGCTTAAAGTTGTCTTTGTACAAATGTCGCTCCTGGGTCGCTCCATGCACGAAATCAGTGAGTTTTTTTTTAGTGCTTTTGAACTTTTGGTTGTTTTTGTGTCTTTGGTAGTTGTAGTTGTTGTTGTTGTTGTTCATTTGCACTAACGCTTATATATATATATTTTTAAATGCTAGTCACGATTTTGAAACTAAATTTGTTCGTTTTTTGCCAAAGCAGTCCATAAACTAGAGCAGTGAGGACCTTGTAATCAAGTTTGGCGGTCTTCATTTAACAGTTAGAGCACACAAAAAACAGGAATATTTAAGAGTTGAAGGGAGAGTGCGTGTGTGTGTGTGTGTGTGACACTGACAGTTCATGTAGACCAAATCAAGAAGAGTTAAGTTCGAACAATTTCGGTTCATTAAATATTTTGTGTTGCAAGCTTTGTTTAAAACTCAAACATTATAAAATTTGTGTCGACAAGGAATAACAGCTAAACTCATTTTGAAAATTTCAGAAGAGCATTTTTCAGATGAAAATTGCTCCATAATATCAGGATGCCCTGTCCTATGTTGTTTTGATTTGTAGCCTTAAACATTTAATTTTCAAGGTACAACCATAAAAATGTGTGAATTAGCATTTTTCGTTGCGAAGCAAAAAGCAAATAAATTAATAATCTCATTTTGTCCTAACTCGACTTTAGCGGTTATTACTTGTCGACACAGAAATGTTGCTCATACGCCATGGATAACAAATGTCTTAGTTCTTCCGAATACAAAGTTTCTTTTGAGGTCACTTTAAGAAAGAACCAACTTTTGTATTGAACAGAAATGTAAAATTTTATTCGAATATCTTTTTTAATGCCTTCAGCCAAAATCAACTCGGACAGAACAATCAATTTTGTTTATGTCAACATCAATTGTGTTTTTTCTTTGTATTTTATTTTCTACATAAATTCATCTCCAATATATAAAAAATGCTTTACATGAACATTTACAACGTTAAGCTGTCGAAAAAAAAAAATAAACAAAAAAAAAACAAAACGCTTTAAACAAGCTATACGAAAAATTGCCATGTATAAATATAATAAAAAATACAACCACAATCTCAGCACTCAAATCAAAATTCGCGAACACAAGAGTTTATATTTGTTTGGCTTAATATATTTATATACCCAAAAAAACAAACAAAAACCATATATATACACACACGCACACACACTTAACAGAAACAAAAATTTAATGGATTGCAAGAAAAAGTTTAAATTTAAATGTTGTTTCGTTGTGAAGCTATAAAAACTATAACACAAAATTTATTTTTTTCAAGCTGAAAAGTTAATCTTTTGCTCGTACACAGAACAACAACTTTCGAAAATCATTTAAAAAAATAAAAACAAAAATTCATTAATGCTTCTGCCGTGGTACAAAAGCAGCGCTCATGCGGCACAGATGGTCGAACAAAAACGCGCATAATTAATATTCAACACTAGAGTCACACATACGCATACACACAAACACACTCGCTCGCTATACACACACACACACACATAAGTGGAAAATATTTTGCAACAAATTACTGTTGAAAAATAACAGTTTATTGTGTAGCGCATTTACACTTGAAATGGATTTTAATTAAAAAATTTCCCCAGTGTGCGTGTAGCATGGCGGCAGGAAGCAAAAAACGAATAAATATCAACAACAACAACAACAACAACAACATAAAAAATACGCATTTATATCGAATTGTCAGCAACTGTGAGCGAAAAGTACGACAACAACAATAACAACAACTGTTTCAACAACTACATATGCTACTTATGTGCTCACTTCGACGCGCATAAATCAGTCATTTATGCACACACACACACACACACATACATTCACATGCATACAATTACGATATGTTTGCTTTTAATTTTACGCATATTTTTTATGCATACATACATACTTGTATTAACCAATTGGCAGTCAACAAAAAAAAAAAAAAAACATGACATACTAACTGTTCAACTCATCAATAAAATTTTTTCATGGCATAATTTTAGGCAGCAGTTTCCAGCTCATTAACATTTGTGCCTCAATTCGCTTGAGCAACAATAAAAGGTGTCACATGCACTTCAAATTCATTGAAATGGATATGAAAACAAAACAAAGCACTTTCGAAGGAACTGCAGGATATCATTTTAAATATAAGCAATTTAAGCAGTTTTACCGAATTTTTTTTCCAATTTTAAGTAATTTATATGCGTTAAAAGGAATGTCAAGTTGATTTTTTACATACTTGTTTGTTCTTTTGATTTTTGTTTTAATCGATATTCATTAATTCATAATGACCAACAAAATTAAATAAAGAAATCAAAGAAATAATATTAAATAATAAACAAGTTTTTAGTTGCATATGTATAAGGAATGACAAAGAGAAATGCTTACATAATACTGTGCGAAAAATTTTAACTCTTTCTAAAGGATTCTAGCAGAAGATAAAAAATAGAAAAAATAAAAATACACATGTAGCGTCTTAATAAAATTTTACTTCTGAGAAATATCAACATGGATTTTAAGCTATGACTAAATAAAACAATTAAGTAAAAGAAAGCTTCTATAAATTATTTTTGACGCTGCTTTCGCAACGTCGACACACGTTCTTCAGAAGTGATAAAGAACTAGATTTCGACATGCGCATGAGCGCATGAGCTGCCTACGTCACGAAAGACATGTTGTGAAATTCAGCTGTATTTCATTCTCTCTTTTTATCATAATGAAGCAAACAAACATTCTTACAAATATGTAGCAGGCAGCTCTTGGTATATCCTGACGAGATACGCAGATTGGTTCAACTTTTTTATGCTAACTCTGCGATATTCACTTATCTATCTCTCTTACACGTACACTATAACCTCCTTAGTGTGGCTTTTGATCGTGTCTTTGGCTGTTACACTTGTTGAAATAAAATAACAGTCGTTACGGTTAAAATAACAGTTTTAAGCTGAAAATATTTTTGTATATAAAATTTTTGCTAAAAAATTAAAAATCATCAAATCATAAAACTTGAAAACATCTCTTCAAATTTCTTAACTGAAGAGTTGAACTCAGAAAATAAAACTTTATTTTTACCCAAAAAATCTAAAATCTTCACGTAGGTGATAAAATAATGGGATGAAAAAAAACGTATATTTTATTTGTTTCACTGTTCTTGGATTATTTAAACCAATAACAAAAAAAAAAAATGTATTTTTCAAATTTTGAGTTATTCCATTTCATCTGTTGCTAAATAGCAATCATTCACTATTTTCTACTACCTGCTGTTCAAAATATATTCCATTTCAAACATATTCTTAAACCAATTTTGTCCTAAATTTAAGGATTCATTGAAATACTTTGATATATGAATCAACAACAAAAGTAAAACTCGTAAAATTGTGCATGTGTGTGTGTGTGCTTGTCTGGGCATATTAAAGTGTTCGAGTAACAGTTCGAAACAGCTCTGCAATTGTTTCGTTTTACATCTCAGCACATCTTAAGCACATTCAATGAACCTTCAAACGAGGAAACTTTTTTGTCTCTTCTCATGGCCTTTTCTTCTATCATATCGTTAGAAGCAAGTAAATCTTACTTGCTCACCTTATAAAATACAGCCTTACAATAGCATCAACATTTTTGCGACATCAGCACATGCTGTCCAATTCAAAACAACTACAACAACAGTTAAAACAACAATAAAGATATCTTCAACTCAACTTTTACCATCAAACAATTCAAAACGTAGTCGTTGTCTAGTCCATTGCTGCCCAGGCCCAGGATTAAGGAAGAAGTATCAAATTTGAAAAGTCACTCGACTCTTTATTCGAGTACTTTTTGCGAGTTCTTCTTAGCATTCCTTTTATTGTTGGCATTGTGTTTTGTTGTTGTTATTGTTGTTGTTGTTGTTGCTGTACGCAATACAATATTGCTTAAGTTCCAGCACTACACAAGGAAGGAAGGAAACTTTTACACTCTTGCCGCAAAACTTTACAATTTATTGTCCCCTTTGTACCGTAAGCTGGTTAGCATCAATAAGAATACCGGAAGAAGAGAAAAGAAGAAGAAGAAAACGACGAAGCGACGAAGAGATGGAAATGCAGCAGTAATAGCAGAAGTGTATGAAAATCGCACGAATAACCAGAAAAGTAAAACTTCAAAACTGTTCCAAGTTCTAAATAAAGGCATAAAAGTTTTCCTCTCTATTTACAGTAATAAGGCCCCAGAGTTGCAATAGCAGCAGCATAGTGTGTGTGTGTGTGTGTGTGTTTGTGTTTTTTGTGCGCCTGTGACGTTGACTTTCAGGATTCAGCATGTATTAATATACAGTAGAAAAGTAATAGTAAATTTTACTATTTTTTCCAATTTTCAGAACCACAAAAATTGTTTGACCTCAAAAATGTTTTTTTTCTTATTTTATGTTTTCGCATAAGCCTGAATTAAGGTGGTTGCAGTGTTGCCATAGTAAGCAAAAAAAATTTTATAACGAAACTTTTGTACTCAGCTCGTCCTATTCTCTTTAGAACCAGTGAAAGCAAATATTGAAAAATTGAGTGAGGGATATTATCACCAAAAAAAAAATATTTAAAAATATCTGCTCAAACTTCACGAATCTTAATCCTATACGGCCGCTATCCAATGGCAAAAAAGACATACGGTTTTACTTTTTTTCTTTGTTCGTAAATTCTGTATGACTTTTTTTTTTTCTTTGAAAATAATATGAGTTTGAAATAGAAATTTCATGGGATTCAAACATTTCATAATCACAAAAAAATCTCAAAATTAGCAATGAAAATTTATGCAAATGAATACAAATACTTTTAATAAAATAATTATTATATGTACAAAAAATTTGGTAACAATTAATTTAAACAAGGTTTTGCAAACCGGATTATTTTTAAAAGTAAAAAAACACAAAATATTAAGATTTTTACAAGTATCCTTTGTAATACTTACATACCCTAGAATCAATTACATATTTTTATATTTTTGTGTTTTTTACGTAATTCATTTTTAAATTTCGTGACTGCAATCGTCGTCGAAGTGGATCTTCTGCCAAGCTAAATGCTAATGTTTTCATATTTACAGCTACTTCTTCTTTCATTTGTATCATACAATTTATCAGTTGATCAGTGACGTTGATCCCAACTTGGTCGTAAATGTTGAAGAAAAAATTGAGAGGCAAACAGCAGTTCTGGTGAAACATATATAAAAACGTCTGATATTTTAGTTTACAAAATTTAAAAACTTACTTATTAGGCAAAAATAGTTGCAGAAATGTTTATTATTTTAACACTTAAAAGAATTACGAAATTTTTTTATAACGGGTGCAAATATGGCTTAAGCAACCTTTCAGTTTTTCCAGTCAGGCAGCTGTGGAGAAACTGAGGCCTAACTGCTGGTCGACAATAAAAAGACATAATTATCATGCAATGTAGAGATCACTTAAATGCATGTCTTACCACACAGAGGGAAAAACCTATGGACTCAATACATAAATTTATGTACTCATCGCATAGTTTTCTGCACACAAAAATTTTACATTTTTTATGTACTGAGTACATGTTCAAATCTCTATTGACTACATAATGCTTTTAAGTGGTTATGTAGTCAATAAAGAATTTTATGTACTCAACGCATAAATATGTGTCGTGAATTCATGGATGTATGTGGTGAGTACATGCACACTGTACTCATCGCAAGCTGTTACAAATAATTTTATGTAATGAGTAAAGATCTTATGTACGTATTACATAGATTATTGACTCAGTACATACATAATTTACTCAATACATATTTGGAGCACATAATTTTATGCAATGAGTACATACATTATTTACTCATTACATATTTTAAATGCATAATTTTATGTAATGAGTACATACATAATTTACTCATTACATATTTTTAGTGCATACATTTATATAATGAGTACATACATCATTTACTCATTACATATGTTAAAAACATAATTTTATGCAATGAGTACATGCATAATGTCTGTGCGTAAATCACCCTCTCAACACTTGCAATAAATAACTTAATAAAGAAATGACTAGATTTCACAAAATAATTGACAATTACTTATAGAAACCCAGCCATTCTTATCCAATCATCGCTTTTGTTCTAGAGTACAGTGGATAAACAACGCTCTGATTTTCGACATACTTTAGAGGTGTTGCTTGTTTGAAAATCAAGAAACGAATGACATAAAACAGCAAAATCGTGTGCCGATGTGCAACAGATACGTGTACTGAGTCCATATGTTATGTACTGAATAAATATGTCACTTCAATCGTATAAGGGGGACGTGTACTGAGTCTATATTTTATGTATTGAGTAAAGTTTTTGTAAAAAATTACATAACACGTTGATTGAGTACACGTTGCTTGTATCTATTGAAGTCTGCTATGTATTCAACACATAACATGATGTATTGAATACATTTTTTATTCATTTTAAAAAGTGAATAAATTGATATGTAGTCAGTACACGCTCCCTTTACTCAGTAAATACTGCTCTCGTTGCGTTCTCATACAAGTTGCAGTGCATAGATTTTACATAGCGGTCTCTGTACTGACTACATAACTTTTTCCCTTAGTGCAGAGAGAAACATTTGAAGTGTTCGTTGTTCACTCCTGCTACCAGAGAGGGTTAAGCTTGACCTAAATTAGAGCAAGAGTGTGTTGTAAGATAAAAGTGGAATCTCATTTGAGCTGTTGCATCATTTCCATAAGTACAGTTCTTATCACTGATTATGACAAAACGAGCGATCTACTTTTTTTATCTATTCATTATAAATATTTAGTTATAATGTTGACTTTCTTTTTCGTCAACTAATTTTTATTTTATTTTAATACGGTATATTTTGCTTTTTCATCGCGATCCAGAGACACTTCTTCGTATAAAACTTGAAAGACGTTTTCTATCCCATTTTAAAATTGAAAGTTGCCACAACCATCAAAGTAGTTGTGGCACTGCTACTAAACATAAAGCACCTGCAACTATGTCTTTCCAGCTAGCTAACCTCCATAACTCTCAACTCGACTATTTAGCAGAAACTTTATGCTCAGAAAATTATATGCGAATGAGATAATAAAATTTCCGCATACATCACAACTAGCTTCCTCACTAGATCACAGCGAGCATAAATTTGTGAGACTCATGCATAACGTTTGCCTTCATCGCTTCAGCAACTAGCTACTGCACCATCTCCTCCACCATCATTTTAACAATCTGCCAACTAGCTACGAACCAAAGACCCACACAAACAGAGCATTTTATTAGATTAGAAACACTTGGAAGACAAAAGTTTTACCCGGGCTAGCATAACAAAGTTATGCGCCGCGCTACGAATGTGTGAAAGTCATAGACTGCGCTCCCAAAAGCATGCTTCAGAATAACAACAAAAAATAGCAAAGGAAAATATGTACCATGAACTGCGTTGAATGGAAATGGCAGAAATAGAATGCATGCAGAGGCCTATTTGTCGTCTAGATGCGGAGGAAGTTGAGGTGAAGTTAGTGCAAAATTTTTACGACTCTCACTAGATTTGATATGTTTTACGAGACTCATTCTACTGCCAGCCAGCAAAGGCTCCTAAAAGATACTGTAAAGTTCACACAAAGTGCAAAGTGGTGAGTTGTGATGGTGAGGGAGGAGCTGTATTGCTTGCAGCTGGATGTTTGTGGGCAATTGTCATGTGTGTGTGTAGGTGTGTGTTAATAGAAAAAATATGTAAGCATGTGTTTGTTTATTTTTTATGCCTCATTTTTGTTTTGTGTTCTACTCTTTGTTTGTATAGGTAACCGAAGTGCGTGTGTGGTTGTGGGCGATGCGTGGGATGGCTGTGTCAAGCTAGGCTGTTAAAAATGCGTACCAGAATCATCAAGATGTAAAAGCAACAGTTCCAATTTTTGTACGCTAGAAGGATAATTCCTCGGGTGTTCATTCGTCTCCTCAAGGGTTCTTCAACATTTTTCTGTTGCTCTTTCTTTTTCGCTTTTACGTAGTGAAAATCTTCGACATCGAAGTTTATGTCGACATTTTTTCACACACATGCCAACACATACAATCATGCCAATACATACGTCCCTTGCCAACATACATAGCTTTTAAGAAAGAGCATAAATGTACCCTAGAGCACCTTGAATTTATGCTTTACTTCAACTGACATAAAGTACTCGCGCGCGCATCTCTTCCCGCCTGACTAACCCCAGGTAACCATTATGTGGGTGATGAGTGACAGAAGGTGGAGTGCATTCCACCTTTATGTGATCATAAAATGTTTATGACAATGACACATCTCACACACACACACACACATACACCAGAACACACACTTCAACAGCTAGCATCTTCCTAATGAATTTGTTGCGGTTGAGTGGATTCATGTTTAGATGACCCCGACAAACATTTTTATTCTCCAGCGAACGAATGAATGAATTTTTCATAGCTCAAAAATTGATTTTTATTTTAGAAAAAAAAAGTAATAACTGAATATATTAAGTGAAAAATGCTTGGGTTGTTGGTGATGGATCGTAAAATTTAACGCAAATCCTAATTAATTTTAATTTATTTATTACTCTGCAACCCGTGTTTGACAATTTTTAAAAAAATATAGTCAAAATAAACATAGTTGAACAATATTTGGAAAAAAAGCTTCTTTTGACATGAATATGAGTCAAGAAACTAAAACAAAAGTGAACTTTTGTTCAATATAAACTAAAGGGTTGAAACTAGGAATTACGGCTATTTAAAAAAAAATTAAAGTTAAAAAAATAATTAAGATGTATATCAATCGATATAAAATTTACAAATCGATTGAGGTTTAATTTACATGTGAATTATATGTGTTGTTTATGGTATGATCCCAGTCAGTATTTTTTATTGCGGAAGAACAGAAAGCGATTCTTCCGCAAGAATAATTGTTCACTTGCGAGTAAGGTTTCTTGACGCTTTCTACTCTAATGTGTGAGAAAAAAACCATCCTGGCAAAATTTTCTGGAAATGCACAATCCTACTAGAATATATAAAAAAAAACACTTTCCATTAAATTAACATGTTTATAATTACAAAATATACTGTTATCGTGCTTTCGTTTAAACAAAAGACGAACAATTTGCACTCCAATTGTTGGATGAATTTGTTAAGATAAGTGTGTAATAATGGAATGATGAGGAAGGAATTTGTTAAAATATTAAATGTATAAAAAAAGTCGTATTGAGAGAAAATCTTAAAAGAATTTTACAATCGGTCATAAAAGTCTTAAAGGATAAAAATTTGAGTTTAGTCAACATATTTTAGAAATTAAATATTTTATTTAATTTTGCAGATCTACAAACAAATTAACCAATTTTAAATTTTCCAACAGTACATATTGCCTTAAAATATTTATAATCATTAAAAATAATTATGGAATCAATTTAAGTAATATTTACTCTAAATGATTTGAAATGAAAATTCCAGAATTCCATTCAACATCTTTAATTTGCAGAATATAAAAAGTTTCTCCAGAATATGCATTTAATAAAACCTAAGTTAAATTTAATCCATATAATCTTTAAATTAAATTTAAGTTATTTATTTTCTATATTTGTAAGATTATGTTTTTGGTTTTTTTTATTTTCAACGCTGAATAATTTCTTAAATCATGCTGAAGTTTCTTAATGAACAAGGAAATCACATTTTTTAAACTGTTTTGTAATCAATTCACCATTTTTTGCCTGAAATTTAGCTTTTGAATACCTTAAAGAACTTTTTTATGAACTATCATTCGAGCTGGCAACTAACTCTATTACATCTGCTCGAAAATTCTTGTATTCAGATTACAACTAATCAAGAAGATAACGCTTGGTTATGATAGTTAAATTATCCAAGAACAACATAAAAACAAACATATAACAACTGATTAGAAAAAACTTAGTTCATATCTAGTCAAGCAACGAAATTTCTTCAACCTATATAAATCATGCCACTATCGTGTCATAACTGAAAATACACAGATAAACGCATCCACAAAAACTATAGTTGAATGACTTACTGACAGTCAGACCGACTGCTTCACTGTCATAAATTATCTCAAAAAGCTCCAAAGAAAAACTTTGAAGAAATACTTAAGAAAATAAAAGACGGGAAATAAAATAAAATCCAACAAACAGAGTGAGTGACAACAATGATTGTCATCGGCAAACAAATGGCAGTCAAACTGCCAAGCACCAAAACCCATCCTCAGTGTTTGCATTGCACACTAATTTCAACAGTACCAACTAACTACCTTTACACTAACCTTGGTGCAGTGATGAGTTGGCAACATTTGTAGAAACTTAAGTAGAAAAAAACTAGAATCAAAATAATTACTGAGCTCAACTTGTAACTTTACTCACTCACTCAGTCACTCAGTCACTGGCTCAACTCATTGGCTGTGTGAAACCGTAGCAATGCAAGCAAAAATTAAGCGTGCTCTAAGCAATAAATTGCAGTACTACTTTTTCTCCAGACCACATCCCGCCCACTTGAACAGTTGACTACTTTACTTTACTTTGAACTTGTTCTCTCCATCGCTCTAATTTTGCAGCTATTTTTCTTGCGTGACAGCAACAACGACTTCGTTGGTGATATTTTTGATATTGGTCGAAAGCAGTAGCAACTCTAACTGTTTATTTAATGTCGTTGTTGTTGTCACCCAATTCAATGGATAAAAGTTTTCATTCATCACAAATAGTTGACTTCACTTGATTTTTGGTTATGAGATCAGCTACTTAATTGACAGCGATTGTATGGAACAAAGTTGTCAAATTGTTGAATTAATGAATGCTCGCGATGAAGTCATTTAAATCAATTTATTCATTATTCATCCTGAGCACATTTCCAAAGAATTTAAATAGCAAATAAGCTATAGAAAAGGTGAAATCATGCAACCGAAATATAGTCCACGCAAAAATGAGAGAAAACAATAAAAGAGATAAGGATAAAAGAAGACATAAGACATCAGCATCTTACCTTCTTAATGACTAACGTATCAGTATCAGTATCAGTATCAGTATCAGTATCAGTATCAGTATCAGTATCAGTATCAGTATCAGTATCAGTATCAGTATCAGTATCAGTATCAGTATCAGTATCAGTATCAGTATCAGTATCAGTATCAGTATCAGTATCAGTATCAGTATCAGTATCAGTATCAGTATCAGTATCAGTATCAGTATCAGTATCAGTATCAGTATCAGTATCAGTATCAGTATCAGTATCAGTATCAGTATCAGTATCAGTATCAGTATCAGTATCAGTATCAGTATCAGTATCAGTATCAGTATCAGTATCAGTATCAGTATCAGTATCAGTATCAGTATCAGTATCAGTATCAGTATCAGTATCAGTATCAGTATCAGTATCAGTATCAGTATCAGTATCAGTATCAGTATCAGTATCAGTATCAGTATCAGTATCAGTATCAGTATCAGTATCAGTATCAGTATCAGTATCAGTATCAGTATCAGTATCAGTATCAGTATCAGTATCAGTATCAGTATCAGTATCAGTATCAGTATCAGTATCAGTATCAGTATCAGTATCAGTATCAGTATCAGTATCAGTATCAGTATCAGTATCAGTATCAGTATCAGTATCAGTATCAGTATCAGTATCAGTATCAGTATCAGTATCAGTATCAGTATCAGTATCAGTATCAGTATCAGTATCAGTATCAGTATCAGTATCAGTATCAGTATCAGTATCAGTATCAGTATCAGTATCAGTATCAGTATCAGTATCAGTATCAGTATCAGTATCAGTATCAGTATCAGTATCAGTATCAGTATCAGTATCAGTATCAGTATCAGTATCAGTATCAGTATCAGTATCAGTATCAGTATCAGTATCAGTATCAGTATCAGTATCAGTATCAGTATCAGTATCAGTATCAGTATCAGTATCAGTATCAGTATCAGTATCAGTATCAGTATCAGTATCAGTATCAGTATCAGTATCAGTATCAGTATCAGTATCAGTATCAGTATCAGTATCAGTATCAGTATCAGTATCAGTATCAGTATCAGTATCAGTATCAGTATCAGTATCAGTATCAGTATCAGTATCAGTATCAGTATCAGTATCAGTATCAGTATCAGTATCAGTATCAGTATCAGTATCAGTATCAGTATCAGTATCAGTATCAGTATCAGTATCAGTATCAGTATCAGTATCAGTATCAGTATCAGTATCAGTATCAGTATCAGTATCAGTATCAGTATCAGTATCAGTATCAGTATCAGTATCAGTATCAGTATCAGTATCAGTATCAGTATCAGTATCAGTATCAGTATCAGTATCAGTATCAGTATCAGTATCAGTATCAGTATCAGTATCAGTATCAGTATCAGTATCAGTATCAGTATCAGTATCAGTATCAGTATCAGTATCAGTATCAGTATCAGTATCAGTATCAGTATCAGTATCAGTATCAGTATCAGTATCAGTATCAGTATCAGTATCAGTATCAGTATCAGTATCAGTATCAGTATCAGTATCAGTATCAGTATCAGTATCAGTATCAGTATCAGTATCAGTATCAGTATCAGTATCAGTATCAGTATCAGTATCAGTATCAGTATCAGTATCAGTATCAGTATCAGTATCAGTATCAGTATCAGTATCAGTATCAGTATCAGTATCAGTATCAGTATCAGTATCAGTATCAGTATCAGTATCAGTATCAGTATCAGTATCAGTATCAGTATCAGTATCAGTATCAGTATCAGTATCAGTATCAGTATCAGTATCAGTATCAGTATCAGTATCAGTATCAGTATCAGTATCAGTATCAGTATCAGTATCAGTATCAGTATCAGTATCAGTATCAGTATCAGTATCAGTATCAGTATCAGTATCAGTATCAGTATCAGTATCAGTATCAGTATCAGTATCAGTATCAGTATCAGTATCAGTATCAGTATCAGTATCAGTATCAGTATCAGTATCAGTATCAGTATCAGTATCAGTATCAGTATCAGTATCAGTATCAGTATCAGTATCAGTATCAGTATCAGTATCAGTATCAGTATCAGTATCAGTATCAGTATCAGTATCAGTATCAGTATCAGTATCAGTATCAGTATCAGTATCAGTATCAGTATCAGTATCAGTATCAGTATCAGTATCAGTATCAGTATCAGTATCAGTATCAGTATCAGTATCAGTATCAGTATCAGTATCAGTATCAGTATCAGTATCAGTATCAGTATCAGTATCAGTATCAGTATCAGTATCAGTATCAGTATCAGTATCAGTATCAGTATCAGTATCAGTATCAGTATCAGTATCAGTATCAGTATCAGTATCAGTATCAGTATCAGTATCAGTATCAGTATCAGTATCAGTATCAGTATCAGTATCAGTATCAGTATCAGTATCAGTATCAGTATCAGTATCAGTATCAGTATCAGTATCAGTATCAGTATCAGTATCAGTATCAGTATCAGTATCAGTATCAGTATCAGTATCAGTATCAGTATCAGTATCAGTATCAGTATCAGTATCAGTATCAGTATCAGTATCAGTATCAGTATCAGTATCAGTATCAGTATCAGTATCAGTATCAGTATCAGTATCAGTATCAGTATCAGTATCAGTATCAGTATCAGTATCAGTATCAGTATCAGTATCAGTATCAGTATCAGTATCAGTATCAGTATCAGTATCAGTATCAGTATCAGTATCAGTATCAGTATCAGTATCAGTATCAGTATCAGTATCAGTATCAGTATCAGTATCAGTATCAGTATCAGTATCAGTATCAGTATCAGTATCAGTATCAGTATCAGTATCAGTATCAGTATCAGTATCAGTATCAGTATCAGTATCAGTATCAGTATCAGTATCAGTATCAGTATCAGTATCAGTATCAGTATCAGTATCAGTATCAGTATCAGTATCAGTATCAGTATCAGTATCAGTATCAGTATCAGTATCAGTATCAGTATCAGTATCAGTATCAGTATCAGTATCAGTATCAGTATCAGTATCAGTATCAGTATCAGTATCAGTATCAGTATCAGTATCAGTATCAGTATCAGTATCAGTATCAGTATCAGTATCAGTATCAGTATCAGTATCAGTATCAGTATCAGTATCAGTATCAGTATCAGTATCAGTATCAGTATCAGTATCAGTATCAGTATCAGTATCAGTATCAGTATCAGTATCAGTATCAGTATCAGTATCAGTATCAGTATCAGTATCAGTATCAGTATCAGTATCAGTATCAGTATCAGTATCAGTATCAGTATCAGTATCAGTATCAGTATCAGTATCAGTATCAGTATCAGTATCAGTATCAGTATCAGTATCAGTATCAGTATCAGTATCAGTATCAGTATCAGTATCAGTATCAGTATCAGTATCAGTATCAGTATCAGTATCAGTATCAGTATCAGTATCAGTATCAGTATCAGTATCAGTATCAGTATCAGTATCAGTATCAGTATCAGTATCAGTATCAGTATCAGTATCAGTATCAGTATCAGTATCAGTATCAGTATCAGTATCAGTATCAGTATCAGTATCAGTATCAGTATCAGTATCAGTATCAGTATCAGTATCAGTATCAGTATCAGTATCAGTATCAGTATCAGTATCAGTATCAGTATCAGTATCAGTATCAGTATCAGTATCAGTATCAGTATCAGTATCAGTATCAGTATCAGTATCAGTATCAGTATCAGTATCAGTATCAGTATCAGTATCAGTATCAGTATCAGTATCAGTATCAGTATCAGTATCAGTATCAGTATCAGTATCAGTATCAGTAACATTTTTACATTTATACATTTTTGCGTTTAATTTCAAATCAAATCATGTATCGTTCCAGTTCGTTACATATCTTTTTTACAAATTTGAAAAACATAATTTTAAAAGTTCGAGATTTATCGATTTAACGACTAACCTAGTCTTTCTTCTTCTACAACTTTTTTTTTACAACAGTAAAATACCAATGTTTTGATTTTTCCCAAAATCATGGTAATGATTTTAAAAGAAAATAATATAAATAAAATTAACTACACACTAAAGATCCCAACTCTAAGTATGCTTGTTTAAAGTGTCCAATTCGTATTACGAGAACTATGATGGTCGGATGCCAACCCATAAAAAAATAAGTAACTTAAAAATAACTGCTTTTTTATGTTATAAATCTACACTAATCACTCATATAAGACACTCGCCCAAACATCATACATTGATACGTACATTGCAAAATTGCGACTGCTTACCCTATCTATCACATACTCCAAACTCGCACTCTCTCTCTCTCTCTTCCCTCTTGATGACTTTCGAATACAAAACGGCCAACTGTCGTTGCTCTAAGCCGTCAATGATTGATAAATCGGTGCAGAAGCGGCTGGTGGCTGCCGTCTGACAATAAGTCACATTAATGGACAGCGGACAGGGTTAATAAATCATGCTTGAGCTGAATCGGCCGGAAAGTAACGTGCAACAAGGAGACAGAGGAAACAACGGAAATGAACTCAAACAAAAATGGCGCTCAAGTTGACAAACGCTGTTGCAATAAATGGTGCGAAATAAAAAGCGCGCTTTCACTCATTTGTCCGAGAGTTGGAACCCTCTTAAATATGCTTTTAAAAAAAAATGAGAATTATTCAAGGTAATAAAAACAATAAAACAAAGCAACAAACAAGAGCAACGACAACAGCAGATGATAAATAAAAATTAGAAAAGCCAACTGTAAATATTTGCATATGCTTCAGCCATTCAACTAACCAACTTAATGTTGAGTCGAACTCATCTCGGCTGCACTCGCACTTGGTCTCACTCAAGTGGTTAACCATTGAGTTAGAGTCTTGCCACTAGAAACCAGCCAATCTGATTGTTAACCAAATCACTTGGTTGCAGTCAGTCTTCTTTTGAGTTTTGTTGACGGTGAACGCGAGGAATAAACGCTAGACAAACGGTTGCCACCTGTAGAACGCGTGCTACATCCTGTTGCTTCTCTCAACACACACACACATACACAAACATATAGACAGACATACACACAAAACGAAACCGCAAAATAAAAGCTGAACTATATAGACCGCGTAGATGTCAGTAGCGGGCGCCATAGAAGACGGAAGCGGACACGTTCTAGTGAACACCAATAACAACAACTACAATTTAAATTTTTTAAAAGAAAAAAGTGTACCAAGTGTTGCTTGCTATCTTCGCACTTGCTGCTGCTACTGTTGCTGCCAATGTTGTCAGCTTACAAGCGTGCTTCATCTTAATTGAAGGATTGGCAAAATTTATATTGTTAGCAACAATTTTGGTGTTCCCAAGAAAATAAGTGGTGGAGGCAGCAGAGTAAAATAAAGCATACTTTAAGCTTTTTACTTTTGAGCTGACAGCAAATTTTCGATAATTGGATTACTTAAAGTGTCTGTGCACTGAATAAAAAAGGGATTTTTTTAACTCCCGTTTTAGTGAAATATTTTTTTATTTTTTTTGGTTTGTTTCTTAGTGCGTTTAAATTAGTTGCTAGAGCCGTAACTAAAGCCGAGACACAAGCACTGTCATGGGTCAAGAAGATCAAGAAGTTTTGATACGCGGTGGCAAGACGACAGCTTCAACGGAGAGTGTAAACAATGTGAGTAGGGTGGATTGGTTTTTTTTTTTTATTTTAAAGTGGATTACAACTTGTTGGACACAGGCTTCGAAGATTACTGTCAAAAAGTGACAATAAAGTTGTTTTTACAAGTAAATCTTTGGAAATCAGCTTAAAAGTAGATTAGATAAAATTTACTCAATTTGCACTTATTTGAATATTATTATCGGCAGACTCAGTTACATACAACTGATGTGAAGTTTAAATGTTAAATATAGAGTCAATGTTATAGAGAAGTTTTTAAATCAGATGCTGCTGTACAGGTAAAGGACATTGCCCTTAATTTTTTTCTTATGCCATTTCTTGAAAGTATTTTTTTTTTTGTTTTAAAAATTATCTTCTAGTGGTTGCTTAATGTGTTGAATTTTTGTTGTTTTTTTTTTATTCAAATTTCGATATCAGAATGAAAAATACACATCATGGCCCTGATAAGGAAAGATTAAAGCGTGAGATTACATTGTTTTTGTCTTAAATTACCTTCAGACAGAGCGTGTAAATATATATTAACTCATATATAAACTAGCGCAATCATACATACACACACACACACACACACACACACACATGAAGTAGTGCATTAACTTCGGTTGACAGTGCGTTTTTATTGACTTAAATTAGCTTATCGCACTCATATCTCGGTGAACAGATTGAAGCATAAAGCTTCAAGTTGTTTCGAACATTTGTCGCAGTAACTGTATCTATATATCTGCATTTGTATCTCAACATCTCTGTATCGTTTGCATGTGAATTTGTTTTATTTTGCTTTGCTTGCTTATTCAACTATATATCACAGATAAGCATCTTTTGTGTTTATTTGTTCAGCAATGAATTCGTCTTAACCGCTACTTCTGTGGTTAGTGCGGTCGAGTTTGTTTTTTTTTTTTTTAAATTTACCTTGTTGCCATTGACGTTCTAAAGGATGCATTTGTTGTGAAATTTAAAAAGAATTCTTTTTAATTTAAGTGTGTTTAATCTGAAGTATCTTAAAAGAGGGAAAAAACCATCTGGAAGGCATCTACATAGTTCCGTTCGTTAGTTTAAGATAGATGAGATGAGATTAGATAAAAACAACCACGTGAGCATTTTTTGTATGCCATATGAAAAACTATGCTTAGATACATACATACGTACATATCATCGGCCTTATGCTAATACGACGTAAGTCGAAATTTCGGAAATTATGGTCAATAGCGATTTCAGTAAATTGATCAAAACTTCATCTATATTCATTCATAGTTTTTGATGTTTCTATGTAACAAACAGATGTAGAACGTTTGAAACAGCATAACATACTATGAAATTTATACAAATCATAG
The DNA here is from genome assembly GCA_958299015.1 of Tetanocera ferruginea. Lineage (NCBI taxonomy): Eukaryota > Metazoa > Arthropoda > Insecta > Diptera > Sciomyzidae > Tetanocera > Tetanocera ferruginea. Next base: position 1,657,979 of record OY282643.1, on the reverse strand, counting down.
ACAGCTTTCTTCGCTTCATGATCAGTAGATAATTTTGACTTGCGTCGTGCTAGAATTAGGCCGACGATATATATTTATATAGTATATCTCTGTTTGTGCATTCCTACGGATGGAGGTCTCCTAGCAATCTCCTAGTATTTATGCAATACACATATAGAGTTTTCAAAGGATTTTTGTGGGGGAACTAAGCTGATGTTTATCAAAAATATTGTACAAAAACTTTTAGGAACTTAATTTCTTTAAATCTTTCGTAGTTACTTATTTCAAAACTCCTCAAAAGATTTTTTTGTAAAATTCAGAATGACGAAACAATTTTTATGGCATAGCATTTACCTAAAACTTGCAACAATAATACAAATTTGCATTTCGAACCTCCAAACTGGTCTTCTGAGTTCTGATTTTTCAGGAAGCAAACATATATTTGATGATTATTTTATTTGATGATTGAAGTTTGAATTCAACCAAGAATATGAATTTGAAATATTCTGTGGTTTCGTATTGGACCCACCATTTTTAATTTTGAAAAAATAAACAAAAAATTCGTATTCAGCGTCCTCGACAAATACTGCGTGAATATTTAATAAAGAAACAAAACATTGTTTGCTCTTCTGCACCGCTTGTTCTTTATATAAGTCTTGAAATTTATCAGACTTTTATCATAGCAGATGTGAAAACTTATATAAATTTTTTTTCCAAAAACTTCCGAATTGAATATACTGGCGGCCTTAAGGTTATATATTACTCAGGTTCTCAACGAGAACATTTTTTATCTCTTCAACCAACTGCTCTACTGTGTTATTAGAGTTTAAGATCGACCAAAATATTTATTGCATAAGACAACCGGGCGTAGCACATCTCATTCAAAATGCAGAAGAATTTCAATATTTAAGGCTGATCTGAATTTTCACTCATACACCATATTTATTAGCTAGTAAGTTTGAAATATTTTTAACTTTCAGCTGAATAACTAATACTTATAACATGCATAAAAAGTGAATGGAGAAAATTAAAAAATATATAATTATGTCGGCAGAGCGTTACATGTGGTTATTGGCCAGACATTGGCTTCGAACACTTCAAGTACTCTTTTGATGTATTTCTATGGTTTCATCGTTGTTGGGCTTGAAACAGTTTTGTGCTTTAAAAGCAGACAAACAAGACATGTGGTTGAGTTATAAAATATAACTGTTGCATATTTTTGTTTTTTTTTTTTTTACATCACAAACATTATTCAGCGTTCTATTTAGAACTTACACGCACAAAACTTGCTTAGCAATAAATTGATTTCTTTAACTATACACTGCATTAATAAGGCTTAATAACTCGGCCTAAAAGTAAAAAAAAAAAATTACCAATCTAACCCCTCTTCATTCCCCACCGGCATAAAACAGCAGGGGAACACTTATGTGCTACCACCGCATAGCATGGCTTGGCAACAGCTTGGTAGGCGTTTAAACGTCTGCCTGGCAATTAATGCCTTGTTCCCAAAAGTGCCAAATATTACTAAAATACACAACAATTTAATATCCGCTACGCGCCAAAAAGAATCCTGAAAGCAATACATAAAGCAAAAAAGTTTATTTTTTTGTTATTGCTGGCCGCCTTTGTTGTTTTCTTTGCTGGTCTTAAATGAGGCGCAAAATATTTTGACAGCCTTGCCTTCCTTCTGCCCTGATTTCTATCTGAAAATTGTTGTTTTTGCAGCTCAGCCAGCCTGCATTGTTTTTTTAATATTTATTTTTTTTCCTTCCAAATATATTCTGCTAGTCTATCGCCGCCTGTTTTTCTTTATCATTTGCATAGAATCGCTGTCGCTCATCTTTGGTCCCCTCGCGAATCAGGATTAAAATCATTTTTTTTCTTGTAAAATTATAAAAAATTTAAAATAAATTGCAAAAAATATGGCGTTTTTATCTGGCGTCTGCTTTTATCTTTTTACAATATTTGTTTTTTACTCGTTTTTATTTTTTTTTAAGGAAAAAAAATACAAAAAAAATTTATTCATATTGATAAACGGTAGCTTGACTCAGCCTGTCGCCTGTGTGACGAGTGGGGGATGGCAAAGGCGACGTTTGCAAATCGAATCAATTTCATTTATTGAAAGACAAGCTCGTCCTCGTTGTTATTTTTCTTGATGTTGCAAAAGACAGAAGGAAGCCAGAACCAGTATCAATTGATTATGTTCAATGAAGTGTTTGGTTGTTTGTCTGAATGTCGCTGGTTTGAGCGACTTTATTTCGTGCCTATCTAGTCAACATCAATTTTAAAGGCACTTTTATTTAATGTCAAGTCAGCAATATTTATGTAGATTTAAAATGAAAGGAGTTTTTGCAGGCAGAGAGTTGTTAAAAAAAATCAAACATATATTTGGAGCACAGAGAAAAGCCATTTTTTTAAGCCTTTGTTGATGCTAGTTTGTTTTTCATATGTTTAACAAGAAGAAAAGTTATACGAATTTGGCTTCATTAAGTTGTGGTTGTAGTTCTTATACGAAGAAGTTTACTTAACAGAATTATTCAGATAACATAAATACAGATAAAATAAAAATTATCAAACTTACTCAGCGTGAAACTCAGCATTGAAATATTAAAAATAATTAGGAATCCATTTTTCGGTTGCAATTTCAGAGCTAAAATTAAAATATTGTTCAGACTTCCACCATTCAATTCTAACCAGAAGTTGTACAAAAAACATTTTACATTTTAAAAAAGGTAATCTTCGATTTACTTAAAATATGAACTGGAATCACTACACACTGGTTCAAGAATTCAATTCTGCCCATGGACACGCCCACCATACAAACTAACCATAATGGTTAATACCAATAACCAATTAGAAACATGAAGACATAGAACCGATAGGATTATCCTTATGGAATTTCTGGTTGAATATGCTTTTTTTATATTTAAAAGTTATTTTCCTTTTTTTGCCCTTAAACAAAAAAATCATTGTAACATACGATAAAATATACATTAAATTTTTGGAGAACCTATAGGGATTTCAGCTACGATATTTTAGAGTGTGATGCGTTGTAGAATGTAGAACAAATTTGCATCAAAAAGTCAATTTCGAAAAAAATGGCACATACGATAATTTCGCGCAAAGGGGTCGATATGTTAGGGTGCCAAAAACCATGTTCTATTTTTAGAGACTTTTTTAAAAGCAAAGATTTAACAGAATAAAGATAAGTTTGAATATTTATACCCCCACGCGTACTGCGTAAGGAGTATATTAATTTTGTCACGACGTGTGTAACGCCCATAAGGAGGCGTGGTAGGTATAGAAAAGTATATATATTCTTGCTCAGCATCACCACCTGAGTTGATTTAGCCATGTCCGTCTGTCTGTCCGTCTGTCTGTCTGTCTGTCTGTCTGTCTGTCTGTCTGTCTGTCTGTCTGTCTGTCTGTCTTTGGACACGATAACAGCCGTAATTTTGAAGCTATCGTGCTGAAATTCGATATTTAAGCTTTTTTTGAAAAAACTATGTTTAAGTTCGAGAATGGGCTAAATCGGATGAAAACCACGCCTACCTCCCATACGACCCCAATGAAGAAAACTCCATAAAGAAGCGAATATTTACGCTACAAAACTTAAATTCGGCATTTGTATAGTCTATAACAAAACTCAGGTGTGTTAGAAAAATGGGCGTCATCCACCCACTAACACGCCCACCTTCCATAAAACTTCAATATTGAAACCTATATATAAAGGCTTGTGTCGAAGCTATAAAAATAAAATTAAATATTTACGGTCTTATTCATAAAAAAATCTTAAAATAGCTTTAAAATGCTCAATAGTTAAAAAGCTTTTTAGAGATAAAATGCTTTCTAAAATTTTGTTATTCATAAAAATGTTGTCTCAGCTTTTTTTGTTAAAATAGGAACACTTTCAATTTGAAGTGGGAACAGTGTCAGAAATGGTTTGTGAATTTGATAAATTCAATAATTTTTTGTTTATTTGTCACAATTTTATTAATATTTTGACATTCAAGCAGTCACAAAATATGATATTTATGTTTTTCTCTGAAAAAACTGTCAATTAATATTTTTATTTTCAATATTTTGAAATGTTTTGCAATGCTTTCATATTTTTTGAATTAGTTTGAAGCATTTTTGACAATATTTGTGCTCAGATGAGAGTAAACATTTTAAAAATGGTTTATCGAGGGTTTATTGAGGGTTTCTCATTTATGAAGCCTTTGTAAGAGGTTTTTTGTCATTATTGGACGTTTAATATAATAATATTTTGCTTATTTGTCACAATTTTATTATTATTTTGACATTCAAGCCGTCAAAAAATGTTGTTATTTATGTTTTGCTCTGAAAAAACTGTCAATTATTATTTTTATTTTCAATATTTTGAAATGTTTTGCAATGCCTTCATATTTTTTGAATTGGTTTGAAGCATTTTTGATAATATTTGTGCTCAGATGAGAGTAAAAATTTTAAAAATGCTTTATCAAGGGTTTATTGAAGGTTTCTCATTTATGAAGCCTTTATAAGAGGTTTTTCTCATTATTGAACGTTTATGAATAATGTTTTCGATATTTTTCTTATAAAGGCTTTATAAGAGGCTCATACATTTTTATGAATACAGCCGTTATTATTTTAATATAAAAATTAAGACTTGAGAGAAAAATGGGCGTAATCCACCCACGAACACGCCCACCTCTCATACAATCCCAAAATTTAAAACTATATAAATTAGCTTCTGTCGAAGGAATAAACTAAAATTAGATATTTATTCTTTTCAAAATAAAATTAAGATGTGTTAGAAAAATGGGCGGCATCCATTGATGAACACGCCCACCTTCCATACAACCCATAATATTGAAAACTCTATAAATAGGCTAATATTTAAGCTACAGACCTGAAATTGAGTACTTGTGTATATTATATCAAAATTGAGGCTTGTTAGAAAAATTGGCATCAACTACTCAAGAACACGCCCACCTCCCATACAGCCCCTAATTAAAAACTTCATAAAAAAGGCTTGTCTTTACTTTGCAGGAAAACAATTTGATATGCATAAGACTTATATTAGATTTAGATGAATTAGACGTCATCAAAATAGTAAAATTTTTTAAATCTCATATGAAAAGAGCTGCAATTTAAGATTTTGTACCATTGCGAATCGTGCGTGGGGGTATTTTAACTTCGGCTAAGTCGAAGATATACCTTACTAGTTTTTATATATCTGTCATTTAATAAAACCCTCTTCTATACAATTAATACCAGAAATGCTTGAAAAGAATATAACTTAAATAATGCAGAAGAGATCAGAACAGATCAAATTTCGTTCCCATTGCGCTCGAGTTAAATTCATTTTAAATACAAACTCCTAGCTTTTTCAGAAAACCGAGCAATTAGATTACTATGTTCAGAAGTAACTTTATTCATAGTTTCTTTAAACACACAAATGCCAAATTGTTGTCATAATCGTGGAACGGCCTGACACACTTTATTGTAATGCTTTAAAGTAAGTTTTTTTATTCATTCGAGTTTTTCAATCTGTGTAGTTTACTCGGGTCCGTTCCCCCATTACTTTGTCGTAGAGAATATTCTCCACAAACAATGCAATCAGTATGGTTTGAAAACCAACGGTGTGTAAAATCTTGAAAGATTTTAGAGTACTGTGTAATTTTTCTATTCTTTTTATAAAAACACCACAATTCTTTTTTTATACCCTAAACCTCAAAGGTCAGGGTATATTAACTTTGTGCAAAAGTTTGTAACGCATAGAACGAAGCGAGTCCGGTATAGAAAAGTATATATATTCTTGATCAGCGTCACCACGTGAGTCGAGCTATCCATGTCCGTCCGTCCGTCCGTCCGCCTGTGTGTTGTCCGAATACACAGGATAAGAAGAAGGAGTTGAGATAATTGAATGAAACTTGGTACACATAGTCACATGGACCCAAGGATCTGCACTATTGAATATTTTTTGAATCCGCCCACGGACACGCCTACCTCCAATACAACGCAAAAATTTAAAACTGCATAACTCAGCTCATACTTAGCCTACAACAATAAAATTTGGTATGTATGTGTTTTATATCAACACAAAGATGGTTTTTGAAAAATGGACGTCATCCGCTCACGGACACGCCCACCTCCCATACAACCCAAAAATTGAAAACGCAATAAATAAGCCTCTGTTTAACCTACAGAGCTAAAATTTGGTACGTATGTTTTTTATGACAAGACAAAGATGGTTTTGAAAAATGGACGTCATCCGCCTACGGACACGCCCACCTCCCATACAACCCAAAAAGCTCAGAACTCAATAAATAAGGTTATGTTTGTCATAGAGAAATTAAATTTGGTATGCATGTATTTTATACCAAAACTAAGGTGTGTTCAAAAATTGGAAGTAATCCGTCCATGAACACGCCCACCTCCCATAGCGAAAGCACAATAAAGGCATTAACTTTGAGCTACAGGAATAAAACTTGGTATGTGTAAATTTTTCATCAACATTTAAATGCATATAAAATATAGGCTTCATTCGCCCACGGACACGCCCATTTACAATAAAAATTTTTTGTTTTTGAAAACTGGGTTTAGGGTATTTCATAGTCGGCCTAGACCGACTTTAGATTTTCTTTACTTGTTTTAGTCTGTGATAAGGTCAGATAATATCGTTTTGAGTATAAGGAAAATCATTGCCTTTTTAAATGTACAATTATTTATATGGAAGGTGCCTCACCTCATTGGCCATATTAGCCATGTTTGTTAGTTCTTATTTCTTGATCACTATAACGTATTGTACTTAAACGGATTAGCCAATAGGCCAATTAGCCCTCGCCCTATGTGTCGCTTGCTTTTTAAGGAACCCCACAGTAACAGTTCTAAATAATATTGAATTTGAACTTGAAAGGTCATTTTATTTGCGTCACCTCTTCTTAGTTGAAAGTTTGGCAGCTATCATATAGTCGGCCCGAGTCAATCATTGGGTGACTCCATGCGGTTGCAGGCAATGCATTTTCATGCCCATATATTTCATAGCTCTCTGACATGCTGGGGATAAAATTCTTAAATCTTTGTTGACATCGTTCCAATAGTGCTTTATTTTTTTTTTTTTTGTTTTTGCATCAATAGTTAGTTATGGTTTTACAGCGCGTTAAAGTTGAGGTCGCGAAAGTGAGGTCACTTGCGGTTTGCACGATATCTCCTCTCCAAGTAGCCTGAAATATAAAAATTAAAAAACCAAAAAAGAAGAACAGTTTTGCCTCTGCGTAAACTAACAAAAAGTTTGATATGAAAAAAAAAATGCCATAAATGATGTTGTAAACAAAACACTGTCACTTTACCAAATGTCAACGAGAGACGCTGATATTTGGCAGCCTTGTTATAGACACATGTGGTTCACAGTGTGAATAAACCTTTCTTTTTGAACAAGGTGGTATGTATAAATTTATTTTTTGTTTGTGAAACAATATTTTTTTTATGAATATTAATTAGTATTATTTATCGTTTTTTGCAAGAACGATACCTTTCGTTAAAAAATACATAAAGATGCGATTAATAAGAAAACCAAAGAATTGAATTCAGGAATGTTTAATGTAAATACTGTGCTAACTAGTCTAATATGTCTTCGGAAGCCCGAAATGGAACCTCTGAAGGAAGGTTGCACAAATAAAGTAATTGTAAATGTTAAATACTGTTTTAAAATCAGACTTTAAATTAACAGTTTTTCCAGAGGTTAAACAAATTTTTTGTTTTTAGTTGTATATTTCGATATAGGAGATCTACTTCAAGGTCATATAGAACTTCTTGGCAGGCAAGATAATGGTAACTATTTGGAAATTGTCGAATTAATCGATCAGCACGAACCTGTCTTTAGTTCTCATTTGACCTAAAATGTTTATCAAAGACAAGCAAAAAAGACTCCTACTTGTCTTCCATAATTTGTGAAGTGGTCATACAAGTAATGGAAAATGAAGTTTTAAATATTATTCTAAGGGAAATACAGGATTCGACCACCGACATATCTCTCACCGATCAACTTACTGTCCGAAACTGATATTCAGAATAATATTATTTATCAGCAACTATATCACCATCGAAGTGATAGTTGATGATAAATGAATTAGTGCATCGATCATGGATTTCTTTTCACGCCTTCACAACTCTGCCAGCTATTTTACAATCATCCAAGTCAAGCAAAAGTTTTGCAATCTTGCTAAGACGAAACAATGTTGTCTGCCATCAACAAACGAATAAAAATAACAACAAAATTTCAGGATATGGCAGAGTATTTTTTTTTCCAAGTAACTGCTTGCTCGTTCACGCTTTAGTTTTTTTTTCTCTTTCATTTCGCATTATTACAATTTTAACAAATTCCCAACTCAAATGCGGCGGCAATTGCGAACAAGAGGTTTGAAGAAAAACGTTAATGGCATTTCGTCCTTGAAATTTCATGGTTTCACTCGAACATTTTTCCGAATTTCACGAAATTTAAAGAAAACAAAAAACTGAAAAGAAAAAAAACCAGAGCAAGGAACACAAAACAAGAGGGTCAGTCGTCAGCAACGTACGAAACCAAAACTCGAGGGCGAAAATACCAAGAAAAATAGAGTAAAAAAATTAAAAACAAAAAACAGAAAAATAATCAACACTGTTTCTGAAGCGCTCTTAAGTTGTTAATAATAAAACTTTGAAAGTGCGAAAATCAGGCAACGCTTGAAATGAGGATGATTTTTTCACATTGCTTTTTACTGCGCCCCCCCCCCCCCCTCTCCTCAATCAAACCAACATACACTGGTTATTGCTCAGCGCTGTACTCTGCCGCCCTCTCCTTTTTAACTTGATTTCAGTTTTACTGCTTAATAGAAAATATAAAAAGATTACGTATCCTTGAGCCGCCATGCTTTATGAAATTTTTTGAGCGTTCACAACAACGCTTAAGAAAAATGGCGGCTGCAGTCATTTTACTATGTGATGCCTATGCAACACTAAGAGAGGAACACTTTTTCAAAAGGATGTCTTTAGCATGTTCTGCCGCCTCATTGGGCGGACGAGCGGTTACGGAGGACTTAATTTGCACTTTAATAAGATTTCTATTAAATGGGAAATTTTTACGATGGTTTTTTGTTGTTGCTATTTTTTAATAAGCGATTAAAACTGAAGGGATGCCTGTTATTGAAGGATTAGCGCTGAAGCATGGCACGGATTTAGCACAAGTTTATGATGAAATTGGCGAACAAGGAAGACCTTGTTGAATTAATTTCAACAGCATGGGGAGATCTTTATGGTTTTATGAATTGTATTTCGAAAGGTTTGCTTCTTTCAAATATTCTTTAACAACCTGCAGAGGTCCAACCTTTTAATTAAATCTAGATAAAATTTATTTTTAGAATAATGATGGCGTCTTTGAGCAGTCCTCCATTGTTCACGGATTTCCTAAGAATTATGGCACAGTTGTACCTACAAATAATCTCTCTGAGAATCTGACATATTCCTGGTACAATTTGGATGTTTTTGGTGCTGTACATCAGCCAGGATCGAACTGGAAACAGTTAGTCAATCGTGTTAAGGGAGTTTTATGCAACGAACGTCATATACCGGCACCCAGGAAGCATCTCTTGAAAAATGGTATTTCCCAGATAGATTTTATTACAAGGATCAATTTATAATATGCAATCATTGACAGTTAGTGGCGTTGCTTATCCTGGCGAATTACTTGCTGTTATGGGCAGCTCAGGTGCTGGTAAGACAACGCTGTTGAACGCCTTAGCATTTCGCTCTTCACAAGGTGTACAGATTTCACCCTCAACTATGCGCATGCTTAACGGATATCCAGTCGATGCCAAGGAAATGCAGGCACGTTGTGCCTATGTGCAACAGGACGATCTTTTTATTGGATCGCTAACAGCCAGAGAGCACCTTATTTTCCAGGCCATGCTGCGTATGCCTCGTGCGATGTCATATCGACAGAAGGTGCAACGTGTGGATCAGGTTATACAGGATTTGTCTTTAGGCAAGTGTCAAAACACAACCATAGGTGTGCCTGGACGAATGAAGGGTTTGTCGGGTGGTGAACGCAAGCGTTTGGCTTTTGCCTCTGAGGCTTTGACTGATCCTCCTTTGCTTATTTGTGATGAGCCTACATCAGGACTGGATTCTTTTATGGCTCATAGCGTGGTGCAGGTTCTGAAGAAACTTTCGCAAAAAGGCAAAACAGTATTTTTGACCATTCATCAACCTTCTTCAGAACTGTTTGAATTATTTGACAAAATTCTTCTTATGGCTGAGGGACGAGTTGCTTTCTTAGGCACTCCAAATGAGGCCGTAGACTTTTTTTCATAGTAAGCAATAAAGATAAAACTAACCATTGAAGTAAGAACCATTAACACTATTTCAACTAACTTATTTAGCGTTGGCGCCCAGTGTCCCAACAATTACAATCCTGCGGACTTTTATGTTCAAGTATTGGCCATTGTACCGGGAAAAGAAGTGGAGTCCAGGGAACGAATTGCAAAGATTTGTGATAATTTTGCAGTGGGCAAGTAAGTAAAGCATTCCTACCTACTTCATGATCATCCTGAAAACATCCTGTTCATTGAAGAGTTTCACGTGAAATGGAAACGAGTTTCCAAAAGTTGGCCACCGATGCTAGAAAGTTGCCCATGGATGATGAGAATGGTTTCACCTATAAAGCTACTTGGTTCATGCAGCTGCGAGCAATACTTTGGCGTTCCTGGTTGGCCACACTAAAGGAACCATTGCTGGTGAGAGTACGTTTAATACAAACAACGGTAAGTCAGACAGTCTCGATTTATTTGTTTGCTCCTTTATCTGTTCGGTCTTACAGATGGTTGCTGTTTTGATTGGTTTGATTTTCTTGGGTCAACAGCTCACTCAAGTAGGTGTTATGAACATCAATGGCGCCATTTTTCTATTCCTCACAAATATGACCTTCCAGAATGTTTTCGCCACCATCACTGTACGTCTATTTAAAAGTAGTTGTACGAATAGCATTAAAATAATTCTCTTATATATTTTTAGGTGTTCACCTCAGAGCTGCCGGTATTCATGCGTGAGGCTCGTAGTCGTCTTTATCGCTGTGATACCTATTTTTTGGGAAAAACTATTGCAGAGCTTCCGTTGTTCCTAACTGTACCGTTTGTATTCACTGCCATTGCCTATCCACTGATTGGTTTGCGTCCTGGCATCTCCCACTTTCTCAACGCTTTGGCTCTGGTTACACTCGTTGCCAATGTTTCCACTTCGTTCGGCTACCTGATTTCATGTGCCAGCTCTTCCACTGCAATGGCTCTATCTGTGGGTCCTCCTGTCATTATTCCGTTTTTGTTATTTGGTGGTTTCTTTTTAAATTCTGGCTCGGTGCCGATATACTTTAAATGGCTTTCGTATCTCTCCTGGTTTCGTTATGCCAACGAGGGCCTGCTGATAAATCAATGGGCTGATGTGGAACCAGGTGAAATAACCTGTACGCTATCCAATACCACGTGTCCAAGTTCAGGCAAAGTTATTCTGGAGACATTGAATTTTTCTGAAAATGATTTGCCCTACGACTACATGGGATTGGTGCTCCTTATCTTAGGTTTTCGAATATTCGCCTATATCGCTTTGAAAATTCGTGCCAAACGCAAGGAGTGACAACGTCGCACACACGCATAGACACAGAAGACAAATGTGGCCAGCATTGCAAAAATTTATGTTAAATTAAAAATATTTTTATATTATATAATAAATAAAACAGAAACAACTTTATTTAAAAAAAAAAAATTTAAGTTTAATTTTGGTTCTTCACCTACCAATTATTAATACAGTAGTGCTCCAATACAATGAACACCGATTTAACAAACTTCCAATAAGACGAATTCTTTTTTTAAATTGCAGAGGTATTCTATTTTTTAAACATGATTCATTTGATTTTGAATTTGTCATGACATAAATACATATGTATTGATATACTTTTAATATATACTTATATTCATATCAACTGATATACATATAAGTAGTGTCCGACCGGAACCAAAATTTTGGCCGAAACCAAAACCGAAATTCGGCAATTTTTGTAATATTCGGCCGAAACCGAAACCGAAACTGAATGTTTCATGAGAATTTTTTAAAAAACATATTATTTGTTTTAAATTTTTTGTGAAAAGCTTTCAAAAACATAACAATTCAAATATATTATAATAACCAGGGGGCGGATTTTGTGTACTTAAAAACTTAAAAAAAGGCATAATAATATTGAAAAAAAGGCATTTATTTTAAAGGATAGTAACAATTCAATACTTTAAAACTATGTAAAGGAAAGTATATTTACTGGTTAGAAAAACATTGAACCACCATGTACATTTTGAAATTCTCAGACTCATTCTATTATCCCGAAGAAGCGCCTTAAAAGTACTAAAGACTCGTTCGACGTCAGCCGAAACGAGTGGACACCATTTAAAGGCATCAAAATCAGTTCATGGTCCCATTTATTATGCCATAAATTTCTTTTATCGTTGTAAGTCCTTCGTTGCCCGAAATAATAGCATTAAACTTATTCATTGCCTCTTCAGCCACAGAACCTTTAACTTTTTCGAGCTCCTTTCGTACCCCATCCAAAATTTATAATACTACATCAATGGGTTTCTCTTAAATAGAACAAAACAAAAAAAAAATTGGTTTAGCTTTTAATAAGTATTTTCCCATCGGTTGAAAGCACATATTTGCCAAAATGTTGCACAAAATGATATTACTTGCATGTCTGTGAGTTTGCAAACTTGGGCATTTTAAAATTTTAACTCGGCTTAAAACTGAAGACTTAACTATGGAAAATAATTAACAAGTGTCAGCAGTTGACGTCAAGTTACTTGCTGATTGTAATGTTGCCATATATTTACTTTTGATAACTCACAATCTTATGCCATGTGATGTTAGTTTTTGATGCTTCTTAACACAATGCAATTTTTACTTGTCCCAAATTGTAATTTCTATTGTCTTAACATAACCAAAAAAAGACAAAATGTATAAAAAAGGCAGAAAAAGGCAAAAAGTGGCAAAATGGCAAAAAAAACGGCAAAATAAAGAGCATATATTTGGAATCTAAAGATTATGAAATGCATAATTTTTTATTCAGAAAGAGTGTATAGCAAAGCAAATAAAAAAAGGCAAAGTCAACATAATCCGCCCCCTGATAATAACGTATATGTACGATAAATATGCTTTGAATATTAAAGTTAAACTTTAAAATAATAAATAAAGAGATCATTTTTAATGCCACTTTAAGGAATTTTTTAGTATTTAAAGTTAAATAACTTAATATTATAATCTAAACAAAAGTGCCTGTCTGCATTTTCAAAATGAAACAAAATACATTTATCGTTTTGTGCTGGGCCCAACTCATACGGTCAATCAAATGACTGCGAATTTTTCGTTTTTGTTCTACTTAACACCATTCAAAATTTTGCTTACATCTACGATTGAAATAAATGAAATAAATCGATTTCGGCCATATTGATGCCGAATAGCCGAAACTGATTAAAAGGGTTTCGAATCCGAAACCGAATATTCGGTCGGACACTACCTATAAGTATATAGTTGGCAAAAAAATGAACTATGCATTTTAATAAAAAACTTGAAAATGTGTTACCGGTTTAAAGAACTTTATAATGTACCGAAAGACCCTGGACATTTTATGTTTCGTTATATTGGAGCACCACTGTATTTGAAAAAAAATTATTTTGGTCAAACTTCTCAACTAAAATATAAAAATAAGTTTTAACAATTCGACATTCTTACATGCATAAAAAACTTTACAAAACTTTGAACTTGGTCTAATTTAATTATTGAATAATGTATGAAAATTTCGAAATTGCAGGTTTTTATCAAAAGGCTGTGGTAGAAGAGACAACAAATATATATAACATATAACTAACTTGACCAAATCAGCCCAAACTAAAATTTTATTTATCTATCCGATTTTCAAAAGTTTACATCTTATTAATATTAAAAATGTAAGTCCAACATGGCATGTTAGATGACATGTCATGCATGTGAACGGAAAAACGACACTCGGTCCAACATACATGAACATCGAAAAAATTTTATTTTCTGTGCTGATGAGGAAAAATATAACAGCAAATTTGCATGTTTTTCAAGCACATATTGAAACATTGAATTTATTGATATATAAAAAATATGATATCAATATACTGAAATAATTTAAACATTAAGGGTATTCATGCAAAGAGGCAAGAATATAATTTGGGCAATTAGTTATTTTTATCAGGCAGGTTGCATGAGCATCCCTTTAAAGTCGATTGAGCATTTGCATCATATATCAGCTGTTTGCAAGTTGAAGGTTTGCTTTCTGCAAATGAAGTATATAAATATTTTTTAATTCCTTCAATTCACAAAATTTCCATTCTTACCTCTTCCATGTTATTTAATTAGTTTTACAATTTTACTATATCTTCTCCTGCTTCTAATTTTTTCTTTTGCTTTAATAAAATAAATCAGCTGATTGATGTTATAAGTTTGCCTGTTCGTTTGCTCAGCTAAATCGTTGAGCAAAGATATCTGGTTTGTGCAAAAGCTTCTTCATACAAACTTTGACAGTTCATTTATAAGGAGAATAAACTTATACAGTTTATACCGTTTATAAGGGTTTTGCCCAGTTGCATGAATACCCTTATTAATGATATATTCGCGCAGTTTTGCTTAAAAGCTTTGTGTTCTGCTTAAAATCGGTGTAAGAATCATGTCGTCCAACATGTTGGACGGTTTAATTTATTTGTATTAGCTAATTTTAATTAAGTTTCATTGTTCGTAAATAAAAATGAGTCTTTTGAATGCCACATTGGAAAAGATACATGAATCATAAATAATATTGTTTGAACCCAAAAAAAAAATTTAATTTAACTTTCACTTCTATGCTTGTTGAACGACATGTTAGCTCACTTGAAAGTTGTTACTTGTAAGCAGCTATTGTGCTTGGAACTTGTTTGATGCATTCTTCAAATCTGCGTTCTTGTGTGCCACACGGCGGCCATTTCTACACATGTTCGATAGTTAAAAAGCTTATTTCGCCAGTTTCGCACACTAGACGAACAACACCTTTTACAATCTGATTTAAACAGACTAGTGGATTGGTGTAACTTCAATCTATTAAACCTTAACTTAAAAAATGCAAATCAATGACCTTCTCACGTAGAACTGCTCATAGTACAAATTACACTATAAATAACATCCACTTGGAAATTGTTCGTAGTTTTGTTGCGCTTGGTGTAATTATGGATCCAAAACTTCGCTTCAATCTCCACGTAAATTTGGCTGTAAATAAGGCTAGAGGTGTTCTTGGTTTCATTAAAAGATGGGCGAAAGAATTCAATGATTCTTTCATTCACTACTAAATTACTGTATATATCTCTCGTAAGGCCTATTCTTGAATATGCTTCCGTAGTATGGAACCCTCAAAACAGTTTTTACTTTTTGCTTTACGTTATCATCGCTGGAACTCAGATATTATTCTTCCTTCGTATGAAACCCGCCTTAAGCAAATTTTACTGCCTTCCCTGAGAAGCAGAAGGATGGTGCTTAATGTCACCTTCCTATATAAATTACTTTGTGGTGATATTGACTCCCAATATATTCTCTCATCTCTTAACTTTAACATCCCAAGAAGAGGATCTAGACATTTTGTGCTTTTTAAGTTGAGCCAGTGCACTTTAAATTTTGCCCTTCATGACCCTTTACGATGTATGTGTAGTGATTTCAACAATAGCTACAGCTTAATTAATTTTTGCGATTCGGTGTATGCCTTGAAACGGAAAATGATTTTACATTTAAATAATTGATACATTTTAGAATTTTGTTTCAAACATTAACTCGGTTAATAATATTGTTATTTTCTGTTAACATGTTGGCTGAAGTAATTCCATAAATTCCAGTCCGTTTCAGTTGTTTTTTCCTTTATAATATTGCGTTTGATGAAGTAAACACCATCGAATACGATATGTATGCTTTGTTTGTTTATTATATTAACAAGTTTATTGTTTGTTTTCAATCAAAAAATTTTAAATTTTTTCTTATTCAGTTGACTTATTAGTTACTTAGTTTGGTGCGCAAGAGTTTATCTCTTTTCCATGCAAGTTTATGCCTGCGTTGGCCCAAATACATATCCAATTAATAACATTAGCACGGTGTTCCAAAACTACATAGTGACCCGTATATATATACACATATATGTTTGTACATATTTTCACGTACATATATATCTGCGTTATATTTGGAATTGGTTTGGTGTTTAAGAGTTTAATCTCTTTTCCACGTAGGATCTTGGGTTGGATAGTGGCCGCAAACTTACTAATATTCAAATTATTTATAGTTACTTTGGTCTCTTTGTTTTAGAGTTTTATGTAAAGTTTACTACTTATTTGATGTTGTTTACTTTTTTAAATTCAAAGCCAGTTAATGTGCTTAGTGGAAATTCATACTTCGCCAACTGGGTGTGTGTTTTAGTACGTAGGTGCATTCTGTCTGTTCCGGTTGATCCGGATAGATTTTAGAATGTAAGTCGTGCATGCGTATAGTACGGGCTATACGTATTTATGAGATTTCTCACTCCTTTGGCGAATCCAAAAAAAAAAAAAAAACATTCTCTATAATCTTTACGTAACCAGGGTTGTATTGAAACATTAGTCAAGTTCTATGTGGAGTTCTTTGTGGAATCATCATACATTTTGATGATTTAAGGACGATGTGAGAAATCTTTGGTACTTTTTTTTCTATTTGGTAGTACTCTATGTAAGTTGCATACAGTATATGTGATAACTTTGATACTAGTTATTTCGATAAAATTATGCTGGAGTTAAAGACTTGTAAAACATTTTTTCTTAATTTTCCCCACGCAAAAATAATTTAAAATCTGAATTTTACGTAGATTTCGTTCAGCTGAAAACTTTACTCTCCAGTAATCGCTATTACAGCATTAGGTTACGCTGAATGTAGTCTCAGATTAAGTCTTTGCATTTCACAGGTAATAAAAATTGATCAATTATTTAAAATTCTCTTAAAATAAAAACACGAATGGTGAAGTTCAGTTGCTCGCTTAATGAACAAAGCTAATTATTTGGTATAGTTTCTGTAAATATTCGCTGCGATAAGAGAACATTCATTGGAACAAGTGAAGAATAGTGGAAATGGTCTTTTTTCTTTTTTTTAAATGCGTGTTTTGAGCTAACAAATTGAATGGTGAAAAAATTAAGCGTCGCTCTCAAGTGGTTTAGAAGTTATAGGGGTCAACGTTTATGAAAATGGGCTTAAAAACCTGTGTTTTTTTGTTGTTGTTTTCGAACATAAGTAAACGTAATGGATATCAAAAGAAAGGTTATGCTAAAACCTTTTTAATGAGCATTCAATCATAAATCTATGCATTATTTTGGATGATATAACTGTTTTTGTACTCAAAGAATTTGAGGTGTGCTAATTTTGGTTGTCCTTTTGAAGTGTTTGTCTTTGAGACTAGAAATATAAATGTTTTCATAGAAGTATGTTATTTATTGTTATTTCGTAAAAGGGTGAACAGTCAAGTGTGCACAATATATTAAGTTTTATATTTTAACAATTAATGCAAGTACTTTTCAAGTTTGTTGTACACTTACATATAAATAGTATATTGAGACGAAAAAAAGCGCCGCAGGCGAAAAATTGTTATAAAAAATCGCGCGATTTTTTATAACAATTTTTCATTTTTGGATAGTTAGCAATAAATGGATTTTTTATAATTAATACCTAACTGAATAGGTCATGGTATGACCTCTTGCTACCCATATTGCTTAAATTTTATTAAAAAAAATCGAAAAACAGGCAAATGTGTAGTAATTTTTCAACTTTTGATCCCTATAACTTCTAAACCACTTGAGAGCGACTCTTAATTTTTTCAGAATCGAACTTAGGAGCCCCAAATCCATATAATTACATGTAAAAAAACACAAATTTTGCATTTCCATTATTCTTCAATTATGCCCATTCATTTAATGTTATCCTACACTCAAAAAAATACTGTAGTAAAATTTACTGCATAACGTGTATTTGTTTCGTTAATTTGTAGTTTTATTTATTTTTAAATACACAAATATTTATTCCAAATCTTTATACTTCATTTACATTTAAATATCTAGTACTTCACGACGTAGTTGTATGTAGTCAGTACTTGTTTAAATGTATTAATTTGACAATAAAAAATTTTTTTTAAAATAGCAATCTATAATTTTTTGTTTATATTTTTTTTTCAATAAATAAAAAGTAGCTTGAAGGCTGGAAAAATATTTTAATATTTTATTAAAAAAAGTATTGGCGTCAACTTGTAAGCATTTGGTAAGTAATCCCTCATTTCTATTACCTTTTTATAACTAAGCTCTTCTTTCAGCGGACAGTCTTACTTTGAGCTTTGAGATGGCTGCATTTTTAGCTAATATCCTGAATAAAACTTTTAGCCTGGCAAAAATGGATCACAATTCTGGAAGGCATTGTTAAGTAAACAACTGACCGCTGCTCTCCTTCTCCCTGATTTTTGAGCTCTTTATAACATTTAAGAACAGTTTATTTATTAAAAGTAATAGATTTTTGCTTGGAATAAAAGAAAGCTTCTACTGTCTTGCTTATCGTTGGAGTGCTTTTTCGCGAAACAGCATAAATAGTTAAATAATAGTTTAAAAATAAACCGTGTTCAAAAATTATTTCAATATTATGTAAAAATTGTTTGTTAACTTTGTACTTTATGTGTTATTAATAAACATAAATTGCAACCAAAAATAAAATAATTTTTGATTTTATTTAATTGCAGTAAAAATAACTACAAATGTAGTAAAAATTTAGAAATTACTGCATAAAAAATTTTATTTTTAAAATTCGATTAAATAAATTTGTAGTAAAATATACTACAATTGTAGTCAAATTTACTACAAAGAAAAAAAAATGTTCTGTAGTAAAAATAAATAAAAGAAATTAGTAAAAATAAATACATTTTTATTTGGACGGTGAGCTACTACTTTACATTTGTTTTAAATAATATTTTATTTATTTTTACTACAGCATTTTTTTGAGTGTATAAAAATTATAACTTTAATATCGTGTTCAATTTTTCTGCTCAAAAATTATTTCCACAATCTTAAAATCGTTCATGCTCGATTCATGTCATGCTTTTAAAAATGAAGAAAGCATACAAGCGTGTAAACTTGGACTAAAAGACAAAATAACTCAATCTCACCACTTTACGAACGCGCACGCTCCGCAAACGTCATCGCGTCGCAGCTGCTGTGGGAAATTTGACAACTAAAAGAAAAAGTCAATGGAATGAAAATAAAAAACTTCATTGTGGCCGGTCGTGGGTGAAATTTTAAAATCTATTTCATTTAATTAAAATATTTAATAATTTCAATCAACAAACATTGACGAGTGTAGAAATATAGCAGCTAAAGTTATATATTAAAAGCAAATCAAGCACTGAAATATTTTGTATAAAAAAACCGAAGCGTTGCTTTGCGACGTCACCTGGTTTGTTTGCATATAATTTGTTGACGTGTATCAATCTTCAAAAGTGCGGTGCGGAAAGTTTCCGAAGCTTTTTACTGCTGCTATTGTTTTAAAAGTTAACAACAATCTAGCCTAATCTAAGCTATTAGCGAGTGTTTTATTGTTGTTGTGTTGTTTGACGCTATAGACTAAATTGAAAACGCGTCAGTAGCTATTCGATCGCGTGAGACTCCGCTTTGTGCTGTTCACTTATTAAAAAAGGTTAGTTTGTCTGGAGAGGAGCAGAGAAAACGATTTAGAAAAAAAAATAAGAACAATGTTCAGACGAAATTGTTATTGATAAGTTGACTGTGCGACGCGCAATTGTTTTGTGTTCGTCACCCTCTTGTTGTCTTATAAGTGCAGCCGTACCGAAAGAATTCAGCGTCACAGCATCTTCTATTTTCGTATGGCGCATAGATGAGATGCAACAGTTAAGAACATTACACGCGATAAGAGACAGAGGGTGCCACGCAGTAATTTATTGATTTTTAAAATAATTTTCCTTTGTATTGTTTTTATATCATTTCTGCCTGCATCAGCTATAAAACAAAAATTCAAGTATAACCTCAAACCTCAGCTGATTCCCACTCGGCCTTCCGTGTGTCTGGCGTCACTCTTGTGTATTGTGTGTGTTACCAAACGTTAAAGGTCCTTCGCATCGTGTAAATTGCTGGTTGCAACGTGGTAAAAGGGTAACAGGACAAGACAAGATGGATATCGATACTCTTACCAGCGAATGGGATGAACTTAACAAGGAGTACGTCGAGCTTGAGGTGAGTTTATATTTTACTGTTTTGGGTTGATGGTGAATATAAACATGAAATAAAAGGGGATCAATGACCTGTCTTAATGCCAACTCGGCGGTAAAATTTAATTCGAATAAACTGTTGCTCACTCTTGCATAGTTAAATAGTTGGCTTATTTAAATATAAATTTGTAATAAAATGTAATGGTAAAAGATTGATATAAAGATTGACAATAAAATATTTATGAATTTACCACTGGATTCTTTTTGCTAAAACTGGAAATATGTATGTACCTTTATTTGGGGTGGAAAAAGAATATATTTCGGCATAATTGAATCATTTATGACCCATATTGATTTAAAAAAAAATGTTAAAAAATTCATTTTTTTAACCCTATTTTTCCAATTTTGTAGCCACTACATATAACTTGTAAATCTCTTGTGAGCGCCCTTTAATTTTTCACCATTCAATTTTTTATCTCGAAACAAAAATTACAACAAACAAAACAAAATACCATTTCCACTATCGATAAAATGTTCATATATTTCTAAGTTGTACTATAAACCACCACCCCATTTTTGCAGCATGGTTGAAGTATTATTCTTCAAAAATCGTTTCTGTCTCAATTTCAGGATTGCAATCGAAAATACATTGAATTCCTGGAGCAGCTGCACGGTCAACAGCAAAAATGTTTCAATGAAATAAAGCATCAACGCTACAGGATGAACCAAATTGCCGCCTCAGTTAAGCAGTAAGTTTTTAGAATAAGGTTTTATATAGGCTTACCAGTAAACCTTCTTTATTGTTGTTTTTATACATTTTTTTCTGTATATCAAAATGCGCTTCCATCACCTGGAATACTGTATTAGCATTTAGGTTTCAATTTAGGTTTTCAAGTTTGATACGGCTGAACTAAAAGTTCAACCTTTAAGCCACAAATAAAACTCGATAAAATGTTCCAAGTATAAAGTACAATATTTTATTATTCCTCTTTAAATAAGTAAAACAGTTTTCTGGACTGTTTCTAAAATATACTCAGTTCACAATCTTCATGTTTGTTTTCAAATAATAAACCGATAACAATTTACAAAAAAAAATGGCCATGCAGTACTTCATCAATTTTTAGTGATAACATAAAATTTTTAGTGATAACATAACACAAGTAAAAAACGACTTCATCGCTATAGAGGTGAAAATAGGTGCAGAGGGAGGAATAAAACTCTGTGCTGAAATTAGTCAACTGTGATAAACATTTTGGACAATAACGTTGTGTTCATTCTCTTGCCTGATTACCTTTAAAGTAGATAAGATCAATTTTAAATACTGCTTCTACTTATCTGTTGGAAACCGGTCAAAGATCAAATTCTGTATTAAAAATTATATTTAAATATTTAATGCTTTTAGCGCATTTATTTAAGCACCTAGTAGCGACGCTTTTAGATATTTTTTAACAAAAACAAATGAATACTTATTACGTTTTTTTTTTAATCAAACAAATAAGGTTCTTATTTGCAACGTTTTTTATAAATTCCAGTTAAAACAAAAAACTTCAGTCTTCATAAACAAATATTTAATGCAAAGTCAACAATAATAGCGTCAGAAATATAACGACACCTCATCTAACCTTCACCATGACTCAACAGAAACAAGATCGTCATGGCACTGAACGTTTTTATAACTGAAACAAAGACGCTGTTGCTTATTTTCAATCATGTTGTATGTATGAACTACAACAAAAATATCAGAGCTCAATGAGTAGAACGAGTTAGAGATGCAAATGTAAGCGAATTATTGTTTTAGTACCGTTGGATTTGTACTGAACTCTAGTAACCTCTCGCTAAGCTTAAATAGGCAAATCCAAACAATATTACAAATTAAACTAATAGAACCTTATCTAAATTTATCTCAATTACTACAGATTACTTCCGTTTAACAGTTTGTTGCATGTTTTCAGCAATTGAGTTAAATCAATTCGATAAACGATTTTAAATTAAAACCCTGCTAAATGCATGTTTATGACGTTTTTTTCATCTGGCTTATTCCAGTCGTTTTCAATTGATTTCCATTTCTACCTTTAACGCGTTCTTATTTCATGTTTGGTTCCAAAGAATGTGGAACTATGCAGTGCTGTCGTGCAAATCATTCTTACAGTAGTGAACACAATAATCGAAGCGTCCATTTTCTCGAACAATTTAACAAAAGTTTTGTTTTGTAAATTATTATAAATAAAGTGGGTAAATGAGTTATTTTCTTAAGTATTTCATAAATTTTAATAAGAGATATGCAGAAAAATCTAAATTCAATCTTTTTCTAAATTCAGCTTGAGAAAATAATAGAAACAAAGCTTAACTTTGACAATACTTGTGCATATTTTTGTCTTGATAATTAAACTTGATATAAATTTCGTCTATTAGAGAAATGCTTTTTCTCTCTTGTAATTTAAAATCTAATCAGTTCCGTATTACAAAGTAATGCTGAAATTAAAGCGAGTTCAAATTGTTTATATTGTTGCTTATCTAAAATCCTCAGCGACTCCGGAATAAAATTGTATAGGTCAACTAAATTCTTTTAAGGCTTGCATATAAACGGAGAACCAAAAGATATTATCGCAGATTATGTTCATCACTTGCTCTTTTTTATTTATTCTTAATATAGACTTTGTTTTTCATAAATATATAAAGGATTAGCTGTTTCTAACACCAACTTTTTTCTTGTTTTCCTCAATCTTAATATATATAAAACAAGCATCCTGCTCCGTACTCTATATTGCTCAAACTGCTATAGTTGTTATTGCTATGTATAGGCTGAACATGTTAGCCTGGACCAGAACCTGTTTCGCTATTACAGTGCTTTTTATATGAAAAAAATTGGTAAGGTGTGGAACAAAATAACATTTGAGGTGAATGAAACTACTTAAGTTTTGTATACGGCCCGTCGAATGACGGGCTTCTATACTAGTAATATATAAAACATAGCTTTAAACATTCCAATTCCTCGAATTTATTTAAAAATTGAATACTTGTTGTATTCTTCGAAACAAATTGGATATGTAAACAAATACAGCCTTGCCAATAGACAAATAAAAAAATCGAATTTTTCTAATTAGACTCTTACATAAAGGTCGTCTCTGCACCAATTTCATATCAATTAAACAGAAAAAATGTTTAATACTTAAAAAAGTCAACTTTTTCTTAGCAACTCGTAATTTTCTTTGTAAAATCTATAAAAAACGTCAAAAACATTATTGTTTTTCTAATTAAATTTGTTTAATAGTATTTGTGCATATCATATTTTTTAGATTAAAATATTTGGAAAATAAAACAAAGTTTTAGTTTGTTCCAAAAAAAAATTTCAACTTTAAAATCAGCTTCAGCTGAAATTATTGAAAAGTCGACTTTTGCTAAAAACTTTTTTTGTTTATTGCTTTCACATTAATATAGTAGTCGGATTTTGCTGAAAATGCCGACCTTTTTCAGAAAGTTTTGATTCACCAGCCTTTCTAGATAATTTTCTTTTTGAAAATCATGACTTAACTTCTTCTTAACCACTGTTCCACAAAAAACTTGAGAATTTTATGTTAAATATTACCGATTGATTTCTTGCTCTGTAAAAACTCAACAATATTCCAAATTTTTAATCAACTTTTTGCCTTTGCAAAGCCGTCTAAATCAACTAGCTATAATATAAATCATCAGTTCGCACCTTCAACACATACCAACTCAGCGAGTAGTAACACCCATACATGTCAGAATTCCCATAAATGACAAAAACAGCAAATTGAAGATCATTTAAAAAAGTTGAACTTTAACCTAAGCAAAACTCTCCAGCTGTTGTCAAAGACGAGCGCTAATGAAGAACACGTTCCGTTATTGATTGAACTTTAATTATTATACAATGCATTATTTTCGTTTTATTTTTAAATTTTAAAATTGAATGTTAGGTGTCCGTACGGTTATACAATGCAAGTGCAGCGCATTGTTGTTAAAAAAAAAAAAAAAAATACAAATTGGTCATATCAGCCCTTGAACAGACTTTGACCGAGCTTCTTATGATCAATTGTGTTGTGTGTGTTATTAAATGTTTGCACACAATTGACCGAGAACTGGACCTACATGTTTTATGCCGTCTCCGAACTGCTAAAGTTCATGTTCCCAAGAAGCTTCACATGGCATTATTTACTCTGAGGTTTGCCATTGTCTGCAGAGAGGTGGTGACCGATCAGAATAATTTTTTATTGAAAAAACTTTTCGCCGCGGCTGGGGATCGAATCCGGGCTTCGAGCATGTTAAACCACACACTAAACCTGCATGCCACGGTCACCACCGCATTGTTGTTACTTCTATATATTTACAATTTTTATTTTTCTCTGAATTTTCATTTAACCAAATCGTGTCTATGCGGCAAGAATTTGAAAACATTTTTTATATTTTTTCCAGAAATTAATTTTGTAGTTAGTAGTCAAAAGCGCAAAGCGGGTTAAGCGCAATTTTTAGGACTCTGTGACAATTTATTTTAAAGTAAAAAAAAAAATACGGTGTCAAAAGTGGTATTTCTGACAATAACTTAACATCATTCATTGGTTCCAACCATCGTCCAACTGTACCTGCTCAGTTTCCGCTTGCATGAGCTAAACTAATGTAAAATCTAGTATTAAATCTTTTACCAAATTTCTCAACTTAAAGCTGTTGTTATTCGTTGCATTATGCCAGAGAAGCCAACACCATCGCATTGACTTCTTCATCATGGTTTGATCCTTGCTTCGCCTTTCCTTGCTATTTTGAACTTATTCTTTATTTTCCTTTTTTTATTTTTACTCTCAACTTAACACTTAACTCTTTCAAAAATTTTATTTTTATTGTTTCTCTTTTAGATGCAAAGCAGCACAAACACCCGAGGAAAAGGAAAAAGTCGACGAGCTGAATAAGCATACCCTGAAGCGAAAGGCACAGCTGCATGAAATTGAACAGTCGTTGCCACAAAAATCGGGCCTGTATTTGAAAGTAAGCTGCTGATGTTGCCAAAGAAGTTGCTAGATGCTATGCTCAGAGTAGAGTAGCATCATCAGCACCCTCGTTGGCCAAGAATTGTCCTTGTTTATTACTTACTAACTTTCTTGTACCTCCGCACGTACTCGCTCGGCTGAATGTGGATGGATGGCATCTCGAAATTTTAAATTTAAAATATTGTTTACGCCATTTGTTTGCCTTTGAGTCTGTCCACCTCCGGCGTATCGCGCTTGTTGCTTTAGCAGCTACAGCAAAACTTTTTGCTCAAGTCAATTTCTTGTTTAAATGCATATATTTGAGTTTGCTGTTATTTTTTATTTTCTTCTTTGTTGCTCTTATTTATGTTTATTGTTTTCTTTTTTTATCTGTTCTGCTCTAACTTCTTGGTCGTGTCACTACTTTGCAGATTATTCTGGGCGACGTTAACGTATCAATTTTGAACAGAAACGATAAAGTTCGCTACAAGGATGACTACGAAAAGTTTAAATTAATACTCAACGTAATCGGGCTGATAATGGCGTTTCTTAATTTGTTCTTCAACTACAGGTAAGTCCCAGACTAGAGATGTTTTGATTTTGAAATAAGTCGCTTGACGATAAGTTTGCTTGCTGATTGGTATGGGCCACTTGAGTGGGTGGGTGGTGACAAATGCTATGCAAAGTAAGGTTTCCTTTGCTAATTGCATTCAAATGGAAATGCAAATATTTGAGTTTCACTCGAGTGCGCAGACAAAGTCCTTTCAAAGTACAAAGTCCAAATGGACTGCATTAAAAGCACAAAAATATGTGATGGATCGATTTTAAATATGCTTGACTCCATGTTAAGATAAGACTCTGCTGAAACATGCTGCTGCTGCTACTGTTGATGGAGTCGAACACATCAATCATGCATTAGTTTATGAAGCTTTTAAGCACTGAAAACACAGTCCAAAATTTTGTTGGCTTGGAAAGTTCAAAGACTTTTTAATGTGCTGTCGTAATTTTGGCCACCGAGTTTAGAAAAGAGCTTTGCTCATCGTTGAATTTCAAATTGAGATGGAAAAATGTTTCAAAAAAGTATCTGCGTTGACAATTCTAAGTGGTCCAATATGCCACCAAACCTGGTATTGGATGATGTTAAACATAAAAATTATTTATTGAAAAAAATTCTAAGTACACAATGTTGGATTTGGACCCACTATTTAAATAATGATGCACAAGCATCGGTAAAATAAAAATTAAATTTAATTTTATATTTTGCAAGTTTTACAATCAATACGCATTTAAGACTTAATATTTTACTCATAAAAAAATTAAAACTATTTCTCACATTCCAAGTGATGTCATTGGCAAAATGGCAAAAGTTTAATATATTGTTCAACAACTTTGTTCTTAAATTTTCGAAATTTATTTCCACAGGAATGACAACACTAGCAAGCTTCTCACCCACGCACTCTTCACACTTAACCCTACTTCATTGATTAATTTTCGTTTTTCATTGAGTAGCCTTTTTAATTTCCTCTAAATTATCTTTTCCATCTCACCATCACCTTCTTCCTCTTTTAGAGCTCTTGAGTTGGCATACATCTTCCTGCTTGTTTGGTATTACTGCACACTAACCATACGTGAATCGATATTGAAAGTGAATGGATCCCGTATTAAAGGCTGGTGGCGTGCTCATCACTTCATCTCAACTGTGGCAGCAGGTGTCCTGCTCGTTTGGCCACAGGGTCCTCATTGGCAAGCGTTCCGCACACAATTCATGTACTTCAATGCATACATCAGTAAGTGTGTCAAACTTGTTTGCTGGCTAAGCACACACATTAGCTGCTGAACAAAATATTTTCATTGCTTGATTAATCAACCCTCAACTCACTTTCCACACTTGCACTTTTTACTCTTACATCAGGTGTAGTACAGTATCTGCAGTTTGGTTATCAAAAAGGTTTGCTCTATCGCCTCAAGGCTTTAGGTGAACGTCACAACATGGACATTACTATTGAAGGCTTCCATTCGTGGATGTGGCGTGGCTTAAGTTTCTTGCTACCCTTCCTATTTATTGGCTACACATTCCAAGCATACAATGCATGGTCGTTGTACAAGCTGATGTACCAGCCGACAAATGCTCCATGGCATGTAAGTATTGGTGTATGGGAGAATGATAGATAACTGTATGAGTATTTCTGGAATGTTTGGCTTTTGTTGGCTTATTGATGGGTCACATTGATTGATTCGCCTATTGATTAATTTGTAGAATGATGTTGATGATTATGGCAATTATTTGTGTCTAAGTTGTTGCTTTATTTGTTTGTTTTTTTTTTGCTATTTGCTCCGCACAGGTTTCTGTGATGTGTGGACTGTTCCTGTTGCTCTTCATCGGCAATATAACAACCACTTTGCTGGTGGTGCCAGAGAAAATACGTGAGCGTGCCAAGGAGCGCTATCGTTTACAAAGCATGGGAAAATCCATGAAGCTAAGAAAAATGATGAAGGTATGTTTATCATGTTTATGATGCTGAACTTAAGTGCTTGTTCTCATGTCCAACACACAAAAATTATTTTTAATTTGTTTGCTTTTCTCTGCTACCTCTCTTACTTCTAACCTTTAGAATAGTATTAGTGAATCCGATGTTACTCAAAACTCCACACCAGCTGAAACACCAACAAAAACTGATGCTCCAGAACTGTTCGAAATGCGAGAAGAAGAAAAGAAAATCATATAAATTCTAAAAGAAGTTGGTGAGAAAAGTCTTAACTAGTCTTTAGTAAATCAATCCATCACATGCCGATCTGAACTAAATCCTATCCTTAAAAGATCTTATTTATTTTGTGAATTTCATAGTTAACAGCATAAAAACCTACCGAGATAACTAAAAATTAACACATATAATTTTATTTAATATAAAAAGCAAAAAACTAATAACTCAAAAGAAAACGTGTAACTATTGAGTTAGCTAATGAAATATTTTCTGGATATATAGTTATTGTTTTTTAACTAATTTAATTTATTTCTTATTAACTAAGCTAGTTTTTAATTACGAAAAAATATGTTTGCCTGCATGTGTGGCTGTCACAGCTCATTTATTAATTTATCTGGAAAATAGTGTAACATTCTATGAATACTCCTTTTCCAATGTAAAAATGCATTACAATCTAATTGCTGGACATAAATTTTGCATTTAATTTAGCTGACTTTAACACTAAACTTTATTCCGATAGTTTTCTCAGAACTATCTAACCTCTAATAGATAAGAAAATGAGCAAAAAAAAAAACATTCTTGCTACAATTGAGAAATGTCTCGCGTTTCATATAAAATTTTATTAGAATATTAATCTTAAATTTATAAAAAACAAAGAAAAAAAATGAAAGCAATACATCATTTATTCTTTGGACTTTATTGTTGAAATGCTTTCCACATACACTACATTTGATAAGTTTAAAATTATTTTAAATTGAATTAATTTTTGAATTTAAATTGTTTATCATATAAAATTATAGAAATAAAATAATTTTCTAAGTAATGGAAATAAACTGAAAACTTTTTAATAATAACAAAATTTTCTTTTTTTGTTGCGAATTTTTGTTCTTCTGAAATATGTTCTAAACAGCTGACAAGTTGAGTTAAGATGCCCTTAACTCTTAGTTTGCTACAGTGATGCTCTTGGAAACTGCTATCTTCTAGATTTGATAGAAATGTCATTAAAGTCTGACCATAGATCGGAGCATACGCTTTGGGTAAAATTTTGAAAAATGTGGGCTCAGGGAACCATAGAAATTGATAGAATCAAAAATGGTATTTTAAATTAAAATTAAAAAATTTTCCATTTAGCAAAAAATGGGGGATTATCGAGTATTTAAACATCCATTTTCATTAGACCCTTTTTCCTTTTTTTTTTTTTGGAGCATTTTTAAAAATAACTTGATTTTTACCCGTATAAAAAAACTAAAGGTGAACCGAAAAAATTAGTTCCATTTTGTTAATTACTTTTTGTGTGCTTGCTCCTCTTTATTATAGAAAAAAAAGACCGCAATATCTCTATCTAGCCCGCACTACAATTTTTACGTGTCATCACTTGCTTCGGTATTTAAATACCCATTAGGCAGAAATGGGTTAATGAAATAAATTTTGTACTTACCTTTAACGTTGTTAAAACAATTTTTTTATTATTTTGCGATAACTTTTATCATCCTGAGCATCATTTCTTACACCCTCGCCACCCCCAACTACTACTCAAAACTCTAATGATATATTAATATCAATGTTGCCTCTTACCCACCACTTTATTTATTGTTGTGAAAAAGTGCTGCCACAACTGAACTTTGTCAAATGTCAAAAGCTATTCGAACTTAACGGGTTTGTTGGCGACATTCAAGCTATTGTTCGTTATCCGTTTGGCTCCTTAAGCCTTTCGATTTATGAGCAGCAAAGAATTCATGGTGCTCTTTTTTTTCTTTCTCTTCTTCATTTCTTCATCTTCTGCTGTCGTCGTTGTTTTGTCAGCGGATTCATTTAAGCTTTTTAAACATTTAACAGTTTTCAGCTGAATTGTTAGCATTCCGGTATTTTTAGCGCCTCTTCTACAAGATAAAGCGTACTTTTATTGGACTTTGATATTGCTTCAATAATCTTCATCATTGTCTGCATTTTATATAAGTCGTATTGTTAACGGTATTGTTCTGGCCAATGTTATTTAAAATATTTTCTTTATATAACGTAGAAGCTCTAGTTCTTTAAGGTTTTGATTAAAAAGCCTAAACATATGCTTTGAAAGCATGACTCTAAAGTCACTTTCTTTCATTGATACGAGGTACCTTCGCTTCCGTAAAAGTTAAAAAGTAAATAATTTAAAAAATTTATTTCACAAAAAAAGTTCAAAGAGCATTCTCAGTTATGCGAACTTTGAGCTTGTGGCGCAATGTGTGGATAATGTGTGTGTAGGTGGTGTATTCTGGTCTGACTTTAAAGACAGCGCCATAAACTGTGCTCCGATAACTTCGCTCTTGCGTCCGCTCGGTTATACAATTTTATTTCATATTTTTTAACTGGTGTTAAAATTACACCCTCGCCAAATATTCGGTTAAATAAGTTTTGAAATTTTGTGGAACATTGTTCAAACTCTTTTTGCCTCGAACTGCGTTGGCCAGATTAAATTTAAACGTTATCTCGAACAAACTTTTGTACTACAAAGTTTTGTTTGAATCTTTATCTAGGGCTGGAAAAATCGCTTTTATATATTTCAAGCATTGTTCATTTTGTACATTTTCTGCTAGCTTATTACATACAATGAACTGTTCCCGTGAGCCATATAATTATCAAAGATGTTTCACATAACATGAAGTTGGCAAATAAAGATGCATACCTAGAAGCAAAGGCAGTTGTATTGAAAGAACGAGGGTTTAATTAAATTTAAATTAATTTTTCGCTTCCGATGCGGAAGCAATTTAAACCGCAAAAATGCATTTTTTGATGCGATGCCAAACACCAAATATCAGTTAATATGATGCCAGTGTACCGGAAAATCGCCCAAATCAGCAGAATGCAGAAGACAACAACATACACTGCCTGGTGTCTGCGCCCTTGTGCCAACTCATACACACACACACACATATATATACATATGCTCTGCGAACACCTGGCTGGAATCCTTTTTGCCATCAATTGCAATTTGTCTGCCCCCGGGTCGTGCTGGTTGGCGATATCAAGTGGTCAGGTCTACAAAGGAGAAAAGAATCGATTGAGCGAGCAGCGTATAGCGGATTGGCAACGAGGGAGTTGCTCTCCATACGCCGGAGACCAGTTGAACCTTCGCCGCCGCCAACTGTTAAGGTTTAATTAAGAGAAATTGCTCAAAGTAAGTAAATGGATGGCAATGTTCAACGTTCGGAGGCATGCATTGCAAACAAATTATTTCACGCTATACTAGCTGTCATGGCGGGGTGCATAGAGGAGCACTAGTAGCAGCTGGGTTAAATGCGGATGTAGATTTCTGAATAGTGGTGACTTTGCAGTGGTGAGCCATGGCGTTTAATTCTCACACTAACCAAAACACACACACTTACGCGATTTGTTCAGTTATACAATTAATACCGAACATCACCTGCTGAGCCAACTGCCTAAGAAACCCCATGAAGTGGCGTACATAATCGGTGACCTGTTCTTGTTGCTGAATATAATTTGTGGCTAGGATGGCTTAATTGAATGTTTGATTTCGAATCAATAGTGTTTGAAATGACCAAATGATGAATACGTTTTGCGCCAAGCCTTTCCAGGTGGAACAAATGAAGCAGTTTATTTAAGTTAAGTCATGATGGCTGGTTCGACAAATACATTAGGTAAGTATTGATTATATTTGTATACGGAATCTATTTGGCAATGTCTGGACTATCTGGCATATGAAGGTAAGACCTTATGACCTTAAAATAATAACAATTCAAGTATGAGTAATTTAATTTACAGAATCGTTAAGGTTTTTTTAAACTACACTTTTCTGTGTATTGATAATTTTAGTGTAACTCATTATAATCCTAATATGCTCAACTAAAAGTTGTAACATATGTATGTTTATTATTACAAATCAATATATTTAATTGAAACTATCAAGAAATCACTTTCTAATATCAAATTTTAACTTAATTTTCGATTTTAAATATTTCGATTTGCTTTTTGTTCATTCAAAAAATAATTTTAAAATAACATAATAAGTTCAACTAATAGAACTAATTATATTCCACAAATAGAGCCACGGAACCGCAGGCATTATGCCGGCGATTTAAAATATTTGTTGGATTTAGATAAAAAAAAAACAAAAACAAACCTATGTTCAGTGATTTTATACTGATGACAACTACAAATGAAGTGAACAGAGACATTGTTAATGTTGCTGCTTTTCAGTCCACGGTCTGCATATAAATCGTTGGAATGCGACGCGTTGCCGCGGATACGGCCTACCAGACAGACATTCGACCGACATTAACTGCCGTTGTAGTTTTTTTTCCCCCAACTGCGGTTCCTGTGGCTTGGCAAGGTTTTCGACAATACTGCGTCAAAACGATGCACCTAAAAAGCTTTCCTTGCGGCTCTGCTTCTGCTCTGAATATATAGGTCGGTGTAGACAAAGCTAAAACAATGAAGGGAACGTGTACAGCATAATTATTAATTGAGCGGTGAAACCAATTTCGACAGGAGGCTTAATTATTTTGTAGATGCTGAATAAACCGTTGCTTTGGAAGCCATAACGTTACATTGATGTTATTTGTGGTGGGACAATATTTATTTATACATGATAACACGCCACAATTTTTAGCTTTTTGGACCAATTTGGACGTAAAATATTTTATATAGAATATAAAGGCCAAATAACTTTTTTTGAAAATGCTATAAAAAAAACTAGTGAATATTTTCTTAAATTTCTATTTTTATTTGAATGTACAATCCTTCCGGTTAATAATGGAAAATAATTTCATTCAAATGGCTGCCTCGGCTGGTCATGCAGTAGCCTACACGATCGGTCCAATTTTTAAGCGCATTATCGATTGTGTGTGCTTCAGGAATATTGTCCATTAAAGCGTCAATTGTCTCTGGCTTGTCGGCATAACACGTATGTTTGAGGGCACAACTAATAGTCCAACGGTGTCAAATCGCAGCTCCGAGGTGGCCAAACGACATCAGCTCTGCGGCTAATAATGCGTTCTTCAAAAACAGGGCGCAAAACATCGAGTGTAGCATCGTCTGTGTGGCACGTAGCGCCGTCCTGTTGCCAATATCTAAATTTTCTTCAATTTTTGTGAACAAAAATTCGTTCAACATGGTCCGATAACGATGGCCATTGACTGTAACGGCCACTACTTGTTCATTTTCGAAGAAAAATTGCCCAATTATGCCTCTGGACCAAAATCCGCACCAAACAGTGACTCGTTTTGGGTGCATCGGCTTTTCAATGTATGCGAGCGGGTTTTCTGTGCCCCAAATGCGACAATTTTGCTTGTTTACATACCCGCCAAGATCAAAATGAGCTTCATCTGAAAAGATGATTTTTTTGGCAAAATCGGCATCTGCTGTAAGTCGATCGCAGGCCGACTCAGCGAAGCGAAAACGCATTGGATGGTCAGTTGGCTTCAACTCCTGAACCAATTGGACTTTGTATGGCGTCATACTAAGGTGTTTATGCAAAATTCGTCTCAATGATGTCTCCAAAATGTTCAATTGTTGAGAACGACGGTAAATTGATGCTGATGCCGCTTCACGCACACTATCTACCACAGCAGCAATATTCTCGGGTGTACGCCAGTGCTGTCACTTGAAAATTATAAATAGTGGTAGATTGTGTCTGAAAAGAGTGGCCCAAGAGTCAAAAAATTGGGCATACTTGCAGTAAACTCGTAAAAATTATGGTATAGCTTTATTTTAACATGTGGTGACCGTGGCATGCAGGTTAAGTGTGTGGCTTAGCATGCTCGGAGCCCGGGTTCGATCCCCAGCCGCGGCGAAAAGTTTTTTCAATATAAAATTTTTCTTATCGGTCACCACCTCTCTGCAGACAATGGCAAACCTCAGAGAGTAAAATAATGCCATGTAAAGCTTCTTGAGAACATGAGCCGTTCGGAGTCGGCATAAAACATGTAGGTCCAGTTCTCGGTCAATTGTGTGCAAACATTTAATAACACACACAACACAATTGATCATAAGAAGCTCGGTCAAAGTCCTTTCAAGGGCTGAAATGGCCAATTTGTTTTTTTTGTTTTTTTTTGTTTATTTTAACATTCATTAAATTTTATTGGAAAAATAAGATAAACAATTATTTTCAAATTATTTTCCAAAAATAGCATTACATCAATTTTCAATTGTGAATACCGCATCATAAAGACTGATAAACGTTAAAATCTCGTTATTGGATCTCGCTACTTTTTAGACGCTCGTGGCCCAAGCCGTTTTTTAAATTTCCGTAACTCCCACTGCCTATCATGAGATGCAAAGTACAAACTGGACCGCGAGCAAGCCAATAGCCAAGTAAGGAGCTGCTCGCGAACCAGAAAATAAGCAACTTTCAAGCAAAGTTTTCATGCGCTCCAAAAGATTGTTAGATAAGGTGTTATATTGAATTTGAAAACTTTTTAAGAGTTGTAACTTAGGTAACGTTTTCGTGTCCAGCGAAATTAAACAAAATAATTTCGGGATAATTGAAAAAGAACTGAAAATCAAATTTTTATTTGTTTTTTTGCATAGATTTTATGATTTATTCCAATGCAATACTATTCAAATCCAATCACACATTTAAAAAATTCCATTTCCTGTCTCGGTAAAATGTTATCAAAATTAAATTAAAGAAACAAATAATAGATATAATTCATTAAAAATAGATTGATGATAGAAATTGAGACAGAAATAAAATAGTGGTCGATTTTGGGAAAAGGTAAATAGTGGGTGGTAAAAGTGGTAGATATCAAAAAAGCCGAAAAAAGTGGTAGATCTACCACAATTGTGGTAAAGTGACAGCACTGGTGTACGTACTGTTTTTGGCTTTTCTCGCTTTGGTTTATTGATGAGGATGCCAGTTTCTTTCACTTTTTCACAAGATAACGAACATACGGAGCTTCTGTTCTTCCAAAATCCGTACGCAATTTTCGCACCATTCTGCAACATTACCATAATTTTCAAAGTAATGTCGCAATATTTCCCAGCGTTGTTCAAGCGTACACACCACCATATTCGTTCAGCGGAAGGATAAAACTAATTTTCTGTCAAATCAGACATGTGCTTAGTGTTACCATTCACGAAATAAGTACTAGTGGAAAACAAAAACGTTAGATGCCGGACCCTTTACTTGATGATATCAATATTACTTACTTACTTAGATGGCGCTTACAACCGTTGGTCGGTTTTGGCCTGATCTAAGAATTTTCGCCAGCCTCTTTTGTCGTGCGCTTGCTGGCGCCAGTTGGAAACTCCAAGCGTTGTCAGGTTATCCAATGCCTGGTCTTTCCAACGGAGATGCGGTCTTCCTCGTCTGCGTTGGCCACCGCTGGGTACCGAATCCAATATTTTTTTTCGCTGGAGCTTCGTCGTTCATTCTCTCGACATGACCTAGCCAGCGAAGCCGCTCAATTTTAATACGCTTGACTATATCGATGTCGGCATATAGCTCATACAGCTCATGGTTCCATCGTATTCGGTACTCGCCATTGACGCAGATTGGACCATAGATCTTGCGAAGGATTTTTCTCTCGAACGCTTCCAAAGTCCTTTCATCAGAGCTGCTCAACGTCCAGGTTTGTGATGCGTATAGTAAGACGGGCATGATTATTGACTTATAGAGCGTCAGTTTTGTTCGTCGAGAGAGAGCTCTGCTTCTCAATTGCCTACTGAGCCCAAAGTAACACCTGTTGGCAAGAGTTATCCTTCGTTTAATCTCAATACTGATATCGTTGGAGGAGTTTATACTATATCAATATTATCAATATTGTATGCAGTTATTCCCTGAGAATGAAAAAAACATCACTTACATATGGAGCCAAAAAAGAGATATAAATGTTGATATCTCACTGCTGGATTGAAAATTATTCCACAGGTTTTAAATATCAAATATTATGATGATGACTTTTTGAGAACTCAATTGAAGGTCTGTGTCAATTTTGAGAGAGGAAGCAAAAATAAAAGCAGCTGTCATTTCTACCTTGTTTATTGTATCATGTATTATTACGATAAAATATGCAATGAAATGTGTACTGTTGCATGTTTTTGTTGTTCAGCAACACTATCAGAAATAAAGAAACATATATTATTAAAATTATGAATAAAGTTTATTTGTTAAATATATATAGTTTATAGTGAAAATATGTGTTGCTAGTTAATTTATAAGTGTTTAATTTATTTAAAACGTGGAATAACAATACAACTTAAAGATAATAACAGTGGAAGTGAGCTATTTAAGAAGCGGAAGCTCGCATCACAACAAAATAGTTGAGGCTATTTAACCCTTAACACTTACAAGGATAAGATGAGTGGACCGCAAGAAAAGGTATTTTTATTGATTTATTTATTGATTAAAAAAAACAAAAAAAAAATTCGTCAAAAAATGAACCCACTAGTGCCGCAACCAGTACGAAAAACATGGTTTCGAGATAAACGCGTTCAAAGTTTGTGAACAAAGAAAAAAAAGGCGAAAATTAAAAATGCGCTCTCACTAATCCGTCTGTAACTTCTGAACCCGCAGGAATTTTTTCCATGATATCTTAAGAATATATACTAAAATACAAAATTATAAAAAAAAAACATTTAAAAAAACGGCCAATGTCATGCTTCCCCTTTAAGTTCGTTCTAAATATGGCGGCTTCAAGATGGCCTGGTTTTTATAACCATTTCTTATTTTACAAATTCGGTTTTAGGGTGAAAGCTACGTAAAAAATGGATTGCTGAATCCGTTGTCAAAATATCAAAACTATGTGAATTTTTTGTTTATTAAGAGATTTAAAGTATTTCTAACAGTTGAAGTGAGTCGCTTATGTCGAATCTAATGTCAGTATTTATAATTCGAGATGGCGGATAGGTTTGACACCTAATTTTTTTTTTATTTTTATGAATTCGATACTGTTTTACATGGTTTTTGAGAGTTTTAAACATTTTCTAACAATTTTAAGAGGCGATACTAAATTTGAAGGTGATGTCAAAATTGTCAAGATGGCGAATATTGTTGCCACTCACATTTTTAATTTTACGAATTCGGCGTTGGGGTGAACATAGGTAAAATGTGTAACTGAATCCGTTGTCGAAATTAAGCTTCAAAACTAAATCGTTATTTTTACAGTTACTAAAGTACCGACAACTTGTTAAAACTTTTTTTTTGTAAAAGGTTTTATTCCATAAAATAAATTTTAATTCTATTCATATAATTGGCAAACCGATTTTTGAAGGTTTGAATAACTTTCAAGTTTTCCATAAAAAAATTTGAAAGTTATTAATAACTCTCGAGTTATAATAGTGAATAAAACGTCCTTAAATTTTCTTCGTGAGATAACTTTAAATCAAAGCATGACAAAACATAACTTTAAGCCAAACATGAACCATTATTATAAAAACATAACCAAGAACAAATTAAAAATAAGGCTTAAAATTGATAACGGTAAATACTATCACTAAAATATATCTCAAACTTAGCTCCAGACTTGTACTGCGCCGAGCATATCAGCTTGTTTCTTTACCCAAATTGATCTTAAAATTTATGTTTTAAGTTTTAATAAAGAACTGAATTTTCTTTTTTCAGTTTTTATAATTATAAAGCTATTTTAGCAACTTTCTTCGTTTAATAAAGCACGACATGGAAACTTACGTTTTGGGCTTCTCTGTTTTCTTTGGTTCTCATTCGCTGTCATCACAAGTCCTTTCAATTAATTGCTTCGAAAGCAGCAAATCAATTGGAATGATTTCCAAAATAATCACATCACTCGAAAAATTGAACTCAAGAACCAAGATGATGATGATGATGGCAACGATGATGATGATGATAATGATGATGCTTCAGAGTCAGGCATGTCCAGATAAACGCAAGAAATATTTGCGCTTGCCGTAAAATTAAATAGAGCAATCAAATGTCTGCTCATGGTCGTATATAACAAAAATGGTGACTTCATTCTACCAACAACAGCAGCGAACAAATTGAAATCACACAAGAGAAGAATTGCCACAAAGGCGACCAACGACGACGACACAACAGAATAACACACATCGAAAACACACACTGCGACAGCGACACAAACACAAATGCACTCAAGTATGTAATATGGCGACGGTTTGGCAACTGGCTACTCCTCTCAGCCATTGCATTATGGCTGAAATAGATCAAATGCTGCAGATAGGATTAGCTAGCCACACGCACACAGTGGAATGGTCAACAGAACGAAGAACATTTATTGGAACAAATGAGGCGTAAATGGAAAACAGTTTGAAAAGAAATCATGTCATTACGTATGGCTGAGTGCGAGTGGGCGACACTGGCAGAACTTGGCAGGCTTAACTAAAGTTCCAGTTCAAAGCAAGGCAAGGCTTGATTTATTATATGACCAGCTGGGGAGTGATTTGGTCACTTGGAATAAATGGCATATCGGTGATATTTGTGAGTGGATCAAATGACAAAACTTTCAGGATATATGTCTATATATCCACTTCAGTTGTATTTCGGGTTACTTCTTCCACTTCAACTTTTAACCAAATCGTCGTTTTCATTAACTTGCTTCAGCATTCTATAAAAGAAAACTTTAAGCATTTCAAAAACAAACCTAATTGAAAACTTTTCCAAATTGCTAATTTGTGTGTCCTGAGTAGCACCACCCCTCGTAATTGCTGCCACTGTTTTAGACTAACGGCTTTAGCTGTTCCTAAATTACGTTGAGTTGTTCGACCACAATTGCCGCAAAATAACGCACAGCTTACAAGTTGTTCCGCCAGCGCAGCTCCAACACGCCTGCCAAATATTACCATCTCCCACCAATAAGAAAATGTCAACATTTTTTTAAAGGTCCCCTTGAGCACCGCCTGCAACCCGTGTAGTGCTGCTTGAAAACCACACGCAATTAACACCCAGCAAAATCCACTTAGCAAAACAACAGAATCCAAAACTCAGAACTTTTATGCTGCATCGCGTGCGCATTAAATAGTTGGCTTCTTTCCTGGCGCCGCGTAATTAAATTATGCATTCAGATAAAATGGCAACACTGGCAGCAGGCACTGACTGCGGCGTAAGTCAAGGGAGCACCAAGTCAACGCGTCGAGAACAAAACTCAGTTTTGAACAATTTATCGCTTTATTCCTCCCCACCTCCCAGGCCGACCACAAAGCGTTGTTGAAAAAGTTTCAGCATCGAAATGCTAGCAAATAAAGGCAAAAAAAAATGGCTTCATAATTTATAAACTGAATGCTCAACTATTTGAGCTGTGCTGCAACAAATGAGCGCCGAGCTGTTGACCACAACCGAAGTGAGGGTGAGGAAAAGTTGGCAGAGGAAAGACGTTATTGGTGATATTTCTCGCCTTCGCTTAATTACACGTTGGTGCCGGTAGGTCTGCATAAGTTGACATCGAGAGAAGATTATATATATGGCAGTGTTGCCAGATATTGAAAAAATCCAATAAATATAATCAATCGCTTAAAATTTTAACTTAAATTTCATAAGCATTATATTATTTAACGACTGAAAATACGACTCAAATAATATTGTTTGTCGCATTAAGGCATCTTCACAGACCACGAGCTTTCCGCTACACTTTAAGTTTTTTATGCAATTTTTGAAATCATCCTTAGTTTCCTTAAATTTCCATTGTTGGCGAAATACTCTTGAACAGTCTTATTAAAGTTTATATAAGTCTCTTTGTGAAAAGATCCAATATATGTTTTGAAAATAATAAGACAATCAGTCTTCTTTATTTATTTGATACTTTATATAATTCTTCTAAAAACAAAAGTTATTTTTTAATTATTTCAATTCAAATTCAACGAACGTGTTAACAAGAATTTCAGGTGTCAAACCTTTTCAGTCAAGTCCGCCTTGGTCCGGAAGTGCGCAGATAAATAAGTAGGGGAGAAAGGAAAATCATAACAAAGTATGATTATGGACAAAATAAATCATTTGTCCATAACAAAGACGAAAGAAATATGATGATCTCTAGAGTTGAAATCTAGTTTTAGACTTGAAACGGAACACAATTAAGACATGGGAAGAAATTAAGGCGGCTATTCCGAAATGTTGCTTGCTTTCTTATCAGTATTACCATCTTATATGGACGTTAGCTTCCATGGAACTCATTTTTAAAATAGAAATACAATTTTCAAAAAAAATGCGATTCTCAATCGATATGAAAGTTGGTTTGTGGAGAGCTTATAAATTGATTAAATTTGAGTTTGTCTCAAAACCAAAAATTTCTAACCAAAAATATCTCTTATAAATTCTTCAAATATCAATTGTGTGAAAAATGTTGCCTTTTTTGTCAATTGAACCTTAAGAAATTATTTTAAGCACAAGTACCAAATTTCTTCTTCCCAGTGTGCTACAGCCAAAATATTATCGTTTTAAATATCTCACGCTTGCTTTTGCTTGAGTGCGTTGTATGCAAAAAATAGTTGCTTATTATTCAGTATTATGCGAGTTTTTGATCTTCCACAAGTACTTATAGCTAACTTTGCAGCTCTGACGCGTAGCCGTTGAATAATATTCTGCTTTTATTGCCAAAGTCAACAAACTAATCTCGAAGTCATATCATGACAATGTGTTAAATTTAATAGACCCAGATGTAAGACTCAAAAATACGCTAGCTTATTCCATGTCCACTCGATAGTGACTTAGTTTTCACTTTTGCAACACACATACTTTTAAATAAGTATCCATCTTTCAAACACACTCCCAGCTTTTGCAAAAGTAATAGTATACTTAAACAAAATCGCATTAAATTATTCCTTGCGTCTGTTCTAGCCCAGTTTCTCTAGATAAAAGAGAGAATTGCAAAGTTTTTTTTCTTTTCTTTTTATATTTGTTTTATAAATGATGATATATTTCACTCAAATTGGTACTATTATTTGTGCAATATTCTTACTTTTGCACACACATTCACACACACACGCTGGATTCAAGTTATTCTATGTCACTCATACGTCCCGAGAGATATGCTTCATCATAGCCGCTAAGAAAAACAAGTTTCATTAACTTTAGGGGTAAATTTATAAGGCGGAAAAATGTAAAGCTATGATAGCTGAGGCAGCATAAAAGGACAAATTAAAAAGTAATCATGTCCTTTGCTAACATACACACACGCATGCACACTTTGTGTTATACGGTATAATCATACAACAACAAAGCTTGGCTTCCGCCGCAAAAGAAAGTTTATCTCAGTGTGCGAGTGAGTTGAGTGACATCTGTGAACATAGTAGGAGGGCTGGAGAGCAGCAGAGAAGTCAAGTGCAGAGTTCTCCCTTCGCGAACACCACTCGACCACCTTTCTAGGACGCACGTGCAACACTTGCTATACAAAGCTGTCATTGCAACAACGACAACAACAACAACAGCAACACTTTGTTTTGTTTGTTTAGAGTTTGTCTCCTTTTGGTTTCTGTTTTTTTGTTTTTCTTTTCTTCTGGTTTCTGGTTTCAAGTGTTTCGCTAGCGTCAACGTGGAACATGGCCTAGTTGTTTGTTGCTTTAGTCAGTCACACATGTGTGTCGAGAGTGTGTCTCTGTGTTTGTGTTTATATGTTTAAGTAGCGCAGTTGATGTGAGATTATTTTCCATCCAATATGTTCTGCCATCCGCCGCCATTCTGATTTTGTGCTATTTCCTTGTTTTCCTTCTCTTCCCTTCCTTCCGCCTTTATATGTAGTTAATTTTTTGACGCTTTTACTTGTTTTTTTCAATTTT
Source organism: Tetanocera ferruginea (assembly GCA_958299015.1). NCBI lineage: Eukaryota > Metazoa > Arthropoda > Insecta > Diptera > Sciomyzidae > Tetanocera > Tetanocera ferruginea. Next base: position 1,616,313 of record OY282643.1, on the reverse strand, counting down.
TTTTTTTTTGTCTTTGCTTCTTCTTATTTTTCTAGTTGTTGTTCTTCTTCTTCTTTTTCTTCTTTCACTGCCTTTGAATTCTTGCCATTGTATGAAAGTTTAGATAAATTGCTATGGGATATAAATTGAGTTCTAAAGGGATTTAATGGCGTGTCTTTTGGTTGTAATTTTTTGTTTTTGTCTGTCTTTGGCTGTTGTTTCTGTTGTAACTATTGTTGTTGTTTATTACGTTGTTGTTTTGTTTTCTTCTACTTCTTTGGCTATGGCTGTTGCTACTGCTATTTGTAGCTATTGTTGTAGTTTATCACGAATGTCAGCCAGGATGGTGGCCAGGATGTTGGTATTTGTGGGTGGTTTTATGCGGGATTCAAAAAGTGATGTTGTAATTTTTATGCCACATGGATTCTATCTGCTTTTATTTTATTAATGAGCTTATATGTTAGAGTACAAGTAAACACACTGCGACCGTTACAGTGGGGCAAATTAATTCAATCATCACTCAACTATTATAGCTAATAAAAAATTATTTGTTATTGTTGATAATGATGATGATAATGATAATGATTATCGTAACCGTTAATGTCAACTTGAGAAATTCAACATTAAAGGAGTCCAAAGTCTCTTTGGTCCGATTGTTTTGTTCATTTTGCACGTATTTTTATTGATCTTCCGAAAATTAACAAATAAATGAATAACACTCAATTATGGACTACTTATCGAGGCCAAAACAAAGAAAAAGTTAAAAAGTAAGTATGATTAAATGAGCAAGCAAAAAGAAACAATTTCCATTGGTGCCACTTTCGTCTCTGCCCGATATATAGTTTGCGAGCTACAGTCAGTTTAACTACTAATTTCATATTAAAATTAAGACCCCGATTTTTTAAAAATCGTATGGTTACTATATTTCACGCCGAGCACATGTCCTTTCCTCTCGTCTCTGTCTGATATTTAGTTTGCGAGCTACACTTTCGTCTCTGTTCGATGTAAAGTTTGCGAATTACACTCGCTAGTGCTAGTGGGATGTGGAATCCAAATTAATTTGCATTAAAAACAAAAATTAAAATTTTACGCCATCTATTGTGTAAAAGCATAAAACGAAATATGATCCAACTCGTTTTTTTTTCATAAGAGTTGAATCTAACCGAATCACAGACCCATTTCGTTAAATTTGACAGTTTGAGTTCATTGGCTGTGTTGAAAAGAGGTTCATGAGAACAGTAGTGCATACATAAACCCAATGCTTACAATGCTGCCAAAGCGAACCAATCAGTTCGTGCAAAACAAAAGCAATACAAGCATTAACAACGAAACAAAAACAAAGAAAGCAGCAGGCACATTATAAGCAGCTGATGATTGATTTTCTTATATAAAAACATGCATTTTTCTTCTTATATTTTACTACTTTGTAACTTTAATATAATAGTGACAAAATCCAACATTAGATATTCATTCAGCGCAGGATATATTTGATATTTTAGTATATTTATTATCTTTGAACGATAAGTATTGAAGGCTGTAGGTATACCCTAAAGTATTAGCCAAAAAGTTGCCTAATGATCTTGAAAAAATCTATTAAAACGACCCCATACAAACCGCGCTGTAAGACGTAATTCCACGTCAAAATCATGAAAAACATCATTATATTTAATCCAATTGCAGAGTTATACAAATTTTTGATGCAGATTGAAAGAACTTTTTCAGGCCTATAATTTAAGACAGTTTATTTATTTACATCTATAACACTAGCCAGTATATATAGTCTGCAAAATGGCTTAGCTCACTGATGGATTTTGATATAGCTAAAATATTTTGGTGAATGTTCATAGAATACATCAAGGTTCATTTTAAAATGGGTACAAATAGAACTTTTTGTTCTTCATACAAGTCGAGGCACCTTAATGTATATGTATATGTAATTATCAAATATTGGAATTGTTACTTTTCAAATTAGGAACAATTCATGTTCCTTTATATTTTTTCATGACATTTACAAAATTTTTATTGTTTCATGTATCATACACACACAGTTTATGAACTTTAAACACTAGTCTTATGAAGTATTCATGTTCTCGTGTTTTTCATTTGTATATTTTGTACAATGATATCATGAATTGTTCATGTGACTCATGTAATTTATTACTGGACACAAAATTCATGAATACGAATCATGAAATCTTGTCAATTTTGTATACTTTTTGGTTCAGTATAAGAATAGACTGTTATTTTTTACAAATTGACATTTCCTGAGATCCTTTGGTAGATTTATTAGTCTTAAGCGGCTTTTATTTATTCATCTTGACGGGTCAACTCATGGGAACGAAAGGTAGTTGATATCACACACAGGTATAAAATAAGTGACACTATTGTCATGGTATATTGGTATTAGTGTGATATGTATGCTTTTATTGTTTTTCCTTCTACATAGCATGAGCCTCACATTAATAAATACTTATCGAAAGCTCTCATAGAATTTCTGCTTCAATTGCGAAAATAAACTTCTAGCTGATATCTTCACGAGTTTTTAATACTTCTTCTCAACAATCTTCCCTTTAACAATTTCAATTGTATTTCGACTTTAGACTCGCACGCTTTAATTAAAATAACAATTAAAATAATAATAAAATAATAATTTCTAAGTATATTATTTTAAATTTTTATTTTTGCATTTTTCCCACTGTGCTGCCACCTGTGCTGCCAATGATGATGATGTTGGCAATGCACAGATTATCAAGCTTTGTTTAATTTTTTGTTCGTTTCCGTTTCCGTTTGCTTTTCGTTCTAATGCATAACAATACAATTCCACTCAAATGAATTCAGGGAATTTTTGGCTTCTTGAGGGAAATTCTAGACATTATTCTTCATCACACACGGGCTTATATAAACATATGCACACAAACACAGCTGTATAAATGACTGTATAAACAGATGGTGGTTCATAAAAGAATAACATTTACGTTATGCAATTTTTTCATTACCATTCAGGAATGTGAGCCGTTTTTTCGTTTCTGGGTTTCCAGCAAGGACTAGAGCAGTTTTAGTTTATCTTCTTTTTGGATCAATGTAGTGGGGAGAAGTAGAGATTAAGAACAGCTGTTTGCTGTCAAGAAGATTTATTCGTGAAATAAAATTTATTTATTTAATTATAACAAAGAAATTAACACAATTACTTTTGTTCTTCGTTTATTTTATTTTGTTTTGTTTTATGACAGTTTCCAGATAATTTCCATGCAGCTGAGTATTTATGTCATTATTATTATGTTTGAAATTAATTTGCAAGCATCTCTTGCAAATATCTTTCTTTGTGTGGCACTTTCTATATTTCCCTCAATAAATAGCTTCAATCGCCAGTTCATTTGATAAAAACATCTCTGTTAAAGTAAAAAAAACATAATAATTTGCAACAAAATGTTCAAACTTCTCGACACTTTATCGAAACACAATACAAAGTGTTTTGTTATAACTAGAGTTGAACCAACGGGCGCCAACAATTAAAGTACTTCAAGCAATAAACTTCCGGTGTCCATTAGGCACGCCATACTTTAACCTACACCACTTGTTCCGCTTTGAAATCACTTGGTTGTTGCTGCACAACAACAAATACAATAACAATAAAATCACAACAAAACAACAAAAGCAACAATTGCTAATTTGATTTCAGTCGAATTCGTTCCACTTGCCTGCATTTCTATTTCTGTGCCTGTTCCTGATTTCTGTTAAAGTTGCTCCACTTGTTAAGTTCTGCTTCAAGTAGAGTCCTTGAATGAAGTATATTGCGGACGTGGAAACACTTTACGCTTCCCTCACCTTGACTATACCACAAAACTTTAGCACAAACCAAGTGTGCTTGTATATAAAACATTTTGTCTTTTTTCATCGAGTTAAACTGTGAAGGAAATAAACCATTTGAAGGACGTGAAGAGGAATAAACTATAAATATATGACTGCGGCTTAAAGGCAGTTAAAGGTCTGGACTGATGCAAACACAATCAAAACGGCAGACAATATGGCGGCTATCCCTGACATAAGCCACAAACGATCACTGCAATGAGGAACAGCCTGCCGGATGATGATGATGGCGGTCATGCATAAGCATAAAAACCGCTAATTGATGTTTATTGTCTGGCAATTAAATGGAGGCAGGGTAATTAAGTATTCGTATTGTTCAAATTCAGTGGTTTGGGAATGAGGTTCAGTGATGAATTGGTGCAAAGTCAAAAATATGTATACAAGACATGACATTAAATCGCAGTTTAATTGCGTATAACTGACATTTTCAATTTTTTAATACATATCTACGCCAATTTAATGTCTCCTGCCAGACCGTAGAAAAATGTTCGAACATCAAAAATTATTATATCGAATAGACTGAGAAAGTATTGACAATAATATAGATTGAGCGAAGAAAGCAAAGAAATATTGAAAAACGATTGGGAGGCTAATAATCTTTAAAACTGAACTATTCGAAAAGAACAATAATTTTTTAATCAGGTAATGAACTTGTCTTGTAAGCAATTTCATTTACAATAAAAAGGAAACATTAGTCATACCGACTGCCAATTCGTATTATGCATAATTTCTTATTCTCACATATTATATTATTTGACGTAGCAAATTATTATTATTATTATATTATAATTTTATATAGCAAAAAATCTATGTAATTTAATAAAAAGCTTTTATATAAAATCGAATATTATTAATATATCGGTTTTAAAATTTTATTGATTCCATTTTTGTAAACCTTACAGATTCTTGGCTTTAATGCTAAAATGTACCAATACAAAATAATTGCTCGAATCCTAGTTAGGTTAAAGACGAAAACCTGAAATATTTTTGCGGATCTATCAAGTATCCTTAAGTAAAGTAATTCGCAATCTTTAATATTGAATATTTTAATCTTTTAATCTTATACATATATTTCAATTTTAAAAAGATACAGTGATTCACATGCAAGAAAGTACACTAGAAAAATTTTGTGATATTTTTTTTAAATTTTTGCAAAACTAAGCACTGTGATTATTAAAAGAAATGTTTTATAAAATATATATAAAATTAAATTCATTCATAATTGTTAAAGATATAATACTTAATGTACTATGAAAATTTTACTAATATATAAAAAATTTTCATTTTTTAAAGTAGAAAAAATTTTTTTAAGGAAAATGCAATTTTATTGATGTATGTAAATTTTTTATCGATAGATTCAATTTTACCGTAAAAAAGGTAAGGGTTTTTTACAATTTTGTTGCTTGGAATTTTACCGAATTTTCAGATTGCACAATAATTAAACTTTTTGTAAATTTACCCAAATCTGGGTAAATTTTTTCGAAAGTCATGTTAATGAGGAATAAATTCCTAAAATATTTGTTTTTAATATCTATTTGGGCCCGAGATATTAGTTTTTAAGATTTAGTCCCAAAATGTTTGTTTTTTCGGTGTTCTTATATTGATAGCGAGTCACTGTTTAAATATTTTTGAACTAAATCTTCGGGAATATTTTGTTGAATAGTTTCACTAATGCCTCAAAAAAATTTAAAGCGGTAGGATAATTTTAAAGGCGACGGCCGAGTAGTGTAAAAAGGTCGAAGACGGCGTAGGATTAAATAGCTTATAGCACTACTTTGCATAAGCAATAGTTTTGGAATATTTGAAAAAACGAGCTTTTTTAACTTTTTTTTCTAATCGAACTTCTAAACCACTGGTGGCCGTCTTTTGACTTTTCCATTTAGCTTTTTTTCTCTTTATGTACACATTTTAAAAAACAAATTTTTTACCATTTCTGGTCTCGGTAAAATGTATTAAAAGTCGTTTAGAGTTTTTAAGTGATGCATGGATTTGACTAAACGGTTTTAGACGGTATTCTGTTTAGGTGTACAACTTTTTGGTGGCTTTTTTAAAATTCCATAAGAAAGTTAACAATACAAAAATAAATTTCTTTTAAAAATTTGAAAATTATAAAATTTGAATTTAGACGTGTCACGACGAATCACGCCGTGATAGTGACCGAACCCATTAAAAAATGACGAAATATTCGTGAGCGTGTGTGATTTAATTTTTCTCGTGCGTGAGAATGAATACCAAAAGAAATAAATACCAAATTTAATGGATTTTAAATGTTTTTAAATGTTTAAAAAGTTTTAATTTCAACTGTAATGATGTTTCAATATAAAGAAAAATCATATTGCATCTAACTAATTCATGAATTCATATAATTTTCATATTAAATATAAATCTATATAAGATATGAATTGAATTTGAGTTTCATATTTAAAATCACTAAATAAACTTTGATTTATTAAGTTCGAATTTGAATTTTTAATGGTGAACGTGCTTGATTAGAAGAAATCACATGAGCGTGCGTGATCGTGAGTCGAAATCACTCACGCGCCCTTCTCTTGTTCAGGCATTCTAGACAGTAGCGACATTCTAACTTCTTAAAAATCTTTTTTCTTTTCTTCTTCAGATAACCAGAAGGGTTGGAATCATGTCAAGAGGAATGCATCCTTAATCCCCACTTAGACCAAATTTGTGCCCCTAGATTAGAATACCACCTTAAGCTTTAATAATAGGTACTATTAGCTTTGGTTCCATGGCACAAAAGTGTTCCATTTGTTTCCAATCGTACTTCATTTTCTTTTCTCCATACTTTTAAAGCTGCTTACAATTTTCAACATTAAAATGTCATGAAAACACCAAGTTCAAATAATTTACATTCTTGTAATTGTATTTCTTCTTAGTTAACTATTTTATTGTGAGAACTACCCCCCCCCCCCCCCTACTTCTCCCGTTCTTGCTGTTGTTGACATTGTTGTAGTTGTTGTGCAATCAACTCTAGCAACAAACAAAAACTACAAGAATGACGATGAACTTTTCTCATTTATTTCAAAATAAAGCTCTAGTTCGCAGCTGGCAGCCTAAACTTTCGCAATTGAGTGCAGGTGAATTTGTCGCTTTAAGTCATCCTATAAAGGAAACAACTCACTTTTTACTGCCACAACCTGTGCGGAAACCTGGCGTTGAGGGTTTACAATTTAATAAAAATGTTTTAATTGTTTTACTGCAGTGCAATGAATAAATGTTTAAGTAACGTTTATTCATTCAGTCAGGAAGCTGTCTTTGTGTGTGTGTGTGTGTGTGTGTGAGACTGTTAGTTAGTCTGTTTCCTTAACATACAGCGGCCATTCCACAAACACTAGGCCAAAGTGGCAACATCATATAAAACGCAGGCATGATTGATGCAGCTTTTGTAGCGATCACTGCAGCAACGTTTTGGTTTAGTCGAGCAACATCAGCAAAGACTACAAAATTATTGACTGGCCATTAACTGTCAGTTCACTTTCTTAAAAATTTATTATAAAGTGTGAAACTAAATATGTATGCGTCTCTGAAGTATTTGAAGAACTCATAGTACAAGAAATTCAAACAAATTCTTTAACCCTTAAATACGCCACTTTAAAGCCTCTGGTTTCAACATTAACCCTTATTCGGCACACTCCTTTGATATACCGCGCTCGGCACACTGGGAACATATGCACCTTATCGACAAAAAACCACAAAAAAAAACTATAGAATATTTTTATATAATTTGATTATTTTTTTTTGCTCCTTAAAAGAATATTTTAAAGTAAAATAAAAGTTTCATAGGCCAAACATTTGATTGGCACGATAACGATTTCCGGGGCGCCGCGATTTGAAGATGTTTTCTGGTAGAGAACAACAAAAAAACATGATTCGCCGAACAAAAAATCGATAACTCCGTTAGTTTAATCGATTTTTAAAAAAATTTTTTTGTTAAAAGATCTGTTCAAAAAAACATCTATATCATCTTTTCCGTTACTCAATGGATCTTTAAGATTGATATGTCATTTGAAAGGTCATTAAATGACCTTTTTTCGATAGATAAAAATTTGTAATTTTTTTTTATTAACTGATTGAACCCACAGGGGGGTTCCAGGGGGTGTGCCACTGGCATGGGTGGGTCAAGCCTCCAAAGTTAGTGGGGGTCGGTCATACATTTGGACTCGATTGGAGCACTCTAAATGGGTCAAAGTGGGATTTTTCAAAATTTACCCCTACCCAAAAGTTCCACCCAAATTGGGGGACATCAGAATTCGTTTTAGAGGTATGGTTCCTTCGGCAAAGTTTCTTATTTTGATCCCTAGAATACGATTTTCACAGAGCAATGGGCGATTTTTTTTGTCTCCCCACAAATCGACCCGGCCTACTGTACATTTTGTTTTTGTTATTTTACTTCAAATATCAAATTTATCAAAAGAAAACAATACAAGGGCAAATACACCACATCGTGAATACCCCTATAGATTTAACTTGATTTTTTTCTAAAAACATCCACACACAAACCTCTTAAATCAAGTTAAAGCTTAAACTTTTCAAACATTTACTCGCAGCAATTCGCTGCAACACTCCAAACATTTAACTAATATTCTCCATTATTATTAAATTTAACAAAATATTTAATCAGATTGCATTGCGCGCCGTCGTAGCCACGAAACTGGACTTGTTTCATGCTCCTCTTTATTTTGGCTGATGTCTAGCTTCATTCGGCTTAACTTTATGTGCCACATAAGCACATCGCTAACAGCCTCAACAAGTCCATCGTCAACAGCAACATCATCACGAGGAGACACCAGCAACGCGAATGTCGGTAGCACAGACTGTGGCCACAGTTGAGTTGGAAAAAAATATTTCATAAAATTTATTTGGCTTGTTTTTTGCGCCAAGTAAACGATGCACCAGTGGTTGCCACAACTCATTGGAAACTGCTACTAAATAACTGCACTCTGGAGAGCTTAAAATAAATATGTGAAAAATTTAAGCAATTTGCTAGAATAAATATTTTTTTCATATCCAATGACCAGTTATATTTCTGAAACACACACACACACACGACTTTTGCACGTTTCCATGATTATTCTTCATAACTATCATATCATGTCTTATTAACAGTATTTTAACCTTTTGCTTATTTTTAAACTAAATGTAAGCTACAGTGTACGAAATTAATATGGTTACACATAATTTTAATAGTTTCCACATAAAACAGTTGTATGCAAGAACTTCCTTTACATGTTTTACTGAATTTTTACTTTATTTCCACTTAGCCCCATTTGAAATCAAGGCAAGCAAAATTGAAAAGGATCACAACTTAAATCCTAACTTCCAACTTAAAAAAAAAATTCAAAGTTATTCAACTAATATTTTATTTCTGTTTGGCGTAAAATAAAATACGTATTTTGCCTGAGATGAATTTGAATTTATTTCAATTTCAATTAAGTTTTAGGTAATACAGGTTTTTAACTTCAAATTCAACCTTTTCCATTTCAAATTAAACTTTTTCCAAATCAAATTAAACTTTTCCATTTCAAAAAAAAACTTTTTCCATTTCAAATAAAACTTTTTCCATTTCAAATTAAACCTTTTGCATTTCAAAAAAAACTTTTTCCAAATCAAATTAAACTTTTTCCATTTCAAATTAAACGTCAGCCAAGAAAAAGATTTATTTTAGATTTTTATTGAATTATTAATATGTAATCGAAAAGTATTACATATTTCTTGTGTAAATAGCTGTTTGAATAAAATTTATTAAAACTAATAGCTCCAGTTTACACTGGCTAGTTTACACCACATTTTCAATAGAAATGGTAAATCAAAATTACATTTTTTAAAAACCAAAAAAAACACTGTAATACAAAATCCAACCGACGTTTATCACTAACACTTAGACTTTTTAGAACTTTTCCATTCACTTCACCACACATATCTTCAATACTTACATGGTTTTCATAAAATCTCCAAAGAAATTATAGAATAATAAATGAAATTTCAAGATTAGTTTTTTTTAATGTTTTGTTTTAAGTTTTAAAATTTTTACAAGAAATATCAACAAAAAACAAAAAAAAAACGTGCATCAGGATCAGCTAGCATATTTCTCGCAATTAACTTGACTTTTGAAAAAACTTCTTCGATGGGATTCATCTAGTTCTAACTAGTGATATTAGTTTTAATATATTTTATTCAAACAGCTATTTACACAAGAAATATGTAATACTTTTCGATTACATATTAATAATTCAATAAAAATCTAAAATAAATCTTTTTCTTGGCTAAGGTTTAATTTGAAATGGAAAAAGTTTAATTTGATTTGAAAAAAGTTTTTTTTTGAAATGGAAAAGGTTTAATTTGAAATGGAAAAAGTTTTATTTGAAATGGAAAAAGTTTTTTTTGAAATGGAGAAGGTTGAATTTGAAGTTAAAAACCTGTTGTTTTCTGCGATTGAGGAGCTTATTTCTTATTTTTGACAACTCGAAAATTTTTCATGTGTCATTTCTCAATTGTATTGTATTTTCTTTGAACATTTTAAGTAACGACAAATCTCAACATTAGTCTTATCTCGGACTCTTATTTCCATTGGCGTTTCACGTTTTGAAAAAGATTTAAAGGAGGAATTCTTGCAAAATATTTTTTTTTTTGTACATTTCTTATCACCTGAAAATGTATTTCCATGGTTTCAAGGCCTCAATTAAATCCTAAAGATCCTTAAGAAGTCACTAAAATTAACCTCTTTGATGGTAACTCTTTGATTACGAAAACGATAAAGGCTTTTTTTTTGCACGTAAAATCGATAGAATGCATCTTCTTAACAAATACCAAATTTTATAAATAAATCTAATATTTTTTGTTTCAAAATTTTAAACTTTTTTCAAAATTTTTAATAATTAAAAAAATTGGTTTGAATCAAATACAACACGATATTCCAGAAGTTCGCGATAATTTTATAAAAAAGACATTAGGGTAGTTGAGTAAATTGGCAAATGGCACATTTTGTTTTTGTAAAAGTTCCATTCTACTCAAGTACTCATCTACCACTATACTCTAGCCGATCAACTGACTTGTTTGGGAAGATTGATTTCTTGTCAAATTTATTACTTTTTTCATATGTTACCACCTTCCAAAAGTAGGCAATAATTGAATTGAACAAAAAATTAAAGCAAAGTAAATTAAAATAAAGTAAAATGTACTCGCAGTTGTCAAAAGTACTCATCCTACACATACCCAACTATCCAATAAATCAACCCAATCGTCAATAACAAGATTTACAATGCTATCGAAAAAATGTATGAAGTCCTCAAATGCACTGACAATTACACTGAATCGTGAATACCCTTATTGCTTAAAATTGATTGTACTATATAATCATGAAATAATGCTTTATAAAATTTTTCGAGGTACTTCAAAAACTTCTTTTTTTTATTTTAAAATATGCCGTTTTTGTTATATGTAGTTGTTTGCTATTAATTGTTTGCTGATATGGCTAAATTTATATCTTTATTTAAATCAAATTTATTAAATTTGAATAAAAAAACATAACCTTTTAAATTTTACTGAATCAAACCCATCAATTTGCCAATATAAAAACAATTAATTTACGAAATTTTAACTCATATTTCTTCTTTTTAATTTAACCCTTTGATACGGGAATGAAATCTAGCGCAAAGAAAATTTCTGGAAGTCACTTTATTTTGTTAGAAAAGCCTATTTTTACCCATTTTTTAATGTTTTTTGTTGAAAAAATGTCAGCGGTGATGGATTTAAGACACTTGTTTAATTCATTTAAGCACTTGTTTTGATAAAAATTTCCAAAAACAGTATAAAATTAATGGAATATATTTTAATACGGATAATGATAAATACAAAAACGCTTTTTTTTCAAAAAAATCAAACTATATAATATATTCTTATTGATTTTATAAAACGCGGTTTGTTACAATTTCATTTACGTTGTTGACGCCTCTTAAAAATGCCCGAATCTGATCAACTTTGTTGATATTTTTGACAGCAAAACACTAAAATATTTGCATAACTTGGTTGACCATGAAATAAATAACGGAATAAAATTCAAATCAGAGGATTTTATGCATAGGCGAGTTAGTAACAGGCTTTATAAATCGAAGTACAATATAGTGCACACCACTCGCCAAAGGGCTAAAAAATGTGATGTATACACACTGTTCTTTCCTTAAATGACCTTCAATCTTCCGTTGACAGTAAATTCAGAGAAACTGCTTGTGTATTTAACAGTCATAGTGAAAAACTAAAAATTACGCATGTACTAAACGTGTCGTTCGTGACAAAGATATGTTTCCTACGATGATTGATGCCTACGAGCTACGAGTTCGATACCCAGCCAATGCAGGAAATTTTTTTTTTAAAAACTTCTTACTATGCACCTAATTGTAATTCGATGACTGTATGTAAAACCCGTAGCACAACTGCATTTATTTAAAGGTCAGGGTATATTAAATTTGTGCAAACGTTTGTAACGCATAGAACGAAGCGAGTCCGGTATAGAAGAGTATATATATTCTTGATCAGCGTCACCACGTGAGTCGAGCTATATTTGGCAGAGCTAAAATTTGGCACATATGTTTTTTATAACAAAACAAAGATGTTTTTGAAAAATGGACATCATCCGCCCACGGACACGCCTACCTCCCACACAACCCAAAAAGTTTAAAACTGAATAAATATGATTATGTTTGTCATAGAGAGATCAAATTTGGTATGTATGTATTTTATACCAAAACTAAGGTGTGTTAAAATATTGGGAGTAATCCGTCCATAAACACGCCCATCTCCCATAGCGAAAGCATGATAAAGGCATTAACTGTGAGCTACAGGAATAAAACTTGGTATGTGTAAATTTTTCTTCAACATTTAAATGCATATAAAATATAGGCTACATCCGCCCACGGATACGCCCATTTTCAATAGTATTATTATTTTGTTTTTATTTGGGAAAGGAGGTTTAGGGTATTTCATAGTCGGCCTAGACCGACTTTAGACTTTCTTTACTTGTTTTTATTAATTTTTGTAAGAATATTAATAATAATCCTCTAAGGATTATTTATTCACACAAAACATCACACTTTTCTTTGCAAACTTTATTTCCTTTGTTTACTTCTTTAATTATACATACATAAACTGTATAAAAAACGCACCTAGGAAAAACATCTCCTACATCTTGCTTTGTTCTTAAGGATTATAAGGCACATCATTTACATACGTCAGTTAACTTATGTGTGTGTCACTCGCTTCCAACCTCTTGCTCTTGCTTATCACCCAATCCTTTGCTACTGAGTTTGTTAAATTAAAAAAAAAAAAAAAAAAACACAAAAAACGAGTGACTGAAAAAAATATGATTTAGTTTTATCTGTATGCTTCTTTCAACTGAAGATTCTTTCATTATATTCTCGGAAGTCTACTTGCGATTATCTTATGTAGCTCTTGTTATATTCAGAAAATTTTTCCAAGCGCAACATCTTGTGCCTTCTTGATAAGCATACCAGCAACAAACGGAAAAGTGTTGCTTCGTGTATTTTTCTTACAATTTAACTAGTATAACGTCTAGGTATGAGTGTGAACTCTTTCATATGATATGAAAGAGAATATTTTGTTTTGTCTTGTTTTTTGATGTTAGCATTTCCGGTTTACGGCATCCTAAACATGTTGCCTACAATACTTAGAATTAAGTCGTGTTAAACTAAGTTTACATTTCCTTAATATGTTTTAAATTGAAACTACAATAGTTCCAGAGAAATTCCAAAAACATTTCCATTCAGGCTTATGTAAACTTGTGTTTGATTAAAACATAGAAACTGATATTAATTTATAAATAAAATGCAAATGACTTTTTAAGAGGTAGTTTCCAATTTTTTAATAGAATACTTAACTCGAGATTTATTTTAAAATGTTGGCTTAAATTTTACGTTAGTATCGTCAAAATCACGTGAAAATGTTTTATTTAAAAACTATAATTTACATAAGTTATCAGAAGTCTAGTTTTGTATCAGAAAATTTATCTCTTCAGTATTAGATTTTCTATTTTCAAAATTGTACCCTCTGAGATACTCTGAGACTTCTCTTATAGGGAACAAAATTGCATCCGTCTGAAATTTTACTGCACAAACGAAATACTTAAAATAACAAAAACTAAAAATATCACTTATATACTTCGAGCAATATAAATGCTTTATATTTCATAGCTTCTGATTTCCACTGAGACTAATTTTGAGGATTTTCTCTATGTTGCAATGACAAATTCAACTGCTCCATGCAAGTGCACAGACTCACACACACACGCACACTTACACATACAAAGACCCACACAGCATTTGGCAGCATACCATCTATGTTTATGGATGCTCTTCTAAGAACCGTGCCTGGATCGACGACAGAAACAGAGCAAAAAGCCGCACATTAGACAATTTTTCACTTGTCGGAAAAATTAATAAAAATCCCCAACTGACAGGAACAAACGAACGAACATGACTTCCATGTCAAGAAGCAACCTCCATAGCATACCTCCTCACTCTAAACTTCAGTGCATAGCATGTTCTAGCCCAATCGTCGAATTTTTCATATCTCTGCAGAGTCATCTTCATTTTCTATTACCAAAAATTTTATGATTTTAACTTTTCAGAATGTCCTCTGTCCTCTGTTGTCGGCGTGCATGGAAATTATTTAACTTCCTGGTGGCAACACCACCAATCACCAAAAATGAGAACGATTTAAAATGTTGGCAGCAACAGCATATTCTAGCGTCCCTTGGGTTAAGTTCTCTTTCCATCACTGAACTCCAGCGATAGAGGAGTCGCACAAGGCACTGTCCTATGACAGACATGAAACCAGCCCTAGCTAGTTCCTGTTGAACATGTTGACTGCTCGATGCAGTCACGAAGAGAAAAGTTAAAAAGGAAACTTTCTTGGAAGGTTTCCTGATTTTGTTCTGTTATGTTGTAATGTTGTTGTGGTGTTTGGCGCAAACACTTCCGTCTTATCAATGTCAACGATGAACGACAACTTTGTGCTGGATGTAATATTATTCCATACTAATTTGCTGCTTCGTGTGTCGTGTTTGTTGTGTTATTTAAAAGAAAACACAATATGCCATGGCTAAAAAAATTGGTGTTTAACATAAACGTAAACGTTTGAAACATATTAAATTAATCCTTGATTTCACTCTTACTTATTGATCAAAATCAAATCTTAAACATTCATTGAAAATTCATGGCTTATAAAAAGCCCTGACTTTGCCGTTGACTGGCTATCTTGTATAAAAACTAGCAAGGTCCCTGCAAACATTTTTAATCGTCTGAGAATCTCCAGCGAATCGCTTGGAAAATGAAACGATCGCCGGCGAGCTCTTCTGAGAGTCTTCCGAGAATCGCCGAATGTAAGCAGCTGAGGCCATAAAAGCGATTCGCCGGGAAGATTAGCCGGCGAATCGCCAAGAGGAGTCTTAAGCGATTCGCCTGGAAGATTCGCCAACGAATCGCCCAGAAGAGTCTTAGGCGATTCGCCAGGAAGAGTCGCGAACGATTCGCTGAAAGGAGTCTTAAGCGATTCGCCAACGAATGGCAGAAGGGGTTTTTGTTTGTTGCAGAGCATCGTTGTTGAATGTTACAAGTTGTTGCATGTTTGAACTAGCGGTCTCTTCAGACGTTGTTTTATCCCAGTTTCATGAAATTTTTTAAAAGTTAAATTTTTTGATTAATTTAAACGATTTTTCAGAGCCTGCTTCATATAACAATGATAGATTTTTAAAAGCTTTTTAAAAAGCAATCTTCCAACGATCGCTGGAATGAGCGAAGGAAGATTTTAAAATTTTTTTGAATCGCGCATTCATCCCTTGGGCGATCAAAAAGCGATCAATCTTCCAACGATCGCCGGAATGAGCGAAGGAAGATTTTGAACATTTTTTGTCAATCGCGCATTCATCGCTTGGGCGATCGAAAAGCGATCCATCTTCCAACGATCGCCGGAATGAGCGAAGGAAGATTTTTAAATTTTTTGAGAATCGCGTATTCATCGCTTCGGCGATCGAAAAGCGATCAATCTTCCAAAGAACCCTTAGGCGAATCGCTATCGCGTCGCCAAATGATCTAATCTTCCAATCGTCTTCCAAATGTTTGCAGGTGTATATCTTCTACTTGGCCGAAATTAAAATACCCCCACGGTCGGTTCTTAAGGGTAAAAGAATCTTTAGTTGGAAAGGTTTTTGTATGAGATTTTGAGAGATTTTATTATTTTTATGTGTCTCAAATACATACATATCAAATTGTTTTCCTTCAGCACAAATACAAGTCTTTTTATAAAGTTTTCAATTTTGGGGTTGTTTGGGAGTTGGGCGTATTAGTGGGTGGATGACGCCCATTTTTGGATGACACCTCAGTTTTGACATAGAATACTTAAATACCGAGTTTCCGTCTTTAATATTAGCCTAACTTTAATATTAGCCTCTTTATAGAGTTTTCAATTTAGGGGTTGTATGGGAGGTAGGCGTGTAGTGGGTGAATGGCGCTCAGCATCTCAGTTTTGACATAAAATACACAAATACCGAATTTCAGTATTGTAGCTTTAATATTAGCCTCAATTTTCAAGTTTTCAATTTTGGGGTTGTATGGGAGGTAGGCGTGGTTTTCATCCGATTTAGTCCATTCTCGAACTTGACCTTAGTTTTTTTAAAAAAAGCTTAAATATTGATTTTCATAACGATAGCTTCAAAATTACGGCTGTTATCGTGTCCACAGACAGACAGACAGACAGACAGACGGACATGGCTAAATCAACTCCTTATGGGCGTTACACACGTCGTGACAAAATTAATATACCCCTTACGTAGTTCGTCTGGGGGTATAAAAATACAAGGGCATAACAAAGTTGATTTTAGGGAATCATAATTTCCCGTTTACGATCTTCTTTTCATGAATAAAATCAGTTGTGCTGAAAAAGACATAATACAGATATGGACACTCTCCTCAAATTTGAGGGTTGGCGTCACATTTCTGTATACATACACAGCAGTAAGCAGTGGTACGAAACTACAATAAGGCAACATCGTGTTCGTCTGTTTCGCAGCTAAACGTGATTTTTTCATCGGACAGAGACAAAAGTGGCGCCAAGGGAAGGACATTCGCTCAGCTTGGGATAAAGCCCTTGCTCAGCCATTCACTCAGCTTGGGATATTGTCAACACTTCGTTTTTTTAAAAAGCGGGGGTCTTAATTTTGTTTTTTAATTAGTAGTAAAATTTATTCATTTCAGTGTAACTCGCAAACTATACATCCGACAGAGACGAAAGTGGCACCAATGGAAAGGGCTCAACTCATCCCTAAAATTGTCATTAATATATATATTTATACCCCACGCGTACTGCGTAAGGGGTATATTAATTTTGTCACGAAGTGTGTAACGCCCATAAGAAGGCGTGGTAGGCACAGAAAAGTATATACATTCTTGCTCAGCATCACCACCTGAGTTGATTTAGCTATGTCCGTCTGTCTGTCCGTCTATCTGTCCGTCTGTCTGTCCGTCTGTCTGTCTGTCCGTCTGTCTGTGGACACGATTACAACCCGAAAATTGAAAACTATATAAATAGGCTAATATTTAAGCTACAGACGTGAAATTGGGTATTTATGGATATTATATCAAAATTGAGGCGTGTTAGAAAAATTGTCATGAACGTGCCCACCTCCCATTCAACCCCTAATTGAAAATTTTATAAAAAGGCTTGTCTTTACTTTGCAGGATAACAATTTGATATGGATGTATTTTAGACGTCATCAAAATAGTAAAATTTTTTGAAATCTCATATAAAAAGAGCTGCAATTTACGATTTTGTACCATAGCGAATCGCCCGTGGGGGTATTTTAACTTCGGCCAAGTCGAAGATATACCTTACTAGTTTGTTTATAATTTTATTTTTTTAAATTTTAATTTAGGCCCTTCTATAAACCAAAAAATTATGATTCTTGTATTGCTATTAAAATTGACATTTTTAAATGTTTAAAAAAAAAACATACAATTAACAAAACTAAGTTCCATCAGGTCTCGAACCCGCGCGAAAAGTTTTAAAAACTCATAACGCTCGACCAACACGGCATTAAATTTCTTTGTTTCTATTTCAATATAAAGTCACACAAAAAATATTTGTAAAAAATATTTCTTAACTGAATAACCTAATTCACAATTATTTTATAAACTGTGTAAGTAGAAAAATTGACGAATAAATTTGGTGAAGTAGACGAATAGTAGTTCGGAAAGTAGGTGAAGTAAAAATATGAAGTAGTCATATTTACAAGTAGAGTAGGTAATGACCTACACTTGTTTAAATAATAAATCAATTCTTTTATTTTCTGAGTTAGCCAAGACTCAAGCCTTTTGGAACTTCGCTGCCAGTATACTTATATGTTGAAAACTTTATCCTAGCTTTTAATCGCTGATTCCTTCCGTCTAAGTAGCTAATTAGAAAGTACACTGCAATATCAGATAATCCAAAGTTGAACATGAGTTTTTTGGATAAGTCTTTATAGTTGACTGTATGAAATGCCTTTGAAAAGTTCACTAGAAGATCAAGGTCAAATGGTATTCTACTTAACATGAACCAGGGCTAAAACGATAGCAGGGGAACAGCTATGCCCATGACGAAACAACCTTTTTCAAAACGCAGTTTAATTAGATGCAACTTGATAAACCTTCTGGCTTATAACAGTGACGTTCAATGACCGTTAATGTCAACGTTACTCTTGTTTATTAGGATCATTGTTCCATATCCGCTGTTTTCATAATCCACGAAGAGCATGGTAGAGTATTGCATGGTTTTAGGAAAACACAAATTGCGCTGCGTCAAACAAATTCGTATCGCCTTCACGTGGAAATTATCCACCGTCCAATAAAATAAGTTAAATGACGTATTTATTTTCGTATCATACCATGTCAATTATTATATATTTAATTCTTCGACACTGAGTCAATAATTTCTATTAGTAAGAAATTTCCAAAATTAAAAATTACATAGATCCATTGCTCCGGTGCTAAAATTTGATGCTACGATAGCCAATCATGCTTTGAGCCTGATTAATGGTTGTGGCAAAAAAAAAAAAAAAATAACTGTTCATGCAAAGCTAACAATTATTCAGCAATGTTTTCTACTTGAACTGCTTGTTCCTCTTGAGTACTACTTCCTTACATCCCTTCCTTTCTCTGCTCTATACTTGTTCTAATTTCAATTTATGTTAACAACCATGTACATCGCCTTTCCGTTTCTACAACTCCGTTGTTACAGTCCCAAAGAAACACTTTTTAATTTTTCTAAAATTTTGGGCACATCATCAGACATTCCATTGCTTCACTCTTGCTGTGTCTCTTTGCCTGACAGCTGCACTTCAGTCGACCGGAAATTTATTTGTTTTTTTTCTTTATTTTTTTTTATGCTCATTTTTCATATTAAAACATTAAAATTGTTCACATCCTGGCAACAAATCAGGCAGCCAAATGAATAAAAAAAAAAAAAATGAAACCAAAGTTGAAGAACACACAAAAACTGACAGGCCGACAGTTTTGATAAGATATAAAAAAAGAGGCACAAAAAAAAAGACATATTTTTTTAATGTTGGCTTGGCAAGGCAACAAATGGAAATCTGGCTAGCTTTAATCTCTAAATGAGAAAAGAGAAAAAAATTAAATTATTTGTCTTTAGAAGAAAGTAATAAACTAAAAAGGATATTAAAACAGTATTTTTTATAGAAAATTCTTACCACTTGTTTGTGGTCAGATGCTTTGAGCTATTGAACACTTGATTTGAAAAAATTAATTAAAACATCTAGTTTATAAAACGCCATTTTCGAAGGATGCAGCAACACGATACTATAGCCCGACAGTTCCAACCAATTAGTTAACCAACTCGCCCACACACAAACGCCCACTGTGTTGCTTTAATGCACGCCTCTTTGTGAAAACGTTGGCGTTTAAATTGAATAACGTCACAGAGCACAGCATAAATATTTGAACCCTTGAACAAGCATTCGTTCGTCTGTTCGTCCGTCCATACGTCCGCTTATAGCAATTTATCAGCTAGTATAAAATAATGGCTGCCATATCAACAACATGTAAATTTTAAATGTGAACCAATTTATGGTCAGCGTGTGTGTGTTTGAGTGTGTGTGGCTGAGATCGTCGTATATGAGTATCCTGCCTGTCGTTGTCCCTTTGCAATAATTAACAAAAACTGCTGAGCCATCAAAATGGAATGAAAAACTAATTGTGGGCGAGTATGTAAATTGTTACACACACATGCACATACAGTGCCCATACAAACACACACACACACACACACACACACACACACTTTATCAAGCACGAGTTTAAGGTGCTTACAGTTAACAATTTAAAATATCTCATCCTTGATGTTTGAAAACATTTATGTAATTCTTAGCATAAAGCGAAAAAGCCTTTGAAATTTTTTTTGAATATCTTCATGATTGTATGCCTTTGTCCTGCCACATTCCAATTGATTAAAAATGCATTTCTTTACAATTTATTATTTTACAACAATTGTTGTGAGCTTAAAAATGCAATTCATGCCAATTAATAAGAAGAATCAAATACTTAAGAATACCAGCAACATGTTCTTGTTTATTGCTCCTTTCTACTCTCAAACACACACACCCACACAAACTCAAGCCACCATACAAAAGTCAAGCGTTAGCAAATTTAATGCTATAAGGCTTACCACCATCCACCCTTTGTCCTTCCACTCTAAGAATCATTGTTATTTTTATATCCTCTACGAGCCATTTTGCTGCAGATAATCTTCGTTTTTATTTTTCCTTCGCATCCTCCCACTGCAACCCACCCGCCTGTTGGTTGCCAACATTCCTCGAATTAATTAGCGAATGGAATTGCGCTAATAAACTAGCAAATTTACGTTTGCCATCCACCCCTCAAGGACTGGTTGGACGTACTACCAGGTTGAGGTTGGAGAGCTTTGCCAACCGAGATTGCCTCTACACTAGGGTGCTACACGTTGTACTCAACGTAAAAATGTAACCATAAAAATGCTTTCGTCGGAATTCGGCATAAATTCCTATCCGTGTCTGTCTTTTTTAACGGCGCGCGCGCGCTCTTTCTGAGCAACGGCAGGAATTAAGGCAAAGAAAAAAAAATATACAACGACATGAAAAGGAAATCAAATAATTTAAATCGCATTTCCTTTTCGATGTTGTTGCAAAAATCGAATATGGCGCTGTTAAGAATTCAAGAGAAGGAAAACGATAAATACCGTTCGCGCACCCCAGCCACCAACTGCTGCTGCTGCTGCTGCTGCTGCTGACTAAAAGACGTCGACAACTCCAAGACAAGACATCATTTAAGGCAACGAGGTGACGTTGAAGACGACACGGAATAAGAAAAATTCACACACAAGCACATACATTCACACACACATACGCATACATGTGTACAAATGTGAATAAAAATAAAGCCACTGTCTGACTGAGTCTGAGCAGCCGCTTAGTTTGGTTTTCTTTTTTTATCGTTGTAAGTGAAAAAGTAATGAAGCCGCTTTTGACATTGAGTGGAAATAAAATTCTACATAAAGCGAAATTCAATTGCAAATAACGTGAGGCAATAAAAACAACACGTTATACAGCAACAATTCAGGGATACCAAGTCTTTGGGAATTTCACAAATTGTTGAGAATTTGTGCAATCTTAGGTAATTCAAGATTGCGATAACATTTTCGCAAAGGTTTAAAAGTTCACAAAGGATCGACTTGAAGCCAGTCGTTTTATGTTATATAAAATTTCATTGCATCAGGCATGCGGTATCTTCTTTCTTTTTGATAGGAACTCACAAATTATCCTTGTCAACGTTTAAACTTCCTCTCCATCTCCTCTTTTTTTTTGCTGAAAGCAGAAAAAATACACACGCCAGTATATACCCTGCAGATAAATGGACCAGATTTAGAATAGTTCTAGACTAGTTCCAAAAGGGGCCAGTACTGGTCCCACTTCAATACACTTTTACATTGAACAACTGACGCTTTTTACGGGTTCATGTCATAGGAAAAGACAATTGTTCCCACAAACATCCCTTTTTCCCTATATCTGTGCTAGTTCCATAATGAATAGGTCTTAACTGGTCCGTTTTGATAGAGTTCAGATGTGGTTAGTTTTAAGCCCTATTATTAGCCTTATTTCGAATATGGGTTTGTACAATAGAACTAATTAAATTATTTTATATAGTTTTATCTGATATTTACCACTTAATCATTTTCATCGAAAATGTTCGCAAAAGTTTAAGGAAGAGTGGAGTCTAAATGAAAAAACGAGCCACAACACGTTTTGAACGTGTATGTTTTTTTATTTTGTTTGTGCCTGCTGACAAGAAAAAGAAAGAATATAAAAATAAATTCAAACTGATCTATGCTGAGCGTCTTTTGTACTAGTTCGCAACTAACTCCAATTTCACTAGAAATAAACTAGTTTGTTTTTCCAATTGTCTGCAAAATAACTGCTGGGTAATTTGTTTAAATAGATAATCTGGAAAGAGAACTGCACACTTTCTCTTAAAACTGGTTTTACTTAAAACTGACTATTTTTTTAAAACTCCACACTTTTTGTTGGAGCTTGTTGCAAAATTGCCGTATTTGGAGCAAAGATAATCCACACGCCGTTCAAGAATTACCAATGCATCCCGATAAATGTACTGTCTGGCGCAAAGGGGGTTTTGTGGTTTTAAACCCCCCCCCCCCCCCAAATTATTGTAGTACCAAACAAAATATGATTCAATCAAAGTAAGTCACATAAAAAGTAATCACACATCTTTTCAAATGAGTGAAAACCCCAAATATATATTTTAATTCTATTCTCGTTGATTGATTATATCTGGTTGTTATTTAATTTTTGTTAAGTTATGATTCTGTCCACTCGAGCGGTTGTTGAGAATACTTCAATTTGAGTTGTCTTTTCAACTTTTAGCATGGAACCCAATAAGGTGGCTGAAATATTTGGGAAAAATTTAATTCAAAAGTAAGACAAAATAATAAAGCCTGCATTTGAGGACAATCGGTTGAGTCCCTTGCCACCCAGTGATTCAGTTAAATAATATAAAAATATTATTATATCCGATTGACTTCCGAAACTGGAGAAAAAATTAAGAATTCATCATTCTATATCATACTTTTCCGAATCTGTTTCATAAAATTTCTCTAAATTACCAAATATTATCCGATTTTAAGAAATAAGGGCTTATTAGAAAAACAATGTTGGTTTGATTTTTATTCCGTTCATCCGTTTATATCTAGTGATATATTAAAGTTATATCAATAAACATGAATAAGCAAATGCTGACTTTTATCGAAATAAGATATTTTTGACGATAGGTCTTCACGACACTTTTTCAAACAGGGATTTTGCTGAAACAGATTTTGATAATTCAATGGAAATTACGAATTATAATATACTTTCCACCAGTTTCAGAAGCCAATTGGAGTTATTGTTGTACCTTATCATGTGGCTTCACTGGTAACTTGCTTCCCACAAAGAATTTAGGTTAGTATTTAACTGTTTACAAAAATACGACATAAAATACAGATTTGTGATGAACTCAACTCAAAATATAAGACACAAGTCGTAAAACGGCAGTATGAAGGGCGTTTGTAAGACATTTTGACCGTACAGAGGTTGAGGAACAGCGTAAAAACTAGTTTTGTTCTAGTTCGGCAGTTGCACGAACAGTGACGACATGAGTTAAAAAATTGTATTTTTATTCAGGGAGAGATCAAATGTTTACAACGGACAAGATTGCGTAATTCCATATTGACCGAAATATTTCAGTTTATATAAAAATATATTTGCATAGCGAATAAATTATTTATTCGGAGCGCTACATCAATGCCAGTAATTCAGTTTTTAAAAATAATTTCATGTATCCGTCCATCATGTTAGTAACGTTCACCATTACGGTCCATCCGTAATGTAATTTAGGCATACTTTTTTCCACATTTCGGCTGGTATTTCACAAATGGCATCTGTGATGTTGTTTTCCAGGGCTGCAATTGTGGCTGGTTTTTCTCTGTGTAAGAGAGACTTCACGTAGCCCCAAAAATAGTATAGTGGGTAGAAAGGTAAAATCGCATTATCTTGGCGGCCATTGGACTGTTCAAAAACGTGAGATTAATTTCTTACCAAACTGGCCTCTACGTTGATCTATGGAATCGCGTGCCTAGTGGCATTTGGCACCGTCTTATTGAAACCACATGTTAACTAAAAATAAATCCAACTCTTCGATATTGGGTGCAAATAAATCGGTAATCAGCGCATGGTGCCGCTGGCCCACAAACCGCACCAAACAGTGCATTTTACGGGGTGCATTGGCAGCTCCTAAACTGCCTCAACAAGAGCTTCGTCACTGAAGACAATTTTTTGATAAAAAAGTAGATCTTCATCCAACTTTTTTAAGGCCCATTCACCAAACAAACGACGTTTTGGTAAGTCACCCGGCTTCAGTTCTTGCACCAGTTGTATGCACTTTTGAATGGTTTAATACCGTGGTCCATACTTAGAATGTTCAAGGAACGGCGACAAATTGCAAATTGCAAATCGCGATATTCATTGACAGAGGCCGATACAGCAGTTCGGTGAATAAATATCATTGATTTGCAAAAGCTGTTTGTTTGTTTGAACCTTACAGAGCATTTTTGGCATTGTCAAATGTTACTTATCACGCGTGAGGTGTCAAAAAATGTACCCTAAAAACACCATATTTTAAGAAAAAAAAAAAAATAAGTAAACATATGCTTTGTTTGAACATCGTTGAAACTTATGCTATGATATGAAGCCTTTTAAAAAAAAGTATGAGCAAAACAAAGCCTAAAGTTTGCACAAGGTGCAAGTAAAAGTTCAAATATCGGACGCATTAACCGCTACATCACAGCCGCTATAATTACATAAAATTTTTTTTATATATGAGCCCTACATTTGATAAAACCCCACCCCCCAAAAAAATTCCTGGTTGCGCCCCTGGAACCATCGGTCCTTATTTCTTTAAAAATGAGGAAGGACGACGCGTTACCGTGAATGGAAATCGATACAGAACCATAATCAATGAATTTTTGTTGCCAAATCTTTAAGATATGAATGTGGACGAAATGTGTTTTCAACAGGATGGTGCCACTTCTCATACTGCGGGCGAAACAATCGACTTATTGAAAGAACATTTCAACGACAACATTATATCGAGAAATGGACCGATGAATTGGCCTCCAGCAACGATTGACCTTTTGGAAACCAATATTCAACGTGTCATTGCTGAAATACGCCCTCAAATGCTTGAAAAGGTGGTCGAAAATTGGACCTCCAGAATGACCTTTGTGCAAAATAGTCGTCGTGGCCAAAAAATTATCTACCAAATAAAAATTGTTTTTTTGGCCATTTCATAATTTGGCATGTGTTTTATTTAAATTTCATATCAGCAAGCTCTTAAAAAAACACCTTTTAGGTCATTGAGAAATAAATGTATTTTTAGGCTTAATCAACGCTCAGCGAATGCCTCGTATGCATGAGTAAGCATTGGTTTAGTTCGGATGAAGAGTAATAGATAAGTGGGAGGTTGGGAAAGAAGAGTAGTGTTGGTGAAGGTGTGTTTTAAATCTTCGAAACTTCCGGGGAAGACACTCGCATGTAGATTATTCCACAATTTACTAGCAATTGCAGAACGAATTGTGTCAGTAATGGAATTTTCTGTTGGACATCAAGGCAATAATAGTATAGAGATGAGCCTTGAGAGCTGCCAGAGTGGATGTAGAAAACAAACGAGCTGGTGGCGTAAGACCATGAATTTATCTTGAACAGTTAGCATTGTAGTACTTGTACAGAAGGCTTAGGTAACCAACATTGCGTTGATAACCAAGAGAGTTGAGACAGGAAGAAATGGTTTCATCCCCCATCAAATCTATCGCATGACGTTGAATTCGGTCCAGAAGCAGCAAATAAGATCCTGAAGCCCCTGCCCAAATGTGTGAATTTTACTCCACTTTTGGGCTAATATATAGGGCAATGATCAAGCTTAGATCACCTGGAGTGAAGTATTGCTTGCACCGTTCTAAAAAACGGAGCACTTGGTCGCTTCTTTTACACATCAAATATATGATCATTCCAACGAATATCTGATTAGATCGATATGTCACAGAACATCAGAGCGTCAAGAGTTGTGGCATCCACGAGATCTATGCCGTTCATATTGACAAGATCTAAGGGGCAATCTATTGGCTTGTGACTTATGAAGTCAGAGCTATCGACTTAGAATGAGGAGCACAAGGCGGACCTCATGGAATTGTGTCTTGATAGAAAAAGTGTCTTGGACAGCTCCAAAAACAACATCGAAACAATTAGGCAGAATGTCAAGACATGGAGTGAAGTTTCTGGCCTGTTGGCTGCTCATGGATTGCCGGCTCCTGCAAGCAGGTGCAAAGAAGCCTGTTATCTGAAAAGCTAGCAGCCAATAGAGTCAGCGCATTTTTTAAGCTTGAATAGTCTACCGTGGGTGGTGGGTCAAAGCCAAACTTGGCAATGGCAGCGGTAAATAGTTGTTATGATGGCTCTTATGAAGACCAAGTCTGCAACGACGGCAACGTGGAGGTAGGTTTCATTTTTGAAAATGTTGTACATTAATATCGTTCTTTGTTTAAGAGTCATACTTTTCAATTTAAAAACTTTAATTTTAAGTCAAATTTGAAACAAATTAAAAATAGCATAATTAAAACTGAAGTCGTTACAAAAAAATATTAAAATAAAAATATATAGATTCCTATAATGTAAGAAAAAAAAAAATAATAATTTTAAAAGCCGACGGCAACATTTAATTTAAATTAAAAATTTACCAATGAATAAATAAAAGGAAAAAACTAAAGAAAAAGAAAAATTAATAAATAAAGTAGAGTAGAATATATAAACAAAGAAAAAAAAAAAAAGTAATGCGGATGGAGGATCCAATGTGGTCCCTCATCTAAGTACTAACCGCAGTGAAAGCTGCTTAATGTATCAATCACAGTGCAGCACACATACACACAGAACTCGTTTAGCAGCAATGTAAGCAGCCAGGCTATTTATAGCAACGTTGCATTGTAACACTTGCTGACATGATAACAATGATATGATTCACATGCAGTTAGCAGTGAACATTGAATAAGTAGTGCGCAAAATGTTGGTTTAGGCATGTTGAGTCCGCTTGACATCTCAATTGATGCAATTAATCTTCTTTAATTGTAAATCAATTTTCGGGTGGTTATAAAGCCAGGGAAGTAAAATTGATTACAGATTTCCGTAATCAAGCCACCTAGCCTCAGTAAATCAGTTACTTTCGACTCCAGTCAAGCTCAAGCTCCGGCTTTTCGACTCCGGTCAAACTCAAGCTCCGGCTTTTCGACTCCGGTCATACTCAAGCTCCGGCTTTTCGACTCCGGTCACACTCAAACTCTGGCTCTTCGACTCCGGTCTAAACTTAAGCTTCGGCTTGCCGGGTTCAGCAATCCACCGTATTCTAAGTAGGTCTACGTTGTGAAGGCCTGCTTTGCCGTCGGCCCTCTGCCGTCTGCCGCCTGAATCCGATTGGCCCTCTGCCCCCGTGCGCACTTTGCCACTAATGTTAATATCGTATATGAACTAAATTTTAAGTATATACTAAGTTGGCCCTCTGCCACCGTGCGCACTTTGCCACTAATGTTTATAACGTATATGCACTAAGTTTAGGTATACACTAATGGCGTTTTCGTTTCTAACAAAAAATGTTGCCCTGTTGCAGTGCAAAATGTTTTCAATGTTGCCCGCAACCCTGTAAAAGTGCATGTTTTTGCCTGCTCGAAAAATGTCAACTTAAATAAACGAATATAACCATCCTTGTCTAACGCATGCATGTCATAATATTGTCGTTTTAAAAACAGCTGATATGCAGGGCAATCATCTACCCTGAGAAAGTTTGCAGGGTAGAAAATGAGCCTTTTTTGCCCTCTGTGAGTGTGACATTTTAAGAAACGAACACAAAATTTACTCACCCGTTTGCACTTATTTTAGAATCGAACACGAAAAAAGGCAAGGGCAATGAAAAGGCAACATTTTTTGGTAGAAACGAAAACGCCATAAGCTTGTAATAAATATTTTATATAAAAAAAAAGGAACAAAATAGAATATTAATCGTGCCGAGCTAAAACCTTTGAGGTTTAGTGATTGTGTTGACTTTAACGTCAACCGTGACTAATTCTGCGATTAATTCATCTATTTAATTTCTGATTAAGAAAAATTTACTTTTGCCCAAGGGTTGCGAGATCCCTTGGACGGACCCTGGAGCGGCTGAGCATACCTCAGCCTTCGAAACAAAAACACTCGTTACAACACTTAGGCTTATTTGCTCATTACGGACAGAAATCACAAATGAGATGCGTAATTAGCTCATTTACCATACAAATTCACATTTCAACAGCCTGCCAGAGTTGCCAGATACTCTTCGATTAAAAACGTCAACAAGCTTTTCAAAAATCGTCATTTGGGTGTGAAAATCGTAATTTGCCCATTCAAAAGATCGTAATTTAAGTACTAAAGACGTCATATAGTACAGAAGATTTAAATTTTTACCTAAAGCAAAAAAAAGAATGAAAACTTTTTATTTATAAAAAAAGCAGTATATTAAAATTAGGAGATCAACTTCATTTACATATATTCTTATAAGGCTTATATAAGATATATTTTTTTGTAGATTGTATTTGTTTGTTGTATGGAATAAAACTTCTTACTGATGCATTGTAGAGTTGAAATTGCTTAGTCATTCAGATTGTGGCTCAATTTTATAACAAGGAAAATTATTTAATTTCAGATAATTTTGTGCAAAAAAAAATATGTGCCGTTCAGGGTATCGGTTTCTAGACGATTTCTAATGTTATTTTTATTATTATTAATGTAAATTATTTTATTTAAGATCAATTTTTTATAAAATTTTTTCTACGTTTGCACAAGAATTATTCTAGTTAAGATAAATTTTTAAGAAAATGCTTTCTGCATTTTCCTAAGAATCAGAAATGAACATAAGTACGGTTATAAACGTTTTCAATTTTGAAAAAACTGTAGAAGAATCGCCCCGTTTGATATTTGAAATAGTTTTTCAAAAGATTTCTGCTATCCTTTATTAGGTAAAATGTTATCAACATCTGAACGATTCAGTTATCCAAACTCTATGTCAATATATTGAAGATCACCGCTTGTTAATAACTTCTGCAAGTCATTAGCGATTGCAATACAGATTGAAAATTATTGGTATTTATTATTAGCATAATATTTAAGTTTTTCAAAACTATATTATTGAAATCAAAACGGTTTTTTACTTGGTAACACAACTCATTGTAAAAGAAAATATAATGATTTGTCAACTCGTCTTATATATCAGTAGGTATATCTAATTTCTTAATTTTTGCTATAACATAAATTCTTTAATAAATTTCATCCTTTTTTCGAAACTATCATGATTTTTTGTTATCGATACCTTTCATATGGTTAGAATTTATGGTTTTAAAAAAATAGTCTACAGTAATGATAGACAAAAAATATTGAACAATATAAATAAGCAACATTTTTCAGATTTAAATTTTGAGTGTTGTTTACTCCAAAAGAACATATTCATGTCAATGTAAAATTAGACAATGTAAATTGTCATTTGAGCTCTTAAATCGTCTTTTGTGATTTCAAATCGTCCAATTGTCATTTTGGTCTGAAATCGTCAAAATGACGATGCCATCGGCCATCAATGAGTAGCAAATAAGATAAATCTGAAACAACTTATACTAAACGCAGCTCTAAGAAATTAAACCACTTCATGAACATACCCTGCAAAGCAAAATGTAAATAAAAACAAAAACGAAGATAAAAATAACCATCAAACAAAATGAGATCAAATAAGTGTGAACAGTTTTTAATGAGATATTTGCTCATTTGGCTTAGGTGTGAACGTAATATAACAATTAGATGAGTACATTTTTTAAGTATGGGACTTCAATGATAAGGGACAGATTCATCTTGAAATGTGACCAATATAGACTTCTCTCTCTATTCTTACATCTCTGAAGACCTGAGTTCAAATATACGTCTTCTGCCTCCATTACATTAATGCATATCACACCATTACCGGAGAGAACGGTAGAGAATTTCTTGTGTTTTTGTTAATTCATGTTTTTTTTTAATATTTTTATTTTTTATATTTTTTATTTTTGTATTTCATGTTTAGTGGTGGCCGTGGCATACAGGTGTAGTGTGTGGCTTAGCATGCTCGGAGGCCAAGTTCGATCCCCAGTCGCAGCGAAAAGTTTTTTAATAAAAAAAATTTTTCTTATCGGTCAGAGAGTTTGCCATTGAATAATGCCATGTAAAGCTTTTAGAGAACATGAACTTTAGCCGTTCGGAGTCGGCATAAAACATGCAGGTGCAGTTCTCAGTCAATTGTGTGCAAACATTTAATGGCCAACTTGTTTTTTTTTTTGTTTTTTATTTTTTTTTTATTTTTTTTAATGAACTCACGAAATGAATGAATGTTGTTAATAATTATGGTTTTTATGTGAATATATGTTATATTTATAGAATTTTCTTTTAAATAAATACTTTTTCATTTTCAAAACAGCCACAGTCTTGTGTGTACCGAAGAGTTTTATGTTAATTTTACTCAAGTAATTTTCTCAGTGTAGTGATCGTTTAATAACATTTCAGTGGCCTACACGTTCCGTATTATAAATTGTTGACATTAAAAATAATTAAGTTTTGCTTGAATAACTATAGATATGTTTTTTAAGAATTTCTTTAAAGTGACTTGATTTGATCAAGAAATTACAGAAAATTTTCAAAACAATAACAAACAAAAATCCACTAATTTTGTGGGAGCTTTTTAAAGATAAGAAGTAACATAAGGCTGCTTGCACAGTAAACGCCAAATCAGACAGGCCAACAATGTAAACAAACGAGATACAAATATCTATCTATCTCGTCTATCTGCCTGCCTGTCTGAATCGGCATTTGATATGCACGCGGCCTAAGACTACTAGTGAGTGGTGTAGCGAAAAACGATTATCAGCGTTTGTTCTTTACAAACGATGGT
Source organism: Tetanocera ferruginea (assembly GCA_958299015.1). Taxonomy (NCBI): domain Eukaryota; kingdom Metazoa; phylum Arthropoda; class Insecta; order Diptera; family Sciomyzidae; genus Tetanocera; species Tetanocera ferruginea. Next base: position 1,585,327 of record OY282643.1, on the reverse strand, counting down.
TATGTAAAGAACAAACAAAAAATAATTTTAAAATATAAAAAAACTTTTTTGCCGAAGTATTCTTCAAAGCAGCTATTCAAAATGAATACAAAATTGAATATACCATGCAAACAAAATAAATTTATTATTATTGTACAAAGTCACACTAACAAATTCTTAACGCAGCTACTCTCCATGGATTAGAAATAATTTACTGCTCTGGTGTTTTTGCGGGATGCACTTTATAGCCGCCACAAAATCCGCCGTTATCGTTCCCAGTCGAATTTCACTGTTTTGAACTGCATATGCAGAAGCAAAATTAGGAAAGGGTTAGCGGAATGCAACAAAAAGGCTAAGAAAGTAGTCATCAGCAATTCAAGTCGTCTGACTCACAATCAGTTGGCTATCCTTTGGGACTTAATCCAGCCATCGCTGTTTCGAATAGAATTTCAAATATAGTTAAACTAAGGCATACAAACACACAAACATACACATGCTCGCACAAGGAGGAGTGGAGCGTGTTGCACTTTAGCATGTTGCACAATATAATAACGACGTAAACATGTGCCAGCAGCAACAAAAATAGCAACAACAGGCAACAAGCCGTAAGGACACCACGAAAGGACGCACGTAAGAAACAGCGTTATCGTAATCGCATCGCTTTGCATTCATGTGTTAAGCGTTGTACACCAGATGGCGTTGCCATATGCGACAAATGCAGCGATGCATAAAGCAGCACAAAACATGGCTGCCGGCGGAGTTTCAGAGCATAGAGCGAAAACATAAAAAAATAATGTACTGCCAAAAGAGGAGTAAAACAAAAACAAACATGCAACACCGAAAAATGCTTAAAATGTCAACCAACGATAGTCGAAAGGAGCAACAAGAACGTAACGAAGGTTACGAGGTTCAAGATCATATAACGGGTTCAGTGGTCAGCAGAGATTAAAACATGGATGTCAAGAAAGCAAAATAGAGAGAAAAATGTGCAAAGGATCAAGTGCTGAATGTGTTGAAAATATAAAATGTTTGAAAAAATAAGATACATCGAGTGAGAGTGGAAACGTAGCATGCCACAATATTGTAAAAATTTGCCAATTGTGGTTTCCTTGGTTGTTTTTTTTTTTTTTGTGATGTTTTAGTTCTGACGCTGAGTAGTGCTTTTTATGATCCAACCAGCAAGTGAAACAATAACAACAACAACAACGACAACAGCTGCCAGCATGAAATTTTAATGAAATTTTCTGCAATCAATTTGCACGAAAACTTAAAAAGTAGCCAAAAACATAAGCACCCAAACAACAGAAATATCGAACATTCTAACCAGTAACAACAACAACAACAACCCATTGATGGCATCAAACAGCAACAACAAGGAAGGCAACAACTAAGGAAATAGCAGCAACATTGTTCATTTGATGGGCATTCATTTGATGCAACAACGATGTAATTCACTGCAACAACGCCAGCTACGCCAGCAACAACAGCAGCAACAACAAAGGCAACAATGGCAACGGAAACTCTTCCTCTCCGAATGTGAATAAAATAAATAGAACACCAAAACTGAAACGAACATTACACGTTAGACGCGCTGTGAGGGACTTTATATATATATATGGATATGGCATGCTTATATGTGTTTGTGTGTGTGAGTGAGTGGTGTCAATGTGTGCATGTGTATGTTAAGTTCAGTTACAAGTGCTGCTGATCCGCTGATTGCATGAAAAATAGAAACGAATTCCTTCAATGCGAATTCAATTGAAAACATAGACAACAAAGGATGCGGTTAGTTAATCCTTTTGGGATGAGGTTGGATTGGGTTGAATGAAATGGCGCAACAATGTAATGGGTTGACCCACACAAAAACTCTAGCATGAAAATTGCAAGCAAAAGAATTGCAAGAGATTGAATTCTTTTGCTGCAACAACAAACAACAACAACAACAACAACAGCAATAACAACATAGTATTACAACAACAGAAATTGTTACATTTTTGCTGTTTCGCTCGAATGCCATTCGAGGTCGAGTGTGTACAGCCAACGTCAAGACGATTGCGTCTATGATGGCAATATTGTTGCTACTGTCATTGTTGTTGTTGTTGTTGTTCTGCACCGAAAAAGCAGTGCTGACGTGGAAATCGTTTCACTTTGAAATTGAAAATGCAGGCACGACTTGCTGCGACGCCCGGCTATGCTGATGATAACTATCCCACAAAAAGACAACCAGGCAATAGTTGCCACGCTTTCTTCCAACAATGGTGCATAAAATTGGCCAGCAAATTGAAACAGAAAAATAAAAAAAAAATAATATTTTTTTATGGCATGCAATAAATATGCGCGGAAAGTAGAAAAGTAACAATAAATGTTAGAATCTAAAACAATAAAAATATGAATGCCTGTTCAAAGCGCTTGAAGGTATGTGTGCATCACATATATGTATGCCAGTTTGTGTGTGTGTTTTATATTTTCACTTTGCTATATATAAAGACATGCCGCAAAAACAATTGTCTGACGCTTCAAAAAACCATCAAAAAGTCGCTCTGAATATGTTGCCACCCGACAAAATGCAGACACAACGACAATATTTTGCGTTAGCATTTACAAAAATGTATTTTTCTTTTCTTTTCTTTTCTCTTCTTCGGTATTTTTATTGTTTTCTTGTTTTTTTTTTCTGCTGACGTTCGTCTCTGACTTGTGTGCCACTTGATCTGATAAGGATTTTAATATCCTGTGCAGACACAAGCAATCGCTGGAAATCGCGTTATATGCTAAAGGAATTTTTTGCCATTGCTTTTTGTCAGTTCAAGTTTTGTTGAATTTTTCAAACAAGATTTTCGATTTCTTGTCCTGGAAATAGAATTTCCTCAAAAAAAAAAAAAAAAATGCAAAATTCCGCCTAAGGTAATGTAAGAATTAAACAATTCTTCATTCAAACCTCACTCGGCAGCTACTCAATGTTTATATTTCTTACTTTAGCTGTTGACATTTCCAAAAACCATTACAAATCATTCAAATCCCTTTTTGAAATATTCTTTTAGGCAAGTTGAAAGCTTCTAAAAGCTTCTACAAGCTCCTTACTCTGCAGCAGTGGTTCAGCATGAAAAAAAATCTTTTCTTGTCAAACGGAATTATTTAACTTATTTTGCTTAAGTGGGCGTATTTGTAATAAGAAGAAGAAACAACGCCTGAGCTGGGAGCAACTAGCACGCTTCCACTAATAAAAGCAGCAACAAGAACAAGAACACGCCAAAGGTCTTCTTTCAGCAGGCGTGATACGTTTGTTGGTGTTAGTGTAGGTGTCGACACTGTCTTCTTTATTGCATGTAAAACATTTTGCACCGCTTTGAGACCTGTTCTTTCTTCCCTTCTGCTAACTGAAATCGCGAACATGACATGTGAAAATTTATTGCTCCGTTTTTGTTTTGTTGCTCTTGGAGCTCTGCTCAAATTGCTGTTGTTTTTGTTGACTCAGTGTTATTTTATTCAAAGCTACACATGTTAGTTCATCTTCATTGGTGTTTGTTTTCGTCTTTGTGTGTGTGTGAGTTTATGTGTCGGTGGGATAATTTTATAGAATGTTGTAAAGCAACTTAGCTCCGCTCATGTTCATCGCTGCGCTCTGCTACAGTGGAACAAATTCTATGAAAAATATATTTTTTAAAGAGCTCGCTTCACTTCAATAGCTTTGTATGAGAGTGCATACAAAAGTTACCCATCGTGACGAAACTCAGCTAGAAAGCTATACAAATAGAATATAGATATGTATTGAAAATGATCAAAACCGGTTTGATTCTAGGGGTTCTAGAACGTCCCTTGGAAGTCTATTAAGTTTTTACATGATTTTGAATGGGAGATACATCTGTTTTCCTCTTTCAGGCAAATTTTATCTAACTAACAATAACTAGTAATTTATTTTGTTATACTTTTAAATTGCGATTTATATATAAACTAGCTGAAATACCCTGTGTTACTAAAAATCTTTTGTTCATAGCTTTCTTGTGTATGAAAAAGAGTAGAACATGTTTTTGGAATCAACAGTCAATACTTCAAATAAAGAAATAAAAAAGTGTTGATAAAATGTTCATTAATAATTATTTTTAAATACTTTTTTCGAACTTTGTGAAATTTATAATATTTTGCATACAAAATAAATCATTTTTTCAATTAGGATACTTGACGAAAACATGAAACAAAATGCATTAAAGTTCAAAATCAAAATGCAAAAATTTTTGAGTTTTCATGTGTTTTTCATAAGGTTAAGAAATTTTTTTAAAAGAAATATTTACTCAATAAAAATTTGTTACATGACTTACAATTGAAGGGCTTATTGCAAAAACATGATATGCCACACTTCCCTTAAAGTTCATATTTTATGCTACCATTACCCGATCAACTTTGGCCGTATACGTAATACTTCTTGTAAGCATTTGAATGATTTCATACAAACATACATTTTTGAAAAACTTTAAGGTCGATTATTTCGAAATATTTTTTATGTGGCATATCATGTTTTTACAATAAGCCTTTCAATTTTATATACTCTTCTTAGATATTTTTTCAAAAATATGCTTAATTTTTGAAAACATTAACTTAATTTTAAATTAATTGACATTATTTAAGTGAAAAGGTGTAGTTTGGAAAGTAAATTAAAGGTCTCACATTTATTTATTATTTAAGATATTCTAAAAGTTAAAGTTAATGTAACTGAATAAAAAGGTTTTATATTGCAAAATTTTGTTTTTAAAAGACAACAGTATTTTTTTTCATCTCTATTCGATGTGCTGTGAGCCGTTTTGAAGTGAGTTTGAAGAGATGTTTGAGATTTTTATAGAAAAAACTCAAAAAACAACAAGATAAGCATTTTCCTCAGAGTACTTTTGGGTGTAATATTTAAAAATGTTTCTGCAAAATCTTTTGCATATCCAAAGTTTTGTTCAACGATGCCATGAAAATGAACGTTTCAGCAATAAATAGTTTTAATATTTGAATTGATCTGCAATTTTGAAATGCAAGCCTAGAGCTTAAGTATATAAAAGATTGCAATCAGTTCAAAAGTAATTATAAAAAATAATTATCTGGCCAATAGATCGAACTATTTTACAAGACTATGACTATGTATAGCAAATTTACGTTCTTGAAATAAAATGTCAGTAAAGTACAAAGAAATTGCAATACATAAAAATTTCTTTTAAGTAAATTAAAACTATTCGAATAGTAACCAAAAATATGTGAAAATTATTAAAATATAATTAATTAAATAATATTAATAAAGATATTAATTTCAAAAATCTTAAGTATGTTGTCTGCACTGCCGATGCTCCACTTCGAGCCAACAATTTTATATGACAGTTTGTACAATTTTAGTCCGAGAAGTGTTCTCGTACTTTTTTGTGTTTTCCTCTATTTTCGGGAAACATTTTTTTTTAACCCCACTCTTTTGACAGTTTTACCATTTGTAGTCCAAAAAGTACGGGAAACAGACCTTTTTTAGAACACAAAAAAATTACATTCCATTTTCCTATTTCAATTAACTTTATCTTCCATAAGCCATTCAATATGCCATTTTGCTCCACCGTTGCCGATGAATCACTGCTGACATGCTACATACTTAAACAACTTTCATCTCGAGTTGCTAGAAATTCTAGTACTTTCGACAAAAATTGCGACTGTTGCTCTACCAATAAAGGTGAACGCATGAACCTGAACCACCAACCCAGACAAGAACAAATCTACGCATCCTAAAGCAACGTTTGCACTATCATGCACGCCGGAAACTATTTCATTCTGGGGGACAAAACATTTTATCAAAATGCTCAACATTTTTTTTTGTGAACTCTCACCAATATAGGCTAGGTGGCTTAACTATAAATTTTTGACATTATAAAAATCGCATTTGCCATGAGCTCTTAAAAATTTCAAAAACATAGAATTTTAAAAATTCAATTTTTCAATTCCCATTTCATTTTAAACCAATATAAAGAAATCAGCATTTTTGTGCCAGCATTTTAATCTACCTAATACTGATTATGTTTAAGATTTCTATGTTTTTTTGAAGTGAAACTTCTTTGGCGGCGAGTGAAATTTCAAGGTCTCTTATTCGTGAACGTTTTGAATTCATATGAAAATTTTAAATAAATTATCGTCGCCAGCGGGAATAGAACCCAGGCTCTCTATTAAGCAACTCATAAGAGTCAGAAGCTCTATCACTACGCAACATAGGCATATGACAAAATAGCAAACAAAATGCAATTAATATTCAACGAGTTTTAGTCCGTGTCTTGCATTCCACAGACACACACCATGTCTGAAGAACGTACTGTACCATTTGATCCGTACTGTATCATTTGATTTTCATCCTACAAGTATGCACGGAAATTTTATTTCTTTATGCTTGGAATGTTGTGCATTACGTAACAAAATATAACAATTGTGCATATTTTTTTGTTGAATATCGAATCCTAGCTTAAAGCTTAATTTGAAAGAGCATATCATAACGTTGATTGTTATCAAAAACTTGAAAGGTTATTGATAACATGCAAAACAGTTAAAACGATATAAAATAAAAAACAAGCAGTGTAGAAAGTGAAATAATTAAAACTGCCGAATCGTTTTTGTCTTGCCAAAAAATGTCCCGAAGCTAAGAAAAGTACCTTATGAATGCAACTGCAGCTAGTCCACAACTCAGCTCACGAAAGTGCTTTTACATTTTCGACTGATTCTTTAGAAATTAAAAGCTAACTGTTATTTTTTGCCTTGTATTTTTTTTCGGGGAAAAATAAAGGTTACTTTTTACTTTTATTTTATAGGTCAAAAGTAACAATTATTTTGTGACTTAGTTTTTCGGACAAAAAATTATGCAATTTGTGTTTTTTAAAAGGCTTCTTGACAGATGTTGACACCATCAGTAAAATGTCTCACCGATAAGATGAAAATAATATATCAATACTTTTTTAGTCGGTAAAATGACCTTTGAAAAAATACAAATTGCCTGATAATTTTGACCGAAAAAATAAACGGCAGAAAAAACTGTTATTTTTGACCGATAAAATAAAATTCAAAAGTAACTGTTATTTTTGCCCAACAAAATATAAGGCACAAAATAACCTTTATTTATGTCGGAAAAAATAAAAAAAAAAAATAAAATAAAATAAAATAAAAAGATAACAGTGATTATGTGACTTTTGCAATAAAAACCATAAACGATACGGTCCCTGGATATAAATATTGAATAAACAGAATATTATTCCATTTTGTGTTGATTGATTTTCTTTTCAGATACTTTCTCTCTATTTCACACTAAAATCAATCATATTTTTTACTTTTTAAGAAGTTTCACTTCTGCCACATGTACGTTGCTACACGCGAGTTTTTTTTTTTTGAGAATCTCTGGGGGCAACTACCCTTTTGTTCTTACGTCTGATGCGCCACTGTGCAGTATTGAATGGCTTGGCGTACGCTGTTTTTTATTATTTGCTTTTGTTGTTGTTGTTATGCTGTTATCCTAATGTAATTTGTTCTCAGCGCTCTGAATTCTGCTCGTCTGTATACAGGTGAATTTCTTGCATATGTATACGTACGTGCCTGTTCTCGCAGCTCACTCTTAAATACAATAACATGTTCGAGTAATTGTCTTTGGGTTCGAAAATTTTTAATGTACAATCTGTTTGAACCCACCTTAAACCAAAAACTCAAGCAACACCTCCATCCACATCAATGCTTATGATTAGACTTGTTGCTTCGCGCTCGTTCTTTTGTGCCTCTGCCATTTTGCTGAGGAAATCTTGGCAATTCTTAAGATTCACGAAGCAGCCTCATTTGCACCTCATTTAATCTGTTAACTGCGCGTCGCGACGGCATTTCGTCAAGACAGTTTCGGCAAATGAATAACTTATCGACGGCGAAAGTCGCAGGATTCCTTTAGATTCTCAAGCAAAATCATTTAGTTGAGTGAAGAAGCAAGGGCAGGAAATTCTTAGCGGTTATTTGTGCTTGTACCAGTGTGTGCTAATGTGTAAATGTTTCATTTACGCAAATTTACGCAAAGAACGTTAATGTTAGGAAGATAAGCAGAAGAAGAGGAAGAAGAGAAGAATTAGTGACATTTAATGTTTGCAGCTGTTTTCCATTATGATGTAACACGGTTTTGCAATTAAAGAAAATGTTTGACAATCTTTCAATCGATGCTGGCATTCTAACAACTCTAGGATGAGAAATAAAAATTGGACAAATTAATTGTGCTGCATATGTGAAGATTTGTGCCAGCAGCAATTCGCATTTTTACATTTATATATTATCATATCGTGTGTCTTATAATCCTTTCACGCTGCAAATTGCTATAAATTAGTTATAATGAAGTCTTTTATAATCCCAGCAAGATTCTTCATCACATTCTTCATCATGCGTGAAATTAGCTACGTCAGAAACGCACGCAAACTTCACACATTCAGCGTTCTGTCAGTTATTCGACTGGCTGGATGCCTGCCTGCCACCCTCGTTATCATCACTCACTCTCTCACAACCACACACATGTGCACGTACGCTTTTATTGCTGAGCCCAGCATATTTGATGGAAATTTCAATTATATTCAGTGACATATGAAAATCCAGGAGAAACAGAGAAACAATAACAAATCTGATTTAATTACAACTTTAGTGAAATTCATGAAAGAAACCCGAATTCTAATCGTACCAAACATTTTAAAGCATTTTTGAATTCATGTCATTTCAACTGGATTATTCAGTGTTGTACATGTGTTTGGATTTGATGTGGTTAGCAAATTGTTTCTGTTGTTCTTGTTGTTGTTGTTTGAAGGACACGAGCGAACACAATATTGTCTACGCTATGTTATCGCGTTGTTGCTGCTGCTGCTGTAATACGATATGATTGTTGCTGGCATTGTTATTGTTGTTGTTGATTATTTGCTGCCACTGATTATGCTTTAGTGTTGAGTTGGCAAAGATTCACACCCGAACCGGAGCTAGCATAGACACATTTCATTACCTTTGCACATGTACATTATAAATATGCTTGTTGTTCATGGCAGCCGCTAGGAAAATTACTAGTTTATACAGCGTTCTCAAATGATTTCGCATGTCTTGGAAACTCTTGTTTTATGTTAATACTTGAGCCTTTGTATGGGTTTGAAATGATGTATGTATTAGTGTCCGACCGATTATTCGGCTTCGGCTTCGGTAATCGGCATAATCGGCCGATATTTTGATCTTCGGCTTCGGCTTCTGCTTTGGCCGAAATAGCCGATTATTTTTGCCGAATGTTTTTGCTTCACTAAACAATTTTTTTATAAGTTTTTTGAATTTTTTTGAATTATTCAGTAAACATTTTTAACATTTTCATTGTTCGTTTTATGTTTCTCTCGTTTTCTGTTCTTTCATGAGTTGGTGTTCATTCTTTGAAAATTTTATTCAAATGATAAATGCAGCGAGTACGACTGTTACGTTTTTGCTTTTGTTATGGACTAAAATATAAAAGCCGAGTTAACGCTAGAAATTTTCTGCCAGATTTCAGTTAGTATTACATTTCTGTAGCTTTTCTCGACTGGATCGAAAATAAATTTAATTTTTTCTACTTTATCCTGACGTCAATAATTCGATTACAGAAAAATCCGAATCTTGCAGAAAAACTCTTCCGTTTAACTCGAATTTAATGATTTCAGTAAGTTTTTTTGTACTGAAATGAATATAAAGGATGGTTAAATTTTAAGGGCTGATGTTGATTTTGAATAAAACACAAATTATTCAAAAAATTACTGTAAATTCTTTTTATTATGATAATATTGGAATAGTTCAATTATGTATGAAACAAAATATCGGCCAAATGGATTCCGCGACCTCGGTGGCACACCTCCATCCGATGGTCCAAATTTTCTACGACGTTGAGGCATAATTGAGGTTCTATGCCGTTAATGTGCCGAATTATCTCATCTTTTAGCTCTTGAATTCTTGCTGGCTTATCAATGTACACCTTTTCTTTCAAATAACCCCAAAGAAAGAAGTCAAACGGTGTCAAATCACATGATCTTGGCGGCCAATTGACATCGCCACCACGTGAGATGACACGGCCATTGAATTTGTCGCGCAAAAGAGTCATTGTTTCATTAGCTGTGTGGCAAGGTGTACCGTCCTGTTGAAACCACATAATGTCCACATTTAAATCTACTAATTCGGGCCTTAAAAAGTTCGTTATCATCTCACGATAGCGAACAACATTCACAGTTCCTACCTAACCGGCCACATTTTGGAATAAATATGTCCTGATAATGCCGCTAGCCCATAGACTGCACCAAACAGTCACTCTTTGTAGGTGCATTGGTTTTTCGACAATCACTCTTGGATTATCATTCGCCCAAATGCGGCAATTCTGCTTATTGACGAATCTACTGAAGTGAAAATATGTCTCATCATTGAAGATGATTTTCTTCGAAAATTGATCATCCACTGTTGCCATTTCTTGAATAACTTTAACGCTTGGCTCGATTATGTATCTTTCCATGGTTCAAACTGAGTTAGTCTGAAATTGAGAAATGCCAAATGAAATGCAGAAAAATGAAGTTTAGGTGTGGTTCACATTCAACATCCGCCCTTAACAAAAGCAAAGAATAAATTTTATAATTTTTTTTACTTGAAAACATTTGTTTTTTATTCGGCTTCGGCTTCGGCCTTCGGCCGATTATTTCCATTTTGCCGAAGAATCGGCTTCGGCTTCGGCAAAAATTCACGTTCGGTCGGACACTAGTATGTATAGTAATGCTTAGCTAATTGAAAAAGCTCTGTTAAGTTTCAAGCTAACTTTAAAGCTTAACTTTTTTATTTAACTAAAAGTTTGCCAAACACTGATGCCCCTTTAATTCCAAGTTGTCACAGCACTGCATCTCTGAAGACAATGCAATTCTCACCTCCTGCCTACCGCATCTTCACAATATTACTTTAAACACACATAATTAAACAGGATCTAGCTGGAATTTGTGTACCAAATCAATTTAGTTATTGCTGCCCTATGACCACGGTCAGTTTGACCAATGTGCATGCTTGTTGGTCACGGCACACAGTCAACAAAGCTCCGAACACCAACCAAATTAATGCAAGCATGAAAGATGTTTACCATTTGTACAGAAACCATTCGGCTAACAGTAGATCCAACAACCAAGTGTTTTATTCAGCAGGAGCAACGGAATCACTGTTATTGCAGTAATTAACTGATGATTATGCGGTGATGCTGATATGCTAATGTATGTATGTGTATGTGATTGAGTGTGTGTGTGTGTGTGTGTGTGTGCTTTCCAAGAGTCGCTTCTTTAGCTTAGCTTTGAGGCAGTTTGTGTTTTCTTGACATTTGCTGATGTTCTACGCAGTGATGGATAATTATTTGCTACAATATCTCGAGTGTTAACAATTTTATGCAAATATTATAATCTTAAGTAAAAGGAAATCTTTATCATGATTTATTAATCAAATTAATATTTCCTAATCCTTTTTAATCAGTGTTTAAATTGCTGCGAAATAATAACACAGCCGAAGCAACAGTTCACGTTGAGCTGAAGTCTTTTATAATCTTTTTTTTATATAAACAGTTCGCGAAGCGCTGTAGTATTCGATATTTGGCTGTTGCAGTTTGTTCAGTCCAAGCTACTGTTAGACAGCGCATCACTGTTGTACTGTTACCCAGAGAAGAGAAGCGCATAAAAAAGCTGTTAGATGAAATTAAGGAGTATTTTTTGCTTGTTTTTATTTTTGAGCTATTCGAATATATATTTTCATAATACATGACGTTTTTTGTTTAACTAGATTTAGAGCCGTTTTATATGATACCATATTCTCTTTTATATTCCAGTTAGTTTCGCTGTTATTGAGCCTAAAATTAGAAAGAATACACTGCCATAAAATAAGATGTGAGCCTGTGAGCTGTGATATGTAAGTTAGTTATGTTGTATGTAAGACAATTTTAATCCAGTGGGCAAAAGCAGGGCTTTGAAGCGCTACTAGCAGGCCTTCATATCGATTTTGTAGATCTTCCACACTCATATCCAAGCCCATAAACTTTTTTATATGAAACGAGCAAATTTTCTAGGCCTTCCTCTGTCGCGACTCTTAAGTGGCCTCCTAGAAGCACTTCTTAAGAATGGCTAAAAGCAGGGTAAACAAAAAGTATTGAAAAAATATTTTTTTATTTTAAATCTTTCTCTGTTTATTATATATTCTAAAATTTTATCTTCTCTCCTATGTTTTTTACTTACTTACTTACTTAGATGGCGCTTACAACCGTTGGTCGGTTTTGGCCTGGTCTAAGAATTTTCGCCAGCCTCTTTTGTCGTGCGCTTGCTGGCGCCAGTTGGAAACTCCAAGCGTTGTCAGGTTATCCAATGCCTGGTTTTTCCAACGGAGATGCGGTCTTCCTCGTCTGCGTTGGCCATCGCTGGGTACCGAATCCAATATCTTTTTCGCTGGAGCTTCGTCGTTCATTCTCTCGACATGACCTAGCCAGCGAAGCCGCTCAATTTTAATACGCTTGACTATATCGATGTCGGCATATAGCTCATACAGCTAATGGTTCCATCGTATTCGGTACTCGCCATTGACGCAGATTGGACCATAGATCTTGCGAAGGATTTTTCTCTCGAACGCTCCCAAAGTCCTTTCATCAGAGCTGCTCAACGTCCAGGTTTGTGATGCGTATAGTAGGACGGGCATGATTATTGACTTATAGAGCGTCAGTTTTGTTCGTCGAGAGAGAGCTCTGCTTCTCAATTGCCTACTGAGCCCAAAGTAACACCTGTTGGCAAGAGTTATCCTTCGTTTAATCTCAATACTGATATCGTTGGAGGAGTTTATACTGGATCCCAGGTAAACAAAGTCCTTCACTACCTCAAAGGAGGTGTTGTCAACAGTGACGTGGTTTCCAAGACGCTGGGACTGTTTGTTTGTTGACACAAGATACTTCGTTTTATCTGCGTTCACTGCAAGACCCATTCGACTCGACTCTTTTTCTAGCCTGGAGAATGCTGCACTGACTTCGCGCGTATTTTGACCAATGATGTCAATATCATCAGCATACGCCAGCAGCATAACACTCTTATAGAAAATTGTGCCGCTGCGTCTCAGGTCAGCAGCTCGGATGATCTTCTCCATGACTATATTAAAAAAGTCGCACGATAAGGAATCACCTTGTCTGAAACCTCGCTTGGTATCGAAAGGAAGGGAGAGGTCCTTCCCGATTTTCACTGCACTGCTGGTGTTGTTCAGTGTCATCCTGCAAAGACGTATTAGCTTCGCAGGAATACCAAATTCAGACATGATGGCATATAGGTGACTCCTTATTGGACTGTCGAAGGCGGCTTTGAAATCGACAAAAAGATGGTGTGTATCGATTTGTTTTTCGAGGGTCTTTTCCAAGATTTGTCGGAGCGTGAAGATCTGGTCGATGGTGGACTTTCCAGGTCTGAAGCCACACTGATAAGGTCCAATCAGTTGGTTAACGATGGGCTTCAGTCTTTCACACAATACGCTCGACAGGACCTTATATGCGATATTAAGAAGGCTAATCCCACGGTAGTTGGAGCAAATGGTGGGATCGCCTTTTTTGTGGATTGGGCAGAGCACACTGAGGTTCCAATCATCTGGAATGCATTCTTCCGACCATATTCTGCATAGAAGTCTGTGAATGCATTTAAACAGAGCTTCGCTACCGGTCTTAAACAGCTCAGCCGGTAGACCATCGGCTCCTGCGGCTTTGTTGTTTTTAAGCCGAGCTATAGCTGTTAAGACCTCATTATAGTCGGGCAGCGGAACTTCAACGCTGTCATCCATAATTGGGGTTTCCGGGATATCATCTCCACTGGCGGGATTGTTGACAGCGTTGCCATTTAAAAGTCTAGAGAAGTGCTCCCTCCATAACATCAGTGTACTCTGGATATCTGTCACTAGATTCCCATTTTCGTCCTTGCAGGAAGAGGCTCCGGTCTTAAAACCATCGGCCAGGCGTCTTATTTTTTCGAAAAATTTTCGAGTCTCATTCCTGTCGCCATGCATCTCAATTTTCTCGCACTCACGCATTTCCGCCTCTCGTTTTTTTCGCCTGAAAATGCGTCTCTCTTCCCTCCTCTTCTCTCGGTATCGCTCCTTAACAGCACGCGTCACAACCGACTGCAGGGTGGCTTTGTAGGCGGCGTCCTTCTCTGCAGTGGCGTCGCGACACTCCTGGTCGTGCCACTGGTTTCGGCGAGGGCGGTGGTAGCCTATCACCTCTTCGGCAGCCGTACGCATAGAGTGGGATATGTGCGTCCACTGTCCGCATATATCGTCGATCGGAGGAGTGCTTTCTTGAAGCAGGAGTGAGAGTCGAGTAGCGAAGGCTTCGGCCGTCCGTTTTGACTGCAGCTTGTCGACGTCTAGCTTTCTTTGTGTAGGATTGCGAGCATTCTTAGCTGCGCACAGACGTGTGCGGATCTTGGCTGCGACAAGATAATGATCCGAGTCTATGTTAGCACCACGGATCGTGCGTACGTCTAGTACACTGGAAGAGTGCCTTCCGTCAATCAAAACGTGATCAATTTGGTTGCATGTTTTTTGATCAGGGGACAACCAGGTGGCCTTATGAATATTGAGATGCTTGAATCTAGTGCTACTAACGACCATGTTTCGTGCTGCGGCGAAGTCAATCAACCTCATTCCGTTATCGGATGTGTTGTCGTGGAGGCTGAACTTTCCGACTGTAGGACCAAATATGTTTTCCTTACCCACCTTGGCGTTGAAGTCACCAAGCACGATTTTTATGTCATGACGGGGGCAGCGCTCGTATGCGTCTTCAAGGCGCTCGTAAAAACTTTCTTTGGTCTCGTCATCTTTTTCTTCTGTCGGAGCGTGCGCACATATTAGGCTTATGTTAAAAAATTTTGCCTTGAAGCGGATTATGGCAAGTCGTTCGTTCACAGGAGTGAATCGCAGGACATGATGCCGTATTCTCTTGCCAACTACAAATCCGCATCCAAACTCGTGCTTCTCCGCATGGCCGCTATAGTAGATATCACAGGATGCTTGCCGTAAGCAACCCTGTCCCTTCCATCGCATTTCTTGGATTGCAGTGATATCAGCATTATATCTTTCCAAGATATCAATCAGTTGGATAGAGGCACCATCCCAATTTAGGGTTCGGACATTCCAGGTGCATATCCGTAAATCATTATCAGTTTTTCGTTTGCGGTAGTCGTCATCAGATTTGGGGATCATTCTTTTATTCATTCTTAAACTTTTCATTGAAATATTTTTATTACATGGTGGGCTTCAAACCCAACGCACAACCTTTGCTTGATGACCAAAGGAAGCCCGCCGCTCAGATTCGCCGCCAAAGTATATCGGTATGATAGTTTTTTGACGTTTCCAGGAGACACCACGCGGAGGTTTGAGTCGACTATGTTTTTTAACTCAGATTAATTTCAATCTATAAGCTTTGATACAGCAGTAAGAAGTGGCATTATTATGTCATATTTTCAAACTAATATATATTCTAACTTTAAACGAAAAAGTTTAATATGAAGTATATAAAAAATTAGTCTTTGAAGGGAAAAAAGTTTGTTGCGCTGCCTTTTGTGCAGAAAACGAAGGCCTTCAAGAAGGGCTCATAAGAGCAGCAAGGAAAGCATGTGTTTGGTCTTCAAAATTAACAGTCAATGCAGGCCTTCGTTTGAAGAGCGCTGGTTAAATTGCCTATTGGGAAGGATCTTTGGCAACAAACATTGTGCTAAAGTACTTTGTTCGAGTACGTGTTTTATTAACAAGTAAAATCTTGCCAGTATTTAGAGTAACCAATTCATTGCTACCATATCGCTAGCTACTTCTCTTTAGTTCATTTACTCACAAGTTACTTTAATGACCCAAAGTAGTGCAGCAACGGGTCAGTTGCATGAATATCGCGCTCTCCACACACAAGGATAGTGTAACAAAAATTATAAATATAATTTGTATAATTTTGTATCGAAATTACTTCAAAACTTTCATATTAAAATCTACACAAGATCACTTTTTTCACTGTTCTTGATTTGTCTGCCAAATTTATCAACCCATTTTGAAGGAAAGCAAACTTGACTTTACAGGTATATCATCACCTGAAAGGCAAGGTTTAAAGTTAAATCTTGAAAAAATATCCACTGTCAAATTGGTATAAATTTCATTACGTTTTGCTAAACTTTTCCTTCAAAATAAATCAATTTTTCTTAACACCTCTTCTGAATGTTTGAATCACTTTCTTTAAATTTTTGTCATATTGCATAACATAATGTCATATTTTAGTATAGTTAATAGTCTTGATTTTTTTTAAATTTGTGAATTGTCCTTAGTCCTTTTCAAGATTTTTATACTTATTGATAAATATTCATATTCTTAACAATATGCTTGTGCCAACAATTGTGTTTGAGCCAATTTTACTGACTTTTTTGCACAATTTTTCATTATAAGAATTTATTTATGAGAATTTACTTATAATTTTAGCGTATCTTGTTGTTAGACTCTTTATTTATTTATTTAGCTTAATACATTTGAATACTTAAGCTCTAAAAGTACAACTAACAGGAAACGCTCATTTCTTTTACAGATGATTAAGTATAAATCAACGTATGTGTATGTATAAGTTATGTGAGTGACATTGGAGAAAAAAGAAGAAGTGTTGGAGTGAAGAACGTTATATTAGAATTTAGATTTGCTTATCAAAATCGTTGATCATATCATTGAACACACGAAGTATTCCGGATTCATTGCGTTCATAATCAGTGCGATGAAAATTGAGGTGGAAGAGAGGAATAGACCTAAGGTTGGTATTCAAGAATATTTTTGCAAGAGCAGGACAGTGAGTGGTTTCATCTAGTTGTTGGGAAATAAAGATTGTAGTTGTGAAATATAGCAATCTTTATGTTTGTATTGGCTTTATACTTCAATTGGCTTCTTCATTAATATTCCTATTCATGTTTGTAATTTTCAACGATTTACTGAGTAATTAATGCTTAAACTGATCAAAGCACAAGAGCTTACCATTTCATTTGTGTTAAAAGGATTAAACAATGACTATATTTGGCTAATGCCTTTGATGAAATCATACCAATGCCCATAACATTTTGACCTACTCAAAAATGTTTGAAAATTTTTAATCTTCTTTCTCGAAACGCACACTTCCCCGCTTTATTTTGAATGTGCCCGTCTATTTTACTAAGTAGCTCACTTCTTCGATCTAAGCACAACAGATATTGTTAGTCGAATAGCAAATTCCTTCTACAATACTATTCTTACATCACAAAAGAGTAATTAAATCAAGCACCTGAAAAAAAGCTACCAACCAACAAATATATTCTCTATAAGGATATCATCTATTGCAAAAAATCCTTATTTAATCCAATTCAGAGTAACATGCTTTTCAATCAATGCTGATTCAGCTCATGCAACAGTGGTTAGCAAACATGACTTGGTAAGCGTTTTGATTACAATTCTTAAAGATATTTAAAGCAGCTCAATTATTTAAACAATGAGTTGCTTTCATTGTGTGTGGCTAGTTACCACAAAAGCACAAAAGCTAACATTAAGAATATTGTGCAAACGTTGACTTCGTCTTCGACCAGTTAGTTGCTGCTGTGAACACCTGTAATCCTCTTATAAAATAGCTTTTGCTGATTGGATTGGAGCATCTTTGTAGCAATCAATATGCAATCAGCTAGTCTCTCTTATTGAGATTTGTTCATGCCTGGCGCGAGTATAGTGGGCGTTGCTTGAAAAAACATCCAGTGCAATGTTGTGTGTGTGTGCATCACTGCGTATGAGTAACATTAAATTGGTTTATTATTTATGATCTTTTATGGTTATTTTTTTGTTGCATTACTCAAACAAGTCAAAAATGCAAAATTATTTCGACAAAATTTTTCTCTCTATTTGATATTGTTTATTTATTTCTTTGTTGATTTGTTTTTGGATTTTTTTTTTTACTGTTTTCTGTCTATTACACAGCTTGGTTCGTCCATTCGTACATGTCCATTCGAATGTCTAGCAATAAGCTGCAAATTGCTCACAATATTTTGGAGCACTTGTAAAGTGTTCCATCTGTTTCGAATTGTCGTGGTTGGCTAAAAAGACTTGCCACTTGCCAACAAATTGAATTCGAAATGTGAAAAGTCCTTGTTCCGTACGAGCCTTAAACAACAACAAATACAAAAACAAAAAAGAAAGCTCCGCACAAGTGGCTGACAACAACATAAAACTGCAATCTTCTACTTTTAACTGTTGCCTGCCAATCTTCAGACTGCATCATGTTGGACCTCTTCAGAGACAGTCTATCCGTGTGTCTGTCGAATAGTCAGTCCAGAGGTGAACCAACCAAGCAATGCTCTGTGCTTGTTATCTTGGTGTTTGTGTTGGTGTTAGTGTGTGTTTGTGTGTGCATGTGTGCATGTGTGACTTTGCATTGCTTAAGTAGTAAATTCCAAGCAATATTTTCAAATTGTCCAACATTATTTTGTACTTTTGTGGGATCTGCTCTGCTGCTGTTGTATTTTTCTTTTTGTTATTTTTGTGCATAAAGGTATGTTGGGGAAAGAGTGAGAGTTGATATAAAACATATATATGCACTTCCAACTACTGCTTTTGCTACTACTTCTGCCAGTACTATTTTCTTCAAGTTTCAATTTAGTGGCTTGGCAATACCTCAATTTATTGTTGTATTTGTTGTTAAAATTTATGTTGTTTCCGATTCCTTCAACTGATGATGCTCACATTTATTGTTATTTTTACTTGTTTCAAAATTGGATTTGTTCTGGTTTAAGTTTTGGCTCTTATTGAGCAATATTTTTGCTGCCTGATAAGGAGTCACTGCATGCTTCTGGTAGAGACAGTCTTGTGCAATTCGTCCAATTCAAGAACTCGCTGGTGCACTTAAGTTTTTACTATGCAATTAAATTTTGTTGTAATTCAATTTTCACTATTTCTTCATCTTTCTTTCCCCTGATATTATTTTTAACTTTCAAGCTTTCTTCAAATTTCGCCAGCAACATATTCGTTGCTGCTGCATTCTTTGTTGAAGCTACTAGAATGTATTCTCTTATCTGTTTCGTTCTTCAGTTTGTTGTGTCATCAGTTTTTCAGGATTTTCTTTAATTTTGTTGCAACTTTGTTGTTGTCTTGCATGTGGATTTCCCATATAACCACGACATTTAGAGCAGCAGTCTTGAGTCAGCAGCTTTTGGTTTCCGTTTCCGGTTGCTTTGCACTTCAATTATCTTCAAATTCGAGAGATGTCTCAAGAACAATAGCGTAGTTGATTGGTCTGCAGCAAAACATCTTTAGCACACAAAGCAATTCGCACTCTCACACACACACACACACACACACACACACACATAAACAAAATATGTAAACTTGTGTGCCTTGAAGTGATTTTGGTAAACATTGTGGTAACCTTTTAAATTGGCTAAAATACAGAGTGTTTTTAAAAAAAAACCAAAAAAATTATATCAATGCTACCAACACACAAGTCCACATTCTTATTTAGCACCACTAAATTTTGCCACCACTCTCTTCTCTTCTCTTCTCTTCTCTTCTCTTCTCTTCTCTTTGCTAAACAGCATCCGCCCCATCTTGGAACTCTCGGCAACTACAACTCATCTCATTTACATTTTTACCGCATCATAAATTCCAATTAGTTCGTGTTTTACACTATTTTCATTTGTGGCAAAAACATGCTTCAGCTACCGCCTTGCCACCAGCCCTCCTCCACTCACACACACACACACGCGCTTGCATACTTAAAATTACCAGCTATTTTTTGCTGTAGGCAGCCATACAGCCAGCTAGGCCTCATCAAGCGCGCCCCAAACAAACAATTCTGGGTGAAGAGATTCAACTTGAAACTCATTTTTTGCTGTTGTGCTGCCTTAAATGATGTTATTAAATGACCCAGATTTGTCCACGGCCCCAGCGTAGAAGCTGATGTTTGTTGCAAAAGGTAAGCATGTTTTTTTTTTTGCATTTTTTTGCTCAGTGTAGCACATGCCGCAGGTGCTTAAAGAAAAGGTGGCAACATAAGAAGTTCAAATTGAGTGTAGATTTCAAGCACCCGGAGCAAAATAATGTGTGTCATTGTAATAAACTAATTAGTAGTTGGCCGTTAGTATTAATTTGTGCAGCATGTAAAAATCATGCTAGATTCTTGTTAAAACACTTGACTTGGTTTACTCATTAACGTCTTATTATGTGGCCACACTGCGGTGTGTGTGCAGCATTTTTATTTTGTTTTCGAAACATTTGCTTTACCATCAAAAGCAAGCTTGCGTCGCTCCATCATATGGCACGACAGGACATGCTCTAAATAAATGGTTTCCTCAACTGCATTTCATTAAAATGACGGCACGATGGAAACGGAAGTAATCGATTGAGCGTGCGCACTCGTGATCATCTATCTTCGCGTGCAATTTTCTTGTTGTTGTTTTTTTTTTTTTTTGTTTCTAACGCATAGCTAAGTAGAGTTTACAGATAAATATGTTGGAAAAATTGTTGGTTGCTATATAGTTGTTATTGTTTTTTATGTTGATATTACTTCATATACTGTTGCCTAAGAAAACTATAAATCCAAAATAGACAGCAGCACTTTCGTGGTAGCACCAGCAGAAATGGCCAGAAGTAAACTTGCTGCCAGTTCCATCAACTTTGATTAAATAGTTGTCTCAGTGTTATTGTTGTTGTTGCTTGTCATAGCGTATCGCTTAAAGCAAACGTTCAGTGCGACAACTAATAGAACCAATAAAATAAACTTCACTCACTCACTTCACTTTGGATTGAAACGGTGTGTGGTTCTAACCGAAGCTTGTTCAAGTAGAGTCAAGTTATTCAGAAATGACTCTATATCTTTATGAGATGTCTTTTATCAATATTGTGGTCACTTTGAATGACTTGTCATTATGTAGAAATATATATCGATTTAATCTGCTTTTGAGTTGCCTTAAATTTAGTCGAACATTGTTGATGATGTAGCTAATTTTGTAGCTAATGTTTGTAAAACGTACCCATAGTTTAAAGATAAAAAATTTTACAACCATATATATATGATATATATCGCACACTAAATACAAAACAGTCACAAGTCAAAAAACATAACTTTTCAGGAGAAGCGAAAAATAAAACTCTTCGGTTGAAACTGCAGAAGAAAAGACATTTTTATTTAAACATACAAACTTCATTCTTCCAGTTAATGAAGAAAGTGATGAAAAATATAGTGGGATACGAGCTTTGTAAATTGATTTATAACAAAAAGTCGTTATCGTAAAATTTTGAGTTGTGACTGTTTTGTATTTAGTGTGCGATATATACTACTAGCGGATGTAACCCGGTGTTACTCGGGGTTGTGCCTCGAGCACAGAAAGAGGACGATTTTGAAAACTGCTCTCATTTTTACGTTTTTAAAATTATCAATTCAATTTTAAAATTTTTTAAATTATCGTTTTTTGGGGTTTTTCCCCCTCTTTCCGTCGAAAGTGTTAAGTCAAATTTCCGTAAAACTGTACTTGCCAGACATAATTAAAACAAAAAATGACATCTTCAACATCTCGATCTGACGTCTGGTTTCTGAGGAAAATGGACACCCACACTCAGAAAAAAAACACATATCTTCCTCCGGTGAAAAATTTCTCTATTTTCGATAATAGCAATTTCCCTTTTTTCAAATAAAATTTTCTTCAATTAGAATAAATTTTCGAAGAAATATATCTTCACTTCTAGGAAATGGAAATATTTCAATGTCTCTTATAATGACAAATATTTTTCTCGCACAAAAAAATTCTCATTTATACAGGAAAATTTTTTGAAAATGAAAAATTTTTCATATATTTTGATAAAAAATTCACTATGAGAAGTTTTTTCTTCAATAAAAACAAATGTTTTCTCAAAACTAAAGAGTCTTTTTCTCTAAAATCGAATTATTTTTATGTATTTCTCTTTTTCATAGAAGGTTTTTATCATTTTTAGAGAATTTTTAGGATCGCATTTAGAGAAAAGTATTCTCTGAAGCAAGGTCAATACCATTTTTCAGTAAATATGATGCCATTTTTATCATATTCCGAGAAAATTTTTTCTATGTGCAATTTTATCTCAAATAAATTTCAATTTTAAAAAAATTCTGTAAGCATCGATTCGACTTTTGGATTGTCTTCGTTCAACTTCGGAACGATTTTCCTTGATTGTTGCCGAAAGAACTTTTATAAGCATAGGGTCTGTTTCAGTAACAAATACAAATGCTTGTCAATTTTCATCAAAATCGGTTCATCCGTTTTGACGTGAATGAGCCGAACAAAGTTGATTGAAGAAAGCGCCCTCTCACTGAAGTTTTATGAAATTTAAATAGTCTCAATTCTGTTGTAGAGTCAAGTTATTTCACGTACCAAATTTTAATAAAATCGGTCAAGTCATTTAGGAGTTATTGAGTCTTAACAATGCACTACTTAAAAAGCCCTCGTTTAGAAGTCTTTGGAATTTTTTTTTTTATTTGGTGTTTTATCTTGGCTGCAGTTGAACGTTCATACCAAATTTCATTGAAATCGGTTCAGGCGTTTAGGAGTTATTGAGTCTTTAAAACGCACTACTTAAAGCGCCCCCTTACGGAAGTCTTTGGAATTTTTAAAGCATATGTTATCTTGGGCGCAGTCGAACCTTCATTCCAAATTTAATTGAAATCCGTCCAGGTGTTTAGGAGTTATTATAGAGTGCCGCCCACATATTTCCGCCCAAATTTTTACCTATGCTTTATCTTGGGTGCAGTTGAACCTTCATATCAAATTTCATTGAAATCGGTCCAGGAGCTTAGGAGTTATTACGTCTTAAAAACGCACTACTTAAAGCGCCCTCTTGCGGAAGTCTTTAGAATTTTTTATTGCCTATGTTTTATTTTGGGAGCAGTTGAACCTTCATGCCAAATTTGATGGAAATCGGTTCAGGAGTTTAGAAGTTATTACAGAGTGCCACGCCCACATACTTCCGCCCATTTAAACTATCCTATCTCTCAAGTTGGATCGAACTGCACATGGTGTGCGAATTTTATTATAATCGGTTAAGTGGTTTAGGAGTCCATTGAGGACAAACATTGTGACACGAGATTTATATATATTAAGATAAGATATACCGGGTGTTTAGGATCCGATATAGAACTATAGACGAAAGTGGCACCACTGGAAAGGCCATTCGCTCAGCTTGGGATATAGCCACCTCCCAATTTTTAAAAATCGGGTTCTTCACTTTTTTGAAATTTGTAGAAAACTTTATTCATTTGGGTGTATCTCCCAAACTATAGATTGGACATAGACAAAAGTGGCACCACTGTACAGGCCATTCGCTCAGCTTGGATATAGCTATATATGGATACAGACACCAACAGATTCTTTTGAAAATCGGAGTCTTCACTTTTTTGAAATTTGTAAAAAACTTTATTCATTTGAGTGTATCTCCCAAATTATATATCGGACAGAGACGAAAGTGGCACCACTGGAAAGGCGATTCGCTCAGCTTCGGATATTGCCACCAAACTGATTCTTTTGAAAATCAGGGTCTTCACTTTTTTTTAAATTTCTTGAAAATTTTATTCATTTGAGTGTATCTCCCAAACTATAGATCGGGCAGAGACGAAATTGGCACCAATGGAAAGGCTCGCGCTAACTAGAGACGCCTGCTGAGAGCTGATGAAGTCGGCCATAACCTGACAACGGGTTGTCATGGCCACCTAAGTAAGTAAGTAAGTAAGTATAAGAATTTTATATGCAGACTGAAGTAGCCGGTGGAAATTTTCTCCGAGATCATTAAACTTCGATTAACAAACAATAAAAAAAATTTGTTTTTCCGTATAAAATTATTTTATTCTATGATATAACAAACCAATTGTTTTACCGCTTACCATGAAAAATTAAACATCTAGGAAGAATATTCTGAACACTTGGATTTTATAAAGAGTACATTGATTTCTAATAAAAATTAAAATAGACAATTCTTTAAAAATTTCAATCACTTGAAAAGAATGTATCCAGAAAACTTCTAGCAGTAGACAATTGATTTTTTTGTCATGGCTTACTCAGGCATAGTTTTGTTTATATCTAAAAAAGATTTCAAATCGAAAGAAAAATGTGTACTTTTTATTCTCCAGAACTGATGAAAGTCACACTGTTGAACGAGAAGATTTGGCAATGAATTTTGTGAATTTTTTCTTTAGGAATTTATATGATTTTATTTCTGGTATCATGGTTTTGCTCTAGCTGTGAATCTTTTTAAACAAAAATTTTTTGAAAAAAAATTTCTAAAGAAAAAATTCACAAACTTGGGGATATGATAGGGTTAAGTGCATCCCAGCTCTACAACATTCCACATATGTTTCTCTGTTTCTCCTACTTATCTTTTTCCCCATTTTCGAATCAAGTCAGACTTGACTGAAAAGGTTTGACAACTGAAATCCTTAGTTCAAAGCTTAAAAAACAATAACCATAAATTTAAAGTTTGCCGTCAATAATAAATATTAAAATTGCGTCATTCAAACAAGATTTTTATAACTTCAGCCTCAGACCGAGATTTGATCTCTTCTGCATTATTTGTTTTAAATACTTATTTTTTGGCAATGTTAGTATTTTTTGTATAGAAGAGGAAATAATTCAACAAATATAACACACAAAATTTGAGATCTTTTAATTGATTTGGCAAAAAACCACGTCGGTCTAAGAGACAAATGTGCGAGCATAGGAAGGTTAAATAATTTCTAACCCTCATTAGAACGTTAAAGATAACTCTCTGCGAAGTTAACAATAAATCTCTACAAATTCCGTGTCATACATATAAAAAAAAAACAAATTCGCCATTTCAGCCCTTGAAAGAACTTTGACTGAGCTTCTTATCATCAATTGTGTTGTGTGTGTTATTAAATGTTTGCACACAATCAACCGAGAACTGGACCTACACGTTTTATGCCGACTCCGAACGGCCAAAGTTCATGTTCTCAAGAAGCTTTACATGGCATTATTTACTCTCTGAGGTTTGCCATAGTCTGCAGAGAGAGATGACCGATCTGAAAAATTTTTTTATTGAAAAAACTTTTCGCAGCGACTGGGGATCAAACTCGGGCTAAGCCACACACTTAACCTGCACGCCACGGTCACCACATAGTATCATATATATGCAGTGAAAAATTATCTGTAGCATTTTGCGTTGTGTTGTGTGTGGGTGGGTTTATTGTTTAGGGCTTATTGTTTAACGAATTAAATAACTTCAAAACTACACAATAAAAATAATTTCAATAATTTCTGATTTCTAATGTTTGCTTTGTTGGGTAGTTCTTGTCTTATCAGTAAAAAAATTTATATCTATTAAGGTGCCTCGACTTGTATGTAGAAAAAAAAAGTTCCATTTGTACCCGTCTTAATATGAACCTTGATGTATTTTATGAAGATTTCCAAAATATTTTGGCTATAACAAAATCCATCAGTGAGCTTAACCATTTCGCAAAAACTTCCATAAATCATGATTTCTGTATATATACTGGCTAGTGTAATAGATATGAGTAAATAAACTATCTCAAATTATAGGCCTGAAAAAGTTATTTCAATTTGCATCAAAAATTTGCATAAATTTGTAATTGGATTAAAAATAATAATATTTTTCATGATATTTTTCTTAGTTTTTTAGATGAAAAATTCTACATTGAAACAAACACTTGAATTAAAAAAATACAGTACAGTACAACTTCGATAACTTCCGGACACAAATAGTTTTAGGGTCGTTCGGATTATCGAGGTTGTCCGGACTATAGAAGTAAACATTTTTGAAGCAATATTGATGAAATAAAACAAAGTTATCAATTCGTTTAACATATGTTTATTAAAAAAAAAACTCGCTTGTAGCAACGTACATGTGGCAGTAGTGAAACTTCTAAAACAGTAAAAAATAAGAGAGATTTTAATGTGACATAGAGAGAAAAAGTATCTGAAAAGAAACTCAATCAATACGAAATGGAATAATATTCAATTATATTCATTATTTGAATACGAATAGAAAAATATTCATTCTCACATGTTTACTGTTATCTTTTAACTTTTATTTTTTCTGACAAAAATAAAAGTTATTTTGTTCCTTATATTTTTTCTGTCAAAAATAACAGTTACTTTTGATTTTTATTTACAATTTGTATTTTTTCGAAGGGGATTTTAACGACTTAAAAATTATTGATACCATTATTTTCATCTCGACGAAGACATTTTACACATGGGGCATGGCGTCAACAGTTCAATCTGTCAAGCGGCGTTTAAAAAAACACAAATTACCTGATATTTTTGACCGCAAAAAATAAAAGTCACAAAATAACTGTTATTTTTGACGCGCTCTGCTCCTGTTTAAGCTACTTTTATTAGCTTCGGTACATTTTTTGGTATGTCAAAAACGATTCAGCAGTCTTAATTATTTCTTTTTCAACACTTTTTGCTTTTAATTTTATATTGTATTAACTTTTTTGCATGTTGTCAATCATCTGTTGTCAAGTTTTTGATAACAACCAACGTTATGATATGCTCTTTCAAATTAAGCTTTAAGCTCAGCGAACAGGCAGTCGAATTTTTTCCGCTAGAGTCTGTTGCTTTTTCTCCACACATTTTTTATATTATATAATGTAATGTACAGCATTCCAAGCTTAAAGAAATAAATTTTCTGTGCATACTCTTAGAAGGAAAATTAAATGGTACGGACCAAAACGCGTTCTTGAGACATGATTTGTGTCTGTATCATTTGCATAACTATCATGAGCTATGTCGCGTAATGGTAGCGCTTCCGTCTCTGATGATATGCTAGTAACGAAAGTCTGGGTTCAGTTTTCGCTTGCGTTGATAATTTTTTGAAAATTTTCATATGAATTGAAAACGTTAGCCTAGCGTCACGAATAAGAGACCTTGAAATTTCACTCGCCGCCAAAGAATTTTCACTTCAAAAACTTCGCTGATGTCACGACAAGAGTAATAAATGTTTGCAACAATTGTACAGCCTACTTGATAGCGTATAATAAATACATACATTAATAAGGTTGCGAAATCAAAAACGGCAAAATAACTGCCTTTTTGCATAAGAAAAAAATTTGTCCGGATTGTAGAGGTAAAAATTTGAAACTGTCCGAATTATGGCAGTGTCCGAATCAGAGAACAACTTGAGTGCATTCAAATGGCGTTTTGAATGTGTCGTCAAAATACGAGTTATGAATTTGCCTTCTGCATGAAAATTAATGAGCAAAGACATGCACCAATCGCTGTGGTACGAATGCCGTAGAGTACGAGCGATGACGAATACGAATGCCTGCGAAACATGAATGTCCGACGAAGCCCGACATTCGCAACATTCGCCAAAAGCAACGAATATTTATGCTTTTATGTTTATTCGCAGAAAAGGAAAAAAATGTTAACTGCAGTCTGCAGCAGCGCTCACCAGCGCCTTTCTTTTTCGAGCCAACATGCGTTTTGTTGTTTCTGTCTTTTTTATTGTTAGTATACAAACCCATGATTTTAGCTTTTGCACAGTCGCTAGCGATGTGTGGTTTTTGTATATTTTTTGTTGTTGGTACTTGCTTACTGTGCCACGTATCCAACGATTAGTTGTTGGTGTTGGCTTTTTATTGTAATTGTTGTTGAAAGCATAAGAAAACACTGCGCACAACAAAACGCCAGGAAAAAAACAAAGAAAACAAAAAAAATTCCACTCCAGCTCGAGTCCAGCAGCAAACACTCGAGCTTCCAGCGAATCATTCGAATGTCAGCATTGTCTGGATGCTGCCTTTGTATCGATTCGCAGTCGTCACACACTGTGCTTATACCCCTTTTACATTAGTCAAGAATTGAAGTCAATTTTCTGAGCTTGTAGGCCAATTTGCCGCAAATAGGAAGCGACGAAAGAGGAAAAAGTTGACGGTACACAGTCAAGTGTACTGGCAAGTTTTTCGAACTCGAAAAATTGCTTCCATTTCTTGAATAGTGTAAAAGGGGACTTAGCAGCAGTCGTTGTTTTCGAACTCGAGTGGTATGCATGCATTTTATTTTTTGTGCGATTGTGGCTGACGACGATTGTTATTCGAGTGGCAAAAAATGACAAATGGTCTCATGTAGTTCTCTGGTCCGAATTATTGGAGTGTCCGAATTGGCGCATGTCCGGACTGTAGAAGTTGTACTGTATTTTGGATTTTGGAAATTGTATCTTCAGCTAAGTTGCACACAAATGGGGAAATAAAATAAGACCCACACTTTATTAAACAAAACGCCGCACATGCCCATCGATGGTTTACAGTATTTTTCTCCAATATAATTTTTTTTTCGAAATTAGTCCTGTTTGGTTATTTGGTTTGAGCGATTCTGTCCAAACATAAATGACAGCCATCCATACCTCTTCAACGGTATCTTGATAACGATGATCGTTTAAGAAATAATAAACTTATTTGAATTTTTGTGAAAATTGTCTAAAAATAAATGCATGAAAACATCATTATCCTTAATCCAATTGCAACTATTTTCAAGTTTTTGATGCCGATCGAAGGAACTTTTTCATGCCTATAATTAGGGACGATTTATTTGTTTACAACAATAACACTATTTAATATATATACGGAAAACATGGTTTTTGGAGGTTTTTGCAAAATGGTTTAGCTCACTGACGGATTTCGGTATATCTATAATATTTTGGGAATCATCATAAAATACATCAAGGTTCATTTTAAGATGGGTACAAATGGAACTTTTTTTTCAAAGCACCTCTATGTATTTTAAATTTAAAAAAAAAATTAAAGCAATTTTTAACCATTCTATAGATACGCTTTGAGTATTTACAAAAATATTTAAAATGTTTATTTTTTACAAAAAAATAACTAGTAACTGCAAGAACAAGCATACATTTTCACAACTTATGACTTATCAAAGTCATCCCAAAGGAATTATTTCTTTTTTTATATCTTATCTTTTTCCGACATTCAAGAAAAACAATAACAATAACAGTGACACGTATTTCACCTAGTTCAAAGGTCGTTCCCATCGGAATTGCAAAATATATGCCAAAACACGAGCGAACATCTCGTCTGCGGGACAGGCAGAAGGTAGAAGAAGTCGTCAAAGCTGTTTGAGGACAAAATAAAACACACAAAAGGCCAAAATTCGTGATATCATGCCAACATTTTGAACATGTTTTAAACATCATTCATGATTGTTGATGAGCTTGTATTTTATAATGTTTTCTTGTTATTTTTTTTTTTTTATTTTGTTGTTTTTGTGTATATTTCTGAGGCTGATAAACTCAAGGCACCCAATTCAACAACATTGCCGAGCCATGCAACAGAGCGTTTGGAAATTTAAACAGCTGCCTTTATTTTAATGTATTCACACCAAGTCACATAAACACACACACGCACTCACAAGCAGGCATGCTGATAAATTTATGTATGCATGCATTCCGGACTATATCTGCGTGTGTGTTGTGTCATTGGTCATTGTCCCTAATGGACCCGATAGCCCCTCATACATACACACACACACACACACATAGCCTACACAGACGCACGCATACATTAAGGCCTTTGTTCGCGTTCCCTTGTCTTTTGAATTTTTTATAATTCTGACCTGTTGGGGCGCTGCTGGTTCATTTATACTCGTTTATTTTATTTTTATCCTGTAAGACGTGCATATCACGCACAACGTCCTGGCTGCTTTTGTCTATGTCTGCACGTGATCTGATTTTTTTAAATCGAATTGAAAATCTTTAAAAATTTGCTGCTTTTTTGTTGTTGTTATTATTTAAGTTGTTTTACGTATGGCGCATTTTTCTTGTTTTACTGAGCTGCACACCTAGAGGGCTATTGCTGATGGTTGTAGTGGTGGAAGCTCTCCACTTTTCCTTAAGCTAAATACTAAACATTTAAAATTAATGAATTGAGCTGAGAAGAAATAAAAAAGGAGAACATTGTTGGAATTTATATGCAGAGCAGAAACCCAAGCTGCGTGCAGGACGATATATTAATCAAGTCTTTTACGAGAAACTGAGAGGAGTGCAACGGGTGCGAAAGTTTGACAACCTAAAATAACTTTGGGAGGTCATAAAATTTAAGCGTTTCATGTTTTCGGCTGGGATCCTTAATTTTGCTCAAGTGTTTAAAAATAACATTAGGAAGTTTTCTTAAGCTTTGGTCTTGAAATGTATTGCTTTGAACTTTGCAGAAGCGTATTTTTGTTTTTGTTTTTTCTTCTTTGGTTTTTTTTAACATGGTTAATTTAACTTTGGCTTAAATAAATAAACTGCTTAGCTTGAATGTTTGAAATTATAAATATTTGATGGTTTATTTATCTTTGTTTTTTACTCAGTTAAAAATAGCAAAAGTTGGTTTGTAAAAGAACTCATGTTGAACGAAATTCAAACTTCGATTTTTTGTTTTTTTTTTTTTTCTTTTCCACCAAGTTTATCATCATAAAAGCAGCTTATTTCTTGTTGGCTCAGCTTGTCTTTTTGCCATAAGCTTGGTCTTAGTGCCACAAGCAGAGTTTCCTGAAGTAGTCGTCGCTATATTTTAGCTGAGTAAAATTTTTACAACTTATGCAGCCACGGTTCGAAATAATGAGTTGTGTTTTATTGCAGGATATGTTATGGTACACAGACATCATGTAGTTTTGCCATTGGTTTGCGTTAGCTCTGGCGCAGGTAGGAAAACAAATAAAATATTTGATTAGGAGTGCTTCGCTACACATAGCCACTGCCAGCTACCCACTCGCACAAGCCGAGGCCAGCTTGTGAGGAAATTACAATTCACTACATAAACATTTACAAACACACGCAAACATACACGCACACGCTTACGCACACTTGTAACTGGCCACTGGTATTCGTTTGAGCCTCAATAAATATTGATGAGTCTCACACACAATCAGCCGCAGGAGTGAAACGTAATCAACTTATTTGCCATTTGTTAGGGTTTGAGTACGTGCTAAAATGTTGCCCATTTGTAGTCAAGTGTGTATATATGAGAGTTAGAGTGTGTGTTTGAGTATGCTTGGTTCTTTTTGTGGACATATTCAACAGTTAGTGCTTAAATCGTTATTACAGCAGAGCAAAATATATAAAGGATAATGAAAATAATAAAAAAAAAACTAAGCAGAAGAAGGCGCAGCCAACGCAAAATGCGTAAAATATTTATTATCCCAAAAGTATACCTCAAGAATACCTAAAGAGACATGAACACACGCGTCCATAATTGAATTGCGCTGCCTTTTCGCTATGCTTGTCTCTATTTGTACATGCTCTAATAGGTTTACGCTAGATCAACTTAACTGAACTAGGAGGGTGGTAGAGGAAAAGAAAACGCGTCAAAACGAGGTCATTTGTAAGGCGCCGTAAAGTAGGCAATTGCCGATTTAGTTATTATTTTTTATTATTATGATGGGTTTTTATTTTTATGTAGCAGGTGGGCAATGGAAGTGACTATCATGAAAATAAGATAGTCTTCAAAAGTGCTCCAATTCAAAGCTTAGTTGGTTTTTGAAAAAAATCTATCATCTCTTCTTTACTACTCGACAACATTTAATTTTTTACACACATTTTTTACAACGAATAAATAAATAAATTTCCCCAGAGTGATCCTTTGAGAACAATTCGAATGGCATCAGTCAAAACCAATTCAACAAACAATCGAATCGGACGGACAACATTTTATTCAGAGCAAGGATATCAACATTCCATCAAACTCGTTTCTTAACACGCGAGAACAGTTAGAACCCTAGAAGCCTTCAAAGCACAATCATTGATAACGAATGCCATCAGCACTAATATTCTAATTCCTGCATCAACCCCAACAACAACTACAACTGACTGCAGCATGAATTATGAAAAAGTAAAAACAACTAAAAACACAAATAAAAAAAAAACAACCCATCACAAAATATATACCCTCGAGACACATGGAATGAAAGAAGCAAAATGCAAACAAAAGCAGCAACGAATGGCATGATGAACATGATGATAGCTACCGAGATGCGCAGCAATACTTACCAACAATATTAGACAAAACCATGAACAACACCTCACAGCAGTCAACACGGCAACCACAACAACTACAACAACAACAACAAACACTACTGTACATCCTATCATCAAAGAGTGCCACTATTAGTATTATTGTTGGTTGGCTTTGTTGTAGTTTTGCTTGACTGAAATAATAAGCAGCAAGAAAGCCAAAAAACAATTTTATTAACTCATCCAACAGAGTGGCAACGGAAGCGGAAACGGAAACGGAGCAGTCGACGAAGAACCAGAAGAAGATGTAGACGGCTCTAAATAAATGAAAATCAACGAATTTGCTTTTGTCGGCGTGGTTTGGTGCCTTCAACATAGCAATCAATGAAAATGTAGTGGATTTAATCGAGCACAGGTCGACAGTAGGGTAAAGGGTCGAACGGTATACAAGGTTAGTACTATAGAAGATGCAATCAAGATCTCGTTCGTATTTAATCAAAACGACAGAATAAACGGTTAGAGAAATCTCCAGCTGGTGAGGATGAGCGTGAGTTAATAAATGTTACAACAACAAATAACAGTAAAGATTTAATGGCTGCCCGCTCGTTGTTGCCACCATCATCATCATCATCATCGTCGTCATCATCATCAACATCATTACAATCAGCATTATCATTATCATTGTTATTTTTTGTCGCTTTGGGACTGAAGCGGATCTCAGAAAGAATTAAAAGCGAATTTGTTGGAAATCAATATTAATTGAGCCACAAATCTTATGCAGATGTAAGATTCGGCACGTACGTAGCTATATAGATGTGTGCGTGTGTTTTGAGTGGCATCACCCTACCATACACCCGCCCCATCCACTAACATATGTCAAAACAAAGAATCACATTGAGAAATTACTGAAGGGAAATGATAAATGTTTGTGTGATATTTGCTGTTAATCCCCTTTAGCAATCAAGACATTATAAGAACTTGTGTTATGTGCACAAAGATAACCAGTGGGACTGCTCTCTAAGAGGGTGTGTACATCACACACACACACACACAAACGCAAACATAAATACACATACGCACAAAGAGTTGCTGGAATGATTAGTTATAATATTTACTCAACTGAGTGATAATAATGGATACGAAGGCGGTGGCTGTTAAATTGCATCAATTATTTGCCAATCCTTAAAACACTACAGTACGTATGAGTGATATTAACGCATGTGTGTTTAGTTAGTTAAGTGTTGGTGTGTATTCAATTATGTATATTGTTTAAAGCCACTCAAGATAATGAGAACCAAAATAAACTTTGAATCAAATTTTAACTTCAGCTAGTCAGATGCCTCTTTAAATGCATATCCTAAAAATAGATAAAAGTAAATTTAAGACTGATATTCATATCGTATAATCAAGTGAAGTGAAAGTTTAAAAAATTACAAAAAAAAAAAAATTTCGTCATAAAATGATCTCGCTAGTGCCGCAACCAGAACGAAAAACAAGGTTTCTAGATTAACGCGTTCAAAGTTTTTGAACAAAGAAAAAAAAAAGGTTAAAATTAAAAATGCGCTCTCACTAATCCGGCTGTGACTTTTGAACCCGTGACAATTTTTTTTTAGAATCTTAAGAATATTTACTAAAATACAAAATTATAAAAACAAAAATTTTAAAAAACGGCCAATGTTAAGTCCCACCTTAAACACAACTGTTTTTAAAGTTAAATTAAAAAAAAAAGCTTTTGTTTTTAAACAATGTTTTTAAATATAGTTTCTGAGTTATCTCCTTTTAGGTTTTAAGACATTTATTTCAAATTTAATTTGAAATAAAAATAAAAATTGAAATAAAAGCATGATTTTTTCGATGCCAATTCTTAAGTTTTTCCAAGTTTCGACATCAGATTCGTAATCAGCGACACCTGAAACCCACCGAATATCAAATGTTTAATCCATTCGATGAAGTTTGCTTTAAAATATTTTAAAAATTGAAATAATTAATTAGTTTTTATTTTATCTTATGTTCGATATTTGTAAACCTTATCTTATGTTCGATATTTGTTTTTTTTTTTTTTTTGTTATTTCAAAGATATAAGAGAAAATTTAACAAAAAAAGATTTCATAGTTGAAAATTAACCACCATTGTTTTAAATTTTGTTTTTTATAAACGCAAAGGTGTTAAATTTCTATTTTAAAATTTTTTTGTTTAATTTTAAAGTATGTTTTTCTTCTCAGTGTAGTACATAGGAAAAATTGTAATTTTTATTAATGGATCCCTTTTTAATCGATTTCTTTTTAAAGAGACTAGAATTTAATCATGAAAACTTTTTACCGATCCAATTTATTTGGATATGATTATTTTTGAACCATTGATGTCGGACTTGATTTAATAGCATCATGTTCTAGAAAATATATAAATTAATTTAAAGACTTTAAGAAACGATTTAAAGTATTATTTTTCAATTCCAAGGTCGGTATATCCGTATCTTTCCATATTTTCACTCTATAAATTTCACGTGGCAATGATCTGAATCAATTTGATCCCGAATATGGTGACATTATTTTATGATTTTTTTAATAGTTTTGGACATTTTTTGAAGGAATTCTTTGCCAATTCGTGAACAATTTGTAACAGTTGTGACGTGCTTGGTCCTTTTAACAACTGATTCATGTTCAGAAGCTTCACTGGTGTGAGGATAAAGATCCCCGTTAATTCCCAGCAAATTGTCAAATTTTGCGTTTTTTTTTTAACGTATCAAATACGAAACTATCCGGCTATTCCGAACATGCGACCAGATTAAGGGGTCAAAAATACATGGAGTTAGACAAGGGTGGGTTCTTTGGCGCAGAAACCTTTTTTTGTGCGAAAAAATTAAATTTTCTTAAGGTTGAAAAATTTACGTTTCTAATGGCACATCAAAAAATTAAGATATGAAACTCAATAACGAAGAAAGCTATCTAGTGGATGCTAGAAAAGTTGGTGCTCGAACAAAAAAAAGACAAAAAAGCTAAAAAAAAATTTTTAAATACATTAAAATTCGACTAAGATATTGTTTAGGTAAGTAGATTTTTTTCACATATTTGACACTTCAGGAACTTATAAAATTAAATTTTTTGAAAAAATATTTTCTTTTGTTAAAAACTTCAATTCGATCAACTCAAAAGCTCTGTCTGAATCAAATTTCCTATCGGTTGCAAAGCGTATTTTTAACACAAATATTATTAATTTTTTAGAGGGTTGGACATCACCGCCAGGAACGACTCCTTTTTCATTCAAATCTGCTCATTAGTTTAGGAAGATAAAAAAAAAAAAACATTGCCCTTGCAATGCAACACAAAACATTTCGAGCACACACACAACTTATTTCGCTGAAAAAAAACTAAAGATGCAGAAAATATATTTTCAATGAAGACTTTTCAAAAATGCATGCAATCCTTAAGGTAACAAATTCGTTCCAGTCTAACTCACAGAGTTCAAAAATTTTGTTATAACGAAAAGTAACGACGACGTTTTATTTCCTGTCCGTTGAATCTTGGTACGCAAAATGCAACAGATATGTTTGCCTCATTATCCTTTGAGATTTTCCGTAAAACTCTGTAAGACAATTTTTAAACTCTCTATAAGTGCATTTTCATCCTTTATGCAATCAACGTTGTTCGATGAAAGCATGTTTGGTTCAGGATCCTTTGACTTGATTGCCTTGTTATCGCAGTTAAGCCATGAGCAAGCATAAAATCAAGAACAGTCACATTTTTTCATAACATTTTTTCTCTATTGCTGCAACGTGCAAAAATTAATTTTATTAAATATGGAAATGCAGACAATAACAAACACAATTCATAAAATTTTGCTAAAGGTTTATTTAAACTTATTTGAAAAATAATTCAAAGTTGTGTGCAAGAGGCACTCTTAACTCTTTGTAGAGAACTTTTATTTCGTTTTCAAAGGATGTTATTTTCTACTTACTTTTTCAATATAAGAACTTGTTTAACTAATCAAATTTAATTAAACTCAACTCTCAAGGAACACGTTGAGCAAGACGATGCCAAAATTGAAACCCACACACTGCCACGCGTACTAGTAAAGTGACGCAGGAAATTGCATTTTTATCATTGCATGTGAAAAAAAAATTGGCTGCAATTTCCTCTTTTATTGTTGATGTGTTTTGAAAAATTTTCTGCATTATTATAAACAAATAAGAAAGTGATAGCTACTCTGCACACACTCAGAGACACACTCACACATAAACGCACCCATGCTAACATGTTCACACAAACATCAACTTGAGCTTATAATGCAATATCCCTGGCAGGATCCGCATCACATATCGCAACACAGGTAAACAACAACGAGCAGACAGTGACAAACAACAACAACAACAACAACAATACTAGCACCCACAATAATAATGTTAGTACTTTTCACAAACAACAACAATAACAACTACAACAACAGCATAAAACCCGAAAAATATAAAAATGCTGTTTTCCGTTCTGTCGTTTAGTTTAAATGCCAAGCTTCCTTATGTTACCTTTTTAGTCCTTACATATCCTGATGTCTTTCTATCTCTCTGTTCGTCCATACAGCTGGTTGATGTCTGTCGTTAT
This sequence comes from Tetanocera ferruginea, assembly GCA_958299015.1. Lineage (NCBI taxonomy): Eukaryota > Metazoa > Arthropoda > Insecta > Diptera > Sciomyzidae > Tetanocera > Tetanocera ferruginea. Next base: position 1,548,734 of record OY282643.1, on the reverse strand, counting down.
TTCCTGTAGCTGCAGCTCTAGCTGCCCCAAGCATATATCCTGCAGCAACAACAGCGGCAACATCAACAGCGCTTCAAGTCGATGAAAGAGCACACCCACAACCACCCACTCGTGGTATGCCTCCCAATTTCACTGCTGCCTTTGTTGTATTTGCAAGGATCATGGCTCAAGTGTCACTGCTGTTTGCTTAATGCTCTGCTCGTTGTTGTTGTTGTTGCTGCTGTTGTTGTTTCCCGAGGCCATTGCTGTTGCTGTTGCCTCTGCCATGAATACGGATGCTGCCAATTTCGTTGTTAAAATGTTTTACTTGGATCTTGTTCGTCAGCGCAGCGCAGCTCAGCTCTAAGGATGTCTTTTTGAGCATCTACTTTATTTGAAATAAATAAACACTGATTGTTTTATTCGAATACGCTGCTGTTGTTATTATTATTGTTATTGTTGTTGCTTTAGAAGATTTAACATCGACACTGCATCATGTGCATTTTTGTTTTGATTTTATTTTTTTTTTTCCAATAACACGATCATAACATAATTTCCACAAACATATTCTAAGCTTCTCAAAATACGAGTCTGGACTACAAAGTGTTTAATTTTTTGTACGTTTTATTGCTCTGTTGAACATTTCTGGCTTTTATTATTCATTAAGCGAAAACATATTTAAATGAACCATGCTTCTGTCTATGTATGTAACATTTCCATTGTCATTGAATATGTGTGTATGTGTGTATGTGACAGCTACTAGCCACTCATAAACATCCTCTTTACAAAATCAACAACCTGAATTGCAGAATATCCATTATTTTTATTGCAGTTGCGGAACCACTTGTTGTCTGCAACCTTTTCCACCCCCCACCTATCTTACTCCCACGCTTCCGTTGCTTGTATTCTTCTCTCCTAATCTACTTTTGCCTTTTGCACTGCATCGAATACCGAAACGTGTACCCATTTCTTAATTAAAGCGCCAAGTAAACCGTAAACAATGAATAATTCATTACATTACAGTTAGAATCCTTTTATAACCCATCGTAAGCATCCTGCTTCGTGTTGCCAACGAAGCGTTTTACCTTTCACTGTTGTTTTTCTTGCTGTTTTTGTTGCTGCTGTTGTTATTTTTCTGCACTTCATACTCTTGTTTTTGTATTTATGCAAATATCGCTCACTAGATGGCAGCACTTATATACCGCTCATGTAAAACAATACAACACCGACTCACCCCAGACAACACAATCCACTCACTCGCACTTCTAATTGTGAAACGTTGAACAAGCCAGTACAAGATAAACAATGAAAGGAAGCTATATAACTGAGCTTAGGCGCCGCATGCATCACCAACGTTAGAGAATTTAGCGAATGTAAAGTAGAGCTTCTGTCTAAAGTACTTCAATGTAAACATTTTCAGGGTCAATGGATAATTTTATGCTTTCAAAGTGTTATCAACGATTATTCAGCGACAAGCAACTCTTAACAATTTTAACATTTAACAAGCATTAAGTTGTTGAGCGAGTGAAGAAACAATAAAACTATTCAACTCTTCACCACAATATTTCTTAATGTAGATAGAACATTGGAAAAAGTTTTGACATTTTTCTCGAACTCATAAGTGCAATGTTAAGTGTAGTCACCAGAGCACAGTTCAAAAACAAAAAAAAAATAAAATTAAAAGTGAGTTCATCATTTAGTTAGTAAGTAGTATGATAAATATATCATCAACTTGCGAAATCCGTTACATCAAATGATTAAAAATAATGTGCTTACTTTTTTAACTTAAGGTGCAGATTGAAATATTTTTATTGAAATAGGATGTAAAATTATTCAAAGTTAAGCCATTTATTGATAAATTCAAAATAATTGCTGTGGAGCTCAAGTTCCTTTGTTTCCAGTTTAACTGGTTAATCTTATTAATACTGTCAGCTACAATTATGCTCAAGTACTGCAATAGTTGAACATTCCCACATCATATTGATTTCTAAAATTGCACCCCTTTTTTTGTACTTTATTTGCTGTATTCAAATTATTTTAATATTTTTTTTTTTATTTGAAACCAACAACTTAAGACGAAACACGACAAATTTGCAAATCTAAACAAGCAAATAATTAAAAGCAATCAGAATATTGAATTTTAGGATTTATGGTACATGTTTAGTTTTAAGGTTAAGGTATAAAAAATGCAAACTTATTCAAGGTAATAAGTAAAGAAAATTAAGAGCATCTTTTATTTAGACTTCATACTGTGGATCTCAAAGTTACCCAAAATAATCATCAAACACAATAACAAATGTTTTTCTAAATATACAAAGATACATTTTACTAATGAAAGCATTTTTGATATTTCCTGAATATTTGTACACTAGCTGCGTTCGATTCGTCAGTACTGAACTCGCTTTTGAATAAAACGTTTGCTTTTATTTGCTCAATAGTTGGCAACACTTTTGTAATGACAGACCACACCAATAAAAAACATAAAATGTCTTACCTGCCAATAAAACAACCGACACAAGACATTTTGAAAATAAAACAGTTGACTGCTTGAAGGAATTTAATTTTGTTTTTGTACAAACTCACATCACATTTTGGCAGAATCTCTGACATTTTACCCTATCCCGTACACAAACCAACTAAAAGCTAAGAACTTGACAACGCAATTCCATTAACTCACTCGGTAGTTGACTTTCTCTATCCTCAACTAGCTGGAGACTTTGTTGTTACTTTCTCACACAAATTTTCAAATAATCGACATTAATTGAGTAATAATCGAACGCAGCTATTATTGATCGCGAACTGGACCTACATATTTTATGCCGATTCCGAACGTCTAATGTTCGTCAAGAAATCTTACATGTCAATGTTTACTCTCTGAGGTTTCTACAAAGAAAAATGTATTTCTAAGGAAAAAAAAAAACACTTCTGCCAGATATGAGGATTGAACTCGCACGTCACGCCCTTAGTCCGCACAACCACGATTGCCACGACTATGGCTTATTCAAAGGAATTGCCCTTTTTCATAGCTTTGGTACCGTTGAAAAGAAACATTTGGAAAGACATTTTACAGATTTTTCTTAGCTACTTTAAAAGTTGAAAATTAAAAACAATGCAAGCATTTTAGCCACCATCATCACTTCAAACATTTACTCAAATATATTATATGCAATTTCGCTATCGTAATTTAATACTAAGTGTTTTCCTTTCTTGCCATTAATTTCGAAAGAAATTACTTTGATCAATTTGTAAAGCATTACGTAAATAATTGCTATAAATTGCAATACACTTATACACGTTTTACAGTGTATAAAACGTTTGCTTAATGATTAAATTTTAGCAAAGTTAGCTTAATTCTGAACATAATTAAATTAAATCATTTTCGATAAGATTTTATATTCATCAAAGCTTATATATACATATCCCGGCGCGGATTTAGGGGGGCTAGGGGGGGCTGCAGCCCCCGGCCACGAACAGGTAGGGGCCCCGCAGTCGCTTATATATGAAGTGCTTATTGTAAAAACATGACATGCCATATAAAAAATATTTCGAAGTAATCGGCCTTAAAATTTAAAAAAAATGTATATTTTTAAGAAATCATGGTTATTCTTAAAATTTCTACTATGTGTAGGGTCTGAATTCATCTGGTAATGGTCGCAATATTTTTAATGGATGTTGACAATGCATCAAGAGATGCAACGTATCAATGCAACCAACTAATATTTGCAGAAAGGAAATGCTGATTTGATAGCTGCTTTCTTCACTTATCGAATTCGTAACAGATTAGCGAAGTGAATTTTCAGGGTTTGAGAATAGTGCCAAGAATCTGAATCGATTTGCTTGCGAAGACTATTAGAGATAAATAACTAGAAAAAACTGCAAAAAAGAACCCGAAACAATCAATTTGACTGGTGCTGATAGATTCAAAATCGAAACTTTTGCTTTATTTGATAAGCTACACTGAGAAAAAAGTTTCTCGGAATATGATAAAAAGGGCATCATATTTAGAAAAAAATGGTATAGACTTTGCTCCAGAGAATGCTTTCTGTAAATGTGATCCTTAAAATTCAGAACTATATAAAAAAATATCGTTTTTAGAGAACAAGACTTTTATATTTTTGAGAAATAATTTGTTTTTATTGCAAAAAATAGAACACATTTTTCTTTTTCAATCAATTTTTCTCTATAAATGAGAATTTTTTTGTGCGACAAAAATACTTTTCACTATAGGTCTGTTCCCGTACTCTAAAGTTTTAGTCCAATTTACTAGTTTTTACCAGTTTTAGTCCGAGAAGCGTTCCCGTACTCGAAAAAATGGTAAAAGAGAGTGCAATCGAGAGATTAAAACATTTCCCCTCTTTGTCAAAAGTTGCAAGTTTTAGCCCGAGAAATTTCATCGGGTAAAAATGGTAGAAGTGTCAAACAGCTTAAAATCAGCTGTTTACAAGTTAGCAAAGAAATTGCGATACATCAAAACTTCTTTGAAACTATTAAAATGGAAACCAGAAACATGGGAAAATGTGTAAAAACTAATATAAATGCTAAACATCTGAATTAATTTCAATATTATTAAAATTCTCAAGCATTTCGTTTGCAGTGCCGATGTTCCATATCAAGCCAACGCTGGACAAACGTTCTTATTTGACAGATTTTACAATTTTAGTCCGAAAAGCGTTCCCGTACTTTTTTGTGTTTTTCTCTATTTTCGAGAGATTTTTTCGTACTCTCAGACTTTTGACAGTTTTACCATTTTAAGTCCAAAAAATACGGGAACAGACCTTATTTGAGACATGAAATATTTCCATTTCCCACAAGTGAAGAAATATTTCTTCGAAAATGTGAAAATTTATTCTAATTGAAGAAAATTTTATTTAAAAAAGAAAAATTGCTATTATCGAAAATAGAGAAATTTTTATCGGATAAAGGTAGGTGTTTTTCTCTTACTGTAGCAATAGAATTGAGAAAAAAATTGAAGCGTATGGACAGGTAAAACTATTTGGATTCTTGTGCAAATTAATAGATAGTGAAAACGAAAAATTAGAAGTGAGAGTAAAACTCCTTGTTGAAGTATATCCAAATGATATTCAAATGCAACTACTCTGTGAATTAAATCACTTAATTCCGCTTATGAAACTTCACCTGAAGGACCTCTCCGAGAGATGTTTTGTTTTGTTTTTTATAAATATCAAACTATTAAAAACAGAAATAATATGGTCTCAGGCATGATCGACATTTTTCCAAATATTTATATAGCCTTCCGATTGCTTGTAACAGTACCGTTAGCAAATTGTGAAGCTGAAATGTAACTTTTAGTATTTAAAAAATAAAAAATGTTCAGCGACCTTCTATGTCACATGAACGCTTGTCGTCAATTTGTATTGAACATTATTTGTTGCAAACGATTAACTCTGACGAGTTGATAGAAAACTTTGCCAAAGTTAAATCGAGAAAAAAATGTTAAATAAAAATTCAAGAGCTATTGTTTCACTTTAAGACACATGTAAATGCGTAAAATTAATATTTTGATTGTTAAATGATCCAAGCTAAAAGCTCTGACCTTGAGTAGGCCCCGTGTCGATTTCAGCTCCAGGCCCCGCCATGTTGTAATCCGGCGCTGTACATATCAAAGCTTATAAAAAAAATTAACTAAATTATTTATACTATTTTGTAAATAATTAATCTCTAAAAGCATAGTCATCACCAGAGAGCGGATTTTTATGCAAATGCATATTTTACCTGAACCTCGAAAAGGTTTCGGACAAAGACATATTTTGCATATATTACATATTTTGCATATGTTTTGCATATTTAGTTGCATAATTTGCATATATTTTGCATAATTATTGCATACAATCAAAATTAATCGCAAAAAATTCAGCAAAATCGTTCAAAATATTTAGTGTAATACATAAATTCTTGCAACATACAATTAAAATTTTTATTTTATGAATAATGTTTACGACAATTGAAAAAAACTATATTTACTGTAATTGTTAAAAATTTACTCACTTCTGAAAATATAATCATTGAAAAGACGTACTGAAGACAGATAAGAATGCCGAAGACAAATAAAAATTTTTTTTTCAATAAGTGGCTAGCCAATTGAATGACGATACCTTAATATTAAAAGATGGAACATTTTTTTGTTCAATAATATTGTAAAAATATATACATTTCCATTTTTATGCCCAAACACGTTTACTAGTTTATAGTAACAAAATTCGAATATATATTTTTTTTAATGACTAAAAGTTGACTAGCGAGCGAAAATCACAACTTACTCAATGGATGAGACAACTGACAGAAGAGAACGGTATATAGCCAATTTTATCGTTGGAAGTTAGTTGGCTATCAAGCTTCAAATTCGTATTTGCTATGTTGCACATAACTGGACTTTAAAACACATCGCAAGATTTGTAAACTCGTCTGTTTTAAAGTTATGGCCGAATGTAGGAAATTCCAATAAAGTGTTGATGTTCGTTACCGATGCTGCCGCATACATAATTAAAGCTGGAAAAAATTGTCAAATTGAACCATCTAACTTGCTTAGCCCACGGTTTGAATTGTGTTGCCGAAGAAATTAGACTAACATAACCGTTTCTCAATGAATTAACCTCTTTTTCATTTCCGCATTTCTTTTAATGAAAAGAAATGAAAATAACAGTTCCCTCAACTACTCCATCCTTCTGAGACACAAAGTATTGAATCTGCTTGAAAAGCATTGAAGAACCCAACACTTTTAAACGGCCTGATCTTTATTTAATTTCATTTAACGATAACTAAGTTAGAGAAACAAGGTATGCGTCTAACTGTGTCAATACACTTTATTATAGATTATTCACTTTAAAGAAGTATTGAAAAAAGTATCTAGAGCTTGTGGAGAAAAAATAAGAAAGAAAATGGGCACTGTTTTATCCAAAAATTAATTTTTTTTTAAGCGCCAACAGTTGCTAAGCTTTTAACTCGAAATCTTAACATTCCGAGTTCAACATTCCACTGATTCCGAAACACCGAAAATTCAAAATTGCATTAATCCTTTCAGTCGCAACCGACAACCCTTCGTATATATTTGATCACATTCGGTAATTAAATGATTTAGGAAAACCCGGACAAATTCCTCAATTCGACCAAAATCCAATTATTTATTTTCACTGAGCTAAAAAACAACGTTAAAGCAAAGAAAACCACTTCGATTCAAATATTTTTCGGAACAATTTGGCACCAAACACGAAAATATTCAATTCGAAGTGTTTCCACTTCACAAAACACAAATTCAGTTTGATGTTATTTCCACTTTAAACTAAAGTTTTAAGCACTTTGAAATGAAAAGCATTATACTTCAATTTAACGTGAATTAAGATTTAATTCAAAGAGGAATCATATTCAATTGAAATACTTACATCTCCATTTTAAATGATCTTTAGCTTTGATTCCACATCGGTTCCTTAATGAATCAAAGTAAAAATCACTTTGAATCAAATCCTCAACATTTTTTGTATCATTTGGATACATACAAATAAGAAAAACAATATAATTTTTTTTTTAGAAATTTTCTATTATTGGTATACAAGAAATCATTTGACAAATGACTTAAACTAATTAATGATTTGGTAATACTAAAATATGTTAATCTAAATAAGTATTGTAGTTCCAAGCGTACCTTAAATATTCATAAAATGAGTCTTGTTTCCTCCATAAAAACAACTTCTCACTGAATTGAGTCCAGAGTCCAATGTTCACAATTGCTTAATATCATCTTTATTTGCACAAACTGTTTTTATTTTAACTTATGAACTTAACAGGATAAACTTTCTAGCTTCCGCACTTTATTTCAGAAAATTACAATTATTTTCATATTTTATTTTGACACATGAAAGTGTGCAGCTTCAAATGAAGTGTCTTTCACTTTAAGACAAATATTTTTTGCTTCGTTTTTTTTTAATATACTTCATTGAAAATAAGATTTAGTGCATTCATGATTATTTTGAAGTTTTTCTACTTCTTTTTCGATATCAAAATGTTTTCATATTTGATTTGAAGGTTTTCATGGTGAATTTAAAGACAATTTTTTAAAAATGGAACAACGTAAAATTGATACGATATTATTTAATTTTAAGTTGTGATTTTTTCCTGAGTGTTCTAATTATTAAAATTTGTTGCATATATCTTGCATAAATCTTGCATATAATCAGCATATATTTTGCATATTTCTTGCATATGCTTTTGCAAAAGAATACCGCTCTCTAGTCATCATTCAGCGATACAATGAAACTCGAAAAATTACTGTAGAAAACAGATTTTTTAATAATACTCGCATTAAAACGCTTTTTTTATCACTGAAAATTTGTCTGCTTCGTATTTTCTCAAGAAATTTAACACACAATTACAAAAATCAACGAACATTCGTTATAACCGTTTATTAAAAATTAAAATTCGTTTGAAGAGAACGAGCATCCACAGATAAAACTGTGAAAACGTTTTGTAGCACGAAAAGAAGGTACCGTGCTACTTTTGAAAACGATTAACCCAGATTTTGCTTCTGTAACGTTGATTTTCATTTTCTAAAACGTTCGTTTGATTTTTTTAAAATTAACATTTTAGAAGAATTACATGCAATTTTAAAATTTTCAATGTTTACTATAGATAATCAAACGAACGTTTTAGAAGCACATTTTAAAATGCCCATTTCTAAAATGAAAATAAAGGTTAGAGGCGCACAGTTTTCTCAGTGTCAGCATCGTCAAGTGATTTTTTTTTTTTTGTTCTGCATGCGTCATCGGTTGGGTTTGCATTGTTGTTGTTCCAAATATTTTCGTTTATGCGTTATCGTGGAGAAATGAAAACAATAAGATATAAGAAAGAAAAGTAAGGAAATCAGCCTGGAAGAAACATTAAGATAATTAAGTGACAGTCGTGAACTAAAGTTCCTGAATTTTTAATTCAAATGTTCATTTTGAATCAGTGATAACAAACGAACGTTCTTTGGTTTTTTTTATTGTGTGAAAAAATCTTGATTATTTTTTTAGATTTAGTTTAAAATTATAGTGGTGAAATTGTTAAATATGCATTAGTGTTTTTGTTTTAAATTATCATATTCATTGCAGGAAAAAAAATATACGGCCATTCCAAGCTTAACGCAAGTTTTTTTTCCAAAAATGTATCACATGCTCTTAGATTTACTTGAAATTTTGTCTATAGGTTCCTTTACTACTTATAAAAATATAAGTTATTTGTGTTTTTTATCGACATTTTTTTAAAAGTTATGCAGATAACAATTGTTGTTAAAAGTAACAATTTAAGTCATTTAAAATAAATCATATCTCCGACATCTGTTGCCCTATATTTGTAAATGAAGTATCATTAGAGAGCTATTGAAAAGCGATTTTAAAAAAATTTTATAATTTTGGTATTTTTATGGCACTTTTTGAAAATTTTAAATTTGCTTATCTCTCAAAATGTGATTTTTTTTGGGTTTTTTAATTTTAAAAACAAAATAAACTTTTTACCAACAAAGAATTACGATGGCCGAATGACATGTTCTTTCCAAATCTCTTTTTCTGACATACATTTCACTTTATCGTTCATAACTTCTATACCGTTTGAGATATTTATACAAAGCGATTTATTTATTTTAGAGCCAATATTTGTTTGATATATAGTAATGACCTCACACGTGACTTTCGTGTGGCCCATAAAAATGGAAAAAAAAACTGGAACAAATTAAAAAATTTTAATTTTTTGTTTAAGATAATCAGAAGAGATAATAGCTGCGTTGATTCGCCAGCATATACTTAATTAATGTCGCTTATTTCAAAATTTGTATGAGAAAACAACAATAAAGTCTCCAGTTAGTTGAGGATAGAGAAAGTCAACTCCCGATTGAGTTGAGTAAAGTTGCCTTGATAAGTTCTTATTTTTTAGTTGCTTTGTGTACGGCATAGGGTAAAATATTCCAATTCTGCCAAAATGTGATGTAAGTACAAAGACAAAATTAAATTCCTTCAAGCAGTGACCTGTTTTATTTTTAAAATATTTCAAAATGTCTTATGTCTTATGATTTATTGGCAGGTAAAAAATTTCAATTTGATTATTGATGTGGTTTGTCATAACAAAAGTATTGCCAACTATTGAACTAATAAAAGCAAAATAAGTACACGTTTTTTTCTACTAATTTGTATCCTCAACGTACATATTTATGTGGCCAGCTTATGCATTTGATAAGCGATTGCTACGACCTAGTTATTTTATTAACATGCTCACACGCTGTCAACATGACGTTAGGACTGTGCATGTTTACGCTTTACCTTTTATGTATAACACCCAGACTGCAGCAGTTGAAATGACTTATAGGAAATATTTCTTTATTTTAAAGCATACACTGAGGGAAATATGTGTTAAAACTAAATTAAATTGTGTTCATATCAAACGTATTTGTGTTTGAAATAGAGCTTGAAACAATTTCATTAAAGTTAAACACAAATGTTTTTAAAGTTTAATTTAAAACAAAAGTTTTTGTTTTTAAAACATTGTTTTTAAATGTAAAAATAAATTTAAAACA